>CM059422.1:11091707-13591707 GCA_030378225.1 Knoxia roxburghii | reverse complement strand
ATTGTACGTGCCAGATGCGGTGGTGCTGGAATTTTCTGGCAGGTGGATTGTGGTGATTAGCTGATCAAATTGGTTTCTAGATTGTTGCCCACACAACGTGAAATCAAAGTCTTGAGGCATAAAAGAGAATCACCTGAGTGCACGCTTCAATGGTATTTTTTAAAGTTTCACTTTTCATTAGAAATTTTGTTGTGTGGTAAATCGAATAAGTGCAAATCTAGATCCTGCGCAATGTTATTTCAAAAGGGTTGGAATAGCAATTGCGCTAGTGTCTAGGCCTGGCCAGAGATTCCGATTCCGAATTGCATAGCATGAAAGTGAGTTTCTGGCTAGGCCCGGGCAGATAATATTTCAATTGGTATCAAAGGTAGGTTTTGGGTTTTGTGCTTATTCGATTTATTACATGGTTTTATTTTGAAGGTGGTTAAGAAATCCCGACTATTATGGTTACGTTTGTATGGGTTTTAACTAAACTCCGGGATATGTCCGGATTTGATTTTATTATGAATGTTTGTAATAGTATAACCACGTGCTGGAAGCGTGTAGGATTAGATCAAATCTGTAGTATGACTTTTTCTATGTAATTTTGATTATTTAATTTTCCTAGAAAGCCTTGTAGTAGGAGAATTAATTTTTGTAATCGAAGGCGTTATTGTGGGCAACTTGAATTCGTGGGTTTTGGGTTATCGTTAATTCGTAGTAACAGAATGAATTGCAAGAAGACCAAATAGCATGGGAAAAAGCGATGGAGGAATTGGCAGTAGGGGGTGGCACCGGCGACGACCCGCCGGCAGGGGCCACCGCCGTCAACCGCCAGTGGCAGTGGGCTATCGCGCGGCAGCAGCAGGAGCCGCGGCCGTGCCCTTTAGGCGTGCTACGCACGTGCGGCCCGTTCGGGTTGCGTTTTGGCCTATTTTTCCTCCAGTTTTCATTTTTTGAAGTTCAAGACTCTCTCCATCGATTTGCATGGCGGGACACAAGATCAAGGCAGAAGATGAAAGCTATTAAAACCATAATAGTCGAGAAATTTATTTTTCGTATTTATTTCCCGTATTTATTGTTTTTATTTTTTATGGTTTATTTTTATGCTGTATTTTAGATGCATGATTTTAAAGCATGTTGGTTTTATGGTTGCATATAACTTAGGGTTAGTTAATTGCATGTTAAAACCGGAAAAACCCTCAATTTGGAAATCTAAGTGGGAGCGGGTAGGTTTAATATCCCCATGGCCACCATTACGAGTTCATATGCGATGTGGGTGGGCTTGCGCGTTGGCATTAGGGCCTTCTTCCATTTGGATGAGTCCAGCCCCGAGATCGCTAGACTATAAATTTCTGAGTAAGATGACTAGAGTAAGTTTAACTATGAGAAATGCGACACCCTCTCCATCTGAGGCGCACTATCCTGAGGTAACAAACTCAGAAGTCACATAATGGCATACACTTAGTGTACGATCTGTAATATTCCTCCCGCGAGGTTACGCTGCTTATTTGTATGGCTGAAAGCACCGACTATTAGCTACATTGATCAATATATCGTTTAGTCAGATAGTGTAGTTAATGAACATAGTTATTCTCAAACGAATGTGGGTTAGCATAAACGTCCACACTGCATGGCTTGCGAGAATCCCGGTGAATGAGATGTTGGTGGATTAAGATTATTATTTTGAGGGAAGTCAATAATTGTTAGAATTTCCTTTTTTTCGAAATTCTAGATTAGATAACTAAAATGTTGTCTATTTAATTACAGTGTTCGATATGGCATTCAACCCCTTAGCTACTATATTGAAAAACAACAAGTTAACTGGACCTAGTTATGTCGATTGGAGTCATAACTTGGACATTGTCCTTATGGCTGCGAGCACTCCTATCAGAGATCATGTCATTGACGTGATAAGTAACATCAATAAGGTTGAGGTTTTGAGAGGCGAAATCGTTGGTCAAACCAAAGTTGATATTGTCCTCTGGAGCTTGTCTCAAAGCTATGAGCATATTCGGTTGAACTACAACATAAGTAAGATGTTGTGTACTTCATCCGAGCTCTTGGCAGAGTTGGTGGTGGCTAAAAGTCTTCTTCAAGAGAAGAATAGAGCTTTAGTCATAGTCAATGCTTTAGAATCTTCTTCTGAGCCTGAGGTTTGAAAGAAGAAGAGAAAGCTCGAGGGAATAGCTCAAAAGGCGCAGATTGCACCTAAGCCAGATATTGCAAAGAAGAAGTCAAAAGACAAGTGCTTCAAGTGCAATAAGACAGGACATTGGAAATCGGATTGTCCAAAGCTTATAAGTACGATAGTTTCTGCCTTAATTACTGAGACATGTTTAGCGACGATTCCCACAGATACTTGGTGTGTGGATTCAGGTGCCACTGACCATGTTTGTAATTCTTTGCAAGGGTTCCAAGTAACCCGGAAGCTTAAAGAAGGCGAATTGGATATCTACTTGGGCGACACTACGAGAGTGTCAGTAAAAACAATGGGAGCTGTTACTTTAAATTTTGAAAGTTCTAATTTATAGTTAGTTAATTGTCTTTATGTACCGAGTTTTAAAAAGAACCTTATTTCGGTTTCTAAACTCTTAAAGAACGGTTATAAGTTTATTTTTTCTGATGAGTCTGTATTTATTAGAAGAAATGAAAAACTTATTTGTTCTGGTTCATTGGCTGACAATTTGTTTGCGGTTAATTCTAACTCCCCTGTTGCGCAAAACATAGAAACAGATAGCTTTTTATCTAACATTAATAAGAGGAAGAAACCTTCTGAAATGAATCAAACCTATCTTTGGCATCTTAGGCTAGGTCATATAAACCTTAGTAGAATTCAGAGGTTGGTCAATGATAGACCTTTAGGTTCATTAGAGATTGACAGTTATGCAACCTGCGAATCTTGCTTGGAAGGTAAAATGACCAAGAGACCTTTTAAGGCAAAATATTATAGAGCTAAGGAAGTATTAGAGTTGATTCATTCTGACTTGTGTGGACCAATGACGGTCCAGGCACGAGGTGGGTTCGAGTATTTCATGACGTTCATAGATGACTACTCAAGGTAGGTGTACATTTACCTATTGCGTCACAAGTCTGAATGTTTTGGCAAGTTCAAAGAGTTTCGGGCAGATGTGGAGAAGCATCATGGTAAGAGTATCAAGACACTGCGTTCAGATCATGGTGGGGAGTACCTGTCCCATGAATTTCGAGAATACCTCAGTGAGTTCAGAATTCAGTCTCATTTGTCTGCACCTGGCACGCCATAGCAGAACGGTGTAGCAGAAAGGAGGAATCGGACTTTAATGGAAATGGTCAGGTCTATAATTAGCTATAGTGATTTGCCAAGTTCGTTATGGGGATATGCCTTAGAAACAGCTATTTATATTCTTAATCTTGTACCATCTAAAATCGTGCCTTCAACCCCAGTAGAGTTGTGGAATGGGCGCAAGCCCAGTCTAAGACATCTCACAATTTGGGGTTGCCCAACACATGTGCTTAAGGCAGATACGGCTAAGTTAGATGCAAGAACTGAATTAATGCTGTTTGTAGGATATCCTAGGGGAACGAAAAGTGGTCTGTTTTATAGTCCTAAAGATTAGAAGGTGGTGGTTAGTACCAACACTAGATTTTTGGAAAAGGACTATCTCTTAGACCACAAGCACAAGAGTAAGATAGTACTAGAAGAGACTAGACGACAATCTACTAATCCTGATGCACCGGCACAAGTAGATACACCACAGACTGCATATGAGATCACAGATGATGCACCTACACAGGTGTGCCTCATCGTAGTGGGAGGCTTGTGAGACAGCAAGATAGGTTCATTGGCGTGGGAGAGGCCTCAGACCTAGTCCCAGGCATGCCTGAACCTGACCCGGTTAACTATAATGAGGCTCTCCGAGATAAAGATGTAGAATCTTAGCGTAAGGCAATGATATCCGAGATGGGGTCAATGGACCACAATCAAGTCTGGGAGTTTGTGGACCTGCCTGATGGGTTCAGGCCCATTGGATGCAAGTGGGTCTACAAAAGTAAGAGAGGACCTGACGGGAAGGTGGAAACCTTTAAAGCTAAGCTGGTGGCTAAGGGGTATACTCAGAAAGAGGGAATCGATTATGAGGAAACCTTCTCCCTGGTAGCCATGCTTAAGTCGATCTGGATTCTCTTGGCCATAGCTGCTCATTTAGACTATGAGATTTGGCAGATGGATGTCAAGACAGCTTTCCCAAACGGAAGTCTTGAGAAAACCATCTTTATGCAGTAACCAAAGGGATTCATTGAAAAAAGCCAAGAGCATAAGGTTTGTAGGCTTAAGAGGTCCATTTACGGACTTAAGCAGGCATCCAAATCTTGGAACATCCGATTTGATGAGGTAATCAAGTCCTACGGATTTACTCAGTGTCCGGATGAGTAATGTGTGTACCGCAGACGTGATGGAAACTCAGTGGTGTTTCTTGTGCTTTACGTAGATGACATTCTATTGATTGGCAACAACTAGAAAGTGTTATCAGACGTAAAGGCATGGCTGTCCAAGCAGTTTGATATAAAGGACTTAGGGGAAGTGGGACATATCCTTGGGATCAAGATAATTCGAGATCGTAGGAAACATTCGTTGACGCTCTCCCAAGCATCATACATAGATACGATTCTGGCCCGTTTTAACATACAGAACTCCAAGAAAGGTTTCTT
Organism: Knoxia roxburghii; assembly: GCA_030378225.1. NCBI lineage: Eukaryota > Viridiplantae > Streptophyta > Magnoliopsida > Gentianales > Rubiaceae > Knoxia > Knoxia roxburghii. The sequence goes on along the minus strand of CM059422.1, from coordinate 13,587,039 downwards.
ACCTTTAAGACACGGAGTGCATCTATCTAAGGAACAGTCTTCTAAGGCTGTTGAGGAGATAGAGGCCATGAAGGCAGTTCCTTATGCTTCGACAGTAGGAAGTCTCATGTATGCCATGTTGTGTACGAGGCCTGATATCTGTTCTGCCATTGGCATAGTAAGCATATATCAGAGTAACCCCGGGAAAGCTCATTGGGAGGCAGTGAAATGCATTCTCAAGTATTTGCACAGAACAAGGGACCAAGTTCTGGTCTATCAGGCGCCTGAGCTGGTACCCCGAGGTTACACAGATTCAGATTTCCAAGGCGATAGGGATAAGAGCAAGTCTACCTCAGGGTATGTGTTTACTCTAAGAGGTGGAGCCATAGTTTGGCAGAGTGTCAAGCAAAAATGCGTGGCGGACTCTACCATGGAGGCCGAATACTTTGCCGCATTAGAGGCAGCGAAAGAAGTAGTATGGCTAAAGAACTTTCTAGTGGACTTAGATGTGATTCCTGATTTGCAGAAGTCTATCACGGTATATTGTGATAACAACGGTGCAGTAGCAAACTCGAAGGAACCACGAGCCCACAAGGTGAGTAAATATATACAGCGCAAGTTTCACCTGATACTAGACATCGTAAAGAGGGAAGGCGTGGTCGTGGCTAAGATAGCATCAGAGGATAACCTTGCAGATCCGTTCACGAAGACATTGAGTTCAAAAGTCTTTGAGGCTCACGTGCAGGGCATGGGGATCAGATACTTAGAAAAGCCATGACAGTTTTTCTAGATATATAGTGCAGAATGTATAGGAGTTGTATGTAGATGTATACTTAAAGCACAACTTAAGTATTAGTGGGAGATTGTTGGAGTTAATACATAAGTTATGCTTGTATTGTACTTTTTCCCAGTTAATTTATCGATTTATGTTTTGGTTATATTTTGTTGGGCATGATTTGTCCATTTATATTATGTAAGTAGATGATGTGGTGTCTTGTGTGACACAGTAGATCTCATCATTGGTTAAAAGACATAATATATAAATGAGGTTCATAATCGAGACAGCTTTGGACAAATTATCGGTTTAGGTTATTATGTGATTCGGATAATTGGTTTGTCTAAACTAATTGAATCATATAGATATGCTCGGGGTGTATTGAACTTGACCATTAGGAATGATTTGTCTTGTACTGATTTAAAAGACAAATCGTTCTTGGTATACTATCTCTTAATCCCTAGATGCGAGTGGGCATGAGGATTAGACGTAGTGTACTTTAATCTGCCAATGGGTGAGGTCTATTGTGGCCAATATTCTCGGTGGGTTGGGTGCGCGTGTTTAGTTGCTTGGTGTGCTGCTGCTTATCGAAAGGAAACCATGTACCGGTGCATCCGGGGTGATGGTGCTCCCGAGATGAGCTCGTTATGTTTATTATACTAAACCCAACTGGTGGACTTATGTCCAGTATAGCAAAAAGATCGAGTGGTACTAGTCTCGAAATTAAAGAAGTTGGTTAATTAATTTATCATTAAATTAATAAATTAACGAGCACTATATCTTTGATGTGGGGAGATTATGAATATAAATTAATTAAGTTGTTCCGGAAGCAATTCTGGTGTAGGATGGTAGTGTCATAATTAATATGTTAGTGGTACGATTAATTATGTATTGGGTTGTTAACAAAGGTAGATTTAATTAATTAAGTAATTAATTAATCCTTGTGTCAGTTGGTCGTGAATCATACCAGGAACTGGTTTGGGATAAGTGAATCCCTGTATCAGTTGGTTGTGAATCATACCAGGAACTGGTTTGGGATAAGTGGGTCCCTGTATTAGTTGGATGTGTATCAGTCCAGGAATAGGATTGAAGGAAACAGAAACTCAGTAGGAAGGTCAATCCTAAACCAACTTGGGGTCTCTCTTGTAACTCTATATATAGACAAGGGATTAGCTATTCAAGATACATAATTCAGAAATACAATTCACAAGTTTTCAAGACAAGAAAACTAGAGAGAAATAAATCCTAGAGAGAAATAAATTTCTCTCTCAAATTTGGATTTTAAGAGCAAATTTGCGACTGGGTTTTCTCCATCTATTGGCCAAAATTTAGGCCTGTTTATACCAGCTACATGTGTAGCTTTCTCTCTCCGGGCGATGCGTTTATTGTACGTGCCAGGTGCGGTGATGCTGGAATTTTCTGGCAGGTGGATTGTGGTGATTAGCTGATCAAATTGGTTTCTAGATCGTTGCCCACACAACGTGAAATCAAAGTCTTGAGGCATACAAGAGAATCACCTGAGTGCACGCTTCAATGGTATTTTCTAAAGTTTCGCTTTTAATTAGAAATTTTGTTGCGTGGTAAATTGAATAAGTGCAAACCCAGATCCTGCGCAATGTTATTTCAAAAGGGTTGGAATAGCAATTGCGCTAGTGTTTAGGCCTGGCTTGAGATTCCGATTCTGGAATGCATAGCATGAAAGTGAGTTTTTTGCTAGGCTCGGGCAGATAATCTTTCATATTGAGCATAACCAATTAGGACGAATTATCTTGTACTGATTTAATAGACTATTCAATCTCGTATTTTATCTCTTCATCCCTAGACTTGAGCAAGCATGAGGATTAGACATAGTGTACTTTAATCTGCCAAAGAGTGAGGTCACTTGAGGACATAGTGTTGTTGCTTGTCGAAAGGAAACCATGTACCTGTGCGTCCGGGTGATGGTGCTCCCGAGATGAGCTCGTTATGTTTATTATACTAAACCCAGCTGGTGGACTTATGTCCGGTATAGTAAAAAGGTCGAGTGGTACTAGTCTCGGATTATAAGAAGTTAATTAATTAATTTATCAATAAATTAATTAATTAACGAACACTATATCTTTGATGTGAGGAGATTAAAGAATAATTAATTTAGTTGTCCCGGAAGCAATTTTTGTGTATGATGGTAGTGTCATAATTAATCCGTTAGTGGTACAATTAACTATGTATTGGGTTAATTGATAGAGTAGAATTAATTATTTAATTAATTGTTCGTAAGAGTTAATTAGTAAATTAACTTGAAAATATTTAATTAATTAATTAAGTCTTAAAGTTCAATTAGAATTAGGAAATTCAAGATATTAGGAAATAGATTTGGATTTGGAAATCTAATTAGATTTGGTTACTAATTGAATTTGGAAACTAATTAAGAAATAAAAACCCAATAGGAAGGTCAATCCTAAACCAACTTGGGGTCTCTCTTATAACTCTATAAATAGACAAGAGGGCAATACACAATACACAATTCATAGGTTTTCAAGACAAGAAAACTAGAGAGAGAAAATTCCTAGAGAGAGAGTTATAGGCAAAAATTTAGAGCTCTTCCTCGAAGTCAGAGTTTCTTCTCGGTGATCACCGGCAGCGTGTCGACATCATGCGCAGGCGGCGGTGGTCAACCGGCGGAGCGTAACATCCACGTGCTGCGATGAGGGCCGCGGACCCGGTTTTTTCGGCTACAACTTCACGCTGATTTTTCTGGCAAGTTTCGTGTAGTTGCTGATCAATTAGTTCGTTGTTTCGTTGCCCACACAACGTACAAATCTGTCTAGAAGTCATACAAGCGATCACCTAAGTACACGCTTCAAGAGGTAATTCTTAAACTTTCACTTTAATTTAGAATTTTATTGTTGCATAACAAATCGAATAAGTATAAGCTAAGATCATGCGCAATGGTGAGTAAGAATTGGAATAGTAATTGCACTAGTACTTAGGCCTGGTCAAGAGTTTTGATTCTGGAATGCAATGCACGAAAGTAAATTTTTGTCCGGGTCCGGGCAGATAATCTTTCACAATGCGCCTCAGTATTTACATGCACAGGAAGGATTCCCAATATTCCAGTCATCTAAAAAAAAGGAAAAAAAATACATTGTTAAAATATATTTAAAAATATACATAATTGAGTGAAATATTATGAAATTTATTTAATAAAGAATGCTATAAAAATATATCGTTTATGTTTAACAATATATTAAAGAAATTGAGTAAATTCCAAAATTGGTCATCATACTATGGTCAGTTTTCAGTTTTGGTCATCATACTTTCAAAACTATTTTTAAGGTCATCATACTTTCATTTTATTTTCAAAAAAGGTCACTCCGTCCATATTAGCCGTTAACCCTCTTAACGGAGTCTTTTTTTTTTTAGGGCATTTATGTTATTCTCATTTATTTTTCTTTCCAATTTCCATCCAGTAACGCGCTACAGTGCGCGCTACAGTAACGCGCTACAGTGTCTTCCTTTCTTTTGTTATTTTTGGCTAATTTTTTATTTATTTATTTTTTTTGCCTTTCTCCTTGAGACTTTTTTTCGTCTGTTTTTTTCTAAACAATTCAGTATTTTTTAATGTTTTTGAATTTTATAAAAAAATATTTTTAAATTATCATTTTATTTGTTTTATAATTAAATAATTTTATGATACATATTATGAACGAAATTTTTTTAAAAAAATAATAATACAGTAGATATCAGATCAACAGATTATAGATATCAGATCAAAAATATAAAAGAAATCATACAATAGAATTTTTATAATTAAATAATTTTAGATATTATGATACATATTATGAACGAAATTTTTTTAAAAAAAAATAATACAGTAGATATCAGATCAACAGATTATAGATATCAGATCAAAAATATAAAAGAAATCATACAATAGAATTAAAACATACTTAACAAGGGAGATCAGATCAGGATTATATAGACATCAGATCAGCGAATACTTGACATCAGATCAACAGACTATAGATATCAGATCAAGAATATAAAAGTAATCATACAGTAGAACTAAAACATACTTAACAAGGGAGATCAAATCAGGATTATATAGACATCAGATCAGCGAATACTTGACATCAGATCAACAGATTATAGATATCAGATCAAGAATATAAAAGAAATCATACAGTAGAACTAAAACATACTTAACAAGGGAGATCAGATCAGGATTATATAGACATCAGATCAGCGAATACTTGACATCAGATCAACAGACTATAGATATCAGATCAAGAATATAAAATAAATCATACAGTAGAATTAAAACGTACTTAACAAATGATATCAGATCAGGATTATATAGACATCAGATCAGCGAATACTTGACATCAGATCAACTGAATGATGTAACGAATGTTTTTTAAATTAAGAATTTGTTTGTATTTGTTTTTTGGATAGTTGATGTGTATGAATTTTTCTTCCAATTCACATGAATGTATGTAAAATGCTCTTTTATTTTGTACTGGATTGCAACAAAAAAATTTTTAATATAAATAATTAATATTTCATTTGTATAATCTTTAGTAAGAAAAAACGAAACAAAAAAATCGAATTTCAAAAGTTGAATTGAAGGCTACTATAAATTCATTGCACAAGAATTCATTACAAACCAATGGCTACCAACAAAACAAAATAGGACTTCACAAATTGCAGCCAGCATCCAAAAAATGCATTCAGAATTCAGTATTTTTTTAATGTTTTTGAATTTTATAAAAAAATATTTTTAAATTATGATTTTATTTGTTTTATAATTAAATAATTTTAGATATTATGATACACATTAGTTCTATTGTATGATTTCTTTTATATTCTTGATTTGATATCTATAGTCTGTTGATCTGATGTCAAGTATTCGCTGATCTGATGTCTATATAATCCTGATCTGATATCCCTTGTTAAGTATGTTTTAATTCTATTGTATGATTTCTTTTATATTCTTGATCTGATATCTATAGTCTGTTGATCTGATGTCAAGTATTCGCTGATCTGATGTCTATATAATCCTGATTTGATATCCCTTGTTAAGTATGTTTTAATTATATTGTATGATTTCTTTTATATTCTTGATATGATATCTATAGTCTGTTGATCTGATGTCAAGTATTCGCTGATCTGATGTCTATATAATCCTGATCTGATATCCCTTGTTAAGTATGTTTTAATTCTATTGTATGATATATCTATAGTCTGTTGATCTGATGTCAAGTATTCGCTGATCTGATGTCTATATAATCCTGATCTGATCTCCCTTGTTAAGTATGTTTTAGTTCTATTGTATAATTTCTTTTATATTCTTGATCTGATATCTATAGTCTGTTGATCTGATGTCAAGTATTCGCTGATCTGATGTCTATATAATCCTGATCTGATATCCCTTGTTAAGTATGTTTTAATTCTATTGTATGATTTCTTTTATATTCTTGATCTGATATCTATAGTCTGTTGATCTGATGTCAAGTATTCGCTGATCTGATATCTATATAATCCTGATCTGATATCCCTTGTTAAGTATGTTTTAATTCTACTGTATGATATATCTATAGTCTGTTGATTTGATGTCAAGTATTCGCTGATCTGATATCTATATAATCCTGATATGATCTCCCTTGTTAAGTATGTTTTAGTTCTATTGTATGATTTATTTTATATTCTTGATCTGATATCTATAGTGTGTTGATCTGATGTCAAGTATTCGCTGATCTGATGTCTATATAATCCTGATCTGATATCCCTTGTTAAGTATGTTTTAATTCCATTGTATGATTTCTTTTATATTCTTGATCTGATATCTATAGTCTGTTGATCTGATGTCAAGTATTCGTTGATCTAATGTCTATATAATCCTGATCTGATATCCCTTGTTAAGTATGTTTTAATTCTATTGTATGATTTCTTTTATATTCTTGGTCTGATATCTATAGTCTGTTGATCTGATGTCAAATATTCGCTGATCTGATGTCTATATAATCCTGATCTGATATCCCTTGTTAAGTATGTTTTAATTCTACTGTATGATTTCTTTTATATTCTTGATCTGATATCTATAGTCTGTTGATCTGATGTCAAGTATTCACTGATATGATGTCTATATAATCCTGATCTGATCTCCCTTGTTAAGTATGTTTTAATTCTATTGTATGATTTCTTTTATATTTTTGATCTGATATCTATAATCTGTTGATCTGATATCTACTGTATTATTATTTTTTAAAAAAAATTTCGTTCATAATATGTATCATAATATCTAAAATTATTTAATTATAAAAATTCTATTGTATGATTTCATTTATATTTTTGATCTGATATCTATAATCTGTTGATCTGATATCTACTGTATTATTATTTTTTTAAAAAAATTTCGTTCATAATATGTATCATAATATCTAAAATTATTTAATTATAAAACAAATAAAATGATAATTTAAAAATATTTTTTTTATAAAATTCAAAAACATTAAAAAAATACTGAATTGTTTAGAAAAAAAACGGACGGAAAAAAGTCTCAAGGAGGAAGGCAAAGAAATAAAAAATAAAAAATTAGCCAAAAATAATAAAAGAAAGGAAGACACTGTAGCGCGTTACTGTAGCGCGCACTGTAGCGCGTTACTGGATGGAAATTGGAAAGCAAAATAAATGAGGATGACATAAATGCCCTCAAAAAAAGGCTCCGTTAAGAGGGTTAACGGCCAACATGGACGGAGTGACCTTTTTTGAAAATAAAATGAAAGTATGATGACCTTAAAAATAGTTTTGAAAGTATGATGACCAAAACTGGAAACTGACCATAATATGATGACCAATTTTAGAATTTACAAAATGTGAAAGATATTACGAGAATGTTAATTTATGTGAATTTTTGGCCGACTCGAAAGTTGTTTATGACTCTAACTTCTCCTTCTGCAAGCAATGGAGAAAATTTATGCATGAATGCCTTTTTCACGGCTGCTTGTATTCTATCATCCTATCATTAATGGAATAAATGATTATAATACAATTTTAAACATAAGGAAATAGTTGCTCATAAAGTAATATTATGAACGTACCATCTCATCCATTAAGACCATATCTATGCTTCCATCTTCACTCGGATTATTGTACAATAGTTGTTTCCATAACCGAATGATCCTTATGCAAATCTTCAAGTTTTGCTTCAATAGCATTATGTCTTTGATTAAAGTTGGATTATCGGCCATTATTCTAGTTGAATAGTTGTCTTGAAAATATGTAAATGAATAATGTTATGATTGAGAGGTGAAACGTGAAAAGATGGCAAATGAAGGTTTCGAAGAAAAAAATAAAAAATAAAAGGCTAGATGATTCTGATAGCTGAACTGAAATGAATATGTGTATATTAGTTGGTAGTGATATATAGTGTATTGTTATTGTTATATATATATATATATATGCTTGTATTCTATCATCCTATCATTAATGGAATAAATGATTATAATACAATTTTAAACATAAGGAAATAGTACCATTGATTGATATTTTTATTTAAAGAATATACAAATTTAAAGAATATACAAATTTATCTTAATTTTTTTATTTTTTATATTTTTATTATTTAGAATAGTACCATTGATTGATTGATGATGATTGATTGAATTAATGATTGACGATTTATTGATGATGATGATAATTGATAAATGAATTTAGTGATGGAGTAAGAATTGTTTTGATAATAATTTTTTGATAAACTACACCTACTTATCTTAAAATTTAAAAACAATAATTTAACACATATTGTTATGTTCATTTGATAATTTGATGTGGTGAATAGGTTAAATTGTTATGTTCAAATTTTGAACATTATTTCGTGTTGTTTATCAATGTATCGAGTCATTTTTTAAACTTAATAGGTTTTTTTTTATTATATAGATATAGATAGAAGATAAATAGTTGGAATGAGATAATAATAATCATACTTTTTGTTATTTTTATTGTTTAGTTTTTTTTATTATTATTTGAACATATAAAAAAATGGATATATTTGATGTTCATTTGTAAGTAATCATGCAATTTATGATATAATATATATTTTAAATATGTTGTGATATATATATATATAAGTGTATTTGAAAGTGCGATTAAGATAATTAACATATATATTTTTTTATTTTTTATCAAAATTTATAATTTTAAAAAAATAATTAACGAAAAATTACAATTAAATGTATATAGATATGATGTTTATTTGTAATTTATGATAAATTTTATGATGTATTAAAATTTATATATATAATTATATTTTTGTAATATAATTATAGTAAATTCTAAAATTGATCACTATATTATAGCCACTTTCAAATTTTGATTTACTTTTCTTTTAAAACATAGTCACTCTGTCAAGAATAGTTTGACCCTTATCCTTCTTAACATCCATTTTGTATGAGGTTAAAATGATATTTTTAAATAAAAAATTGTTCATCTATTAAATAAATTAAAACATTGTGGACCCCGTTTTTTTTTATATAACCTTATCACACACCAACTCTCTTTACTCTCTCCTATTTTTTCTTCTTCTCCTCCACAACCCGCGCCCACCACCGCCGATTCTCTCTCCTATTTTCTCTTCTTCTCCTCTGCAACCGTCGCCTAACTCTCTTTTCTCTCTCCTATTTTCTCTTCTTCTTCTCCTCTCCTATTTTCACAAACCAACAACCTCTTCTCTCTCCTATTTGCTTTTTCGATCTCCTTCTTCTCGCCGATTACTCACTAACGAGTGATGGCAGGGATGTGGAGAGTAGGATTGTTTTGTTTTGAATTGCTGCCCTGTTTTTGTATTCCTCCGCAATTTTCTCCAGGAATCTTCCATGGGCTTCTATCTTCATCTTCAAACTCCTCTGGACCTTCAGACCTAATTTTCCATCTTTTATTATGCCTAGCCTGGTCTGAAATGCAAGTTGAAAGCAAATATCAATTATATGCTTCAATTTCTCTGTCCATATTGTTCATTGTAAATAAAATAGATTAGATTAGCAAGAAAAACATGAGATTTCTTTGTTCTTGCTCTGAAACGGCGAAACCGATTGGAAGAATCGGAGGATTCTTAGTTCGATATTTTTTTTGTGGCGGTTCGGTTGAAGACGCGGAGCTGCACTGACGTTCTCCTTGTGATATTGGGTTTTTGTCTTCGGATTGAATTTTATTTGAACAAGAGAATCTGAATTTTTCTTTGGCAAATTAGTTGAAATTTTTGTTGGGCAAAATTTTTTATTCTTAATTGCTATTTGTATCACAAAAAAAAAATCAAAATAATTATAAAATGACGAAAATGCCGTTATGAAGGAAAAAGGTAGAAAATGGCTAAGTAAATGTCGAAAACGCAATGAAAATGCGTTTTCTCCATTTACACAAATGCAGAGAATAACGTTACTGAAGTGTAAAATTTAATACTGTTGACGTTTTAATAAAACCAAAATGTCAAAATTCTCCGATAATGACAACAAAAAACGTACCAATTTAACGTTTCATGTGCCGTAAAAACGTCAAACTGGAGCGTTTAAACCTTGGCTCGCTCGTTTAAATGGTGCGTTTCCACCATGGTACGCTCATTCAAATGGTGCGTTTCCACCATGGCTCACACGTTATGGGACGTAACTGGACGTAGCGGGACATTTCCGGTCGTAGCTGGACGTAGCGGGACGTAGCTGGACGTATCTAGACGTGGCGATAGTTGTTTTGGACGTAGCGAGACGTGGTAGACTATGTCCTGTGAAAAATTCAGCTAAAAGTCACACGCATGGATGTAGACGTTTCTGGACGTGTTCCTGGTTGTTTTGGACGTGGTGCTAGTTGTTCGGAGACGTGGTGGACTGTCTTTGTGAAAAAAATCAGCTTAAACTCACATGAATGGATGTAGACATTTCTGGACGTGGTGCAAGTTGTTTTTGACGTAGTGCTAATGTTCTGAGACATAGTGGATTGTCTTTGTGAAAAAGTCAGCATAAAAGTCACACGCATGGATGTAGACGTTTCGAGACGTGGTGCTAGTTATTTTTGACGTGGTGCTAGTTGTGCTGACACGTCTACATCCATTCATGTGAATTTAAACTGATTTTTTTCACAAAGACAGTCTACCACATCTCAGAACAACTAGCACCATGTCTCAAAACACTAGAACCACGTCGAAAAACGTCTACATCCATGCATGTGAATTTAAACTGATTTTTGCACCAAACATATCAACTCGTCTCAGAACAACTAGAACCACGTCAAAAAAACGTCCAGAAATCCATTAATGTGAATTTAAACTGATTTTTTTCACAAAGACAGTCTACCACGTCTCATAACACTAGCACCATGTCTCAAAACACTATAACCACGTCCAAAAACGTCTACATCCATGCATGTGTATTTAAACTGATTTTTGCACAAAACATATCAACTCGTCTCAGAACAACTATAATTACGTCAAAAAAGTCTAATGTGGATAGAAATGTGCCTAATCTATTGTCTAAGGGTTTTGAAAAGATAAAACAAATAAAACGGCTATACAATTATCAGAAATGATCATGATCTCATATCTAAGAGTTGTAATGAGATAAAACAAATAAAATGACCATTCAACTCTTAGAAATGTTTATGATATCTGATGTAAGTGTTTTGTGAATATAAAACAATTAAAATGACCATATTACTATTAGAAATGTTCATGATCTTGTAAGTAGGCGTTATAAATAGATAAAACAAATAAAATGGCCATACAACATCTCAACTCGTCTCAGAACAACTAGAACTACGTCAAAAAAATGTCTACATCCATTCATGTGAATTTAAACTGATTTTTTCCACAAAGACAGTCTACCACGTCTCATAACACTAGAACCACGTCTCAAAACACTAGAACCACGTCCAAAAACGTCTACATCCATGCATGTGAATTTAAATTGATTTTTGCACAAAACATCTCAACTCGTATCAGAAAAACTAGAACCACATCAAAAAAATGTCTACATCCATTCATGTGAATTTAAACTGATTTTTTTCACAAATACAGTCTACCACGTCTCATAACACTAGCACTACGTCTCAAAACACTAGAACCACGTCCAAAAACGTCTACATCCATGCATGTGTATTTAAACTGATTTTTGCACAAAACATCTCAACTCGTCTTAGAACAACTATAATTACGTCAAAAAATGTCTGATGTGGACCGAAATGTGCATAATCTATTGTCTAAGGGTTTTGAAAAGATAAAACAAATAAAACGGCTATACAATTATCAGAAATGATCATGATCTCATATCTAAGAGTTGTAATGCGATAAAACAAATAAAATGACCATTCAACTCTTAGAAATGTTTATGATATCTGATGTAAGTGTTTTGTGAATATAAAACAATTAAAATGACCATATTACTCTTAGAAATGTTCATGATCTTGTAAGTAGGTGTTATAAATAGATAAAACAAATAAAATGGCCATACAACATCTCAACTCGTCTCAAAACAACTAGAACCACGTCAAAAAAACGTCTACATCCATTCATGTGAATTTAAACTGATTTTTGCCACAAAGACAGTCTACCACGTCTCAGAACACTAGCACCACGTCCAAAATAACTAGTACCACGTCCAAAAATGTCTACATCCATGCATGTGAATTTAAGCTGTGTTTTTTTTTTCCACAAAGACAGTCTACCACGTCTCAGAACACTAGCACCACGTCCAAAATAACTAGTCCCACGTCCAAAAACGTCTACATCCATGCATGTGAATTTAAGCTGTTTTTTTTTCCCACAAAGACAGTCTACCACGTCTACGAACACTAGAACCACGTCCAAAATAACTAGTATCACGTCCAAAAATGTCTATATCCATGCATGTGAATTTAAACTGATTATTGCACAAAACATCTCAACTCGTCTCAGAGCAACTAGAACCACGTCAAAAAATGTCTACATCCATTCATGTGAATTCAAACTGATTTTGTAGTACGGGAAAAAAAGCACCAAAAATGCATTTGTATCATATACAAAAACGCAAAAAAAAAAAAACATTTTTTACATGTAAAAATTACGGTCGATGACGTTTTTATTGATCGAAAACGTCAAAAATGCACGATTTTAACGACAGAAAACGCAATAAATGGAAGTTTTTCACCGGGAAAAATCTCCAGAAAGATGCGTTTTCACCATGAATAAGACGTCAAAATTGGGCGTTTCGTCCACGGTTCGCTCGCCCAAATGGGGCGTTTTCGCCCAGAAAAAACTTAAAAACCCTCAACTAGGCAGCCGAAATATTTTGTCAAGTTTTTTTCTCAAAAATTCAGCAAGAAACCGCAAAAGTGCTTAGATTTTGTCGGCCAAAAATGCAAAGCATGGACGGAGGAGATGACGAACTATCACGAAGGCACGGAACGGGCAAAGGTCCACTGATAAACAGGGTAAACATCGTTATGAATTTGAGTTTTTTCTGCATTTTTTGGTGTTTTGGTGTTTATATTGCGTTATTTTTGTTACAAATCTTTGTTTATGTGTGTTTAGGTATGTAGAAACGCATTTTGGTATGAATTTGGTGGATGGCCGGAAACGCCGGCCGTCGACGTTTTGGGGTCTCAAAACGCCATCGGTCGGCGTACTCAAAACGCCATCTTCCGACGTTTTGTGTATCCCAAAACGCCATCGGCCGGCGTTTTCAAAATGCCGGAAGATGGCGTTTTGGGATACACAAAACGCTGGAGGACGGCGTTTTGGGATACTCAAAACGCCAGCTGACGGCGTTTTGAGTATCGCACACAACCCCCATCCATAATTTGATTTAAATTCCATAATTGAATGTTACAATACAATTGCTTCGATTTATTTATTTATTTATGTATTTGGTACTTGTTGGTCTTGTAGGTAGAATCAATCCCCACCACCCAATACCATCTGTGGAACATCTGAATTGATGTTGGATGTGCAAAGAGGACATGTGTGATCTCATCAGTGTTCGCATCCTTCTGAATCTTGACATAGTACTGCTTCTCCTCAGCCAAATGCATAAATTGCTGCCCAATATTCCTACCTTCCAATCCGGCGGTCTTCATATCACCTTTGAAATTGTACACAGATTTGATTGGTACCTGGGAATCGGGAAACTGTTTATTCACAGCTTCCCAAACACACTTTGGCTTCACATTTGACCGAAGCATAAATTCAGCAACAGGCTTTTAATCTTTTGTAAAATGGCTCAACTGTCTGTGACCATATGGATACATTATACCTGTAAATCACATTTAATTATAATAACAATTAATACATACAACAAATCAATCAACTTAATTAATATTATGCGCAAATAATGTAATACCAGTGTGATTGTGAGTTGACGCTACTCCTGGGTTTGTATAAACCTTGTGACGTCCCAGATCAATTCTCTTATAAGTCAACCTAAAGGGGCAATTAGTGCCGCTCCTTATTGTATTCTTCCGTCTAGTTGGGAGAGGGGCTTTGACAGGATCTCTCCATTGCTTGCACGAGAAGTAGTACATCACAATCCTTGGTTACCTCCCCTCTTTGTAATTACGAACTTCAGTCTCTTAGCTATTTTCTGGCAATATTTCAAAGCCTTGCCAATAGTTCGAAACTCTCTGTCAATCTTGAAATATCCACTCAAATCTGCGCCAGGTTCAAGTTCCACCGCCTCCCCTTGAGCATTATCCGCCTCATTGTCATCTTCATCCTCCTCTTCATCGTCATCCTCCTCTTCATTCTCCGCCTCCTCTTCATCCTCATACACCTCCTCATCCTCGTACTCATCATTGTCAGCCTGTATGTGAATACACACATTAATTAAAACTACGAAATAGTATGAATGTGGTACGGTAAAAATTATCGTACAAAAACCAAAAAGAAGGAAAAAAATTAAATAATTCTTACAATTATTTCTACCAAAAATATGATTCTTGAAATCAAAAACGCAACAATTTTTCGTTTCGTGCACCAAAAACGCAACAATTTTGCGGTTCATTCAGCCAAAAATGCAACAATTGTGCGTTTCATACAGCAAAAAACGCACCATGATTTAGTTTCCAGCAACCTAAAATGTAACACTTTTTATATAATGCATGTCGAAAACGCAACACTTTTTATATAATGCATGTCAAAAACGCAGCACTTTTTATATAATGTATGTCAAAAACGCATCACTTTTTATATAATGCATGTCAAAAACGCAAAAAAATGAAGATTCTACCATGGCGAAATTGCTAAACAGCAACGTTTAAACGCTTCCTAAACGTCATTTTAGCATGTTTTCGGCCTACACTATTTTTTAAAAAATATATATATAACTTTACGGTTCGAAACTTACCATATCGTGATGATTTGCGTGCTAAATATTCTTTCGACATCAACTGAATGATATAGCGAATGTTTTTTAAGTTAAGAATTTGTTTGCATTTGTTTTTCTGGATTGTTGTTGTGTTTCATCCAAATCACATGAATGTGTAAACGTTTTTGAACTTCTGTACATGTCAAAAACACACCAGTTTTACGAGCGAACCATG
The DNA here is from genome assembly GCA_030378225.1 of Knoxia roxburghii. Taxonomy (NCBI): domain Eukaryota; kingdom Viridiplantae; phylum Streptophyta; class Magnoliopsida; order Gentianales; family Rubiaceae; genus Knoxia; species Knoxia roxburghii. The sequence continues at coordinate 13,571,750 of CM059422.1, read as the reverse complement.
GTCAAAACGCACAATTTCAACGATTTGGCTGACTAAAAACGTATCATTTTAACGAGCGAACCACGTCCAAAACGTCTCATAACGCTGTCACCACGTCAAAAATAACTAGCACCACGTCCAGAAACGTCTACATCCATGCATGTGAATTTAAGCTGTTTTTTTTTTCCACAAATACAATCCACCACGTCTCAGAACACTAACACCACGTCAAAAATAACTAGAACCACGTTCAGAAACGTCTACATCCATGCATGTGAATTTAAGCTTTCTTTTTCCACAAAGACAATACACCACGTCTCAGAACAATAGCACCACGTCAAAAATAACTAGAACCACGTCCAGAAACGTCTACATCTATGCATGTGAATTTAAGCTATTTTTTTTTTCTCACAAAGACAGTCCACCACGTCTCATAACACTAGCACCACGTCAAAAATAACTAGCACCACGTCCAGAAACGTCTCCATTCATGCATGTGAATTTAAGCTGTTTTTTTTTTTTTTCCACAAAGACAGTCCACCACGTCTCAGAACACTAGCACCACGTCAAAAATAACTAGCACCACGTCCAGAAATGTCTACATCCATGCATGTGAATTTAAGCTGATTTTTTTTCACAAAGACAGTGCACCACGTCTCGGAACAACTAGAACAATGTCTCAAAACACTAGAACCACGTCAAGAAATGTCTACATCCATGCATGTGAATTTAAGCTGTTTTTTTTTTCCACAAAGACATTCCACCACGTCTCAGAACACTAGCACCACGTCAAAAATAACTAGCACCACGTCCAGAAACGTCTACATCCATGCATGTGAATTTAAGCTGATTTTTTTTCACAAAGACAGTACGCCACATCTCGGAACAACTAGAACTGTTGGAGTAGAATACATAAGCTATGCTTGTATTGTACAGTTTCCCAGTTTAATATATCGATTTGTGTTTCAATTATATTTTGTTGTGCAGTTTTATGTCCATTTATATTATGTAAGTAGATGATGAGGTGTCTGGTGCGACACAGTAGATCTCATCATTGGTTGAAAGACATAATATATAAATGAGGTTCGTAACCGAGACAGCTTTGGACAAACTGTCGGTCTAGGTTATTATGTGATTCAGATAATTAGTTTGTCTAAACTAATTGAATCATATAGATATGCCCGGGGCATATTGAACTTGACTCTTAGGAATGATTTGTCTTGTACTGATTTAATAGACAAATCGATCCTTGTATTCTATCTCTAAATCCCTAGACTCGAGTGGGCATGAGGATTAGACATAGTGTACTTTGATCTGCCAATGGGTGAGGTTAAATGTGGCCAATAGTCTCGGTGGGTTGGGTGCGCGTGTTTAGTTACTTGGTGTGCTACTGCTTGTCGAAAGGAAACCATGTACCGGTGCGTCCGGGGTGATGGTGCTCCCGAGATGAGCTCGAAATGTTTATTATACTAAACCCGGCCGGTGGACTTATGTCCGGTATAGTAAAAAGGTCGAGTGGTACTAGTCTCGGAATATTAAGAAGTTGATGAATTAATTTATCAGTAAATTAATGAATTAACGAGCACTATATCTTTGATGTGGGGAGATTATGAATATAATTTAATTAAGTTATTCCGGAAGCAATTCTGGTGTAGGTTGGTAGTGCCATAATTAATCCGTTAGTGGTACGATTAATTATGTACTGGGTTGTTGATAAAGGTAGATTTAATTAATTTAGAAATTAATTAATCCTTATGTCAGTTGGTTGTGAATCATCCCAGGAACTGGTTTGGGATAAGTGAATCCCTGTGTCAGTTGGGAGTGATTCATCCCAGGAACTGGATTGGGATAAGTGAATCCCTGTGACAGTTGAGAGTGTATCAGTCCAGGAACAGGATTAAAGGAAACAGAATCTGTATCAGTCCAGAAACAGGATTGAAGGAAAACAGAAACCCAGTAGAAAGACCAATCCTAAACCAACTTGGAGTCTCTCTTGTAACTCTATAAATAGACAAGGGATCAGTCATTCAGAAAACAAGAATTACACAATTAATCCACAGGATTTCTAGAGAGAGAAAATTCTAGAGAGAGAAAACGTTTCTCTCTCCAAGTCGAATTTTCAAGAAAGTGTGCGGCTGGTTTTTGGGTTTCTAGTGGCTGAAATTTTGGCCTTGGTCTATACCAGCTGCGCGTAGCTTTCTCTCTCTGCGGGCGGTGCGTTTATAGTACGTGCCAGGTGCTGCGGGGCTAGAGTTTTCTAGCAGGTGGATTGTGGTGAGTAGCTGATCAATTGACTTCTAGTTCGTTGCCCACACAACGTGAAGTCATAGTCTTGAGGCATACAAGAGAATCACCAAGTGCACGCTTCAAAGGTACTTTTCTAAGATTCCGCTTTAATAGAAATTTTTGTTGCGTGGGAAATCGAGCAAGTGCAAACCCAGATCCTACCAAAATTCTTTCAAGAACAACGTCTCAAAACACTATAACCACGTCCAAAAATGTCTACATCAAGACATGCGAAGTGAAACTTATTTTTTCACAAAACATCTCAACTCGTCTAAGAACAACTATAACCATGACCAAAAATGTCTACATCCATTCATGTGAATTTTAACTGATTTTTTCCACAAAGACATTCCACCACGTCTCAGAACAACTAGAACAACGTCTCAAAACACTAGAAACACGTCGAAAAATGTCTACATCCATGCATGTGAATTTAAACTGATTTTTGTACAAAACATCTCAACTCGTCTCAGAACAACTAGAACCACGTCAAAAAACGTCTACATACATTCATGTGTTATTTAAACTGATTTTTTTCACAAAGACATTCCACTACGTCTCAGAACACTAGCACCACGTCAAAAAAACTAGTACCACGTCCAAACACGTCTACGTCCATTCCTGTGACATTTTAACGAGCGAGCCATGGTGGAAACGCACCATTTAAACGAGCGAGCCATGGTGGAAACGCACCATTTAAACGAGCGAGCCATGGTGGAAACGCACCATTTAAACGAGCTAGCCAAGGTTTAAACGCTCCTGTTTGACGTTTTTGGTGCACATGAAACGTTAAAGTGATACGTTTTTTGTTTGTCATTATCGGAGAATTTTGACGTTTTTGTTGTATTAAAACGTCAACATTATTAAATTTTACACTTCAGAAACGTTATTCTCTGCGTTTGTGTAAAGGGAGAAAACGCATTTTAGTTGCGTTTTCGACATTTACTTAGCCATTTTCTACCTTTTTCCTTCATAAGGCCATTTTGGTCATTTCATAATTATTTTGATTTTTTTTTGTGATACAAATAGCAATTTTGTGATACAAATAGTAAGTCCCTTTTTTATTTTGTTGCTTCAAATTCAAAACTCCGGCCAGTGCGGCGAGAATGAGGAGATCCAAAGGGAATATAGGAGAGAGTATATCAAAAAGTGGGGCCCAATATTTTATGTTTAATAGGAAAAAGTTTTTTTATGTGAAAATACCATTTTGACCTCATAAAAAATACTATTAAAGAGACCATTTTTTTAAAAGAAAGTAAGGTATGATGACCTTAACAAAGTTTTCAAAGTATGATGACTAAAATCAGAAAGTGACTATAGTATAGTGGCCAATTTTAAAATTTACTCATATAATTATTTGAATTTGAATATTTAGCGAGATACATTATAGTAGTTTTAGGAAAATATTTGATCATTAAAAAAGTAATTGATGTTAAAAATAAATAAATTACATAAAAATTTGTTAAAATTTATTTTGAGATATATTTGGAGTCTTTGTAAGTAATCAAAATGAATATATGGAAGTTTGGTATGAATTTTGCAAAGCATGGTAGTTTACAAAGTGAATTTGTCACATTTTCCAATTAAGAATTTTATAATATAATTTATCATTTAATCATTGATTTCAAATATTCATATTAAAAAATTAAACTAAACATTAAAATAAAATAAACATTAATGGAATAATTTCAAAATATTGAAGGATGGTGTAAACATAATGAAAATCGTTTGTAGATAACACAAATTTAATGTTAAGAGAACCTTATGAAATGCTTGAATATATTGAAAAAAATAAATATTATTTAAATTGATGAGAAATATGACCATATTAGGATGATACACTGTAAACATGGTTTGAGAGTTAAAAATAGGACATATTTGGAAAATCCACATACAAGGTAAGGTAAAAGCAACCATAAAAGCAAAGAAACATATAGTTGAACAGGAAATAATTATATACATTTAATTTTGGGTATTGTCTACCAAACATGATTGAATAACCATTCATACTTTTAGTAAGGTTATTCAACTTGTATACTCAGAATAAGGATGGAAGGAAGAACATAATGGGAAGGCTAAACATATGGATTCAGCAAGGAAACAAGCAGAGGATATAATGGTTAATCCTAGGGTCATATTTATCAAAACAGGGGCAAATTAGTGTGCTACATATTTAGTTCTTTGATCACTCATGAAAAAAAAGTGTGTGCTACATGTTTAAACCAGAAAATAATGCATCAATCACTTCACAAGAAATATGAGTACATCTAAGGTAAACCAATATACATAACATCAAATTATTGCCAAAAAAAAATAACACTTGGGATTTTCAAAACATTTGAAAAGGACTTACCTGGAGGCTCAAGAAGAGATAAGCTATCCACTTATCATCAGAACAAGGAGAACAAAATAATTAATCAAATGGAACTACTTATATTATGGAAATAATTTAACACCACTTGACTTTGGAGAATAGAAAATTTAGGCAAAAATTCCCACAAAATACTGAAATAATATCCACGAGCGCTGGTGGCTTGTCAAACTTCAAAATAAAACAGAAATTTAAAAACATGTCTAGAGGATATCAAAACATGATCAGGGATTAAACAGATTTAGGGTTGTCTATTTCAGAAGGAGGGGTGACAGATACACTGGTGGCTAGGTACTTGTAGAAGAGATCAAGTTGCTTCCGCATTTAGCGTAATTCCTTTGTATTAATTTGAATTTAAAGTTGCTGCCTTCACAACTGGATGTTGGAGTAGAATACATAAGATATGCTTGTATTGTACAGTTTCCCAAATTAATATATCGATTCTTGTTTCATTCATATCTTGTTGTGCATTAATTGTCCATTTATATTATGTAAGTAGATGATGAGGTGTCTTGTGCGACACAGTAGATGTCATCATTGGTTGAAATACATAATATATAAATGAGGTTCGTAACCGAGACAGTTTTGGACAAACTGTTGGTTTAGGTTATTATGTGATTCAGATAATTGGTTTGTCTAAACTAATTGAATCATATAGATATGCCCGGGGCATATTGAACTTGACCTTTTGGAATGATTTGTCTTGTACTGATTTAATAGACAAATCGATCCTTGTATTCTATCTCTAAATCCCTAGACTCGAGTGGGCATGAGGATTAGACATTGTGTACTTTGATCTGCCAATGGGTGAGGTCAAATGTGGCCAATAGTCTCGGTGGGTTGGGTACGCGTGTTTAGTTACTTGGTGTGTTGCTGCTAGTCGAAAGGAAACCATGTACTGGTGAATCCGGGGTGATGGTGCTCCCGAGATGCGCTTGAAATGTTTATTATACTAAACCCGATAGGTGGACTTATGTCCGGTATAGTAAAAAGGTCGAGTGGTACTAGTCTCGAAATTAAAGAAGTTAATTAATTAATTTATCAGTAAATTAATTTTAATTAACGAGCACTATATCTTTGATGTGGGGAGATTAATGAATATAATTTAATTAAGTTATTCCGGAAGCAATTCTGGTGTATGATGGTAGTGCCAAAATTAATCCGTTAGTGATACGATTAATTTTGTAATGGGTTAATTGAATAGGTAGATTTAATTAATTAATTGGTTAATTATTCCTAAGGGTTAATTCAGTAATTAACAAAGTGGAATTATTTAATTAATTCCTAAGGGTTAATTAAGTAATTAACCAAGTGGAATTATTTAATTAATTAATTAAGTCTTAAATTTCAATTGGAATTAGGAAATCCTAGGGATTAGGAAATCTAGTAGGATTTGGTTTATCCTATCAGATTGGTTGCCTAATTGGATTTGGAAACTAATTCATTACCTAAACCCATTAGGAAAACCAATCCTAAACCAACTTGAGGTCTCTCTTGTAACTCTATAAATAGACAAGGGATTAGCTATTCAAGATACACAATTCAAGAGATTCATTATTCAAGAATCTAGAGAGATAAAATTCTAGAGAGAGAAAATATTCTCTCTCCTAAATGAATTTTAATAAGCTTGGGGCGGCTGGTTTTTTCCATAGAGGTGGCCGAAATTTTGCCTCTCTCTTGGCAGCCCCGTGTGTTGCTTTCTCTCTCTCCGGGCAGTGCGTTTGCAGTACGTGCTAGGTGTGGAGGTGCTGGATTTTTCTGGCAAGTGGATTGTGGTGAGTTGCTGATCAATTGACTTCTAGATTGTTGCCCACACAACAAGAGGTCATAGTCTTTGAGGCATACAAGAGAATCACCAGGTGCACGCTTCAAAGGTAACTTTCTAAGGTTCCGCTTTTAATTAGAAAATTTTGTTGCGTGATAAATCGAGCAAGTACAAACCCAGATCCTATGTGGCAAATCTTTCAGCTCACATCTTCATCTCTTCATACCATGCTTGCATCTTGGCCCAGTTGCCCTTCAATCCTAAAAAGTTCATCATCATATAGTGGGTCTGCACTATTTGCAATACACATGACTTCCACCAAACTTGCATATGGAAGATGAATTTTTTGGCTTCTGGTGGCAACGAACATGTAATGCATGATGATGCTACCAAGATTGACTGGTTTGTTATCCATCATAGCTGATAAGATTCGGAATTGTCTGTCATGGATTTTTCCACTGGCATCAGCATGGATTGGTGCTATGTTGTTACAGATAAAAGTATAAAGAATTTGAGGTACAACCCTCATACTTTCAAATGGGATATCTAACCATTTTTCAGGTATTTGCAACTTCGGTCTAACAATCTTTTGAAGATTCTCCATGGTTGACTGGTAAACATCTAACTGGTAAATATCCAAAGATTCTTCGTTCAACTCAAGTCCTAAAAACCAATTAATGGATTGTGGAGAAAACGGTTCCCTAGCAGAACGTACATTTAACATCCCTTTCAGTTCTCGATGCCTGGAACTAAAATAAAACTCTCTTAACAGAGTTTTGTTGCAAAAACGGCGAGAAAGGGCAAGCTTAGCCCACTTCTTAGCTGCCAAATATAGCTTCAGCATACTATCCTCCTCCACCAATATCTGATGGTGGATAGGATTAGTAGCAATGCCAACACCCTGCCTATATGCAAACAACGGTCTGTCTTCCATAACAATATCACCACGACCATTACTGCTCAAAGAGGCCATTATATATTTTCTGTTTTTATCAAGAATAGCAAATAATATCAGAATTTAGTTTTAACCAACAATACAGCTATTCCAGCTGGTAACACAATTGTAGGTTCTTAGAATCACTTGTAATATTGTAATACTTGATAAAGGGATTTAATACATAAAGAATATAACAAAAGGGATAAAAGATTTTTCAAACAACATGCCTGGTATGAAGAATTTTGGCAAAACCGCTGCTGTAAGTGAAGAGACGGAAAGGGATGGAAAGGGAAGAAGTTGAGACTTGGTATGAAGAATTTTTGCAAAACCGCTGCTGCAAGTGAAAAGACAAAGGGAAGAAGTTGAGAAAATCAAGAATCTATATAAAGAGAGAGAAAAACATTAGGGTTAGTCAAGTTGTGATTACCCTTGGTGCCCTTTATAGATTCCGATATGCATGGGCAGTTTGAACAGTTAATTCTGATGTGATGGAGTATCATAAGTTTTAGTGCAGCCCCCCTTTTATTGGTAACTATTATATCTTTATCTTCCAAAGCATAATATCATTGGAATAAATGGAAAGGGAATTTGATACAAATTAAAATATGTGAGAGATAGATTAATTCGGAATTAACGATTAGAGACACAATAAATCTTAATAACATAAATTTAAAATAAATAACCATGTATTGATTCAATTATTTTATTAAACATGGAGAGATTAATTTAATGTATTTAATAATTAAAAGTATAATAACAAAGGAACTTCATATAGATTTATTTAAAGTATAAATTAATATAGAAATATATAGATTGATGATTTAGTTATTGATAAATAAATATAAACATTAATGAGTTAACAATATAAAGATGGAGTGATTGATTCAAAATGGAGCGATTGAAGTATATGAATTGGATATATGATTTTAAATAATTTAATGATAAGTATGACTACTAATTTCTTATTTTTTGAGGAGTAAAATATATATATATATATATAAAATTAGAACAAGTAGTGATTGAGTTAATTATGGACTTAAAGATGAAAATATTTACTTAACATAATCCCTGATAAATTAGAATTTAATTAATGATTTAATAATTTTTTTAATATTTTAATTAAGTTTATTAATTTTTTATTTTTATCTAAGGGAATAAATTTATGGACTCATAATTTTTTTTTTGGGTTGATTTTGTTAAAATATGAATTATTTTAGAGAAAAAATGCATGGCAATAAATACAAAGTGAGGTGTGAGGGAAATACTACTTGGTCAAATCTGAGAATTGGAAACTGTGCAGGTGGAGTATACTAAGTGAAGAAAGGAAAAGATTTTGTTAAAAATTACGGCAACAACATAATCATCATTCATCATCATTTCAATATAGAATGAAGAGAATGAGAGTATACATATGTGGTATTATTAATTGTAAAGAAATTAAGTGACTAAAGTTTTGATGGATGATTGATGGATTAAATTAGAAGTGAAATAATTTTTTGAGAATGAGGAGATTTGGAATACGTGCATATATTAAGTGAAAGAAAGAAAATAGTTGAGTGTTGTATTAATTATAATAGCCAATGACGTTTTAATTTTGTTGTAATAAATGAAAATGCAATTTTATACAAATTCAAATATATATTGATGATATAGAAATATGATTGATTGATAAGAGTAATTTGATACAAATTCAATTATGTAGATAGGGTTATTAATCGATGGAAATGGAACAAATAGCCAAATATGTTTAAATTAATATAGAAATATAGATTGATGATGATTTAGTTAATGGTGAATATATGAATACAAATATTATTGATTGATAAATTTAAAGTTTGAGTGATTGAAGTATAGGAATAGGATTCATGATTTTAAATAATTTAATGATACGTATGAATAATTTCTTATCTTTTTTTGAGGAGTGAAATATATATATATATATATATAAATTGGAATGATTAGTTATTGATTTAATTATAGACTTCAAGAAGAAAAGATTTACTTAAGATAATTTGTGATAACTTATAATTAAATTAAATTATTTATTAATATTGAAAACGGCTGCAACATCACCATAATTCATCATCATTGCAATACAGAATGAAGTGAAGAAGAGGATAGATATGTGGTCTTATAAATTGTCAAGAAATTAAGTGACTAAAGCTTTGATGGGTGATTGATGGATTAAATTAGAAGTGATAGAAAATGAAATAATTTTTGGAGAAGAAGGAAGAGTTGGAATACGTGCATATATTAAGTGAAAGAAGGAAAATAGTTGAGTGATGTATTAATTACTAAAGAAATTGTAAGCAAAAAAAATATATTAATATTTAGACATGAAGAATTTATATGTAATATTCATATATTTGCCAAAATAACAGTTATGATGAAATGTTTGAAATGAAAATACAATAATGCGAAAAAAAATATAAAAAAAAGTACAATAGAGTTGAATAGAAATTGAAGATCATATTAATACCAAATAACATAGTATTGTAGAAACAAAATGATAACCAAAATGCAAGGAACATCTTAAAGGAAAGTTTAAAGTTATGCATCCAGTATCATAACATCAGAATCAGAAACATTTGATTCAACAGTTTCGTGAACCTGTAAAATAAAAAAATAATAAAATAAGAATAACAAGAAGAACATTCTTAATAAAGAACATTGTTAAAAAAGTTTTATTATGTAAACAACAAAAAATGATAATTACTTACCTTAAATTCCACAATACGAACATCTTCATTACTATCTCATAAGTGCAATGTGTATTGTTGACTCTCTTTCAGTGAATTTGCATCTCTAAACTCACTCCATCCATCAATAATCATGAAATGTTTATCATTACCAAATTTCACGTGTACTCGCCATTTCATACCAGCATCATTGGTAAGAATCATTTCATGTTTGTTCAAGAGTTCATTTTCCCTGGCGAAGGCAATTGGAATATACTACACAACAAAACATAGCAACAAAGTTCAAACATAAATTAACTATCAGAGTGACAAAATTAATGAATGTGTACATAATGTTAAAGTTAAAATACATCTTACCAAGTAATTTCTTGTCATGCTATATGACATTATGGTTGCAGTAAATAAATTCTAAACAACTTGAGAAGGACCTGCTTTGTGAAGGGAATATGTTTCAAACTTAAAAACTGGACGATCTCTGTTTTTCAGTAAACACAATATGTTTCTGTCTTCTTCAACAATTCCATTTTCATTCAACATAACAGACAAATTTCCTTGCTTCTTGATTTGGATACGGTGTTTACTTTCATAAATGTCAAATCCCAATGGAATCCTGTTGGATCTTCAATGGAAACATTAAGTTTTCCTTGCAATAAATCGTTTCCCAGTGCAAATACACGGGGAACTATCTGAAAAACACAAATATTTGCAATTGCATACCAAAATGATCATTTAGACCAAAAAACAACAACATATTTGAAAAAATTTAAATCATAGGAATTTAATAATATGACAAAAAACAATATACATTTAAGGATAAAAATTAGGACAAAAAAGGGAACATAAAGCAGAAATTTATCAGGATTACATGAGAGACTATAAACAAGTAAAAATTTCTAACATGTTAATCTAACAATGTTTACAAATATGACACATCAACAAAAAATGTTCCATTATCAGCTGCATCAAAATATTCAAAATGAGATCAGAACAAAAAAATTCTCATATTTATAAATAGAAATTTTTTTGGAGAATAATAAAACAATACCAAACATTGATTTGAAAAGCAATATTCAGTCAACTTGATTCAGAATGATGGATATTCATTCATTGAAGATGGAGGACCTTCATCATCGGATTCTGAATATTCAGATTCAGAATCATGCTTCTCTACATGGGAATCCTTTACCAAGTGATCTGGTCCAAAGATTAGTACTTTGAAAACGAAATCGTCTATCTTATTGAAAAACATAGAATCATAAACTTGAAGTATTGTCTCGTATCTGAATTTCTTCCAGCCATTGGTGAAAAATCCATTATGGTATTTCACCTTCCATTGATAACATCCCATAACCAAAGTTACTGAACTTGAGTCAACATCATTAAACATTCTTGCTTATACATTTCTTGAAATTGGAAGACTATCCACAGAAGATGCAACATAAGTTTCGAACCAATAGCGAACATGCTGGGATTGATTGTGATATTTGTCCTCCATAACAATATTAAAATTTTGAAGGAGTAAGAGTAAGGCAAAATATTGGTGCCGCCAGTGGTGGAATTCCTTGTTCAATATCCGAAAACTGGAAAAAAACCAAGAAGAAAGGCAAGGAAAAGTTGGGAAACTGACTTGAAATAGATGTTGTTGAGAAAGAATGAATGTTCTTGTCAGATTTTTTTTTCAAGATGAGTATTAAGAGGGTGAATTGATGTAGAAAGATGATATGGAAGAATTTATGGACATTTATTGTTGGTAAACGTGAGGAGTGTAAGAATTGCAATCATCATTAAAATATAATACTCCATCCTTTGTATTTCAAAAAAATAAAATAAAAAATAGAAATGGTAGAATTTGACAAGAATTGCAATCAAGTACTTTTGGGTAAAGGAAAATTTGGTAACCGTGCATAATTATAATTATGGTAAAATTATATTATATAAGTATATTAGTACATATCTTAAAATAAAATTGATTCAATCATGACATATTAAATATTTAATATTTTCATGATATATATAATGATATATAATGAGGCAATAAAGCATGATAAAAGGATAAATTTATATATTAAATGGAATATAATGAATAAATAAATAATAAATGTAATGCATGATAATTTTTTTTAATTTCATGAGTGAATTTGAAATTTATTGATGGATTAAAATAGTTTTTTTTTAATATTATAGATAAATAGAGTGAATAACATGAGAATGATTATTATTGTTTAAAATGATGATAATTATTAAATTTTAAGATAATATATATTAGGTTTATTTGTTTATAATGTGAATTATTTGATAGATAATTAAAGAATAATTGAGTAAAGTTATGGACACATGATTTGATTTGATAGTCATCATAATTTTGAATGGGTAATTATGTAATGGATTGATGAAGAAAGAGAATATGAAAGTAGTATTACAGATAATCATGAATGAATTTTTAACCTTAACAATATGATTAAATACAATGAAGAAATAATTTTTTTAAAAATGTACGAATATAATTATAATTAATTTATCAATAAATCATAATTTGAGTACAACTTATCGCGAAAAGGAAAATATATACATGAAGGATGGGATAGAGTTATTGATTGGTTGTTGAATTCATGAGATTTGTGTAAAATATAATATATATATATATGCATAACTCACCAAAAAATGTGATAATAAAGGAATTATCATTATATTGAACATAAGGACCATAAAAAATAAAATAATATATGCAAATTAATTAATGTAATTGATGTTGTAATTAATAAAAATTTTAAGAGATAATGGAAGAAGAGTTTAAGAAATATCAAAATTGAAATTTATGAGAATGATATAGATTTACATTATTGAAAAATTAATTAAAAAATAATATGCCAAAAATAATTGCTACACGAAAATGAAAAATATTATTATTACAATTAATACCAATACTTATATAGTACAACTAGGTGTACTATATAAATTGGTACACATAGCAAAAATTAAATAAAAAAGAAAATCTAAAAATTCAGATTTTAAGAGAGTGTAAACACGTTCTTGGAAATAAGGAAACACAATTCAAATAATGTAGCTGCCATTTACCATAATCCACTTTCCAAGACAATATTAATGGGTTTGTTTCTTTTCATGGAAAATTGAACAAATTCAAAATTCCCATCATACCTCACAAAATGGAAAAATCAAGCGACATTCAATCCCATAATTTTTTTTCGTTTCAAAACCAAAACCGCTGCTTTCCAATTGCAGGAAAAAACCCACGTCGGTTTCTTTCCGTTGCTTTCCAGTCGCCGCTTCTGCCTGAAACCATTCAGCTGCGCAATCAGAAAAGAAGACCAGCATTTTCCAAGTGATTTGAAGTATCAAAAGAAGAAATTTTTGCTCCGGGAATCCTACAGCACGAAGCATATGCTTTCAACTGTCATCAAAAGAGAAACCCATCAACAATGTAAACCCAAATCCAAACAAAAGAGCAACAAGATTTTTCATCTTATTTGAAGAATCAAAAAAAGCAAGAAAATTGAAGGAACGGACAATACGAAAGAGAAAGTGAGAACAAATGAGAACCAAAAATGCATCAAAGGGAGGAGAAGAAACGCGACAGAGAGAAGGTATGTTATTGGATGTTTTTTCCCCCAGAAATTGTGTCGTAAAATGAAGACTGATGATGGAAATTCTACTCTTATGTTGATGAAGGTAACTGTATTTGTATTATGTTTCTTGTTGATGGAAATCTTTATTGTGATGTTCTTGGATGCTTTTGTTATGCTTTTGTTCCGATATTCTGTCGTGAATGAAACCATAATGATGGTAATTGTATTTTTTTTAAAAAAAAATGGCTGATGATAAATGTATTGTATTATGTTTGTTGTTGATGAAAATCTTTAATATGATGTTCTTGGATGCTTTTGTTATAATTTTGTTCTGATATTGTGTCGTAGACGTAACCCTGAGGATGAAAATTGTATTCTTATGTTGATGATGGTAAATGTTGTTTATTATGATGTTAATGGTAAATGAACCTACTGATATAGTTGATGGATAATCATTATATGAATGACAGATGATGGTATATGTTTTGTATTAGGATGTTGATGGTAAATGTACTTACTGATAGAGTTGATGGAGAATCATTATATGAATGACAGATGATGGTATATGTTTTGTATTAGGATGTTGATGGTAAATGTACTTACTGATAGAGTCGATGGAGAATCATTATATGAATGACAGATGATAGTATATGTAATGTATTATGATGTTGATGGTAAATGTACTTACTGATATAGTTGATGGAGAATCATTATATGTATGACAGATGATGGTATATGTTTTGTATTACGATGTTGATGGTAAATATACTTACTGATATATTTGAAGGAGAATCATTATATGAATGATAGATAATAGTATATGTTTTGTATTACGATGTTGATGGTAAATGTACTTACTGATATATTTGAAGGAGAATCATTATATGAATCACAGATGATGGTAAATGTATTTTCATTCAATTTTGTTGTAATGATTTAAGTATATGTATTTTGATGGAAAACTCTTTACTTATAGGCAAAAGGAAGAAAGATGATGACGAAGAAACGAATGATGATTTCATAAAGAACATCCCTTTATCATTGCTTAAATCAAGAATGAAAAAAGTCAAAAAACCTGAGGATAAGAATAAAAGGAACAAACGTCTGAAAAATTTGAAGAAAGATTATGATTCAATGAGGTTCTTAAGCAGAACATCTCCTTCGGCAATATCAGCCCTGCTGAAGTACCTTAGTGAAGCTCAAAAGGAAACATTGAGACAGGTTGGACTAGCCTGCCTGTTTCACTTGAATATAGACACTTTTCCAAATGTATTGGGAGAGCTCACCAAGCTAAACACAAACACTAAAAATTTAGAGTTGCCATCAGGTTACCTTCCAATTGATGAGATTGATGTAGAACTTGTTATGGGATTCCCCGAGGTGAACTCGAAATTGAATTCAATGAAGGAAGAGAGATCTAATAGATATAAAGTTGACAAACGGATCTTGGCAAGAAGGCACGAAGAAAAAATTCCATCAACTGAGAATTAGCAATTAACATCACTCGGAACAAGCAGTATTGATGTATCCATATCGAAATATAAATAAAAAAGTAGTGGCTGAGAGCAAAATATGTCAAATATCGCGATTTTACATCAACTTTTATAATTTTCCATCATAAAAAGGTAATGCGATTTTACATAAACTTTTATGATTTTCCATCATAAAATGTATGAAACCAAAAACACGAATCTGAACACAAATGTAATATGAAGTTGACAAACAGAACTTGACAAGAATGAACGGAGAAAAAATTTCATCAACCGTAGAATTACCAATTAACATCACTCGGAACAAGCAATATTGATGATATCCATATCGAAATATGAATAAAAAGTAGTGACTGAGAGAAAATATGTCAAATATTGTGATTTTACATAAACTTTTATGATTTTCCATCATAAAAAGTTAACGAACGGGAAATGCAGAATGAAACTAAAAACACGAATCTGAACACAAATGTGATATGAAGTTGACAAAAGATACTTGGCAAGAAGGCACGGAGAAAAAATTCCATCAACCGGAGAATTAGCAATTAACATCACTCGGAACAAACAGTATTGATGATATCCATATCAAAATATAAATAAAAAGTAGTGTTTGAGAGCAAAAATATGTCAAATAACGCGATTTTACATCAACTTTTATGATTTTCCATCATAAAAAGTTAACGCGATTTTACATCAACTTTTATGATTTTCCATCATAAAATGTTAACGAACGGGAAATGCATAATGAAACCAAAAACACGAATCTAAACAAAAATATGATATAAGGATTTTGAAACTTGATTGGAATAATCTTGGAAGCAGCATCAATCATAATTATTATGTGCCAATTTTCAAAAAGAAAAAACGGCTGAAGCAGCAGATGATTTTGGGTTCCCAAAAGAAAAAAACGGTCGCATGTTTAATAGCATTAATGACAGAATGGTGAAGTAAGATTTGCTGCAGGGTGAAGGCGCGTGAGGCTGTGGCTTTTTTTTTTTTTTGGAGTGGGGAACAAGACATTTATTACTGTTTTGTATAGAAAAGCCACTAGGAGTATAATACCCTTGATACTCTTAGTTGTAGCATATAAATTGCCGATAAAGTGTGAGATATATTTGCTAATTTCTTGGGTAAATCACCAAGATATCTGAAAAGAAATGGTAATTTATATATATATAATGATGATAGAATAATTGAAGAGTATAATGAAGACATAAAATCAAATAATTAAACAAATAATATTTAAATTATGATAAAAAGTAAATGAGTGAAC
The DNA here is from genome assembly GCA_030378225.1 of Knoxia roxburghii. Lineage (NCBI taxonomy): Eukaryota > Viridiplantae > Streptophyta > Magnoliopsida > Gentianales > Rubiaceae > Knoxia > Knoxia roxburghii. The sequence continues at coordinate 13,555,366 of CM059422.1, read as the reverse complement.
ATATATTCAGCGATTGAAAAAAAATTATAATTATTACAATTAATAAAAAATTTAAGAGATAAATGGAAAAAGAATTGCAAAAAAAATACAATTGGAATTATGTGAGAATATTTAGAAAGATGAAGGCACTCAAAACTTCCCTCATATTTTTGTGTATATAGGCATGATTATTCTCCAGAATTGCTTCTGCATATACTGAAATGAATTTATGTATATGTTTTGGTAAATAGCAATAGCAACTTCTCCGTCAAGATCACCGATTATGGTGCCAATGTATACTCCCTGATAAAAGATGGAATTTAGCAAGATGAAGGATAAGAGATAGTTCTAGATTTCTTGTGGAAGCCATGAAAATTTCTAAAAAAAATAACATAAAAACATGTTAATGATTATTTATCATGATAATATATATAATTATATATGTATATATAATAATGAAATATAAATTTAAAGAATTTAAAGAAAATTAATACACACTGAAGATTTGAGATTATCAAATAAATTTTGATATCCTTCAAAGACAAAACAATAAACAATTTAAGTGTTAGTTTTGAATACTAGAAAGCTATTTGCTTGTATCAAAAACTAATATCCAATTGACATATCATTTTGTTTCAGTATTAAAAGTGTTCCATCATATCATAGAACTAGATAACGAGGTGTAGAAAAACACAGTAGATCTCGTTATTGGTTAAAGTATTGATATATATAAAAAGATGCTCGTAATTGAGATAGTCTGAACATACTATCGGTATAGGTTATTGTGTGATTTGGAAATTAGTTTATCTAGACTAATTAAATCATACGGATGTGCCCAGGGCATATTGAGCACGACTAGTTTTGATTGAATTAACTTGTACTGATCGGCGTAGTTAATTCGATCCTAGTATTCTAATATCTTAATCCCGAGATTGGAGCGGGCATGAGAGTTCGTATACTTTCATTTGCCAAAGGGTGCAGTCAATTGAGGCTTAAATCTCGGTAAGTTGGGTATGCGGTGTTTCGTTTCTTTGTGTGTCGTTGCTAGTCTACAGAATCCATGTACTGGTTCGCCGAGTTGATGGTACTCCCGAGATGAGTTCGTAAGGTTTATTATACCAAATCTGGCCAGTGGACTTTACGTCCGGTATAATAAGAAAGTCGAGTGGTACTAATCTCGGATACCAAGAAGTCGGTGAATTAATTTGTCAGTAAATTGATGAACCGACGAGCACTAGATCTTTGATGTGGAGAGATAGAAGGATAATAAAGTGAGCGCGATGTAAACTCATTTTTGAAAGGTAGTTCCATAATTGGTCCGTTAGTGGTACGACTAATTATACGTTTGACTAATCGACAAAATGAATTAATTAATCCTAAAGGTTTAATTAATATTTAATTGACTAAGTGGATTAAGAAATTAATTCATATTGAATTAATTAATCCTAAGGGTTCGAATAAAATTAAATTAACGAATTGGATTAAGAAATTAATTCGAAAGGCTCGATTGGAGTTGATTAGTCTAGGAAAGACTAATGGGTCAACGAAAGTCAAACACTAAGGCTCATCTCAAAAGCCCACTAGATCTTCTAAGAAACTCCCTATAAATAGCTAATGTTAGGCACTTTAGTAAGACATTAGAAACCTTGTATGCAAATGCCTTAGAGTGAGAAAGACAAGCCTAGAGAGAGAATTCCATCTTCCTCATTGAGATTTCTCTTTCGAAGTCGGTTTGCTATCTTTCTTGTTCAAGGAACTTAAGCCCAGATCCTAGAGAAGCCAAGTGACCCATCGGTTTTAATTTTGGCCTGCCGGCTTTTGAGATCCACCGCCGCGTCACCTCGGGTTTCACGCTAATTCCGACTACTCTCTTGGGCGGCCGGTGTTGGGACTTTTCTAGCAGCATTTTCTTTCGATTTTGATCCCTTTGTTGTGTTGATCTTTGGCTAATTTCCTTCGGGTTCGCCAAAGTCTAGATCTACGAGCAAAGGTCATTCCTGAAGTGGGTTTTTAGATTAGGATAAGTTCCCATGCTAAATCTGTTTTTTAGATTTGTGAGTTTCTTAAAGTGGGTTTCTTTGGATTTCTTCATTAGTGCTTTTGGCCACCTCGTAGTCACTTGTCCACCAAAGTTCGAGGTCGTTTGGAGTTATTCTTGGGATTCTGAGTGGATTTCACTTTCCCAGAGTTTTGGTATTCTTATTGAATGGGACACGCTACAAAGGTATAATCTTTGAACGATTCCGCTTTAGTTTAAAGATTTAATTTTTACGTGTCGTACTAATAGATCAAACTAGTATAAGCCTAGATCCGTTCAGGGGAAATGAATTTTAGCCTGAGCCAGATCGAAAGTCTCTGATTCTGGAATGCATTGCACGAAAGTGAGATTTTCAGTTTAGCCCGGGCTAGTTCTGTTTCCTTCAAATTGGTATAAGAGCGAGTGTTTTGGATTTATACTTGTTCAATTTATTACACGGCTTTGTTTTGGCATTGTTATTTTGCATTTGTTAATACATTAAACAGGTGGTTATTAATTTTCGGCTATTATGGTAGATTTATTTTTAATTCATAAACCCCGGGACATGTCCGGTCTCGTTTTGTTTTTGAATGAAAATGTCTGTAATAGTAATAACCATGAGCTAGAAGCCGTTTAGGATTAGATAAATCTTGTAGTAGGATTTAATCTAATGTTGTCGTCTTTAAATTCCTAGAAAAATGCTATTGTATATAGGAATTTATGTATTATGATGAAAATGTTATTTTGGGTAACTCGTATTCGTGGGTTTTGGTTTCTCGTAATTTTGGGTGATTCCTAATTACGTAGAAAACCAATAAAACCCGGATGAATTGAGAGGAATCCAAATAACGAGTGGGAGCGACATGACGGGACATGTCAACGAAGCGTCAAAGGAATCGACGATAGAGAAGGCCATAATAGTCAGGAAATGTTTATTTTTACATTTCCCTTTTTTATGTCTTTTCGTTGATTGTGTGTTTTCATTTTTATGCATGAGCAAAAACTTAACCGTTTTAAAAAGTAAAGTCCAATTAACTAAGGTAGATTATTCGCATATTAAAACTCCAATGATTTTATGGGTGCGAATATCCATAGTTAAGATATTGCATGTTAAAACGTAAAAATCCTCAAACTTAAAAATCTAAGTGGGAGCGGGTTGGTATATATCCACATGGCCTCCATTACGAATTCATATGTGATGTGGGTTAGACCGACGCGTTTGTCAAGGGCTTTCTTCCCTAAGGATAAGTGTTCAATCCACGGATATCACTAGATTCAATTTCTAAAGAGATGACTATAGTGAGTTTAATTTGAGAAAGTTGCGACACCCTCGCTAAACAAGGGCGCATTAGTATCCAAAGTAACAAACTTAGAAGTCACTTAATGGCATACACTTAGTAAACCATTTATAGTATTTCTCATAAAAGGTTACGCTATTTATGTGTACGGCTAAAATCATCGACTATTAATTTCATTAATCATAAGATAGTTGGTCAGATAATGGAATTAATGAACTTAGGTTCTTCTCGAACGAATGTGGGTTGGCGTAGACGTTCACCAAAAGTGACCTGCATTAATCCCGGTGTGAGAGATGTCGATGGGAGATTATGTTATTTTTTAAGGATATCAATATTTTCGAAAAAGAATACTGAAACTTGACTATTTATTTTTCAGTTTGTCGATATGTCATTCAATCCACTTGCTATCATTTTGAATCAAAACAAACTCACCGGTCCTAATTACATTGATTGGAAACGTAACCTGGACATTGTCCTTACTGCTGAGAGTTACAAGTATGTGCTCACTGAGGAGTGCCCCCCTAAGGCCAGTGATGATGCCACCCCTAAGCAAAAGGAACCATATACGAGGTGGTAGAAGGCTGATGAGATGACCAGGTGCTACATCTTGGCTTCTATGTCAAGTGTACTGCAACACCAGTATCAGTTGTTTATCTCAGCCTATGATATGGTGATTAACCTCAAGGAGATGTTTGGGCATCAGGGCAGGGATATCAGGCAGTCAGCTATGAGGAAACTCATGAATGCCAGGATGGCTGAAGGCACCTCAATGAGGGATCACGTGCTGGAGATGATCAGCAACATCAATGAGATTGACGTATTGGGAGGCAAGATTGATTGTGAGTCACAGTGTGACATCATCCTCCACAGATTGCCTCACTGTTTTGAGCAGTTTCGGCTGAAATATAACATGAATAAGTTTCAGTATACTTTTCCTGAGCTCATGACTCCATTGGTGTCTGCTGAAGGCCACTTCTCTTAGAAGAAACAAGCTTTAGCTACTGTTGGACCCTCAGGTTCCTCTGTTGGGCCCAAAGCTAGGAAGCACAAGAGGAAGAAGGGCCAGAAGAAAGCTGTTGATCATCAACCCAAAGGAGGCATTGCCAAGAAGCATAAGTCGAAAGACAAGTGCCTCAGTTGTGGCAAAGCAGGACACTGGAAGAAAGACTGCCCAAAACCTCGATGTATGCGGAGACGTGTTTAGCAGCAATTCTCAAGGATACTTGGTGTGTGTATTCAGAAGCCACTGATCACGTTTGTAATTATTTGCAGGGGTTCCAAGTGACCCAGCTGCTTAGAGAGGGTGATTTGCAGGTCTACCTTGGGGATACTACCAGAGTTTCTGTTGGTGCAGTGGGAGTAGTTTGCCTTTATTTTTCAGACTCTATTTTACATTTGAGAGATTGTCTTTATGTACCCAGTTTCAGAAAGAATTTACTTTCAGTTTCGAAACTTCTTTTGGAAGGTTATAAGTGTGTTTTTTCTGATAATTCAATTTTTATTAGAAAGAATCAGAAGCTTATATGTTTTGGTGCATTAGTTAACAATATTTTTTAATTAAGACAAACTCCCCAGTAGTGCAAAACACTGAAGTTAATAACCCATCATCGAATCATAGTAAGAGAAAGGAGTATTCCCCTTTGAATCAAACTTATATTTGGCACCTGACACTAGGTCATATCAACCTTGGTAGGATTCAAAAGTTAGTCAATAATGGGCCCTTAGGCTCATTGGAGATTGACAGTTATCCGACCTGCGAGTCCTACTTGGAGGGTAAAATGACCAAGAGGTCTTTCAAGGCAAAGGGGTATAGGGCCAAAGAGTTTTAGAGTTGATTCATTCTGACTTGTGTGGGCCTATGTCAGTTCGGGCTAGAGGAAGTTATGAGTATTTCGTGACTCACATATGACTACTCTAGATATGGATACATATACCTGATGCACTACAAGTCTGAATGCTTTGGCAAGTTCAAAGAGTTCAAGGCTGAGGTGGAGAAGCATCTGGGTAAGAGTATCAAGACCCTGCGATCTGATCATGGTGGTGAATACCTCTCTAGTGAATTTAGGTCCTAATTGTCAAATGAGGGTATTCAGTCCCAGTTGTCTGCACCTGGCACACCCCAGCAGAACGGTATAGTAGAGAGGAGGAACATGACTCTTATTGATATAATTAGATTGATGATAAGTTATAGTGAGTTGCCCACCTCGTTTTGGGTTATGCCTTAGAGACAGCTTGTTATCTCTTTAAGCTCGTTCCATCTAAATCTGTGCCTACGACACCCATAGAGCTGTGGACTGGGCGAAAGCCTAGTCTGAGACATCTCAGAATTTGGGGTTGTCCAGCACATGTGCTCGAGGTAGATGCAGGTAAGTTAAATGCGAAAACAAAGGTTATGCTATTTGTAGGCTACGCCAAAGGGACAAGGGCTGGTCTATTTTATAGTCCTCGGGATCAGAAGGTGCTGGTCAGCACCAATACCAAATTTCTTGAGGACGAGTATATTTTAGATCACAAAACAAGAAGCAAGGTAGTATTGGAAAAGCTTAGAAGTCAGTCAAGTATTCCAGATGCACAAGTACAAGATTACACACCATAGGATACTACACACACTATCACAGATGATGCTGTTATACAGGCTGCGTCTCGTCGTAGTGGGAGGGTTGTCAGATAACTCGAGAGGTACATGGGTTTGGGTGATTCTCTAGATTTTATCTCTGGCACCCATGAACCAGACCCAGTTAGTTACAATGAGGCTCTCCAGGATAAAGATGCAGATTTTTGGTAGAGAGCGATGATTGCAGAGATGTGTTCTATGGACACAAATCAGGTCTGGGAGCTGGTAGACCTACCTGATAGGTTCCGACCTATTGGGTGTAAATGAGTCTACAAGCGAAAGAGAGGATCTGATGGGAGGGTTGAGACTTTCAAGGCTAGGCTTGTGGTGAAATGGTATATTCAGAAAAAGGGTATCGATTATGAGGAGACCTTTTCCCCGGTAGCTATGCTTAAGTCGATCCAGATTCTCTTGGCCATAGCCGCTCATATGGACTATGAGATTTGATAGATGGACATCAAGATAGCTTTCCTTAATGGAAGTCTTGAGGATACCATCTTTATGCAGCAACCAAATGGTTTCATTGTTCAGGGCCAAGAGCACAAGGAATGCATGCTTAAGAGGTCTATTTATGGACTTAAGCAAGCATCCAGATCTTGGAACATCCATTTTGATGAGGTTATCCAGTCCTATAGATTAACTCAGTGTTCGGATGAGCAGTGTTTATATCGCAGGCGTGATGGTGATTTGGTGGTGTTCCTCGTACTTTACGTAGATGACATCCTTCTAATTGGCAACAGTAAGAATGTGTTGTCAGATGTAAAGGCATTGGTGTCCAGGAAGTTTGATATGAAGGACTTGGGAGAGGCTGGACATATCCTTGGGATCAAGATTATTTGAGATCGTAGGAGACGTTCAATGACGCTCTCTTAGACTTCATACATAGACACGATTCTGGCCCATTTTAACATGCAGAACTCTAAGAAGGTTTCACTACCTTTCAGGCATGGAGTGCATTTATCAAATGAGCAGTGTCCCAAGATAGCTGAGGAGATAGATGCCATGAATGCGGTACCCTATGCATCTGTAGTGGGTAGTCTCATATATGCTATGTTATGTACTAGGACTGATATCTGATTTGCCGTTGGCATGGTTAGTAGATATCAGAGTAACCCTGGAAAGGCTCACTGGAAGGCAATAAAATGCATTCGCAAGTACTTGTGCAGGACGAGAGATCATGTCCCCGTTTATAGACAGGAGCTAGTACACACAGATTTGGACTTTTAAGGTGATATGAACAAGAGTAAGTCTACCTCTGGGTTTGTGTTTACTCTAGGAGATGGAGCCATAGTATGGTGGAGTGTCAAGCAGAAATGCATTGTAGACTCCACCATGTAGGCTGAGTACGTTGTCGCATCAGAGGTAGCGAAAGAATTTCTATGGCTCATGAACTTCCTAATGGACTTAGATGCGGTCCCTGAGTTGCCGAGATCTATCACAGTTTACTGTGATAACAACGGTGCAGTTGCTAACTCAAGGGAACCATGAGCCCACAAGACGAGAAAACACATAGAGCGCAAGTACCACCTGATACGAGAGATCGTAAAGAGGGGAGATGGACGGTGGCCAAGATAGTATCAAGAGACAACCTTGCAGATCCTTTCACAAAGCTATTGACCCCAAAGGTCTTTGAGAGACATGTAGAGAGCATGGGAGTCAGATTCTTAAGGGAGCCATCTGAGTGAGCTTTAAGAGTGTTCTGTAGCTTTCATTATGATAGCAGTGTAATAAAGTTGGTTAAACAATGTTTTTGTACTTCAGAGCCTATCTTTGAGTATTAGTGAGAGATTGTTAGTTTTGAATACTAGAAAGCTATTTGCTTGTATAAAAAACTAATACCCAGTTGACATACCATTTTGTTTCAGTATTAAAAGTGCTCTATTATATCATAGAACTAGATAACGAGGTGTAGAAAAGCACAGTAGATCTCGTTATTGGTTAAAGTATTGATATATAAAAAGATGCTCGTAACTGAGATAGTCTGAACATATTATCGGTATAGGTTATCGTGTGATTTGAAAATTAATTTATCTAAACTAATTAAATCATACGGATGTGCCCGGGACATATTGAGCACGACCAGTTTAGATTGAATTAATTTGTACTGATCGGCGTAGTTAATTCGATCATAGTATTCTAATCTCTTATTCCCGAGATTAGAGCGGGCATGAGAGTTAGATATCATATGTTTTGATTTGCCGAAGGGTGCGGTCAATTGAGGCCTAAATCTCGGTAAGTTGGGAATGCGGTGTTTAGTTTCTTTGTGTGCCATTGCTAGTCAAAAGAATTCATGTACCGGTTCGCCGAGTTGATGGTGCTCCCGAGATGAGCTTGTAAGGTTTATTATACCAAATCTGGCCTGTGGACTTTATGTCCGGTATAATAAGAAAGTCGAGTGGTACTAATATCAGATACCAAGAAGTTGTTGAATTAATTTGTCAGTAAATTGATGAATCGACGAGGACTAGATCTTTGATGTTGAGAGATAGAAGAATAATAAAGTGAGCGCAATGTAAAGTCATTTTTGAACGGTAGTTCCATAATTGGTCCGTTAGTGGTACGACTAATTATGCGTTTGACTAATCGACAAAGTGAATTAATTAATCCTAAAGGTTTAATTAATATTTAATTGACTAAGTGGATTAAGAAAATAATTCATATTAAATTAATTAATTCTAATGGTTCGATTAAAATTAAATTAACAAAGTGGGTTAAGAAATTAATTCGAAATGCTCGATTGGAGTTGATTAGTCAAGGGAAGACTAAGGGGTCAACGAAAGTCAAACACTAAAGCCCAACTCAAAAGACCACTAGGTCTCCTAAGAAGCTTCATATAAATAGCTAATGTTAGGCACTTTAGTAAGACATTAGAAACCTTGTAGGTAAATGCTTTAGAGTGAGAAAGACAAGCCTAGAGAGAGAATTCCATCTTCCTCGTTGAGATTTCTCTTTCAAAGTTGGTTTACAATCTTTCTTGTTTGAGGAACTCAAGCCTAGATCCTAGAGAACCCAAGTGACCCAATGGTTTTAATTTTGTCCCACCGGTTTTTGAGATCCACCGTCGCGCCGCCTTGGGTTTCGCGCCATATCTGGAGACTCTCTTGGGCGGCCGGTTTTGGGACTTTTCGGCCAGCATTTTCTTTCAATTTTGATCCCTTTGTTGTGTTGATATTTGGCTCGTTCCTTCACATTCGCCAAAGTCTAGATCTACGAGCAAAGGTCATTCCTGAAGTCGGTTTTCAGATTAGGATCAGTTCCCGGGCTAAATCTGTTTTTCAGATTTGTGAGTTTCTTGAAGAGGGTTTCTTTGAATTTCTTCATTAGTTCTTTTGGCCACCTCGTAGTCATTTGCCCACCCAAGTTCGAGGTCGTTTGGAGTTATTCTTGGGATTCTGAGTGGATTTCGCTTTCCCAGAGTTTTGTATTCTTATTGCGAGGGACACACTACAAAGGTATAATCTTTGAACGTTTCTGGTTTAGTTTAAAGATTTAATTTTTACATGTCATACTAATAGATCGAACTAGTATAAGCCTAGATCCGTTCAGGGGAAATGAATTTTAGCCTAAGCCAGATCGAAAGTCTCCGATTCTAGAATGCATTGCACGAAAGTGAGATTTTCGGTTTAGCCCGGGCTAGTTCTGTTTCCTTCATTAAGATTCCAAGAACAATATATATCATATTGATTGACAATAGACATAATTAATGCAAATTTATTATTAATTTAAAACTATAAGATATTAATACTACCTTTGAAGAATTGGGAGAAAGATTAAGGAAAATTATGGAAGCCATGAAGATTTTTGTTGAAGGTTTCATCTCTTTATGGTGTGGGCGTGAGAATGAATGTTTTATTTTATAATAAGAGTTTAAGAAAATGATAGAATTATATTTTATAATTTAAATTGATAATTGATTATTTAAGTTACTAATAGTAATTGATAAGTTAAATTGTGTTTATTGATCGATTGAAGAATAAAATAAGGTGAATGAAATAATTTTTTATTTTTTTAATAATACGTGACATGTCAGCAAATTTATTCTACATCATCAGGTAGGGGGGCTTGTTGTTCAATGAGCGTTTTCAGGATATCATGCCTTAGTAGAGTAAATGATTGTTGGCTTCAAATTCTACCATAATTGCCTAATTGGTAACATTTGGTTTAATTCAACAATAGGAACTCTGATTTCTCCAAAATATTTTTATTAATTAAGAAAAGTAGGGATAAAACAAAGAATTAGAGTTGAAAAGTAAGAAAAATAGAGAAATCTAGTAAAAATTATAGTTTCCATCGTTAATCTATAAGTGAGTAATGCTATTTTCAATATCGAAAAAAATGCAATTTTGTCCAATATGTTTAACGAATTTGCTCTTTTGGTCCAACATGTTTAAATTCTCAAAAAATACCCATGACATTTGAATTTTACACATTTCTTATCCATAAAAAACAAACAAGTTGGACCAAAAGTGCATAAAATTTCAAACGTAATGAGTATTTTTTAATGAACTCAAACATGTTGGAGTAAAAGAGTAAATTCGTAAACATAATAAATTAAAACTGCATTTTTTCCTTTCAACATCTGCCATACATAGTTTTGAGTAGATTAGTATTTTTTTTTGGTACAAATAAAGAGGCTGTATCCTTGGTGTCTCGAACCCAATACCTATTGTCTTAGGCGGGGAGTGTCAACCACTGGACCAGAACCATCTTGTCAGTATATTAGTTCTTTGATGAGTAATTCAAAATCTGAAATAATAAAAGAGGTTTTTCAGGGAACAGATGCCAACACCCCTTTAAGATTGGACTAATGTAATATTTATAGGAGAATATTAGGATTTAACCCTTTTATACAAATTAAACTATGGGTGAAAATCACAAGATAATCACATAAGGGCTCATGGATATTTACCCTTTCAGACCTAATACTTCAAAATATACCTGAACTCATTGATTATTTATGTTAAAATTATGATTATTCGTCTAGCGTACAAGAGCACTAATAAATAAGTCATTACTCAACTTTAGATGTAAATTATATTGTATAACCTACGGGTATAACTTTATTATTGTTGTAATTATAGTAACTCGAATCAGCATATAATTACGGTCATGTAAATATGGTAGTTGGATTGTAATTGCATCCTACTGGAAATAGGACACTCTATGTACATGTATAAAGCCAACTGGTTGATATCAATACAAAGACAGATTGCACTCAATATTGCATATTCTGTCATGGTATCAGAGTAGGTTCTGTTTGCCTTTTAAACCTAATATTTCCTTATTTTGTTCTTAATTTACATGAACACCAGCGGTTGGTTTTTCGGTGGTTCTCTTCCATGGCTTCATCGGATTTTTGGTGAAGTTGTCCAGTTGAAACATGGCCACAATTGAGCAGTCATCAATGAGTTATGACGAAGATGAAATTTCTGCTCATCGGACTCTTTCTCCATATGACATCCATCTAAATGACACCCCAGGACTTCTTATTACACCAGTGCAATTGAAAGGGGAGTCCAATTACGAAGAATGGTCACGAGCAGTCCGTGTTGCCCTCTAAGAACGGAAGAAGTTTGGATTCTTGGACGGTTCAATTCGACTGCCCAAAAAGGCTGCAAACCAGGATGATTGGTGGACAATTCAATCATTGCTGGTCTCATGGATTTTGAACTCTGTTGATCCTGCACTGAGTTTAACCATTCCATATCATGAAGTTGCAGTGGATCTGTGGAATCATATCTCACAAAGATTTTTGGTGGTGACTGGTTCTCGCATTAAACAATTGAAATTTGATCTTGCTAATTGCAAACAGCAAGGTCTTTCAATCACTGTCTATGCTGGCAAATTGTAGTGCATGTGGGAAGCAATGGGTGAGTCGGATTGTCCTTCTGTGGCAAATTTATGTGATGCGTGTAAGACAAAAATGTCATCATCCTTAGTCGCTCATCGGGAATTGGACCATGTGCATCAATTTTTACTTGGTCTTGATGCTGATATGGATGGGTCAATTTGCTCCAACATTCTAGCCAATGATCCTCTTGCGCCACTGGCCTGTGTTTATTCTTTTTTAATTCAGGAAGAACGACTTCACAAATCTGCTTCCAAATTGGTTTCCGGGTCCGACGTTCATAAAATAGTGGTTTTTGCTATTCAGGTCGGTACTGGTGGCACATGGAGAGGTCCTGGTTGCGGACGTGGCCGCGGTCGAAACAAAAATTTGTTCTGCACCCATTGTCGCTGACACGTCCATGAGGTGGCTTCATGTTTTGAACTGATTGGCTATCCGGAAGGGTGGAAAGCTTCTTCTTCGTCTTCGACTCCGACGTCTTTTGCCAAGGCGGCACCGCCCGTCAGTCCGTAGCATCTAGCGGGTCGAGGTCAGGATTCGGCACAGTCCCTGGCCTTTTCTTCATTAATTCCCGCCGTGCCACCCAGCCCAGTTTTGGCTCACGCAAATGCGGCCATTGTGCTCGATACTGTCCCGGTTCGAGCGGACGTCCTCAGCAAGGCAGTGTCTGGCCTAACCAATGAACAATGGCAATCTATAATTGGTTTTGTCAATTTCGTAAAGGCCAAAAATTATCTGGTATGTTTTGTTTCAATGCGTGGATGTTTGATTGTGGAGCATCTCACCATATGACAGGGAGTTTGCATTTTCTTACCAATATACGTTCCATTCTATCTCGTCTGGTACATCTACCAGATGGGTTGGTCATGTCAGCATCAAGAATTCGCACAGTTCATCTTAGTTCTCATATTATTCTTTATGATGTGATATATGTCCCGCAGTTGTGATGCAACCTTATATCCCTGTCACAGTTATTATGTCATTCTGATTTGACTGTTCATTTCAATGGTTCTGTTTGTTTTATTCAGGACCGTATTTTGAGGAAGACGATTGGCACGGGTGAGTAGTCTGGGGGGCTATACTTTTTCCAGGGAGAGGCTGCTGCATTGGCTATTACAGCTCATCCAGAGTCTTCTCTGGACCTATGGTACCATCGGTTTGGTCATCCATCAGTTTTCACAACTGCAAGTCTTCCTGGCATTCATGTTTCAGAGTCAAATTTGTTAAAATTTAATAAGGCATGCGATGTTTGTCTTCGTTCTAAGCATACTCGTTCAGTTTTTCCTGATAGTCAATCTGTTAGTAAGGCTAGTTTTGATTTGATACATTGTAACTTATGGGTACCGTATCAGTCTCCTGCCATTTGTGGGGCTAAGTATTTCTTGACAATTGTGGACGACTTCAGTCGTGCCACATGGGTTTATTTATTAAATGATAAGGCTCATGTGTCAGTCACCTTTTGTAATTTTTTCTCTATGGTTAAACATCAATTTGATAATTTAGTCAAAGTGGTACGTAGTGATAATGGCACATAATTCCTTAGATTAAAGTCTTACTTTCAAGAAAATGGCATTTTGCATGAAACCAACTGTGTGGGTACTCCTCAGCAAAATGGTCAGGTTGAGCGTAAACATCGACATCTTCTTAATGTTGCCGGTGTTTTATGCTTTCAATCCAAGCTGCCAAGTGATTTTGGGGTCATTGTATTTTAACTGCTACTTACTTGATAAATATAACCCCTTCTAGAGTTTTGAACAATCTGACACCCTTTGAAAACTTTATGGCAAGCCTTTGCTCTTAAGCATATTCGGGTCTTTGGATGCTAGTGTTATGAGCACAATCAACACCATAGCGGCGATAAATTTTCTAGTCATTCAAGAAAATGTTTGTTTGTTGGCTATCCATTTGGTACTAAAGGGTGGTGCTTATATGATTTAGAATCAGCTCAGTTCTTTGTTTCTCGTGATGTTGTGTTCTGTGAGTCTAATTTTCCTAGTATTGGATTAGTATCCTCATCGTCTTCTCTTGTAAATCAGTCTCGAACGTGGTTTGATGAGGATGATGATGACCTTGGCATGTCCTTGTTCCCAACTTTGCCGCCATCTGAAGCTCAATAGCATTTGCCCTCTCCAGAGCCTCTCGGTCGTGGGCTCCGTCAGCGCCAGCCATCCACTTGGCTACGGGATTTTGTGCATTCCACTATTAGCCCCCCAGCTCCCAGACTACTTTATTCGTTCCTTCGCCTTCTGCAGGTACTCCTTATCCTTTGTCTATATATATAACCTGCAGTAATTTTTCTTCCGCTATTACTTCTGCTGTTGAGCCCCAAACATTCAGTGAAGCAGTTCGTCATGAATGTTGGCGGGCAGCAATGCAATTGGAAATTTTGGCTTTGGAGACTAATAAGGCTTGGGAAATTGTTGATCTTCCTCCTGACAAGCGAGCGATTGGATGCAAATGGATCTTCAAAATTAAACATAAGTCAGACGGTTCCATTGAGCGTTACAAGGCCCGCCTTGTCATTCTTGGCAATAATCAGATTGAAGGCCTTAACTATACAAAGACCTTTGCTACCGTGGATAAAATGGTCGATGTCCGTACTTTTTTAGCAGTCGTTTCAGCCTTGTGTTGGGAACTTCATTAAATGGACGTTCACAACGCCTTCTTACATAGTGACATTAAGGATGAAGTCTACATGAAACTTCCTCTGGGATTTAGTTCACCAGGATTTGGTAAGGTATGTCATCTCCGGTGCTCTCTGTATGGCCTGAAACAGTCCCCCCACTGTTAGTTTGCCAAATTAGCTGCATCTTTGAAACAGTATGGTTTCTGTCAATCTTATCATGATTACTCTTTGTTCACATTTCGCAAGAATGCTGTTTGCTTGCATGTCTTAGTTTATGGTGATTACCTAATTATTTCGGGGGCTTAAATCCATTTTTGGTCCCTCATAACATGAGTTATTCCAATTTTGGTCCCCCATATGTTTTAGTTACCAATTTTAGTCCCACCTAATTTTTTTTTTTACCAATTACAGTCTCTTTTAACGGAAAAGATTAGAAGATATCGGATTATCTCATTTGATCGCTAGTCAAACCTATATTTTTTTCAAAATGATTTGTACGATGATGTTTTCAACAAATTTTATAATCTGGATCCTCATTAATGTTCAACCCATTTAGGGTTTTGACTGTCATTTTGGATTGTGAGTTGATAAAAATGGGTTGAACATCCATGAGGAACCGAGTCATAAAATGGATTGAAACCATCATGGTACAAATCATTTTGAAAAAAAATTAGGTTTGACTAGCGATCAAATGAGATAATCAGTTATCTTCTAAACTTTTCCGTTAAAAGGGACTGTAATTGGTAAAAAAAATTAAGTGGGACTAAAATTGGTAACTAAAACATATGGGGACCAAAATTGGAATAACCCATGTTATGAGGGACTAAAAATGGATTTAAGCCTTATTTTGGGTAATGATCACAATGTCATCATGGCTTTCAAGCATCATTTAAGTTCATGCTTTTATATGAAGGAATTGGGTCCTCTCAAGTACTTTTTGGGTTTAGATGTTGCTCGTTCTGCTATTGGTATTTCTATGTGCCAACGCAAATATGCGCTGGATATTGTCTCTAAAACAGGTCTGCTCAGCTGCAAGCCTGCCATCTTACCCACGGAGCAAAATCATCAGCTTGCTCTTATTCATGGTACAAATTTGCCAAATCCTGAGGCTGATCGACAGTTTGTTGGTCGCTTCATCTATCTTACACTGACTCGACCTGACGTATCCTATACAGTTCATGTTCTATATCAAATTATGTAGCACCCTCTACAACATTATTGGGATGCAGCTATTCGGGTCGTTTAATATCTCAAAGGTTGTCCAGGTCGGGGTATTTTTCTTCTTGCTGATTCTGATTTATGGCTCATAGGTTGGTGTGATGATGATTGGGCCGGTTATCCTACAACTCAGCGTTCTCTTATCGGTTTGCTAATTCAACTGGGTTCTTCTCCTCTGTCTTGGTGCACAAAGAAACAACCTATAGTTGCCCGGTCTTCTGCTATCGGGCTATGACAGCCATTACCTCTGAGCTTAAATGGCTCAAGGGTTTGCTTGTGGACTTTGGTCTTCATCATATCTTGCTAGCTCGATTATACTGTGACAGTCAATCGGCATTACACATTGCAGCAAATCCGGTCTTCCATGAACGGACCAAACACATTGAAATTGACTATCATTTTCTTCGTGAGGCCATTACCCAAGGACTTCTGTCTCCACAACATGTTTCTTCTCAAAACCAATTGGCGGATATCTTCACCAAGCCCCTTGTCATACTTCCATTAGTGGCTTTCTTCGCAAGTTAGGCATTTGTGACCTTCATGCTCCAACTTGAGAGGGAGGGGAGGGGGGGGGGGAGGTGTTGTAATTATAGTAACTCTAATCAACATATAATTACAGTCATGTAAATATGGTAGTTGGATTGTAATTGTATCCTACTAGAAATAGAACACTCTATGTACATGTATAAACCCAGCTCGTCGATATCAATAGAAAGACAGACTTGCACACAATATTGCGTATTCTGTCAATTATTATATTTAGAAAAATAATACATTGCTTCAAAAAAAAAATAATATATTGACAGCTAAGCAATTACTATATTTAGAAATAAGAATTGTGTATACATTACAGAATTTGTTGAACTGTCAATACATTAGTTTTTAAATATAGTAATAAAAAGATATCCTAAATTATATAGTAAAATTTGCCAACTTTAGAGAATTGGTTCATTTGTATCATTCTATGTGTGAAGACCAATATTGAAAATGAGGAAAAAATAAAAAGGGCAAGAATAGCAAGTGAATGATATGTTATTCACTTATTTATTTAGTGTTGGTTTAAAATTTAATGGATGAATGAATGACAGACACATCAATCAGGCTACCAAATTTATTATTACTCGTTACTTAATTTCATTGCTTAAACTTATATTATCCCGACAAAGACGGTACCTTCCTCTCCTGCTTACTCCAAAATTACATCAATTTCTTCAAATCATAGTACAAGTACAACATCAACTCAAATGGGACCATTACCCCATTAATTTATTGATCAATACACAGAAGAAACCTTTCTAAAAAGAATGTCCATTTTTATTTATCTAAAATACAAAAAATGTGTCTTTATGGGTAGAGTAAAGTTAACAAGCTTATTATATTTGGGCCCTACAAAACTGACTCACGTGAAGTGTAAGGCACGTGTTCATGAGGCTTATGAGCACCCCAAAATTTCCACAATCCACTAGGGGAAAAAGGAAAATAATTAAAAAGAAAAGATACACATACACACAAGTAGTCATGATGAATCTTGAAAAGAACGGATTTTTTTTTCACTTAAAAAGAAAGGATTTTGATTACTCTAATAATCCAATTCAATATAGTTTTTTTTAATTATAACTGTTTTCTTAAAAAATAAATAATTTAAAACTAAAATATCTGAAATAAAAAATGGAAAATATTTCTATATACAATAGATCAATATCGTTCTTTTTAATACTTGAATTATTGGTATTTATTTCTATAAAACTAAATTATAATTGAAGAGTTCATATTTTTAGAATGTATATATGTTAAAATTGATAGGAGAAGAAGTGGACATAGAGTCTAGACGAAATTCTAGAGAACTATACTAAAAAAAAAAAAAAAATTGTGTGTATTGATATCCTGATCCACATAACAAAATATACAAAGTGAATGATATGCGTTAAACTCCCCCAACTATATTGAAAATAAAGAATTTTTAAAATTATAATATCTATTTATCAGATTGTTATAAATGATACATATCTCTAATAGCACAAATTGAACCATTTTAAAAACTTACAAAGTGAGCGATTCAAATGTAAATTTTAGTCGTATGAGTTCACTATTTTTTGTTAGTGAGGAAAAAACTTGAAAATTGTTATATTAGTCTATGATATTAGAAGATTAAAAATGTATATTTTAAGCTCATACGTTATTAATACTTTGATCAGTTATTTTATACTAGTAAAATTAAAATTTGAAAGTGATTAACTCGGTTTATAGGACTAAACTATTACCATAAAATTTAAGATGGCTTGAAGGAGATTATATGTATTTTCCCTTGCTAAGAGATGTTAATTAAGAGGAGTAACAAATTTTTTTTTAGTTTTTTTTTCAACTATTACAAATTTTCAGTTCCCTAATCAGAGAGTTGAGATTTTCATGAATCATTGGAGGTTGATTCTTTTAATCAATGAGCGGGGCATTAAGAAAACTAAATTTTTAGGATTTTCATTAGGATATTATTAGCTTGCATATTTAGTAGGAGATCTGTTCATGGCAACAACAATAATTTATTTTATGAAATTTAAATATATATTATATTTCTATTTCTACTTTATCTAATTGATTAATTATCACATTTAATTGTAATTAGTTCATTATTTTTAAAAAAAAAAGGAAAAAAATTAGGGGGCAGAATTGTTAAATTAGACTTTTTTGTTATCAAACTTGGAATTACCAAAAGTATAGTATAATTCAAGTTAATATTATTGGATGATATTTACCAAACTAATGATTATTATATATCGCACCAAACTCGAATGTAGAAAAGAAAATAATTTATTCTACTATGGATCAATAATCATTGAAGTATTTAAACTTTGCTTCTTTGGAAAAATTTAATAATTACTTTGTATTACTTTTTAGTCATTTTTTAAAAAATTTTCAGAAAAAGTAATTTGTGTCCTGGTCATTATAATGAGAAAAAATTTCACGCAAAATTTATATATGTTGTATTAAGAGGGTTAGAAAATAATTAGTAGGAAAAATATACACCAATTGGTATACTATACTCTCACAGGGACATGGTAAGGCAAATTATATCCTACTCCTAGAGACACATTGCAAGGTGTCTCTAGCAGTAGAAATTAAAATTAGTTTGTAATGTGGGTCTCCTGAATTGCCCACTCTCTCCCCTATAACTAATCCACTCCCCCCATCTGTACTAAGGACATGAAGAAATATAGTTGAGTAAATTCTAAAATTGGTCACTATACTATAGTCACTTTCTGGTTTTGGTCATCATACTTTGAAAAATATTTTTAAGGTCATCATACTTTACTTTTTTTTCAAAAAATGGTCACTCCATCAAGTTTGACCGTTAACCCACTAACGGTCAACTTTTTTTAGGGTTATTTTTGTCTTTTCATTAACTCATTAAATTAAAAAAAGAGTAAACTCTGAATTTGGTCATCATACTTTTCTAAAATTCCATTTTTGGTCATCTTACTTTAAAAATTATATTTGAGTTCATCATACTTTCATTTTTTATTCAATTTTGGTCATTCTGTCTAAATGTTCCGTTAAGTCTCTAACGGCCATAATTTTTTGAGGGTAAATACAGAAAAACGCACCCATCATACACGTGGAATTTCTTTTTTTATTAATTATTTTTTCGCATCTTTGCCACGAACACTCACAGTAGGGCTGATAATTTCTGACACGACACGAAAATTGAACACGAAATCAGCACGAAACGGGTAGGGTTTGAGTTGGAATTTTGGACCCGAAAAATTTTCAGGCCGGGTTCGTGTCGGTCCAAGATTTTTAGGTCAAAATTAGGTCAACACACCAGGTCAACGGGTTGACATGATGACCCGAAATATTTTTAAAAAATTATTGTGTGAAAAAATCGGGTTTGCGGGTCGAGTTAGGGTTGGTCGACACTAACCCGACCTGGTCAACCCGTTTGGCTCTGGTTGGTGGGTCAATCAACAGGTTGACTATGTCTATTTTGGGTTGACCTGGTAAAAATCAGGTCAGGTTCGGGTTAAAGTTTTCCAACCCGTTCGGGTTCGGGTTAAGGCCAGGGGAAAAATATAATTTTCTCTTTCAACCGACACGAAACAGACATACTGACATGAATTAAAAGCCCTAACTCACACCCTTAAGAAGATTAAAACTTTTTAAAGTCACGTGCATGATGGGGGTGAGGGTGTGGGTGTTGGCGGCGGAGATACGAAAAAATAATTAATAAATAAAAAAATTTCACGTGTATGATGGGGTATTTTTTTTTTTTTTGTATTTACCCTAAAATAATATGGCTGATTGAGACTTAATGGAATATTTAGACGGAATTACCAAAATTAAATAAAAAATGAAAGTATGATGACCTCAAATATAATTTTTAAAGTAAGATGACCAAAAATGGGATTTTAGAACCCTATGATGACCAAATTCAGAGTTTACTCTTTTTTAATTTAATGAGTTAATAAAAAGACAAAAATAACCTTAAAAAAAGTTGACCGTTAGTGGGTTAACGGTCAAACTTGACGGAGTGACCATTTTCAAAAATAAAAGGAAAGTATGATGACCTTAAAAATAGTTTTCAAAGTATGATGATCAAAACTAGAAAATGACTATAGTATAGTAACAAATTTTGAAATTTACTCAATATAGTTCTAGGAACATATAACAATTGGACATGGTACATGATGAGACTAGCTTTTATTTATTTATTTATTTTATTCAAACGCCTTCCAGTCACTTTTTTATTTCTTTAGACGCGTTCTAGCCATTTTTTTTAAATCAATATATTTTTAATTCACATTTTTTAAAAAAATCTTACGTTATATATAATTTTTATTTTTTATTCTTATATATATTTTTAACACTAAACAGTTTAATATTTTATTTTAAAAATTATATCATACGGAACATGAATTCATGTTCATATCATATAAAACATGGTTTCATGTTATGTGTAGCATACTTTCATATCAAATACAACATAGAGGTTCCTATATGAAAGCAAACACATATCATATATAACATAATTTCATATTAGACAGAACATCATTTCAAATCATGTATAACAAACTTTCATATCACTACAAGAAAGAGATTTTTATATGAAAATAAACAAAAGGTTCATATCATACAAATCATAGTTTTATGTCAGATAAAACATGGTTTCATATCACACATAGCAGACTTTCATATCAAATACAATATAAAGATTCCTATACAAAAACAAACAAAAAATTCATATCGTACAAAGCATAGTTTCATATCAGGCAAAACATCATTCCATACCATGTATAACAAACTTTCATACCACTACAACAAAGTGATTCTTATATAAAAACAAACAAAGGGTTCATATCATAAAATATAGTTTCATATCAGTTAGAACATGGTTTCATATCATGCATATTAGTCTTTCATATCAGTACAATATAAAGGTTCCTTTATAAAACAAAATATAATTTCTTATCATATAGAAAATGATTGCATACCAATACAATAAAGAGATTATGATATGAAAGTAAACAAATAGTTCATATCATACTAAATATGAGTCATATTAGACATAACAGGGTTTCATATCATGCATATGTTAGTTTTGAATACAGAAAAGCTATGGCTTGTATCAAAAACTAATATCCACAGATGACATATCATTTTGTTTCAGTATTAAATTGTTCCATTATATCATAGACCTAGATAACGGGGTGTGTGAAAGACACAGTAGATACCGTTATTGGTTAAAGTATTGATATATAAAAAGTATGCTCATAACTGAGGTAGTCTGAACATACTATCGGTATAGGTTATCGTGTGATTTGGAAATTAGTTTATCTAGACTAGTTTAAATCACGCGGATATGCCCGGGGCATATTGAGCACGACCAGTTTGGATAGAATTGACTTATACTGATCGGCGTAGTCAATTCGGTCCTAGTATTCAGTCTCTCAATCCTGAGATTGGGACGGGCATGAGAGTTGGATATCGTATGCTTTGATTTGCCAAAGAGTGCGGTCAATTGAGGCCTATACCTCGGTAGGTTGGGTATGCGGTGTTTAGCTTCTTACGTGCCGTTGCTAGTCGGAAGAATCCAAGTACCGGTTCGCCGGGTTGATGGTGCTCCCGAGATGAGCTCGTAAGGTCTATTATACTAAACCCGGCCGGTGGACTTTGTGTCCGGTATAATAAAAGGTCGAGTGGTACTAATCTCAGATACCAAGAAGTCAGTGAATTAGTTTGTCAGTGAATTAATAAACCGAGGAGCACTAGATCTTTAATGTGGGGAGATAGAAGAAAAATAGTGGCGCGATGTAAAGTCGTTTTTGAGCGGTAGTTCCATAGTTAGTCCGATAGTGGTACGACTAATTATGTATTTGACTAATAGACAAAGTGAATTAATTAATCCTAAAGGTTTAATTAATATTTAATCGACAAAGTGAATTAAGAAATTAATTCTATTTGAATTAATTAATTCTAAGGGTTTAATTAAATTAAATTAACGAAGTGGGTTAAGAAATTAATTCGAATGGGTCGATTGGAGTTGATTAGTCGGGAAAGACTAAGCGGTCAACGAAAGTCAAATTAAAAGTCCCAACTCAAAAGCCCATTAGGTCTCCATTAGAGCTCCCTATAAATAGAAAGCTTAAGGCCAAAGATAATTAAGAGAATCTTGCAAGACATTTATGTCTTCCTTAGAGTGAGAAAGTTCTAGAGAGAAACTCTCTTCCCTTTTGAGTTTTCTTTCAAAAAAGAACTTGGATTCTCACTTCTCGATTTAGATTAATCTTGAAAGATTAAACTTTTAGATATCCCATCAATTTTTGGAGTTTCCCACTGCTTGAATCACTGTTCACCGGTTACTGTTCACGGTATTGTTTACCGGTTACTGTTCACCATTTTCTTGGTGAGATGGCAGCCACTTCTAATCACTTCGGGGTGCTTGATCCAGCTGGGTTTGTGTTGATCTCTTCCTTGGGTTGGTGATCCACAATCCTGGTTGTCCAGATCGTGACCGGAGTTGAAGTGGGTTCGATTTTATTGGCGAGAAAAGTAGTGGGCAGCAGTTTTTTGGGTTAAAGGTTTGATCTTTTGGGCATATTTAATCTAATTGAGGGATTTTCTTTGTGGATTTCTCGTGGGCTTTGGTAGCACACTTCGATAGATTATTGCCCACGCAATATTCAAAGTTTTCTCGGATCCATCATTTGGATTTCAGTGGTAATCACCAAGAAAGATTTGGTTTTTTTTATTGCGTTGGACTTCGCTTCAAATGTATAACCTTTAATCCTTCCGCTTTTAATTAAAGGTGTAATCTTTGTGGTTAGATGTCGATTTAATAAATTAAATAAGTATAAGCCTAGATCCGTTCAAGGGAAAATGAATTTGAGCCTGAGCTTTGTCGAAAGCTTCCGATTCTGGAATGCATTGCACGAAAGTGAGGTTTTCGATTTAGCCCGGGCTTGTTCTGTTTTCCTTCAGCATATTCAGGTTTCATAGTAATACAACATACAACTTCTTATATGAAAGCAAATAAAGAGCCCATATCATACAGATAGGGGTGATTAGTCGGTCAATTCTCAGTTTATGCTGGTTATTCGATTTGGGTTATTCAGTTTTTTGAAATTCTCTCACCCGCCTATTACCCGAATTGAATATAATAAAAACTAAACCGAACCAACCGATTTACCCAATCGATTATTCGGTTTGGGCCCTAACTAACCCAAAATCTGAAAAACTATTTGTAGCACAAAAAATTTGATGAAATACCTAAAATGACCTTAAAACCTGAAAATTGGCAATTGCAATGAAAAATCACTTGTACTTTGCGATAATTAAGGAGAAAATAGCACAAAAATTGCAAAAAATAGGGCAAAAATCGCCACACTAATTAGATAACATAAGCAGAAATCGCAAACCGGGTGCGATTTTGGACATAAAAATCGAATAAATGTGGCAATTTTGCAATCAAAAATTGCCAATTACATGCAATTTTTTACTCAAAAATCATTTTTTAGGTGCGATTTTTCTATTGTCGGGTTATTTATATACTTGATTGAGAAACCATACAAACTCACCCTTCATTTAAGATTTTCTCACCAAAAATCTCTCAAACCATCTAAAACACTTTGAAAAAATTGCAAAATGGATGCGGGCTGTGCTCAACCACCACGGGGTCCCGGGAGGGGGAAAGGCTTGTACGATCAGGTAAAAATCATATAATTTTGTTTAAATTTTAGCAAAATTGCCTAAGGTTTGCGATAATTTTGGCCCGGATCGCCGATCCCCAGTCAAAGTATAGCTAATCGCAGGTGATCGGTGAATTTTTTCATAATATTGCACCTGTTTGGCGATTTGTTCCAAATATATTGCAGATCTTGTGCGATATATATCTGAGGAGTTTTTGCAGATAATTAGAGATGGTGGATATCCCCAGTCAGATGAGTGCGAGGCTATGTTGAGGGCGGAGATGGATAGATGGCATTTAGCTGGGTGATGGTATTATTGTACTCTTTTTTTTTGGTATTCTTGGATTTTGTAGCTATGACTCTTTTGTTGTGTTTTATTTGATTTCGCCAGAGTTTTTGGTTGTTTTGTATTTCATTTAGCTATGATTTTGGTAATTTGACTAATGAAATGATAATTTGAAGTCACAGGAAATGACAACTAAAAATAAATAAATAAATATTCAAATCAAATTGAAATGTCACAAATCATGGTCCACAAATCATGTTCCAATGGTTAAGCCTCCTTTTAAATTCAGCAGATGCTGCAAATCGCGCCATAACATCATCGCAGTGATACCCCCACAGGTATGCCAATGGAAGGACATGGCAATCATCAGTCAAACTGACACGTATATAATGATTTACATGAACGTGGGCAATGGCTATCTACCGAGATGGTCTTGTGCCACCACCTAACGGCTTCAAAGGTAAAATGGAGAAACAACAACCACAAGCGATACTGAGATGGATTACCAAGGCGTTTGCATAAGTGGCGATAGCAAACAGGTCCGTGGGGGTGGTTATCCAGCCAACACTGTCACAAACTATGCAAAATATATAATTTTAAAAAATTGGAGCAGATAAGTGATTTTTATATCAAAAATTGCACATAAAGTGCGATTTTTCAAATAATTCTCGCACACAATGTGCGAGAGTTATATAACAAATACCAACAATGTGGGAATATTTTGTAAAAAATTGCCAATAATTTGCGATTTTTGATACAATAATCGCACCCACATTGCGATTTTGTTAACAAAAATCCCAAATCATTGGCGATTTTTTTAAAAAATTTCGCCCACACTTAGCAAAAATTATACAAAAAATCGCAAAAAACGTGTGATTTTGATTGAATTTCTCGCCAAATTAGGGCAATTACTTCAATTAAAATCGCAAGACATGTGCGATTTTTTATGTAGCATACTAACAACAATACAAAAATATCAAAATCTTACCATTTTTGCGTAAATTTTGAAGTAGAATGTATCCCAACTCGAAGGAAATCAGTGTTTGAATGTTTTTCTACGATTTTGGAAGGTTTTTTGAAAGATTTGGAATGATTTTGTAAGATTTTTTAGGGATTTTTTTTATGTTTAGCGATGTTTTTTGAATTTTTGAAGTGTATAACTTATTAATACATTAAGGGCATTTTTGTAATTTTGCTATCACAGGTAAACTGCGATATTTTTCAAAAAAATCGCACATATTCAAAAAATATCGCACACATTTGGCGATTTGTTCCAAAAATATCTCACAATATCTGCGATATATTTGAAAAAAATCGCAAAAAAGGTGTGATATTGTCAACAAAATTCGCCGATCGCCGGTGATTGGCTAAACTATCACCGGCGATCGATGATCTGGGCCAAAATTATCGCTAACCCTAGGCGATTTTGCTAAAATTTAAATGAAATAATTCGATTTTTACCTGACCGTACACGTCTTTCCCCCTCCCGGGACCCCGTAGTGGTTGAGCGCCGGCCGCATCCATTTTGCTATTTTTTCAAAGTTTTTTGGATGGTTTGAGAGATTTTTGGTGAGAAAATCTAAAATGAATGGTGAGTTTGTATGGTTTCTCAATCAAGTATATAAACAACCCGACAATAGAAAAATCGCTTAAATCGCACCTAAAAAGCGATTTTTGTGTCAAAAATCGCATGTATTTGGCGATTTTTTAGTGCAAAATTGCCCTACTTATCCGATTTTTCTGTCCAATATCGCACCCGGTTTGCGATTTCTACTTATTTTATCAGATTAGTGTGGCAATTCTTCAACACTATATCGCGCGTTGGTGGCGATTTTGCCCTATTTTTTGCAATTTTCGTCCTATTTTCTTCTTAATTATCGCAAATTACAGGCGATTTTTATTGCAATTTTCAATTTTCAATTTTTAAGGTCACTTTAGGTATTTCATCAATTTTTTTGTGCTATAAATAGTAAATTTGTGCTACAAATAGTTTTCCAGATATCCTGTAACCCAATTAAACAGATCCGAACAACCCGAATTGGTTCAGTTCAGGCAGTTTAATCGGGTGGACCCGATTAATGATCACCCCTACATGCAGAACATAGTTTCATATCAAACAAAACATGATTTCATATCATGCATAGTAGGGTTTCAAATAAAAACAACATACATGTTCTTATAAAAAAAAAAAAAAGAGTGAACCGTAAAATTTGTCATAATTCTTTTGCAAAATCTCACTTTTGGTCGTCATTCTTTAAAAATAACATTTAATGTCACTAAATTTCATTTTTTATTCATTTTTGGTCACTCCGTCAAGTGTGACCGTTATCCTCATTGACAGCCATTTTTTATAAGGTTAAAATGGTATTTTCACATAAAAACTTTTCTTCTTATTGAATAAAGGCTTAAATTCATTTTTGGTCTCTTATAAGAGGGGTTTTTCAGTTTTGGTCCCCCATAAGTTTTCGTCACAAATTCTAGTCTCACTTAAATTTTTTTTAACCAATTATGGTTCCTTTTAACACAAAAATTAGTCAACTTATGTTTGACCAATTTTGAGGGTTAATTAAAGGACTATTTTGCAATTTTTTACTTTCTAAATTTTTTTATTACACAAAGTCCTTCTTCACCACCAGCCCTTCCCTTCTTTCCGATCGCCGCTCCCTTCTACCCATCAACGCCACCCCAGCTTCCTTTCTTCCTCGCTTCTCTCTCTCCCGCTTCAACCCCCATCGCCACCCCACCTTCCCCTCTCCCTCGTTTCTCTCTCCCCACATCACCTTCTTCTTCTTATGCTCAAATTCGCTGCCCCGCGCAACCCTCGTCGCCACCCACCTTCCTCTCTCCCTTACTTCTCTCTCCCCGCCTCACCTTTTTCTTCTTCTTCTTTTTCTCAGATCCGTCATTCCCGATCGAGATAGAACAAAGAAGAAACCCTAGCACCGTTTCTTCCTAGGCTTGAATGTTTAGGATTCGAAAGGTGAGTGCTTCGAATGGTGAGGGCTTCGAAATGAAAGGCCATATCTTCGAACGACGAGGGTTTCGAATGGCGAGGGCTTCAAACATTTAAGTTTTGAGAGGAGTCCGGTGGGGTGGGTTTTCTTTTTGGGTTATTGCGGTCTCAACGAGGGAGAAGAAACCAGGAGAGTGAAAGGGAGTCGATGGGGAAAGAAAAGAGAGAGAAATGAAGGGGAGTGGACTAGCGTTGATGAACGACAGTTAGAAGGGCCGGAAAAATGAGGTGGAGGGTGGCGGCCAGAAGAGTGAAGAGGAGGAGGATGAGGAGTAGTAAAAAAATTAGGGTTTTTAGGGAAAAAATTGTAAAATTGCAGAAAGGTCCTTTAATTAATCCTCAAAATTAATCAAACGTTAGTTGACCAATTTTTCTATTAAAAGGGACCGTAATTAGTTAAAAAAATTTAAGTAGGACTAGTATTGGAAACGAAAACTTTTGGGGAACCAAAACTGAAATAACCCTTATTATGATGGATAAAAAATGAATTTAACCCTTAAATAAATTAAAATCGTCAAACTATTGTGGGCCCACTATTTGATGTACATTATCACAAGGGACTTGCTATTTGTATCACAAATTTGTTATTTGTATCACAAAAAAAATAAAATAATTATAAAATGACCAAAAGGCCCTTATGAACAAAATCCTGAGAAATTGGTCGAGTACTTGTAAAAAACGCAACAAAATTGCATTTGCGTCCTTATAGAAAACGCATAGAAAAATGGTTTTGACGTTTGAAATTTAGCACCGATGACGTTTCAAAGAAAATATAACGCTAAACTTGTGCGATTCAATTAATCAAAACGTAATACTTTAACGATTAATTTTCCCAAAACGTTATAATGGTGCGTTTCCACCATGGTTCGCTCGTTAAAATGATGCGTTTTCACCATGGTTCGCTCGTTAAAATGGTGTGTTTCCACCATGGTTCGCTCGTTAAAATGGTGTGTTTCCACCATGGTTCGCTCGATAAAATGGTGCATTTTTTACATTTAAAAACAACTAGCACCACGTCCAGGATAGTATGGTGGACGACGGTGTAACCTCTGTGATCAAGCGACCGTCGACTGGAATACGCAAAATCTCCCAGAGATCGTGCAGGGGGATGGTCATCTCTCTAAATGGCAGGTGGAATGAATTCGTATCCGGCTGCCACCTCTCAAAAAACGCATTTATGAGAGGCTCATCAATGCTCCGATGCATAATGCGGGGAAGGTGTCCAAGTCCCGTCCCGCTCAAAATCTGTGCACCCTCTACGGTCATGGATGCAATCCAAGTCTCAAAAAGGTCGTACATACTACTCCTATTGTGGCATCTAAGGTGGTATCTGGTAGACACCCCCGCCTGCCAATACCTAGATACCACATGCCCTAAAAAACTAGGGATCAAACTATCATCTATATGGCCCCCCTCAACGGGCTCTGTAACCAACCAACTCCGATCCTGCTTGACGCGCTTCCTATGGTGAACTAGATTTACAAAATATAAAACGGATATAAATAAATATATAAAATAATAGCTAAACAAATTAAAATAAACAAGTAAATAACAAATTAATTCAATTAACAATTAAGTCAATTAAAATAAAAAACTAAACTAAATAATAACAAATTAATGAAATTAATAATTAAATTAATTAAAATAAAAACCTAAATAATAACAAATTAAATCAATTAACAATTAAATCAATTAAAATAAATAATTATTCAAAATAATTAAGTAAATAAATTCAAACATGTACCTGCAGCAGGATTGTCCTCCTCAAAATGTCTGTCGCCCGGATTCCTGTACCGGACGGTCCTCTCAGCGTGTGGGTGAGAAGGGTCACCTCCATACGTATCCCCCTCACCCGCTCATCGTGTGGGCGTCCACTCCCATTCACCTCCTCCTCCTGCGGCTGCTTCTCTTCCTCCTCCTCATGTAGCCCAATAAACTCGTCCTCACTATCATCAGTAGTATCATAATACTCATCCCTCAACTGAAATGATGAGTCACCGCCACCGCCACCGCCAACTCCACCTCATCGACCTCCACCACCAACTCCTCGACCTCCACCTCCACCTCCACCGCCACCTCCACGTCTAACTCCACCTTCTCGCCCTCGCCCTCCTCCACCTGCACCTCCTTGCCCTCCATCTGCAATAATGATCCCACCGCCAGCCCGTCCGCCTCCATGGCGACCTCCGTCTGTCCCTCTACCTCCTCCTCTAATAACTGGTACCTTCTGCCTTCTAGCAGAGGCTGTGGGTCGCTGTCTATCCACTAGCGGCTTTAACTTAGCGCCACCCTAAAATAACATTTCAACATAAGCATTCATAATATAAACGTAATATGTGAAATTAAATATACAAAATTAAATGGAAATCAAGTAAAATCAGTGAATTCATGTGAATTTAAATTTATTTTTATAAAAAAACAGGGCACCACATCTTAAAACAACTAGAACTACGTCAAAAACAACGAGCACCACGTCCAGAAATGTCTGCATCCATTCATGTGAATTTAAGCTATTTTTTTCACAAAGACAGTCAACCACATATCATATAACAACTAGCACTACGTCAAAAAAAATTAGCACCACGTCCAGAAAGCACCACATCCATTCATGTGAATTTAAATTGATTTTTATCAAAAAAAAAAAAAAAAGTACCATGTCTCAGAACAACTAGAACTACGTCAAAAACAACTAGCACTACGTCCAGAAAGCACCACATCCATTCATGTGAATTTAAACTGATTTTTATTAAAAAAAAAAAAAACATGGTACCACGTCTCAGAACAACTAGAACTATGTTAAAAACAACAAGCAACATGTCCAGAAAGCACCACATCCATTCATGTGAATTTAAACTGATTTTTATCAAAGAAAACATGGTACCATGTCTCAGAACAACTAGAACTACATCAAAAACAACTAGCACAACGCCTATATACGTCTACATCCATTCATCTGAATTTAAGCTATTTTTTTTACAAAGACAGTCCACCACGTATCATATAACAACTAGCACCACGTCCAGAAAGCACCACATCCATTCATGTGAATTTAAACTAATTTTTATCAAAAAAGAAAACATGGTACCATATCTCAGAACAACTAGAACTACGTTAAAAATAACTAGCACCACGTCCAGATACATCTACATCCAATCATATGAATTTAAGCTATTTTTTTCACAAAGACAATCCACCACGTATTATATAACAACTAGAACTACGCCAAAAACAACTAGCACCACGTCCAGATACATCTACATCCATTCATCAGAATTTAAGCTATTTTTTTCACAAAGACAGTCCACCACGTATAGTATAACAACTAGCACTACGTCAAAAATAACTAGCACCACGTCCAGAAAGCACCACATCCATTCATGTGAATTTAAACTGATTTTTATGAAAAAAAAAAACATGGTACCAAGTCTTAGAACAACAGGAACTATGTCAAAAACAACTAGCACCACGTCCAGATACGTCTACATCTATTCATCTGAATTGAAGCTAGTTTTTTGCACAAAGACAGTCCACCACGTATAGTATAACAACTAGCACTACGTCAAAAACAACTAGCACCACGTCCATAAAGCACCACATCTATTCGTGTGAATTTAAACTGATTTTTATCACAAAAAACATGGTACCACATCTCAGAACAACTGGAACTACGTCAAAAACAACTAGCACCACGTCCAGATACGTTTACATCTATTCATCTGAATTTAAGCTATTTTTTGCACAAAGACAGTCCACCACGTATCATATAATAACTAGATCACGTCCAGAAAGCACCACATCCATTCATGTGAATTTAAACTGATTTTTATCAAAAAAACATGGTACCACGTCTCAGAACAACTAGAACTACGTAAAAAAAACTAGCAACACGTCCGAAAAATGTCAACATCAATTAATATGAATTTAAGCTTTTTTTTTACACAAAGACAGTCAACAACGTATCATATAACAACTAGCACTACGTCTAAAAAAACTAGCACCACGTCCAGAAACGCAATATAGCAGCGCTTTCTAACCTATTAATCGGAAAGCAGTAGGTTTTATAACATACAAAATCGCAACATCCTATCATTCTGGCAGCACGTAAATTAACAAAAAATTTGACGAAAAATTAAGAATTTTTACCTTGTTTATCATTGGACCTTTGCCCGCGCCATGTCTCTGCAGTGATTCGCCATCTTCTCCATCCATCTTGTGCGTTTTTTACCAAAAAATCCTCTCGAAATCGCGTTAGAAATGGAAACCCCCGACTGAAGTTTGAAATGATTTATGGAGAATGTGAAAAGTGCTGCGTTTTCGTCTTCTTAAAGGGTTTTACAGTAAAAAATACACCATTTTAACGAGCGAATCATGGGGGAAACGCATCATTTTAACGAGCAAACCATGGTGAAAACGCACCATTTTAACGTTTTTTAGGAACATTAATCTTTAAAGTATTGTGTTTTTGTTTAACTGAATCGCACAAGTTTGGCGTTTTCTGTTCTTTGAAACGTCATCGGTGTTAAATTTCCAACGTCAAAAACGTTTTTCCTGTGCGTTTTCTATAAGGTTGCAAACACAATTTTGTTGCATTTTTTACAAGTATTTAGCCAATTTCTCAGGATTTTGTTCATAAAGTCATTTTGGTCATTTTATGATTATTTTGATTTTTTTTGTGATACAAATAACAAATTAGTTATACGAGTTGCAATCCAGTTATCACAAACAACAACTTTCTTCTCTCTCCTATTTTATTTTTCGATCTCTCCTTCTCACTTCCGTTGAATTTATTTGTTTCTTTTTGCTTTCTGCTAGCCCATCCTCTCCTCTTCCATCCATTATTTTTTCTTTCAGTCAACACTTAATTTCCTTTCCTTCAATCATCTCTCTTTTTTTTTTTTCGCTTTTCTTTGTGGATGTTGAGAGGTATGAAAAGGGATTGAAATATAGAAGGTGGCTTCGATTTACAATCGGGCTGCTTGGTTGGTTGGTTGGGGAGATATGAAGGAAAATTTTGATTCCATAAGATTAATGTCGAATGGAGGGCGAGAAGGAGTTTGATTTGTTTTGGGGCTACATCGAGTTCGAGCTACCATCGATCGCTGCCATTGTTGTTCTGATGTAGACATGGAAAAGAAAAAAAAAAATTGTGTGACGGGTTGATGATAGTTGAAGACAAAGATGGTGGTACTGGGTGTGGTCGATGAAAGGCAATAGGTGGTACTGAGTGCAAATAGCATAAAAAAAAAAAAAAAAAAGCTTCATACGAGCATACAACTGAAGCAGAAAAAAAAACAAACATCCACAAATGAGCAAACAAAAACAAGATATCATACTTCGATCCCCAATAAATTTGAGGAGATAATAACATTAACAGGTAATAAGTAAAGAATACATATTGGGAACGACAAAAGCAGAGATTGCGACCTCGCAGCCGAGATAGTTTATGAACAATCACTGAACATAATCAATGACCAGTGGGCTGCACCTTCCAAATAAACTTATGGGTGGCTTTCTCAGCTCTAACCCAACGGCCGGAAGAAATTAACGAGTGGTTGGGGTTGGAATATGGCGAAGAGGTTGACGGAGACAGAGCTGCAGTATGATGGGCCAACAAATGATTGAACTAGACTTCAATTTGGGAGCGAGTTGACGGAGAAGATGGTAGTGACGGTTGGTGGGCGACAGCTGCAGAGGAGTGTGGTGGTCGGCGGTTCATCCTAGAAGAGAATGAAAAATTATTGTAAAAATATATATTTTAAAAAAATAAGAAATTCCACATAGGAAGAGATTAACCAAACAGAAAAGCATGTGGTGTGTTTTTCGGTATTTACCCTAAAAAATATAATCATTAGAGCATTTAACGGACTAACTTGACAGAGTGATCAATAATGAATCAAAAATGAAAGTTTAGTGACCTTAAATATCATTTTTAAAGAAATTTAAATATATTTTTTGTCCCTCAAAACATGGGATATTCCAATTTTGGTTCTCATATGTTTAGTCACTAATTTTAATCTCACTTAAATTTTTTTACCAATTATGGTCATTTTTAACAGAAAAATTAGTCAACTACCATTAAAAAAATGACTTTTGCGCAAAAAAAAAAAAAAAAAAACCTTGAAAACCTATTTTTTTTCTTCTCTCCTCTCATTCTCTTCTCCCTTCTGCCCTCCCCTCCGCCACCCGTCGCTGCTCGCCTCTCTTCTTCTTATTCCTCCCACCTTCGCCAAACGAACACAACGGTAAGCCTCTTCCATGAACCCCCTTCTTTCCTTTCCCTCGTCGATCGAGCTTGAAGTGATGAGATACGACGGATCCGAGAAGAAAAAGGAAAAGGAAAAGAAGGCAAAGCGAGGAGAGAGAAGCGACGTGGTTCAGCGGGGCGGCGGATTTGAGAAGAAGAACGAGAAGGCTAGACGGGAGAGAGAAGTGAGGGAGAGAGGAAGGTGGGTGGCGACGGGGTTGCAGCGAGGTGGTGACGGTTTGCCCGTTCGGGAGAGGGGAAGGGAAAGGGTGAAGGAATTATCTGTCTGGGTCCGATAAAAAATTCCATTTTTGTGCATAGCATCCAGAATAAGAAATTTTCAATCAAACCGGAACACTCGTGCAATCCAATTCAAACCCTTTTGAAATATCACACGACCATAAGATCTTGGTTTACCTTATTCGAATTTGTCACGCATACAAAATACGATAACTAATAAAAGCGGAAAGATAGAAATCAACCTTTGAAGTGTGTACTCAAGAAATATCTTATATGACTCAGAGACGCGATCTGACGTTGTGTGGGCAACAAACTACAGAACGAACGGAATCAGCACCAAGAAAAATCACCACAAAAATGCCGCAAAACTCGCCAGAATCCGCCGCCAGAATTGCTGCTCACCGTCGCCGCTGACTCTGAGGGAGAAACCGACTCCAAGTTCTTTCTCTCTCTAGTATTTCTCTCAGAGCTTCTCTCTAAGCTTTTTGTGTCCTGTCAATAATGACTTGTGTCTTGGTATTGCTAACCCCTTGTGTCTATTTATAGAGTTACAAAACATACCTTAAGTGAGCTTGAGTTAGGTCTTCTTGTTGGGCTTGGGTTTATGAGTTTCCAAATCTCTTCTAGATTTCTTAATACTTAATTGAACCAAGAATTAATTAATAAAATAATTAAATCCACTTTGTCAATTTTAGGATTAATTAATTAAATAATTAACTTCACTTTATCAATTAACCCAACATATAATTAATCGTACCACTAACGGATTAATTATAGAATTACCGCTCAAACCAGAATTGCTTCCGGAACCACTATTTTAATTATTTTTTATTCTCCCTACGTCAAAGATATAGTACTCGTCAATTTATTAATTTACTGATAAATTAATTAACCAACTTCTTCTCATCCGAGATTAGTACCACTCGACTTTATTACTATACCGGATATAAGTTCACCTGTCGAATTTTGTATAATAAACTTTACGAGCTCATCTCGAGAGCACCATCACCCCGGACACACCGGTAAATGATTTCCTTTCGACAAGCAACGTCACACCAAGCAACTAAACATGCATACCCAACCTACCGAGACTATAGGCCTCAAGTGACCGCACTCATTGGCAGATTAAAGTACACTATTCTTAATCCTCATTTATGTTCTAGCCTAGGGATTAAGAGATAGAATACAAGGTTCGGAATAACTACTTAAGAACAGTACAAGTTAATTCAATCCTAATTGGTCATGCTCAATATGCCCCGGGCCTATCTATATAATTCAATTAGTTTAGACAAAAAAATTTTGAATCACATAATAACTTAAACAGACAGTGTGTCCAAAACTGGCTCAGTCACGAGCCTACTTTATATGTCATAATTTTTAACCAAGAATGAGATATACTGTGTCATACCAAACACCTCATTATCTAGTTATATAACATAAATAGGCTTCATATATTTAAATGCATAAAAATGAAACAATTAACTGAAACTTTCAAAACGATATATAAACTGGGAAATAGTTTTAATACAAGCAAAGTTTTAGTATTCAAAACCAACAATCTCCCACTAATACTTAACCTGCGCTTAAAGTATAAAACTATTTAATTACATTAATCTATTGCTATATTGAAACCTAGAGAACCGTCAAGGCTCAGCTAAGTATCTAACGCCTATACCTTCCACACGAGACTCAAAAATTTTTGGAGTCAATGTCTTTGTGAAAGGATCTGCAAGGTTATCTACTGATGCTATCTTTGCCACTACCACGTCTCCCTTCTTTATGATATCTCGTATCAGGTAGTGCTTGCGCTCTATGTGCTTACTCGCTTTATGGGCTCGTGGTTCTTTTGAGTTGGCTACTGCACCACTTTTATCACAATACACTGTGATAGATCTCAGTAACTCAGGAATCACGTCTAAGTCTACTAAGAAGTTCTTGAGCTACACCGCTTCTTTCACTGCCTCTGATACTGCAATGTACTTGGCTTCTATGGTAGAGTTCTCCATGCATTTCTGAATGACACTCCGCCAAACTTTGGCTCCATCTCCCAAAGTAAACACAAACCCAGAGTTAGACTTACTCTTGTCTTTATCGCATTGGAAATCAAAATCTGTGTAACCCCTTGGAACTAGTTCTTGCGCCTGATAGACCAAAACTTGGTCTTTCGTTCTGCTCAAATACTTGAGGATGCACTTCACAGCCTCCCAATGAGTTTTTTCGAGGTTACTCTGATATTTGCTAACCATACCAACGACAAAAAAATATCAAGCCTCGTACACAACATGACATACATGAGACTTCCTACTGCCGAAACATAAGGAACTGTCTTCATGGCTTCTATCTCCTCAACAGTCTTCAGGGACTGTTCTTGAGATAGATACACTCCGTGTCTGAAAGGTAAAAAACCTTTCTTGGAGTTCTACATGTTGAAACGAGCCAGAATCATATCTATGTATGAAGCCTAGGAGAGCGTCAGTGAACGTTTCGTACGATCTCGAATAATCTTGATCCCAAAGATATGTCTAGCTTCTCCAAAACCCTTCATATAAAATTTATTGGACAACCATGCTTTTATGTCTGATAACACTTTCTTATTGTTGCCAATAATTAGGATATTATCTCCGTAAAGTACAAGAAACACCACGTTATTCCCATCATGTCTGTGGTACACGAACTGATCATCCAGACACTGAGTAAATCTGTGGGACTAGATTAATTTATCAAATCGGATGTTTGAAGATCTGGATACTTGTTTAAGTCCATAGATGGACCTTTTAAGTTTGTAAACCTTATGCTATTGGCCTTCAGCAATGAATCCCTCCAGTTGCTGCATGAATATGGTTTCTTAAAGACTTCCGTTAAGGAAAATTGTCTTGACATCCATCTACCAAATCTCATAATCTAAATGATCAGCTATGGCTAAGAGAATTCAGATCGACTTAAGCATAGCTACCGGGGAAAAGATTTATCGATACCTTTCTGAGTATACTCCTTCGTCACAAGTCTAACTTTAAAGGTTTTAACCTTTTTGTTAGATGCTCTATTTCTTTTGTAGACCCACTTGCATCCAATGGGTTTAAAACCATCAGGAAATTTACGTGCTCCCAGACTTGATTAGAGTCCATTGAATCTATCTCAGATTTCATTGTCTTTTGCCAAGAATCTGCATTTTTATCTCAGAAGGCCTCATTGTAGTTAACCGGATCCAGTTCATGCACACCTGGGACTAAATCCAAGGATTCTCCCAAACCCACGTACCTCTCCGGTTGTCTCATAACCCTTCCACTACAAAGAGGCACTGCTTGTGTAGGCGCATCATCTGTGACATTATGTGTAGTATCTTGTGGTGTATCTACTTGTACTGGTGCAACATAAGTTGTGGATTGTCCCCTAAGTTCCTTTAGTATGATTTTGCTGCTGGGCTTGTGATTTAGAATATAGTCATTTTCTAAAAATCTGGCGTTAGTGCTAACTACCACCTTCTGATCTTTAGGACTATAGAATAGACTATCTTTCATTCCTCTAGGATATCCTATAAACAACATTACTTCTGTTATTGAATCTAACTTACCTGCATCTGCCTTAAGCACATGTGCTGGGCAACCCCAAATTCTGACATGTTTCTGAAGGAAAATTGAACAAGCCCGGGCTAAATCGAAAACCTCACTTTCGTGCAATGCATTCCAGAATCGGAAGCTTTCGACCAAGCTCAGGCTCAAATTAGTTTACCCATGAACGGATCTAGGCTTATACTTATTTAATTTATTAATCGGGACACAAAAAATTAAATCTTTAATAAAAGCGGAATTTAAAGATTCTACCTTTTGTAGCGAAGTCCCTTGCCTAAAGAAAAATCCAATCTTTTAAGGAATTACCACAAGAAATCCGAAGAATGACTCCGATACAAACTTCGAAATAGTGTGGGCTATTATCTACGGAGTTACCCACGGAAAAATATAGAAAAACCAAGGAAACCCACTTCGAAATAACTCTAAATGCCCAAGAACAGAACTGTCCGAAGGCTTCTGCGTAAACATTAGAGCTGCCGCCGGAAAATGAAGCTTGCTGCGTAAGGAAATGATCCGACCGGTCGGAGATCTAGACACCAGCTCAAAGCTCTCACCAAGCTAGCGGTTCACCACATCGGTCTACAATCAAAACCCAGCACAAGGCTGCGCGACCACTGGACAGTAGAACGCTGAACGATCGCTGGACAGTAGACTGCCGCGCGACTGGCCGGACTGAAATCGCGACTGGCGATTTCTGGCAGAAAAAAATAGCAGGCGACAAAAGCTCTATATAATCGAGGGACTAATAAAAGGGGCAGAGTTAATCATGAAGAAGAAAGATCGTAGCTGACTTCGAGGAGAGAATTCGAAGAAGAAGAATTTCTCACTCTAAGCTAGACTTTCTCTCACTAGCCCTTTCTTGGCTATCAAGTTTCCTTTATTAATTTCTTGCCCAATAAGTTGTATTTATAAGGAGCTTCTAAGGAGACCTAATGGGCTCTCGAGTTAGGCCTTTTAATTTGACTTTCATTGACCGCTAAGTCTTCCCGACTAATCAACTCTAATCGATCCATTTAAATTAATTTATTTAACCCACTTTGTTAATTTAATTTAATCGAACCCTTAGAATTAATTAATTCATATAGAATTAATTTATTAATTCATTTTGTCGATTAAATATTAATTAAACCTTTTGGATTAATTAATTTACCTTATCGATTAGTCAAATGCATAATCGGTCGTACCACTAACGGACCAATTATGGAACTACCGCTCGAAAATGACTTTACATCGCGCCATTATATTTTATTCTATCTCCCCACATTA
Source organism: Knoxia roxburghii (assembly GCA_030378225.1). Classification (NCBI taxonomy): domain Eukaryota; kingdom Viridiplantae; phylum Streptophyta; class Magnoliopsida; order Gentianales; family Rubiaceae; genus Knoxia; species Knoxia roxburghii. The sequence goes on along the minus strand of CM059422.1, from coordinate 13,516,971 downwards.
AAGATCTAGCGCTCGTCGGTTTATCAATTTACTGACAAATTAATTCACCGACTTCTTGGTTTCAGAGATTAGTACCACTCGTCCTTTTATTATACCGAACATAAAGTTCATCGGCCGGGTTTAGTATAATAGACTTTATGAGCTCATCTCGGGAGGACCATCAACCCGGTGAACCGGTACATGGATTCTTTCGACTAGCAATGGCACGTAAGAAGCTAAACACCGCATACCCAACCTACAGAGGTATAGGCCTCAATTGACCGCACTCTTTGGCAAATTAAAGCATACAATATCCAACCCTCACGCCCGTCCCAATCTCGGGATTGAGAGACGGAATACTGGAACCGAATCGACTACGTCGATCAGTATAAGTCAATTCTATCCAAACTGGTCGTGCACAATATGCCCCGGGCATATCTGTGTGATTTAAACTAGTTTAGATAAACTAATTTCTAAACCACACAATAACCTATACCGATAGTATGTTCAGACTATCTCGATTACGAGCATAATTTTTATATATCAATACTTTAACCAATAACGGTATCTACTGTGTCTGTCCACACCCCGTTATCTAGTTCTATGATATAAAGGAACAAATTTATACTGAAACAAAATGATATGTCAACTGTGGATATTAGTTTTTGATACAAGCCATAGCTTTTCTGTATTCAAAACTAACAGTTTCAGATTAGGCTTGCTCCTCATCCACAACTCTGTAGGGGTTGAAGACACGGATTTAGATGGTACAAGATTAAGAGTGTATGCAACTGTTTCTAAGGTATATCCCAAAAATGAATTTGGCAATTCACTATAACTAATTATCAATCTAACCATTTCCATAAGAGTTTTGTTTCTCCGTTCTGCTACACCATTCTGCCGGGGTGTGCCAGGTGCAGATAACTGAGATTGAATTCCCACCTCTGACATATAGGTTCGAAATTCACCAAACAAGTATTCGCCACCACGATTTGATCGTAGTGTCTTGATACTTTTACCATGATGTTTCTCCACATCTGCTTGATACTCATTAAACTTGTCAAAACACTCAGACTTGTGACACATCAAGTAAATGTATTCGTACCTCGAGTAGTCATCTGCGAATGTCATAAAATACTCAAAACCTCCTCTTTCTTGTATTGACATTGGTCTACACAAATTAGAATAAACCAGTTCTAACACTTCTTTGGTCGATACCCCTTGTCCTTGAAAGGACATTTGGTCATTTTACCTTCCAACTAGGATTCACAAGTTGAGTAGTTGTCAATTTCTAGTGAACCTAAAGGTCCAGCAGTGACAAACCTTTGAATCCTACTAAGGTTAATGTGACCTAGTCTAAGGATCCAAAGATATGTTTGATTTATCTCAGAAGGTTCTTTCCTCTTATTATGGTTTAATGACGTTTGATTTGCTGTTGCGTGTATAGTAGGTGATGCAAATAAAATAGCTACTTCACATTTGGATGATGTTAATGATCAAGGAGCTGCCAAGGAGGCCAATGGATCACAAGTACCATCAAGTCCACTACAAAACATGGTTGAACCTCTTACAAGGCTTAGGACGAAACAAATGGAAGAAGTCGTAGCCCAAGTTGCATCAAAGTCACTAGTTGAAGCCAAGACCAACTACGCATCTATAAGGCCTAAAATCTTTAACATTGTTAAGGTCTTGGATCAAACTACAAAGGTTGGATTTCCAGCAAAGAACATTTCCCTCGACATGCCCATGTCAGAAATTTCGTTCCCCGGGCAGACTTGAACATTTCCCCTGACATGCCCATATCGCCCGAAGAAGGTTGAAAGTCACATTTATGAGCTGAATTTATGGACGAATTTCAATAGCATTTGGGTGATATTTTCAAGCTATTTTTCTGTATTTAATTATTTATAATATTAGAATTAAAGAGTCTTCTAGGTTATAGAGCTTTTCTTAGTCGTGGAGTTTTTCTTGATCAAATAGCTTTTCTTGGTCAAAGAGAGGTATTAATGTTAGTCTTGATTAGAGAGTTCAGATTTTCTATTTTAATCCTTTGTAATTTTCAACCTTGGTCCCTCTTGAAACTCTATAAATTGAGGGCCTTGGTTAAACATTGAAGACAAGCTTGATTGAAGTTATAAACTTTAAGGGTATTCCTTAAATTCTAGTATTAAGCTAGATTGGGTTTTGTAAGGTTATTCTTGCATAACTAACAACTTATCACTCAATACTCCATCCCTATTGAGTGTGGCATTTTTTACCCTTCCATTTCTAAGTCCATTGTGATCCAAAGGTGTTAGGTTTCATATACCTATTATTGTTGGGTTCAATAGAGTTAGGTTGGGGGTTGGGAAGAGTCACTTGATTGACCAACGATTGCCTACGTTGGTTGCTAGGAGGTGGTGGGTTTAATATACCATCTATTGCCTATCTTCATTCTTAGGAGGTTTGAGGGAATTTTTTGAAGAGCTACAAGAAACGATCTTCATTTTCGCATCCAAGCATCAAAGAAGCATCATCAAAGCCTCTTGATTCGCATCAGTTGGTATCAGAGCTAAGTTTTCTTACTAGCGTATATTTTTAAATTTCATGCTATATATAAAAAAAGAAATCGATTTAGTCAAAAAAAAAAAAAGAAATCGATTTAGTCAAAAAAAAGAGATTTCGATTCAGTTAAAAAAAAACAAAGTATTGAAGTATCAAGTTCTTAATTCCATTCTTCTATTCATTTTCTTCTCCTACTTTTTCATTTCTAAACCCTCTTTTCTTTTCTTTGATCTTAAAAATGCCTTATATTCTAAGTTGTGACGTTTTGTGAGAAACTTCCAAGACTTGATCGGGGTTTGATTCTAGTGCTAAGGAAGGAGTGGTAAAATCCGAGTGCAATTTTGCCCTACTAAATCGACCTTAAACACGAGTGAAAATTTTCTTTTCATTTGGGTTGAGTCATATTCGGGAGAATGGGAAAAGTGGTGTGAGGTACTTTTAACTTTTATTTTTGTTATTTATCTTTTAATGGCATATCAAACCAGTGAAACGCCTGAACAAAAAGGCATGGAGGGACCACACCACAAGACGACTTGATCAAATCCTTGAAAGGTTCATCACCCGGATGGACCAACTAGAACTTGCTTTTCAACAAAGAGAAAAGAGGCATCTAGGAAGTCAACAAGATGATGAGGAGTATGATAGGAGATCCAATGAGTCCTTAATACAGAGAAATAGAAACAATGTGGAATCCAATACTTCGCCAGTGAGGATACGAAGGGGAAACCAAAGAAAGGGACAAGACAATGATCTTAGGGGAATCAAGATCACGATTCCTGAGTTTCATGGCAAGAATGATCTTGAGATTTACATGGATTGGGAATCCAAGGTGGAGAAAATCTTTTCGATTCATGATTATTCAGAAGATAAGAAGGTAAAAATTGATTCCCTTGAATTTTAATCATATGCGCTAACTTGGTGGGATAAGTTGATTTCCACTAGGAAAAAGAACAAGGAAAGGCCAATAGAGACATGGGAGGAAATGAGATCCATTATGAGGAAAAGATTTATTCCTTCACATTTCTATCGAGAGTTGTACAACAAGTTGTAAAACATCACTCAAGGGTCTAAAACTATTTCAGAGTACTATCAAGAAATGGAGATGGCTATGACAAGGGCCAACATAGAAGAATATGAAGAGGCAACCATGACACGATTTCTAAGAGGCATTTCAAGTGAGATTACGGATGTAGTGGAATTGCAACACTATATGGACATGGAGAAAATGGTTCATATGGCTGAAAAAGTTGAAAGGCAACAAAAGAGGAGGAGTGTCTCAAACAAAATTCCAACAATAAGTTCTACATGAAGCAAAAGGGAAGATGACAAGAGGGACTTAAGAAAATTTGAGCAAAGGAAGCCTTTCACCAAAGGTGACTCACGTAAACCCTCTACTTGTTCTACCTCTAAACTAACATGTTTTTGGTGTTTAGGAAATGGGCATATTGCTTCTAAATGTCCAAATAAGAAAACCATGATGATGATGGAGGATGGCATGGTTTATAGCCAAAGTGAGGATGAAGGTGATCAAAAGGACATCGAAGATGTGAGGGAACAAGAGGCTGAAGATAGTTGTGAGTAAGTGCTAGTTACCTTAAGATCTTTGACTACACAAGTCAGAAAAATTGAAGGACAATGCAACACAATCTTTCACACTCGTTGCAAAGTCCAAGATAAGGTTTGCTTGCTAATCATTGATAGTGGTAGTTGTACTAATGTTGCAAGTTCTGTTTTTGTAGAAAAATTGGGGCTACCAACCATCAAACATCCTTGTCCCTATCGTTTGCAATGGTTAAATTACCATGGAGAAATCAGGGTGAACCGCCAAGTGAGAGTTCCTTTCTCCATTGGCAAGTATGAGGATGAGATCCTTTGTGATGTGGTTCCCATGAATGTTGGTCATATTTTGTTGGGACTACCATGGGAGTTTGATCATGATGCTACACACTTTGGCAAGACAAATGAATATCAAATTGTGCACAAGAAGAAGTCTTACACTCTTGTTCCATTGTCTCCTCAACAAGTGAAAATGAGAGAAAAAAGGTAAAAGGAAATGATGAGTGTGAAAAAGCAAGAGATTGTGAGGACAAAATCAAAGGGAGAGAAAAAGAAAAAGCAAGAGATTATGAGGATAAAAGCAAAGTGAGTGATATAGGGAAAAATTCGAAGGTATGTGAGAAAAAAGGAACCTTGTTTACTGGCATAAGAGATGTTGAGTGAATCCTTCAAGCAAAACACCATTGCTTGATTCTCGTGTTTAATGATTCTATCATTACTTCTAATGACTTACCTAGTGATTTGCCACTAGAAATTTTGGGTGTTTTAACTGATTTTGCAGATGTACTTCCGGAGGATGTACCAAGTGGATTGCCACCAATAAGGGGGATTGAACATCAAATTGATTTTGTGCCCGGTTCACAAATTCCTAACCATCTTGCCTATAGGATGAATCTAGAGGAAACAAGAGAGCTGCAAAAGAAAGTTGATGAACTCCTTACTAAAGGTAGTATTCATGAGTCTCTTAGTCCGTGTGTTGTTCCGGTAATTTTGGTGCCTAAGAAAGATGGAACATGGAGCATGTGTGTGGATTGCAGGGCTGTTAACAAAATTACTATTAAGTATCGTCACCCTATTCCTAGATTAGATGATATGCTTGATGAGTTATTTGGTGCTAAATTCTTCACTAAAATTGACTTAAAATCTGGTTACCATCAAATTAGAGTTAAGGAAGGTGATGAATGAAAAACGGTTTTCAAGACTAAGTTTGGCTTGTATGAGTGGCTGGTTATGCCTTTTGGCTTGACTAATGTCCCAAGTACTTTCATGAGACTTATGAATCATGTTCTTAGGAGTTTCATTGGAAAATTTTTTGTTGTGTATTTTTATGACATTTTGATATATAGCAAGACTTTTGTTGAGCATGTTGAGCATGTTGAGACTTGTGTTGATTACACTTCGAAAGGAGAAGTTGTATGCTAATATGAAAAAGTGTGCCTTTTGTGTGGAACAAGTAACATTCCTTGGTTTTGTTGTGAGTTCTAATGGGTTGAGAGTTGATGAGGAAAATATCAAGGCAATCAAGGAATTTCCAATTCCTACCAATGCATCCGAGGTGAGATCATTTCATGGCCTTGCTAGTTTCTATAGAAGGTTTGTGCGAAATTTTTCAACAAAGGCAGCACCACTCAATGAGTTGGTTAAAAAGAATGTGAAATTCGAATGGGGTGAGAGCCAACAAAAACTTTTGATCTTCTTAAGCATGATTTGACTAACTCCCCTGTTTTGGCATTGCCAGATTTTTTTAAAGCTTTTGAAGTTGAGTGTGATGCCTCAGGTGTTGGCATATGGGCTGTTCTTTTTCAAGGAAGTCGACCTATTGCTTACTTTAGTGAAAAACTCAATTGTGCAGCCTTGAACTACCCATCGTGAGGGCTTTATGCCATCGTGAGGGCTTTATGCCATCGTGAGGGCTTTAGAGACTTAGCAGCACTACCTCATGCCTTGTGAGTTTGTGATTCACACCGATATGCCAAGTGGATCTCTTTCATAGAAACATTTCCCTATGTGGTCAAGTATAAAAAGGGTAAGGAAAATGTAGTAGCCAATGCATTATCCCGAAGGTAAACCTTAATCACTACTATGCATGCTACTATCATGGGATTTGACTTTTTGAAAGAATTGTATGTGCTTGATTATGATTTTGCAATTACTTTCAAAGCATGTGATAAAAGGAGCATTTGAAAAATTCTACAAACTTGAAGGTTTCCTTTTCAAAGGAAATCAACTTTGTGTTCCTATTTGTTCTCTTAGAGAATTGCTTGTTAGAGACGCTCATTGTGGTGGTTTAATGGGGCATTTTGGAGGTTTGAAAACTTGTGATATCCTTAGTGAACATTTCTTTTGGCCTAGCATGAAAAAAGATGTGCAAAGAATTTGTGAGAGATGTCTTGATTGTAAAAAGGCTAAGTCTACTTCAGTTCCCCATGGTTTGTATACACCATTGCCTATTCCTAGTGCACCTTGGACTGATGTTTCTATAGATTTTGTGCTTGGGTTTCCAAGGTCCCAAAGGGGCATGGATTCTATTTTTGTTTTGGTTGATCGGTTTTCAAAAATGGCTCATTTCATTACATGTAAAAAGACGGATGATGCTAGTAATATTTCTAATTTATTCTTTAAGGAAATTGTTCGTCTTCATGGTATTCCTAGAACAATTGTGTCTGATAGGGATGTGAAATTTTTGAGCTATTTCTGGAAAACTTTGTGGGGAAATTATGAACTAAACTCTTGTTTTCAACTTCAAGCCATCCGCAAACCGATGGACAAACTGAGGTTACTAATAGAACATTGGGCATGATATTGAGAGCAATAATCAAAAAGAACTTGAAAGATTGGGAAGCATGCCTTCCAATTGCTGAATTTGCTTACAACCGGACCTTGCATTCTACTACTACTTATTCTCCTTTTGAATTGGTTTATGGATTTAACCCTTTAACTCCCTTGGATTTGTCTCCTCTACCAACCAAAAAGCTGGTGAACATGGATGGTGCTTAAAGAGCTGCAAACGTGAAGAAGTTACATGAGCAAGCTCAAGCAAACATTGAGCACAAGACCAAACAATACACCAAGAAAGCTAACAAGGGGAGAAGAAAAGTCCTCTTTGAACTTGGTGATTGGGTTTGGGTTCACATGAGGAAGGAGAGATTTTCGGCTGCAAGAAGATCAAAATTGCACCCTAGGGGAGATGGACCATTCCAAGTGTTGGCCAAGATCAATGATAATGCCTACAAATTGGACCTTCCTGAGGAGTATGGTATTAGTTCTTCCTTTAATGTTTCTGACTTATCTCCTTTTAAATTTGATGCAGATTCCCTAGATTCGAGGACGAATCCTTTTAAAGGGGGAGGGAATGATGCAAATCAAGGAGCTATTTCACATTTTGATGATGTTGATGATCAAAGAGCTGCCAAGGAGACCAATGGATCACAAGTACCATCAAGTCCACTACAAAACATGGCTGGACCTCTTACAAGGCTTAGGAAGAAACAAATGGAAGAAGCCGTAGCCCAAGTTGCATCAAAGTCACTAGTTGAAGCCAAGACCAACTACGCATCTATAAGGCCTAAAATCTTTAACATTGTTAAGGCCTTGGACCAAACTACAAAGGGTGGATTTCCAGCAGAGAACATTTCCCTCGGCATGGCCATGTCAGGAATTTCGTTCCCCGGGCAGAATTGAACATTTCCCCCGACATGCCCATGTCGCATGAGGAAGGTTGAAAGTCGCAATTATGAGCTGAATTTATGACGAATTTCAACAGCATTTGGGTGATATTTTCAAGCTGGTTTTTTGCATTTAATTATTTATAATATTATAATTAAAGAGTCTTCTAGGTTATAGAGCTTTTCTTAGTCATAGAGCTTTCCTTGGTCAAAGAGCTTTTCTTGGTCAAAGAGAAGTATTAATGCTAGTCTTGATTAGAGAGTTCAGATTTTGTATTTTAATCCTTTGTAATTTTCATCCTTGGTCCCTCTTGAAACTCTATAAATTGAGGGCCTTGGTTAAACATTGAAAACAAGTTTGATTGAAGTTATAAACTTTAAGGGTATTCCTTAAGTTCTAGTCTTGAGTTAGATTGGGTTTTGTAAGGTTATTATTGCATAATTAACAATGCATCACTCAATACTCCTTCCCTATTGATTGTGGCATTTTTTACCTTTCCATTTATTGAAGGAAAACAGAATAAGCCCGGGCTAAATCGAAAATCTCACTTTCGTGCAATGCATTCCAGAATCAGAAACTTTCGACAAGGCTCAGACTCAAATTCATTTTCCCCTGAACAGATCTAGGCTTATATTTATTTAATTTATTAAATTAGAACACAAAGATATAACCTTTAAATTAAAAGCGGAATCTTTAAAAGTTATACATTTGAAGCGAAGTCTAACGCAATAAAGAAAACCAAATCTTCAATTTGCGACTACCACTGAAATCCGAAGAATGACTCCAAATCGACTCCAAACTTGTGTGGGCTAGTGTCTACGAAATATCCCTAAGAAAAACGAAGAAATCCCAAGAAAAACCACTTCGAAAAAACTCAATCTGCCCAAAACAGATTTAGCCCAGAGGCTTCTGCGCAAGATTGAAGCCACCGCCGGAATTTTGAAAGGACTTCATCGGGAAAAGTTCCGACCGGTCCGAGATCTAGACACTAGCTCAAAGCTTTTGCCAAGCTAGTGGTTCACCACACCAACGACAACCAAACTAAGGCGACGCAAGACGGCACAACTGCCGGAATCCAATTACTGGTGGTGATTTCTGGTGACAACAAGGACAGCGGCGACGGCTTCAAAATCGAGGGACAAACTAAAGGTCTGAGTTATTTTTGAAGAAGAAAGATCCTAGCTGACTTCGAGGAGAAGATTGAAAGAAGAAAGAATTTTCTCACTCTAAGCTAGACTTTCTCTCACTAGGCTAAGTGGCCTCCAAGTTTCCTTATGTCTTCAAATGCCTAACAAGGGATATTTATAGGGAGCTTCTAAGGAGACCTAGTGGGCTTTTGAGTTGGGCCTTTTAATTTGACTTTCGTTGACTCCTTAGTCTTCTCTAGACTAGTCAACTCCAATCGATCCTTTCGAATTAATTTCTTAACCCACTTCATTAATTTAATTTAATTGAACCCTTAAGAATAATTAATTCATATATAATTAATTTCTTAATCCACTTTGTCAATTAAATATTAGTTAAACCTTTAGGATTAATTAATTCACTTTATCGATTAGTCAAATACATAATTAGTCGTACCACTAACGGACCAATTATGGAACTACCGCTCAAAAATGACTATACATCGCGCCACTATATTTTCTTCTATCTCCCCATATTAAAGATCTAATGCTTGTCGGTTTATAAATTTACTGACAAACTAATTCACCGACTTCTTGGTATCCAAGATTAGTACCACTCGACTTTCTTATTATACCGGATGTAAAGTCCACAAGCCAGTTTTAGTCAATAAACCTTACGAGCTCATCTCGAGAGCACCATCAACCCGGCGAACCGGTACGTGGATTCCTCTGACTAGCAACGGCACGTAAGAAGCTAAACACCACATACCCAACCTACCAAAGTATAGGCCTCAATTGACCTCACTCTTTGGAAAATCAAAGCATACGATATCTAACTCTCACGCCCGTCCCAATTTCGGGATTGAGGACTGAATACTAGGACCGAATTGATTACGCCGATCAGTACAAGTCAATTCTATCCAAACTGGTCGTGCTCAATATGCCCCGGCATTTCCGTGTGATTTAAATTAGTCTAGATAAACTAATTTCCAAACCACACGATAACCTATACCAATAGTATATTCAGACTATCTCAGTTACGAGCATACTTTTTATATATCAATACTTTAACCAATAACGGTATCTACTGTGTCTTTCCATACCCCGTTATCTAGTTCTATGATATAATGAAACAATTTAATACTGAAACAAAATGATATGTCATTTATGGATGTTAGTTTTTGATACAAGCCATAGTTTTTCTGTATTCAAAACTAACAATCGCCCACTAATACTCAAAGTTATGCTAAGAAATACAAAAACTGTCCAATCAGCTCATAATGAAATCTACAGAATCTGACTCTCATGCCCTCAAGAAATCTACAGAACACCTGAAATCTACAGAACACCTTTAAGCTCACTCACATGGCTCCCTCAAGAATCTGACTCTCATGCCCTCCACATGTCTCTCAAAGACCTTTGGGGTCAATGGCTTTGTGAAAGGATATGCAAGGTTGTCATCTGATGCTATCTTTGGCCACAGTCACGTCTTCCCTCTTTACAATCTCTCATATCAGGTGGTACTTGTGCTCTATTTGTTTACTCACTTTGTGGCCTCGTGGTTCCCTCGAGTTAGCAACTGCACCATTGTTATCACAATAAACTGTGATATACAGCTTCTTTCGCTGCCTCTAATGCGGCAACGTACTCAGTCGCCATGGTGGAGTCCGACACGCATTTATGCTTGACACTCAGCCATAATATGGCTCCACCTCCTAGAGTAAACACAAACCAAGAGGTAGACTTACTCTTGTCCATATCACCTTGAAAGGCTGAATCTGTGTAAACCAATGGTACAAGCTCCTGCGCTCTATAAACTAGGACATGATCTCTCATCCTGCGCAAGTACTTGAGAATGCATTTTAATGTCTCCCAATGAACCTTCCCAGGGTTACTCTGATATCTGCTAACCATGCCAACGGCAAAGCAAATATCAGGCCTCGTACATAACATAACATACATGAGGCTACCCACTGCAGAAGCATAGGGTACCACCTACATGGCATCTATCTCCTCAGCAGTCTTAGGACACTGCTCTTTTGATAGATGCACTCCATGCCTGAAAGGTAGTGAACCCCTCTTGGAGTTCTGCATATTAAAACGGGCCAGAATCGTGTCGATGTAGGATGCCTGGGAGAGAGTCAAAGAACGTCTCCTACGATCTCGAATAATCTTGATCCCAATGATATGTCCAGCCTCTCCCAAATACTTCATGTCAAACTGCCTGGACAACCATACCTTTACATCTGACAACACCTTCTTACTGTTGTCAATCAAAAGGATGTCATCTACGTAAAGTACAAAGAACACCACCATATCACCTTCACAGCTGCGATATACACACTGCTTATTTGGACACGTAGTGAATCCATAGGACTGGATAACCTCGTCAAAATGGATGTGGTAAGATCTGGATGCTTGCTTAAGTCCATAAATGGACCTCCTAAGCCTGCATACCTTGTGCTCTTGGCCCTGAACAATGAAACCCTCTGGTTGCTGCATAAAGATGGTCTCCTCAATGAAAGAACTTTTGCCACATAGGATCTGGGTTTGCACTTGCTCGATTTACCATGCAACAAAAAATTTCTAATTAAAGCGGAACCTTATAAAAATACCTTTGAAGCGTGCACCTGGTGATTCTCTTGTATGCCTCAAGACTATGACTTCACGTTGTGTGGGCAACGAACTAGAAGCCAATTGATCAAACAATCACCACAATCCACCTGCTAGAAAGTTCTAGCACCGCAGCACCTAGCACGTACTATAAACGCATCGCCCGAAGAGAGAGAAAGCTACGCGCAGTTGGTATAAACCAAGGCCAAAATTTCGACCACTAGAAACCAAAAAACCAGCCGCACACTTTCTTGAAAATCTGACTTGGAGAGAGAAATATTTTCTCTCTCTAGGATTTTCTCCCTCTAAATTCTTGAGTTCTGAATCTTGTGAATTGTGTATCTTGAATAGCTGATCCCTTGTCTATATATAGAGTTACAAGAGAGACCTCTAGTTGGTTTAGGATTGGTCTTCCTAATGGGTTTAGGTAATGAATTAGTTTCCAAATCCAATTAAGTAACCAATCTGATAAGATAAACCAAATCCTACTAGATTTCCTAATTCCAATTGAAACTTAAGACTTAATTAATTAATTAAATAATTCCACTTTGTAAATTACTTAATTAACCCTTAGGAATTAATTAAATAATTCCACTTTGTTAATTACTGAATTAACCCTTAGGAATAATTAACCAATTAATTAATTAAATCTACCTATTCAATTAACCCATTACAAAATTAATCGTACCACTAACGGATTAATTTTGGCACTACCATCTTACTCCAGAATTGCTTCCGGAACAACTTAATTAAATTATTCATTTATCTCCCCACATCAAAGATATAGTGCTCGTTAATTAAAATTAATTTACTGATAAATTAATTAATTAACTTCTTTAATTCTGAGACTAGTACCACTCGACCTTTTTACTATACCAGACATAAGTCCACCGGCCGGGTTTAGTATAATAAACATTTCGAGCTCATCTTGGGAGCACCATCACCCCGGATTCACCGGTACATGGTTTCCTTTCGACTAGCAGCAGTACACCAAGTAACTAAATATGCATACCCAACCCAACGAGCCTATTGGCCACATTTGACCTCACCCATTGGCAGATCAAAGTACACTATGTCTAATCCTCATGTCCGCTCGAGTCTAGGGATTTAGAGATAGAATACAATGATCGATTTGTCTATTAAATCAGTACAAGACAAATCATTCCTAAAGGTCAAGTTCAATATGCCCCGGGCATATCTACATGATTCAATTAGTCTAGACAAACCAATTATCCGAATCACATAATAACCTAAATCGATAGTTTGTCCAAAGCTGTCTCGGTTATGAACCTCATTTATATATTATGTCTTTCAACCAACGATGAGATCTACTGTGTCACACTAGACACCTCATCATCTACTTACATAATATAAATGGACAATTAATGCACAACAAGATATGACTGAAACACAAATCGATATATTATACTGGAAAACTATACAATACAAGCATAGCTTATGTATTCTACTCCAACACTCAAGACTTCCATTAGGGAAAGCTGTTTTGACGTCCAACTGTCAAATCCCATAATCCATATGAGTAGCTATGACCAAGAGAACCGGATCGACTTAAGCATAGCTACTGTGGAAAAGGTCTCCTCATAATCGATACCCTTTTTCTGAGTATACCCCCTCGCCACCAGCCTAGTCTTGAAGGTCTCAACCCTCCCGTCAGATCCTCTCTTTTGCTTGTAGACCCATTTGCACCCAATAGGCCAAAACCCATTAGGAAGGTCTACCAGCTCCCAAACCTGATTTGAATCCACAGAACCCATCTCAGCAATCATCGCTCTGCCAAGAATCTATATCTTTATCCTGGAGAGCCTCATTGTAGCTAACTAGGTCTGGTTCATGAGCGCTAGGGATAAAGTTCGAAGACTCACCCAAACCCATGTCCCTCTCGGACTGTCTGACCACCCTCCCACTACGACGAGGCGCAGCTTGTGTAAGAGCATCATCTGTGATAGTGTGTGCAGTCTCTTGTGGTGTGTCTTCCTATACTGGTGCATCTGGAATAATAGACTGACTTCTAAACTCTTTCAATACTACCTTGTTTCTTGACTTGTGATCTAAAATATAGTCCTCCTCAAGAAATCTGGCATTCGTGCTGATCACCACCTTCTGATCTTGAGGACTATAAAATAGACCACCTCTCGTTCCTTTGGGGTAGCCTATAAACATCAAAGCCTTTGATCTCGAATCTAACTTACCTGCATCTGCCTAGAGCACATGTGATGGATAACCCCAAATCCTGAGATGTCTCAGACTAGGTTTTCGCCCAGTCCACAACTCTAGGGGTGTCGTAGGCACAGATTTAGATGGTACGAGATTAAAGAGATAACACGTTATCTCTAAGGCATAACCCTAAAATGAGGTAGGCAACTCACTATAACTCATCATCAATCTAACCATATCCATAAGAGTCTTATTCATCCTCTTTGCTACACCATTCTGCTGGGGTGTGCCAGGTGTAGACAATTGGGATTGAATACCCACCTTTGAAAATATGACCTAAATTCACTATAGAGGTATTCACCACCATGATCAAATCGCAGGGTCTTGATACTCTTACCCAGATGGTTATCCACCTCAGCCTTAAACTCTTTGAACTTGCCAAAGCATTTAGACTTGTGGTGCATCAGGTATATGTATCCATATCTAGAGCAATCATCCGTGAATGTCATGAAATACTCATAGCCACCTCTAGCCTGAATTGACATAGGCCCACACAAGTCAGAATGAATCAACTCTAAAACCTCTTTGGCTCTATACCCCTTTGCCTTGAAAGGCCTCTTGGTCATTTTACCCTCCAAACAGGACTCACAGGTAGGAAAACTGTCAATATCTAATGAAACCAAAGACCCATGATTGACCAACCTTTGAATCCTACTAAGGTTAATGTGACTTAGTCTTAGGTGCCAAAGATAAGTTTGATTCAAAGGGGAAGAGTCTTTTCTTTTACTATGATTCGGTGATGAGTTATGAGTTTTTGTGTTTTGCACAACTGGGGAATTTGTCTTAATTAAAAACAGATTGTCAAATAATGTACCGGAACATATAAGCCTCTGGTTATTTCTAATAAAAATAGAATTATCAGAAAAAACAAACTTATAACCATCCAATAAAAGTTTAGAAAATAAAAGTAAATTCTTCTGAAAACTGGGTACATATAGACAATCTCTCAAATGTAAAATAGAGTCTAAAAAATAAAGACAAAACTCCCACTGCAACAACAAAAACTCTGGTAGTATCCCCAAGGTAGACCTGCAACTCTCCCTCTCTAAGCAGTTGGGTCACTTGGAACCCCTGCAAAGAATTACAAACATGATCAGTGGCTCCTGAATCCACACACCAAGTATCCATGGGAATCACCACTAAACACGTCTCAGTAACTAGGGAAAATTTACACATACCTCGAGGCTTCTAGCAATCCTTCTTCTAATGTCCCGCCTTGCCACATCTGAAGCAATTGCCTTTCGGCTTATGCTTCTTGGCAATGCCCGCTTTTGGTCCATGACCAGCTGCTGCTTTCTGGCCTCTCTTCCTCTTATGCTTTCTAGCTTTGGGCCCAGCAGAGGAACCTGAGGGACTAACAGTAGCCAAGGCTTGCTTCTTCTCTGCGAATAGGACCTCAGCAGACACTTATGCAGTCATGAGCTCAGAAAGTGAATATGAGAGCTTGCCCATATTGTAGTTCAACCGAAACTGCTCAAAACTAGGGGGCAAGCTCTGGAGAATGATATCGACCTGGGTCTCCCCATCAATATCACCTTCCAATACCTCGATCTCATTGATGCAGCTCATCATGTCCAATACGTGATCCCTCACTGAGGTGCCTTCAGCCATCCTAGCATTCATGAGTTTCCTCGTAGCTAACTGTTTAGCTGCCCTGCCCTGATGTCCAAACATCTCCCTAAGGTTGAGCAACATATCGTAGGCTAAGGTAAACAACTGATGCTGGTGCTGCATTACACTCGACATAGAAGCCAAGATGTAGCACCGGGTCATCTCATCAGCCTTCTGCCACTTAGTATATGGCTCTCACTGCTCAGGGTGGCATCATCTCTGGGCTTAGGGGGGCACTCCTCAGTGAGCACGTATTTGTAACCCTCAGCAGTAAGGACAATGTCCAGGTTATGTTTCCAGACAATGTACCCATAAGTTTGTTCTGATTCAGTATGACAGCTAGCAGGTTGAACGACATATCAGCAACTGAAAAATAAACAGTTAAGTTTTAATATACTTTTTTGAAAATATTGATATCCTCAAAACAATACATTCTCCTACCGACATCTCTCACACCGGGATTAACGCAGGTCACGTTGGGTGAACGTCTATGCCAATCCACATTTGTTCGAGAAGAACTGAAGTTCATTAATTCCATTATCTAACCAATGATCTTATGATAAATGAAATTAATAGTCAATAATTTTAGCCGTACTCATAAGCAGAGTAACCTCTTAGGAGGAATACTACAAATGGTACACTAAGTGTTTTCCATTACGTGACTTCTAAGCTTGTTACTTAGGATATTAATGCGCCTCGATTAGCGAGGGTGTCGCAACTTTCTCCAAGTAAAATCGCTATAGTCATCCCTTCAGAAATTCAATCTAGTGATATCTCAGGGTTGAAGACTTATCCGTAGGGAAGAAGGCCATTGGCCAGCGCGTCGGTCTCACCCACATCACATATGAATCCGTAATAGAGGCCACGAGAATATTTACCAACCCGCTCCCACTTAGATTTTTAAGTTTGAGGATTTTTCCGTTTTAACATGAAATATCTTAACAAAGGATATTCGCACCCATAAAACCGTTGGAGTTTTAATATGCGAATAATCTACCTTAGTTAATTGGACTTTACATTTTAAAACGTTTTGGTTTTTGTTCATGCAAATAAAATGAAAACACACAATCAACAAAAAGACATAAATACGGGAAATTAAAGAAATAAAATTTCCCGACTATTATGGTCTTCTCTATCATTGATTCCTTGACGCCCGGTGACACGTCCCGTCATGTCGCTCCCACTCGTTATTTGGATTCCTCTCGATTCGCCCAGGTTTTCTTGGTTTACTACGTAATTAAGAATCACCAAAATTATGAGAAACCAAAACCCGTGAATATAAATTACCCAAAATAACGTCTTCATCATAGTACATAAATTCCTATATACAAAGGCGTTTTCCTACGAATTTAAAGACGACATCATTAGATTAAATCCTACTACAAGATTTATCTAATCCTACACGGCTTTTAGCTCGTGGTTATTACTATTACAGACATTTCCATTCAAAAAACAATACGAGCCCGGACATGTCCCGGGGTTTACAAATGAAAAATAAATTCTACCATAATATACGGGAAACTAATAACCATCTTTTTAAACATTTCGACAAAATAAAGGCATGTAATAAATTAAACAAGTATAAAGCCAAAACACTCACTATGATACCAATTTGAAGGAAAACAGAACAAGCCCGGGCTAAATAAAAAATCTCACTTTCGTGCAATGCATTCAAGAATCGAAAACTTTCGACAAGGCTTAGGCTCAAATTCATTTTCCCCTGAACGGATCTAGGATTATATTTATTTAATTTATTAAATCGGAACACAAAGATATAACCTTTAAATTGAAAGTGGAATCTTTAAAAGTTATACCTTTGAAGCGAAGTCCAACGCAATAAAGAAAACCAAATCTTCAATTTGCGACTACCACTGAAATATGAAGAATGACTCCAAATCGACTCCGAACTAGTGTGGGCTAGTGTCTACAAAGTTTCCCAAAGCAAAACGAAGAAATCCTAAGAAAACCCACTTCGAAAAAACTCAATCTGCCCAAAACAGATTTAGCCCGGAGGCTTCTGCGCAAGACTGAAACCGCCACTGGCTTGTATCAAAAACTAATATTTCTAAGTCCATTGTGATCCAAATGTGTTAGGTTTCATATACCTATTATTGTTGGGTTTAATAGTGTTAGGTTGGGGGTTGGGAAGAGTCATCTGATTCACCAAAGATTGCCTATGTTGATTGCTAAGAGTTGGTGGGTTTAATATACCCTCTATTGCCTATCTTCATTCTTAGGAGGTTTGAGGGAATTGTTTGAAGAGCTACAAGAAACAATCTTCATTTTCGCATCCAAGCGTCAAGAAGCATCATCAAAGCCTCTTGATTTGCATCAGTAGGAAAAGTTGGTTTCAATAAAAATAAATTGTCTACTAATGAACCAGAACAAATGAGTTTCTTATTTCTTCTAACAAATAAAGACTTATTAGAAAAAACAAACTCATAACCATTCTTCAAAATCTTAGAAACTGAAACAAATTTCTTTCTAAAACTAGGAACATAAAGACAGTTTTGTAAAACTAAGCTATGATTTTTGAATCCAAGGTCTACTTCTCCCACTGCAACAACCGACACTTTTGTAGTATCACCCAAGTAGAATTGTATCTCTCATTCTTTAATTTCCAGGTTACATAGAACCCCTGCAAAGAATTACAAACATGATCAGTGGTGCCTGAATTCACACACCAAGTATATGTAGGAATCACTGGTAAATATGTCTCAGTAATTAAAGTAGAAATAATCGTACCTTTGATCTTTGGACAATCTGACTTCCAATGTCCAATCTGACCTCATTTAAAGCACTTGCCTTTCAACTTCTTCTTCTTTGTGATGTCAGGCTTAGGCGTATGATTAGCAGTCCTCTTAGCCTTCTTCTTCTTCTTTCCAGCCTTGGGTTTAAAAGAGGATCTCGAAGTCTTGACTGTGACTAAAGCTTGCTTTTTCTCTTAAAAAGACATTCATCCGACACTAATGCTTCTAAGAGCTCGGACAGAGTATAATCTCTCTGATTCATATTATAATTTAGCCGAAACTACTAAATGCCCTAAGGCAAGCTCTGGAGGATGATATCAGCTTGGCTTTGATGATCGATTTAACCTCCCAATACCTCTATCTCATTGATATTTCTAATCATCTCAAGGACGTGATCTCTCACATGAGTGCCCTCTTTCATCTTAGTAGTCATGAGCTTACTCATAGCCACTTGCCTTGCATTCCGTCATTGATGTTCGAACATTTCTCTGAGATTCAACATCATTTCTGAGGCAGTGGTCATTGACTAATGCTGATGTTGTAGAACATTCGACATAGAAGTCAGAATACAACACAGCGATATCTCATCAGCCGTTCTCTACCTCTGATAAGCTTCTCTTTGTTCATCAGTTGAATGGTCAATAGGCACAGGAGGACATGGTTCTGTGAGCACAAACTTGTATTGCTCAACCATTAGGACAATGTCCAAGTTGCATTTCCAATCGATGTAATTTTGACCATTCATTTTTGTTTCTTTTAATATGACAGCTAATGGATTAAACGTCATATCAAAAATTAAAATAAATAAACAAAAAAGTTTCAGTGAATTAAATTTGCAAAATAATATTACAAAATCCCTCAAAACAATATAATTTTTCTACCAACATCTCGTTCAACGAGATTCACCTAAGTCATGATAGTGTGAACGTTTACGTTAGTCCACATTCGTTTGAGAAGAACTTAGTTCATTAACTTCATCATCTGACCAAACATTCTATTGACCAATGAAATTGATATTTGGTACTTTTAGCCGTATAAATAAGCAGCATAACCTTGATGGGAGGAATACTACAAACAGTACACTAAGTGTATTTCCATTACGTGACTTCTAAGTTTGTTACTTAGGATAGTGCGCCTCAGATGGATAGGGTGTCTCATTCTCCAATTTAACACACTATAGTCATTTTACTTAGAAATTCATTCTAGTGATCTTATGTTTTAGACTCATCCGATATGGAGGAAGACCCTAATGCCAATGCGCAAGTCTACCCACATCACTCATGAATTCGTAATGGAGGCAATGGGAATATTAACCAACCCATGCCCACTTAGATTTCTAAAACGAGGGTTTTTTTGGTTTTAACATGCAAGTAACCAACCTAAATTATATGCAACCATAAAACCACATGCTTTAATCATGCATAAAAAATAAAGTATAAATTAAAACATGTAACCAACAATTAAAATTATAAAATGGGAAATAAATGCATATCTAAATTTCCCGACTATTGTGGTCTTCATAATTATTGCTTCCATCCATTGCCTTGTTTGTATGTTCCATCACGCACTCTGATGGATTGAGTCTGAAATTTGGATCTCAGAATTACCCCAAGAAAATAGGTCATGCGCGAAACCCATTGGGCCACGAGTGTGTGCCGTACGCACGACCCGCACGCCCGCATCTGGGCCGCGGGCTCCTGTGGTGACCTAGCGCTACATGCATGTAGCGCCGCACCATAGCAGTTGCGTACTGCTCCAGCACGCAGTGGCGTTGCAGTAACCATATGGTGGCGCCGCTACTACTGCCTGCCATCAGCGTTCGCTGACGATCTATCGCCAGTGCCTCCTATCGCCTCGCATTTTCTCTGGGTATTCTACTCCGCTCCCACTCGCTATTTGGTCTTCTTGTAATTCGCCTAGGTTTTCTCAGTTTTCTATGCAATCCTTGGAATCACTCAAATTGCGATCAACCAAAAACCCACGAATCCAAGTTGCCCACAACAACGTCTTCGCAATTACATATTTTCCTAAATACAAGGCTAAATTTTTTCTAGGAAAATAGAAATGACAATTACATAGAACAAATCCTACTACAGATTTCATCTAATATTACACAGCTTCCAGCACGTGGTTTTACTATTATAAACATTCATATTAAAAAACCAACCCGGACATGTCACGGGGTTTAATAAAATACAAACGCATAAACCATAATAGCCGGGATACAAATCACTTGCAATAAAAACCATGTAACAAATTCGAACAAGTATAAAGCCAAAACCTTAGCTGTGATACCAATTGAAGGAATTATCTGTCCGAGTTCGATAAAAAATTCCATTTTCGTGCATAGCATCTAGAATCAGAAATTCTCAATCAAACCCAAATGCTAGTGCAATCCGATTCAAACCCTTTTGAAATATCACACGAGCATAGGATCTTGGTTTACCTTATTCGATTGTGTCACGCATACAAAATACAATAACTAATAAAAGTGGAAAGATAGAAATCGACCTTTGAAGTGTGTACTCAATAAATCTCTTGTACGACTCAGAGACGCGATCTGAAATTGTGTGGGCAACAAACTACAGAACGAACGGAATCAACACCAAGAAAAATCACCACAAAAACACCGCAGGAAAAACCAAAGTGCTGCCGCAAAACCCGTCGGAATTGCTGCCCGCCGTCGCCGGATTTGAGAGAAGCCGCCGTCATTGACTTTGAGGGAGAAACCAAACTCCAAGTTCTTTCTCTCTCTAGTATTTCTCTCTGAGCTTCTCTCTCTAAACTTTTATTTGTCTTGTCAATAATGACTTGTGTCTTGGTATTGCTAACCCCTTGTGTCTATTTATAGAGTTATAAGAGAGACCTTAAGTAGGCTTGAATTAGGCCTTCTTATTGGGCTTGGATTTATTAGTTTCCAAATCTCTTCTAAATTTCCTAATACTTAATTGAACTAAGAATTAATTAATTAATTAAATCCACTTTGTCAATTTACTAATTGAGCCAATGATTAATTAATTAATTAATTAATTAACTTCACTTTATCAATTAACCAAACACATAATTAATCGTACCACTAACGGATTAATTATGAAATTACTTCTCAAACCAGAATTCCTTCCGGAACCACTAATTTAATTATTCTTTATTCTCCCCACGTCAAAAACATAGTGCTCGTCAATTAATTAATTTACTGATAAATTAATTAATCGAATTTTTCTCATCCAAAATTAGTATCACTCGACTTTATTACTATACCGGACATAAGTTCACCGGCCGGGTTTAGTATAATAAACTTTACGAACTTTTCTCGAGAGCACCATCACCCCGGACTCACCGGTACATGGTTTTCTTTCGACAAACAACAGCACACCAAGCAATTAAACACGCTACCCAACCTATCGAGACTATAGGCCTCAAGTGACCGCACTCATTGGCAGATTAAAGTACACTATGCTTAATCCTCATACCTGTTCTAGTCTAGGGATTAAGAGATAGAATACAAGGTTCGAATTAACTACTTTAGAACAGTACAAGTTAATTCAATCCTAATTGGTCATGCTCAATATACCCCGGGCCTATCTATATGATTCAATCTTTTTAGACAAACTAATTTTGAATCACATAATAATTACATAAACCGACAGTGTGTCCAAAACTGTCTCAGTTACGTGCCTACTTTATATGTCATAATCTTTAACCAATAATGAGATCTATCGTGTCATAGCAAACACCTCATTATCTAGTCATATGACATAAATGGACTTTATATATTCAAATGCATAAATATGAAACAATTAACTGAAACTTTCAAAATGGCAGGGGAAGGAAAGGGAGGTCAACTGGGAAGACGACAGGGGCGAGGGGTTTCTGTTCAGGAAAAGGGAAGGGGAAGGAAGGGCGGGCTGGGAAACGACGGAGGAAGGAGGTTGCCATTTGGAAAAGGGAAAGGAAAAGAGGGCGGGCCGGGGAAGACGACAGGAGGTTGCGGGTGGCGAAGCCTTAATGGGCAAAAATTACAAAAATGCCCCCGCACACCTTTAAAATTCTAGTGGCTGAAGCCCTAATGGGTCACAATTATGGAAATAACCCCGCATGACCTTTTAAAACTCTTCCATTTTTTTTATAAAATGTTTAAAAATTGCATATTGGCCCCATCTCCTTGATTGTTTGCACACAAGTCCTTTTTTTTAAACTCAACTATTCGTTGATCAATTTTTCCGTTAAAAATGACGATAATTGGTAAAAAAAAAATTAATTGGTACGAAAATTTGTGACTAAAACATATGGGGGACGAAAATTAGAATAACTCATGTTATGAGGGGCCAAAAATAGATTTAAGCCTTTAAAAAATGATGACCAAAAGTGAGATTTTGCAAAAGAATGATGACCAATTTTACAATTCACTTTAAAGAAAACTAACCCCAATTTTACTTGATATAAAACATTGTTTTGCTTGATATGAATTCAATATTTGAATAATATGAACTCTTTTATGTAATTTTTTGATATAATCTCGTGTTTTAAGTAAAATAAATAATAAGTAAAATAAATAATTTTAAAAACTTTTTAATTAATAAATAAATAAAATAATAATAATGAAATTAAGAGGCGTGGATATTTGTATTTATTTTAATTTTTTATTAACTATTTTTCACTTCTCAATATTTCTCAAATTCTATTACGTGGAAATGATAATTTTTCCTTAAGTTAAAGCCATTGATTTATGATTTATAAAATGTTCAATATTTGGTATTAAATAATCATATGTATAATGTTAAAATCTGTTATTTTTCCAGTTATATAAAATACGTCTTATTTATTTAAATGGAGGAAATAGTTATTTGGATAATTTATAGTTGTAGTGTCTTTTCGGAGGGCAAATTATACCATACTCCTAGGAGTAAACCGGGCGGTTTACTCCTACCCGGTTTATCTCTAAAAAACTGGGTTAATGAGCCCTTTTTGTATCGCCCTTGCCCCGCCCTTTCCTTATTCAACACCTCCATTTGGACTTAATTGCTCGTAACTTTTTGGCAAATATCCTTCTCCTACTCTGCCTTTCCGCCCCCTTCTCTCCCCCTCTGCCCCTCTTCTCCTCCCCTGCCGCCGGTGGTCTCCTGCCTCGACCTTCGCCCCGAACCCCCTTCCCCAACCTCCCCTAAACTCCTCCAACCTCCCCCGACCTTTCACATTGTTCTCCTCTCCCCGATCGATGTCAAAGTCCTCCCTGATTGGTGCTAGGGTTATTCTTCTTCCATTAGTGATCAATGGCACTAGGTTTCTTGTTCTTTTTTGATCAGTGAGGGAGATCGATGGTCGAAGGGATACAAATCAGGAGGGAGGGAGGGAGGGTTCTTATTCTTCTTCTCCTTCTTGGGCTCGATCGACTGGTGTCGGAGGGAGATCGGGGGTGAGATCTGTGGCTGGAGGGAAACCCTTGTCGATCGCGATGGAAACCATCATCGATCTGGGAGGAGAGGTAAGGGATGGAGAGAGACCGATGATGGCTTTCCATTGATTGAGGAGGAGAGGTGAGGGATGGAGGGAGACCGACGATAGAGAGGGAGAGAGGGAGAATATTGGCGATAGAAGAAGAAGAAGCGGTGGTGGAGGGAGGGGATTGGTGAGAGAAAAAGAAGAAGAAGATTTCGTTGGCGGTGGTGGTGGTGGGACTGCAGAGGCCACGGTGGCAATGAAGGAGCTGGATTGAATGGGGTGTAAGAAGGAACTTAGCAATAGGTTCGGGGTAGTTTAGGGGTAGTTTACATAAGTAGTTCAGAACCCTCAGTTTACATAACGAGATCAGAACCCTCAGTTTACATAAGTAGTTCAGAACCCTCAGTTTACTTAAGTAGTTTAGAACCCTTAGTTTACTTAAGTAGTTCAGAACCCTCAGTTTACACAAGTAGTTCAGAACCCTCAGTTTACATAACGAGATCAGAACCCTCAGTTTACATAAGTAGTTCAGAACCCTCAGTTTACATAAGTAGTTCAAAACCCTCAGTTTACATAACGAGATCAGAACCCTCAGTTTACATAAGTAGTTCAGAACCCTCAGTTTACATAAGTAGTTCATAACTCTCACAATACATAACGAGATCATAACCCTCAGTTTACATAAGTAGTTCAGAACTCTCACAATACATAACCATATCAGAACCATCAGTTTACATAAGTAGTTCAGAACTCTCAGAATACATAACCAGATCAGAACCATCAGTTTACATAAGTAGTTCAGAACTCTCACAATACATAATGAGTTCAGAATCATCAGTCTACATAACGAGATCAGAACCCTCAGTTTACATAAGTAGTTCAGAACTCTCACAATACATAACGAGTTCAGAACCATCATTTTACATAAGCCCACGTCAACTAGCACCACGTTTGAACTTATGTAAACTACTCGTTGTTCATGTAAGCACACAGTCGAGTTTACATATATACACAGTCGTTCATGAACCACTTACATAAGTACACAGACGAGTTTACATAAGCACGAAAACACCGCCCGTCATCATTATTTCTCCGCTGGGAAAATGGTATGGGTTTTGAAGCTTTAGATGTGGAGAGTATTTTGGCGGTGAGATATCTTCAAAAATCTTCTCGGAATGGCCGAAATCGGTGCGAGAGAAGAAAGAAAAGAGAGAAAAGAGGCTGATGCAAAAAGAAGATGAGAGAGAGTAAATAGATTAGAAAAGAGGCTGCCTCATTTTTTGCCTTTTTTTTTTTTTTTTTGGCTAGGAGTAGTAGTGTACTTTTACTCCTATGAGTAGGATATACTAACCACTTTTGGAGTGTCTAGGTTGGGGTAATTTTTGATTTCATGAAATTCATGTGTCTTAATTTTGATATATCAAAGTGATTTTCAGTTCAAGTTTTCATATATATATATATATATATCCTTGCCTGTTCTTCATATATATTTTTTAAATTACTAAACAAGTCCCTTTTACTGAATTTTTAACCGGAGAAATCTCCAAAAACAAATTATGAACGGAAAAATAGGAAATTTTCAAATGTGGATGGAAGTAGCATTTTCTGATTTTGAAAATTAGAAATTAAGAAAATTTGGATTTTCAAAATCCGAATCATGACCAAACCATAATTAACTAGAAAGTAATTAAATTAATTAATTCAATTCTTTGAAATTTGGATTTTTGAAATCCGAATTTCAAGGAAAAAATAAAAGAGAATTAAGAATTTTTTAAAATTGAATAATATTAAAAAAAGGATTCAGATTTACAAAATCTGAATCTTTGGACATTTAGACTAAAATTCTGATTTTGTAAATCCCAAATTAGATGAACTATAATAAAAACAAATTTATACATGAAAAAAAAAGAAAAAAAAATATTCATTTGACCTGTTAGCAACAATGAAATAAGAAATTTCAAATGTCAAAAAATTGAATGTAAATACACTATGAAAGCACATTCATCTTGAATTGAACTATAATATATATAAAAAAAAACTGAAGAGTTAAAATATGGTAAATATTATAAAATCAAAATATCAAACCATCCAATGGAAAAACTAAAAATCTAACTAAATCCATATTTTCTAGGTGGAGGCATATTTCTTCTACCAACTCTCCTAACTATAGGGCCTGTACTCGAACCAACACCCTGTGAACCTCCACCCCGTGGCCTGTACTCGAACCAGCACCCTGTGAACCTCCACCCCGTGAACCTCCAACTCCACCTCCACCTCCACCTGGACCCTGTGGAAATCCGCCATGTGGCAAAGGTGAACCTCCATCATCCTCGTTATCCTTTTTATCTTCTTCATTTTCGGCCCCTAAAATTTTCACATCCAAATGCTCTCCTACGACTGCCCTCCTTTTTTTGCGTCCTCCCCGAGGAAGAACGTTCCTTACTCGGTGACTCGGATGTCGGGCCCGAGAGAATATAGGTTGAACATCTGTGAGTATTTGGCTGCCCTCGACTGCCTCAAAATTACCGTCACCAAATATGAGGGCACTGTGGAAAGAGCTGGTAATATATTTGACGTATTGCATGATGTCGGGGTCATCGCCAATGTAATTAGCTTGGAATTCCATGCCCCTATTGTATGCGTCACTCACCACCTCCATCTAAAAATAATTTTAAAAAATACAAGTTATAAAAAAATCTGATAATCTTGGCAAAGATGTAAAAGTCAAATATAAGCTATTATATTGAACACTCACATATAGTCTCTCTCGGGCAAAAGCACCTCGGTATCCCTCGACAAAATCAATGCTTAGATCATTGATTAGTTTGACCGTATGACAGTTATACCACGTACAGTACTCATCGTCTGCTCTTCGAGGAACCTCTGGTACAAAATCATGTCGCACTAAATACCTCCTATTTTCCCAATCTCGCATGTACATAGAACCGTCTCTGGTATAGTTGATGTACCTTTTGCCTTGCCTTCCATTGGAATGCCTTTCATTATATTTCTCCTTCGTCAATGGATAAATTTAAGGGTTCCCAGGAATAGACTGATGCAACCCAAATTGTTGAAGAACCCTATCAGCCTCATGAGGCTCATGGTACTCCCAAAAAATTAGAAAAGTTCAGGACATCCAACAATCTGGGTCATCTCAGCAGAAATGAGGGAGATAATTGAGGATACCGTCCTCAGTGTAAGACAGCCATTTGAACTAGAAAAAAAAAAATTCTCAAACTTATAAAAATATTAGTAAATATAAATCTATAGTATTATAATGACAAAATTTAATAAATATTCAACTCACGTCATCATCTCAGAGATTATTTACCTGATATCGGTACCCAGGCAAGAGAAGAACAGTGATGTCTTCATATGTGAAACGGGTGACCCACTTTGGGTCTGTCACTATCTGCCTCTCCATGGGCTAATGCGAGCAATACGCTCCCAAGCCCATATCTGTATAAACAAATGAAACTTGCATTAAAAGAAGAAACTTATAATATGAAGCATTACAAGGTGAAAACACTAATAAAAATAAGAAAAAGAATAACATTAAACATATACATTTTCTAAATAACAGTAAAATTTTTTACCTGTAGTAGGAGCAGACAACTGGTTATGTCATTAGCATCGTTCACGCAAGCCTTGCATAGGCCGCGGTATAAACTGGTGAGGGCCGTCGAACCCAACTAAGTGATTTACACCTATCTTGGAACTCTATATTTAAAAGCCAGAGTAGAGGGATGTAGTTGTTTGCCTTGTGTATAAATATCATACCCATATAGCAGGTATAGGATGCAGCACCTAGCCCGTTGTATATAACGTTCCCTAGCAACCCTAGCCGGGACTGGCTCCGAAATCTCACTCTTTAGACAGCCAAGATGCATGGTGATGCTCCTCAAATGACATGGCTCCGGATGAAAACCCAACAAGCGCCTACATTCGGCTATCAATTCTTGAGCCGTCCTCTAAGGAAAAGTACTCGTAACAGCTGGACCGTCTGTCCGGAGACCAAAAAGGACTTGAACATCTTGCAAAGTGACAATGGCCTCGCTGAATTGAAAATGGAATGTGTGATTTCAGGTCGCCATCTCTCCACCAATACCGTTATAAGGGCATGATCGAGTTAAATTGACCCCACACGAGTAGCCCATCCAAATCCAAACTTGTCAAGCTCATCTTGCACTTACAGCAGTTCATTTGGCAAACAATTCCACATAAAGCTATCACATCGTCTACACTTGAGGGTTTCTGTTCGAAACCCTGGCGCATCGTTGTACACTTGCAAAGATCGGTGTTTATTCTGGAGATAAGTAGCTCTGGTTCGATGGGTCCTGGATTGAGATACTTGTACCGTTGACTGCTTTGGCTTGACGATGCCATTGTCTCTACAACAACACACAACAAAATTGCATACCCAATTTTCGAAATAAATTTCGGCAGCATAACGGCAGTGAAATGAACATTTCCAAATACCCAAAATAGTGAAATAATAATACAATCATCAATCTATCAAATTCAATCCACCAACTAAGAAAAACTCGTAATAATTAAAATAAATCATAATCCATCAAAGATGCGCCGGCGAGGCCATAATTCATAATAATGCATAAATAAAATATATCAAACCCACAAATATAATTATTACTAACACCAATTTAAAATGGACTAAAATATGAATTACAAAAAAAATAATTACTAACAAATAAATAAAATCTACCAAAAACATAATAAATAATAGGAAATAGAAAATTTACCATTAAATTTGATTGGACTTGGAAGGTCCGGAGACTTTCCAGCAGCGGTCCGATGGTGAAGCGAACGAAATGAGAAAAAAATGAATGGATTTTGTTCTATCACGTGTTGGGACCGTTTTTATGGTAAGAATTTAACTAAAAACCGGTTAGATTGGCCAGAATCTAAGAAAATGTGATGGGTCTCAAATTTTTGGGGAGAAAAAAAATGAACCCAAACTAGAGATTGTCTTGGATGGTTTTGTTCCTTATGTTGTAGGGAAGATTTTGATTGTTTAGATCTTAGAAAAGGGGTTTTAGTTGGCCGGAATGAAAAATTGGGGGCTTAGGGTTTATAAAATCCAGTGGGCGATTTTTGAGAAGAAAGAAAAAGAAGAAGGGGGTAGAAAAAGGAGTGCTGCTCCTTTTTATACCCCCGCCTAGTTTCAGATTTTGTAAATCCGAAACAAAAATGCCCAATTTTATTTCGTCCGGCGAATCGAATAAAAAGGGCTGTTTCAGATTTTGAAAGCCCGAAATTGCCATATTTATTCTGTTTGTACATAATGAAATGGGCAGTTTCAAATTTTGAAAATCCGAAACTACCCACTTTCAGATTTTTAAAATCTGAAATTGGCCATTTTATTCTGTTGGACAGAATGAATTGGTCAATTTCGGATTTTCAAAATCCGAAAATGGCCATTTCATTCTGTCCAACATATTCTGATTCGGATTTCATGAATCATAATCTAGTGAAATTCGGATTCATGAAATCTGTTATTAGTGAAATTCATATTCATGAAATCCGAATTTTACTAAATTCGAACAATAACTAACCAAAACACCATATAAACATCAAATAAGCAATTGTACCTATTACATAAACCAAAACATCATGTGAACATCAAATAAGTAATTGTACCTATTACATAAACCAAAACAACAATAACTAACCAAAACACCACATGAACATCAAATAAGCAATTGTACCTATTACATAAACAAAAACACCAATAACTAACCAGTACACTATAAGAACATCAAATAATGCCATTTAAGTCATAAAGTCTACCAAGCCTTGTTCGTTTCGATCTAGGATGAGATACATTACACATTCAAGCTCAATGGGCCGCACTACCACACCTCGTGCATTCACCTCGGCGCCGTAGTCCACGTAGATCCATTTGCATTGTAAATCTCCGCTTCCACCTCCTTCCCGCCTGTCCATCATCAACTATTAGTCTTTGGTAATCTACAAATCACCTTCAATGCAATGTCTATTCGCCATTGCTTTTTCGGCGGGATTGGGAGGAAAATGCCATTCCCAAATTGCCTCTTCCAGTTTTTTACCTAAGCAATTCGTCAATGAGATTAAATGCATTATCACCAAGAGAACGACACACCGCCAACGCATGGGAACACGAAAATCTATAAGTTTTCCACTTATGACACGTACAAGTTTACTCCTGATAATCAACCGTGTGTATGTTTCCTCCTTTACCATCA
Organism: Knoxia roxburghii; assembly: GCA_030378225.1. Taxonomy (NCBI): domain Eukaryota; kingdom Viridiplantae; phylum Streptophyta; class Magnoliopsida; order Gentianales; family Rubiaceae; genus Knoxia; species Knoxia roxburghii. The sequence continues at coordinate 13,487,211 of CM059422.1, read as the reverse complement.
GAACGCACAAATGTACTAACCCTGAAAATTTTGTTTATTTCTTGATTATTTCCCACAACAAAGGAGAAAATTGAGTGTTGCATTTATGAGCCTTCTCATTTTCCAGCCGAAATATCTTTTTTGGTTTTTGAAATGTGGACTCAATGATTGCTCTGATTGGAAAACAGCGGACGCCTTTCAACGCACTGTTGTAACTTTCGGACATATTCGTCGTTAAGTTACCCCAGTGATGGTATCCGTCGTGTACTAGACTCCATTTCTCTACACCAATTTCCTGCAAATACTGGTATGCGTCTGGACTGCATTGAAACAGTTCCGCACTAACTCTATCAAACTTTCGAAGTTGACAGCTTTCCCCCATTTCCCAACACAAACTGTTCAATCTATTTCCGTGAAAATGCGTCGTTAGATTGCTTCTAACATGTCGTAAGCAAAATCTGTGGTGACCTGTGACACCTTCTTCCCATTCCTCAGTGTCTCTAAATACGGCCATGACATTGATCCGATAGCACACACGTCGGGCGTTGACCAAAGACATGATGAATGAGGTTTCTGATGAAAAAGGTCCAACTTTCAGTAGTTTCATCGTCCACCAATGCATACGCGAGTGGAAGAAGACAACGTGCAACGGTAACTGTAATGCCAAAGAGCAACTTTCCCTTGTAACCACCCTGTAAATGTATCCCGTCTATACTAACCACCAGTGGACAAAATCTCCCAAACGTACGTCGAGCTGGACCGAATGCCAAAACAAATATTTGAAATGCCTTTCTGAATCTGAAGCACTCGACCATTTTACAATCGTGCCTGGATTCGACGATTGAAAAGTTTTAACAAAGCTACATAAACCAACCATTAACACAGTCATCACCCAATGATCATGTAAACAATAATTCCATTTAAATTTACAAAAAATATAAACTTTTAAAACTTACCTCGGTAACTCAATAAAATTCGTGACCCAATTACCAAATACCAACTCGATGGCTTTCATTCTAGCATGCCGCGCTTTTTCTTTGTTGACGTCAACTTTTAATTGGGTTTTGACGTCAATTTAAATAGCATCCACTTGATACTCCTGATCTTTTTCAATTTGATTCATTATGAGAGCCACTATTGTGGACAATGTCACATTATGGTGGTCATTTCACACGGCCATTCCAACGCAATTGTGATTCGGACACCAGATAACCACTTCCAATCGACCGTGAGTATGATTCTTTTTGACACCTAGATTTTTCATGCACATGGGGAATAACTTTCGGGTGTGCCAAATCGTCGACTTTTGCATTTCATGCACCATATGATTTTATTGCTCTCAACATTGACATATTCCCTAAGCCTTGCCATGCGGATATGGTCCGTTGTGCTTCTTCCTTGATTTTGAAAATAGTTCCAAACCCTATAGTCTCAGGATTGCCTTTATATCGGGGCAAAGCATATTCATCCAGGACAATGGCGTACGAATCTTGGTGTCCCACCTCAGAGTAGACGAAATATCCCCTTTCAGACGTCCTAAACTCATCCAAACTTTTCTCAGAACTGAACACCGTAGAGACATAACAAAAATACTCTCGGATGTATGGTCAGCGTCGATATCGTCCTCAATGTTATAATCCAAGTCCCCGGGTTCCTCTTCAAAATGATAAAGGAATCCAAAATCAAATTGACCTTCTCCACCCTGGGAAGAACTCGAAGCAACATTCCGCCAATCCACTCTTTCTAACGACTGAATTTTCTCCATCCCAACGTACACAACGATAAAACTCCATGCTCAAAAATTATTAAAAAAAATCCAGCACATCATCAGAAGTAATTACTGCTTGTCTCTTAGTCCCAGCTACTTAAAAAAATGCTGTAAGTTTGATTTTGCAAGAATTCATTGACACCCCAATTACATTGCAAATGCTTTCTACCAAATCATCCCTTGACAATCTACGATTAATGACTAATGTATGATCCGGTTTCGAAGTCATATCAATGGCAAACGTAGATGTCCAATAGAAATTAAACATATACGGACCATTAAATGTCATTATACCTGTCAATCGTAAAAATGTCATTATAACAATTAATCTTCGATTTTCTTAATCAAAATTTATTACCAATAAAATATATAAACCACAACATTATAAACAACCCACTTACGAATAATCATATTTAAACTCGGAATTAACATAATTACACTACTAATGCATGACTATTTATTAAAAAAATCCATAATATTTACACAAATCTTAGTCCTATGCTACTAATACATATATTTCCTAATCACATTTCCTCAACTACATACAACATTACTCAAAACATCATCTAATCATATCAAAATCAAATCAACAATGAAATATCAACCATAAAATATGAAAATCGTTACTTACTTTACCACGATATCACAACATGACGTAGATCTTCAAAGAAATTGTAGCCGAAATCCAAGATTTTTTTATAAATAGTGCAGGGCCGCTAGAGAGAAAATTTTAGGGAAGAAGATGAAGAGAATAGTGAAAAAAATGCTGGAAAGGGCTAGGGTTTTTGGTTTTTATAGTCCCGTTTAATTTTAGATTCATAAAATCCAAAATTAGACAAATTCGGATTCATAAAATCCAGATTTAAAAAAATTCGGATTTCTTTAATCGAATTTCACAAATTTTAGATTATTGAAATCCGAATTTATTAAATCCGATTTAATTTCCTTTATTTTTTTAATTTCATTTTCAAACTTTTTCAAAAATTAGTCTGACATTTTTTTAATATTCTACGAACTCGGATTTCAGAAATCTGAATTATTAAAAATTGAATTTATTAAATCCGAATTATATGAATTAGAATTTTATAAATCTGAATTCACAGAATTCGGATTTACATAATCTGATTTTTCCTTTGCATTTTTTCTATTATTTTTTCAAAACTTTTCAAAATTAAATTCGAATATTATATTAATATTCTACATATTCGGATATTACAAATCCCATTTTACTAATTAATTAAGATTTCAGATTTGCAAAATCCAAATCTTAAAATAATTAAAAGTTTCAGATTTTGCGAATCCGAACACCCCTTTTTTAGTCCACACCCCAAAAAATTCTTTTATTTAGCACCCCCTCTAATTTAGGATTTTCCCGGTCCCCCCCCCCCTCTTTTGCTAGTTACCTCCTTTAGATTCATTTTATCTTTTTCTTTTTAAAAAGATACAGATCTATCAAGAATTGGTTTGTCAGCCAGACAAATATACTTTCATTTGGTTATCGTTCCATGCACAATTCTTAGACACCTAAACTAATTTAGGGGATTTATTTATATTTTAAAGAATAAAAAATAATTGAAGTACGATAAATAATAATACAAGGATGGTGTTTAATAATATATATTTAAAAAATAGGGGGTAAAAAATTTGAGGAAATGAACATGTGCTTTGCTTTTGATGAGACTGGTAAAACAGGAAGAAGATTACCTTTTCTTAAAAAAAATAAATAAAAGACAATCAGAGGTAACCTTGGCTCAGATCAATCATAGGTAGGAGAAGATAAAATGGTTGGGAGTACAAATGTTCAATGGATTGGACAACTCCCACTAAAACGAAACTGGATTGTTATTCGTATCACAAATTTGCTATTTGTATCACAAAAAAAAAATAAAAATAATATGACCAAAATGCCCTTATGATGGAACATTTTTAGAAAATACTAAGTACGGGACAAAAGCACGCCAAAATTACGTTTTGACCACAATCGGAAACGCAGAAAAAAATGTTTCTTACATTAAAAAATTAAGTACGATGACGTTTTTGATGATTGAAAACGTTAAAACTTAACGATTTTAACTATCAAAAAAGCAGCAACTTAACATTTTTTCAACAACCAAAACGTCAAAACATTGCGTTGCGGCCATGGATAAAACGTTAAAACAGGGCGTTTTGTCCATGGTTCGCTCGCTGAAACGGCGCGTTTTTGACCAGCACAAACTAAAAATCGGTTAAACTCTTAAACCGCATCATTGTTGAGAAATTTTTTTAGAAATTACACTTTGAAAATGCCAAGTGAGGTAATTTTTTCGGCAAAAAACGCAGAAATAGACGGAGGAGATGGCGAATCATCACAAAGGCACGGGGCGGACAAAGGTCTACTGATAAACAAGGTAAAAATCGTTATGAATTTTTTGTTGTTTCTGCATTTTAGGGCATAATCGGCCCAATTTTTCGCGTTTATTTGCATTGAATCAGTGTTTAAATGCATGTGACTCAACTCCAAAAATTGGAATACACCCCTATACCTGTCCGGATGGCTCGTAATCTCTCCACTCAAGGACCTGCGAGCTAATCTCCAATATTTCTCGTGGCCAAAAAGGTAAGTAGAAATTACTCGGAAACCACAATGGTCATCCCCATTTACATCTGACCAGCCTGTACAATAAGGCTGGAAAAATGCTGGCACACACTGAATGTCTCCACCAGAACCTGTCAAGTAATTATGTTTCATTTAATAAACATAACTGCATACTGAATATATACGTTAAAAAATTATAAAAACATATGCAACTTCAAAATTTATTTCATTCAAAAATAAAAAAGGACCTATTTACCTGTCCGTAATGGAGAACCACCATCAAAACCTGTATGAATGCGGTGTGATCACCCTGTCGAGCGGCTGGATGAACCTGAAAGACACCTGCCACGTCGGCCACGTGTCGCTCTTTCTCGTGAACTCCACTCGCGCATTACAGAATGATGTAATCTACTTGGTGGTCGCCCCCTTTGGGGTCTCGTGATATTTGGCTCTCCAACACTGGCCATGTCAGGGTACATCTACTCTACGTATGCCCTATTCAACAGACGGGCCAAAAAAGATGGACTGGTAGATACTGTAGGGACGACAGTCTCGTTGAAATTCCTTAACAAACAAATATATTAAATGTAAACTTCTTTAAAAAATTATCAAATGTGAAATCAATTGAATAGTATTAAAGTTCATATATTTAAAATGCACCTGATGTTCTCATCAATGTAATTCACATCCCCCTGTGATGGCACAATGGTCAACCTCTTCCAAAACTCATGCACGTGTGGAAGTAGGGGATATTCATTAAATGACTGTGCCTTGAATATGTCACAAGCACAGGGAATCCCACGTGTCACCTTGGGCACACATCCACATTGCTCGATTACTGCGCCTGCCAACTTATTCTTTCTTCGAACTTCTTTCGTAACCAACATCAAACAATGGTGTGACACATACTTGTTCAAATAACAGTATGGAAATCCCTGCATACTTGTTTGAGTCGTGGAAATGGAAGCCTCAAGCGAGCCTCTATAATAATGTCAATTAAAAATAAAATGAATTAAAACATTTATAATAAATAGTAGTATAATAAAATTGAATGATATGAACTAATAATGAAATAAAAACTTAAACAATTAAATAATTAAACTAACCCGATGTGAGGGTACAAGTGGCTGAGATGAGAGTCGATCTTTGTGAACAAAGTGTCAAGGGAATTGGTGGAAGAATTAAGCCAATTTTTTATAGCAGCATGTGAAGCCTCTACTCTGTTTGTGGAAGTATTACCAAAGTGGAGAAATTGATTTGTCCAAGCACGAACAAATTTCTCCTTGTGAATGAGCCATGTAGTCTCAAGATAATCAACAGCCAACGGCTCAATGAGAGTGTACTTAACCTTGAAATTCTGCAATAAACGGTTAAACTCCTCTACAGTCGGAGCCTTAATAATTTTCTTCCACCAGCTGCCATGAATATCACATACTAAGTTTTTGTTTCTTCTCCCAACATTTTTTTCCAACCACGTATTCACATCATGCCCAATATGTCACAAACATAACAAGTGATGTGAAGCGGGAAAATGATCCTTAATTGGCTGTAACAAACCCAGCTCCGTATCTGTCACAATCACACTAGGTGACAAACTAGCCGGCAGCAAAAATCTCAAGTTCCTCATAACCTAGTCATATGTATCCTTTGACTCATTTCTAACAATAGCAAATGCAATATTGAAATTCTTATTTGTAGGAGTCATACCTACCATCTTGACGACAGGTAGTACTTGTTGGTCTTGTAGGTAGAATCAATCCCCACCACCCAATACCATCTGTGGAACATCTGAATTGAGGTTGGATGTGCAAAGAAGACATGTGTGATCTCATCAGTGTTCACATCCTTCTGAATCTTGACATAATACTGCTTCTCCTCAGCCAAATGCATAAATTGCTGCCCAATATTCCTACCTTCCAATCCGGCGGTCTTCATCTCTCCCTTCAAATTGTACACTGATTTGATTGGTACCTGGGAATCGGGAAACTGTTTATTAACAGCTTCCCAAACACACTTTGGCTTCACATTCGACTGAAGCATAAATTCAGCAACAGCCTTTGACTCTTTTGTAAAATGGCTCAACTGTTTGTGACCATATGGATGCCTTATACCTGTAAATCCCATTTAGTTATAATAACAATTCATGCATACGAAACATCAATCAACTTAATTACTATTATGCCCAAATAATGTAATACCAGTGTGATTGTGAGTTGACACTGCTCCTGGATTTGTATAAACCTTGTGACGTCCCAGATCAATTCTCTTACAAGTCAACCTAAAGGGGCAATTAGTGCTGCTCCTTCTTGTATTCTTCCGTCTGGTTAGGAAAGGGGCTTTGGCAGGATCTCTCCATCGCTTGCACGAAAAGTAGTACGTCGCAAATCCTTGATTACCTCCCCTCTTTGTAATTAGGAACTTCAGCCTCTTAGCTATTTTCTGGCAATGTTTCAAAGCCTTCTTAATAGTGCAAAACTCTCTGTCAATCTTGAAATATCCACTCAAATCTGCGCCAGGTTCAAGTTCCACCGCCTCTCATTGAGCATGATCCGCCTCATTGTCATCTTCATCCTCCTCTTCATCGTCCTCCTCCTCTTCATCCTCCGCCTCCTCTTCAGCCTCATACACCTCCTCCTCCTCGTACTCATCATCGTCATCCTGTATGTGAATACACACATAAATTAAAACAAAACACATTTAATATTAAATTATACAAAAACACAATCAAAATTACATACGAAACAGTATGCATGCAATATGGTAACCATTATCGTGCAAAAATCAAAAAAAAAAAGAATTCTTACAATTATTTCTACCAAAAACACAGCACATTTATGATTCTTGCAATAAAAAACGCAATATATTTTTCATAATATATTAAAAAAATGCAACAATTCCACGTTTCATTAAGCAAAAAACGCACCAAGATTTAGTTTCCAGCAACCTAAAACGTAACACTTTTTATATAATGCATGTCAAAAATGCAGCACTTTTTACATAACAGATGTAAAAAACGCAACACTTTTTATATATTAACTGTAAAAAATGCAAAAAAATGACGTTTCTACCATGGCGAAATTGCTAAACAGTAGCGTTTAAACGCTTCCTAAACGTCATTTTAGCGTGTTTCGCCCTACATTATTTTTTAAAAAATATATATATAACTTTACGATTCGAAAACTTACCATATCGTGATGATTCGCGTGCTTAATATTCTTTCGACGTCAACTGAATGATATAACGAATGTTTTTTAAGTTAAGAATTTGTTTGGATTTGTTTTTTGGATAGTTGTTGTGTATAAATTTTTCCTCCAATTCACATGAATGTATGTAAATGTTTTTGAACTTCTGTACATGTCAAAAACACACCATTTTTACGAGCGAACCATGGTTAAAACGCACAATTTTAACGATTTGATTGATTAAAAACGCATCATTTTAACGAGCGAACCATGGTGGAAACATCCAATTTTAACGTTTTTATTAGCCTTAATCGTTAAAGTTAAACGATTTTTACATCATTAACGCACTTGTTTAGCGTTTTATACATCTTAAAACGTCATTTTGCCTAAATTATGTATGTCCAAAATGTTTTTTCAGTGCATTTTAGAAGAGAAACAAACACAATTTTGCCCCGTTTTTTAACATAAAATCTGTCAATTTATCAATAATTTTGTTCATAAGGGCATTTTGGTCATAATCAATATTTTTTTTTTATGATACAAATAGCAATTCCATGATACAAATAGCAAGTCCCAAAACGAAATGTTCCCCTACTCTCAAAACAATAGAACATTGCAAAGTAAATTAGAATTCGTTTCATAATTATTTTTAATAGAAAAATTCTTTAAGAAATAAATATTCACATATATTTTACTTTAATCATATATATCTACACACGTGAGTGTGGACATTTTCAAATATAAATAACACTTTATAATTTAAATTAAGGTCATAATATTCAAATATGACTTAAAGTCTGAGACGATAACATTAGATAATATTAGAACTTTTATTCTAATATTGAAATGCAACAAATAAAAGATTCATCAACTGCTGAAAAAACAAATAAATACTATTTATTTCTACAAATTATAATTCCTCTATAACTACACATGTGGCGTCTATTTTTTTTTTTTTTTTTTTACAAAGAATGATGCATAGCCTATACTACTGCTTAATTACATTACAAAAATAGGCAACCCCTATTATATTATGTGTTAGCTATTGCCTAACTTTTTCAGATAGTGCATATAATATGTGTAGCCCTCTCGACTTCACTCGTGCCATTGACGCCAAACAATCTACTGTCTGGTTGACTTTCCTGTAGCTGTGGTGCATTTTAACTTGCCATCCTTTCCTCGGAAACTCCCTTATACCCCTTATTAATCTTGCATGAATGCCTCCCATTTATTGGTGATAGCAATTAATTTCACCACACTCTCACTATCTACCTCCGCTTCAAGCATCTGCACTCCCATCTCCCACCCCATTCTCAATCCATGATACAGCCACCATAACTCTGCCCCCATAACTAAACATTGACCAATATTTATCATGAAATCTCCTAACCAGCGGCCTTGAGAATCTCGAATTAATCCCCCTGCTGCTGCCTGCCCTGTTCTAGCAACGGTCTATCTATCCGCGTTCAATTTGTACCACCTTCAACAGGAGGAATCCACTTTATCCATCGCTGCTCCCTCCATCGACTCATTCCCATATTTCTTGCCACCACACTAGCCTGGCAAAGCTTTCAACCTTTTCCTGAATTTCTTGCATTATTCTTGCAGCTGGCCTTATCTCCCCTTTAAAGATACTGTAGTTTTTTTTCCTTCCACAAGTATCAAAGCGCCACTCCAAACACTAACTCCCAACCAGTCCCAATCGGCTTAGTTAATTTCTTCAAATTGCCCGAAATCCAATCCTTTAGAGGTTTCTGAAAAAAAAAAAACTCCCCTTAAGTCCATCAAGCAATAGATGCATCCATGTTTGATAAGCCATGGTATAGTTCCTCAATGCATGCAAATTTATTTTAGCCACACGCCCAAACCTCTCACAAATTGATGACGAAGCAAGGTGTCGTCTAACTCTCTCTGCATTAGTCAAAAGACAGTCCTTAATTCCCAACCAAATTCTTTGTCGGATTCTTTGCGGTCCATCCCAAGTCCAAATCGACTTCCAGAGACCATCTCCACCCCTACCGTGATTACATAGTGCATCATATACTAATTTTGTAGTGAAATTCCCTGAATGGGAACATCCCCAGAATAGAGTAAGAGTAGCATCACCTCCAACGTCCCTGGAAGGGAATATTTCCATTGCCGCAATGGTTTTTTTTATAGGCTCGACCAATAAATGTTGAATAGTGGCCACCTCCATTGCCCTATTGTATCAACAAAATAAGCTACAGTATTATCTCTCTGGTTTTGAGGGATTTATCCTTGAGCATAGTAATGGAGCAGCTCCAGAAGAGGTAACCACCAATCCTCCAAAAATGGAACCCCTTTTACCATCACCCATCGACCATCTGAACCCTTGGAAAATAGTTGGCCATACATTACTAATCACCTTTATAACCACCGACCCCTCAGGGAAAGTAAAGCTACCATTCACAGTTAAATGGTCCAACCCATACATGGCTATTAGCACCCTGACCAATGATGCATCAGGTGAGGATATCAATCCCCATCCCGATTTCATGAGCACCGCTTCATTCATCTTCCATTGATTTCTCAAACCCAACCACCTCTTGCTCATTGGCAGACAGACCTCTTCCGAGTTCACCAAAGTAACTTTTATTCCTTCCCTTTCACCACCCCATATGAATTGTTTGCACCTCTTTTATAGTCCTTCACATACTTGATAGGAAGTTAAGCAGTTTGCATTGCAAAAGCTAGAAATGCATTGATTACCGATAGGGCCATGGTCACCCTTCATGCTAGCAATAGGGATGATGTTTTTCGACCTACTAACCTACTTTCAACCTTCTCCAAAATGGGTCGATAATTTGCTTAGTGATACGTCCATGGATAAGTCGCATACCAAATACTTGTTAGAAAAAAAAAATTAAGACTAGTAGTAAGAAAATTCCAAGGCTTGTGTAGCACACAATTTTCTTAAAACAGATTTGCCCCCTCTACGAATGTGCAAGAGGTTACGTGAGCAAAATGTTTCCCAGGATACAATGGAAACCGTAAAGTCGGTTTGCACAAAACCGCCTTACCAATGAACTAGAACAGTTGTTGAACACATGAGGAAATTTTGATAAGAAATTGGGAGAATATTTCTTCAGAGAAAGAGGAGTAGAATTTTGAATGGGAAGAGGGATTCTGAGAGAATGAGAATTTCCAAAGAGGGGTGTGTTCTCTGCAGATCTATAAACTGCTATTTATAGACATCACCAGTTTTCAATATCAAGTGTGCAGATAAATATGATTCATATCAATGTTAATCCATTAATCTGTCACCTTAATTCATTAATATGATTATCCAAAAACTTAATCATTATCCTTCAATGGATTAGACCAGATAATTATCCAACAACTTAATCATTATCCTTCAATGGATTAGACCAGATAATTATCCAAAGACTTATCTATTGAAAACTAAAGAGTCAATCCTCATCTGTATTAAATTTGAAAATCAAAACGCGGGTCGATCAGGCTTGAGGTTTTTCCAAATATTCTTATTCACACCTTTTCCAACTCTTCCTTCCAACAATCCCCCACATGAATGAGATATTGGTTGGTCAGTGTTCAATGAATGATCCCTGCATAGAGAAAGTAGGTGTTACCCTTTGAACTTTCTCCTTATAGACTACGCTTGCTCTACTAGCCTTCCAGTAGACGTGATGTCCTTGAACTGTCTGACTTTTCCATGTAAAGACCCACGTACCCTACACAGAAACCATTCTCATTTGTTCTGTTCTCATGGTTTTGTTCATTATGGCCATGAACACGTCCTGGTTCTGCAAGAGTTTCTAGGAAATTAGCTTGATCAATTTCCCTTTGAAGCGGCCCCACTTCTCTCTCACATAGGTGACTTCTTACATTTGAAATGTAACCATAGTTACTTTCTTAAGAGGCATTAAAGCAACAAATTCTAGCCTTAACCATACTGTCACTGTTTGATGACAGAAATGGGTTGAGGTTGCCCCCACAATGACCCAACCAGGTCTTATAATTAGGTTGTCCCTTTGAACCTATATCTTGGGATCTCCAGTCAACTAGGTTGGGTTTTCCTTCATAAAACCTTTATTTTCCACAGGCTTTATACCCATTCCTCTCATCAATCGCTCAACTGTCTCTCTATTTAACCCTTTGGTTAGCGGATCCGCGATGTTATCTTTTGACCTTACATAGTCAATTGAGATAACTCCTGTTGAGAGCAGTTGTCTAATGGTATTATGTCGACGACGAATATGTCTCGATTTACCATTATACATTGTACTCTATGCCCTACCAATCGCAGATTGACTATCACAATGGATACAGATTGGTGACACAGGTTTTTCCCATTTTGGAACATCCTCCAAGAAATGGCGAAGCCATTCATCCTCTTCTCCACATTTATCTAGAGCTATAAACTCTGACTCCATCGTGGATCTAGCTATTACGGTTTTCTTTGAGGATTTCCAAGACACGGCAGCACCTGCTAGAGTAAACATATAGCCACTCGTGCAGGTTGAGTCTTTTATATCAGATATCCAATTAGCATATGTATAGCCTTCTAGCACCGATAGATATCTGGTATAATGTAATCCATAATCACGAGTATATCTTAAGTACCTTAGTACTCTAATTATTGCAGTCCAGTGATCTTTCCCTGGATTACTCGTGTATGAACTCAACTTGCTTACCACATAAGCAAGATCTGGTCTAGTACAACTCATTAGATACATTAAACTCCCTATAATCCTGGAGTATTCTACTTGAGACATACCCTCTCCACGATTCTTAGATAGGTGGAGACTGTTATCTAATGGCGTTCTAGCAATTCCAGAGTCATCCTTATTGAATTTTCCAAGAATTTTGTCTACATAATGAGCTTGACTCAAAATTAGACCACCTCCGGAGACCTAATGATTCAGATTCCAAGAATCATATCAGCAAGTCCCATATCTTTCATGTCAAACTTTGATTTTAACATGTTTTTGGTAGATTTGACCAAATTGTCACTGCTACCCACTATGAGTATGTCGTCTACGTATAGACATAAGATGATGTAATCATCCCCGGTCTCTTTGACATAGACACATTTATCACACTCATTGATTTTGTATCCATTGGTTATCATTGCATGGTTAAACTTCTCATGCCACTTCTTTGGAGCTTGTTTCAAACCATACAATGACTTAACCAATTTACAAACTTTCTTATTGGAACCTGGAGCTTTAAACCCTTCGGGTTGCTCCATATAGATTTCTTCATCTAAATCCCCATTTAAGAAAGCTGTTTTAACATCCATTTGATGGATTTCTAAATTCCGTAAGGCTGCGATAGCAAGTATCATCCTTATGGAATTTATTCTCGTCACAGGAGAATACGTATCAAAGTAGTCTAAGCCTTCACGCTGCTTATACCCTTTGATTACCAGCCTAGCTTTGTATTTGTCTATAGAGCCATCAGCTTTTATTTTCCGTTTGAAAATCCATTTTGACCCTAAAAGACTATACCCAGGTAGGAGTTCCACTAACTCCCAAGTATGATTCTGTAAAATAGAATCAATCTCGCTCTTTATGGCTTCCTTCCATAAAGGAGCTTCCGACGAATGCACAGCTTCAGCATAAGCCTGTGGTTCTTTCTCAACGAGAAAAGTTTCAAAATCATCACCAAATGATTTTTCCACCCTTGCTCTTTTGCTACGTCTTAGTTCAACCACTTCTTGACTTTATGGTTTTCATCAATGGTTTCACTAGGCCGTTTAGAACTATTTTCCCCAACTGATATCCAAGGAAATACATTTTCAAAGAATAATGCACTTCTTGATTCCATGATTGTATTCTTGTGTATATCCAGAATTTTTGAGTCATACACAAGAAATCAGTATGCAGTACTATTATGAGCGTAGCCTATAAAGATACAATCCACTGTTTTGGGACCTATCTTTATTTTCTTTGGTGTTGGTACTTCTACCTTCGCTAGGCACCCCTACACTCGTAAGTGTTTGTAGGAAGGCATTTTTCCTTTCCATACTTCATATGGAGTTTTTCCTTCTTTCTTGCGAGGTATTCTATTGAGTACATAATTACTCGATAAAATAGCATCCCCCCACAAGTTCGAAGGTAAACCTGAATTTAATAACATCACATTCATCATTTCTTTTAATGTGCAATTTTTACGTTCAGCAACCCCGTTGGATTGAGGTGAATATGGTGCAGTTACTTCATGAACTATACCATTCTTAGCACAATAGTCACCAATAGGTACTTCGTACTCTCCACCTCTATCACTTCTCAATTTCTTTATCCATTTTCCAAGTTGATTTTCAACCTCGGTCGTATAGAGAATAAATTTCTCCAACGCCTCATCTTTGTTTTTAAGCAAATACACATAGCAATATTTTGTGCTATCATCAATAAAGGTAATAAAATATTCATTACCACCTCGTGTTTGAACCGATTTCAAATCACATACATCGCTATGTATTAAGTCAAGGGGTTCATTATTTCTTTTAATGGTTTGGAATAATGACCTTGGTAGTTTTGCTTCAACGCAAATTTCACATTTTTGACTTTGGTCAATTTGGACACTTGGGATATGGTTCAAGTTAATTAATCGACATATCGAATCATAATTATCATGACCTAGTCTACCATGCCATAAGCTAGAAGACTCAATCAAATAAGCAGAAGAGGTACTTGCATTATTCTTGACAATTGTCATTATATTCATTTTAAACATCCCCTCGGATGCATACCCCTTTCCCAAGTACATTCCCGACTTTGAAAGAATAATCTTGTCTGATTCTATTACAATGCGGAATCCATGCTTATTTAGCATGAACCCTGAAATAAGATTCTTCCGGACTTCTGGTGCGTACAGCACATCTTTCAGAGTCAATGTCTTGCACGAAGTCAGCTTGAGCAAAACTGTTCCCTTCCCCTCAACTTTGGCGATAGCCTAGTTTCCCATGTACAACTTCACACCTTGGGTTGGTTCGAACATTGAGAAGTGACCTTTGTTGGTGCACACATGCCTGGTTGCACCAGAGTCATACCACCATTCTTTCTGGTTTGACTCCACTATGTTGCGCTCGGAGATTACAGCTACCAAACTGATGTCTCCCACGTCCTCCGAGATTTTGTGGATCACGTTTGCTTCAGGGTTCTTCTTGGGAGCACGGCACTCTGATGACTTGTGACCATGTTTTCCACAGTTAAAGCATTTACCTTTAAACTTGAATTTTTGCTTTGAGGCACCTCCCGATGCCCCAAGCTTGGCCTTGCCTTTGCCTTCTTCGGTGGTCACGACTCTGTTTTTGAATCCTCCCTTGCCATGTTCTACCACATTGATTTTGGCTCCCGCAGAGTTGACTAACTTGATATTAGCCTTTTTGTTGTCTTCTTCAATCCGAAGTCTGACAATGAGATCCTTCAAGGTCATCTCCTTGCGTTTGTGTTTGAGAAAGTTTTTGAAATCCTTCCAACTTGGTGGCAATTTCTCAATCATTGCTGCCACTTGGAAAGTCTCACTCAGGACCATCCCCTCAGCACTTATCTCGTGCAAGATGAGCTGAAACTCATCCACTTGACTCATCACAGATTTTGAGTCAATCATTTTAAAATCAAGGAACCGTCTGACTACAAATTTCTTTGAGCCTGCATCCTCAATTTTGTACATACGGTCCAAAGCCTCCCATACCTGCTTTGCCATTTTGTAATTTCCATATACAAAATATAGGGAATCCTGCAACCCATTCAGAATGTAGCTGCGACAGAGGAAATCGGAGTGCTCCTATCCCTCAATGGCAATTACTATCGAAGCATTACTATTTCCTTCTGTGACTTTTGGGGATCCTCTTTCAAGAATCTTGCAAAACCCAACATCGTTAGGTAAAATAACATCTTTTTAAAACTTTTCGGGTTTCTTGTAGTGGCTTCCTGGCACATTAGGGATAGCCACGATAGGGGTAGAGATCAAACCCATATTTGGGGTGACAACAGGATTACTCTCGGAATTTGAGTTGGGATCACTTGAACTAGCCATTGAGAAATAAGAAAAAATCTGTTTTAAGATTGTTAGGAAAAAAAATTAAGGCTAGTAGTAAGAAAATTCCAAGGCTTGTGTAGCACACAATTTCCTTAAAACAGATTTGCCCCCTCTACAAATGTGCAAGAGGTTACGTGAGCAAAATGTTTCCTAGGATACAATGGAAATCGTAAAGTCGGTTTGCACAAAACCGCCTTACCAATGAACTAGAACAGTTGTTGAACACTTGAGAAAATTTTGGTAAGAAATTGGGAGAATATTTCTTCAGAGAAAGAGGAGCAGAATTTTGAATGGGAAGAGGGATTCTGAGAGAATGAGAATTTCCAAAGAGAGGTGTGTTCTCTGCAGATCTATAAACTGCTATTTATAGACATTACAGTTTTTAATATCAAGTGTGCAGATAAATATGATTAATATCAATGTTAATCCATTAATCTGTCACCTCAATCCATTAATATAATTATCCAAAAACTTAAGCATTATCCTTCAATGGATTAGACCAGGTAATTATCCAACAAATTAATCATTATCCTTCAATGGATTAGACCATATAATTATCCAAAGACTTATCTATTGAAAACTAAAGAATCAATCCTCATCTGTATTAAATTTGAGAATCAAAACGCGGGTTGATCAGGCCCGAGGTTTTTCCAAATATTTTCATTCACCCCTTTTCCAACTCTTCCTTCCAACAATACTTCCTCAGATCATCAAAAACCTTGAAACCTATTGCATCGGTCATCTTTTTTTTATCCTCCCTACTGACATTGCGAAAAAAAAAAAAAAAACATTTTAGTTTTGATCTCATTGACTTTCAGCGCTGTTGTAGCACAGAAATCCTCCAAAACTTTCTTGACCATCAGACTTAGGCCCATGTTGCCTTAGCAAATAGCAACAAATCGTCACCAAACATAAGATGGAGGACTTTTACCTGACCTCTACCTACTTGAATTGGTGTCCACCCTCCATCATCCACCTTGGAGTTGATTAAATGAGCCAAACGCTCCATGCAAATTATGAACATTTATGGAAAAATCGGATCCCCTTGTCTCACTCCCCTGGTTGGATTAAACGCCTCAAGAGGTTATCCATTCCAAAGAAGTTGCAAAGTTGCTATCTCAACACACAGCATCACACTCTGACTAATCATACACCTTTTCCAAGTGCACTTTGAAGTTGCAAAGTTGCTATCTCAACACACAGCATCACACTCTGACTAATCATACACTTTTTCCAAGTGCACTTTGACTAACATAAATCTTGTTTTCCCCGTCCTAGTTTGTATTGTGTGAACTAGTTCCTGATCAATTACAATGTTTTAAGTTATGTGTTGGCCGGGGATAAAACTGAATTGGCCTGACCCAATATTTGTGGTGGGATTGGCTTTAATTGATTGACCAGGACCTTAGTGGCCAACTCGTAAACTACATTCAACAGACTGATAAGCCGGAACTCCTTTATTAATATTGGATTCTCTACTTTGGGAATCAGGGCAATCAGCATTTTATTGAGATTTTTTGGCATGACTTATCCATGTATGATATCTAAAATCACTCGGCACACTGAACGACCTGCATGCATCCATTTGGCTGTAAAAGAACAAGGCATCAAGTCCATCTGGCCCTGGAGCTTTGAGAGGGTGCATACTATTGAGTGTTTCCTAAATTTCATCATTTGTCACTTGTCCCATTAATCTATCCCTATCTGAATTCTCAAATACTGGGAATCCTTCAGGGATTTACAACATTTCCCCAGAGAGAAGGTCCGCTGAGTAAATTTTCTTAAAATAAGCCCCTGCCATAGCCTTAAGCTTATTTTGATCAACCACTACTACCCATTTTTCATTATATAGCCTCATAATCTTGTTTCATTGACGATTAATTTTCACTTGGCGGTGGAATTACGATGTATTCCTGTCTCTAAACATCATCCAGTCCTTTTGGGATTTCTAAATTAAAAGTAGCTCTTCCCGTAGGGACACCTCATTCAGCTCTTTTTGTAGCTCGATTTCGAAGTTCAACCGTCTTGTTGTAGTATACTTATGAACTTTTCTTTGAGCACCCCCTAGGCGGGCTAAGAGTCTTTTATTTCGCTGGAATATATTACCAAAGATGGTGTGATTCGACTCCCTTGCCAAGACCTCAAAACGCTACACTATTGCCTCATAATTATAACTAGCATCACATGTATCCTTCACCAATTTGTCAAACCCCGTATGGAGAAGCCAAGCATCAATAAACTTGAAGGGCTTTTTCTGTCTTAATTCTGGTGCATATGCTGAAGTCCAACATAGCAGTAAGGGTACATGATCTGATTGAACCTTGGGGATATGTTGCACAAAACCCACCTCAAACTCATTCAACCATGCTTCATTGGACAAAAACCGATCCAAACTTTCTTCTATTCTTCCTGACTATCGTCCCTCGCCCAGGTAAATTTTAGTCTATCGATAAGAATTTCTAACAATCTATTCTGAAAGATCCAATCTACACATCCATGGCACACATAGTCCCACTTCTAAGAACCCTATTTTTTCTCATAAAGTCTCGGGAGACTATGGAAATATCCTCCTATAACCCATGGTCTGGAGACTATTTGTGCCACTACATTCAGTTTTTCCCAAATCTCCAGCAGTTCATTTTCTTTAGGGCTCGCATACACAAAGTTAGCAAAGGATTTTTGTTTCCCTTTCTCTAGCGAATAGCCAATGGCACTAAATGATGGTCACCTTTATGCTATCATTCCATAGTAGTCATATATCACCTGAAAATCCTGTCGCTTCCACTTAGAACGATCTATCAAACTTTCTCTTAGCCAAAAATTTGTTAGCCTTCTTCCCACTAATCTACAGTTCAAACAGACCCACCATATCTGGTCTGGAGACAGTTTTAATATTAGAGAACGCTCACATCGACTCTGGCAAGTCTGATCCATATACACTACATTATAAACGAACAAACAAAAGTGAGTGGCAGAACTCAGTCAAAAAACACATTAGACAACATTAAAACTTTGCGGGCACAAACGAGCCTAAAGGCTCGCACTCCTTGTCCTCCATCAGATAAGTGTTTTAACTAATTCACCATTGTTAAATTCAGCTGTAGTCGAACAACTTCCATTTTGAAGCTTAGGTGAGCCCCCGACATCTTCCTCCATCTGTTCCGCTTCTCTGGGATTGATAACAATGGGTGTCACATTTGGTGTAGCCTCCCCAATAGGACTGTCCACAACTGAGTAAACCTGGTGTTTTTTTGGATCCAAAGCTTTTACTACCGAAACCAACACAAACTTATCATTGCTACCAAATTGAAAATTTACCCTGCTCAGTCCCTCCTGCTCCTTCCCTTTGTTTTGCTTATTCTTCCCTAAGTCTTCTGCTTCATCAATAGATAATTACAATACATTTCTGCCTTGAATTCGTGATATCATGCATTAGTCCTTTGGGGATTTCTCATTGGCCTGATTTTGGTTCGTTGGCATTTTTTCCTATCCATTTGCGCCTATTATAAAAAATTTCACCAATTAATTTTTGGACTCCCTACCCTTCAGGATGATTTTGTTGGATTCCATGCCCTTCATTCACCCTATTACCCCAAGAAGGCCCTGCATCCATAGCATCCTCAACCTCAGCTAATCCCAAACTCGCAAAGCGGGATCCAACTGTTGGAGTTGAATACATAAGCTATGCTTGTATTGTACATTTTTCCAGTAATATATCGATTTATGTTTTGGTTATATTTTGTTGTGCATAATATGTCCATTTATATTATGTAAGTAGATGATGAGGTGTCTTGAGTGACACAGTAGATCTCATCATTGGTTGAAAGACAAAATATATAAATGAGGTTCGTAACCGAGACAGCTTTGGACAAACTGTCGGTTTAGGTTATTATGTGATTCGGATAATTGGTTTGTCTAAATTAATTAAATCAAGTAGATATGCCCAGGGTGTATTGAGCTTGACCATTAGGAATGATTTGTCTTGTACTGATTTAATAGACAAATCATTCTTGGTATTCTATCTCTTAATCCCTAGACTCGAGTGGGCATGAGGATTAGACATAGTGTACTTTGATCTGTCAAAGGGTGAGGTCAATTGTGGCCAATAGTCTCGGTAGGTTGGGTGCACATGTTTAGTTACTTGGTGTGTTGCTGCTTATCGAAAGGAAACCATGTACCGGTGCGTCCGGGATGATGGTGCTCCCGAGATGAGCTCGTAAAGTTTATTATACTAAACCTGGCCGGTGCACATATGTCTGGTATAGTAAAAAGTCGAGTGGTACTAGTCTCAGAATTAAAGAAGTTAATTAATTAATTTATCAATAAATTAATATATTAACGAGCACTATATCTTTGATGTGGGGACAATATGAATATAAATTAATTAAGTTGTTTCGAAAGCAATTATGGTGTAGGATGGTAGTATCGTAATTAATCCGTTAGTGGTACGATTAATTATGTATTGGGTTATTGACAAAGGTAGATTTAATTAATTAAGTAATTAATTAATCCTTGTGTCAGTTGGTTGTGAATCATACCAGGAACTGGTTTGGGATAAGTGAATCCCTGTATCAGTTGGTTGTGAATCATATCAGGAACTGGATTGGGATAAGTGTTAGAGTTGAATACATAAGCTATGCTTGTGTTGTACTTTTTCCCTGTAATATATCGATTTATGTTTTGGTTATATCTTGTTGTGCATAATTGTCCATTTATATTATGTAAGTAGATGATAAGGTGTCTGGTGTGACACAGTAGATCTCATCATTGGTTGAAAGACATAATATATAAATGAGGTTCGTAACGGAGACAGTTCTGGACAAACTGTTGGTTTAGGTTATTATGTGATTCAGATAATTGGTTTGTCTAAACTAATTGAATCATATAGATATGCCCGGGGCATATTGAACTTGACCTTTATGAATGATTTGTCTTGTACTGATTTAATAGACAAATCGATCCTTGTATTCTATCTCCTAATCCGTAGACTCGAGCGGGCATGAGGATTAGACATAGTGTACTTTGATCTGCCAATGGGTGAGGTCAGTTGTGACCAATAGTCTCGGTGGGTTGGGTGCGCGTGTTTAGTTACTTGGTGTGCTGCTGCTTGTCGAAAGGAAACCATGTACCGGTACGTCCGGGGTGATGGTACTCCCGAGATGAGTTCGAAATGTTTATTATACTAAACCCGGCCGGTGGACTTATGTCTGGTATAGTAAAAAGGTCGAGTGGTACTAGTCTCGAAATTAAAGAAGTTAATTAATTAATTTATCAGTAAATTAATTTTAATTAACGAGCACTATATCTTTGATGTGGAGAGATTAATGAATATAATTTAATTAAGTTGTTCCGGAAGCAATTCTGGTATAGGATGGTAGTGCCAAAATTAATCCGTTAGTGGTATGATTAATTTTGTAATGGGTTAATTGAATAGGTAGATTTAATTAATTAATTGATTAATTATTCCTAAGGGTTAATTCAGTAATTAACAAAGTGGAATTATTTAATTATTTCCTAAGGGTTAATTAAGTAATTAACAAAGTGGAATTATTTAATTAATTAATTAAGTCTTAAGTTTCAATTGGAATTAGGAAATCCTAGGGATTAGGAAATCTAGTAGGATTTGGTTTATCCTATCAGATTGGTTGCCTAATTGGATTTAGAAACTAATTCATTACCTAAACCCATTAGGAAGACCAATCCTAAACCAACTTGGGGTCTCTCTTGTAACTCTATAAATAGACAAGTGATTAGCTATTCAAGACATAACAATTAATCCAGAAAATTCTAGAGAGAGAAAACTTTCTTTCTTCAAGTCGAATTTTCTTGACAATTTGCGACTGGCCTCTTTGATTTATTTGGCCGAATTTTGGCTGAATTTTGCTGGCTGTGTGAATTGTTTTCTCTCTCTCCAGGCAGTGCGTTTGCAGTATGTGCTAGGTGCGGAGGTCCTGGATTTTTCTGGCAGGTGGATTGTGGTGAGTAGCTGATCAATTGGCTTCTGGATTGTTGCCGACACAACAAGAAGTCATAGTCTTGAGACATACAAGAGAATCACCAGGTGCACACTTCAAAGGTATTTTTCTAAGGTTCCGCTTTAATTAGAAATTTTTGTTGCGTGGTAAATCGAGCAAGTGCAAACCCATATCCTATGTGGAAATCCTTTCAATAAGTAGATCCCTGTATCAGTTGGAAGTGTATCAGTCTAGGAACAGGATTGAAGGAAACAGAATCCCAGTAGGAAGGCCAATCCTAAACCAACTTGGGGTCTCTCTTATAACTCTATATATAGACAAGAGATTAGCTATTCAAGACACACAATTCAATATACAATTCATATGTTTTCAATACAAGAAAACTAGAGAGATAAAATCCTAGAGAGAGAAAAACTCTCTCTCTTAAAATTGGATTTTTCAAGCTTATTTAGCAACCGAAAATTCCTTCAGTTTGCGTTTACAGTACGTGCCAGGTGCAGCGGTGCTGGAATTTTCTAGCAGGTGGATTGTGGTGATTAGCTGATCAAATTGGTTTCTAGATCGTTGCCCATACAGTGTGAAATCAAAGTCTTGAGGCATACAAGAGAATCACCTGAGTGCACGCTTCAAAGGTATTTTCTAAAGTTCCGCTTTTAATTAGAATTTTTGTTGCGTGGTAAATCGAATAAGTGCAAACCCAGATCCTGTGCAATGCTATTTCAAAAGGGTTGGAATAGCGATTGTGATAGCGTCTAGGCCTGGCCAGAGATTCCGATTCTGGAATGCATAGCACGAAAGTGAGTTTCTGGCTCGGGCAGATAATCTTTCACCAACAACATGGCTTCGTGAGTAGCCCACTGAATTCGCCGGCACATTTTCTCCCTTTTTCTGCAAGGAATTGCTTCTGTGAGCAACATGTACCAATGGACCATGCGCCTGCCCATTCTGCCCCCTCTCCTATTCACTTACACTGTTATTTCCCTTTTCTGACGATTTCTTTCCCTGCCCCTCTTTGCATGAAACACTGCCATGTCCATAAAGGGCACAATTTGTTGAGATCGGAGGCATGATTTTCAAAAATTTTACACAGCGGATTCATGCCAATTCCAATTTTAGTGTTTAATTAATCCTACGTTTAAAGCTTCTAAAGCTTACCTTCGTCGCGTAATCGGTTGCCGTGTCTGGATCCTTGTTTGATGTTGATCCAAACCTTCTGCTCCGGTTACATTTGTCACCACCAAAATCCTTCCTTGAAGAACTCTCTACTTTCAAGCACTGAAGTTCTTTGCAGATCCGGTGCTAGGCGTTTTTGCCTACGGAGAGATTTTGGGATTTTGTGTATATTTTGCTTGTTCTGATTTTCTGATTGAAAATCATCATCCTACTACAATAATATCCCTAGGATATTTGTAGAGTTGAAATTTCCAAAAAAATCAGTATTGTAATCAATCAATTATTACTTAACTGATTTAATCATATTCCAAATCAGTATTATTACCAAATATTATTTTACTGATTCCAAATCAGTATTAAATAACATTTACTGATTCTAAATCAGTATTAAATAATACCTTAATGATTTGGGTTATACACCAAGCCCATGGATCAACCCATGACCCATGGATCAGGCTGATGGATCAAGAACCTCAATTGCAATTAGGTCCCTTGATTTATCAGCCCATCCCAATTGTTCCAAGGTAATTAATTAACTCTTAATTAATACCACAGAACTTTTCAATAATATTTAATTAAACCATTTAATTAAATCTTCTTTATTTAAATATAACAACTATACTCATTGTAGGCAAGTATACTTATTCTGCATCATCGAACTTTCTTATGTGCGATCCTGTAGACCCATTCTAAATTGGCAATGGATAACTCAATCTCATCGATTAATCCATAAGTCATTAGTGGTCTCTAGCAAGACATAATGACTACCCAATTCAGAATGGAGGGTCGAATGGTGATTCAACACAACCTTTTTGAGCAAAATGCGTACGATCCTCTACATTGATATCCCATTTAGCATAAGGCATGGATCCATCATCCTTATATAGCTAAACGTTTACTTGATCTCTTAGTGACACTAATTCATCAAGCAAATGATAACGCTTATCATTCCTTGGGCATGACCATGCACTTCTCAGTTCACTATCAAGTGGCCAAGATATCATCTCTCACTTAAGAGAGACTTGTAGTCTCATCACTTCACCTGCATATCTTTGCGTGTCTCATAGTGTACCCAATCATACCTATACTTGGCAACCTGTTACGACCCCGTTAGGCGTATGTCAAAGCACACTACAATTCACCTAAGACCATGCAGTGATTTCTGGTCTAAGGATCCTCGTACAAGTACTACTCAAAAGAATCACTCATGATCTAAAAGTCCATGGAGTGTTTCTTTTGGCGGATCAATTTCATGAAATTAAATATGCACAAGAATATTACTATCATGAAATTAATTCGTCTGATTATAACATCAATCACAACGATAAATATCTATATAGCCCTTAAAAAAAGGGCACATACACCAACACAATTGTCACAAATTTCTAGGAGGCTCTCATACTCCATCCGTTGGACTTGCCTCGTGATCAAAAATTGTGGGTATAAGGGCTTGAGAAAATCAAGTGGTACAGCTAACCTCATAAATTTTCTCCTCATTTTTGTTTCCTTTTGATGGTCTATTTTCACAACTCTTCCTATAACCTCACCAATTTTCTGAAACACCTTTTGGTGGTACAGATGAACCGGCAACCCAGGCAACCTAATCCAAGTGACCATTGTATCACTTATGTTTCCAGTAGCGTCAAAATCAGGCCTCCATTCCTGAACATGGAGATAATGTCCATAATGACGTATGGGCCTCCAACCAACACTTACACCACGTCCTCCAGGGATTTGAAACGTACCAGATAGTAGCCATTTTTTAAATTCATCATCTCTCTCCTGCTATGCACAGCTACAATGCACTTAAGCGATTGCATAGAACTTTGAACTAGGGATGTTCATTATTTGGGTTCACCCGAATAACCTGCCCGACCCGCACCTGTTTAAGGAATCAGTTTGGCTTATGCTGGTGAAAGGGTTATTTGGGTGGTTGACCGAATAATATATGTGGTTTAATGGGCGGGTTTGGATATGGATTTGCTTAATTGGAGCCCGCCCGAAACCTGAATAAGCCCAAGTATATATAATTTTTAGGGTTACTATTTTCATTTTTCAAAGTAAGCATCTGCCTCTTTTTTCCTCCTCCCACGAAAACCCTCACGCCTTCGTTTCCTCTCCTCCATTCCATCTATGTCCACCGCAGTGCAACCTGTCTCCTCCACCCCTTCGCCGGCCATTTTATTTGCCTATTATTTTTGTTTCTCTAATACTAGCAGCTGCATGTCTCTCTTTCTCCTCTTTCTCCGTGAATTCTTCCATCACCATTATCTCCAGGCGGCTCTCTACTTTGCTTTCTCATGGCACCACCACATCACAGATCCACCGATAACTTCGTGGCATCATCATTTCTCTCAGAACAAGCTGCATAGCCACCTTCGAGGACCCGTTATTTTCCCGTAGCCGCCACCCTCCACCACAAGAAAACCCTTTCCTCCGTCGCACACCACCAGATTTGTTGATCCATTCATACATCGACAACACAAATGACTCTTCCCTTTTTCTCTGCTCGATCCTTCTCCATTCGACGTGCAGATCCTCTCTCTTTTCTTGTTGTTGTTTGGTTCAAGACAGTATTCGGTGGTTTCTCCGATTGAGAATTATTGTTCATCAATTTAGATTTTGGAATTGGATTATGTTGTTGTATTTTGATTTTATAAATTTTTGAATGGGTGTGATTTTACAAATTTTTCTTGCTGGTATAACTTTTTTAATGCCTTGGCAATGTTTTGTTCAGTTGCGTTTTAATTGTTTGGCTTTTCTAATGCTTTAACAATGTTCTGTTTAGTTGCATTTTACTTGTTTAGCTGATTTTTCGATTGCCTTTGATTGTTCGGGTTTAATGAAACCCTGAACCGAGAACTGAACGTTTATATGGTTTGGTTCGATTCGGGTGCTACAGTGTTCGATGCGGTGTACGGGCGGTTTCAAAATATCTGAAACCCGATTAACCCGACTCATCCGCTTAATTACGACTGCATGTCTCTATTTCTTGAGAATCACCTCGTAGAAAGATTTTGAGAGATTTATACTTGCTTCTGGGGTATCGAAAGACACCGTAATTGCTTCCTCCATCTCCTCGCCCATCTCCCCATCCTTTGCCCCTCCGTCTCATCCTCTGATAGGACCACAACATGTTGCTTGTTTTTACTAATCATGTCCTTAAAGCTTATTCGGGGTTTTGGCACCACAGTTGGCTGAAGCGATGAGGCGTTAATCGGCAATATTGGATTGCGTCCAACACTCTGGTCTCATTCCCTACAACGTTTCATGGACCGTCCATCCGAGGTCTACGCCCTTGCGTCCTTGCGCAACACTTGGAACTGTTCTCCCGATATGTTCGGTGGCTCAACTCCAGGATCGAATTGACGACTGATGTCAGCATTAGAGTTTTCCTCCCCTTCCAACATTTTGAGAGCGATTGTGGCGTCTATTTATTGATGGTTAATTTGGTAATAATCTTTCCTCTCTAAAAAGGATTATATTTGTAATACGCATTTTGTAAAATTAAAACTATTTAGTGAATATCACAATAAATATTTATAAAAATGACAATTTTCTTTGTATCATAAAAATAGTTTTATTTAAAAAATGTATAATTTTTAACATAAAGTACAATTTACATAAAATATTTATAATAATATATTTGTCATTTCTAACTTTATATTTTGGTTGTAAATTATATAAAAAATTGATGTATACTCATTTTAATTTGAATATTAAAAGTAAAATGATATATATTTTTTGCCAAAATAAAGTTATAAAATAATATTAGTTTATCTTTTAACACAATAACAATACATGCGTTAGTATTTATCAGTTCGTATATCCTACGACTAGGAGTTACTGCTACACTACTATTACTACCAAGCTTTATTCCTCAGTTTACACAAATAGTTCAGCACCCTCAGTTTATATAAGTAGTTTAGAACCCTCAGTTTACATAAGTAGTTCAGCACCCTCAGTTTACATAAGTAGTTCAGCACCCTCAGTTTACATAAGTAGTTCAGCACCCCCAGTTTACATAAGTAGTTCAGCACCCTCAGTTTACATAAGTAGTTCAGAATCTCAGTTTACATAAGTAGTTCAGAACCCTCAGATTACATAAGTAGTTCAGCACCCTCAGTTTACATAAGTAGCTCAGAACTCTCAGTTTACATAAGTAGTTCAGCACCCTCAGTTTACATAAGTAGTTCAGAACCCTCAGTTTACATAAGTAGTTCAGCACCCTCAGTTTACATAAGTAGTTTAGAACCTTCAGTTTACATAAGTAGCTCAGAACCCCCAGTTTGCATAAATAGTTCAGAACCCTCAGTTTATATAAGTAGCTCAGAACCCCCAGTTTGCATAAATAGTTCAGAACCCTCAGTTTACATAAGTAGCTCAGAACCCCCAGTTTACATAAGTAGCTCAGAACCCCGAGTTTACATGAATAGTTCAGCACCCTCAGTTTACATAAGTAGTTCAGAACCCTCAGTTTACATAAGTAGTTCAGCACCCTCAGTTTACATAAGTAGGTCAGAACCCTCAGTTTACATAAGTAGTTCAGAACCCTCAGTTTACATAAGTAGCTCAGAACCCTCAGTTTACATAAGTAGTTCAGCACCCTCAGTTTACATAAGTAGTTCAGAACCTCAGTTTACATAAGTAGTTCAGAACCCTCAGTTTACATAAGTAGTTCAGAACCCTCAGTTTACATAAGTAGCTCAGAACTTCCAGTTTACATAAAAAGTTCAGAACCCTCAGTTTACATAAGTAGCTCAGAACCCCCAGTTTACATAAGTAGTTCAGCACCCCCAGTTTACATAAGTAGTTCAGAACCCTCAATTTACATAACGAGTTTACATAAGTAGACATTCGAGTTTACATAAGTACACATTCGAGTTTACATAAGCTATCGTTTCAAGTTTACATAAGCCCACTAACCTATTGCTAAGTTCCTTCTTGCACACCATTCACTCCAGCCCCTTCATTGCCACCGTGGCCTCTACAGTCCCACCACCGCCAACGAAATCTTCTCCCTCCATCACCGCTTCTTCTTCCGGTCACCAAAATGCAATGATTCTGGGTGGCTTTTGATGCTCTGAAGGAGAGGAGTCCATGCAAGGTGTCGGTAGCCCAAGAAGATGCCGGAGAACGGCGGTTCGAGGTGAGGAAGTGGCGGTCTAGGGTTTCCAAAAACTAACCTCACTCCAACTCTTCCAAAATGCAAATATAATTGAGGGGTTTTGTTCTAGGGACCATGGGGGATCTTTTAGTGGTGAGAACCGACCCAAATCTTGGCCAGAAAGGGATGAATCGGTGGCGAACAGTCATCGGGAAAATGAGATTCGAGGAGAGAGAAAATGGACACGAAATAGAGAAACAAAGACATGGTTTTGTTCTATGGAGTGTGGGGAATATTTTCATGGGTTAGGACGGCCGAGAATGGTCGCCAGTTGGCCGGAACGGGGGCGGCCGTGAAGAACCGGCGGGGAGGTGGTGTAGCGAGAAGAGAAATGGGTGGGGGGAAGAGAGAGAGAGAGAGAGAAAAAAAAAATGGGTGGTGTAGCAGGGGGTGGGAAAGAGAGAAATGGGTGGGGGGAAGAGAGAGAGAGAAGGGGGAGTTATACTACTAGGAGTAAACCAGGGCGGTTTACTCCTAGGAGTATAATATAATTTGCCAGTATTTATAACGTAGCTAGCTGTTATTAATGTAAATAGTAAATAGAGATATAGTAATTTTCAAAACCAGAGCAAGATAGTGGCAATGTGACCAAACAACGGGATAGTTAAATATAATTCACCTATAGGTTTTTTAAGATAAAAACTAATATTCAAACAAAAATTATTATTATGAAATATATAATATAAAAATAAAAAATAGGTGTAATTATTATGAAATAGAATATAAAAATTATACTATTTTTATGAAATAAAAAAATAATTTTAAAGGAGGAGAGTATATATTAATAACAAAAATATAAAATTGTATTATTTTTATGAAATAAAAAGTAAGTTGAGACGAAAAGAATATACAAAGGGAGAAAGCGTAAATAATTTGTAGAGTGGAGTGGGGAATTTTTTACCAAATAAATCCCCAAAATAAATTTGTGGATAAAAAAATAAAAAATTGGGAAGGTTTTGCCTAAAACAGGCCTTTCGGATTTTGAAAATCCAAAATGAGATAAAATCGGATTTTAAAAATCTGAATTCATCCAGATTTGGATTTTCAAAATCTGAAATATCAATAACCCTAATTAAATTTAAAATTAAATAAAAATTAATAAGGGAGATTAATTAAATCAGATTCCAAAAATCCAAAATCATTAGAATTTGGATTTCCAAAATCCGAAATCATTTATGAAAAAAATTTTGAAAAAAATAATGAAATTGAAATTTTTTTGTGTAATATAAATGGAATTAAAACAATTCGGATTTTGAAAATTTGAATGGTGAGAATTCAGATATTTTTTTTCACAAAGACAGACTACCAAGTCTCAGAACGCCCAGTTCTACGTAAAAAACAACTAGCACCACTTCCAGAAATGTCTACATCCATTCATGTGAATTTAAACTGATTTTTTTTATATAAATAACCCACTACGTCTCAGAACAACTAGCACCACGTCCAAAAACAACTAGCACCATGTCGAAAAACGTCTATATCCATGCATGTGAATTTAACTAGATTTTTTTCACAAAGACAACCCACCACGTCTCAGAATAACTAGCACCACGTCAAAAACAACTACCACCACGTCCAGAAACGTCTACATTCATGCATGTGAATTTAAACTATTTTTTTCACAAAGACAACCCACCACGCCTCAGAACAACTAGCACCACGTCCAAACACAACTAACACCACGTCCAGAAACGTCTACATCCATTCATGTGGATTTAAACTGATTCTTTTTACAAAAACAGCCCACTACGTCTCAGAACAAGTAGCACCACATCCAAAAACAACTAGCACCACGTCTAGAAACGTCTATATCCATTCATTTGAATTTAAACTGATTTTTTTCTCAAAGACAGTCCACCACGTCTCAGAACAACTAGTATCACGTCAAAAACAACTATCACCACGTCCAGAAACGTCTACATCTATTCATTTGAATTTAAATTGATTTTTTCACAAAGACAGTCTACCACGTCAAAAAACAACTAGCACCACGTCAAAAACAACTATCACCACATTCAGAAATGTCTACATCCATTCATGTGAATTTAAACTGATTTTTTTCACAAAAGCAGCCCACTACGTCTCAGAACAACTAGCACCACGTCCAAAAACAACTAGCACCACATCCAGAAACGTCTACATCCATTCTTGTGAATTTAAACTAATTTTTTTACAAAGACAGCCCACCACGTCTCAGAACAACTAGCACCACGTCAAAAACAACTATCACCACGTCTCAGAACAACAAGCACCACGTCCAAAAACAACTAGCACCACGTCTAGAAACGTTTACATCCATTCATTTGAATTTAAATTGATTTTTTTTCCAAAGACAGTCCACCAAGTCTCAGAACAACTAACACCACGTCAAAAACAACTATCACCACGTCTCAGAACAACAAGCACCACGTCCAAAAATAACTAGCACCACGTCTAGAAACGTTTACATCCATTCATTTGAATTTAAATTGATTTTTTTCCCCAAAGACAGTTCACCAAGTCTCAGAACAACTAGCACCACGTCAAAAACAACTATCACCACGTCCAGAAATGTCTACATCTATTCATTTGAATTTAAATTAATTTTTTCACAAAGACAGTCCACCCCGTCAAAAAACAACTAGCACCACGTCAAAAACAACTATCACCACGTCCAGAAACGTCTACATCCATTCATGTGAACTTAAACTGGTTTTTTCACAAAAGCAGTCCACTACGTCTCAGAACAACTAGCACCACGTCCAAAAATAACTAGCACCACGTCCAGAAACGTCTACATCCTTTCATGTGAATTTAAACTGATTTTTTTCATAAAAACAGCCCACTACGTCTCAGAACAACTAGCACCACGTCCAAAAACAACTAGCACCACGTCCAGAAACATCTACAACTTATAATTTTTTTGGATCAGTATGGGTTGTTTTGGCGGCGGTCCGGCGATGGCGGTCGGAGGTCCGGCGTCAAAATTGAAAAACGATCGGTGCGTTTTGTAGAGTTCAACAAGAGGAATGTTTTGGTGGTAAAATCCGGATTTTCTTTTTTTTTTCTTTGAAATATATATTTAAGTCGGATTTCACAAATCCAAATTAATCTGAATTACTTAATTAATTTGGATTTGTGAATCGAAATTAATTCAATTCGGATAATGAAAATCCGAATTAAATTGAATTCGGATTTTGAATATCTGAATTCAATTATTATTCGGATATTCATTATCCGAATAACAAAAAAAAAAAATTATTACGAGACTTTTCACCAAAACGAACTTCAAAATCACAATTCTACCTATTCATATACCAAAACATCAATAACTCATCCAAAAACCAATACGAATTTCGAAATCACAATTCTACCTATTCATATGCCAAACCATCAATAACTCATCGAAACACCAAAATGAACTTCAAAATCACAATTCTACCTATTCATATACCAAAACATCAATAACTCATCCAAACACCAATACGAACTTAAAAATCAAAATTCTACCTATTCATATACCAAAACATCAATAACTCATCCAAATACCAAAACGAACTTCAAAATCACAATTTTACCTATTCATATACCAAAACATCAATAACTCATCCAAACACCAATACGAACTTCAAAATCACAATTCTACCTATTCATATACCAAAACATCAATAACTCATCCAAACACCAATACGAACTTCAAAATCACAATTCTACCTATTCATATACCAAAACATCAATAACTCATCCAAACACCAAAACGAACTTCAAAATCATAATTCTACCTATTCATATACCAAAACATCAATAACTCATCCAAACACCAAAACGAACTTCAAAATCACAATTCTACCTATCATCCAAACACCAATACGAACTTCAAAATCACAATTCTAAAAAATAATAACTCAACAAAATATCAAAAGATATATCAAATAATGTCATCAGCGTCATATAGTCTACCAAGCCTTGTTCGATCTGCTCTGGGATGCGAGACGGGACACCTTCTGGCTCCATGCATATGGGGAATAACCTTCGGGTGTCTCAAATCGTCTACTCTTGCATTCCACGGACCATGTTGTTTTATTGCTCTCCACGTTAACATATTCCCTGAGCCTTGCCACGTTCAATGCGGATATGGCCCGTTGTGCTTCCTTCTTGTTTTTGAAAGCAGTTTCAAGTCCTATAGTCTCAGGATTGCCTTTATATCGGGGCAACACATGTTCATCCCGATCAATGGCGTACGGATCTTGGTGTCCCACATCAGAGTACACGAAATGCTCCCCTTCATACGTCCTAATCTCATCCGAACTTTCCTCATAACTAAAATATGTAGAATCAGAACAAAAATCACTATCGGATGCATGGTCACAGTCAGCATCGTCCTCAATGTTAGAAATCCGAATTTAGCTATTTTCAGATTTTCAACTCCGAATTCAATTTGTCCGGAAAAAACAAAGAGTAAATTCCAAAATTGGTCATCATACCATAATCAGTTTCTGGTTTTGGTACTTATACTTTGAAAACTATTTTTAATGTCATCATACTTTAATTTTCTTTTCAAAAATGGTCACTCCGTCAAAGTACTCCATTAACTATGCTAACAGACCTATTTTTGAAGGATAAAATCGTCCATC
Source organism: Knoxia roxburghii (assembly GCA_030378225.1). Lineage (NCBI taxonomy): Eukaryota > Viridiplantae > Streptophyta > Magnoliopsida > Gentianales > Rubiaceae > Knoxia > Knoxia roxburghii. Next base: position 13,454,751 of record CM059422.1, on the reverse strand, counting down.
CACTATTGCAATCAAACCAATCCTCCTCTTTTATCTTTTATTTTTTCAGGGTTAAAATTGTAAATTATGCAAACTCTGGATGTAGAAGTTTTTGGACGTGGTGCTAGTTGTTCTGAGACGTAGTGAGATGTTTTGTAAAAAAATTAGTTTAAATTCACATATTTGGATGTAGACGTTTCTGGACGTGGTGCTAGTTATTTTTGACGTGGTGTTATTTGTTCTGAGACATGGTGGACTGTCTTTGTGAAAAAAATCAGTTTAAATTCACACGCATGGATGTAGACGTTTCTGGACGTAGTGCTAGTTGTTTTTGAGGTAGTGCTAGTTGTTCTGAGACGTGGTGGACTGTTTTTGTGAAAAAAATCAGTTTAAATTCACACGCATGGATGTAGACTTTTCTGGACATGGTGCTAGTTGTTTTTGACGTGGTGCTATTTATTCTGAGACATGGTGGACTGTCTTTGTGAAAAAACTCTGTTTAAATTCACACACATGGATGTAGACATTTTTGGACGTGGTGCTAGTTGTTCTGAGACGTGGTGAGATGTTTTGTGGAAAAAATTAGTTTAAATTCACATGTCTGGATGTAGACGTTTTTGGACATGGTGCTAGTTGTTCTGAGACGTGGTGGACTCAGCGAAGACGTGGTGGACTCAGCGAATACAGATTTTGTAAATCCGAATTGAATACTGATTCAGATTTTCAAAATCTGATTTGTCCCTCAATTTTTTTAATACTTTCTACCGTTCAAATTAACAAATTAAATTACAAATTTTTTTTTTCAGAAATTGGATTTCTAAAATTCGAATTCGTTTTGGATTAAGAAATCGGATTTATGAAATCCGAGTCTCTAATTGATTAAGAGACTCAGATTTTACAAATTCGAGAGGCCTAAAAATGTTCCATACGTTTCAAATTCTAAATATTTCCGTTCACACCCCTAAATTTTGTATTAATTTGAATTTTGTCCGGGCCCCGTGGAGTGAGAGCATAAAGGAAGAAAAAAAGAGAATTGATTGAAATTGCACATTTTTGTAATAATTGAATTGAATGGAATGGTGAGAAGGAAAAAGTAAATTTAGATTTGTATATAAACAGGCCTAACTGGAACTTAGAGGCTCAGAGGCCATCCTCTCTCTAAATGAGAAATGAGAAGTTAGAAATGCTACACCTTATTTCACACAAGTCTGAGTCAGCAGCAGTCTCGCCCCTACCTTGAGGTCACAGTCGAATTCAGTACACTTTTTCAGGTCTCCCTTGTGGGTGTTTTGAATTCCCTGCCGAGTGAGGTTAAGTTTGGGTGGATCCTGTTTCCATAAATTGAAACACTCTTCACCTCTCGTGCGTGGCCCGAATTTAATTCCCATTTCATTTCATGCATCTTCTTCCTTCCACCACCCAGAAAGAGGACGACCACCAGAGGAGAAGAGAGAAGCCGAAAACAACAATAAAAGCTAACCTGCATTTGTCACGTTAATTTTGGTCAAAACTCAGGCCTTTGATAATGACACTAATTGCCTTTGGCGCCTTACTCCTCTTCGTCCCTACTTTATTATTCTCCTCCCACTCCTTCCCATTCCCAAAGATTCACAATCTAACAACACCACCACCGGATCCTGTTCTTGCTGCTGCAACCTCATTGTTTGGATCTGAGGAATCTCTTGTTCTTGTCATCACTACTTGTCAAGGAGTTGATTATGCTAATTCTGAATCCCAACCCAGCAAGGGTCATCCCTTTTGGATCTTCTAGTCATCTACATTTATTAGTGCAATGTTTTGGATCACTCCCATGGTGAACTACTTTTGCAGTTTTTTGAAGCTACCCATGCCTGCATTTCCCAGGTACTTGGTTTCTACTCATTTCTTATGTTTATTCTCGATTGTCTCCGTTGCTTTTTTTCCGGTAGCAAAATCAGGCGATGCCCAGGCGCTTTTAGCCTTGAAAGCATCTGTTGACCCACTCAATAAACTCCACTGGGGTGGAGGAAATACGAATGGTAACAATGTTTGCCAATGGGATGGTGTCAAAGAATGCAGAAATGGCAGGGTCACTAAGCTTGTGGTGGAGGGGATGAGTTTGGGCGGCACACTAGATCAAGATAGTTTAAACCAATTAGATCAGCTTAGAGTTTTAAGCTTCAAAGAAAATTCCATTTCCGGTCAAATCCCCTCCCTTTCCGGCTTACTAAATCTGAAATCTTTATACCTCAATCACAATAACTTTTCCGGCAACATCCCGACTACAATTGCACTCCCTCACCGTCTCAAAGTGGTGGTGCTTTCCAACAACCGAATTTCTGGCCACATTCCAGATTCATTAGTAAACCTTCCAAGGCTTTTCGTTCTTTATTTGGACAACAATTTGTTGACCGGTGAAATCCCACCTTTTATACAATCTGGTTTGAAATTCTTTAATGTGTCTAATAATCGACTCTCGGGTCCAATTCCATCCACCTCGGTTTTGGTCCGTTTCAACGACTCCTCATTTTCTAACAACATTGAATTATGCGGTGACCAAATTCATAAACCCTGTAGCACCATTTCTTTTGGTCCTTCCATAAGCCCTTCCTACCCAATACTCCCCAACAAACAAGGGGGTCATAAGATGAAAAGAAAGCTCATAATAATACTTGTCCCGAGCATCGTCGGCGGTGTAATACTGGTTGCTGCGGCGGCGCTGGCCTTCATTGTCTGCATCAGGAGCAGGGCTAAGAGTAGAGAGCCCAGAAGTACTTCCAAGGCGTCGGAGGTCGCAAGTAGAGTAGCGGAGGTGGGTTCCACTAGTACTGGGACCGGAGGCGAAGGGAAGTCCGGGGGAGGGGGAGGATTCTCATGGGACGAAGGCGGTGAGGGACTAGGTACTCTGGTGTTCTGCGGAGCAGGGGATCAGAAAATGAGTTACAGCTTGGAAGACTTGTTGAAGGCTTCGGCGGAGACGTTGGGGAGAGGTACGATAGGAAGCACGTACAAAGCCGTGATGGAATCTGGATACATCGTGACCGTTAAAAGGCTGAAGGAGGCAAGGTACCCAAGGATCGAGGAGTTCAGGAGACACGTGGAATTGATCGGAAAGCTCAGGCACCCAAACCTGGTCCCACTTAGGGCGTATTTCCAGGCTAAAGAGGAGCGTCTGCTTGTATATGATTATTTCCCCAACGGCAGTCTTTTCTCACTTGTTCATGGTAAGTCGTGTCGGTTCCCTGAAACTTATCCTCCTACGTTTCATCTAACAATAAAAAATATCGCTGCTGTTGTTGAAAAGCACCATTCATCATCAACTGCGGAATTTGTGTTAAATTATTTTTTTATGTTAAAAAAGATAAATTTTTAAATTTTTATTATTTATAATTTTAATAATATGCTAGTTGATATTATCATACATATATAATTTGTAAATTTACTAGTAAAATGTAAAGTCGAATTGAAAAATAGAAATAAAAATAATTTTTCTATAGTGAAATTTGATAAAATAATTACTACTCTCACTATAGAAAGTTTGAAAAAAAAAACAAGAATAATTAATAAATTGTGAATCATGGGAGGTTTTGTTTGGTAGATGATTTGAATATTTTAATTTTGGTGAATTTTGTGCGGCATATTTTGTCTTATTGTGGAGAAGTTGAATTATTGAAAACAATTTCAGCATTCTCCAGGCCCCTTACCTGGCTAGCATGTTGATTGATTGATGTAGTTTCAAGAAGCATCTCTACTTTTTATCAAATCTTATATGATTGCCCCCCCCATAGATCTGAATTCCATTGGTTAAGCTTTAGATCATTGGTGGAAACAACTATTTATACTCTTAAATTATTTACTCTACTATTTTATTCCATTTCATCTTAAAGTTAGGAAAACAGACCTACTTGAATCGCAAATTAATTTTGAATTTAAATCACAACTTTTTAAGAAATAACAATCGTCCTAGTGAAAATTTAATCATTTTGGCAATATGAGATAAGACAATGCTAGTTATTTATGTCTTAATTTCTATTGATTTACTATATTACTCGCATTAAATCATATACTTGTTCCTTCCTCCTTTTAATAATCATGTCCGAAGTTAGAATTTTTGGAATCGAATTATTGCAACTGTTTCTGGGGCGGGGAAATATTTGCAGGCTGGCTTAACTTTCCTTTATCAACTTGGGAGTTGGGAAAATCAAGGAATTAAACTCATCTCTAACATCTCCAACTAACTACTTAAAATGCAGTTCTGTTAAATGCCTTTGCTTCTATAATCCTTCTGGGACTGCAGGTAGTTTCTGCTTTCTGTACTGGCCATTGTCTCTCTATGGCCACACTAGCCTTTGAAGTTGGTAAAAGAAGAAGGGACTGGTTATTGGGATGGCCCTTTTATGCGATAAGAATGTTGGTTGAGTTTTTATTCCCCTGGAATCTGACAAACTATTTCTCTTCAAGTAGCAATCTGCAAGTACTAGAGGGATATGTTAGGCCTAGATCTTGGAAATTACACAAGGAAAACCAGAAATTCTTATATATATATATATATATAGCTTTGAGATTCTGAAGATTGAGAATCTTTGATAGTTTATGGATTTCCTTGCCATTCTCTATATTGTTACATATTCAATCTGTGTTGGTTTTGTAGGATCAAGAGCTTCTGGAGGTTCTAAACCCCTTCACTGGACATCTTGTCTTAAGATAGCAGAGGACTTGGCGACTGGACTGCTTTACATTCATCAGAACCCGGGACTAGTTCATGGCAACCTGAAATCATCCAACGTACTCTTGGGGTCTGATTTTGAGTCCTGTCTCACTGATTACAGCCTCACTTCGTTTAGGAACCCAGATTCACTCGACGAATCCTCCAGTGCTTCATCCCTCTTCTACAGAGCTCCTGAATGTCGCGACATTCGAAGGCCACTAACTCAACAAGCTGATGTATACAGCTTCGGAGTTGTTCTACTGGAACTCTTAACTGGTAAGACTCCTTTCCAAGATCTTGTTCAAGAGCACGGTTCAGATATCCCAAGATGGGTCAAATCAGTGCGGGAAGAAGAGACTGAATCTGGTGATGAACCGGCGTCTAGCAGCAATGAGGCATCTGAGGAGAAACTAGCAGCTCTTTTGAACATTGCAATGGCTAGTGTGTCGCTTGCGCCGGAGAACAGGCCGACGATGAGGGATGTATTAAGGATGACAAGGGAAGCAAGGTCAGAGGCACAAGTATCTTCAAATAGTAGTGACCATTCCCCCGGCAGATGGTCAGATACTGTTCAAAGCTTGCCAAGAGATGAGCACTTGAGCATATGATGAAAGAGGGAATTTTGATGCTGAATTTTGTTTAGCAAGTACTAGGAATTATAGAATGTTGTACTAGGACATCGTTTGTAAAGAGTATTCTTGTAAAGACTCAAATTGTTTCGATTCTTTTTCGCTTCCATTGTTACTGCTTTCTTTATCCTATATTGGAAATAAACTTATGGTGCATGGTGCTGGTATATCACCAAATTACAACAAAGCAAATGTTAAAAACTGACGACGAGTGTCCTCCGTCGTCGACAATGGTGGATTAATTCAACGATACCTGACGGACTTGCATATGCAGATCCTGAGGTGGCTTCATATCGCTATGAATTTTGGCGTTCATCGCGGCAGACCGTGACAGTTCTGGTGACACTTTTTCACCTAATGGCCCCACTTGCAAAATTTCCGTCCCGGGGGGGGGGGGGGGGGGGGGGGGGGGTGTTGGAAGATGCTTCGTTTGGAATTGTTGTTGAGGCATGGGAGCACTCCGATTTTCTCTGTCGCAACTTAATTCTTAATGGGTTGCAGGATTTCCTATGCACTATATGTGAGAAGTACAAAACAACAAAGTAATTATGGATGACTTTGAATCGTAAGTACAAAATTGAGGATCCAGGCACAAAGAAATTTGTGGTCGGCCGCTTCCTTGATTTCAAGATTATGGACTCTAAATCAGTGATAAGTCAAGTGGATGAGTTGCAACTCATCTTATACGAGATAAGTGTCGAATAGATAGTGATGAGTGAGACTCTCCAAGTGGCGGCGATGATCGAGAAATTGCCACCAAGTTGGAAGGATTTCAAGAACTATCTCTATAAACGTAAAGAGATGACCTTGGAGGATCTCATTGTCAGACTTCGGATTGAAGAAGACAACAAGAAGGCTGAGATCAAGTCGGTCAACCCTGCAGAAGCCAAAGTCAATGTGCTAGAACATGGCAAGGGAGGCTTGAAGAGTAAGACCAAGACCACCGACAGAGGCAAAGGTAAGGCCAAGCTTGGGGCATCAGGAGGTGTCTCAAAGTAGAAATTCAAGTTTAAAGGTAAATGCTTTTAACTGTGGAAAACATGGTCATAAGTCATCGGAGTGCCATGCTCCCAAGAAGAACCCTGAGGCAAACGTGATAAAGAAAATCATGGAGGATATGGAAGACCTCAGTTTGGTGGTTGTAGTCTCTGAGGTCAACATGGTGGAGTCAAACCAGAAAGAATGGTGATACGACTCTGGTACAACTAAGCTTGTGTGCACCAATAACGGCTACTTCTCAATGTTCGAACTGACTCAAGGTGAGAAGGTGTACATGGGAAACTCGGTTGTCGCCAAAGTTGAGGGAAAATGAATGGTTTTGCTCAAGTTGACTTTGCGTAAAATGTTGACTTTGAAAGATGTGTTGTATGCTCCAAAAGTTTGGAAGACTCTCATTTTTGGGTTCACGCTGAATAAGCATGGATTCTGCGTTGTAATAGAGTCAGACAAAATTATCCTTTATAAGTCGGGAATGTACTTAGGGATGGGGTATGCATCTGAGGGTATGTTTAAGATGAATGTAATGACAATTGTCAAAAAATAATGCAAGCACCTCTTCTGCTTATTTGATTGAGTCTTGTAGCTTATGGCATGGTAGACTAGGTCATGTTAATTATGATTCGATATGTCGATTAATTAACTTAAACCATATCCCAAGTTTCCAAATTGACCAAAGTCATTAATGTGAAATTTGCGTTGAGGCAAAACTAACAAGGTCATCGTTCCAAACTGTTGGAAGAAACAATGAACCCCTTGACTTGATACATAGCGATGTGTGTGATTTGAAATCGGTTCAAAACACGAGGTGGTAATAAATATTTTATTACCTTTATTGATGATAACACAAAATATTGCTATGTTCATTTGCTTAAAAGCAAAGATGAGGCATTAGACAAATTCATTCTCTATAAGACCGAGGTTGAAAATCAACTTGGAAAACGAATCAAGAAATTGAGAAGTGATAGAGGTGGAGAGTACGAATACCTATTGGTAACTATTGTGCTAAAAATGGTATAATTCATGAAGTAACTGCACCGTACTCACCTCAATCCAATGGGGTTGCTGAATGTAAAAATAGCACATTAAAAGAAATGATGAACGCGATGTTATTAAGTTCAGGTTTACCTTCTGACATGGGGGGGGGGGGGTAGGCACAATTTTATCAATAGAATACCTCGAAATAAAGAAAGGAAAACTCTATATGAATTATGAAAAGGAAAAACGTCTTTCTACGAACACTTACGAGTGTGGGGGTGCCTAGCGAAGGTAGCAGTACCAACACCAAAGAAAATAAAGATAGGTCCCAGAACGGTGAACTGTATCTTTATAGGCTACGCTCATAATAGTACTGCATACCGATTCCTTGTGTATGATTCAAAAATACCGGATATACATAAGAATACGATCATGGAATCCAGAAATGCATCTTTCTTTGAAAATGTATTTCCTTGGAAATCAGTTGGGGAAACTATTTCTAAACGGCCTAGTGAAACCATTGACGAAGAACCGCAAAGTAAAGAAGTGGTAGAGTTGAGACGTAGCAAAAGAGTAAAGGTGAAAAAATCATTTGGTGATGATTTTGAAACTTTTCTCGTTGAGAAAGAACCACAGACTTATGCTGAATCTGTGAGTTCTTCGGAAGTGCCTATATGGAAAGAGGCTAAAAAGAGCGAGATTGATTTTATTATACATAGTCATACTTGGGAGTTAGTGGATCTCCCTCCTGGCTGTAGTCTGTTAGGGTCAAAATGGATTTTCAAACGGAAAATGAAAGCTGATGACTCTATTGACAAATACAACGCTAAGCTGGTAATCAAAGGTTATAAGCAACGAGAAGGCTTAGACTACTTTGATACGTATTCTCCAGTGACGAGAATAAATATCATAAGGATGATACTGGCTATTGCAGTCTTATGGAATTTGGAAATCCATCAAATGGATGTCAAAACAGCTTTCTTAAATGGGGATTTATATGAAGAAATCTATATAGAGCAACCCGAAGGGTTTAAAACTCCAGGTTCTGATAAGAAAGTGTATAAATTGGTTAAGTCATTGTATGGTTTGAAAAAAGCTCCAAAGAAGTGGCATAAGAAGTTTGACCATGCAATGATAACCAATGGATACAAAATTAATGAGTGTGATAAATGTGTCTATGTCAAAGAGACCAAAGATGATTATGTCATCTTATGTCTGTACGTAGATGACATACTCATAGTAGATAGTAGTGACAAATTGGTCAAGTCTACTAAAGCCATGTTAAATTCAACATTTGACATGAAAGATATGGGCCTGGCAGATGTGATTCTTGGAATCCAAATCATTAAGTACCCGGAAGGTCTAATTTTGAGTCAAGCTCATTATATAGACAAAATTCTAGGGAAATTCAATCAGAATGCTCTGGAATTGCTAGAACGCCATTTGATAACAATCTCCATGTAACCAAAAATCATGGAGAGAGTATTTTTCAAGTAGAATACTCTAGGATTATAGGGAGTTTGATGTATTTAATGAGTTGTACTAGACCAGATATTGCTTATGTGGTAAGCAAATGAGCTCACACACGAGTAATCTAGGGAAAGATCACTAGACTCCAATAATAAGGATACTAAGGTACTTAAGATATACTCGTGATTATGGATTCATTATACCAGATATCCATCTGTACTAGAAGGCTATACATATGCTAATTGGATATCTAATATAAATGAATTGACGTGCACGAGTGGCTATGTATTTACACTTACTGGGGCTGCCGTGTCGTGGAAATCCTCAAAACAAACTGGATAGCTAGATCCACAATGGAATCAGAGTTTATTGCACTAGATAAATGTGGAGAAAAGGCTAAATGGCTACGCCATTTCGTAGAGGATGTTCCAAAATGGGAAAAACCTATGCCACCAATTTATATTTATTGTGATAGTCAATCTGCGATTGGTAGGGTACATAGTACAATGTACAATGGTAAATTGAGACATATTCGTCGTCGAGACAATACCATTAGACAACTGCTCTCAATAGGAGTTATCTCAATTGACTTTGTAAGGTCAAAAGATAACATTGTGGATCCGCTAACCAAAGGGTTAAATAGAGAGACAGTTGAAAGATTGACAGAAGGAATGAGGTTAAAGCCTATGGAAAATAAAGGTTTTATGAAGGAAAACCCAACCTAGTTGACTGGAGATCCCAAGATCTAGGTTCAAAAGGACAACCTAATTGTAAGACCTGATACGGTCACTGTGGGGGCAATCTCAACTCATTCCTGTTAATAAATAGTGACAGTTTGGATAAGACTAGCAATTGTCGCTTTAATGACTCTTAAGAAAGTAACTGTGGTTACGTTTCAAATTTAAGAAGTCACCTGTGTGAGAGAGAAGTGGGTCGCTTCAAAGGAGAATTGATCAGGCTTAATTCTTTAGAAACTCTTGCAGAATCAGGATGTGCTCATGGCCATAATGAACAAAACCATGAGAACAGAACAATTGAGAATGGTTCATGTGTCGGGCACGTGGATCTTTACACCGAAAAGCCGAACAGTTCAATGACATCACGTCTACTGGACAGCTAGTAAAGAAAGCATAGTCTACAAAGGGAAAGTTCAAAGGGTAACACCTACTTTCTTTTTTCAGGGATCAGTTACCGAACAGTGACAAACCAATATCTCATTCATGTAGGGGAATGTTGCAAGAAATAGTGTAAGTGTGTGTGAATGAGGGAAGTTTGGGAAATGGGAACAAACAAGCTAAAAGGGATATATGTATCCCACATTGGAAGTGTAAGGAAAAATTAGGCACTTTATATGTAATTATGTCTTGAGTGACCTTTGAAATTCATACACTATATTATACGTCGTACACCCCGGTCGCGTGCGCACACGTAGGGGGGTGCGATCCCAAGAACGAAATAGCTTGAACATGTGTGCGGGCGGACGCACGATCATATGGACACGAATTAAATCTGCTTAATGGCTATAAATAATTCTCTACATTTTATGAAATACATGAGCAATGAGTGCAGGTCAAGACTTATTTTTGAAATTTTCAAACAAATTCTGCACACTAATTGCTAATTAAACTACTGTATTAATCATAAAATGGATTAAAACTGACGAAGAATAAATATGGGACAATTAAACTGTGATTTAATTTTCGTTCAAAAGGCTCCAGCCTTAAGCCTATAAATAGTGCACGCTAGAGCTTCCAAAGATGCACCTCTCAGAATCATTCTTACTCTCTTAAGAATCATTCTGGTCCTCTTCTCTACAGCATAAAGAAATTTTCTAGCCTTCCCATAAATTCTCTCAGTGTTCAATTTATTGTTCTAGTTTGTTGGTAGGGCAGTTTTTGTGAAAACTGACCTTACGGTTTCCATTGTATCATGGGAAATAGTTGTCTACGTATTCTCTAACACAGTTGTAGAGAGGGCAAATCTGTTTTAAGAAAATTGTGTTTCACCAGACTTGGAAATTTCCTAGTTCACATACCAGCCACAGGTTTTCAACAAGTAGTTCACCGTCCATAATCCAAATAATATGAAAGTCGTTTCTCAAATGAAAAAAAAATTAATATGAAAGATGTACATTTTATTAATTTTAATTCTTCCACTTTATTCGATCTAAATTTTCCCATTAAAATAGAATCTTTCAAATTTAGATTAATAAATTAGTAACAACACAAAAATCTGGCGGATGTCCTCCTCATTGCAGCAGAAAATGATGTTGATGATGATGGGCTTGTCTTTTCTGATGAAATTTGTGTTTGCTTCTTCATAATATAAGCGTGTTGACTTGGATCTTGAATTGTACTCAATCAAATCCACGATTGATCATTAATAATTGTTTGCTTCTCTCACAAGTTTTCCATAATTGTTTGAAGTCTCAGCTGAGGCAGCCGTGGATGGTAGTTGCGGAGATGAGAAATTCCTTGTACCATTCATCATCACTGATGGGAGGATCCCAGTATCTTACTTGGATACAATGATGCTATTTTCTCACTTCTCTACTTGTTAGGATGCAGCATGTAAATGTACAGGAAGGTTTAGGTTTTGATAGCTTCCCATTTATGTATACTGTAATTAATTTACTCTTGGGGTGCATTTAACGCACGGGAATGGAAATGGGATAGTCGGCATTTGATTAATCAAACATTCATTAAACTAATTTGATTGCCCTTTAGGGAAGAAAATTCTGATAAAATCATTATTGCAAGCTATTCCAAATTATGCTATGCAATGCTTTTTGATTCCTGATGGCGTTCTAAATGAAATCCAAAGGCTTATAGCCAGATATTAGTGGGGGTCCAATGGGGAAACTAGGAATACATTGGGTATCATGGAAGGAGCTAACTCGCAGAAATCAGTAGGAGGGTTGGGTTTTCGTAATCTCAAAGTTTTTGATACGACTTTGCTTACCAAACAAGCCTGGAGATTGCTCACATAGCCGAGCTCTATGCTTTCTCGCCTTTTGAAAGCCAAATATTTTAAAAGATTTCCATCTTTTTTATGTTGTCCCAAGAACAGACCATTATCAACTTGACGCAGTCTTCTGGAGGGAATCAGAGGGTTAAAAATTAGAGCAAGGACGAAAGTATTTTTGGGTACCACCACACGTCTTTGGTCAGATCCTTGGCTTCCAGGATCTTCTCCTTTTTGTACTTTTAATCTGACTGATGTTCTGCCCCCTAACTCCCGTTTCTCAAACCTTATTGATCCCATTTCGAGACAGTGGAAGACATCCCTTATTCTGTCGAGCTTCCTCATTCCACAACATCTGAGATTCTATCAATGCCTCTTGGCTCCTCAAATAGTTCTGACCGTTGGTATTGGCATACTCATAAGAAAGGGGTGTGTACAGCGCAGTCGGCTTATCACGCCATCTATGATTCACAAAACTCTTTCATCTCTCAGATTACTGGAATCACGCAAGATTCAGGCGTCCAGCCCATCTGGCGAAATGGTCTCTGAAGATTCCTCCTCACGTCATTCATCATTCCTGGAGGGTCATTACCAATTTGTTGCCCTCTATGGAGAATTTGAATCATCGGCAGATTGTGGTTTCAATGGCATGCCCGTTCTGTGTTGGTTTTGAATACTAAAATTTTGCTTGTATTAAACTATTTCCCAGTTTGTATATATCGATTAAATGTTTTAGTTAAATTATTTATTGTCCATTTATACTATGTAGTTAGATGATGAGTTGTCTGGAGTGACACAGTAGATATCATCATTGGTTAAAAGACATAATATAAAAATAAGGTTCGTAACCGAGACAGTTTTGGACACACTGTCAGTTTAGGTTATTATGTGATTCGAAAAATTGGTTTGTCTAAACTAATTGAATCATATAAATATGCCCGGGGCATATTGAACTTGACCAATTATGATGAATTGTCTTATACTGATTTAATAGACTATTCAATACTAGTATTCTATCTCTTAATCCCTAGACTTGAGCAGCCATGAGGATTAGACATAGTGTACTTTAATCTGCCAAAGAGTGAGGTCACTTAAGGCCAATAGTCTCGGTAGGTTAGGTGTGCGTGTTTGGTTGCTTGGTGTGCTGTTGCTTGTCGAAAGGAAATTATGTACCGGTGCATTCGGGGTGATGGTGCTCCCGAGATGAGCTCGTTATGTTTATTATACTAAATCCAGCCGGTGGACTTATGTCCGGTATAATAAAAAGGTCGAGTAGTACTAGTCTCAGATTATAAGAAATTAATTAATTATTTTATCAATAAATTAATAAATTAACGAGCACTATATCTTTGATGTTGGGAGATTAAAGAATAATTAATTTAGTTGTTTCGGAAGCAATTTTGGTGTAGGATGGTAGTGCCATAATTAATCCGTTAGTGGTACGATTAATTATGTAGTGGGTTAATTGATAAAGTAGAATTATTTATTTAATTAATTATTCCTAAGGGTTAATTAATTAATTAACAAAGTGGAATTATTTAATTAATTAATTAAGTCTTAAAGTTCAATTATAATTAGAAAATCCTAGAAATTAGGAAATCTATTTGGATTTGAAAATCCTATTAGATTTAGAACCTAATTGGATTTGGAAACTAATTAATAATCATAAACCCATTAGGAAGGCCAATCCTAAACCAACTTGGGGTCTCTCTTGTAACTCTATAAATTGATAAGAGATTAGCAATTCACAATACACAATTCATAAGTTTTCAAGACAAGAAAACTAGAGAGAGAAATTAAATATTTCTTTCTCAAAGTCGGACTTTTTCTTCCTCTGAGCGGCAGCTCGATTCCCAAGGTGCGGCGATGGTTGGTCTTCTCCACCGTCGGCCGCCCATGGTGATCGGAAGGGCGGCTCGTGGAGGCGGTCGGTGGCACGTGGATCAATTGCTCGTTAGTTCGTTGCCCACACAATGTACGATCAAGTCTACAAGTCATACAAGGGAATCACCTAAGTACACGTTTCAAGAGGTAATTCTTAAACTTCCGCTTTTATTAATAATTTATTGTTACGTTAAAAACCGAATAAGTAGAAGCTAAGATCCTGCGCAATGGTATTTCAAGCAAGGATTGAAATAGTAATTGCGCTAGAGCTTATGTCTGGTCAAGAGTTTCAATTCGGGAATGCGTAGCACGAAAGTAAATTTTTGACCGGGCCCGGGCAGATAATCTTCAATTGGTATCAGAGCTATGGTTTTGGCTTTGTGCTTGTTTGATTTGTTACATGGTTTTGTTTGCAGGTGGTTTCTAAATCCCAGCTATTATGGTTGCATTTGTATGTTTTAATTAAACCTGAGACATGTCCAGGTCATTTTTTTTTATGAATGCTTGTAATAGTAAAACCACGTGCTGGAAGCCGTGTAGGATTAGAATAAATTTGTAGTAGGATTTTTTCTATGTAATTGTCGATTTTATTTTCCTTGAAACCTTGTAGTAGAAAAATCTTATGTAATTGAAGACGTTATGGTGGGCTACTTAATATCGTGGGTTTTTGGTTTATCATTGATACGAAGAAAATAAAAAAAAACCCAGAACAAATTGCAAGAAGACCAAATAACGCAACGGGAGTAGAAGATGGAAAACGGCACGAGGTACCGGACGGCACCGGCGATGCGCAGCGCCGCAAACTGGGCATCGCGCAGCAGGGGAGTTGCACAGAGCAAGTGTTGCGTGCGGCACGTTTCGTGCGTATGGCCAGATTTGTTGAGCGGCCCATTTTTTTTTCGAGGTTTTTCTGATCCAGATTTCAAGACTCAATCCATCGAGTGACGTGGCGGGACATGACAAAAAGACAACATATGTAAGCAATTAAAACCATAATAGTCGAGAAATTTATTTTACGCATTTATTTCCTGTATTTCTTCTTTTAATTATGTTCTTTAAGTTTTTGTGCTATATTTTATATGCATGATTTAAAGCATGTTGGTTTTATGTTTGTATATAACTTAGGATTAGTTAATTGCATGTTAAAATAGGAAAAACCCTCATTTTAGAAATCTAAGTAGGAGCGGGTTGGTTAATATTCCCATAGCCTCCATTACGAATTCATATGTGATGTGAGTGGACTTGCGCGCTGGCATTAGGTCCTTCCTCCATATCGGATGAGTTCAACCATAAGATCACTAGTTTAGAATTTCTAAGTAAGATGACTAGGAAATTGGAGAAATGCGATACCTTCTCCATCTGAGGTGCACTATCCTAAGGTAACAAACTCAGAAGTCACGTAATGGCATACACTTAGTGTACGATTTATAGTATTCCTCCTATCGAGGTTACATTGCTTATTTATACGGCTGAAAGAACTGACTATTAACTACATTGACCAATAGATCGTTTGGTCAGATGATGTGGTTAATGAATCTAGTTCTTCTCAAACGAATGTGGACGAGCATAAACGTCCACACTATCGTGGCTTACGCAAATCCCGGTGGATGAGATGTCGGTGGTCTTAATTATTGTTTTGAGGGATGTCAATAATTGTAGAATTTTAGAAATTCTATGCTTAGTTTACTAAAACATTGTCTGTTTATTTATTTACAGTTTTCGATATGGCATTTCATCTGTTAACTATAATATTAAAAGACAACAAATTAACTGGTCTGAA
This sequence comes from Knoxia roxburghii, assembly GCA_030378225.1. Taxonomy (NCBI): domain Eukaryota; kingdom Viridiplantae; phylum Streptophyta; class Magnoliopsida; order Gentianales; family Rubiaceae; genus Knoxia; species Knoxia roxburghii. The sequence goes on along the minus strand of CM059422.1, from coordinate 13,439,384 downwards.
TTATGTTGATTGGAGTCAAAATTTGGACATTGTCCTATTGGCTGAGAGCACTCCTATGAGAGATCGTGTCATTAACATGATTAGTAACATCAACGAGGTTGAGGTAATGGGAGGTGAAATCGGTGGTGAAACCAAAGTCGATATTGTCCTCCAGAACTTGTCTCAAAGCTATGAGTAGTTTCAGTTGAACTACAACATAAGTCAAATGTTGTGTACTTCATCCGAGCTCTTGGCGGAGTTGGTGGCGGCTGAAAGTCTTTTTCAAAAGAAGAAGCAAAATTTAGTCGCAGTCAAAGCTTTAAATCTTCTTCTGAGCCTGAGGCTGAAGAGCATAAAAGAAAACTCGAGAGAATAGCTCAAAAGACACAAATTGCGCCAAAGCCAGAGATTGCAAAGAAGAAGCCGAAAGGCAAGTACTTCAAGTGCAATTAGACGGGACAGTGAAAAGAGGATGGTTCAAAGAACAAAAGTACGACAATCTCTGCCTTAATTACTGAGACATGTTTAGCGGCGATTCCCACAAATACTTGGCGAGTGGATTCAGGCGCCACTGACCATGTTTGTAATTCTTTGTAGCGGTTCTAAGAAACCCGGAAGCTTAGAAATGGCGAGCTTGAAGTCTACTTAGATGACACTACTAGAGTGACAGTAGAAGCAGTGGGAGCAGTATCTATTATTTTTGAAAATAATAGATTAGAGTTAGATAATTGTCTTTATGTACTGAGTTTTAGAAAGAACTTGATTTCAGTTTCTAAACTCTTAGTGAATGGTTATAAGATTATCTTTTCTGATAAGTCTGTTGTAGTTAGAAAAGATGGCAAACTTATTTGTTCTGGTTCAATAGTAGACAATTTTTTTCGATTAAATCAAACTCTCCTGTTGTGCAAAGCATAGAGTTAAATGGTGTATCATCTAACCTAAATAAGAGAAAAGAACCTTCTAAAATGAATCAAACCTATCTTTGGCATCTCAGGATATGGCATTTAAACCTTAGTAGGATTCAGAGGTTAGTCAATGATGGACCTTTGAGTTCATTAGAGATTGACAGTTACTCAACCTGTGAATCTTGCTTGGAAGGTAAAATGACAAAGAGACCTTTTAAAGCGAAAGATTATAGAGCCAAAGAAGTATTAGAGTTGATTCACTCTGACTTGCGTGGACCAATTTCGGTCCAAGCACGAGGTGGGTTTGATTATTTTGTGACCTTAACAGATGATTACGCAAGGTACAGATACATTTACCTAATGCGCCACAAGTCTGAATGCTTTACTAAATTCAAAAAGTACCGGGCAGATTTGGAGAAACATCACAGTAAGAGTATCAAGACACTGCAATCAGATTATGGTGATGAGTACCTGTCCCACAAAATTTCGAGAATACCTTCAGTAAGGTCAGAATTCAGTCTTAGTTGTCTGCACCTGGCACACCATAGCAGAACGGTATAGCAAAAAGAAGAAATAGAACTCTCATGGAAATGGTTGGGTCAACGATGAGCTATAGTGATTTGCCTAGTTCGTTCTGGGGGTATGCCTTAGAAATTGCAACATACATTCTAAATCTTATACCATCTAAAACAATGCTTTCAACCCTACAGAATTGTGGAATGGGCGCAAGCCCAGTCTAAGACATCTCATAATTTATGGTTGTCTAGCACATGTGCTTAAGGCAGATGCGGCTAAATTAGATGCAAGAACTGAAGTGATGCTGTTTGTAGGATATCCTAGGGGAACGAAAGGTGGTCTGTTTTATAGTTCTAAAGATCAGAATATGATAGTTAGTACTAACGCCAAATTTTTAGAGGAATACTATATTTTAGATCGCAAGCCCAAGAGTATGATAGTACTAAAAGAACTTAGAAAACAATCTGATAATCCTAATGCACCAGCACAAGTAAATACACCACACACTGCACAAGATATCACAGATAATGCGCCTACACAAGTAGTGCCTCATTGTAGTGGGAGGGTTGTGAGACAACCCGACAGGTTCATTGGCATGGGAGAAGCCTCTGATTTCATCCCAGGCATTCCTGAACCGGATCCTATGAACTACAATGAGACTCTGCGAGATAAAGATGCAGAATCTTGGCTAAAGGCAATGATATCCGAGATGGGGTCGATGGACCACAATCAAGTCTGGGAGCTTGTGGACTTACCTGATGGTTTTAAACCCATTGGATATAAGTGGGTCTACAAACGCAAGATAGGATTTGACGAAAAGGTTGAAACCTTTAAAGCTAGGTTTGTGCCGAAGGAGTATACTCAGACAAAGGGAATCAATTATGAGGAAACCTTCTCCCCGGTAGTCATGCTTAAGTCAATCCGGATTCTCTTGGCCATAACTGCTCATTTAGATTATGAGATTTGGCAGATGGATGTCAAGACAGCTTTCCTTAACGGAAGTCTTAAAGAAGCCATCTTCATGCAGCAACCAGAGGGATTTGTTGAAAAAGGACAATAGCACAAGGTTTGCAAGCTTAAGAGATCCATTTATGGACTTAAGCAAGCATCCAGATCTTGGAACATCCAATTCGATGAGGTAATCCAATTCTTCAGAATTATTCAGTGTCCAGATTAACAATGTGTGTACCGCAGACGTGATAGAAATGTGGTGGTGTTTCTTGTGCTTTACGTAGATAACATTTTACTTATTAGCAACAATAAGAAAGTGTTATCAGACGTAAAGGCATAGCTGTCCAAACAGTTTGATATGAAAAACTTAGGAGAAACGGGACATATCCTTGGGATCAATATCATTCGAGATCGTACAAAACATTCGCTAACGCTCTCTCAAGCTTCATGCATAGATACGATTCTGGCTTATTTTAACATGCAAAACTCCAAGAAAGGTTTTCTACCTTTCAGACACGGAGTGCATCTATCTAAAGAGCAGTCTTCAAAGACTGTTGAGGAGATAGAAGCCATGAAGACAGTTCCTTATGCCTCGACAATAGGAAGTCTCATATATACAATGTTGTGTACGAGGCCTGATATTTGCTATGTTATTGGCACTGTAAGCAGATATCAGAGTAACCTTGGGAAAACTTATTGGGAGGCAATAAAATGCATTCTCAAGTATTTACACAGAATTAGAGACCAAGTCTTGGTCTATCAGGCGTCTAAGCTTGTTCCCTGTGGTTACACAAATTCAGATATCTAAGGTGACAAGGACAAGAGCAAGTCTACCTCAGGGTATGTGTTTACTTTGGGAGGTGCAGCCATAGTTTGGTAGAGTGTCAAGCAGAAATGCGTGGCAGACTCTACCATGGAGGCTGAATATGTTGCAGCATCAGAGGCAGCGAAAGAAGCAGTGTGGCTCAAGAACTTCCTAGTGGACTTAGACGTGATTCCTGGTTTATAGAAGTTGATCATAGTGTACTGTGACAACAACGGCGCAGTAGCAAACTCGAAGGAACCATGAGCCCACAAGACGAGTAACCATATACAGCTCAAGTATCACCTAATATGAGATATCGTAAAGAGGGAAGACGTGGTCGTGGCGAAGATAGCATCGGAAGATAACCTTGCAGATCCATGGGGATAAGATACTTGAGGCTAACGTGGAGAGCATGGGGATCAGATACTTAGTAAAGCCATGATTGTTTTTCTAGACATTATTGTAGTTGTAGGATTGATGTAGTTTTATACTTAAAGCGCAGCTTAAGTATTATTGGGAGATTGTTGGGTTTGAATACTAAAGCTTTGCTTGTATTAAACTATTTCCCAGTTTGTATATATCGATTAAATATTTTAGTTAAATTGTTTATTGTCCATTTATATTATGTAGTTAGATGATGAGGTGTCTAGTGTGACACAGTAGATCTCATCATTGGTTAAAAAACATAATATATAAATGAGGTACGTAACCGAGATAGGTTTGGACACACTGTCAGTTTAGGTTATTATGTGATTCAAAAAATTGATTTGTCTAAACTAATTGAATCATATAGATATGCCCGGGGCATATTGAACTGACCAATTAGGATGGATTGTCTTATACTGATTTAATAGACTATTCAATCATAGTATTCTAGCTCTTAATCCCTAGACTTGAGCAGACATGAGGATTAGAAATAGTGTACTTTAATCTGCCAAAGAGTGAGGTCACTTGAGGTCAATAGTCTCGGTAGGTTGGGTGCGGGTGTTTGGTTTCTTGGTGTGCTGTTACTTGTCAAAAAGAAATCATGTACCGGTGCGTCCGGGGTGATGGTGCTCCCGAGATGAGCTCGTTATGTTTATTATACTAAACCCGGCCAATAGACTTATGTCCGGTATAATAAAGAGCTCGAGTGATACTAGTCTTGGATTATAAGAAGTTAATTAATTAATTTATCAGTAAAATAATAAATTAACAAGCACTACATCTTTGATGTGAGGAGATTAAAGAATAATTAATTTAGTTATTCTGGAAGCAATTCTGGTGTAGGATGGTAGTGTCATAATTAATCCGTTAGTGGTACGATTAATTATGTAGTGGGTTAATTAATAAAGTAGAATTAATTATTTAATTAATTATTTCTAATGGTTAATTAAGTAATTAACAAAGTGAAATTATTTAATTAGTTAATTAAGTCTTAAAGTTCAATTAGAATTAGGAAATCTTAAAGATTAGGAAATGTGAATGCTTATTTCGAGCCCCCTATTTTGTTATTTTGTACCCCTTTTATATCTAAAGATTAAACTATATTTTTGGTCCCTTATATTTGACCAAATAATTTTTTTGGTCCCCCACTTTTAAAATATGTATTATTTGGCCCCTATTGTTAATTCAGTCCAAATTATATCAACTCCATTCATGTACAGTCTACTAGGCCTTCCTAAATGAATAATATAACCGTCTAAATATTAATTTAATTATTAAAAATTTTAAAAAATTTAAATTAGGAGATTAAAATTTATAAATAACTAACCCAAAATTCACTAAATAGAAGCGAATTGTTTCAGATTTTCATAACTTGACTTAAAATTTAAATTTTTTAATGTATACATTGGTTTTTAAACCATTATATCTTTCATTGAAATTTTTTTTATATTAGTCATAAATAAAATTTGGACAGTTTAGATAAAATACAAGGACTAAATAATACAACTTTAAAATATAAGAGACCAAATAATACATATTTTATATGTTAGGGACCAAAAGAATCATTTTAAAATGTAAAGGACCAAAAAAATTATTTGACCAAATGTAAGGGACCAAAAATATTATTTAATCTATACCTAAATTATCCCTGACAAATTAAGAAATACCAACCATAATATTTAAATATAAAAATATATTAAATTACCTAAATACCCTTAATCAATTTACTAAAAATACCAAAAAAATTATTTATAATTTCGCTCATCTATGCTATTTTAATCATAATTTTTATAAATTTTTGGTAGATTAAAAAGAGACTTATAAAATTTTTTGTAAATTAATTAAGGGCAATTAGGTAATAATAGGAGGGACGGAAGATAAACATTAAGGGGGCTAGAAATAAGAATGAAGGGGGTGATACTTAACAAACTAAAGGTTTTTTTTGTAAAAAGGGGGGCGTCAAATAACAAAAAGGGGGGCGCGATATAACACTACCTTTAGGAAATCCTAGAGATTAGGAAATCTATTTGGATTTGGAAATCCTATTAGTTTTGGAAACTAATTAATAATCCTAAACCTATTACGAAGGCCAATCCTAAACCAACTTGGGTTCTCTCTTGTAACTCTATAAATAGACAAGAGATTAGCAATTCACAATACACAATTCATAAGTTTTCAAAACAAAAAAAAATCGAGAGAGAAAATCCTAAAGAGAGAAATTAAATCTTTCTTTCTCAAAGTCGGACTTTTCCTCCTCTGAGTGGAGGCTTGATTCCCAAGGTGCCGCGGCGGTTGGTCTTCTCCACCATCGACGGCGCGTGGTGATCGGACGGGCGGTGCGTGACAGAGGTCGGCTTCGCGTGGATTTCACGCGCAAGCGGCGACGTTTGGTCGGATTTTTTTCGATAGGTTTTTGTGATGATTGCTGATCAATTACTCGTTAGTTCGTTGCCCACACAATGTACGACAAGTCTAAGAGTCATACAAGAGAATCACCTAAGTACATGCTTCAAGAGGTAATTCTTAAACTTTCTCCTTTATTAAGAATTTATTGTTGCGTGATAAATCGAATAAATAGAAGTTAAGATCATGCGCAATGATATTTCAAGCAAGAATTGGAATAGTAATTGTGCTAGAGCTTAGGCCTAGTCAAGTGTTTCGATTATGGAATGCGTAGCACGAAAGTAAATTTTTGATCGGGCTCGGGCAGATAATCTTTCATTCTGTCAATCGGAAAATGGATCACATATGCATGTTTTGTTCCTTTGTCCTTTCACGCAGGCTTGTTGGAATTTTTTGTCAATTCTGGGTTTACCTTCTGCATACAAGTCTCTGTCGGTGGAGACCTGGATAATGAATATTTTTCTATGTATTTCAAAGACTGAAGCTGAAAAAGTTGCAATGCTTCTGTCTTCAATATGGTTGGCAAGGAATAGAGTTATCCATGAACAAGCTCTAGTTTGACCGCTAGATGTTTCCCTCTCGGCACTTTTGAATTTACAGTCCTATCATTTTGTTAAGATGCCCCAGGCATATCTATATGATTCAATTAGTTTAGACAAACCAATTTCTGAATCACATAATAACCTAAATCGACAGTGTATCCAAAACTGTCTCGGTTACGAACCTCATTTATATATTATGTCTTTTAACCAATGATGAGATCTATTGTGTCACACCACACACCTCATCATCTAACTACATAATATAAATGGACGACATATGCACAACATATAAATCCAAACATTTAATCGATATATTAACTGGAAAATAGTATAATACAAGCATAGTTTCAGTATTCAAATCTAACAATATTATGGAAGTATTTATGGATGACTTTACTGTTTTTGCCGATTCTTATTATGCGTGTTTAGCACATTTGGAGTTGGTTTTGAAAAGGTGTGTAGAAAAATAGTTGGTTTTAAATTGGGGAAAAATGCCATTTTATGGCTACTGAAGGAATTTTTCTAGGGCATAAAGTCTCTTAAAAGGGAATGGAGGTTGACAAGGCAAAAGTTGAGGTTATTGACAAGTTGCCTGCTCCTAGCAATGTCAAGGGAATCAGAAGTTTTATGGGGCACACAAATCTGGAAAAACATATTTAGCCCGGGAACTGATCCTAATCTGAAAACCCACTTCAGGAATGACCTTTGCTCGTAGATCTAGACTTTGGCAAACCCGAAGGAACGAGCCAAAGGATCATCGCAACAAAGGGATCAAAACCCAAAATAGCCCAATCCAAAATTGGCCGAAAAAAGCTCACTGGCGGCGACCGTTCGAGAACAACGGTGCGGCGGCGAAAAAGGACTAGGAGCGGCGGACTGGTTTTCTAGGAATCAGGGTTGAGTTTCTCGAAAAATAAAGTTCACAAACCGACTTCGAAAAAGAACTCCCAACAAAGGAGATGAAGTTCTCTCTCTAGGCTTGACTTTCTCACTCTAAGGCTAATTTGCCTACAAAGGTTTCTTATGTCTTCAAATGTGCCTAACATTAGCTATTTATAGGGAGCTTCATAGGAGATCTAGTGGATTTTTGAGTTGGGCCTTAATGTTTGACTTTCGTTGACCCTTAGTCTTCCCTAGACTAATCAACTCCAATCGAACCTTTTAAATTAATTTCTTAACCACTTTGTTAATTAAATTTAATCAAACCCTTAGGATTAATTAATTCAATATGAATTAATTTCCCAATCCATTTAGTCAAATAAATATTAATTAAACCTTTAGGATTAATTAATTCATTTTGTCGATTAGTAAACCGCATAATTAGTCGTACCACTAACGGACCAATTATGGAACTACAGCTCAAAAAATGACTTTACATCGCGCTCACTTTATTATTCTTCTATCTTCCCACATCAAAGATCTAGTGCTCGTCGATTCATCAATTTACTGATAAATTAATTCATTGACTTCTTGGTATCCGAGATTAGTACCACTCGACTTTCTTATTATACCGGACGTAAAGTCCACTGGCCAAATTTAGTATAATAAACCTTACGAACTCATCTCGGGAGCACCATCAACCTAGCGAACCGGTTCATGGATTCCTTCGACTAACAACGGGACACAAAGAAACTAAACACCGTATACCCAACTTACCGAGATTTAGGTCTCAATTGACCGCACCCTTTGGCAAATCAAAGCATACGATATCTAGCTCTCATGCCCGTCCCAATATTGGGATTACGAGATTAGAATACTATAATCGAATTAACTACGCCGATCAGTACAAGTTAATTCAATCCTTAACTGGTCGTGCTCAATATGCCCTGAGCATATTCGTATGATTTAATTAGTCTAGACAAACTAATTTCCAAATCACACGATAACCTATACTGATAGTATGTTCAGACTATCTCAGTTACGAGCATTCTTTTTATATATCAATACTTTAACCAATAACGAGATCTACTGTGTCTTTCCACACCTCGTTATCTAGTTCTATGATATAATGGAACAAATTTAATACTGGAACAAAATGATATGTCAACTGGGTATTAGTTTTTGATACAAGAAAATAGCTTTCTAGTATTTAAAACTAACAAATAGGCAAGGTGCAGCAATTGGGATTTTCATTGCTTCTAGCTCAGGAGCTTTTATGCATGGTTTTGGGAAAAATTTTCCAAATATCATGGATCAGAAATTGTGGAAGCGTTAGCACTACATGAAGCTTTACTGTTGTGTCAGTGATTGAATCTGGCCTCCTTCTCCGTATTAGGGGACTCCTTCAAGTGATTTTGGCAGTCAAAAACATAGAAGAAGGCTCTCATGTTTGTCTCCCTATTATAGAGGATTGTAGGAATTTGTTGCTAAATTGTCGAGTTCTGAATTTATTTTGAATTCCTAGGTCCCAAAACATTTTTGCTCATGGATTGCAAGTTATGCTAAATGAAATGTTGTTGTGGATTAGGACTGATCTCTGTATCAGATCATTTGATACTGGACATTTTCAAGTAAATCAATATATGAAGCTTTTTTTTCAAAAAATAATAATAATAATAATAATTATTATCATTGACTTGTTTGATAAATTAAGGAGGAATAAAACGCTTTTAACTTATTTGCATTTTGTATTAAAATATAATTATATAATATAAGATTATCCATTGACAAAAAAAAAATGTCGATTGCTTCATTCACATTACCACGCGTCAAACCACCCTTAATATAATTTTATAGTTATAGAGTCATCCTGAAGTTGGTAATATGTGACTGAGAAACATAAACTGTAGAAGAAATGAGTGTTAATCTCAACTTACTATATATTCTATGGAAATGGAGACAAATTGAGGAATAAGCGAGTCCCCCAATCATTCTACCCAGTTTATGTCGAATGCCTTTAGTTTTGTTAGCCACTTCTGAGGGTTTTGCGAAATATGAGGTTTAGATGATGGTGGTTGTTCCTCAACAACTGTCCCTAAAACATCCACTTTTTTATCTTTCGCCCGATTTGCTTGTCTATTGGGATGTCTAACTTTAAGTGATAGAAGGCGTGAAACTTCATGGACACCTCCCCATCTCTCCAAAGCACGAGCAATATCATACCGACCTGCCATAAACAAAAAGGAGAAATGTTACTAGACGATGAATACATTGCTAAAGGCGGACGTAAAAATTTTAGAATGAGGGTACTAATTTGAAAGAAAAAATAAGAAATGGAGAAGAAGAAATAATTTTGGAAAAAGAAGGTTAAAAAAAGAGAATTCTAAGAAATGATGACGGAACCACCAAGTATGAAGATACTACTGCACCCTCTCGTTCCATGCTAGTTCCGCTAACAACTACCAGATATATAATACTTCTCACTCAAATGTGTGTTTAAAGAATACCTGCACGCTCAAAAGCTTTTCTGCTGGGCATGAAAGATGGGTCCATTCCCCAATTCCTCTGGAACCAACTTATCTGTACGATTTATCATATCAGCAACAAACAAACAAGGATTCCTAAGCCAACAAGAGAAGCCAGGTTTATGTTTCTTGCTTACAAACAACCCAACTAACCTCTTGTTCCAAATTTTCAAGGTTATCCCAGTAGCCTCTTGGCTTCCGATGCTTGTAAGCAAGAGAAAGATTCATTGTAGCCGCAATCCTTTGAAATCCTCCCATCCGTGTGATTGCCTTCTCTATGTCCACCCGACCATGCTCTCGAAGCTGCTTTCTCATAGGCATAAAGCCTTCCTGTCCATGTTCAGCTATGAAATTCAACAGTTCAGATTTCAGAACTTCAATATCTCTTTGCAGTCCTGGAACCTTGGGTCTCTGCTTAGATGAACTGGAACTACTGCAACTGGAATCTTGACGAATTGCCTCACCAGAATCTGTACTACTCTCAATGGAAAATGAAGTAGCATGTTCGTTTGAGTATGCTGAATAACTCAATCGTTCAGCAGCGTCTTGACCACCATTATTCTCGACGTAATCCCGAATTGCACATAAATTTGAAGGGAGATCTTCATATATCACCTACAGGTTCATCACAAATTTTGACATGAATAATCCTGGAGCATAACTAACATATTCCTGATAATGATAATAGATACTGGGCACAAGCAGTGTTTTTGGATGGAAAAAGGACTTTCACCACTACTTCAAAATTATCAACAAATTCTGTATCTGTAGTACATAAAATTGAAATAAATGGACAAGCTCAAAAGTCATTCTGATAATAAAAACAATGCGAACGAACCTCTTCCATGATAGCTTCGGAAAGAAATGAATTCTTGCGCATTTTTGACTCCACAGTATATTTCAGCAGTGTATGATGATTCCCTAACTGCTCTAGAATCCATTTCCCTCTAAATGAATCAAAATCGCCTTCAACCTGCTCAAAGCTAACCTCCTGCTCAAATACTTCGCACAAATCAAGGATGACACGAGCATGGAGTACCATATATAGTAAACCTTTGCATCCCTCCTGAAAAATCATAGGTATTCACAATCGCAAGCGCTAAGGGAACATGCAAAATTCTGGAAAGGAAATTGTGGATTGCACATTGTAATTTGTACCTGAAGAATGCGAACTTTATTATTCTCCCGGGATAGAACCTTGCTGATGGCCAAGTTTGGTACTATCCTGCACTAGTTAAAAGATAAAAAGCTGAGGAACATACAAAATCTGCAGGACATAAAGTAAACTTCACATCAACTCAGACACCTCTACAACTGTGCAAATTCTGTAGCCAATAGAGCTGGCTGAAGGACGGATATGTTGCTGTTGCTCCAATTCTTCTAAAAGTTAAAAGTGAGAAAATCCTCTAAGAAGCCCAACACCTTTTCTACTCTTAAAACTATGATTACTATGTTAGTTATTAACCTCTCTTTCTATAAACTAATAGTTCAAAATTAGCAGAGACTCTTCTGCTCTTTTTTTTTTTTTTTTTTTTTTTTTTTTTTTTTTTTGGCTTCCTTTTCCCTCCTGTAACTTGGAGGTTTCCAAACTCTGTTTGTTTAACTGTAAAAACTTACCACTATCCCAACCCTCCTCTCCCAGAGGTCCAAGGGTAAGACACAGAAAATTATACTAATCCAGATGTACAATTCTTCAGCCAATTCATACTTAAAGCCTGTTTATGAGTCCATTAGCATCAATAACCAAATGAAATAGGCTAAATAAGGAAATAAGATGTCAGTTGTACTCTAGTTTCCAGCTTGAAGAAATTTGGTATCATTAATGAACCCAAATGTTTTACATTTTCTTTCTTCTTAGACTCATTTTCATCCTAAACAGCTGAGACGTGGAGGCTAACTAAAATCACAAGATCTCATTATTTCTTCCTAAAGAAGAAGTTTCCAGCTAACTATTTTGTTAAGGTTGAGACAATTTTTGTAGATTATAAATGAATATTATACTGACGAATAAGGAAAATTATACTACCACAATACAATTATTCTTTTGTTTGTTTTGGGGTGGAAAGAGTGGATAAGTGTGGAAAGAATTCAGAAAGTCCCAAAAGTGCTCACTTATATTTGTCTTAAGATTCCAAGGGCAGTAATTTCAACTCCTACATAGCAATTTTTTGATGTGGGTTTTGGTTTTGAAATAGAAGGAAACATTTGTCAGTTTTTTACTAGACAAAGGATTCCATTTCCTTAGTTGAAACAGTTTTATTCATTCAAGAATGACCGGGAAACAAGGAAGAAAAACGAAAAGTAACTTATAGAATGATAATCTCAATTTGGATGTTTGATTTGCATAACAGAGAACAATGATTCAGGTTATCCAGAAGAAACACATAATATGAAAATCCTCAGAAATATTGGCCAAGTAATGGAGTTAAGGATATTAAAAGAAGCCATTACTTACTCAGGGAGTCTCTCATAGGCTGTCAAAGTATTCCAAACATCACGAATAGGAGCTTTGACAGTTATACTAGCAATAACACAGCGATGAACCCCTCCATTTTCCTTCACAAGACCACATGATCAGTGAGACAGCTTAGTTTATACATGGCTGCACAGGTAAATGCAAGGTTCATATAGTGCAATCAGTTACCAATAGGCCATCAAATCTACGAAGATGAACTTCATCTACTGTACATGGCCTATCTAGCTTGCATACTTTCCCAAACACTCCCCAGTTACTGTTCCACTCACTTATGTCGGGAGAGGAGGTGTTGAAGGTAGCCTTCACAACCTTTTCCTTTAATTCTCCCGTCAAAAACTTATTATAGTCAGATGTAGAACCAGCAGCATTCAAACTTGCAGAAGTGAATGAGTCCATAAATCGTGTAACTGGTGAAGCTCCATTAACCAATGGATCCTGGCTTCCCTTAAAACTACCTTCGGCTCTACATGCCAAGGCTTCAAGATTTACCGGAAGATCTGAACTGATAATTCTCTCCAAGAAAATTGCAGGGAAGTTGAATGTTGGTATCACATTTAATTCATAGCTCAAAGTAGTTCTTGAGGACCTGAAAAGCAAAGAAATTAACTTGAATCATACATACAACTAAGCCAACAATGACAATATGTCGATAATCCTTTACTTAAAGATAAGGTGTATCTAGTGAACACTGTGAATTAAAAGTTTATTGGTTGCTTATCCATACAATAATTCCTTCAATGATTACTAATTTTAATAACTTGAGTTCAAAAAGACCATCAAATAGGACATCTTGCAGCAGAGGTCGCTCGATTCAAACATCAATTAAGATAAGCTCATGCAAATCATATATTGTGAGCTAGTTATAAAGGAGAAAGGATAAATCAGTGTGACAAAGCAGAAGATTGAGTAGGAAATTTGGTTTTCATTGATGGAAAAGAATTTCAAAGTTCTGGAAAAAATAATGATCCAAAACTGCATCTTGATTATTGAGTTCTAATGGTTAATATACTAAACTATTGTTTTCTTTCTTTCAGTTCATTATCTCTGAAAACATCTTTGCTTTGGTGAAAATGAGAAGCATTTCACTAGTGTTCCAAATCCTAGGACTTTATATTTAGGATATCCGCACGTAATGATATTAAGTGAGGTAACATGTAACTGTGACATTTTTTACTCTCTAACTCATCGTGCAAATGCAAATAATCAACAAGGAAAGATAGTAACACCACAGTAACCTTTTAAGAGATTTGACACACCACTTTCCTTCGAACTTCTTGAAATCACCAGCAACCATAAAAAATTTGAGCTCCCGATCATGTTCCTGAATAAAAGTGAGCGAAAACAGTTATAAACTCAAGGCATTAAAACCATGGAAATGAAGACGCACTTATCGGGTAAATCATCTATACCCCTCAATTTATCATCACCAGTCCTCAGAAAAATAAAATTTTCCGATAAAACAATGCATGTAAATATTTTCTTCTACTCCAACATGCAACGAAAGCTACTACTTGAAAAGCAAGACAGGAGAGGATTGTTTTGCTACACGAATGTCTCAAGCATTAGTTAGTATTAAATTATCTAGCCAATAAAGGAACGACAGCTATCATAACCTCAAGTGGTGCATATTAGAAAAGGGCCTTTCCCGAATGCCCAAACTGTTCTTTTCCAAGGGCACCAAGTCTCAGCTCATGAAGAACTGTACAAGTAGTCCTTAAAATTTAGATGCTAGTGAGAAAAAGACTTTATATGTCACATATTCAAGAAATTTTGACGTGAAACTATAAGTTACTTCGGAATGGATGCAAAAACAATGTACAGCTCAACTTGAAGCCAAACAACTGCAGACATATGCATACATAGTACTTAAGCATATCAATATGGAGTCAGGTTTCATTTTGCTGCTGAAACAAATTTTCTATCCTGTATCTAGAATGAACCACTCATCCTCAAAGTAAGCCTGTAGGAAACTTACTGAATTCCTTAATTCTTGAAGATCTAAGACCACCCGGGCTTCTATGTGCCAATAAAGGGCTCGCTGCAGACCTCTTTGCTCCAACCATATACGTCCAGGATATGGACAAGGAATTCTTCCACTGAGAAATGGACAAAGATATGAAACGTATGTCAGCTACTAGACTCAGTTTTCTGGGAAATAAGATCATTGACAATCACCACAACCTACAACAATGTTACAAACACAGAAAATGATTGCACAGGAGAAAAGTTTTAATTGACTAGAAGAATAGGTACATGGATTCAGTAGGTACTAAATCAGAGAGCTTGAGTAGTTAAAAGATGGACCACCCATGTTCTGTAAGGAGAGCAGACACAAGCTTCCAAGAAAAGGAGATGGATATGTAATATTTGAGGCAGAAAAACAAACAGGATGAAAATGTTCTGCTGTATGGAGAAGCAATATGGGTTCAACTCTTATGCTCCTAAACTACTTTATACATAAAAAATGACGCGATAGTGGATAAGGTTTTAGCCATACACACATCCTATATGTGTACCTTTGGAATGACTGTCCAGAACTCATGGTACTGTGAGAGTTCAAACCATAGAAACAAATAAAGCATAGGCTAAAATCCAATGCTGTTAGACAAGTAGAAGAAATGAAGGAATTTAAGCAACCAGGCCCTCGTATCAGTTAAAAAGAATAAGATTTCTGTGTAACAAAACGATGAGAGATTTGCTCCATAGAAGAAAAAAACCTCAAAAACCACGAGATATACTTTTCTTTTCTTTGAAAAAGATCAGGTTTGTGGCATTCGTTCAAATCTACACTTCAATCAGTTGAAAGTTCCACTAGTCCACGAAGACTAGTCTTCAATAATGGGAACAAAATTTTTGGAGGTCTCAACCGGTAATGCTACGGCAAGTCCTTCACGTCCATATAATTATCTGTTAAATGAAACAGCAAAGTCCCTTCAGGACATCACCAAGTCTAATGTTTCACTACTAACTGCACAAGATTTTCATTCTTAGCCAGCTCAAGATTCCTCTGTTTCCACTACTTCAAACACATATCAAGTGAAAATATTTGGGAGGAAAAAGAAACAAAAAGAAAGCATATTTGCGACAGCGAAACTTGGAATTTTGGACAAAGAAGAACGTAATTGCCATGAAAACACAAGCAAATAAGAAGATTGTGAATGCTGGCGTGTTCAAAGATTAGAATGTCTCACCAATAATTCACGTTAAAAACTACAATTTAACTCCCAGTATGGTTACAAAGGGTATTATAGCTTCCTTAATCAAGAAATGAAAATTCAAACATGAAATACTCATCTGGCAACAACCCGGGGAGCAAACACAAAGTATATAAGAATTTACCTACTTACAAGATTGGGAATGAAATCAGCAAGCTTTTCATAATCAGTAAGAGCATCCCAAACAGACTTCACATCCGCATCAACAATTACTTCAGCCTTAATTCTGCGTTCACGCCATGATACCACCTCAACTTCAAAGTGAACTTTTCTATCTTCCTTCTCTTCTGCCTCAGTTTTGTCGTCATGATTTTTGTTATGGTCTCTACGTATACTATCAGAATTCCAGTTGGGTCTGTTGCTCGAACAAAAAACAACGCATTTGTCCCACAGACAAGATTTCGACCCATAAAAACTTATTGCTCGAATTGGGCCATTTTTCAAAGCGAAATTCGAAGAGAATGCTACATTATAGATAAAATTGGACGTCTCACCGGCGACCCTGATCATGGAATGGGACTGTGAGTTTCACACTCAGTATTCACTTGTGTTGGTAAATGGTAGGGACGGATGCATTCTGGAAGATTATGATCAAGGAGAAGTGTAGGAATAACCTTTGGTTGTTGCAATAAAACTGGGGTGGATAAGGGCCTTATGGTTTCCATAGGTTCGGGTCATTTCTGTGGCTCTAGATTCAGTTTTTTTTTGTTTTTGTTTTTTTTTTTTTTTTTTTGAGGGAAACGTCTAGGGGTGTGTATTATTTGGATTGACCCGAATAACCCGCCCGAACCGAAGTTATTCGAGTTATTCGGTGCGGCTTATTCGGGTTATTCGGGGTTGCAAGTGGATAATCGATTAAGTAAATTTGTTAATTGGGCGGTTGTGAAGTTTGCTTTTTTAATTTGGGTCCCGACCGAAAACCGAATAAATATAAAGGACTATAATGTAATTTTCAATAACGTTAACTAAATTAGGTCATTCATTTCATTCCTTCCTTTCCTTATGCTATACGAGTACGACTCGTCTTCTTCACCCCTACGCCCGCCCCGCCGCGCCGCTCCGCTTATGCGATCGACTCCCGCATCTCATACGGTTTCACGGACCACGGTCTCACCTCCCTAAACCAACAGCCGCACTGTCATTAGCAGCGGTCCAGCTCCGCAGTTCTGTCCGTCCAGCCGTCCAGCCGTTCAGCCGCACTTTCGACGCGATAGCACCAGCCAGCTCCGCAGTTCTGTCCGTCTCGTCTTCTTGTCATCCACAAAGTGAGGTTGTCGTCTCATCCACAAAGTCACGACACCCAGCCCTAACACCAGACTCGTCGGCGCGACACCAAGGAACCCTTTAATTTCCTCGAACTGTAAGTTAGATATTTTTGCGTTACGTTATAATATGATTCATAACTCTGTGGTTCCACGCTCGCTACAATTCTTCTCCAAATAGGCCTTTGAAAAAATTGGCAATCTGGGTCAAAGTTTGAAAAAATAGTAAAGTTTTTTTAGCTTGCAGTTTTATTATTGGTAATTCTTTGGATTGCTTTGCTATAGATCGCATCTACCAGATTTATCTTAATCTTGTTTAATTGGCAGGAGAAAATGACTTCATGATATGAATATGTTTTCCTTTTTGATGTTGTTACTAGGTTTTTTTATTGAACTGAGCAGTTGTTGGGCATTTGGAAACCCAAAAGGAGCATTGAATTTACTGAGGAGGAAATGTGTGTTTATGTATATTTTCTTTTTGAGTTTACTTCATGATGAATGCATAATTAGAAAGTTTACTTGTTGGTTTTGTTTATGTTCAGGGGTATGGATGCGTGAAAATATGTATACTTGTGATAGTGGGACATCTCTATCTAATGCTGATTTTAACTTGATAGGTTAGCATGTTTTCCGTTTAAACATCATTTTCCGATATGAACATTTTAGGGTTAAGCTAGTAATGTTTGTTTTGTTTACCCATTTGAGCTTCTTTTCCTGCTTTTTTAAGTGATCTGTTTTACAGTTGACAGAGTCATGAATATGTCTTACTATTAGCATGCAGTGCAGGGACAGGATGCTTTAAGATTTCCGCTCATGAATATGTCTTACTATTAATGTTCAAATGAAGCATTATTCAGCTGCCATTTCAGCTTACAATGATATGGATGCTTTAAGATTTTCGCTCAGCGAATGTATGCTAAATATTGTGATTAATTGTTACTGTTTATTGAACAAGGTTGATTTTGGGTTCTCTATATTGGGAGTGTTCTTTAAGCGTGGTTTTGTGCCTAACATGTTCACGTTTACTACTTTATTAAATATTCTCATAATATTTATTTTTTTTTTTTTTTTTGGTTTAAAGGATGTCTCAATCTAATGATGATGACCCCAACAATCTCATGTTGGATGTTGCTATTCTTGATGATGATAAGAATGTGGATGCGGAGGGGGTGGAGCCAACAAATGAGAAGCCTGTAAGATTTTTGGTAGGATCTGGGTTTGCACTTGCTCGACTTACCACGCAACAAAAATTTCTATTAAAGCGGAATCTTAGAAAAGTACCTTTGAAGCGTGCACCTGGTGATTCTCTTGTGTGCCTCAAGACTATGACTTCACGTTGTGTGGACAACGAACTAGAAGTCAATTGATCAGCTACTCACCACAATCCACCTACTAGAAAACTCTAGCCCCGCAGCACCTGGCACGTACTATAAACGCACAGCCCGTAGAGAGAGAAAGCTACGCGCAGCTGGTATAAACCAAGGCCAAAATTTCAGCCACTAGAAACCCAAAAACCAGCCGCACACTTTCTTGAAAATTCGACTTGGAGAGAGAAACATTTTCTCTCTCTAGAATTTTCTCTCTCTAGAAATCTTGTGGATTAATTGTGTTAATTGTGATTCTTGAATAGCTGATCCCTTGTCTATTTATAGAGTTACAAGAGAGACTCCAAGTTGGTTTATGATTGGTCTTCCTATTGGGTTTAGGTAATGAATTAGTTTCCAAATCCAATTAGGCAACCAATCTGATAGGATAACCAAATCCTACTGGATTCCTAATCTCTAGGATTTCCTAATTTCAATTGAAACTTAAGATTTAATTAATTAATTAAATAATTCCACTTTGTTAATTACTTAATTAACCCTTAGGAATAATTAACCAATTAATTAATTAAATCTACCTATTCAATTAACCCATTACAAAATTAATCGTACCACTAACGGATTAATTTTGGCACTACCATCCTACACCAGAATTGCTTCCGGAACAACTTAATTAAATTATATTCATTAATCTCCCCACATCAAAGATATAGTGCTCGTTAATTAAAATTAATTTACTGATAAATTAATTAATTAACTTCTTTAATTCCGAGACTAGTACCACTCGACCTTTTTACTATACCGGACATAAGTCCACCTGCCGGGTTTAGTATAATAAACATTTTGAGTTCATCTCGGGAGCACCATCACCCCGGACGCACCGGTACATGGTTTTCTTTCGACAAGCAGCAGCACACCAAGTAACTAAACACGCGCACCCAACCCACCGAGACTATTGGCCACATTTGACCTCACCCATTGGCAGATCAAAGTACACTATGTGTTGGAGTAGAATACATAAGCTATGCTTGTATTGTACAGTTTCCCAGTTTAAAATATCGATTTGTGTTTCAGTCATATCTTGTTGTGCATTAATCGTCTATTTATATTATGTAAGTAGATGATGAGGTGTCTGGTGCGACACAGTAGATCTCATCATTGGTTGAAAGACATAATATATAAATGAGGTTCGTAACCGAGACAGCTTTGGACAAACTGTCAGTCTAGGTTATTATGTGATTCAGATAATTAGTTTGTCTAAACTAATTGAATCATATAGATATCCCGGGGCATATTGAACTTGACTCTTAGGAATGATTTGTCTTGTACTGATTTAATAGACAAATCGATCCTTGTATTCTATCTCTAAATCCCTAGACTCGAGTGGGCATGAGGATTAGACATAGTGTACTTTGATCTGCCAATGGGTAAGGTCAAATGTGGCCAATAGTCTCGGTGGGTTGGGTGCGCGTGTTTAGTTACTTGGTGTGTTGCTGCTTGTCGAAAGGAAACCATGTACTGGTGCGTCCGGGGTGATGGTGCTCCCGAGATGAGCTCAAAATGTTTATTATACTAAACTCGGCCGGTGGACTTATGTCCGGTATAGTGAAAAGGTCGAGTGGTACTAGTCTCGGAATTAAAGAAGTTGATAAATTAATTTATCAGTAAATTAATGAATTAATGAGCACTATATCTTTGATGTGGGGAGATTATGAATATAATTTAATTAAGTTGTTCCGGAAGCAATTCCGGTGTAGGTTGGTAGTGCCATAATTAATTCGTTAGTGGTACGATTAATTATGTACTGGGTTGTTGACAAAGGTAGATTTAATTAATTTAGAAATTAATTAATCCTTGTGTCAGTTGGTTGTGAATCATCCCAGGAACTGGTTTGGGATAAGTGAATCCCTGTGTCAGTTGGGAGTGATTCATCCCAGGAACTGGATTGGGATAAGTGAATCCCTGTGACAGTTGGGAGTGTATCAGTCCAGGAACAGGATTGAAGGAAACAGAATCTGTATCAGTCTAGAAACAGGATTGAAGGAAAACAGAAACCCAATAGGAAGACCAATCCTAAACCAACTTGGAGTCTCTCTTGTAACTCTATAAATAGACAAGGGATCAGTCATTCAGAATACACAATTCAACAATTAATCCACAAGATTTCTAGAGAGAGAAAACGTTTCTCTCTCCAGGTCGAATTTTCAAGAAGTTTTGGCGGCTGTTTTTTCTTCCTAGTGGCAAAATTTTTAAGCCCTTGGTGTATACCAGCTGCAAGCAACTTTCTCTCTCTCTCCGGGCAGTGCGTTTGCAATACGTGCTAGGTGCGTAGGTGCTGGATTTTTCTGGCAGGTGGAGTTGTGGTGATAGCTGATCAATTAACTTCTAGTTCGTTGCCCACACAACATGAAGTTATAGTCTTGAGGCATACAAGAGATTCACCGGGTGCACGCTTCAAAGGTATTTTTCTAAGATTCCGCTTTAATAGAAATTTTTGTTGCGTGGTAAATCGAGTAAGTGCAAACCCAGATCCTACCAAAATCTTTCACTATGTCAAATCCTCATGCCCACTCGAGTCTAGGGATTTAGAGATAGAATACAAGGATCAATTTGTCTATTTAAATCAGTACAAGACAAATCATTCCTAAGAGTCAAGTTCAATATGCCCCGGGCATATCTATATGATTCAATTAGTTTAGACAAACTAATTATCTGAATCACATAATAACCTAGACCGACAGTTTGTCTAAAACTGTCTCGGTTACGAACCTCATTTATATATTATGTCTTTCAACCAATGATGAGATCTACTGTGTCGCACTAGACACCTCATCATCTACTTACATAATATAAATGGACATAAACATGCACAACAAAATATAATTGAAACACAAATCGATATATTAAACTGGGAAACTGTACAATACAAGCATAGCTTATGTATTCTACTCCAACATAGCCAACTATTAGTGGGAGATTGTTGGAGTTGAATACATAAGTTATGCTTGTATTGTACTTTTTCCCAGTAATATATCGATTTATGTTTTGGTTATATATTGTTGTGCATTAATTGTCCATTTATATTATGTAGTTAGATGATGAGGTGTCTTGTGTGACACGGTAGATCTCATCATTGGTTAAAAGACATAATATATAAATGAGGTTCGTAACCGATACATCTTTGGACAAACTGTCAGTTTAGGTTATTATGTGATTCGGATAATTGGTTTGTCTAAACTAATTGAATCATATAGATATGGCCGAGGCATATTGAACTTGACCATTAAGAATGATTTGTCTCGTACTGATTTAATAGACAAATCGTTCTTGGTATTCTATCTCTTAATCCCTAGACTCGAGCGAGCATGAGGATTAGACATAGTGTACTTTGATCTGCCAATGGGTGAGGTCAATTGTGGCTAATAGTCTTGGTAGGTTGGTTGCGCGTGTTTAGTTACTTGGTGTGCTGCTGCTTGTCGAAAGGAAACCATGTACCGGTGCGTCCGGGGTGATGGTGCTCCCGAGATGAGCTCAAAATGTTTATTATACTAAACCAGGCCAGTGGACTTACGTCTGGTATAGTAAAAAGGTCGAGTGGTACTAGTCTCAGAAATAAAGAGATTAATTAATTAATTTATCAGTAAATTAATATATTAACGAGTAATATATCTTTGATGTGGGGAGATTGTGAATATAATTTAATTAAGTTGTTCCGGAAGTAATTCTGGTGTAGGATGGTAGTGTCATAATTAATCCATTAGTGGTACGATTAATTATGTATTGGGTTGTTGACAAATGTATATTTAATCAATTAAGTAATTAATTAATCCTTGTGTCAGTTGGTTGTGAATCATACCAGGAACTGGTTTGGGATAAGTGAATCCCTGTGTCAATTGGTTGTGATTCATACCAGGAACTTGTTTGGAATAAGTGAATCCCTGTATCAATTGGATGTGTATCAGTCCAGGAACAGGATTGAAGGAAAATAGAAACCCAGTAGGAAGTCCAATCCTAAACCAACTTGTGGTCTCTCTTGTAACTCTATATATAGACAAGGGATTAGCTATTCAAGACACACAATTCAAGAGATTCATAATTCAAGAATCTAGAGAGAGAAAATTCTCTCTCTCAAAGTCAGATTTTTTGGGCAAAATTGCGGCTGGTTTTCTTCTCTTCTTGGCCAAATTTTTGGCCTGTCAAGCCTGCTACGTGTGTAGCTTTCTTTTTCTCCGGGCGGTGCTGGAATTTTCTAGCATGTGGATTGTGGTGATTAGCTGATCAATTGATTTCTAGATCATTGCCTACACAACGTGAAATCAAAGTCTTGAGGCATACAAGAGAATCACCTGAGTGCACGCTTCAAAGGTATTTTTCTAAAGTTCCGCTTTTAATTAGAAATTTCTGTTGATTGGTAAATCAAATGAGTGCGAACTCAGATCCTGTGCAATGTTATTTCAAAAGGGTTGGAATAGCATTGTGCTAGCGTCTAGGCCTGGCCAGAGATTTCGATTCTGGAATGCATAGCACGAAAGTGAGTTTTTTGCTAGGCCCGGACAATTAATCTTTCACTAGGTGTGTTGCAGCCTGCTGATGATTTCCTTTGCGTTTCTTTTTGGGTGGATCCCACCATTCAGGATATCCATGCCTACTGATAATGAATTCTGAAGATTTTGTGGAAAACTAAATTGATTGTATTGATATGCCTTTTACAGAATGTATTTATATACAATTCTACCACTTAAATGAGAATCACACTATGAAATTTTCCCTGTCTGTAAACATATACACCCCAGTTGCTGCTCCTTGCCTTGTTTGAGAAATAGCACAAAAATTTCTTGTTGGCCGAATAGAATTAATGTACATGTCTGGTGAACGGATCATGCAGTAGTGCTGCAAAGAAGCCATAGCTGCTGCTACTGTATTCTCGTGGATGTTCTTGGTTATACACTTTTTTTAAAATTTTTAATATGAAATTTACAACTAAATAAATTTTAGAAATTATTTCATTTTGACTTGGTAAATCCATTTTAACATATTTTAGATCAGTACATGAATATCAAACACTCCGGGGATCCCCATTTGTAGCTTATGAATGCCGCTTCAATGCACACTGTCATTCATCATTTCTTTCTCATGCCATATATAGTGTGAAGATGTTTTTCCACTACTCAACACTGCATACCAATTTTCACACTGAATCATTGTCCCCCCTAACATCAACTTTTGACATGGATTCCATATCCCTAAACAAGTCCCGGTTACACAAATTTTTGGCCACACTGGAGAAGCCAAATGAAGCCACAAAATCTAACAAATAACTTGCAAAGGATCTCAGAACAACCCAATCCCAACAACAAAAATATGTTATCCTTTGGAACATTGATATTCAGAATCAAAACACGACATCGAACTAGATTTTACTGTAAGAATGTGGCATGGATGTTATGACCCACATTATTTAATAAAACTCATTTACAGTTAGTGTGGGTTTCCTAATTAGTTTAATAATAAAATTAGATCTAGTCCATTAAATTAGTATTCGATGAATGTACTAGATTAAAGGGTTATGAGCATATAAACTAATCTTTCCCTTGTGTTGCAACACAACAACAAATTATTGTGTCAGTAGAATAAAGTTGGCTCTCCATCTGGCTGTCTACTCTCAAGAGGGTCAAGTGGAAGAAACTAGTTTATAGAGACTACTGAGATTTTCCTGCTGATCTGGTGTTATATTGCATAATGACGAATTCCACTCAAGGTATGTTGTATGAGTTTTATTTAGTGATTGTTATTATATTCAAGATCTTTGGGCATCATTGTTTAATGTGAATTTGTCATGATAAAACTAACATGTGGTATGAGGCTGAGTTTTGAATAGATAATAACCCTAAAAATTAAGACAATCATTATATTAACTAAAACATGATATCCTAAATTCACTCCTGAGATACTTCCTTCAACAATAGTCCTCCTACCTGAATACGTGGCATAAATTTGCTGACATATCAATTATTCTTATAAAAAAGGCTGAAGTGGTATTTTGGTCCCTTATAAATGGGGGTGTTGTTGTTTTGGTCCCAAATAAAACTACGATTACTGTTTTGGTCCCTTATCAATTTTTTATTAGCGATTTTAGTCCCTTTTTACGAAAAAGTTTAGAAGATTACGGATTATCTCATTTGATCGCTAGTCAAACCTATTTTTTCTTTAAAATGATTTATACCATGATGTTTTCAATCCATTTTATGACTCTGTTCTTCATGAATGTTCAACCCATTTAGATCGACTCACAATCTGAAATAACGGCCGAAACCCTAAATGGGTTGAACATTCATGAGGAACCGAGTCATAAAATGGATTGAAAACATCATGGTACAAATCATTTTGAAGAAAAAAATTAAGTTTGACTAGCGATCAAATGAGTTAATCCGTAATCTTCTAAACTTTTTCGTAAAAAGGGACTAAAATCGCTAATAAAAAATTGATAAGGGACCAAAATAGCAATCGTAATTTTATTTGGGACCAAAATAGCAATACCCCTATTTATAAGGGACCAAAATACCAATTCGGCTTATAAAAAATTCTTTTTTCATTCACGTTCCCTTCTCAATCTTTCAATAAATTAATTTAACTTATAAATTATTATTACTATTAGTAACTAATAATCAATTATCATCAATTCAAATTATAAAATATAATCTTATCGTTTTCTTAAACTATTATTATAAAATCAATCATCCATTCTCACAACACCAAACCACACCACACAGAGTCAAAATTTGCAACCAAAATATTCATGGCTTCATCTCCCTCCATCTTCCTCAAAGGTATTATTGTTTATTGTTTTGTCTTCAAAAGATAAAAAATTTAACACAATCATCCCAAATCTTCAATTTGTATTTATTTTCTTTAATTCTTTTACTTATATCTTCATTATATATGATTATATATATTATCATGATAAATAATTATTAATTATTTTTGTATTTTTTTCCAGAAATTTTCATGGTTTACACAAGAAAACTAGAATTTTCTCTCATCCTTCATCTCCCTAAATCTTCTCACATAATTCCAATTGTGATATTTCACCAACTCTTTTTTCATTATCTCTTAAAATTCTTATTAATTGTAATGATATTTTTTTTGGTCGCTCAATATTGTGATATTTCACCAACTCTTTTTTTATTATCTCTTAAAATTCTTATTAATTGTAATAATAATTTTTTTTTGTCACTCAATATTTTTTCACTACTTTATTTTTATCATAGTTTAATTATTTTATCTTATATCTTCATTATGTTCGTCAATCACTATAGAGACTAATTATTATATTTTTGTATTTTTTTTGTTTTTTGTTTTTAGAAACGTTCATCACTTACACAAGAAATCAACAAATCTCTCACTCTTCATCTCTATAGATCTTCTCATCCTTTGTAATTGTAATCTTTATTCATCTATTTTATCATTATCTCTTAAAATTTTTATTAATTATAATAATAAAAAAAATTATTATTTTTTCGGTGGTTGATATAGTTACACTTTTTTTTCATAATTCAATTATTATTTGTTTAATTATTTTATTTTATATCTTCAATATATTTTTAGTTATGATAAAAACTCATTACCATGTTTCTTTTTTCATATGTTTTTGTTTTTTTCCCAGAATATTCATGATTTACACAAGAAATTAACGAATCTCTCTCATTCTTCATCTCCCTAACTCTTCTCACCAATTCCAATTTTCATCTTTATTCAACCATTTTTCTATTATCTCTTAAAATTTTTATTATTTGTAATAGTTAAAAAAATTTTCTTCATTTTTTCTGTGGCTCAATAAATTTTTATTACTTTTTTTATCATAATTCAATTATTATTTATTTCATGATACATACTCATTATCATGTTATTTTGTATTTTTCTTTTAAAAAATCTTCATGGGTGCTACAAATAATCAACAAATATCTCTCATTCTTCATCTCCGTAATGCTTCTCATCAATTTCAATTTTGATATTTCTTCAACTCTTTTTCATTATCTCTTAAAATTTGTATTAATTGTAATAATAATATATTTTTTTATTTCGTTGGAGCAAATTATTTTTTTATTATTTTTAAATTAATTTTTCAATAATGTAGATATGTTAATAATTTTTCAATTATTCATGTTAATAATTAATTCTCACTAATTGCGCATATACGATTTTCCTTAATTAAATTAAGCATTGTTACATATCAGTGTCATATATGGAAGAAATTAGTACAAATATTATTTAATTTTTTATACCCAAATAACTATACAATTCTTCATTTTAAGTATTTTAATGCATTTGGAGTTTGTAACAATATTATTATGAGTTCGTATACGGTAGACCTATAGGACTACCGTGAATTTTACTTCTACTGTAGCGCTACAGTAACGCGCTACAGTTTTTTTTTTTTTGACGCACAGCCTTTTTTTTAAAAAAATATTATTTTTTTAAATAACAAGACATTAGATATCAAATCAATATACTATAGATATCAGATCAATAATATTAGAACTAATACATACTTAACAAGGGAGATCACAACATGATTATATAGTCATAAGATCATAGAATACTAGACATCAGATCAACAGACTATAGATATCAGATCAAGAATATAAAAAAATCATACAATAGAACTAAAACATACTTAACAAGAGAGATCACATCATGATTGTATAGCCATCAGATCAGAGAATACTAGATATCAGATCAACAGACTATAGATATAATATAAAAGAAATCATACAATAGAACTAAAACATACTTAACAAGGGAGATCACATCATGATTATATAGACATAAAATCAGAGAATACTAGACATCATATCAACAGACTATAGATATCAGATCAAGAATATAAAAGAAATCATACAATAGAACTAAAACATACTTAACAAGGGAGATCACATCATGATTATATATACATCATATCAGAGAATAATAGACATCAGATCAACAGACTATAGATATCAGATCAAGAATATAAAAGAAATTATACAATAGAACTAAAACATACTTAACAAGGGAGATCACATCATGATTATATAGACATCAGATCACAGAATACTAGACATCAGATCAACAGACTATAGATATCAGATCAAGAATATAAAAGAAATCATACAATAGAACTAAAACATACTTAACAAGGGAGA
Source organism: Knoxia roxburghii (assembly GCA_030378225.1). NCBI lineage: Eukaryota > Viridiplantae > Streptophyta > Magnoliopsida > Gentianales > Rubiaceae > Knoxia > Knoxia roxburghii. The sequence continues at coordinate 13,411,996 of CM059422.1, read as the reverse complement.
ACACATCATGATTATATAGACATCAGATCAACAGACTATAGACATCAGATCAAGAATATAAAAGAAATCATACAATAGAACTAAAACATACTTAACAAGGGAGATTACATCATGATTATATAGACATCAGATCAACAGACTATAGATATCAGATCAAGAATATAATAGAAATCATACAATAGAACTAAAACATACTTAACAAGGGAGATCACATCATGATTATATAGACATCATATCAACAGACTATAGATATCAGATAAATAATATAAAATAAATCATAAAATAGAACTAAAATATACTTAACAAGGGAGATCAAATCATGATTATATAGACATCAAATCATTGAAAAATAGATATCATATCACAATATATAAAATTTTTTTTAGAGCATCACAGTATATAAAATTAAATAATTATAAATAAATAAAAAATATTTTTTAATTAAAAAACGTAGAAAAAAATTATTGAATTATTTTAAAAAAACGGACGAAAAAAAATTTCAGGGAAAGAGGAAAAAAAAAAGAAAAGGAACTTGAAGGAATAAGAAAAGAATTGAAAGATGGATAAAGTTGGACTAAAATTAAAAGGTGTGCGGACTACGCGAGTTTTAAAAAAAAATAAAAACACTCTCCTGGACCCGCACGCGTATGGAATCACTAACCCATTTTAAAAAATTACTATTTGTGGAGTGGGAGTAAATTTACAACAGGACCACCATATAAATTACCTATTATTATTAATGAGAGAAAAAATATATATTTTTTGGTATGTTTAATTTTTACAATCACATTAATAATTTGAATTATTCATATATTCTCTTCTCCACATTCAAGTTGAAAATACTTATATATTCACTTTTTCAACCTCTCAACGGGATCTCAATATATTCTTCATCTATACTCCAATAACTACAAATTTATAACTCTTTAGATGTTAATAATACATTCATATATTGTTATTTTTATTTATTTTAAACATAATTTAATTTAAAATTAACATTGTATGATAAGAAATTAATAATCTAAAATTCATTAATTTCTTGATGACAACATCATTAATATGTATTTTAAATAATTATGATTATTAACAAATAAGCATAATATATATCCAATTAAAATATCGCATTTATTATAAAATTAAACAAAAATAATCATTATCATCTAATGTCATATTCCAAAGTATCATTAATTCTATATAATGTGATTCACATTATAAACAAATAAACATAATATATATCTAATTCAAATTTCACATTTATTATAATTTTAAACAAAACTAATATAATGTATTTATCTACAAGATAAAAAATTACACTTTTAATCAATCAACCAATTTAAATTTCACTTATTAATTAAAAAAATTATCATTAATCTCATTTCAAAATTTTAAATATTATTTGTTGATTATGTCTATCATAATTTAAAAATTATATTTTTCTCTTTTTACACATATCTTCCTATATTTCACATGGAAATATATATATAATATTTAATTAACTTTGATTTTATTTAGATTTTAAGAATTCTAATATATGATTATTAGTTAAAACATTAACTTCTAAATCCAAATCTTGAAATTGTGATAGTATTTTATAATACTCTTCTACTTCATTATTTTATCAATTAAAAAAATTATCATTAATCTCATTTCAAAATTTAAAATATTATTTGTTGATTATTTATCATAATTTAAAAATTATATTTTTCTCTTTTTACACATATCTTCCTATATTTCACATGGAAATATATATAATATTTAATTATTTAATTTAATTAACTTTAATTTTATTTACTTTCTATTCATCACATTATTTTATTCAAACAATCAAATAAAAAAATATATAAGTGTAAATCACTCAATTAACAATTTAACACTATAATAATAATATATTAATAATTATTTTATCATCTTAATTTATAATTATTATTTATACTAATTTATAATTAATATAATTACAGTGCACGAATTCTAATTTTAACTTTTAAATTTAATAACTTACTTATATATATATTTATCAATTTTGATATATATAATTTAATAAATAATAATATTATAACAACAATTATACATAAAATAAAATAAGTGAAAATTTTGAACATATATTTATAATAATTATTAAGAATTAATTTTTATATTACCTATTTGAAAATTTTGAACATATATTTATAATAATTATTAAGAATTAATTTTTATATTACCTATTTGAATTAAAAAATATTAACATTATCTCCATTATATAATATGAAAATTTTGAACATATATTTATAATAATTATTAAGAATTAATTTTTATATTACCTATTTGAATTAAAAAATCATTATCATTATCTCCATTATATAACAAATTTTATAATAATAATACTAACAAATAAATTATTAATATAATTATTTATTAAAAAATTATATACAAATAATTTGTAAAACAATGACACTTATTTAACATTTATATGGAATGTTATACATTCAAATAAATAAAATAATATTTAAATTATTATTAGTATTATAAATAATTCAATCGTTATTATGAGTGTTCGTGCGATGCACGTGGTCACGATCTAATTAATTTTATTAAATCGTGATGCTGTTCCATGTACGAAAAGGATAATTTTATAAAGAGCCAATTAATGTGTTGTTGTCGTCGAGATCGTGTACGTACATGGAACCCAATGTCAATTAATTGTACTTTAGGACTCTCATATAGTAATTTGGTTGTTATTACCCTAATTCCAAGATCGGGTTATACTTGGACCTAGGCAAATAATATGGTCTTCAATTATAAAACTGGATTGCTATTTGCATCATGAAATTGCTATTTGTATCACAAAAAAAAATAAAAATAATAATAAAATGACCACAACGCCCTTATGGTGAAACTTTTGAAAAAAATACTAAGTGGGGGACAAAAACGCAAAAAAAATGCGTTTGCATCATGCTGATAAACGCATGAAAAAAACGTTTTGTACATGTAAAAACTAAATAAGATCGCGTTTATAATGGTATAAAACGCAATAATGGCACGTTTTTAACAGTACTAACGCAGAAAATTTGCGTTTTTGGATCGTATGAAACGCAAATTACTTGCGTTTTTACCATGGACGAAACGCAAAAATAGGGCGTTTCGTCCACGGTTCGCTCGCTAAACGGGTGCGTTTCCGGCCAGAAATTCGGATAAAAGCCCCCAAATTGGCAGCCGAACCATTTGCCCTATTTTTCTCCAAAATTCACACCAAAAACGCAAATTTGCTTAGATTTTGTCGGCCAAAAACGCAAATCATGGACGGAGGAGATGGCGAACAATCACGAAGGCACGGAGCGGGCAAAGGTCCACTGATTAACCGGGTAAACATCGATATGAATATGAGTTTTTCTGCAATTTTTTACGTTTATATTGCGTTAATTTTGTTAGAAATCGTTGTTTATGTGAGTTTAGGTATGTAGAAACGCTAATTGGTATGAATTAGGTGGATTTTTGACGCCGGAATAGCCGGCCGCCGGCGTTTTGGGGTCGCAAAACGCCATCGGCCGGCGTTTTGAGATCTAAAAACGCAATCGGCCGGCGTTTTTAGATCTCAAAACGCCATCGGCCGGCGTTTTGAGATCTCAAACCGCCGGCCGCCGGCGGTTTTGAGATCTCAAAACGCCGGCCGCCGGTCGTTTTGAAAAACTCAAAACGCCTTCGGCCCGCGTTTTGAGATCTCAAAACGCCGGCCGATGGCGTTTTGAGTCTCTCAAAACGCAGTCCAACTGCGTTTTGGAAGACTCAAAACGCAGTTGGACGGCGTTTTGAGTAAAAACGCCGTCCAACTGCGTTTTGAGAGTATGGTTACGGCAAAAGCATGCGTTTTGATGTAAATGGATTTATCGTAGGTTACAATATAATTGCTTCGTTTTATTTATTTATCTATTTATTTATGCAATTATTCGTTTATTTATTTAGGGTGGCGCTAAGTTAAAGCCACGAGGCGAGAGGCCGGCTCCCACAGCTTCTGCTAGGAGGCAGAAGGTGCCAGTTGTTAGGGGTGGTGGTAGACGAGGAGGTGGAGGTAGACGGGGAGGCGGGATTGTTATATCCGAGGGAGGACGGGGAGGTCGTGACTCCTCATTTCAGTTGAGGGATGAGTATTACGATAGTACTGATTCCGATGACACTGATTCGAGCGAGGGGGAGCAGTTTGGCCATGAGGATGAGTCTGGGCATCCCCATGAGCAGTCACGGCAGGGGGACGCTAGTGGGAGTGGACGGCCACTAGAGGACCAGGGTGAGGGGTATACCTACGGAGGTGACCCTTCTCACCCACATGCTGAGCGGACGATCCGGTATAGGAATCCGGACCGCGGACAGTTCGAGGAGGTGGATCCTTCTGCAGGTACGCGTTTTAATTTAATTGTATTATTATTTCTAATAAATAATTGATTTATTTTATTTGTTCATATTATGAGAATTTGGTATTGATTGACTTATATTAAAATTGTGCACTTTTTATGTAGTTCAGTAATTATTCTAATTCATATACGTATTTTCTTTACTTATGTATGTTTTTCTTTATTTTTTTAATTATGTGTACTTATTTTTAATTAGCTTTATTTAATTACGTGTATTTTTTACGTTTTACAATTAATTTACTTATATATTTTTATATGTATATATTGTCGATATAGCTCCCCCTAGGAAGCGCCCGCGGGATGATCGTAGTTGGATAGTTACAGGGCCCATTGAGGGGGGCCCTATAGATGATAGCCTTATCCCTAGCTTTTTAGGGCACGTGGTATCTAGATATTGGCAGGAGGGTGTGCCTACTAGATACCACATTAGAGTCCACAATAGAGGTAGCATGTACGACCTTTTTGAGAGGTGGATCGGCTCGATGACGGTCGAGGGTGCGCAGATATTGAGCGGGACAGGCCTTGGACACCTGCCCCGTATTATGCACCGGAGCATTGATGAGCCTCTCATCAATGCATTTTTGGAGAGGTGGCAGCCGGATACGAATTCGTTCCACCTCCCCTTCGGCGAGATGACCATCCTCCTACACGATGTGTGGGAGATTTTGAGGATTCCGGTCGATGGTCGACTCATCACCGAGGTGACACCGTCGTCTACCGTACTGTCATGGTCGAGGGGATTGCTAGAGATTCCTCCTGAGGAGCGGATAGAGGGGGAGCTGTATAGGAATGGCGGGTTTTCTACGCAGCGGGTGATCGAGCGGTGTATGGAGCGGCGGAGGGATGATTCGGACGTTGCTGTGTTAGTATGGAGCCTTATTGGGACTTGTCTGTTTACAGACAAAAGTTCCAATAAGTTTATGCCAGCCCCTGTTGTACAGGTTAGGAATGGGCTGGATCAGATTGGCCAGGAGGCATGGGGTACCGCGACACTCGCGTACTTGTATTACCATCTAGGGTGCGCGAGTCGTCACGGGACGCAGGCAGTCGCTGGATGCATGACTCTATTACAGTCATGGATCTACGAGCACTTTCCTGATTTCAGACCCCACCCTCTGCCCCTTCCATTGCACGCCGCTCAGCCACGTGCAGCCAGGTGGGCCATCGACCACCACCGGACCACAGAGCAGCGATTGGCAGCCATACGACTTGCGCTGGACGAGATGACAGCCGACATGGTTAGTAAATTATTATGATATGGCTATAAATCTCATCAAATATATTTTGATTTTAATATATTTTATATAAATTATTATTCATAATCATTACCTACGTTTCAAAGGTTACTTGGATGCCTTACGGACGGGACGCCGTTTCGCGGACGCCGAGGACCCTGTACCGTGGACTTATTGCGTACAGGGACTACATCGAGCCGTACATGCCAGACCGATGTGTCCGACAGATTGGGTATGTACAGTGGATTCCCTCGCGCTTCATCCGTCCGGGCCGGGACACCTACCGCGGATACTCGGGGAGATCATACGTGGTCCGACACGCCGTCGAGTATGCAGAGTCTGCGTGGGAGGAGTTCGGCACGGCTTCCATGGGTATTTCCCTAGCTGGCCGCCAGCGGACAGGTGGCGCTGTTTCTCGGAGTGCTGCGGTCGACGGATACTTAGATTGGTTTCGTCCCCGATCACGTCCGCGCGTACTTCCCCCGGATCCCCATGCTGCTATCGAGCCTCCTCGACCACGTCGCGCGGCCTCAGAGTTTGTAAGTATTCGTATTAATTAATGTAATATATTTTATATGTTAAATTATGTTCAGAGGAATCTAATATATTGTTTATATGTTGGCAGTGGATGGGTCAGTATGGTCAGCTGCATCATGCATTATTAGATGTAGTGCGAGAGAGCGTTCCTGATATGTACGATCAGTTCGCAGCTCGTACTGCATATCTAGAGGATGAGTTCGACCGTTCCATATGATTTTGGATTGTATTATTTTTGTATACATTGTACGAATATTGTATTATTATTTCGCTGATTATATTTTATTGTATTCTTCATATATATGTTGTATTTTTATACGTATGTTTATTCAAAACCCAAAATAAATAGTGGTAAGCACAAGATAATAATAATAAAACATATGTCACATGGCAGTAAACGTCCTATCCATCGCGGAGTGCATTCCAAGCATTAAATCTAGCCTCTAAATTTTGTGGCCACTCACCTACACTTTCAGCATGACGCTGATGGTGCCAAACGAAGCTCAGCGGCGGGATAGGGCAGTCATCGACCACATCTACGCGTACATAATGATTCCCATTCACAAGGGCAAGCGCTATAACCCGTTCCGGTTGGGTGTCGCCAGTCGAGCAATACAAAGGTAGTACAGAATAATTTCCATCTGAACGAGTACGGTCAAACTGTATTACCAGTGCATTTGCATAAGTGGCGAGAGGGAACAAATCCGTAGGTGTAGCCATCCAATGCTGCTCACCACAATCAGTGCCTTCGAAATTTATTCGCCTAAGTACCATGGCCACAAAATCACCATCGGCCGGACGCAACTCCAATGCTTCGAAGACACCCCTATACCTGTCCGGGTGGCTCGTAATCTCTCCACTCAATGACCTGCGAGCTAACCTCCAATATTTCTCGTGGCCAAAAAGGTACGTAGAAATTACTCGGAAACCACAATGGCCATCCCCATCTACATCTGACCACCCTGTACAATAAGGCTGAAAAAATGCTGGCACACACTGAATGTCTCCACCAGACCCTGTTAAGTAATTATGTTACAGTAAATAAACAAACATTCATCATTTATTTAATTAATTGACTAAATTAAAGGGCGTATTTACATGTCCTTAATGGAGACTCACCATCAAAACCTGTATGAATGCGGTGTGATCTACCTGTTGATCGACCGGATGACCCTGAACGGCACCTGCCACGCCGGCCACGTGTCGCTCTTTCTCGTGAGCTCCACTCGCGCATAACAGAATGATGTAATCTATTTGGTGGTCGCCCCCTTTGGGGTCCCGACAAACCTGGCTCTCCAACACTGGCCATGTCAGGGTACATCTGCTCTACGTACGCCCTATTCAACAGCCGGGCCAAAAAAGACGGGCTGGTAGATACGGTGGGGACTACTTCCTCGTTGAAATACCTTAACAAACAGATATATCAACTCCAAATATTTCTTCAAAAAAATTTGTCAATTCAATTGCATAATATTAAAGTTCATAATTGAAAAATGCACCTGATGTCCTCATCAATGTAATTCGCATCCCCATGTGATGGCACAATGGTCAGCCTCTTCCAAAACTCATGCACGTGTGGAAGTAAGGGATATTCAGGCAATGACTGTGCCTTGAATATGTCGCACGCACAGGGAATCCCACGTGTCACCTTGGGCACACATCCACATCGCTCAAGTACCAGGCCTCCCAACTTATTCTTCCGCCGAACTTCTTTCCTAACCAACTTCAAACAATGGTGTGACACGTACTTGTTCAAATAACAGTATGGATATCCCTGCATACTTGTTTGAGTCGTGGAGATGGAAGCCTCAAGAGAGCCTCTATAATAATGTCAATTAAAAATAAAATTACTTGAAACATCTAAATAAATAAAAGCATACCAAAAAAGAAATTATAAGACAATAAACAACATCTGCTATAAACAATTAAATAAGTAAACTAACCCGATGTGAGGGTACAAGTGGCTGAGGTGAGAGTCAATCTTTGTGAACAAAGTGTCAAGGGAATTGGTGGAAGAATTAAGCCAATCTTTCATAGCAGCATGCGAAGCCTCTACTCTGTTAGTGGAAGTATTACCAAAGTGTAGAAATTGATTGGTCCAGGCTCGAACAAATTTCTCCTTGTGAATGAGCCATGTAGTCTCTAGATATTCAACAGCCAACGGCTCAAGGAGAGTGTACTTAACCTTGAAATTCTGCAATAAACGAATAAATTCCTCTACTGTCGGAGCCTTAATGATTTTCTTCCACCAGTTGTCATGAATATCACATGCTAAATTTTTGTTCCTCCTCCCAACATTTTTTTCCAACCACGCGTTCACATCACGCCCAATATGCCACAAACATAACAAGTGATGTGAAGCGGGAAAATGATCCTTAATCGGCTGTAACAAGCCCAACTCCCTATCTGTCACAATCACACTAGGTGACAAACTTGCCGGCAGCAAAAATCTCAAGTTCCTCATAACCCAGTCATATGTATCCTGTTTCTCATTCCTAACAATAGCAAATGCAATATTGAAATTCTTATTTGTAGGAGTCATACCTACCATCTCGACGACAGGCATTTGGTACTTGTTCGTCTTGTAGGTAGAATCAATCCCAACCACCCAATACCATCTGTTGAACATCTGAATTGATGTTGGATGTGCAAAGAAGACATGTGTGATCTCATCAGTGTTCGCATCCTTCAGAATCTTCAGATAGTACTGCTTCTCCTCAGCCAAATGAATAAATTGCTGCCCAATATTCCTACCTTCCAATCCGGCGGTCTTCATCTCTCCTTTCAAATTGTACACAGATTTGATAGGTACCTGGGAATCGGGAAACTGTTTATTAACAGCTTCCCAAACACACTTTGGCTTAACATTCGAACGCAGCATAAATTCAGCAACAGCCTTTGAATCCTTTGTAAAATGGCTCAACTGTCTGTGACCATATGAATGCATTATACCTGTAAATCACATGTAATTATAATAACAATTAATACATACAACACATCAATCAACTTAATTAATATTATGCGCAAATAATGAAATACCAGTGTGATTGTGAGTTGACGCTGCTCCTGGGTTTGTATAAACCTTGTGCCGTCCCAAATCAATCCGCTTACAAGTCAACCTAAAGGGGCAATTAGTGCCGCTCCTTCTTGTATTCTTTCGTCTAGTTGGGAGAGGGGCTTTGGCAGGATCTCTCCATCGCTTGCACGAGAAGTAGTACGTCGCAAATCCTTGGTTACCTCCCCTCTTTGTAATTACAAACTTCAGCCTCTTAGCTATTTTCTGGCAATATTTCAAAGCCTTGCCAATTGTTCGGAACTCTCTGTCAATCTTGAAATATCCACTCAAATCTGCGCCAGGTTCAAGTTCCACCGGCTCCCCATGAATATTATCCGCCTCATTGTCATCTACATCCTCATCTTCATCGTCATCCTCCTCTTCATTCTCCGCCTCCTCATCATCATCATGCAACTCATCCTCATCGTAATCATCATTGTCAGCCTGTAGGTGAATACACAGATTAATTAAAATTACAGCACAGTTATGGTTCTTGCAATCAAAAAACGCAACAGTTTGAAGTTTCATCCAACATGAAACGCAAAATTTTGCGTTTTTGCAGATAAAAACGCTACAAATGTGCGTTTTTATCTTAAAAAACGCAAAAGTGATGCGTTTCATGCAGTCAAAAACGCACCCAGATGTGGTTTTCAGCAACCTAAAACGCAAAACTTTTTATATAATGCATGTCAAAAACGCAGCTCTTTTTAAATAATTCATGTCAAAAACGCAACACTTTTTATATAATGCATGTCAAAAACGCAACACTTTTTATATAATGCATGTCAAAAACGCAACACTTTTTATATAATGCATGTCGGAAACACTAAAATGCGACTTTTTCTACACTCACAAACGCTAAAAAGGGACGTTTGACCGCTTCCTAAACGTCATTTTAGCGTGTTTCGACATACAATATTTTTAAAAAAACTTATATAACTTTAAGGTACGGAAACTTACCATATCGTGATGATTCGCTTTCTAAATATTCTTTCGCCGACAACTGAATGATCCAACAATGTTTTTACGTTAAGAATTTATCTGGATTTGATTTTAGGATAGTTGTTGTGTATGAGTTTTTCATCCAATTCACATGAATGTATGTAAACGTTTTTTAACTTCTGTACATGTCAAAAACGCAACATTTTAACGAGCGAACCATGGTGGAAACTTCACATGTTCACGTTTTTGACTGACAAAAACGCATCATTTTAACGAGCGAACCATGGTGGAAACATCACATTTTTGCGTTTTTGACATATAGAAACACACTCATTTGGCGTTTTTTACATATAAAAACGCACTCAATTGGCGTTTTTTTCATATAAAAACGCCATTTAGGTTAAATTTTGTATGTCCAAAACGTTTCTGCATTGCGTTTTTTTGAGATTAAAACGCAATTTTCGCCCCTTTTTTGACATAAAATCTGTCAATTTATTAATTTTTTTGTTCATAAGGGCATTGTGGTCATTTTATTATTATTTTTATTTTTTTTTTGTGATACAAATAGCAAATTCATGATACAAATAGCAAGTCCCATTATAAAAACCCAATCCATTAATGTGCTGTTGTTGCCGCTGATAATTCCCTTCCACGTTTCGGTCAAATTTATTGTTTGCCGTGAAATTGTTGCTTACGTCAGACCAAGCTTATGATTATTAAGTAAGTTGATGTCTTATTTTTATTAATATTAAGTGAACATAAGTTGAGTTTGGTACATAATTTCCGTCAACATTGATGCCTCGGTTTCCGTAATCAATTGTGAGTATCAAAAGCTTGGGTTTTTCAAAACAATAATGAATTGGTTTTTTTTTTTTTTTTTTTTTGTAAGTTTAAAGCAGCAAAGGGTTTTCATTTTGACTTCTTTATTATCATATATTAAGATGCTACGGAAAACCCAGTTTGTTCGTTTTGTTTTTTAATAATTATTTAATATTTTATGATGAATATGATTTGATTCTATTAATCTCAAACAAATCTTTAAGTGTTTAATTATATGACATTAAAAGAAAATTATTTTGTTAGTCATCAAAGTGACCAAATCAATTTTGAATGTGATCATATAATATTATGTAGTTTACAATTTCATAATTTACTTGTGTCTTATGAAATTTATTGGTTAATCGGAATTCTGGATTTCCCAAAGGAGATCAATTCTATAATCAATATATGTAAGAGAGAAAATCAATATTTTGTATATTCGTGGTTATCCAAAAATGCTGTGTATATTTGTTGAATTAATTTCTCATAAATTTGATGGCAATCTAATGTAACTCTTGATATATTGTATGTTTACCCAAAGGAAGCCTACAATATGAATGTATTCTGATTAAAAGTTTAATGAGTGAGCAATTATGTTTAATTATTTTGCAAATATTTCTCTTCACTCTCAAGCTTCATCTGTTACCCTATTTACTGGTGTGAATTTCTCTGAATGGAGCGAACAAGGTCAGTTTCCACTTAGATGCATTGGATCTTGACTTGGCGTTAATAGATGATAAGCCTGCTGACCTTACTGACACTAGTACAGTGGCAAAACAGGCACACCATAAAGCTTGGGCAAGGTCTAACAGATTATGCTTGAACTTTATGCGAATGACGATTGCCAACAACATTAAGTCTAATCTTCCCAAAAATGAAAATCAGAATACTAAAGATTTTCTTAAACTTGTGGAGGAGAAGTTTCGCTCTGCTGATAAGTCACTTGCAGGGACACTCATGGCTAAACTCACGAAAATGAAGTTTGATGGGTCAAAGAGTATGCAACAACATGTCCTTGACATAACTAACATTGCAGCAAGACTTAAGACACTGGGTATGAATGTGGAAGACTTCTTCTTAGTTTAGTTCATTATAAACTCACTTCCTACTGAATATGGACCGTTTCACATCAGTTATAACACATTAAAGGATAAGTGGAATATTGATGAACTGTCCAGTAAGCTGATTCAGGAAGAAGTAAGACTGAAAAAAAGATAGGAGGTCAGTCTATTAACCTAGGGGATCAAGGAGTTGGAAAGAAGTTTAAACCAAAGGCCAGGAATTTTAAGAAGAAACAACCTGCGAAAGTGCCACAGGTTGATGAAGATGAAAGAAAATGACAAAAGAAAGATAAATGTCACTTCTGTAAAAAGGATGGGCATTATCAAAAGGATTGTCATAAACGTAAAGCTTAGTTCAAAAAGAAAGATATACATTATGTTTCTGTATCCTTTGAATCAAATTTATCTGAAGTTCCTTCCAATACTTGGTGGTTTGATTATGGTTCCACTACTCATGTTTCCAATATTATGCAGGAATTCCTTACGATCCAAACCATACATCCACCTAACAACTTTCTGTTTGTGGGGAACCGAATGAAGGCCCTAGTTGAAGGCATAGGGACTTATAAAATAAAGTTAGATATTGGTTTCTGCTTGGATCTGACAAACACTCTCTATGTACCTTCAATTTCTAGGAATTTAATTTCTGTTTCTAGACTTGATGCTAATGGATTTGAATTTGTGATTGGACATGGTTGTTTTGATTTATATAAGAATGATTCTATCTATTGCCATGTTGTGTTAATTGATGGATTATATAAATTAAAACTTGATAATAATTTTGTTGAATCTCTATTTAATGCGAATCATAGTATTAGAATAAAACGTACTTTGGTGAATGAAAATTCCGCTTACTTGTGGCATAAGCGTTTGGATCACATATCCAAAAAAAGATTAGAAAGGTTTGTAAAGAATGATATTCTAACGAATCTATGTTTTACGAATCTAGACTTATGTGTGGAATGCATTAAGGGAAAACAAACCAAACATAGCAAGAAAGGAGCCACGAGAAGCAAGCAACTTCTTGAGATAATACACACTGACATATGTGGGCCTTTTGACACTTCGTCCTTAAATGGAGAAAAATATTTTATCACCTTCATAAATGATTTTTCACGATATGGTTATATTTATTTGTTGCATGATAAATCTCAATCAATAAATACCCTTGAGGTGTTTGTGAAAGAGGTTGAGAGATAACTAGATAGAAAAGTGAAAATTGTAAGATCTGATAGAGGTAGTGAGTTTTATGAAAAGTATGATGAATCTGGACAGTGTCCTGATCCTTTATCTAAGTTCCTCGAAAGTCATGGCATATGTGCACAGTATAATATACCAGACACACCACAACAAAATGGTGTGGCAGAAAAGAGAAATAAGACATTAATGGATATAGTTAGGAGTATGATGAGTAATTCTTCCTTACCCAACTAAAAATTGTTGCATATCTGTTGAATAGGGTTCCTAGTAAGTCAGTTCCCAAAACTCCTTTTGCGTTGTGGACAAGTAGGAAACCTAGTTTGAGACACCTGAATGTTTGGGGTTGTCCAGCAGAAACACGAATTTATAATCCACGTGGAAGAAAATTGGACTCTGGAGCAATTTGTGGTTACTTCATTGGTTACCCAGAGAAGTCCAAAGGGTATAGGTTTTATTATCCAAACTATAGTCCTAGAATTGTTGAAACAGGAAATGCCAAATTTTTGAAAAAATGTGAAGTTATTGGGAGTACTGAAAACCAGGTTGTGCATATTAATGAAATCTGGATTGATGTTTCATCACCCATAAATGTTCTCGAATCCACAACTACTTCAAATGTTGTTCCTGTATTACAAGAACAAAATAATGAATGACAACATATGAATGATGAAGAAACACCCCATGGAGAATCTAACTTATCACCACCTCGAACAATTGAACCTGTTGGAATAGCCTTAAATAAACCTGTAAGGGTTAAAAGGCCACCTATTTCTGATGAATACATAGTTTATTTGCAAGAGGTTGATTTTGATATTGGCATTGATAATGATCCTGTTTTGTTTTCACAGGCCATAGAAAGTGATAAGTCTGAAATGTGGATTGATGCTATGAAAGATGAGTTGAAATTAATGGCTCAAAATAAGGTCTGAGATCTTGTAGACTTGCCAGAAGGTTCTAAACGAGTTGGGTGTAAATGGGTCTTTAAGACAAAACTCGACTGGAAAGGCAAAGATGAAAGATATAAAGCTAGACTTGTGGCCAAAGGTTACACTCAAAAGGACAGCATTGATTATAAAAAGACTTTTTCACCTGTGTCAAAGAAAGATTCATTGAGAATAATTTTGGCACTTGTAGCTCAGTTTGATTAAGAGTTACATCAAATGGATGTGAAAACAGCCTTTCTGAATGGGAATATTGAGGAGGAAGTTTATATGGAACAGCCTGAAGGTTTCTCCATTGAAGGTAAAGAAAGAATGGTGTGTAAATTAAAGAAGTCAATATACGGTCTTAAACAAGCTTCTAGACAGTGGTATATTAAGTTTAATTATACCATTACTTCTTTTGATTTTGAGAAAATCGTTGTTGATAGATGCGTTTATCGAAAGATCAGTGAAAGCAAGTTTTTTTTTTCTAGTTCTGTATGTTGATAATATTTTGCTTGCTATTAATAATTTGGCTTTGTTACGTAAGACTAAAGAATTTCTTTATGAGAATTTTGAAATGAAATATATGGGAGAGGCATCCTATGTGATAGGAATTTCAATATTCGGTGACAACTTACAAGGTATATTAGGATTGTCTCAGAAAGCCTATATTGAAAAAATTCTTGAGAAGTTCAATACGAACTGCGCTGCAGGTGTAGTCCCTATTCAAAAAGGAGATAAGTATAGTCTTAAACAATGTCCAAAGAATGATGTGGAGCGAAAAGAAATGGAATCAATCCCATATGTTTCAGTTGTTGGTAGTCTGATGTACTTATAAACCAGCACCAGACCCGACATCAGTTTTGCACTAGGAATGCTGAGAAGATCTCTAAGTAATCTGGGTATCGATCATTGGAGATCTGCAAAGAAAGTTATGAGATACCTTCAAGGGAAAAGGATTACATGCTCACTTATAAGAGGTCCAATCATTTAGAAGTGATTGGATATTCAGATTCAGACTTTCATGGTTGTAATGATAGTGGAAAGTCAATGTTTGGCTATTTGTTCTTTTTAGCTTAAGGAGCAATCTTTTGGAAAAGTGTCAAACAGTCTGTCATTGCTGCATCTGCCATGGAAGCAGCATCTGTGTATTGTTATGAGTCTACAATTATGCATTATGGTTGAGGAACTTTATTTCAGAGCTTGGAGTTGTCGACACTATAAGCAAGCCGCTAAAAATTTATTGTGATAATACTGTCGTAGTATTCTTCTCTAAGAACGATAGGTATTCCAAAGGTGCAAAACACTTGGATTTAAAGTTCCTTATCATTAAAGATGAGATTCGGAAATAAAAAGTGTGTTTAGAACATATTAACACATATCTATCTCATGATAGCATATTCATTGACTAAAGGATTACAACCAAAGGCTTTTAAAGAACATGTGTTTAAGATGGGTCTTGATTGTATTGACGATTGATGTATTAATGATGATGTTCTAACACTCTTGAGCTCAATAATATATTGTTTCTGATTTTATTTCTTATTCTCTATGCTTATGCATGCATGATTGTTTAAATAAGAAATTCGTATGTTTTTTTCATAACAGTATGTGGACTGTATGATGTTTATATACAATTTAGGAACCTGACATGATAGACCCTTAATGTTGTGGTGTATGGAATGAAGTATATGACTATACTATGTATGATCGCCATAACTCACGTTGTGTGGTTTGTCATGTTATGGTGTTTATGATATTAATGGTTGACATATTTAATTTTGCTAGCCTTATGTTATACTATTAAACATAAATGTGGAACATCCGGCAAAGTGGGAGAATGTAAGAATGTGGTCTGGATGTTATGACCCACATTATTTAATAAAACTCATTTACAGTTGGTTTGGGTTTCCTAATTAGTTTAATAATAAGATTATATCTGGTCCATTAAACTAGTGTTCGATTGATGTACTAGAATAAATGGTTATGAGTATATAAACTAGTCATTCCCCTGTCCTACAACACAACAACAAATTATTGTGTCAGTAGAATAGAGTTGGCTCTCCACCTGGCTGTCTACTCTCAAGAGGGTCAATGGGAAGAAACTAGTTTATAGAGACTGTTGGGATTTTCCTGATGATCTGGTGTTATATTGCATAATGACGAATTTCGCTCAAGGTATGTTGTATGTGCTCTATTTAGTGGTTGTTATTAACTATATTCAAGATCTTTGGGCATGATTGTTTAATGTTAATTTGTCATGTTAAAATTAACATTTACCTCATCTAAACAGATGTGCGTTCCATCTTGCCTCCCTACCTTTTCAGCTTACGCCATACTTGTTATAACTCCTCCTATCTTTGGCTTTTCAGACTTAACGACTTTAGACTCTTCAGGTAGAGTTTATAGCAAAACCTTCTTATCAGAGCCAACTCGGTCACAAAACTGCTTTAACATATTTCGGCCTCTCATCCACTTGAGCATCAGTTTCATGTGTGTCTTGCTACTTAACCCATTAATACCAGCTTCCTACAAGGGAATCAACAACACTAGAGCTCTTTAACTCACCGGAAGCAAAAATTATACACGATACATAGTTATGGTACCAAGCAAAATATAGGACTCTGAAAATAAAACTACGAGCAATCAACACGCTTGAGGATGTTACAGTACTTGTGGCCATAACTAATCAACCTTATTGAGAAAAACACAGTACTGTGAGTATCAGATTGATGAAGCATTGCCACTACAGTACACTAAGTAGACACCATAGCAAGTGCCACAGAAAGATAACAAACAAAACTGATGAGTATAGGGGAAAAAATGAGCCTTGGAGTATTGAACATGACATATGCACAAAGTCCATGTGAGGCATTTTTCATCCATTAGAGGCCCTTATGGAGTATTAAACAGACCCATAAACATGCCAACAACCATTACTATTACCAGTGTGTCAAGGCTCCTTTGAAGACCTAGTAATAAACAATGGATGATAAAGAGAAATGGGGGCAGGATAATTAGTCAATGATCATCCAGATGTTGAAATTTAGAGGGATTTTCCAGATGAAAAAAAAAATAATGTTAATGAATGATAAGTGCAATTTTCTCAATTTCAACAAACCATATCTCAAATCAATAGTGCAAATTGTTCAATGACATCTATGCTTAAAGGTGTCAAATCCAAGGAATCAACAATTCGGCCTGAACCAAAACGAGGATGAATGAATACAATAAAAACTATAAATCAACCAAAAATTCTCTCAATTACTCACCAGCTCGTCGTAATAGAGTAGTAATTAACATAAACTCAAGGGCAAAAGTCAAATAAAAATAAAATATGGAGAATATAGTAATATAAACCTTGGCGTGATTCCAGGTATTGGAGACGGTAAAAGGGCCGTGGTGCTTGATTATGTGATATAGCGATTTGGCAATGGAAGCTGCCGCTTGCTGCGGCACCCTTGGGTTTATCTTCCTCAGGTTCGCAGCGCATTTTCTCAAGAAGTTCGCCTTCATCGAAGCTGTGCCTCTATTTTTCCACCATTTCAACCACATTTCTTCCTCACTCTATTCTCTTCTACTCTCGCCTGCAGACTACTACACCGGCAATGACGAGTAATCACGCGATCGCTATCATAATCCCTCAAAACTCTATTCTACGGTGGGCCTAAAGGGAACCAAATTAAAGATGTTGGACTTGTCTAAAAGTGCAATCCCAAGTAGCCAACCCAAAATGGTAGTATCTCAGAGGTGGACGGTAGTTTCTTCAAAACTTTTGGGAGATATTTGTAATTATAATTAGCCCACTTAAGAATGAGCCCTGATTGAACATATTAAACGAAAAACCGGGTTCACTTGTGGAATTAGGGTTTCCCTCCGTTGGGGTACTACATAAATAAGCACCGCCGCCACCAGGTTATCTTCCGCTTCTTATAAACCCTACCACTCCACTGCGTTTCCCCTCATCCGCTGAACCAGTGAAAATGGTACATCTCTCTTCTCTCTATTAGTTTGAAGTTTCAAACGAATCGTTTTCAATTATTGTTTTGTTTTTTCGCCTATCTTCCTAAATGTTTTTTCGTTTAAATTTTAATTGATTCGTATTTGAACTCCTTTTTCCGTCGATTGGTTGAGCAGGTGAAGTACTCGAGGGAGCCCGAGAATCCAACCAAGTGTAATTTCTCTTACCCTTTTCCTGTGGTATTTTTCGGGAAAACTTTTCATTTCAATTGTCCGGATTGCATCGTGATTGGGTTTATTTCATCTGGTAAATGCAGCCTGTAAAGCCCGGGGATCTAATCTTCGTGTTCATTTCAAGGTATCTTTTCACCCAGCTCTTTTTATCCATTATAAGTATTAGTGCAATTAATGTGTCTATTGTTTATGTAAAAGCTGCATGGTTTTTAAATTATCTGTGTTCAATTGGATTGTTGTTCTGCAATATAACCTGATGAAAAAAGCAGGGGCTTGTTGCCTTTTTGTTGTGAACGGGCCTCTCGTAAACTTCAGGGAAATATGACTTGCATTGTTATTGGGTGAACCTCTTGATTTTTCAATGATGTAAAGGTTCAGTAAACGATGCTAAATTTTTTTTATTTGTTGTTGTTCTACCTATAATTCTATTGGGATTTCCATTTGGGGCAGTTAATTTGAATAGACAGGGTTCAATTGTATTGTGGATTCCTATTGCCACGTTTTTTGACATATGTATGTTTATGCTATACTTTACTTTTGCAGGGGTCTTCCAAATTGCATCTTGTTTCTGAATTTAAGCTATCTTATCTAAAATGTGTCTGCATTCCAAATTGTTCAGAAGTTGCAATTTTTTAACTGTCAAGTCTTGGATCCTCCTTAGGCATAAGCAGGGATTGTGTGTATCGACCTGGTGCCAATTTTATCAATGCACTTTGTTCGAAAGTGTTCTCTGCAATACCATGATTTGGGAAGATGGGCAGTTGTGTTTCATATCTTGTTGAAAACTTTCAACAATCATCTTCCCTACATTTTCATAACCATGTGATGTGGTGTTTGGTTGAAATTTTACTCCATATACTAGTATTAGTTTTAATGGCATTCAAAATTCTTTTATGACAGTGGGTTATTATTTTCCACACCATATCATTAACTGGGTTTGTTGGATCTCAATTTGCCATATGAATGTGATCAGAATAACATTGGTAGCTTTTGTTTTTGTGGCAGAACACAAGGGAAACTGCACATGCCATCCGGAAGCTTCCCTTAGGCAAGGCTAAGAGGTATTTGGAAGATGTTTTGGCCCATAAACAGGCTATTCCCTTCACACGCTTCTGTGGAGGTGTTGGGCGTACTGCTCAGGCCAAGAACAGGCATTCAAATGGACAGGGTCGCTGGCCAGTTAAATCTGCTAAGTTTATTTTGGATTTACTGAAGAATGCTGAAAGTAACGCTGAGGTATCATCATTCACCATCATTCACACAAGATAATCTTCATTATTTGGATCTCCTAAATTCTAATGTTAGATATTTATATTCGCAGGTGAAAGGCTTGGATGTGGATTCGCTTTTCATTTCTCACATTCAGGTCAATCAGGCACAGAAGCAAAGACGCCGAACTTACCGCGCTCACGGAAGAATTAATCGTATGTCTTATTACGGTCTTTGTTTATAATATCTGTGGTGTTGTCAATACTAACTGGATGATTAAAAAAACTTGGCAGCCTACATGTCTTCCCCGTGCCATATTGAGTTAACTTTGTCCGAGAAGGAAGAGCCTGTCAAGAAGGAGGTAATACTTGGAGATATTGTTGTACAAATTGCGTTGTCTAAAATTGTTATTTTAAACTTTTTTTGTCAAATTTGGCAGCCGGAATCACAACTGGCTACTAGCAAGTAATAGGTAAAGCGCCGTATCACTGGACGAAGAATCATGCTTAAGATCTCAATGCATAGGGATGGATACATGTTTACTTCAAAACAGGTTTACGACCTGATGGATGAAAGTTTTGCTAATGATTATTGAGTTCTAAGTAGATACTTGATTTGTTCCAAATGAAATGCCTAATCCTTGTTTGGCTGGGCTATACATTAAATCAATGCTTAACAATGAATGATATATTCTTGAGATCTTTAGTAGTCTTTTTATGTTTTGATACTGTTTGGATGTCCATGTTGGTAGTGAAAGGCCACGGTCTTTAATTTAGGCTATGATGTAGTCACACGAGGCTTTCTCAAAGAAAAAAGAATTTTGACACTTGTAAAGATCCAATTGGAGACATTTAGACCATTATCAAATGAGAAGGGGCAAAGTGATTCTTTGAGTGTGGGAGAGGGATTACTAAAATTTTCCAAGAGAAATCTTGCATGATTTTTGTCATATTTCCAGTAGAAAAAAAGCCAGTGTATACGAGACCAACGTGGTAAAAAATGTATTTGGTATCCCAGTAGATAAATCGGCTGCCCCAATGCTGTCCGTCAGCATTTTCATGGACAACGTCAAGTACTCCTAGGAAATTTTAACTTGTCTTCGAACATTGAAAATTATTCCTTCCTGTGGTGGAAAAGAAGAGGTTTGGGAGAGGGGAATAAGAAAATAAAAGTTGCAACACTTTTTGACTATATATTTGTTTATTGAAATGACATAGTAAATTGAGAAAGGATAGAGATAAAGGTGTAGTTGTAGTAGCCTCTTGGTGATTCCCCACTAACTCTTCTTCACCACCCTGCTATGACCCTTGTGCCGAAATGCCAACTGAATAGTACATGTTTAATGCTTGCATTTGGGTCTAATTCATTGTTTTGGTTTGGATCTAGTTCATACGATTGAAAATATTAAGTAGCATTAAAAAAAAAAAAAATTGAAGAATACAAAGAAACCAAATCAAAGCTCTGACGACTTCCCAATCGACAACTGTGTCACAGCAAATGGATAAATTATTTCTTTTTAAACTATTTCCTCCTTTACTATCCAAAATGCAGGAACAAAATCTCTCGGTTGCAAAACACACCATCAACGCAACAACAATGGCAAGAACCAGACATTTTGCAATCTTTTTCCCATTAAAAAAAGCTAGTTAAGCTAAAGTGCTCTTCTACTTCAACAAAGTGTGTAATACAAATACCAACATGTAACCAAGAGAAAACAATAGCCTCAACTTCATTAGCTGCGACGACTTCCCTAAACTTCCATAGTCTCTCATGCCATATCCTTAAATGGGTTTGATCTTGAAGTGAAGAAGATGAGAGAGAAGACAAAACACTTCAAATCCTACAAACATGTTACCCAAGGCAATAAATTTTTACCTGTAATGGAGTGATAAAAAACAGAAGAAAATCTGGCTTTAAATCAAAGAAAATTTCAAACATGAAAGAATAATAATAATACAACCCCCAATATCCCAACTCTCAGAGCATAATAAAATACAGGGCAACAAAAATACAATAAAAATTAACCAGCCATCGACAGATGCATAATGAGGAAGGCGCAGCAAGCACAATGGAATTTGACGGTGGATGGGGCATGGAAAAGGAAGCAATACAACTTTAATCCATGAGGGGTTTTCCGGAAAACCATGAGTAGACTCTTCTTTCAATAGTTCTCAATCATCAAAAACACAATCTAAACTGTTTCCCACTTAAAAACCTATTCATTTGAAGACCCTCTACCTTATTATATGCACGCACCACATGTGTATACAATGATGGTAGATTTGGTAAAACAACATCATTATGCTATTGATTTTTTTTTTTTTTTTGCTTTGGTAATACGGATTACCTTCGTTTTTCTATTCTCAAAACAATTTACCATGGAAACACCAAAAAGACAAAGCTTCTGATGCACTTAAACTTTCAGAATTGCAAAGCTCTTAATTCTATATTTCTTGTAATATTAAAATCTGAGATAACAGTATGTTGGAGCTTTAATATTATAGGACATCTGTAAAGTGTTAATAACATTTACAGTAAAAACTACAAAATATGGATATCAGAAAGGAACATCCCCTAGAGGGGCTCTCGAACTAAAATAGTAAACTACATTTGAACGAAGAATCCAAATGAAATAAATAATTTTTGTTAGCCCAGCTCTCAACAACAGAGGAAAAAACACCTCTACATATATCAAATTCTCAATCTAGTCATAGTCTAAATCTCAAATAGCATAAGAAAGATGGTCATATAAATTTTTTGCTGTGTATATACATACATGAACTTTTTTTGTTGAAGGCATCCTCCCATTGGGTAGCTTAAACCTGTGGAAATGTTGAGGTTCCTAAAGTTTCTCCCGTGTTTCTTTTTTTTTACCTAAATACCACTTCTTCACTCAGGTATTTTCTAAACGACACGAACTCCAAGAACTCGTGGCCGAAGTCCAACTTGTGACCCACGTAGTACCTCAAGTAAAACTCCCCACGTAGTACCTCAAGTAACCTACTCGAGGACGTAGTCCAATCACTCTCACAGATTCTTTTCTCTCGTCCGGCACCGGTTCCGCCACTAAGGGTTTCTTAGATTGGCAGCAAATATAGTTTAGGGTTAATATCAAAAGTACCCACGGAGAGGTTAACCAATAGGGACTTCCTATTTGTATCACAAATTTGCTATTTGTATCATAAAAAATAAAAATAATTATAAAATTGACCAAAAAACTCTTATGAACAAAAATCTTGAGAAATTGACAATTTTTTGTAAAAAAAGACACAAAATCGCGTTTGTGTCCTTATCGAAAACGCATAAAAAAATATTTTTGACATTTTAAATTTAGCTCGGATGACGTTTCAAATAATACAAAACGCTAAATCTGTGCGATTCTGTTTATAAAAACGTAATACTTTAACGATTAATCCATCGTGAAAATGTTAAAATTGGATGTTTCTACCATGGTTCACTCGTTAAAATGGTACGTTTGTATTTCTATTTTATTTTTAAAATATTGCGTTTGAACTATGATTCGCTCGTAAAAATGGTGTGTTTTTGACATGTACACATGTCCAAAAACGTTTACATACATTCAAGTGAATTGGAGAAAAAAAGGTGAAGTCAAATATAGCACTTGACTACAAAACAACTTTCCAAAAAACAAATTCAAACAAATTCTTAACTAAAAAAACATTCGGGCTATCATTTTGTTGATGTCGAAAGAAGATTTAGCACGAGAATCATCACGATATGGTAAGTTTTCGAATCGTAAAGTAATTTGTTTTTCTTGGAAAAATGTAGTATGAAACACGCCAAAATGACGTTTAGGAAGCGTTTAAACGCTGCACTTTAGCTATTTCGCCATAGTTTAATCGCTTTTTTGCTGCGTTTAATACAGTTATTATATAAAAAGTGTTGCGTTTTTTACTTCTGTTATGTAAAAAGTGATGCGTTTTTTATATGTATTATATAAAAAGTGCTACGTTTTTATGTACTGAAATCATAAATCTTCAGCGTTTTTTGGTACAAAAACTAAATCTTGCTGCGTTTATTGTGTAAGGAATCGTGAAAATCATGCTTTTTATTTATAAATTATGTAAAATATATTGCGTTTTTTATTGTAAGAATCGTAAATGTGCCATGTTTTTGGTAGAAATAATTGTAAGAATTCCTTTTTTTTTTTGTATGATAATGGTTAAAATGTTTCGTTTATACTGTTGCGTATGGAATTTTGACTGTATTTTTGTATAATTGAATATTAAAAGTGTTTAGTTTTAATTTATGTGTGTATTTACATACAGGATGACGATGATGAGTACAACGAGGAGGAGGAGGATGAGGAGGTTTATGAGGCTTAAGAGGAAGAGGAGGATGAAGAGGAGGATGAAGATGACAATGAGGCGGATCATGCTGAAGGAGAGGCGGTGGAACTTGAACCTGGCGCAAATTTAAGTGGTTATTTTCAGATTGATAGAGAGTTTCACACTATTAGTAAGGCTTTGAAACATTGCCAGAAAATAGCTAAGCGGCTTAAGTTCCTTATTACAAAGAGATGGGGTAATCAAGATTTTGCCACGTACTACTTTTCGTGCAAGCGATGGAGAGATCCTGCCAAAGCCCCTCTCCCAACCAGACGGAAGAATACAAGAAGGAGCGGCACTAATTGCCCCTTCAGGTTGACCTGTAAGAGAATTGACCTGGGACGTCACAAGGTTTATACAAATCCAGGAACAGCGTCAACTCACAATCACACTGGTATTACATTATTTGCGCATAATAGTAATTAAGTTTATTGATGTTTTGTATTTATGAATTATTATTATATTTAAATGGGATTTACAGGTATAATGCATCCATATGGGCACAGACAGTTGAGCCATTTTACTAAAGAGTCAAAGGCTGTTGCTGAATTTATGCTTGGGGCGAATATGAAGCCAAATTGTGTTTGGGAAGCTGTTAAGAAACAGTTTCCCGATTCCCAGGTACCAATCTAATCAGTGTACAATTTGAAAGGAGAGATGAAGACAGCTGGGTTGGCAGGTAGAAATATTGGGCAGCAATTTATGCATTTGGCTGAGGAGAATCAGTATTATGTCAAGATTCTCAAGGATGCGAACACTGATGAGATCACGCATGTCTTCTTTGCATATCCAACCTCAATTCAGATGTTCCACAGATAGTATTGGGTGGTGGGGATTGATTCTACCTACAAGACCAACAAGTACCAAATGCCTGTCGTTGAGATGGTAGGTATGACTCCTACAAATAAGAATTTCAATATTGCATTTGCTATTGTTAGAAATGAGACAAAGGATACATACAATTGGGTGATGAGGAACTTGAGATTTTTGCTGCCGGCTAGTTTGGTACCTAGTGTGATTGTGACAGATAGGGAGTTGGGTTTGTTACAGCCAATTAAGGATCATTTTCCCGTTTCACATCACTTGTTATGTTTGTGGCATATTGGCCGTGATGTCAATGCGTGGTTGGAAAAAAATGTTGGGAGAAGAAACAAAAACTTAGCATGTGATATCTATGAAAACTGGTGGAAGAAAATTATTAAGGCTCCTACTGTAGAGGAGTTTAACCGTTTATTGCAGAATTTCAAGGTTTAATTGAGCCGTTGGCTGTTGATTATTTTGAGACTACATGGCTCATTCATAAGGAGAAATTTGTTCGTGCTTGGACAAATCAATTTCTCCACTTTGGTAATACTTCCACTAACAGAGTAGAGGCTTCGTATGCTGCTATGAAAGATTGGTTGAATTCTTTCACAAATTCTCTTGACACTTTGTTCACAAAAATTGACTCCCATCTCAG
Organism: Knoxia roxburghii; assembly: GCA_030378225.1. NCBI lineage: Eukaryota > Viridiplantae > Streptophyta > Magnoliopsida > Gentianales > Rubiaceae > Knoxia > Knoxia roxburghii. Next base: position 13,386,631 of record CM059422.1, on the reverse strand, counting down.
CCACCTGTACCCTCACGACTCAAACAAGTATGCAAGGATTTCCATATTGTTATTTGAACAAGTATGTGTCACACCATTGTTTGAAGTTGGTGAGGAAAGAAGTTCGAAGGAAGAATAAGTTGGCTGGCGCAGTAATCGAACAATGTGGATGTGTGCCCAAGGTGACACGTGGGATTCCCTGTGCTTGTGACATATTCAAGGCTCAGTCATTGTCGGAGTATCCCCTACTCCCACACGTACAAGAGTTTTGGAAGAGGTTGACCATTGTGCCATCATAGGGGGATTCGAATTACATTGATGAGGACATCATGTACATTTTAAATATATGAACTTTAATAATAGTCATTTGATTTCACATTTTATAATTTTCTTAAGTAGTTTACATTTAATATATTTATTTGTTAAGGTATTTCAACGAGACTGTCGTCCTTACAGTCTCTACCAGTCCGTCTTTTTTGGCCCGTCTGTTGAATAGGGCGTATGTAGAGGAGATGCACCCTGACATGGCCAGTGTTGGAGAGCCAGATGTGTCGGGTCCCCAAAGGGGGCGCCCACCAAGTAGATTACATCATTCTGTGATGCGCGAGTGGAGCTCACGAGAGAGAGCCACACGTGGCCAACGTGGCAGGTGTCGCTCAGGTTCATCCGGCCGATCTACTGGTCGCTCACACTGCATTCATACAGGCTCCGATGGTCATTCTCCATTACATACAGGTAAATAAGCATTTTGTTATGTTTAATTATAATTTTGTAGTTGCATTTTTATTATATTTTTTGGTCGTGTATATACATTATACAGTTATGTTTATTCCATGAAATAAAATTACTTGACAGGTTTTGGTGGAGACATTCATTGTGTGCCAGCATTTTTTCAGCCTTACTGTACAGGCTGGTCAGATGTCATTGGGGATGGCCATTGTGGTTTTCGAGTCATTTCTACTTATCTTTTTGGCCACGAGAAATACTGGAGATTAGCTCGCAGATCATTGAGTGGAGAGATTACGAGCCATCCAGACAGGTATCGAGGTGTATTCCAATCTTTGGAGTTGAGGCCCCCTGATGGTGATCACGTGGCTATGGTACTTAGGCGAATAAGTTTTGAAGGCACAGACTGTGGTGAGCAGCATTGGATGGCTACACCTACGAATTTGTTCCCGCTCGCCACTTATGCAAATGCACTGGTAATATATTTGAGCGGAACTCGTCCAGATGGAAATTATTCTGTATTACCTTTGTATTCTTCCAGTGCCGACACATAACCTGAAAGGGTTATGACACTTACCCATGTAAATGGAAACCATTACATACGTGTAGATGTGGTCGATAAGTGCCCTATCCTATCGTTGAGCTTTGTTTGGCAACATCAGCGTCATGCTGAAAGTGTGGGAGATTGGCCAAGAAATTTGGAAACTAGATTTAATGCTTGGACTGCACTACGTGGTGGCTAGTATCTATATTGTTATGTGAAATATGTTGTATTATTCATATCATTGTAGTAAAATTTGTAACTTCAATTTTTTTTTTAAGTTAGTTGCTGTTCTTCAACAAAATTTAATAACCTGATGTATTTTATATGTTCGTCATATCGTTGTTTTTTGTACGAGGTGCTAGTTGCTGTAGACGTGGTTAGATAACTTTTGGGACGTGGAATGGTCAAATATAGAATAAATTATATGGGTGAAGTATACAATAAATTATATGGATCAAATATACAATAAATTATATGGTTCAAATATACAATAAATTATACAATCAAAGTATGAACAAATAATAAATAATACACATCATATGGATCGGTCAAACTCATCCTCTAAGTCAGCAGTTCCAGGTGCGAACTCCGCGTACAAATCTGGTGCTCGCTCCCGCACTGCATCTAAAAGTGCATGATGATGCTGTCCAAACCGACCCATTCACTACAAATATTTAAACAATATATTAGAGGCAACTAAATTGAATTGAATTTAATAAAAAATTAATTTAAAATTTTAAATAAATACTTACAAACTCTGAGGCAGCACGACGGGGTCGACGTGGCTTTATAACAGCCTGAGGATCGACAGGAAGGATGCGCGGACGTGAACACTCTCTAAACCACTCTAAATACCAGTCCACGCACGCACTACGAGGAACAGCCCCCCAGTCAGCTGCCTCCCTATGAGGGAAATCCCTGTGGATGTCGTACCGAACTCCTCCCATGATGACTCGGCATACTCCACGGCGTGTCTGACCACATATGGCCTTCCAGTGTAGCCGCGGTAAGTATCCCTGCCGGGACGGATGAATCGAGCGGGCATCCACTGAACATATCCGAGCTGGCGCACGTATCGATTGGGCATGTACCGCTCAATGTGATCCCTGTACGCAATCAGTCCTCGATACAGGGCATGCACGACGACCGTATGACATCCAGGTAACCTTTGAAAATTATTTGAAATTACTTAAATAATAAACTATATAAAACTTATATTAAACCAAAATATAATTTTTATATTTAATAAATATTTACTAACCATTTCCGCGGTTATCTCGTCCAGCGCAAGGCGTATGGAGCTCAGGCGCTGCTCTGTACCACGGTGGCTGTCGATGGCCCACCTCGCTGAACGCGCCTGTGTACTATACAATGAGAGGGGCATCGGATGGGGTCTAAAATCTTGGAAGTGCTCGTAAATCCATGATTGTAACAGAGTCATGCATCCAGCGAAGCTCTGTGTCCTGTGGCGACTCGCGCAACCTAAATGGTGTACAGGAATGCAAGTGTCGCTGTGCCCCATGCCTCATGTCCAACCTGATCCATCCCCTTCCTTACCTGTACTACAGGGGCTGGCATAAACTTATTGGAATCTTGTCTGTAAATAGACAAGTCCCAATAAGACTCCATACAAGAGCGGCCACATCTGAATCGTCCTTGGCACGCTGCATACACCTCTCGATCACCCTCTGTGTCGAAAAGCCACCATTCTTGTACAAATCACCGTCTAGTCGCTCATCTGGAGGAATCTCAAGCAAACCCCTAGACCATGATAGTATGGTGAAAGACGGTGTAACCTCAGTGATCAATCGACCATCTACTTGAATCCTCAAAATCTCCCACACATCGTGTAGAAGGACGGTCATCTCTCCAAATGGGAGGTGGAACGAATTCGTATCCGGCTGCCACCTCTCCAAAAACGTATTGATGAGAGGCTCATCAATGCTCCGGTGCATAATGCCGGGAAGGTGTCCAAGTCCCGTCTCGCTCAAAATATGTGCACCCTCTACCGTCATGGATGCAATTCACCTCTCGAACATATCGTACATACTACCCCTATTGTGGCATCTAAGGTGGTATCTGGTAGGCACCCCCGCCTGCCAATACCTAGATACCACATACCCTAAAAACTTGGGATCAAACTATCATCTATAGGACCCCCCTCAACGGGCCCTGTAACTAACCAACTCCGATCCTGCTTCACGCGCTTCCTAGGGTGAACTAAATTGACAAAATATAAAACTCATATAAATAAATATATAAATTAACTAAACAACTTAAAATAAACAAGTAAATAACAAATTAATTCAATTTAAAATTAAATCAATTAATTCAATGTAGTTGTCCTGGATGTGGTGATAAATGTTTGTGGACGTGTTGATTGTTGATTCTGTGCGTGGTGCTAGGTGTTTTTGAACGGTGTTCAAGTTGTTGTTTTTGGACGTGGTGCTAGTTAATGCAATTAATAATCAAGATCAATTAAAATAAATAACTACAAAAACTAATTAATGTAATTAACAAATAAGTAAAATAAGCAAATACATAAGCAATTAAAATAAATAATGAACTATATAAAAAATACACAATTAAATCAAGCAATAAACTAATTTTATCAACAATTAAATTAAAACAAATAATTATTATAAATAATTATGTAAATAAATTCAAACATGTACCTGAAGTAGGATTGACCTCCTCGAACTGTCCGTTGCCCGGATTCCTATACCGGACGGTCCTCTCAGCGTGTGGGTGAGAAGGGTCCCCTCCGTAGGTATCCCCCTCACCCTGTTCATCGAGTGGGCGTCCACTCCCACTGGCCTCCTCTTGCTGCGGCTGCTCCTCCTCCGCACGGTGCGGCTACTCCTCCTCCTCCTGTAGCCCAATAGACTCGTTCTCACTATCATCAGTGTCATCGGAATCATTAGTATCATAATACTCATCCTTCAACTGAAATGAGGAGTCATCTCCACCAACACCTCCTCTACCACCTCCACCTCCAACGCCACCTCCACCTCCTCGTCTACCACCTCCTTGTCCACCACCTCCTCGTCCGCCACCTACACCTCCACCTCCTCGCCCTCCCTCAGAAATAATAACACCTCCTCCACCACGACCTCTACCCATCCCTCTACCTCCTCCTCTCCTAACTGGTACCTTCTGTCTTCTAGCAGAAGTTGTGGGACGCTGCCTATCTACTTGCGGCTTTAACTTAGCGCTACCCTAAATAAATAAATAAATATAAGCTATTATATTATAAACTTAAAATGTGAAAGTAAAATTAATAAAATAAGTACAAATTGTATAAGCACCACCAAATCAGCATTTTTAGCAAACAAAACGCAGCCTATTAACGTTTTCATTACTAAGAAACACAGTTAATTGAAGTTTCTGTCAAGGTCAAATGCTACTACTCAGTATTTGATGTGATCAGAAACGCACCAAAATTGCATTTTCGTATATCCAAAACGTCATCGGCCGATGTTTGAGGGTGAACAAAACACCACTGATATGCATTTTTCATAGGCCAAAAATAGATATAAACGGTCATTGACTACAAAATTGCTACAAAACTACGTTTCTACAAACTTAAAACGCACCGAAACTGCGATATCTAACCTAATTAACGCATAAAAATAGTGTTTCATGCAACTCAAATCGCAAAAACGGGACGATAATGCGCAGAAAATCAGATAACAACAAAAATTATCGAAGAAAACTATTTTTACCTTGTTTATCATTGGACCGTTGCCCGCGCTATGTCTTTGCGATGATTCGCCATCTCCTCCGTCCACTTCTGCGTTTTTTGCCGTCAAAATCGTTCGATAATCGCATTTTCAAAATAATTTCGCCAAAGGGTTTGCAACAATGATGCGTTTTAATTGTTTAACTGATTTTTAGATTGGGATAGTCACAAACGTGACATTTTAGCGAGTGAACTATGGAGAAAATGCACCATTTTAACGAGCGACCCATGGTTGAAACACTGTGGTTTGACGTTTTTGTTTGCCAGGAAACGTTAAATTGGTACGTTTTGGGTTGTTATTATCGTCGCATTTTAACATTTTAGTTGTATTAAAACGTCATCTGCATTATATTTTCCAGGTTACAAACGTTATTATCCGTGCTTCTGAATATGGTGAAAACGCAATTTAGTTGCGTTTTTGCCCAATACTTAACAATTTCGAACCTTTTTCCTTCATAAGGGCCTTTTGGTCATTTTATCATTAATTTTATTTTTTTGTGATACAACTAGCAATTTAGTTATACAAATAGCAATCCAGTTACCAATATGACCATGACATTTGAAAAATATCAAAACCGCTCGAAAAAAAAAAATGTTTGACCTGTAGTCAACCATTACTTACTTTAATTTAGCAAAAATAGAAAAATAATAGTGTAAATTTTAAAAATTTTCACTATAGTCTAAATCCAGTTTTGGTCATCATACTTTTAAAACTGTTTTTTTGTCAATAACTTTTGTATTTGATGTCAAAAATGGTCATTTTATCAATGTTCGTTACGCTTAACATAAACGTTGTCACATGACTATTTTACGAGGAGAAAATTGGTATTTTGACCAAATGTAAAGCACATGAACTACCCTTTTCATCTCTCTCTATTTTAGTTGTTGTTTTTGAAAAACAACAAGCACTTCTCATATGCATCGAGCAAAGAGTCCAAAAAACCTTAGGCAGCGATGAAATAGTGAAATCCAAAATCAAAATTCCTTTCACCAGTAACTAAAATAGCATCATTTTGGTGTAACCGAAAAACTCATTGTCGATAGAATGAGAACAGAGGAAGGGTGGTGATTATTTTGACTCATATATGGCTTACAGTAAGAAATTTGTTCATTGATTGCGTTTTGATCTCCTTTATTTTACTTGTATTTCTTATTGATCTGCCCATTAGATTTTTATTGGTCGCATACAATATTGAACTTGAACACGATTGAGGGAAAGCCCCTGTATGGGTGACCTTTGTTTACTTTGCATGCTGATATATCTAATAGAATACTCTTAAAAAAAATCCCCTCATATGCATAAAAAGTTGAATCTCAATTTTAAAAGTTTGATCTTTTCATATAAACTCTCTGCCATATGAATGTGTTATATACATTACGAATATTAAAGTCTTTGTATTGGATAAGTGTTTTACTTAAAAATTGTTGGAATATAGTGCAATTGCATTGTTGAAGTTTGATAAAGTATGGCATGAGTTTTGTACTAGCTGTTTTATATGTCAAAATACAGAACCAAACTCTACTTTATTCACTAAAACTGCATCACAACGATTAAATAAATGGTGAAAGATACATATGCTATGAAGGGGGTGAGTCTGATTACTTTGATTTGGTTGTTGGTGATAGGTTTAGCTTTCACACCCTTAATAGGATGTTAATAGAGATAGGGCATGACAAGAAAGCAATGGTGTTGTATTATTATCTTGACTCTAGAAGTGATCTTAATACTAGATTGAGGGAGTATCAAACCGATAGACATATGCTCGATTTTATAGCTTGGGTTAAGTATTATAAGGTCATGGAAGTATATTGTGACCACGAACTGAAAAAAATCATCCTTGGAACTCCATTGGCAGTTTTCCCTGAAGATAAAATTTAGAAGCCTAAATCATCTGTGGTTATTGAAGAGATTTCAGAGAAAATAAGGAAGTGTATTGGTGCGATGAAAATGAAGGCAGAGATTGTTCTTACAATTGGGCACGAAAAATTAAAATAGGATTTTAGGATACCATTTGTCATTCAAATTGGATGGATAGAACCAGTAATAGATATGGATGGAGAGAGAGTGTGTGTCAATGGTGAAGGTGATTTTTTAAAGGGTGGGGGGGAAAATGCAACAATAAATATATTGGTGATAAGGGCGGTGATGAGAATCCCGTAGATATGTATGATAAAGATGGAGTTGATGGTGATCATGGGGACCAATCCTTAGAGGTGCAGGATGAATATGGAGGTAATAGTGATCATGGGGGGTTTGAGGAGCAACCACTAAATATGGATGATAAAGATTGAGGTAATAATGATAATGGGGGATTTGAGGACCAACCCTTATATGTGGAAAATGACAATGGTGATAGTGGCGATCGAGATAGTAGTGACAAGTTGGATAATTAATTTTCACAGTATTTTACTGCCTTTCAAAACAATGAAGATTTCGAGGAGATGTTAGAAGACATAATGAGGGATCAAGAAGTTAGGAATGCTTAAAATCTTGCTGATATGGTTTCAGAAAATAGGGGGGATATGGATATGTGGCTACTGAAGAGGCTGAAAACAAGGGGAAAACTAGAGATGATGTTGCTGCCAATAGTGAAAATAGGGTAGGAGAGGAAGTTGATGGTTTTGTATAGGCCAAAAACAGACGAGGTGATGAAGGTGAGAGATCTATAGATGATAGTTATGAGCAGGAAAAAGGAGCAGAAATACCAAATTTGGTTGATGTATATACAACAAGTTCTACGGAAGTTGAGACAACCGAAACTCAACAGGACACTTAGAGGGTGATGAACAATGTAGAAGTGAAGAAAATCTAATGCAAGATAGTGAGAATGAAATAGAAGTTAAAGCAAATATTTTAGAAGACAATGTCAATGTTGGTCTTCACAGCAAGAATAATTTAGAAGATGAATAAAAATGTCCAGTAACGTATAGTAACTATAGAGATTTTATGGGGAATGTGGTTCCCACCTTTATAGTTGGTCAAAATTTTAGGTCTAGAAAGGAGTTTAGGGATACGATGCACAACTATAGGATTTTGACAAGTTATCCAGTCAGGATGTATACCAATGATAAAACAAGGTTGGTAGGTGCATAATTAATAAAGTTTTTGGGCTTGATTGTGTGATGGTTATGGCCTATTTCAAGTGGTTTAATTGGTTTTTTTTTTGTTTTGAATTATGATTTTTGGTGTTTGGTAGGGTGTTTTTTGAAGGAAATTGGCGAGCAAGGGGCTAAAGTGCAAAGTCTGAGGAGTGGTGTTGATTTGGAAAATAAATGAAAAATTGGGGAAATTTACAAGTGGTATTAGATAAATAAAAGACATTTGACCCGGTAAAAGTTCAGAGGCGGCTATGAAAGATTTGGAGTTAAGATTGTTGGGGTTAACGCTGCAAGATTCGTGGGAAGTTGGAATGGAATATTTCTGCAGATAAATCATTTTTTATTTTTTTTATTGTTGGGATTTAATTGTTTTGAAATTTGTGAAATTTTTAATTACCTATAAGTAGAGGCATTGGAAGACAGAGGAAATCAACCTTTCCTCTGCAAAGGGACATAACTTTAGTTTAATTAGTCGTTGTAGTAGTAGAAGTTATCTTTAGTTGTCTTTAGTTTAGTTATTCCTTCATAGTTATTTTATAAATAAATTTCTTTTAACATTTTAAGTTTAGCAAAACTCCGTTTTTAATTTATTTTGAAATTCAAGCATATTCAATTTCACTTTTCAGATTTCTTCTCTTCTTAAAATCAATTCTTTTAAGTGTCTTTTATTCGTCCAAATATTTTCAACTGTTAATCAAGTTAGTGTTGGGTTTGAATACTAAAGCTTTGCTTGTATTAAACTATTTTCCAATTTTATATATCGATTAAATGTTTTAGTCAAATTGTTATATATTTTGTATATGATGTCCATTTATATTATGTAATTAGATGATAAGGTGTCTGGTGTGACACAGTATATCTCATTATTAATTAAAAGACATAATATATAAATGAGGTTCGTAACCGAGATAGTTTTTGATACAATGTCAATTTAGGTTATTGTGTGATTCAGAAATTGGTTTAACTAAACTAATTAAATCATATAGATATGCCCGGGGCATATTGAACATGACCATTTAGGACGAATTTTCTTGTACTCATTTAATAGACTATTCGATCATAGTATTCTATCTCTTAATCCTTAGACTTAAGCAGACATGAGGATTAGACATAGTGTACTTTGATCTCCCAAAGAGTGACTTGAGGTCAATAGTCTCGGTAGGTTGGGTGCACGTGTTTGATTGTTTAGTGTGCTGTTGCTTGTCGAAATGAAATCATGTACCGGTGCGTCCGGGGTGATGGTGCTCCCGAGATTAGCTCGTTATGTTTATTATACTAAACCCAACTGGTGTACTTATGTCCGATATAGTAAAAAGGCCGAGTGGTACTAATCTCAGATTATAAGAAGTTAATTAATTAATTTATCAGTAAATTAATAAAGTAATGAGCACTATATCTTTGATGTAGGGAAATTAAAGAATAATTAATTTAGTTGTTCCGGAAGCAATTCTGGTGTAGGATGATAGTGTCATAATTCATCCGTTAGTGGTACGATTAATTGTGTAGTGGGTTAATTGATAAAGTATAATTAATTATTTAATTAATTATTTCTAAGGGTTAATTAAGTAATTAACAAAGTGGAATTATTTAATTAATTAATTAAGTCTTAAAGTTTAATTAGAATTAGAAAATCCTCGAGATTAGAAAATCTATTTAGATTTGAAAATCCTATTAGATTTGGATCCTAATTGGATTTGAAAACTAATTAGAAATTCTAAACCCATTAGGAAGGTCAATCATAAACCAACTTGGGGTTTCTCTTGTAACTCTATAAATAGACAAGAGATTAGCAATTCACAATACACAATTCATAAGTTTTCAAGACAAGAAAACTAGAGAGATAAAATTCTAGAGAGAGAATTCATATTTTCACTCTCAAAATCAGATCTTCCAAGCTCCGGGCAACAATATGCTTTCTGAGGTTCGGCCGGCGGTTCATCTCACCAAAACTTGGCAGCGCATTGAGTAGTGTACGTCAACGCAAAGGAGTTCCCGGCAGCGCGTGGCTTACACGTGCGAACAATCCGGGTGGTGGCGTTTCCAAGAAAATTTTGGCGAGTGGAGTTGTGGTGATTTGCTGATCAATTGCTCGTTAGTTCATTGCCCACACAACGTACGATCAAGTCTTGAGTCATACAAGATAATCACCTAAGTACACGCTTCAAGAGGTAATTCTTAAACTTCCGCTTTTATTAAGAATTTATTGTTGTATGACAATCGAATAAGTAGAAGCTAAGATCCTGCGCAATGGTATTTTTAGCAAGGGTTGGAATAGTAATTGCGCTAGAGCTTAGGTCTAGTCAAGAGTTCCGATTCTGGAATGCATAGCACGTAAGTGAATTTTTTACCGGGCCCGAGCAGATAATCTTTCGGTTAGGAACTGAAGCTAAATCCGACTCCCTTAGGATTTGACCCGATGCCACTACTGCTACAAATCATTGTAGTCCAGTAGCACGATTTCAATTTAATTTGACCAGCATGACAAAGCCTATCAAATTTTGGCGACATTGATTGATGACCTTAAATCCAACATGGCTCTCCTAATCAATTTATTACTTATGATGCATGATATTGGAAATATACATGGATTGGGGCATTTTGTTGGTAACTTAAGAGGTTCACCTTGGATGACGGTTGATATAATTTGCCCCACATGTCCTTTTCCGTCCTCCTCAGGTTTCCTTCTCCTTGTGCATCTATTTTTTAGAAATTTGGCGTATCTGGGCCTGTGCTCAATTGCCTCTAAAATAAGGATGTTAATTTCCACTTTGTGAAAGATTTCGCAGATTCCTTTATCTTCTTCTTCTTTCTTGGATTTACCAAACCTGCCAGGAAAATGAATATGAGTTAGAATATTATGATCATCATTCCCAATTTCAGCTCTTTCTTCTTTTTCATTTTCTTAGGTTGGTGTTTCCTTCTCAGTTAATGTCTGAATTTTTGGAACCTCACTCTGTATTCGCTCCCACTGTGAAGCGTCATAGCAATTGCATTTTCCTGTTTAGAAAGAGATGTACCTACTTCTGACTTACTCATCCTATTGGCCAATTGAGCTATTTGTCTTACAATGTTCTGAAAGTTAGCATGAGTTTCTTTTTGCCAAGCATCAATGTTGGCCCGAGTTTTCTTTTGAAAAGCTTGAGTGCCCATGGCCAGGTTTATAACTATCTCCTCCAAATTCACAATGGATTTTTGAGACACTGGTGAAATTTGATAGGGCTGCCTCATTGCTGGAGGTTGGTAAGCTCGTGGTTATTGAAATCCCGGTGGTCTGAAATTTGAATGCTGTTCTCTCCACCTTGATTTATTTTGTGTCGGGTATTGATCGTACCTCAATTGGGGCTGGCCAAAGTAACCTCCAACTGCATTGACATTCTCACTCGATTCATCCCTAATGGCTGGGCAAACATCTGTTGCATGTCTCGACAAGACTTTGTTTGTTGCATTTGCCCTACATCCAATTGACGTACTAAGTCAAGTAAAACATCTAAACGTTGGTCAATTGAACTCGTACTTACCTCAGAGATGTTCTCCGGTACGAGAATGACTCACCATAAACAAGAAAAAATAACAAAAATTGGGGGTTTGGTAAAAAAAATAAAGAAAAATTATTTAAATTCGTTTTACCCTAATCACGACTTATTTTTCTTATAGCAAGGGTTATGGGAGTTCTGCACAGCAGCCCTTTCTACCCCTTTATCTCTTAATCCACCAATGAAATTGGGTGATTTCTGGGCAGTCGGAATAGCAAGCCGCTAAAAGATTATCTGCCCGGGTCCGGTCAAAAATCTACTTTTATGCTACGCATTCCAGAATCGAAACTCTTGACCAGACCTAAATTCTAGCTCAATTACTGTTCCAACCCTTGCTTAAAATACCATTGCGCAGGATCTTAGGTTCTACTTATTCGATTTGTCACGCAACAAAAAATTCTTAATTAAAGTGGAAGTTTAAGAATTACTTCTTGAAACGGGTACTTAGGTGATCACTTATATGACTCAAGACCAGCTCGTACGTTGTGCGGGCAACGAATCAACGAACTAACAATCAATAAAACAACACAAATGCCGGGAAAAATCCAGTTGCCAACCCGAGCGTTTGTTCTACGTGCCGCCCGGACTTCTTCCACGCGCCGCCGGCCTGAACCAGGAAAAACTGCCGCCACCTCTTAGGAAGAAAAAGCTGCCTAGTTTTGAAGAGAATAAAACCGAATGCAAGAAAGAATTCTTGGAAATCCTCTCTCTAGATTTTCTCTCTCTAAGTTTCTTGAATTATGAAACTATGAATTGTGTATTGTGAATTGCTAATCTCTTGTCTATTTATAGAGTTACAAGAGAGACCACAAATTGGTTTAGGATTGACCTTTCTAATGGGTTTGGGTTTCTTAATTAGTTTCCAAATCCAATTAGGATCCAAATCTAATAGGATTTTCAAATCCAAATAGATTTCCTAATCTCTAGGATTTCCTAATTCCAATTGACCTTTAAGACTTAATTAATTAATTAAATAATTCTACTCTGTTAATTACTAATTAACCCTTAAGAATAATTAATTAAATAATTAATTCTACTTTATCAATTAACCAACTACATAATTAATCGTACCACTAACGGATTAATTATGGCACTACCATCCTACACTAAAATTGCCTCCGAAATAACTAAATTAATTATTCTTTAATCTCCCCACATCAAAGATATAGTGCTCGTTAATTTATTAATTTACTTATAAATTAATTAATTAACTTCTTATAATTCGAGACTAATACCACTCGACCTTTTTACTATATCGGACATACGTCCACTGGCCGGGTTTAGTATAATAAACATAACGAGGTCATCTCGAGACCACCATCACCCCGGATGCACCGGTACATGGTTTCCTTTCGACTAGCAACAACACACTAAGTAACCAAACACGCACACCCAACCTACCGAGACTATTGGCCTCAAGTGACCTCACTCTTTGGCAGATTAAAGTACACTATGTCTAACCCTCATGCCTGCTCAAGTCTAGGGATTTAGAGATAGAATACTAGGAACGAATAGTCTATTAAATCAGTACAAGACAATTCATCCTAAATGGTCATGTTTAAAACACCCCGGACATATCTATATGATTCAATTAGTTTAGACAAACTAATTTCTGAATCACATAAAAACCTAAACTGACAGTGTGTCCAAAACTGTCTCAGTTACGACACTTATTTATATATTATGTCTTTTAACCAATGATGAGATGTACTGTGTCACACCAGACACCTCATCATCTAACTACATAATATAAATTGACAATATATGTAAAACATATAAACAATTTAACTAAAATATTTAATCGATATATAAAATTGGAAAATAGTTTAATACAAGCAAAACTTTAGTATTCAAACCCAACAATCTCCCATTAATACTTAAGCTGCGCTTTAAGTATAATACTACATTAATATTACAACTATAATAATTAGAAAAACAGTCATGACTCTACTATGCCCTCCACGTGAGCTTCAAAGACTTTCGCAGTCAGCGTCTTCGTGAATGGATTTGCAAGGTTATCTTCTGATACCATCTTTGCCACGATCATGTCTTTCCTCTTTACGATATCTCGTATTAGGTGGTACTTGCGTTGTATATGCTTATTTGCTTTGTGCGCTTGTGGTTCCTTCGAGTTTGCTGCTGCACCATTGTTGTCACAGTTAACTGTGATCGATTTCTGCAAACCAGGAATCGCATCTAAGTCCACTAGAAAGTTCTTGAGCCACACTACTTCTTTTGCTGCCTTTGATGCTGCAACGTACTCATCCTCCATGATAGAGTCTACCATGCTATTCTGCTTGACACTCCGCCAAACTACGGCTCCACCTCCCAAAGTAAACATATACCCTGAGGTAGACTTGCTCTTGTCCCAGTCGCCTTGAAAATCTGAATCTGTGTAACCACGGGGTATAAGCTCAGGCACCTGATAGACTGAAACTTGGTCTCTCGTTCTGCGCAAATACTTGAGAATGCATTTCACTGCCTACCAATGAGCTTTCCCGGGGTTACTCTGATATATGCTTACAATGCCAACAACATAGCAAATATCAGGCCCCGTACACAACATTGCATACATGAGACTTCCTACTGCAGAAGCATAAGGAACTGTCTTATTTGCTTATTTTGCATGTTAAAATAAGCTAAAATCGTATCTATGTAAAGCTTGAGAGAGCGTTAGCGAACATTTCCTACGATCTAGAATAATCTTGATCCCAAGGACATATCTCGCTTCTCCTAAGTTTTTCATATCAAACTGTTTGGACTGCCATGCCTTTACATCTGATAACACTTTCTTATTGTTACCAATTAGTAAAATGTCATCTACATAAAGTACGAGAAACAACACCGCATTTCTATCACGCTTGCGGTACATACATCGTTCATCCGGGCACTTAGTAAATCTATAGGATTGGATTACCTCATCGAACCGGATGTTCCAAGATCTGGATGCTTGTTTAAGTCCGTAAATGGACCTCTTAAGCTTGCAAACCTTATGCTCTTGGCCTTTTTCAACGAATCCCTCTGGTTGCTGCATGAAGATGGTTTTTTTTAAGACTTCCATTAAGGAAAGCTGTCTTGACATCTATATGCTAAATCTCATAATATAAATGAGTAGCTATGGCCAAGAGAATACGGATGACTTTAGCATAGCTACCGGGGAGAAGGTTTCCTTATAATCGATTCCGTCTTTCTGAGTATAACTCTTCGTCACAAGCCTAGCTTTAAAGGTTTCAACCTTTCTGTCAGGTCCTCTCTTGCGTTTGTAGACCCACTTACATCCAATGGGTTTGAAACTATCAGGTAGGTCCACAAGCTCCCAGACTTGATTGTGGTCTATCGATCCCATCTCGGATATCATTGCCTTTTTCTAAGATTCTGCATTTTTATCTCAGAGAGCCTCATTGTAGTTCACGAGATCCGATTCTGGCGCTCATGGGACGAAGTCAGAGGCTTCTCCCAGCTAATGAACCTCTCGAGTTGTCTCACAACCATCCCACTACGACAAGGCACCACCTGTGTAGACGCATCATCTGTGATATCTTGTGCAGTATTTTGTGGTGTATCTACTTGTGTTGGTGCATCAGGATTATCATATTGTTTTCTAAGTTCTTCTAGTACGATCTTACTCTTGGGCTTGTGATCTAGAATATAGTCTTCTTCTAAAAATCTGGCATTAGTGCTAACTATCACCTTCTGATCTTTAGGACTATAAAACAGACCACCTTTCGTTCCTTTAGGATATCCTATAAACATCATTACTTCTGTTCGTGCATCTAACTTAGTCATATCTTCCTTTAGCACATGTGCTGGCCAACCCCAAATCTTGAGATGTCATAGACTGGGCTTGCACCCGTTAACAACTCTGTAGGCGTTGAAGGTATGGTTTTAGATGGTACAAGATTTAGAATGTACACTGTAGTTTCTAAGGCATATCCCCAGAACGAACTAGGCAAATCAGTATAGCTCATCATTGACCTAACAATTTTCATAAGAGTTTTATTTTTTCTTGCTACTACACCATTCTGCTGTGGTGTGCCAGATGTAGACAACTGAGACTGAATTCCGAATCCACTGAGGTATTCTCAAAATTTGTGGGACAGATACTATCCACCACGATCCGATCACAGTGTCTTGAGAAACATTATCTGTCCGGGCCTAGCCAAAAACTCACTTTCGTGCTATGCATTCCAGAATCGGAATCTCTTGCCAGGCCTAGACTCTAGCACAATCTCTATTCCAACCCTTGCTTGAAATAACATTGCGCAGGATCTGAGTTTGCACTTATTCGATTTATCACGCAACAAAAATTCTTAATTAAGCGGAAACATAAGAATTATACCTTTGAAGCGTACACTCAGGTGATTCTCTTGTATGCCTCAAGACTTTGCTTGTATGTTGTGTGGGCAGCAATCTAACGAGCAATTTGATTAACTAATCACCCCACTCCACCTGCCATAAAATTCCAGCACCGCTGCACCTGGCACGTACAATAAACGCATCACCCGGAGAGAGAGAAAGCTACACGCACTACCAGTTTAAAACAGGCCAAAATTTCAGTCACCAATAGAGAAAAACTAGCCACAATTAAGCCTCTAAAATCCGACAATGAGAGAGAAAATTTATTTCTCTCTCTAGGATTTTATCTCTCAAGTTTTCTTGTCTTGAAAACTTATGAATTGTGTATTGTGGAATAGGTAATCCCTTGTCTATATAGAGAGAGTTACAAGAGAGACCCCAAGTTGGTTTAGAATTGGTCTTCCTAATGGGTTTAGGTAATTAATTAGTTTCCAAATCCAATTAGGTAACCAATCTAATAGGATAAACTAAATCCAATTAGATTTCCTAATCTTTATGATTTCCTAATTCTAATTGAAACTTAAGACCTAATTAATTAATTAATTCCACTTTGTTAATTACTCAATTAACCCTTAGGAATAATTAATTAATTAATTAATTATACCTATTCAATTAACCCATTACAAAATTAATCGTACCACTAACGGATTAATTTTGGCACTACCATCCTACACCAGAATTGCTTCCTGAACAACTTAATTAATTTATTCATAATCTCCCCACATCAAAGATATAGTGCTTGTTAATTTATTAATTTACTGATAAATTAATTTATTAACTTCTTTAATTCTGAGACTAGTACCACTCGACCTTTTTACTATACCGGATATAAATCCACCAGCTGGGTTTAGTATAATAAACATAACGAGCTCATCTCGGGGAGCACCATCACCCCGGACGCACCAATACATGGTTTCCTTTTGACAAGCAGCAGCACACCAAGTAACTAAACACGCGCACCCAACCTACCGAGATTATTGGTCACAATAGACCTCGCCCATTGGTAGATCAAAGTACACCATGTCTAATCCTCATGCCCGCTCAAGTCTGGGGATTAAGAGATAGAATACCAATAATGATTTGTCTATTAAATCAGTACAAGATAAATCATTCCTAATGGTCAAGTTCAATACACCCCGGACATATCTATATGATTCAATTAGTTTAGACAAACCAATTATCCAATTCACATAATAACCTAAACCGACAGTTTGTCCAAAGCTGTCTCGGTTACGAACCTCATTTATATATTATATCTTTCAACCAATGATGAGATCTACTGTGTCACACAAGACACCTCATCATCTACTTACATAATATAAATGGACAAATCATGCACAACAAAATATAACCAAAATATAAATCGATATATTAACTGGGAAAATGTACAATACAAGCATAGCTTATGTATTCAACTCCAACAATCTCCCACTAATACTTAAGTTGTGCTTTAAGTATACATCTACATTCAACTCATATACACTTTGCTACTATATATCTAGAAAAACTGTCATGGCTCTCCTAAATATCTGATTCCCATGCCCTCGACGTGAGCCTCAAAGATTTTTGAAGTCAATGTCTTCATGAAAGGATTTGCAAGGTTATCCTTTGATGCTATCTTAGCCACGACCAAGTCTTCCCTCTTTACGATATCTCGTATCAGGTGGTACTTGCACTGTATATGTTTACTCGCCTTATGGGCTCGTGGTTCCTTCGAGTTTGCTACTGCACCGTTGTTATCACAATACACCGTGATAGACTTCAACAAATCAGGAATCATATCTAAGTCCACTAGGAATTCTTAAGCCACACTGCTTCCTTCGCTGTCTCTGATGCGGCAACGTATTCGGCCTCCATGGTAAAGTCCGCCACACATTTCTGCTTGACACTCTGCCAAACTATGGCTTCACCTCCTAGAGTAAACACATACCCTGAGGTAGACTTGCTCTTGTCCCTGTCGCCTTGGAAATCTAAATCTGTGTAACCTCGGGGTACCAGCTCAGGTGCCTGATAGACCAACACTTGGTCTCTCATTCTGCGCAAATACTTGAGAATGCACTTTATTGTCTCCCAATGAGCTTTCCCAGGGTTACTCTGATATCTGCTTACCATGCCAACGGCATAACAGATATCAGGCCTCGTACACAACATGACATACATGAGACTTTCTACTGCTGAAGTATAAGAAACTGCCTTCATGGCCTTTATCTCCTCAACAGTCTTAGGAGACTGTTCTTTAGACAGATGCACTCCATGTCTAAAAGGTAGAAAACCTTTCTTAGAGTTATGCATATTAAAACGGGCCAGAATTGTATCTATGTATGAAGCTTGGGAGAGCGTTAACGAACATTTCCTAAGATCTCAAATTATCTTGATCCCAAGGATATGTCCCGCTTCCCCTACGTCTTTCATATCAAACTGCTTGGACAGCCATGCCTTTACGTCTGATAACACTTTCTTGTTGTTGCCAATCAATAGAATGTCATATACGTAAAGCACAAGAAACACCACTAAGTTTTCATCACGTCTGCGGTACACACATTGCTCATTCAGACACTGAGTAAATCCGTAGAATTGGATTACCTCATCAAACCGGATGTTCCAAGATCTGAATGCCTCCTTAAGTCCGTAAATGGATCTCTTAAGCCTGCAAACCTTATGCTCTTGGCCTTTTTCAATGAATCCCTCTGGTTGTTGTATAAAGATGGTTTCCTCAAGACTTCCGTGTAGGAAATCTGTCTTGACATCCATATGCCATATCTCATAATCTAAATGGGAAGCTATGGCCAAGAGAATCCGGATCGACTTAAGCATGACTACCGGGGAGAAGGTTTTCTCATAATCGATTCCCTCTTTCTGAGTATACCCCTTCACCACCAGCCTAGCTTTAAAGGTTTCCACCTTCCCGTCAGGTCCTCTCTTACATTTGTAGACCCACTTGCATCCAATGGGCTTAAACCCATCAGGCAGGTCTATAAGCTCCCAGACTTGATTGTGGTCCACTGACCCCATCTCGGATATCATTGCCTTACGCCAAGATTTTACATCTTTATCTCGGAGAGCCTCATTGTAGTTAACCGGGTCAGGTTCAGGCGCGCCTGGGACTAGGTCTGAGGCCTCTCTCACACCAATGAACCTGTCGGGCTGTCTCACAACGCTCTCACTACGACGAGGCACCACCTGTGTAGGCGCATCATCTGTGATCTCATATGCAGTGTGTGGTGTATCTACTTGTGCTGGTGCATCAGAAATATTAGTTTGTCTTCTAAGATCTTCTAGTACTATCTTACTCTTGGGCTTGTGATCTAAGATATAGTGTTCCTCCAAAAATCTAGCGTTGATACTAACCACCACCTTCTGATCTTTAGGACTATAAAACAGACCACCATTCGTTCCCTTAGAATATCCTACAAATAGCATTAATTCTGTTCTCATATCTAACTTAGCCACATCTGCCTTAAGCACATGTGCTGGGCAACCCCAAATTCTGAGATGTCTTAGACTAGGCTTTCGCCCATTCCACAAATCTACTGGGGTTGAAGGCACGGTTTTAGATGGTACAAGATTAAGAATATGCATCGCTATTTCTAAGGCATATCCCCAGAACGAACTCGGCAAATCACTATAGCTCATCATTGACCTAACCATTTCTATGAGAGTTCAATTCCTTCTTTCTGCTACACCGTTCTGCTGTGGCGTGCCAGGTGCAGACAACTGAGACTGAATTCTGACCTCACTGAGGTATTCTCGAAATTCGTGGGACAGGCACTCCCCACCACAATCTGATCTCAGTGTCTTGATACTCTTACCATGATGCTTCTCCACATCTGCAAAAACTCTTTGAACTTGCCAAAGCACTCGGACTTGTGATGCATTAGGTAAATGTACCCGTACCTTGAGTAGTCATCCGTGAACGTCACGAAATACTTAAACCCACCTCGTGCTTGGACCGACATTGGTCCACACAAGTCAGAATGAATTAACTCTAATACTTCTTTAGCTCTATAACCTTTTGCTTTAAAAGGTCTGTTGGTCATCTTACCCTCCAAGCAAGATTTGCAGGTTGAATAACTGTCAATCTCTAATGAAACTAAAAGTCCATCATTGACCAACCTCTAAATCCTACTAAGGTTTATATGACCTAGCCTAAGATGTCAAAGATAGGTTTGATTCATTTCAGAAGGTTTCTTTCTCTTATTAATGTTAGATAAAGAGCTATCTGTTCTTATGTTTTGCACAACAGGGGAGTTAGAGTTAACCACAAACAAATTGTCAGCCAATGAACCAGAACAAATAAGTTTTCCATTTCTTATAATAAATACAGACTCATCAAAAAAAAAAAAAAAACTTATAACCGTTCTTTAAGAGTTTAGAAACCGAAATAAGGTTCTTTCTAAACCTCGGTAAATAAAGACAATTAACTAACTCTAATCTACAACTTTTGAAATTTAAAGTGACTGCTCCCACTGCTTCTACTGACACTCTTGTAGTGTCGCCCATGTAGATGTCCAGCTCACCCTCTCTAAGCTTCCGGGTTACTTGGAACCCCTGCAAAGAATTACAAACATGATCAGTGGTGCCTGAATCCACACACCAAGTATCTGTGAGAATCACCGCTAAACATGTCTCAATAATTAGGGTAGAAACTATCGTACCTTTAGGCTTTGGACGATCCGCTTTCCAGTGTCCTGTTTTCCCACACCTGAAGCACTTTCCTTTGGGCTTGCTCTTCTTTGCGATTTCAAGCTTAGCAGCAAGTTTCTTGGCATTCTTCTTCTTCTTATTCTTCTTGCCTTTAGGCACAAAAGAAGAACTTGAAGCCTCGTTGTGACCAAAGCTTGCTTCTTCTCGTGGAAGATGCATTCGGCCGCCAACAAATCAGTTAAGAGCTCGGGTAGAGTGTAAACTCTTTCATTCATGTTGTAATTGACCCGAAACTGCTCAAAACAAGAGGATAAGCTCTGGAGGATAATATCTATCTGACTTTCTGGGTCGATTTCTCCTCCCAAAACCTCTATTTCATTGATTTTACTGATCATATGAAGCACTTGATCTCTCACCGATCCGCCCTCAGCCATCTTAGTGTTCATCAACTTTCTCATGGCTGCTTGCCTAGCAGTCTTGCCTTGATGAGCGAACATCTCCCTCAGGTGAGCCATCATGTTGAAGGCAGAGACCATGGGATGAAGCTGATGTTGCAGCATATTTGACACATAGGCCAAAATATAGCACCGTGCCATCTCATTCGCTTTTCTCCACCTATCATAGGCATCCCTATCCTCTTGAGGAGAGTCTTCGTCAGGCACATCTGGACATACTTCGGTGAGCACAAACTTATACTGCTCCGCCGTTAGGACAATGTCCAAGTTACGACTCCAGTCGACATAATTGGTTCTAGTTAACTTATTGTCTTTCAATATAGCAGCTAAGGGGTTGAATGTCATATCGATAAAAACTGTAAAATAAATTAGTAGACAATGTTTCAGTTATTTAGTCTAGAATTTCGAAAACTAGAAAATTCTATCAATTATTGACTTCTCTCAAAACAATAATCTTAATTCACCAACATCTTATTCACCGGGATTCTCACAAGCCACGCTGTGTGCACGTTTACGCTAACCCACATTCGTTTGAGAAGAACCAAGTTCATTAACTACACTATCTGACCAAACGATCTATTGATCAATGTAGCTAATACTCGGTGCTTTCAGCCGTACAATTAAGCAGTGTAACATCGAGGGAGGAATACTGCAGATCGTACACTAAATATGTGCCATTACGTGACTTCTGAGTTTGTTACCTCAGGATAGTGCGCCTCAGATGGAGAGGGTGTCGCATTTCTCCTAGTTAAACTTACTCTAGTCATCTTACTCTAAAATTCATAATCTAGCGATCTCGGGGTTGGACTCATTCGAATGGAGGAAGGCCCTAATGCCAACGCACAAGCCCACCCACATCGCATACGAACTCGTAATGGTGGCCATGGAGATATTAAACTAACCCGCTCCCACTTAGATTTCTAAATTGAGGGTTTTTCCAGTTTTAACATGCAATTAACTAACCCTAAGTTATGTGCAACCATAAAACCATCATGCTTTAAAATCATGCATCTAAAATACAATATAAAAATAAAGCACAAAAATTAAAACAATAAATACGAGAAATAAATGCGAAAATTAAATTTCCCGACTATTATGGTTTTAATCGCTTCCATCTTCGACCTTGATCTCGTGTCCCACCACGCAACTCGATGGATTGATTCTTAGATCTTGAAAAACAAAAACTGGAGAAAAACGGGCCAAAAACGCACAACAACGGGTCGCGCGCTGTTGCTGCGCCTGCTGCCGTGTGCTGCTGCGCCGCGCGGAAGCACCGGCTCCTGCCGGCGGGTCGTCGCCCTCTACCGCCAATCCCTCATTCACTTTTTCCCACGCTATTTGGTCTTCTTGCAATTCATTTTGGGTTTTCCTGGGTTTCTACAAATTAACGATAACCCAAAACCCACGAATTCAAGTTGCCCACCATAACGCCTTCGATTACAAAAAATTAATTCTCCTACTACAAGGCTTTCTAGGAAAATTAAATAATCGAAATTACATAGAAAAAATCCTACTACAGATTTGATCTAATCCTACACGGCTTCCAGCACGTGGTTATACTATTACAAACATTCATAATAAAATCAAATCCAGACATGTCGCGGAGTTTAATTAAAACCCATACAAATGTAACCATAATAGTCGGGATTTCTTAACCACCTGTAAATAAAACCATGTAATAAATCGAACAAGCACAAAACCCAAAACCAGGCTCTGATACCAGTTGAAAGATTATCTGCCCGGGCCTAGCCAGAAACTCACTTTCGTGCTATGCATTCTAGAATCGGAATCTCTTGCCAGGCCTAGACTCTAGCACAATCGCTATTCCAACCTTTGCTTGAAATAACATTGCGCATGATCTGGGTTTGCACTTATTCGATTTATCACGCAACAAAAATTCTTAATTAAGCAAAAGCATAAGAATTATACCTTTGAAGCGTACACTCAGGTGATTCTCTTGTATGCCTCAAGACTTTGCTTGCATGCTGTGTGGACAGCAATCTAACGAGCAATTTGATCAGCTAATCACCACAATCCACCCGCCAGAAAATTCCAACACCGCTCCACCTGGGACGTACAATAAACGCACTGCCCGGAGAGAGAGAAAGCTACACGCGCTGCCGTTTAAGCAGGCCAAAATTTTGGCCACCAATAGAGAAAAACCAGCCGCAATTAAGCCTCTAAAATCTGACTATGAGAGAGAAAATTTATTTCTCTCTCTAGGATTTTATCTCTCTAGTTTTCTTGTCTTGAAAACTTATGATTTGTGTATTGTGGAATAGCTAATCCCTTGTCTATATGTAGAGTTACAAGAGACCCCAAGTTGGTTTAGGATTGGTCTTCCTAATGGTTTAGGTAATTAATTAGTTTCTAAATCCAATTAGGTAACAAATCTAATAGGATAAACCAAATTCAATTAGATTTCCTAATCTCTAGGATTTTCTAATTCTAATTGAAACTTAAGACTTAATTAATTAATTAATTTTACTTTGTTAATTACTCAATTAACCCTTAGGAATAATTAATCAATTAATTAATTCTACCTATTCACTTAACCCATTACAAAATTAATCGTACCACTAACGGATTAATTTTGGCACTACCATCCTACACCAGAATTGCTTCCGGAACAACTTAATTAATTTATTCATAATCTCCCCACATAAAAGATATAGTGCTCGTTATTTTATTAATTTACTGCTAAATTAATTTATTAACTTCTTTAATTCCGAGACTAGTACCACTCGACCTTTTTACTATACCGGACATAAGTCCACCAGCTGGGTTTAGTATAATAAACATAACGAGCTCATCTCAGGAGCACCATCACCCCGGACGCACCGGTACATGGTTTTCTTTCGACAAGCAGCAGCACACCAAGTAACTAAACACGCGCACCCAACCTACCGAGATTATTGGCCACAATAGACCTCACCCATTGGCAGATCAAAGTACACTATGTCTAATCCTCATGCTCGCTCAAGTCTAAGGACTAAGAGATAGAATACCAAGAACGATTTGTCTATTAAATCAGTACAGGACAAATCATTCCTAATGGTCAAGTTCAATACGCCCCGGACATATCTATATGATTCAATTAGTTTAGACAAACCAAACATTCGAATCACATAATAACCTAAACCGATAGTTTGTCTAAAGCTGTCTAGGTTACGAACCTCATTTATATATTATATCTTTCAACCAATGATGATATCTACTGTGTCACACAAGACACCTCATCATCTACTTACATAATAGAAATGGACAAATCATGCACAACAAAATATAACCAAAACATAAATCGATATATTAACTGGAAAAATGTACAATACAAGCATAGCTTATGTTGGAGTAAAATACATAAGCTATGCTTGTATTGTACAGTTTCCCAGTTTAATATATCGATTTGTGTTTCAATTATATTTTTTTGTGCATGTTTATGTCCATTTATATTATGTAAGTAGATGATGAGGTGTCTGGTGAGACACAGTAGATCTCATCATTGGTTGAAAGACATAATATATAAATGAGGTTCGTAACCGAGACAGTTTTGGACAAACTGTCGGTCTAGGTTATTATGTGATTCAGATAATTAGTTTGTCTAAACTAATTGAATCATATAGATATGCCCGGGGCATATTGAACTTGACTCTTAGGAATGATTTGTCTTGTACTGATTTAATAGACAAATCGATCCTTGTATTCTATCTCTAAATCCCTAGACTCGAGTGGGCATGAGGATTAGACATAGTGTACTTTGATCTGCCAATGAGTGAGGTCAAATGTGGCCAATAGTCTTGGTGGGTTGGGTGTGCGTGTTTAGTTACTTGGTGTGCTGCTGCTTGTCGAAAGGAAACCATGTACCAGTGCGTCCGGGGTGACGGTGCTCCCGAGATGAACTCGAAATGTTTATTATACTAAACCCGGCTGGTGGACTTATGTCCGGTATAGTAAAAAGGTCGAGTGGTACTAGTCTCAGAATTAAAGAAGTTAATTAATTAATTTATCAGTAAATTAATTTTAATTAACGAGCACTATATCTTTAATGTGGGGAGATTAAATGAATATAATTTAATTAAGTTGTTCCGGAAGCAATTCTGGTGTAGGATGGTAGTGCCAAAATTAATGCGTTAGTGGTACGATTAATTTTGTAATGGGTTAATTGAATAGGTAGATTTAATTAATTAATTGGTTAATTATTCCTAAGGGTTAATTCAGTAATTAACAAAGTGGAATTATTTAATTAATTCCTAAGGGTTAATTAAGTAATTAACAAAGTGGAATTATTTAATTAATTAATTAAGTCTTAAGTTTCAATTGGAATTAGGAAATCCTAGAGATTAGGAATCCAGTAGGATTTGGTTATCCTATCAGATTGGTTGCCTAATTGGATTTGGAAACTAATTCATTACCTAAACCCATTAGGAAGACCAATCATAAACCAACTTGGAGTCTCTCTTGTAACTCTATAAATAGACAAGGGATCAGCTATTCAGAAAACACAATTAATCCACAAGATTTCTAGAGAGATAAAATCCTAGAGAGAGAAAATAATTCTCAAGCTCAAAGTCGGATTTCAAGGCAAAAGGGGGTGGCTGATTTTTCACTAAGCTTGGCCGAAATTTTGGTCAATTCTTGGCAGCCCCGCGTGTTGCTTTCTCTCTCTCTCCGGGCAGTGCGTTTGCAGTACGTGCTAGGTGCGGAGGTGCTGGATTTTTCTGGCAGGTGGAGTTGTGGTGATAGCTGATCAATTAACTTCTAGTTCGTTGCCCACACAACGTGAAGTTATAGTCTTGAGGCATACAAGAGAATCACCAAGTCACGCTTCAAAGGTACTTTTCTAAGATTCCGCTTTAATAGAGATTTTTGTTGCGTGGTAAATCGAGCAAGTGCAAACCCAGATCCTACCAAAACTTTCACAAATGATATCATCTGGGGTTGGAGGGAGTAAACGTGCTGCGAAAGAAGGAGGTTGGAAACCTTTTTTCATCATCGGGATGTAGTCCGCCACTGATCATGTCTCTCTACCACATTAATCCTTTTGCAGCCATCTTTTCCCTTTTCAAAATCCTCTCTTTATTTCTCAGATATCATTTTTTTATTCTAGTTGGGTCTTGATTTTGGTCTAAATTTTTTGGGGGCTTGTGAAATAGGTTCAATGGTAAGGATGAAAGCAAAGGCAAAAATACCTCTGATAACAACACCAGAGGAGGCGGTTTCTTCTGAGGAGGAGGAGCAGCCATCACCGCTGCTGGCTCCGGCGAAGAAAACCAAGCGGCCAAGATTTTTGGCGGGGTCAAAGCCGCTGGTGAACCTTCCTAAGGGTCATTCAAGAACCTAATCGGGACCAGCCACGTTACAACCATCCCTTTTGCGCCAGTATGCCTTATAGTTTTCTACCGACAAACAACATGAAATGTATGAAAAGGTACTTTTTAGAAGATTCGTCGCATGTAAGGGTTTTGATATGGTTACTTTACATGATTTACATGTGTATGATGATGTTTGCAAAATGTTCCAAAATATTGGATGGTTAGCATATTTGCATTTATCTTTTCCAGCATTAATAGAGTTAACCCATGAGTTTTATGCCACTTTGGAGTATAAGCCTCCGAATAAGAATTTCACGGTTGATTCACCTAAGGTCATTTGTTTTTAATTAATGTACAAATCTTTTCAAATGTCCTTGGCTGAATTTGATATTGCAATGGGATTTGTCTCTGAGAATGAGTCTAAATATAAAGCTTATACATCTTGTGCCTTAGACATGCATTCTGAATTTTATCCTACTGAATGTTTTAATGTATAGAGACGTTTAGCACCAGCAACTCCTGAGGCTTTTGAAAGTAGTAAATCATGTGATTATTATTTTAAAGATCCTGTGTTGAGGTTATGTCATAGATTTTTGGGTTATAGTTTTTCTGGATGAAAGGATAAATGTGATCAACACGCATGAAATATTTTTGCTTACACGTATACTTGAATGGATGAAAGTCTGTTTTGCATATTGATTTGTGACTCAGGTCAAAGATGCATTAAACCGTCCTAGTAGAGGATTGATTTTGGGTTCATTAATAACACATTTAGCCGTAAACCTTAAAGTTATGAACCTTGAGCATCACTCTCTTCATGTAGCTTGTGAAGTTACTCCGTTGAATTTAACTTGTCATGTTAAAATACAGATGATTCAGTTGCAAGATAAAAAGTATGTTTTTGTTTCACCGGGCAAACCTGATCCGTCCGAGCATTCTAGAGTTTCTATTGTAGATCCTGCAGTGGAAAAGCAGAGTGAAACTTTTTCTGTGTTAAAGGAGTATTTGAATGCGATTCAGGAGCTCAATGAGTTACAGAACACCATTCAAGAAATGAACACCAATTTTCACGTACTTTGCGTGCATCTGGGCTTTACACCACCGTTCCCTCACCATAGATAAGCTTATCTCACCCTTATTTACTTCAGTTTTGTTTGTCTTTTGTTCTCTGTTTTGGGGGTGCATTTGTGTTCTTATGCTCCATTTATTCCTATTTTCTATATTGGGGGTAATGTAGAGTTTTGGTGTTGGGGGGAGGGGGGTTGTTTGTGTGATTTTGTGTTTATGAGATTGTTTTTGTTTTATTGTTTAGTATGTTTGGGGTCTAGGTGTAGGGAGAAGTTGTCTATTTTGTTTTGGAGAATTAACATGCAATGTGTGATTTGGTAAGATAGTATGGAAAACAGTAAATAATAATAGTTTGAGGTGTTGGATGGTTGTAACTTGTTCATTATAATGATTCGAATAATGATGCTTGCTTGAGTGACACCAAAAAGCCTAGATATGTGAGGTTTGAGCTTTAATGAGCAAAACTTTTCTTGTGCTCAAATTTTTTTTTTTTAAGAGTGTTTTCGCATATAGTGTGCATATTCTATAACTTGCTTTGTTATGCATGTTATTGTTGCTTGTGAATTCAATGTGCGAAAATGATAAAGGCACTAGGATAAACCCTTTTGGCTTTCTTTAAATTCCAACCTTCTATGTTTACCAATAGTGAACCTTTTTGAAGCTTTGACTTGTTCTTTGTTTTGTAAAGCCAATAAAATTAAATCGAGATATGTTTTAGCTTGCTTATTTTCACCTTGTTATGAGAAAAGTTATGCTTGATTGTTAATCTTGGGTTTGTGGTATAAAGGTGGACATTGCAAGGCAATGCTAGCCCACAAAGAGATAAATATGCTCTTTAAAAAAAAGGAAAAAAAAAAGACTTAGGAAAAGTTAATTCGCCCATGGAAAGTAATAAATGCACAAGTTGTTTGAAAAAAAAAAAAGAAGAAAAAAACAGAGAGAAATGAAAAAGGAAAAAATGGGAGCATTAGTCAAGTTTGTGAACTTTGTGGGTTAGTGCTGTTTTGCATGGGTCATCATTGGTAATTTTGTGGAAGGTTGTTAATCAAATAGTTCCTTTTACTGATAATTTAGCCTAGTGTTTCATATTTATTTATCCTACCCTTTTGTCCTAAACCCCGTTATACCCTTTGACAAAACATTTTGATTTGTGCATTGGATTCATTTGAGTAATAGTAGTGTGATATATTTGCAAGCTTATAGTAAGAACATGCTATGTTGTGAATTTGAGAGATTATATGTCCCAATTGAAGGAAAACAGAACAAGCCCGAGCTAAATCGAAAACCTCACTTTCGTGCAATGCATTCCAGAATCGAAAGCTTTCGACAAAGCTCAGGCTCAAATTCATTTTTTCATGAACGAATCTAAGCATATACTTATTTTATTTATTAATTGGGACACAAAAGATACAATCTTTAATTAAAGCGGAAAGTTCAAATATTATACCTTTTGTAGCTAAGTCCCTTGCAAATAGAATACCAAAACTTCAGGCAATCGATAACCCCCGAAATCCGAAAGATAACTCCAAGTAATCTCGAATATTGCGTGGGCAATAATCTAACAGGATGTGCTATCAAAGCCAACAAAAATCCCACAAAAAAAATCCCTCGAAAAGATTAAATCTGCCCAAAGATCAAAACTTTTTCCCACAAAAACTGCTGGCCACTACTTTTTGACACAAAATAATCGAACCCACTCCACTACGATATTCCGGTTACGATCTGGACAAGCTTCCCATGGATCACCAAATAGAGATCAACACGGAAAAGCCTGGATCAAGCACCCCGGACACCAAAATGGAGACCGCCAGATTCAACAAGAAAAACCGGGCAGTAGTCTGGTTAAGAACCAAAAAATCCGGCGAAAAAATATAAAACCGGGCAGTAGCGAGAAGCCTTAATCGAAATCCATCAATGGGTTAACTAAAAGTTTGATCTTTGAACTTAATCTAAATCGAGAAGTGAGATTCCAAGTTCGTTTTTGAAAGAAACCCAAAAAGGAAGGAGAGTCTCTCTCTAGAACTTTCTCACTCAAGAGCAAGACAAATGTCTTACTAGATTTTCTCGTGTTTCTTTGGCCTTAAGCTTTCTATTTATAGGGAGCTCTTAAGGAGACCTAGTGGGCTTTTGAGTTGGGCCTTTTAATTTGACTTTTGTTGACCGCTTAGTCTTTCCTAGACTAATCAACTCCAATCGACCCATTTGAATTAATTTATTAACCCACTTAGTTAATTTAATTTAATCGAACTCTTAGGATTAATTAATTCATGTAGAATTAATTTCTTAATCCACTTTGTCAATTAAATATTAATTAAACCCTTAGGATTAATTAATTCACTTTGTCGATTAGTTAAATACATAATTAGTCGTACCACTATCGGACTAACTATGGAACTTATGCTCAAAAATGACTTTACATCGCGCCACTATATTTTCTTCTATCTCCCCACATTAAAAATCTAGTGCTCGTCGGTTTATCAATTTACTGACAAACTAATTTACCGACTTCTTGGTATCCGAGATTAGTACCACTCGACATTCTTATTATATAGGACATAAAGTCCACCGGCAGGGTTTAGTATAATAAACCTTACGAGCTCATCTTTGGAGCACTATCAACCAGGCGAACCGGTACATGGATTTCTCCGACTAGCAACGGCACGTAAGTAGCTAAACACCGCATACTCAATCTACCGAGGTATAGGCCTCAATTGACCACACTCTTTATCACATCAAAGCATACGATATCCAACTCTCACGTCCGTCCCAATCTCAGGATTGAGAGACTGAATACTAGGACCGAATTGACTACGCCAATCAGTATAAGTCAATTCTATCCAAACTGGTCGTGCTCAATATGCCCCGGGTATGTCCGTGTGATTTAATTAGTCTAGATAAACTAATTTCTAAACCACACGATAACCTATACCGATAGTATGTTCAGACTATCTCTGTTACGAGCATACTTTTTATATATCAATACTTTAACCAATAACGGTATCTACTGTGTCTTTTCACACCCCGTTATCTAGTTCTATGATATAATGGAACAATTTAATACTGAAACAAAATGATATGTCATCTGTGGATATTAGTTTTTGATACAAGCCATAGCTTTTCTGTATTCAAAACTAACACCAATATACACTTTTGAGTGCATGAGAGATTACTTGTGAGATGGTTTTCACTTTTGCTTATCATTTGATTTTGGGGGAGTTATGAGGAACTTGAGCTAACCATTGCAAATGCTTGATACTATGAAAAGTTTGCTATTTGATTGTAAGTCTTGCTTGATTATATATTGCATATTAAGGATCCATTGTGTTGTTTGGTTTTCTTCTTGAGTCTTGAGTTTTGAGTCATGTTTGGGGACAAGTATGGTCATAGTGTAGGGGAATTTGATAGGTGCATAATTAATAAAGTTTTTGGGTTTGATTGTGTGATGATTATGCTCTATTTCAAGTGGTATAATTGGTTTTTAGTGCTGAATTATGATTTTTGGTGTTTAGCAGGGCGTTTTTGAAGGAAATTGGCTAGAAATGGGCTAAAGTGCAAAGTCTGAAGAGTGGTGCTGATTTGGAAAATAAAGGAACGGTTGGGGGGAATTTACAAGTGGTATTAGAGAAGTAAAAGACATTTGACTTGGTAAATGTTCTGAGGCTACTGTGAAAGATTTGGAGTTAAGATTGTTTGGGTTAACATTGCAAGATTCGTGGGAAGTTGGAATGGAATATTTTTGTATGACAAATAAGTTTTTTATATTTTTCACTGTTGGGATTTAATTGTTTTGGAATTTGTGAGATTTTTAATTGCCTATAAGTAGAGGCATTGAAAGACAAAGTAAATCAACCTTTTTCCCTCAAAGGGACGTAGCTTTAGTTTAATTAGTCGTTGTAGTAGTCGAAGTTATCTTTAGTTGTCTTTAGTTTAGTTATTCAAAGTTATTTTATAAGTAAATTTCTTTTAGCATTTTAAGTTTAGCCAAACTCTGTTTTTAATTTATTTTGAAATTTAAGCAGATCCAATTTCACTTTTAAGATTTCTTCTCTTCTTAAAATCAATTCTTTCAAGTCTCTTTTATTCGTTCAAATATTTTCAACTGTTGATCAAGTTACGAGCTGAAGCTAAATCCGACTCCCTTCAGATTCGACCCGATGCCACTAATAATACAAATCATTGTAGTTCAGTAGCGCGATTTCAGATTAATTTGACCGGCATAACAAAACCTATCAAAGGTTAAGAGCCGTGTGTGAGCCTCCTTGCAAGTGGTTTGTGTATGTTATGAAGAGAGGTAGTCCACAATACTGACTTCATCATGTCTTCTCTTCAACTGCAAAATGGTTGGCCAACAAATATATCAAATGGTTTAGAGCAAATCCAAAGATGCCAATAACTCAAATTCTACAGAATGTAGATGAAAACTTCAAGCGTGCGATATCTAGGTCAAAAGCATACATGACAAGAGCAATTGCAAAAGGCAAGATTGGAGGAAATGCATATGAGCAATATTGAAGGAATTAAGATCTAGTCCGGGCCGAATTGAAAATTTCACTTTCGTGCTATGCATTCCAAAATCAAAAACTTTCGGTCGAGCCCAAACACTATAATCAATTCCCATGAGCGGATCCAGTCTTATACTTGTTAGATCTATTATACGACACGCTAAAAATCAAATTTTTATATAAAAGCGGAATCAAAGATTATACCTTTGAAGTGTGTTCTCGAAAGAATAAGAAAAATCTAAGCTTTGAAACTTTCTCCTCAAGAAATCCTTTGGATGCCTCCAAACAAACCCGGAAATTGAGTGGGCAATTGTTTACCCGGTAGATCTCACAAAAACCAAGAAAAAAACCCAAAGAGACTTGCCCAGAAAAATCTCAAACCTGCCCAAAACTGGACCGCCACAAAAAAGGAAGAAAGGGCGGACCTTTTGGGCTGAAATTTTTCGAGAAAGAGAACTCAAGGATGACTTCCAGTGGGATTCGATTTAACTATTTCTTCGATTCCCTCTCTAATCCTTTATCTCTCCAAAAGCAAGAGTTCTTGCCTTGCAAGTCACTTATGATTTCTTAAACTGCAAGAATATCTATTTATAGGAAGTTCCAAATGAGACCTAGTGGGCTTTTGAGTTGGGTCTTACTAGTTGGACCTTTAATTAATTTCTAAAGTCTTCATTGATTTAATTAATTCTAATTGACCCAAGGACTTTTAATCAATCAAGACACTTAGTAAATCAACCCAAAGACAATTCATTAAATAATTAAATTCACTTTGTCAATTTACTTACGGACAATAATTAATTAATTAATTAAATCCAATTTATCAATTTGTCCAACACATAATTAATCGTACCACTAACGGATTAATTATGGAATCACCGCTCAAAATGAAATTGTTTCCCATTACCACTTTAATTATTCTTTTATCTCCCCACGTCAAAGATATAGTGCTCGTCAATTTATTAATTTACTAATAAATTAATTAATCGACTTCTTATAATCCGAGATTAGTACCACTCGACCTTATTATTATACCGGACACAAGTCCACCGGCCGGATTTAGTATAATAATCCTTACGAGCTCGTCTCGGGAGTACCATCACCCCGGACGCACCGGTACATGATTTTCTTTCGACAAGCAACGACACAATAAGAAATCAAACACGCATACCCAACTTACCGAGATCTAGACCTCAATTGACCGCACCCTTTGGCAAATCAAAGTATACTATGTCTAACTTGTTGGGATCGGAGGCATGATTTTCAAAAATTTACCCAGCGGATTCATGCCAATTTCACTTTTAGTGTTTTAATAATCCTACATTTAAAACTTCTAAAGCTTACCCTCGTAGCGTAATCGGTTGCCGCACCTGGATCCTTGTTTCCAAGCCTTCTGTTCCGGTTACGTTTGTCACCACCAAAATCCTTTCTTGAAGGATTCTCTACTTTCAAGCACGAAAGCCTTTGCATATTCGGTGCTAGTCGTTTTCTGCCTACAGAGAGAAATTGGGATTTTGTGTATATTTTGCTTGTTCTGATTTTTCTTATTGAAATCATCTATCTTCTACAATAATATCCCTACGATATTTGTAGAGTTAAAATTTCCAAAATCAGTATTGTAATCAATCGATTAATACATTACTGATTTAATCAGATTCCAAATTAGTATTATTACCAAATATTACTTTACTGATTCCAAATCAGTATTAAATAATATTTACTGATTCCAAATCATCATTAAATAATACTTTAATGATTTGGATTATACACCAAGCCCATGGACCAACCCATGACCCATGGGTCAGGCTGATGGGTCAAAAACCTCAATTGCAATTAAGTCCCTTGAATTATCAACTCATCCCAATTGTTCCCAGGTAATTAATTAACTCTTAATTAATACCACAGAACTTTTCAATAATATTTAATTAAACCATTTAATTAAATCTTATTTATTTAAGTATAACAATTAAATTATTGTAGGCAAGAATACTTATTCTGCATCATCGAACTTTCTTATGTACGATCTTGTAGGCCCATTCTAAATTGGTAATGGATAACTCAATCTCATTGATTAATCCATAAATCATTAGTGGTATCTAGCAAGACATAATGACCACCCAATTTGGAATGGAGGTTCGAATGGTGATTCAACACAACCTTTCCAAGTAAACTGCGTACGATCCTCTACATTGATATCCCGTTTAACATAAGGCATAGAACCATCATCCTTATATAGCTAAACGTTTACTTGATCTCTTAGTGACACTGAATTCATCAAGCAAATGATAACACTTATCATTCCTTAGCACGGCCATGCACTTCTCAGTTCACTATTAAGTGGCCAAGATATCACCTCTCACTTAAGAAATACTTATAGTCCCATCACTTCACCTACATACCTTAGCGTGTCTCATAGTGTACCCAATCATACCCATACTTGGCAACCTGTTACGGCCCCGTTAGGCGTATGTCAAAGCACACTACAATTCACCTAAGTCCATGCAGTGATTTCTGGTCTAAAGATTCTCGTACGAGTACTACTCAAAAGAATCACTCATGATCTAATCAGTCCATGGAGTGTTTCTTTTGGCGGATCGATTTCATGAAATTAAATATGCACAAGAATATTACTATAATGAAATTAACTCATCTGATTCTAATATCAATCAAAATGACAAATATCTATATACAGCCCTTAAAAGGGCACATACACCAACATAACTCTCATGCTCGCTCTAGTCTAGGGATTAAGAGATTAGAATATAAGGCTTGAAATAACTACAAAGATCAGTACAAGTTAATTCGATCCTAGATCGGTTCTGCTCAATATATCTCGGGCACATCTGTATTATTCAATTTGTCTAGACAAACCAATATCAGAATCATACAATAACCTAAACTGAAAGTGTGTCCAAACTGTCTCAGTTATGAGCGTTATTTATATATCATAATTTTAACCAATGATAAGATCTACTGTGTCGCACCAAACACCTTATTATCTAGACATATGATATAAAGGGACAATTTATAATATTGAAACACAATTGATATGTAATTGGGAAATAGTTTTTCATACAAGCAAAGCTTTTCAGAATTCAAAACTAACAAATATAACTTCATTTCAGATTATGCTGAAGAGCTGAAGAGGGCGTACAAGAACACAACCATAGAGGTGACATTTTCCCCTATAGAGAGGGAAAAAAAACCCATATTCATGCAATTCTACTGCTGTATAGGGTCTTTGAAATATGGGTTTTTTAAGTGAATGTAGGCCTATTATTTCATTGGATGGTTATTTCATGAAAGGGAGATATAAGGGCCAAATATTAACTGCTATGGGGGTTGATGCAAACAGTGGGTACTGGCCCATAGCATGGACTGCTGTAGAGAAGAGACCAAGGAGCAGTTGGCTTGGTTCTTGAATTTGTTTATTCAAGATCTGAATACATGGGATTCAATGTACTGGACATTCAATTCTGACAAGTAGAAGGTATCCTCTTTAATAAATGGACAATAATATCCTTAATAGATCCTGAATAAATTTTCAAACCAAAACACCCTCCTATTCAGTATACATATACCAAAATTGTATAAAAATCCTCATTTTTTTTAATCTTAAAAAATAATTTCTTCTTCTTTTTTTCTCATAATTTTTTCCTTTTTTTTCCCAACTTTTTCACCTCTTATCCTTTTTGTTCTCACTCTTATTAGGGTCTGTTTGATAAAAAGAATTCAATACTTAATCTATATAGGTTCAGTACTTATCAAATACGTGTGTTTGATAAGTCATATTGTCACGTCTAAATTAAATAAGTTGTCTGAATGATTTAGTTTGAATTTACTGCTTTTAATTAAGTGATTCCACTGTCACTTAAGACTAAACATTTAACACGCTCAGTCATTGAGGTTTAAGTATTCTTGGGATTCTGTTACTTATTCAATTCAGAATTCAGAATTCAGAATTCAGACTTCAGTCTTCAGACCTCAAATTAAATTTTATCAAACGAACCCTTAATCTTATTGCTAACAGTAATTTTAATAAATTATCGTTCGAATCAAAATACCCTTTTTTGCCCCAACAAGATGACTTCGTTTTGGAATTTTTTCCCTTTTTTAAGAAACAAAAGAATGCATTAGCTAAATATGATAATAATGTGTATTCCGATCTATAAACAAGACACCAAAAGTCCAGTTTATGCCTGTTTGATTCGTACATTTTGCCTAAAAAACAAGAGTGTTTTGACTTATGTATACTAAAAAGGAGGGTGTTTTTGTCTGAAAATTTATTCATGAATCTATTAAGGGTATTATTGTTCATTTACTTAATAAATTGAATGACATTATCTGCTTAGGGGGCGAAAAGTGACTATTGGATAGTACATGGAGATTTTTGTAATTTTTAAAATTTTAGTAGAATTTTCATATTTTGACCAAAAGTTAGAGGGTAAAAAGTAATTCACCCTATATTTTTTTAGTATATAGGGTGCCGCAAGCAACACCCAATCAATACGGTGTAGTTTTACTCTCAACGATTAAGGTGCTGTTGAGTGGGTTTTAGGATGGAATTTTCATGCTTTGGTGTATTAATCAGGAACAGGGGTGGATTATATATAAATGTTGGCAGGACGTAAGCAGATTTTGTAATTAAACGACCATTTCTATTTTTTGACCGCGGAAGAATTTGTTAGAAATCAATGGGCACTGCAGAAGTGATGTTAGAGGAACTCCTCAGTGTTGAACGCGAGCTTGGAGATGTCCAAGGTTTTGTTCGCATTTACCTTCCTTTTTATTTCCCCATTTTTTGGGTCGTCCGGTGAATTTCCGAATTGGAACCAAAGTTTGAAGTTTTGGGATAAGAATTCACAATATCGAATAACTGTTAATTCTGCAGCTGTAATGATATTTTTGAATTTTATTTTGTATCACTTGTTCACATGACAAGTCCTGTAGATTTTGGATGCTTTGGAATGATCACTTTCCTTTTCGGGGCTGAGGCACAATGTTGAGTGAATTTTTATCAAGGTGGTGGCGCCAAGGGTACTGTATATAGGTACATGTGAAACGGAGGGTAAAGGTTTGAAATTCGAATTTGTTATCATCGTATGGTTACCTGGATACCTGTCTCAATCAATCAAGCTTTGTTAAGGGACCATTTGTGGAATCACATAGCATTTTGAACGGAAACTTTAGTGTAGTTTTATACATTTTTTCCCCACATGCAGAGGACTTGTGACAGTGTTTTAAGGGCTGGCCTAGAATCTAAATTCTTGGTGCTGGTGTTATCTGCAGTCGTAAATCAAATTGGCTAATACAGGGGTTGGATTGGGAATTGATAGTTGTAATACTTTAGTGGTTCATAAATTGGGAAACTGTTTCTTGACTGGACAGTGGTGACTGTTCGTTAAGAGGATACTAGAACAATGGTTGAATTTGGTAATGAAAACAACCAGACTTTCACCATGTGGAGCATAAGCCTGTTAACTGTTTAGAAGATAGAGTCTGTGTTTTCTTAAGCTGGCGATTTAGGTGTGTGAAAGTGAGGATAAATGCATTGTTAGTGTAAGAGATGGAGCAATCAGCTTAAGTTGTGATTGAATGCTGCAATGCTGTAGCTAATTGACTAATTAAGCACAATCTGGAAAATATTGATGTCAACTAAAAATGAGAAATTTTTTGTGACGGTACACACTCACTTGCACTGAGCGTGTACAAGGCGATTTTGCTCAACTGATTCTATTATATAATTATATGTGCTATAGTTAGAGATCAACCTTGACCAATTGTGTTGGGGTAGGCGGGTTGGTGAATCTTTCGACTTGATGTACGAATTCATCAAAGTTGCAGCATAAAATTAAATGGGGACATAGAAGGCTGAAGACTCGGAATCCTATATTTTGACTTTGAGATGAACCACCTGCGTGTGTCTAGCCTTAGCAACATAGGTGTTTGGAGGAATGGTTCTTGGGTCACTAACTCTTTAAACCATTGAATTCCCTAGGCAATTGACCATTTATTGATCTGAACAATGTATGTAGGTCTTTATGATGTGAAGTAGACCAGAAAGCAAACACATTGGATGATTTGCGTCTGTTCCCATGATATATAGTTGAGTTATTGACCAAACCCTATGGTGCCAGAAAACTTTCATCAATCTTATTCGTTGTTGCTGGAGATTATGGAGGATGGGCATGATCTGATGCTGGAGCTGTTGATTTGAGCTATTGTCGTGTCGCAGCGGGAGAATACATGAATGAGGTTACATTGGCTTAGTGGTTGAACTTGCGGGCAACAGAAACTGGGGGCTTGAACTTGCTAGTTGCAAAAGGGTAGGAAGAGAAAGAACGAAAAAATGGGGTTTTTGGGTATTTCAGGAATTTCATGCCACACACACACACACATATAAATTATTTATCATGTTTTCCACATTTAACATTGGTTGACTAACAACAAGGGGGGTGGGGTTAAACCTTTGGCACTATTTTGAAGGGACAGTTTCCGGAAAACACAAGGTTGTGCAATTTAATCAAATTCCAGTGAAGGTAGTTCTAATTTATCCCACCAATAAGGCAATGTGAGATAGCATATGCCTAGTAGCAAGGGCCTTGTGGATTTACCCCACGGGCCTTTAGTTCTGTTACACTCTTTATTTTTTTCCCCTTCCCTTAAGGTTGTGATCTTAGCATAAGCATTATTTTACATGTGATATACCTGAATGTTTCTTCCTATTGTTATGTGGGGTAATTTATGTAAGGTTCACAATTTGTTTTTGGCTTTAACAGAGGAAATTTACAGTATATCATGTCATCCTGATTATAGGCATAGGCACCAAGGAGGAATTATACTTAGTAACTTTTAAATGTTTTAGTGATTAGTATAATGTAGTCTCTTATACAATCTGATCGAAACGTCAGTCTTAAAAGTCACTCAAAGGTAATGATTGTTATGTCTTTTTGCCCCACGGAGAAAAAAAAGAAAGAAAAAAACCTAGTTAAAGCCTGTCTTGAAAATAATTCTGGAAACTAAAATCAAGTGTAGGACATTGGCTTTCTACACCACAGAAAGGGTGATAACCATCAAATCTAGCGTCCTAGGTCTTACCTTCATGTTTTTAAGTGTATATCTGTATATTTAAAGTTCCATATTGCAAAGACATCTCTGTCATATCTGAAATTTTTTGCTTGAAATTTGTTTGTAGTACATTAATGTTCTCAACTACAATACTTATCTGACAGGATTTGAAAATTTTGAGTATCATTGTCTTCTCAGAATTTGAAAAATTTTAGTTAATGCCATTGGACATTCTCAAATGGTTTCTTACTGATTTTCACAGTGTAAAAGTGTGTGATATACTGTATGGGTGTGCTTGCAAGCAAGCTGTGTTTTTAATTTAGGCATCTCCTTTCCATGTATCTATATTCTAGGATTATAGTAAATGAAGATTGTGAAGCTAATTCTCTATTTGGCTAGGCCTAACAAATACTTGTTGAAGGTTATCAAATGCCTATCTTTAGTTAAATTCTGTGTTTGACTAGGACTAAGATTTACTGGAAATATATTGAATGACTGTTCTTTTGTTCGGTTGGTTAGGACATGAAACGAGGATAGTTCACAAAGCCAGCTTCTCTGGACTGTGAGCACATTGTCTAGTGCACTGCAAGCCCAGCTACTACATTCTCTGAAAATGAAAGAAACTCTAGTCACCTCCTATGCCCTGCGGCATGTCGCCCCCCATAAGCAATCTCTCTAGACCTTTACTCTGGCAGAAGTTAAGAAGGCCCAAATGTTCACCTAGTCCATAACCTAGGTCTGAAGCTTGGAGGAAGGAATATTAGATAGGGAGTTATGAGTGAGACAGAGAGAGAGATAAATGGACAAGAATGCTCAAGCCCAAACTTGCAGATGATGTAAGCTCCAGTGTTGTTTTGCCCCATTTTTTTTTAATATTTTATTTATTAATTTTTAATTTCTAGGGAATGCTTTTTAAGTAAGAATCTTTTGAAAACTGTGGTGACTACCCACCATATCAATTCGACCAACCAGTGGGCTATCGTTTACTTACTTTTGTTTGTGAAACTAAATAAATTGTGGGTGAGCAAAATAGAGGGCCAACCCTTTAGCCAGATTTACCACACCCTAAGAGACAATAAGATACTTAATGACAATTAAGCAACTTTTACTTCGGGTGCCTCAAATACCTTGTATAATACGCGATACTTAGATTGGTAAAGCATGATTTTTTGGATAAAAAATCAGAAACCAGCATCCCATTTTAATAATTAATTATTTTTTGCAGCATTCTGATATTTTTTTTATGTTGCATGTGCCTTCTCATACAGATCAATTAGAGACACTGTTACAAAGACAAGATAAGTTATATGAGAGACAATCTGAACTTAAAGCCTTATTGGAAAGTTGCCAATCAACTAAAAGTCCTGTTAATGATGGCACACCTGCTTTGGAAGAGAACTGGTCAGGGACCTTTGAATGGGATTCTCAAGCTGATGATATTAGGTTCAATGTTTTCGGCATACCTACATATCGAGCAAATCAGCGGGAGGTCCGTCTTATTCATGCTTGTTTTACAATTTTTTTGTAATTATATTTAGTTATTTTGGTGGTCATCACATTTTTTAATATTTAAAGTATTGTTTCAATATATACCTTCACCACTCTCTAGATAGTATTCATTTGAGGGTTTTGTTAATTGATAAAAGATATATATAGATGAAACTCTCTCTCCACAAATTGCGGTGGTTATAGCCAAAAAAGTGAGGTCTATTAAGGCCTTTGGCAGGATTGTATTTTGAATTAAAATGGGATGGTGTTCAAACTCCTGAAATGGAGTTTACAGTTATATATCTGGATAGAATAGGCTTCGCCTGAAATCGTCCCTAGATCTGCCGGTGCTGTTCCTATGGACTATCTCTGTTGTGCGACGTTTGGCGTACTTCTTGGGGTGAATGTTAATGAAAGAAACTAAAATGGAGCAGAGAAGCAGGCAAACCAATGAGCTAACTTGAAATCTCCTAATCCTGTGACAAGGTCCTTTAACCAAAGGGGCTAACATCAAATTCTCTTGTTTAATACACCTTGCTACTGCTTAAGATGCTGACAACTTCATAAGACTTTGGAAGGGCAAGGTCATCTATGGGACATGAGAGATCTAATTGACTGTCCTGATATTATCTTTTGTAGGAGCGGTGAAGAGGAGGAAATGTGCCTCTCTGTTGATTGCTTACTTAAATGCTTGGATCATAAGATCCTGAACTATTTATTCTACTCTGTAGAAGTTCTGAATCTGGAAGAGTTTGAGAATGTAACCTATTATAGGCATTACGAGATGTGTTTATACTTGGCTAACTAACTTGTTTGTCTCTATGAACGGTTGATTTCCAGGTATTAAGCCTGTTGTACTACTTTGGACTTGCTTGCCTCTATGCTGAACAATTTCACAATCACTGTTCTGTAGATTTATATTATCTTCTGTTGGATCAGTGAGAACTGGCCGTTACTTTTCCCAGAGCTCCGAATTCTCCTCAGAAGATATGATTGACCAGTGCTGCTATAATACATTCTCTAAGGCTGTGTTTGTTGACATTTTTCCTGAAAAAACATCAACTTTTTTACGACACCACACAATATATCCAAACAATCCCCAAATACATCACATCAATTCCAATTCCTTCGAAAATTCCTTTGACATTATTTTAAAAATTATTTCCCTCCAATACATTTTTTTCTCTTCTTCCCATAAAAACTACCTCTAAAAAAAATTTACATTCCCTATACAAAATACCCAGAAAAAAAAAAAATGCAAACAAACATAGCCTAAGATACTTTCCTCTTCTTTTAAGTTAGTGCCAAAACTACAACTGTGTATTGTAAAGAGTTTTACTAGCCGGGCAGCTCCTTCATTGCTCATTTGTCATGTTTGATTATTTATGGGCAAATGACACGGGTTATGTTTCCTCTTGTAATTTCAATTAAGATTCACAAAACGTATCATTAGAGATGGTTGCTTTTAGTGTGGAATGCTTCGTGCATTACAATAGAATAAGGAGAACTTGGACCTGCAGGGAAGTGAAATGCATTTGCGGAAACCCGACGCAGCGCAGCTCCTGTTTTTGTTATGATTCGAAGGATGGTGAAGGTTTTGAGTTTTATAGCATGTATGTCAGGAGTCTAAAACTCTACCCTGGAAATATAGAAGATTCTGCCTTATAATTTGGTTTGGTTTTTTTTTTTTTGTACGAACCAACGATTGTCTTGGTGTTATTACCTCTTAAGTCCAATAAGAGATCAGATTGGTTTTTGTTTCATTCCCATAACTCATTTAACAGTGCCATTCTTATGTTTTGACCTAATGATAACTTCTTGGTAATGTTTTGTTTGGGCAACCATTTTTTCTCCTTGCTGTCTTTAAGAGCTTATTTTCCATTTTACATGTGAATAGCTAAAATTTTTAATGTTGTTTGTTCTAAGTAATGGGTTTCATTTTGGCAGTTTTTGTCGTGAAGCTTGCTTACTTTTGCTGCTGCTTTAAGAAACTGAATCTTATTGTTTTTCAACACAAAATTTTAGTTTATTTTGTTATTTTATTAAAGTTTTTTAGAATTTCCTGCTAGCTCGGATGTCTTAGTTCCCAATACTGGCCCTTAAGATAGAATAACTGGAGTTGCTTTTACCTGTTACATTTTGCAAGATAATTTCTTGGTGACTTCATCATCAAGCAACATCTGTATACTCTTTTTGGTGTTCTATTTTTGGTTTTGAACGTTGTTGACTTTCCTGGTTCATTCAATTTTGCTATCTTAGACTAGGTTCGAGTGTTATTTCTGTCTCAGGAATAACAGTTTCCTGTCTGGTTTCCAGACTCAGGCTTTTTGAAATTCTACATTATTATTAGTTCATTAATGTTGCTTACTATTTTATGAAAATTTAAATTGCCTTCTTCATTTGTTGTGGTATCTGGTTCATTCAAGAACATGTTAAGTCTATTTTGTTCATGGACTGGTTGTAGTTTTCACGTGCAAACTAACCGTGTTAGGCTGTCTGGGCCAGATTATAAATGCAGTCATGAGTGGAAGAGACGTTCTTGTGATTATGGCCGCTGGCGGAGGAAAAAGTCTTTGTTATCAACTGCCCGCTGTTCTTAAAAATGGCATTTCTCTGGTTGTCAGTCCTTTGCTGTCTCTTATTCAAGATCAGGTTCTTATATTACTCTTGTTAGCGCCTAAAGGGCTTTTGTGTTTGTCTTATTTTAAAGCTTTACTTTAGATATTACGTCTCATAGTGCTCAGAACTGTAGGTAATGGGATTGTCTGCTTTGGGAATACCTGCATTTATGCTAACATCAACTACTAGCAAGGAAGATGAGAAGTTCATATACAAGGCTCTTGAAAAAGGTGATGAAGAGCTTAAAATTCTGTATGTTACTCCTGAGAAGATATCAAAGAGCAAAAGGTTCATGTCAAAACTTGAAAAATGTCATCGTGCTGGCCGTCTTTCTCTAATTTCTATTGATGTAAGTGGATGACTTGATGTTTTAAAAGCTTATCATATGACTCATCTGCTATCTTTTCGTTATCCTCTATCGTGTTTACTCAATGCTTGAGTAGAGACATTGGTGAGTAGAAGCGTGGTTTTAGTAGAAACTTATATTGGAAGCTTGCTTTCTAAGGCCTACAAATAAATTATAGACAAGAGAACTTAGGTTATACATGTGGATTAAAATTGCAGAAAAGCATGAATGAATTATAACCCTCTCGGAATCACTTCGAGAAACCCTTAGGTGTTGCACCTAACTAGCATTAGGCATCATATCCAACACAAAGCTGCCATCCTCAAAGGTCCAGGGTTTGAACATCATCAAATTGAAACAACCAATTCTCTTCACCCATTACAACACGGGAAAATCACATGTTTGCCTTAAAAAATTTTACTTTTAGCTTTTCACAATTCTACTTTAGCTTCAAATTTCTTATAAATTTTATATTTTCTCATTTATATTTCAATATTTTGATTTTTTCGGTATGAAGACTGTAAATTTTAGAAAGTAGGAGATACTGATAGTTTATTCCAAAGAATTTTGAAAGTTTCAAATTTGTATTTTTTAACATACTTTCTTCACCTTTTGTTCGTGTCTTTTAAGTACACACTTGAAATTTCATTTCGATTTATCTTAACTTTCAGTTTAAACTACAGTTAAGAGTTGAGTAACTAATATATTGTGTAAATGTATTACAAATTACACTTTTACTTTAATATTTATTTTATATTTACTACTCCCTCTGGTTTTTGTGTGAGATGTTTTAAAAATTGAGAGAATTTTTTTTATTGGATGTTTTAGACTTTCAATGCAACTTTTAGCTTTTTAGTCCTAAATTACTCCTATTTAATGTAAAGAGTTTTAATATGATAGAAGAGAGAAGAGTTTTCATATAAGAAAAATAAAGATAATATTGTCTTTTAAATTAAACGATGATTGATCTTTAATTTGTGTGAATGACCTTGAACATCTTATAAAAAAAATTTGAGAGAGTATGATGGCATCATCTGATTCTTTTCCTGTGTGACCAGTACAACCATCAAATCCATGACTACTTAACGTGGCTGTTTTGAAGTGAAACCATTGAGATACTTTTGACAATGAAAATAGAAATTACTGTAAAAGTCAGTTAGATTCTTATGGTTCGTGTTCCCAAACAGGATCTTTATCGTCCAAGGCATGCACAATCAAGGCTTGGACTTTGAGTTAATTTTCCATGCTTATGTTAAACTTCATAGACTTTCATCCATTTGTCTCCAGAATCTCTCACAGGCTTTAAAAAACTCAACCTCAATTAGTTAAAAGCCTATATTATCATAAGAATTAGTCTTTAGTACGTAAAATTTCCGCACCTGTAATCCAAGTCAGTCAATATGTGAATGTTGCTTTTTTTTTTTTTTTTTTTTTTCCGGAAAAATCAAGAACATCTTTGGTTCCTCACATGACATCTTACTGGTGGT
Organism: Knoxia roxburghii; assembly: GCA_030378225.1. Taxonomy (NCBI): domain Eukaryota; kingdom Viridiplantae; phylum Streptophyta; class Magnoliopsida; order Gentianales; family Rubiaceae; genus Knoxia; species Knoxia roxburghii. Next base: position 13,341,666 of record CM059422.1, on the reverse strand, counting down.
TATTGTGTTTCTTTTTTATTTTAGATTTTTACATGAATTGTTTGTTTAAGAGAGATTATGCCTATTAAAAAAGAAAGACAAGAAGAAAGCAAAAGCAGCAGTATTTATAGTATTCTTGAATTTTAAAATGCAATGTATTAGAATAGGAAATTTTCTATAAGTGTTCACATGTCATGTCACGTTGACATTTGTAATTGGGACCTACTAGAAACATAGCTGTTAGCCTGTTTTAAATTCTCACTGAAGAAATTTCTCTATTATTAACTATGAAGATTTGTTGACTGTTTTCTGAATCTAAAGAGACTTGCGAGGGGAGTTTTAATAGGGAAAAATTTGGCATTTACAACCTATATAATCTGTGGCTGGATTCTGAAAAACTACCCTTTTTAATGAGCAAGTGGTTTATCACAAAGAACACCTAAGCCTTGGTCACTCTGTGGGTCAGCTATATGGATAATGTTCTATTTGACTTATTTGCATTTAAGCATACCATGTCTTTTTAATTAGTTTTTCAAAGTCTTTTGAGGTCTTCCCTTCTTCCCAGGGGGCATAAAAAAAATAGGAGAAATAAGGAACAACCTGCTTCTCTGTGTTTACTGAGACATTTTGATTTCTGACTGATGTATGAGAAAGCCAAATGAAAAAGTTCTTTGATATCTTTTACTAGTTTTTCACTTCAAAACTTCAATTTTGTGAAATTTTTGACTTTTATTCTTATTTTTATTAAGAATGCTTTCTTTATTCGAAGTGGTGTCTTGGCACAGCTGTAATAACTGTTTTCATGTGACCTGAGGTCCATGGCCAAGTTGTGGAAATAGCCTCTTATTGAAATATAAGGTAAGGCTACGTACATTAGGCTCAATGGCTTGACCCTCTGGGACTTGGCACATGCATGCGCTTCTATGACCTAGGCTGCCTGTGTAGGTTTTTATCTTTGATTAACCAGGTGGACAATTATGCAGGAAGCACATTGTTGTAGTCAATGGGGCCATGATTTTCGTCCAGATTACAAGAACCTTGGCATCTTAAAGACTCAATTCCCTGATGTTCCCATGATTGCTCTCACTGTATGCCACTTTTAACACTGTTGATAACTTGTCATACAAATTGGATATGTTGTTCATGGTAGGTTTCCGAGCTCCATTTCTTCTTTCTATTTCAGGCAACAGCAACCAAAAAAGTTCAAGCGGATTTAATGGAGATGCTGCATCTCTCAAAATGTGTCAAGTTTGTCAGCACAGTGAACAGGCCTAATCTTTTTTACACGGTATACGTATTGTCTCTGTTTATTTGATAATTTTTGCTTTTGCTGCATGTCTTACATTCCAAAGTGTAAATTTGTAGGTAAGAGAAAAATCATCTGTTGGCAAAGTAGTTATAGATGAAATTGCTGAATATGTGCAACTTTCTTACCCAAATAATGAATCTGGGATAGTTTACTGCTTCTCCAGAAAGGAATGCGAGCAGGTTTGTACATTAAGTTATTTTGATCTATTTATCATCTTATTCAGTACCTAGTATGATCCTGTACAATAACAATTTTCCTTTTATGTATTAAAACCATTGTATCTTTGCGCTAGCATATAATTTCGGTTACTGTTCAGCTTTGTTATTTATGGTCCTGTGTGAGGAAAGATTCATAGTTGAAGAAATCATACATGATCGTGCCTTGATATGCTACTTGGTTTTTAGTGCAGACTGACTAGTTTTTTCTTTTGAGAGAAATGAAGTCTGCATAAATGTGGCCTTTTTTCACAAAATGGTAGTATGCTGTAATACACATCTCAAAAGCTGATGGGTTTTTTAAAAACTTGCTTTATATATATTTTCCCCCTTGCCTTGAGCAAGAAATGAATCATACTCAAGATTTGAAATTTCATATGTTAACATTTAATGCATAGCAAAATAGAAGTATCTGAAAGTTTTTTCTTTCGTGAAACGTTTTGTGCCTCATTTGAGAGAACCCTAATAAGAAGTAGTTCCTAAGTGAATTGGGAATTGTGTTGATGCCTTTGCAATTGAGTCCAATTGTAAATTTTCTTATTTCCCAAGAACTGTAGGTTGCTAAAGAATTGCGTGAGAGAGGAATTTCAGCTGATTTTTATCATGCAGATATGGATGTAAACGCCCGGCAAAATGTTCATTTACGGTAAATTCATTTTATCCTGAGAAGACATTCACAATTTGCTAATAAAATTGAACCAATTTTAGTTTTCAATTCTTTTGATCTACTGTGAATGCTTAGTAAAACTATCTTGCCAGTGTTTTTCCGTTGCTAATAGATCTTTTCCACTGTGGCAATGTTCTTGCAAGATGTATATACTTGCCGTTACTAATAGATCTTATACACTGCGGCAGTGTTCTTGCAACATGTATCTACTTTGGTATGGGAGATTCCTTTATGTAATTTATAGATGAAGCATGAGGTATTGCAATGCAATTTGTTTAGTATATTCAACCAGAGAAGAAAGAGAGCATGTTTTACCAGATGGAACTTGCTAGATTAGGAAAAGGTAGATAGGGAAACTCCTCAACTGGTAACATGGAGCTAACATTCAAACTATTTCAATTGATCTGTTTCCAGTGGAAAGACTGAATGCTTTACTTCCCAGCTGAAGGAATGGCATCTCTGATTTAAGAAGGTTAAAAAGTCAGTTCTGTTGGTTGGGAAGCTACCATTTTAGGCTAGTGTCTTTATTGGGTTTCAGGAATGACAAAGCATGTAGTAATTTATGGCATGTCAAAAAAAAGATGCAAAGTTTCAATCTCTTAATGCTACTTTCTACCTTTACTTGTGGTTTTAGCTGCTTATTGACGACCTTAATGCATATTGCACTGAGAATACTTCCATCTTGGTGGGAATTGATAAATTCTTTTGGTCTGTGCGTAACTTCCTTTCTTGCCATGAGGTGTGCTGCTACAATGAAAAGGAGAAGAGTGTTTTCCTACGTAATTTGTTAGCTCAATCACACTAAACCTACATATTGGTGGATTGCACTTTACAGAACCAAAAGTTTTACTTCCTTTAATCTTAAATGCATGATTAGGTTCTTATTTTTCTTTTCTTGTTCTTCTTTTGTTTGCTTCATAGAAAGTTTTGAAAAGAAGATATGCCACACCTAAACTTTGAAAGAAACTATTTGAAAAGATAGCATACCCCCAAACTTAAATGAAAAAAAAAAACGTTTTACATGCACTAGTGAGATATGAGCCATATAGCTGAACTCAATAGTGAATTAAAGACTTAGTTGTTATTACTTCAATTCCTCCATTTTCTTTTCCTTATGACATGCCATTGCTTTTTTTTCATTTGTAATTCTTCAAACTTTTGGTTTGTATCATTCATTATCTGGTTACACTTTCTAGTTTCTTATCTAATATGTTTTGAAACATGCATAATATACATTTTACATAAATTTACCAGAGAAAGGATAAATTTTTCAAGAATATTTGTTAAATTTATCTTCACTCAATTGCTTGGAACAAATTATAAATTATTAACATTATTCAATTTGATAAAAAAGAACATATTGGGTACATGACAGTAAATAGTATTACTTTAAAAATTCAGTTATCTAACGTATGAAAGGATCTAATGATGATAGAGAAGGATCGAGAGAAAAAGTGTTGGCATGATAGAACTTAAAAGTAAAAGAGGTCTGTGGGGGTGGAGGGGAAGAAAGGAAACTTGTGAAAGCATTCCTTATGCATATAAGATGTTTTGTGCTCTTGTTTGGAAAAGCTAATCCTTTATTTGTGACTGTTAACAAACTTCAGGCATTTAATGTACTCTCAACCAGAAGTTTGTGGCCTAGTCACTATGAAACTATTTTACAGATTATCATATGGTGATTTGAAACTTAATCAGCTTTCCTTCGTTATATTTTTCTTATTTGACCTTGTAAGAAGTCTCGTTCTATCAAATGCTCTCCTTTATTTGACATTACAGTGCTTATTAATCTTTGGTTCACCACAGATTGGCCAACCTTTTCATGAAAAATTCCTCAAACAAGACTAAAGGTCACTTCAAATTTTTCAAACATGTTTATCTATCAGTTGGCAATGATGTTGTATGTGCAACTTAAAGGCAAAGTAAATGAATGTTGTGTGCTTCAGTTCAACAAAGTTCCAATATTTTCTCCTGATGGTTGTTTTTTTCAGGTTTCTAGCCCTGTTAGGTTTGTGTTTCAAAACATGTTTTGAAGTTGCACTGTTTCAGGTGCACCTTTTTCAATTTCTGACACACTTCTTCTAATTTCCAATGCAAAAACATAACTGAAAACAAAATGGAAAATGCAAACCAAACAATTTCTAGTTCGAGAATTTTTGCTCTGTTAGTAGTTAATTATGTTGTTTGCACAGATCATATAATTTCCTTACCTGGATTGCATACTTATTATGGTATTTAAAGCTACCCATAACCAGAATCTTTTCAAATGCCATAACTTGCTCAGAACACTTCTGTTAATCTACTGTCAATGTGTGAAGTGTGCGATAACATTTACGATGCTTCATGTTGTCCTTGACCAGTGTTGGTAAACCTTACTTAGAGAACCCTATAAGGATTTTAAGTACCTGGTTTCCTACAGTTTTAGAACGCATGATGTTGTTCATCTTATTCATGTTTGATGTCATAGGTGGAGCAAGGGCAAGTTGCAGGTCATCGTAGGAACAGTAAGTTGTACCGTCTATTAATTACTAATATACCTTAAATTAGTATGACTTGTTATAATGTCATGTATGTTAGGTTTAAATATATGATTTGACTTGTATATTCTTTTTTGCAGGTAGCATTTGGTATGGGAATCAACAAACCAGATGGTTAGTTTCTCAATGCTTTCATGATTCTAGCATTTATTTTTCTGACAACAGTTTGTAATGTTCTTTCCTTTACTCATTATTTTAGTACTGAAGCACAATAACTAACGAAATGTGATTCATCACTCACCTTGTTGCCTTAGTAATAGACGAGTTTACTAAGCATCTGCTGAGAAAAATTCGTGAATGTATGTTGTTTGGGGACAATAAAGTTTTGATTGACTGTACAGATTGAAAGAAAGAATTTGTTCATCCAAACTCCACCTTCAACCATTACCATCCTTTATTTTGGACATGAACTTAAAAACTACCATAACTAACTTCAAAACCATGGCAAGAAGTGGGAAAGAAAATATTGTGGGTCAACATCAGTAGAGGGTCTTAGATAAGTTTATTTTATTAAGTTATCGGAAGATATGCCTAGATAAGTTAGGTGACTAAAGTAATTAGAATTTGAAAAATAGGAGTCAATTTTATTCTAATCTATTAGTTCAGATTATATTGCTGAATGTTGGTAGGGATCAAATACAGCTCTATAGAGCATGCAAAAGCAGAATTTTGTTGACTCATTGTCAGTTCCAGAGATAGAACTCCTGTACTAGCGAGCTCTTATGCCCTGTTTCAAGATAGGTGATAAAGGGAAAAAGTCTCTCAAACACAACCTATCTGATTTTTATCTACAAGGTCTCATAACCAGAAGTCGGTCTAGGGCCTGTGTCTGACAATTTGAGACCAGAGCAGCTGGTGATTGGAGACAAACACAATTTGCAGCAGCAATTTGATACCTTGGCAAATAAAGAAAAAGAAAAGGCACTCTATGAAGCTAGATTGGTATAGCATACTGCAGCAGAAGACAAGGTTGGACTGGCATCTTTCCACATAGAGGAGATGCTCGATTGTGGTTATTTAAACTAGACTGGGACCGGACACAATTGACCAGGGATGAATCCAAAACTGGCTGTGCAGTGAACTCCAATCTGCAGCAGTAAGTTGAGGCACTGGCAAAACTTCATCGAACGGGGACTCTTGAGAAGTACCAAAGGCATTCCGAGCAGTTGGCAGCCCGGGCCTGTACCTTGTCCCAAGAACAAGATGTGGAAATCTTCATTCAGGGTTAAAGGAAACAATAGCAGTAGAAGTAGCACCATTAAATCCACAAGATTTGACTAGCCTATAAGCTGGCCCACTTTATGAACGGAGGGTAATTCAACCATGGCCAGAGGCAACCACATTGTAGATGGATTTGCCGGGGAGGGGGGGGGGGGGGGGGGGGGGGGGGAGGGGTTGGGGTGTGTTGTATACCTGCAAATACCCTTCTTAAAAGACTCAATCGAGTAGAGATGGGGGAGAGGCATGCCGAGGGCTTGTAATTCTATTGTGACAAACAGTACAAACCTGTACATCAATGTAAACCGCTGTTCTGGTTGGAAGGGGTTGATGAAATAGAATCAGAAAATTTGGAAGAATAGACAAGGGAGCCAGATTAATGTATCACTCTTTCCCGTAGAGCACATTCTCACTTGGCCGAATAATGTTGTGGGCCAATATCAGTTGAGACTCTTAGGTAAATTTAGTTGAATAAGTTATCAGAGGATAAGCCTAAGATATTGGATTATGAAAATTAGGAGTTTTTTATATTCTATCTTTAGTTGAGTTTTTATTGCTGAATGTTGATAGGGGTTAAGCCCCGTAAGCTAGTTTAAATGTAGCTCTTATGGAATGAATGAGGAGAAGAAGCAGAATTTTGTGGACTTTCCAGAGATCGAGTTCTCTCTTACAGGGACAGTCTCCCAAACATACTGATTTTTATCTACAGGTCACATAACCAGAAGGCAGTCTAAGGTCTGTCTGTGGCAGAAAAGCATTTAAGATTTCTAGGTAGACATGGATTGTTTATTTATTAACTGTTTCTAAATTCATTTTAGATTATCCATCGACACAGCTTTTAGATTAGGAAAACCTAAAAGGTATGTGGGTTTAAGCATATCAATAGGATGGGGATTCCATTAAAAAAAAATAGGATGGGGATTGATAATTGATGATTGCCTGTTTAAGCAACCATTTACCTTTGATAGAAAAGCTTCCTATTCTCTTTTGAATTTGTCTGTGTAGATTTATTGAAGTGTGTTCGTAAAGTAGTTTCTATCATTCTTCGTCTTCCTCGAGAACAGTCAACTATTCAATCTCAAGTTGTAGGTTTCTTAACTGAAAATATATCAGGTTAAGGAATTACCATTTCTCCACTGGACTATAAAGCTTAGATTTATCTTCCCGTACGTCAGTGGTTGGCATGCCAGAACAAAATTGATTATTTTATTTGAAAGAACTAATCGGATACTTTTGTATGATTATAATTTTATTACTTTGTGTACACTAGAGCTACCATTTGACAATGTTTTGTCGTATTAAAGGTGTGATGAACTACCAAAAGATGACCTTTACTGCTTCTAAAATAAACTGGGCTCTCTGCTTCAAGAAGAAGAAAAATAAAATAACATTGGCATCATATCTCCTTTTTTTGATGATTCAGGAATTATCAGAATAGCTGTGGAAAATATGTTAAAATGGGATTATAACATTGGCATCTTGATTTTTTATTTTCCTTGTTGATTCTGTTACTTGCTCCAATGGGGTTCTATGTCAGCTGTGTTGACAAAAAATAGTTTCTTGCAGTCAGGTTTGTCGTCCATCACAGCTTGAGCAAATCCATGGAGACATATTATCAGGTTTTGGAATTTCCTAAGACTACACATGAGTTCTCTTTCTAAATTTTTATTTACAATTCATTCTGAAGTGACTTCTTTTCTAGGAAAGTGGACGAGCTGGAAGAGATGGCCTGCCTTCTGAATGTGTACTGTATTTCAGACCTGGTGATGTTCCTAGGCAGGTAAGAAATCTATCTTGTAAGAGAAATTGTTATTTCCTGCCTTCTTTATTTGCAATTATCGCCTATATAACTCCCGCTTCTATTATTTATTGAGCAGAGCTCAATGGTTTTCTATGAGAATGCTGGCTTGCAAAATCTCTATGATATAGTAAAATATTGTCAGGTAAATTGCAATTTTCTCTCAAAATCTGTATTTTTGAATTTTATGCTAAATTACAACTACACAAAGGAAGAAATGGGGACTACTATTCTGCCATGGTGCACGTATTTTGAACCTTCATATGTGACCGATGCCTCCTCAAACTCTTAATTGCTAATGTTATTTTTATGAAGAGCCTAGATAATGCTAATTGGATCATTTAAGAAGAAATCCGATACTTGAATATTTTTACTCTGTCTAAACCAAGGTGGAAGGGGATTTCTAGCACTTGAGCACAAGTCTTGAATTAAGTATGAAAATTGTCTTGTGGTTTTGACATACTTTGTCTATCTCATCTGTGCGATATTTGGCACACCACTTTAGGAAATGAACTCCCAGCTTATTCTGTGAAATATTGATTGCTTGGGGGTATGTCTTATGTTTGTAGTCCAAACGTGAATGCCGTCGGGGTGCCTTTTTCCGACATTTTGCTGAGCCTCTTCAAGATTGTAATGGTAATATTTTCTGTGACTACTGATGTTCGGTATTGAAACCAACATTATATCTTTTCATGTCAGTAGTTACATGCAAATTGATTGTACCTTTGTCAGGGATGTGCGACAACTGTGCCTTTTCCGCTGATATCGATGAATTGGATGTCTCTGGTATGTTTGTTTGTACTTACAGCCTTTTAAATTACCAAGTGATGTGTAGATTGTTGAACATTTGAAAATAAAGTCATTGTCTATTAAGATTTACTCAAAATGACTTTGTTAGTAAGGAGGACAGAGGTAGGGAATGGGGAACTGAACCTGTTGGAATGTCTTTTGATGAATATTCTGTTTGTTCAATTCTTAATTATGTGCAACTTATGCTTATGTTATTTGTAATTTGCAGCTCACGCAAAGTTGGTAGTATCTTTGTTGCAAGATTTGCAAGAGAATGATCAAAGAATTACAATGTTGCAACTAGTGGACAAATTGAAGGCTAAGCAAAAGGGAGTAGGTGAGTCCATCGGTACAATGTTCTGCTGAGAAATCAAATTGAAGTTCCCTCCTTCGATCTGCATTTGATTACTTGTCTGGTGATCCGAATATGGATAAAAATAATCTATTTATTGAGCTCAAAAGTTCTAACACATGCCAAGCTTGAACCTTATTCTCTTTTCCCAGTTTTCTTCAATGTGTAATTTTATGAATTTTAGATGTCAAGCTCTCATGCCAGGTCCAACATTGTTTTTTGCCCAACCTCTAGTGCTCTTGGTTCATTTGATCTAGTATTATTTATTTGCTAATATACAACTTATTTCAAGTTATATTTTCCTTATATAAATTTTTTCTAATAGTCGTAACACTGCTTACGTGGTTGGGGAGGGGGAAGGGGAAGGGAGATGAGACCTATAATGTTTCCCAATAACATTATTCTTCAAAGCCTAAGGCTTGACAACATTGAGATGAATGTCAATATAGCATTAGTTGTAACTTTTTTTTTCCAATAGCATCTTCTGGATGAGGCACTTAATTGATACTTTTGATGCACGAGGTGCTGTTTTTATGAAATTATGACGGTTGTAGGTGTCCTAAGATATGATTATGTACCATTGGATAGAAAGTAATGGACAACTGATGGAGTGCCATTTACAGTATGGAGTGACAAAGTCTGGTCAATATTTGTGGCCTTAGTTTTCATAGTTCAGATATTTACTTTTCTTTCGCTCCTGTCTGTCTTGCCTGGTGGATCCTTTACCCTCATTTGACCTTCCTTTGTATGTTTCTGCACAGATCCTGAGCTAAAGAGAGATGAATTAGAGCAACTTGTGATTCAGTTAATAGTGGACCGTGTACTGGTACGGAGCCTAACTCTATCTTCTCTTCTTCTTTCAGATGTACCTTAATGAACCTACCATTTAATCTCTTTTCTCTGAACCACTTGTCCAATTCTATAATTCTAAATGTGTCAATCAAGATGCTTAGAAGGGAACAAATTAGACTGCAGTGAAGTTCTCAAGGTAACTGAATTTGTGTCCCCTTGAGAAAGAAGTCGGAATTTGAAGTATCACTAGCATGTCAGTGGTTTCATACACTAGGAGAAAAAATTGGTGAGGAAGTAAACATTTTTGTGCTGACACATTGCAAAGCGATAGAAGTTGGATAAGATTTCCGTTCTTTTCTTTGTTTATGTTTCTCCCTAAGTAGTTCGAGAAGGTTGTTTAAACAAATTGGTTCAGGTTTTTCTTTTCTTTTTTCGTTTTCACATTTAATCTCAGAAGAAAGGGGTTCACTGCATGTATATGGTTCATTTGGGATATGTAAAAATCCATATGTAAAAGAAATCTCAGTTTCTTGTTCTAGAACAGTTGTTGGAACATCGACGGGAATTTGGGAACATATGCAACTCTCGTTTATTCTCTATCAGTCTCTTAGTTCACTTTGTGGTCCTTTAGGATTTATTTTATAAAAAATATTTACGCTTCCTCTCTTATTCCAGAAAGAGGAATTCCAGCATACTGCTTATGCCACAAATGCTTATGTGACAGTTGGACCCCTTTCGAAGTATGTATTGCATGGTGAGATGCTTATCTGATTTGGATCAAATCCAAGTTCATGAAGTTCGAGGCTTTGATTTAAGCCCTAATTTTCTGTACATTTGGTCTATTATGAAAGGTCATCGGTATCCACATTGATGTGTTCTATTTTTCTTTCTTTTTCTTTTCGTTTCTCTCTCCGGATGGAACTTAGCATTGTGTGATTGTTATTTAAATGTAAGAATTTGCACTTAATAGATTACTGCTGCAATCTGTAATGATGCTTAGTTGAATATCCCATGCTTGATGTCCCACTCCACAGCTAAATTGAGCTCTCTTCTATTCAAGAAACCCCTCTCTACTTTGTGCATATAACCTTGCTTCTCTTAAGATACAAAAATGAATACAACATTAGTAATTTTCTCCTAGAAACAGTAAGGTGTTTGTAAATTCACTGAGATTCCTTGATATCATCTCCCGAACATCAGACAGTTGAATATGCCACTGAATGTTTATAAATCCACTGAGAACTAAGTCTTGTCTTCCTACCAACAGCGAGGTATGCTGCTTTTCTGCTGATTCAGCACAGGTTGTGGCACTTGCTCAGATTTTTTTAGCACCTGCTTGATTGCTGCAATAGACTTCAGTTGTTGCTTTAGGATAAAATCATTTGTTTGGAAGGTGGGGCACATTAATTCTTGGCATTTAGGATGAAAATTATAGGCAACTCTCTGATCTTTTTAAATATTAGAGAGAAATACTTCCATGGCTAATTTGACAATTAGCAACCAAGGATGCATTAAGGTTTAATGAGAACTTCGCAGCAGAGAGAATTTTTTTGTAGTGACTTTATAGCTGTTGAGGAAAATTCATTTAGTTTAGAGTGGAAATATGAACTCCCAACCTACTGTGTCATCAGCCTAATTACCCCCTTGTTTGTAGGACATGGTAAACCTTCTACTCTGGGTACCCTCTGACTAGTTCATGCTTATGTAGGACATTGTCATCAACTTTTGCTCCATTCTTTTTAAGAGTGTTCATTTTTGAATTTGATTACTCAAGGATTTTGTGCAGTTGGATTTTTAGTTTTTCACTTAATGAGAAAGAAAACTTTGTTGGTTAATTTTTTGCTAGGATGTAATGCTTACACTCCCAGCCAACATTATCGTAGCTTTTTGCATATCACTTTCGATAACTAATACATCTTAAAGTTGTAGGGGTTATTTCCAAAGATGCTCATCTTTGTTTTTATCCATGTATGGATCTTTTGCGGAAAGACACGGGTATCATATTCCGTTTAAAATAAAGCATTTACTTCTTTTCTATTTGATTTCTGATTGGAATTCCTTCTTGATCATGGAACCTCATCAGGCAAGAAGATTATTAAGATTGAGATTTCCTGTGGAGAAAAAGGTAGCTCAAGTAGCATGAAACAATCAAAAGGTAGCAAATTACATGGTTTGGAGTTGAGGCTTGATGAGCTGCGAAAAGATCTTGCCTCTAGTGATGGGGAGATATTTCCTCACTCCATATTGTCTACCCAACAGATAAGCATCCTGAGTGTTGAGAGACCAAAATCACTCCAACAGGTGACACTACTTGTAAATTATAGCACCTGTGCGAAAACTTTGATTATCTTGACGTGTATAATGTATTGGTTCCTTGTTCCTGTTTCACGGGTACATTCCCTTTATGACTATACTTTTGCCATCGGATACGGATTAGCAGCTTAAAAAGTGCTTTGTGTTTGTTCCTTCTATTCCTTAAACATCTGTTAGTAATCTTTGTGGTTGTTCTTAATACTAAAGGAGTCGTGTTTGCTCAACTGTTTTATGTCTTCTTTGTGGTTAATCATCTTATGCTGAATTTCATATTCATACTTGTTGCAGTTGGAGAAGGTTATGGGGAAGCTGAAGACTGATAAATATGGTGCCAGAATACTCCAAGAAATTGAAACGTACCAACACAAGAACCAAACTGATGATGTCTCAGACGAGGGCCAAAATGAAAGGGCTTCTAAAAAATTGAAAACCAGGAAAAACTGTGTCATTGTAGATACTAGTGAAGATGAAGCATGAAGTGATTCTTGTTCGGGGTCCAACTTAGCATCTTTCATTAGGAAGTTAGGAATCTTGGCTTTTCTACTATTCGTATCAGGTGGAGTTCTGTGCACTTGAAACTTTAGAAGTTAGCCTTTATTTTTTTGTTTATACATAAATATTTACTTATTTTTTAAGGTTTATTTTATGTTATGCCTGAGTTGGGTCTCAATTAAGAAGCCTTTTTTACTTCTCAGTTGGTCTCTATTCAGAAGCCTTTTTGTCTTTTTCTCCAATCACCCATATTAATGAAAGCTACGAATAATAGCCAAATTATAAGGGTAACTTTAGTCTAAAGCCAAAAAGAGAATGGAATTCCAAATGTAAGACTCTAAAAAAGGGTTTACTATTCATCATCTCAAATTGTGGTCTTTAGGGCAATTCAAACCACACGGGATCTTCTGTTGCAGAATCGCTGTTCCTTTTCTGTTCCAAAAGTAAAATGACAGTGCTTTACTTATTTTTAACCTCTACATCCATCCGCTTACTAAATTTTTCAGGCTCGGCTCACTTTTTTTTCTTAAAAACTTTTTTACTTCTCCTAAATCTTCCTATCCGTTCTTCTATGTCTTCATCTTCCACGATGATTCAAGATTTTGAACGTTTTCCCTCTTCCAAAGTGTTGATCTCACAATACTAGTATGCCCCCAGTGGAATAACAAAGTAAGCATTGTTTTCTTGATGATGTTATTTGTTTTAGAAGATGTGACACTTTGTGTTCAATCTTTGCTCCTATCTTTTGGTAACCTTGTCCTTCCAATGATTAAATGGACACATATGATATGTTTTGTTCCATGCATTAGTTATCCATACATGAGACCTGTTAAATCACTTTGATACATGTAAACCTTTTAGAGGAAGATGTTAAATTAGGTACACTTAATTGGCATCATCACTGATTTCTATAGCTAATATGATTGATGATTCAATTTTAAAGTGTGTGCCTTTCTTAAATGGAATCTTGAAGAAAGATTTTCTCCATTTCTCCTCTGTTATTGAACAGATAAACAGATTTCAAACAATTTCAATTTACCAATTGATATGTGTCAGCTGATGGTTGCCAGTAGCTTTTCACATTCAAAGTTACATTACTTTGAAAAACCTTGAAATTAATGTTCACCGTCTGATATTACCTAATACAAAAGTGACAGTAAATAGTGAAGGAACTTTGTTATGTTTTTGGCTAATGGGTTCCTATGCTTGATTATTGAAGACCTGGCCGCTGATCATCATGGTTCTGTGCAACTAACCTCTAAATTTTTCTGATTAATTCACGCTTTTTGCCTAGCAGGTCAATCATTTTGGTCCATTCACTAAGCATTTTTTGGGTCTTCTGGTACCTACAAGCTTATTGGAAGATCCGAATTTCAGGGGTTTATTTGATTATGATAATGATATTCTTGGTAAGTGTTTTGTTTAAAACATGAAATGCATCAAGTGGTGCCCTGCATTTCAAAATTCGAAAGCGCGGTTGAGTATGAAGATTATGATGATGATGCCAAAATTGGAAGTTGTGGGAGGAATTTGAGGGATACTTGTGATTGTTCTCACCCTTTTTGCTGGAACTGTTTGGATGAATCATGTAGTCCCGTCCCGTGGACTATGAAACTGTAGTAAAGTATTCTCTCAGAATAAATTCAGATTTTTTTAACTGTCTGAGGAGTTAGTTTATGATTTCTCAATTTTCTTACTCGGTTTCTAACTTAATCTATTCCAAGCATTTTCCACAAAATTGCAACTTTTAAATAATAAAAAAGATATAGAAGATGTGATTGAGAATTTGAGAATTTGACAGTTCTGGTAGCTTCTGTACTGATATCCAAATGAGCATGTTTCTGATTATTATTATTTTTTTTTGTGTTATATCTGCGTTTACAAGATGCAGTACTCTTATTTTGAGAAGGTTGCAAGATAGTTTGATTTGAAAGAAGTGTATCTTTATCTCGAGTGGTTTGATGCCCACCTCGCAGGGTAGTTTGTAAATTGCAGGGCACCTGATTTTGAAGCCAGGGTCTTGCAGAGATATATTCAGCATTGTGGAGATGTTCCATTTGATGCCCACCTCACAAGGGTCTCAGCATCGGCGCTAATAATGGAATGTGCTCTTGCGACTTCTATCAAGGCATTCTTAGGCTTCAAAACATGCACAAGATGAGCCTTTTCTGAACCATTAGCAGTACTCACTTCTTCTTCTTTCAACTTTTGTAGTCATTCCCAAGTTCTGCAAGCTTCCCATAAGAGATTGTAAGCTAACACTACCCAAACATACATCAACGGCTGAGTCACGAAAAATTCTCTTCCTTTCCCATACCCAATTGGATTTTGCCTTGTGTGATGAAGAGCTCCCCCTTTACTCTAGCAATACTAACATCTCATTGTTCCAATTTTGTGTAACAGAGCCTACCTGCTAACTCTACTTCAATATCCACATCTGTACCATCCTTCAATTTTGTAGAAAATGAATGAATATGACTGATTCATATTGCTAATCTCCTGCTTCAATTCTCAGGCAACTATCATCAGCATTACAAATATGGTCAGCCGAACAAAGCATCAATTTCTGAGAAGAAGATATAAGAAAGACATTAGGTACTAAGAATTACCACAACATATTTGGGGTTCAGGAATTTCAGTAAACATTCAGCTTTCTGTAATCTGCAAAGCAAAGAGAGATGCAAATGAAAGCTATCATAATCTAGGCGCTACTTAGAATTCAAGGAAAGAAGAAGAGAACCTATAAAATCACCACTTATCCAAGCTCTTCAACATAGCTATTTTAACTTTAACAATCATGACACCTTTTAAGTTGCATCATAAATAAAGTATTCAGTAGGCAGAACTGAAAAAACTCGACAAAATCATTTGGAAACAATGAATATATGGTGAACTATATTGAGTAAAACTTTTGAACCAAAATGTCAAATTCTATATACTTGTTGAGTTATGTTTAGTTTCTTTCAAGGATTGTTGCAATTTCTCCTGGCTGTAAATTGTATTTTCTTTACAATAATCGGTTGAGAAGGCAAAGAACTGTCACTGCTCAATTTGGCTTTTGAGCAAACAAATACAATAATGAGCATCAAAACTCTTTGCAATTTTATACTTAAGTTGAATCAGAAACTCTAATCATTGACAACAATCTCTAATGCAAACTTCTCAGAGATTAGAATGTTGTAGCAGCAGCCATTTCAGGCAGAGCAGATTGAGCCAGTAATTTCAACTCATGATTTTTTCAGAAACTAATGCTCTTGAACAGACAAACTGAAAAACTAAAACTAGTAATAACAGGAAATATATATTTTTTTTTTACTTTATTCATATCTACCTAATTATTTGAACATCTCTCTCTTCATTCCCAGATCGATTGCCTAAATAGAGTGTTCACTCTAAAACCTGAATTTTGAAACTTATCAACATTTCAATGCGTTCCCTTAAATTCAACCCAACAAACCGAATTTCCCCCATAATCAACCAAACTCTGTGTTTCACACCACCAAATTGTCCAAGCAATACCCTTTAAAAATTTGTCCAATCCTTCCACATTGTTCAGCAACAAAACATTCATTAAACTAAAGCCATCAATTTTCAAAAGATTAAGAAGACAAGCTTACACCTCTGGAAACATTTATCCAAACTTAGTCACTCCTACAGAATATATCAAGAGCCCTCACCTAATTTTGGAAGAAGGGACACCTTCCAAATATTGAATCCGACCCAAATCGTTCGATCGAATTGCCATAGCTGCCTTTCACGCCAACGATAGATGATGCAAGTTTGGAAGATGAAGACGCAAAAGAAAAAAAAAAGAAAAAAGTTAGTAAGCCGATTTGAGTGAGCCGATGACGATGGATTTAGTTTGCCGAGAATAAAATAATTAAAATGGTGTCGTTTCAGTTGGAACAGAAGCGGAACAGAAATTTCGCAACAGAGAATTGGAACTGAATTCAAACCCTTTCCTTTCTTGTTAATGGGGCATCTGATTAATGGTCCGTTTTCGGGTTGGAATAATTCCATGGCTGATACTATCGATGAGGGTCAGCAAAATTATTAGCCGGAAAGTATTGAAGTAAGCGGCCAAGCTTGGGTCGTATGCCCCTGAAGTGGAGTTCGAATGACAACCAAAGCTGCATTTAGAACTAAAATGGAAATCGTAAATGGAAATTGAAATTGCTAAAATATTTGGAGAAAAACTACTTTTTTATTCACAAATTTCCATAACAGAATTACATGAGGTATGCAATTAACTAACGGTCAAAATTGCTTCCAAAAAAACTAACACTCAAAATTAAAAAATAAAAAAACTAACGCTCAAAATTTCCCATCAACAACACACAAATCAAGCCGTTAATCACTCGAAGGGTTCCGATGTGAACCAATCACTGGTAATTTCACCCAAAATGTCAAATGTTGGATCACCAGTAAATTCCAATGGGAACCACCCATTATTAATTCCACCCACAAATTCCCAATCTGCAAACCCAGATTCATTTAGCGTCCTTGGATCATCAATAGGCTGTTCTTGATCAGCACCATCCCGTTCATCAGCAACATACAAAGCACCCTCATAAGCAGCATCCAAACCCTGTTCTTGATCAGCACCATGCTGTTCTGTTTCATCAGCATACAAAACACTCTCATAAGCAGCATCCAAACCCTGTTCTTCTCCATCAGATTCTACAAGCTCAATCACTGGTGGTGGGTGGTCATTTTTCATCCTCCCAGAGGAGCCTTGGGAACCAGAATTTTGATAAGCCCGGATTAATTCGAGCACATCCGCACGATTATCAGGCCATGTTTCAAATTTCCCATCTGGGCCAAGAATCAAAGCACATGCCTTGATCCCACAAAGAACCGAGAGCTCCATAGTCTTCTTCTTAATGCATTCTTTTCTTCTTTTGAAACTCGGATTCGTCGTCTCCATAGGGGCTTTTCTTTTTCTAGAAGTCACTTTCGTGGGTTCCATGGAAGAAAATCACAAGTTTACTGCTACAACAGTGAACAAGCAATTGTGAGAGAGAATTGAGTTGTTGCTTTCTCAGATGGGCGAGAGTTCCAGAGGAGTAGGAAAGGGAGCGGGAGAGAGTTCGAAGGATAAGCGGGAAGAGAGAAGATTTGAAGTGCGGAATGATTTATAAGAAATGTCAACTAACCGTTAGAATCAATACGTTGGAGGGAAATCAAATGTGGCGCGCAATCAAACCGGAAGATTTTTTTTTTTCTTACCGTTGGAGGGAAATATGACAACCAATTGCCAACTCAACTAGTTCATCTTAGCCCCGGAAACTTGGATTCCTAACTCCGAATCAAATCGATCCCAAACTGATCATCTCCTCGGATTCGTCGATCTAAACCTCTGAATCAAATTGCTTAGCACGTAAGAGAAAGTGAGGATAATGGCCACTTTCATCAAGCTCGAGGATTCACCAATGTTCCATAAGCAGGTTGATCTCTCTCAACGCATTTACTTATCCCGAAACTGTCTTTTCCCTGACATCTCTGTTCTCTTTTTTCCCCTAAATTCTTAATTTTTGGTGTAAATTGTGTAATCTGGAATTGTCTTATTTGATTTTTTGGAAATTTAGTTACGATCTGTAGAACAGACGTCGGAGGAGCTAAAGGATCGATACCTGAAGCTCTTTAAAGGCAGTAAGAAGTATATGAGAGTAGCTATCCTTTTGTGAGCATAAATTATTTGTAGCTTGTTCTGTAGCATTTACTAGTTTTTCATTGGATTTGATTTCTTCCTTTTTATTTGCTGAAAGTATCAAATCTTCTTAGTCACTGATTTTGGCTTTGGAATATTCAGACTAGGAATTCTGGAATGAGGAAATGTGTTACATTTTAAAAACTTAAGCTTTAAGCAGTCAATGATTGTCTGATGATAACGAACTATTTAAGGCTTATTTTAGTTATTTGAAGTAGATCCCTAATCGTCAAGGTAATCAAGGTTTATGGAGGAAGATGCTAGTGATTTGGAGAATGCCAGAATTTTTAAAAGAAAGTTAGCCTTTCTGTATAAGGTCTCTGCTATGATGATTTGAGGGCGACTGGCTTCCAACTCCTTTACATACCTTTGGGTGTAAGAAGGATAAAAGGGAACTCTTTAGTGAATTATATTCTTGACCCTTGTGGTTCAGCACATTTTTTATATGTTAATCAGGGTGGTAATCTGCACAACAAAGAGAGGGGTCAACCTTGAAAAACTTTTTAACTCCACAGATTGTCTCCTGCACTATTATGATGCCTGTAGCTTTGGATTTGCTACTATCGGTGGACTTTGGACATTCCATATACCAAACCCTTGCTTCCTTGTTTCAATTAGTTTCATAATATTCAAATCTGCTGACTGCTTTTCAATTTTGTAACAACTTACATAAAATTTTCTTTTTCAGAAGAATTACCAAGGAGATTTCAGCAAAACAGCTTTCTGGAAATCTAAATGAAAATTTTCCACTACCAACAATTCTTTTTTCTTTTTCTTTTTTTTTTTTCCGTCTCTTCAACTATTCTCCGTTTCTTTTTCTCCTTGTAACACTACATTGTTCATTTGGGCTTTGTTTGATGATAACATTTGCAGTCAGGGCCTTGAAAATTTGAAATTTGTATTTGAATGTTTCTTTCTTGCGTGTATCCAGGGAAACACTTGATCAAGCTTGTAATGCAGACATCGTATTTGCAGAATCATTAGAAGCATTTGGTGGTGGACAAGATGAGCCTGTGAGCGTATCGATTGGAGGTTTAGCTTTCAATTTCTTTCTCTGCGTTTTTCATGTGTAAATTAGCATTGCGCCTGGATCATAACTGTTGATACTTTTATTTGCCCTAACACAAATACTGAAGAAGTGCACATTGATTTTCATCTTAATCATTTTTTATTGATGTATTGATATTTTGATCTTTAGGTTTCCCAAGGCTATAATTCTGTTTGTCTCACTAGTGGTAATTTTTTGACAATGGATAAGTGAATGAGGAAAGATCCTTATGGGCAATGCATATACAGCTCTTGGTTGTTCCTCTGCATAATGATTAATTAGCTCAGCCAGGACTTTATTCTTTTTATGTGACTCTTGATATGCAAATTGTAGACCGACTCTTGTGGTATTTTTGATTATTGCAATCACTGAAATGTCTCTGGGTTAATGGCGGTTTATATTTTGTTTGTCAAACTTGTTTTAGGCCCAATCATGTCAAAGTTTCTTAATGCATTTTGTGACCTTGCTACCTACAAGGAGCTTTTTCATTCCCAAGTGAGTAAATAACTGGTATTTCTTGTCATGCTAAGTACATATGCGATAGGTTTTTTAGACCAAGTTCAACTTGAGGAACTTTGGGTAGTATTTTTTAATTTGATTGTTTATTTAACTATTTTATATCTGTCCAAAAGTTGGATGCCAAACGTGCATTGCATGTATAGACCTCAATGTCGTATTGTGCTTGTATGTGTCTGTTAACCCTCAAGAAAAAGGCAAGACAAGCTTTTATGAGCTTGTGATACTTAGGTAAGATGCTTAGACTTCTCAAAAGTTTCATCAAAAACATAAAAGTTTCGCTGGGGGGCTATTCTTTCACCTTGTCGATTCAAAAGATTACATTGCTTACCTTTCAACTCTGAATCTTTGATTCATAATTGATCAAGCTTCTAGTTGATCATGATTTTGAACTGCCTAAAACTGGAAGAATATAGAGCTGTATACCTTTTACTGAAAATCTCTGAATTGTGTCGAAAGTATCTCTGTTTTATCCAGATCTTATTTTGTTAAGGTTTGCTGATGCTGCAATGTTTAAACATGGATATACAAGCTATAATTTGGGTCCATCCTTACTCTTCTCCACGGGTGGAAACACATTTTTTCCCCCCATTATATCCTCATGTCAACCTGACTGATGGCCTCTAAAATAGAGCTAGTATGTTGGCACTACTTGCTACCTTGGTGTGAGCTTTATCCACATATGCTACATGCTTTTTGTTCATTGTGACTTTCTAAATGTGTATATATCTTCTATTTCAGTATTGCATTGCAGTGAAAAATTTACATATTATCAGATTTATTGATGTGGGCGCTAATGGGTTAATGGATAATTTTAGTAGGATTATTCTTTGTTTAACTTCCCCCTAACATCCCTATCCCCGTGAATCTTATAACCTTTTATTCGGTATGATATCAATTACTCCCCTCCAAGTTTCAGTTTCTGATTAGCTATGGGTTACTGGAAACCAGATTTCAGACCCGAGCCTCTTGATTGTTAGGATTATCCAGCTGCTGGACTTTCATTTCGTTTTCTGGTCCAGTAAATTACCCCTTGAGTTCCTAGATGCCTAAAGTTAATTATCAATTTTTCATTGTTTATGACAAGATGGAACTCTTGTTTCATGTTTTTCAGACCTTTGACATTTGCACAAGCTGCAAAACTCAAGAGGACGGCAGCAGCTAAGGAGAGAGAGCTGGCAAAAAGTAATATTTTTTTTCTAAATTTTTCATAGGTCTACTGTTTCTAGTTTGTTTTCATTTGAAACAGAGGTACAGGGGATATCCAAGAGCGGTTCTTGTCTGCCTAGTCAAATTACACATATCCCATCTTATGTATTAATGTTGCTAGCTTTACGGTTTACCTGACATAATGATGCTTTTAAGATTTGTCATTAGCCCTTCAACGCACTCTTTTGGATGCCCTTTTGTCATTCTTCTCCTGAGAAATTTAACTATCCTTTGTCTGCTGCTGGCTCTCCAATTACACTTCTTTACTGAACCTGAATTGGAAGATATATACCCATTAAATCTTCCTTTTAGGTGCTTCAGCATTGAAACAAATGAAAGACACACCGGGAATATATCTTTGTTTCATAATGCCATTAATGAATCTAACATGTGATCATTTTTTTTGGAATTGATCTTTTGTTCATGTACTTTCTAAGTAACAAATATCACCTCTAGTTACATATTTCCAGAACAAAGTTACTTGAAATTTTGACCTCATCCTTGGTTCTTGCTCTATCATGAGGTTGTTCCTGTATTTTGACATTCCCTTGTTTATAAGAGCTTCCATCTAAACAAGGGAATGTCTGTCTAGAGAAGGTGTTCCTTATATGATTGGAAACTTCTAAAAAGTGTCTGTCTTTTGCAGTTCAAGATATGCGTGGAAAGGAATTGAAATTGTCATTCAAATCCTACAAAAAGATCTTGCTGTTTGCAAAGGTAATACATGAAGACATTTGTATTAGAATTCATGAGCTTTTGTTATTTTTGCAGTAAATCTATTGGTTGCTGTAGGTTCTTACATATGGTGTGCTGATTATTTGGTTTTGGCGATTCCCTGTGGCTGCCATATCCGAGAGGATTGTGCAACCTTTTGGTATTTGTTCTTTCGCCACTCTGTTCATTTTCTTAAAAAAAAAAAATCTGGGTCTGTAATTCAACCCCACATGTCACTCGCAATATGCTTATTGGCAAAGTTTGTTTGAAGTGCTTTTATTAGTTACTACTTGCTTCGAGACTGGGGCAAACAACAACATTAGTACTTGTTATTTGAACTTGATTGAGTGTGAAAGTGATAGTGTAAAACCATGTTTTTGTTTCAATTAAGATTTTGTCATGGAGAGCTGGAATTAAACTGAACGACAATGTTATGGTAATTTGTGTATACTTGAATATGCTTGTGTTTTTTAAGTAGTGATTGATTCCTATGTCAGAATAAGGCTCGTAGTAGAACAGCCATTTTGAAGGAGCTGGAGGTTAAACTTAAGGGCAGTTCATAATCTCTAGTCAATCTTTTCTATATGGGTTTTCTCTCCACTCAATTTGATATGATTTTTTGATTCTTGCTATTAAGTATGGTTTTTATGTTGCAATTTTGAAAAGGCGATTAATATCATTCCTCATGGAAATGCAGTACAATGGAGTGCAATTTTATCTTTTCAACTATTCCCTTGTATTTCCTAGGAGGATAATTCAGTGCATATACAGATGCAAGTTTGTTCATTGTGATATTTCTTTATATACTTGTAATATTGTTGATACAAGTTTATACATTTATCATGAGAATGTAAATTCCACTCCAAGTTTATCTCTAATGAAGTTAATGACAAGCTTTACTTTTGTGTTATGCCACCACTTGAAATGGTTTCTTTTGTAGTAATTTGTAGTAACTATACTTTAGACTAGATATGTTATCATCATCAATTTTCATTACTTGCACCATTTGGATAAAGCTTCACAGCAATCATAAAGAAGTAAACATTTTGCACATAGGAACAAAAAGATTATTTTATATAAAGGATTCCCAAATGTATGAACATACAAAATATGAGAGTAGAAAAGATTATTTTCTTTCAGTATCGCACAACTTAAGCACTCCTACTTTCATTTCGTTTTGTATTTACGAAACATGTTGGGAACTGCCAAAAAATGTTGTAAGTTCTCAAAAACACTAGCCTCCTTATGTGCTACTCATTATTTGCTGTTATGCCTTTTTTGAATTGTTTGTTGTAGAAGGTTCTCTTTTTCTGGTCTTTTCCTTGTTAGGATAGATGCTATTGCATTTTGACCTTGTTAAAGATTCTATTTAAAATGATAAATTTAATTTGGTACAGATGATAGACTCAAAACATTTTCAAAAAAGTGAATTTTAAAAATTTTTCAGAATGATTGATTTCAGCTCATTAGAAGTTTTAATTATTATATTTTGACTTGACGCTTTTGTATATTGTTCATTTTGGGTTGAGTGATTCTTCTTGTTGCCAAACATATAATGGGCAAATAAGATTAGATGAAATTTTAAATATTTGGAAAAGACAAATCATAGTTGGTGAAAGTAGAAATATGATTTTCTAAATGATTTTAATTATTTTGAATGTATTATTACAAGTGGCATGCTTGTAGATTGATTACAATGTGTATAGTTTAGAGTTAATTCTTAATGTGAAACTGAACAAGAAAGTGAAATGTTGTTTCTGAACTTATGACATAGTTTCTATCAACTTTAAAATCTAGGATGACTCCTAATAGACTCATTTTGTAAAACTTTAATACTTCATCCAATCATTGATCTTCTTTATTGAAAAAACATGAAAATCACAATATTGTCGAATATCAGATATATAAGGGATCATTGTTGCTGTAGTTGAGAGACTTTCATAATTAAATATATCAATGTATAATTTTTTAATCTAGAAGGTTGAGGTTAATGTTAAGCCTGCATACATTAGGCCTCAATAGCCTGACCCTTCTATGACCCTTGCACATGAAGGAGCCTCTATGCATTGGGTGACACCTCCTTTTTTTTTAGGTTTGATAAATTGTCTTGTATAGTGTACTTTTGCTATCGTTATATCATAGTCCTAAAATAAGGAAATTATTTTATCATTAAAGTGTAATATAAAATCCACTAGGAACACAATATTCCATGTCCCTATAGGAATACCTTATAATTTGTCGTACGTCTGCCTTATATATTGTAATCTTAAATATACTAAAAGAGAAAAAATCTTTAAGCAACCAGTCCCTCCACCTGATGATATGTATTTACAACAATTATGTATCAATATTTTTTTTTCTTTCATTCCTTATACATTAAGACTTTATTCATGATTGGAACTTTTTTTTTTTGAGATGGAATAGTATAATTATAGCATGAATCTATCACTTACAATCATGCACGTTTACAAACTCTAAATTATCCATAAATACGTATAATTGGTCTTGTCTCACTTATGGTCCCTTATAATTTTACGGGAATCATTTTAATCCTCAATCTTTAATTTATTAGGTCTTTTGATCCCTCTTAATAAAAACTTTGGTCAACAAACAATTTCACCAAAATTGGTTGTTAGTTTGAGATTTTTATGTGAAAAAATTTTCTAAGCGCCTTTATATAATTTTTTTTCCCTACCGCCAGCCCCAACCACCGCGGTATCTCTTCCTTCTTCCGCCACCATTTTAACATATTTCTTTCCCCCACCTGTTCTGAGACTTTTTTTTTTTTTTTTTTTAATTTGAAATTTTTTTTCAGCCAATCTATTAAAAAAGCAGAAATACTTTACAATACAAGTTTCCAATGCTTCTTCTAAGGCATAATTTCTGAGTTACAAACACTGACAAAATTCAATTTTTCCTCTCAGAATAAAATTATGGACACTCCCATTGAAAAGCATCCTATGGCAAACCAAGGGCTCAAGCGCTCACCGATTATAGCTGCCTTCCAAAAGAAACCTCGAAACCCAGTCCTTTGTTCGAGAAGCGCAGGAAAATGCATCTTAACATAGGTGCAAGTACAAATCCCTATCAGCACTACCATAAGAAACGAGTGGAAATTGAAGAACGCAGACATAATAAAAATCCCCCCTTTACTGATACTTTGCTTTTTCTTATTTTTTCTCCGGAAAAGGAAGTATATATCAGACCAATTCAAACTACCAGCAAGATCTCCTCAACAATATAAACCTAACACAGAAGAATTTTTGGGGGGGCAAAATCACTGAAAGCATACGCAGAGAGGAAACGGAAACGGAGACGATACTCACGGAAGGAAGCGATCTGGGGCTAGTTTTTTCTTTATCCTCCTTTTATATATTACTTATTATTACCTGTTTTGAGACTTATTGGGAAACGAAGGTTTGTATATTAATAAAAATATGAAAACTAAAATGAAGAGGTTAGGAAGTTATGTACATCTCAGGTTATACCTAACGGAGGTCGGAGAACTTTGGCGCCGTAGTAAAGTGGAGAAAGAACAGGAAGCGTTATAGTGGAGGATCTCCATGTTGATGATAATATTATGTGCTGCTTTTTTTTAGCCACCCGGATTTAACGGTCACAAGGGAAGTCCGAAGCAGCCCAACCCGATTCTCCGGCGAAATCCAAACCCAGAAATCCAAAGCTGAAAACCCAGTTCGAAAAAAAAAATTTTTTTTCCATCCCCCCCGTTTTTCAGATAATACAATAGATTGGAAAATCCAGATCTAATCCGTTTTTGAAACCCCCATCATCCCGAAAATGATTTCCGAGAGACAAAGAAGGAAAACTCAAAAAGATTTGAAGCCCAACAGCATGAACTCCGGCGGTCTCCGGTTTCCCGGCATTATTCCGGTTGACCGGAACTATCCGGCAAGGCCAAGTCTAGAAGAAGAAGAGGGAGAAGTTAGGGTTTGGAGAAAAACAATTATACAAAGGCCCCCTTGAGAATTTTGTTTAATACAAAAGTCTTCAAAATTAACACCAAATTTGGTCAAACCATTTGTTGACTAAATTTTCTATTAAGAGAGTTTAAAAGACTTAATAAATTAATGTTTAAGAATTAAAAAGACTACCGTAAAGTTATAAAGGACCAAAAAAGCATTTTGGCCTTTCCAAAAACCTTTTCATTCCCTCTCCAATATCAATTGGTATACAGTACTACCATAGTAGTACAATACTCCGTTCCCGTCCTTATTTTTTTACTTTCCACCAATCGCGTTACTGCGCGCGTGTAAAGAAACTCCCGTCTCCTTCCTCCCGCCAACTTCCATCTCTCTCTCTCTCTCTCTCTCTCTCTCTCTCTTCTCTCCGCCTCCTCCCGATCTCTCTCCCTCACAAATAAAGCTTGATTCTACGCTACTAAAATCCATGTACTGATTTATATCTGTTTTCAAAATCAAATCAATAATCGGATCTGCACATAACAAAACCCTATGCCCCGCCAAATCAAGGTTGAATTTTGGTGAGTTTTTAACTTTCTTCTAGGGAAAACTTTTGTTCTTTGTTTTGTTTCCAAACTATAAAATATCGTGTGGGCCAAATCTCTTTATATTTTTCATATAATTTTGAAATTATATACATGACTTTGGGAGGATGTTTCTTTTGGGAGGAAAAAAATGTTGGTTTTTGTTCTTTTGTTGGAATGACCTTTCTGCCCTATGTTATCTCTTGATCCGGTTATTGGAGCTATTGCAGCTGGCAATGTTGTAGTTCTGAAACCTTCAGAAATTTTCCCAGCAACATCCTCTATTCTTGAAACACTTTTAGGACAATATATGGGTTGTTCAGCGGTTAAAGTAATTGAAGGTGGTGTACCTGAAATAACAGCACTACTGGAGCAGAAATGAGATAAAATCTTTTACACGGGTTCTTTGAATTTATTTAATGCCACATTTGAGAAGATAATATGTGTGGTCGCATATTTTGATGTATTTCTTTGTTTTAGTCTCGATAACATAATAAATAATGGTGCAGGAAATAAGAGAGTTGGACGCATTTTGATGTTATTACAAAGGATAAAGATTGGCATTTTGATAGGTTTTGGTGGCTAGTTTTAACGTAGGCCCAGATGAGCAGCTTGAATTGTGAAAGTGATGATAAATCACATAGGTTGAAATCCTATATGTGATGTATTTGGATGTAGAAACACTTTAGAGATACGCAACCATATGGTCTAAAGAAGCAATTTTTTAAAAAATCGAAAAGCAAACACATGCATTATTTGACAGGCCTAATTTCAAGGTTGCTGAAGATGGTACCTGAACTTTGGCTAATCTAGACTGCAATATAAATTCTGTTTTAGTTGATATATGCTCACATCTTGGTATGATATGAATTTTAAAAAATTATATAAAATTATGTTCTGTTTGATATAAACTTTTCCTTCTGTTGATATAAACACATCATTTACACAATATAGAGTCTTATTTTCAAATATATAATCAAACCTATACTTTATATGCCAATAAAATTTCATAAAACCATTGTACGCATGATATAATCACTTGTTATATTGATATAAACACATGCTCTATATGATATAAACTCACGTTCTATTTGATATAAACTCATATTTTCAATGATATAATCAAAATCTTTACTTTATATACGTATATAATTTCATAAAACCATTGTACACATGATATAACTCTTGTTATATTGATATAAACACATATTGTACATGATATAAACTCATGTTCTACTTGATATAAACTCGTGTCTTGAATGACACACGATATAACTCTTGTTATATTGATAGAAACGCATGCTCTACATGATATAAATTCATATTTTACTTGATATATATTCGTGTCTTCAATGATATAATTAAATATTTACTTTATATATATACATATAAAAACTTCATGAAACCATTGTACACTAACCCCTTGTTATATTGATATAAACACACACTTTACATGATATAAACTCACGTTCTATTTGATATAAACTCGTGTTTTCAATGATATAATCAAATATGTACTTTATATATATACATATAAAAATTTCATGAAACCATTGTACACTAACTCCTTGTTATATTGATATAAACACACACTTTACATGATATAAACTCACGTTCTATTTGCTATAAACTCGTGTTTGAAAGATTATCTGCCCGGGCCTAGCCAGAAACTCACTTTCGTGCTACGCATTCTAGAATCGGAATCTCTGGACAGGCCTAGACGCTAGCACAATGCTATTCCAACCCTTTTGAAATAACATTGCACAGGATCTGGGTTCGCACTTATTCGATTTACTACGCAACAAAAATTTATAATTAAAAGCGGAACTTTAGAAAAATACCTTTGAAGCGTGCACTTAGGTGATTCTCTTGTATGCCTCAAGACTTTGATTTCATGTTGTGTGGGTAACCATCTAGAAACCAATTGATCAGCTAATCACCACAATCCACCTGCTAGAAAATTCCAGCACCGCTGCACCTGACACGTACTGTAAATGCACCGCTCGAAGAGAGAGAGAAAGCTACACGCACAGCTGGTATAAACAAGCCTAAATTTCGGCCAAAAGAGGAGAAAAACCAGCCGCACAAAAGCTCAAAAAATTTGACTTGAAGGGAGAAGAAAATATTTCACTCTCTAGAATTTTATCTCTCTAGTTTTCTTGTCTTGAAAACTTATCAATTGTATGTCTTAAATAGCTAATCCATTGTCTATATATAGAGTTACAAGAGAGACCCCAAGTTGGTTTAGGATTGGCCTTCCTACTGGGTTCCTGGACTGAAACACATCCAACTGATACAGGGATCCACTTATCCAAAACCAGTTCCTGGTATGATTCACAACCAACTGATATAGGGATTCACTTATCCCAAACCAGTTCCTGGTATGATTCACAACCAACTGGCACAAGGATTAATTAATTAATTAAATCTACCTTTGTCAATAACCCAACATAATTAATCGTACCACTAACGGATTAATTATGGCACTACCATTCTACACCAGAATTGCTTCCGGAACAACTTAATTAAATTATATTCATAATCTTCCCACATCAAAGATATAGTGCTAGTTAATATATTAATTTACTGATAAATTAATTAATTAACTTCTTTAATTCCGAGACTAGTACCACTCGACCTTTTTACTATACCGGACATAAATCCACCAACTGGGTTTAGTATAATAAACATAACGAGCATATCTCGGGAGCACCATCACTCCGGACACACCGGTACATGGTTTCCTTTCAACAAGCAGCAGCACACCAAGCAACTAAACACGCGCACCCAACCTACCGAGATTATTGGCCACAATTGACCTCACCCTTTGGCAGATCAAAGTACGCTATGTCTAATCCTCATGCCCGCTCGAGTCTAGGGATTAAGAGATAGAATACCAAGAACGATTGTCTATTAAATCAGTACAAGACAAATCATTCTTAATGGTCTAGTTCAATACTCCCCGGGCATATCTATATGATTCAATTAGTTTAGACAAACCAATTATCCGAATCACATAATAACCTAAACCAACAGTTTGTCCAAAATTGTCTCGGTTACGAACCTCATGTTGGATATGTTCAGGTGTTTAATCTAATTAAACAGCGGAATTCCTAAACATTAAGGATCGGATTTTACCCTTGAAGCGTAATCGATTGTGCACGTCGCCTGGCTCCTCTGAGAAGATGGCGTTTTGTTGTCTCCAAAATCCTTCCTAGAAGGATCCTCTACTCTCAAGCACGAAAGTCTTCGCAGGTTGGTGCTAGCCGATCTTGCCTACCCAGAGAATTTGGGAAAATCTTGTGTATTTTGTCTAATCAGAATTTTTCTAATTCCAATCACCCTCTTCCTACAATAATATCCCTAGGATTTTGTAGAGATTAAATTTCCAAAATCAGTATTGTAATTATCCAATTATAACTTAACTGATTTTAGTCATACTCCAAATCAGTATTATTACCAAATATTATTTTACTGATTCCAAATCAGTATTTAAATAATATTTACTGATTCCAAATCAGCATTAAATAATACCTTAATGATTTGGATTATACACCAAGCCCATGGATCAACCCATGACCCATGGATCAGGCTGATGGGTCAAGAACTTCAATTGCAATTAAGTCCCTTGATTTATCAACTCACCCCAATTGTTCCCAGGTAATTAATTAACTATTAATTGATACCCCAGAACTTCTCAATAATATTTAATTAAATCATTTAATTAAATCTTCTTTATTTAAGTATAACAATTATACTTATTGTAGGCAAGAATACTTATTCTGCATCTTCGAACTTTCTTATGTGCGATCCTGTAGGCCCATTCCAAATTGGCAACGGATAGCTCAATCTCATTGATTAATCCATAAGTCATTAGTGGTCTCTAGCAAGATATAATGACTACCCAATTCAGAATGGAGGGTCGAATGGTGATTGAACACAACCTTTCCGAGCAAACTGCGTACGATCCTTTACATTGATATCCCGTTTAGCATAAGGTATGAAACCATCATCCTTATAT
Organism: Knoxia roxburghii; assembly: GCA_030378225.1. Lineage (NCBI taxonomy): Eukaryota > Viridiplantae > Streptophyta > Magnoliopsida > Gentianales > Rubiaceae > Knoxia > Knoxia roxburghii. Next base: position 13,311,483 of record CM059422.1, on the reverse strand, counting down.
AGCTAAACATTTACTTGATCTCTTAGTGACACTGAATCCATCAAGCAAATGATATCCTTATCATTCCTTGGGCATGGCCATGCAGTTTTCAGTTCACTATCAAGTGGCCAAGATATCATCTCTCACTTAAGCGAGATTTGTAGTCCCATCACTTCACCTACATACCTTAGCGTGTCTCATAGTGTACCCAATCATACCCGTACTTGGCAACCTGTTACGGCCCCGTTAGGCATATATCAAAGTACACTACAATTCACCTGAGACCATGTAGTGATTTCTGGTCTAAGGATCCTCGTACCAGTACTACTCAAAAGAATCACTCATGATCTAATTAGTCTATAGAGTGTTTCGTTTGGCAGATCGATTTCATGAATTTAAATATGCACAAGAATATTACTATCATGAAATTAACTCATTTGATAAACAATCAATCAATCGAAAAATGTCTTATTTACATAAATACCCTCAAAGTCTATTTACATAAATAGCCCTCATTAGGGCACATTCACCAACAATCTCCCACTTGCCCGATGAAGGGCTATGTCCTAGAGTGTTTAAGACCAAGCTTTATTACATGTCTATCAAACTTTGACTGTGGTAGAGCTTTTGTGAGAGGATCTGCTATATTGTCGTCTAACCCTATTTTGCACACTTTCACATCTCATCGATCAATGATCTCTCGGATGAGGTGAAACCTTCTGAGTATGTGTTTGGTTTTCTGGTGTGGCCGAGGCTCATTTGCTTGTGCGATAGCCCCGTTATTGTCACAGAAAAGTTCTATCGGATCTTGGATACTCGGTATCACTCCGATGTCTGACACGAACTTCCTCAACCAACCAGCTTCCTTTGCAGCATCTGATGCAGCAATGTACTCAGACTCTGTTGTAGAATCAGTTGTTGTATCTTGCTTTGAGCTTTTCTAACTTATTGCACCGCCATTCAGACTAAACACGTAGCCTGATTGTGACTTCATGGCATCTTGATATGTTTGGAAAACAGCATCAACGTAACCTTGTACAATGAGATGTTCTTGTCCTCCATACACTAGCATTAATCCTTTAGTTCTTTGTAATTACTTCAGGATTGCTTTGACTACAGTCCAATGATCCATCCCTGGATCTTGTTGGTATTTTCTAGTCATGCTAAGTGCATGTGCAACATCCGGACGGGTACATAACATGGCATACATGATAGATCCTATTGCCGAAGCATATGGGACTCTACTCATTGTATCCCTCTCCTCTCTTGTTGAAGGACCTTGGTTCTTCTTCAAGAGAAGGCCATGTCTAAATGGTACTTTACCATTTTTGGAGGTAAACATATTGAATCTTTTCAATATCTTGTCTATGTACCCTTCTTGACTTAGTTCCAGAAGCCTTTTAGACCTATCTCTATAGATCTTGATACCTAGTATCGTCTCGGCTTCTCCTAAGTCTTTCATAGAAAATATACTCCTCAACCATTGTTTGATGTCTCTCATCAAGGGAATGTCATTTCCTATGAGCAGGATGTCGTCCACATATAGGACAAGGAAAACAAACTTGCTCTCACTAACTTTCTTGTAAACACAAGGCTCATCTTCGTTCTTGATGAATCCGTAACCTTTTACTTCCTCATCAAAACGAAGATTCCAACTTCGAGATGCTTGCTTTAGTCCATAGATGGACCTCTGAAGCTTACATACTCGATTAGGATGCTTTTGATCGATGTATCCCTCGGGTTGTTTCATATAAACATCCTCGAGTAGGTTTCCATTCAGGAAAGCCGTCTTAACATCTATCTGCCATACCTTATAGTCAAAATATGCTGCTATGGCAAGCATTGTCCTAATGGACTTGAGCATCACGACAGGAGAGAAGGTTTCATCATAGTCTATACCATGAGTATGTCTGAAATCTTTAGCCACTAGTTGTGCCGTGAAGATCCTGCCAGGTTTTAATTTGAAAATCCACTTGCAATCGACAACCTTTGCCTGAACAGGATGATCAATCAAAGTCCACACTTTATTGTCCCTCATGGATTGCATTTCAGATTCCATGGCTTGTAGCCATTTATCTGAATCCGGACTTTCTAAAACCTGTTCGTAGTTTGCGGGCTAATTAGAGTCCACTAAGATCAAATCTTGATCGTCAGTCATGAGAAATCCGTATCTCTCGGGTTGGTGACGAGATCTACCAGATCTTCAAGGTTCTTGTGTTGTTGGCTCAGGTTGCTCATCTTCATGAGTTTCTATGCCAACTTCCATCTGAGATTATGTAGATCGTTCTACATTCTCTTGTGGTTCTTGAACTTCTCCGAGTTCTATTCTACTCCCACTGTCTTTCTTGTACAGAAATTCTTTCTCTAAGATAGTAGCTCCTCGAACAACGAACACTTTGTTCTCTGTTGGGTTGTACAATTGATATCTTTTGGTTTCCTTAGGATATCCCACAAATAGGCATTTGTCAGCTTTGGGTTCAAGCTTATTACTTTGTAAACGCTTTACATGAGCTTGACAACCCCAAACTCGTAGATAGGACATATAGGGCTTCCGACCCATCCATATCTCATATGGAGTCTTATCTACTGCCTTAGATGGAATACGATTCAATAAGTAGGCAGCAGAAAGGAGAGCATAACCCCAAAAGGATGTTGGGAGAGTCGCTTGGCCCATCATTGATCGAACCATATCTAATAAGGTCTGATTTCTCCTTTCGGATACACCATTCCATTGAGGTGTTCCCGGTGGAGTTAGCTGTGAAACAATTCCACACTGTTTTATATAGCAATCGAACTCATCACTAAGGTATTCACTTCCCCGATCAGAGTGAATAGCCTTAATCCTTCTATCCAACTGATTTTGTACTTCGTTTTTAAACTCTTTGAACCTTTCAAAGGTTTCACTTTTATACCTTATTAAGTAGACATAACCATATCTACTATAGTCATTAGTAAAAGTGATGAAGTATTCAAATCCACCTCTGGCTTGTGTGCTCATTAGTCCACATACATCCGTGTGTATTAGAGCCAATAGCTCACTTGTTCTTTCGCCTTTCTTGTTGAAAGGACTCTTTGTCATTTTGCCTTGCAAGCAGGGTTCACAGGTATCATATGATTCAAAATCAAATGACCCAAGCACTCCATCCTTGTGAAGTTTTTTAACTCGTTTTTCATTTGCATGGCCTAATCGACAATGCCAAAGGTATGTTGGACTTAAATCATTTTTAGATGATTTAGCTTTCTTTTCTATGTTATAGACTGGTTTTTCTTGGGTCAAATCCAAGACATACAGACCGTTACACATATTTGCAACTCCGTATAGAATATCATTTCGATATAAAGATAACAAATTATTCTCTATAATAAATCGAAAACCTTTATTATCTAAACTCGAAACTGAAATAATATTTCTGCTCAAAGCAGGTACATAAAAACAATTTTCAAGTTTCATATTTAAACCAGAAGGTAAAGACAGAGTGTAATCTCCAACTTCAACAGCAGCAACTCTTACCCCGTTGCCCACTCGGAGATCTAATACCCATGAGGTGGATATAGAAAGATTAATTTCTATAACAAAGATACCTGAAGCTGAAGGGTTGCTTTCGAGAAACTTCTTGCAGTCTCTCTTCCAATGACCCTTCTGTTTGCAGAAGATACATGTATCATCCTTTTTGGAACTTGTCTTAGCAGTTGGAGGAGCTTGTGGTTCGGAAGCAGTTTTACTGCGAGCTTTCTTATTCTGCCCAACTTTGGCCTTGCCATTAAGCTTCCTCTTCCCTTTACCTTTCTCTACAACTAACACTGGCGTTGCCTTCCGAAGGGTCTACTCAGTGTTCTTTAACATGCCATGGAGCTCAGGAATGCTCCTCTCCATGTTATGCATATTGTAGTTCACAACAAAATCATTGTAATCATCAGGCAGTGAAGCCAAGATGATATCAATGGCCAACGCTCTAGCAAGAGGCACATTTAATCTCTCTAGAGTATCAATATACCCCTTCATCTTGATCAAATGCGTACTTACTGACGAACCCTTCGCCATCTTGCATAAGATTAATGCTTTTATTGTAATGAACCTTTCATTACGGGCTTGCTCTCGGAACATTTTCGTGAGTGACTCATAAATCCGGAATGCTTCCGAATTCATGAATTGCTTCTGAAACTCGCCCGTCATAGACACGAGCATCAAGCAAGTCACATCATCAGAGTCACTTTTCAGCTTCTCTCAGGCTCGTTGAACATTTGCTGAAGCATTTTGTTGTGGTTCAGGTAAAGCGGTCTCTAAGACATTTAGCTTCCTTTCTTTCTTGAGAACTATTCTCAAGTTTCTTTCCCAATCCAAGAAGTTTGGACCAACAAGTTTTTCTTTGTCCAAAATACTTCTTAGAGTGAGATTTGAAGTGACATTAGTGCTAGAAGATGTCATTTCTACAAAAGAAAATTGCAAAATATTAGAATGAGTTTTAAAATTAATTTTCACAATAGCCAAAATTGAAATCCCTAACAATTTTGTGTTGGTGCTAGATTGTGGGCCGAAAATCCACAAAGAGTCAACCCCAGTCTTGCTTTGGCAAGTATCATAGGGATTGGGCTCTTCTGGTAGGCAACGTTCAAATCTAACGCTTTCCAATTGTATACCATGCAACTTTTTGGTGATAGGATGAACATTCCAAATGTTTGACACCATCCTATCTTTGAAAAATTAATCCCTAGTCAACTTATCGGGTCAAACTAGGATTAATTTTCCCAAGTTAAACCATCCCTCAATGCATCACATCAATAGACACCCACACAGTTTTTCCATAACAAGTGGTAGTGATAAAGTTGAGCATCTAATACCCAAACAGTTTTTCCACTCATTAATGGTAGTGATAAAGTTGGGCACTATTATGTAACAACCCGCCGCACGAAGAAAACCTGAGGCCCTTGGGCTCTCCAAGTCCATCAGACGTTCGACGCTCAAGTATGGAAGCAAAATCTTAGGTTTTTGGGATTTAAGTTTGATCGGCTTAACATGCATTTTCGTTTATCATTCATTTGCATAAATAAAAGAATGAATTAAAACGATGAACTGGGCTCTAGTCTATTACAGGGCCTTTAAAAATCTTCATGTTTAGGCCTCCATTCGTGGGCTCCACCATGGACTCCTTTTGGAACCTCCTTTTGGGCCTAACTATTACATGATGATTTTTATATATATATGCACGCAGGCCCAAATTCAAAATTGGCTCGCAGGACCCAACTTTTAAAATGTTAAAATTAAAAGCCCAATTCATGCTTTGAAACAAACAAAATGCATATGCTCATACAAGCCGGTGTTAATTTAAGCCAATTAACTTAAAAGATTGTGTAATTGAATATTTCCAAAATATTCTATACAGTTAAAATTGATTGTGTCATAATCAATTTTAACCAATCTTTCCTTTTTCTTGTTGAATCATTTATGATAAATGATGCATGAACATACCAAAATATGTATGCAAATATTTAAACCATTTTAATAAATCATACCATATTTAAATGCATAAAATAAAGAAAGAAAATTAATCAAATTAATTATTCTATTTATGAGCTAATTATCCTAATCTTATTAAGATAATTAATTTCAGATATTTTAAAGTCGATTTTATAATTAACAAAAGTTCTGGGCTTAGGGTTTAAGGGAAACAAAACTGCTGGGGCTGGTTTGTAAATTTTAAAATTTTGGCAGGTTTGGGTTTGCTGACTGCGGCGGGGCATTTTGGTAATTTTTCCAAAAAACCCATTAGGGTTTGCCCGTCGCTGCTGTTCATCTTCCCCGACTGGTTTTCGATTCCCCGCGAGAAGAAAAAAATTCACGGCGTCATCGATGAACGCTGTTCATCTCGTCCGATCTCTCCCGGTGATCTATATTTCCCGATGATCGAGGAACTATCATCGATCTTCGAAAACCCAAACGGAAATCTCGTCCAATAAGATTTCCGGCGAACCCGATTTTCTGACGCAAAAAACGAAACCTCAGTTCTCCGTCAAAAATTTACCAAAACCAATTTTTGATCCGTTCAAAAACCTCGGAACCATTCCGTAATCAAACCCCGACCAAAAAACACAAACTCAAAAACATTTTGATAGCCCGATTTTCTGATCAAAATTTTTCAAAACTTCAAAAATTTTTTCGGCGAAAAACAAACCAAACCCAGAAAATTAAAACACGTTTTGAACCCAGATTTGTAAACCCAGTATGCCCGAAATGGTTTCCGAGAGCAAAGAAAGAAAACCCACAATTTTTAAGTCCAAAATCCTGAAATCCGATGACCCTCGATTTTTTGGCAAAAAATCCGGCAGCCGGCGGCACCCAGTCCAGTAGCCTTCAACTAATTTTAGAGAATGAATTTTTAATTATTTTTTTTCAAGAAAATAATAAAAAATTGTTTTCTTTATTTCTTTTTTCAAAAAGAAAAACTGATTTTTCCAAAATCTTATTAAAACTAATTTTAATTAAAATCCAATTTTAATTAAAATTCAATTTTAATTCTAACACTAAAATTAATATGAGCCTAGCTCTGATACCACTGTTGGATATGTTCAGGTGTTTAATCTAATTAAACAGCGGAATTCCTAAACATTAAGGATCGGGTCTTACCCTTGAAGCGTAATCGGTTGTGCACGTCGCCTGGCTCCTCTAAGAAGATGGCGTTTTGTTGTCTCCAAAATTCTTCCTCGAAGGATCCTATACTCTCAAGCACGAAAGTCTTCGCAGGTTGGTGCTAGCCGATCTTGCCTACCCAGAGAATTTGGGAAAATCTTGTGTATTTTGTCTGATCAGAATTTTTCTAATTCCAATCACCTTTTTCCTACAATAATATCCCTAGGATTTTGTAGAGATTAAATTTCCAAAACCAGTATTGTAATTATCCAATTATAACTTAACTGATTTTAGTCATATTCCAAATCAGTATTATTACCAAATATTATTTTACTGATCCCAAATCAGTATTTAAATAATATTTACTGATTCCAAATCAGCATTAAATAATACCTTAATGATTTGGGTTATACACCAAGCTCATAGATCAACCCATGACCCATGGATCAGGTGATGGGTCAAGAACTTCAATTGCAATTAAGTCCCTTGATTTATCAGCTCACCCCAATTATTCCGAGGTAATTAATTAACTATTAATTGATAACCCAGAACTTCTCAATAATATTTAATTAAACTATTTAATTAAATCTTCTTTATTTAAGTATAACAATTATACTTATTGTAGGCAAGAATACTTATTCTGCAGCATCGAACTTTCTTATGTGCGATCCTGTAGGCCCATTCCAAATTGGCAACGGATAACTCAATCTCATTGATTATTCCTTAAGTCATTAGTGGTCTCTAGCAAGACATAATGACTACCCAATTCAGAACGGAGAGTCGAATGGTGATTCAACACAACCTTCCGAGCATACTACGTACGGTCCTCTACATTGATATCCCGTTTAGCAAAAGGCATAGAACCATCATCCTTATTTAGCTAAATGTTTACTTAATTTCCTAGTGACACTGATTCTATTCGAGTGAATGATAACACTTATCATTTCTCGGGCATGGCCATGCACTTCTCAGCTCACTATCAAGTGGCCAAGATATCATCTCTCACTTAAGAGAGATTTGTAGTCCCATCACTTCACCTACATAACTTAGCGTGACTCATAGTGTACCCAATCATACCCATACTTAGCAACCTGTTACGGTCCCATTAGGCGTATGTGAAACCACACTACAATTCACCTAAGACTATGTAGTGATTTCTGGTCTAAGGATCATCTTACGAGTACTACTCAAAATAATCACTCATGATCTAATCAATCCATGGAGTATTCCTTTTGGCGGATTGAAATTAACTCATATGATATTCAAATATGCACAAGAATATTATATTCATGAAATTAACTCATATGATAAATCATCAATCAAAAGAAAAATGTCTATATAGCCTTTAAAAAGGGCACATACACCAACAATTTCCCACTTTCCCACTGAAGGGCTATGTTCTAAACATTTTAAGACCAAGTTCTATTACATGTCTCTCAAACTTTGACTGCGGTAGAGCTTTTTTTAGAGGATCTGCTACATTATCGTCTGACCCTATTTTGGACACTTTAACATCTCCTCGATCGATGATCTCTCGAATGAGGTGATAATGTCTAAGTATGTGTTTGGTCTTTTGGTGTGACTGAGGCTCTTTTGCTTGTGCGATAACCCCATTATTATCACAGAACAGTTGCATCAGATCTTGGATACTCAGTATCACTCCAATGTCTAACACGAACGTTCTTAACCAAACAACTTCCTTTGCAGCATCTGATGCAGCAATGTACTCAGATTCTGTTATAGAGTAGGCTGTGGTATCTTACTTCGAGCTTTTCCAACTCACTGCACCACCATTCAGGCTAAACACATAACAGGACTGTGACTTCATGTCATCTTGATCTGTTTGGAAGACAGCATTGCGTAACCTTGTACGATGAGCTGTTCTTGTCCTCCATACACTAGCATCAATACTTTAGTTATTCTTAAGTACTTTAGGATTGCCTTTACTGCAGTCCAATGAGCCATTCATAGATCTTGTTGGTATATGCTAGTCATGCTTAGTGCATGTACGACATCCGGGCGGGTACATAACATGACGTACATGATAGATCCTATTGCCAAAGCATATGGAATTCTACTCATTGTTTTCCTCTCCTCTTTAGTTGAAGGACATTGGTTCTTCTTAAAGAGGAGGCCATGTCTAGATGGTATCATACCATTCTTAGAGTTAGACATATTGAATCTATTCAATATCTTATCTATGTACCCTTCTTGACTTAGTCCCAGAAGCCTTTTAGACCTATCTCATTGATACCTAGTATCATTTCGGCTTCTCCTAAGTCTTTCATAGAAAATACACTCCCTAACCATTGTTTGATATCTTTCAACATGGGGATGTTATTTCCTATGAGTAGGATGTCGTCCACATATAGGACAAGAAAAACATTCATGCTCCCACTAACCTTCGTTCTTTATGAAGCCGTAACCTTTTATTGCCTCATCAAAACAAAGATTCCAACTTTGAGATGCCTGCTTTAATCAGTAGATGAACCTCTGAAGCTTGCATACTTGAGTAGGATGCTCTTGATCGATGTATCCCTTGGGTTGTTTCATGTAAACATCCTCGAGTAGGTTTCTATTTAGGAAAGCCGTCTTAACATCCATCTGCCATATCTCATAGTCATAATATGCGGCTATGGCGAGCATAGTACTAATGGACTTGAGCATCACGACAGGGGAGAAGGTTTTATCATAGTCAATACTATGAGTCTGTCTGAAACCTTTAGCCATTAGTTGTGCCTTGAAGATCCTCCCAGGTTTTAACTTGAAAATCTATTTGCAATCGACAACCTTTGCCTGAACAGGAGGTTTAATCAAAGTCAATACTTTATTGTCCCTCATGGATTGCATTTCAGACTCCATGGCTTGTAGCCATTTATCCGAATCTGGACTTTCTAAAATCTGTCTGTAGGTCGTGAGCTCATCAGAGTCCACCAAGATCAAATCTTGATTGTTAGTCACGAGAAATCCGTATCTCTCGGGTTGTTAACGAGATCTAACAGATCTTCTAGGTTCTTGTGTTGTTGGCTCAGGTTGCTCATCTTCATGAATTTCCATGCCAACTTCCATTTGAGTTTCTGTAGATGGTTCTACATTCTCTTGTGGGTCTCTAACCTCTTCGAGTTCTATTCTACTCCCACTATCTTTCTTTTACAGAAAGTCTTTCTCTAAGACACTGGCTCCTTGAGCAACAAACACTTTGTTCTCAGTTAGGAGGTAGAATTGATATCTTTTGGTTTCCTTAGGATACCCACACAAATAGGCATTTGTCAGTTTTAGGTTCAAGCTTATTACTTTGTAAATGCTTTATATGAGCTTGACAACCCCAAACTCGTAGATAGGACAATAGGGCTTTTGGTCTATCCATATCTCATATGGAGTTTTATCTACTGCATTAGATGGAATACGGTTTAGTAAGTAGGCAGCAGAAAGGAGAGCATAGCCCCAAAAGGACATAGAAAGAGTTGTTTGGCCCATCATTGATCGAACCATATCTAATAGGGTTTGATTCCTCCTTTCAAATACACCATTCCATTGAGGTGTTCCTGGTGGAGTCAGCTCTGAAATAATTCCACAATGTTTTAGATAGCCATTGAACTCCTCACTTAGGTATTCACCTCCCCGATCGGAGCGAATAGCCTTAATCCTTCTATCCAATTGATTTTCTACTTCATTCTTGAACTTTTTGAACTTTTCAAAGGTTTCACTTTTATACCTCATTAAGTAGACATAACCATATCTACTATAGTCTTCAGTAAAAGTCACGAAGTATGCAAATCCACCTCTGACTTGTGTGCTCATTGGCCCACATCACTAGTCATTTCCTCTTTCTTGTTGAAAGGACTCTTTGTCATTTTGCCTTGCAAACAAGGTTCACATGTGTCATATGATTCGAAATCGAATGACCCAAGCACTCCATCTTTATGAAGTCTTTGAGCTATTTTCTCATTTGCATGGCCTAAATGACAATACCAAATATATGTTGGACTTAAATCAGATTTAGTTGATTTAGCTTTCTTTTCAATGTTATAGACCGGTCTTTCTTGGTTCAAATCCAAGATATATAGGCCGCTGCACAAATTTGCAACTCCGTATAAAACATCATTCCGATATAAAGATAACGAATTATTGACAATAATAATACGAAAACCTTTAATATCCAAACAAGAAATTGAAATAATATTTCTACTCAAACCAGGCACATAATAACAATTCTCAAGTTCAATGTTTAAACCGGAAGGTAAAGATAAAGTATAATCTCCCACTTCAACAGCAGCAACACTTGCCCCATTGCCCACTCGGAGATCAACGTCACATTTCCTTGTCATCCTTCTATTTTTGAGTCCCCACATATTAGTACAAAGTGAGCCATACATCTGGTATCTAGTACCCATGAGGTGGACATAGAATGATTTATTTCAATAACAAAGATACGTGAAGCTGAAGGATTCATGCTTTCAAGAAACAATCTACAGTCTCTCTTCCACTGACCCTTTTGTTTGCAGAAGAGACATGCATCATCCTTTTGAGGTTTTGTCTTAGCAGGTTGAGGAGCTTGAGGTTGGGCAGCAGTCTTACTGTGAGCTTTCTTGTTTTGCCCAACTTTGGCATTGCCTTTAAACTTCCTCTTGTTCCCTTTACATTTCTCTACAACCATCACTAGTGTGGCCTTTCAAAGGGTTTGCTCAGTGTTTTTAAGCATCCCATAAAGCTCAGGAATGCTCCTCTCCATGTTGTGCATGTAGTAGTTCACCACAAAGTCATTGTATTCATCAGGCAGTGAGACCAAGATGATGTCAATGGCTAACTCTCTTACAAGAGGCACATTTAATCGCTCCAGGGTATCAATATACCCTTTCATCTTGATTAAATGCGTGCTTACTGATGAACCCTTAGCCATCTTGCACGAGATCAATGCTTTGATTGTAATGAACCTTTCGTTACGGGCTTGTTCGTGGAACATCTCCGTCAGTGACTCATAAATCCGGAACACTTCCGAATCCATGAATTGCTTTTGAAGCTCGCCTGTCATAGACGTGAGCATTAAACACGTCACATCATTGGAGTTATTTTTCAGCTTATCCCATGCTCGCTGAACAGTAGCCATAGCATTTTGTGGTGGTTCAGGTGAAACAGTCTCTAAGACGTGTTGCTTCCTTTCTTGTTTGAGAACAATTCTCAAGTTTCTTTCCCAGTCTAAGAAGTTTGGTCCAACCAATTTATCTTTATCCAAAATACTTCTTATAGTGAAGTTTGAGACAACATTAGTGCTAGATGATGCCATTTCTACAAAAAAAATAAATGCAAAATATTAGGATGAGTTTTTAAAACCATTTCCACAATAGCCAAAATTGAAATCCCAAAAAATTTTGTGTTGGTGCTAGATTGTGGGCCGAAAATCCATAAAAAGTCAAACCCCAGTCTTGCTTTGGCAATTATCGTAGGGATCAGGCTCTTTTGGTAGGCAACGTTCAAATCACATCCCATGCAACTTAACGCTTTCCAATTGCATCGCCATGCAACTTTTCGGTGATAGGATGAATATTCCAAATGTTTGACACCATCATATCATTGCAAAACCAATCCTAGTCAACTTATCAGGTCAAACTAGGACCAATTTCCCTAAGTCAAACCATCACTCAAAGCATCACATCAATAAACACCCAAATAGTTTTTCCACACGGTGGTAGTGAGTAAAGTTGGGTACCCATTATGTGACAACCCACCTCATGAAGAAAACCTGAGGCTCTTGGGCTCTTTAAGTCCATCAGACGTTCGACGCTCTGGCGAGCCCCCAAGTATGGAAGCAATTTACGACTTAGGTTTTTAGGAAATTTAGTTTGAGCGGCTTAACATGCATTTCGTCATTCATGTTACATATATCAAATATATTTAAAGCGAATAAAATGCAATGAATAGGGCTCTAGTCTATTACAAGACCTTTTAAAATTATTTTCTTCATTTGGGCCTCCTTCACTGGGCTTTCAGTTCCTTGGCTCCGTCTTGGGCTCATTGGAATTTTAGGCCTATCTAATTCTATTCTATTACATAGAATTTAATAGGCTCGTAGGCCCAATTTAATTAGCTCGCAGGGCCCAAATTAAAATAATTAAAAGACCAATTCATGCATGAGAAACACATAATAATGCAAGTGCTTCATACAAGCCCATTTTAATTAAGCCGAATAATTTTAAAGGATTGTGTAACTATTACACCATTAAAATTGATTGTGCCATGATCAACTTTAATCAATCCCTTGTTCATTCATTTTTGGTAAAAATGATGTATGAACATATTTAACATGATTGTGTATGCATTTCACAATTTAAACATAGTGTACTTTGATCTGCCAAAGGGTGAGGTCAATTCTGGCCAATAGTCTAGGTAGGTTGGGTGTGCGTGTTTAGTTGTTTGGTGTGCTGCTGCTTGTCGAAAGGAAACCATGTACCGGTACGTCCGGGGTGATGGTGCTCCCGAGATAAGTTCGTTATGTTTATTATACTAAACCCACTTGGTGGACTTATGTCCGGTATAGTAAAAAGGTCGAATGGTACTAGTCTCGGAATTAAAGAAGTTAATTAATTAATTTATCAGTAAATTAATATATTAAAGAGCACTATATCTTTGATGTGGGGAGATTATGAATATAAATTAATTACATTGTTCAGGAAGCAATTCTGGTGTAGGATGGTAATCCCAAAATTAATCCGTTAGTGGTACGATTAATTTTGTAATGGGTTAAGTGAATAGGTAGAATTAATTAATTGATTAATTATTCATAAGGGTTAATTGAGTAATTAAAAAAGTGGAATTATTTAATTAATTAATTAAATCTTAAGTTTCAATTAGAATTAGGAAATCCTAGAGATTAGGAATCTAAGTAGGATTTGGTTTATCCTATCTGATTGGTTACCTAATTGGATATAAAAATTAATTAATTACATAAATCCATTAGGAAGACCAATCCTAAACCAACTTGGGGTCTCTCTTGTAACTCTATATATATACGAGGGATTAGCTATTCAAGATACACAATTCAATAGATTCATAATTCAAGAATCTAGAGAGAGAAAAATTATCTCTCTTAAAATCAGATTTTTTAAGCTTGAGGCAGCTGAATTTCTTCTTGATTTTTGGCAGCAAAGTGTAGCTTTCTCTCTCTCTCTGTGCGGTGCATTAATTGTACGTGCCAGGTACAACGGTGTTTGAATTTTTTGGCGGGTGGATTATGGTGATTAGCTGATCAAGTTGCTGGTTAGATTGCTGCTCACACAACATACAAGCAAAGTCTTGAGGCATATAAGAAAATCACCTAAGTGTACGCTTCAAAGGTATTTTTCTAAGATTCCACTTTTAATTAAAAATTTTTGTTGTGTGGTAAATCGAATAAGTGCAAACCCAGGTCCTGCGCAATGTTATTTTAAAAGGGTTGGAATAGCAATTGTGCTAGCATCTAAGTCTGGCCAGAGATTCCGATTCTGGAATGCATAGCACGAAAGTGAGTTTCTGGCTAGGCCCGGGCAGATAATCTTTCACCACTATCGGACTAACTATGGAACTACCGCTAAAAAATGACTTTACATCATACCACTATATTTTCTTCTATCTCTCCACATCAAAGATCTAGTGCTCATCGGTTTATCAATTTACTGACAAACTAATTCACCGACTTCTTGGTATCCGAGATTAGTACCACTCGACCTTCTTATTAACCGGAAGTAAAATCCACTGGCCAGTTTCAGTGCAATAAACCTTACGAGCTCATCTTGGGAGCACCATCAACCCAGTGAACTGGTACGTGGATTCCTCCGACTAGCAATAGCACATAAGTAGCTAAACACCGCATACCCAACCTACCAAGGTATAGGCCTCAATTGACTGCACACTTTGGCAAATCAAAGCATACGATATTCAACTCTCACGCTCGTCCCAATCTCGAGATTGAGAGACTGAATACTAGGACCAAATTGACTACGCCGATCAGTATAAGTTAATTCTATCCAAACTAGTCGTGCTCAATATGCCCCGGGTATATCCGTGTGATTTAAACTAGTCTAGATAAACTAATTTACAAACCACACGATAACCTATACCGATAGTATATTCAGACTATCTCAGTTACGAACATACTTTTTATATATCAATACTTTAACCAATAACTGTATCTACTGTGTCTTTCACACACCCCATTATCTAGTTCTATGATATAATGGAACAATTTAATACTGAAATAAAATGATATGTCATCTGTGGATATTAGTTTTTGATACAAGCCATAGCTTTTCTACATTCAAAACTAACACAAAAGTCCCTAAGCAAGCAGTGCTGTGCAATTGGGATTTGATGCAACAGTGGTTTCTCTTCCCATGCTACCAGGACACGTTGGAAATGTTCTGTAGTTAACTCCTTGTACCCTTCTAATCTTGCCATTTCCTTCTGCCACATAGATGCGTTTTTTACAATTGATGTTTTTCACAGGGTATACTGTTTACACGAAACCTGCATTTAAGAACATCATTCAGTCAAATCATATCCATATACCTTAATTCCATCTATACTGATACTAAAAATATCTAATAGAGACATTGAGAAAAGCTAAGTGGAAATTAACTCGAATGTACAAATAACTAGACTAAAGGAAAAACTACTATAATAATAATAAACTTATTCTGTTACTTCCTCCCCCCATCACCCATTTCTAGAACTCCTTGTGTCCTCCTGAAACCAAGTGACCAATTTCACATTAATCAGACTCTTGTTCTCTTCCTCAATATACAGCTTTACCCTCTGACCATTGACTCTGAATTCCTCCGAGCCTTCGAGTTCCTGGAATGTCACAGTGCCATTTACATGCACTTTACTAATGATACACGGTTTATTCCACTTAGATTTCAGCTTTCCTGGGAATAATTTCAACTTAGATTGAAATACTAGCACCTTTTGTCCCTCACAAAATTCCTTGCCTTTTATCTTCTAATCATGCCAGTGTTTCAGTCTCTGCTTATAAATTTAAGAATTCATGTATGCGTCTAGTCTGAATTCCTCCAACTCATTTAAGCACGTCAATCTTTCATTTTCGGCTATGGTCTCGTCTAAATTGACTCTTTTGAGTGCCTACAAAGCCTTGTGTTCTAGTTCCATCGAAAGATGGCAAGTTTTGCCATACATCAACTTGAACGAGGAGGTACCAATGGGTGTCTTATATGCTCTCCTCTATGCCCCTAATGCATCATCCAAATGTTGGGACCAATCCTTCCTGCTGGGATTCACCACCCTTTCCAGGATATGCTTAATCTTTTTGTTAGATGTTTCAACTTGACTATTGGCCTGAGGGTGGTAAGGGGCAGTCACCCTATATGAGACACCATATCTTCCAAGCAACACGTCAAATAAATTGTTACATAAATGACTCCCGTCATCACTGATAATAGCTTTAGGAGTCCCAAATCTGGAAAAAAGGTTCCTTTTTACAAAATGTCGCACTGTATTTGCATCGCTCTTACTGCAGGCGATTGCTTCAATCTATTTGGGGACATACTCTACCCCTACTAATTGAAAAATTATCTGTCCGGACCCAGTCAAAAATTTACTTTCGTGCTACGTATTCCAGAATCAAAACCCTTGACCAGGCCTAAGCTCTAGCACAATTACTATTTCAACCCTTGCTTGAAATACCATTGCCTGATCAGGCCTGATCAGGCTTGAAATACCATTGCTTGAAATACCAGGCTTGATCTTAACTTCTACTTATTCGATTTGTCACGCAACAATAAATTCTTAATTTAATCAAAGTTTAGGAATTACCTCTTGAAGCGTGTACTTAGGTGATCGCTTGTATGACTTAATACCAGTTCGTATGTTGTGTGGGCAACGAACCAACGATCACCAAAACACCACAAAATACGTAGAAAAAACCAGCAGGAAGTCGACGGTGAGATCCGACCGAATGCCGCCTCACGCACGTGATACTTATGCACTGACAATGATCCCCACGCATTGCCCCACTCTTGTTCACATGCCGTCACAGGAAGTTATCACCGACCGCCGTCGATGTCTCAAAAATAGAGCCTCCACCTGGAGAAAGAAAAAACCCGACTTTGAGAAAAAAAGATTTAATTTCTCTCTCTAGTTTTCTTGTCTTAAAAACTTATGAATTGTGTATATTGAATTGCTAATCTTTTGTCTATTTATAGAGTTAAAAGATAGATCCCAATTTAGTTTATGATTGTCCTTCCTAATTGGTTTAGGTTTCTTAATTAGTTTCCAAATCCAATTAGATTTCAAATCCAAAAAAATTTCCTAATGTCTTGGATTTCCTAATTCTAATTGAACTTTAAGACTTAATTAATTAAATAAATAATTTCACTTTATTAATTACTAATTAACCCTTAGGAATAATTAGTTAAATAATTAATTCTACTTTATCAATTAACCCACTACATAATTAATCGTACCACTAACGGATTAATTATGGCACTACCATCCTACATCAGAATTACTTTCGAAACAACTAAATTAATTATTCTTTAATCTCCATACATCAAAGATATAGTGCTTGTTAATTTATTAATTTACTAATAAATTAATTAATTAACGTCTTATAATCCGAGATTAGTACCACTCGACCTTCTTACTATACCGGACATAAGTTCACTGGTCGGATTTAGTATAATAAACATAACGAGCTCATCTCGGGAGCACTATCACCCTGGACGCAACGGTACATGGTTTCCTTTCGATAAGTAACATAACACCAAGCACCCAACCTACCGAGACTGTTGGCCTCAAGTGACCTCACTTTTTGGAAGATTAAAGTACACTATGTCTAATCCTCATGTCTGTTCAAGTCTAGGGATTTAGAGATAGAATACTAGGATCGAATAGTTTATTAAATCAGTAGAAGACAATTCATCCTAATTGGTCAAGTTCAATATGCCCCGGACATATTTATATGATTTAATTAGTTTAGACAAACTAATTTCTGAATCACACAATAACTTAAACTGATAGTGTGTCCAAAACTATCTCAGTTACGAACCTCATTTATATATTATGTCTTTTAACCAATGATGAGATCTACTTTGTCACACCAGACACCTCATCGTCTAATTACATAATATAAATGGATGACATATGTAGAACATAAAAATGATTTAACTAAAATATTTAATCGATATATATACAAACTGGGAAATAGTTTAATACAAGCAAAACTTTACTATTCAAACTCAACAATCTTCCACTAATACTTAAATTGCGCTTTAAGTATAAAACTACATTAATCTTACAACTAAAATAATAACTAGAAAAATAGTCATGGTTCTACTAAGTATCTAATCCCATGCCCTTCACGTGAGTTTCAAAGACTTTCGAAGTCAGTGTCTTCGTGAATGGATCTGCAAAGTTCTCTTCTAATGCTATCTTCGCCACAACCACGTCTTCCCTCTTAATGATATCTCGTACAAGGTGGTACTTGCACAGAATATGCTTACTCGCCTTGTGGGCTCATGGTTCTTTCAAGTTTGCTACTGCACCGTTGTTGCCACAGTACACTGTGATCGACTTTTGCAAACCAGGAATCACATCTAAATCCACTAGGAAGTTCTTGAGCCACACTACTTCTTTCGCTGCCTCTGATGCTACAACGTATTCAGCCTCATGGTAGAGTCTGTCACATATTTTTACTTGACACTCCGCCAAACTATGGCTCCACCTCCCAAAGTAAACACATACCTTGAGGTAGAATTACTCTTGTCCCTGTTGCCTTGGAAATCTGAATCTGTGTAACCACGGGGCACAAGCTCAAACGCCTGATAGACCAAGACTTATTCTCTCGTTCTGCGCAAATACTTGAGAATGCATTTAACTGCCTCCCAATGAGCTTTTATGGGGTTACTCTGATATCTGCTTACAATGCCAACAGCATATCAAATATCAGGCCTCGTACATAACATTGCATATATGAGACTTCCTACTGCAGAAGCATAAGGAACTGTCTTCATGGGTTCTATCTCCTCAACAGTCTTTGGAGACTGCTCTTTAGATAGATGCACTCCGTGTTTGAAAGGTAGAAAACCTTTATTGGAGTTTTGCATGTTAAAACGAGCCAGAATCATATCTATGTATGAAGCTTGAGAGAGCGTTAGTGAACGTTTCCTATGATCTCGAATGATCTTAATCCCAAGGATATGCCCCGTTTCTCCTAAGTCTTTCATATCAAATTGTATGGATAGCCATGCCTTTACGTCTGACAACACTTTCTTATTGTTGCCAATAAGGAGAATGTCATCTATGTAAAACACAAGAAACACCACCGCGTTTCCTTCATGTCTGCGATACACACATTATTCATCTGGGCACTGAGTAAATCCATAGGACTGGATTATCTCAACAAAATGGATGTTCTATTATCTGGATGCTTGCTTAAGTTCATAAATAGACCTCTTAAGCTTGTAAACCTTATGCTCTTGGCCTTTTTCAATGAATCCTGCTGGTTGCTGCATTGGTTTCTTCAAGACTTCCATTAAAGAAAGCTGTATTGACATCTATATGCCAAATCTCATAATCGAAATGAGCAGCTATGGCCAAGAGAATCTGGATTGACTTAAGCATAGCTACTGGGGAGAAGGTTTCCTCATAATCGATTCTCTCTTCTGAGTATTCCCCTTCACCACAAACCTAACTTTAAAGGTTTCAACCTTTTCATCAGGTCCTCTCTTGCGTTTGTAGATCTACTTACATCGAATGGGTTTGAAACCATCAGGCAGGTCCACAAGCTCCTAGACTTGATTGTGGTCCATCGACCCCATCTCAGATATCATCGCTTTTCGCTAAGATTCTTCATCTTTATCCTGGAGAGTCTCATTGTAGTTAATAAGGTCAAGTTCTGTCATGCCTGGGACTAGGTCTGAGGCCTCTCCTACTCTAATAAACCTGTCGGGTTATCTTACAACCCTCCCACTATGACGAGGCTCCACTTGTGTAGGCGCATCATTTGTGATATCTTGTGCAGTGTTTTGTGGTGTATCTTTTTGAACCCAAAAACTACTGCCTACATCTCCTTCTCAGTGGTGGAATAATAATGTTATGCACCATTCAATAGTCGACTAGTATAATAGCTAACATGGAAGTGTTTTTCTCTTTTTTTATCCCAAAACTACCCCTGCAACTTGATCACTCGCATCACACATCAGTTCAAAGGGTTTCCCCTAGTCTGGTGTAGCTACTATAGGGGCAGAAATTAACTTCTTCTTCAACTCTTCAAAAGCTTCCATGCATCATTTATCAAAATTAAAGTGAGCATCCTTTTCTAACAGATGACACATGGGTCAAGCGATTACAGAAAAAGTCCTTGATAAATTTGAGATAGAACCCCGCAGGACCAGGAAACTACGCAATCCTTTTACATTACTTGGTGGTGGCAGTGTACCTATCACATCCACTTTAGCTTTATCTACTTCTATGCCTTTTTGAGATATATGATGTCCCATAACCGTACCTTCCTTCACCATGAAGTGACATTTTTCCCAATATAGTACCAGTCGTGACTGCACACACCTCTACAGAACCTTTTCCAAGTTAGTGAGATAGATGTCAAAGGAGTCTCCAAAGACCGAAAAATCATCCATAAATACCTCCATGATATCCTCATTTAGGCCAATGAAAATTGCCAGCATCCACCTCTGAAAAGTTACAGGTGAATTATAGAGACCAAATGGCATCCTCCTGAATGCAAATGTGCCAAATGGGCACATAAAAGTAGTTTTTTCTATTGGATTTGAATACATAAGCTATGCTTGTGTTGTATATTTTCCCATTTTAATATATCGATTTGTGTTTCAGTCATATCTTGTTGTGCATTAATCGTTCATTTATATTATGTGAGTAGATGATGAGGTGTCTGGTGCGACACAGTAGATCTCATCATTGGTTGAAAGACATAATATATAAATGAGGTTTGTAACCGAGACAGCTTTGGACAAACTGTCAGTTTAGGTTATTATGTGATACGGATAATTGGTTTGTCTAAACAAATTGAATCATATAGATAAGCCCGGGGCATATTGAACTTGACTTTTAGGAATGATTTGTCTTGTACTGATTTAATAGACAAATCGATCCTTGTATTCTATCTCTTAATCCCTAGACTCGAGTGGGCATGAGGATTAGACATAGTGTACTTTGATCTGCCAATGGGTGAGGTCAAATGTGGCCAATAGTCTCGGTGGGTTGGGTGCGCGTGTTTAGTTACTTGGTGTCCGGGGTGATGGTGCTCCCGAGATGAGCTTGAAATGTTTATTATACTAAACCCGGCCGGTGGACTTATGTCCGGTATAGTAAAAAGGTCGAGTGGTACTAGTCTCAGAATTAAAGAAGTTAATTAATTAATTTATCAGTAAATTAATTTTAATTAACGAGCACTATATCTTTGATGTGGGGAGATTAATGAATATAATTTAATTCAGTTGTTCCGGAAGCAATTCTGGTGTAGGATGGTAGTGCCAAAATTAATCCGTTAGTGGTACGATTAATTTTGTAATGGGTTAATTGAATAGGTAGATTTAATTAATTAGTTAGTTAATTATTTCTAAGGTTAATTCAGTAATTAACAAAATGAAATTATTTAATAAATTCTAAGGGTTAATTAAGTAATTAACAAAGTGGAATTATTTAATTAATTAATTAAGTCTTAAGTTTCAATTGGAATTAGGAAATCCTAGAGATTAGGAATCTAGTAGGATTTGGTTTATCCTATCAAATTGGTTGCCTAATTGAATTTGGAAACTAATTCATTACCTAAATCCATTAGGAAGACCAATCCTAAACCAACTTAGAGTCTCTCTTGTAACTCTATAAATAGACAAGGGATTAGCCATTCAAGACATAACAATTCAATAGATTCATTATTCAAGAATCTAGAGAGATAAAATTCTAGAGAGAGAAAAACTTTCTCTCTCAAGAACGAATTTTATACAACTAGGGGCACCTGGTTTTTCTTTGAGGTGGCCGAAATTTTTCCTCTCTCTTTGGCAGCCCCGTGTGTTGTTTTCTCTCTCTCCGGGCAGTGCGTTTGCAGTATGTGCTAGGTGCGGAGGTGCTGAATTTTTTTCAGCAGGTGGATTGTGGTGAGTTGCTGATCAATTAACTTCTAGATTGTTGTCCATACAACAAGAGGTCATAGTCTTTGAGGCATACAAGAGAATCACCAGATGCACGCTTCAAAGGTAACTTTCTAAGGTTCCGCTTTAATTAGAAATTTTTATTGCGTGGTAAATCGAGCAAGTACAAACCCAGATCCTATGTGGCAAATTCCTTTCATTTCCTTGATTGAGATGGTAGATGGATATTTGATTGTACCCTAAATACCCATCGAGGAAGTGATAGTACTCGTGACGTGCTATTCTATCTAGCACTTAGTCTATAAATGGCAATGGGAAATGGTCATTTTTTGTGGCCTAATTTAGCGAACAGTAATCTATGCATACTTTCTATGAATTAGCTACCCGTGTAGCTAAAGCTTCATTTTCTTCATTCATAACCACTGTTATCCCATCTCTCTTAGGTACACACTGCACGGGGCTTACCATTCACTATTTGAAATGGCATATATGATTCCTGCATCCAACCATTTGATGACTTCCTTCTTTACTACCTCTTACATCATGGGATTTAACCTCCTTTGTTTTTCCTGCGTTGCCTTCACCTCTTTGTCTGTGTTTATTCTGTGAGTGCACACAGAAGGACATATTCCAGGTATATCATCTAGAGACCATCCTAGCGCTACTTTGTTCCTCTTGAGGACATCTAACAGTTATTCTTCTCTTTCTTTGGTTAACTGTGAATAAATGACTACAGGGAATCGTTGTTCCTTATCCAAGTAAGCATTCTTCAGGTGAGAGGGAAGAGGTTAAAATTTTAAATCCGATTGTTGACCTTGAGCACTCTCTTCCTCTACCCTGCTGCACACACTTGTGTTTCCAGTCTGTTCTTCTGCAACTGTGGAATGCTCTACAAACCCTCCTTCATTCAAATGACTACACTCTGTGGATAGTATCGAACTCAAGTTTTCATTAATACATGTCTCCACCATATCCCTTACCACCGGCGTGATTGTTTTGCCTCTCTCTATGTCCTCATTCATCTACATAGGTTCTATACCTACTGTAAGAACTTTCACTGATTCGTCATTTGTCTCCATACCCTCCAAATATTCACAACACACTTGTACTGCTTTTTCCTTCGTTTGAACAGGATTCACTCTCATAGTTAGAACTTGCACTGGCCTTTTCATCATTGCAAAAAAAAATTTCTTTACGGACTTCCCCTCCTAATGTTAATTTCTCCCGCAGACAATTCATTAATGTGAGCAGCTTAGCACAGACCTTCAATTCCACCAATGCTTCCCGCAATTCTTCACGATATAGTACCATTCCCACTTGAAGGTTGTCTATTGCAAGATCACACCCTCCCAATAGGGTACTATGAACGGGAGTAGCCTGCTGAACTCCTGTCCAGCTGTATTTTTGTTGAATCCCCTGATGTTCATACTCACTAACTGCATTGACCCTAAGAGCAACTCTAGATGGATGTAAGGTCCTCATCTTTGATAAAATATTCCTACTAACTCTGCACAATCACTAAAACAAAAATTAAATCTACACAAAGGCTACCATGCTCCCCGGCAACGGCGCCAAAAATGGAGTGCAGAAAACACTACAAAATAAAATCCTAAAATTCCACACTAAGGTATTCCAAGACCCTATCGTGCAATAGAATAGGTGTCGATCACACTGAGAGCAACTAAGCCTTGCAAGGATTTAATTTTCTTTGGATTAATAAGCAGAGAAGCATACATACACAAGCTAGCAGTAAATAAAGCGCACAAGGTAGCATATTGGTAATAGGGTTGGTTTTGAGGATGAGATTAGGCCACTATTAGAGTTAGGGTTATGTTGTAACACAACATATAACAATAGGCTTATCCGGGATCTTTTTCCGTTCGGCTACTTATCCTATTTGCAAGTTCGATTGTGACGTGCTCTTTTCATTGAATAAGTTTTAGGCGAACACCTCAAAATAAATTTATAAATAAACAAAATAAAAATACTAAAACTATAGTACTTAAAGTTTCGTTCCCATAAGAATGTTGTCTTGAATGATAAGTTTGTTGGGTTTGAATCCTTACTTACTACAATTTTTAGTAGTTTCTAGCCTAAGAATCTAACAAAACAAAAGATAGGATAGTAATTTCATGCAAGTACTAAAGATAAAATAAGATAACAATGGGGGTAAATGCGGGATAATCATACCATTTCAAGATCCAAGAGACTATTGATAAGTAAAATCTCATGCAAATGTAGAAAAACTAATTTCACCAAAATACTATAATAATACCGTTATCTTATTTCCATATCAGGACTACCATTAGTAATACCTACATGATCCTTCCCCTAATTGAATAAAACAAGGATCCCATGAAAAAACCATTAGCAATCAATAATAGAAATAGTCGTCAATCCTACTCTACTATCAATCCTCTATACATATTAACCAAGATAAGGATAATTATCAACTCACATGGCAAATAAGCATCAAAGCAACCAAACTTGCAACACAAGCAAACTCAATTAACCTAACCCAAATACCTACATAAGCCAACTTCACACAAATCCTTAATTAAATGAGTAGATTCAACACATATGGCAATAAGTTAGCAAAATCTCCATATAAGAACAAGAATTAACCCCTTTGCATGAAACCCACTTATCAATATTCATGAATATCCATAGAAGAGAACAAGAATAACATGGTGAATGACAAATAATCATGATGGAACTCTATCTAAAGAAAATAAGTGCAGCTTTTATCAACCAATTATGATAGAAGCCTTTGATTCCTTCAAAAAGCAAAATACCCATAATCAAATAAACTTCATTAATCCATGAATTCATTCTACATCTTTAGAAATCCATTACCCCCTATCACTTAGAATGGTGGATTTCCCTATAATCTACTTAGAACATGAGTGTTCTAAGAGAATTCATAGTGTGTGTGTGTGTGTGTGTGTGTGAAAATGTGAGAAAGTGTGTGTTTTTCCATCTCTATGCTAATCTCTCTAATCTAAGAAAAACCTACTAAGGTGTAATAGTATGTGTCTTTACAAGAGTTCTTGGTCATTAAGAAAAGATCTTGAGGGCTAAAATTGGGAAAATACAATTTAAAACATGCCAAGGGCAATTTTGGACTTTTCTAGCGACTCCTGGGTGACAGAAAGGTGCGGCATCGAGCTAACGCCGAGGTCAGCAACGCTCGGGCGCCAGCGCCCAGCAGACGCCGTGCTTGGTCTTCATGTCTCTTTTTGCTCTTTTCCAAGTTCTTCTCTTTAAGCTTCATTTCTGCGTTTTTCTTCCTTTTTTTAGCAAAAGTCTTTAAGTTTCTTCCAAAATCTCCAACATGCGTCCTTACTACAAAATCATACAAATCTAACTATAAGTGCATTAAAACTCATAAAAGGTATCATAATCATTGAAAATCAACTAAAAGTAAGCTAAACATGCATGATTTTGGGTCATAAAAAGGTATATTTTAGAGTCACATCAGGTTGCGACTCAATGTGTCCCCGGAGGTAAATGGAATTCACACTCCGATTGTTACTCTCCACTCTCCGGTAAGGAAAGGGAATACACAATCGAGGTCCAGCTATGAACATGCAAGGAGTAAGCAACTATGGAACTTGTATGTAACCGTAGATAATATAGCATCAACCATCCAATATATACACAGCTAAAGGAATCAGGTAATACACATACACCCAAGTACTGATAATCGATAAAGAGCTCTACCGTATGGTATCAGGGGATATTGTGGTGGCGAACAAATCAATGCAACTCTGCCGATAGAAACTCAATGGCTGGACAACGGTCGCGAGGAAGGTGCTATCGTACGTCTGATTCGCACCAACACTAAATCATCTGGGGCTTTCTCTCCAATATGGAGCTTAGAACTCCATAGATCCGAGCTCACAAATCAGCTGCATCGAAACCCTAACTCAGGAGTACTAGAGAAGACTTCGAAGCAGTCAAGAATGAAAAAGTGACTAATGGATTTGTCTCTTGGGTATTTATACCCGCTACAATTAGGTTAGAAAATAATTACAACTTGTGGGGTCAGGATGGTAATTTCATTGGCAGAGGGGTTATTCTTAGTAAGTATTGTTTTCCCTCCAAAACAAATCCAAAATTGGGAGTTTACCGCCTAACCTCCCTCAACAACTGTTTAATCCAATTTGTGCATGGATTCGTCACATTCATCTTTGCACCGACCATTGACAATTAACCAACATAAGCTATAGAAATCACAGAAGTGGGAATAATTCACCACTCAAAACTATTGGTTTTAGGTGTAAAAAGCCATGATAAATGTGATGAATCTCGTGCACTCCAACTACAATATGCCTTAGACCAATCAAGGTGTAGTGTTGTGCCAATGGAAAGACTGTCATATTCAGCTAGAGAGACCTATGAATTTGACAGAATAGTCACTTTTGATAAGTGAATCCCCCGGTATTATTTCTTTGTATAATGGTTGAAAAGCTAACCTCTAACCACTTTTCCTGTACATTATAGGAGAAAGCACGGAGAGAGTACAAAACTTCATTATAGCAGCTAAGATTTGCCAAGCTCAGATAATGCCAAGAAGATTTTTTTGCTTCTCTGCATACAAGAGAACTGCGCAATTCCTTCGTAGGATGCCATTGACCACTTATGTCTCTTATGTTACCTTCTTTACTCTCTTTGAATGATTTTCGCAGACTTGAAGAAAACAAAAGGAAACATAAGCTTTTGAGGAGCTAATTCGGTAGTCATCAACACTCCGACCCTATGGATATTCGGTAAGCCTAATGTCATCACTAATGCTTCTAATGTATCTTTGTATGATTATACAGGTACATTAGATTCGAGGACTAATCCTTTACGGTATAGAGGGAATGATAAGGACATCAGAATATACCATGCTCCACCAAAGGAAGAAACAACGTAAGTCACTTCTCAATCGCTCAGACCTCATGCATCAAAACCTAAGGTATCTAAAGGAAATTCGCATGTTAGATTTAGGGAGCCTTACAAGATCCAAAATGAGTTCAAAATGAATATTTTATTATGTTAAAAGACATTTGGGTAAATATATGGATCAAGCCCTTCAACGCTTAAAGAGATGTCATATGACATCAATATGCATGTCCAAAATTAAGGGTATGCCTAGTTACGAAATTCCCCATAGGAGCCCATGAAAACTACTACTTTGGATCCTAATATCCATTAGTATCTATCGTCGAGTCCAATGAAAAGATCCAGAACAAAGAGGGTTTCTTCAACAAGTCCACCTCAAGTTGCTGATTGAGTCTGAGGCCCAACAGGCCTAGCCCATTTACAAAGCTCAAGGCCCGAGCCCATTAATATCTCGAGAGTGAGTGAAGATGGACTATTTGAGTTAACATAGATGATGTTCCAAGCCCAAAATAAAGGTTGGAAATTGGGTTAAAGAGTTAAAGGCCAATATGTACAGGCCCACAGCTCTCCCTAAGCCCATTTGAGACCCCTATCTCTTCCTATAGGATTTCTTATGTTTATTGTATTAGAGTTCTAGAAGGTTTTGTAAGTTTATCCTATTCCCAATAGGATAGATAGATTTTTCCCTTATTTAGTACAATTTTCTTTGTATTGTAATACTAACTATAAGCCGTGAAATTATAAGTGAATTATAGTTAGATTAGGATTTGTTTTTCTAATCTCTTTTTCATTAGCATTGAGTGATTTCTTTTAGAACAGGAAGAGAAGTCTTTTAAGCCTGTATAAGGCACCCTAGCCACAAAATTTAGAGCATGATTGAGGATATTTTGATAAACTAAAATCTCTTTTAGAGTGATCTTATGAGATCGTGAGTTTTACTTGCGATGAAACCACACCCATTCTCATTTGGATGATAGTGTAGGCTGACTATCATACCACGTGCTCTTGCGAGAGAATGACCCCTTCACATAGCCAATGCATCCCCCCTCACAAAACCTATCCCACCTGTTAAACATATAAAAATGTGGAAGTGTCACGGTTGAGTGGTATGAAAACTTAGGAATGCCACAGTAGACGCATATGAAAAGAAAGTTCCATGATTAATGAGCCATGCAAACGTGCGATAGTAATGGTAAACACCCATTCGCACCATGGTTTGCGTCAATTTTTCATGTGTTTTCTCAACAAAGTGCACCCCCACCATGGTTTGGCCGCTCAAAAAAATGGCCAAACCATGGTGTCTGCGTGACACCTTGCTCGAAAACATAGTCCGAGTGCATTGTGTTGCACCGGAACCATGGTTGTTACACCTGAACCAATCTAACCATAATTGGGGCGTAATGTGTTATGTCCTATCCATGGTTTGACCATTTTTTTTAAGCGGTCGAACCATGATTAAGGCTCATTTTCATGCGCTTCTATAATGGGATAACCATATTTTTGTGTTAATGGGCAATTTGAAAAGTACACTTTGAAAAACGGGTTATGTTTAGTAAATAATGGGTTACTTTTATTAAAAAAAATGTAGTTAGGCAGTTATAGCTATCTCTTGTGTAACTATCCACACAATTGAAATCACATACACCAATCTAACATCTATTTTCTTTCCCAACTTTATGTAGTTATACATCATATTAGATTCATTTTAAACACTATCTATCTCGATTATATACAAATATATATATTATATACAAAGTATGCATAAACGTCGAGCACAAAATACATACATGGAATATAAACATGTGTATGGAATTTAATTTGGTTTTGTTTATTCACCTAATTCAAACAATCTCACAATTCGTCCCCGTTCTTATAATAGGGAGATGTGACATTAATGAGACTCAAACTCATGTTACTCTAATAATAGAGCACAAAGGAACTAGTAATTTGGGTTGCAATAATCAATTGTACATATTATTCCATCAATATACTTTTTTTTCCTTACAACTAAATCTAATAAAAAATAGGGTTAAAAACTGGTCAGATCACTAAATTCATTCAATTGTATATTTTTGACTACTCAAATTTTTTACTTGACTAATAACTCATTAAATTCTTAAAACGTAATACTTATCGGGTATCCATGTGTGACCCAATGAATAATTTAACCTAAACAAAATATGTTAGTTTTTTAAAGGGTAAAAGCGGAATACCCATTTAGAATTTTTTTTAAAAAAAGCTTTTATTCTTTATTATTCTAATCATCGCCAGTCAGCCACCCTGCTAGCCAGCTCCAGTAGCAGCACCGCCACCTCCCTCTTTCTCCCCCTCTCCACCAGCGATCACCATAATTTGAATGGTATTCGAGTGGTATTCATAATACAGAATGAAGAAAATCTTTACATAATTTGAATTGTTTGAGCTTGTGTTTGTGATACAATAAGGTGTAGTATTTTCCAAGGCTTTATCTTCAAAATATCATTTTTAAAGAAATAACTAAAATCTCACTCTGATCAAATATGCAAACATTTTCTTTTCAACTTTCTTGATCTATTATAGACCCAATCAAACACATGATTCACCGAACCATCCAATTTTAAAAAACCAACAAAAAGGAAACACAAGGTATTCTGTTTTTTTATTCCTACGTGTGGCCAATACTCAACAGGAAAAGTAGTAGGTAGAGCCAAAACATTAAAAAATATCCGAAAAAAATATACGTTTTAAGAGTTTAATAGGTTATTAGTGAAGTTAAAAAGTTCAGTAACCAAAAGGAATACGATTGAATAAATTTAGTGATTCACAAGTTTTTAACCCTAAACTACAATTAGTTTCATAACTTAAAAAATCAAATTTAATGTCTAATTTCATTACAAAATCATTATTCAAACTTGATTACTGCAACATTAGTAGTTAACTTAAAAATAAAATTACAGAGGAAATAATCAACTCTTAAAAGGTACAAAAAGCAGGTGTATGAGAGATTTGTTAATTACCTTCCAAAAATTTGTATTTCTTAATTGTCACGTTTAAATTTATCTTTTTCTTAAATTATTTTATTGTATACTATCTTATGACTATAATATAGATTATAATATAGATTGTGAGAGCGTCTCTTCCATATTTAAATTATATAAAAAAAACTATTAAAACAGCTAAAGCATTGTTATCTCACATAACTACATTTTCAAGCTAAATGCTCTAAAGCGATTGGTGATTTATGGATCAGTATACTGTAGGGCTATAGGAGTAAAATTCATGTTGCTCCTACTGTAACTTGTGGTGAAAACCAGTCGCAGCTCCACGAGTGTACACACGTGTTCAAATTAAACAAAACCCACGACCTCCCGCTCTTAAACCACAAAACCCAAAACCCAAAACCCATTCGTGCTTTTGAAACTGTTCTCCATCCACGATCTTCATCCCAAGACCCTTGCAAGATCATATCACCACCATCTCTATCTTTAACATCGATTCTCCATCTTTAACACCGATCATTCAACAAACAACAAAAAAAACACTCGAAAAATCAGAAGAAAACCACCACAATCATCTAACAAAATCAACTTAAACACACTTTTAGCACTCGAAATTGGAAGAAAAAGTTATTCTTCAACTCAGAGAACACTCTCTCACTTTCAAAACATCAACATCTTGCTGCTTCAACATTTTGCTGCTCCAAAATTTGTAAGAAACCCTAAATTCAACTTTATAACCGTTATACATGTATGATATGGTCTCTTTTATATTTGTGATATGATATCTGTTATACGTTGATCTGATATCTACATTTTGTGATCTAATGTCTATATAATCATGTTTTGATCTCCCCTTGTTAAGTATGTTTTAGTTCTGTTGTATGATTTCTTTTATATTCTTGATGTGATATCTATAGTCTGTTGATCTGATATCTACTATTTTGTGATATGATGTTTATATAATCATGACTTGATCCCTCTTGTTAATTATGTTTTAGTTCTATTGTATGATTTCTTTTATATTCTTAATGTGATATCTCTAATCCGTTGATCTGATGTCTACTATTTTGTGATCTGGTGTCTATATAATTATGATTTGATTCCCCCTTGTTAAGTATGTTTCAGTTGTATGATATGAACCCTTTCTGTTGTAATATGATATCTTATATCTGCTGATCTGATATCTACTTTCTTGTCATACGATTTCAATATATTTTTGCTAACATTCTTTTACTGATATATTACAAGAAACAATATAAACATAATGGCGGATAAAAGCAAGTAGGTTATTGTAAGACCAGATGACAGTTCAGATTTTGAAGGACCACCAAGCAATCCCAAAGTGCCCTTATTACAACATAACTACAAACGTAAATTGGTGGGAAAAAAAGAACAAAAAGTTCAACCATCCCAAAGTGAGCCAAATAAAAGGATAAAACTACCTCTAAAGAAGAAGACAAATGAAGAAATTCTTCAACAAATGCACAAGGATGTGCAGAAGAAGCAGGACAAGAAAAAGGGTAATGTGGTTGTCAACTTTGAAGAAACAAAGAAAAAAGAAAAGAAGAAGCAGCTTCTCAAGCAGGAAAAGAAGCAGGGGAATGCGGATGTCCACATTAAAGAAAAAAAGGAAAAAAGAAAAGAAGAAGGAACTAGTCAGAAAAGAGAATTTGGAGGAGGATGATGATGATGATGAGATGACAAGAAGATTCAATTGCAACAATAAGCTACCTGGTTTCTAAACTGTCATATTCACAAAAAGATGTTGTGAGGGATATATGATTTGGTAGCATCCTGAATATCAAGTACAACAAGATACCTAACAAATTAGGATGCTACCTCTTTACCAAATTCAACTCTCTAAAGTTAAGACTAGAGCTACAACAAGATACAATGATACCAATTACTGAAGAAGATGTGCAATTGGTTCTCGGCTTCCCAAGAGGTCCAAATAAGGTTGAAGAGTATAAATCTATAGAGACAAAGAGCGAACATTATGAACAGAATGTTCAACACTACTATCAAAGATTTGACATGTTATCTACTAGAAGACCAACCATCAAGCAACTTAAGCAATACATCCTCAACAATAAAGACTACCACAACATCGAACTTCATCCAGGATTTCCTTATCTACCTCACTAGCTCATTTTTGTACAGTCATGAGAGAGAAAACATCAGATATCGTCTCCTACAATCCCTCAACAGCATTGACCAGATAAGGCAGCTAAACTGGTGTAGCTACACCTTCAGAGCATTGGTCGAATGCTAGGAAAACTATTTTCACAAAGATGGCACAACATCAACTGCCTACCATGGACCACTGACCTTTCTGATTATAAGTTATATAAGTTTTTTATATTATTGATATTATATATATAGTACGCTGATCTAATGTCTACTTTCTTTTGATATAATGTGTATAGAATGTATGATTTGATCCCCATGTTAAGTATGTTTTAGTTCCAATGTATGATTTCTTTTCTGTTGTGATATGATATCTATAGTCCACTGATCTGATGTCTACTGTCTTTTGATATGATGTGTATATAATGCATAATTTGATCCTCTCTAAATGTATGATTTCTTTTATATTACTAATATTATATCTATAGTCCTCTAATCTGATGTCTACTCACCTCTGATATCTACTCTATTTTATTTTTTAACTCACATCTAACATATACTTTTTAGTTATTCTATGTTGATAGGGTTGTGTACCGAATTCGAAATGACATTCCAAGAAACCTACCAATTTTCATAAATTGGAGTCAGAACAAACTCTTTGAAAGAGCAAAACTCGAAGAGAAAAAGGGAGGACATGGACAAGGCTGGATAAGAGAAAGGGTTATAACCGAGGTGCATGTGAAAAATCCAGAACATGCACATGCTTCTGAAAAGTCCACCAGATCAAATGAAAGCTCTGAATGAATTTGC
The DNA here is from genome assembly GCA_030378225.1 of Knoxia roxburghii. Lineage (NCBI taxonomy): Eukaryota > Viridiplantae > Streptophyta > Magnoliopsida > Gentianales > Rubiaceae > Knoxia > Knoxia roxburghii. The sequence continues at coordinate 13,278,955 of CM059422.1, read as the reverse complement.
CACATAGGATCTGGGTTTACACTTGCTCGATTTACCACGCAACAAAAATTTCTAATTAAAGCGGAACCTTAGAAAAATACCTTTGAAGCGTGCACCTGGTGATTCTCTTGTATGCCTCAAGACTATGACTTCACGTTGTGTGGGCAACGAACTAGAAGCCAATTGATCAACCAATCACCACAATCCACCTGCTAGAAAACTCTAGCGTCGCAGCACCTGGCATGTACTATAAACGCACCGCCCGCAGAGAGAGAAAGCTACGCGCAGCTGGTATAAACCAAGGCCAAAATTTCAGCCACTAGAAACCCAAAAACCAGCCGCACACTTTCTTGAAAATCCGACTTGGAGAGAGAAATGTTTTCTCTCTCTATATTCTTGAATTATGAATCTATTGAATTGTGTTTCTTGAATAGCTAATCTCTTGTCTATTTATAGAGTTACAAGATGGACCCCAAGTTGGTTTAGGATTGGTCTTCCTAATGGGTTTAGGTAATGAATTAGTTTTCAAATCCAATTAGGTAACCAATCTGATAGGATAAACCAAATCCTACTAGATTCCTAATCTCTAGAATTTTCTAATTCCAATTGAAACTTAAGACTTAATTAATTAAATAAATAATTCTACTTTGTTAATTACTTAATTAACCCTTAGGAATTAATTAAATAATTCCACTTTGTTAATTACTGAATTAACCCTTAGGAATAATTAACCAATTAATTAATTAAATCTACTTATTTAATTAACCCATTACAAAATTAATCGTACCAGTAACGGATTAATTTTGGCACTACCATTCTACACCAGAATTGCTTCTGGAACAACTTAATTAAATTATATTCATTAATCTCCCCACATCAAAGATATAGTGCTCGTTAATTAAAATTAATTTACTGATAAATTAATTAATTAACTTCTTTAATTCCGAGACTAGTACCACTCGACCTTTTTATTATACTGGACATAAGTTCACCGGCCAGGTTTAGTATAATAAACATTTCGAGCTCACCTCAGGAGCACCATCACCTCGGATTCACCGGTACATGGTTTCTTTTCGACAAGCAGCAACGCACCAAGTAACTAAACACGCGCACCCAACCCACCGAGACTATTGGCCACAATTGACCTCACCCATTGGCAGATCAAAGTACACTTGTCTAATCCTCATGCCCGCTCGAGTCTAGGGATTATGAGATAGAATACAAGGATCGATTTGTCTATTAAATCAGTACAAGACAAATCATTCCTAAAAGTCAAGTTCAATATGCCCCGGGCATATCTATATGATTCAATTAGTTTAGACAAACCAATTATCCGAATCACATAATAACCTAAACTGACAGTTTGTCCAAAGCTGTCTCGGTTACGAACCTCATTTATATATTATGTCTTTCAACCAATGATGAGATCTACTGTGTCGCACCAGACACCTCATCATCTACTCACATAATATAAATGGACGATTAATGCACAACAAGATATGACTGAAACATAAATCGATATACTAAACTGGGAAAATGTACAACACAAGCATAGCTTATGTATTCAAATCCAACAAGCTCAACCATATCACAAAATAAGGTATACCTAATATTTTTTATATAAACTGTACTTTCAATTAAAATGATGTCTATAAAATGATGATTTGATCCCCCTGTTAAGTATGATATTTGTTTTCAATTGATCTGATATCTGCACTTTTATAGTTGAGATATGATATCTATTTTCAGTTGATCTGATGTCTACTACTATTTTATGATCTGATATCTATATAATCATGATTTGATCCTCCTTGTTAAGTATGTTTTAGTTATATTGTATGATTTCTTTTATATTCTTGATGTGATATCTATAGTCTGTTAATCTGATGTCTACATTTTCCGTATTTATAGCGGGTTGGTTAATATTCCCATAGCCTCCATTACGAATTCATATGTGATGTGGGTGGACTTGCACATTGGCATTAAGGTCTTCCTCCATATCGGATGAGTTCAACCATAAGATCACTAGCTTTTGAATTTCTAAGTAAGATGAATAGAGTAAGTTAAAATAGGAGAAATGCGATACCCTCTCCATCTGAGGCACACTATCCTAAGGTAACAAACTCAGAAGTCATGTAATGGCACACACTAAGTGTACAATTTGTAGTATTTCTCCCATCGAGGTTACGCTGCTTATTTGTACGGCTGAAAGCGCTGGCTAGTAGCTATATTGATCAATATATCGATTGGTCAGATAGTGTAGTTAATGAACCTAGTTCTTCTCAAATAAATGTGGGTTAACGTAAACGTCCACACTATCGTGGCTTGCAAAAATCCCGGTGAATGAGATGTCAGTGGATTTAATTATTGTTTGAGGGATGTCAATAATTATAGAATTTATTTCAAAATTTTTGTACTAAAACATTGTCTGTTTATTTATTTACAATATTCGATATGGGATTTAATCTATTAACTATGATATTCAAAAACAACAAATTAAATGGTCAAAATTATGTCGATTGGAGTCGCAACTTGGACATTGTCCTAATGGTTTGGAGCACTCCTGTGAAAAATCATACTATTAACATGATTAGAAACATCAACAAGATTGAGGTAGTGAGAGGCAAAATTGATGGTGAAACCAAAGTCGATATTGTCCACCAGCTTTGAGCAGTTTCAGGTGAACTACAACATCAATTAATTGTTGTGTACTTCATTCGAGCTCTTAGCAGAGTTAGTGGCAGCTAAAAGTCTTTTTGAAAAGAAGAAGCGAGTTTTAGTCAAAGTCAAAGCTTCAAAATCTTCTTCTGAGCCTGGGGCTGGAAAAAAAAAAGAGAAAGCTCGAGGGAATAGCTCAAAAGGCACAAATTACACCTAAGCCAGAGATTGCGAAGGAAAATCCGAAAGGCAATACTTCAAGTGCAATCAAGCGGGACATTGGAAATCAGATTGTCCAAAGCTCAAAAGTATGACAGTTTTTGCCTTAATTACTGAGACGTGTTTAGCGGCGATTCCCACAGATACTTGGTGTGTGGATTTAGACGCCACTGACCATGTTTGTAATTCTTTGCAGGGGTTCCAAGTAACCCGGAAGCTTAGAGAAGGTGAACTAGAAGTCTACTTGGACAACACTACAGGAGTGTCAGTAGAAACAGTATGAGTAGTTAGCTTATTTTTCAAAAATTCTAGAGAAGATTTACATAATTGTCTTTATGTACCGAGTTTTAGAAAGAACCTTATTTCGGTTTCTAAACTTTTAATGAATGGTTACAAGTTTATTTTTTTGATAAATCTGTTGTTGTTAGAAAAAATGGAAAACTTGTTTGTTTTGGTTCGTCAGTAGACAATTTGTTTTTGGTTAAATCAAACTCCCCTATTGGGCAAAACACGGAACTAAATGGCGCATCATCTAACAAAATAAGAGAAAAAAATCTTCTAAAACGAATCAAACCTATCTTTGGTATCTCAGACTAGGCCATATAAACCTTAGTAGGATTCAGAGGTTAGTCAATGATAGACCTTTAAGTTCATTAGAGATTGACAGTTATTCAACCTGCGAATCTTACTTGAAGGGTAAAATGACTAATAGACTTTTCAAGGCAAAAGGTTATAGAGCCAAAGAAGTATTAGAATTGATTCACTCTGACTTGTGTGAGCCAAAGCACGAGGTGGGTTTGAGTATTTTGTGACTTTCACAAATGATTACTCAAGGTATGGATACATTTACCTAATGCGTCACAAGTCTGAATGCTTTAGTGAATTCAAAGAGTGTCGAACAGATGTGGAAAAACATCACGGTGAGAGTATCAAGACAATGCGATCAGATAATGGTGGTGAGTACATATCCCACAAATTTTGAGAATACCTCAGTGAGGTTGGAATTCAGTCTCAGTTGTCTGCACCTGGCATACCACAGCAAAATGGTGTAGCGGAAAGAAGAAACAGAACTCTCATGGAAATGGTTAGGTCAATGATGAGCTATAGTGATTTGCCTAGTTTGTTCTGGGGATATGCATTAGAAACTACAATGTACATTCTAAATCTTGTACTATCTAAAATTGTGCATTCAACTCCTGCAAAGTTATGGAACGGGCGCAAGCCCAGTCTAAGAAATCTTAGAATTTGGGGTTATCCAACACATGTACTTAAGGCAGATGTGGCTAATTTAGATGTAAGAACAGAAGTAATGTTGTTCGTAGGATATCCTAGAGGAACGAAAGATAGTCTATTCTATAGTCCTAAATATCAGAAGGTGATAGTTAGTACTAACACCAGATTTTTAGATGAATACTATATTCTAGATCACAAGCCAAGAGTAAGATAGTACTAGAAAAACTTAGAAAGCAATATGATAATCCTGATGCACCAGCACAAGTAGATACACCACACACTACACAAGATATCATAGATGATGCGCCTACACAGATGGTGCCTCATCGTAGTAAGAGAGTTGTGAGACAACCCGATACGTTCATTAGCATGGGAGAAGCCTCTGACTTCATCAAAGGTGCACCTGAGCCAGATCCTGTGAACTACAATAAGGCTCTCTGAGATAAAGATGCAGAATCTTGGCGAAAGGCAATGATATCCGAGATGGGGTCGATGGACCACAATCAAGTCTGGGAGTTTATGGACCTACCTGATGGTTTTAAACCCATTCGATGTAAGTGGGTCTACAAACGTAAGAGAGAACCTGACGGAAATGTTGAAACCTTTAAAGATAGGCTTGTGGATAAGGGGTATACTTAGAAAAAGGGAATTGATTGTGAGGAAACCTTCCCCTCGGTGGCTATGCTTAAGTCAATCCAGATTCTCTTGGCCATAACTGCTCATTTAGATTATGAGATATAGCAGATGGATGTCAAGACAGCTTTTCTTAATGGAAGTCTTGAAGAAACCATCTCCATGCAGTAACCAGAGAGATTCATTGAAAAAATCCTAGAGTATAAGGTTTGCAGGCTTAAGAGGTCAATTTATGGACTTAAACAGGCATCCAGATCTTGGAACATCCGGTTCAATGAGGTGATCCTATCCTATGAATTTACTCAGTGCCCAGATGAACAATGTGTGTACCGCAGACGTGATGGAAATGCGACGATGTTTCTTGTGCTTTACGTAATGACATTTTACTAATTGGCAACAATAAGAAAGTGTTATTAGACGTAAAGGCATGGCCGTATAAGCAGTTTGATATGAAAGACTTAGGATAAATGGGATATATCCTTGGGATCAAGATAATTCGATATCGTAGGAAATGTTCACTAACGCTCTCTCAAGCTTCATAATAGATACGATTCTGGCTCGTTTTAACATGCAGAAATCCAAGAAAGGTTTTCTACCTTTCAGACACGGAGTGTATCTATCTAAATAGCAGTCTCTGAAGACTGTTAAGGAGATAGAAACCATGAAGACAGTTCCTTATGCCTTGGCAGTAGGAAGTCTCATGTATGCGATGTTGTGTACGAGGCCTGATATCTGTTATGTTGTTGGCATTGTAAGCAGATATCAAAGTAACCCCATGAAAGCTCATTGGGAGGCAGTAAAATGCATTCTCAAGTATTTGCACAGAACGAGAGACTAAGTCTTGGTCTATCAGGCGCCTGAGCTTGTGCCCCGAGGTTACACAGATTCAGATTTCTAATACGACATGGACAAGAGCAAGTCTACCTCAGGGTATGTGTTTACTTTGGGAGGTGGAGCCATAGTTTGGTGGAGTGTCAAACAGAAATGCGTGGCAGACTTTACTATGGAGGCTGAATACATTGCAGCATCAGAGATAGCAAAAGAAGCAGTGTGGCTCAAGAACTTCCTAGTGGAGTTAGACGTGATTCCTAGTTTGTAGAAGTCGATCACAGTGTACTGTGACAACAACGGTACTGTAGTAAACTCGAACGAACCATGAGCTCACAAGGCGAGTAAGCATATACAGCGCAAGTACCACCAAATACGAGATATCTAAAGAGAGAAGACGTGGTTGTGACAAAAATATCATTGGAAGATAACCTTGCAGATCCATTTACGAAGACATTGACTGCAAAAGTCTTTGAGGCTCACGTGGAGGGCATGGGGATTAGATACTTAGCTGAGCTATGATTTTTTTTCTAGATATTATTGTAGTTATAGGATTGATGTAGTTTTATACTTGAAGCGCAACTTAAGTATTAGTGGGTGATTGTTGGGTTTAAATAGTAAAGCTTTGCTTGTATTAAACTATTTATCAGTTTATATATCAATTAAATGTTTGAGTTAAATTATTTATATGTTTTACATATGTCGTCCATTTCTATTATGTAATTAGATTATGAGGTGTCTGGTGTGACACAGAAGATCTCATCATTGGTTAAAAGACATAATATATAAATGAGGTTCGTAACCGAGACAGTTTTGGACACACTGTCCGTTTAGGTTACTGATTTAATAGACTATTCATTCTTAGTATTCTATCTCTTAATCCCTAGACTTGAGCAGACATGAGGATTAGACATAGTGTACTTTGATCTGCCAAAGAGTGAGGTCACTTGAGGCCAATAGTCTTGGTAGGTTGGGTGAGCGTGTTTAGTTGCTTGGTGTGATGTTGCTCGTCGAAGGGAAACCATGTACCGGTGCATCCGGAGTGATGGTGCTCCCGAGATTAGCTCGTTATGTTTATTATACTAAACCCGGCAGGTGGACTTATGTCCGGTATAGTAAAAAGGTCGAGTGGTACTAGTCTCGGATTATAAGAAGTTAATTAATTAATTTATCATTAAATTAATAAATTAACGAGCACTATATCTTTGATGTTGGAGAGATTAAAGAATAATTAATTTAGTTGTTTCGGAAGCAATTCTGGTGTAAGATGGTAGTGTCATAATTAATCCATTAGTGGTACGGTTAATTATGTAGTAGGTTAATTGATAAAGTAGAATTAATTATTTAATTAATTAAGTAATTAACAAAGTGAAATTATTTAATTAATTACATTTTAAAGTTCAATTAGAATTAGGAAATCCTAAAGATTAGGAAATCTATTTGGATTTGGATCCTAATTGGATTTGGAAACTAATTAATAAACCAAAACCCATTAGGAAGGGCAATCCTAAACTAACTTGGGGTCTCTCTTGTAACTCTATAAATAGACAAGAAATTAGCAAGTCACAACACACAATTCATAAGTTTTCATGACAAAAAAACTAGAGAGAGAGAATTCATAAATTCTCCCTCAAAGTCGATTTTCTAAGTCTAGGCGGCGGCTCATCTCCCTAGGTCCAGTGATCGGTTTTCTTCCCAGAATCCGGCAGCGCGTGGGTGGGGCGCTGCGGCACATAGGACTACTTGGCGACGCGTGGTCTTCACGGGCAGACGGCAGAGGGTCTGATTGTTTTCTTCCGGCGACGGCTTGGTGGAGATTGTGGTTATTTGCTGATTAATTACTCGTTAGTTTGTTGCCCACACAACGTACGGTCAAGTCTTGAGTCATACAAGAGAATCACCTAAATACACGCTTCAAGAGGTAATTCTTAAACTTCCACTTTTAGTAAGAATTTATTGTTGCGTGACAAATCGAATAAGTAGAAGCTAAGATCCTGCGCAATAGTATTTCAAGCAAGGGTTAGAATAGTAATTGCGCTAGAGCTTAGGCCTGGTCAAGAATTCCGATTCTGGAATGCGTAGCACGAAAGTGAATTTTTGACTGGGCCCGCCAGATAATCTTTCACGCCTGGGACCAAATCTGAAGATTCTCCCAAGCCCACGTACCTCTTGGGTTGTCTCACAACCCTCCCACTACGACGAGACACCGTATGTGTAGGTGCATCATCTGTGACTCCTTGTGCAGTGTTCTGTGGTGTATCTACTTGTACTGGTGTAAGAGGATTATTGGATTGTCCTCTAAGTTCCTCTAGTACGATTTTACTTATGGGCTTGTGATCTAGAATATAGTCCTCTTCTAAAAATCTGGCATTAGTGCTAACTACCACCTTCTGATCTTTAGGACTATAGAATAAACCACATTTCATTCCTCTAGGATATTCCACAAACAACATTACTTTTGTTCGGCAACCCCAAATTCTGAGATGTCTCAGACTGGGCTTGCGCCATCCACAACTCTGTAGGGGTCGAAGACACGGACTTAGATGGCACAAGATTCAGAATATATGCAGCTGTTTCTAAGGCAAATCCCCAAAACGAATTAAGCAATTCACTATAACTCATCATTGACCTAACCATTTCCATAAGAGTTATGTTTCTACGTTCTGCTACACCGTTCTGCTGGGGTGTGCCAGGTGCAGATAACTGAGACTGAATTCTTGCCTCTGACAGGTAGTCTATAAACTCACCTGACAAGTACTCTCCACCACGATCCGATTGTAGTGTCTTCATACTTTTACCATGATACTTCTCCACATATGCCTGAAACTCTTTAAACTTGCCAAAGCACTCGGACTTGCGGCACATAAGGTAAATGTATCCGTACCTCAAGTAGTCATCTGTGAACGTCACAAAATCCTCAAAGCCTCCTCTCGCTTGAATAGACATAGGTTCACACAAGTCAGAGTGAACCAGTTCTAACACTTCTTTGGCCCTATACCCCTTTGCCTTGAAAGGCCTCTTGGTCATTTTACCTTCTAAGCAAGATTCGCAAGTCAAATAGTTGTCAACTTCTAATGAACCTAAAGGTCCATCTGTGACCAACCTTTGAATCCTACTAAGGTTAATATGACCTATTCTAAGGTGCCAAAGGTATGTTTGGTTCATCTCAGAAGGTTCTTTCCTATTATTATTACTCAATGATGTGTTATTTGATTCAGTGTTTTGCACAACAGGGGAGTTTGGTTTTAATAAAAATAGATTATCTACTAATGAACCGGAACAAATAAGTTTCTCATTCTTTCTAACAAAAACAAATTTATCAGAAAAAACAAACTTATAACCATCCAACTGAATCTAGAAACTGAAAGTAAATTCTTTCTAAAACTCGAAACATAAAGACAATCCTTTAAAACTAAACTGGAATTTTAAAAATTCAGTCTAACTACTCCCACTACTTCAACTGACACTCTCGTAGTGTCGCCCAAGTAAAGCTCCAATTCGCCACTTCTAAGCTTAAGTTGTATGCTGCTTCTTTATTTTCAACCACTGATTTACACAAAGATTCCATAGATTCATTATCCGAACCTGTAAAAAGATATAATAATATCATATTAGTTTAAACATAAAATACATAACAATATCATATCAATACTCAAAACACATATCATATCAACTCAAAATTAATATCAGATCAACACAAACGTAATATCATATCAGATAGACAATGACTTTATACCCTGTTACATATGTTTTAGCTCTATTTATATTCTTGATGTGATATCTATAGTCTACTGATCTGATGTCTACTGTCTTCTAATATGATGTCTATAGAATGCATGATTTGATCCCCCTGTTAAGTATAATTTAGTTCTATTATATGATTTCTTATATATTAGTGATATGATATCTATTGTCCACTGATTTGACGTCTATATAATCATGATTTGATCCCCATTGTTAAGTATGTTTTAGTTATATTGTATGATTTCTTTTATATTTTTGATGTGATATCTATAGTCCGTTAATCTGATGTCTACTATTTTGTGATCGGATGTCTATGTAATCATGATTTGATCCCCCTTGTTAAGTATGTTTTAGTTATATGAGATGATTTCTTTTATATTATTGATATGATATCTATTGTCCGCTGATCTGATGTCTACTATCCTTTGATATGATAACTATTGTCCACTGATCTGATGTCTACTTTCATGTGATAGATTCATAAAAAATAAACTGAAAATATATCATATCAACACAGAACTAATATCAAATCAACCCAAACATAATATCAGATCAATTCATAATTAATATTTGAAAGATTATCCTCCCGGGCTCGGTCAAAAATTTACTTTTGTGTTACGCATTCCAGAATCGAAACTCTTGACCAGGCCTAAGCACTTGTGTAATTACTATTCTAATCCTTACTTGAAATACCATTGTGCAGGATCTTAGCTTCTACTTATTCAATTTGTCACGCAACAATAAATTCTTAATTAAAGAAGAAGTTTAAAAATTACCTCTTGAAACTTGTACTTAGGTGATCGCTTGTATAACTCAAGGCTTGAACATATGTTGTGTGCGCAATGAACTAATGAACACACGATTAGCAAAACACCACAACCACCGAAAAAATCCAGCCGCCAACCCGAGCGTGTGATTCTCGCGTCGACGACCAATTCCAAGTGCCGCCCGAATTTCTTCCACGTGTAGCCCGGATTTCTTTCACGCGCCGCCGGTCGGAATTAGAAGAACCGCCGCAGCCTCTTAGAAAGATGAACCACCGAGCTTGAGGAGAAAGAAAATCGACTGTGAGAAAGAATTCTTGGAAATTCTCTCTCTAGACTTTCTTCTCTAAGTTTCTTGAACTATGAAACTATGAATTGTGTATTGTGAATTGCTAATGTCTTGTCTATTTATAGAGTTACAAGAGAGACCCCAAGTTGCTAATGAGTTTAGGTTTCTTAATTTGTTTCCAAATCCAATTAGTAACCAAATCTAATTAGATTCCAAATCCAAAAAGATTTCCTAATGTCTTGAATTTCCTATTTCCAATTGAACTTTAAGACTTAATTAATTACACTTTGTTAATTACTAATTAACCCTTAGGAATAATTAATTAAATAATTAATTATACTTTATCAATTAACTCACTACATAATTAATCATACCACTAACGGATTAATTATGACACTATATCCTACACCAGAATTGCTTCTGGAACAACTAAATTAATTATTCTTTAATCTCCCCACATCAAATATATAGTGCTCGTTAATTTATTAATTTATTGATAAATTAATTAACTTCTTATAATCCGAGATTAGTACCATTCGACCTTTTTACTATACTGGACATAAGTCCACCAGTTTAGTTTAGTATAATAAACATAACGAGCTCATATCGGGAGCACCATCACCCCGGACGCACCGGTATATGGTTTCCTTTTGACAAGTAACAGCACACCAAGCAATCAAACACACACACCCAACCTACCGAGACTATTAACCTCAAGTGACCTCACTTTTTAGTAGATTAAAGTACATTATGTCTAACCCTCATGCTTGCTCAAGTCTAGGGATTTAGAGATAGAATACTAGGATCGAATAGTATACTAAATCAGTATAAGACAATTCATCCTAATTAGTCAAGTTCAATATGCCCCAGGCATATCTATACGATTCAATCAGTTTAGACAAACCCATTTCCGAATCACATAATAACCTAAACTGACTGTGTGTCCAGAACCGTCTCAGTTACGAACCTCATTTATATATTATGTCTTTTATCCAATGATGAGATATACTGTGTCACACTAGACACCTCATCATCTAATTACATAATATAAATGACGACATATGTAAAACATAAAAACAATTTAACTAAAACATTTAATCGATAGATACAAACTGAGAAATAGTTTAGCACAAGCAAAACTTTATTATTCAAACCCAACAAATATCACATCAACTAAAAACTAATATCATACCACAATACATATAGATCCAAAACAATAAACTGAAAACATATCAAATCAACACATACGTAATATTCAAATCAATTCAAACATAATATCATATCATTCGTATACAAATATCACATCATAACTTACCTTTCAACATAGGTACCACATATTCTTCATGTTTATCAAAATTAAACAATTCAGGAGCATCATCTACGCAAAAGAAATTAACTGTATCACCAACCGTATCATCCATTGCAATTCCTTCAATCCAGAACGATCTATCAACAAAAAACAGACGTTTACCAACAATATTCGATAAAAAACAAAACGTGAAGAAGAATAACAAAGTGCAAAATGCAAAAAATAAGAAATACGAAAAACAGAACCGTAGAAACAATAAATTCGAACACATAAATCAATCACCTGCATCAAAACACAGAAATAAATACCTTTATCATCAAATTCGAAGCAAAAACTCCATCAAAAGACAAAACAGAGCACAAACGACAACAAACTAAGCGAAAAACAAAGACGAAAAATAGAGAAACAACAAATCTATAAACATAAATAAATCACCATCATCAAATACATACTGTAATCAAAATTGGAAGCAAAAAAATCCAAGCGAAAGACGAAGACGAAAAATGACAGTAAAAGACGAAGCAAATAACGACAACAAATACGCAGAGAAAAAAAAAAGAAGCTTATATAGCTTTCTTGTAAGTAAAGGCGCCTGTCCGAATTTTTTTTAAAAAAAAACTACTAATTCAATTGTGGGCTAAAATATAAACAACTATTATAATTTGGGTGGGTATAAAATTGCATGTTCATCCTATAGTATCACCATATAAATTACCATTGTGAGAGCGTCTCCTCCGTATTTAAATTATATATATAAAAAACCATTAAAACAGCTTGTTATCTGACGTTACATTTTCAGGCTAGAAGCGATGGGTGATTTATGTAAAGTTGGCAAAATTTAATGGCCACCTAAGAAGTGAGTGACAGCGCGACACCGTTTCACTCCACTTGGACAAAACCACCTTGCCAACTCAACAACTTCTTCTTACCCCAGCAAACTTCGATCCCAAACTGAACGTCTCCTCGGATTCTTCGATCTAAACCTCTGAATCAAATTGCTTCGGACGTAAGAGAAAGTGAGGATAATGGCCACTTTCATCAAGCTCGAGGATTCACCAATGTTCCATAAGCAGGTTGATCTCTCTCAACTCATTTACTTATCCCGAAACTTTTTCCCTGACATCTCTGTTCTCTTTTTTTTCCCTAAATTCTTAATTTTTAGTGTAAATTGTGTAATCTGGAATTGGCTTATTTCATTATTTTTTGGAAATTTAGTTACGATCTGTAGAACAGACGTCGGAGGAGCTAAAGGATCGATGCCTCAAGCTCTTTAAAGGCAGTAAGAAGTATATGTGAGTAGCTATCCTTTGTGAGCATAAATTATTTGTAGCTTTTTCTGTAGCATTTACTAGTTTTTCATTGGATTTGATTTCTTCCTTTTTATTAGCTGAAAGTATCAAATCTTCTTAGTTACTGATTTTGGCTTTGGAATATTCAGACTAGGAATTCTCGAATGTGGAAATGAGTTACATTCTAAAAGCTTAAGCTTTAAGCAGTCATTGATTGTCTGATGATAACGAACTATTTCAGGCTTATTTTAGTTATTTGAAGTAGATCCCTAATCGTCAAGGTAATCAAGGTTTATGGAGGAAGATGCTAGTGATTTGGAGAATGCCACAATTTTTTTAAAAAAGTTAGCCTTTCTGTATAAGGTCTCTGCTATGATGATTTGAGGGCGACAACCTTTGGGGGTGTAAGAAGGATAAAAGGGAACTCTTTAGTGAATTATATTCTTGACCCTTGTGGTTCAGCACATTTTTAATATGTTAATCAGGGTGGTAATCTGCACAACAAAGAGAGGGGTCAACCTTGAAAAACTTTTTAACTCCACGGATTGTCTTCTGCGCTATTTTATGATGCCTGTAGCTTTGGATTTGCTACTATCGGTGGACTTTGGACATTTCATACACCAATCCTTGCTTCTTTTTTTCAATTAGTTTCATAATATTGAAATCTGCTTACTGCTTTTCAATTTTGTAACAACTTACATAAAATTTTCTTTTTCAGAAGAATTACCAAGGACATTTCAGCAAAACAGCTTTCTGGAAATCTTAATGAAAATTTTCCACTACCAACAATTCTTTTTCCTTTTTCTTTTTTTTTTCCGTCTCTTCAACTATTTCACTGTTTTCTTTTTCTCCTTATAACACTACATTGTTCATTTGGGCTTTGTTTGATGATAACATTTTCAGTCAGGGCCTTGAAAATTTGAAATTTGTATTTGAATGTTTCTTTCTTGCGTGTATCCAGGGAAACACTTGATCAAGCTTGTAATGCAGACATCGCATTTGCAGAATCATTAGAAGCATTTGGTGGTGGACAAGATGATCCTGTGAGCGTATCGATTGGAGGTTCAGCTTTCGATTTCTTTCTCCGCATTTTTCATGTATAAATTAGCATTGCGCCTGGGTCATAACTGTTGAGACTTTTATTTGGCCGAATACAAATACTGAAGAAGTCCACATTGATTTTCATCTTAATCTTTTTTTATTGATGTATTGTTATTTTGATCTTTAGGCTTCCCAAGGCTATAATTCTGTTTGTCTCACTAGTGGTAATTTTCTGACAATGGATAAGTGAATGAGGAAAGATCCTCATGGGCAATGCATATACAGCTCTTGGTTGTTGCTCTGCATAATGATTAATTAGCTCAGCCAGGACTTTATTTTTATATGTGACTCTTGATATTCAAATTGTAGACCGACTCTTGTGGTATTTTTGATTATTGCAGTCACTGAAATGTCTCTGGGTTAATGGCGGTTTATATTTTGTTTGTCAAACTTGTTTTAGGCCCAATCATGTCAAAGTTTCTTAATGCTTTTCGTGAGCTTGCTACCTACAAGGAGCTTCTTCGTTCCCAAGTGAGTAAATGCCTCATATTTCTTGTGATGCTAAGTACATATGCCCTAGTTTTTTTAGAGCAAGTTCAACTTGAAGAACTTTGGGTAGTATTTTTCAATTTGATTGTTTATTTAACTATTTTATATCTGTCCAAAAGTTGGATGCCAATTGTGCATTGCATGTATTGTCTTCAATGTCGTATTTGTGCTTGTATGTGTTTGTTAACCCTCAAGAAAAAGGCAAGACAAGCTTTTATGAGCTCGTGATACTTAGGTAGGATGCTTAGACTTCTCAAAAGTTTCCTCAAAAACATAAAAGCTTTGCTTGGGGCTATTCTTTCACCTTGTGGATTCGAAAGATTACATTGCTTACCTTTCAACTCTGAATCTTTGATCCATAATTGATCAAGCTTCTAGTTGATCATGATTTTGAACTGCCTAAAACTGGAAGAATATAGAGCCTGTATACCTTTTACTGAAAATATCTGAATTGTGTCGAAAGTATCTCTGTTTTATCCAGATCTTATTTTGTTAAGGTTTGCCGATGCTGCAATGTTTAAACATGCACATACAAGCTATAATTTGGGTCCATCCTTACTCTTCTCCAGGGGTGGAAAGTTTGCACTAATTTTCCTCATTCGTAGAGTATGCTACGTTGATAAGATATGGGTGTAAACACACTTTTTTTCCCCCATTATATCCTCATGCCAACCTGACTGAGATATGGCCTCTAAAATAGAGCTAGTATGTTGGCGCTATATGTGAATAAGATACAAAATGAGTGATTGGATTAGCTTTGCAAGATGCTTGCCCTTTTGTAAAGCAATAGGGAGACTAGAGTGGTTGAAATATAAGATTGGTGGACATAAATCTATAGGTATTGTAATAACCTTTGGACAACAGGCATAAGCTTGTAAATCAGGACCATATAGGTGAGATATTCTTACTTATCTGCTGGTTATGAAGATGAAAAAGGAATTGGAGTTGGTAGAGAAAAGGAGTCATCAATGTAAGCATGAGGGTGAGAGAAGCGGAAGTAAAGACCAGATTGATGAAATGTGACATTAGCACAAACGGAGAAGTGATCTTGTGTTGGACTGTACCACTTGTATTATTGTAAAGAGTTCAACCTGATAAGAGGCACTTGACTCCATGTGTACCCAATCTATCTAAATGAGGAGTATGTTGATGAACAAAATATATGCAACCAAAAATTACTGGATAGACAGGAAAACAGAGGTTCATAGGGGATAAGAGCCAACATTGTATTTGTCCATTAAGAAATGAAAAGGGCATTGGTTGATAAGATAGCATGCAATAAGTACAAGATTAATCTACGATAATTTTGGCCCATAAAACATAACATAAGAGAGTAGCGTGACTCCAACAGATGTCTATCAGTTGGCACTGCCATATTGTTGGGGAGTGTGAAGATATGAGGATGGATGAATGTTGCCATTCTTTGTCGTAAAAGTGAGAGGGTTAAGAAAAGTACTCCCGAACATTGTCACTATGAAGAATCTTCCAAATTTTGCTTGTATTTCTTGGTTATAGGTTAAAGTGGCTGGCCCAGCCCAACCCCTTACCTGAGGCTTCAAGCATCATGGAGTTTGCATTTCAGCTCAAAAAGACTAAACTCTCAAAAATTTCAGAACTAGCAGAGTGACAATCATCTACAAATATGACAATAACAAACTCAATTTTGAGGAAACACGACTCGATCCCCAAATATTTGAATGACCTGACATGGAAAGACTGGACATCCATTTATTGACCTGCGAATGAAAAGAAAGATGAAGGTAATTGACATGAGTAACTTTAGACAAGAATAATCAAAGAAACATAAGGCACTGTGGTCCAATGTGCTGGCAAAATTGAGTGAGTTAGAATGTGCTTCAATAATGAGAATACATGCATCTTCCTAATTGAAGAAGATTTCCCTTCCAGTATTTGTTTTATTGATTGGTAAACTTTTCACAGTGTTATTTAGGGCATGAGTGTCATATGAATCCAGAGGTTTCAAATAAGTTCCACTTACTTTTGAAAATAGGAGAGCTTAAGGGTAAATAGTGGAGCAATTGAGAAATATGTTGGTACTAGAATCTTTCTTTATTGTGGAGTTCTGTATTGCGTACTTATGATGCACATTGTGAATGGGAATATCTTTTACAGGTAGAGCATGTACTTGTAGATCGATTGACTCACTTTTTGTCCGTCGATTTGCAAGATGCAAAGGTACTACTTGCTACCTTGGTGTGAGCTTTATCCATATATGCTACATGCTTTTTGTTCATTGTGACTTTCTAAATGTGTATATATCTTCTATTTCATTATTGCAGTGCAGTGAAAAATTTACATATTATCAGATTTATTGATGCGGGCACTAATTTTCCTGTATTGTTTTACAGATTGCATGTTTTTCAATGTCCTCCCATTTAAGATAGCAGCATAGATCAAGTATATAAATGTCACAGATATTGGGTTGATTTGTAATTTTAATGGCATAAAAAACTCTTTGAATGAATAACTTTCAACCTATATGCTTTAAAGATTTTGAATGTATTATAAATCTGAGATTCTTCTCAGGGAGTTCTGGAGGTACTGTATTTTTCATCTTTAAAAAACTACAAAGAATCCTGACTCCTTTTCAGTTCCTTATCCAATAAAAGAATGCTGGTAACAATAATGCTGATAATATTTAATGTTGTCCCGTACTCTCTTTGCCCCATTTTGGTGACAATTGGGCTGTGTTTGCAGGAATCCCGTCGGCGATTTGATAAAGCAAGCAATACCTATGACCAGGTAATCTTAATGATTACTGAAGAATGTCTAGGATGATTGATTAATTATTAGTTGCATTTATCATATAATACTGAATGATAATTCTGTTTGAATACACCATAGGTGTCACTCATGTCAGTTGTGAAAAGCAAGTAGTGAGAAATAGTGATATAAAGAGTTGGATTTGGTTGTTTTCTTTGTTTCCTATTTTAGCGAGAAACCCATGGAGCCTTTTTCTACAATATCTTGTTTCATTGAATCCCCAAATTTAACTTCCTTTAGTTTTCAAGAGGATTATGCTACTGTCCTAATTAAATAAGCTTTTATTTTTGGGTAGACAAGAGAGGAACTGGTTCCTCTATCCAATCTCAGTCTGAAATTCAGGGGACTGGAGGCACCAGAAACTATTACCTCATGGTCCATAGGACTGGTAGCTATAGTAACTGCAGGAACTACTTTTGGTTCCTCTTACTTGCATCTTCTTGTTCTTGAATTACTGAAGGAAAGTAAAGGGTGATGAAGCTTGATTGGTTACCTCCCTGCATGTACTTTGTGATTCTCCTCAAAATAGTAACTGGAGCAAGGCATTGAGTCTGTCTTTTACTGCGGAAAGAGGTTTCAGATTTCAAAGACTATTTATGAAACATTGATTTGCTACTTTTTATGTATATTTGTTACCGTGCTACATTGGATTTCTTCCCATAAGAAGAATGAGATCCATGGTTGTACCATATTCCTTACAACTTGTTACTTAAGTTTCTAATGGCTTATGCAAGAAATAAGATGTCTCAGAGATTATTAAATATTTGACAACTGTCAAAAAGATTCTTTGAGAGAAAATTCATAGTCCCCACATTTACTGGATTCTCAGACAGAATAACATAATCTTCTATTGGTTGTTCTCGTGGAGTTTAGTTCCCAGAGTCAGAGTCCTCTTAGTACCTTTCCTTTGCTAACCAAATGGAACCTAAAATTCTTGACAACTATGAAAATAGTGAATGTTCAAGAACCCCATATTATATGATTCTTGTGGAGTTTTTCATCTTTCTGTTAACATATATTACCATGAAAAAGGCTAACACCTATGCTTTCTGTCATTTCTCTTTTCATTCTTTTGAGTCACCAATTTCTAACTTCTCGAAGAATGAGATGAATAAAGCCTAAATTTACCCTGCTAGGAATGAAAGTTGAGAAAATTTGTGTCTCTCTCTAACACTCAGACACCGTATTTGGGGTTCAGAAAATCATGTTTTCCTTTCAACATGTGCAAATTCATTGAATGGGAAGTCCTTCACTCTCTGTGGTATCCAAACTTCATTCACATATTCAGGATCTACAACTTCGAAGACAGTTATAGTTATCTATGTTCAGCCATGGATATTTAGCTCTTATTTTGCAAAATGGGTTTACGATCGGCCTCTTCCAGGATAGACAATTACACATCATTTTGTGCACAGTTTTGGCCTAAGACAGTTTATGGAATTAGTTACTGTTTTACAATATAATGTAACAAGTCCCCATTGCTATACATTTTGATGGCTAGAACTGTTTTACCATTTGAGCTGCTTTATTTGGTTTTAAAAAGCAGCGAAAACATGAAGGTAAAGGCTATGATCTCAGTTGTATTATTCTTTGATCTCAAAATTTTCTTAAGTATACCAAATTTTTACTTTAGTCGGGTTTCTGCTTTGTTGGACTGTTTCAGTGAATTTCCTTCCTTATGTTCCTATTTAAGTCACATCATATACATTCAACCTTTAGTTTACCCTTCAAAACAACAAAAAGAGAAAAAGGGTAACTGTGTTCTGCATTCAGATCTGGAGTTGATATTTGCTTTTACATGAATAATTGCAGGCTAGGGAGAAGTTTGCTTCACTGAAGAAGAGCACCCGGGATGAGGTTGTAGCGGAACTAGAAGAAGTAATTGCTCCTTGATTCATTTCCTTTATGAAGTATTTTCCCTTCAACAATGAAAATGCTGTAATGAATAAAGGGTAGCCTATTTGCGAACCTTCTCTGCTGGCGATTCCATAATATCACCTTTTCCTGTTGGTGCAACAGACAGACATGATACTAGTTGTTCAACTTCTGGGTGATTAAAATTGTATGAATAAGATGAAAACATGAATTATCTTTCCTTCTCCATGTGGAGGTTGTAGAGAAATGATTGCTTGTGAGGTAATGCTGCTTGTTCATTTTGGAATGACATTATCCAACTTCATGAAGATGACAATGGTTATTAAGTTACCTCCTCTTGTAACAGAATCCTTGTCGTTACGAACCTCTCTTAGTCAAATAAATCTTTGATAGAACTTCAGATTGTCTATGTATTTGTCCTTTGTAAAGCTCCTTATCAGCTTGCTTTTGACAGGACCTTCAAAATTCAAAGTCTTCATTCGAGAAAAGTCGTTTCAATCTAGTATGTCCTCACCACAATTGCTTGTCTATTTATTTATAGTCTCTGCTTTCCAGCATTCATTAAGTTTGCTTCTTGTGTTAAGGATTTCAGGTAAATGCTCTCATGAATATTGAGGCTAAAAAGAAATATGAGTTCTTGGAATCTTTTAGTGCCATTATGGATGCTCACCTTAGATATTTCAAGTTGGTGAGTGTTTACTATTCATCTGTTACTGCTAATTATTCATACATTGGGTTTGTGTCTAATATAGTTTACTGGTTTGTTTTCTAGGGACACGACTTATTAAGTCAAATGGAGCCGTTCATTCATCAGGTATATATTTCTTCGTGTTACGTGTATATGACGAAGTACTGACTGAAAAAGCATGAACTATTGATGGTCGGTGTCAAAGGGATCTAACCAATTTTCTTCATATTCTTCTACACATCCCTCTCTCTCCTCTGCTAGGGTTTGGCTTTTCTCTATGCTTACTATTGGTCTTGTTATTATCCCTGACTTCTGGCTTGGTCTTTTGAAAGTCTAACGTCTAATTTCTGAATAATTACTTGTCTTGCACCGCTTTTTCATTTGTTTCTTCTCCAATTCAGGAGAAAATAAATCAAAAAAGAAAAGATCAAATTTCAATTAGATCATTTATGGTATTGTGAAACTTTTACTTGATTTGATATTACATAAAGTCTGCTGTTGCCCGCATGGATGGCTGAACAAAAATATGTATCTGGATTTCCTCTTCCACCCATATTCTCATTTAGATCTCTTGACCTCTGCACTTAATCCATCTGTAGAGAATCTCACTTGCATGCGTTTTAGTTGCTTAGAATTTTGTAAAATCTAACCTGAGAAAGATTTGTCGTCCATGCATGTTCACGTGTCACCAGAAATTTCTATTTCCAGTTTAACTTGAGCTGCTACTACTTATATTATTTGGTTTGATCTGCTACTCATTTGTCTGATTTAGATTTACCATTATCTTCTACTATTTTTATTACTGGGTTGCCACTGCTGTAACCAGATATGTCGCTACTATCTTTCTCCTACTTAATTTGCTGCTGCTCCTATTGCCTGATCAAATTGTACCTCTCTGTTTTGCTACTGATGCTATCAGATCTGCCATAGACACACCTTATTCTATTCTTTCAAACCCAAGCTGTACCACCTTCACTTTGAGGAGATGTGTTTAAGAGTAAAGTAGTTAATTTTACTATTTACTTGCACTGCACCAAGCCTTATTTGTAATTACAACTAAGCTTTTATATCAGGCTGTCACCAATGTGTTGCTCATTCGGAATGCAATATAACTTTTACCGATTAACATTTAAAATTATGATGTAAAATGTATCAATTCATTGATATGGGAGACCCTATATATATGTGGAAGCTACTTGAAATACTTGTTTCATTTCTTCTCGCTTTGTATGATAGAATTGCTTATAATATTGTGGCTTACATGTTACCATGTTTAAAAACAGGTATTGTCATATGCACAGCAATCCAAGGAACAGGTCAATGTTGAGCGAGATAGACTTGCAAAAAGAATTCAAGAATTCCGGACACAAGAAGAGCTGGATCATTTGCGTGCCTCCAGTAATATAGAAACATCAACGAGTTCTGCTAGCATGAACGGAGTTCCCGTGAATTCTTACAAGAACATACAATCTATTATGCTAGCTACAACAAAAGGCGAGGTGAGAAACATAATTCACATGTCGGTTATTCCAAATTTTGTAGAACATCCATTTTTCCTCAAAGATTTCGCCCAAGCTCATGGCACTGTTAATGTGTTCGTTTGAATCCCGTAGAGAAAACTCTGAATTTTTTTTATAGGTCCAGGCAATCAAACAAGGATACCTTCTGAAACGATCTTCAAGTTTGAGAGCAGATTGGAAGAGGCGATTCTTTGTACTGGACAGTATTGGGAATTTATATTACTACAGAGACAAGAGTACCAAAGGAACAGTATGTTTCTTAATCTTGGTGATTTTTTTTCACACTATTTCTGGAAGAATGATCAATCACCTAGAATATAGGCTCTTTTATGTTTCCCATGTTTCCCTGCATTGCGAAGCTGTTCTTTTCTATTTTCCCTTAGTTGAAGTTCAATCTAAAGTGTGCCTCTAGACGAGGCTACAACATTTTCCGTTGAGTTTCACAGGTCCTGGTATATACTTCCTGGGTCTAGGAGTGTGATACCAATGTGCAATGACATACACCTTATCATGTGAGTGTGGCTGGCACTAAATAATGGCGAAAAAAAAAGGCAAAAATAGAGATTGAGTGTAAAGAATCAAAGTTACTTGAACTGTGAAGGGAAAAATGGCAAAAAGTACAATTGATTGAGCAAGTAAATTTCTGCTACAAATTTTCACTGGAAAACCTAAACAAAATAAAAATCACATCGAAACAGTTGTTGAGGCTTAAGTTTGTGCTAAATGACAACTGTAAAAGCCTGTGATATAGATTTGTTTGCTACTATGCCCTCATAACAAGTATAATGCGTGGTAGTGTAGATTGCAAGCTAGTAAGCTTCCTATTGTAATTATAATAATCAAATGCCTTATATTCCAATACAAACTGTCTATTTCTTGTCTAATTGAATTCTAATTTTGCGTTTTATGTTCGAATAGCTTTTCGGGGGAAAAAGAAAATTTTTTTTAAGCATTATATACTATATACTTTCTAGGGGGTGGGGGAAGGAAACTCTTTGAGCATATGTTATATAATGCATTTTCATCGTGTATCATGTGGAGAAATGTGAGAAGAATGTGGATCGCCAAAACCAAGTCTAGGACTTAGAGAACCTTCATACGCCAGCCAATTCACCAGTTCTTGTTGACTTGATTCTGCTGCATTCTTCTTCAGCCCGCCAATATTCTGATCTCCTAAATTAGTAGGAAACATATGGAACCATACATATCGCACGTATATGAGATTTTGATCTAGCTTGCCATAAATTGTCTCCTCATCCCTTCTCTTTTACCGCATATCGTAAAATATTTTGCAGAGTCTCTTAAACATCAGTACAGTAGAGGCAATTGTGATGAAATCAAGACATAGCAGTGTATTCATAATTATCCCCACCTATCTTCTTAGACGTGTACCTTACTATTTGAAAACATCCCATGTCGTCCAAGGTTTAGCACTGATTACAGATGACCTTGTTCCTAGTGCACAAAATGCACGAGTTTTAGCTGACACTTACAAACAGTTACACCAGCGGAATCCCGGAAAAACCAAATCCTTTTTGTTCTATTTGTAGCTGTATTACAGATGAATGCTACTGATGAAAAGCAACTGAAAAAATTTTAGCAAACTATTTTACTTCTAGAAAGTTCCAAAATATGCACTCTACCATTTTTCAGATAGCTATAAAGTAACACTTTTTTTACCTCCTTTCACCTTCACACTGGGAACAGCCTTCTCTAATCATTTGGATCTTTTCAGTTGGACAACAGTAAAAGTAGTTCTCAGTAATAACACTAGAAGAGTGAACAATCTGCTGTATCCTAGTACTTTCCTCTTCTTCATGGTCCTCTTATGCCTCGGATGAATCAATAACTTCAGTCTCCTGAGTGAAATTAGTGTTCTGCGAGCTATCAGATGGATTGCCACCTATAACATTCTGCTCTCATCAATCTGCCCCTAAGTGATTTATTGCTTCTTGGTAAACTTCGTAGCAACCCAAGTTGAAACTACCTTAGGCTTCATAGAGTAGTCCCTGAAGATGTGTCTAAACCTTTTGCAATCTTCACCAAGGTGACAACAATTCTAGTTCAAGAGACCAAGGTTTCAATTTTAAAATCTTTCTTTGGACAAATCCACATCTGAGACCATGGCAAAAAGAATATATTACTTTCCAAAGACCTGGGTGATCGGTCCAGAGTTATGGTTTTCGGAGGGTCAGATGAAAAATTGTATGAAACAACCCTAATGTACACTACATATCCAAAATGTTGTCACTTCTGCCACAGACATTAAATTCCCAGAAGAGAGGAATATATGGGGAGCTTCCACGTACTGAACACTCTCTTTAAATAATCACCTGACATCACCATTTTTCATTTTCCAGAGTCCTGCAAGATCAATACCCTCATTGAGACGTGATGCAGATGATCTCTATGGTAGCTAGAAGTAATTACTTATTGCTGGCAACGTGTGATAAAACTGGCAAACTATTCTAAAGTGAATTGTAGTATGTTCCATCATTCTTCTGCTTATGGCATAAAGTGCATTTTCATAGGGCTGGTTGATCATTTGTTGGATATGTAAATCTTGATAGAATCATCTTGGACATCATTGTGGTATTATAGAGAACCTATTTTTATGCATCATATGTCAGGATCCAGTGTTAGCTTTGGTTTTTAGATAACCTAGTGATGGAAAGTCGGTACTATTGGCAACATGGCTATTTTGGAATCCACTCTATTTCTCTTATTGGCACCATTTTGGTTATGGCATCTGCTAACATAGCAATACCAATATGTTGTGTGCATTTTGTTTCAACCCAGAGTGGGAAATGTATATAAGAACCTGATTCTTATGGTTTTTCTTTTGTTAGGAAAACTGATGTTGAAGTTTTCCTGACCGCATCTTTGATCTTTTCTTCTGTTTTTGATATTTTTTATCATTTATATATTAAATACTACTCCACTTTGTGTTCAGGGTTCTCAATCATCTAATCCCACCAGCTCAGGCGAACAAGGCAGCCGCGTATTTAGTAGATTCCGAGCAAAGCACCAGAGAGGGTCATCTCTTACTGAGGAGACTTTAGGTTTTAAATCTGTCAATCTACATACCTCAATTATAAAGGTCGATGCTGAAGATACAGATTTGCGGCTGTGCTTTAGAATAATTTCCCCAGCAAATACTTACACATTACAGGTAAAAGTTGGGAAAAATCTAGTCATTTGTTAATGTATAAATTACTGTTAGCAATTCAAAGTGCAATCTTTAAGCCCTAGGTTGTGACCAGCATGATTATTCAGGCAATCATGTAGGGGTTACTGGTATTTTATTAGTACAATGAATTTGTATTAGATGGAACCAAATGTGACCAGCATGATTATTCAGGCAATCATGTAGGGGTTACTGGTATTTTATTAGTACAATGAATTTGTATTAGATGGAACCAAATGTGCATTTGGTTTCAGTTGTTGGTTGGGCCATTGGCAGTTCTCCAATTATTGTGTATCGAAATTTTGGTTAGTTTGATTTATGTAGTTGGTGTTTAAGCTTCTAATCAAACATAATTAATCATGTAAACTATAAATAATGTCCTTTTGTTGTCTTCTTACTGTGGTCTTGTTCAGCAATTGTCTGGTGTGTAGCTTGCCTGCTGTAATCTTTTTTTGTGTTAAAGTTATTGGGGACTTTATTTCCTTAATCTGACCGACAAATTTTTAGTTTATTTGGCTCATGACATAAAAGTAGTTTGACTCAACCATGCAAAACTGATGAGGCAGCTTTGCTGCTTGTGCAGGCTGAGAATGAAGCTGATAGGATTGATTGGATGAACAAAATTACAGGGGTGATTGCAACCCTTCTGAATTCTCACTTGCAAAAGGTTCCAATTTTAATTGAAACCTAAATCAATTTTGTCAATGATCACGTTGAAAATGCCATCTAATTTTGTTTACTATATTTTGTTTCTTCTGCAGTTAGATTCTAGGGAAAGTGAGGTGGACAAGAAGACTGGTTCATCTGGTGATTATGCTACTACAAGACCACTGCATGGCAGTTGGAATGTGCAGGATGGTATGGGAAATAATCGGGCACATTCTGTATCCAACATTCTTGGAGAGATCCCTGGAAATGATCATTGCGCAGAATGCAATGCTCCTGAACCTGAATGGGCATCTCTAAATCTGGGCATCTTAATGTGCATTGAATGCTCTGGTATTCACAGGAATCTCGGAGTTCACATATCAAAGGTACATCTAGTATATGATGGAACAAGAAAGTACATTCAATTTTTCTTCTATTCCAATCTTTGTTGGCATGATTTACCTATGATGCATTTGTTAACACTCGTCTTTCTGACAGGGTTCGCCTTTGAGTAATAATAAGGTTCTTAAGATCAGACTGAATTTAGGTTCATGGGATCTTTTCATCCAATTATACAGGTGAGATCTATAAATCTTGATGTGAAAGTTTGGGAGCCTACAGTTTTGGATCTGTTTCGAGCTTTGGGCAATGATTATTCGAACTCTATTTGGGAGGAGTTGCTTTTACAGAATAATGGGTATGATTTTTCCAGTTTCCTTTATTATGGAAAAAGGCACCATTCGGTTGCTTTATGGGTTGTTCCCTAAGGACAGAGAATGGTCTAGAGTGCATATTTTTCATCTCTTATGTCTATAACTCTTAGATCTAAAGCTGACTGAGAAGTCTTGTGCAAACTCTCTCCTACCCCCTCCTCACCCTCTATTCATTTACCCATCAGTAACATGTACTTGCAACTGACATTCAAATAATCAAATCTATGTCTGTGACAGCAGGCTACAATCTAATGCATTGCAGTCAATATCCAAACCTAGCCCTGGAGATGCCACTCTTCAAAAGGAAAAGTACATTCAAGCAAAGGTAATGCTGTGTGGGTAATTTTCCTGGCGCAACTAACCAATTTCTTGCTTTCACTGGAAATTCCCAATTTTCTTGTGTTACTTGAGACTCAGATTGCATATTTTCAGTACAAGTTATTTTGGTATGCATATATTATATTATGAAGAGGAAAACAAGTTTTGTTCCCATATTATGCTTTGACAACATATTGATTGTGTTCGAATTAGTAGTCAAAACTGCAATTTAGCCTTCCTATGCCCTTACCAGTTTTAAATGATCTATCCCCATATTGTCCCCTACTGTGATGCTAGATTGATCAAAGATTCCCAAAGGTTTGTGATGCAATAGGACTAAAGATGAGTTACTTATACCACTGATTTTGTGAGTAAATTTATCATAGCAATTGATATTGTTTTTCCTCTCCGGAATGTTCAACAATTGACTACTCTAATGTGTATAAATACAATAGGAAGTATTGGTTAGCAAAATTACGTGAAATAGATACTCTGCATTTGGCTACATTCTGCTGCAGAAACAATATTGTATGGGAGGTGCTCTAAGGATCAAATACTTGGAACTCTTGATATTTCCTTGATCAGCCCTTACCTGTTGTGCGAGCAATTTTGATAGGGCCTGCATTTCCTATTTACTTTTGATGGAAGATTATGTTTTCACCTTAATCGTTTTAATCCCTGTCATCAAATGCTGGTTGGAAATAGAAAGATCTTCTTACCGAACCATGCTCAAGGCCGTCATTATCAAGATGTTTGCAGATCTGTGAAAAGGAAAATAATAGTTAGGTGCAAGAGAGAAAATGAAAGATAAAATGGTATTGTGACAAAACAACTGATTGTCTGGGTGAATAATTGTTAATTCTTCAACATTATGATGTCATTTTTTGGGGAAACAGAAGTTCCTGACTCATTGCGAATGAAAACTTAGAAGAAGAAAGGGAAGTTGTGACAATTTTGGAATCATGACTCTATTACCTCTCTTCCTCTCTGTACACATGTGAATATCATAATATCTGGTTCATTCTTGAAGGGCAGTGATATTTTAGCAACTATGGGAAGCATGATTGTTCAGCTTTATAATGTGTTAAAGAGTATTTAACAGTGGATGGGTCACAAAAAGAAGGCTTAAACTGGGTGCTTTTATGCAGTATGTTGAAAAACTTCTCGTTAACATGGAATCTGCATCAAGCAATTCCTCACAAGCAACCAGAGCTTGGGAAGCGGTTATGCATAATAATTTACAGGAAGTGTATAGAGTAATTGTGACTTCGGCCACAAATATTATCAACTTGACCTATGATGAGGTAGCTGGTGCAAATCTGTATCACAATATTAACAACAAAGACTCAAATACAGGCTCACCTGATTATCCAGAACAGAACTTCGATCCAGCATCCTGTCTTAAGTCTTCTAAGGAACCCGGAAGTTGCCTGCAAGGATCTTCTTTGTTGCATCTGGCTTGCCACACTAGCAATTCAGTGATGGTTGAGCTCTTGTTGCAGTGTGGTGCTGATATAAATTGGTGCGACTTCCATAGAAGAACACCTTTACAGTATTGTATAGCCAGAGGGAATAACCATCTGGCAAAACTATTGCTTAGAAGGTAAATATTCTCAATGACTGATTCAATCATGGGACAATTCTATTGCTTTGTTGAAATTGTTGCTTGCTTTCAGTTTTTGACTTCTCTTTCCAGATAAAGAAAACAATATTAGGTTTTGTTTTTAACTTTCTTTAGCATGCTTGTTGTTTACATTTTCTTTATAGTGGAGGAGGATTGAAGGAGAGAGAGGAAGGGGCTGAAGTGTTGTTTTATTTTCCAAATCTAAATTATTAATCTTAAATGTAAACTTAGTAAACAAAGAGCACGCTTGGAAGCGGTTGGAGGATGTTGCAGTCTAATCCCATTTCGATCACCCGAACCTTTACACTCTAGCATGGGCCTCTCCATTTGTAGCTAATTGGTATTGAGTTAGATGCCTGGTTTCTAACACAGTATCAGAGCCAAGTCTGGCCTGCTAATGGTTGAGTTTTGTAGTTATCATCATGTGGTCCAAACATCTCACTGGTCTGTTTGGGGGCAGTGTTGCAGTCTAATTCCACATCAATTGCCTAACCTTAGGGTCTAGTATATAAGTGTTATGGGTCTCTCCGCTCTTGACCAACTGGATTTGAGTTGGATACCCAGTCTTTTGACAAAGGTATAGCACATCGAAGATTTCAACTCCAAGACATCCATTTTCTTCCATGGTGTAGCATATTAGGATGAATTTTTGAACTTACTAAATCTGTCAAACCAAAATTTGGAAAAAACCTTTGACTTCCATGCGCGTGTTTAGTGCTTATTAGTAATCATTTGCCATAAAGTTCCTTAATTGCCTTTTTGTCCTTTTTCTTTATTGGCTTCACACATTTTCTTTTGCCAAACAAATGGCATAGTGACTTTCTATGTACGGAATCTAGATATGGCATCTCCCAAGAAGGCGTCATAAAGTTCAGTCTTACAAAATGCTTCCAACAGCAATTTCATATTTGTGCTGCCCTGAGTTATGATGATTAAATGCTTGAGTGGGATTGTATTCAGGCATAGGATTCATTTTATTCTGTAAGTGTTTTCCCTACTGGGAAGAAACAAATGGCAAACTTACTTGAGTGCTCAAGAGGCATGCATGGTAAAGAGGATTCCAAAGTCCAGACATTGTTTGTCATGCTTTGAAAGAGAATAAAGCCAACTTGAGATCCTGATCAAATTGGTAAAAGTGTCTTTAATTGGTGATATACCTCCAGGAATAATTTGTTAAAATGTCTGAATAAATTTTCTGCTTCAATGAGTTTCTGGTTTTCAGGTTTCTTAAAGTGACTCTTTGATCCTAATGTCTATTCAGGGTTAACTTTTGGTAGTTGTCTACTTAGGATTCATTATCTAGGAAGAGAAGGATAAATCTAAGCTGAGTTTGATGTAGTTTTGATGTTTTTGAAATAATCTAATTATCTTCAAGTAGACTGTAATTTTTAGTTGAGGAAAAAGATTCTTGTGAAGTTTTACTATAAACAATCTCCTGTTAGATTTATAGGAGTTTTGAATGGCTCATAGTCACAGTTAACTTCTCACCTGCACAGTTTCCTTTACTTCCTCGTTTAAGTTGCTTCCCTACTAGTACCAGTAAGTTTTGTGCATTCTCAATCTCAAAATATTTCTGATATTTTCTTGAAAATTTGCCACTGCTTGACATTTGTTAACTATATCATACCCTCTGCAACAGTCTTATGAATTGTTAGTTTGTCTCTGGTTTGGATACTTGTAATTCTTCCAACTAAACTGTATTTTTTGGCGCCACCAACTACATTCCATGTTAAGTTGAATCTTTGTGTTGGTAGTGAACCTGACTCTTGATGAAGTGGAGTGTGCGCTATCAAGGACTGTGACCAATAGTTACATTAGTTATTTTCTTCTTGTAAACCTTATAGTCATTGGTGTAGCTTTCCTTCTTTAGCCATTTGTTTCAGCTAAGACATCTTATGGTATTTTCAGAGGTGCACGGGCATCAATCAAAGATGCTGGGGGTCTTACAGCTTTGGAAAGGGCTATGGAGAAGGGAGCAATCACAGATGAGGAGCTGTTTGTCTTGCTTACTGAGAGTGATTAAATTGTGCAGCGCTTCTGTAACATTCCCGACTATCAATTGGCATTGGATGGATCAGATGAGAACTACTTTTATTCGTTCTCATGATTAATTCTTGTGATTTTTATCTCTAGTTTGATGGTGAGGTTTCATGATTATAATTCATTTTTGTGCTGTTTGCTGATTTATTTTATTTCATTTACTCATTCATGGTTTTGGGGAGAAAAAAAGTAATACTTGTTTATGATGTTATAGTAAGCATATTGTGACTGGTCCGGATGTCTTCTATCCAATTTGATTTGGTTCTTTTTCTGTTTAGTTTATTATAATTATCAGAGTGGTTAAAAGTGTGAGTTATTTTGTAGTTGAATGTGTAATTTATAGGAAAAAAGTAAAGTTGAATGGCGAAGAGTGTAGGGTAGAAATAGTCAACTAGCAATATTTTTTTTTTATCCTTGTTGAAAAGCATGCATGGTTATACTGGCAAGTATAGTTAATGAGGTTTATAGAAAATGAATATGACACTCAGAGAGAATTGGCATGAAGATTATACAAACATTTGTAGGAAAACACAGGGCTTTGGAAAATGAACATTTACTCAACAAAAACGGGAATGTGGATGCAGTTGCAAGTGACAAGCCATCCGTTAAGGAATGACAATCCATCTATAACTAATAGTGTGATAGTTCATGTGCCAAAACAACTAATCGATGAAAACAAACGACATTCAATGGCATTTTGGTCCCGTACCATATTCATATTTACCTTCAAAATGAATATTTTGATTAACATCTTTTTTTTTTTTTTTAGTATGTCCATTATGATGCGATTCCTCCTCCAAAGATGCGGTTTCTTCGCCAATAGTCTAGTACAAATCCTCTCAATAACAATGCCAAATTTAGCGGAATAATTGGTTGAATTATATGGACAACGATATTGATAAATTCAAATGGTGATGCAATAAGAGGTAAACTCTTATTTTGACTACATCTATCTATATCACACAAGACCAGATCCTAAGTTTCCTTAAAAATAAATCCAGCCTCCCCTTGAAGCTTGGCTGATCCCTGCTTCTAGATGATGGTTTCTTGATGAGCTGCAAATCACAATTTATGAGAATCCCTCCAATCCAACAAATAAGGATAATACATCTAACTAAAATTGATAATCCAACTCTCTTCAGTCTTTTTTCTTATTTTTATTTTTTCCTAGTGGCTATTTCTCTTGTCAGCCGCTCATCCCTTGAAGGAAAAAAAAAAAAAAAAAAGGCCAATGCATTTCAGCCAGTGTAATCTATAATCTAAAAGCAAATTGTACATCTAACAAAATTAGATAGATAAAATGCGTTTTCAGCAAGTATCTTGTTATCTTGCACGTCAACCATACCCCAGGAAACAACTGTCTAAAACATATTACCAATAGCACAAATGAGGTACTTACTACAAGAAGAACCCAGCATAAAATAGGAGTATATCACAACAAGAACAAACCCTCCTCACCATTCTTGTTTTTTTTTTTCACTACTCACTCACGCTGCAAAACTTCTTCCCCCTCCTAAAACCCTTCTACATTTCATAAATAGATAGATCACCACCAATTATGCTCTCAATACACACTTCGTCCGTCACCCTCAGTAATCACATCTTTGAATGCTCCACCACTTGGAATCATAGGCAACACATGTTCTTGATGCGGCACTATTACATCCAGTAGGTATGGACCAGGTGTATCCAGCATCTTCTGAATTGCAGCCCTCAGATCTTCCTTCTTCGACACACGGGCAGCAGGTATTTCACAAGCCTCTGCAAATTTCAGCATGTCCGGGAATATCTCCCACTCTTTCGATGGATTTCCCAGATAAGTGTGTGCTCTGTTAGCCTTGTAGAACCTATCCTCCCACTGAACAACCATACCAAGATGCTGATTGTTCAATAGCATTATCTTGATTGGCAGATTCTCCACCCGAATAGTCGCCAACTCCTGTACATTCATTATGAAACTCCCATCCCCATCAATATCCACAACTAATGAATCAGGTCTTGCAACAGCAGCACCAATCGCAGCAGGCAATCCAAAACCCATTGCTCCTAATCCCCCTGAAGTCAGCCATTGCCGAGGCCTATTGTACTTGTAAAACTGTGCAGCCCACATCTGATGCTGTCCAACACCAGTACTAATGATTGCTTCCCCATTTGTCAACTCATCAAGAACCTCAATTGCATACTGCGGGGGTATAGCCTCATCAAACGTCTTGAAAGTTAACGGGTACTTAACCTTCTGTTCATTCAACTCTGCTCTCCAAGCTGAAAAATCTAGCTTCAACTTGTTTCTCTTAGCCTCCAACATCGAGTTCAACCCCTCCAATGATGGCTTCACATCTGCACATATAGACACATGTGGCTGCTTGTTTTTTCCAATCTCAGCAGAATCAATGTCTATGTGAACAATCTTAGCCCGACTTGCAAAAGCCTCTAACTTTCCTGTCACACGGTCATCAAAACGTACTCCAAATGCAAGCAACAAATCACTCTTATCCACAGCATAATTCGCATAAACAGTCCCATGCATTCCCAACATTCGCAATGAGTACTCCTTATCCGAACAGGGATACGCTCCCAGCCCCATCAAAGTACTCGCAACAGGAATCCCAGTAAGCTCCACAAATCTTCTAAGCTCCTCACTGGAATTCAAGCAACCTCCACCCACATACAATACGGGCCTTTTGGACTCCCCTATTAACCGCAACACTTGCTCCAAATGCATCTCATTAGGGGTCCTTGGCAGCCTAGACATATAACCAGCTAACCTCATTGGTTGGTTCCAATCCGGAATCACCATTTGCTGCTGTATATCCTTAGGCACATCAATCAAAACAGGGCCCGGCCGACCCGTTCTTGCAAGGTAAAATGCCTCACGCACAATTCGAGGAATATCTTCAACATTCATGACAAGATAATTATGCTTAGTAATTGACCGAGTTACCTCCACAATCGGCGTTTCTTGGAAGGCGTCAGTGCCTATCATTCTCCGAGGAACCTGGCCCGTGATAGCCACAATAGGAACGCTATCCAGCAGTGCATCGGCTAAGCCACTCACCAGGTTAGTCGCACCGGGGCCGGAAGTCGCTATACAAACACCGGGGACGCCTGAAGCGCGAGCGTATCCTTCGGCAGCAAAAACACCGCCTTGTTCATGGCGCGGGAGGACATTCCGAATGATTTTAGAACGGGTCAAAGCTTGATGAATCTCCATCGATGCGCCGCCTGGGTATGCAAAGACATCTGTAACGCCTTCCCTTTCTAGGGCTTCCACAAGGACATCGCAGCCTTTCCGTGGCTCATCAGGGGCAAATCTCGAAACAAACGAGGTAAGCGTTTGTGTTTCAGGTCCGGAGGCGGATGCTTGAGGTTGAGTTAAGCTGGAAATGATGGGACTCTGGTGGCATTGACGGCGGCTGTATTGACGGAGCCCAGACTTGCGGGGAATTTGAGAAAACGGCAAGGTGAATTTTGAAAATAAAGTGGTGGTGTTATTAGTGGGGTGAATGCGGTGGTTAGTGATGGTGGCGGTTCCGGACGTGGGGTTGGGGATGGTGGCTACGTTGGCCATTCTCGGCGGCGGCTTTTCTCAGATTTCCTTATTCTGCTCGGACGATCCAGTGACTGGTGCAGAATGGTTACCACGTTTATACGGAAATAAAACGTTTGACTGGCTTACCTCTGGTTACTCTTAAATTACATTTGAGGCCTTGGTATTTTGCTTTAATTACCAAAATAGGTCTGAAATGCTTCTTGTTTTTTTTTTTTTTTGGGTTTGTGTGTCTTGAGCAGAAGGCAATTAGTATACTATACAGCTAGCCTGTTATACACCGCTACTAAAAAAACAAATAAATAAATAATTATTCAAAAATCTATCCAAAAAATAACTGAATCAATTTTAAAAATTAAATGAAAATTCATCCTCTACTTTTACAAAGAGGTCAGTTTGCTGTTTTTCGTTTTTACTTGGGTTACTCAGTTAGCGTGTTATGGATTTTGGGTTACAATACTTATCGTTTGTTTTTGCATAGTTAAATTAGATGGATCCCAAGTTTTTGAGGAACCAAAGGTATGGGCCGGGACCAAAAGGGGGCAAGAAATTTAGAATGTGGATTGAAAGGGGCCTCTCGGATTTGTAAAAATTCGAAATACTAATTAATTAAGAGTTTCAAATTTTACAAATTCGAATAAGTTGTAAAAGATTAAAAAAAAAAAAAGGAAGCATAGATTCGGATTTTAAAAATTCAAATTTATTCTTCCCGAAATACTTCTTCTAGACAGTCCACCACGTCCCAGACAACTAGCACCACGTCAAAAAAAAAAAAAAAGTACCACGCCCAGATGAAAGGATTTGCCACATAGGATCTGGGTTTGTACTTGCTCGATTTACCACGCAACAAAAATTTTCTAATTAAAAGCGGAACCTTAGAAAGTTACCTTTGAAGCGTGCACCTGGTGATTTTCTTGTATGCCTCAAGACTATGACTTCACGTTGTGTGGGCAACGAACTAGAAGCCAATTGATCAACCAATCACCACAATCCACCTGCTAGAAAACTCTAGCGCCGCAGCACCTAGCACGTACTATAAACGCACCGCCCGCAGAGAGAGAAAGCTACGCGCAGCTGGTATAAACCAAGGCCAAAATTTCAGTCACTAGAAACCCAAAAACCAGCCGCACACTTTCTTGAAAATCTGACTTGGAGAGAGAAACATTTTCTCTCTAGAATTTTCTCTCTCTAGATTCTTGAATTATGAATCTATTGAATTGTGTATCTTGAATAGCTAATCCCTTGTCTATTTATAGAGTTACAAGAGAGACCCTAAGTTGATTTAGGATTGGTCTTCCTAATGGGTTTAGGTAATGAATTAGTTTCCAAATCCAATTAGGTAACCAATCTGATAGGATAAACCAAATCCTACTCGATTCCTAATCTCTAGGATTTCTTAATTCCATTTGAAACTTAAGACTTAATTAATTAATTAAATAATTTCACTGTGTTAATTACTTAATTAATCCTTAGGAATTAATTAAATAATTCCACTTTGTTAATTACTGAATTAACCCTTAGAAATAATTAACCAATTAATTAATTAAATCTATCTATTCAATTAACCCATTGCAAAATTAATCGTACCACTAACGGATTAATTTTGGCACTACCATTCTACACTAGAATTGCTTCTGGAACAACTTAATTAAATTATATTCATTAATCTCCCCACATCAAAGATATAGTGCTCGTTAATTATAAATTAATTTACTGATAAATTAATTAATTAACTTTTTTGATTCCGAGACTAGTACCACTCGACCTTTTTATTATACCGGACATAAGTCCACCAGCAGGGTTTAGTATAATAAATATTTCGAGCTCATCTCGGGAGCGCCATCACCCCGGATTCACCGGTATATGGTTTCCTTTCCACAAGCAGCAGCACACCAAGTAACTAAACACGCGCACCCAACCTACCGAGACTATTGGCCACATTTGACCTCACCCATTGGCAGATCAAAGTACACTATGTCTAATCCTCATGCCCGTTCGAGTCTAGGGATTTAGAGATAGAATACAAGGATCGATTTGTCTATTAAATCAGTACAAGACAAATCATTCCTAAAGGTCAAGTTTAATATGCCCCGGATATATCTATATGATTCAATTAGTTTAGACAAATTAATTATCTGAATCACATAATAACCTAAACCAACAGTTGTCCAAAACTGTCTCGGTTACGAACCTCATTTATATATTATGTCTTTCAACCAATAATGAGATCTACTGTGTCACACCAGACACCTCATCATCTACTTACATAATATAAATGGACAATTATGCACAACAAGATATAACTGAAACACAAATCGATATATTAATCTGGGAAACTGTACAATACAAGCATAGCTTATGTATTCTACTCCAACAATCTCCCACTAATACTTAAGCTGTGCTTTAAGTATACAACTACATACAATCCCTATACAATCTGCTGCTATCTATCTAGAAAAACTGTCAAGGCTCTCTTAAGCATCTTATCCCCATGCCCTTCACGTAAGCCTCAAAGACTTTTGCAGTCAATGTTTTCGTGAATGGATTTACAAGGTTATCCTCTGATGCTATCTTAGCCACGACCACGTCTACCCTCTTTACGATGTCTCGTATCAGGTGGTACTTGCGCTGTATATGTTTACTCGCCTTGTGGGCTCGTGGTTCCTTCGAGTTTGCTACTGCACTGTTGTTATCGCAATAAACTGTGAGACTTCTGCAAACCAGGAATCACATCTAAGTCCACTAGGAAGTTCTTGAGCCATACTGCTTCTTTCTCTGCCTCTGATGCGGCAACGTACTCAGCCTCCATGGTAGAGTCCGCCACGCATTTCTGCTTGACACTCCACCAAACTATGGCTTCACCTCCTAGAGTAAACACACACCCTGAGGTAGACTTGCTCTTGTCCCTGTCGCCTTAGAAATCTGAATCTGGTAACATTGGGGTACCAGCTCAGACACCTGATAGACCAGAACTTGGTCTCTCGTTCTGCGCAAATACTTGAGAATGCATTTTACTGCCTCCCAATGAGCTTTTCCGGGGTTACTCTGATATCTGCTCACCATGCCAACGACATAACAGATATCAGGCCGCGTACACAACATAGCATACATGAGACTTCCTACTACCGAAGCATATGGAGCTGTCTTCATGGCCTCTATCTCCTCAACAGTATTAGGAGACTGTTCCTTAGATAGAAACACTCCATACCTGAAAGGTAGAAAACCTTTCTTGGAGTTCTGCATGTTAAAACGGGCCAGAATCGTATCTATGTACGAAGCTTGGGAGAGCGTTAATGAACGTTTCCTACGATCTCGAATAATCTTGATCCCAAGGATGTGTCCCACTTCTCCTAAGTCCTTCATATCAAATTGCTTGGACAGTCATGCCTTTACGTCTGATAACACTTTCTTGTTGTTTCCAATCAATAGAATGTCATCTACGTAAAGCACAAGAAACACCACTGAGTTTCCATCACGTCTGCGATACACACATTGCTCATCCGGACACTGAGTAAATCCAAAGAACTGGATTACCTCATCAAACTAGATGTTCTAAGATCTGGATGTCTGCTTAAGTCCATAAATAGACCTCTTAAGCCTGCAAACCTTATGCTCTTGGCCTTTTTCAATGAATCCCTCTGGTTGCTGCATAAAGATGGTTTCCTCAAGACTTCCATTTAGGAAAGCTGTCTTGACATCCATCTGCCAAATCTCATAATCCATATGAGCAGCTATGGGCAAGAGAATCCGGATCGACGTAAGCATGGCTACCGGGGAGAAGGTTTCCTCATAATCGATTCCCTATTTCTGAGAATACCCCTTCGCCACCAGCCTAGCTTTAAAGGTTTCCACCTTTCCATCAGGTCCTCTCTTACGTTTGTAGACCCACTTGCATCCAATGGGCTTAAACCCATCAGGCAGGTCCACAAGCTCCCAGACTTGATTGTGGTCCATTGACCCCATCTCGGATATCATTACCTTACGCCAAGATTCTGCATCTTTATCTCGAAGCACCTCATTGTAGTTAACTGGGTCAGGTTCAGGCGTACCTGGGACTAGGTCTGAGGCCTCTCCCACACCAACGAACCTATCGGGCTGTCTCACAACCCTCCCACTACGATGAGGCACCACCAGTGTAGGCGCATCATCTGTGATCTCATGTGCAGTGTGTGGTGTATCTACTTGTGCAGTTGCATTAGGATTAGTTTGTCATCTAAGCTCTTCTAGTATTATCTTACTCTTGGGCTTGTGGTCTAAGACATAGTCCTCTTCTTAAAATCTAGTGTTGGTACTAACCACCATCTTCTGATCTTTAGGACTATTAAACAGACCACCTTTCATTCCCCTAGGATATCCTACAAACAACATTAATTCTGTTCTCGCATCTAACTTAGCCGTATCTGCCTTAAGCACATGTGATGGGCAGCCCCAAATTCTGAGATGTCTTAGACTTGGCTTGCGCCCATTCCACAACTCTACTGGGGTTGAAGGCACGGTTTTAGATGGTACAAGATTAAGAATATACATTGCCGTTTCTAAGGCATATCCCCAGAACGAACTTGGAAAATCACTATAGCTCATCATGGACCTAACCATTTCCATAAGAGTCCGATTCCTCCTTTCTGCTACACCATTCTGTTGTGGCGTGCCAGGTGCAGACAACTGAGACTGAATTCCTACCTCAGTGAGGTAATCTCGAAATTCATGGGACAGGTACTCCCCACCACGATCTGAACCCAGTGTCTTGATACTCTTACCATGATGCTTCTCCACATCTGCCCGAAACTCTTTAAACTTGCCAAAACATTCGGACTTGTGGCGCATTAGGTAAATGTATCGATACCTAGAGTAGTCATCCGTGAATGTCACGAAATACTCAAATCCCCCTCGTGCCTGGACCGTCATAGGTCCACACAAGTCAGAATGAATCAACTCTAATACTTCTTTAGCTCTGTGACCTTTTGCCTTAAAATGTCTCTTGGTCATCTTACCTTCTAAGCAAGATTCGCAGGTTGCATAACTGTCAATATCTAATGAACCCAAAGGTCCATCATTGACCAACCTCTGAATCCCACTAAGGTATATATGACCTAGCCTGAGATGCCAAAGATAGGTTTGATTCATTTTAGAAGGTTTGTTCCTCTTATTAATGTTGGATCCTGAGCTATCTATTTCTATGTTTTGCGCAACAGGGGAGTTAGAGTTAACCACAAACAAATTGTCCTCCAATGAACCAGAACAAATAAGTATTTCATTTCTTCTAATAACAACACAGTCATCAGAAAAAATAAACTTATACCTGTTCTTCAAGAGTTTAGAAACTGAAATCAAGTTCTTTCTAAAACTCGGTACATAAAGACAATTAACTAACTCTAAGCTAGAATTTTCGAAATTCAACTTAACTACTCCCACTGCTTCTACTGACACTCTTGTAGTGTCGCCCAAGTAGATATCCAATTCGCCTTCTCTAAGCTTCTGGGTTACTTGGAACCCTTGAAAAGAATTACAAACATGGTCAGTGGCACCTGAATCACACACCAAGTATCTATGGGAATCGCCGCTAAACATGCCTCAGTAATTAAGGCAGAATTTATCGTACTTATAAGCTTTGGACAATCCGCTTTCCAATGTCCCGTCTTATTGCACTTGAAGCACTTGTCTTTCGACTTCTTCTTTGAAATACATAGCTTAGGCACAATTTACGCCACTTGAGCTATTCCCTAGAGCTTCCTCTTCTTCTTTCTAGCCTCAGGCTCAGAAGAAGATTCTGAAGTTTCGACTGTGACTAAAGCTCGCTTCTTCTCTTGAAGAAGACTTTTAGCCGCCACCAACTCTCCCAAGAGCTTGGATGAACTCCACAACATCTTACTTATGTTGTAGTTCAACCGAATCCGCTCATAGCTTTGAGGCAAGCTTCGGAGGACAATATCGGCTTTGGTTTTACCAACGATTTTGCCTCCCACTACTTCAACCTTGTTGATGTTACTAATCATGTCAATGACATGATCTCTCACAGGAGCGCTTTCAGCCCTAAGGACAATGTCCAAGTTACGACTTTCATCGACATTATTAGTTCCAGTTAATTGTTTGTTTTTCAAAATAGCAGCTAAGGGGTTGAATGCCATATCGATTTAAACTGGAAAGTAAACCAACAATGTTTCAGTTATATATACTTAGAATTTCAAAAAACATAAAATTCTATTAATTATTGACTTCCCTCAAAACAATAATTATAATCCACCAACATCTCATCCACCGGGATTCTCGCAAGCCACGCAGTGTGGACGTTTACGCTAACCCACATTCGTTTGAGAAGAACCAAGTTCATTAACTACACTATCTGACTAACGATCTTTTTTGATCAATGTAGCTAATAGTCGGTGCTTTTAGCCGTACAAGTAAGCAGCGTAACCTCGTGGGAGGAATACTGCAGATCGTACACTAAGTGTGTGTGTCATTACGTGACTTCTGAGTTTGTTACCTCAGGATAGTGCGCCTCAGATGGAGAAGGTGTCACATTTCTCCTAGTTAAACTCGCTCTAGTCATCTTACTCAGAAGTTCATAGTCTAGCGATCTCGGGGCTGGACTCATCCGAATGGAGGAAGGCCCTAATGCCAACGCGCAAGCCCACCCACATCGCATACGAACCCGTAATGATGGCCATGGGGATATTAAACCAACCCGCTCCCACTTAGATTTCCAAATTGAGGGTTTTTCCCAGTTTTAACATGCAATTAACTAACCTAAGTTATATGCAACCATAAAACCAGTCATGCTTTAAATTCATGTATCTAAAATACAGCATAAAATAAAGCATAAAAATTAAAACAATAAATACGTAAAATAAATACGAAAAATAAATTTCCCGACTATTATGGTTTTAATTGCTTCCATCATTTGCCTTGATCTCGTGTCCCGTCATGTCACTCGATGGAGAGAGTCTTGAACTTTAAAAAATAAAAATTGGAAGAAAAACGGGCTGAAACTGCAGCAGCAGCCCAGCAACCCAGCAGCGCAGCAGCCCAGCTGCAGCACAGCAGCAGCCTGCTGCTTCCTGCTTTTGTCGTGCCTTGCTGCGCCGCACGGCAGCGGCCCTTGCTGCCTTCACTGGTTGTCGGCGGTCGTCGCCGGCGCTGCCTCCTGCCGCCACCTCCTCCTTCATTTTCCCACGCTATTTGGTCTTCTTGGAATTCGTTCTGGGTTTTCCTGGGTTTCTACGAATTCACGATAACCCAAAACCCACGAATTCAAGTTGCCCACCATAACGCCTTCGTTTACAAAAATCAATTTTCCTACTACAAGGCTTTCTAGGAAAATTAAATAATCGAAATTACATAGAAAAAATCCTACTACAGATTTAATCTAATCCTACACGGCTTCCAGCATGTGGTTATACTATTACAAACATTCATAATAAAATTAAATCCGTATATGTCCCGGAGTTTAATTAAAACTCATACAAACGTAACCATAATAGTCGGGATTCTTAACCACCTGCAAATAAAACCAGGTAATAAATTGAACAAGTACCAAAACCCCCTAAACCAGGCTCTGATACCAATTGAAAGGATTTGCCACATAGGATCTGGGTTTGCACTTGCTCGATTTACCACGCAACAAAAACTTCTAATTAAAAGCGGAACCTTAGAAAGTTACCTTTGAAGCGTGCACCTGGTGATTCTCTTGTATGCCTCAAGACTATGACTTCACATTGTGTGGGCAACGAACTAGAAGCCAATTGATCAACCAATCACCACAATCCACCTGCTAGAAAACTCTAGCGCCGTAGCACCTGGCACGTACTATAAACGCACCGCCCGCAAAGAGAGAAAGCTACGCGCAGCTGGTATAAACCAAGGCCAAAATTTCAGCCACTAGAAACCCAAAAACCAGCCGCACACTTTCTTGAAAATCTGACTTGGAGAGAGAAACATTTTCTCTCTCTAGGATTTCTCTCTCTAGATTCTTGAATTATGATTCTATTGAATTGTGTATCTTGAATGCTAATCCCTTGTCTATTTATAGAGTTACAAGAGAGACCCCAAGTTGGTTTAGGATTGGTCTTCCTAATGGGTTTAGGTAATGAATTAGTTTCCAAATCCAATTAGGTAACCAATCTGATAGGATAAACCAAATCCTACTAGATTCCTAATCTCTAGGATTTCATAATTCCATTTGAAACTTAAGACTTAATTAATTAATTAAATAATTCCACTTTGTTAATTACTTAATTAACCCTTAGGAATTAATTAAATAATTCTACTTTGTTAATTACTGAATTAACCCTTAGGAATAATTAACCAATTAATTAATTAAATCTACCTATTCAATTAACCCATTGCAAAATTAATCGTACTACTAACGGATTAATTTTGGCACTACCATCCTACACCAGAATTGCTTCCGGAACAACTTAATTAAATTATATTCATTAATCTCCCCACATCAAAGATATAGTGCTCGTTAATTATAAATTAATTTACTGATAAATTAATTAATTAACTTCTTTAATTCCGAGACTAGTACCACTCGACCTTTTTATTATACCGGACATAAGTCTACCGGCTGAGTTTAGTATAATAAACATTTCGAGTTCATCTCGGGAGCACCATCACCCCGGATTCACTGGTACATGGTTTCCTTTCGACAAGCAGCAACACACCAAGTAACTAAACACGCGCACCCAACCTACCGAGACTATTGGCCACATTTGACCTCACCCATTGGCAGATCAAAGTACACTATGTCTAATCCTCATGCCCGCTCGAGTCTAGGGATTTAGAGATAGAATACACGGATTGATTTGTCTATTAAATCATTACAAGACAAATCATTCCTAAAGGTTAAGTTCAATATGCCCCAGGCATATCTATATGATTCAATTAGTTTAGACAAATCAATTATCTGAATCACATGATAACCTAAACCAACAGTTTGTCCAAAACTGTCTCGGTTACGAACCTCATTTATATATTATGTCTTTCAACCAATTATGAGATCTACTGTGT
Organism: Knoxia roxburghii; assembly: GCA_030378225.1. NCBI lineage: Eukaryota > Viridiplantae > Streptophyta > Magnoliopsida > Gentianales > Rubiaceae > Knoxia > Knoxia roxburghii. Next base: position 13,236,467 of record CM059422.1, on the reverse strand, counting down.
GACACCAGATACCTCATCATCTACTTACATAATATAAATGGACAATTATGCACAACAAGATATAACTGAAACACAAATCGATATATTAATCTGGGAAACTGTACAATACAAGCATAGCTTATGTATTCTACTCCAACACCAGAAACGTTTAAATTCATGTGTGTGAATTTAAACTGATTTTTTCACAAAGACAATCCACCACGTCCTAGATAACTAGCACCATGTAAAAAAAAACTAGCACCTCGTCCATAAATGTCTACATTCATGTGTGTGAATTTAAACTGATTTTTTCATAAAGACAGTCCACCACGTCCCAGACAACTAGAACTACGTCTCAAAAAACTTGCACCACGTCCAGCAACGTCTACATCAATTCAAGTGAATTTGGACGTGGTGCTAGTTGTTCTGAGACGAGGTGAGATGTTTTTTGAAAAAATCAGTTTAAATTCACATGTCTGGATGTAGACGTTTTGGACGTGGTGATAGTTGTTTGAGACGTGGTTCTAGTTGTTTGAGACGTGGTAGACTGTCTTTGTAAAAAAAATTAGTTTAAATTCACATGTTTGGATGTAGACGTTTCTGGACGTGGTGCTAGTTTTTTAAGACGTGGTGCTAGTGGTTCTGAGACGTGGTAGACTGTGTTTGTAAAAAAAATTAGTTTAGATTCACATGCATGGATGTAGAAGTTTTTGGACGTGGTGCTAGTTGTTCTGAGACGAGGTGAGATGTTTTGTGAAATAATCAGTTTAAATTCACATGTCTAGATGTAGACGTTTTTAGACTTGGTGCTAGTTGTTTGAGACGTGGTAAACTGTCTTTGTGAAAAAAAAAATTAGTTAAAATCCATGCGTGTGAATTTATAAGTTATATTGTAAAAGAAAAAAAATAAAAAAGGAAGATTCCTAAAAAATCCGAATCTATGAAAATTTTTTTCTGAATTTCCTAAAAAATTTGTTCAATCATCGTTCCACCTAATAAAATTCCGAATTGTAAGATTCGGATTTTACAAATCCGAATTGTATTGGGTACTATAAAAACCAAAACCCTAGCTATTTTCCCATATTCTCTTCTTCTCCTTCCACCAAAATTCGCTCTCTAGCTGCCAAAAAATTTTGTTCTGCATATTTTTGGATTCCAGCTAAATTTCTTCTTAAATCTATGTCACGTGGTGATAGCGTACTAAGGTAAGTCAAGAATTAAGTGTTTTATGGTTGATACTTCATTATTCATACAATTTTCATATTATTAGATGATATTTTGATGTGATTAGATGATAATTTTTGAGTAGTTGATGAAATGTGGTTTGCAAATACATGTATTAGTAGTTAATTACTAAGATTTGTCTAAATTTTGTGGATTTTATAGTGAGTAGTAATGGTAATTAGTAGTGTAATTATTTAAATTACGAATTTAAAGATGATTAGTCGTTAGTGGTAAGTAAATTACATTTAAAATAATATTATCATATTGTTGTTGATTGTTTATAATATTTTGGTTGTTTCATGAATTTTAATTATGAATTTAAATATGATTAGTCTTTAGTGGTAAGTAAATTACATTTAAAATAATATTAGGTAATTGTTGTGAAATGTTTATAATATTTTGGGTTGTTTCATGAAATTTAATTACTATTTTAAATATGTTTATTTGTAAGTTGTCTGTTTATAATTATTTGGGTTGTTTCATGGATTGTGGTTTAAAATTTTAATTGATAATAAATTGAGATAAAGAAAATATAAAATTAATTGTTATAATGAAATTTGTGTGATTTACAGGTAAAATGGAATTTAATGGTCTGTATGTGTTTAATTTCTATTGGACATCTACGTTTGGTGTTGATAACCAGCCGAATCCAGATCATACATTATCCGTCACTCGTAGAATGTCAATGGATGATTTTGTAGAAAGTATTTGCGATGTAATTGGGCGGTCAAAGAATTATATGAAAATAAAACTTATAGCGTTCTTTGAACTAGATGGGTCGATGCAACAAGTGGTAATAACTTCTGATGATATGTTGGATTTAATTTATACTTTTCGAGCATATAGTTTTATTCATGTGAATGTGGGGATTGAGGAAATTGAGCAATCCGAAAGAGTTGGTAGGCGAAATGTTGGTTCGAGTTCTTCACAGGGTGGAGGAGCTCAATATGATTTCGACTTCCGTTATGATTTTCAAGAGATGCCAGGTGACATGGATTATACCATTGAGGATGATGGTGACGATGTCCATACATCCGATAGTGATTTTTGTTCTGACTTTACCGAGTTCAGTACTGATGAAAGTGATGAAGAGTTTAGCGGGCCAGGAACGGGACATTTCGTCTACTCTGATATCGGTGAGCAAGATCGGTATGCCCTTGATCGAGATGAACATGCTTTGCCCATATATAATGGTAATCCGGAAAGTATAAAATTGGAAACTATTTTCAAAGACAAGAAACAAGCACAACGAGCCATAACTGCATGGAACCTCTCGAGAGTTCGGGAATTTGTGAAGGTTGAGAGTAATACAAACACATGGTGTGTCGAATGTAAAAGTCATAAACATTCTCCAGCCAAAGGTTATTCTCCATGCGAGTGGAGAATTCGGGTGTCTAAAAGAAATCGCTCTCACGGTAAATGGGAAGTGAGTGTTTGGTGTCTGACTCACAACTGCATAGGGATTTCTGATGGAAACGACCACTGTAACGTGACAGCGGACTCAATAGCCCCACTAATAATGAGTCAAATTGAAAGAGATCCAAAGTATAGTGTTGCTGCAATTATAAATGATGTGAAAAACCAGTTAAAAATCGACGTGAATAAGAAGAAAGCATGGCATGCCCGACGGAAAGCCATCGAAACTGCATTTGGTGATTGGGTGTCCAATATCGTGGAGTTGGCAAGGTAAGTTTTTAAAGTTTAAATTTTATTTCAATTATATTTGAAATTAAAGGTTAGTTGGTAATTATTAATTTATATTTTTAAAGGTTGGTTTATGTAGATTTGTTGCTGCTTTACAATATTCAAATTCAGGGACGATTATAGAATGGGAAGTTCTACATGGGCCACTTGAATCAAAAAAGATATTGGAACGTGTGTTTTGGTTATTCGGTCCACCTAGGCGCACGTTTGGCAGATTTTGTCCACCGGTTGTGAGTATTTACGGGACACATTTGAGGGGTGCATACAAGGGGAAGTTACTCGTGGCCATCACTGTTATGTTGGAGTTGAATACATAAGCTATGCTTGTATTGTACTTTTTCCCAATAATATATCGATTTATGTTTTGGTTATATCTTGTTGTGCAAAATATGTCTATTTGTATTATGTAAGTAGATGATGAGGTGTCTTGTGTGACAGAGTAGATCTCATCATTGGTTGAAAGACATAATATATAAATGAGGTTCGTAACTAAGACAGCTTTGGACAAACTGTCGGTTTAGGTAATTATGTGATTCGGATAATTGGTTTATCTAAATTAATTGAATCATATAGATATACCCAGGGTGTATTGAACTTGACCATTAAGAATGATTTGTCTTGTACTGATTTAATAGACAAGTCATTCTTGGTATTCTATCTCTTAATCCCTAGACTCGAGCGGGCATGAGGATTAGACATAGCGTACTTTGATATGCCAAAGGGTAAGGTCAATTGTGGCCAATAATCTCGGTAGGTTGGGTGCGCATGTTTTGTTGCTTGGTGTGCTGCTGCTTGTGTTGGAGTTGAATACATAAGCTATGCTTGTATTGTACATTTTCCTAGTTAATATATCTATTTATGTTTTGGTTATATTTTGTTGTGCATGATATGTCCATTTATATTATGAGGTGTCTTGTGTGACACAGTATATCTCATCATTGGTTGAAAGACATAATATATAAATAAGGTTCGTAACCGAAACAGCTTTGGACAAACTGTCGGTTTAGGTTATTATGTGATTCGGATAATTGGTTTGTCTAAACTAATTGAATCATATAAATATGTCCGGTTGAACTTAACCATTAGAAATGATTTGTATTGTACTGATTTAATAGACAAATCGTTCTTGGTATTCTATCTCTCAATCCCTAGACTCGAAGGGGGACAAGGATTAGACATAGTGTACTTTGATCTGCCAATGGGTGAGGTCAATTGTGGCCAATAATCTCGATAGGTTGGGTGCGTGTGTTTAGTTGCTTGGTGTGCTGCTGCTTGTAGAAAGAAAACCATGTACCGGTGCGTCTGGGTGATGGTGCTCCCGAGATGAGCTCGTAAAGTTTATTATACTAAACCCGACCGGTGGACTTATGTCCGGTATAGTAAAAAGGTCGAGTGGTACTAGTCTCGGAATTAAAGAGGTTAATTAATTAATTTATCAGTCAATTAAATATATTAACAAGCACTATATCTTTGATGTGGGAGATTATGAATATAATTTAATTAAGTTGTTCTGGAAGCAATTCTGGTGTAGGATGGTAGTGCCACAATTAATCCGTTAGTGGTACGATTAATTAAGTATTGGGTTGTTGACAAAGGTAGATTTAATTAATTAAGTAATTAATTAATCCTTGTGTCAGTTGGTTGTGAATCATACCAGGAACTGGTTTGGGATAAGTGAATTCCTGTGTCAGTTGGATGTGTATCAGTCCAGCAACAGGATTGAAGGAAAACAAAAACCCAGTAGGAAGGCCAATCCTAAACCAACTTAGGGTCTCTCTTGTAAGTCTATATATAGACAAGGGATTAGCTATTCAAGACATACAATTCATAAGTTTTCAAGACAAGAAAACTTAGAGAGAGAAAATTCTTTCTCTCTCAAAGTTGGATTTTACAGAGCAGATTGCGGCTGGTTTTCTTCACTTCTTGGCCAAATTTTTTGCCTGCCAAGCTAGCTGCGTGTGTAGGCTTCTCTCTCTCCGGGCAGTGCGTTTACAGTACGTGCCAGGTGCAGCGGTGCTGGAATTTTCTGGCAGGTGGATTGTGGTGATTAGCTGTGTTGGAGTTGAATACATAAGTTATGCTTGTATCGTACATTTTCCCAGTTAATATATCGATTTATATTTTGGTTATATCTTGTTGTGCATTAATTGTCCATTTATATTATGTAGTTAGATGATGAGGTGTCTTGTGTGAAACAGTAGATCTCATCATTGGTTAAAAGACATAATATATAAATGAGGTTCGTAACAGAGACAACTTTGGACAAACTGTCAGTTTAGATTATTATGTGATTCAGATAATTGGTTTGTCTAAACTAATTGAATCATATAGATATGCCCGGGGCGTATTGTACTTGACCCGTAAGAATAATTTTTCTTGTACTGATTTAATAGACAAATTGTTCTTGGTATTCTATCTCTTAATCCCTAGACTCGAGCGGGCATGAGGATTAGACATAGTGGCCAATGGGTGAGGTAAATTGTGGCCAATAGTCTCGGTAGGTTGGGTGCGCGTGCTTAGTTGCTTGGTGTGCTGCTGCTTGTCGAAAGGAAACCATATACCGGTACGTCCAGGGTGATGGTGCTCCCGAGATGAGCTCGTAAAGTTTATTATACTAAACCCGGCCGGTGGACTTATGTTCAGTATAGTAAAAAGGTCGATTGGTACTAGTCTCGGAATTAAAGAGGTTAATTAATTAATTTATCAGTAAATTAATATATTAATGAGCATTATTTCTTTGAAGTGGGGAGATTATGAATATAATTTAATTAAGTTGTTCCAGAAGCAATTCTGGTGTAGGATGATAGTGCCATAATTAATCCGTTAGTGATACGATTAATTATGTATTGGGTTGTTGACAAAGATAGATTTAATTAATTAATTAATTAATTAATACTTGTGTCAGTTGGTTGTAAATCATACCACGAACTGGTTTGGGATAAGTGAATCGCTGTGTCAGTTGGTTGTGAATCATACCAGGAACTGGTTTGGGATAAGAGGATCCCTGTATCAGTTGGATGTGTATCAGTCCAGGAACAGGATTGAAGGAAAACAAAAACCCAGTAGGAAGGCCAATCCTAAACCAACTTGGGGTCTCTCTTGTAACTCTATATATAGACTAGGGATTAGCTATTCAAGTAATACAATTCATAAGTTTTCAAGACAAGAAAACATAGAGAGAGAAAATCCGAGAGAGAGAAAATTCTCTCTCTCTAAAATTCAGATTTTACAAGCTTTGGGGCTGCCGAATTTTTCTCAAATATTTGGTGGCTCGTGTAGCTTTATCTCTCTCCGAGCGATGCGTTTACAGTACGTGTCAGGTGCAGCGGTGATTTTCTAGCAGGTGGATTGTGGTGATTAGCTAATCAATTGGTTTCTAGATCGTTGCCCACACAATGTGAAATCAAAGTCTTGAGGCATACAAGAGAAACGCCTGAGTGCATGCATCAAAGGTATTTTTCTAAAGTTCCGTTTTTAATTATAAATTTTTGTTGCGTGGTAAATCGAATAAGTGTGAACCCAAATCCTGTGCAATGTTAATTCAAAAGGGTTGGAATAGCATTGTGCTAGCGTCTAGGCCTGGCCAGACATTCCGTTCTGGAATGCATAGCACAAAAGTGAGTTTCTGGCTAGGCCCGGGCATATAATCTTTCAATTGGTATCAGAGCCTGGTTTTGGGTTTTGTGCTTGTTCGATTTATTACATGGTTTTATTTGCAGATGGTTAAGAAATCTCGACTATTATGGTTACGTTTGTATGGGTTTTAATTAAACTCCGGGACATGTCCAGATTTGATTTTATTATGAATGTTTGTAATAGTATAACCACGTGCTGGAAGCCATGTAGGATTAGATCAAATGTGTAGTAGGATTTTTCCTATATAATTTCGATTATTTAATTTTCCTAGAAAGCCTTGTAGTGGGAGAATTAATTTTTTTGTAATCGAAGGTGTTATGGTGGGCAACTTGAATTTGTGGGTTTTTGGGTTATCGTTAATTCGTAGAAACCCAAGAAAACCCAAAACGAATTGCAAGAAGACCAAATAGCGAGGGAAAAGTGAAGGAGGAATAGGCGGCAAGGAGCGAAGCCGGCGACTACCCGTCGGCAGCAGTCGCCGCTGGCGACCGCCAGCAGCAGCGCCGCTGCTGCGTGGCGCAGCAGGAGGCTACGCCAGCCGTGACAGCTGCAGCATGCAGCAGTTGTTGCGCGCGGCAACTGGCCTAGCAGCGCGCCGCGCGCCCTTTGGGAGTGTTGCGCGCGTGCAGCCCGTTCGAGTTGCGTTTTTTGCCCTTTTTTCCTCCAGTTTTCGTTTTTTGAAGTTCAAGACTCTCTCCATCGAGTGACGTGACGGGACACGAGATCAAGGCAGAAGATGGAAGCAATTAAAACCATAATAGTCGGGAAATTTATTTTTCGTATTTATTTCCCGTATGTATTTTTTTAATTTTTATGCTTTATTTTTATGATGTATTTTAGATGCATGATTTTAAAGCATGTTGGTTTTATGGTTGCATATAAATTAGGGTTCGTTAATTGCATGTTAAAACCGAAAAAACCCTCAATTTGGAAATCTAAGTGGGAGTGGGTTGGTTTAATATTCCCATGGCCACCATTACGAGTTCATATGCTATGTGGGTGGGCTTGCGCGTTGGCATTAGAGTCTTCCTCTATTCGGATGAGTCTAGCCCCGTGATCGCTAGATTATGAATTTCTGAGTAAGATGACTAGAGTAAGTTTTGAAAGGATTGCCACATAGGATCTGGGTTTGCACTTCCTCGATTTACCACGCAACAAAATTTCTATTAAAAGCGGAATCTTAGAAAAGTACCTTTAAAGCGTGACTTGGGAGATCGCCTGTATGACTCAAGACTTTGACTTCTCGCTGTGTGGGCAACGATCTAAAAGTCAACTAATCAGTAATCAACACAACTGGATTCTCCAGAAAAAATTCAGCAAATCCACCGCCAAGCGCAGGACCTTCACGCGCCGCCTAGGCTCGAGATAAAACCAACACGCGCCGCCGCCCAAGTCTCTAAAAATACCGTCGAAAACAATGAAGAAAATATGGCCAAAAAGACAATAGGGCTACCGCAATTTTGGTCCTTAAATCCGACTACGAGGGAGAATATTATTTCTCTCTCTAGGATTTTATCTCTCTAGATTCTTGAATTGTGAATCTATTGAATTGTGTATCTTGAATAGCTAATCCCTTGTCTATATATAGAGCTACAAGAGAGACCCCAAGTTGGTTTAGGATTGGTCTTCCTAATGGGTTTAGGTAATGAATTAGTTTCCAAATCCAATTAGGCAACCAATCTGATAGGATAAACAAAATTCTAGTAGATTTCTAATCTCTAGGATTTCCTAATTCCAATTGGAACTTAAGACTTAATTAATTAATTAAATAATTCCACTTTGTTAATTACTCAATTAACCCTTAGGAATAATTAACTAATTAATTAATTAAATCTACTTATTCAATTAACCCATTACAAAATTAATCGTACCACTAACGGATTAATTTTGGCACTACCACCCTACACCAGAATTGCTTCCGGAACAACTTAATTAAATTATATTCATAATCTCCCCACATCAAAGATATAGTGCTCGTTAATTATAAATTAATTTACTGATAAATTAATTAATTAACTTCTTTAATTTCGAGACTAGTACTACTCGACCTTTTTACTATACCGGACATAAGTCCATCGGTCGGGTTTAGTATAATAAACATTTCGAGCTCATCTTGGGAGCACCATCACCCCGGACGCACCGGTACATGGTTTCCTTTTGACAAGCAGCAGCACACCAAGTAACTAAACACGCGCACCCAACCTACCGAGACTATTGGCCACAATTGACCTCACCCTTTGGCAGATCAAAGTACACTATGTCTAATCCTCATGCCCGCTCGAGTTTAGGGATTAAGAGATAGAATACAATGAATGATTTGTCTATTGAATCAGTACAAGACAAATCATTCCTAAAGGTCAAGTTCAATATGCCCCGGGCATATCTATATGATTCAATTAGTTTAGACAAACCAATTATCCGAATCACATAATAACCTAAACCGACAGTTTATCCAAAGCTATCTCGGTTATGAACCTTATTTATATATTATGTCTTTCAACCAATGATGAGATCTACTGTGTCACACAAGACACCTCATCATCTACTTACATAATATAAATGGACATATTATGCACAACAAATTATAACCAAAACATAAATCGATATATTACTGAGAAAAAGTACAATACAAGCATAGCTTATGTATTCAACTCCAACAAGTTTAACTATGAGAAATGTGACACCCTCTCTATATGAGGCACACTATCCTGAGGTAACAAACTCAGAAGTCACGTAATGGCATACACTTAGTGTACGATCTGCAGTATTCCTCCCAAGAGGTTACACTGCTTATTTGTATGGCTGAAAACACCGACTATTAGCTACATTGATCAATAGATAGTTTGGTCAAATAATGTAGTTAATGAACTTGGTTCTTCTCAAATGAATGTGGGTTAGCGTAAGCGTCCACACTGCGTGGCTTGCGAGAATCCCAGTGAATGAGATGTTTGTGGATTATAATTATTGTTTTGAGGAAGTCAATAATTACTAGAATTTCATGTTTTCAAAATTCTAGCTTAATAACTAAAACATTGTCGGTTTGTTAATTTTACAGTTTTATCGATATGGCATTCAACTCCTTAGCTGCTATTTTGAAAGAAAATAAATTAACTGGACCTAATTATGTCGATTGGAGTCGTAACTTGGACATTGTCCTCATGGCTGAGAGCACTCCTGTGAGAGATCATGTCATTGACGTGATTAGTAACATCAACAAGGTTGAGGTAGTGGGAGGCGAAACCGTTGGTGAAACCAAAGTCGATATTGTCCTCCGGAGCTTGCCTCGAAGCTATGAACCGATTCGGTTGAACTACAACATAAGTAAGATGCTATGCACTTCATCCGAGCTCTTGGCATAGTTGGTAGCGGCTAAAAGTCTTCTTCAAGAGAAGAAGCGAGCTTTAGTCACAGTCGAAGCTTTAGAATCTTCTTCTGAGCCTGAGGCTGGAAAGAAGAAGAGAAAGCTCGAGGGAGTAGCTAAAAAGGCACAAATTGCGCCTAAGTCAGATATTGCAAAGAAGAAATTGAAAGACAAGTGCTTCAAGTGCAATAAGACGGGACATTGGAAATCGGATTGTCCAAAGCTTAAACGTACGATAGTTTCTGCCCTAATTACTGAGACATGTTTAGCGGCGATTCCCATAGATACTTGGTGTGTGGATTCAGACCATGTTTGTAATTATTTGCAAGGGTTCCAAGTAACCCGTAAGCTTAGAGAGGGCGAGCTGGACATCTACATGGGCGACACTACAAGAGTGTCAGTAGAAACAGTGGGAGTTGTCAATTTAAATTTTGAAAATTGTAGATTAGAGTTAGTTAATTGTCTTTATGTACCGAGTTTTAGAAAGAACCTTATTTTGGTTTCTAAACTCTTGAAGAACGGTTATAAGTTTGTTTTTTCTGTTGAATCTGTATTTATTAGAAGAAATAGGAAACTTATTTGTTCTGGTTCATTGGCTGACAATTTATTTGTGGTTAACTCTAATTCCCCTATTGCGCAAAACAAAGAAACAGATAGCTCTTTATCTAACATTAATAAGAGGAAAAAACCTTCTGACTGTAGGAGTTGAATACATAAGCTATGCTTGTATTGTACTTTTTCACAGTAATATATCGATTTATATTTTGGTTATATCTTGTTGAGCATTAATTGTCCATTTATATTATGTAGTTAGATGATGAGGTGTCTTGTGTGACACAGTAGATCTCATCATTGGTTATAAGACATAATATATAAATGAGGTTCATAACCGAGACAACTTTGGACAAACTGTCAGTTTAGGTTATTATGTGATTCGAATAATTGGTTTGTCTAAACTAATTGAATCATATAGATATGCCCGGGGCATATTGAACTTGACCATTAAGAATAATTTGTCTTGTACTGGTTTAATAGACAAATCATTCTTGGTATTCTATCTCTTATTCCCTAGACTCGAACGGGCATGAGGATTAGACATAGTGTACTTTGATCTGCCAATGGGTGAGGTCAATTGTGGCCAATAGTCTCGGTAGGTTGGGTGCGCTTGTTTAGTTGCTTGGTGTGTTGTTGCTTGTCGAAAGGAAACCATGTACCGATGCGTCCGGGGTGATGGTGCTCCCGAGATGAGCTCGTAAAGTTTATTATACTAAACTCGGCCGGTGGACTTACATCCAGTATAGTAAAAAGGTCGAGTGGTACTAGTCTCGGAATTAAAGAGGTTAATTAATTAATTTATTAGTAAATTAATATATTAACGAGCACTATATCTTTGATGTGGGTAGATTATGAATATAATTTAATTAAGTTGTTCCGGAAGCAATTATGGTGTAGGATGGTAGTGCCATAATTAATCCGTCAGTGGTACGATTAATTATGTATTGGGTTGTTGACAAAGGTAGATTTAATTAATTAAGTAATTAATTAATCCTTGTGTCAGTTGGTTGTGAATCATACCAGGAACTGGTTTGGGATAAGTGAATCCTTGTGTCAGTTGGTTGTAAATCATACCAGGAACTGGTTTGGGATAAGTGAATCCCTGTGTCAGTTGGATGTGTATCAGTCCAGGAACAGGATTGAAGGAAAACAGAATCCCAGTAGGAAGGCCAATCCTAAACCAACTTGGGGTCTCTCTTGTAACTCTATATATAGACAAGGGATTAGCTATTCAAGTAATACAATTCATAAGTTTTCAAGACAAGAAAACTTAGAGAGAGAAAATCCTAGAGAGAGAAAATTCTCTCTCTCTCTCAAAGTAGGATTTTACACAGCAGATTGCAGCTGGTTTTCTTCTCTTTTTGACTGAATTTTTGGCCTGTCAAGCCAGCTGCGTGTGTAGGCTTCTCTCTCTCCGCGCGGTGCGTTTACAGTACGTGCCAGGTGCAGCGGTGCTAGAATTTTCTAGCAGGTGGATTGTGGTGATTAGCTGATCAATTGGTTTCTAGATTGTTGCCCACACAATGTGAAATCAAAGTCTTGAGGCATACAAGATAATCACCTGAGTGCACGCTTCAAAGGTATTTTTCTAAAGTTCCGCTTTTAATTAGAATTTTTTTTTGTTGCATGGTAAATCGAATAAGTGCGAACCCAGATCCTGTGCAATGTTATTTCAAAAGGGTTGGAATAACATTGTGCTAGCATCTAGGCCTGGCCAGAGATTCCGATTCTGGAATTCATAGCACGAAAGTGAGTTTCTGGCTAGGCCCGGGCATATAATCTTTCACCTCTCCATCTGAGGCGCACTATCTTGAGGTAACAAAATCAGAAGTCACGTAATGGCTTACACTTAGTGTACGATCTGCAGTATTCCTCCCGTGAGGTTACGCTACTTATTTGTACGGCTGAAAGCACCGACTATTAGTTACATTGATCAATAGATCGTTTGGTCAGATAGTGTAGTTAATGAACATGGTTCTTCTCAAACGAATGTGGGTTAGCGTAAACATCCACACTGCGTGGCTTGCGAGAATCCCGGTGAATGAGATGTTGGTGGATTATAATTATTGTTTTGAGGGAAGTCAATAGTTATTAGAATTTTATGTTTTTGAAATTCTAGGTTAATAACTAAAACATTGTCTGTTTGTTAATTTTACAATTTTATCGATATGGCATTCAACCCTTTAGCTGCTATTTTGAAAGACAATAAATTAACTGGAACCAATTATGTCTACTGGAGTCGTAACTTGGACATTGTCCTGACGGCTGAGCAGTATAAGTTTGTGCTCACCGAAGTATGTCCAGATGTGTCTGATGAGAACTCTCCTCAAGAGGATAGGGATGCCTATGCCCGGTGGAGAAAAGCGGATGAGATGACGCGGTGCTATATTTTGGCCTCTGTGTCAAATGTGCTGCAACATCAGCTTCATCCCATGGTCTCTGCCTTCAACATGATGGTTCACCTGAGAGAGATGTTCACACATCAAGGTAGGACTGCTAGGCAAGCATCCATGAGGAAGTTAATGAACTCAAAGATGGCTGCAGGTGGGTCGGTGAGAGATCATGTGTTACACATGATCAGTCACATCAATAAAATAGAGGTGTTGGGAGGAGAAATCAACCCAGAAAGTAAGACAGATATTATCCTCTAGAGTCTACCCTCTTGTTTTGAGTATTTTCGAGTCAATTACAATATGAACCAAAGAGTTTATACTCTACCCGAGCTTTTAACTGATTTAATGGCGGCCGAAGGCATCTTTCACGAGAAGAAGCAAGCTTTGGTCGCAGTAAAGGCTTCAGGTTCTTCTTCTATGCCTAAAGGTAAGAAGAATAAGAAGAAGAACAGGAAACTTGCTGCGAAGCCCGAGATCGCAAAGAGGAGCAAGCCCAAAGGCAAGTGCTTCAAGTGCGGTAAACCAGGACACTGGAAAGTGGATTGTCCAAAGCTTAAAGGTACGATATTTTCTTCCCTAATTACTGAGACATGCTTAGCGGTGATTCCCACAGATACTTGGTGTGTGGATTCAGGCACCACTGATCATGTTTGTAATTCTTTGCAGGGGTTCCAAGTAACTCGGAAGCTTAGAGAGGACGAACTGGACATCTACATGGACGACACTACAAGAGTGTCAGTAGACACATTGGGACTGGTTAATTTGAATTTTGAAAATTTTATATTAGAGTTAGTTAATTGTCTTTATGTACCGAGTTTCAGAAATAACCTTATTTCGGTTTCTAAACTCTTGAAGAACGATTATAAGTTTGTTTTTTCTGATGAGTCTGTATTTATTAGAAGAAATGGAAAACTTATTTGTTCTGGTTCATTGGCGGACAATTTGTTTATGGTTAACTCTAACTCCCCTGTTGTGCAAAACATAGAAACAGATAACTCTTTATCTAACATTAATAAGAGGAAAAAACCTTCTGAAATGAATCAAACCTATCTTTGGCATCTCAGGCTAGGTCTTATAAACCTTAGTAGGATTCAGAGGTTGGTCAATGATGGACCTTTAGGTTCATTAGAGATTGACATTTATGCAACCTGCGAATCTTGCTTGGAAGGTAAAATGACCAAGAGACCTTTTAAGGCAAAAGGTTATAAAGCTAAAGAAGTATTAGAGTTGATTCATTCTGACTTGTGTGGACCAATGACGATCCAGGCATGAGGTGGGTTCGAGTATTTCGTGACGTTCACGGATGACTACTCAAGGTAGGGGTACATCTACCTAATGTGTCACAAGTCCGAATGTTTTGGCAAGTTCAAAGAGTTTCGGGCAGATGTGGAGAAACATCATGGTAAGAGTATCAAGACACTGTATTCAGATCATGGTACCTGTCCCATGAATTTCAAGAATACCTCAGTGAGGTCGAAATTCAGTCTCAGTTACCTGGCACGCCACAGCAGAACGGTGTAGCAGAAATAAGGAATCGGACTCTCATGGAAATGGTTAGGTCGATGTGAGCTATAGTGATTTGCCAAGTTCGTTCTGGGGATATGCCTTAGAAACGGCAATGTATATTCTTAATCTTGTACCATCTAAAACCGTGCCTTCAACCCCATTAGAGTTGTGGAATGGGTGCAAGCCTAGCCTAAGACATATCAGACTTTGGGGTTGCCCAGCACATGTGCTTAAGGCAGATACGGCTAAGTTAGATGCGAGAACTGAATTAATGCTGTTTGTAGGATATCTTAGGGGAATGAAAGGTGGTCTGTTTTATAGTCCTAAAGATCAGAAGGTGGTGGTTAGTATCAACGCTAGATTTTTGGAAGAGGACTATGTCTTAGACCATAAGCCCAAGAGTAAGATAGAACTAGAAGAGCTTAGACGACAAACTACTAATCTTGATGCACTTGCACAAATAGATACACCACACACTGCACATGAGATCACAGATGATGCGCCTACACAGGTGGTGTCTCGTCGTAGTGGGAAGGTTGTGAGACATCCCGATAGGTTCATTGGCGTGGGAGAGGCCTCAGACCTAGTCCCAGGCATGCCTGAACCTGACCCAGTTAACTACAATGAGGCTTTCTGAGATAAAGATGCAGAGTCTTGGCGTAAGGATATGATATCCGAGATGGGGTCAATGGACCACAACCAAGTCTGGGAGCTGGTGGACCTGCCTGATGGGTTTAAGCCCATTGGATGCAAGTGGGTCTACAAACATAAGAGAGGACCTGATGGGAAGGTGGAAACCTTTAAAGCTAGGCTGGTGGCGAAGGGGTATACTCAGAAAGAGGGAATCGATTATGAGGAAACATTCTCCCCGGTAGCCATGCTTAAGTTGATCCGAATTCTCTTGGCCATAACTGCTCATTTAGATTATGAGATTTGACAGATGGATGTCAAGACAGCTTTCCTAAACGGAAGTCTTGAGGAAACCATCTTTATGCAGCAACCAGAGGGATTCGTTGAAAAAGGCTAAGAGCATAAGTTTTGTAGGCTTAAGAGGTCCATTTACGGACTTAAGCAGACATCCAGATCTTGGAACATCCGGTTTGATGAGGTAATCCAGTCCTTCAGATTTACTCAGTGTCCGGATGAGCAATGTGTGTACCGCAGACGTGATGGAAACTCAGTGGTGTTTCTTCTGCTTTATGTAGATGACATTCTATTGATTGGCAACAACAATAAAGTGTTATCAGACGTAAAGACATGGTGTCTATTTATATTATGTAATTAGATGATGAGGTGTCTAGTGTGGCACAGTATATCTCATCAATGGTTAAAAGACATAATATATAAATGAGATTCGTAACCGAAACAGTTTTGGACACACTGTCAGTTTAGGTTATTATGTGATTCATAAAATTGTTTTGTCTAAACTAATTGAATCATATAGATATGCCCGGGGCATATTGAACTTGACCATTTATGATGAATTGTCTTATACTGATTTAATAGACTATTTATTCCTTGTATTTTATCTCTTATTCCCTGGACTTGAGCATGCATGAGGATTAGATATAGTGTACTTTGATCTGCTAAAGGGTGAGGTCATTTGTGGCCAATAGTCTCGGTAGGTTGGGTGCGCGTGTTTGGTTGATTGGTGCGCTGCTGCTTGTCGAAGGAAAACCATGTACCGGTGCGTCCAGGGTGATGATGTTCCCGAGATGAGCTCGTTATGTTTATTATACTAAACTCGACCAGTGGACTTATGTCCGGTATAGTAAAAAGGTCAAGTGGTACTAATCTCGGATTATAAGAAGTTAATTAATTAATTTATTAGTAAATTAATAAATTAACGAGCACTAAATCTTTGACGTGGGGAGATTAAAGAATAAATTAATTTAGTGGTTCCGGAAGCAATTCTGGTGTAGGATGGAAGTGCCAAAATTAATCCGTTAGTGATACGATTAATTTTGTAGTGAGTTAATTGAATAAGTAGAATTAATTAGTTAATTATTCCTAATGGTTAATTAAGTAATTAACAAAGTGGAATAATTTAATTAATTAATTAAGTCTTAAGTTTCAATCAGAATTAGAAAATCTAATTGGATTTGGATTATTCTATTAGATTAGTTACCTAATTGGATTTGGAAACTAATTAATTACCTAAACACATTAATAAGGCCAATCTTAAACCAACTTGGGGTCTCTCTTGTAGCTCTATAAATAGACAAGGATTAGCAATTCCATAATACACAATTCATTAGTTTTGAAGACAAGAAAACTAGAGAGAGAAAATAAATTTCTCCCTCAAAGTCGACCAATTCTCCTCAGCAAGTGGCGGCGGTTCAAGTCACCACCAAGCTACCAGCAATCTACTTTTTCCGGCGGCGAGTGAAGAACCAAGCCCGGGCAGCAGCACGTGTAGTCCACGCCCTAGGCGTCAGGTTGCTGGATTTTTTTCGGTGACTCAATTGTGTTGGATAGCTGATTGTTGGTTCGTTGGTTCGTTGCCCACACAACGTTCAAGCGTCACTGCTCATCTCTTGCATGGGTACTAAGATCAGTTAAACAGTCTCCGAGATGATGACGTGAGTTGAATATTTATTAACTTTTGTCATTATAAAACTATAGATTTATATTTACCAATATTTTTATAAGTTTGAGAAATTTTTTTTCTAGTTCAAATGGCTGCCTTACGCTGAGGACGGTATCCTCGATTATCTCCCCTATTTCTGCCGAGATGACCCGAATTGTTAGATGTCCCGAACTTTTCTGATTTTTTGGGAGTACCACGAGCCTGATGAGGCTGATAGGGTTCTTTGAAAATTTGGGTTCCATCAGTCTATTCCTGGGAACCCTCAAATTTATCCAGTGATGGAGGAGAAATATAATGAAAGGCATTCCAAGGGAAGGCAAGGCAAGGCAAGGCAAGGCAAGGGGTACATCGACTACGCCAGAGATGGTTTCATATACATGCGAGATTGGAAAAATATGAGGTATTTAATTAGAGATGATTTTATCCAAGAGCAGACGATGAGTATCCTACGTGGTATATCCGCCAAACGGTCAACTAATCAATTATCCAAGCATTGATTTTGTCAAGGGATACCGAGGTGCTTCTGTTCGAGAGAGATTATATGTGAGTGTTCAATATATTAGCTTATATGTGATTTTTACATCTTTGCCAATTTTATCAAATTTTTTTATAACTATTGTATTTTTTTAAATTATTTGTAGATGGAGGTGGTGAGTGACGCATACAATAAGGGCATGAAATTCCTAGCTAATTACATTGGTGATGACCCCAACATCATGCAGTACGTCAAAAATATTACCAGTTCTTTCAACAATGCCCTCACATTTGGTGGCGGTAATTTTGAGCCCGTCGAAGGCAGCCAAATACTCACAGATGTTCAACTTACATTCTTTCAGGCCCCACGTCCGAGTCACCGAGTAAGGAACGCTCCTTCTAGGGGAGAAGGCAGAGAAAGGAGGGCAATCTTAGGAGACCATTTGGATGTGAAAAATTTAGGGGCCGAAGATGAAGAATATGATGAGGAGAGCGAGAATGATGGAGGTTTGCCGCCGCCACATGGCGGAGGTCTACATGGTGGAGGTGGAGGTGGAGTTTCATGGGGTGGAGGTTCACGGGGTGCTGGTTCGAGTACAGGCCTATATCTATGAGAGTTGGTAGAAAAAATGTGTCTCCACCTAAAAAATATGGATTTAGTTAGATTTTTTGTTTTTTTATTGGATGTTTTGATATTTTCATTTTATAATATTTATCATATTTTAACTCTTCAGATTTTTTTTATATATTATGGGTCATTTCGTAGTGTATTGACATTCAATTTTTTGACATTTGGAATTTATTATTTCATTGTTGCTAATAAGTCAAATCAACATTTTTTTCTTTTTTTTTACATGTATAAATTTTTTTATAATAGTTCCACTAATTTCAAATTTATAAAATTCGAATTTTAGTCTAATTGACCAAAGATTCGAATTTTGTAAATCCATATTCTTTTTTAAATATTATTCAATTTTAAAAAATTCTTTTTTTAATTCTATTTTATTTTTTTCTTAAAATTCAGATTTCAAAAATCCAAATTTCATTAATTTAATTAATTAACTTAATTACTTTCTAATTAATTAGGGTTTGGTCATAATTCAAATTTTAAAAATCTGAATTTGCTTAATTTTAGATTTTCAAAATTCGAAAATCCTAATTTCGTCCACATTTGTAAATTCTCTATTTTTCTGTCCATTATTTATTTCTGGGGATTTTTTCGGTCAAAGATTCTTCACTGGCGGCACAATAAACTCCTGAATTTGAAATTAAAATAATTTTTTATTAAATTAATTTATTATTTTATACAAACGTGACTCAAATTCAAGACCTATTATTTTAAACGAGAGTGCGTACACCTTACCTATATCCCTTTGGTCTATTAAATTGATTTATTAAACAATAATAATTAATTAAATACGTAATTAATTAATTAATATTGAGTGTTAATTGGTTTATGAAAAACCAAAAAAAAAAAAAAAAAAATTCAGTGGGATGTATTGTTAGTTTAAAGTTAACAAAAATTTGTCACACTTACGTCTGTTAACTGGAATTCCAAATTTAGAAATAAAATATTTTCCAAAAAAAAAAAAAAAACCTACTATAACAAATGAAAGGCCTTCGCGTACCTCAGAAACCGTTCGGGGGAAGCAGCTGCAAATCGGAAGGAATAAATAAAAGCGGAAAAGAAGAGGAAAATGGGTGAAGGAAGGGAAGAACATGGAAAATCTCTTGCAGCTCCCTTCATTTTCATCATTGTTGTAGTATTCCAGTTATGCTCTAGATATATTGAAATCAACAAAAAGGTGATCTGTTTCTATGAATACGCATATCCCCTTTTAGCTGAGATCGGCTGTCTTATTTGTATTTTCTTCTAATTAAATCCTGGCTTTTCAAATCAATGAACGTCTTCTCTTCTTCTTCTTCTTCTTTGCGAATTCTGATTTTAATTTATTAGTATTTTATATTGTTATGCAGAAAATAGGAAAGAGTGATGAAGAAAGAAAATTACAGACTGAGATAAAGGAGCTATTAAGGGAGGCCGGCACGTATTCACAGTAAGCCCTCATTCTTGAGTCATTTTGCTTTTAAATGAATTCTTTTAATTGATATATGGGACTGGCCACCAAATTTTACCTCCTTTGGAGTCAGATTTAGATATGGACTGATATGACAAGTTAGATGCTTCCTCGTACTATTTTAGGGTTTAAAGTTTCTGAAATTGGTTATCTTTACATAGGATTGCTGTTTCTGAGTTTGGAGGTCAAGATTTTAAAGCACCTGTAGCAAATTTGGATGCTTACTCATGCCATTTTTTTTTTTGTCTGGATATAAATTTTGTAACTGGGTTAATGGATAATTTAGTAGGATTATTCTTTGTTTAACTTTCCCCTATAACATCCCTAGCCCCGTGAATCTTAAAACCTTTTGTTCAGTATCATATCAATTGCTCCCCTCCAAGTTTCAGTTTCTGATGCTATGGGTTACTGGAAACAAGATTTCAGACCCGAGCCTCTTGATTGTTAGGATTATCTAGCTGCTGGACTTTCATTTCGTTATCTGGTCCAGTAAATTACCCCCTTGAGTTCCTAGATGCCAAAAGTTATATTATGGCCCTTCATGGCTTTTTTTGGGGGGTGGATTTTTCAGAGTAGTTTCTCTTTTCACTTCAACTCTCAAATTTTCACTGTTTATGACAAGATGGAACTCTTGTTTCATGTTTTTCAGACCTTCGACATTTGCACAAGCTGCAAAACTCAAGAGGACAGCAGCAGCTAAGGAGAGAGAGCTGGCAAAAAGTAATGATTTTTTTTCTAAATTCTACATAGGTCTACTGTTTCTAGTTTGTTTTCATTTCAAACAGAGGTACAGGGGATATCCAAGAGCTGTTCTTGTATGCCTAGTCAAATTACACATATCCCATCTTATGTATTAATGTGCCAGCTTTACGGTTTACCTGACATGAATGATGCTTTTAAGATTTGTCATTAGCCATTCAACGCACTCTTTTGGATGCCCTTTTGTCATTCTTCTCCTGAGAAATTTATCTATCCTTTGTCTGCTGCTGGCTCTCCAATTACACTTCTTTAGTGAACCTGAATTGGAAGATATATACCCATTAAATCTTTCTTTTAGGTGCTTCAGCATTGAAACAAATGGAAGACATTTCGGGAATATATCTTTGTTTCATAATGCCATTAATGAATCTAACATGTGCATCATTTTTTTTGGAATTGATCTTTCGTTCATGTACTTTCTAAGTAACAAATATCACCTCTAGTTACATATTTCCAGACCCAAGTTACTTGAAATTTTGACCTCATCCTTGGTTCTTGCTCTATCATGAGGTTGTTCCTGTATTTTGACTTTCCCTTGTTTATATGGAGCCTCTTATTTCCCCCCACTGCATAGAGAAGGTGTTCCTTATATGATTGGAAACTTCTAAAAAGTGTCGTCTTTTGCAGTTCAAGATATGCGTGGCAAGGAGTTGAAATTGTCATTCAAATCCTACAAAAAGATACTGCTGTTTGCAAAGGTAATACATGAAGACATTTGTATTAGAATTCATGAGCTTTGTGCAGTAAATCTATTGGTTGCTGTAGGTTCTTACATATGGTGTGCTGATTATTTGGTTTTGGCGATTCCCTGTGGCTGCCATATCCGAGAGGCTTGTGCAACCTTTTGGTATTTGTTCTTTTGCCACTCTGTTCATTTTCTTAAAAAAAATTCTCGGTCTGTAATTCAACCGCACATGTCACTCGCAATATGCTTATTGCCAAAGTTTGTTTAAAGTGCTTTTATTAGTTACTAGTTGCTTCGAGACTTTCGCAAACAACATCATTAGTACTTGTTATTTGAACTCGATTGAATGTCAAAGTGATAGTGTAAAACCATGTTTTTGTTTCAGGTAAGATTTTGTCATGGAGAGCTGGAGTTAAACTGAACGACAATGTTTTGGTAATTTGTGTATACTTGTATATGCTTGTGTTTTTAAAGTTGTGATTGATTCCTAGGTGGATTCAGGGCTCTTAGTAGAAGAGCCATTTTGAAGAAGGAACTAGAGGATAAACTTAAGGGCAATTCATAATCTCTAGTCAATCTTTCTCATCAACTATTGAGTTGTTGATTCACTTCAAAATGTTAATGCGGATAAAATCATTTTTGTCTTTCTTCCTTTTCTTGTCATTTTTGTTTGGATAGAGGGTAGTATATATTGTAGTGGGGATGCACAACATGGGGCATTGATGAATTGCATGTTTTCAGGTTGGAATAATTCCATGGCTGATACTATCGACGAGGGTCAGCAAAATTATTAGCCGCAAAGTATTGAAGTAAGCGACCAAGCTTGGGTCGTATGCCCCTGAAGTGGAGCTCCAATGACAACCAAAGCTGCATTTAGAACTAAAGAGTTTTGTATTTGCCTTGTGCCACTGTTTATTTGTAAATGGAAATTGAAATTGCTAAAATATTTGGAGAAAAAAAAAACTTCTTTTTTATTCAAAATTTTCCATAATACAATTACATGAGGTATGCAATTAACTAACGCTCAAAATTGCTTCTAAAAAATACTAACACTCGAAATTAAAAAATAAAAAAAACTAACGCTCAAAATTTCCTATCAACAACACACAAATCAAGCCGTTAATCACTCGAAGGGTTCCGATGTGAACCAATCACTGGTAATTTCACCCAAAATGTCAAATGTTGGATCACCAGTAAGTTCCAATGGGAACCACCCATTATTAATTCCACCCACAAATTCCCAATCTGCGAACCCAGATTCATTTAGCGTCCTTGGATCATCAATAGGCTGTTCTTGATCAGCACCATCCTGTTCGTCCGCAGCAGCATCCAAACCCTGTTCTTGATCAGCATCAGCATACAAAGCACTCTCATGAGGAGTATCCAAACCCTGTTCTTCTCCATCAGATTGTACAAGCTCAATCACTGGTGGTGGGTGGTCATTTTTCATCCTCCCAGAAGAGCCTTGGGAACCAGAATTTTTACAAGCCCGGATTAATTCGAGCACATCCGCATGATTATCAGGCCATGTTTCAAATTTCCCATCTGGGCCAAGAATCAGAGCACATGCCTTGATCCCACAAAGAACCGAGAGCTCCATAGTCTTCTTCTTAATACATTCTTTCCTTCTTTTGAAACTCGGATTCGTCGTCTCCAAAGGGGCTTTTCTTTTTCTAGAAGTCAGTTTCGTGGGTTCCATGGAAAAAAAATCACACCTTTACTTCTACAACAGTGAACAAGCAATTGTGAGAGAGAATTGAGTTGAGGTGCTTTTCAGATTGGCGACAGAGTTTGAAGAAGGAGAAGAGAGGAAGATCAAATCACAACTTTAGCGCTACAACCGTGAACAAGCAATTGTGAGAGAGAATTGAGTTGAGTTTCTTTCTCAGATTGGCCAGAGAGTTCGAAGGAGGAGAAGAGCGGGAGAGACAGAGAAGCGGGAGAGATAAAGATTTATTTGAACATGTTAAGTAACCGTTAGAAACGTTAATATAACGTTGGAGGAAATCAAATGTGCCGGATTTTTGTTACCGGTACTGCCCTCGTCTTATTAGTATATTTGGGGGAAATCAAATGTGCCGGATTTTTATAACCGGTACTGCCCTCGTGTTATTAGTATATTTGGGTATTCATCAGTCGCTGCCGGCCCTGGCGATCCGATAGGGCCGCAGGTAAACCATAGAAATTTGGCTCCAATTTACAAAATTAGGTAATCCCTGTTGGTGATTCAAATCAAGGAATTAGAATAGATGATATTGAATTGAGAATTCTTAATGGTCGAACGAAACAGGGGAAACTAACAAGGATCTAAAGGCTATTAGGTCATGCAGCTTGCGGTGAGTTTTTTTAGCCTGATTGCACATATCTTTCTCTTCTGAATTTTGATTAGAAGGCGTTAGAATATGTTAGAAGATTTCAATTGAAATTTTATGCAACTTTTTGGTGATAGAGTTTTGTGATTGTGTTTTCAGAGCGCTCCCTTTTCAATGTACAAAACACTTTTATGAAATGTTTTCTTATTTGCCTGCAGGTGAATTTGGTTACTGGTGGATTACTTGAAACTGCCATTGGATTCAATAAGCAAGGCTAAACCACCAAAGGTATAGATTTGCTTGTGACCATGCTTCGTATTTTTTGGTTTGCTCGAGATATGCCCTATTTGGTCTTAAGTCATTTCACCCCTTTATGGTTTAGTTTAGTTGCTTGTTGCTCTTAGATATGTAGAATTTCAGTCTCTTCACGAAATTCATTTGTAGCCAACAATTACTTTGATTGTGTTTTATGGTTGGACCATAAGAACTGTTTGTTGGCCAGCAGTGATTGCCAAAAGTTGATATACTGAGTTGGCTCGGCATTCCTCCTTGGTAGTGCAAGGATGATTCGACAATGACGTGCAGAACTTATTTATAATGAGCTGTTTCAAATGGGGGTATATTAATGGGGATTTCAGAGAAGGCTTAGATTTGCCAATTCTATTTGGTATATTGTTCTTTTTCTAATTATGACTCTTATCTCGATTACCTTTCAAATAACTTAATCAAATCATCCATCAGTCTTCAACTGCTGCCGGAGCAATCTTTTCTCTTTTCATATTGTAAATTTTTTTTTTTTTTTGTCTTGCTCCAGGAGCTGTTGCTGTTATGTCTTTGCACTTCCATTGTTTATGAACTAAATAAATCTGATGCAAGATTCACTAGCATTTATTTCAGCTTGCTGGTTCTGAAATCTAGATGGCAATGATGTTGGACGACATTCCAGTCATGGTGTCTTGCAATGCTTTCATACATAACAGGAAGCTGACTTTGATTTTCTACAGGGTAGGTTTCACACCCCAAACACTGGCCAAAGATTAGCGAAATTTCTCTAAGTCAGCAAAGAATTGAAACGAAAAAAAAACAAACGGAACAACTTAAAACGCATGTGATTTTAATGGGCTTAGAGCCCCAAAATACAGTGCAACTTTATTGAATCCCTCTCAACTAGTTACTAGAATTTTCGTTCAAGATTTCACCCCACACTTAGCCAAAATCCAAACCAACTAGCCTTACTTCACTTTATGCAAAACTAGTCTACTCAACCAAAATGAACTAACCCTACAAATGAGGCTCACAATTTCATGTTTGATAGCCCCAAACACGTAGGCTCGGCTAAGCTACAAGAAAAATGGTTACAACCCACGTTTGAAGAAACTGCCAGCATTTTCCGGTCGACCATCCCACGATCTCGACCATTTCACGATCTCGACAATTTCAACACGTTTCCAACAACTTCTACCCACGTTCTCAACCGCTCAACCATTGTTCTAGCCTTAACTCAATTTCGACTCGATCATGTTGCAACTTCCCTCATTTGCCGCAATTGAAGACCAGCCCGTTCGACCGTGTGCGCATTTTCACGCAACTAAATACCAGCCTGCCCAGCCTTTTGCGCATTTTGTCGCACAACTCGAACATCTCTTGGTCATGCCCACAAATTCTCGACACCCGGTGCCTTTGTGCGCATTTCCTCGGCCATGAACGTAGGTTCTCGCAACACATGCCCATTCGTTCACCTTTCCTCGGCCAACATGAATTACTTCTCGGCCAATCCACCAAAGCCAAACTAACTATGCATTCTACACGAACACACAAGTTAGTAATAACAAGGAGATAAAATTAGCCAGCAGTTTTACCGCTAACACTTTAAAGATTTGATGCCCTCATCAAATTTCAAGCCACATCGGTCCAGCAATTCTCGAACCACTGAACTCTGTTTGATTCCCGAACCAAACACTTAGCATTTCTTCGACCAACTGAAGAAGAAACTGGCAATTCAACCTCTGAACTACTCCACACCCCATGGGGCCTCGAGGACATTGAACTAAATTTTCTTTTGTTCAACACATTTCTTCACCTGCATTTGAGAAGAAACAAACGGCCATACTAATTTTCCTCGAACCAAATAAGTACAACTCCAAGGCATCTTCCAATTCCCCACTTCTTGCATCCCATACTACTAAGAAATGGATTCAATGGTTAGGGGCCTCGACCCCAAAGATAGAACTAAAAGAAACCTTACCCACGCCCGAAGGCTACTCGAGCAACTGAATTTCTCCAAAACATACAATGTCATCTGAGGCTTCCTCTACCCGAATTGAGTTTGCACTAGCGACCTGTTCCCTCAACGGACAGTCTCGAACCCGATGCCTCTGTTTGACACACTTGAAACAACCTGTTACCTTCTGTTTCTCACTTGTAGCCAGAGTAGGGATGTTGCCTTTGCTTGGATTCTCAGCAACAACTTTCTCTTTCGCCCATGCCTTGTCTTTCTTAGGCATCTTGGTCGCATCACCACCCATTGGTGCCTGCAATTCAACCAACCCATCCGCCACCTGAAGTGCTTGGGTTAAGTTCCTCACATTTGAGCGATGCAACTCCGCTTGCGCCCACGGTTGCAATCCCACCACGAAGTTGAAGATCTTGTCCGCTTTTGACATGCCTTTAACATCCAACATTAAAGAAGAAAATTCTTTAACATAAGCACGAATAGAACTTACTTGTTTGAGCCTTCTCAAAGACTCCCGCGTCATCCAACTCACATTCGATGGTAAGAACTGAGCCTGCAACTCATTCTTCAACCCATCCCAAGTCTGGATTTTTGGCCGACTATGATCATTGGCCCTTGTCCTCCACCAGAGCTTCGCATCTCCATCGAGTTACATGCTAGCAATCATAACCCGTTCCATTTCCGGCACATGTGCAGCCACAAAGTACTGCTCCATATCCCACACGAAATTCTCAAGTTCCTTAGCACTTCAAACTCCTCCAAAGGCCTTCGATTATGGAACCTTGAATTTCTGACCGAACGAAAAAGTGCTATTGTCAGTTGAACCATTACCGACCACTTTCTTTATCAGAGCCACATCCGTCACCCTTCGTAACTCAAAAAGATCACCCTTCATTTCTTCCCGTGAAATCGTGACATCCAATCTTCTTGTCAAGATCAAAATGTCCTGATTAACCGACTCCAAAGCATCAGACAGCAATGGAGGTTGAGAAGAACTTGAAGAAACCACACCAACTGAAACTTTCCTTTCAAGCTCCCGAGTTCTAGTATCCAAAGACTCAAGAGACCTTCACAACTCATTGATCGAAGCCAAGAAATTCACCATTTCATCATCAGTGCCCATAAGACGAAGCAAACTCTCAATCTGAGACTCAATTCGGCCCACTCGATCCCCCAACGGATTCACCATGTTGAAAACCGATCAACACGCACACTACACTTACAACAACAACGGAGGTAGCCAACGAACGAACCAACCTGCGGCTCTGATACCAAAATTGTCACACCCATAAACACTGGCAAAAAATTAGCGAAATTTCTCTAAAGCAGCAAAGAATTGAACCGAAAAGAACAAACAGAACAACTTAAAACACAAGTGATTTTAAATGGCTTAGAGCCTCAAAATTCAGTGCAACTTTATCGAATCCCTCTCAACTAGTTACAAGAATTTTCGTTCAAGATTTCAGCCCACACTTAGCCAAAATCCGAACCAACTAACCTTACTTCACTCTAAGCAAAACTAATATACTGAAACAAAATGAGCTAACCCTACAAATGAGCAAGGTTCGGCCTATTTATAAGCTCACAATTTCGTGTTTGATAGCCCCAAACACGTAGGCTCAGCTAAGCTACAAGAAAAATGGTTACAACCCACATTTGAAGAAACTGCCCGCATTTTTCGGTCGACCATCCCACGATCTCGGCCATTTCAACACGTTTCCAGCAAATTCTATCCATGTTCTCAACCGCTCAACTGTCGTTCCAGCCTTAGCTCAACTTCGGCTCGATCATGTTGCAACTTCCCTCATTTGCCGCAACTGAAGACCAGCCCGTTCGACCATGTGCGCATTTTCCCACAACTGAAGACGAGTCCACTCAACCTGGTGCGCATTTCCCTGCAACTAAAGACCAGCCCGCCCAGCCTTGTGCACATTTTTCCGCATAGATCGAACATCTCTCGGTCATGCCCACAAATTCTTAACACCCGGTGCCTCTGTGCGCATTTCCTAGGCCATGAACGTAGGTTCTCGCAACACATGCCCATCCGTTCACCTTTCCTCGGCTAACATGAATTAATTCTCGGTCAATCCACCAAAGCCAAGCTAACTATGCATTCCACACGAACATACAAGTTAGTAATAACAAGGAGATAAAATTAGCCAATAGTTTTACCACTAACAGTAGGATTGTAGAGCGATTAGGGGGTAGTAGGAAGAGAGGCTAATAACTGTTTGTGAGAAGCTTACAACATTTTTGGCAGTTCCCAACATTTTTGCTTCATTTGTCATGGTCATCCTAACTCGTGTGTTTCTTAGTTGCAAATAAAGGGCCATTCTATGTTTTTGGGCAAAAGATTAGGATTGAACACAAAGAGGAAGCATTTATTTTCCTGGGACAAAAGACAAATGTGTTTCTCTTGTTAGCTACCGTTAGAGCCAGGGCTTTCTCAACAAGTTTTGGAATCTTTGTTTAATATGCCCACACCCTAGAGGGCTGAACGTGAACCTAACACTATGAACTGGAGCAAAATTGTGAAAAAAAAAAATGACTTCTTGGGGACAAGCTGTTGGATCTTCTGGAGGTGGTGAAGCAATGTAGTGTTCCTCTGGTATGTTTCATTTGCATGCATTTTTGTATTAAGTGCGTGGAATCTCTATGCTCGTATCAATCTCTTAATACATTCTCAACACCATTTTGTATTTACCATACACTGGAATTTATGATTTGCCTTACTTTGATTTTGTTGTTCATGGTATCTTGTTAACTACCATTGAGGAGAAAATGTGTGGTTTTTAAATGATTATGGTTCCATATTTAACCACAGTTATCTTGGGATCCTGTGTTTCAATGTCCTTCCTCTCACTATTTCATTTATCTCTTGTATTTTGCAGTCATGTGTTGTATCGACAAATTGTTTGTACCACCTCCTGGCCAAAGTAGCTTTTTTGCTTACACACCAAAGCGAAACCATGAGAGAAGTACCAATGGATCGTGTAGAAGGAAGCAACATTTGACTTTGCAGGATATGCATTTATACAGTTCTTGTCCACTATATCTTCGAATCATATCTTTCCTATTCCAAGTTAATCTTTACTAATCGCACCTGAATGTTACACTAAGTTTTGTTTTCCCCCTTTCTGCAGTTTGATGTATAAGTGGAGGAAACATTCTATTATGGAACTGAGAATATGCTTTTTTGGCAAAATTTGCGATTTTGGTACGATGATGCTTTTAAATTTTTTTTTTTTGTTGACTAAAGAAGCAATATACCATTGGTTTTTTGACCAAATTAATCCCCTAAATAAATTTGTGGACAAAAAAATAAAAAATGGGAAAGTGTGGCCTAAAAGAGGCCTCTCGGATTTTCAAAATCCGAAATTAGACAAAATCGGATTTTAAAAATTCAAATTCATCAATAAGCCTAATTAAATTAAAAATTACTTAGGGATATTAATGATATTAATTAAATTCGGATTTTGGAAATCCGAAATCAATGGAATTCAGATTTCCAAAATCCGAATCATTAAATTGTTAAACGGATTTTCTCAACAAAGAATGCCCACCACGACTCAGAACAACATGCACCACGTCAAAAATAACTAGGACCACGTCCAGAAACGTCTACATCCATGCATGTGAATTTAAGCTATTTTTTTCACGAAGACAGTTAACCATGTCTCAGAACAACATGCACCACGTCAAAAACAACTAGGACCACGTCCAGAAACGTCTACATCCATTCATGTGAATTTAACCTATTTTTTCACGAAGACAATCCACCACGTCTCAGAACAATATGCACCACGTCAAAAACAACTAGGACCACGTCCAAAAACGTATACATCCATTCATGTGAATTTAAGCTATTTTGTCACGAAAATAGTCCACCACGTCTCAGAACAACATGCACCACGTCCTAGGACCACGTCCAGAAACGTCTACATCCATGCATGTGAATTTAGGCTATTTTTTCACGAAGACAGTCCACCACGTCTCCGAACAACATGCACCACGTCAAAAACAACTAGGACCACGTCCAGAAACGTCTACATCCATTCATGTGAATTTAAGCTATTTTTTTCACGAAGACAGTCCACCACATCTCAGAATAACATGCACCACATCAAAAACAACTAGGACCACGTCCAGAAATGTCTACATCCATGCATGTGAATTTAAGCTATTTTTTTCACGAAGAAAGTCCACCACGTCTCAGAACAACACGCACCACGTCAAAAGCAACTAGCACCACGTCCAGAAACGTCTACATCCATTCATGTGAATTTTAGCTATTTTTTTCACGAAGACAGTCCACCACTTCTCAGAACAACATGCGCCACGTAAAAAATAACTAGGACCACGTCCATAAACGTCTACATCCATGCATGTGAATTTAATCTATTTTTTTCACGAAGACAGTCCACCATGTCTGAGAGCAACATGCACCACGTCAAAAACAACTAGCACCATGTCCAGAATCTACATCCATTCATGTGAATTTAAGCTATTTTTTTCACGAAGACAGGCCACCACGTCAAAAACAACATGCATGACGTTAAATTAAATTAGGACGACGTCCAAAAGCGAATTGGGATTTTATAATTCGGGTTGAATTTGAATTTTGAAAATCCGAATTTCACCCTATTCGGATTTGCAAAATCCGAATTGAAAGAATTTGGATTTTGCAAATCCGAAGTTTTGCGGGATTTGGACAAAAAAAAATCCGGTTTCGGATTTTCTAAATCCGAATTCAATTTTAATTCGAATTTTCATTATACGAATAAAAAAAATCACAATTATACCATTCCATATACCAAAACATCAATCAATAACTCATCAAAATACAAATATGAACTTCAGAATCACAATTCTACCTATTCCATATACCAAAACATCAATAACTCATCAAAACACAAATATGAACTTTACAACACAATTCTACCTATTCCATATACCAAAACAGCAATAACTCATCAAAACACAAATATGAACTTCAGAATCACAATTCTACCTATTCCATATACCAAAACATCAATAACTCATCAAACCACAAATATGAACTTCAAAACACAATTCTACCTATTCTATATACCAAAACATCAATAACTCATCAAAACACAAATATGAACTTTACAACACAATTCTACATATTTCATATACCAAAACATCAATAACTCATCAAAACACAAATATGAACTTCAGAATCACAATTCTACCTATTCCATATACCAAAAAATCAATAACTCATCAAACCACAAATATGAACTTCAAAACACAATTCTACCTATTCTATATACCAAAACATCAATAACTCATCCAAACACAAATATGAACTTCAAAACACAATTATACCTATTCCATATACCAAAACATCAATAACTCATGAAAACACAAATATGAACTTCAAAACACAATTCTACCTATTCTATATACCAAAACATCAATAACTCATTAAAACACAAATATGAACTTCAAAACACAATTCTACCTATTCCATATACCGAAACATCAATAACTCATCAAAACACAAATATGAACTTCAGAACACAATTCTACATATTTCATATACCAAAACATCAATAACTCATCAAAACACAAATATGAACTTCAGAACACAATTCTACCGATTCCATATACCAAAACATCAATAACTCATCAAAACACAATTATGAACTTCAAAATCACAATTCGACCTATTCCATATACCAAAACATCAATAACTCATCAAAACACAAATATGAACTTCAAAACACAATTCTACCGATTCCATATACCAAAACATCAATAACTCATCAAATTACAAATATGAACTGCAAAACACAATTCTATCTATTCCATATATCAAAACATCAATAACTCATCAAAACACAAATATGAACTTCAAAACACAATTCTACATATTCCATATACCAAAACATCAATAACTCATCAAAACACAAATATGAACTTCAGAACACAATTCTACCTATTTCATATACCAAAACATCAATCAATAACTTATCAATTCTACCTACCAAACCTTGTTCGATCTGCTCTAGGATGTGAGATGGGACACCTTCCACACCTCTCCATGTGATCTACTTCCACACCGTGTCCTGACTGTATTCATATAACTCCGCATGAATGGATGTAGACATTTCAGGACGTGGTGCTCATTGTTTTTTATGTGGTTCTAGTGTTCTGAGACGGGTTGACTGTTTTTGTGAAAAAAATCAGCTTAAATTCACATGCATGGATATAGACGTTTCTGGACGTGGTTCTAGTTGTTTTTGACGTGGTGCTAGTTGTTTTGGACGTGGTACTGTTTTTTTTTTCAGAAATCGAATTTTCAAAATTCGAATTATTTTTGGATTAAGAAATCGGATTTGTGAAATCTGAATCTCAAATTGATTAAGAGACTCAGATTTCACAAATTCGAGAGGCCTAAAAATGGTCCACACATTTCATATTCTAAATATTTCCGTCCACACCCCCCAAATTTTGTATTAATTTGAACCGCGCCCCTATACTATTTAAACCTGAAATTTTGGGTTTTTAGGTGGACTATCACCTTGACAAAATTCTAAATTTTCTGTTTTATGGTGTAAAAAGGGGAATGTGTCCCGAGATAACTTGATTGTTGAATTAGTTTGTACAATCTGTTTCGTAGCCTTTTCTATATAGGTTTTTCTCTCCACTCAATTTGATCTGATTTTTTGATTCTTGCTATTGAGTATAGTTTTTATGTTGCACTTTTGATAAGGCGATTAATATCATTCATTACGGAAATCCAGTACAGTGCAGTGAAATTTTATCTCTTCAACTATTCCCTTGTATTTCCTAGGAGGATAATTCAGTGCGTATACCAGATGCAAGTTTATTCATTGTGATATTTCTTTATGTATTTGTAATATTGTTGATACAAGGTTTTTTTTATACATTTATCATGAGAATGTAAATTCCACTCTAATAAAGTATAATTACCACTTGAAATGATTTCTTTTGTGATAATTATACTTTAAACTAAATACTAGATTGTGGGCTCGTGCATCACCGAATTATTTATAACACTAATAATAATTTAAATATTATTTTTATTTATTTTAATGTATAATATTCTATATAAATGTTAAATAAATTTCATGTCATTGTTTTTACAAATGATTTGTATTTCATTTTTTAGTAAATAATTATATTAATAATTTATTTGTTAGTATTATTATTATAGATTTTGTTATATAATAGAGATAATGTTAATGATATTTTAATTCAAATAGGTAATATAAAAATTAATTCATAATAATTATTATAAATATTTGTTTAAAATTCTCACTTTTATATCACATGTTAATTTTTTATTGGTTGGTGATTAGAGTAAAAGAATTGAGTATAAGTTAAAAAAAAAATGGGAAGAAAAATTTGTAAGAGATAAAGAAAGTAAATAGGTTGAGGAAATTTGCTTTAAATTTCTCCCTTAGAAATTAGCAAGATGAGAAAATAAGAGTCAAATAATGATTAGATAGATATGCATAAAAATTAGAATAAAAAATTATTATTTTTCACCCATATTTTTATCAAATAAATATATTTGGTAGTGTATTTGAGAAAATGGTAAAAAATATATATATAATTCTCGTAATAAAATAGGATTGTAAAATAGTAAAAGAAATAATAGTATCTAAAATATTAGAATAAAAAATTTTAGTAGAAAAATAGTTTGGTAAAAATAATAATAATATCCATGGTGATAATAATATATTTTTTTTGTATATGTTAATGGATAAATAGATTAATAGATGTGTTCAAAGTTATATTTATCATAAATATTTATTTTTTTCTTATTTATCTTTATCTAAATTTTAATCTTATTTAATGTAATTCTAATTAGTCTTACCTCTTCGAATTTTATCATCTCATCTCATTATTTAAATTATTTAAAAGATTAGTTTTAAATTACCATAAACATACTTAGTAGTTAATATTTTAAAATTTTAAATGGGATTGATGATAATTTTAGTAATTGATAAGTAAAATTTAAATTTATTGATTGATTAAAAGTGTACTTTGTTATCTTATAGATAAATACTTTAAATTAGATAATAATGATTATTTTTTTTAAAATTATAATAAATGTGAAATTTGAATTGGATATATATTATGTTTATTTGTTAATAATGTGAAATACTTTAAATCAAATTAATGATGCTCTGGGGTAAGACATTAGATAATAATGATTATTTTGTTTAATATTATAATAAATGTGACATTTTTAATTGGATATATATTATGATTATTTTTAAATAATTATAATTATTTAAAAAATATATTATTGATGTTGTGTGTTCAAGAAATTAATGAATTTTAAATTATTAGCTTCATATTATACAATGTTAAATTTTAAAATTAAATTAAGTTTAAAATATAAAAATATAATAATTTATTATGAACGGTATAATATGGAAAAAGGAAACAAATGTGGTTATAATGCTGAATTTAATTGTAATGCATGTGCAAAGTACTACATTAAGGAAAAACGTATTTGCACAATTAGTTAGAATTTATTATTACCAAAAATAATTCAAAAAATTATTAACATTAATACATTATTGAAAAATTAATAAAAAATAATATGCGAAAAATAATTACTACATCGAAATTAAAAAATTATTATTATAATTAATAAAAATTTTAAGAGATAATGGAAGAAGAGTTTAAGAAATATCAAATTTGAAATTGATGAGAATGAGAGAGATTTACATTATTAAAAAATTAATAAAAAATAATTACTACACGAAAAATAAAAAAAATTATTATTACAATTAATACAAATTTTAAGAGATAATGGAAAAATAGATAGATAAAGATCACAATTGGAATTGATGAGAAGATTTATGGAGATAAAGAGTGAGAGATATTTGTTGATTTCTTGTGTAAGCCACCAAGATATCTGGAAAAGAAAACACACAAAAAAAGATGGTAATTTATATATATAATGATGATTGAAGAATTTTTATGAAGAATATAATGAAGATATAAAATAAAACAATAAAATGAAATAATTAAACAAATAATAATTAAATTATGATAAAAAATAAAGTCAAGATCACCAGCAACTTATCCGTCAAGATCACCAATTATGGTGCCAATATATGCTCCCTGATTAAAAAAATGGAATTTAGCAAGATGAAAGATAAGAGAAAGTCCTAGATTTCTTGTGGAAGTCATAAAAATTCATTGAAAAAAAAAACACAAAAACATGTTAATGATTATTTATCATGATAATATATAATCATTTATATATAATAATGAAATATAAAGTAAAATAATTTAAAGAAAATAAATACACATTGAAGATTTGGTATTAGTGAGATAAATTTTGATATCCTTCAAAGACAAAACAATAAACAATTTAAGATTCCAAAAACAATACACCATATTGAGTGACAATAGACAAAATTAATGCAAATTTATTATTATTTATTAAAACTGTAAGAGATTAATACTACATTTGAGGAATAGAGAGGGAGATGAAGGAAAATTGTGGAAGCCATGAATATTTTGGTTGAAAATTTCGTATCTGTGTGGTGTGGTTTGGTGGTGTGGTAATGGATGGTTGATTTTATAATAAAAGTTCAAGAAAATGATATGATTATATTTTATAATTTGAATTGATAGTTGATGATTAAGTTACTAATTGTAATTGATAAGTTAAATTGAATTTGTTGATACATTGAAGAATAAAAGAACGTGAATGGAAGAATTTTTTACTTTTTTATAAGAATACTTGACATATCATCAAAGTTATATCACGTACTCAAATAGTGGACTGGTTGTTGAAAGAATTTTTTCAGGATATTATGCCTTAGTAGAGTAAATGATACCACTAATTTATCATCATCTACTACTAATTTATCATCATCCATTTTCATTACTTGCACCATTTGGATAAAGTTTCACAACAATCATAAAGAAGTAAACATTTTCTGAATAGGAACAAAAAAATTATTTAATATAAAGGATTATAAATGTATCAACTTACAAAATATGGGAGTAGAAAATCAAGTTAACATTGGAGGGAAAATTAAGAATGTGGACCGTCGGATCTTTTGATTGATTTAAACTGTTTAAGGATTTTTTTTTTTTTTTTTTTTTAACCATTGAATCAATATTAACATTGGAGGGAAAATCAAGAATGTGACGAGGCGCGTTGGAGGGAAAATCAAGAATGTGGCGCGCCGGATCTTTTGATTGATTTAATCTATTTAGAGATTTTTTTTTTTTTTACCCATTGAATCAATATTAGCGTTGGAGGAAAAATCAAGAATTTGGTGAGCCAAATCTTTTGCTTAATTTATCTGTTTAAGGATTTTTTTTACTGTTGAATCAATATTAAGGTTGGAGAAAAAAATCAAGAATGTAGCTCTTCGAATCTTTTGATTGATTTAATTTGTTTAATGATTTTTTTACAGTTGACTCAATATTAACGTTGGAGGGGAAATCAAGATGCAGCGTGCAATCAAGGAATGTGGCACGCTAGATCTTTTGATTGATTTAATCTATTTAAGGATTCTTTTTCTTACTGTTGAATCAATATTAACACTAGAGGGAAAATCAAGAATGTGGTGTGTCGGATCTTTTTTTTGTGTTTTTTAAAAATTAGTGACCAAAATCTAAATTTCACAATATCAAGACCAAATTTGTAATTCACTCTAATAATTAACATATAAACACTCATATTTTTAATTCTAATTAATATTAATAATTTAATTAAAATTAAATTAAATTAATTAATACCAATTTTATATTTTTAAATTTATTCTAAATTAAAGATATAAATTTGGTTATGTTCGTTTAATTCACACAATCACCATAAAAGATATAATATAAATTTTTAATAATGAACAAATAAATAATATGAATTTTATTTTTTAAAATTAAATAGTTAAAATGTTAATTATAATTAAATATATATAATAAGATGTTCGGTTTGTTGTTTATGTGTGTAATTTATATGGTGGTCCTAAGACTACCATGTAAATTTACTCTCACCCCAAAAATAGTAATTTTTTGGAATTAATGTTTCACATGCGCGCTGGTCTGGAATGAGAGTTTTAATTTTTTTTAAACTCGCGCAACTTTCAATTTTTGTCCAGCTTTCAATTCTTTTCTTATTCCTTCAATGATTTTTTTCTTTTTCCCTGAAACTTTTTTTTCGTCCGTTTTTTTAAACAATTCAGTAATTTTTTTCTATGTTTTTAAATTTTTTTAAAAAATGATAAAAAACTATTTTTTAATTATTTTTTAATTTATTTTATAATTAAATAATTTTATATATTATGATATGATTTCTTTTGTCTTGTGATATAATATGTGAAGTTTGCAGATACCAATACATGTTATGGTCGTTATGATATCTGTTGTCCGCTGATCTGATGTCTACTATTTTGTGATCTGATGTCTATATAATCATGATTTGATCTCCCTTGTTAAGTATGTTTTAGTTCTATTGTATGATTTCTTTTATATTCTTGATCTGATATTTATAGTTTGTTGATCTGATGTCTACTATTTTATGATCTGATGTCTATATAATAATGATTTGATTCCCCTTATTAAGTATGTTTTAGTTCTATGAGATAATTTATTTTATATTATTGATCTGATATCTATAGTCTGTTGATCTGATGTCTACTATTTTGTGATCTGATGTCTATCTAATCATGATTTGATCCCCCTTGTTAAGTATGTTTTAGTTTTATTATATGATTTCTTTTATATTCTTGATCTGATATCTACTATTTTGTGATCTAATGTCTATATAATCATGATTTGATCCATCTTGTTAAGTATGTTTTAGTTCTATTGTATGATTTCTTTTATATTCTTGATCTGATATCTATAGTTTGTTGATCTGATATCTACTATTTTGTGATTTGATGTCTATATAATCATGATTTGATCCCCCTTGTTAAGTATGTTTTAGTTCTATTGTATGATTTCTTTTATATTTTTAACTGATATCTATAGTCTGTTGATCTGATGTCTACTATTTTGTGATCTGATGTCTATATAATCATGATTTGATCCCCCTTGTTAAGTATGTTTTAGTTCTATGAGATGATTTCTTTTATATTTGTGATATGATATCTGTTGTCCACTGATCTTATATCTACTGTCTTATTTATTTATTTTTTTAAAAAAAGCATTTCTTTTTAAAAGGACGTAAATAAATAAAAAAAAAAGTAGCGCTACAGTATGAGCATGACAAATTTTACTCTATAGCCCTACAGTATATGGATCCGTTTACAGGGGAGAGAGAGGGGCTGAGAAGATGGACAATTGTTATATGGCACCATTTTTTGTTGTCCTATAGGTTCAAAAAAATAAGCACCACTCTCACATATCCCTATTATTGGTGCGTGCAAAAAGACATTTTTGTCAGAACTAATCATCGAGACACTAAAATTTTTGAAATGATCGAATTATCTTGATATTGAAGCGTAAAAACCTTATATGAAACTAGTGTTTTGGAATCATCCATTGTTGGCTTTGTTTCTTGTTATTTATCAGCAAAAGAATGTTCATATCAGTAAAAATCAAAATTCATATTAGAAAAAATCATTGTTTCATATAAAGTAAAATGGAATTTCAAATCAAGAAAAATATTGTTTATATCAAATAGACGTAGGTTTCATATAAATTATAAACAATAAGGGTGATATACAAAGATTACAAAGTTTTACACTTGTTAGAATAGAAGTTTATATCAAGTCAAATATTGTCATACCAAGTCAAAATGGAAGTTCATGTCAGGAAAAGTATTATTTCAAATTAAGCAAAATAAAAGTTCATATCAAGCCAGACATTGTTTCATATTAAACAGAATTGAAGTTCATATCATGCCAAACATTATTTCATATCAAACAAAATGGAAGTTCATATCATGCCAAACATTATCTCATATCAAATAGAATGGAAATTCATATCAAACCAACCATTGTTTCATATCAAGTACAATTAAAGTTCATATCATGGCAAACATTGTTTC
Source organism: Knoxia roxburghii (assembly GCA_030378225.1). Taxonomy (NCBI): domain Eukaryota; kingdom Viridiplantae; phylum Streptophyta; class Magnoliopsida; order Gentianales; family Rubiaceae; genus Knoxia; species Knoxia roxburghii. The sequence goes on along the minus strand of CM059422.1, from coordinate 13,197,951 downwards.
ATATCAAGCAGATGGACGTTTTATATAAAATATAAGGGTTAAAAACTTGATAGACCATTAAACTTATTCAATAGTATACTTTTCGCCACCTAAGTTTTTGACTCAACAAATCAGTCATTAAACATTCAAAATATATTACTTGACATACTTCTGTTAAAAATCAGCAAAAACTATTAGTTTTTGGCAAAAAAGTAAATTTAAATTATTAAAAAATTTGGCTGGTCAATATAAAAATATTCCCAAAAAAAGTAAATTCAATTATTTTTGGTTTGATCATCTTATGGGTTAGTTGCAAACCAGCAAAAATGAAGCGACAGACTGTAAGAAAATTCACATCACAATATCACCAGAAACCACAGTTTCCAACTGACCACAAAACCTGTTCAGATTTCATTCCTAGTTTTCAATCATCTGTAAAATAACTAAGGGGGCGTTTGGTTGAACTCACTGGAATTGGAATCAGAATGGGTACGTTTAAGTCAGAATGTAAATGGGTTTTGAGAATTGAAATTGGTATGATAAAAACTGTTTGGTGCATTAAGTTGGAATGGAACTGATTACTATTTATGATGTTTGGTTAATGGAATGAATGAGTTTGATGAATTGTGAAATACCTTTAATACCCTTATTATAAGGGTGTTGACTTTATCTGTAGAATTATTGACCAAACTGTAGAAAATGTACAAACCTATTTTTAAAACCCGAATTTTTTTTAGAACCCTAATTATTTTTTAAACTTATTTTTTTAAAAATATACTTAAAAAGTCAAATGCAAGACCAAATAGGTCGTGCATTTGCATCATGATACAATTTTATGTATCATGGTGCAAATGAGACCGAAAAGCTCTCGCATTTGGCCGAGGGACGATGAATCAACAGTGGAGATGAAACATTTTTGCTAATTTGCTAAATAAAACATAAAATCTACTATATTCAACAAAGATCCACAACATACCTATGAAATCCACACATAAAGGCAAATGTGAAATCGGTGAAATCAGAAAATGGTTAGATCTTACCTAGTTACAGTAGTGTAGTTGAGCTTTGGAGCTTTGGAGCATAGAGAAATAGAAGATATTGGAGAGCAGCACTGAGGGTTAGGTGAGGAATTTGTGATTGAGAGGGTTTTTTTGTAGCATTCCAGGAGGATTTGAGGTTCCCCTCCCCTAGGTTTCACAAGACCTTTACCGATAGGTTTGGATCACTATTTCATTCCCATTTTGTGTTTTGCCAAACGATTGGATTCGGGTGAGAATGGTAATGATATCCATTCCTCATTCTAAAAAATAACAACCAAAATCCCCCTAAAATTTGGCTATAAATTCACAATAGAAAACCCTTAATTGATAATTGATGATGCATTTAAGGAAACATGGGGCAGTAAGAAAGGATAACAACAGGTTCTATTACACAATGGTGGTGTGTTGTGGTGTGGCAGGGAAAGTAAAAAAACCATTTTTCGGGTACTTATCCCTAACCAATTCACTCTTTTTCCTCTGATTGATTGAACCTATGGCTACTATTAGTATTCATCTAAGTGTATAGCATATCATCTTTCTTGGACTTTCTCTAGCTTAGCAACGCTTTGAGCAACAATTTACTTTTGCCGGGGTTATTCTCAGCATCTTTGGGGCTTCCTCTTTGCGCATCAAGCCGCATCGAAGCTGATTTTTGCGGTTTTGATGGAAACTGATGCAGGAAAAAAAGGGTATTTAAGCACCAAGAAATACTATTCACCAGTAATATCGAAAAAGGTTATACTTGAAGGAATTATCTGCCCGGACCCGATAAAAAATCTCACTTTTGTGCATTGCATTCCAGAATCGGAGATTCTCAACCGAACCCTAATGCTCGCATAATACGATTCAAACCCTTTTGAAATATCACACGAGCACCAGATCTTAGTTCTACTCTATTCGATTTATCACGCATTCAAAATAATTCTAATTAGAACGGAAGGAAAAGAATTAACCTTTGAAGCGTGAACTCAAGGATTCGCTTGTATGACTCTGAGACGCGTTTGGAAACCGTGTGGGCAGTTATCTACCAAACGAACGGATCAACAAAACGAACCAACACTAAACTGCAATTCACAGCCACCAGAAAAACTGGGCTCCCACCGCTGTGCGTGGATCGACGCGCCGCCGGGTGACTGCCGCTTGCCGCGCGTGTAGTCTACGCGCTGTCAGAGGTCCGTGATGAACTCCGCCACCGAGAGAAGATTTCCGACTTCGAGGGAGAGTTCTTGGGTTCTGCGCCTGAGACTCTCTCTCTAGGATTTCTCTCTCTAAGTTTCAAGAACTATAAAAGTTGTAAATTGTATGGTGTCTTGTTTATTGCTAATCCCTTGTCTATTTATAGAGTTACATAGGAGACCTTAAGTGGGCTTGAGTTAAGCCTTTCTTGTTGGGCTTTGGATTTACTAATTTCCTAATCTCAATTAATTACCAAATCCAATTTGTTTCCAAATCCAATTAGTTACCAAATCTAATTAGATTTCCTAATCTCTTGGATTTCGTAATTCTAATTGAACTGTAAGACTTAATTAATTAATTTCACTTTGTCAATTTACTAATTGACCTTTAGGATTAATTAATTCTACTTTATCAATTAACCCAACACATAATTAATCATACTACTAACGAATTAATTATTGAATCACTACTCAAACCGAAATTGCTTCCGAAATCACTAATTAATTAATTATTTATTCTCCCTACGTCAAAGATATAGTGCTCGTCAATTTATTAATTTACTGATAAATTAATTCATCGACTTTTTATTATCCAAGACTAGTACCACTTGACTTTATTACTATACCGGACATAAAGTCCACTGTCCAGATTCAGTATAATAAACCTTTCAAGTTCATCTCGAGAGCACCATCACCCCGGACGCACCGATACGTGGTTTCCTTCGACTCGCAGTGACACACCAAACAACTAAACACGTGTAGCCAACCTATCGAGACTATAGGCTTTAAGCGACCACACTCTTTGGTAAATCAAACTACGCAATGCTCAATCCTCGTGGTCATTCTCATATAGGGATTAAGAGATTGAATACAATGCTTGAATTAACTACTAATGAACAGTACAAGTTAATTCAATCCTAAACGGTCATGCTCAATATGCCCCATGCATATCTATATGATTCAATTAGTCTAGACCAATTAATCTCATAATCACATAATGACTTAAACCAACAGCTTATCCAAACTGTCTCAATCACGAGCCTAATTTATATATCAAGACTTCAATCGACGACGAGATCTACTGTGCTACACCTGACACCTCATCATCTAGTCACACGATATAATTGGACTACATATGTAAAACACAAAGTATTTAACTAAAACATATAACTCGATATAAATGAGAAATAGTTTTTCATACAAGCTCAGCTTTTCAGTATTCAAAACTAACAATACTCTCACTGGAGCTAGGAGATCAAAACATGTACAGAAGGATTCAGAAACTAACATGTTTTCTAAATGAAGGGTTTGTAGTGGTTGGTCGATTGGATTTGCAATAGAACTATTCAATTTCAGTTGCTTATAACCCCGGTCTTCATAGGGGCAAAAAAATCGAAGAGAAAATTTTTTGATACGAACAAAAACAATAATTGGGGTGGGGAGAAGGGTAGGACCTGCTGAGAAGGGAAGCGTTGAAGGACTATTTCCACAGCCGGCCACTACTGAAATGTGAAAGGGGAGGAGAAAGTAAAAAACAGATTTGGGAATATTTGAGTCAAATATTTTTTTCGTTAAGTTAAAGATTATTTTTAACAAAAGTAAGTCAACTACTATATTTTGAGACTTCAATGGCTAATTTGTTGAATTACTATGGAATAAGTTTAATGGCCTGTGAAATTTTTAACCCAAAATATAAACAACACTGGTACAATACACAAAGACTATGGCGGTTTTATATCAGTAAGAAAAGAAGTTCATATCAGACAAAACATTGTTTCATATCAAGAATAATCAAAGTTCATATATGGCCAAATATTATTTTATATCAAGCAATACTTGCACAACCAGCACCTTGAAATTAAAAACCTACGCTTGATCAATAGATTGAGAAGCAGAGACATAGAGAGAAACAATGGAGGAGGAGAACATAACAAATGACGAGATGAAGACGACAACATATTAGGATAGAAGCCAAACCCTATGCATGGATCAGAGACAAAGAGAAACAATGCAAGAGGATAAGAGAATAAATGATGAGAGGAAGACGATGATGGATCAGAGAACAAATAACTCAACTAGGAATCTCCGACAATAGATATGGCATGAGGTTGAGGAGGATAAATTTTCATTTGCAGCGATGGAGGTGATGGAGGATGACGACGGAGGCGATGAAGGATGAGGATGATGCGATGAAGGACAATGATGGAGGCGATGGAGAATGAGGATGAAGATAGAGGATGATGCCATTGAGGATGAGGATGAGGATGAAGAGGAGTTGCAGTTTTTTGTTGGGCAACAACGATGGTGAAACCAAGAAGACGGTGAAGGCTGGTGCATAGGATTAAAAGAAGGAAAATGTTAACAAAAAAATTGGGGTCCGTCTAAAATAAAAAAAAAATACAAAATAGAGTGGGTACACTTGTAAATGGTGCTTTCTCACAACATCCTTTACAAGGTCTGTTAAAACCCTGTTGCAAACTCTAGTCACAAGCCCGTGAATTTCCTTCACCGCAATGGGCCAGTTCTCCTGAAAATACTCAGGTTGAAACGCAACACGACAATTATTGATCAATTTGAGACAATTTACAGCCTCATCGACATACTTACTTAACACCGAAGGATGCAAATACGAAATATAAAATCAATCTCTTAAACCCTTGTCGCTTAATTCATAGCTATAATGTCGGAACCTATATAGATTCACAAGGATCGTGCCAGAGGTCAATAGCAAGGCTAGAGAAAAGTGCTCTATCCATTGCAGGAAAAGCATTATATTCTTGCATAGTAATCAAAATGTTTAGCATCCATGGTTATGCCAATTTAGATTGAATAAAACAAATTTTTTTTACAGGAAAAGTAAGTATTTTAAACAATATCGCGCTACAATATCATAATTTTTTTAATACAAATATACTACACAATATTGTCATGTTATATATGATGTATTCATATTTGAGTATGGTAAAAAAATTGTGTTTAATTTTTATTTTTTTCTCTATCACATGTTAATTTTTTTTTATCTTTTTACAAATACGAAATTATATATTAATTTATGATTAAAAATATATTTTATCACTCATAAAATAGGTTTATTTTTATTTTTTGTTTTAAAAATAATAGAAAAATCTATTTTTATTTTTAAAACTTGCAAGAGAAACAGCGCGTATATCCTGTACACTGTGTACATGTACCTATTACTATATATAGTAATTTTTTGCATGACAACTGTACACTTACTAAATATAGTAAGTTTTGCCTACGCGCGCGCCTTTTTTTTTTTTCCGCGCTGAGTGAACAACGTCTTCGGTGAGTCAACAACGTCTCAGAACAACTGCCGCAACGTCCAAAAAACAACTGCCGCAACGTCTACATCCAGGCATGTCTACAACGTCTCCTAACACTAGCACCACGTCCGAAACAACTAGCACCACGTCCAGAAACGTCTACATCCATGAATATAAATTTAAACTAATTTTTTCACAAATACAACTAGAACTACGTAAAAAACAAATATAACTACGTCCAGAAACATCCTCATCCATGCGTGTGAATTTAAACTGCCTTTTTTTTACAAAGACAGTCCACCACGTCTCAGAACAACTAGAACCACGTCAAAAACAACTAGCACCACGTCCATAAACGTCTACATCCAGGCATGTCCACAACGTTTTCGCTGAGTTAACAACGTCTCAGAACAACTGCCGCAACGTCCAAAAAACAACTGTCGCAACGTCTACATCCAGGCATGTCTACAACGTCTCCTAACACTAGCACCACGTCCGAAACAACTAGCACCACGTCCAGAAACGTCTACATCCATGAATGTAAATTTAAACTGATTTTTCACAAATACAACTAGAACCACGTAAAAAACAAATAGCACTACGTCCAGAAACATCCTCATCCATGTGTGTGAATTTAAACTGCCTTTTTTTTACAAAGACAGTCCACCACGTCTCAGAACAACTAGAACCACGTAAAAAACAACTAGCACCACGTCCATAAACGTCTACATCCAGGCATGTCCACAACGTCTTCGCTGAGTCAACAACGTCTCAGAACAACTGCCGCAACATCCAAAAAATAAATGTCACAACGTCTACATCCAGCCATGTCCACAACTTCTAGTAACACTGCCGCAACGTCCACCTACGTCCAAAAAACAACTGCCGCAACGTCAAAAAAAATCTATATCCAGGCATGTGAATTTAAGCTAAAATTTTCACATAACACCATCCACAACGTCTCCTAACACTGCCGCAACGTCCCTGCACGTCCAAAAAACAACTGCCGCAACGTCCAAAAAACATACTTAACAAGGGAGATCACATCAGGATTATATAGATATCAGATCAGAGAAAACTAGACTTCAGATCAACAGAATATAGATATCAGATCAAGAATATAAAAAAATCATACAGTAGAACTAAAACATGCTTAACAAGGGAGATCAGATCAGGATTATATAGACATCAGATCAGCGAATACTTAACATCAGATCAAGAATATAAAAGAAATCATACAGTAGAACTAAAACATACTTAACAAGGGATATCAGATCAGGATTATATAGACATCAGATCAGCGAATACTTGACATCAGATCAACAGACTATAGATATCAGATCAAGAATATAAAAGAAATCATATAGTAGAACTAAAACATACTTAACAAGGGAGATCAGATCAGGATTATATAGACATCAGATCAGCGAATACTTGACATCAGATCAACAGACTATAGATATCAGATCAAGAATATAAAAGAAATCATACAATAGAACTAAAACATACTTAACAAGGGAGATCACATCAGGATTATATAGACATCAGATCAGCGAATACTTGACATCAGATCAACATACTATAGATATCAGATCCCGCAACGTCCGACAACGTCCCGCAACGTTCTAAAATACAAAGCAGCAACGTCCCACAACGTCTAGTTACGTCCCGCAACGTCCAAAAATACAAAGCAACAACGTCCCAACGTCAAGTTACGTCCCGCTACGTCCAAAATACAAAGCAACAACGTCCCCCAACGTCTAGTTACGTCCCATAAGCGGGAAAAAATAAGAAGCAACCCATTTCACATGAAAGTGCCAATACCTCACAGAAACCATTTATATATCATATTTCGGAGTAACATAGCATTATTTGAATAAGAAAACACGGATATAACATCATTAATACATTACCCAACATCAAATCGTGAAAATAAGGTTCCATAAATTTATTAAATACAGTTCATACTTTATGATGTGGTGATTTTTTAAGAAGAATAAGTTATTTTTGAAGAAGAATGAGAGATTTTTGAAGAAGAAGAAAAGATTTTTGAACAGGAAGAAGTGATTTTTTAAGAAGAAGTAATTTTTCCGTTGTATTTGGTTTTGTTCGTCGGAAAAAATAATCGTCGATCTCTGTTAAATCTGTGTTTGAATGAAAATTTTGATTAAATGCGGTTTCGAATGGAGTACGACGAAGAATAATAACTGATTTTTTAAGAAGAATAAGTGATTTTTTGAAGAACTGGATTTTTTAGAAGAACAAGAGAAGAGTGTGTATCTCACTCTCTTATAGTGAGAGTGGTGATGTGTTACTAGGTACATGTACCACTAGGTAGAGGATATAATTTGCGCAAGAGAAAATGAGTAAAGATTTTCCGAAATAAAATAAAAGGAGAGATCAATTTAGCGAAAAAACCTCCCAAAAGAAAAACAGCTGGAAGAACAGAAATGGGTATCGTAAGCAGAGTGGGGGATTGGGGATTTAAGGCCTTCACGGCGGGCCTAGGAGTCGCCACCATCTTCCTGGCCGGCACTTTTTCCGTCAATGTTTATCGCGGCCTTGCTTGGCACTCTGCCCAATCGGTCCGTCTCTCGGCATACTCTTTCTCTTTTCTTGTGTACATGCTCGTATAATGTTAAAACCCTAGTGCTAGAGGCTGGAGCTATTGTTGTTTCGTTGACTGTCCGGAGAAATCATTTGGTTTTGAAGTTTATAGAAATTCTGAATGGATAATGTTGAGTAATTGATTGATTCAACGCAATTTGTTAGGATCGAAGGGAGTGTAGGAAACGGTAATGCTAATTGTAAGGAGTTTTATTGACTTAAAATTTCTGAGCGCCGACTTCATGAGACAACAGTAGGTGATTAGTTAGTGATAGGAGAGGGGTGACAAGTGATTAGCAGGAAAAACAGAGTTTAAATTAGGATATTGTTAATTTCGGATGAATGGCATGGAAGAGGATTCATAAAATGATGACCTCAAAAGTAAGCAGGTTAGTTCCAATGAGAAAGAACAGGTTTGAGACTAACCTAGTCCTAAGGGAACAAAGGACTCATTATTAGCTGTGATGCAATTTTTGAATTGTTTGTTGTAGAAGGGGTTCTCTTTTCTGATCTTTCCCTTGTTAGGATGGATGCAATTGCATTCTGACCTTAAAGGTTCTGTTTAAAATAATAAATTTAATCTGGTAAAGATAATAACTGAAAGCTTCTTCAAAAAAGTGGATTCTAGAAGTTCCCAGAATGACTGGTTTCAGGTCATTAGAAGTTTTAATTATTATATTTTGGCTGACGCTTTTGTATATTGTTCATTTTGGGGTTGAGGGATTTTTCTTGATGAAATTTTAAATATTTGGAAAAGACAACTCATTGTTGTTGACAATGGAAACATGATTTTCTAAATGATTTTGATTATTTCGAATGTATCATTAAGAGTGGCATGCTTGTAGGCTGATTACAGTCTGTATAGTTTGGAGTTGATTCTTAATGTGAAACTGAACAAAAAAGCGAGATGTCGTTTCTGAACTTGGGACATGAGTTTTTATCAACTTCAAAATCTAGTATGGCTCCTAGTGGACTCATTTTGTAAAATTTTAATACTTCATCCAATCATTAATCTCCTTTATTGAAAAAAACATGAAAATTGCAATATTGTCGAATATCAGGTATACAATGGATCATTGTTGCTGCAGTTAGTGACTTTCATAATTAAATATCAATCTCCGTTTTTTAAATCAGTTTTAAAAAGTTGAGCTTCATTGTAAGGCTGCATACATTAGGCCTTAATAACCTGACCCTTCTTTGACTCTTGCACTTGAAGGAGCTTCTATGCATTGGGTGGCACCTCCTTTTTTAATTTTGACAAATTGCCTTGTATAGTATACTGCTGCCCTATCTATTGTAATATTATATCTAAACCAAATAGGTTTGGAATCCATACCCCGCTCTTTTCTGTTTTAATTATATTCTATTATTACAAGGACTTAAATGGTTTTAGGATTATCCAGGAGATCTCACTTCATATGCCATCTTTATCTGTCTTTAGGAGTATTGCACGCTTTTCATAAAAATTCCACAATTGTTGCTTTATTACGAAAATGTCATTTCGATATATTTGGCCCCGGTTCTCTTTCTTTCTGCATGTGTAGAAATTCCACGCTTTTTACCTGATCCAAGAAACAAAAATGGACTTGGTCATAAATCCTGATGCTGTTCAGATTCTTGGTTATCATAAGTAGAACAGATCCTTGGCTGTCATTATTGAAAAATTATAAAATGCAGGTTATGGATTGATTGACATTTGGAACAAAACCACCAAATGCCTGTCTTTCATTTTTAAGCTCTAGACTGTGCTTAATGCAATTTAAAAATCAGTGGTTGGTATCTGGCATTATTGCAAAAATTTCATGGCCTTCCTGGGAATGACTCGTTCTTGCTCATTAATGAATTTCAAGATATTCTGCAGGGTTTGTAGGACACTTAAATCTGAATTTGGGGAAGCATGCATATGTAACGTCTATGATTGTTTGTCCTTAGCAAACTGCAAGTGCATGTATATGTTTTGTTCCTTTTGCACGCAAATAGAATTGGACCTAATAGTTATTCATTTGTTTATTTCTTCAGTTGTCTTTTATCACACTTTATTGCTCCATATCAGCTGGACGTCTTTTCTAAAAATGTAGATTTTTTTGTACTCCCTCCATCCCAGAATAATAGTCCTGTTTGATTTAACAAACCGGACTATTGTGTTGGAATGGTGGTAGGTATCAATTAGTGTGTATTAGGCTTCTATGTCTTGTTTGCCTTTTCAGTCAAACATTTAATCACCCCTGGGTTTAGGGTTGCATTACATTTGCATCAGCTGCTAAACTCTGAAAATTGAGGTTAAAATTTTGCTGGAACCCACTTGGTTATTTCCTCTATTATAATAGTTGACTCATGTTTTTTTGGTTACGTGTACCCTTTCCTCTCACCCGCAACTCATACCTCCCTCTCTTAAATTATGCTTCTGCAGTTACAATGAAGAAGGCTACTGTTGTTTAAACCTAGTGTATCATGATCATTAGTGATGCGTTAGAAGAAGAAAAAAATTTATTTTCACTGCTGTTTCCTGCAATATTACCCATCTGTGTTGGCTGGATGTTATATATGTACAAACTCCAACCCCATTTACTTGTCATTTGCTGATTTACCTTAATGTTTTGCTTCCATGCTGAAGCTGTCTTGGGTTCCCACATGGCTTGCGTGACATGATCCTATTTTTTGGCAGAAAATTGAGAAATTGGAGGCCGCTGATCAGAAGCCAGAATGAACCAAAGCGGGTAAGAGGTATGGGTGAGCATTTGCATGCATCTATAGTTGGTAAGATGTCGAAGCATCAGTAAATCCGTTGGTAAGCCTTAGAGATAGGTGTTCCCGGTCTGAACTCCCTTGTTCCATATAGGTTTATGCATACCTCTTTTTCCATTTAGATATGTAAGATTAAATTTAGTTAAAATGGCTGAAAGGGTAAGAAGATTTCTCTTTGGAGAAACTGGTTCATCTAGGTCTGCATCCATCATGGCATCATCATCTGCATCTTCATCATATTTATCTATCCTTAATTCACATGAATTAATTCAAGAAGCTCTGCCAAGTAGGAGTATTTCTACTGTTTACTCTCAAGGACTACTTGAATTTAATAAAGCTTATTCTATTAAAATCCATGAGGAGATTCATCCCATGGAAGAAGATAAGAAAACAATTTCGTTATTAACTAATACTGCTATTACCTATTATCTTACTCAAGGTTATCGTTTTATGCATTTTGGTTTAATACAAATTGCTTTACATCCTTTAATGAAGCGTGGGGTTGATACTCCTGTCTTCATGGCATTACGTGATGATCGTTTACTTCATTATAATGATTCTATTCTTGCTTTAGTACAGACTAATTTATGTAATGGTACTATACGGTTTAATTGTGCTCCTAATTTCTCTGTTAGTTTAATTGATCCAACAATTATGCAATCTCTATTATTAGATATACATGTTACTAATAAGAAAATGGATCCGAAAGCTGATAAATTTGTGTTAATTTATCGTATTTATTTTAAATTAATGAAATCTATTATCCCTGCTGCTTTAAAATTAAAACCCACTAATGAAGGAGATTCTGTTTTAGTAATCGCTGATTCTGATAATACTCATACTCAAACTCCTAGATTGCTAGCTCGTAATGAAATAACTATTCCTAATGAACTTTTAATTGATCGTCCTATAGTATCCCAAAGACATCCAGTCAGAACTCAGGCTACTATTGAAGAACTCACTGATAATAAAATATTATTAAAATTTGATAATATGCTTTCTAAGTCTTCCTCGTGCAGGTATCCTTTAGAAAATCGACCCAGGTATTCAGTAGATCTCCCTAGTACATCTCATGAACCTTCTAGGTATTCATACACTCATACTGATCCTAAGCTTAAGTTTACTTCTCCTTTACCAGAAGTCATTCCCGATTCTAGTTCCTCTGTAGGTTCTCCTACTCATTCCCAAATGAAGTTTTCTGAAATTAATATGTTGAAAAAACCTTTTTCCATAGATAAAGCTTTTCTTAATAAAAATTATTTTTCTCCCGAAAATAATGATAAACGTTCATGGTTTGAAAAATTTGTTGAACAAATTATTTCTAAGATAAAAGACGAATGGGTAAATGATATCACTAAAAAACAGATTAATTTTCCTTTCTTTACTTGGTTAGATTACTATTTTCAGAAAGAAAAAATAAATTATAAAAATATACCTACAATTAATGCTCAGACTAATTTATATAAAAAATGGCAACTGGTAGATAATAATACTATTTTGTCATCTATTCATCCTCCTTTACAGTCAATTAAAATAAATACTAAAGAAGGCGAAATAATTGCTTCTCCCTTTAAAAAAGGTAAAGATAATAAAGAAGCAGTTGATTCAGAAGATATAAAGAAAATTTATCAACAGAATAATTATTCTAATCAGATATTACAAACCATTTCTCAACAAGTTGATTTAATTTCTGTAAAATTGGATAATAAGATTAATAATTTTCCTAATGAAATCTCTAAATCTTTAGTAACTCCTTCACTTCCTAGAGAATTCGAACGAGAAATTTCTTTAGTACAACGAATTAATTTTGCTATTGACGGTAAGCCTAATACTGATTCTTCTTCTTCTGCTCTAAGTCAAATAGAGAAACAATTCAGTGGTCTTAGAATTAACGCTATTAATCGTACTGCTCCGCGGGATGATTCCTCTAGTAGTTCACATACTTCCGAATCTGAACAACATGAAGATATAGAAGAAATAGAAAATCAATTTTCTGATAATCCTCCTTTAGAGTTAAATAGAATATCCAGACGTCCTTATAAAAAAACCTATCGTAGAAATACTTGGTCTAATAGAGATGTAATGAATTATCATAGTCGACCTACTCCTCCTGATATTCAATTTGAAGAAAGAAATAGGTTTAATACGAAATCGTATGATGGTAGTGCTTTATATGAGTGGAATATAGATGGAAAATCTGAATATGAAATTACTAATACTTTGCATGAAATGGGTACCGCTAAAGTAGCTTATAAATCTAAGTATCCTCAGATTACTGAAAGACAAATTGCTTCCTGTTTTGTTTTCGGTTTTACAGGTCAACTAAAAAATTGGTGGGATAATATGTTTACTCCTGCACAACAAATGGAAATTTTAACTCATCAAACCATAGTAAATCGTGAAATAACAATAAATGATGAAGTAATTAGGACCACAGATTATGAATCTGATGGTGCAAGTTATTTAATATATACTCTTTCCATGCATTTTGTTGGTAATCCTAGAGAAGAATTAACTAGTTTAAAAATTTCTTTGACTAATTTACGTTGTCCTTTGTTTAAAGATTATTTTTGGTATAAGAATACTTTTCTTACTAATGTTTTACGTAGACCAGATTGTAATCAATCTTTTTGGAAAGAAAAATTCATTACTGGTTTACCTCCTTTATTTTCTCAAAAATTAATTACTAGTTTAATGAAAGAAATGGGTACTGAAAATTTAGATTTATCTAATATCGCTTAAGGACAATTATTTGCATTTCTTAAGAAAGAAGCATTATCTATCTGTCAAGATTTTAAATTACAGCGAAAATATGGACTGGAGAGAGAGGAATTGGGAGCCTTCTGTCAAACATTTGGTATAACAGGTATTCATCCACCCTCTACTCAAGAAAAAGGTCATAAAAAGATTAGGCAATATCATCCTAGTAGTAAATACAAAAAGAAAAATAAATATAATCCTGATTGGTCTCATAAAAATGAATTTTATAGGAAGAAAAAGAAATTTAGAAAAGGTAAAAAACCTGTAAAATATTATAAATGTGGAAAGATAGGTCATATAGCTCCTAATTGTAAATTAGAAAAGAAAATTAATGTTTTATTTTCTGAAGAAACTGAATTAAAAATAAATTAATGTCTATATTAATTAATTCTGAAAAAGAAGAAGAAGATTATTATTCCTCCGATTCATCTAGTTCAGTAGATAGTAATGAATTTTGTGAATGTAAAAAGACAATTAATATGATGAATAATTCTAATAAAAATAATTTAAATAAAGAATTACTATTTGATATAATAAAAGAAATAAAAGATGATAATGTCCGTAAAGATTATTTAGAAAAGTTAAAAAGTTTAGTATTACAAGAAAATAATCACATGCTTGATATTAAAGAACCCTTTAGTTTAAATAGTTTAATTGATAAATATAAACATGAAGATACTTTTGGTTTTCGAAAAAGTAATAATATAAAAGAAGAAATAAAATTACTTAAAGATGAAATTAGAGAAATTAATAACCAATTAAATGAATTAAAATTAAAAGACTTAGAATTAGAAATTAAAATATTATTAAAAGATCAGTTTAATATTGCATCTACATCTGGCATAATAAAGGACGAAGAAATTCACATAGCCGATAATATTCCTGATGATAAAAATTTTTTAAATTTAATTAATAAAGTAAAAATCGAAAAGTGGTATGTTCTCGTGACCATTGGGGTGGAGGATTGGACGACTACTTGTGTAGCAATGCTTGATAGTGGTGCCGATCAATCCTGTATCAGCAGAGGTATAATTCCAGATAAGTATTTATCTAAAACAAAAGAAAAATTATATGCGGCTAATGGACTAGAAATTGATATATATGCTGAATTGAATAATGGTTATATTTGCAACAATGGTTACTGTTTTAAACATTCCTTTTTAATACTTGAAAATTTTACTACTGATGTTGTTTTAGGTAATCCTTTTTTATATCAAATTACCCCTTTTACTAAGCATACTGATCATATCTCTGTTAATTTATTAGGTAATGAACTAGTATTTCCTTTTATTAATCCTATTCAGAAAAAAGAATTAGAACTACTTCAGACTAATTCCATTTACAAACAAATTTGTATGATTAATAAGAAAAAGAAAAGTATAATGTTTTTAAAAACAGAATTAGAATTTACTAAAATAGAAGAACAATTATTAAAAGAAGATGTTAAGATAAAAATTGATAATTTAGAAAAGAAATTTCAAACTTTAGTTTGTTCAGAAAATCCTAATGCTTTTTGGAATAGAAAAAAGCATGTTGTATCATTACCATATATTAAAGAGTTTAATGAAAGAGAAATTCCGACTAAAGCTAGGCCTATTCAAATGAATGAAGAATTACTTAAGTTTTGTAAACTAGAAATTCAAAGTTTAATGGATAAAAATTTAATTAGGAAATCACAATCCCCTTGGAGTTGTGCTGCTTTTTATGTGAATAATCAGGCTGAAAAGGAACGCGGAGTTCCTCGATTAGTGATTAATTATAAACCCTTAAATAAGGTCTTACAATGGATAAGATATCCCATTCCTAATAAAAAAGATTTACTAAAAAGACTTCATAGTGCTAAAATATTTTCTAAATTTGATTTAAAATCAGGTTATTGGCAAATACAGGTTAATGCGAAAGATAGATATAAAACGGCTTTTACTGTTCCTTTTGGGCATTATGAATGGAATGTTATGCCATTTGGTTTAAAAAATGCCCCTTCCGAATTTCAAAGAATAATGAATGATATTTTTAATGATTACTCCAATTTTGTAATTGTTTACATAGATGATATTTTAGTTTTTTCGGATAATATTAATCAGCATTTTAAACATTTTAATCTTATGTTACATATCATTCAGACTAATGGATTGGTAATTTCTGCAAAGAAAATGAAATTATTTCAAACTAAAATTAGATTTTTAGGACATGATATTCATCAAGGTAAAATGCGACCAATTCAAAGAACAATTGAATTTACTACTAAATTTTCTGATGAAATTATGGACAAAAATCAGTTGCAAAGATTTCTTGGTTGTTTAAATTACATTGCTGATTTCTTTCCTAATTTAAGAACCATGTGTGGTCCTTTATATGAGAGATTACAGAAAAATCCTCCTGCCTGGTCAGAAATTCATACTAATTTAATTAAACAAATTAAAGAAAAAATAAAAACTCTTCCATGTTTAGGCATACCTCATCCAGATGCATTCATGATTATTGAAACAGATGCATCAGATATAGGATACGGCGGCATACTTAAGCAAAAAATGCATTCATCTGCATTAGAAGAATTAGTATGGTATCATTCGGGCATATGGGCAGGGCCACAAAAGAATTATTCTACTGTTAAAAAAGAAATTTTATCAATTGTATTATGTATTTCTAAATTTCAAGATGATTTGTATAATAAGAAATTTTTATTACGTGTTGACTGTAAGTCAGCCAAAGAAATTTTACAAAAAGATGTTAAAAATTTGGTTTCAAAACAGATTTTTGCTAGATGGCAAGCTATACTTTCTGTTTTTGATTTTGATATTGAATTTATTAAAGACGAAGATAATTCTCTTCCTGACTTCCTTACTCGTGAATTCCTTACAGGCCGCATCCATGTCTAAAGATCCAGGAAAACCCAAGACTCCTGCCGATTACATAATGTCTAATACTCCTAAACCTTCAAGTCCTTCCATTCCGTCTAATGATTTTCCACCTTTAACTTATACTAATGCGGTTCTGTCTCCTTCTGCAAAATTACAGTCTACTCCAGCTAATCCTTCCTCTTCATCTTCCTCTTCGTCTAATGCTGCACCTTACATTCCCAAAACTGAATTTGAATATATTATGCTTACTCATTACAAAGCTCCACCTGAGAATAATGATGTGAAAAATTTCTGTTCTAGACTTTTCCTTCCGAATAATCCTTGGATTACCGATGACATTTCCAAAACCCAAGCCTACTATGAATTAATTCTTGTTGATACTAAATCCGTTGAAATCACCCATTACCCTGATAAGAAAGATTCCTCTAGAATTGCCTACTCTAAATTTATAATTCAAAAGATAATGAGTCCCCGAGAGTTTCCTTCGATTCATGCTCGTAATTCTTTTTCTATTCCTTACATTCCAGATGGTTTTAATTATGCTGATTACATTTTGGCTTTTTATCGGTGTCTTTATTACCGATCTTTTAATCATTCTTGGTTTATCAGTTTTTCCCCCAATTTTAATAAAAACGTGCCTATGTGGGTCTACGATTGGTGGAAATTACTGGGAGCCATTCCTGCTATCCTGCCTCCTCAAGCTGCCATGGGTTTTCAAACCTACAAGAAAAAAATGTAGGTTAGAAGACTACCAGTCTAATTTTCTATTCCATGCTGAATTTCGGGTCCCGTACATTCTTGCATGGAGTTTCCAGATTAAACAGACTCAACAAGGTTTTCCCTGCAGTTTAATCAGACAGATTAATGTTAAATGGTGGGTACAGTTTAATGAACAACAATGCAGTGCCCAGACAGTGAATAAATTTTTAGAAAGTGGTGAAAAATTTAAAGCAATAATTTCTCAAGTTTCCAGAAGCATTCCTTTGCAAGATCCCATGACTCCTAAAACCCCTGATAAAAGTAAAATTCCATTGCCCAAGAAAATTGTGACTCAGACTCCTGCTCAGATTCCTGCTCAGACTCCTGCAACGACTCCTACTCAGTCTCCTGCATCAACTTCTGCTCCAACCAATTTGACTAATGAACAAGGATTACAAGACTATCTGAAGTTCTGTATCCAAACTTATAAAGAATTCCAAAAAATTGAAAGTGGAGAACTTGATCGAGCAGCTAAAGCACGTGAACAAGACAGTCAAGAAAAGCATGCTCTAATAGTTCAAAACAGTCAGATTCCTCCAGATAATACTGATGATTTTGACCCATTTGGTGGGCCGATGTCTCAAGACCCCTTTGATTTTTAAATGTTCTATAATTATTGTAATAGACTAGTCTCCAATGACGTAAGTACATGCGTCATAGTAGCTGAATAATTGATAGGTGATGTAAGTGCATATGTCATAGGGCACTTACTTTTAATTTCTCTTTAATTTGCATTTCATTCCGGACTTCATTTCCGGATTTCATCTTTGTGTAATGTCCCTTTGTAATGCCTATTTAAAGGTTGACTACTGAATGAAAATCTCAGAGCGAATTTACTGATTTTCTCTGATTCTAAAACTCTTTCAAAACCTTTCTATAAGCTTTCAACTATCTTATTACTCCTTTATTTCCTTTACGTTCTATCATCTAATAGTAAGTCCTGCTTCTGCTAATTTTCCGCTCTTATTCTTGTTTTCAGCTTTAACTTACTTATTCATCGTCTTTCTCATCCTTAATTCTGTTACACTTGGCCTAAAAGGATATCCTGGTAGGTAACGGATCTCATTACTAGTTATCCCCTCCGGGGCACACGAGTGGGCTACCCTACTCACCTTCTCGCACTGCGGTCGGGATTTACGCCAAGGGGAATTTTTCACGCCATTGGCCACCAACATTTGGCCGTCTTACACACTTACGTCTTTTGCAGGGCTCTAACCCGCGACCTCGTGTAAGGATGAGAAAGACGATGAATAAGTAAGTTAAAGCTGAAAACAGGAATAAGAGCGGAAAATTAGCAGAAGCAGGACTTACTATTAGGTGATAGAACGGAAAGGAATTAAAGGAGTAGAAAGATAGTTGAAAGCTTATAGAAAGGTTTTGAAAGAGTTTTAGAATCAGAGAAAATCAGTAAATTCGCTCTGAGATTTTCATTCAGTAGTCAGCCTTTAAATATGCATTACAAAGGGACATTACACAAAGATGAAATCCGGAAATGAAGTCCGGAATGAAATGCAAATTAAAGAGAAATTAAAGGTAAGTGCCCTATGACATATGCACTTACATCACCTATCAATTATTCAACTACTATGACGCATGTACTTATGTCATTGGAGACTAGTCTATTACAATAATTACAGAACATTTAAAAATCAAAGGGGTCTTGAGACATCGGCCCACCAAATGGGTCAAAATCATCAGTATTATCTGGAGGAATCTGACTGTTTCGAACTATTAGAGCATGCTTTTCTTGACTGTCTTGTTCACGTGCTTTAGCTGCTCGATCAAGTTCTCCACTCTCAATTTTTTGAAATTCTTTATAAGTTTGAATACACAACTTTAAATAGTCTTGTAATCCTTTTTCAGTAGACAAATCCTTTGGAGCAGAAGATGATGAAGGAGTCTGAGTAGTCGGAGCAGGAGTCTGAGCCACAATCTTCTTTGGCAAGGGAATTTTACTTTTATCAGGAGTTTTAGGAGTCATTGGATCTTGCAAAGGGATGCTTCGGGAAACTTGAGAAATTACTGTTTTAAATTTTTCACCACTTTCTAAAAATTTATTAACTGTCTGGGCACTGCATTGTTGTTCATTAAACTGTACCCACCATTTTACATTAATTTGACGAATTAAACTGCAGGGAAAACCTTGTTGAGTCTGCTTTATTTGAAAGCTCCAAGCCATAATGTATGGGACCCGGAACTCAGCATGAAACATGAAATTAGACTGGTAGTCTTCTAACCTACATTTTTTCTTGTAGGTCTGAAAACCAATGGCAGCTTGAGGAGGCAGGATAGCAGGAATGGCTCCCAGTAATTTCCACCAATCGTATACCCACATAGGTACATTTTTATTAAAATTGGGGGAAAAACTGATAAACCAAGAATGATTAAATGATCGGTAATAAAGACACCGATAAAAAGCCAAAATGTAATCAGCATAATTAAAACCATCTGAAATGTAAGGAATAGAAAAGGAATTACGAGCATGAATCGAAGGAAACTCTCGGGGACTCATTATTTTGTGAATTATAAATTTAGAGTAGGCAATTCTAGAGGAATCTTTCTTATCAGGGTAATGGGTGATTTCAACGGATTTAGTATCAACAAGAATTAATTCATAGTAGGCTTGGGTTTTGGAAATGTCATCGGTAATCCAAAGATTATTCAGAAGGAAAAGTCTAGAACAGAAATTTTTCACATCATTATTCTCAGGTGGAGCTTTGTAATGAGTAAGCATAATATATTCAAATTCAGTTTTGGGAATGTAAGGTGCAGCATTAGACGAAGAGGAAGATCAATAGGAAGGATTAGTTGGAGTAGACTGTAATTTTGCAGAAGGAGACAGAACCGCATTAGTATAAGTTAAAGGTGGAAAATAATTAGACGGAACGGAAGGACTTAAAGGTTTAGGAGTATTAGACATTATGTAATCGGCAGGAGTCTTGGGTTTTCCTGGATATTTAGACATGGATGCGGCCTGTAAGGAATTCACGAGTAAGGAAGTCAGGAAGAGAATTATCTTCGCCTTTAATAAATTCAATATCAAAATCAAAAACAGAAAGTATAGCTTGCCATCTAGCAAAAATCTGTTTTGAAACCAAATTTTTAACATCTTTTTGTAAAATTTCTTTGGCTGACTTACAGTCAACACGTAATAAAAATTTCTTATTATACAAATCATCTTGAAATTTAGAAATACATAATACAATTGATACAATTTCTTTTTTAACAGTAGAATAATTCTTTTGTGGCCCTGCCCATATGCCCGAATGATACCGCACTAATTCTTCTAATGCAGATGAATGCATTTTTTGCTTAAGTATGCCGCCGTATCCTATATCTGATGCATCTGTTTCAATAATCATGAATGCATCTGGATGAGGTATGCCTAAACATGGAAGAGTTTTTATTTTTTCTTTAATTTGTTTAATTAAATTAGTATGAATTTCTGACCAGGCAGGATGATTTTTCTGTAATCTCTCATATAAAGGACCACACATGGTTCTTAAATTAGGAAAGAAATCAGCAATGTAATTTAAACAACCAAGAAATCTTTGCAACTGATTTTTGTCTTTAATTTCATCAGGAAATTTAGTAGTAAATTCAATTGTTCTTTGAATTGGTCGCATTTTACCTTGATGAATATCATGTCCTAAAAATCTAATTTTAGTTTGAAATAATTTCATTTTCTTTGCAGAAATTACCAATCCATTAGTCTGAATGATATGTAACATAAGATTAAGATGTTTAAAATGCTGATGAATATTATCCGAAAAAACTAAAATATCATCTATGTAAACAATTACAAAATTGGAGTAATCATTAAAAATATCATTCATTATTCTTTGAAATTCGGAAGGGGCATTTTTTAAACCAAATGGCATAACATTCCATTCATAATGCCCAAAAGGAACAGTAAAAGCCGTTTTATATCTATCTTTCTCATTAACCTGTATTTGCCAATAACCTGATTTTAAATCAAATTTAGAAAATATTTTAGCACTATGAAGTCTTTTTAGTAAATCTTTTTTATTAGGAATGAGATATCTTATCCATTGTAAGACCTTATTTAAGGGTTTATAATTAATCACTAATCGAGGAACTCCGCGTTCCTTTTCAGCCTGATTATTCACATAAAAGGCAGCACAACTCCAAGGGGATTGTGATTTCCTAATTAAATTTTTATCCATTAAACTCTGAATTTCTTGTTTACAAAACTTAAGTAATTCTTCATTCATTTGAATAGGCCTAGCTTTAGTCGGAATTTCTCTTTCATTAAACTCTTTAATATATGGTAATGATACAACATGATTTTTTCTATTCCAAAAAGCATTAGGATGTTCTGAACAAACTAAAGTTTGAAATTTCTTTTCTAAATTATCAATTTTTATCTTAACATCTTCTTTTAATAATTGTTCTTCTATTTTAGTAAATTCTAATTCTGTTTTTAAAAACATTATACTTTTCTTTTTCTTATTAATCATACAAATCTATTTGTAAATGGAATTAGTCTGAAGTAGTTCTAATTCTTTTTTCTGAATAGGATTAATAAAAGGAAATACTAGTTCATTACCTAATAAATTAACAGAGATATGATCAGTATGCTTAGTAAAAGGGGTAATTTGATATAAAAAAGGATTACCTAAAACAACATCAGTAGTAAAATTTTCAAGTATTAAAAAGGAATGTTTAAAACAGTAACCATTGTTGCAAATATAACCATTATTCAATTCAGCATATATATCAATTTCTAGTCCATTAGCCGCATATAATTTTTCTTTTGTTTTAGATAAATACTTATCTGGAATTATACCTCTGCTGATACAAGATTGATCGGCACCACTATCAAGCATTGCTACGCAAGTAGTCGTCCAATCCTCCACCCCAATGGTCACGAGAACATACCACTTTTCGATTTTTACTTTATTAATTAAATTTAAAAAATGTTTTTCATCAGGAATATTATCGGCTATGTGAATTTCTTCGTTCTTTATTATGCCAGATGTAGATGCAATATTAGACTGATCTTTTAATAATATTTTAGTTTCTAATTCTAAGTCTTCTAATTTTAATTCATTTAATTGGTTATTAATTTCTCTAATTTCATCTTTAAGTAATTTTATTTCTTCTTTTATATTACTATTTCGAAAACCAAAAGTATCTTCATGTTTGTATTTATCAATTAAACTATTTAAACTAAAGGGTTCTTTAATATCAAACATGTGATTATTTTCTTGTAGTACTAAACTTTTTAACTTTTCTAAATAATCTTTACGGACATTATCATCTTTTATTTCTTTTATTATATCAAATAGTAATTCTTTATTTAAATTATTTTTACTAGAATTATTCATCATATTAATTGTCTTTTTACATTCACAAAATTCATTACTATCTACTGAACTAGATGAATCGGAGGAATAATAATCTTCTTCTTCTTTTTCAGAATTAATTAATATAGACATTAATTTATTTTTTAATTCAGTTTCTTCAGAAAATAAAACATTAATTTTCTTTTCTAATTTACAATTAGGAGCTATATGACCTATCTTTCCACATTTATAACATTTTACAGGTTTTTTACCTTTTCTAAATTTCTTTTTCTTCCTATAAAATTCATTTTTATGAGACCAATCAGGATTATATTTTTCTTTTTGTATTTACTACTAGGATGATATTGCCTAATCTTTTTATGACCTTTTTCTTGAGTAGAGGGTGGATGAATACCTGCTATACCAAATGCTTGACAGAAGGCTCCCAATTCCTCTCTCTCCAGTCCATATTTTCGCTGTAATTTAAAATCTTGACAGATAGATAATGCTTCTTTCTTAAGAAATGCAAATAATTGTCCATAAGTGATATTAGATAAATCTAAATTTTCAGTACTCATTTCTTTCATTAAACTAGTAATTAATTTTTGAGAAAATAAAGGAGGTAAACCAGTAATGAATTTTTCTTTCCAAAAAGATTGATTACAATCTGGTCTACGTAAAACAATAGTAAGAAAAGTATTCTTATACCAAAAATAATCGTTAAACAAAGGACAACGTAAATTAGTCAAAGAAATTTTTAAACTAGTTAATTCTGCTCTAGGATTACCAACAAAATGCATAGAAAGAGTATATATTAAATAACTTGCACCGTCAGATTCATAATCTGTGGTCCTAATTACTTCATTATTTATTGTTATTTCACGATTTACTATGGTTTGATGAGTTAAAATTTCCATTTGTTGTGCAGGAGTAAACATATTATCCCACCAATTTTTTAATTGACCTGTAAAACCGGAAACAAAACAGGAAGCAATTTGTCTTTCAGTAATGTGAGGATACTTAGATTTATAAGCTACTTTAGCGGTACCCATTTCATGCAAAGTATTAGTAATTTCATATTCAAATTTTCCATCTATATTCCATTCATATAAAGCACTACCATCATATGATTTCGTATTGAACCTATTTCTTTCTTCAAATTGAATATCAGGAGGAGTAGGTCGACTATGATAATTCATTACATCTCTATTAGACCAAGTATTTCTACGATAGGTTTTTTTATAAGGACGTATGGATATTCTATTTAACTCTAAAGGAGGATTATCAGAAAATTGATTTTCTATTTCTTCTATATCTTCATGTTGTTCAGATTCGGAAGTATGTGAACTACTAGAGGAATCATCCCGCGGAGCAGTACGATTAATAGCGTTAATTCTAAGACCACTGAATTGTTTCTCTATTTGACTTAGAGCAGAAGAAGAAGAAGCAGTATTAGGCTTACCTTCAATAGCAAAATTAATTCGTTGTACTAAAGAAATTTCTCGTTCGAATTCTCTAGGAAGTGAAGGAGTTACTAAAGGTTTAGAGATTTCATTAGGAAAATTATTAATCTTATTATCCAATTTTACAGAAATTAAATCAACTTGTTGAGAAATGGTTTGTAATATCTGATTAGAATAATTATTCTGTTGATAAATTTTCTTTATATCTTCTGAATTAACTGCTTCTTTATTATCTTTACCTTTTTTAAAGGGAGAAGCAATTATTTCGCCTTCTTTAGTATTTATTTTAATTGACTGTAAAGGAGGATGAATAGATGACAAAATAGTATTATTATCTACCAGTTGCCATTTTTTATATAAATTAGTCTGAACATTAATTGTAGGTATATTTTTATAATTTATTTTTTCTTTCTGAAAATAGTAATCTAACCAAGTAAAGAAAGGAAAATTAATCTGTTTTTTAGTGATATCATTTACCCATTCGTCTTTTATCTTAGAAATAATTTGTTCATCAAATTTTTCAAACCATGAACGTTTATCATTATTTTCGGGAGAAAAATAATTTTTATTAAGAAAAGCTTTATCTATGGAAAAAGGTTTTTTAAACATATTAATTTCAGAAAACTTCATTTGGGAATGAGTAGGAGAACCTACAGAGGAACTAGAATCGGGAATGACTTCTGGTAAAGGAGAAGTAAACTTAAGTTTAGGATCAGTATGAGTGTATGAATACCTGGAAGGTTCATGAAAAGTACTAGGGAAATCTATTGAATACCTGGGTCGATTTCCTAAAGGATACCTGCACGAGGAAGACTTAGAAAGCATATTATCAAATTTTAATAATATTTTATTATCAGTGAGTTCTTCAATAGTAGCCTGAGTTCTGACTGGATGTCTTTGGGATACTATAGGACGATCAATTAAAAGTTCATTAGGAATAGTTATTTCATTACGAGCTAGCAATGTAGGAGTTTGAGTATGAGTATTATCAGAATCAACAATTACTAAAACAGAATCTCCTTCATTAGTGGGTTTTAATTTTAAAGCAGCAGGGATAATAGATTTCATTAATTTAAAATAAATACGATAAATTAACACAAATTTATCAGCTTTCGGATCCATTTTCTTATTAGTAACATGTATATATAATAATAGAGATTGCATAATTGTTGGATCAATTAAACTAACAGAGAAATTAGGAGCACAATTAAACCGTATAGTACCATTACATAAATTAGTCTGTACTAAAGCAAGAATAGAATCATTATAATGAAGTAAACGATCATCACGTAATGCCATGAAGACAGGAGTATCAACCCCACGCTTCATTAAAGGATGTAAAGCAATTTGTATTAAACCAAAATGCATAAAACGATAACCTTGAGTAAGATAATAGGTAATAGCAGTATTAGTTAATAACGAAATTGTTTTCTTATCTTCTTCCATGGGATGAATCCCCTCATGGATTTTAATAGAATAAGCTTTATTAAATTCAAGTAGTCCTTGAGAGTAAACAGTAGAAATACTCCTACTTGGCAGAGCTTCTTGAATTAATTCATGTGAATTAAGGATAGATGAATATGATAAAGATGCAGATGGTGATGCCATGATGGATGCAGACCTAGATGAACCAGTTTCTCCAAAGAGAAATCTTCTTACCGTTTCAGCCATTTTAACTAAATTTAATCTTACATATCTAAATGGAAAAGGAGGTATGCATAAACCTATATGGAACAAGGGAGTTCAGACCGGGAACACCCATCTCTAAGGCTTACCAACGGATTTACTGATGCTTCGACCTCTTACCAACTATAGATGCATGCAAATGCTCACCCTTACCTTCAGATTTGTAAAATGCATGCAATTTGTTAAGTATCGTTCCCTTAATTCTTATTTCTCGCCTCCTTAATGTTTATTTTTTACCCCTCCTATTATTACTTAATTATCCTTAATTAATTTACAAAAAATTTTCTAAGTCTCTTTTTAATCTATCAAAAATTTATAAAAATTATGATTAAAGTAACATAGATGAGCGCAATTATAAATAATTTTTTTGATATTTTTAGTAAATTTATTAAAAGTATTTAAGTAATTTAATATATTTTTATATTTAAATATTATGGTTGGTATTTCTTAATTTGTCAGGAATAATTTAGATATAAAAGGGACGCAACATAGGCATTCACATAAAAAAAACTCTTAATTTATAATTATAGTTACCCCTTTGTGTTTTGGTCTAATTATAAATTACCCTTCTTCAGTTAAAATTTACAAATATTCCCTTGTATCCTCTTGTTCACTAAAAAGTTAAAATTTTGTGTAATAATATATAAGTATCTTAATTATAATTATATTTATCTCCCTTTTAGTCTGTTAAACTATGAATAGGGACTTTAGTTTCTCAAATTATAAAAAAAAAAAATCTATTTTAATCGATGAGCTGTTATAATTAATTTACAATTTTCTCATGCTTTTGTTCTTCCCAAACCCATCACCAACCCCTCTTTCTCCTTAGATTCAAGTTATCTTACTATCACAATCACCTCATAATATGCATTCCCTCCCTCATCCGCTAATGTGTTTCCTCATTCAATGTGTTACTTATATTCTATAATGATAAATTTGTTTTAATTATGCAATATGTGTTTTAAAATTATGTTTTTTTTTTTTTTTTTTTTGAAAACAGACCTCATCAAGGGCCGGCGGGATTGAGATGCCTTTCCATTGAATATATCAAATGCTTACAAGATGGTGGTTGAGTTTAGGCAAAGCCCCAATACTTTACAAAAAGGACCTAAACACTGCTAAAAGCCACCAACTGATGAAAAAATAAAAGTCAGCACCTAGTCTGATTTTCTACAAAATACCAATATTTTTATCTGATTCTTTACCGTCTACCTATTTATTGCGGAATATTGGAATCGAGATCCTATCCATCAAGAGTAATCTTCTTAAATTTCTAGGCATGGACTCTAAGTTTTCATACAAGTCTCCACTTCCTGAAAGGCCATCTTTGCCATATGATCCGTCAGGCCATTGATTTCACTCAGATTGTGTGCAATTCCAAATTTCCTCCTTTTCATCTCGTCCCTGATTTCCTTAAGGTCCTTGTAATTCCTCCAGCAAAAACTGTTCATCCCCTGATTCCTTTAGTCAGAGCCTTGACATCAGCCTGGATTGGGAAGTCCGCTTGAATTTTGAAAAAATGTATTACTTCACCTTCCTTGGAACACTCTATTGAGGAGCCATTCTATATATCACATGTAACGCTCTCTATATCATCGTTTTTCAAGTCTCAAAGCTGCGGTACCATTTGCATCCAAGACCAATAATCCTCGAAGCCTAGGCGGCATATCATGAGTACTGCAAAAAGCAATGAATCCCCCCCCCCCCCCCCCCAACCAAAAAGCCATTCTTGCCAAAAAATCAACTGGCATATTACCCTCACGGAGAATATTTGTAATCCATGAAGCCGTGCACTGAATAAACAAACAAATGTCCTCCAGCACCTCATGTTAAGTTGTTAAGTTTTTAATTATAAAAATAATATAATTAGGATATGTGTGTCTTTACCTAACAAATTACATTTACCACCCATGTGATTTGGCTAAATTACGGATCACCTCTTACTAGAAATTATGTGAGTTTTTCGTCTTTGCACATTTTTTGACAATTTACTTCGGTCAAAATCGTCATCTGTAATTATCAAAAACTTGAGGGAGTATCGATAGGTTGATCAAACCACGGAACAGGTAATTATAATTCGCCATATTTAATATGTTACATATTTAATTTCGTGTAGTAAGATAAAAGTAACTCAATTAAAATTCAACCATTTATTTAATCTCTTACATATGATTTACATTTTAACAAATGTATTACTTTTCTGTATTATATTAATTTTTTTATTAGGATGACATACATGTTTTATATTATTGGGTGAATTACATTTTATCCTTTAAATTTTGGTCAAAATACGAAAATATTTCTAAAATTCTAAAAATTACAAAATCTCCCTATACCACATGTTTCCCCGAGTCAATGGGCGGAGAAAATTGAAAAGACCAAACGATCCTCCCCTAGGTCGTACTTTTAAATATTAAAAAATGGATGAATTGCATTTTACTCCTAAATTTTAGTCTAAATACAAAAAACTCCTTAAAATTCAAAAAATTACAAAAAAAACTCCCTACACCACCCGATCGCCGGAGTCAACTAGAAAATGTGACTAAAAAGATTAAAAAAAAAACATCCATGAGATTGTACAATTAATAGTTAAAATGGGGGAGAATAGTTTGTGAAAATACGAATTTACCTTGTAAAGCGAACATAGAGAAAACGATTTCGGGTTATTCTCCCATCAACTTAAATTCAGGTTGATATGCTGCTATTACTATTAAGTATCCAAAAATATACGTTGGATAATATGGGTTTTTGTTTGGGAATAAAAAAGTTAGCATATTGAATGAAAATACGAAGAAATTAAGAGGCTTTTTGTGTGGAGAGGAAAGTCAAATGACTATGTGCTCAGTTTGGGTTATGATTTGGTCGAGTTCTACTGTATAAGCAGGGCCGGCCCATAGAGTAAGGCAAGAGATGCGACCGCCCAGGGACCATATTTTTTGTATATTATTAATATTAATATATAATTGAAAAAAATTCATATAAAATAGAGCCCTTTTATTGTATAATTTTTTTAAAATAAAAAATAAAGGAAAACTTATCGAATTTTATTAACTTTTACCTGTGACTGTAGCATCAGCTGAAAGAAGTTTTTCAAAATTAAAATTGTTGAAAACGTATTTAAGATCATCAATGTGACAAGAAATATTGAATGTTTTGTCAATTTTATGTATTTAAAAAAATATGTTAGAAACTATAGATGTGGATAGTTTTATAAATGAATTTGCATATAAAAGTGTTCGAAAAAAAAGATTTCGATGATGATTGAGCATTTGCATGCATCTATAGTTGGTAAGAGGTCGAAGCATCAGTAAATCCGTTGGTAAGCCTTAGAGATAGGTGTTCCCGGTCTGAACTCCCTTGTTCCATATAGGTTTACGCATACCTCCTTTTCCATTTAGATATGTAAGATTAAATTTAGTTAAAATGGCTGAAAGGGTAAGAAGATTTCTCTTTGGGTTCATCTAGGTCTGCATCCATCATGGCATCATCATCTGCATCTTCATCATATTCATCTATCCTTAATTCACATGAATTAATTCAAGAAGCTCTGCCAAGTAGGAGTATTTCTACTGTTTACTCTCAAGGACTACTTGAATTTAATAAAGCTTATTCTATTAAAATCCATGAGGAGATTCATCCCATGGAAGAAGATAAGAAAACAATTTCGTTATTAACTAATACTGCTATTACCTATTATCTTACTCAAGGTTATCGTTTTATGCATTTTGGTTTAATACAAATTCCTTTACATCCTTTAATGAAGCGTGGGGTTGATACTCCTGTCTTCATGGCATTACGTGATGATCGTTTACTTCATTATAATGATTCTATTCTTGCTTTAGTACAGACTAATTTATGTAATGGTACTATACGGTTTAATTGTGCTCCTAATTTCTCTGTTAGTTTAATTGATCCAACAATTATACAATCTCTATTATTAGATATACATGTTACTAATAATAAAATGGATCCGAAAGCTGATAAATTTGTGTTAATTTATCGTATTTATTTTAAATTAATGAAATCTATTATCCCTGCTGCTTTAAAATTAAAACCCACTAATGAAGGAGATTCTGTTTTAGTAATCGCTGATTCTGATAATACTCATACTCAAACTCCGACATTGCTAGCTCGTAATGAAATAACTATTCCTAATGAACTTTTAATTGATCGTCCTATAGTATCCCAAAGACATCCAGTCAGAACTCAGGCTACTATTGAAGAACTCACTGATAATAAAATATTATTAAAATTTGATAATATGCTTTCTAAGTCTTCCTCGTGCAGGTATCCTTTAGAAAATCGACCCAGGTATTCAGTAGATCTCCCTAGTACATCTCATGAACCTTCCAGGTATTCATACACTCATACTGATCCTAAGCTTAAGTTTACTTCTCCTTTACCAGAAGTCATTCCCGATTCTAGTTCCTCTGTAGGTTCTCCTACTCATTCCCAAATGAAGTTTTCTGAAATTAATATATTGAAAAAACCTTTTTCCATAGATGAAGCTTTTCTTAATAAAAATTATTTTTCTCCCGAAAATAATGATAAACGTTCATGGTTTGAAAATTTTGATGAACAAATTATTTCTAAGATAAAAGACGAATGGGTAAATGATATCACTAAAAAACAGATTAATTTTCCTTTCTTTACTTGGTTAGATTACTATTTTCAGAAAGAAAAAATAAATTATAAAAATATACCTACAGTTAACGTTCAGTCTAATTTATATAAAATATGGCAACTGGTAGATAATAATACTATTTTGTCATCTATTCATCCTCCTTTACAGTCAATTAAAATAAATACTAAAGAAGGCAAAATAATTGCTTCTCCCTTTAAAAAAGGTAAAGATAATAAAGAAGCAGTTGATTCAGAAGATATAAAGAAAATTTATCAACAGAATAATTATTCTAATCAGATATTACAAACCATTTCTCAACAAGTTGATTTAATTTTTGTAAAATTGGATAATAAGATTAATAATTTTCCTAATGAAATCTCTAAACCTTTAGTAACTCCTTCACTTCCTAGAGAATTCGAACGAGAAATTTCTTTAGTACAACGAATTAATTTCGCTATTGAAGGTAAGCCTAATACTGCTTCTTCTTCTTCTTCTGCTCTAAGTCAAATAGAGAAACAATTCAGTGGTCTTAGAATTAACGCTATTAATCGTACTGCTCCGCGGGATGATTCCTCTAGTAGTTCACATACTTCCGAATATGAACAACATGAAGATATAGAAGATATAGAAAATCAATTTTCTGATAATCCTCCTTTAGAGTTAAATAGAATATCCAGATGTCCTTATAAAAAAACCTATCGTAGAAATACTTGGTCTAATAGAGATGTAATGAATTATCATAGTCGACCTACTCCTCCTGATATTCAATTTGAAGAAAGAAATAGGTTTAATACGAAATCATATGATGGTAGTGCTTTATATGAATGGAATATAGATGGAAAATCTGAATATGAAATTACTAATACTTTGCATGAAATGGGTACCGCTAAAGTAGCTTATAAATCTAAGTATCCTCAGATTACTGAAAGACAAATTGCTTCCTGTTTTGTTTCCGGTTTTACAGGTCAATTAAAAAATTGGTGGGATAATATGTTTACTCCTGCACAACAAATGGAAATTTTAACTCATCAAACCATAGTAAATCGTGAAATAACAATAAATGATGAAGTAATTAGGACCACAGATTATGAATCTGACGGTGCAAGTTATTTAATATATACTCTTTCTATGCATTTTGTCGGTAATCCTAGAGAAGAATTAACTAGTTTAAAATTTTCTTTGACTAATTTACGTTGTCCTTTATTTAAAGATTATTTTTGGTATAAGAATACTTTTCTTACTAATGTTTTACGTAGACCAGATTGTAATCAATCTTTTTGGAAAGAAAAATTCATTGCTGGTTTACCTCCTTTATTTTCTCAAAAATTAATTACTAGTTTAATGAAAGAAATGGGTACTGAAAATTTAGATTTATCTAATATCACTTATGGACAATTATTTGCATTTCTTAAGAAAGAAGCATTATCTATCTGTCAAGATTTTAAATTACAGCGAAAATATGGACTGAAGAGAGAGGAATTGGGAGCCTTCTGTCAAGCATTTGGTATAGCAGGTATTCATCCACCCTCTACTCAAGAAAAATGTCATAAAAAGATTAGGCAATATCATCCTAGTAGTAAATACAAAAAGAAAAATAAATATAATCCTGATTGGTCTCATAAAAATGAATTTTATAGGAAGAAAAAGAAATTTAGAAAAGGTAAAAAACCTGTAAAATGTTATAAATGTGGAAAGATAGGTCATATAGCTCCTAATTGTAAATTAGAAAAGAAAATTAATGTTTTATTTTCTGAAGAAACTGAATTAAAAAATAAATTAATGTCTATATTAATTAATTTTGAAAAAGAAGAAGAAGATTATTATTCCTCCGATTCATCTAGTTCAGTAGATAGTAATGAATTTTGTGAATGTAAAAAGACAATTAATATGATGAATAATTCTAGTAAAAATAATTTAAATAAAGAATTACTATTTGATATAATAAAAGAAATAAAAGATGATAATGTCCGTAAAGATTATTTAGAAAAGTTAAAAAGTTTAGTACTACAAGAAAATAATCACATGTTTGATATTAAAGAACCCTTTAGTTTAAATAGTTTAATTGATAAATACAAACATGAATATACTTTTGGTTTTCGAAAAAGTAGTAATATAAAAGAAAAAATAAAATTACTTAAAGATGAAATTAGAGAAATTAATAACCAATTAAATGAATTAAAATTAAAAGACTTAGAATTAGAAACTAAAATATTATTAAAAGATCAGTCTAATATTGCATCTACATCTGGCATAATAAAGAATGAAGAAATTCACATAGCCGATAATATTCCTGATGAAAAACATTTTTTAAATTTAATTAATAAAGTAAAAATCGAAAAGTGGTATGTTCTCGTGACCATTGGGGTGGAGGATTGGACGACTACTTGCGTAGCAATGCTTGATAGTGGTGCCGATCAATCCTGTATCAGCAGAGGTATAATTCCAGATAAGTATTTATCTAAAACAAAAGAAAAATTATATGCGGCTAATGGACTAGAAATTGATATATATGCTGAATTGAATAATGGTTATATTTGCAACAATGGTTACTGTTTTAAACATTCCTTTTTAATATTTGAAAATTTTACTACTGATGTTGTTTTAGGTAATCCTTTTTTATATCAAATTACCCCTTTTACTAAGCATACTGATCATATCTCTGTTAATTTATTAGGTAATGAACTAGTATTTCCTTTTATTAATCCTATTCAGAAAAAAGAATTAGAACTACTTCAGACTAATTCCATTTACAAACAGATTTGTATGATTAATAAGAAAAAGAAAAGTATAATGTTTTTAAAAACAGAATTAGAATTTACTAAAATAGAAGAACAATTATTAAAAGAAGATGTTAAGATAAAAATTGATAATTTAGAAAAGAAATTTCAAACTTTAGTTTGTTCAGAACATCCTAATGCTTTTTGGAATAGAAAAAAGCATGTTGTATCATTACCATATATTAAAGAGTTTAATGAAAGAGAAATTCCGACTAAAGCTAGGCCTATTCAAATGAATGAAGAATTACTTAAGTTTTGTAAACAAGAAATTCAGAGTTCAATGGATAAAAATTTAATTAGGAAATCACAATCCCCTTGGAGTTGTGCTGCCTTTTATGTGAATAATCAGGCTGAAAAGGAACGCGGAGTTCCTCGATTAGTGATTAATTATAAACCCTTAAATAAGGTCTTACAATGGATAAGATATCCCATTCCTAATGAAAAAGATTTACTAAAAAGATTTCATAGTGCTAAAATATTTTCTAAATTTGATTTAAAATCAGGTTATTGGCAAATACAGGTTAATGAGAAAGATAGATATAAAACGGCTTTTACTGTTCCTTTTGGGCATTATGAATGGAATGTTATGCCATTTGGTTTAAAAAATGCCCCTTCCGAATTTCAAAGAATAATGAATGATATTTTTAATGATTACTCCAATTTTGTAATTGTTTACATAGATGATATTTTAGTTTTTTCGGATAATATTAATCAGCATTTTAAACATCTTAATCTTATGTTACATATCATTCAGAATAATGGATTGGTAATTTCTGCAAAGAAAATGAAATTATTTCAAACTAAAATTAGATTTTTAGGACATGATATTCATCAAGGTAAAATGCGACCAATTCAAAGAACAATTGAATTTACTACTAAATTTCCTGATGAAATTAAAGACAAAAATCAGTTGCAAAGATTTCTTGGTTGTTTAAATTACATTGCTGATTTCTTTCCTAATTTAAGAATCATGTGTGGTCCTTTATATGAGAGATTACAGAAAAATCCTCCTGCCTAGTCAGAAATTCATACTAATTTAATTAAACAAATTAAAGAAAAAATAAAAACTCTTCCATGTTTAGGCATACCTCATCCAGATGCATTCATGATTATTGAAACAGATGCATCAGATATAGGATACGGCGGCATACTTAAGCAAAAAATGCATTCATCTGCATTAGAAGAATTAGTACGGTATCATTCGGGCATATGGGCAGGGCCACAAAAGAATTATTATACTGTTAAAAAAGAAATTTTATCAATTGTATTATGTATTTCTAAATTTCAAGATGATTTGTATAATAAGAAATTTTTATTACGTGTTGACTGTAAGTCGGCCAAAGAAATTTTACAAAAAGATGTTAAAAATTTGGTTTCAAAACAGATTTTTGCTAGATGGCAAGCTATACTTTATGTTTTTGATTTTGATATTGAATTTATTAAAGGCGAAGATAATTCTCTTCTTGACTTCCTTACTCGTGAATTCCTTACAGGCCGCATCCATGTCTAAAGATCCAGGAAAACCCAAGACTCCTGCCGATTACATAATGTCTAATACTCCTAAACCTTTAAGTCCTTCCGTTCCGTCTAATGATTTTTCACCTTTAACTTATACTAATGCGGTTCTATCTCCTTTTGCAAAATTACAGTCTACTCCAGCTAATCCTTCCTCTTCATCTTCCTCTTCGTCTAATGCTGCACTTTACATTCCCAAAACTGAATTTGAATATATTATGCTTACTCATTACAAAGCTCCACATGAGAATAATGATGTGACAAATTTCTGTTCTAGACTTTTCCTTCCGAATAATCTTTGGATTACCGATGACATTTCCAAAACCCAAGCCTACTATGAATTAATTCTTGTTGATACTAAATCCATTGAAATCACCCATTACCCTGATAAGAAAGATTCATCTAGAATTGCCTACTCTAAATTTATAATTCACAAAATAATGAGTCCCCGAGAGTTTCCTTCGATTCATGCTCGTAATTCCTTTTCTATTCCTTACATTCCATATGGTTTTAATTATGCTGATTACATTTTGGCTTTTTATCGGTGTCTTTATTACCAATCATTTAATCATTCTTGGTTAATCAGTTTTTCCCCCAATTTTAATAAAAATGTGCCTATGTGGGTATACGATTGGTGGAAATTACTGGGAGCCATTCCTGCTATCCTGCCTCCTCAAGTTGCCATTGGTTTTCAGACCTACAAGAAAAAATGTAGGTTAGAAGACTACCAGTCTAATTTCCTGTTTCATGTTGAGTTCCGGGTCCCATACATTATGGCTTGGAGCTTTCAAATAAAGCAGACTCAACAAGGTTTTCCCTGCAGTTTAATTCGTCAAATTAATGTAAAATGGTGGGTACAATTTAATGAACAACAATGCAGTGCCCAGACAGTTAATAAATTTTTAGAAAGTGGTGAAAAATTTAAAACAGTAATTTCTCAAGTTTCCCGAAGCATCCTTTGCAAGATCCAATGACTCCTAAAACTCCTGATAAAAGTAAAATTCACTTGCCAAAGAAGATTGTGGCTCAGACTCTTGCTCTGAATACTCAGACTCCTTCATCATCTTCTGCTCCAAAGGATTTGTCTACTGAAAAAGGATTACAAGACTATTTAAAGTTTTGTATTCAAACTTATAAAGAATTTCAAAAAATTGAGAGTGGAGAACTTGACCGAGAAGCTAAAGCTCGAGAACAAGACAGTCAAGAAAAGCATGCTCTGATAATTCAAAACAGTCAGATTCCTCCAGATAATACTGATGATTTTGACCCATTTGGTGGGTCTTATAGTGAGAGTGGTGATGTGTTACTAGGTACATATATCACTAGGTAGA
This sequence comes from Knoxia roxburghii, assembly GCA_030378225.1. Taxonomy (NCBI): domain Eukaryota; kingdom Viridiplantae; phylum Streptophyta; class Magnoliopsida; order Gentianales; family Rubiaceae; genus Knoxia; species Knoxia roxburghii. Next base: position 13,162,036 of record CM059422.1, on the reverse strand, counting down.
GGATATAATTTGCGCAACAGAAAATGAGTAAAGATTTTCCGAAATAAAATAAAAGGAGAGATCAATTTAGCGAAAAAACCTCCCAAAAGAAAAACAGCTGGAAGAACAGAAATGGGTATCGTAAGCAGAGTGGGGGATTGGGGATTTAAGGCCTTCACGGCGGGCCTAGGAGTCGCCACCATCTTCCTGGCCGGCACTTTTTCCGTCAATGTTTATCGCGGCCTTGCTTGGCACTCTGCCCAATCGGTCCGTCTCTCGGCATACCTCTTTCTCTTTTCTTGTGTACATGCTCGTATAATGTTAAAACCCTAGTGCTAGAGGCTGGAGCTATTGTTGTTTCGTTGACTGTCCGGAGAAATCATTTGGTTTTGAAGTTTATAGAAATTCTGAATGGATAATGTTGAGTAATTGATTGATTCAACGCAATTTGTTAGGATCGAAGGGAGTGTAGGAAACGGTAATGCTAATTGTAAGGAGTTTTATTGACTTAAAATTTCTGAGCGCCGACTTCATGAGACAACAGTAGGTGATTAGTTAGTGATAGGAGAGGGGTGACAAGTGATTAGCAGGAAAAACAGAGTTTAAATTAGGATATTGTTAATTTCGGATGAATGGCGTGGAAGAGGATTCATAAAATGATGACCTCAAAAGTAAGCAGGTTAGTTCCAATGAGAAAGAACAGGTTTGAGACTAACCTAGTCCTAAGGGAACAAAAGACTCATTATTAGCTGTGATGCAATTTTTGAATTGTTTGTTGTAGAAGGGGTTCTCTTTTCTGATCTTTCCCTTGTTAGGATGGATGCAATTGCATTCTGACCTTAAAGGTTCTGTTTAAAATAATAAATTTAATCTGGTAAAGATAATAACTGAAAGCTTCTTCAAAAAAGTGGATTCTAGAAGTTCCCAGAATGACTGGTTTCAGGTCATTGGAAGTTTTAATTATTATATTTTGGCTGACGCGTTTGTATATTGTTCATTTTGGGGTTGAGGGATTTTTCTTGATGAAATTTTAAATATTTGGAAAAGACAACTCATTGTTGTTGACAATAGAAACATGATTTTCTAAATGATTTTGATTATTTCGAATGTATCATTAAGAGTGGCATGCTTGTAGGCTGATTACAGTCTGTATAGTTTGGAGTTGATTCTTAATGTGAAACTGAACAAAAAAGCGAGATGTCGTTTCTGAACTTGGGACATGAGTTTTTATCAACTTCAAAATCTAGTATGGCTCCTAGTGGACTCATTTTGTAAAATTTTAATACTTCATCCAATCATTAATCTCCTTTATTGAAAAAAAATGAAAATTGCAATATTGTCGAATATCAGGTATACAATGGATCATTGTTGCTGCAGTTAGTGACTTTCATAATTAAATATCAATCTCCGTTTTTTAAATCAGTTTTAAAAAGTTGAGCTTCATTGTAAGGCTGCATACATTAGGCCTTAATAACCTGACCCTTCTTTGACTCTTGCACTTGAAGGAGCTTCTATGCATTGGGTGGCCCCTCCTTTTTTAATTTTGACAAATTGCCTTGTATAGTATACTGCTGCCCTATCTATTGTAATATTATATCTAAACCAAATAGGTTGGGAATCCATACCCCGCTCTTTTCTGTTTTAATTATATTCTATTATTACAAGGACTTAAATGGTTTTAGGATTATCCAGGAGATCTCACTTCATATGCCATCTTTATCTGTCTTTAGGAGTATTGCACGCTTTTCATAAAAATTCCACAATTGTTGCTTTATTACGAAAATGTCATTTCGATATATTTGGCCCCGGTTCTCTTTCTTTCTGCATGTGTAGAAATTCCACGCTTTTTACCTGATCCAAGAAACAAAAATGGACTTGGTCATAAATCCTGATGCTGTTCAGATTCTTGGTTATCATAAGTAGAACAGATCCTTGGCTGTCATTATTGAAAAATTATAAAATGCAGGTTATGGATTGATTGACATTTGGAACAAAACCACCAAATGCCTGTCTTTCATTTTTAAGCTCTAGACTGTGCTTAATGCAATTTAAAAATCAGTGGTTGGTATCTGGCATTATTGCAAAAATTTCATGGCCTTCCTGGGAATGACTCGTTCTTGCTCATTAATGAATTTCATGATATTCTGCAGGGTTTGTAGGACACTTAAATCTGAATTTGGGGGAAGCATGCATATGTAACGTCTATGATTGTTTGTCCTTAGCAAACTGCAAGTGCATGTATATGTTTTGTTCCTTTTGCACGCAAATAGAATTGGACCTAATAGTTATTCATTTGTTTATTTCTTCAGTTGTCTTTTATCACACTTTATTGCTCCATATCAGCTGGACTTTTTTTTGTAAAAATGTAGATTTTTTTGTACTCCCTCCATCCCAGAATAATAGTCCTGTTTGATTTAACAAACCGGACTATTGTGTTGGAACGGTGGTAGGTATCAATTAGTGTGTATTAGGCTTCTATGTCTTGTTTGCCTTTTCAGTCAAACATTTAATCACCCCTGGGTTTAGGGTTGCATTACATTTGCATCAGCTGCTAAACTCTGAAAATTGAGGTTAAAATTTTGCTGGAACCCACTTGGTTATTTCCTCTATTATGATAGTTGCCTCATGTTTTTTTGGTTACGTGTACCCTTTCCTCTCACCCGCAACTCATACCTCCCTCTCTTAAATTATGCTTCTGCAGTTACAATGAAGAAGGCTACTGTTGTTTAAACCTAGTGTATCATGATCATTAGTGATGCGTTAGAAGAAGAAAAAAATTTATTTTCACTGCTGTTTCCTGCAATATTACCCATCTGTGTTGGCTGGATGTTATATATGTACAAACTCCAACCCCATTTGCTTGTCATTTGCTGATTTACCTTAATGTTTTGCTTCCATGCTGAAGCTGTCTTGGGTTCCCACATGGCTTGCGTGACATGATCCTATTTTTTGGCAGAAAATTGAGAAATTGGAGGCCGCTGATCAGAAGCCAGAATGAACCAAAGCGGGGCTGGGTGGGTTCTCAGAATGTTTTTGGATTTGGACACAATATAGTGAAGTTAGTTGTAATTTTGAAACTTTTGATTCTCCTCTCAATTGTACAAATAATTATAACTTGTTGATGTAGTGAGATAGAATTTTGGTTGAGTTTTGGGTTAATGATGAAATGCCTATGTACCTAGGTAATCATGTTTTGGTGTGGTAATGGATCAGCCAAACAATAACATTCTAGTCCCTTCTCGATTGAAGATTTTAGTATGGGATTTGCATTCAGAGATCCAATTCTTGGGATTCAGTGTTTTTTGTTTTTGTGTTTATATCTAGTGTGAGAGTTTTGCTCTTTCCTGCAATATTTAGCTTCTTGACTTGAGGAAGCCATTTTTGGTGTACAACAAACTCGGTGGAGTACTTACTTTTTCTTTTATTTCAAAATTATATAACTAGTTACAAAACTAATTTGACGTTAAATGTACTAAGAGCATCCCCATCAATTTTTTTCAATTCAACTCGAATTTAATGTCATATTAGCATTCCACTACACTTTTTTCTTCATCAACATTACAATCACTACCATATAATTTACAGCTCACACCTACCTTAATATATACATTTGGTACACTATGAATTATATAAGCACTAATTTTTAGCCCTCCTATAGGGCCCAGGCCCTACTATGAATTATAGAAGCACTAACTTTTAGTACTCTTATAGGGGCCAGGCCCAATTTAGTTTAAAGATACTTACTATTTGTCTAACAAAAAGTGGGGTAAAATTACATTTATGTCATTTAAACTAAAAGACTTTAAAATTTTATAAACAAAAAGGGTAAAAAACGCAATCAATTAGCATTGGGTATAGTCAAAAACGCCAAAACATGACTTTTATCCATGGCGCGTTCGTTAATTTATAAATTTTTTTGACATGCTGAATATGAAAAGTGTAGCATTTTTGACATGCTAAATATTAAAAATGTAGCGTTTTTGACATGCTGGATGTGAAATTTGTAGCGTTTTTGACATGCTGGATGTGAAATTTGTTGCGTTTTTGACATGCTAATTATGAAAAATGTAGCGTTTTTTACATCCTATATATGAAAAATGTTGCGTTTTTGACATGTTGAATGTGAAAGATGTAGCGTTTTTTACATGCTGGATGTGAAATTTGTTGCGTTTTTTACAAGTTGTGAAATAATAATCTAACTGCGTTTATATCATTGTGAATATAATATTGTGAGTGGTTTAATTTATGTTTTTAAGTATATAGTAAGAATATGAGGAGATAACTATGTATAAGGATCACCAAGAGGATTAGGAGGAGGATCACGATGAAGAGGATGAGTAGGAGGGTGACTAACAAGATGTTGTAGCGGATTTCTTATTAAAAATTATATTATTTTTTAAAGTATCTTACATAAAAAAAAATAAATAAGGTACTATATTATTGTGCTTATCTCATTATGAGTTATATTTTTAATTTTATTTAATATATAAAAGGTATTGCTATAAATAATTATGTATAAAATAAGAGTTTAAATTTTTATAATGTAAGAGCTGGTATTGATTTTAAGCGAAAAAGTATTAACCATGGTATCACAATCCTATGGTCCATGATGTATTTATATAATTATACGTAATTTGTGTATATATATTATAATTTTATGTGCTCAAAAAATGCTACTCAAATTATGGAATTAACAAGGGATTAGAATCCTATACCACACAAAATCATTGCAAATATTAGTAAACTCCAAGAGTGATTTACGGGTCATATGAATCCATATCGGGTCACAAACATGGTAAAATACAATACAGAAGAGTTTAACAATTCAAATAATATACATATACTTTCATATTATAACAGCGTATGTGCTTCGTTTCATCATGATGATGATGATAGCTATGAATGATTAGGAAGCAAAGCATCCAAGATGGCATGGAAACAGCGAGTCTAGAGGTAGGTCAAATTCATTCCTCCGAGCTTCTGCAGCACTTTGATCTTCTTCTTCAAGAGTACGTGTAGATGTGAACCAATTCAGCCCTATACAATCGTTGCACCTCGTTTGGCAATATCAACGTAATCCTAATACTGTAGTACAATGGCGTAGATGTGGATGTGGACCAATCAACCATTAATGTAATTTGACTTTTATTTGAAGTTATGTACTAATTTTGATTTTATTTTTATGTTGTGCACTAATTGATATTATAGTAATGTAGTAGCATTGGCGTACATAGTCCAATCACCCACCCATTACAAAAATTTAAATAATAAAATAAAAACTAACTTTTAAAATTATAATAAACTAATTTAACATATTATGTAATAAATACTTACATATTTTGAAGCGGACCGCCGCAGTATAGCTGGGACTGCCTGCTCCTCAGGGGCACCTAATACATATGGATGCAAGTGCTGTCTGAACCAATCGAGATACTCATCCTCGTATGCACTATAGCTGACACGATCACCGGTATCTCGCCTGGTCAGAAAAAATACTGGACCTGTCGTCGGGTACGCGTCCCACTCCGTCTCTGCGTATGTTCGTGGGTGATGTACCACATACCCTGTACCACCGTACCCTCGAAAAGTACCCTCAGTTGCAGGAATGAATGGCTTCAGGACCCACTGAACATAGCCAAGTTGGCGCGCACATCTGTCTGACATATATGGCTCGATATCATCTCTGTATGCAATATGCCCAAGGAACAACGTCCTCGGAGTCTGGGTGACTGCATCGCGAACATATGACGTCCATATAACCTATAAATGTGATTTACAATTACATTAAAAAAATCTCAAGATTATTAATGAAATATACAAATAATAAGTATTTATAAGAATAGTTACGTACATCAGCCGGGGTCAAAGCATCCAGTGCCTCTCGAAAGGTGACCAACCTATCCTCCTTATTTCGGGCGGTGTCGACTACCCATCTACTAGCTCACGGCCTATCGCGGTGCGCTGGCAAGGGCCTCGCATTGGATCTAAATGAGGGAAAATGCTCGTAGATCCAAACCTGTAGTAAAGTCAGACATCCCGCCACGCTCGAAGTCCTATACCTACTGGTAGAACCTAAATGTCTGTACAGAAATGCCAGTGTCGCAGTACCCCATGCATATTGTCCCAGGTGAGGTTCCAAGTCAGGCAGTGACTCTCTAATCTGCATGACAGACGCTGACATAAACTTATTGGAAATCTTGTCTGTAAACAGACAAGTCCCAATAGTAGTCAACAGAAAGGCGACCACATCAGGATCGGGTTGCGGTCGCCCTCTACACATCTCTATGACCCTCTCCATCGAAAATCCACCATTTTCGTATAACTCCTTATCGATGTGCTGATCTGGAGGTATCTCAAGCAAATCTCTGGATAAGGCAAGAAGGGTAGACGTATCTGTCGTCTCGATAACAACCGAACCTTTACAGGTATGCGCAATATCTCCCACACGTAGTGGAGCAGTATGGTCATCTCTCCAAAAGATAAGTGGAAGGAATTGGTGTCCGGTTGCCACCTCTCTAGAAATGCGCTAATGAGAGGGGTCAATGTGCCTAAACATGATGCTAGGAATGTGGCCCAGCCCAGTCCCACTCAATCTAGCAGCCCCAAGTGGTGACATCTCTCGCACCCACCTAACTAACAAATCGTACATGGAACTCCTATTATGGCACCTAATAGGGGGGGGGTCTAGTATCCACGCCCTCCTGCCCGTATCTCGATACGACGTGACCTAAAAAACTAGGAATCACACTCGCATCTATAGGGCCACTGACCACAGGACCGCTCACCAACCAACTCTTGTCCGCCTTCTTGCGCATTTTAGGATTTACTAAATTTAACAAGTATAAAACTCGTATAAATAATTCAAAATTACTAATTAATAAAAAGTAATTAACTAAATAAACAAATAAATCAATTAACTAATTAAATCAATAAACAAATAAATTACTTTATTTAAATAAAATAATTAATTGTCTAATTCAATCAATTAACTAATTAAAACAATAAACAAATAAATAACTTGATTTAATTACCTAATTAAATTATTATTTAATTACCTTATTAAATTATTAAATCAATTAGATAATTTATTCAATTGCCTAATTAATCTAACTATTTGAATTAATTGATTAACTAATTAATTGAAAGATTATCTGCTCGGGACTAGTCAGAAACTCACTTTCGTGCTACGCATTCCAGAATCGGAATCTCTGCCCAGGCCTAGACGCTAGCACAATCGCTATTTCAACCCTTTCTTGAAATAACATTGCGCAGGATCTTGGTATGTACTTATTTGATTTATCACGCAATAAATAAATTCTTAATTAAAAGCGGAAGAATAAGAGTTACCTATTGAAGCGTTTACTCAGGTGATTCTCTTTGCCTCAAGATTTTGATCACACGTTGTGTGGGCAACGATCTAGCGAACAATTGATCAGCTAATCACCATAATCCACCTGCCGAAAAAATTCCAGCACCACCGCACCTGGCACGTACAATCCACGCGCCGCCCGGAGAGAGAAAGCCACGCGAGCAGCCCCGAAATTGAGAAAATTCGGCCAGTCTTAAGGCTTGGGAAATTCGAGTTTTAGAGAGAGAATTTTTCTCTCTCTAAGTTTTCTTGTCTTGAAAACTTATGAATTGTATATTGTGTAATAACTAATCCATTGTCCATATATAGAGTTACAAGAGAGACCCCAAGTTGGTTTATGATTGGCCTTCCTACTGGGTTTTTGTTTCTTTCAATCCTGTTCCTGGACTGATACACATCCAACTGATAAAGGGATTCACTTATCCCAATCCAATTCCTGGTATGATTCACAACCAACTGATATAGGGATCCACTTATCCCCAATCCAGTTCCTGGTATGATTCACAACCAACTGACACAAGTATTAATTAATTAAATCTATCTTTGTCAATAACCCAATACATAATTAATCGTACCACTAACGGATTAATTATGACACTACCATCCTACACATAATTGCTTCTGGAACAACTTAATTAATTTATTCTTAATCTCCCCACATCAAAGATATAATGCTCGTTAATTTATTAATTTACTGATAAATTAATTAATTAACTTCTTTAATTCCGAGACTAGTACCACTCGACCTTTTTACTATACCGGACATAAGTCCACCAATTGGGTTTAGTATAATAAACATAACGAGCTCATTTAGGGAGTACCATCACCCCGGATGCATCGGTACATGGTTTCCTTTCGACAAGCAATAACACACCAAGCAACTAAACACGCACACCCAACGTACCGAGACTATTGGCCACAATTGACCTCACCCATTGGTAGATCAAAGAACACTATGTCTAATCCTCATGCCCGCTCAAGTCTAAGGATTAAGAGATAGAATACTAAGAACGATTTGTCTATTAAATCAGTTCAAGACAAATCATTCTAAATGGTCAAGTTCAATACGCCCCGGCATATCTATATGATTCAATCAGTTTAGACAAACCAATTATCCAAATCACATAATAACCTAAACCGACAATTTGCCCAAAACTGTCTCGGTTACGAACCTCATTTATATATTATGTCTTTCAACCAATGATGATATCTACTGTGTCACACAACACCTCATCATCTAACTACATAATATAAATGGACAAATGACTCACAACAAAATATAACCAAAATATAAATCGATATATTAACTGGGAAAATGTACAATACAAGCATAGCTTATGTAATCAGCTCCAACATATTTAAACCTCTTCTCATGAGGATTGTACAGGATTTTACGGATTTTTATTTGGAATTTAATAGTCGCCAGAAAATGTTTTTGAATCCAAGGTAGTCCCGCTGGTTTTTTGAAAAAATGCTGAACTGATCCAACAAATTTGAAAATTCATATTTACCTCGTTTAGAGGTAAATATGTACAAGACAAATCATTGTCCCTTGAGTTTAAAGGTTTAAAAATATTTATATCTTGGCCAAAATGAATGAGAAACGAGGTAAATATGAATTTTCAAATTTGTTGGATCAGTTCAACATTTTTTCGAAAAACCAGCGGGACTACCTTGGATTCAAAAACATTTTCTGGCAACTATTAAATTCCAAATGAAAATTCGTAAAATCCTGTACAATCCACATGAGAAGAGGTTTAAATCTGTTGGAGTTGAATACATAAGCTATGTTTGTATTGTACATTTTCCCAGTTAATATATCGATTAATGTTTTTGTTCTATTTTGTTGTGCGTTATTTGTCCATTTATATTATGTAGTTAGAAGAGAGGTGTCTTGTATGACACAGTAGATCTCATCAATGGTTGAAAGACATAATATATAAATGAGGTTCGTAATCGAGACAGTTTTGGAAAACCTTTCAATTTAGGTTATTATGTGATTCGGATAATAGGTTTATCTAAACTGATTGAATCATATAGATATGCCCAGGGCGTATTGAGCTTGACCATTTAGAATGATTTGTCTTGTATTGATTTAATAGACAAATCGTTCTTAGTATTCTATCTCTTAATCCCTAGACTCGAGCAGGCATAAGAATTAAACATAGTGTACTTTTATCTGCCAATGGGTGAGGTCAATTGTGGCCAATAGTCTCGGTAGGTTAGGTGCGCGTGTTTAGTTACTTGGTGTGCTGCTGCTTGTCGAAAGAAAATCATGTACCGGTGCGTCCGGGGTGATGGTGCTCCCGAGATAAGCTCATTATGTTTATTATACTAAATCTGGCCGGTGGACTTATGTCCGGTATAGTAAAAAGGTCCAGTGGTATTAGTCTCAGAATTAAAGAAGTTAATTAATTTATTTATTAGTAAATTAATATATTAACGAGCACTAAATCTTTGATGTGGGGAGCTAATAAATAAATTAATTAAGTTGTTCCGGAAGCAATTCTGGTGTAGGATGGTAGTGCCATAATTAATTCGTTAGTGGTTCGATTAATTCTGTATTGGGTTATTGACAAAGGTAGATTTAATTAATTAAGTAATTAATTAATCCTTGTGTCAGTTGGTTGTGAATCAAACAAGGAACTGGATTGGGGATCAGTGAATCCCTGTATCAATTGGTTGTGAATCATACCAGGAACTGGATTGGGATAAGTGAATCCCTATATCAGTTGGATGTGTATCAGTCCAGGAACAGGATTCAAGGAAGTAGAAACCCAGTAGGAAGGCCAATCCTAAACCAACTTGGAGTCTCTCTTGTAACTCTATATATAGACAAGGGATTAGCTATTACACAATATACAATTCATAAGTTTTCAAGACAAGAAAACAAGAGAGAGAAAGTATAGAGAGAGAGAGAGAGAGAAAATGTTTTTCTCCCTCTAGCATAATCTCTGGCGGCCGGTTATTGTCCCAGGCGGTGGTCTGTGGTTAATTCCGGTAGGCGGTGGTGGCAGGAGAAATCCGGCGGCGGTGGTTGAAATTCAGGCGGGACGAGCTGCAGAATTTTTCCGGCGAGTGGATTGTGGTGATTAGCTGATCAATTGTTTGTTGGATTATTGCTCACACAACATACAAACAAAGTCTTGAGGTATACAAGAGAATCACCTGAGTGAACGCTTCAATAGGTAATTCTTATTCTTCCGCTTTGAATTAAGAATTTATTTGTTGTGTGATAAATCGAATAAGTACAAACCAAGATCCTGCACAATGTTATTTCAAGCAAGGGTTGGAATAGCGATTGTGCTAGCGTCTAGGCCTGGCCAGATATTCATATTCCGGAATGCATAGCACGAAAGTGAGTTTCTAGCTAGGCCCGGGCAGATAATCTTTCAAAATCAAGATATGGTTTGTTCAAAGCGGATACATAATGAGAGATATATGAGAGGCCAAAGTCATAGAACAACTGCAGCTTATCTGGCTATTGTTTTGCGTTAACTTCACAAGGTTTCATGACTGGAAAATATATCATCTTGATGCTAAGATACCAAAGTTATAGTAAGAATGAAAATCGAGAGGAAAGTTGGAGAAAAACAAGACAGAGGTGAGGTAAAAAGGGAGGTTTGAGCTTGATTTTTTTTTTTTTTTTTAAAGAGAAATGAGAAAGCACGAGTGGAGAGGTGAGGAAGAAGCAAAACTTTCCCCTATTTATAGTGTCTGCACTCTGCCCCAATTCAAGCCACACAAGCAACCTACAAATCACTTAGTCATCCAGCTAAAGGTATAGATTTTCCACCAAATAGTAGCCACGCCACCTCTCCCAAATGTTGCAAAGGCACGTTTTCTTCCTCTCATGGTAATTCCGCCAGGTTTCCACTCCTAAAGCCAAATATGTGTACCTATATTTGTATTAGCCCACTCCACCTATTTATTGTTACTATTATTATTATTATTATTATTATTATTCTATTCTATTCTATTTCTCCCCTTACCTATTGAGCTACTAAATTTCCTAATTAATGTTTTCTAACTCAAAACTTATTTAGTAAAATTTAATAGTCATTAAATCAAACCGATTAAATAGAAGAAATCATTATTTACTCGTCATCCGACCATTATTTATTTACACAAAATCAAACCGATTCGAGGGGTTTCACATTCTCTCCCTCTTATGATATTTCGTCATTGAAATACTAAATAGTCTGAAATAGATGGGGATATTGTTGATGCATCTGCTCTTCTAGTTCCCACGTCTGTTTTTCAATTTCTCGGCTTTTCCAAAGGAGTCGAACTAAAGGAATTTCTTTGTTACGTAACCTCTTTACCTTGTGATCTAGAATCTTGACTGGTTTATCTTCATAGGTTTATTTGTTATCCAGTTCTAATTCTTCATATTGCAACACATGGCTTGAGTCCGGATGGTACTTCTTCAAGAGCGAAACATGGAATACGTCATGCATCTTACTAAATTGTTGAGGTAACGCCAATTGGTAAGCAACTGGTCTATTTTCTCAATAATTTCAAAAGGTCCCACATATCTTGGACCCAGTTTTCCTTTTCTTCCATGATGAATAATTCCTTTCTGAGGTAATGCTTTTAAAAATACCTTGTCTCCGACAGCAAATTCCAAATCCTTTCTACGATTATCAACATAGCTTTTCTGTTGACTCTAAGCGGTCTGTAGATGCTGGCGTATATCGTTAACCTTTTTGTATGCGTCCTCTACCCAAGGAAGATAGTCATTACCTAGTAGTTGGTGTTCTCCTACCTCGTCCCAGTATAAGGGAGACCGACAAAGTCATCCATATAAGGCTTCGCAAGGGGCTATTTGGATGGAGGCATAGTAACTGTTATTATACGCGAACTCTATCAGTGTAATGTGTTGATCCCAGTTACCACTAAAATCCATCACACAAGCCCGCAACATATCTTCCAATGTCTGGATGGTTCTTTCTGACTGTTCATCCATCTGTTGGTGAGCCGCGGTACTAAGGTCCAATCGTGTACCCAAGGTTTCCTGTAACTGGTGCTAAATCCTTAAAATGAATTGGGGATCCCGATCTGACAATGGAACTCCATGAAGGCGTATGATTTCATTGATATAAATATGAGCAAGTTTTTCAAGTGAATACTTAACTCCTATATGAATAAAATGTGCCGATTTCATAAGTCTATCCACTAAAATCCATGGTGATATGCTCCTATATCCATTCCGGGATGGCTAATGGTTGTAACAGTCCTGCTGATCGTTGATTTTCTGCCTTAACTTGCTAGCATGTCAAACAGGTTGCAACAAACCTGGCAATATCTTTCTTCATGCCTTCCCAATAGTACTGTCGCTTCATATCCTTGTACATCTTATTGCTTCCTGGATGCATCGCGAACCGTGTCTTATGCGCTTTCTCTAGAATCTATTTCCTAAGGTGATCTTCCGCTGGGACATAGATCCGCTGTCAAAATCTAAGCAATCCATCAGACCCTATGGAGTGGTCTATCAATTCACCTTTTTGGACACTCTCTTTCTGAGCGACAATCTTATGATCCCGCATCTGAGCTTCCTTTATCTGGGTTATGATAGCAGGTTGAGCTTTCAGATTAGCCAATCTCCATTTATTGTCCCGCTCTATCGGTATCCAGTGGGTAAGTTCCTCCAGCATCTCACATTTCTTGATTACCAGGCTCGCGATTTTCGCCTGTCGACTTAACGCATCCGCTACAACATTAGCTTTACCTGGATGATAGTTAATGACACAATCATAATCTTTAAGAAATTCAATCCATCTCATTTGCCTCAGATTCATGTCTTGCTGAGTGAAGAGGTATTTTAAATTTTTGTGATCGGTCATTACCTCAAACGTAGAGCCATAAAGTTAATGTTGTCATTTCTTAAGAGCAAAAATATCTCAGCTAGCTCTAAATTGTGAGTAGGGTAGTTCACCTCGTGAGGCTTCAACTTTATGGATGCATATGCAATTACCTTCCGAGTTTGCATCAATACGCATCCTAACCCCTCTTTCGAAGCATCCGTGTATACCACAAAGTCACCCTGCCTATCTGGTAAAGCAAGAACATGAGTTGTGGTTAATCTCTTTTTCAATTCTTGGAAACTACATTCAGCTTTATCTCCCCATTCAAATCTTGCTTGTTTCTAAGTCAATGGTGTAGCTATCTTCGAGAAATCCTAGATGAAACGCCGGTAATATCCTGCCAAACCTAAGAAACTGCGCACTTCTGTGAAATTTTTTTATTGTTGCCATTTAAGAACGGATTCAACCTTTGAAGGGTCAACGGAAATTCCTGCTTTGGAAATACATGACCCAAGAAGGTTACTTGACTTAACCAAAATTCACATTTGCTAAACTTAGCATAAAGCTTGTGATCCTACAGGGTTCGTAATACTATTCGAAGGTGCTCTTCATGCTCCGCTTGAGTATTGGAATAAACCAAGATATCATCAACAAAAATTACCACAATTGGTCTAAGTATCGCCTAAAAACTCAATGCATCAAATCCATGAATGCGGCTGGCGCGTTAGTCAACCCAAAAGACATTACTACAAACTCGTAATGTCCATAGTTAGCATTGAATGTAGTCTTGGGTATATCCTCTTCTTTAATCTGAAGCTGATACTATCCCTGCCTCAAGTCGAATTTGGAGAAGACTGTGGCACCCTGTAGTTGATCAAACAACTCATCAATTAAGGGTAAATGATACTTATTCTTTACTGTCACTTTATTCAGGCCACGATAATCAATACATAATCGCAACGTACCATCCTTCTTCCTTACAAACAACACCGGAGCTCCCCAAGGAGAAAAACTAGGCCTAATAAACTCTTGCTTCAACAGATCTTCTAGTTGCGTCTTCAATTCCTTCAGTTCGGCAGGTGCCATTCTATATAGTGCCCTAGAAATTGGCACAGTTCCAGGAAGTAATGAGATGGAAAATTCCACTTCTCGTTCTGGAGGTAATGTTGTCAACTCCGAAGAAAAGACATCCGCGAATTCCCTAACAACAGGTATTTCTTCCAATTGGATTTGATCTCTTGGTTTATTTATCAAATAAGCCAAGTTTCTTATAGCGCATTTCCAAAGTAATTTTTGCGCCCTAGCCCTGGATATCAACCCCGTACTAACAATTCCTCCCTTGAGTTGCAATTGAAGACCATGTCCGTTCTTCATTATAAAACTCACTATTTTCAATTTACAGTCCACATGAGCGTTCCATCTGGCTAACCAATCTATACCCAAAATAACATCAAATTCATGTAGTGGAATTATTGCCAAATTAGCTTCAAAGTTTTTATTCCCTATCTCCACACTACAGTCCCTAAACAATACGTCGGTCAGAACAAGTGTAGGTGCACTAGGGATGCTTATTTCCAGAATGTACAGAATCTTTTGCGCGATTAGATTTGTATCTCGTATGAAGTTAGCCAACACAAAAGAATCACTGGCTCCTGGATCTATCAAAACTTTAGCTAATTTATCGAGAACAGGAAGTGTACCTTCAATGACATCGGTCGCTGCTGTGATGGCATAAACTCTGGCAGGCACCTTGGACTTGTTTGCCTGATCGTTTGTCTGTCGGGGCACGGTGACCTGGTTCCTTGCGATGAGCCTGCCTGAAGTGGTACCGCTGTGCAAAATCACGTATAATGTCCTATCCTTCCACAGTGAAAATATGCATTGTTCTTACGTCGACACTCTGTATCTCAATGTCCTAACTTCTGGCAGAAGTTATATTGGGGCACGTTAGAGATGGTCGGTCCAGCTTGAGCCACCTGTCGAGCTGGTGCAGTTCCTGGTCGGTTGCTAATTTTTTGGGGTTGATGTTTTCGATAGCCTCGACCCACTTTTCAGCAATCTCGCTGTCAAGTTCCTTATTAAACTTTGGAGGTTGAAATTTCATAAATTGTTCCAACGTCATATCTTCTATGATCACAGCTCCTCGTGTTTTGGACGTGGTTGTGCGCCCATTTGCTTGTAAAACTGTCGCATTTGAGTGAAGGTTTGCATCATTTGTGCAGCTACTTCTTCAAAAGGGTTACCCTGAGTTTCTTCGCTGGTTTCCTTGCCCTCGATTGCCTATATAATACCAAGATAAGTAAGTTAAACATTCGTAGATAGGCAAAAGTGAGTTAGTGTAGCTCCAGAATTGTTTTCTAACCAAGTTTATCATGTTAACCCCTATGTGTAAAAGTCTATACGAGAGGGTTACCAGTCAAAAGTTAGGAAGCAAATACGTAGTATTCATTCAACAAGCAGTAGTATGTACACTAAATAAGACAGATTATACATATTTACAACCAGGGTCCACCTACACAACCTTCCCCCCTTCTTTTTACGAACTAGCATTTGACACCGAGTCTACCCCAGACAGCTCAGAAGATTGCTCCAACTCCTTTGAAGATGGTTCGTTATTCTGAAATGCACTGGCCAATAGCGCAGAGAGCTCATCCCGGGGTAGCGGGCATTCAGCTGCTATCTCCAGCAAATGACGAGCCGATGCACTCATCAAGGTGTGCTGGCTGCTTTCTAGCTTGTCGTTTCATCTTCTAGCGGCACTATCCTAAGTTGGACGAGTCGGTAATCATGGAACCATCATCCCTTGGCTACCATGGCATTCCTGCTTCGCCTACGCTGTCATTGAATCGCTCATTGTACGAGACGCACCGCTTATTCCCTTTCGTCTAGTTGATCCCTAGCCATTACGACCTCTCGGTTGGAGGTTGGCCTCTCTAACCTGCAGGGTCTCATCAGTTGTGTGGGTGTGGGTCCCATGTATTCGAAGCTGCACCCACGTGCATTGCACTCCTCCGACCGGTACTGGCGTACAAACTGAAGTAGTGCATCTAAATCTTCAAGGGCCTGTCCCTGGCCAGGTCTAGGGTCTGCTGCCATACCTAAAAAAAGTAACGATTCGAGGTAATAAAAAGAAATAGAAACTACCCCCAAAATCAAATATGAAACAAGAGTAGAAAGAAATATACTCATGATAATATATATATATATATATCGGCGCAAGTAACATACACATAAAATGATTCCAAACCATAGATATAAACATCCTACCATCTAAGCTGGCCCTCAACCCCCTACTACTAAGGGATCAGTCCCAAAAGCTGTGAACTTGGATCTACCAGCTACCCACAAAGTTTACCCACAATTCTTCCAGCTTTTAAACTCTACTTTCCAATTACGGGGTCCAACACCTACTTATCTACTTAAGGCTTTTCAAGTATAATTCGTACTAGTGATATCACTGTCACTGGATCCGCCTGACGGGGGTTTATCTGCACCTCCTGGCATTCCCGCTGCTGCCATTACTCTGTCATGTAGCTCCTTGGTGGTGATCTCCATTCCTAGGTCAATTTCCCCTAGACACTGCAGATACTCTTGATGTGCAGCACCCAGCTGGTTATTGAGAAGCTCTATGACCTGCTGAATCAGTTCCTCCTGTCTAACCGTGTCCTCGGTGAGCTGGCGTTGAAGGTTTGCTCCATACAATAGGACACCTTCTTCAGTTCACAGCTCCTGAAGAATGTCTCACTCAGGCTCCAAGTGCTCCTCCGTCGCCTCAACTCTCTCCCGAGTGGAGATCAGCTCAGCCTAGTAGCCATCTCGGTTAGCTACAAACTACGCGTACTCCTTATCTGAGCACATGCATTTGTCCATTTATATTATGTAGTTAGATGACAAGGTGCCTTGTGTGACACAGTAGATCTCATCATTGGTTAAAAGACATAATATATAAATGAGGTTCGTAACCGAGATAGTTTTGGACAAACTGTAGGTTTAGGTTATTATGTGATTCGGATAATTGGTTTGTCTAAACTAATTGACCATTTAGAATGATTTGTCTTGTACTGATTTAATAGAAAAATCGTTCTTAGTATTCTATCTCTTAATCCCTAGACTCGAGCGAGCATGAGGATTAGATATAGTGTACTTTGATATGCCAATGGGTGAGATCAATTGTGGCCAATAGTCTCGGTAGGTTGGCTGCGCGTGTTTAATTACTTGGTGTGCTGCTGCTTGTCGAAAGGAAACCATATACCGGTGTATCCAGGGTGATGGTGCTCCTGAGATAAGCTCGTAATGTTTACTATACTAAACCTGGCCGGTGGACTTATGTCCGGTATAATAAAAAGGTCGAGTGGTACTAGTCTTGGAATTAAAGAAGTTAATTAATTAATTTATCAGTAAATTAATATATTAACGAACACTATATCTTTGATGTGGGGAGATTATGAATAAATTAATTAAGTTGTTCCGGAAGCAATTCTGGTGTAGGATGGTAGTACCATAATTAATCCGTTAGTGGTACGATTAATTGTGTATTGGGTTATTGACAAATGTAAATTTAATTAATTAAGTAATTAATTAATCCTTGTGTCAGTTGGTTGTGAATCATACCAGGAACTGGATTGGGGATAAGTGAATCCTTGTATCAGTTGGTTGTGAATCATACCAGAAACTGGATTGGGATAAGTGAATCCCTGTATCAGTTGGATGTGTATCAGTCCAGGAACAGGATTGAAGGAAACAGAAACCTAGTAGGAAGGCCAATCCTAAACTAACTTGGGGTCTCTCTTGTAACTCTATATATAGACAAGGGATTAGCTATTCAAGATACACAATTCATAAGTTTTCAAGACAAGAAAACTTAGAGAGAGAAAATTTCTCTCTCTAAAAATCGAATTTCTCAAGCCTTAAGGCTGCCAAATTTTCTTCAAGTTTTTGGCAGCTTGTGTGTGGGGGTGGTGCGTGGATTGTACGCGCCAGGTGCAGCGGTGCTGGATTTTTTCGGCAGGTGGATTGTGGTGATTAGCTGATCAATTGGTTGTTAAATCGTTGCCCACACAACGTGCAATCAAATTCTTGAGGCATACAAGAGAATCACCTGAGTATACGCTTCAATAGGTAATTCTTATGTTTCCGCTTTAATTAAGAATTTTTGTTGCGTGGTAAATCGAATAAGTACAAACCAAGATCCTGAACAATGTTATTTCAAGCAAGGGTTGGAATAGCGATTGTGCTAGAGTCTAGGCCTGGCCAGAGATTCCGATTCTGGAATGCATAGCACGAAAATGAGTTTCTGGCTAGGTCCGGGCAGATAATCTTTCATTGCTCGCTCTACATCCATCATTGTTGAAGTGTCCTTTAATAAGATATCATATTCTTTGATAAGTGTATACTTCTTGTAAACTTGATTATATTCTTCTTGAACAGCTAATTTTTTTGTTTCCAACTCTACCGCTTGACGCTGGACTTCTATGATTCCGTCATCATTTGCATTTGCCTTTCGCTTTCCTTGCTTGGCTGCTTTTTGGCCTATCAGACGAGTCTCTTATTCGATGTCATTTATATCCACACTTGTTTCAACATTTGATGACGAAGTGTATGCCCTGGATTCATTATTCTATGCTCTCTTATTTGATCCTTGAATGGATGAAACACCCCTCCACTTTGGATCATTCTTTACCATGTTCCACACATGTTCATGAACGAAATTCTTACATTTTTATGCATGAAAAATATCATGAGCACCTTGTTTAATTTGCTCATCATTCCAACCACTCTTGTGTTCATCCCATAATCTATTGAAAATCTGATTGAATTCATTCACAAATTTAATATACCAATGCCAATGAGATTTGCACTTACTTTGGTCCTTCTTTGTAAAAGATCCCTGATTGTCATTGTAGTATGTCGTGATCCGCCTCCAAAACTTTTGCTTATCTTAGAAATTTCCCGTAATACTATCATTAGAAATTTTTCGTAATACTATCATTTGAAATTGGTGAGCCATGGTTGAGTGAGAAGAATTTCCTCATGTTTACTCCAATTTTCATAATTTCTCTTCTCTTGAACTTGAGATTCAACAATATTTTTCGTGACAATTTGAGTAGAATATGGTGGAAAAGGACTTTGAGATGTCGATCCTGTTAGTGTTGTTGCACTTTGAGAGTCATATTCACTATGAACGTCTCTTGGTGTTGATGAGTCAGGTAAAGACATACACATGTTCGTCAAACTCGGATGAAAATTGTTTTCGAACATTTGAGTAACATAACCCGAATGTTGATACATCATGAAAGGATTTGCGAAGGAAGATTATTCATGTTAATATTTGGCGAACCAAAATATGCCATGCTATAAAGAAAATTTTGGGATGGTAAATTTGGAACACTTTGGTTATAGAATGGATGAAAAGGAAAATGATTCTCATTATTTGTAGGAGGATTGTTGTTATCCATTATGGATGAAAAATGTAAAAAATATGAAAGATGGGATGCAAAAAAAAAAAAAAAAAAAAGAATTAGAGGGAGAAGAGTAAAAATTGAGATGTAAAAAAATTAATAGGAGAAGATGTGTATATATAGAAAATAAAAGAATATTACCGTTAATAAAAGAAAAAAAAAACAAAAAATTTATACAAATATATATATATATATTACCGATGGAAATTAGGAAAGATTTTTTTTTTTTTTAAAGGGCCCAAAACTGACATTGGACGGTAATTTATATGGTGGTCCTATAGGACCACCATGCAATTTTACTCCTACCCCTAATATAGTAGTAGTTTCTAATTTAGCCTCCCAATTTTATTAGTAGTTTCTTTTTTTAAAAAAATTGGACACGCGCCTTACTCCCACCCTAAGCTATATAAGGTTCTTTTTTTTCTTTTTTTCAGGAGTTTGTTGCCGATATTCTTCTTCGTCTTTTGTTGCCGTTTTTCGTCTTCGTCTTTCGCTTGAATTCTTTTGCTTCCAATTTTGATTACAGTATGATTGTGATTGATTTATGTTTACAAATGTGTTGTTTATCTGTTTTTCGTCTTCGTTTTTCGCTTATTTTGTTTCCGTTTGTGCTCTGTTTATCTTTCTGTGGAGTTTTTGCTTCGAATTTGATAATTAAGATATTTATTCCTGTGTTTTGATCCTTTCGATTGATTTATGTGTTTGAATTTGTTGTTTCTACGGTTCTGTTCTTCTTACCGTTTTGTTTTTGATCGAAAATTGTTGATAGATCATTGTGGATTGGAGAAATTTCAATGGAAGATACAGTGGGTGGTATAGTTGATTTCATTCGCGAAGAAGATGCTCCTGAATTGTTTGATTTTGATAAACAGCAAGAATCAACGGTATCTCTGTTGGAATGTAAGTCATGATGAGATATTAGTTATGAATTGATCTGATATTAGTTATTCATTGATCTGATATTAGTTCTATGTTGATCTGATATTAGTTTTACAGTATGATATTTTCATATTCTTGATCTGATGTCTATAGTCTGTTGATCTGATGTCAAGTATGAGTTGATCTGATGTCTATATAATCCTGATCTGATCTCCATTGTTAAGTATGTTTTAGTTCTGCTGTGTGATTTCTTTTATATTCTTGATCTGATATCTATAGTCTGTTGATCTGATATTAAGTATTCGTTGATCTGATGTCTATATAATCCTGATCTGATCTCCATTGTTAAGTATGTTTCAGTGCTATTGTGTGTTTTCTTTTATATTCTTGATCTGATATCTATAGTCTGTTGATCTGATGTCAAGTATTCGTTGATCTGATGTCTATATAATCCTGATCTGATCTCCCTTGTAAAATATGTTTCAGTGCTGTTGTATGTTTTCTTTTATATTCTTGATCTGATATCTATAGTCTGTTGATCTGATGTCAAGTATCAGCTGATCTGATGTCTATATAATCCTGATCTGATCTCCCTTGTTAAGTATGTTTCAGTGCTATTGTATGATTTCTTTTATATTCTTGATCTGATATCTGTAGTCTGTTGATCTGATGTCAAGTATTCTCTGATCTGATGTCTATATAATCCTGATCTGATCAACTATGTTTAAACTAATATGATATTATCATTTTTTATACAGGTTCAGATGATGAATCTATGGAATCTTTGTGTAAATCAGTGGTTGAAAATGAAGATGCAGCATACAATTTATATAATGATTATGCTTTTAGGTTAGGATTTAGTGTGAGGAAAGGTAAAGATCGTAAAAACAAAACTACTGGAATCAGGTATTTGAGAAGATATCTTTGTAATAGAGAAGGAGCTAAACAATGCAAGGAGAATTTGAAGAAGATTTATACGAAAATTGATATGCGATCTAGATGTAAAGCTTTTATTGAATTTAAGAAAAGAGAAGATGGGAGTTGGATTGTCCAAAAGCATTTCAGGAAGCATAATCATGAATTGTGTCCTGTAGCTGAGAGGCAGTTTTTACGTTCTCAGAGGAAGTTTGATGATTCTGCATTGCAGTATTTTGAGGAATTGAAAAGTTCAGGTGTTCGTGTAACGGATGGTTATCATATATTGTCCAAAGAGGTTAGTTATACTTTCAGATTATTTTTTATGAATCTACATAAATGTGATACTTGTTATGATCTGATATTACGTTCGAGTTGATCTGATATTACGTTTGAGTTGATCTGATATTTCTTTTCTGTTGATCTGATATTATGTTCCTGTTGATCTGATATTATTTTTCTGTTTGATCTGATATTATTTTTCAGTCTGGAGGTTCATCAAATGTTGGTTATACCATGCGAGATGTATATAATCATTTGGAACAAGAGAAGAGGAGGAAGATTGAAGGGTGTGATAGTAATGCACTGATCAATATGTTAAAACAGAGATTTACTGATGAGAAGGACTTTTATTATGATTTTGATTTGGATGAGGAGTCTTCATTATGTAGTGTATTTTGGAGAGATCAGAAGATGAAGGAGGATTATAGTAGATTTGGGGATTTATTGGTTCATGATACGACTTATCGGACAAACAAATACGACATGATCTGTGGACCATTTGTTGGTATGGACAACCATTGTCGTAATGTTATGTTTGGTATAGGTTTCATAAAAAATGAGAAGGTGGAGTCATTTATTTGGTTGTTTAGTACATTTTTGAGATCGATGGGGAACAAGCAACCAATGACATTTATGACAGACCAGGATTTTTCGATGGCAGCTGCTGTGCGTGTGGTTTTTCCAAATGTTCGTCATCGTCTTTGTGTTTGGCACATTGCAAAGAATGCTCGTAGTAATATACCTCATTTGATGAGTAAAGAAGGATTTTCAGATGCCTTTCAATTCTTGCTTAATCAAGTTTGCACAGAAGCTGAATTTAACCACTTCTGGAACAGGTGTGTGTTTTCTTTCTGTATTAGTTGTTAGGTGATCTGATATTTTTTATGTATTGATCTGATATGAAGTTTGTGTTGATCTGATATATTATTATTATACTACTTTATTCTTTTTTTTGCTGTAAGCTGATCTGATATTAGTTATGAATTGATCTGATATTAGTTATGAATTGATCTGATATATTAATCAGTTACATTTTTATTTCATCAGTTTGTTGAAGGATTACAATTGCAAAGACAACACTTGGTTGAAGAAATTAGATGAGATAAAAGAGAAGTGGTGCCCTGCATTCAGTAAACAATATTTTTCTGGAGGGGCAGTTTCTTCCCAAAGATGTGAGACAACCAATCGTTCGGTTTCAATGAAGTTGTCGAAAACGTCTACTTTGTGTGAATTCTATCAGCAGTTTCTTGATGTGGTGACGGAGTGGAGAAACAATGGCATTGCAGAAGATTTTAGATGTAGAGGAAGGGTTGATCCTATTGTTGGAGATTCATTAATGCTTCAACATGCTGCTGAGGTTTATACGATAGAGGTGTTTGTAAGATTTCAGGAGCTGTATATCAAGATGTTATCTTATAATCACCTGCAGACGAGTAGCGAAAATGGTGTTTATGAATATCAGGTTTGGCGTACCAAACTTGATTTGTTTCGACACGTAGTTCGTTTTGATGAGAATGAGTATACAGTGAGCTGCACTTGTAATCTTTTTTCTGAGGCTGGGTTGTTATGCTCGCATGCTCTTCGTGTGCTAAATCTGAATAATTACTCGGTACGTATTTATTGCAACTTCAGAGTTTTTTTTTTATGTAATATGGTTGATCTGATATTAGTTGCTAGTTGATATGATATTAGTTGCTAGTTGATATGATATTATATGTTTTAGTTCTATTGTATGATTTCTATTATATTCTTGATCTGATATCTATAGTCTGTTGATCTGATGTCAAGTATTCGCTGATCTGATGTCTATATAATCCTGATCTGATCTGCCTTTTTAAGTATGTTTTAGTTCTACTGAATGATTTCTTTCATATTCTTGATCTGATATCTATTGTCTGTTGATCTGATATCTATTGCCTTTTTAAGTATGTTTTTTTTTTATGTAATGTGGTTGATCTGATATTAGTTTCTAGTTGATCTGATATTAGTTGCTAGTTGATCTGATATGTTTAACTTTATATTTGTTATATACTGTAGAGAATCCCTGAGAAGTATGTATTGAAAAGGTGGACTAAGAGTGCAAGTTGCTGTGATTATTATTCGAAAGAAGATTGTTTGTTGCCATCAAGTAGCATTGAGAAACATTCAGATTCTGTTTGGAGAGTTGAAGCAAGCAGAAAATATTTGGATTTAATTAGACATGCACAGTCTAGTTCTGTTGCACGTTCTATTCTTGACAGGCACTTCAATTTGGCTAGAGATTCTATTAAATCAGAGGTTGGTCCATCCTATGTTGGTGAAAAAGCAGAAGGTTCAAACATTGCTGAAATTAGAGATCCGAAGAGAAGAAGAGAAAAGGGTGTTAGAAACATTCGTCCAAAAAGCGTTGTGGAGAAAATGTGCAATAGGGCAAGAGGGAAGAAGAAGAAAGCAGAAGCATTTGCATTGCGTACTAGAGAACGGGTCGCATCAATGGGGATTGAAAATCCTGTTGTTGATGGTAATTTTGTAAATCCTGTTGTGGAGAAGTTGTAGTTGTAGTTGTAGTTTATATGAATTCTTTTATTTAGTTGATACAAAACATTAAAAGACTTGCTGTACTTAGTTGTTTCATTACAATGTCTAGAAGATATCAGATCACAGAAATATAGACATCAGATCAGAGTGTTACAGACATCAGATCACATGTGTATAGAGATCAGATTAGAGGAATGTAGTCATCGGATAAGAGGAATATATACATCAGATCAGAATTATAACAGACATCAGATCAACAGGAAACAGATATCAGATCAAATGAATACAAACATCAGATCACAAGTGATAGAATGAAATTATTTAACTGAACTAAAACAGACATCAGATCAGAAAATATAAATATCAGATCAACATATAAAAGACATCAGATCAGAATTATATGGAGATCAGATCAGAGTAATATAGATATCAGATCAATAATGCGATATTATATTAGGTGTTAGTTGTTAGTTGATACATTATTGTGTTCAGAGTAAGCGTACAACTTCCTGCCACTTCTGAAAAACAACTCCCGCCAAGGTACAACACTTCATCACTTCATTCAATTTCCTCAACCACTTATTAATAGTTTCAACTACATTCATATTAATTGCCCAACCAACCTTGTACTTTCAACATAAACTCTTTCAAAAATTCTACTATAAACAAGACCCATGTCTGGCAACGTCCATACAACATTTCCTCTGCTTTTCTTCTTCCCTTGCAAAAAAACCAAGCCCAAAATTTCCTCCACTACTGTAGTCATCGGATAAGAGTTCAGATTACAGTTTTGCTGTAGTTTTTGCTCTCTTGTATGACATGTATTTTTCCACCACTACTGAAGGTATTTCTCGACAATACACTCGGGAGTTTGAGAAGGAAAAGTACATGTCATACAAGTAGCAAAAACTACATGAAAAGCTGTTTCCAGAAGAAGAAGGAGCAAAAGATTTTGTGAAAGTTTTTCTCTGAATTTTATTATCAAAACTACTTACAACTGTTTCTGTACAAGTATATAATACCAAGACTAATAACCGCTTCAAACTGTTTCTGTACAGATCTCAGGAAACGCGACATCAGATCAGATGCTGCGCACATCAGATCAACCACAAGCTGAGATCAGATCATTTCTGCAGTTTCAGAATATCTAAGAAAAAACTGTACATTTTCATTTAGAATCAATATTGTCCTATAAGACTAGACTCTAGTATTTTTTACAATTTTGTACTATAAAACTCCTCAATTTTGGATTTGACCTCATCCTTCATTGTATTTGTTTGAGAAGCCAGTATATTATAAGAATACTTGACCCTAAGAATCTGTAGAGCCCTGTTGAGAGCAGTTTTGCTCTTGCGTGCTTCTCTTGTGAGCTCTGTATCCCAAGTATGAGTTGTTTGTCCTTTGTAGAGCTCCATGTGTCTCATTGTAAGAATGCCACAATCATTGGCGTTCTTGTTATCTTGCCAGTCCAGTTTTGGATACTCCACTTTATATTCTTTGGGATTTCCAAAAATTTTTTCTGCTGATGTCCCTTTTATTATCTCAACAATATACCGCAGCTGCATTAATGAAGAAAACATATATATCAGACTATTGAAAAGATGATATCAGATTAGTGTAAAACATTATCAGATCAATGTAAGAAATACATCAGATCAAGGGAAAGAATACATCAGATCATGGGAAAGAAGATATCAGATTAGTGTAAAACCATATCAGATCAGTGTAAAAAAGACATCAGATCATCGGAAAGAAGACATCAGATCAAGGTAAAGAATATATCAGATCAAGGTAAAGAAGATATCAGATCAAGGGAAAGAATACATCAGATCATGGGAAAGAAGATATCAGATTAGTGTAAAATCATATCAGATCAGTGTAAAAAAGACATCAGATCATCGGAAAGAAGACATCAGATCAAGGTAAAGAATATATCAGATCAAGGTAAAGAAGATATCAGATCAAGGGACATGTACTTACCATAAGTTCGGGAATTGCAGTGTACCAAGTGTTTTCTGGGATTTTGTTATTAAGTACGACTACTTTTCTCGCCGTTGCATTTATACACAAAGTATAGTAATGATCATGCTGTAATATTGGGATAAAGATCTGCACAAAGTATAATACTAATTAGAAGTTGATATTTTTATATATTGAATTCACTGAATAGAGGAATTAAAATTGCACTTACCATTTTTAAATTTAATGTGTCCATGTTTCTTTTGGCTTTTGTGACATCTTCTATGAATTGATCTTTCATGTTGTCCAGAATCTCTGGTTTAACCTCATAGTGAGGAAATGCTGGTTTTGGTATTGTGATGCCTAACTTCTTGGAAGCATCATGTTTTTTCTTTAAATTGTTGTAATCATCCATTGAAGCAACGAACTTCAGACGTTGTTCTTTTGTATCTTCCATTATTTCAAACTGAAAACATAATGAATTTAATTCATATCAGATGGAATAACATGTATATATTTTTGAAAATGAATTTCATATTAAAATTATAAGGGATTCATATCTTACACAAAATTGTTCAGATATGAACAGCCTTGTTGGATCTTTGAAGTTCATATGCGTGATCCATGCATTTAGTACCGAATTTGTTATCCATACTCCTGGAAGCATGGATAGGAAGTCCGATCGATCCATTAATTTAAATTTTCCATCGGAGTAGAGTACTTCTCTGTATGCGTAAATCAAAATAATGTTAACAAAAGTATGTTGAAATCCCAAAATTTACAGCATATAATAGAAATCAGATCACAAAATGTAAACAGCAGGTCAGCATATAACAGATATCAGATCAATTTATCCAACAGATATCAGATGACAAGACAGTAGATATCAGATCAGAAGACTATAGACATCAGATCAGAAGAATATTTATATCAGATCAGAGGACTATAGACATCAGATCATAAGACTATTTATATCAGATCAATAATATAAAAAAAATCATACATTTTTTAGAACGAATCAAATCATGCATTTTACACATATCATATCAAAAGACAGTAGGCATCACATCATTGGATATTAGATATCAGATCAAAAAGGCAAGATTAGAACTTACTGCTGATTGATTTTATTTTCTTTTGTCCCTGTTAGGTAAGCATAATCAGTGAACAGTTTCTCTCTCCTTGAGATCATCAAAAATGTTTTAGGCTTCTTGAGCCAAAATTCTGATCTCAAACGTACAGGGAGTTGTCTATCTCGATGTCTTGAGTTTGGTGACAAGATGACATCTTCCTCAGCATTGTCTGGCTCTTCATTGATCATGCTGGAAATAAAGTTCATATCAGTAGATATAACATATCAAATTATTCAATTAAAGATATCATATCAGATTGTAGTGTGTTTTTACTTACGTTTTGAGCTCTGCTATGTCTTGATTATCTTTTGAAGTCATGGCTTGTTTTGGAGGTTGATCTGCTTCTGAAATCATTGCATTGAGGTTTGTAGCAAGCAGTACTGCATCCTCCATCATTCTTTCAATATTTATATCTTGTAGAGAAGCTTTCCCTTTCTCATTCTCTTTCTCTTTGGTAGCTTCTGTTTCTTCAGGCTTCTCTTCCTCCCTATCTTTTTCTTTTTCATTCTTCTTGTTTCCACTCTCTGCATCTACATCCAGTTTTTCATTCTCCTTTCGTAACATTCTATACACCAATTGCTTTGCAATTGGATCTTCCTTAAGCTTTGTTCTGCTCTCTTCCATTTCCATTTCTTCTGGTTCAACTTCTTTTTGTTCCAGGGTTATTGGAGAGATATGTGGTGTCTGAGGTTCTTTTTCCTTTTGCTCCACCACATTTTCTTGTGTTTGTTCTCCTTCTTCTTCATGAATGCTGTCTCCTGAAGGTGTTATGAGGTTGAAATTTGGCATTTGCATATCATCTTCGAAGCGTACAGTGGCGGATTTCTTCTGCATTTTGTTGTAATCCTCTTGTAGTTTATCCGCAATTTTGGCACATGCCGCATAGAACCTTGCATCCTGTGATGGTGTTGGTTCATTTTCTTCGGTTGCGGATTTTGAGGATTGACCTTGTTGCTCAGGAGTTGTATTTTTCTCCCTCAAGTCACGGATAATCCCCTCCACTGTGCTTGTTATTGTGGCAAATGCTGCAGCACCTTCTGGATTGTTTGCTGCCCCAACATTGTGCCATGCTTTGATGAAAGCCATCATGGACTTTGCCAAATCAACCACTGTTTGAGTCATTTCATCAGCATTTTCAAAATCCTGTTGCGGAAGATAATTGTTATAGTTAGATTGTTTCATATTAGTATAAAAAAGATAAATCAGATTACGGTAAAATAGACATCAGATCAGCATATAATACATATCAGATCAGAACTATGAAAGAAAGTATACTACAGAACGAAAACATAATTAAAAAATGGGTGATTAAAGAATCATTATAGAGACATCAGATCATGAAAAAACAGATATCAGATCATAATATAACACATATCAGATCACAACTATAAAAGAAAGCATACTATAGAAATGAAATGTACTTAACAATCGGACATCAGATCAAAAAAAAAAAAAAAATACATCAGATCATCAAATGAAAGATATCAGATCAGAGAGTTTACATTGCTTTTTGATGTGGTTGGAGCTTGTTTTGATTTGCTAGGCTTTTCAGATGCATGTGCATGTTGTTGTTTTTCCACATGCACCTCGGCTGTAGCCCTTTCTCTTATCCAGCCTTGACCATGTCCTCCCTTTTTCTCTTCGAGTTTTGCTCTTTCAAAGAGTTGAGTCTGACTCCAGTTTGTGAATGTTGGTAGGTTTCTTGGAATATCTTTGTGAATTCCATACACAACCCTATCAACATAGAATAGCTGAAGAAAATATGTTAGTTGTGAGTTAAGAAAATAAAATTTTTAGCAAAGCATTTCACAAACTAAAAAAAACATCAGATCAAGATAATACCCACATCAGATCAGCATATAACATACATCAGATCACAGTAATACCCACATCAGATCAGTAATTTAGATAGAAAATTATTTGAAACAAATAAAACAAAATTAACAGTATATAACAGACATCAGATCAACAGGAAACAAATATCAGATTATATGAATACAAACATCAGATCACAAGTTATTGAAAGGAAATATTTAACTGAACTAAAACAGACATCAGATCAGAAAATATACACATCAGATCAACATATAAAAGACATCAGATCACAACAATACAGACATCAGATCAGTAATCAAATGAATACAGAAAAGAAAGATGAGAGACTTACAATCAGAAAAGAGAGTGGTCCATTGTAGGCTGTTGATGTTGTGCCATCTTTGTGGAAATACTTCTCTTGGCATTCCACTAAGGCCCTGAATGTGTAGCTACACCAGTTCAGCTGCCTTATTTGATCAATGCTGTTCAGGGATTTGAGGAGCCGATATCTGATGTTGTTGATGCTCCCATGATGGTAAAGAAACGTGGTGGCCAGGTAGATAAGGAAATCCTGGACGAAGTTGATGTCACTGTAATCCTGATGGTTTACAATGTACTGCTCAAGCTGCTTGATGGTCGGTCTTTTTGTGGGTGGCATGCCAAATCTTTGACAGTATTGTTCGACATGCTACTCATAATCTTCACCCTTTGACTCAGCAGCTGTGTATTCTTCAACTTCAATTGGGCCTCTTGGGAAGCCAAGAACCAATTCCACATCTTCTTCAGCAATGGGAATAACTGTATCTTGCTCCAGCTCCAGCCTCAACTTGATACAGTTGAATTTTTTGAGCAGGTATTGTCCCAGTTTGTTTGGCATCCTGGTGTAGTTGATACTGAGGAAGCTGCCAAAGCCTATATCTCTCACGGCATTTCTTTGTGGTTCTGAGAGTCTAGAAACCACGAAACTTATACCGTTTGGAGATGTACTGCAACTGAATCTTTTGCTCATCTCATCATCACCATCATCATCATCTTTTTTCTGTTTTTTTGTGATGTGGACATCCACATCGCCCTGTTTCTTTTCCTTATTGACCATAACATTGGTCTTTTTCTGTTGTTGCTTCTGCTGCAGATCCTTCTTCTGCAATTGTTGAAGAATTTCTTCATTTGTCTTCTTCTTCTTTAGAGGTAGTTTCATCCTTTTACTTGTTTGCTCCTTTTGGGATGGTTGAACTACTTCCTGTTCTTTTCTTTTCTTTTCTGATTTACGTTTGTAGGTATGTTGTAACGACTTGCTAGGGGTTTCTTGAAAATCTGAACTCTCATCTTGTGCTTGAATAACTTGTTTATCTTGGTTGGTTTTATCAGCCATTATGTTTAAATTGTTGTTTCCTGTAATATGTCAGTAAGAGTATGTAAGCAAAAATAAGTTGATATCATATTAGAAGAAAGCAGATATCAGATCAGCAGATATAAGACATCAGATCGCAACATGAACACATCAGATCAGCATATGGCAGACACCAGATCATGAAAACACAGAGATCAGATCAACTGAATACACACATCAGATCAAGCAAAAACACGCATCAGATCAACAAAAAATGGACATCAGATCACTATTTTATAAGAAAAACATTTCACAGAAAGAAAACAAATTGAACAAATAAATCAAATCAGGATATAACTTATATCAGATCAAAGAAAATGAAGACATCAGATCAACTAAATACATACATCAGATCAAAACAAAACAGATATCAGATCAAAATAATACAGTCAACAGATTAGTAATTTTGATAGAAACTTTTTTCAAAGAACTAAAACAAAATTAAAAGCATATAAGAGACATCAGGTCAATTGAAAATATATATCAGACAAAAAGAATACAGACATCAGGTCACAAAATATTGAAGGCAAATATTTCAATGAACTAAAATAGACATCATATTACGATAATACAGAGATCAGAGCAACATATAATATACATCAGATCAACGAACCCTAATTATATCAGATAGAAAAATTAAAAGCATAAACAGACATCAGATCAATCGAAAACATATATCAGATTAAAACAATACAGACATCAGAACCCTAATTATTCAAAGAAAATAACGGTTATAAAATTAGGTTTTTGTACCTGTAGATAAATGTCGAAGCAGGAAAAACGTTGGTTTGAGAAAAACAGCAAGTTTTTCGTCCGATTTGGAGACTTTTTTTAGCGTTTGAGTTGAACAGCAAGCTTTTTCTTCGCGCAGATGATGGCTATGGTGTTTTCTGAACCGGAAGAAGAGCAGAAAATCGAAATGCAGTGATCTCTGAACGTATTTGAGGTTAGAAATTTAGATCTGATGTTGTTAATGGAACGATGAAGATCGTGGGGATGAAATCGGTTTGAGAGCCACGAAGGAATGAAGGGTTTTGGGTTTTCAGTTTCAGAGCGGGAGAAAGGAAGGAAGGGTTTTGGGATTTAATTAAGTCGCGCTTCAAAAGCGCGCTACAGTGCTTTCCTTTTTTTTGTTATTTTTTGCTATTTTTTTATTTTATTGTATGATTTCTTTTTATATTCTTGATCTGATATCTATTGTCTGTTGATCTGATGTCTATTATTCTCTGATCTGATGTCTATACAATCATGATCTGATCTCCCTTGTTAACTATGTTTTAGTTCTACTATCTGATTTCTTCTATTTTCATGATCTGATATCTATTGTCTGTTGATCTGATGTCAATTATTCTCTGATCTGATGTCTATACAATCATGATCTGATCTCACTTTTTAACTATGATTTAGTTCTACTATATGATTTCTTCTATTTTCTTGATCTGATCTCTATTGTCTGTTGATCTGATGTCTATTATTCTCTGATCTGATGTCTATACAATCATGATCTGATCTCACTTTTTAACTATGTTTTAATTCTACTATATGATTTCTTCTATTTTCTTGATCTGATATCTATTGTCTGTTGATCTGATGTCTATTATTCTCTGATCTGATGTCTATACAATCATGATCTGATCTCCCTTGTTAACTATGTTTTAGTTCTACTATATGATTTCTTCTATTTTCTTGATCTGATATCTATTGTCTGTTGATCTGATGTCTATTATTCTCTGATCTGATGTCTATACAATCATGATCTGATCTCACTTTTTAACTGTGTTTTAATTCTACTATATGATTTCTTCTATTTTCTTGATCTGATGTCTATTATTCTATGATCTGATGTCTATACAATCATGATCTGATCTCCCTTGTTAACTATGTTTTAGTTCTACTATATGATTTCTTTCTATTTTCTTGATCTGATATCTATTGTCTGTTGATCTGATGTATATTATTCGCTGATCTGATGTCTATATAATCCTGATGTGATCTCCCTTGTTAAGTATTTTTTTTTAAAAAGGCAGTGCGTCAAAAAAAAAAAAAAAAACTGTAGCGCGCAACTGTAGCGCGTTACTGTAGCGCGCTACAGTAGGTAAGAGTAAAATTCATCCTACTCCTATAGCCCCACCGTAAACGGACTCGACATTGGACCTCACAAAAAATAACATTTTACCGTTTAAAATTTTTTCAATTGTATTAAACGGCACACATCAATATTAAGTGTTGAATTACTGACATTCCACACGATTGGTGTGGATGCTTTAATGAGAATTTGGTTATGGAAAAACCTGTAAATGTTTTAAGCCGAGGGTGGCAAATGTAATGTAATTTTTTTAAATAAAATATAATGTAATTAATTGGAGAGTATATTTTATAAAAAATAAATATTACCTAAAAATTCTAAAATAGCTTATATTTAAGAATAAAAAGGTACGGCACCTACGTTGACGATGGACTAAATTCAGGATTTACTCTCTTCGTAATTTTGTGCTTTCCCCAGAATCAGCGTCTCAATTGCCTCCTCTGAACTCTGGAAGACAGACTTTGATTGTCTGAGTTTTGAGTTCTTGTATTTAATCCATCTGTTGTTATGGCTGATGCCTCCTGGTCGTCGCCGGCGTTCCTTCCTCCAACTGCCGACCCCGGACCACATTTACAGTCGGTATGGAATCCGGG
The DNA here is from genome assembly GCA_030378225.1 of Knoxia roxburghii. Classification (NCBI taxonomy): domain Eukaryota; kingdom Viridiplantae; phylum Streptophyta; class Magnoliopsida; order Gentianales; family Rubiaceae; genus Knoxia; species Knoxia roxburghii. Next base: position 13,128,854 of record CM059422.1, on the reverse strand, counting down.
GCAATTTCCAGCTTATCCAGTAGGAGGAACACCTGGAACGCCATTAACAGACCACAACGACAACCAAAATACGACACTTCTCATACGCCATCTCCCTGAAGCAATCCCCCATGATACGCTTTCTCGACTCTTCTCTCACTACGGCGCTTCTTCTGTTCGCCCTTGTGCTCATGGCAGGTTGTCCTTCTTTGATGAATCCCTCCCTATATTGGATTTTATTTGATGGCTCTTGCTTTATGATTCGTTTGGTTAATTTGGTAAATTTGTAAATACTATATATTGTTCAGCCACCGTTGATAGTGTGGTTAGATTATGTGTGTTATGCTAATTCTTTGATACTAGCTACTTTTTGTATAAGAACCAATGGCGATGATAGATTGTGTGTATTATGCTGATTCTTTTGCACGAGCTACTTTTACATAAGATTCACCTTTCATTTCTACCTTTGGTTTCTGTCACACTCTGCCGTAGAATGAGGAACTGCGCCTTTGTGGATTTCAAGAATGTAGCTTTGGCATCTCAAGCACAACAACAGTTACATGGGTGCGCATCCCTTTTCTTGTTTGGGATTTCATGCTATGTTCGGCAAATGCTTGAAAGTATCCGCTAATTGTGGTGATGCTGAAATTTATTTTTCAGGTTGAGATTTCTTGGCCAAGTCTTGTCAGTAGAGAGGGCTAGTGTGCAAATTAAAGATGATAATAGTAAAGAAAATGAAAACCAAGTTGGAAATGATTTGGGTTCCCTGATGACTACTGCCAAGGATCAAAGAGACCGGTCCAAGTCGGGATCCTCTGTCATTAGGGAGCCAATTGCTGAAAAACTTGGTTTGGATTACCCCTTTCCTCCTTACCTTGAGTGCGTTTCTTGTTTTATCTTTGTTTTCGATTCTGTACTATGGACGCCAATTTTTTTAGTTACCAATAGCTTAACATTCTCTTATTGCCAGTTACTAGCTCTCTGTTATCTTGCTTGGCACATCTGCTTCTCTGAGTCTGACTACGCACTTGTTCAATGACATCTGGAAGTCCTCTGTACAAGACATTGTTAACAATCCATGTTGTGTCAACTTAGAGTATTGTCAAACTAGCTGTTTGTATAGTAGAATATCTCTTCAAACTTTAACCATGCAAACTATGATGACCATTTGATTTCCCTCTACAAGTTAACTGTAATTGTGAATTCAACTTCCAGTATCACTCTTACATTTTATATCTTTCATGCTACTCCTCTGAAATTACTTGGAAATGCTCTCTCCAGCTTACAAGCTCTATGTAAACCTAGCTCAACTGGAAATCTCTTTGTTCCTTAGCATCCATGCCAAAACATCTGTACAATATATTAAGTTGAAACTAAACCTAGCCCTTGACATTGATTGTGCTGGTTGGTTTGTAATTTCTTCAGCTTTTCAAAGTAATAGAATTTGCATATTGTTTGTTCCTGTTTTAGTTATCTTGTTCTGGGAAAGTAGCAAGTTTTTTCTTGGGATGCTGCTGGATGTAAATATCTGGAACCTGTAATTTGTTTTCCATTTTCTCAAGTAAATGTTTTCAAACCTGGTAACTGTGTTGGAATGGATGGAAGTTGATTTAGTCATTCTGGGGGAGGTTATGCAAAAACTCAGTTGACCTATTCCTTGGCTGTGTCATCCTTTGCTAATTGTACTGAAGTTTCATAGTTTCTGATTTATTGTGCTTAAGTGTTCTAGTCCCAGATTGGTTCCATTGTTTTTACCTTACATGCATGTCATGTAGGTATGCGTATCCCCCTCCTGATGGGAATATCCTCACCAACATTGTAAATGCTCTTATTGCTGTTCCCCGGTTCTACACTCAGGTTGGGCAACTTTCTTTCTCCCATTGTATGGCTATAAGCAGTGGTTTAGATTATCATAATAATGCTTATTGACTGGGAAATTTTAGGTACTGCATTTGATGAATAAAATGAATATACCTGCCCCATTTCGTATGGCACTTCGTACACCACCGCTACCAACTTCAACTCCAGTTCCTCCTCCAGCTCCTCCCCTGCCTCCACCTACAACTGGAAGAACTAACATGGAAGTTCTGTCAAGCAGTGAATCAGAAATGGAGTCTTCAGATGAGGTAATTTCTACCTGGCTTTTCCTATTAGCATCATGTTATCTGCTATACATAGTAACACCTGCGCGAAATAATTATATCATTATTGAACATCTATGAGGTTCGGATTGTATTATATTTGTTTGAAACTTGTTTATTGTTTAATCATATGTAGTTGGTCATCAAAGCTTCTTGATCATTTTTGCAATATGCCTGTAGATTTAGGTTATGTTTGGAGAATGTGAGTTAAGATTGGACCTATTAATCTGTGCGATTTCAGGACATGTTTTTCAAATTGTGGTTATGCTGTGTTCCACTTTGTTTCAGTTTAACTCTATTGTCAATTATCCATTAAAATTAGACTATAGAATTTTGATGAATCTTTGGAAGGGACCTTGGAGAAGTTAAATGTATATGCTAAAAGGATAAACAAGCCATCAATACTTTTAATTAATCCAAGCCTCTCTGTAATTACCAAAGGACCTCTGAAACGTTTTTGTTACATGGAGCTGAATTGAGAATTTTCTCTCTTTAAATGGCTTGATTGAAACTGTAGTTTATTTGAAGGGCTACCGAGGTATACACCATTTTTTATTTGCACACGTGGTGTGTCTTAAATTGCTTTTGGAACATCAAGAAGACATTTGAAGTTGCCTAGATTCTCTATCTTACATTATTCCCATTATCTTATGTTCACCTCATGTCCAAATATTGTTGTTCCTCTTCTTTTGTTACTACATGGTGAATGAAATGAATGACAACGAGCATGCAAATGTTCTTCGATTTCTTTTTCTTCTCTCTTCCTTCTGTAATAATAATAATAGTTTCACCACTAAGATTATATGCCTTGCTGACAGAACACAATGAAAAGATGTGATCCTTATAGCTTAACCCCTTAGATAAGGATTTAGTTTGTTGTCTCATTATTTATTATGAAAGTAATATTTCATATCTGAAAATTTTGTTTCTAGTATCTTTGAAATTCTTCTGTGATTTTCATCTTCCATTATTCCTGATAAAAGATTATCCCCTACTCTTTTTTTTAAAAAAAAAAAAAAATCTCCCGCCCCCCTCTTTTTTTTTTTTTTTTTTTTTTTTTTTTCCCCCTCTTAGCTATTTAGTATTTATGAGTAACAAGGACGATTTAAGTATTTACTATCGGCTTACTGCATACTTTTGTTCTTTTTTTTATAGAGCTATTGTATACTGGTGTAAGATCAATATTTGAAGAAAATTCATCAGAACTTAATCTGGCTTGTTGAGAAACACAAAGGAAATCAAGACTCCAATGATTGCACTTGTTTAGCTCCTGGCTGTTATTCAAATTAGGAAATCGTCCTTATCTTCAGAATCTGGGATGTATTCATGTGTTTTATGTGTAATTCTGAAATTAATGTTTCAGGAAGCACCCGGTGTGAGACCGAAATCCAAGCGTATCAAGCGACAAACCATCATAGGCCCTGCAATTGATGAAGATGTGCCACATGAGGCTGCTGGACTGAAGCGTGCTGCCTTACTTCCAAAGGAAATACCTTCAATAAAAAAGAACAGTACTGTGCTACAAGTCAGTGCCCTTTCTCTTTGAAAGGCTTGTAGAATGTAACTCTTGTTGGAGTTTTCTCGATCATCTTTGTTCTTGGTGTTGTTGCAGATAAAAATAACAAACAAAGGGATTCAAAATGAACAAATGGGCGTTGCAGGTTGTGAAAATTTATTAGAAGCAGACAAAGAGGACATAGAACATACAGCATACATAACAGCTGAACAACTAAAGAGTGGAAAATTGCCCCCAGAGGAGATTTTGTCCCTACCTAAGTTTAAGGTATCTGAATTAGTTAAATATTTACTGATTGTTCATCTTAATGCTATTTTACTACATTACTAGAACATTATAAGATTATGGCTTCTTAGAGTTCGTTGGGCTTTGTTTTGTCCTTTGTATTAGATAGTTTCTGACATGATTGTGTTTTTGTTGAAGTTTAGTAGCTTGGTAGTTGTATCTAGCTAAGTTCCTTTGATTTGGTATTGCTTATCCAAGATGCTTGAAAATTTTTGAACTTTTGCTGACGTACTTAGCCCTTTAGTTCTGTGTGAAGTTTGTAGCAGCTCCTCTTCTCAACCAATTATTTTCTTGATATTTTAATAAGAAATTTCCTTTTTTGCAGAACTACAGTCCTGGGAATCCTTCTCCTACGTTGTATGTGAAGAATTTATCAAAAGATGTGGTAAATGAGGACTTCTACTTAATTTTTGGTGAGTTGAGTTATCTCCTTATTTTTTCAATCTCATGTACAATGTCAAGGAGAGATTTTCTATGATGGAGGATGCTTTCTTCCCATCCTGACAAAATTTCATCTGTATGGGAGTTGTTAAATAACTTGCCTGTCCAACTCACAACCAATAGGCAATGAGAAGAGTGGTCCAAGGATCTTCTTATGTTGCTTGTCTTAATTTCGAAAACTGATTTGGAGCATTGTTTCGAAATCCTCTTTCACACATGAGTTTGCTGCCTTGGTTCGTGATGGAAAACTGAATCTAAAACAATGCTGGAAACTGAATTGAGCAAAGGTCAATGAGAAATTAACTGAATTGAACATTGCCGATGTTGAAAACCATATGAAACTAAGCCCAATGCATTGATTGTTCCCTGTCAAGTTAGAAAGTCAAACCAACCTCAATGCTCTAGTGCACCAGATTAAATAACATGAGTGTGCTACTCAATGAATGGGCAGTGGACGCATTGACCTAAAGATCTTATTAGTTAATTCTTGAATAGTTAGGACCAAGGTGGATGTTATTGCTAATAGAACTTGAATACTATTTGGTTTCAGTGGAGGAATTTTAACTCCCAATGACTTGTACGCTATCTTTGACCACTTTCTAAATTCATTTGATTTCTGATGATATGTTGTAGGATCATTATTTGGAAGCATTGATGTGGCAAAATCTAGCCTCAATGTGAAGTTAATGCAGGTGAGAGGCGTAATCAGTTATAATCTTCTAACTTGTGTTCCTTCATGTATTACATTGCAAGTAACATATATGCCACTTATGATTTATCTTGTATTATGTTTGCTTGGCCCTCATAGCCAACTCCTCTTTAACTTCGAGTTCAGCCTTTGAGGAACCATAATGTGGGCATGTTACTTAATTCAACTTTTTGCTTGGGAGAAGATGTGGCATACTAATATTTATAGGGACCTTTTTCTTTGTAACTTGATTCGGCTGCAAGTTTTATGTATTTACTAATCAGGATTGAAAATCCCACCACTAATGGACATCTCTGACTCTTGTTCCATGTTGAGTTAGTTTACTGGCCCCTTTAAGATGTCGTGTAACATTTCTCTCCTCAGGCACGCTTTTATCTTTTTTGGATGATCCTACTTGAGGCCTCTATGAAAGTAGGAAGTTGATATCCTTGTTGCAGATCCCTTAGAGCTGTTTGTAATATTCTGTTAGGGAATCCATTAAGTTCATTCAGGAACATTTCAAATGTTGAAAAAGGTACTTCGATTCTACATTTCTATCTATTGCCATAATGAGCTTCAGCCTACAGATTGGCCTAGTGTGGCATGGTGAATAGGTTTCAATTGGAAAAGCAGTAGAGCAAGCAATTTTTCTTTTTAATGTGGATGGATCCTGTAAGATTGTTGTTCTTGAACTTTATGTTCATTTGCCTGTGTCTCGTTTTTTGGATCAACCTGCATAAAGTATCTCGCTGCCTGCTGTCTAATAAGAGCTGTTTGAAACTGAAATATGAAATTGTTTTCTTCCAGGAAGGAAGGATGAGAGGTCAAGCATTTGTCACATTCTCATCAGTTGAACTTGCCCAGAGCGCTCTGGTTAGTTTCTCACAATCACTGTTAATATAACGTATTCATATATGATTTTGTTGTGTGGACTGCAAGTTTGCTTCATAGTGTTTGTCACTTACCATAAAGCAAATATACGTCTTCCTGAAGTTAACATGAAGGATACTGGAAGCATCTAAAGTTAAGGCTAGCGAAATATTAAAGCTACATGAAAAATTCACTGGCCTTTTGTGGGTTGCATTAGTTGATCTAAACGCCATATGAAGTTGCGTCACCCTGAGAGTCAGATATTACCTGATTGATAGTGTCACTATTCCAAATATAATTAACTTTTAACCATATTGTCAATACTAAGGAAGCTAGTTAATGGTAGCTAGTTGTCTCCTAATTCTTTCTTATTAGTCGATACTGACATTTAAATTATACACTCATTTCTGTCTCCTTTAATACCTTAAAAAGAAAATTGTATAAACATAAAAACTCCAAAAGTTGGTTATATTTTTGGGACAATGGAAATCTTAAAAGTTCCTTATTATATTTTGATGCAAATGTCCCGAGCTGTGTGGTTGGGGGGAACCCTTTGAAGAATCTTAGAATTGAAATGCAGGATTTAGTTCACGGATACGTCTTCAAAGGCAAGCCCATTATCGTGCAGTTTAGTAGGAATCCAGCAGGAGCTGCAAAATTGAATTGAAGAGGTGTAGGAATCCAGCAGGAGCTGCAAAATTGAATTGAAGAGGTTTACAGAAGCACCTCTTCCTCTATCCATAATTCTTTAGATTCTCTTTTATTGTAAATATAGTTAGTGTGTCCAACACAGGGATAACTCAAATTTTCCATCAAGGAATTATTAGTTAACGTTCCGGTATTTTTTCTTTACCGTTCCAATTTAGACTAAAATGTTCCCCTACAATACTCTCTCTTCTCCCGTATCATGTAAAATGATATTTTTGTCAAAACTTATGGACTATTCTCTCATGAATTCTTGATTGCGCTTTGTAACCTCTGTTTTTAACATAAAAAATCATGATATGTTGTAATTATGGTCTTCCAAAACATTTGATTAGGTTTCAAGTAAATTAATCTTAAGGCATATTCTTTTGTGCTGACGTGTTTTTTTTTTTTTTTTTTGAGGGATTCTTAAGGCATATTTTAATACAAAGTTACTATCTTTTAGTTTTAAAATAATTCACTGCCCACCGCAAATTATACTATACATTGGTGAGTTCACACTCATTTACTAAAAATTAGAATTAGTGGATGACAATTAAATATTTAGACAGTTAAAATCTACTTTTCTTTCACGCCTGAGTAATACACTCTCCTCAATAACTACAACATCAAATATACTCTTCTCGGACAATATAAAATTTTATATTTAAAAGTGGAGGAATGATACTTCAGTAATTTTTAATTTTTTATATATACCACTATTTGCCTATGGCATAAGTATTACAGTACATTCTACATAGCAAAAAAAAATTTTATTCAGTTTTTTTTTTCAAACTTTTTTTTTAATTACTATACTATTTATTTCATAATAAAAATATTTTTTTCTTTTATATAACTTAAACAAATTTTAATTTAAAGTTAAAATTATTTAATTAATTTTTTTGAGAATAATTATTTAATTAATTTAAAATATAAGTAATGGATGATTGAAATTAATTAAAATTAGAAAAAAAATCTAGTTTTAGTCATTTAATTATAAATCCCATCCATCCAAAAGTCATAAGAATTTTAAATTTCAAAATTAATCTTTTTTCTTTATATTTTTAGTCCCTTATTTTATTTTAAGGGACAAAATTCAGTTTTAATCCTTTAATTATAAACCCAAGTTAGTCACTAAAAATTTTTAAGTTCTAAAATTATTTATTTTTTTATATTTTTAATCGCTTATTTTAATTTAACAATGAGAATCCATCGAATACATTTCGTTAATCTTATCTTTCGAACTCTTAACACTCTATTTACAACAAACAAATTTCCTGCAATAAATTTTCTATCAGTATATCTCTTTCGATCTTGGTCAATGTGAATACCAAAACCCAACTTCCACGGATAAGAATTATAAAGATCATAAGTTTTTTACTCATTTTCAACATATTTACCGACAAGAGAATCTATAGAATCATCACCACCTTCTTGAAGTCGTGAAAAAACATAAATAATACGCGAGCATGGTAAATGTGACCATATGGTGAAAACTAATGGAAAAACTATAAAATGCTGAATAAATAGTAATTAAAAACAAAAAAAATCCAAACAAATATAGGACGATTCAATACCGAAATGGAAAAACAACTAAATTACAAAAAAAAAATCATTTTCACATATGACAGGACAATTTTTATCCATTGTTACATTCACTTAAAACGTGATTTTAATCCAAAGGGACTATACCCATATCAAAATAGATACGAAAGGAAGTAGAAAGAAGAAAAATATATGAATATTAACTAAGAAAGGAAAAAGGAAATATCATATTCGGAACAAAAAACATGCAAAATAAAGAGACTCCATCAACTTCTTAATATGGGTTCGTATACGGTGGGCCTATAGGAGTAGGATGAATTTTACTCCTACTGTAGCTCGTGGCGAAGCCCAGTCGCACCTAACACGTTTGTCCGCTCTGAAACTGAAAACCTAAAACCCTTCATTCACGCTATCAAACCGATTTCATCCCCACAATCTTCATCTTTCCATTACCAACATCAGATCACCACCATCTAAATTTCTAACCTCAAATACGTTCAGAGACCATTGCATTTCAAATTTCTGCTCTTCTTCCGGTTCATAAAACACCATAACCATCATCTGCACGAAGAAAAACTTGCAGTTCAACTCAAATGCTACAAAAAGTCTCCAAATCGGAAGAAAAACTTGCTGTTTTTCTCAAACCAACATTTTTCCTGCTTCGACATTTATCTGCAGGTACGAAACCCTAATTTTTTAACCATTATACATACGTATCATAGGATTTCAATTTTATAACCGTTATTTTCTTTGAATAATTAGGGTTCTGATGTCTGTATTCTTGTAATCTGATATATGTTTTCAATTGATCTGATGTCTGTTATATGCTGTTAATTTTGTTTTTGTTCATTGAAATGAATTTCCATCAAAATTCGTGATCTAATGTCTATATTTCGGTGATCTGATGTCTGTTTTAGTTCATTGAAATACTTGCCTTCAATAATTTGTGATCTGATGTCTTTATTCTTTTGGTCTGATATATGTTTTCAGTTGATCTGATGTCTGTAATATGCTGTTAATTTTGTTTTAGTTCTTTGAAATAATTTTCTATAAACATTAGTGATCTGATGTCTGTATTTTTGTGATCTGATATATATTTTCAATTGATCTGATGTCTGTTATATGCTGTTAATTTTGTTTTTGTTCTTTGAAATGAATTTCTATCAAAATTACTGATCCTGTGACTGTATTCTTTTGATCTGATCTCTGTTTTGTTTTGATCTGATGTATGTAGTCAGTTGATCTGATGTCTTTTTTTTCTCAGTTGATCTTGACTGTTAATTTTGTGTTAGTTATGTGAAATGATTTCTTTCAAAAGTAGTGATCAATTTTTTAGTGATCGGATGTGTGTATTAAATTGATCTGATGTGTGAATTAAGTTGATCTGATGTGTGTTTTTCCTTGATCTGATGTGTGTATTCAGTTGATCTGATCTCTGTATTTTCGTGAACTGATGTCTGTCATATGCTGATATGATGTGTTCATGTTGTGGTATGATGTCTTATATCTGCTGATCTGATAAATGCTTTATTCTAATCTGATATCAACTTATTTTTGCTAACATACGTTTACTGACATATTACAAGAAACAACAATATATACATAATGGCTAATAAAACCAAGCAAGTTGTTCTAGGACAAGATGACAGTTCAGATTTTCAACAATCAACTAGCAAGTTGTTACAACATACGTACAAACGTAAATCGAACAAGAAAAGAAAAGAACAGGAATTTGTTCAACCATCCCAAAAGGAGCCAACAACTAAAAGGATGAAACTACCTGCAAAGAAGAAGACAAATGAAGAAATTCTTCAACAATTGTAGAAGAAGGATGTGCAGCAGAAGCAGCAACAGAAAAAGACCAACGTGATAGTCAACAAGGAAAAGAAACAGGGTGATGTGGATGTCCATATCAAAAAAAAAAAAAAAAAAGAGAAATGATAATGATGATGATGATGATAATGAGCTGAGCAAAAAATTCAATTACAGTACATCTCCAAATGGTATCAGTTACGTGGTTTCTAAACTCTCAGAACCACAAAGAAATACCGTGAGGGATATTGGCTTGGGCAGCTTTCTCAGTATCAATTACAACAAGATGCCTAACAAATTGGGACAGTACCTTCTGATGAAATTCAACTCTCTCAAGTTGAGACTAGAGCTGAAACAAGATACAATTATTCCAATTGCTGAAGAAGATGTGGAATTGGTTATTGGCTTCCCAAAAGGTCCAATTGAAGTTGAAGAATATACAACTGCTGAGTCAAAGGGTGAAGATTATGAATAGAATGTTGAACGCTACTGTCAAAGATTTGGCATGCCACCCACTAAAAGACCAACCATCAAGGAACTTGAGCAGTACATTGTCAACAATCAGGACTACAGTGACATCAACTTCGTCCAGAATTTTCTTATCTACCTGGCCATCACATTTTTGTACCATCATGGGAGTATCAAAAACATCAGATATCGGCTCCTCAAATCTCTCAATAGCATTGACCAAATAAGGCAAGTAAACTGGTGTAGCTACACATTCAGAGCTTTGGTAAAATGCCAAGAAAAGTATTTCCACAAAGATGGCACAACATCAACAACCTACCATGGACCACTGGCTTTTCTGATTGTAAGTCTCTAATCTGATGTCTATATTCATTTGATCTGATATCTGTTTCCTGTTGATCTGTTGTCAGTTATATACTGTTAATTTTGTTTTAGTTCTTTAAAATAATTTTCTATCAAAATTACTGATCTGATGTCTGTATTGTTGTATTTGATTTCTTTTATATGTTGATATGATGTGTATACTTTGTGATTTGATGTCTGTTTTAGTCTGTAAAATGATTTGCTTTAAAAAAATTTTAATTTTTTAACTCACATCTAACATATATTTTTCAGTTATTCTATGTTGATAGGGTTGTGTATGGAATTCACAAAGATATTCCAAGAAACATACCAGCATTCCCAAATTGGACTCAGAGTCATCTCTTTGAGAGAGCAAAACTCGAAGAGAAAAAGGGAGGACATGGTCAAGGCTGGATAAGAGAAAGGGCTATAGCCGAGGTGCATGTTGAAAATCCACTACATGCACATGCTTCTGAAAAGACCAGCACATCCAAAAAAGGTCCAACCACATCAAAGAGCAAGGTATACTTCTGATCTGATATGTTTATATATTGATCTGATTTTTTTTTCTTAAGCTGATGTCCCTTTGTTAAGTACGTTTTATTTCTATAGTATGTTTTCTTATATACTTGTGATCTGATATGTGTTCTATTGTGATCTGATGTCTGTTTTTTCTTGATCTGATGTCTATATAATGGTGCTTTGATCTCCATTTGTTAAGTATGTTTTAGTTTTATAGTATGCTTTCTTTTATAGTTGTGATCTAATATGTGTTATATGTTGATCTGATATCTGTTTTTTCATGATTTGATGTCTCTAAAATGATACTTTGATCACCCTTTTTTAATTATGTTTTAGTTCTATAGTATGTTTTCTTTCATTGCTCTGATATGATATGTCTTATATTCTGATTTGATGTCTATTTTACCGTGATCTGATATCTCTTTTATATGATAATATGAAACAAACTAACTATAACAATTATCTTCTGCACCAGGATTTTGAAAATACTGATGAAATGACAAAATCAGTGGTTGATTTGGCAAAGTCCATGATGACTTTCATCAAAGCATGGCACAATGTTGGGGCAACAAACAATCCAGAAGGTGCTGCAGCATTTGCCACATTAACAAGCACAGTGGAGGGGATTATCTGTGACATGAGGGAGAAAAATACAACTCCTGAGTAACATGGTCAATCCTCAAAATCCCCAATAGAAGAAAATGAACCAACGCCATCATAGGATGCAAGGTTCTATGCAACATGTGCAGAAATTGCGGATGAACTACAAGAGGATTACAACATAATGCAGAAGAAATCCGCCGCTGTACACTTGGAAGATGATATGCCAAAATTCAACCTCTGTACACCTTCAGAAGATGAAGAACTTGCACCTGAAGACAGCTTTGAAGAAGCAGCAGAAGAAGCAGAACAAGAAAATGTGCTGGAGGAAAAAGAAAATGAACCTCAGTCTGCACACATCTCTCCAATACCCCTGGAACAAACAAAAGTTGAACCAGAAGAAATTAAAATGGAAGAGAGCAGAATAAAGCACAAGGAAGATCCAATTGCAAAGCAATTGGTGTACAGAATGTTAGTCAAGGAGAAAGAAAAACCAGATAATGCTGAGAAACAAAAAGATAAGGAGCAAGAGAAGCCTGAAGAAACAGAAGCTAACAAGGAGAAAGAGTTGGAGAAAGGCAAAGCTTCTGTAAATTTCACAGAATCACGAGATGATGAAGATACTGAAAGAATGGTGGATGATCCAGTACTGCTTGCTACAAACATCAATGATATCATTTCAAAAGTAGATCAGACTCCAAAACTAGTTCAGACTTCAAAATCAGACAACACTTCAGAAAAAGATAAAAAAATAACAGTGCTCATAAGGTAAGTAAAAACACATTACAATCTAATATGATATCTTTATTTGTATGATCTAATATATTATATCTGCTCATATGAACTCTATTTCCAGCATGATCAACGAAGAGCTAGACAATGCTGAGGAAGATGTCATATTGACACCAAACTCAAAACATCGAGATAGACAACTCCCTGTTCGTTTGAGATTAGATTTTTGGCTCACGATGCCTAGACCATTTTTGAAGATCTTAAGGAGAGAGAGACTCTTCACGGATTATGCTTACATAATAGGGACAAAGGAAAATAAAATCAGTGAGCAGTAAGTTCTAATTTACATTTACATATATTCTTTACCCTGATATGTAATCTTGTATTTTTGATCTGATATCTAATATCCAATGATCTGATGCCTACTGTCTTTTGATATGATGTGTGTATAATGCATAATTTTATCCTTTCTCAAAAATGTATGATTTCTTTTATATTATTGATCTGATATAAATAGTCTTCTGATCTGATGTCTATAGTTCTCTGATCTGATATCTACTATCTTGTGATATGGTATATGTTATATAATTCTGATATGATATCTGTTATATGCTGATCTGATGTGTAGATTTTGGGATTTCAACATACTTTTGTTAACATTATTTTGATATATGCATACAGAGAACAACTTTACTCCGGTGCAAAATATATTTCAATGGACCGATCAGACATCAAGACCATGCATCCAGGAGAATGGATAACAATATCAGTACTAAATGCATGGATCGTACATATGAACTTCAAAGATCCAACAAGGCTGTTCATATCTTAACAATTTTGTGTAAAATATGAATCCCTAATCATTTTAATATGAAATTCATTTTCAAAAATATGTAAACATTATTCCATCTGATATGAATTTAATTCATTATGTTTTTAGCTTTTACTAATGGAAGATACACTACATCAACGTCTGGAGTTCATATCAGCGATGGATGATTACAACAATTCCAAGAAAACACATGATGCTGCCAAGAAGTTAGGCATCCCTCGTACCCCCCTAATACCAAAACCAACATTTCCTAACTATGAGGTCAAACATGAGATTCTGCACATCATGAGAAGTCAATTCATAGATGATGTCGCACGAGCCAACAAAAATATGGACATATTAAATGTAAAAATGGTAAGTGCAATTTTAATTCTTCAGTGAATTCAATATATCAAATATCAACTTCTAATTAGTATTATACTTTGTGCAAGTCTTCTTCCCAATATTTCAGCATGAACATTACTATACATTGTGTATAAATGCAATGGCAAGAAAAGTAGTCGTACTGAATAACAAAAACACTTGGTACACTGCAATTCCAGAACTCATGGTAAGTACCTGTTTCATATTTCATATATTCTTTACAATAATCTAATGACTTCTTTCCCGTGATCTGATATCTTCATATTTGTGATCTGATATCTTGTTTCCCTTGATTTGATATTTTATTTCCCTTGATCTGATATCTTGTTTCCCTTGATCTGATATTTTGTTTCCCTTGATCTGATATCTTCTTTACTTTGATCTGATATCTTCTTTTCCTTGATCTAATATCTTCTTTAACTTGATCTAATTTTTTTTCCCTTGATCTGACATATTTTTTCATCATTAATGCAGTTGCAATATTTTGTTGAGATAATAAAAGGGACACTAGCAGAGAGAATTTTTGGAGATGCCAGAGAGTATAAACTGGAGTATCCAAAATCGGCCTGGCAAGATAACAAGAACCACACTGATTGTGGCATTCTTACAATGAGACACATGGAGCTCTACAGAGGACAAACAACGCAGACTTGGGATCCAGAGCTCACAATCCCAAGAGCTCATAAGAGAAGCACGCAAGAGCAAAGTTTCTCTCAACAGGGCTATACAGATTCTTAGGGTCAAGTACTCTAATACTATAATGGCTTCTCAAACAAATTCAATGAAAGATGAGCTCAAGGCCAAAATTGAGAAGTTTTATAGTACAAAATTGTAATAGATACTTCACTTGACTCTAGTCTAGACTTTAGATTGATTGTACATGACAATGTTGACATTTCCCAATTGTCTATAAAATTTCCCAATTGTCTCATTTTGTGTTTTCATACTTTAATTCCAAATCATATGAAAGTTATTATCTATATCACCATTTCTGATTCATATTTCTGTTATGATGTGATATCTTCAAACAAACAGATTCAAATATCAACTGAAAATGTAATATCAGATCAAATTATAACTAATATCGCATCAACTAATAACTAATATCATAACGTAATTATTGATATGATGTTTATAGTCCTCTGACTGATCCCTATATACCTCTGATATGATGTCTATAGTCCTCTGATCTGATGTCTATAGACCTCTGATATGATATCGTAATACTCTGATATGATATTTGTAATACTCTAATCTGATGTCTATAATTCAATGATCTAATATCTTCTAGTCATTGTTATGAAAGAACTAAATACAATAAAAAGAAATCATATAAAATAACTATCAACTCACAGAAAAAACCATATAACATAAAATCTCTCCCAACAATAAGAAGTCATTTAATGTTTTGTATCAACTACAACTACAACTACAACACAACTTCTCCACCACATGATTGACAAAATTACCATCAACAACTCCATAATTTTCAATCCCCATTGATGCGACCCGTTCTCTAGTCCGCAATGCATATGCTGCTTCCTTCTTCTTCTTCCCTCTTGCTCTATTGCACATTTTCTCCACAATGCTTTTTAGACGAATGTTTCTAACACCTTTTTCTTTTCTTCTCTTCGGATCTCTAATTTCAACAATGTTTAAACCTTCTTCTTTTTCACCAACATAGGATGAACCAACCTCTGATTTAATAGAAACTCTAGCCAAATTGAAGTGCTTGTCAAGAATAGAACGTGCAATAGAACTAGACTGTGCATGTCTAATTAAATCCAAGTACTTTCTGCTTGCTTCAACTCTCCAAACATAATCTGAATCTTTCTCGCAGCTACTTGATGTCAATAAACAATCTTATTTAGAATAATAATCACAGCTACTTGCACTCTTAGTCCACCTTTTCAATACATACTTCTCAGGGATTCTCTACAGTATATAAAAAATATAAAGTTAATCATATCAGATCAAAAAATAACTAATATCATATCAACTAGCGACTAATATTAGATCACTCACATTACATAGAGAATCATCATCAGCAAACTAAAAAAACATCACATCACTCAATTGTAATATCAGATCAACTCAAAAATAATATCAGATCAAATTAAACCTAATATCAGATCAACTCAAAAAAAAAAAAAAACTCTGAAGTTGCAATAAATACGTACCAAGTAATTATTCAGATTTAGCACACGAAGAACATGTGAGCATAACAACCCAGCCTCAGAAAAAAGATTGCAAGTGCAACTCACTGTATAGTCATTCTCATCAAAACGAACTACGTGTCGAAACAAATCAAGTTTGGTACGCCAAACCTGATATTCATAAACACCATTATTGCTACTATTTTGCAAGTGATTATATGATAACATCTTGATATACAACTCCTGAAATCTTACAAACACCTATATCGTATAAACCTTAGCAGCATGTTGAAACATTAAAGAATCTCCAACAACAGGATCAACCATTCCTCTACATCTAAAATCTTCTGCAATGCCATTGTTTCTCCACTCAGTTACAACGTCAAGAAACTGCTGATAGAATTCACACAAAGTAGAAGTTCTTGACAACTTCATTGAAACCAAACGATTGGTTGTCTCGCATCTTTGGGAAGAAACTGCCCCTCCAGAAAAATATTGTTTACTAAATGCAGGGCACCACTTCTCTTTTATCTCATCTAATTTCTTCAACCAAGTGTTGCTTTTGCAATTGTAATCCTTCAACAAACTGATAGAATAAAAAAGTAACAGATTAATATATCAGATCAAACCATAACTAATATCAGATCAATTCATAACTAATATCAGATCAGCTTACAACTAAAAAAGAATAAAATAGTAACATAATAATATATCAGATCAACTCAAACTTAATATCAGATCAATACATAACGAATATCAGATCACCTAACAACTAATATCATATCACATTACATATATATAAAATACAGAAAAAACACAAACCTGTTCCAAAAGTGATTAAATTCAGCTTCTGTGCAAACTTGACTAAGCAATAATTGAAAGCATATGAGAAACCTTCTTGACTCATCAAATGAGGTATATTACTACGAGTATTCTTTGCAATGTGCCAAACGCAAAGACGATGACGAACATTTGGAAAAACTACACGCACAGCAGCTGCCATCGAAAAATCCTGGCCTGTCATAAATGTCACTGGTTGTTTGTTCTCCATCGATCTCAAAAATGTACTAAACAACCAAATAAACGACTCCACCTTCCCATTTTTTATGAAACCTATACCAAACATAACATTACGACAATGGTTGTCCATACCAACAAAAGGTCCGAAGATCATGTCATATTTGTTTGTCAGATAAGTTGTATCATGAACCAACAAATCCCCAAATCTACTATAATCCTCCTTCATCTTCTGATCTCTCCAAAATACACAATATAATGAAGACTCCTCATCCAAATCAAAATCGTAATAAAAATCCTTCTCATCCATAGATCTCTGTTTTAACATATTGATCAAGCATTACTATCACAACCATCAATCTTCCTCACCTTCTCTTGTTCCAAGTGAATATATACATCTCGCATGGTATAACCAACATTTGATGACCCCTCCAGACTGAAAAATACACATATCAGATCAACAGAAACATAATATTAGATCAACAGAAACATAATATCAGATCAATAGAAACGTAATATTAGATCAATTCAAACGTAATATCAGATCATAACAAATATCACATTTATGTAGATTCATAAAAAATAAACTGAAAATATAACTAACCTCTTTGGACAATACATGATAACCATCGGTTAGACGAACACTTGAACTTTTCAATTCCTCAAAATACTGTAATGCAGAATCATCAAACTTTCTCTGAGAAACTAAAAACTGTCTCTCAGCTACAGGACACAGTTCATGATTATGTTTCCTGAAATGCTTTTGGACAATCCAACTCTCATATTCTCTTTTCTTAAATTCAATAAAAGCTTTACATCCATATCGCATATCAACTTTCGTATAAATAGTCTTCAAATTCTCCTTGCATTGTTTAGCTCATTCTCTATTACAAAGATATCTTCTCAAATACCTGATTCCAGTAGTTTTGTTTTTACGATCTTTACTTTCCTCACACTAAATCCTAACCTAAAAGCATAATCATTATATAAGTTGTATGCTGCTTCTTCATTTTCAACCATTGATTTACACAAAGATTGCATACATTCATCATCTGAACCTGTATAAAAAATAATAATATCATATTAGTTTAAACATAAAATACATAAGAGTATCATAACAATAATAAAAACACATATCAGATCAACTCCAAATTAATATCAGATCAAGAAAAAAGTAATATCATATCATCCAGACAATGACTTTATACATTGTTAATTATCTTTGAGTTCTATTGTATTATTTTCTTTTATATGCTCGATCTGATATCAATAGTCAGTTGATCTGATATCTATAGTCAGTTGATCTGATATCTATAGTCAGTTGATCTGATACCTATAATTAGTTGATCTGATATCTATAATCAGTTAATCTGATATCTATAGTCAGTTGATCTGATGTCTATAATTATAATCCTCTTTGTTCAGTATGTTTGTTCTATTGTGTGATTTGTTTAATATTATTGATCTGATATCTATAGTACGTTGATCTGATATCTATTACTTCCTGATATGATATCTATACTCCGCTGATCTGATGCCAACTATCATCTAATACATTCAGAACAATATATTAAAACGTATCACATCAACATAGAACTAATATCAGATCAGCACAAACGCAATATCAGATCAATGCATAACTAATATCACATCAACTAAAAATAATATCATACCACAATACATATAGATCCAAAACAATATACTGAAAATATATCATATCAATAGAACTATTATCAGATCAATAAAAACGTAATATCAGATTAATGAATAACTAATATCACATCTTGACTTACTTTCCAACATAGATACCACAGATTCTTCCTGTTTGTCAAAATCAAACAATTCAGGAGCATCTTCTTCACGAAAGAAATCAACTATATCACTAACCGTATCATCAATTGCAATTTCTTCAATCCAGAATGATCTATCAACAAAAAAACAGACGTTAAGCAACAATATTCGATAAAAAACAAAACGCGAAGAACAAAAAAACCGTAGAAACAACAATTTCAAACACATAAATCAATTGAAAAGATCAAAACACAGGAATAATTACCTTAATTATCAAATTTGAAGCAAAAACTCCATCAGAAGATAAAACAGAGCACAAACGCCAACAAACTAAGCGAAAACTGAAGATGAAAAACAGAGAAACAACAAATTCTTAAACATAAATCAATCACAATCATCAAATACATAACGTAATCAAAATTGGATCAAATTTGGAAGCAAAAGAATCCAAGCGAAAGATGAAGACGAAAAAAGGCAGCAAAAGAAGAAGCAAAAAATTGGCAACAAACACGCGGAAAAAAGAAAAAAAAAGGGAAACTTATATAGCCTTCAGGTATGTAAAGGCGCCTGTCCGAGTTTAAAAAAAAAAAGAAACTACTAATATAATTGGGGGGCTAAAATAGAAACTACTACTATATTAGGGGTATGAGTAAAATTGCATAGTGGAGGACCACCATATAAATTACCTCTTAATATATATTCCATCAAAACAAAACCAAAAAATAAAAATAAAAAATGTTAGCATTCGGGAATTGGAAACATGCATAAAACACAAATAACATGCATGAATTGATATAATTTGCTTCCAGGAATTGCAAATAATTAATACCCACCTAGAACGGACAACATAATTAATGGGCCAATTTTCAAAGACAAAGACGGTTGAGGAATTATGAAGCAACAGCTGAGGAATGATGAACCAACATCAATTGTTTGGCAAACAACTTCTAGCGTGTGAGAAAGAAGGAAAATTAGAAAGTGGGCAACTCATAATTAAAAGTTAAAATATATTTTAAAAAAAACTGCTATAAACACCATGCTACTAGTACTCTTAAATGTCCTATGTAAATTGCCTTCCATTGTGCCATCTGCTCAATTCCAATCTTGTTTTTCGTTAGTGTTACAGACGCATTAGGTAGTTGTACCCAAACTGAACTTTATTTGCTGCAAAAGTGTGGAAGTACATATTTTCTACTAAAATTGATACGGGATGGAGAAATGAAAAGTTGATTATTTGGGTGGTACTATAAGATAATTATAAGTATCATATTTAATAAGGGTATACTTTAAAATTACTTGAGTGTGTAGTGATTGAATGAACCGTCATGATTATCTTATAATTAAGAAGTAATTTAAATTTTTGTGTGTTCAAATCTAATCGTGAGTTCCATTTAGGTATGGGTACTTGACTTTATTTGATCTCCATCTAGACTGTTATAGCCTAATACACCTAAACTCATTAATATCAAACGGTTAATTATTAAAAAAAAAAATGGAGAATTTTGCAAGTTTTACAAAAAAAAAAAATGCTTAACTTTAGATCACTAGTCCATCGAAGTGTGTGGTGATCCTCTATTTAGGTTTAAAAATTGGACAATTAATGAACGTGTCCTTGTTGATTAACCTTTGTCATGCCTTGTACGTTATTACCTGCAAACTAAATTAGATGAGAGTTTATTTGTGAACACTCTAATGGTTAAACTAGTATGAAGATAAAGAAATATATGATTGTAGATTGTCTTATTCTTTTCATAGTTTGGTAGGTAGAAGATAGTAAATTCTCATTTGAGTGGGTGTAGAGCCATTTTAAACACAGTGCGATCTGTAGTTTTGTTGAGTATGTAAGAGTAGAGGTATCCAAGGCACTAGGTTTATTCTTGCTTATCCTAAAAGGTGATATCTTCCCATATTTTCCGTGGACATTAAGAGTTTCCAAGGCTTTAACCAACTAATATTTTTAGCAAGGTCGGTTAGGCAAGATGTTCCCAAGGGGGCACATCATTAGTGATCAAGCATTTAACTTTTACCTTATAAAAGCATCGTTGTTTCACATGAATTGAGACACAGCTCGTACATGTGTTATTTCACGCCAAATTATATTACAATCTTATAACTACATTCTAGTGTATAATTTAGAGGTATATATCTATTACTATATTTATAAAATAATACATTGATTACTCAGTAATTTATGCAACGTATATATAATTTTCATTTTTAAATATAGTAATTACTAAATTTTTAATGTATTATTTTGCAAATATAGTAATAGGATATACCCGTATGTTATACAGTATAATTTCTGTCAATTTAATGTTGGTCCAAAATTACTTTAACATTTTGATCCTCTAATGTTCATGGTTTCCTCCCTAACTAATGTAATTTTACCATTTGTCAAAAGAACATTTTACAATTGCTTCCAAAAAAACATTTTACGATATAGTTCGAGAACCACCATATAACAATTAGTTACTTCTTTATTGTCAATTAGTTTTAAAATACAACCTTGTGAAAGTCAAAATGATGAGAAACCCTATGAATTGTGAAATATAATCTCATAAATTTAAAAAATAATAATAATATACTGTTGGAATTTTGTGTTAAAATGTGAATGAAAATTTGTTTGGAAGTCCTGTGGACACGAATGCCGGAAGAAATTATTACAGGCCTGATCAACCTGCGTTTTCTCCGTTCTAGATTCGATGTTTCCATTTAATTCTCATTAGGAATATGGAGAGAATTTGGAACAGATTAATTATGCAATTAATATGATTCTTTTAGAATTTCAAGATGATTAATCAGATTCATGAATTGCATAATTCGAATTGATTTATTGTTCATTTAATATGCAGATTTATGAATAGAAGATTAATGGTTTCTCTCATCCTATAAATATCTCACTCTGCTAACCAACTACACACAATCCTAAGTTCCCAATTATTCTAAGCCATCTTCTTGTGTTCATCATTCCTCTCTGTTCTAGTTCGTGGTGAGGCTGTTTCGTGCAAAATAGACTTCATGTATCCGTTGTATCCTGGGAAACAGTTGTCCAGTTAACCTCTAGCACGGTGTGAGGGGGCAAAACTGTCTTAAGGAAAATGTGTTTTCACGTGCCTTGGACTTTTCCTTCTCCTATCTATTTGCTATTGGCCATCACAAATACTACCAATTTTTCCAACAATCATGAAACAGTTTTTATTTGTATTTCTGATGGCAATAAAAGTTTCTTGATTTGGTGAAAGTTCACAAGATAAAACAACTCTGATGAAGGGATTCAAAGTCTATCAAGATCGACCTAGGGAATATCTTCTTCGAAGATGGCTTGATTCAAGTGACTTATGTAATTTACCATTATAGTAGTATAAATTGAGGTTTAGCTGCAGTTTCATGTTTTGGATTAATTTCCCAAAAGAAATGGAAAACTCAAAGATTGAGTTTTGGTTTTGCAAATTGATGTCTCCAAAATCGACTTGGAGATTAATGCCCAAAATCTGTAAATTGACTAGTGGTTTTGTGAAACCAAATATGCATGTCAAAAACCAAATTTAATGGGCTTTTTATTGGCATCGGTTTCGCAGTTTAAACTTTGGTGTGTAACCTATAAATTGATGGTTACTGAAACGACTGGATTTATTGCTTGCTAATGAAATTTATTAAGGAATTAATTTGGTGATTAATTCTATTTTTATCCTATAGCCTATAAATAGTTCGTAAGGATTATTGGAGAACTGTTTCAGTTTTAATTGGAAAGACCATTTGATTTGAATTAATTAATTCAAAGATTGGTTGAATAATGCCAAAACCAAAATGTGAAGGTTTGGTTGCATTGGTGGCATCAGTTTGAATAATGGCAAAATTGAAATTTTGCTGCATCAGGTTTGGTGTTTGGAAATCTTTCGAGTAAATGAAAGAAAAACTGATGACTTAATGCCTTATAAAGTCATGAATCGGTAAGAAGACTTAATCTTTTGATTTATTCTATGATTCTATGCTAAGTGATATTGAAGTGCTCATTCTATGTATTTTGATTATGCATTTGTACATGCTAAAATGTGATATGATGCATGAACCATGAGAATTGTGGAAATTTTGTCACATAGATTAATTTGGAAATTATGAAGAACTCTTCTTGTGTTATGAAAGAGTTTAGGAAGAACAACATTATGTTGATTCTTTGGTCCAAACCTCGTGGTGGCAATGGACACATCTATTAACTCTATGAGTAGAAATAGATAAATGAGATATGAGAAACTTGTTTCCTTCGAGAAGGTTCTTTATGAGATTAAGAATTGAATAACGTTGTGAGTGAACCACCTTTTTGGTGACTTCTTCGCACAATATAGATTAGTCTATAAAGTGCCTACACGTATTCATTTCAATGAAAATCTGAATGTGAAAAGGGACAAGTGAGATATTCTCAATAAGAGTTCATTATTCTCGATAATGAATCTTTTGAGATATATTCTCTATGAGGTCGAGATGGAGTGTCAACTCGATATAAGAATTCAGAGACTGGAAAGTGGTACGAGTGGTGAGTGAGACACCAATTGGTGATTTTGTTACATAACATAGAGTTGTCTATGAAGTGTACCATAGTTACCTCTATATGATGAAAATATGTGATGAAAATCGCATAAGGAAATAAATGTCAAATGTGATATTTCTTGAGGTTAACAAGACCTACCCAGTGTGGGGGTCGTCATATGAGGAGTGCAAAAAGCATTTCCGAGCTTAAAAAAAATGTCTTGCAAATTTAGGTAACATTTGCTAGAGGCTATGAAGATTAATCCCTTTGTGAAGGATTGAATCTTTATAATCTATGACTCGAACTGTTGGAGTAGAATACATAAGCTATGCTTGTATTGTACAGTTTCCCAGATTAATATATCAAATCGTGTTTCAGTCATATCTGGTTGTGCATTAATTGTCCATTTATATTATGTAAGTAGATGATGAGGTGTCTGGTGTGACACAGTATATCTCATCATTGGTTGAAAGACATAATATATAAATGAGGTTCGTAACCGAGACAGTTTTGGACAAACTGTCGGTTTAGGTTATTATGTGATTCAGATAATTGGTTTGTCTAAACTAATTGAATCATATAGACAAGGGATTAGCTATTCAAGAAACACAATTCAATAGATTCATTATTCAAGAATCTAGAGAGATAAAATTCTAGAGAGAGAAAATAATTTCTCTCTCCAAAATGAATTTTGAAGAGCAAAGGGCTGCTGATTTTTTCCATAGAGGTGGCCAAAATTTGCTACTTTTTTGGCAGCCCCGTGTATTGCTTTCTCTCTCCCCGGGCAGTGCGTTTGCAGTACGTGCTAGGTGCGACGGTGCTGAATTTTTTCAGCAGGTGGATTGTGGTGAGTTGCTGATCAATTGACTTCTAGATTGTTGCCCACACAACAAGAGGTCATAGTCTTTGAGGCATACAAGAGAATCACCAGGTGCACGCTTCAAAGGTAACTTTTTAAGCTTCCGCTTTAATTAGAAATTTTTGTTGCGTGGTAAATCGAGCAAGTGCAAACCCTGATCCTATTTGGCAAATTCTTTTACGAACGTGGTTGTGTAATTCTATATTAAAAGTGGTTCAAAACGTTGAACGCAAACACAACAACGAGTTAAATGGGAAAGTCAATGATGAACTTATGCCTTTTTGGGTTGGATCTTTTTAGAAGAATTCATGAGGGGGGAGGGGGAAATGATTACAGGTTAAAGAATCATACTTGGGAGTTAATGAATCTCCCATATATGACCAAAGGAAATAAGCAATAACGTGCTTGGATTACTTTGATAGAATTATCTCCCGATGAGATAAAATTTTATAACAAGTGATACTTGGTATCATACACTTATGAATTGTGAAATATTCATAAAATGATGATTCATTTAAAGGGAAACTAGATATTGAATCCTGTGTGGAATCTAGATGTTGAACCATGTGTAGAGCTTACATCTGAGGGTTTCAAAGTCCAATTATCACAAATGAAGTCGAAAAATTGGTAAGGTATTTTATTGTCTTGAATAAGACAAGAGATTACCAATAGATTCGAAATCAATGAGTCTTAAAACATTTTAATGTGAAATAGACATAAGACTGCTTACTCATCGAATGTCTCTATGTGAAAGACATACTCATTGATAGCAATGGGAATTGGTATGTGTTGCCTATAACATGATAAACTTGAAGTTTGACATGTTTAATTTGCTTATTTGATTTTAGAGGATAAAGTCATTCGAATTGCAAATGGTCTTGTTTCTAGTCAATCTCATCACAGAGGCAAAACTCTTGTAGAGTTTAAATGGAGATGACTTTGGAATTGAAAGAACACCATTAGATAACAGACTCCAAATATCCAAAAATCGTGGAGAGAGTATTTCTCAAGTAGAATACTCCACAATCATAGAGAGTCAGATGTATCTAATGAGTTGTACTAAACCAGGCATTGCTTATGTAGTAAGCAAATTGAGTTCATATACGAGTAAACCAGGAAATGCACATTGGAATTCCATAATTGTAGTACTAAGGTATTTAAGGTATACTCATGGCTATGAACTTCATTATACCAGATATCCATTTGTGCTAGAAGACTATAAAGATGCTAATTGGATATCTGATATAAAGGACTTAACGTGCACAAATGGCTATGTGCTCACATTAGCTGGTGCAGCTGTGTCATGGAAATCCTCAAAACAAACAGTGATCGCCAGATCAACGATGGAATCCGAGTTTATTGCACTCGATAAATGTGAAGAAGAAGTTGAATGGCTTCAACACTTCTTAGAGGATATTCCAAATTGGGGAAAACCTGTGCCACCTATCTGTATACATTGCGATAACCAATCTGCGATTGGAAGGGCACAAAGTACCATGTATAATGGTAAGTTGAGACATATTCGTCGTCGACATAATACCATTCGACAACTACTCTCTACAAGGGTTATCTCAATTGATAATGTAAGATCAAATGATAACATTGCGGATCCGCTAACCAAAGGGTTAAATAGAGAGGCAATTGAGAGATTGACAAGAGGAATGGGTGTAAAGCCTATGGAAAGGAACAGTCTTTGAAGGAAAACCTAACCTAGTTGACTAGAGATCCTAAGATTTAGGTTCAAAGGGACAACCTACGTAAAGACTAAGTACGGTCACTGTGGGGGTATTGAAACCTCATTAACCTCATTCCTGTCAATAAACAGTGATTAATGAATTCAAGATAGCGATTATTTGCTTTAATGACTCTTAAAGGAAGTATTCGTGATTTACTTTAGATTTAAGCAGTCACCTATGTGAGAGAGAAGTGGGGCCACTTCAAACGAGAATTGGTTAGGCTCAATTCTTTGGCAATCTCGCAGAACCAGGGTGTGTTCATGGCCATAATGAACAAAACCATGAGAACAGAACATATATAAGAGGGTTTTCTGTGTACTGTACGTGGGACTCCATTACACTATACAACAGGACAGTTCAAGGATATCATATCTACTGGTCAGCTAGTAATGCAAGCGTACTTTACAACGGGGGAGTTCAAAGGTCCTGAGACCTACTTTCTTTATGTAGAAATCAGATGATGAACATTTTCTTCCCAATCAAACCATATCTCATTGATGTGGGGGATTGTTGGAATTTTGTGTTAAAAAGTGAATGAGAATTTGTTTGGAAGTCTTGTGGACACGAATGTCGGAAGAAATAATTACAGGCTTGATTAACCTGCATTTTCTCCGTTCTAGATTCGATGTTTTCATTTAATTCTCATTCGGAATGTGGAGAGAATTTGGAACAGATTAATTGTGCATTTAATCTGATTCTTTTAGAATTCCAAAATGATTAATCAGATTCATGAATTGCAGAATTCGAAGTGATTTATTGTTCATTCAATCTGCAGATTCATGAATGGAAGATTAATGGTTTCTCTCATCCTATAAATACATCACTCTACAAACCAACTACACACAAGTCTAAGTTCCCAATTATTCTAAGTCATCTTCTTGTGTTCATCATTCCTCTCTGTTCTAGTTCGTGGTGAGGCTGTTTTATGCAAAACAGACTTCAAGCATCCGTTGTATCCAGGGAAATAGTTATCCAGTTAACCTCTGGCACGGGGGTAAAACTGTTTTAAGGAAAACGTGTTTTCACGTGTCTCGAACTTTTCATTCTCCTATCTATTTGCAATTGACCATCACAAATACTACCAATTTTTCCAACATATACTATGTTATATGGTATCAAAATTACTAGGGCCAGCTAAAATAAAGTTTTAAAAATTTTAAAATAATATCTGGTAAAACCTTCATGACTGGCAGTCGGAGCCGGCGACCTGTCTTTGACCATGAAATGATTTCCACCAAGGCTTTCTGTGGTCCAACCTCACTGAAATTTGTTAAAGAAGCAATAAATATAGAAGTATATATATGTAGGCATCGAAAGATAATCTATAGAGAAGTTTCTGGAGTTCAGTCAAGCAATCTGCGTATGCTTTTTTAATTCCATGAATAATATACAAGAGCAATCAGATCCAATGAACATAATAACAATCATAATTAGTTGAGTGGTCAAAGGTTAAAAAACATTACTTTAGTTGGCCGATTTGATTTATTTTAATAGTTTAGTTAACCCTTTTTTAATATATAATAAGTACTATTATACTAATAAAATATGTTATCTCGACAATACAATTACGATTAAATCAAATAATTCATATAAAAGTTGAATTTTTAATGATTCAACACGATAGATGATGCTTAAGATAAACACATGCACATAAATGATAAGTTCCAATCTTGCGTTGTGTTCTAGGGAAATCTTCTAATGTTTAAGTTAATATAAAGGGTTTTGGAGAAATTTTGATGTACAATTTTGAACAAATTCTAAAAAATTTAATATGACAAAGATAGGAGAGAGAGAGAGAGAGAGAAAATAAGAGAGAGAAAATAAATTATGTCATTTATATCCATTTACAATAATATATTGTGCGAGATAAGTCATTATATTAGACCTATTATTTTAAACGGGGAATGTTTATTATTGAGTTACATTTTTCTTGTCAAGTCACTATATTAATATTAGTTGTCAATATTATAACTATGCAGATAAATATTGTTGCAAATTGTTGTTACTATTCGATCGAATTATCATAATAGATTAAATTACATTAACTTTTTAATTAGATCTAACGGAATCACTATGAGACATGCGTCAAAAAAACACTCAATAGAGTTCTCCAACTGGTGGTTCCTCCATAGCTGCTCTACCATACACAACTCAACTATTTCTTTTTTCTTTATCAAAAATTTCTAAAATAACGGCATTTTAATAGTTATGAGTGAAAAAACAAAAACAATGAATTAAGAGGAAGAGTTGGTGTGTGTTTCACTGTCCCAACAACAATATAGCACTTCTTCCCCTTCTTCTCTTGTTTAGTTACAGCATTCATTCTTTCCTTCAATTTAATGCCCTCATAATAAATATTACTGATTAAATTACCTATATTAACACACATTATATATCCATTTCTGCACTGACGCATACAAAAGATCTATAATTACATTAAATCTTATCATATGAATACATTTCGAAATATATTCACTGAGTTTTTAGAAGATGGAATTTAAACTAATTGAATTAAGATTGTTTTAAAAATATAGTCTGTATTTTGTAATACCGACCCTAGGAGCCACGGTTCTCCTTTTCTCTTTCAAAATCAACCCTCAAAAAATATTTTTTCTCCCATCTTCCAATCATGAGAGAATGGGAGAAATAAATTTGTTGTTTATTTTCATTTTATTATTTTTAGTTTCGTCATCCAATAAAGGAGGATTATCCTCAATCTTTATTTTCTTTTATCTTTTAGTAAATTCAAATCTACTATTAGTGTTTTGGTCGCGACTTCATTGATGGTGTTCGTTGTTATGGTCGCAGTTCCGTTGGTGAAGTTCGTTGAATTGATAGCAGGGTGGTTGACGATGTTCACTGGTTTGGTCCAAGAAAATTCAGTCATCATATATAGAATTATTAGATCTATATTTTGAAGTTTTCATCAAAAAATTAGTAATGTGCCATTGTTCGAATCAAAATTTCGGCATGTGATATATTCACCGCTTGATATGATCGATCTATATAGATTTATCCGTAATTTATGTTTTTGTATTTTTCTTTTGTCAATCGTTGTTGGACGTTTTCAGTAAATTAATATATATATATATATATTTTATTTTAAAAAAGTTGTTTTAAAAATTGACTTTTTCTTATTTATACATTGAAAAAGGATAATGAAAACGTCAATAGAAAATATGAACGTCAATACAAATGCCATCGTTACCCTTAAGAATTTGTTTAAATTAGTAATTGACTTCCGGCAATGAAATTATTATTTTTTAACAAAAAAAAAAAAAAGAAGTTGCATGTGTACACGCTCGAGCCGCGATAGTGACCCGAATTGCGGGATCCGGCGGAAGATACTGAGAGTGGTCATGTACAAGGTTGGACTTTGGAGGACTTAAGGCCGTGTTTGGTTTATACCTCTAAAAAAATCAAATACATTTTTTTTTTGGTGAAAAAATTAAAATTCAAATAATATTTAAATTTAAATTAAAAATTTTATTTCCTTTTCAAAATTTCTCTTCGTAATATATGTTTAGATATAACCCAAAACATCTCCAATTTATTTACTCCATATTTATAGTATTTATAATATATTCCCTTTAGTTAATAATAATAGTCATATTTATTATACTAAAATAATACAATAGATCAGAGTTAATAATTCTTCATCTTTACTGTACCTAATGGTAAAATATACTCTAACCTATAGTTTTAGTAGTATAGGAAGAAATAAGAGCCCCTCCAATCCGATCATTAACCTTTGGGTAGATTTTAAAATTATGTTATTAGTGAATCCTAGTTGATTGAGAGCTCTTGTCCGAAGGAGGCTTATTAAGAGGTAATTTATATGGTGGTCTATAGGATTATCATGCAATTTTACTTTTACCCCTAATATAGTAATAGTTTATATTTTAGTCCCTTAATTGTATTATTAGTTTTTTTTTTAAAAAAAACTCAGACACGCGCCGACTTACCCGAAACTTATATAATCTTCTTTTTTTTTTCTTTTTTTTCCGCGTGTTTGTTGCCGATCTTTTGCTACTGTTTTTCGTCTTCGTCTTTCGCTTGGATTCTTTTGCTTCCAATTTTGATCCAATTTTGATTACGGTATGTATTTGATGATGGGGATTGATTTATGTTTAAGAATTTATTGTTTCTCTGTTTTTCGTCTTCATTTTTCGCTCGTTTAGCTCTGTTTTATCTTTCGATGGAGTTTTTGCTTTGAATTTGATAATTAAGGTATTTATTCCTGTGATTTGATGTTTTTAATTGATTTATGTGTTTGAATTTGTTGTTTATACGGTTCTGTTCTTCTTCGCGTTTTGTTTTTGATTGAAAATTGTTGCTCAACGTCTGTTTTTTTTTTTTTTTTGATAGATCATTCTGGATTGAAGAAATTGCAATGGAAGATACGTTTGGTGATATAGTTGATTTCTTTCGCGAAGAAGATGCTCCTGAATTGTTTGATTTTGATAAAAAAATTAGTTTAAATTCACATGCATGGATATAGACGTTTCTGGATGTAGTGCTAGTTATTTTTGGACGTGGTGCTAGTTGTTCTGAGACGTGGTGGGTTGTATTCGTGAAAAAAATTCGTTTAAATTTACATGCATGGATATAAATATTTTTGGACGTGGTGCTAGTTATTTTTGGACGTGGTGCTAGTTGTTCTTGTTAGAGTTAAATACATAAGCTATGCTTGTATTGTACATTTTCCTAGTTTATATATTGATTTAATGTTTTGGTTAAATTTGTTGTGCATTATTTGTCTATTTATATTATGTAGTTAGATGATGAGGTGACTTGTGTGACACAGTAGATCTCATAATTGGTTAAAAGACATAATATATAAATGAGGTTCGTAACCGAGACAGTTTTGGACAAACTGTCAGTTTAGGTAATTATGTGATTCAGATAACTGGTTTGTCTAAACTAATTGAGTCATATAGATATGCCCGGGGCGTATTGAACTTGACCATTTAGAATGATTTGTCTTGTACTGATTTAATAGACAAATCGTTCTTAGTATTCTATCTCTTAATCCCTAGACTTGAGCGGGCATGAGGATTAGTGTACTTTGATCTGCCAATGGGTGAGGTCAATTGTGGCCAATAGTCTCGGTGGGTTGGGTGTGCGTGTTTAGTTATTGGTGTGCTGTTGCTTGTCGAAAAGAAACCATGTGCCGGTGCGTCCGGGGTGATGGTGCTTCCGAGATGAGCTCATTATGTTTATTATAGTAAACCCGGCCGGTGGACTTATGTCCGGTATAGTTAAAAGGTCGAGTGGTACTAGTCTCGAAATTAAAGAAGTTAATTAATTAATTTATCAGTAAATTAATAAATTAACGAGCACTAAATATTTGATGTGGGGAGATTAAGAATAATTAATTTAGTTGTTCCGGAAGTAATTCTGGTGGAGGATGATAGTGTCATAATTAATCCGTTAGTGGTACGATTAATTACGTATTAGGTTATTGACAAAGATAGATTTAATTAATTAAGTAATTAATTAATTCTTGTGTCAGTTGGTTGTGAATTATACCAGAAACTGGATTGGGGATAAGTGAATCCCTGTATCAGTTGGTTGTGAATCATACCAGGAACTGGATTGGGGATAAGTTAATCCTTGCATCAGTTGAATGTGAATCAGTCCAAGACCTGAATTGAAGGAAACAGAAACCCAGTAGGAAGACCAATCCTAAACCAACTTGGGGTCTCTCTTGTAGCTCTATATATAGACAAGGGATTAGCAATTAGATCCACAAAATTCATAAGTTTTCAAGATAAGAAAATTAGAGAGAAAATGTTTTTCTTCCTCTAGCATAATTTCGGGAGGCCAAAATTTGTCCCAAGGAGGCGGTCGGTTGAAAATTTTGGCAGGCGGCGGCGGTAATTGGATTCCGGCAGCGGTGGGTAGATTTTTCTGGCGGAGACGAGCTGCTGAATTTTCCTAACAACCCAGTTGTGTTGATTACTAATCAATTGGTTACTAGATCGTTGCCCACACAATGTGCAATCAAAGTCCTGAGACATACAAGCGATCACCTGAGTTAACATGCTTCAAGAGGTACTTTTCTATGATTCCGCTTTTATTTAGAAAATTATTGTTGCGTGATAAAACGAATGAGTACAAACCAAGATCCTACGCAATGTTATTTCAAGCAAGGATTGAAATAACGATTGTGCTAGAGTCTAGGCCTGGTCAAAGATTCTGATTCTGGAATGCGTAGCACGAAAGTGAGTTTTTGACCGGGCCCGGACAGATAATCTTTTAGTTCTGAGACGTGGTGGGCTGTCTTTGTGAAAAAAATTAGTTTAAATTCACATGCATGGATATAGACGTTTCTGGACGTGGTGCTAGTTGTTCTGAGATGTGGTGGGCTGTTTTTGTGAAAAAAATCAGTTTAAATTCACATGAATGGATGTAGACATTTCTGGACGTGGTGCTAGTTGTTTTTGACGTGGTGCTAGTTGTTCTGAGACGTGGTGGGTTTTCTATGTGAAAAAAACAGCTTAAATTCACACGCATGGATATAGACATTTCTGGACGTGGTGCTAATTGTTTTGACGTGGTGCTAGTTGTTCTGAGACGTGGTGGGTTGTCTTTGTGAAAAAATAGTTTAAATTCACATACATGGATGTAGATATTTCTGGATGTGGTGCTAGTTGTTCTGAGACGCGGTGCGCTGTCTTTGTGAAAAAAATTAGTTTAAATTCACATGCATGGATATAGACGTTTCTGGACGTGGTGCTAGTTGTTTTTGGACGTGGTGCTAGTTGTTCTGAGAAGTAGTGGGCTGTCTTTGTGAAAAATAATTAGTTTAAATTCACATGCATGGATATAGACATTTTCTGAACGTGGTGCTAGTTGTTTTTGGACGTGGTGCTAGTTGTTCTGAGACGTGGTTGGCTGTTTTTGTGAAAAAAAAATCAGTTTAAATTCACATGAATGGATGTAGACGTTTCTGGACGTGGTGCTAGTTGTTTTTGACGTGAAGCTGGTTGTTCTGAGATGTTGTGGACTGTCTTTGTGAAAAAATCAGTTTAAATTCACATGCATGGATGTAGACATTTTTGGACGTGGTGCTAGTTGTTTTTGACGTGGTGCTAGTTGTTCTGAGACGTGGTGGGTTGTCTTTGTAAAAAATAGCTTAAATTCACACGTATGAATGTGGACATTTCTAGACAAGGTGCTAGTTATTTTTGACGTTGTGCTAGTTATTCTGAGACGTGATGGGTTGTCTTTGTGAAAAAAAATAGCTTAAAGTCACATATCAGATCAACATATAACAAACATCAGATCACCGGAATATAGACATCAGATCACTAATTTTGATAGAAATTCATTTCAAAGAACAAAAACAAAATTAACAGCATATAACAGACATCAGATCAATTGAAAACATATATCAGATTACAAGAATACAGACATCAGAACCCTAATTATTCAAAGAAAATAACGGTTATAAAATTGAAATTCTATTATACCTATGTATAATAGTTAAAAAATTAGGGTTTCGCACCTATAGATAAATGTCGAAGCAGGAAAAACGTTTGTTTGAGAAATACAACAAGTTTTTCATCCGGTTTGGAGAATTTTTGTAGCGTTTGAGTTGAACAACAAGTTTTTCTTCGCTCAGATAATGGTTATGGTGTTTTCTGAACCGGAAGAACAACAAAAATTTGAAATGCAGTGCTCTCTGAACGTATTTGAGGTTAGAAATTTAGATGATAGTGATCTGATGTTGGTAATGGAAAGATGAAGATCGTGGGGATATAATCGGTTGAGAGCGCGAAAAGAAGGTTTTGGATTTTCAGTTTCAGAGCGCGAGAAATGAAGGTACTTCTGGTTTAATTTAAGTCGCGTGTTTACACGCGTATTGATGCGACTGAGAATGCGCGCGGGCTATAGTGGACCAAAATTGACGCTGCTTCTATAAGCCCACCGTATACGAAGTCTTATTAAGCCGGTCATTTTCCTACTATACATGACCATCCTTTCACTACAAAAGAATGAAAAAAGAGGACATTTGAGTCAAATTAATTGGATGAAACAAATAAAAAAGGTTAATGTTAAAAGAAAAGAAACACGTGAAAACTTTAAATCTTAAATCTTTTAATTTGACACTGTTGAATGTCTGCAGAAAAACACGGTTTACAACAATACAATATTCGACCGTTTCAATAAAGTCAAAAGATTAATTAATTAAATCACCCAATTAACTTAGCGAGAAAAAATAAATGTATTATAATTTCCTTTTCGGGATTTGGTTTAATGTTAATTCTTGTAAAAAAACAGCAGGCCTGGTCTAAATCTAGTTGGACATACGTGTATTACAGCAGAGAGTTAATCCTTCTTCTCTCGACATTTGTCACAATTTTGGAGCATCCTCGTTGTACTTTGCCCGCCCCCGCCATGGATTTTGCTCTTTTGACAGCTTGCCTCTTTTTGCTTGACTTCTTTACCCGTGTCCCAATATATATTTATGTATACCTCTTCATCTCCACTCCATCTTTATCATACATTCAACAATCCTCCCTCTTCATCCATATCCCACTTTTCATATTTTGCACAATGACAATGCACTCGAACTCAAACTCGAACCCGCCTCTCCTTCGAGATTATGCGCAACTTGTGCGCGTTCCTGATAAAGATTATGATGTTGTAAGTGTTGATAATGAAACAATGACGATGATGGAGTGTGAGCTTCCGATTATAGACCTGAGCACGCTGCGGAGTGGGGGTATTGCTTGTGCAGCAAGCAAGGTGGAATGCATGGCGGAAATCGCCAAGGCGTCGTCGGAATGGGGTTTCTTCCAGGTGGTGAACCATGGGGTGAGCCTTGAACTCCTGAGTAAGATGAGGGAGGAGCAGTTGAAGTTGTTCCGAGCACCTTTTGAGAAGAAGGCTTCTTGTGGGCTTTTGAACAATTCTTACAGGTGGGGAAATCCAACGGCTACTTGTCCCAACCAGTTCTCATGGTCCGAGGCTTTCCATATTCCTCTAACCAAGATTTCCGATGAATCCTCCTATGGAGACTTTGCCTCCTTAAGGTATGTAGGCATGCCATCACTTTAAAATAATTAAAATTTATCAAAAAGAAAGAGTGTCACAGAAGATACGAGCCTTTCAACGTACCAACCTCATACCACGCTTCCAAATTATAAACAAAACCCTAATCTTAAAATTGAAAAAATATCTTCAAATAAAAGTCATAATATTATAAAAAATTATTCCATCTAACTACTCAAAATTAGTTTTATCACAACTTATCCTTTCTTTATCAAATTACGTTGACTTTGGTAGGTAAAACATTTTTCATTAGGACCATATATACGTACATATGTGTATAATTTTTCTCATTTTAATCTCTTCTTGTCAATAATGGGCCATGCAAAAGAAGTTTGTTTTAGTTAATCGGGTCATTAAACCAAAAAATAAAAAGAAAACTATCGTCATCAATGATGAATAATTTTCATTTGTATAATATTTTTAAAAATAATATTATAATGGAAGAGAAAACAACAGAAATACGTGCATGCGCACGAGTGTGTTGGACAGGTCGACTTTCTTGATCAAAACAGACTTCATCATTTTAGCTTTACTCATCATCATCATCATCTTCTTCTTCTTTTCTTCTTCTTCTTCTAGCTAGTGGATTTGCCGACTGGGGAAAAAGACACATAGACACAACATTGATATTCCAACTCCATTTATTGCTCAAATACACCACAAATCCTCAAACTTGATGCTATATTTGATCGAAATTGTCCACTTAATTTGACCCTCTATACTTGTTACTTGCTCATGAACAAGAGCGCTGTTCACTTAACTCCCTTACGAAATTCAAGTCTTCAAGTTCTAATTTTGAGTTATACATGAAAATGTTCTAAAAGGGCAGGGGTAAATGGTAGGAATAGTCTAACTTATTAAACTAAAATAGTATAATAAATAAATTATTTTGTCGTAAAATTATTATTATGTCTGTTGTTTCAACAACAAGGAGATCATTATTAATAATTTGATATGATTATGTAGGGAAGTGATGGTGGAATATGCAGGAGAAATGCAAGAGCTGGCGAAACTGCTGGCTGGGGTGCTGGTGATGAATATGGGACAGGCTGAGGGAACCCTAGAAGAGATATGCAATGACAACACGTGTTTCCTTCGGTTGAATCGATATCCGGCTTGTCCTATTTCTCAAGACATTTTCGGCTTAGTGCCCCACACTGACAGCGATTTCCTCACCATCCTTCACCAGGATCAAGTTGGCGGTCTTCAACTCATGAAAGACTCCAAATGGTTTTCCGTCAAACCTAACCCTAACGCCCTCATTGTCAACATCGGTGACCTTTTTCAGGTACTATCTAATTCCGTCAAAACCCTAAATAAATTCTCCATTACGTACTCACTCAATACATGTACTTATTATTATATTTAAAAATAAGTAATGACAACTTAATATAAAATTAATTCAAATTTTAAAAATTAATAAGTTATATTTTTTTATTTTTAAATATTATAATATGTAGATCTATTTAATAGATATAATTTGCGACAAACAAATATGGAGATAATTCTTTAAAATTTAGACCGTGTTAACTTGTTATAATTACACTCACTATGTCTAATCATCAAACATAATACTTTCTTAGTAGGTTAGATTAGGGAAAGGGTCGTTTTCCGTTGGTTGGAAAATATAAAGGGAAAAAACATAATTAATGTTGAAAATATAATTGGGGGTAGCTGTTTACAAATGGGATTACTAGCTTAAAGAAAGATAAGTAATTAGTACTCCCTCCGTTTTTTATTAAATGACATTTTAAGATTTTAAAAAATTCACTTTTATTTGACGTTTTATAACTTTTCACTCATTTTCTTCCCATTTTACTCTGTAATACTTTATTTACTCCCTCTTTCACACTCAATAAAATTTTTTTAGAGAATTTAATAAAGATTTTGTTGAAGTTACTGAAAATTACTCAAATTTAAACTCAAATATAATGGATAAATGTGATATAGTGGGTGAAGAGTTGTAGGAGATATTTTGTAATTAATAATTATGTGAGGTATTATGTAATTAATGATAAAGTAAAAGAATAATTTGGAAAATTTAAATTATTTTTAAATTGCCTGAAAATTCTAAAACGTCCTTTAATAAAAAACGGAAGAAGTATTAATAATACATTAATTAGTGTGAGTCACTTTCTAAATTGCCGTAATCACTCTTATTAATTAAAAAAACATGCACACGAGGACCGACGACTATTCTCCTCTTCCTATTAAATTAACTTTTTTGTACATTAATTTTTAATCATCGTCACCGTTGATTTTTGTAATCTTGCGTCTGACTACGTTTTCACAAAGCGTCTGTCTATTTAATAATGATGGTTTTATTAAAATTAAAAATAATTCCGGCTGTGACTCATATTTTATTTTTTTTTGTTTTGGATTAGTTTATGTTCGCTTTGTTCTCTTGTCGGTAGAAATATTCCCCAAAAAAATAAAAAATCCCTGCCACGCCTGAAGTTTAACTGCCTTAGGGGTTCTTAACCGGACGGGGCGCTTCGGATGCACAGGGCGGCGGCTCTCCGCCGATATTATAATACAAATATAAGGATATTATAATAGGACATAGTATTACTATTAATTACTTGTTTTAGTCTTTCATATAAAATATTTAAGGTTATCCTCACGGATTAAACAATAATATTTCTATTTTATCTTATTATAATTTTTTCGTTTTTGGTACATTATCTTATTATAATTTTGATCATACGGCAATTTAAGTTTAAAAGATCAAGTAAAACATTTCATCAATTCACTAATTTTCTAAATTATTTTACATAAAAGAAAATAATTGAACGTATTTATTGGAAGGCTAAATTATTATTATTATTATTTTCTGATAATAGAAGTGTGTTACTATTAGTCATTTTTAAATTTTGATCCACCAAAATAGTTATTTTTTTATTATTTTTTTGTCATTTTTAATATAAAAATTAAGAAAATAACGGTTTAATTTATTTGACCGCTATTCAAATTTATTTTTTATTTAATTATAATTTTTTCAATCTACTTTATGATTCGAATTCCTTTTAATATTCTACTCATTTAAAATGATCGATTTCTAACTCGAAATAACGATGGAAATCTTACACAGTTGATTTTGATGATTGAGAATCATAAATTTTGTATTAATAACGATTAAAAATAGTATTACAAATCGGATTTTTTTTTCCCAGTTGTATGCAATTAATTAGAAAATGAATGGTTGGTTATGCAGGCTTGGAGCAATGATGTGTATAAGAGCGTAGAACACAAAGTGATTGCGAATAGGAAAGTGGAGAGATTCTCAATAGCATATTTCCTTTGCCCTTCAAACGACTCCATAGTTGGGAGCTGCAAGCAACCATCAGCCTACCAGAATTTTACATTCGGCCAATACAGGCAGCAGATTCAACAAGACGTCAAATTAATCGGCCATAAAGTTGGCCTCTCCAGGTTTCGACTATGATGGCAAACCGCCTGCATTGACCGTTATTTTTTATACTTAATTAAAAGAAAAAAAATATATACGTAACTAATTTCCCTTTTCTTTTATTTTTATTTTTCCGGCTATATTTAATTATGGTTGAAGGTCTAGGTAGCTAATTGAGACCACTATTAATTACTAGTAGAAGAAATCTTTATTCTTTTCAGGACTTGGATGGTTTTATGGACTAGTTTTTGTCCCATATACATTGTGGTCTAGTAAGTTTTACTATTTTGTTTTAATTTTTAAATACAAATATTGTATTATTTTAATTTAACAAATAATACTATTATTTTATATATTTGAATGTATGCAAATTGATGCACGTATTGATATGAAAATTACATATACGCATTGTTATAATTTAAATTTAGTTGTTGTGTTTATAATTTTTTTTTTCATTGGTGACGATATAGAGGCAAATTATATCCTACTCCTATAGACACATAGCAGTAGAAATTAAAACTACTTTGTAATGGAGAGCCCCCTGAATTGTCCACTATTTCCCTCTATAACCAATTCACTCCCCCTATTTGTACTAAGAACATGAAATAATATAGTTCTAGGACCATAATATAACAATTGAGATATAGACTGTGATGACTTGCGCAAATTATATTGCATACCTATAGGTACATATACTTATTACTAAATATAGTAATTTTTGTAAAGACAACTGTACACTTACTAAATATAGTAAGTTTCGCGACACGCGTGTTTTTTCTTTTTTTTTTTTCGCTGAGACGTAGTTTCTTTGTATGTTGGATGTATAGGACGTAACATCATATTATAATGGATGTAGTTATCTTATGATGTATGCTTTTTTACTTTTTAAAGGAAAAATATTCTATTAATGTTAAACGTATTGGATGTAATATCATGTTTAACAAGACGTGATATATAAATTAAAGCTAATATTTCGCAGAGACACAATATTACATATTTTATACATATATGTTTCATCTCATAAGTCTATATCCAGCAAAAGGGTCTGAATAATAAGCATAGACACAATGTTACACCTTTATACATACATGTTGCGCCAACAGCAGGGAGGAAACAAAAGCAACCCATTTCACATGAAAGTATCAATACCTCACGGAGAACATTTATATATATATATCATATTTCAGAGTAATAGAGCATTATTTCAAGAAGAATACACGAATATAGCATCATGAATACATTACCCAACACCAAATGCAGTTCATACTTTATGATGTAATAGTTTTTGCGATGTATTACTGTATGTTTGTTCAAATTTTGGTGTTGCGGGATTGAAAAATGAAGTTTGAATCGACGTAGTGGACGTTATGCGTCTGGATTGAAATTTTGCCCCTTGTATTTGGTGTTGTTCGTCGAAAAATACAATTTCCAATCTCTATTGTGTGTTAGATTTGATGTAAAACAATGAATGGAGGGTGGGGAAGAAGAAGTTTTTAATCACGGAGAAGAAGAAGAAGAAGAAGAAGAAGAAGAAGAAGAAGAAGAAGAAGCGATTTTTTAAGAAGAAGAAGAAAAAAAAAAAGAAAGTGAGTTTTTTAAGAAAAAGAAGAAAGTAGGTTTGTGAGACGCATTTGCTACTTTCTTACTGTGAGAGTAGTGATGTTACTAAAAGCTATTGGGTATATTTACCTACAGGTATACAGTATAAAAACTGAACTTCTCCACCCGCAAAGATATGTTCCGAAAAGTATATTAGACTATATATGGGAGCTAAAAGAGAGTGGTCTCTTTGTTGCTATTACTTTACGGTTCCTCATACAAATGACATCACATCCATCATTGTTTAGTTTTATAGTTAGGGATGTGTAAAATAATTTAGATGTATGACAGTATGGCATACATTTAAGATCTTAAAATCTAATTAATCATTTTTGAGACTTATACAAAAGTTAGAGTACTAACTATTAACAATTGTTGCAGAGTCTTTCAAAATAGTCATATTTTTAAAATCTGGTGTGTTAGAAACAGATCCTCCGGCATTCCTAAACACCCCACTATAGTGGCGGGAACCAAGAAAAATAATATGAAGGTGCTAGTTGATGCAACTCATTATATACATATTTTTACATGTTTTTAGCCCTATTTTGAGTTGCTTATGGACAGATTTCTAATCTATTTGTATGGTAAAAATACTAGTTATGGTTTCACTTATGCTAATTGCAGGTGAAATATGGATTGAATGGAGACTGTAGAAAACCACTCTACAGACTTAGCATTTGGAGTAGAACCGAGGATTCTCAAGTTATCAAAAGGACACGGCCAACAGACGGAAACTTCACTGGAGCGTGAGATTCATGAAGTCCAGTAAAATCCAATGTTTGGAAAAAGTGAGCTGATGACGTCCAGCTCACGACACTGTTCCCTGGTCATGACAAATACCAAGTAGAGTTAGTACAACAATGAAGAAGCAGATTTGGACTACAGATCACGGCTTGCAAACGACAGCATTTCTGGGATGAAGACATCGTGATGACCAGCAAACACCAAAGTCTAGTGAACATGAGAAGATGACGACCAAAGAATGCAGCGTCTGAAGAAGCCGAGTTCACCCATCTAGTGCATGGTAACTGAGACAGAACACTTCCAAGTGATGCTCAGCTGAAGCCATCGTCAGCTAAGCGTCTGACTACCATCATCGGCACGGGCAACGGGTAGATTCCTGAAGGACAGTTAGTACACCGGCACGAGATACTAGCCATGATCCTATCCGAGGAGACAAGAAGTACACCGGCACATGAAGCATGCTAAAGAAGTACACCCGGAATAGTGCTGGAGGTTGCTTTAACGGCCTTTGGACAGTGCAGGTTGCTTTTACGGCTGTGTGTCAACAGTTGTAACTTAGAATATTCCAGCCTGCGATCCTTGGCCCCGAAGCAACTCAGAAATTCCCAAAGTAGCCATCTAGCATTTCCTTCACTAGATTTTCTTTATAAATAGTAGTAGTATTCTCTGAATTCAGCAACAAGAGACAGTAGAGAGTAAGGAGTAGTAGAAATAGGAGTTCGAAGTTTTTTTCCTAGTAACTTGTTACTTAGATTGTTTTATCCGAAACTCATTTTTATTTCTCTTTATTTATGATCTTCTTTTCATTTGAGTGTTGATAAGGAACCTATGAGTTCTAAGTCTTTAAAGGGATTTTTCACTCCTCTAATGAGGTAAAGGCAAGGTGAAAGTCTCATTTACAAAATGTGCACTAAAGCGGATTTGTTACTGCCGAGCCGCTTGCATATGCCTTGAAAACTAACAACTCAACCTAAGAGGGGGGTGAATTAGGTTATTTAAAAAATTTATTTAAAAATGAGAAAATCTTAAAATAATTTCTTTTTAAAATAAACAATGACTATCAATGTGTATGAAACAAATAACAAATAAGTCAAAATTAAAATAAGATGAAACAAGAATAATAAGATTAGTCAACAATATAAAAGTATACAAGGAAATAAGAAATTGTTAGCTCACAATATATAATAATCAAATTAAAATAAAGGTCAAGTATGTGACTTGAAATGGACAAGTCTAGAAATTGAATAATTTAAAATAAAGCTCAAGTATTGACTTGATTAAGGACAAGTGTTTGACTTGAAATGGACAAGTCTTGAAATTGAATAATTTAAAATAAAGCTCAAGTATTGACTTGATTAAGGCCAAGTCCTTGACTTGATAAGGACAAGTCTAGACTTGATTAAGGACAAGTCTAAGATAAAGTAAATACTTAACTAAAGAAAGCTAGACTTGAAATAATCTTAAAATTAAAGATGTAATACTTGAAATGAGCAACTGTAATGGTGATGTTTTATGATGCAAGAAATGTAGAAGAGAGAGTATGAATGCAAAATGCAATGCAATGAAAGAGACAAGATTTTTAAAGTGGTTCAAGCTTGTAACCCCTTACAAGCTCTACATCTACTCTCCAATTTCTAAAGTTGAGGCCCTTCCTATTTCTTTTTTAAAAAAATAAAAATTCCTTAAGGTGGAATTCAAACCTTTACAAATCTCCCAAGAACAACTTAGTAACTCTACTAAGAGGTTCTTCACTACTCACCCTCTAAATTGTTCTTGACTTGCAACCTCTTGCTTTCAAGAACAATAAAACCTTTTTGTGTGTGAAGTGTTTATGGCTTACAAGTGACAAGGTTCTAGTCTAAGATTGACACTTTGAAAAATAACTAGAACTTGAAAGTAAAATTTGAAAATGAGCACTTGAAAAATTGAGAGAATTTTGACAATAATAAGAATGGCTTGATAGTTTGTATGTCTTGAATGTCTTCACCCATGGTCTCTATTTATAGACAAATTTGGACACTAATTTAAACACTTGAATTTTGGCTCCAAAGATGATTTGACATAGTCTGAACTTCCTTCAACTTTTTAGACTTCTTGCAGCTACTTTTGACTTTTGTGTCAGAAATCAATGTTGTATATATATCTCTTAGCTCTCCAAAGATGTCAAAATCGGTTGATTTGGACTTTTATAGCTCAAGTTACATCTAATTTACTGAATTGTGACATTGTAGTGACATAGTTTTATTTTTGTCTATTTTCACCAAAATTCCATTTGAATTTCACATTGACTATACCATTTTTTAGATAATTGAAAGAGGTTTTCAAAACATCTAAAATCATAATTTTTGGCTGAGTGAAACGAAATTTATGCTTACTTGAAGATGAATGTATCAATCTGAAAATTTTGCACTTTCTACAAAAAATAATTTTAGACAATTTAAGAAATTGTTAGTTTCATATATTTGTTTTATTATTATTAAAATAAGATTGAAACACTTAAGTCTAACAATCTCCCCCTTTTTAATGATGACAAAACAAATATGATATTTTAAAATTAAAACTACGAGTAACAACTGAACTCCCCTTACTTTGACAATAGAATTTTAAAACTAGTTTTCCTTCTCCCCCTTTTTGTCATCAATAAAAAGTTAAACACGAAAACAAAAAATATAATTAAAAAATCAAAGTTTTATTTATTTATTATTATTATTATTATTATTTTTACATGTGTAATAGGATTATAAGTCAATAATTTGACTTTGGAATTCATCACTTCCCATACACATGTTTGCATGCACAAGTAATCAAATAAGGTCATACACAAATAAGTTCACATAAGCATGCATTATAAAGCATTAAAATCACAAATATTCAACTTGCTTCTCAAAATTTCAAATTGGTCTTTAGGTAAGGCTTTAGTGAAAATATCGGCTAATTGGTCTTTTATATTAACATAATTCAAGTGAACTTCTCTATTTTGAACAAGCTCTCTAATGAAATGATGTTTAATATCTATATGCTTTGTCCTAGAGTGTTGAATAGGATTTTTAGTCAACTTTATAGCACTAATATTATCACAAAAAATGGGAACATTTTCAAAATTGAGACCAAAATCAATTAAAGTGTGTTTCATCCACATAATTTGAGCACAACAATTTCCCGCCGCCATGTATTCCGCTTCCGCGATTGAGAGTGAAATAGAAGGTTGTTTCTTACTAAACCAAGAAACTAGACATTTCCCAAGTAGTTGACATGTGCCACTAGTACTCCTTCTTTCTACTTGACATCCCCCATAATCCGCATCCGTATAGCCAATTAAGTCAAATCATTTGTTCTAGGAAACCAAAGGCCAAAATCTAAAGTTCCTTTTAAATATCTAAGTACTCTTTTCAAGGCCACAAAATAACTTTCTTTCGGATTAACTTGAAATCTAGCACATAAACACACAGAATGCATGATATCGGGTCTACTAGCGGTTAAGTATAAAAGACTACCTACCATGCCTCTATACCTTCTTTCTTCAACATTTTGTCCACTTTCATCTTTTCCTAACTTAGTAGATGTGCACATAGGGGTTCCTATAGGTTTACATTCATCCATACCAAATCGTTTAAGTACTTCTCTAGTATATTTTTCTTGACAAATAAAAGTACCTTCATGCATTTGTTTAATTTGAAGTCCTAAAAAGAAATTAAGTTCACCCATCATGCTCATTTCGTTTTTTATAATTGAAGCAAATTCATCACATAATGAAGTATTGGTAGAACCAAAAATAATATCATCTACATAAATTTGAACAATAATCAAATCACCATAATCATTAGTTCTAGTAAACAAAGTAGTGTCAACTTGACCTTTCTTAAAACCATTTTCACTTAGATAAAAGGTAAGCCTTTCATACCAAGCTCTGGGAGCTTGTTTTAAACCATACAAAGCTTTAATTAGTTTTTACACATGGTTTGGAAATATTTCATTTTTAAAACCAGGTGGTTGTTCAACATAAACTTCTTCTTCCAAATAACCATTTAAAAAGGCACTTTTAACATCCATTTGAAATTATTTAAAACCTT
The DNA here is from genome assembly GCA_030378225.1 of Knoxia roxburghii. Taxonomy (NCBI): domain Eukaryota; kingdom Viridiplantae; phylum Streptophyta; class Magnoliopsida; order Gentianales; family Rubiaceae; genus Knoxia; species Knoxia roxburghii. Next base: position 13,084,065 of record CM059422.1, on the reverse strand, counting down.
TAAAACAAGCAAAAGCAAGTGACATTCTAATAGATTCTAATCTAGCAACCGGGGCAAATGTTTCATCATAATCAATTCCTTCCTCTTGTTTATAACCTTGGGCAACTAATCTAGCTTTATTTCTAACCACTTCACCCTTTTTATTTAGTTTATTTCTAAAATCCCATTTCATTCCAATTGTAGGATAATCATTACGTCTTTCAACTAAAATCCATACTTTACTTCTTTCAAATTGATTTAATTCTTCTTGCATGACAATTATCCAAAATTCATCATTTAAGGCTTCTTTAACATGCTTGGGTTCAATTGAAGAAAGTACAGAAAAATGACTGTCAAATACCGTAGATCTAATTTTAACTCCTTTAGATGGATCACCAATTATTAAATCTTGTGGATGACTCTTTACAAATTTATAATCCTTAGAAAAATCACTCATTTTATTTTCAACTCTAATTGTCCTTTCATTCACATTGCAAGTTTCACAAAAAAATTCTACCCTTTTAGTGGGCTCATTTCAATTACAATAATTTCTTCTTCTTCTTCTTCTTTCCTTACTTCATTAATCCCCACTAAATTCTCATCAAATTTCACATGAATTGCTTCTTCAACTACTAGTGTCCTTTTATTAAAAACTCTATATGTTTTTCGAATAGATGAATAGCCTAAGAAAATTCCTTCATCCGATTTCTTATCAAATTTTCCCAAGTTATCTTTAACATTTAAAATAAAACATTTACAACCAAACACTTTAAAATATGCAATATTGGGAGTTCTACCATAAACTAACTCATAAGGGGTCTTTTTCAAAATAGGTATAATTAAAGCTCTATTTAGCACATAACAAGCGGTATTAATGGCTTCCGCCCAAAAATATTTAGGTAAATTATTTTCACTAATCATGGTTCTAGCCATTTCTTGAAGTGTCCTATTTTTTCTTTCAACTACTCCATTTTGTTGAGGTGACTTAGTTACAAAATAATTTTGAATAATTCCAAATTCATCACAAAAATCATTAAAACTTTCATTTAAAAATTCCTTACCATTATCACTCCTTAGTTTTACAATTTTCAAATTAAGTTCATTTTGAACTTTCTTAGCTAATTTTTGAAATTCATTGAAAGCATCACTTTTGTTTGCAAGAAATAACACCCAAGTAAATCTTGAAAAATAATCAACTAAAACATAGGCATATCTTTTACCACCCATACTAATTTGTTGGGTAGGACCAAACAAGTCCATGTGAATAAGTTCAAAAGGTTTAGAAGTTGAAACACAATTTTTAATTATAAAAGATGATTTAATATGTTTTCCATATTGGCATGCATCACATATTTTATCTTTCACATATTTGGTTTTAGGCAACCCTTTTACCATTTTTTTATGCAAGTTCATTCAAATAATCCGTACTAATATGAGCAAGTCTTCTATGCCACAACCATGTATTATCAACTAATACATTCAAGCAATGATCACTTTGATCCATCAAATCCTCAATATTTAACAAATAAATATTTTTATTCTACTACCGGTATAAATATTATTATTAGTATGATCAACAATATAACATGCATTTTTTCTAAAATTCACTCCTAGATTTTTATCACAAATTTGACTTATGCTAATCAAATTGAATTTCAAATTATCAATCAAGAGCACATTTTCAATTATATCACTATGTTTAGAAGAAATGTTACCTATACCAATAATTTTGCCTTTTGTATCATCACCAAAAGTCACATTTCCCTTCACACAAGTTTTGATTCCATTTAGTAGATGTTTATCTCCGGTCATGTGCCTTGAGCATCCACTATCCAAGTACCATTTCGTTTCTTTCAAACTTTTTCTTTCCTACAAAAGATAAATAATCTCATTGGTCCCAATTTTTAATTGGGTCCTTGTAGGTTAGGGGATTTTTTAATTTTCCATTCTTTTATGTCGTTTTCTACATCAATTCTAGAAAAACATCTAGGAGAGACATGGCCAGAAACTCCACAATAGTTACAAGTTAAATGAAAGTTAGAAGAACTAGGGATATTGTAATTAGCATATTTCATATAATAATTATTTCTTTTTCTTTCATGCATTCTAGATGAATTATAAGGTCTAAATGAATGAGGATTCTTTTGTTGCATCAATGGAAAATGAGGTGAGGCATAAAATCCATTAGATGGAGTATAAAAATATGAAACATATTTTTCATTATATTTCCAAGCATGAAATTTTGGTGCTTTGCTAGTGGATGCTTGTGTATTTGAATGTGAATATCCTAATCCACTTTTATCATCACAAACTTTTTGTTTACCCAATAATTTTTCTAAATTATCTCTCCATTGGATAAATTTTGCAAGACTATTACTCAAATCTTCAATTCTACACGTAAGTTCTTTATGTTCTAATTTCACCTTTTCATTAAAAGATAATTGTTCTTCACTCAAATTTTTGTTATCATTCTTAAGTTCAATAATTTCATTATCTTTAATTTTTAAATTTTCAACATGCAAAATATTTTCCTTTTCTAGAGCATCTACTTTTGATTTAAAACATACATTGCTCTTCTTGGCCTTTTCTAAGTGAGATGCAAGACTTTCTACATATTTTACAAACATTTATCATCAAGATCAAGTAGAGAACATGCTTCTATTTCATTTTCATCATCACTTAAAAGAGTAGAATTTGTTACCTCAAGATGAGCCATAAAAGTAATTTGAGCTTCTTCTTCTCCATTGGAATCTTCATCATCAGAGTTGGTTTGATCCCAAATTTCAGCAACAAGTATTTTACCTTTTTTCTTGTTCAAGAGCTCCTTCTTCTTTTTTTGGACAATGTACAAGAAAATGACCCGGTTGTTGACAACCATAGCACTTAGGTGGTTCACCCTTAGACTTTCTCCTAAAGTTTCCTTTCTTGAAGATTTTCCTAAATTGCCTAGTGAGCAAATTCAATTCTTCTTCTCCTATTTCATCATCACTATCATCATCTAATTCACTTTCATTTTTATTAGCCTTAAGTGCAATTGGTTTAGAATTTTTAACATTCTCATCTCCCTTATTTCTCATATCATGAACTTTTAACATAGACATTAACGCATCCAAAGATAGAGTGTTAAGGTCTTTAGATGTTTCTATGGCTATTGCTTTAGTTTCATAATCTTTCTTTAATCCACTTAATATTTTTTCTATTAATTTCACTTTGCGGATAAACTTTACCTAAATCTTCCAAGTCTTTAATTAGACTATTAAACCTAAGAGACATGTCATCAAGAGACTCATTACTAGTCATTTTAAAGGAATCATATTGTGACACTAAAATTGATTTCCTTTCATCTTTTATGCTTATAGACCCTTCATGAAATTCTTGTAATTTTACCCATATCTCATGCGCATCTTTAGCACCCTTAACTCTATATGATTCTTGAAAGTCTAGTGCATTATACATGATATAAAGAGCCTTTGCATTTAAACTTAAATTTTTCTTATCAACTTCATCTAAATCATTTCTTGTTTTAGGCCTAGATGCACCTAAATTATCACTAGCCATGGGGATAAATGGACCTTCATTTACAATTAACCATAAATCATAATCCATTTTAAAAAAAGGTTTCATTCTTTTCTTTCATTCACCAAAATTGATACTTTTAAATAGAGGAGGCCTAGTGGTCGAATTTCCTTCACAAAAAGGGCTTCCAATATTTGCCATTAGATGGATCTTTTAACTCTAGGAGGTGAATCCAAAATAGTTTAAGAGTCCAGCTCTGATACCAAATGAAAACTAACAACACAACCTAAGAGAGAGAGAGAGAGAGAGAGAGAGAGGGGGGGGGGGAGGTGAATTAGGTTTTTTAAAAAATTTACTTAAAAATGAGAAAATCTTAAAATAATTTCTTTTTAAAATAAACAATGACTATCTACGTGTATAAAAAATAACATATAAGTCTAAATTAAAATAAGATGAAACAAGAATAATAAGATTAGTCAACAATATAAAAGTATAAAATGAAATAAGAAATTGTTAGCTCACAATATATAATAATCAAATTAAAATAAAGGTCAAGTATGTGACTTGAAATGGACAAGTCTTGAAATTGAATAATTTAAAATAAAGCTCAAGTATTGACTTGATTAAGGACAAGTCTTTGACTTGAAATGGAAAAGTCTTGAAATTAAATAATTTAAAATAAGGCTCAAGTATTGACTTGATTAAGGTCAAGTCCTTGACTTGATAAGGACAAGTCTAGACTTGATTAAGGACAAGTCTAAGATAAAGTAAATATTTAACTAAAAAAAGCTAGACTTGAAATAAGGACAAGTCTTAAATAAAATCTTAAAATTAAAGATGTAATACTTGAAATGAGCAACTCTAATGGTGATGTTTTATGATGCAAGAAATGTAGAAGAGAGTATGAATGCAAAATGCAATGTAATAAAAGAGACAAGATTTTTAAAGTGGTTCAAGCTTGTAACCCCCCCTTACAAGCTCTACATCCACTCCCCAACTTCTAAAGTTGATGCCCTTCCTATTTCTTTTTCAAAAAAAATAAAAATCCCTTAAGGTAGAATTAAAACCTTTACAAATCTCCCAAGAACAACTTAGAAACTCTACTAAGAGGTTCTTCACTACTCACCCTCTAAATTGTTCTTGACTTGCTGTCAGGACCCAAAAAGCACCTGACTTTTCTAACTGATAACAAGGCTCTAACGAGCTAATTAAAATCAAAACCTGTCTTGATAATTAATTTATCGGATAGCTCAAACGAAATAAACTGCGTAAATTCGAATAAGGATAATGTCACAATCCCACATCTAAAAGTACTACATAAAGCTCGAATCCTGTCTCCACAACTGAATCTTACAAGTCCACTAACTGATCCAATTACTACAACTACTAAAGTGGTTATACAATTTCAACCCATTACTTCCCCGAAACCGCTCTCAAGTCTCACGCAGGAAGCTCTTACCTGGATCACATTCAAAGAGAAAAATGGACATAAGTATGCGAAATCGCATACCTAGCGAGGGTCACCTCCTGGACCCAACAGTATAATTGAAAAATCACAAACAGAAGAACAACCTACAACAACAGTCATGTATTCATAACGTACCCAAATAGCATGCCAATGTTATAACAAATAGCCACATAATGCGCATACAAAATAACCAACAAACCTGGATCTGTACCAACCAACGGAAACGGGCATCCCACCCGTTATCAACCGAGCCACCAATATCCGCCGAGCCACCAAAGGTACCCCGGGCCATACCTGTCCTATGTACTAGGCCTCAATCCTGCCCCTACCTAGTAGGCCGGCAAGGAAAGGGCGGGGCCCCCAAAAGATACAAACACAACCATGACTCTTAAATAAACCAGACAGCAAGTAGTACAAATAATATTACGGTCATGTTATAGACTCTACAGAAATTTCAGCAGCATAACGACTGTAACCACAACAAAACCAAATACCCAAACAGCACAGAATCATTCGAAAACAACCACAGAATCAACTAACAACACAACGTAATATACATAACTGAAACCTATGTGCCGGCAAGGCCATAATCTTCTAAACAGGATATAAACCACAACACAAGCGTAAGAAAAACTTTGAATGTAATCCAGGTTCTTCCTAGGTTACGCCTGTATGTCCATAGAACATACCGGTGTATTCCTAGTCAGAACAATAAGCACAATAAAGGGGGAGACACTCACCTGATATCAAATCAGTAATAGAAACCTCCTAACTCAGGGAAGAGGTCAGCGTCGTCCTGGGTTTCGTCGGGAGTATCTATACATATTAAAGAACTCATAAGACTTCTAACTTATAAATTAGAAGTTCCAAAGTACGAAATACTTATATGTAAGCTATTTTCATAACATTACACCAACTTGTATTGTTCCTTAAGATTAAGTAAGGATTAAGGGCCATGAAAGTCTACGTGCGTGGCCACCCAAATAGACTTAGCATTCCTTTAACCCATCCTCAATCAAAAGACAACACGTTGGTATGACATCATGAACTACTAACCTAAATGATCATAAACCTACTAAAGGGGTTCACTTAGTAGCTATCTTAAAATGGCAAGTTCCTAATTAAGCCATGGATAAAGTGTTAAAGCTTAGTTCCTTGATTCTAAATATTCCAACTTACAACTACTCATCAACTAACCCCTTTAGTTTCAAGCTAACTCCAAATTTTCAATTGAATTTAAATTTACTCATAAATAATCTAAGGAATTAATAATCTTTAGTTTATAAAAACAAGATTTAATTGACTTGTTAAGGATTTACCACCAAAGTTGCCGAAATGAAATGGAAACCCAATGGGGAGTGTTCTGAACTTTGAAGGGTTAGAAAAGAGGCGGCGGCAACGGCGGTCCGGCGGTGGTCCGGCGGCGGTCCGGCGGCGGCGGTCCGGTGACTAGGTCCAAACACAAAATTCTTTGAGGCCTCTTGTAGCCCTCACTTAGGGGAACATTCTGATGGTAACGTTGACCCAAAACAAGACCGGATTGCGGCGGTATGTGGCGAAGAATCGGCGGGCTAGTGTTTTCAATCCACCAACATGCAACTTCCAAAATGTGCTGGGTTTTGTTCTACAAGGTAGGAGAAATATTTTTGAGCTGAGATAGTAACCAAATTCCGGCCGGAGTGGCCGGAACCGAAGAGAAAACCGGCGGGGAGAGAAATTTGTCAAACGAAAAAACGGAACGAAATGAAGAACGGAAGGTAAGGTTTTTTTCCCTACATCGTGGGGATCATTTTGGTATATTTGGTTTGCCAAACTGGTGGCCGGTTGGCCGGAAACGAAGTGGTCAAGGTGATAAAAATGGTGGGAGTTGCGTCGGGAGGAAGAAGAAAGAAAGGAGAAGATAAAGAGAAGAAAAAGAAAAGGAAAGAAGGAGTTTTATTTTTTAAATTTTCTAATTTATGTTTAAGTCCCCAAGCTTTTTAAGCTCTTCCCATTTCACCCTAAAATTCTTAATTCTCTCAATTTAACTTCTTTCCCTACAATTCTGCCATAATTCATTTAACCCACTTATTTCCTAGGGTCCTGATCATTATTAATACCTATGTGATATGCAAATTTATTTTAACTACATACACTAAAGAGAAAATTTTTACCGGTTTCTCCCAGGATGTCACACTTGCAACCTCTTGCTTTCAAGAAAATTAAAACCTTTTTGTGTGTGAAGTGTTTATGGCTTACAAGTGACAAGGTTCTAGTCTAAGATTGACACTTTGAAAAATAACTAGAACTTGAAAGTAAAATTTGAAAATGAGCACTTGAAAACTTGAGAGAATTTTGACAATAATAAGAATGGCTTGATAGCTTGTATGTCTTGAATGTCTTCACCCATGGTCTCTATTTATAGGCAAATTTGGACTCCAATTCAAACACTTGTATTTTGGCACCAAAGATGATTGACATAGTCTGAACTTCCTTCAAATTTTTCCACTTCTTGCAGCTACTTTTGACTTTTTTTATCAGAACTCAATGTTGTATATCTTTCTCTTAGCGTTCCAAGGACGTCAAAATCAGTTGATTTGGACTTTTATAGCTCAAGTTACATCTAATTTACTGAACTGTGGCATTGCAATGACATAGTTTTGTTTTTGTCTATTTTCACCAAAATTCCATTTGAATTTCACATTGACTATTAGACACCATTTTTTAGATAATTGAAAGTGATTTTCAAAACATCTAAAATCTTAATTTTTTGGCTGAGTGAAAAGAAATTTATGCTTATTTGAAGATGAATGTATCAATCTTAAAATTTTGCACTTTTTACAAAAAAGAATTTTAGACAATTTAAGAAATTGTTAGTTTCAAATATTTTTTTTGTTATTATTAAAACAAGATTGAAACACTTAAGTCTAACATGCTTTAAATCTATCATACACCATTCACTGTATTTAGAATAGTGTGTAATGTTTCCTCATCTGGTTGATTAGTGGAATAGACTGCTATGAAATCTGTTGAGCATGATCTTGTATTTGAGCTTTCACTGAATCCGATCATGGGGAGTGTTGTAGTTTAGGTTTTATAGTTCCACTAACTGATTGAGTATGGAGTAAAGTGTGGGAGTACATTAGTTTAAATCATAGCAGTTTCATACCATTGAGTGGCTGGAGTGACGCGATCTATTGTTTGTCAGGAGGTCTTAATTGACAATATTGTAGTGACTGCCAATCTAGTTAATCTCCAGAGTGAAGCAGGGGTCTGTTGCTCGTCAAGAGGTCTTAATTGACGATACTATAGTGACTACTGATTATGTTTCATTCAGGTCGTGGTAAGGAGTTGTTGTGGTGAGGAGGTCAGTCCCCTAGTGGTAGGACTGTGCTAGGTCGAAGACTGGAGTAAACAAGGACTACATGGTTGGATGGTAGAGCGATCATGGAGTAAGTGGCACATGTGTTACTCGAGAGGTATCAAATCTGAGTGATCTTCACTTCATTATTTTTTGTCCTAACTGTTAAGGAGTTTTAACATTTCTTGTCAACTGCAAGCCATAATTCGAGCCTCTATTTTTAATAGGGAAGTGAAAATCTCAACTCTAATCATCTGTTTTCTTGTTCTATACATTTCCCTTATTTTATCCTCACCAATTGCTTATCTTTACTGCTAAAATACTTGTTCTGTTTTACTGATTTTCTAACTTGTGCAGCAGAATTCTACCCTCCATTCCCTATGGATTGACCCTTATACTACATTAATTTGTGGTATTTGGTTTATGAATTATTAATCCTGAACGGTAAACGACACTAAATCTGTTTACATCACTAGTTTTTGTTAGTCAAATTAAATTTACAATATGAAAATAAATTTAATAATAAATAAATTTAAATACAATTAATTTTTATTGCCGATAGAATGAACAAAAGTACGAGTACGATCAACAGATGGCAATTGTATTCTTCGAGTTGCCATATTTTGAAACCGTTGCAAAATTACTTCATTTTCAATACCAACAAAAATTTCTTTCTCAAGATAACACAACAAACTATTTGTAAGATATTTATCTTCCATTTTGTTGCACAAATCATTCTTGATAATATTCATCTTGGAAAAATATCTTTCAACTGTAGCTGTTGCAACGGGAAAAACTAATGCCAACTCAATAAGTCGATACACTAAAGTGAAGGTAGTATGCTATTTTCTTTCAACCATCTTCTTTGCAAGATCTCCAATACTCTCAAGACCAGAGGAAAATGCACATTCTCTTGTTGTAACTATATAAATGTACCGGTTCAATTCTTTAAGAAGTCGCAAGAAAATCATTTGGATATAACTTGGCAAGATGGATCAACTTTTCATGATCAAAACTAACAAATGAATCTCTAGGATCAAGGCATGATATACTCATAACAAGTTTCGAAATTCACTCCACAAAATGATTATCCATTTCTTATAAGAGAAGATCAATAACCTAACACAATAAGAAATAAAGTAAACTAATATTTTATAACATAAACAAAAAGTGAATTGGATATTTGTTAATATTGAATCAAACAAGATAGTTACCTGAAGAAAGATATCTCGGCGAAAATAGTGAAAAAGTCTTTGTTTGGCCATCAACTTGTCTTTGAGATCTAAGTCTACCTGGCATAGGAGCATCCATCTTGGGCACCTCAATATCATTTTTGGAGCAAAAATCAGTGACAACTCTCAATAAATCCTCTCAACCATCATCTTCCCCCTATGCTTTCAAGCCATCATTTAACTCTTTAATCAATACTACAACATTGCCAATATTTTGAGTATTCCTTTGCAAAGCGTCAGACAATGTACTTGTTTTTCACAATAATTTTACCATTAGATGTTCAATGAAAACAAATTCAAAACTTAACATTTTCTCAGCCAATCCTGCAGCAACTCCTTGATTCTTTTTATCAGTGCCTTCATCATATATAGTTTCAAGCACATCTTTTATTGCATCACATATTTGCAAAACTAGATTGTTTTATGGTGAGACCCTCAACGAGTATCATCTGGTCGAGCTAAACTTATTTCTTGATTCTTGCTTTTTCTTATAACAATTTCACCATTTTCTATGCCTCTAACAAGATTATCATATTGATGTTGCCAAATAACATCATTTATTTTACATGAAGCTCTAACAAGATACACAATCATAATCAGATAATCAAAAAAATTACTCACTAATCAATGATCCTTTGAAGTAGCAACAAAAACTAACTGAAGCTGGTGCGCAAAACAATGAATATAATATGTCTGTTTGTTTTCATTTAAAATAAGTGCTTTCAGACCATTAAGTTCGCCACGCATATTGGAAGCTCCATCATACCCTTGACTTTTAAGCATAGAAAGAGATAATCCATTTTTAGCAAAAAAAATTATCAGTGAAAGTTTTCAAATATTGTGCAGAAGTATCACTAATATGTATTACTCCAAGAAATCTCTCGATCACTTCTCCACGATCGTTAAGAAATCTCAACACCACCGCCATTTGTTCTTTTATTGAACTATCTTATTAATTAAAAGAGAAGAAAAAACATATCTCCAATCTCATTGACAATAACATTTCTCACCTCTATTGCACATGCATTGATAATTTCCTTTTGAATTTTAGGAAAAGTTAATTCGTTATTTCCCGGAGCATTTGAGTTCATTACTCTTTTTCACCTTTTCATTATGCTCACAATACCAATTCAAAATGGCAAGAAAATTAACTCGGTTCATTGACTTTTTGGACTCATCATGTCCTCAAAAAGACAATCCATGCCCTAATATCAATCGAACTACATCCAAAACATCTGTTAATCGAATGTAGTAATCAATCTCCATATCTTGACATTTTTTTGTGATAACAAATAATCCACATTATGTCTTTGATCCATATATGCCAACTATTGAATTTTGGCATCATGGTGTGGACTAGTTATACTTCTTTCATGTGATTTAAATTTCTCTAAAGCATTCCTCCAATTTTTAAAACCAACAGTAGTAAAAGCATTATCTCCACCACGTTGATTACCTCTAGCAAATAAAAAACACACTAAACAATATGTAGCATCTTTATGAACACTATATTCCAACCAATCGTATGCCTTAAACCAAGAACTTTGAAATTTTCTTTAAATGTCACCAAACTTAGTTTTTGGAAGATTATGATCATGTGGCTAACAATGACCTTGAACCAAGTACTGCCTCCTCAATTCATCCCAAATACTAACGAGATAACTATCAATCATTTTTCACAATCACGAATCACCAATAATATCACCATCCGGTAACTCAAGGGTTTAATTATTTAGAGGTTTGGGGCTAAAAATCACATTATAAGGAGTCGAAAATGTGTAGAATAGTCAAATCCACAAAACTAATATCATTATCTAAATTTTCCTGCAACAAACAAACAAACGATGATAATTGAAAGTAATAAGATAAATTTGGTTTTAGATGTATTAAGTGTTAGGACAGCCAAGATAGTAGCTTTCACAATTAATCATGAACATATTAAGAAGTATTAATTGAAAGGAAAAAAATTTTCAACTTTAAAAAATAATAATCAATTAATTATGTAGAGAATTTAAAATTACAATGAATCTTTTTTTTTTTTTTTTAGGGAAAAGAAACTTTCATAGATTTACTGGAAATTGTTCAGCGCTGATTGAACTACGAAATCTGGCACACAAGGCCAGTCCCGCATAGTGGCTACATTTGTTTTGACAAAACATGCTATCTCATGAGCAAAAATGTTTTATGCTCGATAGATCCAATAGAAAATACAACTCATTGTAGCCTCTATCAAGCTTCTGCAGTCCTCCATGATCAGTAAGATAACATGAGAGCTTTCCTTAATGTGTCTTGCTGCCAATATCACCTGAGAAGAGTCCTCCAAAACTGAGAAGGAGGTGATGTTGAGACCTCAGCAAAGAAGAAGAGCCGCCTTCAAGGCAAGTGCTTCAGTCACTTCTGCCTCCAAAATTAAAGGGGAGAAATAGTTGTGCCAGAACACGAATTCTCCTGCTGCATTCAAAATATAAACACCCGCAGTTGCGCTTTGTCGTTGCTGCGAGACGGCCCCATCAAAGTACAGACAAAAACCTTCAATAGAGGCTGGGTGGGTCAGCAATGGAGAGTAGCCAGTGATTTGCTGTGGCTGGTGGAGGGCCCTGGCGGACTGATAAGAAGGTAAAACCGTAGCCGCCGACAATGATACCTCAAAGGGCCTACAAGAAAAATCTTCATGTAATTTCCTATTGCGCGTATACTATAATGAGGAAAGCACCATCACAATATGCTCTAATTCCTGAATCGACGAGCTCAGCAGCATGTCTCTCACCCAAGACTTGACATTGGCTACCGGGATCGCAGGTGACACAATGGTAATGGTCTTGCAATGCCAGACCTCTTGAGCAAACGAGCAAAGAAATAACAGGTGGGCATTAGAAGCGTCCATATGTGAGCAGAACGGACAGACAGAGGGAACTTGAATGTGCCATTTAGCAAGGATTCCACGGTCTGGAGAGAGCCCGTGATCAAGCGCCAACAACGATGGAGAATCCGTAGCAGCACTCGCAGCTTCCAAAACTTGCTCCAAACTAGGTCATACGCAATGTGGGCAACAACACCAGAATGGGTAGGAGCGTCCTGGGCTGCAACAAAAGCATGGTAAGCAGTCTTCACAGTGAAAATTCCCTTGTTGTGGTGTTGCCAATGTTGGAGTAGAATACATAAGCTATGCTTGTATTGTACAGTTTCCCAGATTAATATATCGATTTGTATTTCAGTCATATCTTGTTGTGCATTAATTGTCCATTTATCTTATGTAAGTAGATGATGAGGTGTCTGGTGCGACACAGTAGATCTCATCATTGGTTGAAAGACATAATATATAAATGAGACTCGTAACTGAGACAGTTTTGGACAAACCGTCAGTTTAGGTTATTATGTGATTCAGATGATTGGTTTGTCTAAACTAATTGAATCATATAGATATGCCCGGGGCATATTGAACTTGACCAATAGGAATGATTTGTCTTGTACTGATTTAATAGACAAATCGATCATTGTATTCTATCTCTTAATCCCTAGACTCGAGTGGGCATGAGAATTAGACATAGTGTACTTTGATCTACCAATGGGTGAGGTCAATTGTGGCCAATAGTCTCGGTGGGTTGGGTGCGCGTGTTTAGTTACTTGGTGTGCTGCTGCTTGTCGAAAGGAAACCATGTACCGGTAAATCCAGGGAATGGTGCTCTCGAGATGAGCTCGAAATGTTTATTATACTAAACCCGGCCGGTGGATTTATGTCCGATATAATAAAAAGGTCGAGTGGTACTAGTCTCGGAATTAAAAAAATTAATTAATTAATTTATCAGTAAAATAATTTAAATTAACGAGCACTATATCTTTGATGTGGGGAGATTAATGAATATAATTTAATTAAGTTGTTCTGGAAGCAATTCTGGTGTAGGATGGTAGTGCCAAAATTAATCCGTTAGTGGTACGATTAATTTTGTAATGGGTTAATTGAATAGGTAGATTTAATTAATTAATTGGTTAATTATTCCTAAGGGTTAATTCAGTAATTAACAAAGTGGAATTATTTAATTAATTCCTAAGGGTTAATTAAGTAATTAACAAAGTGGAATTATTTATTTAATTAATTAAGTCTTAAGTTTCAATTGGAATTAGGAAATCCTAGAGATTAGGAATCTAGTAGGATTTGATTTATCCTATTAGATTGGTTACCTAATTGGATTTGGAAACTAATTCATTACCTAAACCCATTAGGAAAACCAATTCTAAACCAACTTGGGGTCTCTCTTGTAACTCTATAAATAGACAAGGGATTAGCTATTCAAGACACACAATTCAATAGATTCAGAACTCAAGAATCTAGAGAGAGAAAACGTTTCTCTCTCTAAGTCGGATTTTTAAGAAAGTGTGCGGCTGGTTTTTGGGTTTCTAGTGGCTGAAATTTTGGCCTTGGTTTATACTAGCTGCGCGTAGCTTTCTCTATCTGCGGGCGGTGCATTTGTAGTACGTGCCAGGTGCTGCGGCGCTAGAGTTTTCTAGCAGGTGGATTGTGTTGATTGGTTGATCAATTGGCTTCTAGTTCATTGCCCACACAACGTGAAGTCATAGTCTTGAGGCATACAAGAGAATCACCAGGTGCACGCTTCAAAGGTACTTTTCTAAGGTTCCGCTTTAATTAGAAATTTTTGTTGCGTGGTAAATCGAGCAAGTGCAAACCCAAATCCTATGTGGCAAATCCTTTCAGCCAAAACCACCAATCCCGGCCCCCTGAAGACCCAAGTGGAATAGAGAGTATTCGTGCAACAATTCCTGGTGAAAACAATGATCTAATCATGGGCTCATTCCAATAAGCAGCATTCGGCAACATGAGAGCAGAGACTGTCTCGGCCTCAGGAAATTCCGGGGATGGATACAAGCCACAGTAGTGGTTATCTCCTGGTAGCCAAAGGTCGAGCCATATTCGCATTTGTGCCTGAGAGAAAATCCTTCTTCTTGCGTAATTCCTGAGTTCACGAACACCCTCCATTATGTCGTGCCAAGTTAAAGAAGGTCTCTGTCCTAGCCCTGCGTCAAACAAAGAACCGTTTGGGAAGTATTTTGCACTCAACGCAAGTGTCAGCATATACCCCAGGTTTGTAAGCAGCCGCCATGCCTGCTTTGCCTGAAGAGCTAAATTAAACACATTGAGATCCCTAAATCCCAAACCGCCGCAGATTTCTTCTTTGAGAGCATTTTATAAAAAGCCTAGTGGATTTTCCGCTTGTCAGTGTTGGAGCTCCACCAGTAACGAGCAATGAGCCTTTGAATCTTAGCAATTGTACCCTCAGTGATTAAGAAGCATGACATGGTATATGAGGGTATCTCCTGCAGGACAAATTTTATAAGTATTTCCTTCCCGAGTTTGGAAAGTGCCTTCTCTGACCAACCCAGTATGCGGTGTGCCACCCTTTCCCTTATGTTGGAAAAAACTTCCTTCTTATTTCTTCCCATAATGCTTGATAAGCAAAGGTATTTACTGTGTGAAAAAGTCTTTGGTATGCCATAGATCTCACATACATCCTCTCGTTGCCCTTGCGGGGTGCTGGGGCTGAAAAGGATGCCCGACTTGTCTAGATTGATTCTCTGGCCAGATATCTCCTCATAGGTTGTTAGCACCCATTTCATGTGGTCGGCTTCCTCA
Source organism: Knoxia roxburghii (assembly GCA_030378225.1). Taxonomy (NCBI): domain Eukaryota; kingdom Viridiplantae; phylum Streptophyta; class Magnoliopsida; order Gentianales; family Rubiaceae; genus Knoxia; species Knoxia roxburghii. Next base: position 13,068,883 of record CM059422.1, on the reverse strand, counting down.
GTGGTGGCATTGCCAAAAATGAGGGTGTCATCTGCAAAAAAAATAAATGAGAAATAGTCGGGGCTCCTCTGGCAATGAAAATGCCGCTTATTCTACCACAACTTCGTAGGTCCTGAAGAAGAACAGAGAGAACTTCACTTGCATATGATGAACAGGTAAGGCGATAAGGGATCGTCTTGCCTGGTGCCTCTTTAAAAGGTGACTGCTCCAACCTGTTGGCAATTCAAAATAAAAGAAAACTTCACAGTTGTCCAAAATTGGTGAACAAAAGTGACCAAATGAAGCCCTTAGTATGGCAGTGATGAAATTCCACTCCAATCTGTCAAACGCCTTACTCATGTCGAGTTGATGTTCATCTAGCCCCTATGTTCTGCAGTTTTTAGCTTCATGGAATGGTGAGTTTTGTAGGCCAACAATACATTGTCAGTGATCAATCTACTCAGCACAAAAGCAAACTGAGACGCAGAGATAACACTGGGAAGGACTTGTCTCAGATGGTTAGAGACCGCCTTCGAGGCTAACTTATAAACAACATTACAAGGACTTAGGGGTCTAAACTGCGTTACCAACTATGTTTTATTAATTTTGGGAATAAACACAATGTGTGTAAGATTGAGAGCCAGATCTAGTTGTCTATTATTCAATACATTCAACACAAAAGTTACAATGTTAGACCCCACAATATACCAATATCTTTTAAAAAAGACAGGACTCATACTATCCGGGCCTAGAGATTTATACCGGTGCATGGATTTGAGGGCTTGTATCACCTCCTCATCTGTATACTGGTTGTTAAGAAAATCATTTTGGGCAGTCAACACTCTCCGCGGCAGCCGACCAAGAATGCATGGGGTGGTGGCGGTCGCTGGCCATGAGGTAGTAAAGATATCTGTGAAGTAATTTTGAATGATCGATTCAATCTCACTAGGATCAGTTTTTATGATACCTGCGGCATCCCTCATGCTGTGGATCATGTTATTTGATTTTTGTCAGCTAGCTGCCTGATGGAAGTATCTGGTGTTTCCATCCCCGTGGCGGTGCCAAAAAAGTTTGGATTGTTGATGCACTTTGTTGCTAACTGGTCTTGCATCACTTCTAGCTCGAATTGAAGAATTCGGAGGCGCTCGCAGACTGTGGCCCTAATTTGTCTGCTCTGCAGGACTTGGATCTCCAATTTCAACTTATGTATATTCTTTTCCAGATTCCTAAAAGGCCCACCACCTCATCAAATCAGACCAAGTGAGTAATTTTGTTGATTGTTGATCACCCCCTCACTTACATCCCAACTCTCCTGAATAATGTGCTCACATTCACTAGACTTCATCCAAAAAGCCTCAAACCGAAAACATCATCGCCGAGGTTGAGTGATCGGAGGGTCCGGGAACTGTCGTAGATACACCACAATTGCGGCATGGTCGGACGTGTGGGTAGACACACTGCGAGAAGTCGTTGCTGGAAATAAGCTTGGCAAAGCAGGGCCCGATCAAGTCGTGCTCGTTGCGTGTGGAGGTGCTGTAGTAGTCTGGTCCACGTGAATTGTAGACCCACATCCTTGATTTCAGCAAGGTCGCAAGAATCAAGGGCCTCTCAAAAAGTCTGCAGCTGCCAGTTCTGTCGAGGGACTCGCCCTTGAAATTTATGCTAATGCAGCACCTCGTTGAAATCCCCTAAGCATAACCAAGGCTCGTGCACATTATTATATCAGGCCCATAAATTGCGCCAAGACTCCCGCCTCAAGGAGAAAGCTGGTTGTCCCTTGTAACCTGTACAGCGGGTAGAAGAGCCCTGAAAGCAAACAGAAACATCAATAAAACGGTCAGAGATATTCCGGAGTGTCATCTGCACATCCCTTTCCCATAACATACATAAACCCCCGTTCCTACCATTGGCCTCGTGACAGACACCAAACAAACCCAGTTGATTTCTAATGCTGGTGGAAGAAGACTGTGCACACTTAGTCTCACTCAAAAATATTAGTTGGGCATGATGAGTGCGGATGAGTTCCCGTAATTCTTGTGAAGTACGCATGTCAAAATTTGACTCGCAAATAAATAATGGTTACCTAATGTTAGGAATTTGGGAAGGTCCCGCTTGGTTAGCTGTGAAAAATAGGGAGAAAGAGAGAATCGAACCAAAATAAGAAAAGACTTAATTCTGACTCCATCTCCATGCATGCACATAGATAGCAGCGCAAGACTCTTGACTTGAAGACTGAATTATGCTTGATGGTTGTTAAGCCTAACTTTATACATAGAAGGAGATATTCTTTCTGTCCAGAATAATTGTATTGTATATTTTATTAAATTATTATAAAAATTAGGATATGATTTAGAGAAAAAGTAAAATATATATATATATATATTTTATACAAAAGTATTTTGTACATCAAAAGATATTTATCCTAACTTCATAAGAATGAATAAGGACAGAAAGAAAAAAAAATAAGGAAAGCTTTTAATTCAACGAAAGAATGATCATATAAGGGATAAGGGATTAATAATAGTGAAATATATTACTTGTAAGGGTTAATATAAAAAATTCTATTAAACTTTAATTATAAATTAAATATATTTTTTGGACTTTGAAAAATATCAAAAACCCCCCCTTCTATTGACAAAATAATTATTATATTGCCATTTTTCAACTAAATACAAGGGTTTAGACAAATTTATATTTCACTAAAATAACTTTGAAAAAATATATTTTTGTTAGAATTGCATGGACTTTTAGTCATTTTATCAAATTTTTTATTAATGGAAGACAATTTTTGATATTTCTCAAAATTCAAGAAAGTATTTTATTTATAAGTAAATTTCAGAAGTGTTTTTGATATTAACCTTGCTTTTAATTTTAATTTGATAGTGTAATAGTTCCTATTGACCTGATCAACACAATGTCGGGTTCGGGTTGGGGACAAAATCGTAATTTTTTTCTAACCCTACACGAAAATCACACACCGACATGAATTGACACCCCAAGTTGAGTTGTGTGAGGTTTGTTGAAAGAGAGAAAAAAAATACAATTTTGATTCAACATATTTGAGAATTTACTCTTTTTTCTAACATCTTTGGGACCCAAAAATACTCATTAGATTTAAAATTTTACACACTTTTATTCCATAAAAAAAATAAACAAAGAATGACGCGTTTTTCCCAAATTGTGGGATATTTTCTTTCGTTCTTTCTCACTTTGTATTATCTTTGATCAGAGACTTAAAAATTAAAGTCTTCCCTTTGATTTTGACAGCTACCAAGTTTGGTTGAGTTTCTTCGAGTTTATGAAGTCTTAGATAATTACGCAGGCTGCAGTAGAGTAGTACCCAAACTAATAAACAAATCACTCACAACATACTGTACTAACTAAAGAAATTAAATTAAACACAAATCTCACAACATACTAACTAAATCAAATCTCTTGGATTAGAAAAATAAAATTAACTGCGACATTATTCTTTTTTAGGTAGGATGAAATTGGTGAGTGGATTTTCTGGGAAGCTTCCCTTTTCCTTTTTTCTTTACTTTTGGTAGGAAGAAACCAGCCTCTTCTCACCCGTCCAACGTCAGCTTTCATCCTTCATCCCATTCATCTTCTCCATCTCCTTCAGCATCTAATCTTTATCTTCATCATCTTCATTTTCTTCACAATTTCCCTCCAACAGCTTCCACCCACTCTACTCCCCTTTTGCCCTCTGCTCCCAAACCTTCTAGTGTCGATCCTTCTTCCGTAGCCTCGCCACTTCTCCTCCTGCCCTTCGCGCGTAAAACACCGTCATGGTTTTTCTATTACTACTCATCGGTTACTTCAGCAGCTGCGTTTCTTCTGGGGCTCTGCATGTCTCCCCAGATGAGCCTGCTATCATGGCTTTCAGATCAAAATCAAGGCATGAGTGGGTCGATATTTTAGCAACTAATTGGATTGAAGGCACCTCTTATTGGCAATGGATAGGCATAAAATGTAATGCAAACAAAAGAACCATTGAATTGAGGCTACCCGTTTTCGGGTTAGGGGGCACCATACCCAGAGAAGTTGGGAATCTGTCCTTTCTCAAAATTCTGATTTAAGCGCGAATAATTTCTATGGGGGTATCCCTGAGGATCTTTTTATTCGTCTTCGAAAATTGAAAATTTTTTATATCTCAAATAATTATATAGGGGGTCCAATTCCAAACACTCTATCTTATCATCAATCATTGGAAAGATTTAATGTGGTATTCAACTATCTCGAAGGAGAAATAAATTCCTGCTTATTTTTGGAACATATCGTCTTTGTGGCAATTGGAACTCGGAGGAAATAACTTAACAGGTTCATTCTCACTAGCTCTCAATTCATTAATGTTTTTTTTTTTTTTTTTTTTGTAAAAGTTGGAGTTAACAATTATAAATACTCTTTTATATTGTTTTGTAGGGAAATTGGTTTTCAATTCTGGAAATTCTTCCTTGGAGATCATTTATTTGGATGATAATAGATTATATGGTAGTTTGCCAAAAGCTTTATGCCTCATATTCCCAAACTTGGTGGAATTTTCTATTAAAAATAACCAGTTTTCTGGACAACTCTCTACTCTTTCACATTGTAGAGGACTCGAATTGAGTAGGATGGATTACAATAATTTGACATGTATCTTTATTTACGTTATCATTTGACCATAATCATACATAGTTTATTGTAAGAATTGAAATTATAATTTTCTTTAGACATGACCAAAATTTAATCAATTATGCAGGTGGCATACCAAGTGTGATAGGAAACATGTCGTACAAATTATATTATACTCCTAGGAGTAAAGCGCCCCGGTTCACTCCTAGTAGTATAACTCCTCATTCTCTCTCTCTCTTCCCCCCACCCATTTCTCTCTTCCCCACCCTCCGCTTATTTCTTCTATTCATTTTCCTTTCTTCTTTTTCTGTCTCCTCGCTACACCACCTCCCTGCCGGTTCTTCACGGCCGCCCCCGTTCCGGCCAACTGGCGACCATTCTCTGCCGTCCTAACCCATGAAAATGTTCCCCACACTCCATAGAACAAAACCATGTCTTCGTTTCTCTATTTCGTATCCGTTTTCTCTCTCCGCGAATCTCCTTTTCCCGTCGACCGTTCGCCACCGATTCATCCCTTTCCGGCCAAGATTTGGGTCGGTTCTCACCACTAAAAGATCCTCCATGGTCCCTAGAACAAAACCCCTCCATTATATTTGCATTTTGGAAGAGTTGGAGTGAGGTTGGTTTTTGGAAACCCTAGACCGCCACTTCCCCGCCTCGAACTGCCGTTCTCCAGCGTCTTCTTGGGCTACCGACACCTTTCATGGACTCCTCTCCTTCAGAGCTTCAAAAGCCACCCAGAATCTTTGCATTTTGGTGACCGGAAAAACCGCGCCACCACCGGACCACTGCTCGACGGTTTCCCCCTTCCTCCAGTTGTCGGTCGGAGCCTCCTTCCTTCGACACCAGCCTTATTCTGAATTCGTTATGTAAACTGAGGGTACTGAACTACTTATGTAAACTGAGGGTGCTGAACTACTTATGTAAACTGAGGGTGCTGAACTACTTATGTAAACTGAGGGTTCTGAACTACTTAAGTAAACTGAGGGTTCTGAACTACTTATGTAAACTGAGGGTTCTGAACTACTTATGTAAACTGAGGGTACTGAACTACCTATGTAAACTGAGGGTACTGAACTACTTATGTAAACTGAGGGTAGTGAACTACTTATGTAAACTGAGGGTTCTGAACTATTTATGTAAACTGAGGGTTCTGAACTACTTATGTAAACTGAGGGTACTGAACTACTTATGTAAACTGAGGGTTCTGAACTACTTATGTAAACTGAGGGTTCTGAACTACTTATGTAAACTGAGGGTACTGAACTACTTATGTAAACTGAGGGTTGTGAACTACTTATGTAAACTGAGGGTACTGAACTACTTATGTAAACTGAGGGTTGTGAACTACTTATGTAAACTGAGGGTACTGAACTACTTATGTAAACTGAAGGTTGTGAACTACTTATGTAAACTGAGGGTACTGAACTACTTATGTAACTGAGGTTTCTGAACTAATTATGTAAACTGAGGGTGCTGAACTACTTATGTAAACTGAGGGTACTGAACTACTTATGTAAACTGAGGGTTGTGAACTACATAAGTTCAGACGTGGTGTTAGTTGAAGTGGGCCTCATTTTTTGCCTTTTTTTTTTTTTTTTTGCTAGGAGTAAAAGTGCCCGATTTACTCCTAGTCGTATGATATACGAACTGAACATGTCGGCCCTTTTCTATTTTAGCGCCAGCTACAATAATCTAGCAGGAATATGGAAACTGCATTGATTAATTTAGTGGAACAAATAAACCATGCAATAAGGAGAGAAAACGAATTGACAGCCAACCATTTTTCGTACTGCAGGAAAAATGTCTCTACATTCTTTCAATTCCTCTAATTTAATGGTCTTGGATGTTGGATCCAACAAATTATAGGGTAGTTTACCCCAAAATTTATGCTTCAGACATCCAATTCTATGGGCCTTAGATCTTCAGTGCAACCATTTTTATGGACAAATCCCTTCCAGTAGTGAAATGATACATATTAACTTAATTGGTAACATGTTCACACGTTTTATTCAATTTTCGTCAACCGTTTTGTTTTAGAAACTTATTAAAGAATACAAAGATTTCTTAGTTTTCAAATGGTTAAATTACAGGTGAACTACTAGCTGATATGGGAATTTTTGACCAAATTAATCCCCTAAATAAATTTGTGGACAAAAAAATAAAAAAAATGGGAATGGGTGGCCTAAAAGAGGCATCTCGGATTTTGAAAATCCGAAATAAGACCAAATCGGATTTCAGAAATCCGAATTCTTCAACTTTCGAATTTTAAAAATCCAAAATATCAATAATCTTAATTAAATTAAAAATTAATAAGGGAGATTAATTAGATTAATTAAATTCGGATTCTAAAAATTCGAAATTTAATGGAATTCGGAATTCTAAAATCCGAATCATTTATGAAAAAAAAATTTTTTGAAAAGAATAATGAAAATGAAATTTTTTTGTATAAATTAATAAATGGAATTAAAACAATTCGGATTTGTGAGAATTCGAATTTTTTTTCACAAAGACAGCCCACCACGTCTCAGAACAACATGCGCCACGTCAAAAATAACTATGACCACGTCCAGAAACGTCTACATCCATGCATGTGAATTTAAGCTATTTTTTTCACAAAGACAGTCCACCACGTCTCAGAACAACATGAACCACGTCAAAAACAACTAGTACCATGTCAAGAAACCTCTACATCCATTCATTATAATTTAAACCGATTAATTTTCAACAAAGAGAGCCCACCATATCTCAGAACAACATGAACCACGTCAAAAACAACAAGCACCACGTCCATAAACGTCTACATCCATTCATTTGAAGTTAAACTGATTTTTTCAACAAAGACAGTCCACCATATCAAAAACAACTAGTACCACGTTCAGAAACGTCTACATCCATTCATTAGAATTTAAACTGATTTTTTCAACAAAGACATTCCACCACGTCTTAGAAAAACATGCACCACGTCTCAAAACAATATGCACCACGTCAAAAATAACTAGTACCACGTCAAGAAACATCTACATCCATTCATTAGAATTTAAACTGATTTATTTTCAACAAAGAGAGTCCACCACTTCTCAGAACAACATGAACCACGTCAAAAAAACAACTAGCACCACATCCAGAAACGTCTACATCCATTCATTAGAATTTAAACTGATTTTTTCAACAAAGACATTCCACCACGTCTCAGAACAACATGCACCACGTCAAAAACAACTAGGACCATGTCCAGAAACGTCTACATCAATTCATTTGAATTTAAACTGATTTTTTGAACGAAGACAGTCCACCACGTCAAAAACAACATGCACCAAGTGAAATTAAATTAGGACCACGTCCAGAAACGTATACATCCATTCATTAGAATTTAAACCAATTAATTTTCAACAAATAGAGTCCACCACGTCTATATCCATTCATTTGAATTTAAACTAATTTTGAAATATTATAAATATTATAAAATATGAATATCAAAACATACAATGAAAAATAAAAAAATATAACTACTAAATCCATATCTCGAAGGTGGCGGCGCATTTCTTCTACCTACTCTCTTGGCAATAGGTCCAGTAGAAGAACCTGAACCCTGCGAACCTCTACCTCCAGGTTCACCTCCACCTTCAACTCCACTTGGATCATCCTCGTCCTTTTCATCTTTCGCTCCAAGTTGTTCCATATGTAGTGGAACTCCTTGCTCTTCATGAATGACCCTCCTTTTTCTGCCTCCCCCCCTTGGAGGAGCTTGCCTTTGTTGGCGAGCTGGAATAGGGGCTTGAGTGGAAGGAGGTAGATCATCAACGAGAAATTTTGAACCACCATCATGGAATTCTTGAAGATGTGAAGACCCAAGCGTGAGGGCGCTCTGGAACGAGGTGGACATCTCCTCGATGAATTGAAGTACTTCAGGGTGAGCGTCATCTCTGCGATAGTAATCATTTTGAAATTGAATGCCCCTGTTGTACCATTCACTCATCTGATCCGACTACAAATAAATAAAAGAAGTGTAATAGTTAGGAAAAAATAGATAATTGTGGCATAAAATTAAAATAATTTAAACAAATACCAAATGAAAAACTTAAGTATACTTTGGCTCGATTCATCGCTCCACGGTAGCCAATCTGGGTGGGATCATCTCTGCTAGGATCGCTAATGAGCCGCACCGTTCTGCGGTTATACCAAGTCTAGTATTCCGCATCAGCAACTAGAGGATCCTAAGGCATAGCGTCAGCTAAATGGTCAGCTGACATCCTAGCTCTCCAATCCATGGTGTAACGAGCACGTTCAAGGCCCCAGTCAGCGTACTGCTTGCCTTATATACCCTTGCTATGCGAACGTTCATATACGTCCGCACTCAAAGGATAAATCATTGGCTGCCCAGGGATAGGCTGATGGCAGCCAAATTGGCGAAGGACCCTCAAAGCCTCATGTGGCTCGTGTGCGTCATAGTAGATCATCCAAGTGTTGGACATCTAACACTCCCTCCCTTCTCTGCAATATTGTGTGAGGTATCAATCAAGCAAATTATCTACCATATAAGGCTGCCATATAAAGTGAAAAAAATAAAATGAAAACTGATCAAACAACCAAAAATTATAAATTATACTTAAATAGTCATCGAAATCAGACAACAAAATTTAAACTAACCTCCTCCTCTCGGAGACCATTTAGCTGATCTCTGAAAGTGGGCAGACAATGAGTAGTCGTGCTATAATATTTCTTGGGCGTGTGCCACCGTTCTGCCAAAGGGCAATCCTCCGACAGGAGGGCACTAAGAGCCACTATATCTGGCCTGACAGCACGAATACGCTTCCAAGCCCATACCTGGATAATAAAATTAAATTGATATTAAAAAAATATATACATTACGAAAAATAAAGTGCAAAACATTAAACATAAAATAAATATAACATTAATTTACCTGTAGTAAGAGCGAAAAACTCGTAATATCATTTGATTCCCACCGCCAAGCCTTGCAATGGCCGCGGTACAAATTGCAAAGTGCTACTGACCCCCAACTCAGTCACGAGCATCTCTCAGGATCCTCTATATTTTGTACAAGATATAGAGGAACGACGTTGCCGGCCGTGTCTGCAAAGAGCAAACCGAAGCACACGTACAAGATGTAGCATCGAGCCCTCTTCGTATAAGCCAATGGGTCAACCTCGTGCCGTGTCAGTGGTGGACTGAGTGCATCCTTAAGCGCATTAATATGTAAATTGCTGCTCCTAATCAACTGATCCACCCGGACAAGAAAGCCCATGAGCCGCTCACACTCACCGCACCAATCTTGGGGTGTCATGTCAAAACACCGGCCGGTAATTGGATCCCCGTTTGTAGCAAAGCCAAAAAGAACTTGGACGTCTTGCAACGTCACAGTGGCCTCACTGAAGTTGAAGTGAAAAGTGTGTGTCTCTGGACTCCATCTCTCACACAACGCCGTGATAAGGGAATGGTCGAGTCTGATATTGCCCACTCGGCATAGACCCCAAAATCCGAATTTCTAAATCTCAGCCCAAACTTATGGCAGTTCCAGCGACAATGGTTTCCACATCTGGCTATCCGATCTACGACACTTGATAGTCCGCGAGTGAAACCCTTCAGCACCTAAGTATACACTCTGCGAACGGTGTCACTGCTGCATATATAATAACTCTGGATCTATGGGTCCTGGATGAAGGTACTGTCGACGACCTTGTGATCCACTGGATGACGCCATTGGACCTAAATTAAGAATTTATTGAGAAAAAGTAAAACTTTCGGCAGCATAACGGCAGTAAATGTAACGTTTTTGAATTCCCAACAAGTGCATAAAACATAAACTCAACACAACACAATTTATGTTAACACACATTTATAAATATAAAACAACCTATGTGCCGGTAAAGCCATAATTATCTAAATTCAACATAAATTAAATTATATTTTTCGAAGAATAGTAAATATTGAATAAACAAAAATAAAACTACTATATTCATAATAATACTAAATTTAGAATAGGCTGAATTGGTATTTTGGTCTTTTATAAATGGGGGTGTTGCTGTTTTGGTCCCAAATAAAACTACGATTGCTGTTTTGGTCCCTTATCAATTTTTTATTAGCGTTTTTAGTCCATTTTTATGAAAAAGTTTAGAAGATTACAGATTAACTCATTTAATCGCTAGTCAAACCTAATTTTTTCTTCAAAATGATTTATACCATGATTTTTTCAATCCATTTTATGACTCTGTTCTTCATGAATGTTCAACACATTTACATCGACTCACAATCCGAAATAACAGCTGAAACCCTAAATGGGTTGAACATTCATGAGGAACCGAGTCATAAAATGGATTGAAACATCATGGTACAAATCATTTTGAACAAAAAATTAGGTTTGACTAGCGATCAAATGAGTTAATTCGTAATCTTCTAAACTTTTTCGTAAAAAGGGACTAAAAACGCTAATAAAAAATATATAAGGACCAAAAAAGCAATCGTAGTTTTATTTGGGACCAAAATAGCAACACCACCATATTTAAGGGACCAAAATACCAATTTGGCCTTTATAATTAGGAGAATAGTACAATTTTTTGGATCAGTATGGGTTGTGTTGGCGGTGCCTGGCGGCGTTCCGGCGGCGGCGGTCGGAGGTCTGGCGTCGAAATTGAAAAACGATCGGTGCGTTTTGTAGAATTCAACAAGAGGAATGGTTTGGTGGTGTTGTTTCACACAAATACCGGCCGGATTTTCGTAAATCTAAGAAAATTTGATGGGTTTTCATTTTTGTGAAATATAGAAAACCCCAAAAAAAATGAAATGGAATGTATGGTTATGTTCCTTGAGCTGAGAAGAATGTGTTGATCGGTTTATATTGTTGTTTGGAGTTCCGGTTGGTCGGAAATGAAAAATCCGGTGAGGGAGAATAAAGGAGAAAAAAAGGAGAAGAAAGGAGAAAGAAGAAAGAAGAATGAAAAAGTGATGGGCGGGATAATAAATCCGGGTATAATTCAGATTTTTAAAATCCGAATTATACCCACATTCGGATTTTCAAAATCCGAATTAAGGTAATTCGGATTTTGAAAATCTGAAATGGGATTGAGCTACTGCTCTCGGTCAGTAGCTAAAATCCTGTTTCGGATTTTCAAAATCCGAGTCATGATTTATGAAAAAAAAATTTTGAAAAGAAAGTCCACCACGTCACAGAACAACATGCACCACGTCAAAAAACGTCTACATCCATTCATTAGAATTTAAACCGATTAATTTTCAACAAAGAGAGTCCACCACGTCTCAGAACAACATGAACCACATCAAAAATAACTAGCACCATGTCCAGAAACGTCCATTAATGTGAATTTAAACTGATTTTTCAACAAAGAAAGTCCACCACGTCTCAGAACAACAAGCACCACGTCAAAAACAACTAGTACCACGTCCAGAAATGTCTACATCCATGCATGTGAATTTAAACTAATTTTTTCAACCAAGAAAGCCAACCACGTCTCAGAACAACATGCACCACGTCAAAAACAACTAGTGCCACATCCAGAAACGTCTACATCCATGCTTGTGAATTTAAACTGATTTTTTCAACAAATAAAGCCCACCACGTCTCAGAATAACATGTACCACGTCAAAAACAACTAGTACCACGTCCAGAAACATCTACATCCATTAATGTGAATTTAAACTGATTTTTTCAACAAAGACAGTCCACCACGTCAAAAACAACTAGAACCACGTCCAGAAACGTCTACCTTGATTGGATGGATGAATTAAGGTAATTCGGATTTCACAAATCGAATTAGAGCAGTAACTAAAATCCTGTTTCGGATTTTCAAAATCCAAAACCGGATTGAGCTACTAATATCGGGCAGTATCTAAAATCCTGTTTCGGATTTTCAAAATCCAAAACCGGATTGAGCTACTAATATCGGGCAGTATCTAAAATCCTGTTTCGGATTTTCAAAATCCGAGTCATGATTTCTTTTTTTTTCTTTTCAAAAAAATTTTTAATTCGAATTTCACAAACCCGAATTAGTTAATTAATTCGGATTTTTGAAATCCGAATTCAATTGAATTTAGATTTTGAATATCCGAATTCAATTATAATCCAAATAAAAAAAATTTGTATTACGAGACTCTTCACCAAAACGAACTACAACATCACAATACAACCTATTCGTATACCAAAACATCAATAACTAAAAAATGATAACTCAACATAACATCAAAAGATACATCAAATAATGTCATCAGCGTCACATAGTCTACCAAGCCTGGTTCGATCTGCTCTGGGATGCGAGACGGGACACCTTCTGGCTTCATGTGATCTACTTCCACACCTCGTGCATTCACCTCGAGTCATCTTCCACGGCGATCCATTTGCATGGTGAATCTCCGCTTCTGTCTCCTTCCAGGTGGTGCATTGTGAACGATGAGTCTTTCATAGTCGATATTCAACTTCCAGTCAATGTGTCTTCGCCAATATTCCCTCGAAGGGATTGGGATGAAATTGCCATGCCCGAATTGCCTCTTCTAGATCGAGTCGTAAGAAAGTCGTCCACTAGATTGGATGGATTATCACCAAGAGACCGACACACCGCCAAGGCATGTGAGCATGGAAACCTATAGGTTTTCCACTTCTGACACGTACATGTGCGCGACATATAATCAACAGCGTGTATGTTTCCTCCTTTGCCATCGTAATGCACAAATGTACTAACCCTGAAGATTTTATTCGTGCATTCATAAGGTTCAACCTGATGGCCCCCAACTCGTATCTCGTAATCCTTAAATATTTCCCATAAAAGCGGAGGAAATTGGGTGTTGCATTTACGAGACTTTTCATTTTCCTGGCGGAATATTTCTTTAGTTTTCTGGAATGTCAACTCAATGATTGCTCGAATAGGTAGAGCGCGTATGCCTTTCAGCGCACTGTTGTAACTTTTCGACATATTCATCATTAGGTTACCCCAGCGATGGAATCCATCATGTGCAAGACTCCATTTATCAGCACCGATATCCTGCAAATACCTAAAGGCGTCCTGACTGTATTCAAACAACTCCGCACCTACTTTATCAAACTTCCGGGGTTGACAGTATGAGCTCATTTCCCAACACAAACTATTCAATCTATTGCCGCGACAACGCGTCAATAGATTGCTTCGAACGTGTCTCAGACAATATCTATGGTGACCAATAACACCTTCTTCTCATTCCTCCAAGTCTCTAAATGCGGCGAGCAACCCTACATTTTGATCTGATAGCACACACGTCGCACGCTAAGTAAAGACATGACGAATGAGGTTTCTAATGAAAAATCTCCAACTCTCAGTGGTTTCTTCGTCAACTAATACATACGCCAGTGGAAGAAGTCAACGTGCTGCGGTAGCAACTTCCCCTTATATCCACCCCGCAGATGTGTACCGTCTATACTAACCACAGGTGGACAAAATCTCCAAAACGTACGTCGGGCTGGAGCGAAAGCCCAAAAAAAATATTTGAAATTCCTCTCAGAATTGGACAAAGCACGCTCCCCCCCTGGAATTCTCATTCTACAATCGTCCCTGGATTCGACGATTTTAATGCTTCAACAAACCTACATAAATAAACCATTCACACAATCATCACCCAATCATCATGTCAACAGTAATGAAAAACAATAAACTGATAAAAACAAAAATAATATCAAAATTTAAACTTACATCGGTAACTCAACAAAGTTTGTAACCCAATTACCATATACCAATTCAATGGCCTTCCTTCTCGCGTGTTATGCTTTCTTCCTCTTCACGTTAATGTTTAGTTGATTTTTTCATCAATTTGAATAGCTGCCACTGGATACTCATGATCTTGTTCAATTTGCTTCATTATCAATGGCGCTATTGTCGACGATGTCACATTGTGGTGGTCATTTCCAACCGCAATTCCAAGGCAATTATGACTCGGACACCAAAGAACCACTTCCCATTTGCCATGAGTACGATTCTTTTTCGACACCTGGATTTTCCATGCACAAGGGGAATAACCTTCGGGTGTCTCAAATCGTCTACTCTTGCATTCCACGGACCACGTTGTTTTATTGCTCTCGACATTAACATATTCCCTGAGCCTTGCCACGTTCCATGCGGATATGGCCCATTGTGCTTCCTCCTTGTTTTTGAAAACAATTCCAAGTCCTATAGTCTCAGAATTTCCTTTATATCGGGGCAACGCATGTTCATCCCGATCAATGGCATACGGATCTTGGTGTCCCACATCAGAGTACACGAAATGCCCCCCTTCATACGTCTCAATCTCATCCGAACTTCCTCAGAACTGAAATATGTAGAATCAGAACAAAAATCACTATCAGATGCATGGTCACAGTTAGAATCGTCCTCAGTGTTATAATCCAAGTCCCCTGCCTCCTCTTCAAAATCATAACGGAATCCATAATCAAGTTGCCCTTCTCCGTCATGTGAAGAACTCGAAGCAATATTTCGTCTATCAACTCTATCTAAAGACTGAATTTCCTCAATACCGACATTAACATTAATAAAACTCCATGGTCGAAAAGTATAAAAAAAATCCAGCATAGCATCAGACGTAATTACTAATTTTGTCTTACTACTATCCACTTCAAAAAATGCTGTAAGTGTGATTTTGCACGAATTCATAGACACCCCAATTACATTACAAACGGTTTCTAACAAATCATCCCTTGACATTCTAAGATTAACGCATATTGAATGATCCAGATTCGGACGGTTATTAAAGGCAAACGTAGATGTCCAATAGAAATTAAAAATATACGGACCATTAAATGTCATTATACCTGTCAACCATAAAAATGTCATTATATCAATCAATTGTCCATTTTCGTCACCAAATATTTTTTTAATCAAATTTATAAACCACAATTCATTAAACAACCCCCAACATTATAAACAATCCACAACATTACGATTTTAATTATAATTTCATTATCACTTACGACTAATCATATTTAAAATAGTAATTAGAATAATTACGCTTGACTACAACTTAAAAATTCTACAAAACTTACCCACATATTAGTCATATACTACTAATAAATGTATTTCGAAACCACATTCCATCCAATACGTACAGCACTACACAAAATATCATCTAATAACATTAAAATCATAATTAGAGAAATTACACTACTAATGCATGACCAATAATTAAAAAGTCCACAAAACTTACACAAATCTTAGTCCCATATTACTAATACGTGTATTTCCTAACCACATTTCATCAACTACATACACCACTACTCAAGATATCATCTAATCTCATTACAATTAATCTAATTACATGAAAATCTAACGTTTTATGAAATATCAATCATAAAACACTAAAATCTTGACTTACCTTATTACGATATCACAACGTGACGTAGATCTTCGGAATAATTTAGCTGGAATCCAAATTTTGTAGGTGAATAGTGTTTGGTCGCTACAAAGAGAATGTTTGAAGGAAGAAGAGGAGAACAATGTGGCAGAAAATGCTAGGGTTTGTGTTTATATAGTTAAACTAAATTCGGATTTTGAAAATCCAAATTAGCTAAATTCGGATTTCTAAAATCCAAAATTAGCTAAATTTGGACGAAGCTGGACGTGGGGCTAGTTGTTTGGGATGTATCAAGATGTGGTAGACTTTTCTTGACGTGGTGCTAGTTTTTTGAGACGTGGTTCTAGTTGTTTGAGACGTGGTGCTAGTTGTTATGGACGTGGTGCTAGTTGTTTGTGAAAAAAAATCAGTTTAAATTCACAGGCATGGACGTAGACGTTTTTTTATGTGGTGCTAGTTGTTCTGAGACGAGGTGAGATGTTTTGTGAAAAAATCAGTTTAAATTCACATGTCTGGATGTTGACATTTTTGGACGTGGTGCTAGTTTTTTAAGACGTGGTTCTAGTTGTTCTGAGAAGTGGTGGGATGTTTTTGTGCAAAAAAATAGTTTAAATTCAAATGAATGGATGTAGACTTTTTTGGACGTGGTACTAGTTGTTCTGAGACGATTTGAGATGTTGTATGGCCATTTTATTTGTTTTATCTTATTACAACACCTACTTACAAGATCATGAACATTTCTAAGAGTTATAAGGCCATTTTAATTGTTTCATCTTCACAAAACTCTTAGATTAGAGATCATGAACATTTCTAAGAGTTGAATGGTCATTTTATTTGTTTTATCTCATTACATCTCTTAGATATGAGATCATGATCATTTCTAAGAATTGTATAGCCATTTTCTTTGTTTTATCTTATCAATACCCTTAGATAATAGATTATGCACATTTCGGTCCACCTCAGACGTTTTTGGACGTGGTGCTAGTTGTTCCAGACGTGGTTCTAGTTGTTCTGAGACGTGGTGCTACTTGTTATGGACGTGGTGCTTGTTGTTATGGACGTGGTGCTAGTTGTTTATGAAAAAAATCAGTTGAAATTCACATGCATGGATGTAGATGTTGTTTTACATGGTGTTAGTTGTTCTGAGACGAGGTGAGATGTTTTGTGAAAAAATCAATTTAAATTCACATGTATGGATGTTGACATTTTTGGACGTGGTGCTAGTTGTTCGAGACTTGGTTCTAGTTGTTCTGAGACGTGGTAGACTGTCTTTATGAAAAAAGAAACAGTTTAAATTCACATGAATTGATGTAGATGTTTTTGGACGTGGTGCTAGTTGTTCGTGACGTGGTTCTAGTTGTTTTGGACGTATCTAGCCATGGTAGACTATGTTCTGTAAAAAATTCAGCAAAAATTCACATGTTTGGATGTATACGTAGTTCTAGTTTTTTGACGTGGTGCTAGTTGTTCTGGATGTAGACGATTTTGGACGTGGTGCTAGTTGTTCTAAGACGTGGTGGACTCAGCCAAGACGTGGTGGACTCAACGAATACGGATTTTAAAATCCAAAATTAATACTGATTCGGATTTTCAAAATCCAATTTGTCCCTCAATTTTTTAATACTTTCTGACGTTAAAATTAACAAATTAAATTACAAATTTTTTTTTTCAGAAATCGGATTTCTAAAATCTGAATTAATTTTGTATTAATAAATCGGATTTGTGAAATCTGAATCTAAAATTGATTAAGAGACTCGAATTTCAGAAATCTGAGAGGCCTAAAAATGGTCCACACAATTCATATTCTAAATATTTCCGTCCACACCCCCGAATTTTGCATTAATTTGGACTGGGCCCCGCTAATATGGGGAGAAACATTTCCAACATCCAATATTTAGCAGTCGGCAGCAATGATTTGACAGGGACCATTCCTCCCTCCATTGGAAACATGTCGAACTTAAGGGCCCTTATTTTAGGTGAAAACCAATTCTATGGGACGATTCCTCTAGAATTTAGAGTGGGACTTCTCCCGACTCAAGAAGTTACGCAGTCGAAAGAAGCAAATCTTAAATGCCTGTATTGTTAAATAGGGAAATATTTTGAATTGAATAATTGATATGAACTTCCAATGTCTTGAAGAAAAGTGAGATTGTGGTGATTTTTTTGGTAAAATATCGACATTTAAAAAGTGAGATTGAGGTGATTTGAACCAAGTATCGTCTCCTCAATTTATCCCTAATACTAACGGGATAACTATAAATCGCTTTTCACAATCGCGAATCACCAATAATATAACCATCTGGTAACTCAATTTCAATAGGGTTTAATTATTTAGGAGTTTGGGGCAAAAATCACATTATAAGGAGTCAAAAATATGTAGAATAGTCAAATCCACAAAACTAATATCATTATCTAAATTTTCCTGCAACAAACAAACAAACAATGATAATTGAAAGTAAGAAGATAAATTAGGTTTTAGATGTATTAAGTGTTAGGACAGCCAAGATAGTAGCTTCCACAATTAATCATGAACATATTAAGAAGTATTAATTGAAAGGAAAAAAAATTCAACTTTAAAAAATAATAATCAATTACTTATATAGAGAATTTAAAATTATGATGAATCTTAATTTTTTTTTTTTTTTTAAGGAAAAGAAACTTTCATTGATTTACTGGAAATCGTCCAGCGCTAATTGAACTAGGAAATCTGGCACACAAGGCCAGTCCGGCACAGTGACTACATTTGTTTTGACAAAACTTGCTATCTCATGAGCAAAAATGTTTTGTGCCCGATGGATCCAATAGAAAATACAACTCATTGTAGCCTCTATCAAGCTTCTGCAGTCCTCCATGATCAGTAAGATAACATGAGAGTTTTCCTCAATTTGCCTTGCTGCCAATATCACCTGAGAAGAGTCCTCCAAAATTGAGAAGGAGGTGATGTTGAGACGTCGTCAAAGAAGGAGAGCCGCCTTCAAAGCAAGTGCTTCAGCCGCTTCTGCCTCCAACATTAAAGGGGAAAAACAGCCGTGCCCGAACACAAATTCCCCTGTTGCATTCACAATATGAACACCCGCAGTTGCGCCATGTCGTTGCCGTGAGACGGCCCCATCAAAGTACACACAAAAACCTTCAATAGAGGCTGGACGGGTCAGAAATGGAGAGTAGACAGTGATTTGCTGTGGCTGGTGGAGGGCCCTGGCGGACTGATAAGCATGTAAAACCACAGCCGCCGACAACGAAACTTCAAAGGGCCTGCAGAAAAAATCTTCATATAATTTCCTATTGCGCACATACCACAACGAGGAAAGCATCATCACAATTTGCTCTGCTTCCTAAATCGACAAGCTTAGCAGCATGTCTCTCGCCCAGGACTTGACATCGGCTACTGAGACCGCAGGTGGCACAGTGGGAACGGTCTGACGACGCCAGACCTCATGAGCAAACGAGCAATGAAATAACAGGTGGGCATTAGAAGCGTTCATATGTGAGCAAAACAGACAGACAGAGGGAACTCAAATGTGCTATTTAGAAGGGTTTCCACCGTCGAGAAAGTGCCCGTGATCAAGCGCCAACAATGATGGAGGATCCACGGCAGCACTCGCAGCTTTCAAAGGTTGCGCCAAACTGGGTCATGCACAATGGGGGAAACAGCACCAGAATTGGTAGGAGTGTCCCAGGTTGCAACAAAATCATGGTAAGCAGTCTTCATGGTGAAAATTCCCCTGCTATGGTGTTGCCAAAACCACAAATCCCTGCCCCCTGAAGACCCAAGTAGAATAGTGAGTATCCGTGCAGCAATTCCTGGAGAAAATAATGATATAATCATGGGCTCATTCCAAGAAACAGCATTCGAAAACATGAGAGTAGAGACTGTCGTGGCCTCAGGCAATTCCGGGGATGGATGGAAGCCACAGTAATGGTTATCTCCTGGCAGCCAAAGGTCGAGCCATATTGCGTTTGTGCCCTAGAGAAAATCCTTCTTCTTGCGCCATTCCTGAGTTCACGAACACACTCCATGATGTCACGCCAAGTTGAGAAGGGTCTCTGTCCTAGCGCTGCGTCAAACAAACAACCGTCTGGGAAGTATTTTGCACGCAACACACGTGCCAACATGGACCCCGGGTTCGTAAGCAGCGGTCATGTCTGCTTTTCCAGAATAGCTAAATTAAACACTTTGAGATCCCTAAATCCCAAACCACCGTAGATTTATTCTTTGAGAGCGTTTCGAAGAAGCCCAGTGGATTTTCCGCTTGTCAGTGTTGGAGCTCCACCATTAACGAGCAATGAGACTTTGAATCTTAGAAATTGTACTCTCAGGGATTAAGAAGCATGACATGGTATATGAGGGTATCGCCTGTTGGACAAATTTTATAAGTATTTCCTTCCCGGCTTTTGAAAGCGCCTTCTCTGACCAACCCAGTATACGGTGTGTTGGAGTTGAATACATAAACTATGCTTGTATTGTACATTTTCCCAGTTAATATATCGATTTATGTTTTGGTTATATTTTGTTGTGCATTATTTGTCCATTTATATTATGTAGTTAGATGATGAGGTGTCTTGTGTGACACAGTAGATCTCATCATTGGTTAAAAGACATAATATATAAATGAGGTTCATAACCGAGACAGCTTTGGACAAACTGTCGGCTTAAGTTATTATGTGATTCGGATAATTGGTTTTTCTAAACTAATTGAATCATATATATGCCCGGGGCGTATTGAACTTGACCATTTAGAATGATTTGTCTTGTACTGATTTAATAGACAAATCGTTCTTAGTATTCTATCTCTTAATCCCTAGACTCGAGCGGGCATAAGGATTAGATATAGTGTACTTTGATCTGCCAATGGGTGAGATCAATTGTGGCCAATAGTCTCGGTACATTGGGTGCGCGTGTTTAGTTCCTTGGTGTGCTGCTGTTTGTCGAAAGGAAACCATGTACCGGTGCGTCCGGGGTGATGGTTCTCCCGAGATAAGCTCGTAATGTTTATTATACTAAACCCGGCCAGTGGACTTATGTCCGGTATATAAAAAGGTCGAGTGGTACTAGTCTCGAAATTAAAGAAGTTAATTAATTAATTTATCAGTAAATTAATAAATTAACGAGCACTATATCTTTGATATGGGGAGATTATGAATATAAATTAATTAAGTTATTCCGAAAGCAATTCTGGTGTAGGATGGTAGTGCCAAAATTAATCCGTTAGTGGTCCGATTAATTTTGTAATGGGTTAATTGAATAGGTAGAATTAATTAATTGATTAATTATTCCAAAGGGTTAATTGAGTAATTAATAAAGTGAAATTATTTAATTAATTAATTAAGTCTTAAATTTCAATTACAATTAGGAAATCCTAGAGATTAGGAATCTAATTTGGATTTGGTTTATCCTATTAGATTGGTTACCTAATTGGATTTGGAAACTAATTAATTACCTAAACCCATTAAGAAGACCAATCCTAACCAACTTGGGTCTCTCTTGTAACTCTATATATAGATAAGGGATTAGCTATTCAAGACGTACAATTCAATAGTTTTCAATACAAGAAAACTAGGGAGAGAAAATCCTAGATAGAGAAAATTTTCTCCCTCAGAATTTTAGATTTCTCAAGCCTATTTGGCCGGCAGGATTTTTTCATTTTTGGCGGCGGTGCGTGGCTTTCTCTCTCCTCCCAGGCGGCGCGTGTAGTACACGTTCCAGGTGCAGTGGTGCTGGAATTTTCTGGCAGGTGGATTGTGGTGATTAGCTGATCAATTGGTTGCTAGATCGTTGCCCACACAACATGCAATCAAAGTCTTGAGGCATACAAGAGATTCACCTGAGTATACGCTTCAATAGGTAATTCATATGTTTCCTCTTTAATTAAGAATTTTTGTTGTGTGATAAATTAAATAAGTACAAACCCAGATCCTATGCAATGTTATTTCAAAAGGGTTGGAATAACGATTGTGCTAGCATCTAGGCCTGGCCAGAGATTCCGATTTTGGAATGCATAGCATGAAAGTGAGTTTCTGGCTAGGCCCGGGCAGATAATCTTTCACGGTGTGCCACCCTTTCCCTCATGTTGGAAAAAAATTCCTTATTATTTCTTCCCATAATGCTTGGCAAGCCAAGGTATTTACTGTGTGAAAAAGTCTTTGGTATGCCAAAGATCTCACATATATCCTCTCGCTGCCCTTGCGGGTTGTTGGGGCTGAAAAGGATGCCCGACTTGTCTAGATTGATTCTCCAGCCAGATATCTCCTCATAGGTTGTTAGCGCCCATTTCATGTGGTCGGCTTCTTCAGTGGTGGAATTGCCAAAAAGGAGGGTGTCGTCTGCAAAAAATAAATGAGAAATAGCTGGGGCTCCTCTGGCAATGAAAATGCCGCATATCCTTCCACAGTTCTGCAGGTCCTGAAGAAGAACAAAGAGAACTTCACTTGCATATGATGAACAGGTAACGCGATAAGGGATCGCCTTACCTGATGCCTCTTTATGGGGTGACTGCTCCAACCTGTTGGCCATTCAAAATAAAAGAAAACTTCACAATTGTCATTGGTGAACAAAAGTGACCAAGTGATCACTAAATCCCAAAGCCCTCAGTGTGACAGTGATGAAGTTCCACTCCAATCTGTCAAATGCCTTGCTCATGTCGAGCTTGATGCTCATCTGGCCCCTATACCCTAAAGTTTTTAGCTTCATGGAATGGTGAGTTTCGTAGGCCAGCAATACATTGTCAGTGATCAATCTACCCGATACAAAAGCAAACTGAGACGCAGAGATAACACTAGGAAAGACTTCGAGTCTAACTTATAGACAACATTACAAAGACTTATGGGTCTAAACTGCGTTACCAACTCTGGTTTATTAATTTTGGGAATAAGCCCAATGTGCGTAAGATTGAGAGCTAGATCTAGTTTCCTATTATTAATACATTCAACCCAAAAGTTACAATGTTAGACCCCACAATATACCAATAGTTCTTTAAAAAGACAGGACTCATACCATCCGGTCCTAGAGATTTATATGGGTGCATGGATTTAAGGGCTTGTATCACCTCCTCATCTATATACTGGTTGTCAAGAAAATCATTCTGGGCAGTTGACACTCTCCGCGGCAGCGACAAAAAATGCACGGGTGGTGGCAGTCGCTGGCCATGAGGTAGCAAACATGCCTGTGAAGTAATTGTGGATGATCGATTCAATCTCACTAGTATCGGTTCTTAAGATACCTACGGCATCCCTCATATTGCCGATCATGTTATTTGATTTCCGTCAGCTAGCTGCCTGGTGGAAGTATCTGGTGTTTTTATCGGCGGTGCCAAAAAAGTTTGGATTGTTGCTGTCACTTTGTTGCTAACTGGTCTTGCATCACTTCTAGATCAAATTGAAGAATCCGGAGGCGCTCGCGGACTGTGGCCGTCATTTGTCCATTCTGCAGGGTTTGGATTTCCAATTTCAACTTCTGTATATTCTTTTCCAGATTCCTAAAAGACCCACCACCCCATCCCAGTGAGTAATTTTGTAGATTGTTGATCACCCCCTCACTTGCATCCCAACTCTCCTGAATAATGCGCTCACATTCACTAGACTTCATCCAGAAAGCCTTAAACCAAAAATATCGTCACCGAGGTTGAGTGATCAGAGTTTGGGAACTGCCGCAGATACACCACAAGTGTGGCATGGTCGGACGTATTGGTAGGCATGTTAGTTTTGAATACTGAAAAACTGAGCTTGTATGAAAAACTATTTCCCATTTATATCGAGTTAAATGTTTCAGTTAATTACTTTGTGTTTTACATATGTGGTCCAATTATATCTAGTGACTAGATAATGAAGTGTCAGGTGTAGCACAGTAGATCTCATCATTGTTTGAAGTCTTGATATATAAATTAGGCTCGTGGCTGAGACAGTTTTGGATATACTGTCGGTTTAAGCCATTATTTGATTCTGAGATTAGTTGGTCTAGACTAATTGAATCATATAGGTATGCCCGGGACATATTGATCATGACCGTTTAGGATTGAATTAACTTGTACTGTTCATGGTAAATTCAAACCTTGAATTCTATCTTTTAATCCGTAGAAGAGAATGAGCTCCATGACTGAGCATTGCGTAGTTCGATTTTCCAAAAGTGTGATCGCTTAAGGCCTATAGTCTCGGTAGGTTGGCTGCGCGTGTTTAGTTTCTTGGTGTGTCGTTGCGAGTCGAAAGAAACCGCGTACCAGTGCGTCCGTGGTGATGGTGCTCTCAAGATGAACTTGAAAGGTTTATTATACTAAATCTGATCAATGGACTTTATGTCCGGTATAGTAATAAAGTCAAGTAGTACGAGTCTCGGATAATAAAAAGTCAATTAATTAAATTATCAATAAATTAATAAATTAACGAGCATTATATCTTTGACGTAGGGAGAATAAATAATTAATTCATTAGTGGTTCCGGAAGCAATTTCGGTTTGAGTAGTGATTCCATAATTAATCTGTTAGTGGTACGATTAATTATGTGGTGGGTTAATTGATAAAGTAGAATTAATTATTTAATAAATTAATCCAAAGGGTCAATTAGTAAATTGACAACGTTGAATTAATTAATTAAATCTTAAAGTTCAATTGGATTTAGAAAATCCAAGATATTAGAAAATTTAATTAGATTTGGTAACTAATTGGATTTGGAAATTAATTAGATTTGGAAACTAATTGAGATTAGAAAATTAGTAAATCCAAAACCTATCAAGAAGGCTTAACTCAAGCTCACTTAAGGTCTCCCTTGTAACTCTATAAATAGATGAGGGATTAGTAATAAACAACACATAACATAATTTATAAGTTTTCAAGACAAGAAAACTAGAGAGAGAAATCAAACTTTTTCTTTCGCGCGTGGAATTGGAGCAGGCCACGCGTGGAGTAGTGTGCGTCGGCGCATTGGCCGTGCAGCGGCGCGTGGAGGGTGGCGAACTGGGTTTTCGAGCTGGTTTTTCCTTTGCAGAATTTTTGTGTAATTGCTGATCAACTGGTTCGTTGGATCGTTGTACACACGACGTACGAATCTCGTTTAAGACTCATACAAGCGATTATTTAAGGGACACACTTCAAAAGGTCGATTTCTATCCTTCCGCTTTTATCAGTTATCGTAAATTTGTATGCGTGAAAAATCGAATATAATATAACTAAAATTCGGTGCTCGTGTTATATTTCAAAAGGGTTTGAATCGTATTACGCGAGCTTTCAGGTTCGGTTGAGAATCTCCGATTCTGGAATGCAATGCACGAAAGTGAGATTTTTTTGACCAGGTCGGGGCAGATAATTCCTTCAATTGGTATCAGAGCTAAAGTTTTGGTTTTGCTTTGTTCGATTTATTACATGGTTTTATTGCAAGTGGTTTTTGATATCCCAGCTATTATGGTTGCGTTTCTATGTTTTAATTAAACTCCGGGACATGTCCGGATGATTTTTTATATGAATGCTTGTAATAGTAAAACCACGTGCTAGAAGTCGTGTAGGATTAGATTAAATCTGTAGTAGATTTTTTCTATGTAATTGTGGATTTATTTTTCCTAGAAATCAAGCCTTGTATTTAGGAAATTTATGTAATCGAAGACGTTGTTGTGGGTGACTTGAATTTGTTGGTTTCTAGTTTATCGTAATTTGGGTAATTCCAAGGATTACGTAGAAAATCAAGAAAATCCAGACGAATTGCAAGAAGACCAAATAACGAGTGGAAGCAGAACGGAAAACCCAGAAGGCGACGCCAGCGAAGGAATCACCGGCAGAGGTTGCTGGCAAATGGAGGCATGACAAGCGCACATTGTGCACAATAGCACCAGCGTTGTGCAGTATTCGTGCGGCGCAAAAGGCACCAGCATGCGCAGCACAGGCCGAGCACGCGCAGCCTGTGCGCACGCACGCGCACGGACCAGCCCTTCCGGGAACGCTCCAAGCCCGTTTCCTTTTTCCAATATATTTTTTGAGATCCAGATTCAGACTCAATCCATCGAGTGACATGACAGGACACGAGACAAGGTAACAGATGGAAGCAATTAAAACCATAATAGTGGGAAATTTATTTTACGCATTTATTTTCCATTTTATTATTATTTATTGTTTACATGTTTTAATTTTGTGTTTTTTTAACCATGATTAAAAACATGTTGGTTTTATGTTGCACGTAACTTAGGATTAGTTAATTGCATGTTAAAACCGGAAAAACCCTCAATTTAAGAATCTAAGGGGGAACGGGTTGGTTTAGATTTCATGGCCTCCATTACGAATTCATAAGTGATGTGGGTAGACTTGTGCGTTGGCATTAGGGCCTTTCTCCAAAACGGATGAGTCTAACTCATAAGATCACTAGGTTGAATTTCTAAGCGAGATGAATAAAGTAAGTTAAAATTGGAGAATGTGCACCCTCTCTAACTGAGACACACTATCCTAGGTAATGAATTTAGATGTCACGTAATGGCACAACACTTAATGTACAATTTGTAGTATTTCTCCCAACGAGGTTACGCTGCTCTTATGTACGGCCAAAAGCACTGACTATTAATTTCATTAATCAATAGATCATTTGGTTAGATAGTGAAATTAATGAACTTGGTTCTTCTCAAACGAATGTGGACTAGCATAAATGTTCACAATAATGTGACTTGCGCAAATCCCGATGAACGAGATGTCGGTGGATTTAAATATTGTTTTGAGGGATTTTGCAATGTTAGTTTCAAATTTCATATGTACTGAAACATGCTCTACTTATTTATTTCATAGTTTTCGATATGGCATTTATTCTGTTAGCTGTGATATTAAAAGAGAACAAACTAACTGGTCAAATCTACATCGATTGGAAATGCAAGACATTGTCCTTATGGCTGAGTAACACAAGTTTGTGCTCACAGAAGTGTATCCAGCCGAACCTAATGAGGAGTCCACTAATGAACAGAGAGAAGCTTATCAGTGGTGGAGAAAATCTGATAAGATGGCGCGGTGTTATATTTTGGCTTCTATGTCGAATATTCTGCAACATCAGCATCAGGCGATGGACACCGCATCAGCTATAATAACAAATCTCAGAGAAATGTTCGGACATCAAGGTCTGGAGGATAGACAAATAGCCATGTGGAAACTTATGACTACTAAGACGAAAGAGGACGTACCTGTGAAACATCACGTGCTTAAAATGATTAGCAACATCAATGAGATATAGGTATTGGGAGGAGAGATTGATCATCATTCTCTTAATGACATAATCCTCCAGAGCTTGCCACAGAGTTTTGAGCAGTTTCGGCTAAACTACAATATAAACCAAAGAGATTATACTTTGGCCGAGCTCTTAATAGCATTGGTGGCGGCATAAGGTCTTTTTCAAGAGAAAAAGCAAGCTTTAGTCACTGTCAAGGCTTCGGGATCTACTTCTAAGCAGAAGGCTGAAAAGGAGGAGAAAAAAGCCAAGAAGACAGGCAATCATGCGCCTAAGCCTGACATCGCAAAGAAGAAGAAGCCAAAAGGCAAGTGCTTCAAATGCGGGAAGATGGTGTTAGGTTTGAATACTAAAGCTTTGCTTGTATTAAACTATTTCCCAGTTCATATATATCGATTAAATGTTTTAGTTAAATTGTTTATATGTTTTACATATGTCATCCATTTATATTATGTAATTAGATGATGAGGTGTCTGGTGTGACACAGTAGATCTCATCATTGGTTAAAAGACATAATATATAAATGAGGTTCGTAACTGAGACAGTTTTGGACACATTGTCGGTTTAGGTTATTATGTGATTCAGAAAATTGGTTTGCCTAAACTAATTGAATCATATAGATATGCCCGGGGCATATTGAACTTGACCATTTAGGACGAATTTCCTTATACTGATTCAATAGACTATTCGATTCCTAGTATTTCATATATAAATCCCTAGATTTGAGCAGGCATGAGGATTAGACATAGTGTACTTTGATCTGCCAAAGAGTGAGGTTACTTGAGGCCAATAGTCTCGGTAAGTTGGGTGCGCGTGTTTAGTTGCTTGGTGTGTTATTGCTTGTCGAAAGGAAACCATGTACCGGTGCGTCTAGGGTGATGGTGCTCCCGAGATGAGCTCGTTATGTTTATTATACTAAACCCGGCCGGTGGACTTATGTCCAGTATAGTAAAAAGGTTGAGTGGTACTAGTCTCGGATTATAAGAAGTTAATTAATTAATTTATCAGTAAATTAATAAATTAACGAGCACTATATCTTTAAGGTGGGAGATCAAAGGATAATTAATTTAGTTATTCTGGAAGCAATTCAGGTATAGGATGGTAGTGTCATAATTAATCCATTATTGGTACGATTAATTATGTAGTTGGTTAATTGATAAAGTAGAATTAATTATTCCTAAGGGTTAATTAAGTAATTAATAAAGTGGAATTATTTAATTAATTAATTATGTCTTAAAGTTCAATTAAAATTAGGAAATCCTAGAGATTAAGAAATCTATTTGGATTTGGAAATCCTATTAGATTTGGATCCTAATTGGATTTGGAAACTAATTAATAATCCTAAACCCATTAGGAAGACCAATCCTAAACCAACTTGGGGTCTCTCTTGTAACTCTATAAATAGATAAGAGATTGGCAATTCACAACATACAATTCATAAGTTTTCAAGACAAGAAAACTAGAGAGAGAAAATCCCAGAGAGAGAAATCAATTTTTTCTCTCGAATTCAGATTCCTCTTGCTTCTGGCAGCGGCTTTGATTCCTTGCAGAAGCCAGCAGTTTTCTTCCTTAGACGACCGATGGTGAGTAGAGTCCGAGCAGCCCGCGCGTGGAACTGTTGGCAGCGGCGCGTGGCAAGTGCGGCGGGGCGTAGAGGCTGTCAAAGTGGTTTTTCCGAGCTGGCTTTTCCTCCTGTGTGTTTTTGTGGTGAATTGTTGATCGTTGGTTCGTTAGTTCGTTGCCCACACAACGTACGAGCTGGTCTTGAGTCATACAAGCGAATCATCTAAGTACACGCCTCAAGAGGTAATTCTTAAACTTCCTCTTTTATTAAGAATTTATTTGTTGCGTGACAAATCGAACAATAACAAGCTAAGATCCTGCACAATAGTATTGTGCTAGATCTTCTTAGGCCTAGTCAAGAATTCCGATTTTGGAATGCGTAGCACGAAAATGAATTTTTGACCGGGCTCGGACAGATAATCTTTCAGACGGGATATTGGAAATCGGACTGTCCAAAGCTGAAAGGTACGACTAATCTTACTTTAGTTACTAATACATGTTTAGCGGTGATTCCCATAGATACTTGGTGTGTGGATTCAGGCACCACTTACCGTGTTTGTAATTCTTTGCAAGGGTTCCAAGTAACCCGGAAGCTTAGAGAATGCGGGTTGGATGTCTACTTGGGCAACACCACAAGAGTGCCAGTTGTTGCAGTGTGAGACGTGAAGCTCATTTTCGAGAGTTCAAATAATTTAGTTTTAAAAAATTGTCTTTATGTTCCTAGTTTTAGAAAGAATCTTATTTCAGTTTCTAAACTTTTAAAGAATGGTTTTGAGTTTATTTTTTCTGATGAGTCTTTATTTATTAGAAGAAATAATAAACTCATTTGTTCTGATTCATTAGTAGACAATTTGTTTATTCTAAAACCAACTTCTCCAACTAGACACGCAACAGCAAATCAAACATCATTAGCCTTCTGAAATGAACCAAACTTATCTTTGGCACCTGAGACTAAGTCATATAAACCTTAGTAGGATTCAGATATTAGTCAATAATGGACCTTTGGGTTCATTAGAGATTGACAACTACTCAACCTGCGAATCTTACTTAGAAGGTAAGATGACCAAGAGGCCTTTTAAGGTGAAAGGGCATCGAGCCAAAGAAGTATTAGAGCTGGTTCATTCTTACTTGAGTGGACCGATGTCTATTCGAGCCAGACGAGGTTTCGAGTATTTTGTGACATTCACAGATGACTACTCAAGATACAGATACATTTATTTGATGCACCATAAGTCTAAGTGCTTTGACAAGTTCAAAGAGTATCAGGCATATGTGGAAAAATATCATGGTAAAAATATCAAGACACTACGATCAGATCGTGGTGGTGAATACTTGTCAAGTGAATTTCGAAATTACCTAGCAGAAGTAGGTATTCAGTCTCAGTTATCTGCACCTGGCACACCCCTGCCGAATGGTGTAGCAGAATGGAGAAATAGAACTCTTATGGAAATGGTTAAATCTATGATGAGTTATAGTGATTTGCCAAATTCGTTTTGGGGATATGCCTTAGAAACGGCTGCATACATTCTAAATCTTGTACCATCTAAATCCTTGTCTTCAACCCCTGTGGAGTTGTGGTCTGGGTGAAAACCCAGTGTCAGACACCTCAGAATTTGTGGTTGTCCAGCACACGTGCTTAAGGCAGATGCGGGTAAGTTAGATGCAAGAAAAGAAGTAATGTTATTTGTAGGATACCCAAAAGGTACGAAATGTGGTTTATTCTATATTCCTAAATATCATAAAGTGGTAGTAAGTACTAATGCCAAATTTTTAGAAGATGACTATATTCTAGATCACAAGCCCAGTAGCAAAATTGTACTAGAAGAACTTAAAGGAAAATCCACTACTCCAATTGCACCAGTACAAGTAGATACACCACAGAATACTGCATAAGATGTCATAGATGATGCGTCTGCACAGGTGGTGCCTCGTCATAGTGGAAGGGTTGTGAGACAACCCGAGAGGTACGTAGGCTTGGGAGAATCCTCTTATTTCGTCCCAGGTGAGCACAAACCGGACAGTGAACTACAATGAGGGTCTCTGAGATAAAGATGCAGAATCTCGGCAGAAAGCAATGAAATCAGAGATGGGGTCGATAGACTCCAATCAAGTCTAGGAGCTTGTGGATCTACCTGATGGCTTTAAGCCCATTAGATGTAAGTGGGTCTACAAACACAAGAGAGGACCTAACAGAAAGGTTGAAACCTTTAAAGTTAGACTTGTGGCGAAGGGGTATACTCAAAAAAAGGGAATTGATTATGAGAAAACCTTCTCCCAGGTGGCCATGCTTAAGTTGATCCGGATACTCTTGGCCATAACGGCTCATTTAGATTATGAGATATGGCAGATGGATGTCAAGACAGCTTTCCTTAATGGAAGTCTTGAAAAAACCATCTTAATGCAGCGATCAGAGGGATTCATTGCAAAAGGCCAAGAACATAAGATTTGCAAGCTTAAGAGGTTCATCTACAGACTTAAGCAAGCATCCAGATCTTGGAACATCTAGTTTGATGAAGTAATACAGTCCTACAGATTTACTTAATGTCTGGATGAGCAGTGTGTGTAACGCAGATATGACGGAAACGCGGTAGTGTTTCTTGTACTTTACGTAGATGATATTCTTCTTATTGGCCACAGTAAGAAAGTATTATTAGACATAAAGGCATTATTATCTAAGCAATTTGATATGAATGACTTGGAAGAAGATAGACATATCCTTGGGATCAAGATTATTCGAGATCATAGGAAACATTCATTGACGCTTTCCCAGGCTTCATACATAGACACGATTCTGGCCCGTTTTAACATGCAGAACTCCAAGAAAGGTTTTATACCTTTCAGACAATGAGTGCATCTATCTAAAGAGCAGTCTCCAAAGACTGTTGAGGAGATAGAAGCCATAAAGACAGTTCCTTATGCACCTGCAGTATGAAGTCTCATGTATGCAATGTTATATACGAGGCCTAATATTTGCTATGTTGTTGGCATGGTTAGCAGATATCAGAGTAACCCCGGAAAAGCTCATTGGGAGGCTGTAAAATGCATCCTCAAGTATTTGTGCTGAACTAGGGACCAAGTTTTGGTCTATCATGTGCAAGAGCTTGTACCCTATGGTTACACAGATTCGGATTTCCAAGGCGATAAAGACAAGAATAAGTCTACCTCCGGGTTTGTGTTTACTTTGGGAGGTGGAGCCATAGTTTGGAGGAGTGTCAAGCAGAAATGCGTAGCGGACTCTACCATAGAGGCTGAGTATGTCGCAACATCAGAGGCAGTGAAAGAAATAGTGTGGCTCAAAAACTTCCTAGTGGACTTAGATGTGATCCCTGAGTTACCGAGATCAATCACAGTGTACTGTGATAACAATGGTGTGTAGCCAACTCAAGAGAACCACGAGCTCACAAAGCAAGTAAACACATAGAGCTCAAGTACCACCTAATACGAGAGATTGTTAAAAGAGAATACGTGGTAGTGGCAAAGATAGCATTAGCAGACAGCCTTGCAGATCCGTTCGCAAAAACATTGACTGCTAAAGTTTTGGAGGCTCATGTGGAGGGCATGGGAGTTAGATACTTAGCTGAGCCTTGATAGTTCTCTAGAATTAGTATAGCAGTACTAAATTTTGGATTTTCCAGGTTTTGTATTACTTTAAAGCACAACATTGAGTATTAGTGGGAGATTGTTAGTTTTGAATATTGAAAATCTGAGCTTGTATGAAAAACTATTTCCCATTTATATCGAGTTAAATATTTCAGTTAAGTACTTTGTGTTTTACATATGTGGTCCAATTATATCTAGTTACTAGATGATGAGGTGCCGAGTGTAGCACAGTATATCTCATCGTTGTTTGAAGTCTTGATATATAATTAGGTTCGTGGCTGAGACAGTTTTGGACATACTGTCGGTTTAAGTCATTATGTGATTCTGAGATTAGTTGGTCTAGACTAATTGAATCATATAGGTATGCCCGGGGCATACTGATCATGACCGTTTAGGATTGAATTAGCTTGTACTGTTCATGGTTAATTCAAACCTTGAATTCTATTTCTTAATCCGTAGAAGAGAATGAGCTCCAGGACTGAGCATTGCGTAGTTCAATTTGCCAAAGAGTGTGATCGCTTAAGGCCTATAGTCTCGGTAGGTTGGCTGCGCGTGTTTAGTTTCTTGGTGTGTCGTTGCGAGTCGAAGGAAACCTCGTACCAGTGCATTCGGGGTGATGGTGCTCTCAAGATGAACTTGAAAGGTTTATTATACTAAATCTGATCAGTGGACTTTATGTCCGGTATAGTAATAAAGTCAAGTGGTACTAGTTTCAGATAATAAGAAGTCGATTAATTAATTTATCAGTAAATTAATAAATTGATGAGCATTATATCTTTGACGTGGGGAGAATAAAGAATTAATTAATTAGTGGTCTGGAAGCAATTTCGGTTTGAGTAGTGATTCCATAATTAATCCGTTAGTGGTACAATTAATCATGTGGTGGGTTAATTGATAAAGTAGAATTAATTATTTAATAAATAAATCCTAAGGGTCAATTAGTAAATTGACAATGTGGAATTAATTAATTAATTAAGTCTTAAAGTTCAATTGTATTTAGGAAATCCAAGATATTAGGAAATCTAATTTTGGAAGGTAAGAGATTAGGAAATTAGTAAATCCAAAACCCATCAAGAAGGCTTAACTCAAGCCCACTTAAGGTTTCTCTTGTAACTCTATAAATAGATGAGGGATTAGCAATAAACAACACACAACATAATTTATAAGTTTTCAAGACAAGAAAACTAGAGAGAGAAATCAAACTTTTTCTTTCTCAAAGTCGAATTTTTCTTCCTCCTAGCGGCGACATCAATTACAAGACAAGTGACGACGGTTTTCTTTCTTTGGTGACCGGCGGCGCGTGGAATTGGAGTAGGCAGCTCGTGGAGTAGTTGGCGTCGACGCGTGGGTCGTGCAGCGGCGCGTGGAGGGTGAAAAATTGGGTTTTAGAGCTAGTTTTTCCTCCGCAGAATTTTTGTGTAATTGCTTATCAACTAGTTCGTTGGATCGTTGCCCACACAACATACGAATCTCGTCTAAGAGTCATACAAGCGATTACTTAAGGCACACATTTCACGAGGTTGATTTCTATCCTTCCGCTTTTATTAGTTATCGTAAATTTGTATGCATGATAAATCGAATAGAGTATAACTAAGATCCGGTGCTCGTGTTATATTTCAAAAAGGTTTGAATCGTATTACGCGAGCGTTCGGATTCGGTTGAGAATCTCCGATTCTGGAATGCAATGCACGACAGTGAGATTTTTTTGAACGGGCCCGGGCAGATAATTCCTTCAAGGCACACTGCGAGAAGTCATTGTCGGAAGTAAGCTTGACAAAGTCGGGCTCATAGTGGCCCGATCAAGTCGTGCCCATTGCGTGTGGGGTGCTGTAGTAGTCTGGTCCACGTGAATTGTAGACCCACATCCTTGATTTTAGCAAGGTCGCAAAAATCAAGGGCCTCTCGAAAAGTATGCAGATGTCAGTTCTGCTGAGGGACTCGCCCTTGAAATTCATGTTGATGCAGCACCTCGTTGAGATCCTCTAAGCATAACCAAGGCTCCTGCGCATTATTATATAAAGCCCAAAAATTGCGCCAAAACTCCCGCCTCAGGGAGATAGCTGGTTGTCCCTTGTAACCTGTACAACGGGCAAAAGAGCCCTGAAAGCAAACAGAAACATCAGTAAAACGGTCAGAGATATTCCAAAGCGTCATTTGCACATCCCTTTCCCATAACATACATAATTCCCCGCTCCTACCATTAGCCTCGTGATAGACGCCAAACAAACCCAACTGATTTCTAATGTTGGTGAAAGAAGACTGTCCACACTTAGTCTCGCTCAAAATTATTAGTTAGGGATGATGAGTGCGGATTAGTTCCCGTAGTTCCTGAATTATCTGGGGATTCCTCAAACCCTGGCAATTCCAACTCAGGAGATTCATTGAGCTGGGCGGGATTGGCCATTGCTACCAGTCTCCGCCACATCGCCATTCATATTAAGCACACCATCAGCAGTCATCAAGTCATCTTTGTCCAAAGCCATACCAAACTTCAACCTTTTATCCAGACGCCCCACAGGTAATTCCATAAGTGAATCAGCATGCTCACCCTCGGAGAAGAGTTTACGTTTGGCACTAGGGGCAGGTCCATGCCAGGTTGCCTCCGGGGTCGAGGAGGGCCTCCTGAGTCGAGTATACTTGCGGACTAAAGTGCGGGCGGGAGTGTCAAGTGTCATTGGCGTTGAAACCAAGCATACATGAAATTAATTCTGGGCTCTCCACCTTCACCAAAGGTTTTGAGGAAATATGGGCATCCAGGTTTTGTGAGCCCGCACGGTTGTCGTTGCCGACACGGCCTAGCTCGGCCTCAGACGGCCGCAATTCCAGGGAGGGCTGATCCTTTTCGTCCCCCTTCGAAGAGCTCACGATCTAGGCATTGCTGGCGAATACCACCAGGGCTTGAGAAGTTGTATGAATAGGTTCTGCTGTCAGTGCTACCCCTGAGCCCTGTAATGAGTTCTGCTGCTGCTCCGGAAGTTGCCCCGCCTTTTTCGAAATTACTTTGTCCCGACCACCTAAACCCAGAAAAGTATGCCGCTCTGGATCCTCCTCCTCTAAAGGGGGCGAAGCCCTTGGCAATGGTGGTTACCTCTCGATGTCGCACGCGAGTTTTGATTATTGTAAAACTGCCTGATATTCAGAGGTGCCTTGAGCCAATTGCTATTCAAAAGCTTCGGTCCGCTGGCATCCTTAGTTGTCATCTTGGCAAGACAGTCTTTATCCACATGTCCAATCACCCGTAGTTGTAGCAAAAATCCGGATAATTCTCTTATCGTTGGGGAAAACAACGGGTTGTATCCTTATCCACTATCTGGATCACCCGACGAAAAGGCTTTGATAAATTGATGCTTAAATTGATGCTTACTTTTACACGAAGAAATTTTCTAATGCATGATCCTCCTGCGTCTTTGTCCACTTTCATGAACTGCCCAATGATGTTCCCCAAGAACTCTGCATAATCGATGTTCATCCATCCGAGAGGGAGATGGTAGATACGAACCCAAAATGGACTGTCCAGCGGCTTAACTTGCGTTCCAACGTCGTCCGCAGCCACCTCTGATAGGTGGAGCATATTCCAATCAAAAAGCCAATGCCTACCTGCCATGACCTTAACTTTGTTTGAGGCAAGTTGAAATGGAAAAGGCATGGTGTTCGTGGCCAGGGACTTCACCGTCAACATCCTCGCCGATTTCCAATTACAGTGAACCAGAGATAGCACATGGTCGGGTGGAACAATACGAGGGGGCGAGAAGCTTCCCGACGAAGGAGTGTGCCGATTCCAAGCATGCTGTCGGTCGAACAACAGTAGGCTTTTCATCCAACGAAAGCTTGTCATATAACGCTGACAACGAATTTTCCATACCCAAACAGAACAGATCGTAAAAGGGCAAGAATCAAGCCAAAGCAGAGGAAGAAAACAGTGTCATTGCCGACAAATGTACGATAATGATAAACCTTGACGAGCAAGAAAGCAATGCGAAGAGGGTTTCTCCCTCGGATTTTGATGAATCTTAATGAAATTGAAAATATTTTAATCAATTAAAATTACTACTTATTATACAGTTTAAAAATCACACACCCTCTTAAACAAAGCGAAGAAATAATACAAAAACCTTCCAACTATTTAAACTTACCAAAAATTTTATATCCAAAAAAATTGGGAATATAATGTTCCATATAATTTGCGCACTTTTCCTAAGTTTTGTTGAGTAGGCCGAAAGCTGAAATTTTTTTTGCCAAGTGAAACCTTGGAGGCTTAAGAATTAGGATTTTACCAAAAATAAAAATTTAAAAAAAAAAAAAAAAAAAAAAGCAAAACATGGAAATCACTTTACATAAAAAATGAGCTGCAATCAATAAGGCGCGCCTATTTCAATAAGGGAGTACCAAGCATCCAAAATATGTAGGTCTCAGAATTTATACAGACATTTCGACATTCTCTTCCAAGGACACCATCTGAACAAGCTCTCTCTCCTTCAACCACAAAAAAACCCAATCCCCCAATACCTCCAAGAAGATGACCAAAAAAATAGGCCTGCAGATTTTTGTTACCTGGTGTTCATTCTCAGTTTCCGGCGCACCAGAGATTCAGCTTCCTAACCGACCGGAATGAATGAAGCTTTATTGAGGAACCCAATGGGTGGATAAATATGTATACAGAAGCCAGAATCACCTACCAGCTGCTTCAAAATTTACAGCAGAGAAATATCTGCACTTACACACATCAGGTATGTCCAAGCTAACATCTTCTTCTTCATCAACAGCCTGGCTCCTGCTTTAGATGGAGCCCCATTGGAGAACCAAACATCAAGCGCTACAGAAGAAAACAAAATTAGTGCACATTAAAAGTTAAGTAAATGCATGATATAAAACCAGTCACTACAAAAATTTAAGCAACAATAAATTTGCTAACTTCTGTTTCCAAAATTTCTTACAGCAGGGTTAAAATTATCAGAAACATTACTACAACATACCCAGTAGCTCCCAACTTCATTGCGACCCAAAATTCCAAACTGATTGCTTCTGAGTAACGGTACACATAGTGACTGATTTAGCATCATTCAACAAATTAATAACTAATGAGTAATGCCAACTAGCCCCTTTGAAAAGTCATTATGTTTTTGTCAGTCATATCAATCTACTTAACCCTAATAAAACCCCCCATGAGCAGTGGATCATATTTCCATACTGAATAGGATTTGCTAACTACAATTCGTCATGGGGAATTTCCAGCAGGCGTAGGTCTATAAGGAATCTAGCCTGGTGCTTCAGACACCCATCATCAAGTGTTCAGAACATCATTATGCCAACAAAAAAATTTAAAAAAAAAAAAAAAGACAACGGTATAAGAAAATATCTTCAACGGAGACGACACAATCCTATGCTGAAAGCTCCAATCATTTTAAATCCAGACATGACAAATTGACACTAAAACGCTGACAAGATCTTAGAAGATGTCCCCCAATAAATTAAGCAGTAAAAGTCAAGCTCTTGAACAATGGTACAGACCTGACTTCTCTTTCTTTATTGGAACCAAGGACAGAACCCTGGGGGAATGGTACAAAGCTGACTAGTGTTGGGACTCGCACTAGTTTCATTTTCACGTCACCCCTTTACTTTAATTTGGCAAACCTAAGGAAGTGAGTGTAAAATACATAAACTTCATTCCTAAAGTATGGTCATTGATGAACATTTAAACAGTGCTCCGCTAGTTTCAACGTCACCCCAAACTTTGAAAGTTTATTGTTTACATTGAACAAATCAATGCAGCAAATTCACAATACTTGCCATTACTGGTGAGGAACGACGGAGAAGAAAACTAAGACAAATATGGAATTCCAATCACGATAACAAGCACCATCTCTGTTCAAAATCGAAGAGTTTGGGAAGCAAGCTACTACCTCCATCCCAAAACTGTAGGAATGTATTCTGTTTCTGGATGTCCCAAAATATAGCCATGTTTTTCTCTCTTTTTTAAAAATTAAATTTAGATGACAAACTTCCTATACTGCCCTTTAATAACAATTTTCAATCTGCTCATTAATTGCTTACAAACTATCCCCAATGTATTAACTCCTTGGTTGTGTTACCTCAAGTTCATATATGAATGCTAATTGAATAAGTCATAGGGGTAGTTTATAAAAATGACATTAATTTAACTATAAGAAGATTTTCTTAATCTGCGCGTAGTTAGTTTCATGCATATAATTTTGGGCCATAGGTATCAATCATTGATACGTTGACAATTCTGGCGTTGATTCCAATTTGCACACAACAAACCAAACAGCTGTAAGCTAGTCCTCCCTCAAGCTAAGAAAAAATAATTGTTCATATGTCCACACAAACGTAAAGGAATTAATTATATGTGTTTTCAAGTGAACAGAAGACAGACACATTGACGCCCAAAAAAGTAAAATAACAACACAAAGTAACCCCAGTGCACCATTAATAAATAGTGACCACAATATCATCCAAAGTGTAATATTAAGGGTAGTATTGCTCATTTGGTATTTCTATAAATATATCATGTCTATAAACTCAGAAAATAAGGAAAAGTCAGCAAGCCTTCATCTCTCATCTCTTCCTCTCTTTCCCTTCCATTTCACTTTACTAGCATCTATCATAACATGTATTTTCTGTTCGGCAACTCTCTCCTTAGAACCCTGACTTCCTAAATTGCAATCATACTGCAGAAGACAAGAATTTTCAACAAAGAGACTGCAAATATAACTCTAAGACTATTTTGAAATGACTATATTCCTCTAAAGCATAAATTAATGTTCAGGCATTATCAAAGTTAGCAAGCTCACAAAATCTTTATTAATCCATTTTACATATCAAACTTATGTACTTTGGTCCAATATCCAAATTACAAGCTCATCACTTAAAATTTTAGTCATACTATTCAATTTAGATTTAAGACCCACAAAACAAAGTGAGAAATTTTATCCTATAAAATGCACGTAATCAAGCTCAAACACTTTAGACCACAAGGTATATTTCTTTTGCTTCAGTATTCGACTTCCTATTTTTTGCCGGCATCAGACTAAGATTTTCATCAACTATTCAGAATCCTTGCTAGTGAGGGTTGATAAGATTAAAACCACTTATGCCCGCCGTATCTAGAACCCAATACAACTAAATGATCAAGACAGTTATCCACGGTAGACATTAAAGCTAAAATAAATTATTAAACAGCCTACTTGGAACCTTAATGAAGAAATAACATGGAAAATGAAGGAATTAATCATTTACTGGAATCACTTAAATCGAGGGATTCAGAGGAAAGATCAAGAAGTTCAGTCAGAAAAAAGCTCTCTCAACTATGGACCAGAGTTGACCAGAGTTGACTGATATATATACCTTATTCCAGGTCAAAAATAGTCGATGGACCAAAGTTGATTAATTTTTCAAAGGAATTGGGTATTTTTGGGGGGGCCAGTGTTTTTTGGATCTAAAAGGGAAAATGTCCATGGTTGATGGACCAAAATTGGAATTTTTCCCTTTGCTTTACAACTTAAACCCTATGGATTATTTTGTTGTTTCAGCAAAAAAGAAACCTCAGTTGCTACAAACATATAGCCATTAATCACTCTTGACTGGCTCTCAAGCTTTAGACCAGATAATAAGAAGAGATTCATTGATTATGAGTTATAAGAGTTATTAACCTCCTATTATAGAGTTCATTTGGAATTCTACCCCAAAATACCAATATTAATTAATCTACACTTTTTCCTTGATGTAGTAGGTAAACTCAGTTTCCATCAAGGTATGCAATCTTTGACTGCAAGGTCTATTCAGCTCCTATTAAAGCTGCTACCACAGTCAAAATGTGATAAATACAATAATAGCCACATATTAACTCGACGAGATCTTTCATTCACTTTTTTCCCCTCCAATAGCATTTTATAGACCTTGTTAACCCTGAATCAAGATTATCCTAAATTTCCCACAATGCACAGGAACAACTTACCTTTCTTTGTCTCGGTTGAAATATAGGGAGACCCTTTCCTCTCAGCCTATTTAGTACAAACAGCATAAATTAATCCAAACCATTATTTCTTGTATCTGCTTTCTACATTATTTAAGGTCATTGATGAAGTGCATTTCAGATCTCTTATAGCAATTATATCTTGATGGACAGTATAACTTTCCAATTCCAATTGCTCAATCATAAAATGTAAAACCCACAAGAACCAAAACCCTGAATTAAGATGGTGAACTTTTAATTCATTATTTGAATTAGAAGAACAAGAACAAATGACAAGAAAATTATGACTAAGGAACAGCCTCATGCACATCTTTGTCTAGAAAGATTCGTATGATGAGCCAAGTTCATAGTTCTACATTTCTTGTGTTTTCTTTAGCTTTAAGATAATGTGGAGCGATGACTTGGTTATTAGTTCTACACTTATTAAGTTCCTACAGGGCAGATTTGACTATATCTAAACCTAAAACCCAACAAGTCACACATTAAACTATGTATATTAATGGAATGGTCAACTGGATTCTTATTCAACTTTATAGAACTAAATAAATTTTAGATTAGAATTGCTAGTACCTTAATCGGTAAGAAAACTAAAGTTCATAATTCCCTTTCATATCATAACTTAGTGTCAAAGAGAGCCGATATTAGCTGCAATGCCATGGCAAACAAACAAGAAAACTATGCTGACTTTACCTGTGATGAACTAGGTAAAATATAATTTGCAAGTTCCTCA
The DNA here is from genome assembly GCA_030378225.1 of Knoxia roxburghii. Taxonomy (NCBI): domain Eukaryota; kingdom Viridiplantae; phylum Streptophyta; class Magnoliopsida; order Gentianales; family Rubiaceae; genus Knoxia; species Knoxia roxburghii. Next base: position 13,027,880 of record CM059422.1, on the reverse strand, counting down.
TTTACAAATACAGGCAATGGTGGCATTTGGCTCATTATTCCTGGCATATTACTCATCCTGCACCAAAACAGACAACACCCATCACCAAACAAGAATCCAGGAAAGTTGCTTCTAAAGAAAATAATTCAAAGATTCATATTCATTGAAAATTGACATACTCATTCAAAATTCTAGCTAAATTACTCCTTGTCCGAAGAAAGAGATCAACATTTTCCTGCAACTGCTAATGAATTCTGGAATTAGATATCATCTAAGAGGTACAACCATGAAATGCTCTTTTTATATATGGTATGAAGAACAAAATACAGAAAAGTACGACAATATCATATACAATAAAGAAATAATTCCCTAGTTTCACACATAACGGGCACATTCTAGGGTCCTAGACATCAACAGTTTTTATCAATTTGTTTGCTGCAGATCAAACTTGAAGGGAGAAAATAAGCCAGAAAATGCATGGATCTCAAGGACCACCTGCAATGGAGCTGCTAAGGAAATCAGGAAGTTGATTCCACAGCCAGAGACCAAAAACTAGAGGAAACCATAAATTGAAGGATAACTATGCCTATCTTGCTTTATGATTCATAATTTTGGTAGATATCTCCACATCACACTTAACAATGGCCAATTAGGCACAAAAGCTCAATGATTCGCAACAATATAACTGATACTACTTTAAAGGAAAAGTAGGAACCACCAATGCTTCTGCAGATATCATTTATTACTCAAAACTTCAAGAGAAAGAGATCTGTACTAAAAGCTTTCTGGTTTCATGATTTATGCAGAAAGATCATAAGAGGAAGACTTTGATATGCACCACACAATGAAAGCTCTAGTATGCACCAGATACACCCCCTCTCATCATTCAATGATACAACCAGGCCCTTAGCGACAATGATGTTGATACTTTTCATTTTTCTCTTATAAAAGCTTCTAAGAATTTTCAATACCAAGACAAGCAGGAATAAATTCATTATCAATGTCAATTCTTCCTCCATGATATAGATGCTTTTTAACTACATGCTGCTGCAGAAGCATAGAAAAAGTTACTGGAATAATCAAGCACCACGGATATATATCATCTAAAGTGACCATCAATTTGACAAAAGACAAGATAGCCATGAATACCTTATTGTCATGCAAATAGCTTGCTTTTTACACTCCCACAAGTCTAATGCTTATAGAGCACAGCTTGCTACTTAAGCATCCTGATTCACCAACAAACCATCCACTCCCAAAGTACTAGGATTTCAAGATCAGTCTGTTTAAGATAGTGGGATCCACTCCTACTTCTAAAAAGGGTATAGCACAAAATACAGTCACAGGGATTCTCTAAAAGGCCATATATACCTCCAGATACAGACACACTTGATAACTGAGAACAACAAAAGGTGGGGGCTTGAACACACTCTATGTGAACTAGACCATAGTCCCTTAGCCAAGATCAACCACTCCACTTAGTGGATCTATGAACAACCAAATCACACACCTGGTGCCTTGCGTTATCCATTACACTACAGAAGATTGACAATGATCTATACATTTTGCATAGCAGGTGATAGTAAAACGAGGGTAGGAGAACCAGTGACAAGTTACAAACAAGGATATTTGGGCTTTAAAGACCTTCCACTGTGGTGGTAATTCATTGCAATGCCAGAACAGAAGGGGGAAGAAAAAGAAGATTGAAAAAAAAAAAAAGGACTAACTATAGTATAACCTCACGAATTTAATGAGTATGCTGTATACTTTGAGGTAATATAATTTGTGGGAGACGGGCAATTTGAAACCGTATCATTGTGACTAGTACATGGAAAGCAAAACTAACAGCAGCACTGTTCAAGCATTTATGTGCCACTCTTTTGCCAAGGTCAAAATCTTTTACGTTGTGCAATCAAAAAGTTATCTGAGAATTTATATTCTTTTTCCTGTGAGGAAATTCAATTTGTGGAGCTAGAGATCTCTAGGATGCCATTTTTTATATGTCACTTTAGCACAAGAGATACAAATTTCAGCAGTAACAGAGTGAAAATTAGTTCACCATAAAGAAGATTACCTGAAGAGTAGTAAGATTAGATGAAATTCGTCCAAGAGCTTGATTATTCTCTTCTAAGAGATGTCTTGCTGTACCAATGAATGCTGAAACTGAGATAAAATGAACCAGTCAGTAAAAACCTAATAGATGACAAATAATATAAGGAATGTCATTAGAGTTTGCCGGCAGAGAGTGAAAAACTAGTTATAGCATTAAGGGAAAGGACAAACCGGATTACAATATTAAATAGAAAACCAAGTACAATAAATTTTTGGAACTCTATTTAGATTGAAACAACATATTAGCGGAGTATAATATAAAGTATATCACTAGCAATAAATTAATTCCTTCTGAGAGGCATAAAGAAAGGGAAAAGGAAAACCTTGTTGAGAAATAAACATTTACACCGTCAAGCTTATGGAGCACATTGAAGATATATAACGAACTTATTGCAAGAAAACAGGAGCTACTCCACATAGAACGAAATATTGAATGTTCTAATTTTTCTCCCCATTAGGTAATTATCTTAATTCAGTTTCACATCTCTCTTTTTCCATTTCCTTGTTTCTAAGAACCAACCTTGCAAAGAGGACTAAATTCAGATCAAGATAGTCTTCTACGTTTCTTCATGGTTAACAGAAAACAAGAAGCAAAACAGGCGAACAAAACAAACAAAAAACATCTTAGTAGTAACTTAATGAAACAAAAGGCTCATCGCGTGATCTACTATTGAAAATATGTCTGAAAAAGAAAAGAAAAGAAAATCAGGTAAAACATATTATGGGTCATAGATGTTTCACTGCATTGAAATCCACAAACTTTACAAGAAAAAATGGACCAATAACCTCCATTTTTGCTATATTGCCCATACAAATTTCATAATAAATCAAGCCCCCCACCCCGGGGACATAAAACCACTCTCTAGAATTTAAAAATAAAAATTTCAATGATAACCAAAACTTTGTGTTCATTCAGTTATGCTTTAACTATTTTACTGTCCAAGAAGGACTTAGAAGTCATGAGTGTTTATATGCTCTATTGATTTGCAGAGAGGTTTTATGGCAGATTGATTACCAGCAGAAGATGCAGCATCACTCTGATCGTGAGTTTGTAGTGGTATTGAGTACGCAGCCACATTCATTGCCGAAGGTGAAGCGACATTAGTTTTCAAGCACGATTCAATTCTATCCTGGAAAAACAAAAAAAAACAAAAAACTTAAAATTATCCACTAAAAAAGTTTAAATAAAAGGTTTAAAGGAAGTTTAAGAATGCAATAAACAACTTTCAAGCCGGAAAACTAGCAAACATGTTCACACTACATAATCGAAAAGCCTGTAATCATGTCAAAGACAAAATTTGGGCTACGTCCAAATTTCAACAGCATTCGTACAAAGAAAGTAAATAACATAAAATGTCAGTAAACACAACATACTCTTGCACCTTTCCACTTACAAAAAATAAGCCTAACTATGTCATCATAACTATAAGCGCTTGCCTTGAAGAAGTAAGATGGTTTGCAAAAATTTTTGGGATATAAAGACCCAAAATGCATGCAACTTTGACTTTAGTCTTTTGACATGCAACACTCTTTCGTCTGATGGTTTTATCAAACATCAAAGCTTAACTAAAATCTCATGGATTATAACCTGCTGCGGGAGAAATTTATCTTCAAAGAAGACTTGAAGCTCTTGTAAAATCGAAAAATTAGAAACTTTCATGCAAGAAAAGAGAAGTGAGTGAAAGTCTCAAGTTAACCAGGTTAGATATCCTCACCATCAAATTGATGTGTAATGATGGAACATAAAGAATGCAAGGCAAAGCAGTGTTAAACTTATTCATCACAGATCCCATTATCACATTCCTTCATGTTTTACTTGACAATGACCCGGGAAACTAAAGAAACCCAGAGCCATGAATCCAGCAAAAAGAATACTTTGTATCTCAGAGAGGGCCCGAAGTTATAGTTGGTGAAACTGAAACACAAATATTATTCTACTAATAAAATTAGAGGACCATCAAATTTTCAAAGTTGAGCAGACTAACGATTTGCTCTATTCAGAAATCTCTTGCAGGGAATCTATATTGTTGTTTGGGAATTATGTGGTATAAATTCAATGTGGAAAATTGCTCAACCTTGCTCTAACTTCAAGAGCTTCTTGGCATTGTGGAAACAAAAATGTTACATAGTACACAAGGTCAGGCAAGCATACCCTCCTATCTTTGATTTTCTTCCCCAGAATATGGTCTTCCTGTTTTCTCCGTTTTCTCTGCCAAACAATATCGATATAAGCATTTTCACTTAACAAATGTAGTTTACTTGGTTTTAGCATGTTGTGTATGACACCCAAAAGAAAAATATACTTATATAATAAAAATAAATAACTTTTTAAACAAGAAAAAGAAAAAATAAAAACAAAGATAAACATCAGCATATCAGGGCATCAAATTTTCGCATTTAAAGATTCTACAAGAATTCAGTAGCTCACCATCATCCACCTACATCTCAAGGCAACATCACGAACAGTTTTGTCTCGAAGGATGGCTGCAATCTTAATATACTTCATTATACTTGGCTCATCTGCATATCTACAAATTTCAGAAGAAATTTTACATTATGTCTAAGTCGGACACAACAGAAGCTCCTAACAAGTTAGTCTTGCAAATAGACCAAGCTAGGGCAAAAAACCAAATAAAAGTTCAATTTTTGGGTCAAAAATAGAACTTATAAAATATAATCAACTGAGCTTTGTTAGGTAGAGGTTAGGTTAAAACAGAAAATACAACAGACCTATTTAATTAGAAAGAGGCCATTCACGTACATCATAAAGCAATCGGACAAAATTACAGGTCCTTCCTTTTAGAGGTCTAACGTAGTTAATGCAATGATTATTTTACCATCATTAACTACATCAAACCACTATAAGTTTTTAAAAGCACTGAGACCTTACAATTTAGAGGTTTGAAGCTGAACAAATTCACCCATGCACCACATAAAGATTCCAGTTCCTAATAAAAATTAATTATGCCAAGTGCAAAATAATTTACCAACAACTCCTAGCATTTTGATAATCATAAATTCGATTTGTTTCTCTTAAATCCAAGGCTTGCTTATTCCTTCTGCTATCCCCTTCCCTTATGCATATTCCTTAACCTTAAGTCTCATAATACAATCCTCCTTACCCACCCTCCAACCTCCACAATCAGAAGAAAAGTAAACCAAACCAGATCCTCTCTCTCTCCCCTCCTCAGGACTCTGAAAACTCCATACCCATGATGGTTCAAATTTCATTAAATTTACAATTCTGGGGATTGATTTATCAAAAAAAAAAAAAAAAAGGCGATAAATATTTCAATTTTGGAGTTCATAGATAACACATTGTAATTCTCAACTTTAAATATGTACGCTGATCTAATTCTTCCAATTCTAATAGCTGATTTTTAAAATCTTTGTTTGATGGTTTTATCCTGGTTGCTCATTCATTCAGTTAACACAAAAAGAGATTTTAGACATGTAAAATGAAAAAGCAGAGCAGAAAGGTGGACGCACAGGAAAACCACTACCAAGTGATAGGATATAGGAAATCCTTATTGAAATCTGGCTAGAAAGTGGAATATTGATCTAGAAGGAGTAGGCATAGCTAGATGCGGTTTATATAAACAATAGTAGGAATGCATGTCTTTCGATCATAAGGCATATGATTGCAGGAGGATGATGATGAAAGTAAATGAGATGGAATATCTTTCCATTTCCAACTTGCTTTGCAACTATTTTCTTTCTAACTACCTTAGTAAGACAAAAATGCACCTGCGCAATCTAACAGGGGGGCATATTTAACAGATCAAATGGACAGAATGAAGTCACAGGAGACAGGAAGTGTTTTGGAGTAGAAGAGGCACAAAAACCTGAAAGTTCAAATCTGGGGAATGTGTACAAGCTACATACTAGAAACCAACTAGAAGGTAAAATCTTTTGTATCATTGAAAGTCAGAGATGAAAAGAGATATATACCTAAAAAAATCAAACCAACAATAACAAAAAAATATGCCACAGTCGTCATAATTGTTGAGAATAATAAAGAAATAAACTATACTAAGTTGAAACATAGAATTTTAAGTAAGAGAAGTTTAGATTTTGTAAAACATAGCATTTAATTTCAATCACTACTTTTGCGTTGCAACCTATTAAAAATCTCAATCTTCGGGAAGAAGTTATGCAGCTAAAGATGATGTTTTAATGAATGATAATTGCGCTTCCAAACTCTCCATTCCCAAGATGGGTTGGCCAGGGAGGACCAGTATGTCAATACCCAAATCAGGAGTTAAAGATTATGGGTATAGTAATGTAAGGGGAGTGGAAACGAATAACCAAAAAGAAGGGACGGATCTTCAATAAGACACTTTCAAAAAATTGAGAACTACTAAAAGTGATTAATATTCCATTCCATGCCACCAAAAAATAAGAACAATGCATGCTACCAAGAAGATTCGATGGTGGTGGGGGAAACAAAGAACTATCTCAACCTAAGGAGAACTTCAACAATTACAAGAAAGATTGGTGTTATGAAGGAAGAGAAAATTAGAGGATTTTGGTAGACAATGACACGAAGGACGAGGAATTCATAAGATGTCAAAGATGATAAGAGTATACAATGCCTATACTCCTCCAAATCTCAACTGATCCTTATCTTGAGAAGTTTCCTTAGGAACCACAAATCACAGTGTCCTGCCAAAACCCCATAAGGAAAGGCTTGATCACAACTAAAATATAAATTTTAGGCATCAAAAGCAAATAAAAACGCTCTATCCAGATGAGTCATCGGGTCTAAGCTCAAGATTCGACAAAATTTCCCCACAAATTCCCTACAAAATGGAAGAGATAAACCAAGACCAGCAATATGACAACTGCGAAGGCAACAGAAGCAGAAATAAAAGAAAAAAACGAATTCACGGATAACACAGAAACACAGTTGGTCGCAGAAAAACACAAATATAAATACATATCCACAAAGACTGGAACTGACTACCTACTTGACAATTCCTTCCTCTAGCTTATACTGTTCCTCAACAGACCACTCTACGGCGAGGCCGGCCTCGTGCTTAAGCCCCGGCACTGTATCAAGAAGTAGTGAGCCAAAGGAGGTTCCCGGCTGAGGAATCGCCGGATTATTATTACTGCTACTGCTAATTACACCTGCTGGAGTTGCAGAAAACACGATTCCTCCAGCTGAGCTACTTACATTTACATTCATATTTACCCCTTGCCCATGGTAGTGAGCACCACTATAATAATAATTGCCAAACTCCGACGCCGTGGTGGGCTGAAACGGCATCGTTTGAGGTCGGTGGTGGTGAAAATTATTGGACTCAGTCGCCATTTAAAACCAAAGATTTTGAACCAATTTAAAGATTTCGAATTGTCACATAAGCGACATTCCTGGAACTCTCTTTGAATGGATTCAAAACTCAAAAAAAAAAAAAAAAAAAAAAATACACAATATTATCGGAAAACTGTACAGCTGCAGATTGGATATTTGAATCTACAATTAAATTGGAGGAATTACATTGCGGAAAGATATATCATCCCATTAGTGAGTGGAACCCTAAACAGAGGGAGCTGAGTTGAGCTGAAGGTCGTTAAAAGTATGGGTAGAGGCTAAAGGGGCAACGGAGGGCGAGGGAGAGAGAGAATAATACAAGTGTTTTATTTTATTATTAAGAAGAAGATGAATGGATTTTAGTGAATCCATATCGGTATTGCATTTACCCATTTCATATCAAAGAACGTCAAATCCAAAAAAAAAAAAACATTTTTATAATTGTACTATATATCTATAGTACAACTTATATATCTATAGTACATGTATAGAAATGAAATAATAACAACTTATCAAAATTTTAAATTAGAATTGATCTTATATTAAATTATTATCATTTTAATACAATTCTACTTTTGGTTATACATGTGTAGTTTATCTTAAAAATACTCATTACATTTTAAAATCCCATAAAAATATTTATTACATTTTAAATTTTAAACAATTTTGGTTCATACAAATTTTTTTTTTAATGGATCAAAATGCTTAAATTTTCAAACATAATAGATACTTTTTAAAAGCATAAATACGTAGAACTAAAAGTGAAATTTTACCATATATAGCGGACCAAAATTACATTTCAACCGTTCTATATATAGAATGATTTTTGCTTTGGCAAAATATATATATATATATATATATTTGTTATCAAATAGGGGATGTGTTTGATTGAGAGTGGAGACTTGTTAATGGATTTAAAGAGTGATTCCAAATTTTTCATTTTTATTCTTTAAAATCAAACAACTACAAGGGCCAATCATTTTTTTTCCCATTATTATTCCACCCTCTCAAACCTTCTAAACCAAACCCTCAATATGTGATATTAAATCTAAATAATTATAATTTAATATTAATTATACTTTTTAAAATTACAATAGATAATATTTATTTTAGAAAATACCTATTTATTATTGTCATAAAATATGTAAGTAACTTTTATTTTTACAAAATTAAAATAGCACAAATGCAATACATATTTTGACATATATTAACAGCTTTTAAGATGATTATACAATTTAAAATGTCTATTTAAGAATATTTTAATTATTTCAAAACATCAAATTGGTAAATATGTAACTTCATTACTTGATTTGAAGCGAGGAGAAAATTTTGAAAACATCATGAAGATGTGAGATAATTTAACTCCAAATATTTGACACTTGAGAAGTAATATAAAGTAAAAATGTCATATACGATTCTGTAAAAACGATAGAAACATCGATATTCTAATTCAATCTAAGTATAATTGATATAATTGAATCCCAAAACCATCAGCATAGATTACATTCACTATTTAAAAAAAAAAAAAAAAAACTCTATCTTATCCCCATTGATGAATTTTTAATTATTATTCTATATACATAAGGGTGTATTTATTTGGAGGCAATGAGAATAAACAATCAGATTCATTTAATGAATGTTATGAAACAAATCAAAAGTAATTAGATTTTTTAATGATTGCCGAGTTATCAAATCTCGATTGTTATTACTACGATTGTCTCCAAACAAATATAACGTAAGAATATATACTTATTTGTTTTGAAGCAAAAGATATATACTTATTAGTATTATATTTGAAAATAAAGTGATGAGAATTCAAAATTTTTTAATTTGCCATGAACTTTATTATGCTTCCCTCAATCCTAATCCAATTACTAATATAAAATACTTTGAGGTTAATTTATATAATTGATAGTTTATGAGATATTTTGCTATCACACAAAAGCTAAAGGTGGTAGTTTACAATTGACCCTAAAAGTAACACAATTATAAAAAATAATAATAATTGAACAAGATGACATATTGGACAGAGACATGAAAACAAATAATATTTCCCATAAATTGCATTCTTTTTTCACTTCTTACGACATACATTACTAGCATATTATATATTATTCATAAATTTTATTGATTTAAATATTTATTATTCTAATAATATTTATATAAAATTATCATATCGTACAAATCTTATATCATCAGGAATATAGTATTAACTTATTAAGATTATAATATTAAAAGAATATATTAAAAAAAACTTAGAGACAGAAGGAGACACTAGCGTCAGTAATGATGTGATAAACATAGTAGTTAAAAGAGAGAGTGTAGTTACAAAAATAAAATGATCACCTTTGTCGTAATTAAAAAAAAAAAAAATGCAAAAGATAAATCGATTGTTGTTCTTCTTCTCTGTTGAGGCAGTTGGAGGGGACATTCTCTTAGTCCTCCAGTTAAATCAATAAAAAAAAAATATATTTTCTTCACCCATTTTCTTCTTCTCTTTTACTCTCAATTTCGTTAATATGGATTCAACGGTAAAAATAAAAAAATATATTTAAATAGATTAAATCAATCAAATTATTCGGCGCGCCACATTCTTGATTGTGTACCGACACCACATCTTGATTTCCCTTCCAACGTTAATATTAATTCAACGATAAAAACAAAAAATCCTTCCAGTTCCAGTCAAAATATATTAATTAAAATTTCTACCAATATGAAACCAGTCATTTTGGGGAACTTCTAGAATTTTTTTTTTTTTTAAATGAAGCTGTCATCTATCAGCTTTAACAAGTTCAGAATGCAATAGCATCTATCCTAACAAGGGAAAGACCAGAAAAGAGAACCCCTCCTACAACAAACAATTCAAAAATGGCATGACAACCAATAATGAGTAGGACAGAAAGAGGCAAGCTTACAACATTTTTGGCAGTTCCCAACATGTTTTGTAAATACAAAATGAAATGGAAGTAGGAGTGCTTAATTTGTGCGATACTGAAAGAAAATAATCTTTTCTACCATCATATTTTGTATGTTCATACATTTGGGAATCTTTTATATTAAATAATTTTTTTGTTCCTATGTGCAAAATGGTTACTTCTTTATGATTGCTGTGAAACTTTATCCAAATGGTGCAAGTAATGAAAATTGATAATGATAAATTAGTACTATATTTAGTCTAAAGTATAATTACCACAAAAGAAACCATTTCAAGTGGTGGCATAACACAGAAGTTAAGCTTGTCATTAGCTTCATTAGAGTGGAATTTACATCCTCATGATAAATGCATAAACTTGTATCAACAATACTACAAATACATAAAAAAAAAAAAAAAATCACAATAAATAAACTTGCATCCCGTATATACACTGAATTATCCTCCTAAGAAATACAAGGGAATAGTTGAAGCGATAAAATCGCACTGCACTGTACTGCATTTCCATGAGAAATGATATTAATTGCCTTCTCAAAAGTGGAACATAAAAATCATGCTCAATAGTAAGAATCGAAAAATCAGATCAAATTGAGTGGAGAGAAAACCCTATATATAGAAAAGGCTAAGAAACAGATTGTACAAGCTAATTCTACAATCAAGTTGTCTAAATTTAACTAACACACAATAGAATTTTGTAAGGTGATAGTCCACCTAAGAACCCAACTTTTCAGGTTTAGGTGGTATATTGCTTCTTTAGTCAATAAAAAAATACTAAAAAAATAAAATAAAAAAGCATCATCGTACCAAAATCGCAAATTTTGCCAAGGAAGCATATTCTCAGTACCATAACAGAATGTTTCCCCCACTAATAGATCAACCTGCAGATAGGGAAAACAAAACTTAGTGTAACATTCAGGTGCGATTAGTAAAGATTAACTTGGAATAGGAAAGATATGATTCAAAGATTCAGTGAGACAAGAACTGTATAAATGCGTATCCTGCAAAGTCAAATGCTGCTTCCTTCTACACGATCCATTGGTACTTCTCTCATGGTTTCGCTCTGGTGTGTAAGCAAAAAAGCTACTTTGGTCAGGAGGTGGTACAAACAATTTGCCGATACAACACATGACTACAAAATACAAGAGATAAATGAAATAGTGAGAGGAAGGACACTGAAACACAGGATCCCAAGATAACTGTGGTTAAATGCAGAAGCATAATCATTTAAAACTACACATTTTCTCCTCAATGGTAGCTAACCAGACACCATGAACAACAAAATCAAAGTAAGGCAAATGATAAATTCCAGTGGATGGTAAATACAAAATGGTGCAGAGAATGTATTAAGAGATTGATACGAGCATGGAGATTCCACGCATTCAAGACAAAAATGCATGCAAATGAAACATACCAGAGGAACACTGCATTGCTTCACCACCCCCAGAAGATCCAACAGCCTGTCCCCAAGAAGTCATTTTTTTTTCACAATTTTGCTGCAGTTCATAGTGTTAGGTTAACGTTCAGCACTCTTGGGTGTGGGCATATTAAACAAAGATTTCAAAACTTGTTGAGAAAGCCTGGCTCTAATGGTAGCTAACAAGACACCATGAACACATGACTAGGAATCAAAATCAGTCGGTTACATAGGCTTTACACTTTTGTTTTGCCAAATAAGAGAAACACATTTGTCTTTGGTCCCAGGAAAATAAATGCTTCCTCTTTATGTTCAAACCTAATATTTTGCCTAAAAACATAGACTGGCCCTTTATTTTCAACTAAGAAAGACACAAGATAGGATGACCATGGCAAATGAAGCAAAAATGTTGGGAAATGCTCACAAACACTTATTAGCCTCTCTTCCTACTACCCCCTAATCGCTCTACAGCCTTACCCCTGTACCAAATCGAAGTCAGCTTCCTGTTATGTATGAAAGTATTGCAAGACACCACGAGAGATGCAACGGCACTGAGGAGCTAAAAATGAATGTCGTCCAAGATCATTGCCATCTAGATTTCAGAACCAGCAAGCTGAAATAAATGCAAGTGAATCATGCATTAGATTGATTTAGTGTAGACACTGAAAGTGCAAAGACATAAAAGCAACGGCTCCTGGAGCAAGACAAAGAAAAAATTTACAATATGAAAAGAGAAAAGATCGCTCCGGCAGCAGTTGAAGACTGATGGATGATTTGATTAAGTTATTTGAAAGGTAATCGAGATAAGAGTCATAATTAGAAAAAGAACAATATACCAAATAGAATTGGCAAATCTAAGCCTTCTCTGAAATCCCCATTAATATACCCCCATTTGAAACAGCTCATTATAAATAAGTTCTGCACGTCATTGTCGAATCATCCATGCACTACAAAGGAGGAATGCCGAGCCAACTCAGTATATCAACTTTTGGCAATCACTGCTGGGCAACAGACAGTTCTTATGGTCCAACCATAAAACACAATCAAAGTAATTGTTGGCTACAAATGAATTTCGTGAAGAGACGGAAATTCTACATATCTAAGAGCAACAAGCAACTAAACTAAACCATAAAGGGGTGAAATGACTTAAGACCAAATAGGGCATATCTCGAGCAAACCAAAAAATACGAAGCATAGTCATAAGCAAATCTATACCTTTGGTGGTTTAGCCTTGCTTATTGAATCCAATGGCAGTTTCAAGTAATCCACCAGTAACCAAATTTACCTGCAGGCAAATGAGAAGACATTTCATAAAAGTGTTTTGTACATTGAAAAGGGAGCGCTCTGAAAACACAATCACAAAACTCTATCACCAAAACGTTGCATAAAATTTCAATTGAAATCTTCTAACATATTCTAACGCCTTCTAATCAAAATTCAGAAGAGAAAGATATGTGCAATCAGGCTAAAAAAACTCACCGCAAGCTGCATCACCTAATAGCCTTTAGATCCTTGTTAGTTTCCCCTGTTTCGTTCGACCATTAAGAATTCTCAATTCAATATCATCTATTCTAATTCCTTGATTTGAATCATCAACAGGGCTTACCTAATTTTGGAAGTTGGAGCCAAATCTTCTGTCATTTAGTTGCGGCCATATCGAATTTGCCACTGCCGGCAGCGACTGATGCTACTATTGTTGCTATGCTGCCGTGAGAGGAAGGAGAGAGGAAGGAGAGAAAATGAGATGAAATGACATATTGAAGCTAATAAGACGAGGGCAGTACCGGTAAATAAAAATGCGACGCGCGCGCATTTGATTTAGCCCCAACAAAATATTGATTCTAACGGTTACTTGATGTTCCTATAAATTATTCGCGGGATTTCAAATGCTCAGATTTCTATCTCACCGCTCTTCTCCTCCTCTCTTCAATCTGAGAAAGCAACTCAATCAATTCTCTCTCACCACTGCTGTAGCTTAAAGTTGTGATTTGATTTTCGTCTCTTCTCCTCCTCTGAACTCTCTCTCGCCAATCTCAGAAAGCAACTCAAATCAATTCTCTCTCACAATTGCTTGTTTACTGTGTGGCAGTGAAGTTGTGATTTTTTTTCCATGGAACCAACAAAAGGGACTTCTAGAAAAAGAAAAGCACCTATGGAGACGACGAATCCGAGTTTCAAAAGAAGAAAGGAATGTATTAAGAAGAAAACTATGGAGCTGTCGGTTCTTTGTGGGATCAAGGCATGCGCTCTTATTCATGGCCCAGATGGGAAATTTGAAACATGGCCTGATAATCGTGCGGATGTGCTCGAATTGATCCGGGCTTATCAAAATTCTGGTTCCCAAGGCTCTTCTGGGAGGATGAAAAATGACCACCCACCACCAGTGATTGAGCTTGTAGAATCTGATGGAGAAGAACAGGTTTTTGATGTTGCTTATGAGAGTGCTTTGTATGCTGATGAAACAGAACAGCATGGTGCTGATCAAGAACAGGGTTTGGATGCTGCTGCTGATGAACAGGATCAAGAACAGCCTATTGATGATCCAAACACGCTATCGCTAAATCAATCTGGGTTTGCAGATTGGGAATTTGTGGGTGGAATTAATAATGGGTGGTTTCCATTGGAACTTACTGGTGATCCAACATTTGACATTTTGGGTGAAATTACCAGTGATTGGTTCACATCGGAACCCTTCGAGTGATTAACGGCTTGATTTGTGTGTTGTTGATAGGAAATTTTGAGCGTTAGTTTTTTTATTTTTTAATTTCGAGTGTTAGTATTTTTTGGAAGCAATTTTGAGCGTTAGTTAATTGCATACCTCATGTAATTGTATTATGGAAAATTTTGAATAAAAAAGAAGTTTTTTTTTTTCTCCAAATATTTTAGCAATTTCAATTTCTGGATTGCTATTTGCATCATGAATTTGCTATTTGTATCACAAAAAAAAATAAAAATAATAATAAAATGACCACAATGCCCTTATGGTGAAACTTTTGAAAAAAATACTAAGTGGGGGACAAAAACGCACAAAAAATGCGTTTTTGTCATGCTGATAAACGCATGAAAAAAACGTTTTGTACATGTAAAAACTAAAGAAGATCGCGTTTATAATGGCATAAACGCAAAAACGGCACGTTTTTAACAGTACTAACGCCGAAAATTTGCGTTTTTAGATCGAATTAAACGCAAATTATTTGCGTTTTCACCATGGACGAAACGCAAAAATCGGGCGTTTCGTCCATGGTTCGCTCGCTGAAAGGGTGCGTTTCCGGCCAGAAATTCGGATAAAAGCCCACAAATTGGCAGCCGAACCATTTGCCCTATTTTTCTCCAAAATTCACACCAAAAACGCAAATTTGCTTAGATTTTGTCAGCCAAAAACGCAAATCATGGACGGAGGAGATGGCGAACAACCACGAAGGCACGGAGCGGGCAAAGGTCCACTGATTAACCGGGTAAAAATCTATATGAATATGAGTTTTTCTGCAATTTTTTACGTTTATATTGCGTTTATTTTGTTAGAAATCGTTGTTTATGTGAGTTTAGATATGTAGAAACGCTAATTGGTATGAATTAGGTGGATTTTTGCCGCCGGAATAGCCGGCGGCCGGCGTTTTGAGATCTAAAAACGCAATCGGCCGGCGTTTTTAGATCTCAAAACGCCATCGGCCGGCGTTTTGAGATCTCAAACCGCCGACCGCCGGCGTTTTGAGATCTCAAACCGCCGACCGCCGGTCGTTTTGAGAGACTCAAAACGCAACCGGACCGCGTTTTGAGATTTCAAAACGCGGTCCGATTGCGTTTTGAGTCTCAAAACGCGGTTGGATTGCGTTTTGAGATCTCAAAACGCAGTCCAAATGCGTTTTGGAAGACGCAAAACGCAGTTGGTCGGCGTTTTGAGTAAAAACGCCGTCCAACTGCGTTTTGCGTTTTATTTATTTATCTATTTATTTATTGCCTCGTTTTATTTATTTATCTATTTATTTATGCAATTATTCGTTTATTTATTTAGGGTGGCGCTAAGTTATTGCCACGAGGCGAGAGGCCGGCTCCCACAGCTTCTGCTAGGAGGCAGAAGGTTCCAGTTGTTAGGGGTGGTGGTAGACGAGGAGGTGGAGGTAGACGGGGAGGCGGGATCGTTATATCCGAGGGAGGACGGGGAGGTCGTGACTCCTCATTTCAGTTGAGGGATGAGTATTACGATACTACTGATTCCGATGACACTGATTCGAGCGAGGGGGAGCAGTTTGGCCACGATGATGAGTCTGGGCATCCCCATGAGCAGTCACAGCAGGGGGACGCTAGTGGGAGTGGACGTCCACTAGAGGACCAGGGTGAGGGGTTTACCTACGGAGGTGACCCTTCTCACCCACATGCTGAGCGGACGATCCGGTATAGGAATCCGGACCACGGACAGTTCGAGGAGGTGGATCCTTCTGCAGGTACGCGTTTTAATTTAATTGTATTATTATTTCTAATAAATAATTGATTTATTTTAGTTGTTCATATTATGAGAATTTGGTATTGATTGACTTATATTAAAATTGTACACTTTTTCTTTACTTATGTATGTTTTTCTTTATTTTTTTTAATTATGTGTACTTATTTTTAATTAGCTTTATTTAATTACGTGTTTTTTTTACGTTTTACAATTAATTTACTTATATATTTTTATATGTATATATTGTCGATATAGCTCCCCCTAGGAAGCGCCCGCGGGATGATCGTAGTTGGATAGTTACAGGGCCCATTGAGGGGGGCCCTATAGATGATAGCCTTATCCCCAGCTTTTTAGGGCACGTGGTATCTAGATATTGGCAGGAGGGGGTGCCTACTAGATACCACATTAGAGTCCACAATAGAGGTAGCTCGTACGACCTTTTTGAGAGGTGGATCGGCTCGATGACGGTCGAGGGTGCGCAGATATTGAGCGGGACAGGCCTTGGACACCTGCCCCGTATTATGCACCGGAGCATTGATGAGCCTCTCATCAATGCATTTTTGGAGAGGTGGCAGCCGGATACGAATTCGTTCCACCTCCCCTTCGGCGAGATGACCATCCTCCTACACGATGTGTGGGAGATTTTGAGGATTCCGGTCGATGGTCGACTCATCACCGAGGTGACACCGTCGTCTACCGTACTGTCATGGTCGAGGGGTTTGCTAGAGATTCCTCCTGAGGAGCGGATAGAGGGGGATCTGTACAGGAATGGCGGGTTTTCTACGCAGCGGGTGATCGAGCGGTGTATGGCGCGGCGGAGGGATGATTCGGACGTTGCTGTGTTAGTATGGAGCCTTATTGGGACTTGTCTGTTTACAGACAAAAGTTCCAATAAGTTTATGCCAGCCCCTGTTGTACAGGTTAGGCATGGGCTGGATCAGATTGGCCAGGAGGCTTGGGGTACCGCGACACTCGCGTACTTGTATTACCATCTAGGGTGCGCGAGTCGTCATGGGAGTGCTGCGGTTGCTGGATGCATGACTCTACTACAGTCATGGATCTACGAGCACTTTCCGGATTTCAGACCCCACCCTCGGCCCCTACCATTGCACGCCGCTCAGCCACGTGCAGCGAGATGGGCCATCGACCACCACGCTACCACAGAGCAGCGCTTGGCCGCCATACGACATGCGCTGGACGAGATGACAGCCGACATGGTTAGTAAATAGTTATAAATGTCTTCTTCAAATATATTTTGATTTAAATTATTTTATATAAATTATTATTCATAATCTTTAACTACGTTTCAAAGGTTACTTGGATGCCTTACGGACGGGACGCCGTTTCGCGGACGCCGAGGACCCTGTACCGTGGACTTATTGCGTACAGGGACTACATCGAGCCGTACATGCCAGACCGATGCGTCCGCCAGATTGGGTATGTACAGTGGATTCCCTCGCGCTTCATCCGTCCGGGCCGGGACACCTACCGCGGATACTCAGGGAGATCATACGTGGTCCGACACGCCGTCGAGTATGCAGAGTCTGCGTGGGAGGAGTTCGGCACGGCTTCCATGGGTATTTCCCTAGCTGGCCGCCAGCGGACAGGTGGCGCTGTTCCTCGGAGTGCTGCGGTCGACGGCTACTTAGATTGGTTTCGTCCCCGATCACGTCCGCGCGTGCTTCCCCCGGATCCCCATGCTGCTATCGAGCCACCTCGACCACGTCGCGCGGCCTCAGAGTTTGTAAGTATTCATATTAATTAATGTAATATAGTTTATATGTTAAATTATGTTCAGAGGAATCTAATATATTGTTTATATGTTTGCAGTGGATGGGTCAGTATGGAGCGCTACATCATGCATTATTAGATGTAGTGCGGGAGAGCGTTCCTGATTTGTACGATCAGTTCGCACCTCGTACTGCAGAGCTAGAGGATGAGTTCGAGCGTTCCATATGATCTTTGGATTGGACTATTTTTGTATACATTTTCTGAATATTGTATTATTATTACGCTGATTATATTTTATTGTCTTCTTCATATATATGTTGTATTTTGTTACGTATATTTCTTCAAAACCCAAAATAAGTGGTGGTAGGCACAAGATAATAATAATAAAACATATGTCACATGGCAATAAACGTCCTAGCCGGTTACTGTGAAATGAAAAAGAAGAAAAAATGGGGATACTGTGAAACAGATGCAGCATTAACTATGGAGTAGATTTGCTTATCAATGCATTAATATCCATCAATCAGAATAGACTCCTTTCAATAGACTCCTTACAATGTACATCCTAGCCATCACGTAGTGCATTCCAAGCATTAAATCTAGCTTCTAAATTTTGTGGCCACTCACCTACACTTTCAGCATGACGCTGATGGTGCCAAACGAAGCTCAGCGGCGGGATAGGGCAGTCATCGACCACATCTACGCGTACATAATGATTCCCATTCACAAGGGCAAGCGCTATAACCCTTTCCGGTTGGGTGTCGCCAGTCGAGCAATACAAAGGTAGTACAGAATAATTTCCATCTGAACGAGTACGATCAAACTGTATTACCAGTGCATTCGCATAAGTGGCGAGAGGGAACAAATCCGTAGGTGTAGCCATCCAATGCTGCTCACCACAATCAGTGCCTTCGAAATTTAGTCGCCTAAGTACCATGGCCACAAAATCTCCATCGGCCGGACGCAACTCTAATGCTTCGAATACACCTCTATACCTGTCCGGGTGGCTCGTAATCTCTCCACTCAATGACCTGTGAGCTAACCTCCAATATTTCTCGTGGCCAAAAAGGTACGTAGAAATTACTCGGAACCCACAATGGCCATCCCCATTTACATCTGACCACCCTGTACAATAAGGCTGAAAAAATGCTGGCACACACTGAATGTCTCCACCAGACCCTGTTAAGTAATTACGTTACAGTAAATAAACAAACCTTCAACATGTAATCTATTCACAATCACACTAAAATAAAGGACTTATTTACCTGTCCTAAATGGAGATCCACCATCAAAACCTGTATGAATGCGGTGTGATCTACCGGTTAGTGGAAGTATTACCAAAGTGGAGAAATTGATTGGTCCAGGCTCGAACAAATTTCTCCTTGTGAATGAGCCATGTAGTCTCTAGATATTCAACAGCCAACGGCTCAAGGAGAGTGTACTTAACCTTGAAATTCTGCAATATACGATTAAATTCCTCTACTGTCGGAGCCTTAATGATTTTCTTCCACCAGTTGTCATGAATATCACATGCTAAATTTTTGTTCCTCCTCCCAACATTTTTTTCCAACCACGCGTTCACATCACGCCCAATATGCCACAAACATAACAAGTGATGTGAAGCGGGAAAATGATCCTTAATCGGCTGTAACAAGCCCAACTCCCTATCTGTCACAATCACACTAGGTGACAAACTAGCCGGCAGCAAAAATCTCAAGTTCCTCATAACCCAGTCATATGTATCCTGTTTCTCATTCCTGACAATAGCAAATGCAATATTGAAATTCTTATTTGTAGGAGTCATACCTACCATCTCGACGACAGGCATTTGGTACTTGTTCGTCTTGTAGGTAGAATCAATCCCAACCACCCAATACCATCTGTTGAACATCTGAATTGATGTTGGATGTGCAAAGAACACATGTGTGATCTCATCAGTGTTCGCATCCTTCAGAATCTTCAGATAGTACTGCTTCTCCTCAGCCAAATGAATAAATTGCTGCCCAATATTCCTACCTTCCAATCCGACGGTCTTCATCTCTCCTTTCAAATTGTACACAGACTTGATTGGTACCTGGGAATCGGGAAACTGTTTATTAACAGCTTCCCAAACACACTTTGGCTTTACATTCGAACGCAGCATAAATTCAGCAACAGCCTTTGAATCCTTTGTAAAATGGCTCAACTGTCTGTGACCATATGGATGCATTATACCTGTAAATCACATGTAATTATAACAACAATTAATACATACAACACATCAATCAACTTAATTAATATTATGCGCAAATAATGAAATACCAGTGTGATTGTGAGTTGACGCTGCTCCTGGGTTTGTATAAACCTTGTGCCGTCCTAAATCAATCCGCTTACAAGTCAACCTAAAGGGGCAATTAGTGCCGCTCCTTCTTGTATTCTTCCGTCTAGTTGGGAGAGGGGCTTTGGCAGGATCTCTCCATCGCTTGCACGAGAAGTAGTACGTCGCAAATCCTTGGTTACCTCCCCTCTTTGTAATCACAAACTTCAGCCTCTTAGCTATTTTCTGGCAATATTTCAAAGCCTTGCCAATAGTTCGAAACTCTCTGTCAATCTTGAAATATCCACTCAAATCTGCGCCAGGTTCAAGTTCCACCGGCTCCCCATGAGTATTATCCGCCTCATTGTCATTTACATCCTCATCTTCATCGCCATCCTCCTCTTCGTTCTCCGCCTCCTCATCATCATCATACAACTCATCCTCATCGTAATCATCATTGTCAGCCTGTAGATGAATACACAGATTAATTAAAATTACAGCACAGTTATGATTCTTCCAATCAAAAAAACGCAACAATTTAAAGTTTTTTAATGCATGAAACGCAACATTTTTGCGTTTTTGCAGCTAAAAACGCTACAAATGTGCGTTTTTATCTGCAAAAACGTAATAAGGGTGCGTTTCGTACATAAAAAAACGCAACCAGATGTGGTTTTCAGCAACCTAAAACGCAAAACTTTTTATATAATGCATGTCAAAAACGCAGATCTTTTCATATAATTCATGTCAAAAACGCAACACTTTTTATATAATGCATGTCAAAAACGCAACACTTTTTATATAATGCATGTCAAAAACGCAACACTTTTTATATAATGCATGTCGGAAACACTAAAAAGCCACTTTTTCTACACTCAGAAACGCTAAAAAGGGACGTTTGACCGATTCATAAACGTTATTTTAGCGTGTTTCGACATACAATATTTTTAAAAAAACTTATATAACTATAAGGTACGGAAACTTACCATATCGTGATGATTCGCGTGCTAAATATTCTTTCGCCGTCAACTGAATGATCCAACAATGTTTTTAAGTTAAGAATTTATCTGGATTTGATTTTAGGGTAGTTGTTGTGTATGAATTTTTCAGCCAATTCACATGAATGTATGTAAACGTTTTTTAACTTCTGTACATGTCATAAACGCAACATTTTAACGAGCGAACCATGGTGGAAACTTCAAATTTTGACGTTTATTGTGTAAAAAACGCAATATTTTAACGAGCGAACCATGGTGGAAACATCACATTTTTGCGTTTTTTATATGCAATAACGCAGACATTTGGCGTTTTTCATATACAAAAAACGCACCCGATTTGCGTTTTTTACATATAAAAACGCAATTTTGGATAAATGTTGTATGTCCAAAACGTTTTTTCATTGCGTTTTTTTGAGATTAAAACGCAATTTTCACCCCTTTTTCACATAAAATCTGTCAATTTTTTAGTTTTTTTGTTCTTAAGGGCATTTGGGTCATTTTATTAATATTTTTATTTTTTTTTGTGATACAAATAGCAAATTCATGATACAAATAGCAAGTCCCTTTCAATTTCCATTTACAAATAAACAGTGGCACAAGGCAAATACAAAACTCTTTAGTTCTAAATGCAGCTCTGGTAGTCATTGGAGCTCCACTTCAGGGGCATACGACCCAAGCTTGGTCGCTTACTTCAATACTTTGCGGCTAATAATTTTGCTGACCCTCGTCGATAGTATCAGCCATGGAATTATTCCAACCTGAAAACATGCAATTCATCAATGCCCCATGTTGTGCATCCGCACTACAATATATACTACCCTCTATCCAAACAAAAATGACAAGAAAAGGAAGAAAGACAAAAATGATTTTATCCGCATTAACATTTTGAAGTGAATCAACAACTCGATAGTTGATGAGAAAGATTGACTAGAGATTATGAATTGCCCTTAAGTTTATTCTCTAGTTCCTTCTTCAAAATGGCTCTTCTACTAAGAGCCTTGAATCCACCTAGGAATCAATCACAACTTCAAAAACACAAGCATATACAAGTATACACAAATTACCATAACATTGTCGTTCAGTTTAACTCCAGCACTCCATGACAAAATCTTACCAGAAACAAAAACATGGTTTCACACTATCACTTTGACACTCAATCAAGTTCAAATAACAAGTACTAATGTTGTTATTTGCCAAAGTCTCGAAGCAACCAGTAACTAATAAAAGCACTTTAAACAAACTTTGGCAATAAGCATTTTGCGCGTGACATTTGGGGTTGAATTACAGACCCAGAATTTTTTTTAAGAAAATGAACAGAGTGGCAAAAGAACAAATACCAAAAGGTTGCACAAGCCTCTCGGATATGGCAGCCACAGGGAATCGCCAAAACCAAATAATCAGCACACCATATGTAAGAACCTACTGCAACCAATAGATTTACTGCACAAATAACAAAAGCTCATGAATTCTAATACAAATGACTTCATGTATTACCTTTGCAAACAGCAGTATCTTTTTGTAGGATTTGAATGACAATTTCAACTCCTTGCCCCGCATATCTTGAACTGCAAAAGACGACACTTTTTAGAAGTTTCCAATCATATAAGGAACACCTTCTCTATGCAGTGGGGGGAAATAAGAGGCTCCATCTAAACAAGGGAAAGTCAAAATACAGGAACAACATCATGATAGAGCAAGAACCAAGGATGAGGTCAAAATTTCAAGTAACTTGGGTCTGGAAATATGTAACCAGAGGTGATATTTGTTACTTAGAAAGTACATGAACAAAAGATCAATTCCAAAAAAAATGATGCACGTGTTAGATTCATTAATGGCATTATGAAACAAAGATATATTCCCGAAATGTCTTCCATTTGTTTCAATGCTGAAGCACCTAAAAGAAAGATTTAATGGGTATATATCTTCCAATTCAGGTTCACTAAAGAAGTGTAATTGGAGAGCCAGCAGCAGACAAAGGATAGATAAATTTCTCAGGAGAAGAATAACAAAAGGGCATCCAAAAGAGTGCGTTGAAGGGCTAATGACAAATCTTAAAAGCATCATTCATGTCAGGTAAACCGTAAAGCTAGCAACAATAATACATAAGATGGGATATGTGTAATTTGACTAGGCAGACAAAAACAGCTGTTGGATATCCCCTGCACCTCTGTTTCAAATGAAAACAAACTAGAAACAGTAGACCCATGTAAAATTTAGAAAAAAAATCATTACTTTTTGCCAGCTCTCTCTCCTTAGCTGCTGCCGTCCTCTTGAGTTTTGCAGCTTGTGCAAATTTCGAAGGTCTGAAAAACATGAAACAAGAGTTCCATCTTGTCATAAACAGTGAAAATTTGATAATTAAAGTGAAAAGAGAAACTACTCTGAAAAATCCTCCCCCCCCCCCCCCCCCCCCCCAAAAAAAAAAAAAAAACTGCATGAAGGGCCATAATATAACTTTTGGCATCTAGGAACTCAAGGGGGTAATTTACTGGACCAGAAAACGAAATGAAAGTCCAGCAGCTTGATAATCCTAACAATCAAGAGGCTCGGGTCTGAAATCTGGTTTCCAGTAACCCATAGCTAATCAGAAACTGAAACTTAGAGGGGAGCAATTGATATGATACTGAACAAAAGGTATTAAGATTCACAGGGATAGGGATGTTATAGGGGAAAGTTAAACAAAGAATAATCCTACTAAAATCATCCATTGACCCAGTTACAAAATTTCTATCCAGAGCAAAAAAAGGCATGAGTAAGCATAATCACTTTCTGCATCCGAGCCCCAGCGATCACCTCCATCATCATTGTCCCAACGTTATCCCACTGGGTGCATCCAGAAGTCATCTTCTTCCCCCAAATCGCTGGCATCTCTTACTTCAGATATAGCTTCACTAACAGGTTTATCCTGTCTCTTCGTCTTTTTTTCCAAACCATCCTTAGTCTTAGTTTTCTTCCTTCCCTTCTGGACATTCTGCTTCTCCTCCACTCTATCTGGGTTTGGCATACCCTTTTCTGTTTCCATTCTCTCTGTTCAAATTATTATGAACGAAATCTCTCAATGTGGGAAGCATTTTACTAAATATTTAACACACTTTTCCCAATGAAAATATTTGCAGCTTAGGAAAAAGGATCAGGACAAACCAAGCATGTTAAGGAAACGTTTGCCATTGGCATGCTTCCATATGTGCTCTTCCGATTTATTGATGGTGAATCCTGTTAACTTGCAGATTAGCTTCGAACTAAGTGAATGACAAAGAGTGCATCAAAATAATCAATATATAACAAATGGATATTCTGAAATGATGCAGCTAATTCACCAGCCAATCGGCTAGTTAAACAGAGGTCAACCGTAATAATGAAGACAATTTTTATCTTCGTCGGAAAAACATAAACCCTATTTAGGGAGATTATTATAATTGAAAAAGAAAGATTCAATTCATACCTTGACTGAGGATCTTGACGGAACATGTGGAGGGGGTTTTATTGCGGGCAAGAGAGAGCACCATCAATGAGGCCCAAGCGGCAGTGCTTGCTCTGAGAATAGGAGTCTCTGGCATGGGCTGGAAGCTCGTTCAACACACTTGAAGCGGCCATTTTCAAGCTCCTTGAAGCTCGGCGAGCTTGAAGATTGTGGCCTTCTTTTGTCGACATCCTTGTTTTCACCTTCTACTACCACTACTCCTCCGACGGCTTTCTTTCCCAGGGCATCTGCTATGTCTCAGCTGCCAGTCTGTACTAATAAACAGGGAGGATATTGAATTTTCGAAAACTGGGATTAACAATGTTGTTCCCTTCATGCTTACAACCAAGAGGATCTAATGCATACATATCTATTTTATTCTTGAAAAAAGAGCATTTTAGGAGTAGTCAAATAAACAAGTTAGCAAATATCAAAAAGGAGCAAAAGTAACAAAATCTTAAACTGGTTTTAAAAATTCATATGCATACTGATTTTTGAGAACATTAACAAAAGTAACAAACTTTACAACAAATTCTTGATGACAAGTCCAACTCATAGAAACCATCAATACTTGATAGTAAAATCAAGCAATGAATATCAATCAGATTAGGACCCACTACTTAAACAGTATGTTGTCCAATATAAACAGCTTTCGCAAAAAACAGTTCAAGAGTAAAGCTTCAGGCAGGGCATCCTAGTTTTCAGTTCTCCGTTCAGGCATTTACACAAGAAAAACAGCATGAAAACTCTGCAGAGTAACATTTTCTTAAACCAGATGAATCCAAAATTGACAATTTCAGGGACCCCTGGAGTTATTAAAACATGGTAGTTCAATCTTGATCCCACTTTGACACGTGCTGCTATACTTTTTTTTTTTTTAAATCTTTAATACCTATGAGACCAAATATCAAACACCTGGAGTACATCAAATTATCCAAGCACGGTAATCTACAAAATCACTAAATCAGCAGTATGCTAACATACATATGCAAAGAGAGAACATTCGTGACAACGAAAGCAAAACTCACAATGCTCTGCTACTGAAGCCAAAGAGACATAAGCTTGAAGACATGGAATGAATTTGAAGAGGGCTTATTTTGTTGTGCTGGAGGGGAAGGAGAAGAAAGACCCGTATATAATATTTACTAATATTTACTTAAAAAAAAAAAAAAATAATATATATATAAACCCATTTTTGAGATTTCTTTCTCAAAAAAAAAAGACCACCACAATTTCCCCTCTTTCAGACCACTCTTAACCATACAAATTACAAACATAGAGGTCTAATTTCTCTCTACTGGTTGCTGGACAAAGGTACGTGAAGTTCTTCGTTACTGACTTTCAGCCCAGTTTTGGTAATACTTTGTTCTTTTCAGTTATATTTTCGTGTTCTTTTGTGTGTTGTACATGCATACTTCTTGAGGAAATATAGTTCCTGAAGGTGGTAGTTGTATTGGGATTAAACAAGCATAAGATTATGTGTCCAACGTCAAGGGTTTTATTCAGCTGGAAGTTAGGTGATTTCATGCAGGCTGGTTCATAGAATTTTGGATTGGAGAAAGATGAGTTTGAGTCATAAGGGTCTTCTCTTTTCTTTTTGGAAATTTGCTGTATGTTAGATTTTGAAATAGCATGCTTTGGAATCGGGTATAGATGAAGATTTAGGAAAGAAGAATGTTGAAACTACTGAATTATATTTGGATTGCCATTGCTTTCTTAGTTCTGATATTCCCCGGTTTTGATTTTGACTTATTGGCTTGGTTTTTGTTCTTTTTTAATCTTCAAAATGGAGCTTTTGCATTCTGCTTGTGATTCAAAGTGAAAATTATAGCTGCTGGTCTAGTAATCATTTTACTGTTGAAGGTAGCATATGTTGTCCCAACATAAAGAATTGGGAAAATTCAATTGCAGTTATTTTTCTTGCCTAATTAGTGAGATACTGCGTGTGTCAACTGTTAAAGAGGTTGTCTAGGTAAGAACTATGTGGTACCGACCTATTAAACGTGTTTGTTCATTGCCAAACTTGTAGGTCCCGAAACTATATGCATATTTTGTACTAATAAGAAAGGGGAAGAACTGATAGCTAACTCGGGGGCACCTGACCAGAATAGAAGGTTGGTTTTTTTTTTTTTTTCCGTTAGTATCTGCCTAATACACTTCATGGTAGATCCCATAATAGATTAAATTGGCATTTGATGATTAAGATTCAAATCAAATTCTCATGTCCAAAATAGTCTTCCTTGGAAAGGTAAAACTCTCTTCCCATTTTAATAGTGTAATACCACAGAAATTTAGGTATTGCTTCATTGAATTTTACATATGTGGTTCAGTTATCATGTACTTGGTTTTAGGAAAATACTCAGCATTCTGAATCTGAACCCACATAAAGTTTGAAGGAGGACAAATGAAATTAAATTCTTATGATTGAAAAACTTCCAGTAAGCTTGATCTTCTACAGAATTCAGCATATGATGCTTTGCTTGTCGTAACGTTCCTCTTTCCATAGTAGAGGTATTATTCGATAAATATGAAAGAAGCAAATTTTGGTGCAGACATGATGAAGAAAGTGTCGGGAGAACTCATGGAAATTTCTGTTTAAAAGTCTTGCATGTAGCAGTCCATTTGACATACCATTTTGCATTTTGACAGATAGAACTTTGATTTTTTCTGCAAGATTGAGTTTCCAGATTTGTGGCATAGAAGAAAACCAAATATGGATTTTGTTATGTTCTCTTCAACATAGTTTCTCACTTATGGTAGTAGTTCTTTGAGATAGGATCACTTCCTACTAATTTGGTTCTATTTTTTGCAATTATACGTTTCAGCTATGACAAGTATATTGGCAAGCAAAACATGTATCTGGTCTCCGGGGGATCAGGAGTATGTTTCCAGGGGTAGAAGTTGCCGAGTTTCTAGCCTGAAGTACTCAGGTCCGGAATCTGCTTCCAGAGAACTATTTTCTTCTAAACTACAGCTCCTTACAAGTGGAAGCCATCATTCTGCTAGAAAGTTTGGGCCAATTTTTTCTGGCACACTTGATGGTGACATGGAGCCAGATGACGCCACTGAGGGAGAGAACAATGATGAATCTACCAAAAATGAACCTGAAGCTGTATGTTTCATTACCCCATTCCAAAGCATAACCACTTTTCATTCACTCTTTTATTGAATGTACAAGACAATATGGGTCTTTAGTTGTTATACTGTAATAATATATTTCCTTTTCTGCTAGTTAGGAACTAGATAAAGTTTCTTTTCTTTTTTTCTGGCATGTCCCTTTATTTTCTCCTTTACTTGCACATAACAATAAGTCTGGTAAAGTTGTCCTTCTAATGTATTCACGTAATACACAGTTTACAGGATCCTCTATGGTTGCTTGTTGAGTTTGTCTGCAGCCAGAACACCAGTAAAGAGAGGCTGCCTTCATGAGAATGCCTAGTTGACCTAATTTTTGGTTATGAAATTTTTCAGTGTTTTTCTTGTTTCCATTCTTTCGGTAGAAGATAACTGTTTTATAGTCACTGTGTTCGAGCAGTGTTAGATATATGAACGCGTAGAAACGTTCCTTGGTTGTTTTGTTCTACTTCATTAACATTTTACGAGTCCTTAATTGGAGAAGTTGCTTGCTCTGAGTCTACCTGCACTGAAGTAAACAGTCATTACTTTTCTATCTATACATTTTTGTATGTGTTGTGCGCATTCTTGCTTGTGCTTAGTTCCACTACCATATAACATCCGTATTATTATATTTTTAAGGCCAAATTGCTTTTTTGGTCCCGGGGTAGTTGCGCATTTGGTCCCAAATAATAGTACTACTGCACTATTGGTCTCTTCACATTTTTTTATTAGCATTTTTAGTCTTTTTTTTTACGAAAAAGTTCTGAAGATAACGGATTAACTCATTTGATCACTAGTCAAACCTAATTTTTTTCTTCAAATTGTTTTGTACCATTATGTTTTCAACCAATTTTATGATCCGGATTCTCATGAATGTTCAACTCATTTAGGATTTCGGCCGTCATTTTGGATTGTGAGTCATCTAAATGAGTTGAACATTGATGAGGAACCGAATCATAAAATGGATTGAAAACATCATGGTGCAAATCATTTTGAAGAAAAAATTAGATTTGACTAGTGATCAGATGATTTAATCCGTTATCTTCTATACTTTTTCTTAAAAAAGGACTAAAATGTTAATAAAAAAATGTTAAGGGACCAATAGTACAGTCATACTATTATTTAAGACCAAAAGCGTAACTACCCCTATTAAGAGGGACCAAAAAAAGCAATTTGGCCTATTTTTAATATATGTGTGTGCTAGTATATGTATGTAAGTTGACTGGCCTGTTCTGAACTAACTTAGGCTTTTTGTTTGCCCAGGTGAATAGTGAGATTCTTAGGGAAAAACTTGAAAGAATTGTTGGAAGAGATGACTCTACTTTCAGTGGGATAGACTTGGCTACTCTTATACGAAACAAATTTGGGAGGTCCTATGATGTTCAATTGATAAAAAAGGTACTTAATCCATATTTTTGTTTCCCAAAATTATCACCTCTTGACTTTTTTTTATGGCTTAAAACTGACTAATGAAAACATTAACAAAGTTTTACAAACTCCTATATATTTAATCTTCTGGGCCTGCGTTGAGCTATAAAGTTATAATTCTGATGGTAAGATATGCTTGTGTGCTCCTGCATAACAAGGAATGATAATTTCTGACTGAATTACTAATATGACTACATGCTTACACCCTGTGGTGATGGTGGCTTGATACTTCACCTTTAGAGGGACAGCCAAGCTTATGTGACTTCTGGTGGTTAGCCTGACCATAGTGGTGCATTACTTGAATGCTCTGGAGGTACATTTTGAAAAGAGGACTCAGACCTCCATGCTCTTAGCACGATCTATTGGCAAGCTACCACATTTCAGTTTGGAACCCTTTTTTTTTTTGGTTTTTTAAAGAGGATCTACATATGTTCCCATACTCTCTCATGTGACTGGAACTCAGGGCTTATTGGTTCTAAGCGGGGAGTGCCAACCACTAGGCTACAACCCTCTTGTCCAGTTCGGAACTAATTACAGTAGCTCCATGCTGTTTTGGGTCAAGTGACTTTAGTTCCTTCTGAATATAAAAATATAATAATTCCATTTAGCCTCTCCAGTAAAGTTTGTTACCTAATACGGTTTGGGGTTTTGGGCTTTAGCTGTTCACTCTAATTCCATAAAACTCTGGAACAAGTTTCCTTCCATAGAATGCTTACTTTAGAATAAGAAAGAAGTGATTTTTCTTCCTATTCTTTTCTTGATTAGTGTGGAGAGTTGGAGGGGTACATGTTATCAACTATTAGGATAGCTATAAATGGGCTGCTGGATTATTATTAGTCGGTTTAATGCTTCAGATTCCACCAAGTAGTTGTTAACCTTTGTTCTTAACTGGCGTATGGCTACAAATTGTAAATGAATGTATATTCACTTATTAGATATTTTTTGCATCTCGGTGGGAGACTAGGGAATCGCTTAAACCTGTTGAGATCCAATTTGGGAGAATTTTTGGCTACGGTCGTGCTAAATGTGATCTCAACTGTTCTCTTAGACCTTACTAAATAATCCTGAAGAACCAGTTGATGATTTGTTATTAGTTTGTTTTACACAGTACTCACTTTCATAAATTAGATTTCTTATGTGTCAATTTCTGTTGATATGCAATCAGCTTTTCAATAGAAATGAGATACTTAAATGTTTAGCAACCATCTTCGGTGCTTTTTGATTATGACAATGTTCAGGCCACTGTGCCCACATATTTTGTTTCACTTTTACCGTAACCTTAAACATTTACATCTTCTGGTACTTCATGTTTCTCTCTGCAAACTCTGAATGCTGCAATTCAGTGGAACCTTAATCCATACATTCGATTTGCTCTACAGGAGTTCATGGGAAGGAACCTCCTTGCCCTAAATGTTATGTGGAAATACATGGAGCAGGTTAGCTCACCTCTCTATCTTGCATGTGTTTCTTCTTTGAATAGTGGTGTTCCGCCTTCCCAAAATTATGTCATCTATCTGAACTAAAAATAATGATGATATGCCAAGTTGACTGATCTGTAATCTTGTTGGCATCTCCCAGATATTTATTTTGACCACAGTAATTGATGCCAATTGGGCTCAATATCAGTCACTTCACATATCATTGCCCAAGCTAAAAACATGTTAACTGTGTAATTATGCTTGAGAGGTTTTCCAGTTTGGAATTTGGTACGTGTTTCCTTGAAACTTAGCAGTTGGAAGAATTACATTAGACAAAAGCAATGGTTGGTACATTGCACGTTTACAGATCCTCTATACTTGTCAAAACTCCAACCCGAGTGAAATTTAAATCAGACTCTGAATCCCTGCCAAACTAGTCTCTAAAGTTGCTTTTTGTTGTGTTTGAGTTTACTGTGTAAGGTACTTATGTCATTCTTGGTTTCGGACCAGAATCAGTGTTGGTTTCCATCTGGTATTAAATATTTGTTTTTGAAGGTAGTTTATTGTTTTCAGTCTGAAGCTTGCTCAGTGATTTTCTCAGAGATCTTTTCCTCTAACTGAAGAA
Source organism: Knoxia roxburghii (assembly GCA_030378225.1). NCBI lineage: Eukaryota > Viridiplantae > Streptophyta > Magnoliopsida > Gentianales > Rubiaceae > Knoxia > Knoxia roxburghii. Next base: position 12,996,615 of record CM059422.1, on the reverse strand, counting down.
GAGTACATATTGAGGCTTGATGACGTGGCAAATACATTAAGATGCTGGGGAGCTGTATCCCATGTCCGGAACAGCCTTGAAAAGTTGAGGGAAAAAGAGAGACCTCGAATAGGGAAGGTAAAATCTATAACTGCAGCACACCATTCTGTTCAAAAAGAGAGACCAAAAAAAAAATGACTTGAATCCTTTGAATCTGAAGCCTAATCTTGAATCAATTCATGCACGTCTTGGCACAGTTCCAAATATTTTGTTGTATTCTCTTCCTTGTGTAGATATTTATTTTCTTATGCAGACTTTACAGTGTTGATAATTCAGCATTTTTTTCCTTTTGAACCACCCATTCATCTCTGAATCATGAACTATGGGTCCTGTCTGCCTTATTGGTTAGCTTCGCCTTTTGTTAATTTAGACTCTTATTAAGCAAATTCGAGAAACCCTTTTGGTCTTCAGTTTTCTCAAAAGAGCAACCTTTTTGAGCTTTTTAATTTTTTTCTGGCTCTCCCTGAAGCCCAGCTTCACCCTCAGCTATGATGCTTCCCTGCCTCTTCTCAAAGCATGATATTCCTGTTTGATTCCAAACTCCTCTACCATTGCATCACAACTATCAGACCTTCCAACCTTTGTGTTCTTTATATTTTTACTTCAATATCCCATCAACTTCCCATCAACTTCTTTCTCTTAACGTGCTCTCTTGAAAGCAGATATTTACTGGAATGGTTACCCTCCAACTCTCGCCCACAAACGTGTTTACTTACTGGACAAAAACAACTGTGACCTTTCTTTTCCCAAAAATTCATCAACTATGCATTAAAAATCCCTTCTAAGTCCTTCTCTTTACAGCTTCACATGAGCCCAATAGATGATAAGGAGATGAATAATGTTGATCCTGCATGTATTGAGGCCAAAGTGATAACCTAGGCTTCTGATATCTGAAGTCTTGAAGTGTTAGCCTTTGTTTTTTACATTTGAAACGTGAACTCTACAATTACTTCTGTTTTGGTTGAGCTTGACATGGATTATGAATTATGGTTTACAGTGAAAAGTGAGTTTTGTATTCCAAATGCCCCTAAGATTAACTTCAACTGTGGAATTTCGAAAACAGACACAAGGACCAAAAGTTGAGAAATAGTTTAGTAGTTTGACAGAAGTGTGAATACAAATTTCATATGTTGGCCTCCAAAAGTATACACACATGCAGCTTGATCATTATCAAGTTGTATAAGAAATGATACTTCCATCCTTGCAATGGAACTGTAGTCAGGGCTTGATCTACTTGTTCATTTTGTCCATGTGTCTGTTTACTCTATTGTTATGCAACAGAATTTTACAAAATTGGGATGTATGGTGAAGCCTGGGGTGAATTTATTGTGCATCCAGTTAGCAGCCTAATTTGTGAGTGATGTCAGGAATCGGGGCTTGGTTACTTGTGTCTTCAATTATGGTTTGTATAAGAAATGATGGTGTTGTGTGTTTTTTTCACAGGCTATTAGCATTTTCATTGATATGGATGAGTCTGGAGGGCGTGCAAATGAATGGATTTACAAGTAGATTCCAGTGGAGGAGTATTTGTTTCTGATTTGCTGCAGTATGATAGTACATAGAAAGAAGTGTGAATATTCAGAAGATAAAGCCTTTCCCACGAGAAGTTTTGGTAGAAAATGTTGGTAAATATGTTGCTGCTGCCACCAGCGTTAAGCAAAGAAATTATTTATTTCTTTTCTTCTGCATTATCATCACTAGTTAATATGCGGAAACCTTGTTTACTTTGATGTGCATGTGAGTGGAGCGAAACATGAAGCAAAAAACCCACTCATATCTCTCCCTCTCACCACTCTCCTCTTCTCTTGATCTTGATCTCCTCTTCTGGTTGGAAAATCAATACTATCACCAATATATGGTACAACTAGGAGTACACACTCTTCATAATAATGGTTCAATGAGAGAAAATTATTTAATACAGTGATTTTTCTGAATATCTTAACTAATACTCCCTTATTATTCGTCAAAAATTGAATTGCATCCCACTATTGTCTTCCACATCTTTTTATGTTTCTCTCTAGCTAAATTGAGCAGAACCCACTTGACAATCCCCTGGTGGGCTAGGAGATCAAGTTTTCCTAGTAATTATGCTTCATTCTTTCATGTATGGCTTTTGGTTTGGAGAGGGGAGAGGGAGGGGGTGAGATTAACAAGCCCACACAAGTGAAAGATATTTTGTTAATTGGAACAATAACTAAGTAAAAGATAGTGAAAGACTATTTTGCCTCCCTTATTTTGTTATTTCGTGTCCCTTTTATACTTAAATTATTCCTGACAAATTAAGAAATACCAACCATAATATTTAAATATAGTATTTAAATATAAAATATAATAATATATTAAATTACTTAACTACCCTTAGTTAATTTATTAAAAATACCAAAAAAATTTTATTTATAGTTCCGCTCATCTATGCTACTTTCATCATAATTTTTATAATTTTTTTGTAGATTAAAAAAGGGACTTATAAAATTTTTCGTAAATTAATTAAGGGCAGTTAGGTAATAATAGGAAGAGCGGAAGATAAACATTCTCCGTTTGAAAAAACTTAATCTGAAGTCTGAAGTCTGAATTCTGAAGTCTGAATCCATTAAGTTATCTTTGTTTGATAAAATTAGAAAATATGTTTGAATCTGAAGTTTGAATTATGAAGTCTGTTCAGCAATAAGTGATTCACCAATTACTTATTTTTAGGCTAACAATTGTACGTGCAATTCAGATCCACTTAATATCTTAAGACTTTGAATTATAGTTATCAAACGCACTTAATTATTAATTACTTAATTAAAAAAGTTATTAATTTATTAAGTTAGAAATAAGTTGAGTTATCAGACGCCCTTAATCAATTAAGTATTTAATCTATTTAGAATAAATACTGAATTAGTTTATCAAACAGACCCTAAGGAGGCGAGAAATAAGAATTAAGGGGGCGATACTTAACAAAATAAAATTTTTTTTTGGAAAAAGGGGGGGTTCAATAACAAAAAAGGGGCGCGATATAACATTACCCTAAAAGATAACAATATTTATTGCTTCACCGTAATTACTTTTTTTTAATTGATTACGCTATTTATTTTTTTTTAAAATACCCTTACTTAATTTGTAAAAGATTTAGAGATTTGATGGATAAATTCAAGGGTAATTTATACAAGTTTACATCCACTCCAAATGTAGTAGTAGCTTTTATTTTAGCCCCCAATTGAATTAGTAGTTTTTTTTTTTTTTAAAACACGCACATTTACTTACCCGAAGGCTATATAAATTTCTTTTTTTTTTCTTTTTTTTCGCGAATTTTTTGTCGTTTTTTACTTCGTCTTTTGCTGTCGTTTTTTGTCTTTGTCTTTTGCTTGGATTCTTTTGCTTCCAATTTTGATTACGGTATGTATTTGATGATGACGATTGATTTATGTTTATGAATTTATTGTTTATCTATTTTTCGTCTTTATTTTTAGCTTAGTTTATTGCCGTTTGTGCTCTATTTTGTCTTTCGATGCAGTTTTTGCTTCGAATTTGATGATAAATGTATTTATTTATGAGTTTGATGCTGTTGATTGATTTATGTGTTCGAATTTGTTGTTTCTACGGTTCTGTTTTTCGTTTTTCTTATTTTTTGAGTTTCGGGTTTTGTTATTCTTCTTCGCGTTTTGTTTTTGATCGAATATTGTTGCTTAACGTCTGTTTTTTTGTTGATAGTGAAAGATTATCTGCCCGGACCCGATCAAAAATTCACTTTCGTGCTATGCATTCCAGAATCAGAACTCTTGACCAGGCCTAAGCTCTAGCACAATCGTTATTCCAATCCTTGCTTGAAATAACATTGTGCAGGATCTTAGCTACTATTTGTTCGATTTGCCACGCAACAATAAATTCCTAATTTAAGCGGAAGTTTAAGAATTACCTCTTGAAAAGTGTACTTAGGTGATCGCTTGTATGACTCAAGACCAGCTCGTACGTTGTGTGGGCAACGAACCAACGAACCAACGATCAGCAAACAACCACAGAGCTCGTCAGAAATCAACCAGTGCCGCCGCCGCCGACCGAGAAACTTTCTCACGCGCCGACCACTTTAACCCACACGCCGCCAGTCGCCAAAAGGAGAACCTTCCGCCGGTTTCTTGGGAAGTGTGCCACCAGAAGCTTGGAAAATTTGACTTTGAGAAAGAAATAAATTCTCTCTTTAGTTTTCTTGTCCTGAAAACTTATGAATTTGTATGTGAATTGCTAATCTCTTGTCTATTTATAGAGTTACAAGAGAGACCCCAAGTTAATTAATTAATTAAATAATTCTATTTCGTTAATTACTTAATTAATCCTTAGGAATAATTAATTAAATAATTAATTCTACTTTATTAATTGACCCACTACATAATTAATCTTACCACTAACTGATAATTATGGCACTACCATCCTACACCAGAATTGCTTTCGGAATAACTAAATTAATTATTCTTTAATCTTCCCACATCAAAGATATAGTGATCGTTAATTTATTAATTTACAGATAAATTAATTAATTAACTTCTTATAATCCGAGATTAGTACCATTCGACCTTTTTACTATACCGGACATAAGTCCACCGGCTGGGTTTATTATAATAAACATAATGACCTCATCTCGGGAGCACCATCACCCCGGACACATCGGTACATGATTTCCTTTCGATAAGCAACAACACACCAAGCAACTAAACACGCGCACCCAACCTACCGAGACTATTGGTCTCAAATGACCTCACTTTTTGGCGGATCAAAGTACACTATGTCTTATCCTCATGCCTGCTCAAGTCAAGGGATTAAGAGATAGATTACTAGGAATGAATAGTCTATTAAATAAGTACAAGACAATTCATCCTAAATGGTCAAGTTCAATATGCCCCGGGCATATCCATATGATATAATTAGTTTAGACAAACCAATTTCTGAATCACATAATAACCTAAACCGATAGTGTGTCCAAAACTATCTCGGTTACGAACCTCATTTATATATTATGTCTTTTAACCAATGATGAGATCTACTGTGTCACACCAGACACCTCATCATCTAATTACATAATATAAATGGACGACATATGTAAAACATATGAACAATTTAACTAAAACATTTAATCGATATATAAAACTGGGAAATAGTTTAATACAAGTAAAGCTTTAGTATTTAAACCCAACAGATATATCGTTCGAGATTGAAGGAATTGCAATAGATGATATAGTTGGTGATATAGTTAATTTCTTTCGCGAAGATGATGCTCCTGAATTGTTTGATTTTGATAAACAGGGAGAATCAATGGTATTTATGTTAGAAAGTAAGTTATGATGTGATATTAGTTATGAATTGATTTGATATTATGTTTGAGTTGATTTAATATTACGTATGTGTTGATTTGATATATTTTCAGTTTATTGTTTTGGATTTATTTGTATTGTGGTATGATATTAGTTTTTAGTTGATGTGATATTAGTTATGAGTTGATCTAATATTACGTTTGGGTTGATTTGATATTAGTTCTAAGTTGATATGATATGTTTTCAGTTTATTGTTATGAATATATCATATGATAGTAGACATCAGATCATCGGACAATAGTTATCCGATCACAAAATAGTAGACATCAGATCACAAACTATAGATATCAGATCAAGAATATAAAAGAAATCATACAATAGAACTAAAACATACTTAACAAGGGGGATCAAATCATGATTATATAGACATCAGACACAAAATAATAGACATCAGATCAACGGACTATAGATATCACATCAAGAATATAAAATAAATAATCTCATAGAACTAAAACATACTTAACAAGGGGGATCAAATCAGGATTATATAGACACCAGATCACAAAATAGTAAACATCAGATCATGGGACAATAGATATCATATCACTAATATATAAAAAATCATACAATAGAACTAAAGCATACTTAACAGGGGGATCAAATCATGATTATACAGACATCAGATCAGAAGACAGTAGACATCAGATCAACTAACTATAGATATCACATCAAGAATATAAAAGAAAATCATACAATAGAACTAAAATATACTTAACATGATATAAAGTCATTGTCTGGCTGATATGATATTACGTTTGTATTGATTTGATATTAATTTTGAGTTGATATGATATGTGTTTTTAGTATTGATATGATACTGTTATGTATTTTATGTTTAAACTAATATGCTATTATTATTTTTTTTTTACAGGTTTGGATGATGAATTTATGCAAACTTTGTGTAAATTAGTGGTTGAAAATGAAGGAGTAACATACAACTTATATAATGATTATGCTTTTATGTTAAGATTTAGTGTGAGGAAAGGTAAAGATTGTAAAAACAAAATTACTGAAATCAGGTATTAGAGAAGATATCTTTGCAGTAGAGAATGAGCTAAATAATGCAAGGAGAATTTGAAGAATATATATACGAAAGTTGATATGCGATCTGGATGTAAAGCTTTTATTGAATTTAAGAAAAGAGAAGATGAGAGTTGCATTGTCCAAAAACACCTCAGGAAACATAACCATGAATTGTGCGCTGTAGCTGAGAGGCAGTTTTTACATTCTCAGAGGAAGTTTGATGATTCCGCATTATAGTATTTTGATGAATTGAAAAGTTCAGGTGTTCATTTAACTGATGGTTATCATATATTGTCCAAAGAGGTTAGTTATGTTTCAGTTTATTTGTTATGAATATATATATATGTAAATGTGATATGGTATCAGAGTTTTGTTGATATGATATTACGTTTGAGTTGATCTGGTATTAGATTTGTGTTGATCTGATATGTGTTTTAGTATTGATATATGTGTATTTTTTAGACTGTAGGGTCATCAAATGTTGGTTATACCATGCGAGATGTATATAATCATTTGGAACAAGAGGAGAGGAGAAAGATTGATGGTTGTGATATTAATGCTTTGATCAATATGTTAAAATAGAGATCTATGGATGAGAAAGATTTTTATTATGATTTTGATTTGGATGAGGAGTCTTCATTATGTAGTGTATTTTGGAGAGATCAGAAGATGAAGGAGGATTATAGTAGATTTGGAGATTTGTTGGTTCATGATACAACTTATCGGACAAACAAATATGACATGATATGTGGACCTTTTGTTGGTATGGACAACTATTGTCGTAATGTTATGTTTGATATAGGTTTCATAAAAAATGAGAAGGTGGTGTCATTCATTTGATTGTTTAGTACATTTTTTAGATCGATGGAGCATAATCAACCAGTGATATTTATGACATACCAGGATTTTTCGATGGCAGTTGCTGTGCGTGTGGTTTTTCCAAATGTTCGTCATTGTCTTTGTGTTTGGCACATTGCAAAGAATGCTCGTAGTAATATACCTAATTTGATGAATCAAGAAGGTTTTTTATATGCGTTTCAATTCTTGTTTAATCAGGTTTCCACAGAAGATGAATTTAATCACTTCTGGAACAGATGCGTGTTTTTTATTTTTAATCATTTTCTGAATTTTATCTATATGTAATGTGATTTGATATCATTATATTGCTGATATGATGTTAGGTTTGAGTTGATATGATATTTACGTTTGAGTTGATATGATATTTACGTTTGAGTTGATATGATATGTCTTTAGTCTACTGATGAATCTATATTGTAATGCGATATGATATTAGTAGTTAGTTGATGTGATATTAGTTATGAATTGATCTGATATTACGTTTGAATTGATTTGATACATTAATATGTTACTACTTGATTCTATATTAGTTGTTAGTTGATGTGATATTAGTTATAATTTGATCTGATATTACATTTGAATTGATTTGATATATTAATCTGTTACTACTTGATTCTATCAGTTTGTTGAAGGATTACAATTGGAAAGGCAACACTTGGTTGAAGAAAGAAGTGGTGCCCTGTATTTAGTAAACTCTATTTTTCTGGAGGGGCAGTTTCTTCTCAAAGATGTGAGACAACCAATCATTCTGTTTCAAATAAGTTGTCTAAAACTTCTACTTTGTGTGAATTCTATTAGCAGTTTCTTGACGTTGTGATTGAGTGGAGAAACAATGGGATTGTAGAAGATTTTAGATGTAGAGGAAGAGTTGACCCTGTTGGAGATTAATTAATGCTTGAACATGCTGTTGAGGTTTATACGATCGAGGTGTTTGTGAGATTTCATGAGTTGTATATGAAGATGTTCTATTAAAATCACTTGCAGACCAGTAGCAATAATGGTGTTTATGAATATCAGGTTTGGTGTACCAAACTTGATTTGTTTCGACACGTTGTTCATTTTGATGAAAATGACTATACCGTGAGTTGCACTTGCAATCTGTTTTCTGAGGCTGGGTTGTTATGCTCGCATGCTCTTCCTGTGCTAAATCTGAATAATTACTCGGTATGTATTTATTGCAACTTTAGAGATTTTTTTTATGTTCTTAGTTATATTTGATTTGATATTATCTTTTCAATGTTTTGATATGGAATCAGGTTAGTGTTGATATAATATACGCATTATATTATCTATATGTAATGTGATGTGATTTCATAGTATCTCTGATATGATATTACGTTTGAGTTGATTTGATATTACGTTTGAGTTGATCTGATATGTTTTTTAGTTTGCTGATATGAATTTATATGTAATGTGATCTGATATTAGTTGCTAGTTGACATGATATTAGTTATTATTTGATCTGATATTACTTTTTTGAGTTGATATGTTATGCATTATATTAGTTTAAGAGGAGTCATTCTTTCATTGAAATGTGGATGATTAACTTTCTAATTTTTATATTGAAAGACTATCTGCCCTGGCCTAGCCAGAAACTCACTTTCGTGCTTCGCATTCCAGAATCAGAATCTCTGGCCAGGCCTAGACGCTAGCACAATCGCTATTCCAACCCTTGCTTGAAACATTGCTCAGGATCTTGGTTTGTACTTATTCGATTTATCAAGCAACAAATAAATTCTTAATTAAAAGCAGAAACATAAGAATTACCTATTGAAGTGTTTACTCAGGTGATTCTCTTGTATGCTTCAAGACTTTGTTCGTATGTTGTGTGGGCAATAGTGTAACGAGCAATTGATCAGCTAATCACCACAATCCACTTGCCGAAAAAATTCTGCAGCTTTTCGCCGCCTGAATTTCAACCGCAACCGCAGCCGCCGCTGCCGGATTTTCCTGCCACCGCCGCCTGCCAGAATTAACCACCGACCGCCGCCTGGGACAGTAACTGGCCGCCTGAGATTATGCTAGAGAGAGAAAAATGTTTTCTCTCTCTAGACTTTCTCTCTCTAGTTTTCTTGTCTTGAAAACTTATGAATTGTATATTGTGTAATAGCTAATCCCTTGTCTATATATAAAGTTACAAGAGACACCCCAAGTTAGTTTAGGATTGACCTTCCTATTGGGTTTCTGTTTCCTTCAATCCTGTTCCTGGATTGATACACATCCAACTAATACAGGGATTCACTTATCCCAATCCAGTTCCTGGTATGATTCACAACCAACTGATACAGGGATTCACTTATCCCCAATCCAGTTCCTGGTATGATTCACAACCAACTGACACAAGGATTAATTAATTACTTAATTAATTAAATCTACCTTTGTCAATAACCCAATACATAATTAATCGTACCACTATCGGATTAATTCCCCACATCAAAGATATAGTACTCGTTAATATATTAATTTACTGATAAATTAATTAATTAACTTCTTTAATTCCGAGACTAGTATCACTCGACCTTTTTACTATACCAGACATAAGTCCACCAGCTGGGTTTAGTATAATAAACATAACGAGCTCATCTCGGGAGCATCATCACCCCGGACGTACCAGTACATGGTTTCCTTTCCACAAGCAACAACACACGCGCACCCAACCTGCCGAGACTATTGGCCACAATTGACCTCACCCATTGGCAGATCAAAGTACAGTATGTCTAATCCTCATGCCCGTTCAAGTCCAGGGATTAAGAGATAGAATACTAAGAACGATTTGTCTATTAAATCAGTATAAGACAAATCATTATAAATGGTCAAGTTCAATACGCCCCGGGCATATCTATATGATTCAATTAGTTAAGACAAACCAATTATCCGAATCACATAATAACCTAAACCGACAGTTTGTCCAAAGCTGTCTCGGTTACGAACCTCATTTATATATTATGTCTTTTAACCAATGATGAGATCTACTGTGTCACATAAGACACCTCATCATCTAACTACATAATATAAATGGACAACTAATGCACAACAAAGTATAACCAAAATATAAATCGATATATTAACTGGGAAAATGTACAATATAAGCATAGCTTATATATTCAACTCCAACAATCTCCTACTAATACTTAAGCTGTGCTTTAAGTATACAACTACATTCAACTCCTATACACTCTACTACTATATATCTAAAAAACTGTCATAGCTCATCTAAGTATCTGATTCCCATGCCCTCCACGTGAGCCTCAAAGACTTTTGAAGTTAATGTCTTTGTGAACAGATCTGCAAGGTTATCCTCTGATGCTATCTTAGCCACGACCACGTCTTCACTCTTTACGATATCTCGTATCAGGTGGTATTTGCGCTATATATGTTTACTTGCCTTGTGGGCTCGTGGTTCCTTCGAGTTTGCTACTGCACCACTGTTATCACAATAAACCGTGATAGACTTCTGCAAATCGGGAATCACATCTAAATCCGCTAGGAAGTTCTTGAGCCGCACTGTTTCCTTTGCTGCCTCTGATGCGGTAATGTATTCAGCCTCTATGGTGGAGTCCACCACGCATTTCTGCTTGAAACTCCGCCAAACTATGGCTCCACCTCCTAGAGTAAACACATACCCTGAGGTAGACTTGCTCTTGTCCATGTCGCTGTGGAAATCTGAATCTGTGTAACCTCGGGATACCAGCTCAGGCGCCTGATAGACCAACACTTGATCTCTTGTTCTGCGCAAATACTTGAGAATGCATTTTATTGCCTCCCAATGAGCTTTCCTGGTGTTACTCTGATATCTACTTACAATGCCAATGACATAATAGATATCAGGCCTCGTACATAACATGGCATACATGAGACTTCTTACTGCCGAAGTATAAGGAACTGTCTTCATGGCCTCTATCTCCTTAACAGTCTTGGGAGACTGTTCTTTAGACAGATGCACTCCGTGTCTGAAATGTAGAAAACCTTTCTTGGAGTTCTGTATGTTAAAATGGGCCAAAATCGTATCTAAGTATGAAGCTTGGGAGAGCGTTAACGAATGTTCCCTATGATCTCGAATTATCTTGATCCCAGGGATATGTCCCGCTTCCCCTAAGTCCTTCATATTAAACTGCTTGGACAACCATGCCTTTACGTCTGATAACACTTTCTTGTTATTGCCAATCAATAGAATGTCATCTACATAAAGTACAAGAAACACCACCGAGTTTCCATCACGTCTGCGGTACACACATTGCTCATCCGGACACTGAGAAAATATGTATGACTGGATTACCTCATCAAACTGGATGTTCCAAGATCTGGATGCCTGCTTAAGTCCGTAAATAGACCTCTTAAGCCTGCAAACCTTATGCTCTTGGCCTTTTTCAACGAATCCCTCTGGTTGCTGCATATTGGACTTGACCAATTAGGATGAATTGTCTTGTACTGATTTAATAGACTATTCGATCCTAGTATTCTATCTCTAAATCCTTAGATTTGAGCAGGCATGAGGATTAGACATAGTGTACTTTAATTTGCCAAAGAGTGAGGTCACTTGAGGCCAATAGTCTCGGTGGGTTGGTGCGCGTGTTTTGATTGCTTAGTGTATTGTTACTTGTCAAAAGGAAAACATGTACCAGTGCGTCCGGGGTGATGGTGCTCCCGAGATGAGCTCGTTATGTTTATTGTACTATACACGGGCGGTGGAGTTATGTCCGGTATAGTAAAAAGGTCGAGTGGTACTAGTCTCGGATTATAAGAAGTTAATTAATTAATTAATCAGTAAATTAATAAATTAACGAGTACAATATCTTTGATGTGGGGAGATTAAAGAATAATTAATTTAGTTCTTCTGGCAGCAATTCTGGTGTAGGATGGTAGTGCCATAATTAATCCGTTAGTTATACGATTAATTATGTAGTGGGTAGTTGATAAAGTAGAATTAATTATTTAATTAATTATTCCTAAGGGTTAATTAGTAATTAACAAAGTAGAATTAATTAATTAAGTCTTAAAGTTCAATTGGAATTAGGAAATCCAAGACATTAGGAAATCTATTTGGATTTGGAATCTAATTAGATTTGGTTACTAATTTGATTCGGAAACTAATTAAGAAACCTAAACCCATTAGGATGGCCAATCCTAAACCAATTTGGAGTCTCTCTTGTAACTCTATAAATAGACAAGAGATTAGCAATACACAATTCTTAGTTTTATTATTCAAGAAACTTTGAGAGAGAAATCTTGAGAGAAAAGCTGGAAAGAGAAAAAAATTCTTCTCCCTCTTTGAGCGGCGGCTAGGTGAAAAATCGGTAGCAACCGCGTGACTTTTCTCTGGTGGTGGCGCGTGTACCTCAAGCGCGGTTTTTCTCTCTTCTCACCGGCAGCGCATGTACCTCACACTCAGGCGATTCGGGCAACATCGTTTGGAGTATTTTTCGGCAGGTAGTTTTGTTTTGTTTTGCTGATCATTGGTTCGTTGGTTTGTTGCCCACACAACATACGAGCTGATCTTGAGTTACACAAGCGATCACCTAAATACATGTTTCAAGAGGTAATTCTTAAACTTCCGCTTTAATTATGAATTTATTGTTGTGTGACAAATCGAATAAGTAGAAGCTAAAATCCTACGCAACGGTATTTCAAGCAAGGGTTGGAATAGTAATTGTGCTAGAGTTTAGACCTAGTCAAGAGTTTCGATTCTTGAATGCATAGCACGAAAGTAAATTTTTGTTTGGGCCCGGGCAGATAATCTTTCAATTGGTATCAGAGCTATGGTTTTGGCTTTGTGCTTGTTCGATTTGTTACATTGTTTTGATTGCAGGTGGTTTAGAAATCACGACTGTTATGGTTACGTTTGTATGTTTTAATTAAACCCCGAGACATGTCCGGGTTGTTTTTTTATGAATGTTTGTAATAGTAAAACATGTGCTGGAAGCCGTGTAGGATTAGATTAATTCTATAGTAGGATTTTTTCTATGTAATTGTTGTTTTTATTTTCCTATAAAATTTAGCCTTGTAATTAGGAAAATATGTAATAATGAAAGGGAGCAGAAGACGGAAAACGACAAGGAGTATGGACGGTGACGGCGAGAATTGGCCAGCAGATGTTGCCGGCGATACGCAGCAGCGGCGCCGCGGCAATGCTACTTTGCATCACTGTAGCACAGCGCCGCAAACTGGGTTGCGCGCGGCCCGTTTGGTTTGCGCGAGCGGCCCATTTTCTGAGATTATCGAGATCTAGTTTTTTAAGACTCAATCTATCAAGTGACATGATGGGACATGAGAACAAGGCAGCAGATGGAAGCAATTAAGACCATAGTCAGAAAATTTATTTTACGTATTTATTTCCTATTTTATTATTTTAATTATGTACTTTAAATTTTTGTGTTATATTTTATATGCATGATTTAAAACATGTTGGTTTTATGTTACACATAACTTAGGATTAGTTAATTGCATGTTAAAAATGAAAAAACCCTCATTTGAGAAATCTAAGTGGGAGCGGGTTGGTTAATATTCCCACAGCCTCCATTACGGATTCATATGTGATGTGGGTAGACTTACGCGTTGGCATTATGGCCTTTCTCCATATCGGATGAGTTTAACCATAAGATCACTAGTTTGAATTTCTAAGTAAGATGACTAGAGTAAGTTAAAATTGGAGAAATGAGATCTCCATCTAAGGTGCACTATCCTAAGTAACAAACTTAGAAATCACGTAATGACATACCCTTAGTGTAAGATTTGTAGAATTCCTCCCATCGAGGTTACGCTGATTATTTGTACGACTGAAAGCACTGACTATTAGCTACATTGATCAATAGATCGTTTGGTCAAATAGTGTAGTTAATGAACTTAGTTCATCTCAAACGAATATGGGCTGGCGTAAACGTTCATACTATCGTAGCTTACACAAATCCCAGTGAATGATATGTCGGTGGATTTAATTATTATTTTGAGGGATGTCAATATTTGATGAATTTTTTGTCAAAATTCTTATTTACTGAAACGTTGTCTGTTTATTTATTTATATTTACGATATGACATTTAATTCATTAGCTACAATATTGAAAAACAACAAATTAACTGGTCCAAATTATGTCGATTGGAGTCAAAACTTAGACATTGTCCTAATGGCTGAGCAGTATAAGTACGTGCTCACTGAAGTACGTCCAGATGTGCCCATTGATGAATCTCCTCAAGAAGATAGGGATGTCTATCAAAGGTGGAGGAAGACTGATAAGATGATGCAGTGTTACATTCTGGCCTCTGTGTTGAATGTTCTGCAGCATCAGCTTTATCCTATGATCTCTGCCTTTAACATGATGGCTCACCTGAGAGAGATGTTTGGTCATCAAGGCAGGACAGGAGACAGACGGCCATGAGGAAAATTATGAATACCAAAATGGCTGAAGGCACTTTTGTTAGAGATCATGTGTTTCATATGATCAGTAACATCAATGAGATAGAAGTGTTAGGCGGAGAAATTGACCCTAAAAGTCAGATAGATATCATTCTCCAGAGTTTGCCTCACACTTTTGAGAAGGTTCAGATTAATTACAACATGAATCAAAGAGTTTATACTATTCCCGAGCTTCTAACTGCCTTGGTGTCGCCTGAAGGCATCTTCTAAGAGAAGAAGTAAGCTTTAGTCACAGTTAAGACTTTGAGTTCCTCTTCTGTGCCTAAAGGCAAGAATAAAAAGAAGAAGAAGACTAGTAAAAAGACTGAGAATCATACAGCTAAGTCTGACATCGCAAAGAAGAAAAAGCCTAAAGGCAAATGCTTTAAGTGCAAAAAGACGGGACATTGGAAATCAGATTGTCCAAAGTTCAAAGGTACGATAGTTTCTGCCTTCATTACTGAGACATATTTATTTAGCGGCGATTCCTATAGATACTTGGTGTGTGGATTCAGGCGTTTCTGACCATGTTTGTAATTCTTTGTAGGGGTTCCAGGTAACCCGAAAGCTTAGAGAAGGTGAGCTTGAAGTCTATTTGGGCTACACTACAAGAGTGTCAGTAGAAATAGTATGAGTAGTCTCTATTATTTTTGAAAATAGTAGGCTAGATTTAAATAATTGTCTTTATGTATCGAGTTTTAGAAAGAACTTGATTTCAATTTCTAAACTCTTAGTGGATGGTTATAAGTTTATTTTTTTTGATAGATCTGTTGTTAGAAAAGATAATAAACTTATTTGTTCCAGTTCATTAGTTGATACTCTATTTTTGATAAAATCAAACTCCCCTATTGCACAAAACATGGAGACAAATGGTGCATCATTTAACCAAAATAAGAGAAAAAAACCTTCTGAAATGAGTCAAACCTATCTTTGGCATCTTAGACTAGGTCATATAAATCTTAGCTGGATTCAGAGGTCAGTCAATGATGGACCTTTAAGTTCATTAGAGATTGACAACTATTCAACTTGTGAATCTTGCTTAGAAGGTAAAATAACCAAGAGACCCTTTAAGGCAAAAGGTTATAGAACCAAAGAAGTATTAGAGTTGATTCACTCTGACTTGTGTGGACCAATTTAGGTCCAAGAAAGAGGCAGGTTTGAGTATTTAGTGACTTTCACAGATGATTACTCAAGATACAGATACATTTACTTAATGTGCCATAAGTCTGAAATATCAAAGAGTATCGGGCAGTTGTAGAGAAATATCATGGTAAAAGTATCAAGACACTACAATCAGATCGTAGTGGAGAATACCTATAAGGTGATTTTTGGAATTACCTATCAGAGGTGGGAATTCAATCTTAGTTGTCTGCACCTAGCACACCACAGCAGAATGGTGTAGCAGAAAGAAGAAATAGAACTCTTATGAAAATGGTTAGGTCAATGATGAGTTATAGTGAACTGCCTGATTCGTTTTGGGGATATACCTTAGAAACTGCAGCATACATTCTAAATCTTGTACCATCTAAAACCGTGCCTTCAATCCTTACAAAGTTGTGAAACGGGCACAAAACCAATTTAAGACATCTCAGATTTAGCATGTGCTTAAGGCAGATGCAGCCAAGGTTATATGCAAGAACCGAAGTAATATTGTTTGTAGGATATCCCAGAGGAACGAAAGGTGGTCTGTTCTATAGTCCTAAAGATCAGAAGGTGATAGTTAGTACTAATGCTAGATTTTTAGAAGAGGAATATATTCTAGATCACAAGCCCAAAAGTAAGATCGTACTAGAAGAATTTAGAAAACAATCTGATAATCCTGATGCACAAGCACAAGTAGATACACCACAGAACACTGCACAAGATATCACAGATGATGCCCATACACAGGTGGTGTCTCGTCGTAGTGGGAGGGTTGTGAGATTGACCGAGAGGTTCATTGGCGTGAGAGAAGCCTCAGATTTCATCCCAGGTGTGCTAGAACCTGATCTAGTAAACTACAATGAGGCTCTCTGAGATAAAGATGCAGAATTTTGGCGGAAAGCAATGATATCCGATATAGGGTCGATAAACCACAATCAAGTCTGGGAGCTTGTGGACCTGCCTAATTGTTTCAAACCCATTGGATGTAAGTGTTGGGATTGATTAGGCCTAGTTTTCAAGAACTCACAGTGGAAAAGCCTAATTGATTGTCTTAGTGTTAATTAAATCCTAGATTGAAAGCATTGAATGCTTACCCTCGTAGCATAATCGGTTGCCGCGCCTGGATCCTGATTGATGTTCGTCCGGGATTGATCACCATCAAAGCATTTCCCCAGGAGATGCTCTCTACACTCAAGCACCAGGATTCTCACAGAGAGGTGCTAGCCTTTTTTTTTTCCTTTCCTACCGAGAGAAAAATATTGAGAATACTTTTGGTAAAACTGTTTTTCCATTTTTCCAAAAAAACTTCCACACGTATATGACTCTCATATCCTAGATATATAGAGAATCAGATACTGCAAGTCAGTTAAGATATTTTATTAAATATAAATATATAAAAATGTAAAAGTAATATTAAATTTAATATTACTTTCTACTGACTTGGGTTTTACCAAAACCATGGATCAACCCATTGACCCATGGATCAGGCTGATGGGTGAAGAACCTCAATTGCAATTAGGTCTCTTGATTTATCAACCTATCTCAATTGTTCCTGGGTACTTAATTAACTCTTAATTAATACCACAAAACTTCTCAATAATATCTAATTAAACTATTTAATTAAATACTATTTATCTGAGCATAACAATTATACTTAGTGCAGACAACTCTGTATCATTGAATCCTCTTATGTACGATCCTGTAAGCCCATTCCAAATTGGCAATTGATAATTAATACATAAGTCATTAGTGGTCACTAGCAAGACATAATGACTAACCAATTCAGAACGGAGGGTTTTATGGTGATTCAACACAACCTTCCGAGCATACTACGTACGGTCCTCTACATTGATATCCCGTTTAGCATAAGGCATGGAACCATCATCCTTATTTAGCTAAATGTTTACTTGATTTCCTAGTGACACTGATTCTATTCGAGCAAATGATAACACTTATCATTTCTCGGGCATGGCCATGCATTTCTCAGTTCACTTATCAAGTGGCCAAGATATCATCTCTCACTTAAGAGAGATTTGTAGTCCCATCACTTCACATACATATTTTAGCATGACTCATAGTGTACCCAATCATACCCGTACTTGGCAACCTGTTACGGTCCCATTAGGCGTATGTCAAAGCACACTACAATTCAACTAAGACAATGCAGTGATTTCTGGTCTAAGGATCCTCATACGAGTACTACTCAAAAGAATCACTCATGATCTAAAAGTCCATGGAGTGTTTCTTTTGGCGGATCGATTTCATGAAATTAAATATGCACAAGAATATAATTATCATGAAATTAACTCATCTGATAAATCATCAATCAAACGACAAATGTCTATATAGCCCTTTAATTGTGCATTGCATTCCAAAATCGAAACTCTTGACCTGGCCTAAGCACTAGTGCAATTATTATTCTAATACTTGCTTGAAACATCATTGCACAGGATCTTAGTTTTACTTTATTTGATTTGTCACGCAACAATAAAATTCTTAATTAAAATGGAAGTATAAGAACTACCTCTTGAAGCGTGTACTTAGGTGACTCAAGACCAGCTCGTACGTTGTGTGGGCAACGAACCAACGAACCAATTGATCAGCAATAAAAACAACACAAAAGAAACCCGCCGGAAAACACCAGCAACTTGCCGTCGCTGTAAACCCGGAGCTGCCGACATCGCCCCTGAAGACACGCGTTATTCAAGGAGATTGAGTGATTTTGACACCGTGCGATTCACGCGCCACCACAGCCCTTAACCGCCACCGACTTCGGGAGAAAATCAACTGCGAGAAAAAATTCTTTGAATTCTCTCTCTAGATTTTCTCTCCCTAAATTTCTTGAATTATGAAACTATGAAATTGTGTATTGTGTATTGCCAATCTCTTGTCTATTTATAGAGTTACAAGAGAGACCTCAAGTTGGTTTAGGATTGGTCTTCCTATTGGGTTTTGGTTTCTTAATTAGTTTCCAAGTCCAATAAGTTTCCAAATCTAATTAGATACCAAATCCAATTAGATTTCTTAATATCTTGAATTTCCTAATTCCAATTGAACTTTAAGACTTAATTAATTGATTAAATAATTTCACTTTATTAATTTACTAATCAACCCTTAGGAATAATTAATTAAATAATTAATTCTACGTTATCAATTAAACCAATACATAATTAATCGTACCACTAACAGATTAATTATGGCACTACCATCCTACACCAGAATTGCTTCCGGAACAACTAAATTAATTATTCTTTAATCTCCCCACGTCAAAGATATAGTGCTCGTTAATTTATTAATTTACTGATAAATTAATTAATTAACTTATTATAATATGATATTAGTACCACTCGACCTTTTTACTATACCAGACATAAGTCCACCGGCCGGGTTTAGTATAATAAACATTTCAAGCTCATATCGGGAGCATCATCACCCCGGACGCATCGGTATATGGTTTTCTTTCGACAAGTAATAGCACACCAAGCAATCAAACACGCGCACCCAACCTACCGAGACTATTGGTCTCAAGTGACCTCACTCTTTGGCAGATTAAATTACATTATGTCTAATCCTCATGTCTGCTCAAATCTATTGATTTAGAGATAGAATACTAGGATTGAATAGTCTATTAAATCAGTATAAGACAATTCAATCCAAAATGGTCATGCTCAATATGCCCCAGGCATATCTATATGATTCAATTAGTTTAGACAAACCAATTTGATAATCACATAATAACTTAAACTGACAGTGTGTCCAAAACTGTCTCAGTCACAAACCTTATTTATATATTATATCTTTTAACCAATGATGAGATATACTGTGTCACACCAGACATCTCATCATTTAATCACATAATATAAATAGACAACATATATAAAACATAAACACAATTTAACTAAAACATTTAATCGATATATAAAACTGGGAAATAGTTTTAATATAAGCAAAGTTTTAGTATTCAAAACCAACAATCTCCCACTAATACTTAAGTTGTGCTTCAAGTATAAAACTGCATTAATCTACATCTACACTTATAACTAGAAAAATATTCAAGGCTCAGCCAAGTATCTAATTCCCATGCCCTCGACATGAGTTTCAAAGACTTTCGCAGTCAGTGTCTTCGTAAATGGATCTGAAAGGTTATCTTCTGATGCTATCTTTGTCACGACCACGTCTTCCCTATTAACGATATCTCGTATCAGGTGGTACTTGCGCTGTATATGCTTACTCGCCTTGTGGGCTCGTGATTCCTTCGAGTTTGCTACTATACCATTGTTGTCACAATACAATGTGATCAACTTTTGCAAATTAGGAATCATGTCTAAGTCCACTAAGAAGTTCTCGAGCCACATTGCTTCTTTCGCTTTGATGCTGCAACGTAATCAGCCTTTATGGTAGAGTCTGCCATGCATTTTTGCTTGACACCCCGCTAAACTATGGCTCCACCTCCCAAAGTTAACACATAACCTAAAGTAGACTTACTTTTTTCCCTATTGCATTGGAAATTTGAATCTGTGTAACCATGGGGCATAAGCTCATGCGCCTGATAGACCAAGAATCGGTCTCTCGTTCTACGAAAATACTTGAGAATAGATTTTATAGCCTCTAATGAGCTTTTTTGGGGTTATTTTGATATCCACTTACCATACCAACAACATAGCAAATATCAGGCCTCGTACACAATATTGCATACATGAGACTTCCTACTGCAGAAGCATAAGGAACTGTCTTCATGGCTTCTATCTCCATAATAGTCTTTGGATACTGCTCTTTAGATAGGTGCAGGTTATGTCTGAAAGGTAGAAAAACTTTTTTGGAGTTCTGCATGTTGAAACGATCCGAAATTGTATCTATGTATGAAACCTGAGATAACGTCAGTTAACGTTTCCTACGATCTCAAATAATCTTGATCCCAAGGATATGTCCCGCTTCTCCTAAATATTTCATATCAAATTGCTTGGACAGTCATGTTTTTACGTCTAATAACACTTTCTTATTGTTGCGAATAAGTAGAATGCCATCTACGTAAAGCACAAAAAACACCATCGCATTTCCATCACGTCTGAGGTACACACATTGTTCATCCGGGCACTGAGTAAATTCGTATGATTGGATTACCTCATCAAATTGGATGTTCCAAAATCTGGATGCTTGCTTAAGTCTATAAATAGACCTCTTGAGCTTGCAAACTTTATGCTCTTGGCCTTTTTCAATGAATCCATCTGGTTGCTGCATGAAGATGGTTTCTTTAAGACTTCCATTAAGGAAAGCTGTTTGACATCCATCTACCAAATCTCATAATCTAAATGAGCTGCTATGGCCAAGAGAATCAAGATCGACTTAAGCATAGCTACCGGGAAGTAGGTTTCCTCATAATCAATTTAATCTTTTTGAGTATATCTCTTTGCCACAAGCCTAGCTTTAAAGGTTTCAACCTCTCCATCGGGTCCTCTCTTGTATTTATAGACCCACTTGCATCCAATGGGTTTGAAACCATTAGGCAGGTCCACAAGCTCCCAGACTTGATTTTGGTTCATCGACTCCATCTTGGATATTATTGATTTTTGCTAAAATTCTGCATCTTTATCTCGGAGAGCTTCATTGTAGTTTATGGGGTTGGGTTCTGCATGCCTGGGACTAGGTCTGAGGCCTCTCCCACGCTAATGAACCTGTCGGTTTGTCTCACAACCCTCTCACTATGACGAGACACCACCTGTGTATGCGCATCATTTGTGATATCTTGTGCAGTGATCTGTGGTGTATCTACTTATGCTGGTGCATCAGGATTATCAGATTGTTTTCTAAGTTCCTCTAGTACGATCTTACTTTTGGGCTTGTGATCTAGAATGTAGTATTTTTCTGAAAATCTGGCGTTAGTACTAACTATCACCTTATGATCTTTAGGACTATAGAATATACCACTTTTCGTTCCTCTAGGGTATCCTACAAATAACATTACTTATGTTCTTGCATCTAATTTAGCCGCATTAGCTTTAAGCACATGTACTGGACAACCCCAGATTCTGAGATGTCTTAAACTGGGCTTGCGCCTGTTCCAAACCTCTGTAGGGGTTGAAGGCACGGTTTTAGATGGTACAAGATTTAGAATGTATGCTGCAGTTTCTAAGGCATATCTCTAAAATGAATCAGGCAATTCATTATAACTCATCATTGACCTAACCATTTCTATAAGAGTTATATTTTTTCTTTCTGCTAAACCATTCTGTTGTGGTGTGCTAGGTGCAGACAACTGAGATTGAATTCCCACTTCTGAATGGTAATTTTGAAAATCACCTGACAGGTATTCACCACCACTATCTGATCGTAGTATCTTGATACTTTTACCATGATGTTTCTTCACATCTGCCGATACTCGTTGAATTTACTAAAGCATTCGGACTTGTGGAGCATTAAGTAAATGTATCCGTACCTTGAGTAATCATCTGTGAAAGTCACAAAATACTCAAACCCGCCTCTTGCTTAGACCAAAATTGGTTCACACAAGTCAGAGTGAATCAACTCTAATACTTCTTTGGCTCTATATTTTGGTTAAATGATGCGCCATTTATCTCTGTGTTTTGCGCAATAGGGGAGTTTGATTTTATCAAAAATAGATTATCTACTAATGAACCAGAACAAATAAGTTTATTACTTTTTATAATAACAACAGATCTATCAGAAAAATAAATTTATAACCATCTACTAAGAGTTTAGAAACTAAAGTCAAGTTCTTTCTAAAACTCGGTACATAAAGACTATTCTTTAAATCTAGTCTAGTATTTTCGAAAATAAGACTAACTACTCCCACTGCTTCTACTGACATTCTTATAGTGTCACCCAAGTTGACTTCAAGCTCACCATTTCTAAGCTTCTGGGTTACCTGGAACTCCTGTAAAGAATTACAAACATAGTCAGTGGCGCTTGAATCCACACACCAAGTATATGTGTGAATCACTACTAAACATGTCTCAGTAATGAAGGCAGAAACAGTTGTACCTTTGAGCTTTGGACAATCTTATTTCCAATGTCCTGTCTTCCCGCACTTAAAGTATTTGCCTTTACGCTTATTCTTCTTTGCGATGTCAGGCTTAGGCACATAATTATCAACCTTTTTTTTGGTCTTCTTCTTCTTCTTCTTATTCTTGCCTTTAGGCGCAGAAGAAGAATTTGAAGCCTTGACTGTGACTAAAGCTTGCTTCTTTTCTTGAAAGATGCCTTCAGCCGACACCAATGCAATTAAGAGCTTGGGAAGAGTATAAACATTTGATTCATATTGTAGTTCACCAGAAACTGCTTAAAACTCTGGAGAATGATATCAACCTGACTTTCAGGATCAATCTCACCTCCTAACACCTCTATCTCATTGATGTTACTAATTATGTGAAGCACGTGATCTCTCACTGAGGTGTCTTCAGCCATTTTGGTATTCATTATCTTCCTCATGCTTGATTGCCTTGCTGTCCTGCCTTGATGACCAAACATTTCCCTCAGGTGAGCCATCATGTTAAAGGCAGAGATTATAGGATGAAGTTGATGTTGCACAACATTTGACACAGAAGCCAGAATATAACACCACGTCATCTCATCAGCCTTCCTCCACCTTTGATAGCTTCCCTATCTACTTGAGGTGTTTCATCAGTGGCCGTATCTAGACATACTTCAGTGAGCACAAACTTATACTGCTCAGCCTTTAGGACAATGTCCAAGTTGCGACTCCAATCGACATAATTTGGACCAGTTAATTTGTTATCTTTCAATATTGTAGTTAATGGATTAAAAGCCATATCAAAAACTTTTGAATAAATAAACAGACAATGTTTTAGAAATAATGCAAGAATTCAAAAATTCACAAATCAATTATTGACATCCCTCAAAATAATAATTAAATTCACTGACATTGTATTCACCAAAATTTGCGTAAGTTATGATAGTGTGAACGTTTACATTAGCCCATATTCATTTCAGAAGAACAAAGTTCAATTACTACACCATTTGACCAAACGATTTATTGATCAATGTAGCTAATAGTCAGTGCTTTCAGCCGTACAAATAACCAGCGTAACTCGATGGGATGAATACTACAAATCGTATACTAAGTGTATGCCATTACGTGACTTCTAAGTTTGTTACCTAAGATAGTGCGCCTCAGATGGAGAGGGTTTCATATTTCTCCAATTTTAACTTACTCTAGTCATCTTACTTAGAAATTCAAACTAGTGATCTTATGGTTAAACTCATCCGAAATGAATGAATGGTCTAATGCCAATGCACAAGTAAAATGCATTCTCAAGTATTTGTGTAGAATGAGAGACCAAGTCTTGGTCTATCAGGTGCATGAGCTTGTGCCCTGAGATTACACAGATTCAGATTTCCAAGGTGATAGGGACAAGAGCAAGTTTACCTCTGGGTATGTGTTTACTTTGGGAGGTGGAGCCATAGTTTGGTAGAGTTTCAAGCAGAAATACGTGGCAGACTCTACCATGGAGGCTGAGTACATTGCAGCATCAAAGGCAGCTAAAGAAGCAGTGTGGCTCAAGAATTTCCTAGTGGACTTAGATGTGATTCTTGGTTTGCAAAAGTCGATCATAGTGTACTGAGACAACAACAGTACAATAGCAAACTCGAAGGAACCACAAGCCCACAAGGCGAGTAAGCATATACAGTGCAAGTACCACCCGATACGAGATATCGTTAAGAGGGAAGACATGGTCATGGCAAAGATAGCAACAGAAGATAACCTTGCAGATCCATTCATGAAAATGCTGACTTCGAAAGTCTTTAAAGCTCACATGGAGGGCATGGGGATTACATACTTAGCTGAGCCTTGACTGTTTTTCTAGTTACTGTTGTCGTTGTAAGATTAATGTAGTTTTATACTTAAAGCACAACTTAAGTATTAGTGGGAGATTGTGGTTTTGTATACTAAAGCTTTTCTTGTATTGAACTATTTACCAGCTTGTATATAGCGATTAAATATTTTAGTTAAATTATTTTACATATGTTGTCCATTTATATTATGTAATTAGATGATGAGGTGTCTGATATGACATAGTAGATCTCATCATTGGTTAAAAGATATAATATATAAATGAGGTTCGTAACTGAGAAAGTTTTGGACACACTGTTTGTTTAAGTTATTATGTGATTCAGAAATTGGTTTGTCCAAACTAATTGAATCATATAGTTATGCCCGGGGCATATTGACCATGACCAATTAGGATGAATTGTCTTGTACTGATTTAATAGACTATTCGATCCTAGTATTCTATCTCTAAATCCCTAGATTTGAGCAGGCATGAGGATTAGACATAGTGTACTTTAATCTGCCAAAGA
This sequence comes from Knoxia roxburghii, assembly GCA_030378225.1. Lineage (NCBI taxonomy): Eukaryota > Viridiplantae > Streptophyta > Magnoliopsida > Gentianales > Rubiaceae > Knoxia > Knoxia roxburghii. The sequence goes on along the minus strand of CM059422.1, from coordinate 12,971,484 downwards.
GTGAGGTCACTTAAGGCCAATATTTTTGGTGGGTTGGGTGCGCGTGTTTTGATTGCATGGTGTGCTGTTACTTGTCATAAGGAAACCATGTACCGGTGCGTTCGAGGTGATGGTGCTCCCGAGATGAGCTCGTTATGTTTATTGTGCTAAACCCGGCCGGTGGACTTATATCCGGTATAGTAAAAAGGTCTAGTGGTACTATTCTCGGATTATAAGAAGTTAATTAATTAATTTATCAGTAAATTAATAAATTAACGAGCACTATATCTTTGATGTGGGAGATTAATGAATAATTAATTTAGTTGTTCCGGAAGTAATTCTGGTGTAGGATGGTAGTGTCATAATTAATCCGTTAGTAGTACGATTAATTATGTAGTGGGTTAATTAATAAAGTAGAATTAATTATTTAATTAATTATTCCTAAGAGTTAATTAGTAATTAACAAAGTGGAATTAATTAATTAATTAATTAAGTCTTATAGTTCAATTGGAATTAAGAAATCCAAGACATTAAGAAATCTATTTAGATTTGGAATCTAATTATATTTGGTTATTAATTGGATTTGGAAACTAATTAAGAAACCTAAACTCATTAGGACGACCAATCCTAAACCAACTTGGGGTCTGTCTTGTAACTCTATAAATAGACAAGAGATTGGCAATACACAATACACAATTCTTAGTTTCATTGTTCAAGAAACTTAGAAAGAGAAATCTTGAGAGAAAAGCTAGAGAGAGAAAAAATTCTTCTCCCTTTTTGAGCTGCGGCTAGGTGAAAAACTGGGCAACAATTGCGTGACTTTTCTCCGATGGTGGCACGTGTACCTCACGCACAGTTGTTCTCTCTCCTCACCGGCGGCACGTGTACATCACATGCAGGCGATCTGGGCAGCAGCGTTTTGAGTATTTTCCGACGAGCAGTTTTGTGGTGTTTTGCTAATCATTGGTTCGTTGGTTCGTTGCCAACACAACATATAAGCTAGTCTTGAGTCTTATAAACGATCACCTAAGTACACGGTTCAAGAGGTAATTCTTAAACTTCCACTTTGATTAAGAATTTATTATTGCGTGACAAATCGAATAAGTAGAAGCTAAGATCTTACACAATGGTATTTCAAGCAAGGGTTGGAATAGTAATTGTGCTATTGCTTAGGCCTGGTTAAGAGTTTCGATTCTGGAATGCATAGCACGAAAGTAAATTTTTGACCGGGCATAGACAGATAATCTTTCACCTATGTTGGTGGCAAAGAAGAAGGTTCGAACATTGTTAAAATTAGAGATCCCAAGAGAAGAATAGAAAAATGTGTTAGAAGCACTCGGCCAAAAAGTGTTATGGAGAAAATGTGGAATAGAACAAGAGGAAAGAAGAAGAAGGCAGCATCATATGCATTGCGTACTAGAGAACAGGTCATATCAATGGGGATTGAAAATTCTGGAGTTGTTGATGGTAATTTTGTCAATCCTGTGGTGGAGAAGTTGTAGTTGATATGATGTATTTAGTTATTTGATATGATTTTCTTTAGGTAGTTGATATGAATTCTTTTAGTTAGTTGTTACAAAACATTAAATGACTTCCTGTTGTTGGGAGAAGTTGTATGTTATATGATTTTTTTAGTGAGTGGATATTATAACATTGACTAGAAGATATCATATCACAATAAAGTAGAGATCAGATTAGTGGACAATATATATCATATCACAACATAAAAGAGACTATATCATAGAACTAAAACATACTTAAGAGCGGGAATCAAATCATGCATTATATAGACATCATATCACAAGACACTAGATATCAGATCAAAGGACTATATATATCAAATCAGAGGATTATAAATATTAGATCAGAGGATTATTGACATCAGATCAAATGACTATAGACATTAGATTAGAGGACTATAGATATTAGATCAGAGGACTTTAGATATCATATCAATATTGCGATATGATATTAGTTATTAGTTGATATGATATTAGCTATGAATTAATCTGATATTACGTTGGAGTTGATTTGATACATTAATATATTACTACTTGATTCTATATTAGTTGTTAGTTGATGTGATATTAGTTATGATTTGATCTGATATTACATTTGAGTTGATTTGATAGATTAATCTGTTTGGTTAAAGATATCACATCACAACAGAAAAGAGACCATATCATACAACTAACTTTCATATCAATCATAAATGATGATATAGATAATAACTTTCATATCATTAGAATTAAAGTATGAAAATACAAAAATAGACAATTGGAAAATTTGGAACAAAAGACTAATATAAATTTCATAGAATTCAAAAAGTCAACATTGTCATGTACAATCAATCTAAAGATTGAGGATCAAGTATTTTTTACACTTTTAGACTATAGAACTTCTCAATTTTGGTCTTGACCTCACTTTTCATTGTATTGGTTTGAGAAGTCATTATAGTATAACACACTTGACCCTAAGAATTTGTAGAGCTCTGTTGAGAGCAGCTTTGCTCTTGTTTGCTTCTCTTGTGAGCTATGGATCCCACGTCTGAGTTGTTTGTCATTTGTAGAGTTCCATGTGTCTCATTGTAAAAATGCAATAATCAGTGTGGTTGTCGTTTTCTTGCCAGAAAATTTTGGATACTCCACTTTATACTCTCTGACATCTCCTAAAATTCTTTCTGCTGATGTCTCTCTTACTATCTTAGCAAACTATCACAGCTGCATTAATGTCAAAACAGATATCATATCAGTGTAAAGAAGATATCAAATCAATGTAAAGAAAATATCACATCAGTATAAAGAAGATATCAGATAACAGGAAAGAAGGTATCGGATCACAGGAAAGAAGATATCAAATAAGTGTAAAGAAGATATCAGATCACGGGAAAGAAGATATCGAATCACGAGAAAGAAGATATCAGATCAGTGTAAATAAGATATCATATCACGAGAAAGAAGATATCAGATCAGAAACAGGTACTTACTATGATTTTGGGAATCGTAGTGTACCAACTTTCATCATTTGAAATTTTGTTGTTCAGTATCACTACCCTTCTCGTGGTTACATTGATACACAAAGTAAAGTAATGATCATTTGAAGTACTGGGATGAAGACCTGCTAAATAATAGTAATGAGAAGTTGATATTCATATATTGAATTTAATGAATAGAAGTATTAAAATTACTTACCATTTTTACGTTTAATGTGTCTATGTTTTTGTTGGCTCGTGTGACATCATGTATGAATTGAGTTCTCATGATGTCGAGAATCTTAAGTTTAAGCTCTTAGTGGGGCATTACTAGTTTTGGTTTTATGGGGGGAGGAGGGATGCCTAACTTATTGGCAGTTTCATTTGCTTTATTTGAATTTCTGTATTCGTCCATTGTCGATACAAACTCCAGACGTTGAATTAGTGTATAATCCATCAGTGGAAGCTAAAAAATAATGAATTGAATTCATATCAGATGGAGTAATATTTATATATATTTGTAAATGAATTTCATATCAAAAGAATTAGGGATTCATATCTTGCACAAAATTCTTGAGATATGAACAGCCTTGTTGGATCTTTGTAGTTCATATGTATGATCCATGCATTTAGTACCGAAGTTGTTATCCATTTTGTTGGATGCATGGTCTTGAAGTTCGTTCGGTCCACTGAAATATGTGATGCATCGGAGTAGAGTTGTTTTCTGTATGTGAATATCAAAAGAATGTTAACAAAAGTATGTTAAAATCTTATCACAAGACAGTAGACATCAGATCAGCGGATATAAGATATCATATTACAACAGAAAGGGTTCATATCATACAACTAAAACATACTTAACAGGGGGATGAAATCATGCATTCTATACACATCATATCACAAGACAGTAGATATCAGATCGGAGAACTATAGATATCGGATCAGAGGACTATAGATATCAGATCAATAATATAAAAGAAATCATACATTTAGAAAGGATCAAATTATGAATTATATACACATCATATCAAAAGACAGTAGACATCAGATTAACGGATATAAGATATCAGATCAAAAAGACAAGATTTCATATCAGTGGATAGAATATATGTAAATATACAATAGAGCTTACTCTTCACTGATTCTATTTTTCTTTTTCGCTGTTAGGTAAGCATAATCCGTGAACAGTTTCTTTTTCCTTGAGATCTTCAAGAATGGTTTATGCGTCTTAACCCAAAAATCAGATCTCAAACAGACAGGGAGTTTTCTATCTCTATTTTTTTGAGTTTGGTGTCAAGATGACATATTCCTCGGCATTGTTTGGCTTTTCGTTAATCATGCTGGAAATAGAGTTCATATCGGCGGATATAAGATATCAAATCAGTCAAAAAAAGATATCATATCAGATAGTAACGTGTTTTTACTTATGTTATGAGCTCTGTTATGACTTTATCAGCTTTTGAAGTCTTGTTTACTTTTGAAGACTTATCTACTTTTGAATTGACTGTGGTCAGATTTGTAGCAAGCAGTATTGCATCTTCCATCATTTGTTTAATATCTTCATTATGTGATTCTGTAAAATTTACATAAGCTTTTTCTTTCTCTTTCTCTTTCCTATTGTTTACTTCTTACTGTGTATCTTGTCCTTCATGCATCTCTTTTCCATTTTTCTTTTTTTCTTTCTCCTAATCTTTCCCTTTCTCATTCTGGTTTTTTTCTTTCTCTGTATCTATTTTGTCTTTCTCCTTAACTAACATGTTGTACACCAATTACTTGTTGTTATTCTTCATAAAAACTGTCTTCAGGTGCAGATTGTTCATCTTCTGAGGATGTAAAGAGATTGAATTTTGGCATATCATCTTTTAAGTGTGCAGCTGCGGATGTGTTCTGTATTCTGTTATAATCTTCATGTAGTTTATCCGCAATTTCTGCACATGCTTCATAGAACCTCGCATCTTGTAATGGCATTGGTTCATTTTCTTATGTTGGGAATTTTGAGGATTGACACTCTTTCTGTTACTCAAGAGTTGTATTTTTTTTTCCTCAAGTCACGGATAATCCCCTCCACTATGCTTGTTATTGTTGCAAATGCTGCAACCCCTTTTGGATTGTTTGTTGCCCAAACATTGTGCCATGCTTTGATGAAAGCCATCATGGACTTTGTCAAATCAACCACTGATTTTTTTCATTTCATCAGCATTTTCAAATTCCTGTTGTAGAAGATAATTGTTATATTTAGTTTGTTTCATATTATAATATAGATATCAGATCACAAATATAGACATCATAGTAGCATATAATACATATCAGATCACAACTGTAAAAGAAAGCATACTATAGAACCAAAACATACTTAACAGGAGGATATCAAAGCATGATTATATAGACATTATATCACAAAATTTAGACATCAGATCAGCATATAACACATATCAGATCACAATTGTAAAATAAAGCATACTATAGAACTAAAACATACTTAACAGGGGGATATCAAAGACATAATTATATAGACATCATATCACAAAATAATAGACATCAGATCAGCATATAACACATATTAGATCACAACTATAAAATAAAGCATACTATAGAACTAAAACATACTTAACAGGGGGATATCAAAGCATGATTATATAGACATCATTTCAATTGAAAGTACAGTTTATATCAAACATATTAGGCATACCTTATTCTGTGATGTGGTTGGACCTTCATTTGATTTTGATTTCTTTGATATGCTGGACTTTTTAGAAGAATGTGCATGTTATTTATTTTCCACATGCACCTCGGCTGTAGCCCTTTCTCTTATCCAGCTTTGTCCTTGTCCTCTCTTTTTCTCTTTGAGTTTTGATATTTCAAAGAGTTGCTCCTGACTCCAATTTGTGAAAATTGGTAGTTTTCTGGGAATGTCATTTTGAATTCCATACACAACCTACCAACATAGAATAACTGAAAAATATATGTTAGATGTGAGTTAAAAAATAAAATAGAGTAGATATCAGAGGACAATCATATAAGAGGACTTACAATCAGAAAAAGTCAGTGGTTCGTGGTAGGCTGTTGATGTTGTGCCATCTTTATGGAAATATTTTTCCTGGCATTCAACCAATGCTTTGAAGGTGAAGCTACACCAGTTTAGCTACATGATGTGCTCAAAAGCAACACTAATGAAAACATTCTTTTTGCACACTTAAGGACCACAAATCCTATCGTGTAGTAGAGAAGGGTATTGTATCCACAGGGAACACTTGAACACTTATGTATCTAATTAGAATGCCAATTATGCAAGATGCAGAGATTGAAATTGATTTGATTTGATAAAATGAAAACAAACAAAATTGCAGAAAAATAAATTGATTGGAGTTGGAGCAGTGATTTGATCACCTTTATCGACACATAGTACTTACCCTGTATTAGCCTCACTAATTCTCTACAAACCTTTGCCTCAACAGCTAAGGAGATCTAATTTTCACATCACACAAGGAAACCGCAAATAAGATAATGAATTTACTCAAGATTCAAACTCCAAAAGAGGAAACCGCCAACAAGATAATAAATTCACTCAAGATTCAATCTCCTTAAATGTAATGGCCGAATCGGCAAAAGTCAACCAAGCCAAGATTAATTAGAACCCGTGCCACCAATACACAATAAATCAAAGGAATTCTGATACACTACACAAAAGGAGCATAATCAATACAGGATTCAGCTAGCTCATCGGTGTTAAAATGGTCTGTCACCACGTAGTAGCAAGAGTGTCTAACCAAGCTGAATAAATGAAATACAACGCAGCTCCGACTAGTGCAAATGCACTGATTCCACCTAGGATCGCCAAATCCGGGATCAAACCACCATGAACCGCTTAGAACCTCATGGTTCCAAGCTGATTTTCCATTTCCTGAAGAAACCCTAGCTACCACAAGCACAAACGGAGCAGTCGGCTCTCAAAATGAAAAATGGACAAAGCAAAAGTTACCAACAGGATTTGTCTCTCAACAATTTATACTACTTAACATTCTAGGGTTGCAAATAACTAAAGAAGCATGGGTACATCAGTTTTTTCAACATGCATGTCCATCTGGAATGCTGAATGTATTTCCAGCAAATGACCATTAAGCCCTCATTCACCAACTCAGCACTTTATGACCTTATTTTGGGTGGAAAAGTGGTATAACCAAGTCTTGACATGCACATTATAAGTTTGAAAAGTATACAAGAGTGATCAAAACTCTGTCTAATTTTAATGAACTTTTACAGAGAATGTTATAAAAATTGATGTAACTTAGGGTTACATCACTCCCCCACACTAAATTCTTGCTTGTCCTCAAGCAAGGTCATTAAGAACCAAAGGAAATTTATCTTAGTCAATCACAATTCTAACTCCAGTGTTATAAAGTTTCAAAACATCCCAGTTAAAACAGAGCAAGCAACATACATCCATACCTTAGTTAAATCAGCACATGAGAATTTAGCTATAGATGATCCAATTGGTTGAAGAGTTCAAGTATTTTCACCAGTTAGCCCAAGAGAGCTCCTCTCTTTATAGGTTTTGTGTACTTTTAATGTGACTCTCACACTTGTGATAAATTGATGCAACCATAGGATTGTGACAGAATCACACCCCCACACTAATCTTGGACATGAGGCATTGATCAATAGGTCTTTAGCTGAGGGTGATGGTTAAGGTTAGATAAAATTCAAGACTTGGAAGACTGGAGTTAAAGTCCTTAGCACTTAATCTGATTCCAGTTCATATACATTTACCAAGTTTGGACCTTACTATTCACTGAGGGTACAAGGCTTAGGCATCCCTCACTTCCTCAGAAAGTAGCTTGATTATTTTTTTTTTAAATTCAAAAACTAAAGGTTCAGGGATTGAAGATCCCTCACTTCTTTTTCTTAATTAATTACATTAATGAACTACTTACTGCCTTTAATTTCTAATGGTCCAATAGACTACTCGAATCAGACTTAAGCACCTTGGGGGGAGAAATTTTAATATAAGAGATCATGTACAATATTAAGGAAGAGTAAGTCTACTATTAGGTTCAGCAAGAATGAAACTTAGGCTCAACTGGTTAACCCTAAGGGTCATATCTATTTCGTTAGACAAAACAAGAGAAAGGGGTACTAATGCCTATATCATTTCAACAACTCATGCCCAGATTCAGTAAGCAACATGTATAATATCTCAAATTCTGGATTCTGAATCCAACACAAGTTATACGCACAATGAAATAAGAAGCAAGCACAACAATACTTACCATATGCTCAGATGCTCACTCATAGAAATTATGCTCAATAATTTAAACTAGCAAGTACTACATCAATTGTTTCACAAATAGCATCAATTCATCTAAAGAGATCCATGATATAAGTTGCAAAGTGCTTGCTAAAATATAGATGTTTAGAATTTGGAGAATGATTTATACAAAACACTACTGGAGTCTTCAGAATTTGAAGCATATGATTGATTGAGAAAATTTCAAAATCAGTGGTTCAGAAGGACTTACCTGGGAACAGGCTGAAGGTTTGTTACAATTGAACTCTTTTTTCTTTCTAGAGCAATAATAATGACTTTTGCAGACTGTACCTAATTACCCCTTCATATAAATGTAAATTAACTACCTACTTAGCATTAATATATATACATATATAACTACTAGCTTAGAAAATGCATATTAAGGAGATTGACTAAAGCTTTCCTCCTCATTGAAGGAATCCTCTCCATTATTAGAATCTCAATTAGGTGCAAAATCAGTCAGAATAGCCCTGAAATCTCTTCTTAGTTGTCGAATTTCTGCCCACATGGTAACTATAGCTATTGAAATTGACTGTGGCATGACCAAGATGTCTTGTTCTTCGAAGAAAAGTCCTCTAACCTTACCTTCCTCAGCTATCAACAACCCAGAATCATCACCCAAGATTCCTTTCACTAGTTCGAAACAATTACATCGTTCCACAGCTGCTCCAGCTTGTACAACCAATTTCTAAAGCAGTGTCGAAAAGGGGATGAAATTATCCATATAAGTTCCCCGATATGCTTCATGTTGACGAATAGCTGTGGCAATGAAGTCATAAACAATGCTGCCTATATTCAATTCTTGACCATTGATAAGTAGGATCACAAGCTACAGTTGAAGTTTTTGAACTTCATTGTCTCCATTCCCAGGTGTGGGTGCCAGACTATGTCGTACAAAAGTGTACAGTAACTTAGCTTTACGGCTTAATTCATGAAAAGCAATTTGCTCCTATTGATTTGGGCTTATCGACATGCCCTGCCTTAAAATCCTTCTCAGATGCTTCGGTAACAGGACAAATTCTTCAACTTGATCTTTGGTCCATGCCTCTGAACTGGGATGTTATTCCAAAAAGGCATTGATCACTTCATAGCCAAACTGCATGTGCACTGCTCTCAGCGGAAAAGATCTGAGAGGTCCATTCAGATGGGCTGATGTATATAGCTCCTGAACCATAGTGATGATCACCCTTCTGCAAGTAGGTACCAATTTAGCTAGCCCTTTATGCTCCAAGTAATCTCTGAACAAGCAGTTTTCTACGACTACCACCTGATCCAACCAAGACTTTAGCTTCCACAGTGCTAGGTTGTCATCGAATTATTTCACTCCCTTCCTATACATGCTTGAAAATGCCATTTCTACAAATTTTCCCACCCTCGGGATCACTTCAGTCCGTATCTTCCTTTGGGTTGAACTATTCATTTATCCAGATGTAAGAACTACCGGATACCTTGACATTGAATAATCTCGATTCTTAGGTAAAACATCCACTTTAAAAACGGCTTCTATCGATGCTATAGTCTTCTCAAATTCCCATTCTTGATTTCTCTGCATCTTGTATACTTTTGGGTCCTGCACACTTAATAATCTAAATCAAACACATAAAAGCCATTGTGCTCCCCGACAATAGTGCCAAAAAAATGATGTGCTAAAAAGCAATACTAATAAAAACCTTCTTTTTGCACACTTAAGGACCACAAATCCTATCGTGTAGTAGAGAAGGGTATCGTATCCACAGGGAATACTTGAACAGTTATGTATCTAATTAGAATGCTAATCATGCAAGATGTTGAGAGCAAAACTTATTTGATTTGATAAAATGAAAACAAACAAAATTGAAGAAAAATAAATTGATTGGAGTTGGAGCAGTGATTTGATCACCTTCATCGACACCTAGTACTTACCCTGTATTGGCCTCACTAATTCTCTACAAACCTTGGGCTCAACAGCTAACGAGATCCAATTTTCAAATCACACAAGGAAACCACCAACCAGATAATGAATTTACTCAAGATTCAATCTCCAAAAGAGGAAACCGCCAACAAGATAATAAATTCACTCAAGATTCAATCTCCTTAAATGTAATGACCGAATCGCCAAAAGTCAACCAAGCCAAGATTAATTAAAACCCGTTTCACCAATACACAATAAATTAAAGGAATTTAGATACACTACACAAAAGAAGCATAATCAATACAGGATTTAGCTTGCTCACCGATGCTAAAACGGTCTGTCACCCCGTAGTAGTAAGAGTGTCTACCAAGCTAAATAAATGAAATACAACGTAGCTGCTCCGACTGGTGCAAATGCATTGATTCAACCTAGGATCGCCAGATCCGGCATCAAACCACCATGAACCGCTTAGAACCTCATGGTTCCAAGCTGATTTACCATTTTCTGAAGAAACCTTAGCTACCGCAAGCACAAGCGGAGCAGTCGGCTCTCAAAATGGAAAATGGACAAAGAAAAGTTTCTAACAGGATTTGTCTCTCAACAATTTATACTACTTAACATTCTAGGGTTGCAAATAACTAAAGAAGTGTGGGTACATCAGTCTTTTCAGCACACATGTCCATTTGGAATGCTCAATGTATTTCCAGCAAATGACCATTAAGACCTCATTCACCAACTCAGCACTTTATGACCTTATTTTGGGTGGAAAAGTGATATAACCAAGTCTTGACCTGCATTCCCAACAAAGCACATTACAAGCTTGAAAAGTATACAATCAAAACTCTATCTAATTTTAATGAACTTCTATAGAGAATGCTATGAAAATTTATTTAACTTAGGATTACATCACTGCCTTATCTGCTCAATGCTGTGAAGGGATTTTAGGATACGATATCTGATGATGTCTCTCCCATGACTGTACAGAAATGAGCTAGTGAGGTAGATAAGGAAATCCTGGATGAAGTTGATGTCCGTGTATTCTTTATTGTCAAGGATGTATTACTCATTTTCCTTGATGGTTGGTCTTTTGGTAGATGGCATGTCAAACCTTTGACAGTAGCGTTGAACATTCTGTTCAGAATGTTCGCTGTTTGTCTCTGTAGATTTATACTCTTCTACCTCATTTGGACCTCTTGGGAAGACCAGAACCAATTGCACATCTTCTTCACCAATTGGTATCATTGTATCTTACTGCAGCTCTAGTCTCAACTTTAGAGAGTTTAATTTGTTAAGGAGGTAGCATCCCAATTTGTTAGGCATCTTGCTAAAGTTGATATTCAGGATGCTGCTAAATCCTATATCCATCACAACATCTTTTTGTGGTTCTGACAGTTTAGAAACCAGGTAGCTTATTCCTTTCGGAGATGTACTGCAATTGAATCTTTTTTTCATCTCATTATCATGATCATCATCATTATCATCCTCCTCCAAATTCTATTTTCTTACTAGCTTCTTCTTCTTTTATTTCTTTTCCTGCTTGAGAAGCTGTTTCTTCTTTTCTTTTTTCTTTGTTTCTTCAAATTTGACAACCACATTACCCTATTTCTTTTCTTGCTTCTTCTGCACATCCTTGTGCATTTGTTGAAGAATTTTTTCATTTGTCTTGTTCTTTGTAGGTAGTTTCACCCTTCTATTCGTCTCACTTTGGGATGGTTGAACTTCTTGTTCTTTTGTTTTTTTCACAAGTTTACGTTTGTAGGTATGTTGTAACAAGGGCATATTGGGATTGCTTGGTGGTCGTTCAAAATCTGAACTGTCATCTGGTCTTACAATAACCTGCTTGCTTTTATCACCCATTATGTTTATATTGTTTGCTGTAATATATCAGTAAAAGAATCTTAGCAAAAATATGTTGAAATCATATCACAAGAAAGTAGATATCAGATTAGCAGATATAAGATATCATATTACAACAGAAAGGGTTCATACTGTAGAACTAAAACATATTTAACCAGGGGATATCAAAACATGATTATATCAGCGGACAACAGATCAGATTAGTATATAACAGACATCAGATCACAAAATGTACACATCATATCAGTATATAACAGACATCAGATCACAAAATGTACACATTAGATCAGCATATAACAGACAACAGATCACAAATGTACACATCAGATCAGCATATAACAGACATCGGATCACCATATAAGACATCAGATCAGCGAATAACATATATCATATCACAAATATATAGGAAATCAAACAATAGAACTAAAACAACCTTAACAGTGGGGATCAAATCATCATTATACAGACATCAGATCACGAAAAAAACAGACATCAAATCACTAATTTTGAAAAAAAAAACCAATTCATATAAGTAAAACGAACTTAACAGTGGGGATTAAATCATCATTATACAGACATTAGATCATGAAAAAATAAATATCAGATCAACTAAAAACAGACATCAGATCACTAATTTTGAAAGAAAATCATTTCATAGAACCAAAACAAACTTAACAGTGGGGATCAAATCATCATTATACAGACATTAGATTACGAAAAAAATGATATCAGATCAACTGAAAACAGACATCAGATTACTAATTTTGAAGGAAAATCATTTCATAGGACTAAAATAAACTTAAAAGTGGGGATCAAATCATCATTATGCAGACATCGGGTCATAAAAAACAGACATTAGATCAACTAAAAACTGACATCAGATCACTAATTTTGAAAGAAAAATCATTTCATAGAACTAAAATAAACTTAACAATGAAGATCAAATCATCATTAAAGACATCAGATCACAAAAATGAATGCATCAGATCAATTGCAAATAACGGTTATAAAATTGAAATCATATCATACATATATATATATATATCGATTATAAAATTGAATTTAGGGTTTCGTACCAGTAGCAAAATATTGAAGCAGCAAAAATGTGTTATCTGAGTTGAACAACAAGTTTTTCTTCCAATTTGGAGAATTTTTATAGCGTTTGAAGTTGATTTCTCCGGATGATGGTGATGGTGGTTTCTTAATCGATTTGATCGGAATAACAACAGTGATTCCTAAATATTGTTCTTGATTGAACTATTGATGTTAGAAATTTAGATAGTGGTGATATGATGTTGGTAAGGGAAGTATGAAGATCTTGGGGATGAAGATCGGTTTCGAGAGTGCGAAGAAGAAGGGTTTTGTGTCTTTTGGTTTCAGAGCGGGATAAAGTAGTTTTGGTTTGATTCAGTCGCGTGTTTACACGCGTGAAGTTGCGACTGGGTTTCGTTGCACGCTACAGTAGGAGTAGAATTCATTATACTTCTATAGATATTCGGTATATGGATCCAAATTCAAGGGGCTAAAATGATAATCATTATTGATGGGCAAAATTAACAAGTTTACATATCAAATTTGTTTGTATTGTACAAAGTGAAAAATATTTCCTTTGCTTCCTTAAAAATTGTTTCCATGGAGAAGTCAAACATTTACAAATAGTGAACAGATATTTTTAATTCATACTTCAATTTCTTGCAAATTAATTTTCAATTCAATGCTCGAAATCTTTTTTGAGATTGATTTTCTATACTTTACGATAATTAATTCAACAATTCTAAATCGAGAAAAGAATTGTAATTTTATACCATGGCTTAGTTATCATTATGACCTGTGCAACAAATAATTCCAATAACAATAATATTCTCTAGAATCAACACATAATTTCATTAATTTTTTAAAAATAATCACATTCATATTACAAACAGATTTGAAAAACAATATAGATAAATTGTAAAAATTTTGTTTTATAATTATCTTCACATTATTTTCTTCGGATAACCATCTATATATTATTTCATCACAAATAAAAGTGTGCGAATAAAAAGGTTGTAGTAACATTAAATCATACCAAAATAGTCGATCATGAGCAGGCCATTGGAACATCTCCCGGTGGATTTTTCAAGAGTCATCCCATAAGGAGATCTATTGAACAAAGCACCACCGGCATTAGGGCTCTCTATAACAAGGTTTCCGGTGTCGGATATTGAGTCTCCAAGTGAATAAATTTGGTCGAATTCACATCTGTGTAGGCCTCTTCTGACATTGCCAACCGGATTCAATAACTTTCTAGAGTCGGCGACATTCAGTTGGAGGAACAACAACAAGAAGAAAATAACCAAACAAAAAAGCTTTCTGGAAATTGTAGTAGCCATTTTTCAGTACGTGAAGAAAATTAGGTGCGGAGATGAGGAAACTTTTTTGTCATATATTTATCTGGATTGCTATTTGTATAACTAAATTGCTATTTGTATCAAAAAAAATAATAAAATGACCAAAAGACCCTTATGATGGAAAAATGTTAGAAATTGCTAAGTACGGGACAAAAACGCAACCAAATTGCGTTTTGAAAATGTTCGGAAATGCAGACAATAACGTTTGTAACATGCAAAATATAAGGCCGATGACGTTTTGGAAGATCAAAAATGTTAAAACCTTACGATATAAATAAACGAAAACGTGGCAATTTAACGTTTCCTGTGGAACAGAAAAGTCAAACTACAGCGTTGCGGCCATGGGTCGCTCGTTAAAATGGTGTGTTTTGTCCATGGTTCGCTCGCTAAAATGACACGTTTTTGACTAGCACAATCTAAAAATCAGTTAAATGATTAAAACGCAGCATTGTTGCGACAATTTCTTCGAAATTAATCTTTGAAAACGAGATTTGAGTTGGATTTTGACGGCAAAAAACGCAGAAATGGACGGAGGAGATGGCGAATCATCACAAAGACATGGGGCGGGCAAAGGTCCAATGATAAACAAGGTAAAAATAGTTTAGTTCGGGAATTTTTTGTTGTTTCTGCTTTTCAGAGCATAATCGGCCAATTTTTGCGATTTTATTTGCATGAATCAGTGATGTTTTGCGTTAATTTTGTTAAAAATCGCTCTTTCGGTGCGTTTTAGGTATGTAGAAACATAATTTGGTAGGGATTTTGGTGCCAATAATCGATAATATCTGAATTTTGGGCGTATGAACACCGCAAAAATGTGGCATTTTTTCCGGCCAGAAACGCCGGTCGATGGCGTTTTGGTTGTTTGAAAACGCAAGTACGTTGCGTTTCTGAATAGGTAAAATGCTGACTGATAGCGTTTTACATTGATAGAAAAGTTAATTTAGTGCATTTCTTAGTAGTTAAAACGTTAATAGGTTGCATTTTTGTTTGCTAAAAATGTTGATTTGGTGTGGTTTACACAATTTGCACTTATTTAATTAAATTTACTTCCACATTTGAAGTTTACAATATAATAGCTTATATTTATTTATTTATTTATTTATTTATTTAGGGTGGCGCTAAGTTAAAGCCACAAGTAGATAGGCAGCGTCCCACAGCTTCTGCTAGAAGGCAGAAGGTACCTGTTAGGAGGGGAGGAGGTAGAGGGACGGGTGGAGGTCGTGGTGGAGGAGGTATTGTTATTTCTGAGGGAGGGCGAGGAGGTGGAGATGTAGGTGGCGGACGAGGAGGTGGTAGACGGGGAGGTGCAGGTGGTGTCGGAGTCGGTAGATGAGGTGGAGGTGGCGATGACTCCTCATTTCAGTTGAGGGATGAGTATTATGATACTACTGATTCCGATGACACTGATGATAGTGAGGACGAGTCTATTGGGCTTCAGGAGGAGGATGAGCAGCCGCACCATGAGGAGGAGGAGGAGCCGCGGCAGGAGGAGGCCAGTGGGAGTGGACGCCCACTCGAGGAGCAGGGTAAGGGGGATACCTACGGAGGTGACCCTTCTCACCCACATGCTGAGAGGACCGTCCGGTATAGGAATCCGGACGACAGCCAGTTCGAGGAGGTCGATCCTGCTTCAGGTACACGTTTGAATTTATTTGCATAATTATTTATAATAATTATTTGTTTTAATTTAATTGTTGATAAAATTAGTTTATTGCTTGACTTAATTGTGTGTTTTTTATATAGTTCAGTAATTATTTTAATTTGCATATGTATTTGCTTATTTTACTTATTTGTTAATTACTTTAATTTGTTTTTGCAGTTATTTATTTTAATTGATTTAGATTATAAATTGCATTAACTAGAAAAACGTCCAAAACCACCTAGCACCACGTTCTAAAAAACAACTTGAACACGTTCAAAAACACATAGCACCACGCACACGAATCAACAATGAACACGCCCACAAACACTTATCACCACATCCAGGACAACTACATTGAATTAATTGATTTAAATGTGTGTTTTTTATATAATTCATTATTTATTTATTTTAATTTGCTTATGTATTTCCTTATTGTACTTATTTGTTAATTACATTAATTTGTTTTTGTAGTTATTTATTTTAATTGATTTAGATTATAAATTGCATTAACTATCAAAACGTCCAAAAACACATATCACCACGATAAAAAAAAAAAAAACAACAATAACAAAGTTTAAAAACACCTAACACCACGCACAGAGTCAACAATCAACAGTTCCACCAAACACTTATTACCACATCCAGAACAACTACATTGAATTAATTAATTTAAATTTAAATTGAATTAAATTGTTATTTACTTGTTTATTTTAAGTTGTTTACATTAACTATGAAAACGTCCAAAAACACCTATCACCACGCACAGAATCAACAATCAACACTTCTACCAAACACTTATCACCACATCCAGGACAACTACATTGAATTAATTAATTTAAATTTAAATTGAATCAAATTGTTATTTACTTGTTTATTTTAAATATTTTTCATTAACTATCAAACCGTCCAAAAACAGATATCACCACGCACAGAATCAACAATCAACACTTCCACCAAACACCTATTACCACGCACAGAATCAACAATCAACACTTCCAGCAAACACTTATCACCACATCCAGGACAACTACATTGAATTAATTAATTAATTTAATTTTAAATTGAATTAAATTGTTATTTACCTATTTATTTTAAGTTGTTAAATTAACTATCAAAACGTCCAAAAACACCTATCACCACGTTAAAAAAAACAACAAGAACAAAGTTCAAAAACACCTAGCACCACGCACAGAATCAACAATCAACACTTCCAACAAACACTTATCACCACAACCAGGACAACTACATTGAATTAATTGCTTTAATTTTAAATTGAATTAATTTGTTATTACTTGTTTATTTTAAGTTGTTTATTTAATTTATATATTTATTTTTGTCAATTTAGTTCACCCTAGCAAGCGCGTGAAGCAGGATCGGAGTTGGTTAGTTACAGAGCCCGTTGATGGGGGCCCTATAGATGATAGTTTGATACCTAGCTTTTTAGGGCATGTGGTATCTAGGTATTGACAGGAGGGGGTGCCTACCAGATACCACCTTAGATGCCACAATAGGGGTAGCATGTATGATATGTTCGAGAGGTGGATTGCATCCATGACGGTAGAGGGTGCACAGATTTTTAGCGGGACGGGACTTGGACACCTGCCCATCATTATGCACCGGAGCATTAATGAGCCTCTCATCAATGCGTTTTTGGAGAGGTGGCAGCCGGATACTAATTCGTTCCACCTCCCATTTGGAGAGATGACCATCCTCCTACACAATGTGTGAGAGATTTTGAGGATCCTAGTAGATGGTCGACTTATCACCGAGGTTACACCGTCTTCCACCATACTATCATGGTCTAGGGGTTTGCTAGAGATTCCTCCAGAGGAGCGACTAGACGGTGATTTGTACAAGAATGGTGGATTTTCTACGCAGCGGGTGATCGAGAGGTGTATGCAGCGGGCCAGAGATGATTCAGATGTGGCCGCTCTTGTATGGAGTCTTATTGGGACTTGTCTGTTTACAGACAAAAGTTCCAATAAGTTTATGCCAGCCCTTATAGTACAGGTTAGGAAGGGGATGGATCAGGTTGGGCAGGAGGCATGGGGTACAGCGACACTTGCATTCCTGTACCACCATCTAGGGTGCGCGAGTCACCACGAGACACAGAGTTTCGCCGGATGTATGACTCTATTACAGTCATGGATTTACGAGCACTTCCCCGATTTCAGACCCCATCCGATGCCTCTTCCATTGCATGGCACACAGGCGCGTGCAGCGAGGTGGGCCATCGACAGCCATCGTGGTACAGAGCAGTGCTTGAGCTCCATCCGCCTTGCGCTGGACAAGATGACCGCGGACATGGTTAGTAAATATTTAGTAAATATAAAAATTATATTTGGTTTAATATAAGTTTTATATAGTTTATTATTTAAGAATTTTTAAATAATTTTCAAAGATCACCTGGATGCCATATGGCTGCGACGCCATATCGAGGACGCCGAGGACCCTGTACCGAGAACTTATTGCGTACAGGGATCACATTGAGCCGTACATGCTCGACCGATGCGTCCGCCAGCTTGGGTATGTCCAGTGGATTCCAGCTCGATTCATCCGTCCCGGCAGGGATACTTACCGCGGCTACACTGGGAGGCCATATGTGGTCAGACATGCCGTGGAGTATGCCGAGTCTACTTGGAAGGAGTTCGGGACGACATCCACGGGGATTTCCCTCATAGGGAGGCAGCAGATCGGTTGGGCTGTTCCTCGGAGTGCGTCCGTTGACGAATATTTACAGTGGTTTCGGGAGCGATCACGTCCGCGAGTCCTTCCTGTCTATCCCCAGGCTGTTATAGAGCCACGTCGACCCCGTCGTGCAGCCTCAAAGTTTGTAAGTATTTATTTTAATTTGTAAATTATTTTCTTTATTAAATTAAATTCAATTTAGTTGACTCTAATATATTATTTAAATATTTATAGTGGATGGGTTGGTTTGGTCAGCATCATCATGCATTATTAGATGCAGTGCGGGAGCGAGCACCAGATTTGTAGGCGGAGTTCACACCTGGCACTGCAGACTTAGAGGATGAGTTTGACCGATCTATATGATTGTTGTGTATTATTTATTATACTTTCATACTTTGTTTCTACATTGTAGTTGTTTATTATTGTATAAATGATCCACATATTGTATTGTATATTTGATCAATATATTTTATTGTATATTTGATCCATATATTGTATTGTATACTTCACACATATAATTTATTCTATATTATAACATTCCACGTCCCAAAAGAGTAATACAAATTTTGTTGACGAAAAGCAACTAACTTAAAAAAAAAAAGGCAAAATTTTTTTTTGGAAGTTACAAAATTTACTACAATGATATGAATAATACAACATATTTCACATAACAATATACATTCTAGCCATCATGTAGTGCAGTCCAAGCATTAAATCTAGCTTTCGAATTTCATGGCCAATCTCCCACACTTTCAGCATGACGCTGATGTTGCCAAACAAAGCTCAACGGTAGGATAGGGCACTCATCGACCACATCTACACGTACGTAATGGTTCCCATTTACATGGACAAGCGCTATAACCTTTTCAGGTTGTGTGTCGGCACTTGAGGAATACAAAGGTAATACAAAATAATTTCCTTCTGGATGAATTCCGCTCAAATGTATTACCAGTGCATTTGCATAAGTGGCGAGAGGGAACAAATCCGTAGGTGTAGCCATCCAATGCTGCTCACCACAGTCTATGCCTTCAAAACTTACTCGCCTAAGTACCATAGCCAGGTGATCACCATCAGGGGGCCTCAACTCCAAAGATTGGAATACACCCCGATACCTGTCCGGATGGCTCGTAATCTCTCCACTCAATGATATGCGAGTTAATCTCCAATATTTCTCGTGGCCAAAAAGGTAAGTAAAAATTACTCGGAAACCACAATGGTCATCCCCAATGACATTTGACCAGCCTGTACAGTAAGGCTGGAAAAATGCTAGCACACAATGAATGTCTCCACCAAAACCTTCCAAGTAATTTTGTTTCATTGAATAAACATAACTACAGAATGTATATAGAAGACAAAAAAATATAATAAAAATGCAACTACAAAAATTTTAATTATACAAAATAAAAAATACTTATTTACCTGTCCGTAATGGAGAATGACCATCAGAACCTGTATGAATGCGGTGTGATCAACCAGTTGAGGGGCCGGATGAACCTGAACGACACCTGTCACGTCGGCCACGTGTCGCTCTCTCTCGTGAGCTCCACTCGTTCATTACAGAATGATGTAATCTACTTGGTGGTCGCCCCCTTTGGGGACCCGAGACATCTGGCTCTCCAACACTGGCCAGGTCAGGGTACATCTCCTCTACATACGCCCTATTCAACAGACGGGCCAAAAAAGACGGACTGGTAGAGACTGTAGGGATGACAATCTCATTGAAATACCTTAACAAATAAATATATTAAATGTAAACTACTTTAAAAAATTATCAAATGTGAAATCAATTGAATATTATTAAAGTTCAAATATTTAAAATGCACCTGATGTCCTCATCAATGTAATTCGAATCCCCCTGTGATGGCACAATGGTCAACCTCTTCCAAAACTCATGTACGTGTGGGAGTAGGGGATATTTAGGCAATGACTGGGCCTTGAATAAGTCACAAGCATAGGGAATCCCACGTGTCACCTTGGGCACAAATCCACATTGCTCGATTACTGCGCCTGCCAACTTATTCTTTCTTCTAACTTCTTTCCTCACCAACTTCAAACAATGGTGTGACACATACTTGTTCAAATAACAATATGGAAATCCCTGCATACTTGTTTGAGTCATGGAAATGGAAGCCTCAAGCGAGCCTCTGTTATAATGTGAAGTAAAAATAAAATGAAATAAAACATTTATAATAAATAGTAGTATAATAAAATTGAATGATATCAACTGATAGTGAAATAAAAACTTAAACAATTATATAATTAAACTAACCCGATGTGAGGGTACAAGTGGCTGAGATGAGAGTCGATCTTTGTGAACAAAGTGTCAAGGGAATTGGTGGAAGAATTCAGCCAATCTTTCATAGCAGCATGCGAAGCCTTTACTCTGTTAGTGGAAATATTACCAAAGTGGAGAAATTGATTTGTCCAAGCACGAACAAATTTCTCCTTATGAATGAGCCATGTAGTATCAAAATAATCAAAAGCCAAAGGCTCAATTAGAGAGTACTTAACCTGGAAATTCTGCAATAAATGGTTAAACTCCTCTACAGTCAGAGCCTTAATAATTTTCTTCCACCAGTTTTCATGGATATCACATGCTAAGTTTTTGTTTCTTCTCCCAACATTTTTTTCCAACCACGCATTGACATCACGGCCAATATGCCACAAACATAACAAGTGATGTGAAGTGGGAAAATGATCCTTAATTGGCTGTAACAAACCCAACGCCCAATCTGTCACAATCACACTAGGTACCAAACTAGCAGGCAGCAAAAATCTCAAGTTCCTCATCACCTTATCGTATGTATCCTTTGTCTCATTTCTAACAATAGCAAATGCAATATTGAAATTCTTATTTGTAGGAGTCATACCTACCATCTCGACGACAGGCATTTGGTACTTGTTGGTCTTGTAGGTAGAATCAATCCCCACAACCCAATACCATTTGTGGAACACCTGAATTGAGGTTGGATGTGCAAAGAAGACATGTTTGATCTCATCAGTGTTCGCATCCTTCAGAATCTTGACATAATACTGCTTCTCCTCAGCCAAATGCATAAATTGCTGCCCAATATTTCTACCTGCCAACTCAGCTGTCTTCATCTCTCCTTTCAAATTGTACACTGATTTGATTGGTACCTGGGAATCGGGAAACTGTTTATTAACAGCTTCCCAAACACACTTTGGCTTCACATTCGCCCCAAGCATAAATTCAGCAACAGCCTTTGACTCTTTTGTAAAATGGCTCAACTGTCTGTGCCCATATGGATGCATTATACCTGTAAATGCCATTTAATTATATTAATAATTCATAAATACTAAACATCAATAAACTTAATTACTATTATGCGCAAATAATGTAATACCAGTGTGATTGTGAGTTGACGCTGCTCCTGGATTTGTATAAACCTTGTGACGTCCCAGGTCAATTCTCTTACAGGTCAACCTGAAAAGGCATTTCGTGCCGTTCCTTCTTGTATTCTTCCGTCTGGTTGGGAGAGGGGCTTGAGCAGGATCTCTCCATCGCTTGCACGAAAAGTAGTACGTGGCAAAGCCTTGATTACCCCCCTCTTTGTAATGAGGAACTTCAGCCTCTTAGCTATTTTCTGACAATGTTTCAAAGCCTTACTAATAGTGTGAAACTCTCTGTCAATCTTAAAATATCCACTCAAATCTGCGCCAGGTTCAAGTTCCACCGCCTCTCCTTGAGCATGATCCGCCTCATTGTCATCTTCATCCGACTCTTCATCCTCCTCTTCATCCTCCTCATCCTCTTCATCCTAATAAACCTCCTCATCATCATCTTGTATGTAAATACACACAAAAATTACAACTAAACACTTTTAATATTCAATTATACACAAAAATAAACTTAATTACATACGCAATAGTATAAACGAAACATTTTAACCATTATAAAAAAAAAGGGAATTCTTACAATTATTTCTACCAAAAACATGGCACATTTACGATTCATACAATAAAAAACGCAATATATTTACATATTTTATAAATAAAACGCATCATTTCCACGATTCCTTACACAATAAATGCATCAAGATTTAGTTTTTGAACAAAAAAATGCTGAAAATTTATGATTCCAGTACATAAAAACGTAGCACTTTTCATATAATACATATAAAAAACGCATCACTTTTTACATAACATAAGTAAAAAATGCAACAATTTTTATATAATAAATGTTTTTAACGCAACAAAAAATGATTCAACCATGGTACAATAGCAAAAGTGCAGCATTTACATGCTTCTTAATCGTCATTTTGGCGTGTTTCGTACTACATTTTTCCAAGAAAAAAAATTACTTTACGATTCGAAAACTTACCATATCGTGATGGTTCTCGTGCTAAATCTTCTTTCGACGTCAACAAAATGATAGCCCTAATGTTTTATTAGTTTTGAATTTTTTTGATTTGGTTTTTGGAAAGTTGTTTTGTAGTCAAGTGTTATATTTGACTTCATCTTTTTTTCTACTTTTCACTTGAATGTATGTAAACGTTTTTGGACATGTGTACATGTCAAAAACACACCATTTTTACGAGCGAACCATGGTTAAAACGCAACATTATAACAATAGAATACCTGCACAAACGTACCATTTTAACGAGCGAACCATGGTGGAAACATCCAATTTTAACGTTTTAACGACGGATTAATCGTTAAAGTATTGCGTTTTTATTAAAAGAATCGCACAGATTTAGCGTTTTGTAGTATTTGAAACGTCATCATAGCTAAATTTAAAACGTCAAAAATGTTTTTCTATGCGTTTTTTATTAATACGCAAACGCATTTTTTTGACTTTTTTTACAAAAACTTTGTCAATTTTTCAAAAATTTTGTTCATAAGGGCCTTTTGGTCATTTTATAATTATTTTTATTTTTTTTGTGACACAAATAGCAAATTTGTCATACAAATAGCAAGTCCATGTATTTATAGGACAAAGTAAAACAAAAACCCCACAGGATTTGATTGTTCAATCCTATTCCAAGTGACAAAAGGATAAAATCGATGTTACTTAAATCGGATTTGAATATTGATGATTGACTATGTAAAATTTAATTGAGTTATTACTGAAAAAATAATTATAATAAATCCTCATAAGAATAGGATAGCTAAGGTGGCAATTTGTGAGGGGTCGGGTTTAGTCTATATATTAACCCAAATCGGAGATAAATCAATCAATATTAACCCTAACATGACACAAATATAAACGGTGGATCGGATATGTGTAAATTAGGGGTGTGCATGGTTCGGTCTAATTCGTAAAATCGATCCAATCCGTTCAATAGATTGGTTTTTGATTGATTTTTAAAATGTTTTACAGTCTGACTGTTTTTAAAATTCAAAACCGATTGAACGGTTCGATTTGCAATTTGCGATAATCCAAACCAAATCAAACTGTATATTTTATTTAAATATATTTATTAAATAATATGTATATTAATTTATTATTATTATTATTTTTTACTAAATTGAAAAATCAGAACCCTGATACTTAGTTTTACTTTCCATTTCTTTTTTTCCCATCTCAAAGACAAATACCTAAATTTTTAATTTTTCTCAGCAAATCAACATCATCGCCTACGCTCCTGGCTTTACTCCATTTCTCTTCAATTGGCAAGACAACATCCTCTCCAACCACCTCTCCTACTCTTAAGTTCTTGTCCCGACGACATCCTCTCTTTGCTCATCCTCTTTTTTTCGTTTCTCCGTTAAATCTGACTGTCGCTCGCCACCTTCGTCAGTCCCGCTAAGTTACAGGCTTTAACTAAAATATAGGCCCAAAAAATTTGGCCCAAACCATGAGATCAATCCGAACCAAACTGCTTATGGTTGATCAAATTGGTTTGATTTTGAAGCGTCGACGGTTCTGATTGACCATCAATCCGTTATTTATGGTTCGATTTGTGGTTCGATCAAAAATTGAACCAACCAAACTGTGCATACATCTATAGTAAACCACCCAATAATTTAAAGTGGATACAGAAGTTTACCCGTTTCGGGCGAAGCATGCAGTTAACAAGCAGCGGATTAACTCTGCGCCTTCCGCTATGACTACCAATTCCTCCCCAACTGTTTCGAACAAGTAGCGGTCCCAACGTCAACCCAACAACTCTCATGGCCACCAGGACATCCTCTTCTTCCATACCCAAATGACATGAATATGAACCCAACTCTTTGCCCTTCCGATTTCACAAATTTGTCGGACTCCTCCCATTCTATTGGATCTTTTTCTAAAGCCCACATGTTCACCAACAGCACAGCCTCACGAGGGATCGATCGGAATTAGAAATCAAATTTGAGTTGTGGAATAGAAATGGGTGGGGCGCGAAAGAGGGTGAGGGGAAAAGAAAATATGAAAAAATTGGAAAGAGTGAAAATAGGGAAGAGTGGAAGACCGGAAAAAAAATATTTATTTAGTGGGTCAAGTTCAAGTGAGTAATTTTACAATTTTAATACGCTAAATTGCAATTTTGGTCCCTTATGTACCACTTTTAGTCCCAATTAGTTTTACGGGGACATTTTTAGTCCCATAACTTTTTTTATTAGAATTTTTTATCCCTTTTAACCAAAATACATTTTGACTAACGGTTTGACCACTTCCGATTAATTTACAGGGACACTTTTAGTCCCATAACTTTTTTATTAGTATTTTTAGTCATTTTTTACGAAAATTCTCTTTGGCTAACAATTGACTAACCCTCAAAACCCTTTGACTAATGGTTTGACCACCCCCGCCATCGCTACTGCCGCCGATATCTCTACCGTGGCCACCACCCTATTGCCGCTGCCTCGCCACTACCACTACTATCGCCAAAACTTCTAAAAACTCGTCTCGCAGCTGCTACCCGCCTTTTCCCTCCTTCTCCATAACCGATAAAAAGGTGTGAACAAACGACGATGGCTAGCAGAGAGAGTGGTGGTGATGGTTGACGATTGAGGGAGTTCAACAATGGTTGTGGGTGCTGGCGGCGGCGGTAGTGGGGGCGAGGGTAAACGTGTCAGCAGCGACAGTGACGGCGATGTTGGTCAAATCATTAGTCAAAGTGTTTTGAGAGTTAGTCAACCGTTAGTCAAAGGGTATTTTCATAAAAAGTGACTGAAAATGCTAATTAAAAAAAGGGTGAATTACATTTTCTCCCTTAAACTTTGGTCAAAATATGAAACCCTCTCTAAAATTCTAAAAATTATAAAAAAATCCCTGTACTATCCAATAGTCTCTTTTCACCCCCTAAACAGATGATCTCATTCAATTTATTAAGTAAATAGACAATAATACCCTTAATAGATCCATAAATAAATTTTCATACAAAACCCTCTTATTCTGTTTCTAAAAAAAGGAACAAAATTTCAAAACGAGGTCATCTTGTTGGGGCGAAGGGAATTTTCAGATGATAATTTGATAAAATTACTGTTAGTAAGAATATTAATAAGAGTGAGAATGAAAAGGATAAGAAGTGAAAAAATTTGGGAAAAGGGAAAAAAATTATAAAAAAGATAAGAAGAAATTATTATTTCAAAATTTTTGAAGATAAAAAGAATTGAGAATTTTTATACAAGTTTGGTATATATATACTAAATAGGAAGGTGTTTTAGTTTGAAAATTTATTCAGAGATCTATTAAGGGTATTATTGTTCATTTACTTAAAAAATTGAATGACATCATCTGCTTAGGAGGCGAAAAGAGAATATTGGATGGTACAAGGAGTTTTTGTGATTTTTATAATTTTAGGGGGTTTTCGTATTTTGACCAAAGTTTAAGAGAGAAAATGTAATTCACCCTAAAAAAAGATAGGGGACTAAAAATGTCTTCATGAAATTAATTGGGGATAGTAAAATTGTTAGTCAAAGGGTTTTGAAAATTAGTCAACAGTTAATCACAGGGTATTTTCATAAAGAATTACTGAAAATGTTAATAAGAAAAGTTAGGGAACTATAAGTGTCCTTGTAAAATTAATTGGAACCAAAAGTGATACAAGACCTATTATAAAGGATCAAAATTGTAATTTGGCCATAATTTAATTCCAAACCCAAACAATCTTAAAAATTAATTACATTTCTGGACGATAACAATTATTAAACTGTGAATACTACAAAATTCAGAATTCATAAAGGGTGCAATTAGGGTTCAATGTAAGAAATTGAACCCATCCCCTTGATGGAAAGGATTTAATGGATTGCACGGTTTGAACTGTGCAATTCCGCAAATTATATCCTGTACCACTGTGTACATGTACTACTTAACACATCACTACTCTCACTACAAGAGAGTGAGATACACGCTCTTTTCTTCTTCTTCTTCTCCAAAAACCCAGATCCTTCTTTTTCAAAAAATTACTTCTTCTTCTTAAAAAATCGATTATTCTTCTTCGCCGTACTCCATTTGAAACCGCATTTAATCAAAATTTTCATTCAAACACAGATTTAACGGAGATCGACAATTATTTTTTTCGACAAACAACACCAAATACAACGAAAAAATCTCTTCTTCTTAAAAAATCACTTTTTCCTGTTAAAAAATCTCTTCTTCTTCTTCTTCAAAAATCTCTTCTTCTTCTTCAAAAATAACTTATTCTTCTTGAAAAATCACCACATCGTAAAGTATAAACTGTATTTGATGGATTTACGAAACCTTATTTTCACGATCTGATGTTGGGTAATGTATTAATGATGTTATATTCGTGTTTTCTTATTCAAATAATGCTCTATTGCTCCGAAATATGATATATAAATGGTTTCCGTGAGGTATTGGCACTTTCATGTGAAATGGGTTGCTTCTGATTCTTCCCCGCTGCTGGACTTGGTAGAATGTGTTATGGGACGTAACTAGACGTTGCGGGACGTTGCGGGACGTTGCGGGACATAACGAGATGTTGCTGCTTTGTATTTTGGACGTTGCGGGACGTAACAAGACGTTGCGAGACGTTGCTGCTTTGTATTTTCGGACGTTGCGGGACGTTGCGGGACGTTGCTGGACGTATCTGGAAGTGGTGCTAGTTTTTTCGGACGTAGCGAGACGTGGTGGACTGTCTTCGTAAAAAATATCAGTTTAAATTCACACGCATAGATGTAGACGTTTCAGGACGTGGTGCTAGTTGTTTTTGACGTGGTTCTAGTGCTATGAGATTTGGTGGACTGTCTTTGTGAAAAAAATCATCTTAAATTCACACGCATGGATGAGGACGTTTCTGGACGTAGTGCCATTTGTTTTTGACGTGGTTCTAGTGTTAGGAGATGTTGTTGAAGGTGTAATATGAAAAATTCAGCTTAAATTCACATGATTGGATGTAGACGTTGAGGCAATTATTTTTTGGACATGCATGGATGTTGCGGCAGTATTAGGAGACGTTGTAGAAGGTGTTATGTGAAAAATTCACCACATGCCCGAATGTTGACGTTGCGGCAGTTGTTTGTTGGACGTGCAGGGACGTTGCGGCAGTGTTAAGAGACGTTGTGGAATGTGCAATCTATGAAGTTGTATTGCACGAACGGTTCAAGAGGGCATAACTCGGCACTCGATTGTCCGATTTAGACGCACGAATAGTCAATTTGATGGTTCTTGACGAGATCTACGCAATGTACACAGCAGACCAGCATTTGGAGATGGTTCCGATATTGAAAAATGTGTGGTTTTGGACGAAAACTTTAAATGGTCATAACTTTGCGCTCGGTGGTCCGTTTTAGACGAATTTTTTTTTGATTTCATATAAATTTTCGAGATCTATCTATCTGCAGGCGGTTTGGGCAGCTCGAAACTCCAAAAAACGTCATATTTTAAAAGATACGAAAGATTTTTAATAATTTCAAGGGTTTTTTGAATTTTTGACGAAACATTTGACATGTATAAAAAATAGTTTTTTACGATTTGCATGCATGAAAACCTTGTTCCTCCGGGGTTCTATTGACCTATGTATTGGGAGATGGGAAATTCAATATTGACAATAGTTTTCTTTTAAATGACATGTACAAGAAAGTGTAATTAAATGTCAACTAACTTTAAGTGGATTAATGGCAATTGAATTTTTTGGAAAGTCACAAGACTAAAATAACCAGGGTTCGAGTCTCGCCCCTGACAATTTTTTTTTTTGGTTTTTTCCTACTAATAGTTACTTAAATGGTATGTGCTTTTTACATTACTAAAATCAACTAAGCCGTTTTTTGGACGTTGCAGCAATTTTTTTGGACGTGCGGGGACGTTGCGGCCGTGTTAGGAGATGTTGTGGAAGGTGTTATGTGAAAAATTCAACTTAAATTCACATGCCTGGATATAGATTTTTTTGACGTTGCGACAGTTGTTTTTTGGATGTTGGTGGACGTTGCGGCAGTTGTTTTTTGGACGTAGGTGGACGTTGCGGCAGTGTTAGTAGACGTTGTGGACATGCTGGGATGTAGACGTTGCGACAGTTATTTTTTGGACGTTGCGGCAGTTGTTCTGAGACGTTGTTGACTCAGCGAAGACGTTGTGGACATGCCTGGATGTAGACGTTTGTGGACGTGGTGCTAATTGTTTTTGACGCGGTTCTAGTTGTTCTGAGACGTGGTGGACTGTCTTTGTAAAAAAAAAATTTAAATTCACACGCATGGATAAGGACGTTTCTGGACGTAGTGCTATTTTTTTTTTTTTTTGACGTGGTTCTAGTTGTATTTGTGAAAAAATCAGTTTAAATTCACATGCATGGATGTAGACGTTTCTGGACGTGGTGCTAGTTGTTTTTGACGTGGTGCTAGTGTTAGGAGACGTTGTAGACATGCCTGGATGTAGACGTTGCGACAGTTATTTTTTGGACGTTGCGGCAGTTGTTCTGAGACGTTGTTGACTCAGCGAAGACGTTGTGGACATGCCTGGATGTAGACATTTATGGACGTGGTGCTAGTTATTTTTGACGTGGTTCTAGTTGTTCTGAGACGTGGTGGACTGTCTTTGTGAAAAAAATCAGTTTAAATTCACACGTATGGATGAGGACGTTTCTGGACGTAGTGCTATTTGTTTTTGACGTGGTTCTAGTTGTATTTGTGAAAAAAATCAGTTTAAATTCACATGAATAGATGTAGACGTTTCTGGACGTGGTGCTAGTTGTTTTTGACGTGGTGCTTGTGTTATGAGACGTGGTGGACATGCCTGGATGTAGACGTTGCGACAGTTGTTTTTTGAACGTTGCGGCAGTTGTTCTGAGACGTTGTGGACTCAGCGAAGACGTTGTGGACTCAGCGAGCGCGCGCGTGGGCGAAACTTACTATATTTAGTAAATGTATAGTTGTTAAGTAAAAAATTACTATATATAGTAGTAGGTACATGTACCACTGTGTATAGGGTATACGGACTGGTGCAATTCCATTTGGGGGGGACTCACGTATAGTTTTTGTCCCCCCTTTATTATTATGATTATTTTTTAATTTCTTCCTCCAACAGTAACATTATCCTTTTTTTTTTTTCCTTGTTTTTTTTCTCTCCAACAGTTACATATATATATTTTTAATTTTTTTCTTTTGTAATAGTAACTTTTTTTTCCCTCTACATATACACCTCTTCTCTTACTATATTTTTTACATCTCAATTTCTATACTTCTTCCTCTAATTCATTTTTGTCTAAATTACTTTTTTGATCCCTATTAATAGGGCTAATTACACTTTTGGTCCCAAATAATAGTACGACTGCATTATTGGTCATTTAATATTTTTTTATTAGCGTCTTTAGTCATTTTTAATGAAAATACCCTTCGACTAACAGTTGACTAACCCTCAAAATCATAACTGTTTAAAGACCGCCCTATTGCCACCACCGCCCCACTGCCACCACCACCCACCCGTCTCGTCGTCACCACCACCTCGCCGTTACCACTATTTTAGTTTATATAAAATTATTTATAATTATATTTACTTAAATTTTAAAAAATAAAATAATATTTACTAATAGTAAAAATACATAAAATAAATTATTTTTAAAATTTAAAAAATAATGTCGGTGACGACAGGGCGGTGATAGTGGTAATGGTGTGGGGCCGGGAGAGGGGGAGGGGTGGTGGAGACGGCGGGATGGTAGTGGTAGTGGGGGTGGTTGTAACGCCCCAGACAAACCCCCTATCCAATACGGGAGCTTGACCGGAAGTCTGCCTGATTCACGTCAGGTCTCGTTCAATAAAGTATACCTTTATAAATAAATTAGAAGTTTAAAACATATGGGATATATTTAACTCTTTTAGAAATACAGTTTAACCTGCTTTAAGGGAAAGATACAATAGGTTTATAGTTTGCTAATACAACTACTGGGTTAAAATCCTCAAAACTCTAACCATCAGTTTGGGTCGCTGCGACACTCTGATCTAGCGCTTGCACCTGCCTTCAAACCTAGAGGAAAATAATAATTTTGAAAATAATGGTGAGCTAACGCCAGTGAAGTTCTCTTTTATTTTTAAAACAACGAGTCTCAGCCCAGAAATATCAATCCTAAATATATCTCATTCCAAACATTTCGTTTTACATTAACCAAACATTTATTCAGTCAATGAAACACGTCATAACATTCAATCAATCAAACAATGTACATTTAACTCATCAGTAGAGTTTGTCAATCAATCAATCAAGTTCATGTAGCGTGGCTAGAATTCACCCTGGGCTACCTGATCCCAAAGAGGAGAAACTAACCACGCACTGTATCAGTTTGTGTGGTGCCCCGCACTATTGTCAACCGTCGCCCTTAACAGTCGCCCTATAACAGTACCTCTCGACGGCCTTACTTGACCAGCTGAGCTCGTCGCTGGCGTGGAGAGTTCAGCCTAATCGTAGAGGGTTGGGGATCCCTGTAACGGCCAACAGTTGCAGTTTCAGTCAAGGTATACCCGGGTAACCATTTACACTACCGTAACAGCAATGTCAAGCAATAGTCATTCAATCCAATCAGTAACATGTATAAATCATTCATGCAAAGGCATGAGATAAGGGAATATGCATGAATATAACTATATATCTATATATTATATATATATGCACAACACATATAGGCGATAGCAAATCATTTACACAACAAGAAAATAGCGAGAACACTCACCGATCCTCAAGGCTTTGGAAGCTCACCTTGGTCCAGCTGAGTTCCTACAACAAGGGCAAGTCAAGGTTACCAACTTTGAAACTTAGGTTCTCTTCATTCTTACATGTCTATTCAACTAGCCTAGACATTTTACTTCTTCTAGTCTAAAGTAGGGGCAGGTTTCAATTTTCAGAAAACTCCTGCAGAACGCAGCTCTGTTCTTTGCTATTTTTTCAGAAAATCTACAAAGCCAAAGCTGCTTCTATAAATTTCTGAGAAAACCTTATGCAAAGAGGTTTAAATCGAGCTATCGTTTTCTTAAATTGAACAAAGAATGAATAAGATATGAATTTCTGAAATACAACTATTACTTCAGATTTTTCTACGAAAAGAACAATACTTACAGCTCTGTTTCAGAGTCGATTTATGGGAGATTTATAAATCTAAATGAATTCTATATAATCCTTGTAAGGAGAGGTTTAAAATAAGCCAAATTTTGGTCAAAACTGATAAGAAACGAGGGAGATATGGAATTTCAAAGTTGGATGACAGCTGTAAAATTTTTGTATACATGAACTACGTCTATCCATGTCTGGACACGTCTGGCCACGCTGGCCACGTCTACCAGCATCCAAACTATATTTCATGACTCATTTAGGCATAATCATAGGATAGTAATACCCTTGAGGTCTTAATTCATGCATACTATCATTTAAACGTTTTAAATTTAAAAGAAAACTGTATTTCTAAGAATCTTGAACCCATCACAAAATACCAATCTCACTCCAAGAAGAATTTACACATTTAAACCAGTTTAAGTCTTCACATGCCATCCACACAGCACCACAGTTAACAAAACAAGGCTAAACCTACAACCTTCACATACTGCTCAGGACACCACAAAATCATTCTAGAATCCAAAATTCAATCATGCAATGCCATCCAACAACGTATGGAGTTTTGCTAGAGTTAGAGAAGATTGTTGTTACCTTACATAGATTAAACGGGGTAAAAGCAAGATATCCCCTGCTTCTCCAGTTAACTTTCCCCCAAATTAATTGAACCCTGGATTCTCCTTCAAACAAAATTCTTCCTATGCCTTCTCCCTGTCAACTGGTTATGGTGGAGAGGAGTTGAACTACAAGGTTGGTGGAGAAAGAAACGAAGAAGAGAAGAAGAAAGGAGAAGATGTAAGTCGGTTGAGGAAGATTAGAATAAAGGACAAAGACAAAGCTTCTGGGTTCTTCCATTTTCTTCCTTTTTGTTTAATATAACCAGCAGCTCTTATCACTTAACTCTATTTGCTTTGTCTGCCTTAAGTTTTGCCAAATTCTAAATCTCACCCACTCAACATAACTCTTCCTTCAATTAAATCCCTATAATTCATAATTATGTTTTATCTAGCTAGCAAAATTTATTGCATAAAGTCTTATTTTAAATATTAAAAGGTTAATTTGTGTATTACCTCATTAGTTTGGAGCGGGATCTCACATCCTTCTCCCCTTGATTAATTTCGTCCTCGAAATTCAGAACAGGTGAGGGTATTTGCTACACATTTCCTCTTCTGGTTCCCAAGTTGCTTCCTCAGCTCCATGATGTATCCACAGTACTTTAACTAATGGTATTTCCTTGGTGCGAAGGACTTTAGTTTGACGTTCCAGAATCTGCAGAGGCTGCTCTGAAAGATTATCTACCCGGGCCTAGCCAGAAACTCACTTTCGTGCTATGCATTCTAGAATCAGAATCTCTGGCCAGGCCTAGATGCTAGCACAATTGCTATTCCAACCCTTTTGAAATAACATTGCGCAGGATCTGGGTTTGCACTTATTCGATTTACCACGCAACAAAAATTTCTAATTAAAAGCAGAACTTTAGAAAATACCTTTGAAGAGTGCACTCAGGTGATTCTCTTATATGCCTCAATACTTTGATTTCACGTTGTGTGGGCAACGATCTAGAAACCAATTTGATCAGGTAATCACCACAATCCACCTACTAAAAAATTCCAGCACCACTGGACCTGGCACGTACAATAAACGCACCGCCTGGAGAGAGAGAGAAAACTATACGCGCTGCTGGTTTGAACAGGCCGAAATTTCGGCCAACACAGAGGAAAAATCCAGCCACAGTTTTCCTTCAAAAATCCAACTTTGAGGGAGAAATTTATTTCTCTCTCTAGGATTTTATCTCTCTAGTTTTTTGGTCTGGAAAACTTATAAATTGTATATTGTGGAATAACTAATCCCTTATCTATATATAGAGTTACAAGAGAGACTCCAAGTTGGTTTAGGATTGGCTTTCCTACTGGGATTCTGTTTCCTTCAATCATGTTCCTGGATTGATACACATCCAACTAATACAAGGATTCACATATCCCAAACCAGTTCCTGGTATGATTCACAACCAACTGATACAGAGATTCACTTATCCCAAACCAGTTCCTGATATGATTCACAACCAACTAACACAAGGATTAATTAATTACTTAATTAATTAAATATACCTTTTTCAACAACCTAATACATAATTAATCGTACCACTAACGGATTAATTATGGCACTACTATCCTACACCAGAATTGTTTTCGGAACAATTTAATTAATTTATTCATAATCTCCCTACATCAAAGATATAGTGCTCGTTAATTTATTAATTTACTGATAAATTAATTTATTAACTTCTTTAATTTCGAGACTAGTAACACTCAACCTTTTTACTATACCGGACATAAGTGCACCAGCTGGGTTTAGTATAATAAACATAACGAGCTCATTTCGGGAGCACCATCACCCCGGACGCACGGGTACATGGTTTCCTTTTGACAAGCAGCAGCACACCAAGCAACTAAACACGTGCACCCAACCTACCGAGATTATTGGCCTCAATAGACCTCACCCATTGGCAGATCAAAGTACACTATGTCTAATCCTCATGCCCGCTCGAGTTTAGGGATTAAGAGATAGAATACCAAGAACGATTTGTCTATTAACTGAGTACAAGCAAATCATTCCTAATGGTCAAGTTCAATATGCCCCGGGCATATCTATATGATTCAATTAGTTTAGACAAATCAATTATCCGAATCACATAATAACCTAAACCGACAGTTTGTCCAAAGTTGTCTCGGTTACGAACCTCATTTATATATTATGTCTTTCAACCAATGATGAGATCTACTGTGTCACACAAGATACCTCACCATTTACTTACATAATATAAATCGACATATCATGCACAACAAAATATAACCATTACATAAATTGATATATTACTGGGAAAATATACAATACAAGCATAGCTTATGTATTCAACTCCAACCATCCCCACTAATACTTAAGATGTGCTTTAAGTATACATCTACATACAACTCCTATACACTCTGCTGCTATATATCTAGAAAAACTGTCATGGCTCTCCTAAGTATCTGATCCCCATGCCCTCCACGTGAGCCTTAAAGACTTTTGAAGTCAATGTCTTCGTGAATGGATATGCAAGGTTATCCTCTGATGCTATCTTAGCCACGACCACGTCTTCCCTATTTACGATGTCTTGTATCAGGTGGTACTTGCGCTGTATATGTTTACTTACCTTATGGGCTCGTGGTTCCTTCGAGTTTGCTACTGCACCGTTGTAATCACAATATACCGTGATAGACTTCTGCAAACCAGGAATTACAAGTCCACTAGGAAGTTCTTGAGCCACACAGCTTCATTCGACGCCTCTGATGCGGCAATGTATTTAGCCTCCATGGTAGAGTCTGCCACACATTTTTGCTTAAAACTCCGCCAAACTATGGCTCCACCTCCTAGAGTAAACACATACCCTGAGGTAGACTTACTCTTGTCCCGGTCACCTTGGAAATCTGAATCTGTGTAACCTCGGGGTACCAGCTCAGACGCCTGATAAACCAGAACTTGGTCCCTCGTTCTGCACAAATACTTGAGAATGCATTTTACTGTCTCCCAATGAGCTTTCTCGGGGTTACTCTGATATCTACTTACTATGCCAAAGGCATACATGAGACTTCCTACTGCCGAAACATAAGGAAATGCCTTCATGGCCTCTATCTCCTTAACAGTATTGGGAGACTATTCCTTAGATAGATGCACTCCATATCTGAAAGGTAGAAAACCTTTCTTAGAGTTCTACATATTAAAACGGGCCTGAATCATATCTATGTACGAAGCTTAGGAGAGCGTTAACGAACGTTTCCTACGATCTCGAATTATCTTGATCCCAAGGATATGTCCCTCTTCCCCTAAGTCCTTCACATCAAACTGCTTGGACAGCTATGCCTTTATGTCTGATAACACTTTCGTGTTGTTGCCAATCAATAGAATGTCATCTACGTAAAGCACAAGAAACACCACTGAGTTTCCATCACGTTTGCGGTGCACACATTGCTCATCCGGATACTGAGTAAATCCGTAGGACTGGATTACCTCATCAAACCAGATGTTCCAAGATCTGGATGCATGCTTAAGTCCATAAATGGACATCTTAAGCCTGCAAACCTTATGCTCTTGGCCTTTTGCAACGAATCCATCTGGTTGCTTCATAAAGATGGTTTTCTCAAGACCTTCGTTTAGGAAAGCTGTCTTGACATCCATCTGCCAAATCTCATAATCTAAATGAGCAGCCATGGCCAAGAGAATCCAGATCGACTTAAGCATGGCTACCGGGGAGAAGGTTTCCTCATAATCGATTCCCTTTTTCTGAGTATACCCCTTCGCCACCAGCCTAGCTTTAAAGGTTTCCACCTTCCCATCAGGTACTGTCTTACGTTTGTAGACCCACTTGCATCCAATGGGCCTAAACCCATCAGGCAGGTCCACCAGTTCCCAGACTTGATTGTGGTCCATTGACCCCATCTCGGATATCATTGCCTTACGCCAAGATTCTGTATCTTTATCTCAGAGAGCCTCATTGTAGTTAACCGGGTCAGGTTCAGGCGTGCCTGGGACTAGGTCGGAGGCCTCTCTCACGCCAATAAACCTGTCAGGCTGTCTCACAACCCTCCCACTATGACGAGGCACTACCTGTGTAGGCGCATCATCTGTGATCTCATGGGCAGTGTGTGGTGTATCTACTTGTGCCGGTGCATCAAGATTATTATCTAAGCTCTTCTAGTACTATCTTACTCTTGAGCTTGAGATCTAAGACATAGTCTTCTTCCAAAAATCTAGCGTTGGTACTAACTACCACCTTCTGATATTTAGGACTATAGAACAGACCACCTTTCATTCCCCTGGGATAGCCTACAAACAGCATTAATTCAGTTCTCTCATCTAACTTAGCCATATCTGCCTTAAGCACATGTGTTGGACAACCCTAAATTATGAGATGTCTTAGACTGGGCTTGCGCCCATTCCACAACTCTACTGAGGTTGAAGGCATGGTTTTAGATGGTACAATATTAAGAATATACATCGCCGTTTCTAAGGCATATCCCCAAAACGAACTTAGCAAATCACTATAGCTCATCATCGATCTAACCATTTCCACGAGAGTCCGATTCCTCCTTTCTGCTACACCGTTCTGCTGTGGCGTGCCAGGTGCAGACAACTGAGACTGAATTCTGACCTCACTGAAGTATTCTCAAAATTCATAGAACAGGTACTCCCCACCACGATCTGAACGCAGTATCTTGATACTCTTACCATGATGCTTCTCCATATCTACCCGAAACCC
Organism: Knoxia roxburghii; assembly: GCA_030378225.1. NCBI lineage: Eukaryota > Viridiplantae > Streptophyta > Magnoliopsida > Gentianales > Rubiaceae > Knoxia > Knoxia roxburghii. The sequence goes on along the minus strand of CM059422.1, from coordinate 12,934,027 downwards.
TTTGAACTTGCCAAAACATTCAGACTTGTGACGCATTAAGTAAATGTACCCGTACCTTGAGTAGTCATCCGTTAACGTCACGAAATACTCAAATTCACCTCATGCCTGGACCATCATTGGTCCACGCACGTCAAAATGATTCAACTCTATAACCTTTTGCTTTAAAAGGTCTCTTGGTCATCTTACCTTCCAAGCAAGATTCACAGGTTGCATAACTGTCAATCTCTAATGAATTTAAAGGTCAATCACTGACCAACCTCTGAATCCTACTAAGGTTTATATGACCTAGCCTGAGATGCCAAAGATAGGTTTGATTTATTTCAGAAGGTTTATTCCTCTTATTAATGTTAGATAAAGAGCTATCTACTTTTATATTTTGCACAACAGGGGAGTTAGAGTTAACCACAAACAAATTGTCCGCCAATGAACCAGAACAAATAAGTTTTCCAATTCTTCTAATAACAACACAATCATCAGAAAAAATAAACTTATAACCGTTCTTTAAGAGTTTAGAACCGAAATAAGGTTCTTTCTAAAACACGATACATAAAGACAATTAACTAACTCTAAACTAGAATTCTCAAAATTCAGAGTAACTACTCTCACTGCTTCTACTGACACTCTTGTAGTGTCACCCAAGTAGATATTCAATTCGCCTTCTCTAAGCTTCCGGGTTACTTAGAACCCTTGCAAAGAATTACAAACATGGTCAGTGGCACCTGAATCCACACACCAAGTATCCGTGGGAACCACCGATAAACATGTCTCAGTAATTAAAGCAGAAACTATCGTACTTATAAGCTTTGGAAAATCCGATTTCCAATATCCCGTCTTATTGCACTTGAAGCACTTGTTTTTCGACTTCTTCTTTGCAATATCTGGCTTAGGTGCAATTTGCCTCTTTTGAGCTATTCCCTCGAGCTTTCTCTTCTTCTTTCTAGCCTCAGGCTCAGAAGGAGATTCTGAAGCTTTGCCTATGACTAAAGCTCGCTTCTTCTCTTGAAGAAGACTTTTAGCCACCACCAACTCTGCCAAGAGCTCGGATGAAGTACACAACATCTTGTAGTTCAACCGAATCTGCTCATAGCTTTGAGGCAAGCTCCGGAGGACAATATCGACTTTGGTTTCAGCAACGATTTCGCCTCCCACTACCTCATCCTTGTTGATGTTACTAATCACGTCAATGACATGATCTCTCACAGGAGTGCTCTCAGCCATAAGGACAATGTCCAAGTTACGACTCCAATCGACATAATTAGGTCCAGTTAACTTGTTGTTTTTCAATATAGTAGCTAAGGGGTTGAATGCCATATCGATAAAAACTGTAAAATAAATAAACATACAATGTTTCAGTTATTAAGTCTAGAATTTCAAAAACAAGGAAATTCTATCAATTATTGACTTTCCTCAAAATAATAATCTTAATCCACCAACATCTCATTCACCGGGATTCTCGCAAGCCACGCAGTGTGGACGTTTACGCTAACCCACATTCGTTTAAGAAGAAACAAGTTCATTTACTACAATATCTGACCAAATGATCTATTGATCAATGTAGCTAATAGTCGGTGCTTTCAGCTATACAAATAAGCAACGTAACCTCGAGGGAGGAATACTGCAGATCGTACACTAAGTGTGTGCCATTACGTAGCTTCTGAGTTTGTTACCTAAGGATAATGCGCCTTAGATGGAGAGGGTGTCGCATTTCTCCTAGTTAAACTTACTCTAGTCATCTTACTCAGAAATTCATAATCTAGCGATCTCGGGGTTGAACTCATCCGAATGGAGGAAGGCCCTAATACCAACGCGCAAACCCACCTACATCGTATATGAACTCGTAATGGTGGACATGGGAATATTAAACCAACCCGCTCCCGCTTAGATTTCCAAATTGAGGGTTTTTTCGGTTTTAACATGCAATTAAGTAACCCTAAGTTATATGCAACCATAAAACCAACATGCTTCAAAATCATGCATCTAAAATACAACATAAAAATAAAGCATTAAAAATTAAAACAATAAATACGGGAAATAAATACAAAAAATAAATTCCCGACTATTATGGTTTTAATCGCTTCCATATTCTGCCTTGATCTCGTGTCCCGCCACTTAACTTGATAGAGAGAGTCTTGAACTTCAAAAAACGAAAACTGGAGGAAAAATGGGCCAAAACGCACGAATGGGCCGCACGCGCGCAACACTCCCAAAGGACGAGCCGTGCACACGCGACCCAGTAGAGCGCAGCAGTTACCGCGGCTGCCTGCTGCGCTGCGTGACAGCGCCACTGCTTCTGGCGGTTGCCTGCGGCGGCTGATGCCGGCGGGTTGTCACCGGCACCGCCCCCTGCCGCCAATCCCTCATTCACATCTTCCCACGCTATTTGGTCATCTTGAAATTCGTTCTGGGTTTTCCTGGGTTTCTATGAATTAACGATAACCCAAAACCCACGAATTCAAGTTGCCCATCATAACGCCTTCGATTGCAAAATTTTAATTTTCCTACTACAAGGCTTTCTAGGAAAATTAAATAATCGAAATTACATAGAAAAAATCCTACTACAGATTTGATATAATACTACACTGCTTCTAGCACGTGGTTATACTATTACAAACATTCATAATAAAATCAAATCCGGACATGTCCCGGAGTTTAATTAAAACCCATACAAACGTAACCATAATAGTCGGGATTTCTTAACCACCTGAAAATAAAATCATGTAATAAATCAAACAAGCACAAAACCCAAAACCAGGCTTTGATACCAATTGAAAGATTATCTGCTCGGGCCTAGCCAGAAACTCACTTTCGTGCTATGCATTCCAGAATCAGAATCTCTGGCCAGGCCTAGACGCTAGTACAATTGCTATTCTAACCCTTTTGAAATAACATTGTGCAGGATCTGGGTTTGCACTTATTCGATTTACCACGCAACAAAAATTTTTAATTAAAAGCAGAACTTTAGAAAATACCTTTGAAGCGTGCACTCAGGTGATTCTCTTGTATGCCTCAAAACTTTGATTTCACGTTGTGTAGGCAACGATCTAGAAACCAATTTGATCAGATAATCACCACAATCCACCTGCCAGAAAATTCCAGCATCGCTACACCTGGCACGTACAATAAACGCACCGCCCAGAGAGAGAGAGAAAACTATACGCGCTGCTGGTTTGAACAGGCCAAAATTTCAGCCAACACAGAGGAAAAATCCAGCCGCAGTTGCCTTCCAAAATCCGACTTTGAGGGAGAAATTTATTTCTCTCTAGGATTTTATCTCTCTAGTTTTCTTGTCTTGAAAACTTATGAATTGTATATTTTGGAATAGCTAATCCCTTGTCTATATATAGAGTTACAAGAGAGACCCCAAGTTGGTTTAGGATTGGCCTTCCTACTGGGATTCTGTTTCCTTCAATCCTGTTCCTGGACTGATGCACATCCAACTGATACATGGATTCACTTATCCCAAACCAGTTCCTGGTATGATTCACAACCAACTGATACAGGGATTCACTTATCCCAAACCAGTTCCTGGTATGATTCACAACCAACTGACACAAGGATTAATTAATTACTTGATTAATTAAATCTACCTTTGTCAACAACCAAATACATAATTAATCGTACCACTAACGGATTAATTATGACACTACCATCCTACACCAGAATTGCTTCCGGAACAACTTAATTAATTTATTCATAATGTTCCCACATCAAAAATATAGTGCTCGTTAATTTATTAATTTACTGATAAATTAATTTATTAACTTCTTTAATTTCGAGACTAGTACCACTCGACCTTTTTACTATACCGGACATAAGTCCACCAGCTGGGTTTAGTATAATAAACATAACGAGCTCATCTCGGGAGCACTATCACCTCGGACGCACCGGTACATGGTTTCCTTTCGACAAGCAGCAGCACAACAAGCAACTAAACACACTCACCCAACCTACCGAGATTATTGGCCTCAATAGACCTCACCCATTGGCAGATCAAAGTACACTATGTCTAATCCTCATGCCCGCTCGAGTCTAGGGATTAAGAGGTAGAATACCAAGAACGATTTATCTATTAAATCAGTACAAGACAAATCATTCCTAATGGTCAAGTTCAATACGCCTCGGGCATATCTATATGATTCAGTTAGTTTAGACAAACCAATTATCCGAATCACATAATAACCTAAATGACAGTTTGTTCAAAGCTGTCTCGATTACGAACCTCATTTATATATTATGTCTTTCAACCAATTATGAGATCTACTGTGTCACACAAGACACCTCATCATCTACTTAAATAATATAAATGGACATATCATGCACAACAAAATATAACCAAAACATAAATTGATATATTACTGGGAAAATGTACAATACAAGCATAGCTTATGTATTTAACTCCAACATGTTCCTCATCCATGCATTTATCATCTAACTCCCAATATAAGGTGCATCAGAGTTTTGTAAAGAGAATACAAGATTTAACCTCAAGAACTAATTCAAAAAACAAGTGAGCATCTTAAAACTCAGGTGGTTACGTGTTGAAGTTTGTTGAAAACTACTATTTAAACGATTATATTCAAAGCAGTATCTTGAAGGTTCTAAACAGGCAATTCAGAAGAGTACCAGCATCTAATTGAACTTATGGGTATGAAAATAGGCTTAAAATAGAGGAGTAAAGCTCTCCTCAATTTATCAAGCCAAAGCATAAATCTTTGGAAATCGGCAGCGGAGTACCCTGTTCAGAACCAAATTACGTGAAACCTGGAAAACGCTTTTGCAAGTTGTGGAATTCTGAGTAAACCTTGGTTAGATTGGATTAAAGCAAGATAAATTTTGGCCAAAACGGATAAAGAATGAATGAGATATGATTTTTTTCCAAAGTTGCCAGTGACTGCTGAGTTGCTGCAGAAACAGCAGTACCAGTCCGATTTTAAAGTGATTTTCTGGGCAGTTTACAAAGCCAATTTGGGATCTTGAAGATGCTGAGTAATCCCTGCAGTATAAGGTTCAAAACAAGGTAAAGTTGGCACAAATCGGATATGGAATGAGAGAGATATAAAATTCTAAAGTTTGGTGTTCAAAGCTGAATCTTTCCAAATTTCAGAAATAACTCAAGGCAGGTTCATCCATAGGCAATCCTTTTTCAAAACCACTTTTAGTAGGGTTTAAAAATCCATTTAGAAATTCATTGGGAGCGTTTCAAAACTTAACATGACGGTTTTAAAATCACAAAGAAAGTTGGTACAGAAGGAAACGGAAACCCAATTCTCAGTTGTTCTAATCGCAACTATGCTTTGTTTTCCCCGATTTGGTTTGGAAATGGAAACTTAAACTAGATTCGTTTCTGTCATTTGAACACTTAATCTCAAATGACTCAAACTAGCTCAATATATGGTATTAGTGTTTCTCTTATTGCATTCATTAACGTTAATACGTTTCAAGGGAACAAGTATCTTAGTATCATGTTTATTTATCAATCCCATTGCTCCAGGTTATTAATTTGTAAACACAACCATTTAGTTTCCAAGTCATTTTGTTGGGATACGAATGTGTATTTCATATACCTTTCAAGTTTAAGATTGTGCATTCTCTTTTTTGCTTCTCATTGGGATTACCAATCAAGAAGTCTAATTTGGGTAATATCGCTATTATTAGTAGTTAGGCCTCCAGTTCTTAGTTGTGCTCACTCAACTTAATGTCAGAAATCTCAAGGTTTCAAAATCTTAGGTTGATCAGGCCCAAGTTCAATTACCTTTATTCCCAACACTGAGCTGAATGACCACAGTTTGGTATTACGACTTATATTTTAGCCCATTTTGTCTTGGTAAACTTGAAAGTTGAAACCTGCCTAGAGGTTCTTTGGTAGCAAGATTTATCAATTTTTTGAGAGTTTTAGACTAATACCACCATTTCATTTGCTTCCTTCCAAGTTAATATCATCCTAAATTTTACAAATTAGGTTCTTAAGCTTTACTTCCCAAAAGAACCATATCACTATTCCTTAACTTGTATATTATACCCAAAGGACAACAAGGAGTGCACATGTAAACAATAAAGTCTAGTACATACATTATAGAACATTTTCTTTTTCCAAGCGACATTACCATTGTTATCTTTAATTTCCTAATGCATTAGTTGTTCCATAAGGTCTAGAGTCCTTTCAAACTCATGATCAACAATCTTAATTCCCAACGTACAGTGTTTTTAGGTTTGTATGCTACAAGAAATCACATATACAAACTCATCTAGTCCTACTAGTTTAATAAGCCTCAATCAAACAACAATTTTAACTTTGGGTCACTCGAACAAGTCTTAATAATGAAATTCACAAACCAAATCAACTCAAACAAGTTCGAGCATAAACCATTTAACCTACTTCAAATAATTCAGGTTTAATTCATTTTCGTTGACCCAACTATTTCAAGCTTAACTAAGTTTATCCCACACATTCAATCACCATGATCCTGTTAGTTCAATACAACATCATGAACGTAAGTTTAAACTACTAAAAGAAGTTTAACAAAATTCTGATGTCAAACAAACCAAGTAATTTAAGTTTTTTTTTTTTAATTTAACATAGTTTTAAATTAAAAAAAACCTCAAAATTCCAACCTTGCAGGCTTAAAGGTACTTTTAGCCCAAAGCAAACAATCCATCCAATTAGTTACATCCTATACAGTAATTACTATAATTACATATAGTTCCTTCAACCGCAGCCCGCTCATCATCAAGTACTAACAAAATAAATACGAGGGTCCCATAATCATTTAGCAATCTAGTTGGTTGGTACTCAGTGGCGCTATTGGCTTATAAATCAAGAAGGATATCTAAGCTACACGCAACTCCAACATCTCTCGACCAAAACAACATATTTAAGAAGATTGAAGATAGTCCTACTAACCCACCAGTAATATGTAAAGAAGTAATACTAATACATCCATTTATATCTATCATGACTATTATTTTTAAACGAATATCACCTCCAATTCATACCATTCATATTATGTAACACAAGTAGCGGTGCACCTGGAACACAACTCCAAAACTCTAAAATTGATCAATTAAATCTGAATTTTGTTTCAAGGAGGTTTGCAACTGCAAGTCACCCTTTTCAAAATCACTTTTAAGATGGTCTAGAAATCTATTTGGCAAACCATTCAACCCCTATACAAGCTTCAAGCCTGGCATGTTTGATTCGGGATCTATGTTACTTATAGATAAATTCCAAGAAAAGAATACAAAATAATACCCTCGTTATTAGTCTAGTGAAACCAAAGAACTACATAGGTAAAAGACAACTTTTATTACTTTTTTTTTAAAAAAAAAAAACCAGGTTGTACTATAACCAGACATATTTGTATACACAATTTCAATTCTCTGGTTATGGAAGGTATTTCAAACTTATTAACCAAAGGATAATCAATCCTATTGAACAAATTCCATTAAAGTTTTTTTTTTTTTAAGACTAAATTCAAAGAACATAATTCCCATGATCACAAAAGCAGTCCTATTCATAGCATAACACATCATATGATTTGAAGATCTACTCAAACCACTTATGAAGTTCTAACTACTACTTGAATAAAACTCCAAGAACTTCTTAAGCCCTCTAGAAGGTCTTCAGCGTATCTGATACCCCATTTTCCTTCAAATCAAAACTTCCCACAGATCAATATGCTGATTTCTTCTTCTTCTTTTTTAAAAAAAAAAAAACTTGAAGAATTAAAGAAGTGACGCTCTAGATCGGTTTCATCACACTTGATGTCAAGCTTAGACATCTAGAACAAAACCCATCAAGTTTATACTTAAACCAATTTATTTAGAGACCACATTCACCTTCACATCTTAAAAGGTCAGTGTAACAATTTAACCTTAATCTCATCCCGATTTTCAGCTACGTCAAATCTAGATTGTTGGAGTTGAATACATAAGCTATGCTGGTATTGTACATTTTACCAGTTAATATATCGATTAATGTTTTGGTTATATTTTGTTGTGCATTATTTGTCCATTTATATTATGTAGTTAGATGATGAGGTGTCTTGTGTGACATAGTAGATCTCATCATTGGTTAAAAGACATAATATATAAATGAGGTTCGTAACCAAGACAGCTTTGGACAAACTGTCAGTTTAGGTTATTATGTGATTCGGATAATTGGTTTGTCTAAACTGATTGAATCATATAGATATGCCTTGGGCGTATTAAACTTGACCATTTAGAATGATTTGTCTTGTACTGATTTAATAGACAAATTTCTTAGTATTCTATCTCTTAATCCCTAGACTTGAGAGGGCATGAGGATTAGACATAGTGTACTTTGATCTGCCAATGGGTGAGGTCAATTGTGGCCAATAGTCTCGGTAGGTTGTGTGTGCGTGTTTAGTTGGTTGGTGTGCTGCTGCTTGTCGAAAGAAAACCATGTACCGATGCATTCGGGGTGATGGTGCTCCCGAGATGAGCTCGTTATGTTTATTATACTAAACCCAACTGGTGGACTTATGTCCGGTATAGTAAAAAGGTCGAGTGGTACTAGTCTCAGAATTAAAGAAGTTAATTAATTAATTTATCAGTAAATTAATAAATTAATGAGCACTATATCTTTGATGTGGGGAGATTAAGAATAAATTAATTAAGTTGTTCTGGAAGCAATTCTGGTGTAGGATGGTAGTGTCATAATTAATCCATTAGTGGTATGATTAATTATGTATTGTGTCAGTTGGTTGTGAATCATACCAGGAACTGGATTAAGGATAAATGGATCCCTGTATCAGTTGGTTGTGAATTATACCAGGAACTAGATTGGGATAAATGAATCCCTGTATCAGTTGGATGTGTATCAGTCCAGGAACATAATTGAAGGAAACAGAAACCCAGTAGGAAGGCCAATCCTAAACCAACTTCGGGTCTCTCTTGTAACTCTATATATAGACAAGGGATTAGCTATTACACAATATACAATTCATGAGTTTTCAAGACAAAAAAATTTAGAGAGAGGAAATCTTAGAGAGAGAAAAATTCTCTCTCTAAAAATCGGATTTCCCAAGCTTCTTAGCTGGCCAATTTTTTCCAAATTTTGGCAGCAGTGTGTGAAGCTTTCTCTCTCTTCAGGCGGTGCGTGGATTGTACGTGCCAGGTACGGTGTTGCTGGAATTTTTTTGGCAGGTGGATTGTGGTGATTAGCTGATCAATTGTTCGTTGGATTGTTGCCCACACAACATACGAACAAAGTCTTGAGGCATACAAGAGAATCACCTGAGTAAATGCTTCAATAGGTAATTCTTATTCTTTCGCTTTTAATTAAGAATTTATTTGTTGTGTGATAAATCGAATAAGTACATACCAAGATCCTGTGCAATGTTATTTCAAGCAAGGGTTGAAATAGCGATTGTGCTAGCGTCTAGGCCTGGCCAGAGATTCTGATTCTGGAATGCGTAGCACGAAAGTGAGTTTCTGGCTAGGCCATGGCAGATAATCTTTCATAGATAACCCATTCAGCTTACACAGTTGGCACCAAAATGTCTGTGTTTAATCAAGTATTCTTAACCTTATTCAAATATAGGCTAACTATCTCATTTGCGTATTGGACTTATATATCTTAGCATCTCAACTCACTTGGCCAAGTCTACTGCAAACAAAATCTTACAATGATTCCTAGGCCAGAAAGTGCTCTAATACCACTATGTAAAGCCCCAGACAAACCCCCTATCCAATACGGGAGTTTGACCGGGCATCTCCCTGATTCACGTCAGGTCTCATTCAATAAAGTATACCTTTATAAATAAATTAGAAGTTTAAAACATATGGGATATATTTAACTCTTTTAGAAATACAGTTTAACCTGCTTCAAGGGAAAAATACAATATGTTTATAGTTTGCTAATACAACTACCGATTTAAAATCCTCAAAACTCTAACCATCAGTCTGGGTCGTTGCGACACTCTGATCTAGCGCCTGCACCTGCCTTCAAACCTAGAGGAAAATAATAATTTTGAAAATAAAGGTGAGCTAACGCCCGTGAGGTTCTCTTTTATTTTTAAAACAATGAGTCTCAGTCCAGAAATATCAATCATAAATCTATCCCATTCTAAACATTTTGTTTTACATTCAACAAATATTTATTCAGTCAATACAACACGTTATTACATTCAATCAATCAAACAATGTACATTTAACTCATCAGTAGAGTTTGTCAATCAATCAATCAAGTTCATGTAGCGTGGCTAGAATTCACCCTGGGCTATATGATCTCAAAGAGGTGAAACTAACCACTCACTGTACCAGTTTGTGCGGCGCCCCGCACTATTGTCAACCGTCACCCTTAACAGTCAGTGTAGCTAGCTATAATAGTACCTCCTGACGGCCTTACTCGACAAGAGCCCATCGCTGGCCAGAAGATTTCAGCCTAATCGTAGAGGGTTGGGGATTCCCGTAACGGCCAACAGTTGCAGTTTCAGTCAAGGTATACCAGAGTAATCATTTACACTACCGTAACAGCAATGTCAAGCAATAGTCGTTCAATACAATCAGTAACATGTATAAATCATTCATGCAAAGGCATGAGATATGGGAATATGCACGAATATAACTATATCTATATATATTATACATATATGCAAAACACATATAGGTGATAGCAAATCATTTACACAACAAGAAAATAGTGAGAACACTCACTGATCCTCAAGGCTTTGGAAGCTCACCTTGGTCCAACTGAGTTCCTACAACAAGGGCAAGTCAAGGTTAATAACTTTAAAACTTTGGTTCTCTTCGTTCTTACATGTCTATTCAACTGAGCTAGACATTTTACTTCTTCTAGTCTAAAGTATGGGCAGGTTTCAATTTTCAAAAAACTGCTGCAGAACGCAGCTCTGTTCTTTGCTGTTTTTGGGAAAATCTAGAGAGCCAAAGTTGCTTCTATAAATTTTTGAGTAAACCTTATGCAAATAGTTTTAAATCGAGCTATAGTTTTCTTAAATTGGACAAAGAATGAAGAATATATGAATTTCTGAAGTACAGCTATTACTTCATATTTTTCTGCGAAAAGAACAGCACTTGCAACTCTGTTTCAGAGCTGATTTATGGGAGATTTACAAATCCAAATGAATATTCGTAAAATTATGTATAATCCTTGTAAGGATAGGTTTAAAACAAGCCAAAATTAGTTCAAAACGGACGAGAAACAAGGGAGATATGAGATATGGAATTTCAAAGTTGGATGACAGCTGTAGAATTTCTGTGTACATGAATTACGTCTATACACGTCTGTCCACGTCTGGACATGTCTAGCCAAGTCTGGCCACGTCTACCAGCGTCCAAACTATATTTCATGACTCATTTAGGCATAATCATAGGATAGTAATGCCCTCGAGGTCTTAATTCAAGCATACTATCATTCAAACATTTTAAACTTAAAAGACAACTGTATTTCTAAGAATCTTGAACCCATCACAAAATACCAATCTCACTCCAAGCATATTAAGAATTTACACCTTTAAACCAGTTTAAGTCTTCACATGCCATCCACACATGTTCAATCCAGCACCACATTAACAAAACAAGGCTAAACCCACAAACCTTCACATACTGCTCAGAACACCACAAAATCATTCTAGAATCCAAAATTCAATCATGCAATGGCATCCAACAACATATGGAGTTTTGCTAGAGTTAGAGAAGATTGTTGTTACCTTACCTAGATTAAAGGGGGTGAAAGTAAGATATCCCCTGCTTCTCCAACTAATTTTCCCCCAAATTAATTGAACCCTGGATTCTCCTTCAAACAAAATTCTTCCGTTGCCTTCCCCCTGTCAACTGGTTATGGTGGAGAGGAGTTGAACTACAAGCTTGGTGGAGAAAGAAACAAAGAAGAGAAGAAGAAAGGAGAAGATGTAAGTCAGTTGAGGAAGATTAGAACAAAGGACAAAGACAAAGCTTCTGGGTTCTTCCGTTTTCTTCCTTCTTGTTTTATATAACCAGCAGCTCTTATCACTTAACTCTATTTGCTTTCTCTGCCTTAAGTTTTCCCAAATTCTAAATCTCACCCACGTAACATAACTCTTATTTCAATTAAATCTCTGTAACTCCTAATCATGTTTTATCTGGCTAGCAAAATTTATTGCATAAAGTCTTATTTTAAATATTAGAAGGTTATTTTGTGTATTACTGATGAGCTGATATTTTATGATACAATTTGATGCTGAATTGGGCAAAGTTGGATGTTTTGGTGAGGCTTAATAATGGTTTTTATATTGCAGGGAATTATATTGATTTTGAGAAGGATGGTGCAATTTTTGGACAAAAGGAGGGCAAATTGGACAATTGAAGAAAAGGAGTTGGGGCTAAGATTTGGGTTTAGAATTAATTATTAATTGGGCTGAAATATATTGTATTGGATGAGGAGAATTTTTGGGGAAAGGAAAAGAATGGGCCTAAATTGGGAAGGAGGAGTTTTATTAGGTTAAAAACAAAAGAGCAGGATTATTAATTGGGGACGCATTGTATTGTTTTGGGGGATTGAGCGGTGGCTGCGGGTAGCAGCTTTGGAGGAGGATTTTTGAGGACTCACTTTTTGGCAACGTTTTTGGGAGTGGCAACAATATTCAGGGTACAGCCTTTGGCAAGAATTTCGTGCGCAGTCACTACACATAGTACTTAGTTTTATTCATTTGTTTTTAATTGAATTCATGGCATATAATTACTATTTAGTTTTTAGTATTTTAATTATGAGTAGCTAGATTTCTTTAGTCTAGTCAAGGGAATCAAAACCCCTCGATGCTACTTTAATCGTGAGATCGAATTGGTGTTATTATTAATTGATTATTGGTTATTTATTTATTCTTGTGCATTTTCGAGGATTATTTGGCACTGTTTGTATAGCTGGTAGCATGCAGGCTTTCCTAGATAATCCAATTTACTAGAATACACGAGGTTCGGTATTCCTTAGAGTCAATGAATTAATCACGTGGTACGTAGATCAGTGAATTGAAAAGATAAATAATCAAGTGCAATTAAGCTAATTTGGTTAATTGTAATTGAACTGGGTCCTTGGCTATCGTGATCTAGGTTCTAGGAGGTTCCAGAATTGATCATCGATTATAGATGCGATTAACGGAGATTCCTTAATCGCTGGCTTAAATTAATAGGACTGAATTGTTAGGAGGTTCCAACAATGAAAACCAGTGTAACCAGTAGTTAATTAATACATCTTTGCGTCAATGATCGATTAGTGCATCGAGGTGGTCCAATTCTCTTGGCTAGACGTTTTCCGAATTTGGGCTTGACAATTTGTTTAATTTCTTGTCATTAATTTTAATTTGATTTTTGTTAGTTAGTCAATTAAAAACAAACCCCCCATTTTGGTTACGTACTTTTGACCAAATTTAGTTCACTTTGTTGCTCCCTGTGGATACGATCCTACTCGCACTACACTATTTTTAATAGTCTCTAAAGTAGGTTATATTTGATTGGCCTGACGACCCATCAAATTTTGGCGCCGTTGCTGGGGAGCACGGTGTAGTGTTTTATTTTTGGTTAAAAGTTTTTGGTTTTATTTGTTCATTTTTATGGTTCGCTCTTCTCGTACAGGCAAACTCGTATTTGACCCAGAGATAGAGAAGATTGCAAAAAGGAACACCAAAGAGAAGAAACAACGAGAACAACTGGCTCAGTCAGCATCTGCATCTCAACCAGTTGACGAAACAGAAGTTGAAGTCTACGAAGAAGAAGAGCAGTTAATCGCAGCACCAATGGCTGACAGGACTCTCAGGGAGTTGGCAACTCCGGATGAAAATCAGCAATCTCTTTGCATTACTTTTCCTGAAAATGCTCCTAGGTTTGAGTTGAAATCTAGTACTATACACTTACTGCCTAAGTTTCGTGGTTTGACAGGTGAGGATCCCCACAAGCACTTGATGGAGTTCCACATTGTTTGCTCGGCAGTGAGTTACCAAGGAGTTACAGAGGAGCAAGTCAAGCTCAGGGCATTCCCATTTTCCTTGGAGGATAAGGCAAAACACTGGCTCTTTGGGCTACCAGCGGGGTCCATTACCATATGGAACGAGCTGAAAAAAAGATTTTTGGAGAAATTTTTCCCAACCTCCCGGGCTTCTAATATCAGAAAGGATATCTGCAGTGTCAGGCAAGCAACTGGTGAAAGCCTGTATGAGTACTGGAAGAGGTTCAGTGATTTGTGCAGAAGTTGTCCCCAACACCAGATTCCCGAGCAACTCCTGATTCAGTATTTCTATGAGGGCCTATCTGAGTTGGACAGAGACAAGATCGATTCTGCCAGTGGAGGAGCATTGATGAATAAGACTCCTGCAGAGGCAATGAGGCTAATCTCTGTGATGGCTGAGACTTCCCAGCAATTTCATAGGCGAGCAGACATGCCCACCAGACGAGTTAACGAGGTTAGTATTTCTAACATGGAAAGTAAGATTGAGCAACTTACTGATTTGGTGCGCCAGCTTACTGTGGGACAATTGCAGGCAATTAAGGTGTGCGGGATATGCTCAATTCAAGGACACACCTCGGATGGTTGTCCAGCCATGCAGGAATGTACACAGATGAATGTTGTGGGAGGATTCCAGGATCTACCCAAGAGAAGTTATGACCCCTATTCTAATACCTACAACCCAGGGTGGAGGAATCATCCCAACTTCAGCTATAAGCAGCCTGGATTTCAACCTCAATCTCAGCAATCCAGTTTCCAACCCCCAGTGAGAAACCCAGTACCTCCACCAGCAGAGGCTTCAGGTTCGTTAGTCGAATCAGTGATTAAAGGATTGACAGCTGCGGTGCAGGGTCTTGTTGAGAGGGATCTAGCAAGAGAACAACAACAACAGGCAAGAGAACAACAACAAGTAGCTAGAGAGCAACAGTCACAGGCTGCCATTAAAAACTTGGAGAAACAAATCTCTCAGCTAGCCACTCAAGTTAATCAGAGAGACCGAGCCCAAGGGAAGCTTCCGTCTCAGCCAGGTAGTTCCACTGAAAATGTGAGTGCCATTACTTTGAGGAGTGGAAGAGAATTGCCAGAACCTAAAATTCCTCCCGTCAAGGTTCAAGAGCCTTCTCAGACGCCAGAAAAGGAAGAGGCAGTGGAAGAGTTGCCAGAGAAAGAGGTAACTCCTAAATTCATTGTACGAAAAACTGAGAGTATGATTCCACCCCTTTTTCCTGGCAGGTTAATCCAAGTGAGAAAGGAGTACAGTGACGATGAGGTACTTGAAGTATTTCACAAAGTGGCAATAAATATACCATTGATGGAGGCCATTGCACAGATTCCACGGTATGCAAAATTTTTAAAGTCGTTGTTGACCAAGAAGAGAAGGCTTGAAGGCAAGGTCTATGTGAACGAGAATGTGTCCTCGGTTATTCAGCGTAAGTTGCCTCAGAAGTGTACTGACCCAGGTATTTTTGCTATCTTGTGTGTTATTGGGTCGCAAGTTATAAAATCAGCCATGTTGGATTTAGGAGCTTCAATAAATATTATGTCTATATCTTTGTTTAATAAGTTGAAAATTGGGGCTCTTAAGAACACGAATGTGATTGTTCAGTTAGCTAATAGGTCGATGATTTATCCAGAGGGGGTAGTCGAGGATGTATTAGTTAAATGTGATAAGTTGATATTTCCTGCTGATTTTTACATTCTTGACATGAATGATGAACATGTGACAAGTTCTGATATTCTTCTATTGGGTAGATCGTTTATGAAAACGGCTAAGACAAAGATTGATGTAGATGCTGGTGTGTTTACTTTTGAGTTTGATGGTGAAAAAGTACAGTTTAACATGTATGAAGCGATGAAGTATCCACCGGACTCTGAATACTTTGTCAATGTTAGCCTGGTTGATTCTATTGTGCAAGAAGAAGTTGAATTTAATTTGATGCTTGATGAGCTTAATTCTGTGTTACAGCATAGTTTGCAGGGAACGGATGCTCAAAAAGATGTGAATGAATTTGTCATTGAGGCAATCAAGGCATTTCATGCCAATCCTGAACTTCCACTGAGGTTTGCTAACCATTACTTGGGATTGCCTATTAGTTCTGAAAATATTTTACCTTCTCTGGTACAGGCCTCTAAATTGGAGTTCAAATTGTTCCACGATCATCTCAAATATCTTCTGTTAGAGCCCGAGTCAAAATCGTGGTGCAAGGAAAGGAAAAAAACCATTCAGGATGAGCAGCTACGGAGGAAGAAATGTGTCGTTGGGAAGAAGGTATTTTTCACAGAGTGCAAATGGAAATTAATGCATGGTAAGTTCAAATCAAGACGGCAGAAACCCTATATTGAGGTAAGTATTTCTTCTTCTTGTGTAGTTGAAATTAAAGATTTAGAGTCTGAAAAAATATGGGTTGTGAATGATCATCAACTCAAATCTTTTCTTGTAAATGGTAGAACTATTTCTAATAATGAAATTTGGTTATTTCTGCTTATTTATGAAGATTAATTAGAAGTAGGTCTGAGTCTAGCCAAAGACGTTAAAGAAAGGCGCTTATGGGAGGCAACCCATGTTTTTCTAAGTTTTTTTTTTAGTAGTTTTAGTTTTTTTTTTTTAAGTGTATTTTTAAGTGATTTTTCGTGAGAATTTCGAAGGGAATTCAATGTTTGGGCAGAATAGAAGTGTTCCTCTGACATGCCCAGGCAGCTGGACAGAATAAAAGTCTTCCTCTGACATGCCCAGGTCAAGCTTAGCATTTTTTTTAGATTTTCTAAGGTTTGGGCAGAATAGAATTCTTCCTCTGACATGCCCATGTGAGTTTTCCTTTGATTTTTAAGAGTTGGGGGCAGAATACAATTTTTCCTCTAACATGCCCAGGTCAGTGCCTTTGGATTTCTCACAGTTTTCTTTGCTTTTATTTGGGATGTTTTTTAAGTTGTTGGGCAGATTACAATCTTTCCTATGACATGCCCATGTCATTTACACTAAAAAAAAAAAAAAATTTCCTTTTCCATTTTTAATTAGGGTTACTAATTCCTTTTGGGTTGTCCTTTTTTTTTTTTTCTCTGTAACTAGCGGCGGCCGGTTTTTAATTTTTTCCCAACAACACTGCTACCACCATCCTTCATCATCTTCGCCACCATTCTTCACCATTCAACCACTGCTCGTCTTCCGCCGGGTGCTACCACCACTCCCCCTTTTTCCCCTTCGACATCCGGCCGGCCTTGGAAGCGAACCCGCGACGCCCACCCGTTCCTCCCTTCGACCGTACGTTGTCCACGGGGGTCGTTGTTGGTTCTGTTGGGGATACTCTCGCAGCCCTTTTCCGGACAGTCGACGACTCTGCTCCTTCTTTCGGTCGTTCATCATCGACTCCACTCGCCCACGGCGTCCTTCGTTTTTCTTGTCGAGGTTGCTATCACCCCGCAGTTCTGAGTTCTTCCGCCACTCCGCACTCTGAAACCAGCCGCACTCTGAACCCAGCCGCACAGCAGTCGCCATGTCGCTCCGGCCGTTCACGGGCGTCGGTATCAACCGCCCTTCGCAGTAGTTGTCTGCTTTGGTTCTGTCCTGTTTTCGGGAGTCATCACAATCAGTCCAGATTTTCCAGTTCATCCCGGCAAGACAGCCTCTCTTCATAATTGTTTGCAAAGATGGTGCGCAAAAAGGCTCCACAACCAATTGCATTGAGGGATGAATCCAGCTCCTCAGACGACGAAGCCCGTTCTTCTCCACTAGCCGTGGCTCGACCACCCTCCAAGCGGCAAAAAGACCCTCCCAGAATCCAGCGAAGCAACATCAGTCATCACACGCCCTTTGCGCACATGTGGGCTTGAAACCTCCAATTTCCCCACCATAGAGAAGCTTCTTTTCCCCTTACTAACTTTTGTTTGTTTAGTTATTTATTTTATTTATTTTTATTGTGTCTTGGTGGTGTGTGTTTTTGCGATCCTTTTTATGCCTATTTTTTTTTCTACATTGGGGACAATGTAGATTTTTAGGTGTGGGGGGATTGTTTTGTATGATTATTGTTGTGGGGGATGTTTTGTGTTTTATTGTGTTTAGAGTCTAGGTGTGGGGGAGATGTAAATGTTATGTGTTTTGTGTTGGAAAATTGATATGCAATGTGTGATTTGGTGAGGTAAGGATGAAATGTAGGGAATCTTAGTAGTATTGTGTGTTGGATGGCTATAATTGTTCCTTGTGATAATTCAGATGATGATACTTGTCTGAGTGACACCCAAAAAGCTAGATAAAGTGAGATTTTGGGCCTTAATGAGCAAAAATTCTTTCTTGTGCTCAATTGTTTTCTTTAGAGTGTTTCACACATAGTTTGCATATTCTAGAACTTGCTTGGTTATGCATGTTACCGTTGCTTGTGAAGTTGAAGTACAAAAAGGATAAAGGCAATAGGATAACCAAATTTGGCTTGCTAAAAATCCAACCTTCAATGCTTACCCTTAGTAACCTTTTTGAGGCTTGGACCTGTTTCTTTGATTTTAAAGCCACTAAACTAAACCTAGGCCTGTGTTTAGCTTGCTCTTTTTGCCTAGTTATTGAAAGAAATACATACTTGGTTGTTAACTTGGGTTTGTGGTTTGAAGGCGGACATTGTAAGGCAATAGTAACTCATTAAGGATAAGTTGTGCTCGAATCAAGGCTGTTGAAAAAAAAAAGTAAGAAAAAAAAAAGAAAAGAATACAAGAAAGAAAAGGAGCCAGTATAAACAAATTCAAATGAATTTGTGTGGCTAGAAAAAGAAAAAGAGAAAAAAAAAGAAAAAAAGGGTTAAATTGTGGAAAGAGCAAAGTTTGGAGTTCTTGGTGAGTTACTAGTGTCTTGCATGGGTCATCCTCGGTAAGATGGTTGATGGTTGACAATTAAGTGTGTTCTTCCTTTCATGACTTTAGCCTTTGTTTAATCCTTGTTTATCCTACCTTGTCCTGAGCCTTATTCTAATCCTTAACGAAGACCTTTTGATTTGTACTTTGATTCATTTGAGTGATAGTAATGTGATAATTTTGCAAGCATATGGTAAGAACAATGCTATGTGATGAAATTGAGTGATTACTTCCTTTAAAAACTTTGAGTGCTTGAGTGAATTACTTGAGAGGTGGGTGTCGCTCGTGCTTGTTATTTGAGTTTGGGGAGTTATGAGGAATGGGTATAGTCGTTACAAATGCATAATACTATGAAGGTTTCTTATGTGGATTGCAAGTCTTGCTTGGTTATATATTGCATATTGAGGATCCAGTTGTTGTTGTTACTTGTGTTTTGTTTATGTGTCGAGACATGAGTCATGCTTGGGGGCAAGCAATGTTTAGGTGTGGGGGATTTTGATGAGCTGATATTTTATGATACAATTTGGTGCTGAATTGGGCAAAGTTGGATGTTTTGGTGAGGCTTAATAATAGTTTTTATATTGCAGGGAATTATATTGATTTTGAGAAGGATGGTGTAATCTTTGGACAAAAAGAGGGCAAATTGGACAATTGAAGAAAAGGAGTTGGGGCTAAGATTTGGGTTTAGAATTAATTGTTAATTGGGCTGAAATATATTGTATTGGATGAGGAGAATTTTTGGGGAAAGGAAAAGAATGGGCCTAAATTGGGAAGGAGGAGTTTTATTAGGTTAAAAACAAAAGAGCAGGATTATTAATTGGGGACGCATTGTATTGTTTTGGGGGATTGAGCGGTGGCCGCGGGTAGCAGCTTTGGAGGAGGATTTTTGAGGACTCACTTTTTGGCAACGTTTTTGGGAGTGGCAACAATATTCAGGGTACTATAATTTTGGGGACGCAGCCTTTGGCAAGAATTTCGTGCGCAGTCACTACACATAGTACTTAGTTTTATTCATTTGTTTTTAATTGAATTCATGGCATATAATTACTATTTAGTTTTTAGTATTTTAATTATGAGTAGCTAGATTTCTTTAGTCTAGTTAAGGGAATCAAAACCCCTCGATGCTACTTTAATCGTGAGATCGAATTGGTGTTATTATTAATTGATTATTGGTTATTTATTTATTCCTGTGCATTTTTGAGGATTATTTGGCACTGTTTGTATAGCTGGTAGCATGCAGGCTTTCCTAGATAATCCAATTTACTAGAATACACGAGGTTCGGTATTCCTTAGAGTCAATGATTTAATCACGTGGTACGTAGATTAGTGAATTGAAAAGAATAAATAATCAAGTGCAATTAAGCTAATTTGGTTAATTGTAATTGAACTGGGTCCTTGGCTATCGTGATCTAGGTTCTAGGAGGTTCCAGAATTGATCATCGATTATAGATGCGATTAACGGAGGTTCCTTAATCGCTGACTTAAATTAATAGGACTGAATTGTTAGGAGGTTCCAACAATGAAAACCAGTTTAACCAGTAGTTAATTAATACATCTTTGCGTCAATGATCGATTAGTGCATCGAGGTGGTCCAATTCTCTTGGCTAGACGTTTTCCGAATTTGGGCTTGACAATTTGTTTAATTTCTTGTCATTAATTTTAATTTGATTTTTGTTAGTTAGTCAATTAAAAACAAACCCCCTATTTTGGTTACGTACTTTTGACCAAATTTAGTTCACTTTGTTGCTCCCTGTGGATACGATCCTACTCGCACTACACTATTTTTAATAGTCTCTAAAGTAGGTTATATTTGATTGGCTTGACGACCCATCAATTACCTCATTAGTTTGGAGCTGGATCTCACAGTGGTGGTGGCGGAGGTGGCGGCAGCGAGTGGGGCGGTGGTGATGGAGGCGGCTGCTGGATGGTAGTGGTGGCAACGGGGCAGTATTTAAGCAGTTATGGTTTTGAGGGTTAGTCAAAAGTTATTTTCATCAAAAAGGATTAAAAATACTAATAAAAAATTCTAAGGGACCAATAATGCAATCGTACTATTATTTGGGACCAAAAGTGCAACTACGCCTATTCAAAGGGAACAAAAAAAATAATTTGGCCTTCATTTTTTTTACATTTCATCTTTCAAAACAATGTCTCATAATTCCCTTTCAAATCTTAATCTCTCTTTTATAGAAGATTCAATGAACAAATTCATGGCTGAGCAAATCTTTTATTATTTATTTTATTTTGTAAATAATGAAATTATTGTTTAGAATTAATGTTTAAATATAATAGTTTTATTTAATAATAATTGATAATAAGATAATAGTGGAATAATATAATTTTTTTTTAGCTTTTATCTCTGATTTGATTTACCTCTATGCTAAAAACGAAGCAGATAAACTAATCAAAACCTTCATATGTTGCATCTAATAGAAACTACTGCATATTTTGTGTCTTAGTGCTAAAAAGTTACCTCAACTTCGGTTAGGTGGATGGCTTAGTTTGATAAGAAATACCAGCGTGTAAATCATTTACAAGTTCATAAATGTCAAATTTGGATCTTAAGGTGACTGCTGTTAAAGTTGCATTGGCATCTGGATTGCAAAGCCACTCAAGGATCAGGCTTTTGCCACTCCAGAAAAGGTTGATGACCTAATTCTTTTGAGACTGATAAAGTGAGATATTGGTGTTTGGTTTATCTAATCTCATTGGTTCGTTATAGCTTCTTAGACAAATTGAAGAAATTGAATCATCCCTTATCAGTGTTTTGAGTCATTTTGCCATCTAACTTCATTCAGAACTAATATTGTCTAAAATCATCCCGTTTCATCTTTTGTTTTTCCAAAATTTTGACCACTTATTTCTTGAAGAATTGTCTTTTTCACTTCATCTGATAATAGTTGCCCCTCCTGATAGATACTTGGAATGAATTCCTATCACTGTAATAGGCCAAAGTTATCACAAAATTTACATTGGCAAGTCATATATTGATTTTTCTTTCTTTCTTTAATTCCTTGTTATGAGTATTGATTCAATGAAAATAATTACTAGTTACCGCCACAGCTACCGCCCCAGTTTGGACAATAATACCCTTAACAATACAGTCAATACCTTCATCAATATTTAAATTAACTAATACTAAAAAACCTAAAATACCCTCCTAAAAATTTTGGGGAAAAAATTTACTACCCAACCTGGCAACCCCCCTCCCCTCGTCACCCCCCCTTCCCCAAATCGCGGCCCTCCCGCCTTCCCGCAAATCGGTCGTCACCGCCCCTTTACCAAGATAGCGCCCCTCCTGCCTTCCCCCAAATCAGTTTGCCCTACTTTTTCACGGTGACCCCCCTCTCTCGAAAACCCTAATGATTCCACCCTCCCTCTACCAAAACCCTAGCCTGGTCCCGAAGGTCACGAAGGTTGCCAAGCGGTTTGGAGTTCTTAGAGCCGGGCCCCAAGTCTTGTCGCGAAGCCGCCATTGTTTGGAGTTCGTAGCGCCGGTCGCGAAGTCACGTCGCGAGCCTTGGGTCGCGAAGGTTGGCGCCGCGGTTCAAGTCTTGTCGCGAAGCCGCCGCTTTTTGGAGTTCGTAGCGCCGATCGCGAAGTCGCGTCGCGAGCTTTGGGTCGCGAAGGTTGGCACCGAGGTTTGATGTTTCTTATAATGATTAATGGCAGTATAATTGTTCTATTTATTATTTACTGCTGAATGCTATGAGGATATTTTATTATGTAAGTTTGAGGCTACTGTTTTGGTAAATTGGTAAATTGCTGTTTTGGTTATAATTTTGTTGTAAGAAGTGGTCAGTAACTGGACTGAGTAGTAAGTTGTAAGAACTTCATACAACATCTCAACTCGTCTCAGAATAATTAGAACTACGTCAAAAAATATCCTTAATCCATTCATGTGAATTTAAACTGATTTTTTTCACAAAGAAAGTCTACCACGTCTCAGAACAACTAGCACCACGTCAAAAACAACTAGAACCACGTCCAGAAACGTCCTCATCCATGCCTGTGAATGTAAACTTTTTTTTTTTTTTCACAAAGTCAGTCCACCACGTCTCAGAACAACTAGAACCACGTCAAAAACAACTAGCACCACGTCCATAAACATCTACACCCAGGCATGTCCACAACATCTTCGCTGAGTCAACAACGTCTTAGAACAACTGCCGCAACGTCCAAAAAATAACTGTCATAACGTCTACATCCAGGCATGTCTACAACGTCTCCTAACACTAGCACCACGTCCAAAACAACTAGCACCACTTCCAAAAATGTCTACACCATACATGTAAAATTAAACTGATTTTTTCACAAATACAACTAGAACCACGTCAAAAACAAATAGCACTACGTCCAGAAACGTCCTCATCAATGCGTGTGAATGTAAACTTTTTTTTTTTTTTACAAAGTCAGTCCACCACGTCTCAGAACAACTAGAACCACGTCAAAAAACAACTAGCACCACGTCCATAAACGTCTACATCCAGGCATGTCCACAACGTCTTCGCTGAGTCAACAACGTCTTAGAACAACTGCCGCAACGTCCAAAAAATAACTGTCGCAACGTCTACATCCAGGCATGTCTACAACGTCTCCTAACACTAGCACCACGTCCGAAACAACTAGCACCACGTCCAAAAATGTCTACATCCATACATGTAAAATTAAACTGATTTTTTCACAAATACAACTAGAACCATGTCAAAAACAAATAGCACTATGTCCAGAAACGTCCTCATCCATGCGTGGGAATGTAAACTTTTTTTTTTACAAAGTCAGTCCACCACGTCTCAGAACAACTAGAACCACGTCAAAAACAACTAGCACCACATCCATAAACGTCTACATCCAGGCATGTCCATAACGTCTTCGCTGAGTCAACAACATTTCAGAACAACTGCCGCAACATCCAAAAAATAACTGTCGCAACGTCTACATCCAGGCATGTCTACGACGTCTTCTACAACGTCTCCTAATACTGCTGCATCATCTATGCACGTCCAAAAAATACATGTCGCAACGTCTACATCCAAGCATGTGAATTTAAGCTGAATTTTTTAGATTACACATTCAACAACGTCTCATAACACTAGAACCACGTCTTGAAACGTCTACATCCATGCATGTGAATTTAAGCTGATTTTTTCACAGAACATAGTCTATCACATCTCGATACGTCCGAAAAAACTAGCACCACGTCCAGCTACGTCCAGCAACGTCCCGCAACATCTGAAAATACAAAGCAGCTACGTCCAGCAACGTCCCACAACGTCTGAAAATACAAAGCAGCTACGTCCAGCAACGTCCCGCTACGTCCAAAATACAAAGCAGCAACATCCTGTGGATGGATAATGAGGATTTTCATTTTTGCTGGGTTAGGATGGATATGATTTGATTTCATGTGGCTGTGGAATATTAAAAACCAAGTGAAATGCTGCTCTTTTTTTGGGTTGAATATTACATTTCTGCAAATTACAATCAGTGCATAGGCTAAGCATATATCATTACATTTTTAGGGTCCTGTTTATCATAGGATACCATTCCACATATGTTACACATTCAAGGCAAATTAATTTATTACACCTATTCCGTAACATCTAGTGATATGAAAAATGCATCCTTCTGCTCTCGAGGGAACTTTGCATTCCAAGCACTTATATTATGTTCATATAGGCTCTCCCATTGCCGAGTGTATTCATCACATAATTCACGCCACATCCTCATAACACCCAGCAAATGTGAATTAGGAAGTAGATCTAACCTTATAAAATGGGCAAGAGGACCAAGATGGGCAATTGAAAATTTTGTATATGGACCATTTCTATTCCTTCGCACTCGTAGTGGCAAAATGGTGAAGCATATCCCATAACTATTGTACTTGCCACCCTGATCTGAGGCATAGTAAAAAATAGCCGCATCATAAAATGTCGCAATTGGATACAAGTCTGCTGGAGCATGCATCCAATAATCTCGAGTACATCGTCCACCTCCCCACCTTATGCAGTTAACTACTTCTGTTAGATCTTCACCCAAGTATATCCCTGGTATAAGTCTTTATGTGTTTCAATTTCATCAGCTACATCCATTCTTACCTGTAAAAACACAATATATTGTTTACAATCACACAAAATCATTGAGGCTTAATCGTAATTATAATCAAACAACATTGGTTGTCATATCACAAAATAAAATAATACCTGCAAATACATATCTTCGTTCCCAAACACGTGAGATGCAACAACACAAAATCCACAATTACCGTCATCATTAACGTCCAGATAGCTGATGACATAGGGGGCTATAAGTGTATTGATCAGATCGTAGTTTGCATAGGTGTCTACGCGTCCAACTCGTCAAACTTACAACCCAAATACAAATTAGAAAAATACCAGAAACGTCTACATCCAAGCATGTGAATTTACGCTGATTTTTTTTCCACAAAGACAGTGAACCACGTCTCATAACACCAGCACCACGTCAAAAACAACTATCACCACGTCTAGAAACGTCTACATCCAAGCATGTGAATTTAAGCTGATTTTTTTTTCACACAGACACTGAACCATGTCTAATAACACTAGCACCACGTCAAAAACAACTAGCACTATGTCCAGAAACGTCTACATCCAAGCATGTGAATTTAAGCTAATTTTTTTTCCACAAAGACAGTGAACCACGTCTCATAACACCAGCACCACGTCAAAAACAACTAGCACTACGTCCAGAAACGTCTACATCTAAGCATGTGAATTTAAGCTGATTTTTTTTCACATAGACACTGAACCACGTCTCATAACACCAGCACCACATCAAAACCAACTAGCACTACGTCCAGAAACGTCTACATCTAAGCATGTGAATTTAAGCTGATTTTTTTTCACACAGACACTGAACCACGTCTAATAACACTAGCACCACGTCAAAAACAACTAGCACTACGTCCATAAACGTCTACATCCAAGCATGTGAATTTAAGCTGATTTTTTTTCCACAAAGACAGTGAACCACGTCTCATAACACCAGCACCACGTCAAAAACAACTAGCACCACGTCCAGAAACGTCTACATCCAAGCATGTGAATTTAAGCTGATTTTTTTCATAAAGACAGTGAACCACGTCTCATAACAATAGAACCACGTCAAAAACAACTCGAACCACGTCCAGAAATGTCTACATCCATGTGTGTGAATTTAAGCTGATGTTTTTTCACAAAGACAGTCAACCATGTCTCACAACACTAGAACCACGTCAAAAACAACTAGAACCACGTCCAGAAACGTCTACATCTATGTGTGTGAATTTAAGCTGATGTTTTTTCACAAAGACAGTCAACCATGTCTCATAACACTAGAACCACGTCAAAAACAACTGGAACCACGTCCAAAAATGTCTACATCCATGTGTGTGAATTTAAGCTGATTTTTATCCACAAAGACAGTCAACCATGTCTCATAACACTAAAACCACGTCAAAAACAACTAGAACCACGTCCGAAAACGTCTACATCCATGTGTGTGAATTTAAGCTAATTTTTATCCACAAAGACAGTCAACCACATCTCATAACACTAGAACTACGTCAAAAACAACTAGAACCACATCCAGAAACGTCTACATCCATTCATGTGAATTTGAACTGATTTTTTTCACAAAAATAGCCCACCACGTCACAAAACAACTAGAACCACGTCCAGAAACGTCTACATCTATGAAGGGCATTTTCAAGTGTATAACTTTCTTTATACATGAAGAGAATTTTTGGAAATTTATTACTTTTTTTGGTGCTACAATTAGTATATTTGTGCTACAAATAGTAAGATCTATAATGCACACCCCTACTCTAAACAACCTTTTCTGCAGCACCCTCCGCACCTGTGTGTAATTATGGCGCCGAAGAAGGAGCGCCGAACTATGCAGGTCATCCGACCTTCGCAGCAACCGAAATCTTCGCGGCGAACGATCTTCGAGCTCCGAACGCTGCGGGCGAACTCTGGGCAGCGGCGAACTGTTGGCAGCGGCGAAACCGAAGTCCTAGCCACGGCGAAGTATTGGCAGCGACGAAGCCGATTCTACGCAGTGGCAAATCCCATTCTTGGCAGCGGCGAAACCGATTCTAGGCAGCGGCGAATTGTTGGGCGAATTATTGGCTGCGCCAAATTGTAGGCTGTGGCGAATTGTTGGAAACCAAGGATTGCAGAAATTTAGGGCTCATAAATTGGATTGCAGCAATTAAGGACTCTAAAATTAGGGGATAAAAATTAAGGACTCATAAATTGGATTGCAGCAATTAAGGACTCTAAAATTGAATTGCAGCAAATTAGGAGATAAAAATTATTTAATGTTGCAGCAATATTATAAAATATTTTAATAAAAATTACTATTTCAATATTTATATTTTAATATTTAAATTATTTAAATATAATATTTGAAGGTTATATTAGTAAATTAGCTTGGGGCGGTAATAAAAATTATGTGGTAAACTGAGGCGATAATTAGTAAAACCAAGGATAATTTCATCAAATTACAAGTCTACCGGCCCATTTTTTGGGGCAGTAACTAGTAATCCCCTTCAATGAATGAAAGTAGCCCAGAAAAGAAACTCAACAG
The DNA here is from genome assembly GCA_030378225.1 of Knoxia roxburghii. Classification (NCBI taxonomy): domain Eukaryota; kingdom Viridiplantae; phylum Streptophyta; class Magnoliopsida; order Gentianales; family Rubiaceae; genus Knoxia; species Knoxia roxburghii. Next base: position 12,906,630 of record CM059422.1, on the reverse strand, counting down.
AAAAATAGAATTTGCAGACTAACAATGTTGTACAAGGTTAGGGCCAACCGAATTCATCCTTGATGATTTTTTTTTTTTCTCAAGTTGAAAAATAGAATTGAAAAAACTACAATCTAATTATCGCAGATAACATCATCTTCTGCCCTGTGTACTTCTTGTATATGGTGATGGTCAGGTTATGCCAAACACATTAGACATCATTGAACCCAACCTCAAATTCTCACTCACAGTCATGTTTCTCCACAAATGTTCAATATGGAAGAATGATTACCATGCTGGACAAAAATTCCTGTACTGATTCAGTAGGAAACAAAGTTACAAGCACACAAAATTCGAGTTTATTTATTCATTTTGGTAAGTCTTAGCTTCTTCTGTCTGATTATTATCTTTTCCTTGTCAAACATCAGACGGAAGAAGTGTATATGCCAACCTAAGGCCTCATGTACCTGAAAAGAAAGTTTAAATCAACAAGAAAACTAGGACGATGTTAGCAACAAATAAAAAGAAGAACCTCAAAGTGTAGATACACTTCACGAACCTGTTCTCAATAAAATTTGCTTCAATTTTAATATTATTTTTATTTTCTCTAACAATTTCAAATTTGAACTATTAAATTTTGAATTATTTATCTCATCTTTTGAGACATCTATAATTCAAGAAAAGAGAATTGTTAGGATGGATTCGAGTTGATCCTAGAACTCCATAAGGATTCAGATTAAGAAGAGAATTTGAATAAACTTTTACTTATTGCTTCAAAGTTCTTATATTGTACTACTAGGAGGTACCATATGAGAGTTTACTTCTAGTGAAAAATAAATGAAAAATAAACCAGTAAAAATAGGGAGTAAAGTGAGTCTTACTTACGCTCCTTGGAACTCACAAATAGCAATTAAAAAAACGACTGCATTTTTACATCAAAAACGAAATCCAAGAAACATCATCATTACTGTTTGTGGGAAATTGATCCAAATTCAAAATATATCATTTATCAACCAAAATGGACACGATTTTTGACTGTAATTCTTCAATTCTGATTTAACATCAGATTTTTGGCTGTAAAAAATAGATTTAACATCAGGTTTCTTAAATAAACATATTTAACATCAATATCAACCAAAGTCAAAAACCGATTTAACATCAAAAATAAATTTAACATCGATATCAACCAAAGTAAAAAATCGATTTAACATCAAAATCAACCAAAGTCAAAAAAAAAAAAAATTAACATCAATATCAACAAAAGTGAAAAATCGATTTAACATCAAAATCAACCAAAGTCAAAAATTGATTTAACATCAATATCAACTAAAGTCAAAATCTGATTTAACATCAAAAATCAACTAAAGTCAAAAACAGATTTAACATCAATATCAACCAAAGTAAAAAAACTGATTTAACATCAAAATCAACCAAAGTCAAAAATCGATTTAGCATCAATATCAATCGATTTAACATCAGTTTTCTTAAACTAAACGAAGAATCCTAATATGGAAAAAGGAATTTGAAGGGAAAAGTTTCACTCTCATATCTCTAAAATAAATAGAAAAAAGAATCCCCTACCTCAGGTCTTTAAAACTCCCAACTTAATCTCTCATTTTGATGGCTAATTTATGATTTCCCCAAACCCTAGAATCACCGCCGACCTCTCCCTAGTCAAACCACCACCGCAAGCTGCATCTTCTTGGCCTCATCTTGATTTAAATACGTACGAAAATGGTGGAACAAGGAACGAGTTTTGAAGCTTAAGAGGTGGGAGTATTTTGGCGGTGAGAGATCTTCAAAACTCTGCTCGGAATAGCCGGAATCAGCGGAGAGAGAAAAGAGAAAAGAGAGCGGCTGGTGAAGGAGAAAATGAGAAAAAAAGGATTATGGTTTGAGGAAATAAAAGGATGCAACATTAATTAATGGAGAAATTTTCACAAAATTTGAGGGTTTTAGTGTGAGTGAGAATAGGAGAGGAAAAGTGGGGAACATCATTTAATGAGATGTTTTGTATACAAAATTCACTAGTTGTACCATGCTCATTGTACACCTAGGTGTACTATATAATTTGCGTCTGCTTCAGAGTAATTCTCTGATGAGATTTATAATTACAAACTTGAGTGACCAAATTTGTGACAAAATGAAAAAGTTGATGACTAAAAAAATAGTTTCTAAAGTATGATGACCAAAACTCGATTTTCGCTATAGTATGAATACAGACTTTGAAATTTAATCTTTTTCAAAATCGGTCCGTTAACCAACTAACGGGTCATTCTAATAGAATGACTATTTTTGAAAAGAAAAGTAAAGTTTGATGACCAGAAAAGTAATTTTCAAAATATGATAACCAAAACCCGAGATCGACTATAGTATTGTGAATTTACTAATAAGGATATCAAAAAGAACAATTCATTTATAAATTGGCTTAAAAAAAATTCAGAACTTTACTTTACCGTGGCTGCAACTTCCTTCAAAACTTTTCACATATATGCCAGCAGCCAGCTGTAACTTTCTTCAAAATTTTTCTTCTCAAAACATTCTGCAAATGCAATACTTTCTCGTTCTCCAAATGAATATTTGTTGTTCAATGTGTGTTCCCTCAAACAAAAGCAAGTAAGCATTTTATAGACCTTTCCCATCTCACCGTAATTATTTTTCCTAACTGCGAGGTCTTATCAAATACAAGATTCATAATTTCTCTAAATCTCAAATAGTACTTGTAGTAAAAAATCCATAAAAAATAATTGAACTTACTCAGTTATCTTTTCTTGTTTAGTCATATTAACAACAAGGTTCATAATTTTTCATCTTATCAGACGGTACTAGTAGTAGTGAATCCATACAAAATAATTGAACACAACAGTTATCTTTTATGTTTCATCCAAACTATAAACAAGACACCACAGACGGTAAAAACAAGACAACTCACATTGTAGACAAGACAAGATGTTTACAAAATATTGATACAGACTGCCGCAAAGAAAGTAGAACAATCTATGACGTGTAAACTACGAAAAATTTCTTTTTCCCACCGAACTGTGTAAACTGTCAGTTTGTACATTGACACAAGTCAAGATGTGTATATTTAATCAAGGTATAACTGTGAGAATATAAATATATATATTCTGGATTGCTATTTGTATAACTAAATTTCTATTTGTATCACACAAAAAAATAAAAATAATTATGAAATAACCAGAAGACCCTTATGAAGGAAAAATGTACAAAATTGCTAAATAAATGTCAAAAACGCAACTAAAATGCGTTTTCTCCATTTACACAAATGTAGAGAATAACGTTTCTAACATGTAAAATTTAATGTCGATGATGTTTTAATACAACGAAAAAGTTAAATATATCCGAAAATGACAACCCAAATCGTATCACTTTAACGTTTCATGTCAAACAAAAATGTCAAACTGGAGCTTTCAACCCTGGTTCGCTCGTTAAAATGTTGCATTTTCTCCATGGCTCGCTCGTTAAAATGTCACGTTTTTTACTGTCTCCATCTAAAAATCGATAAAATGATTAAAATACAGCATTCTTACAAACTTCTTTGGCGACATTATTTCCTAAATGCGAAATTCAAACGATTTTTACTGCAAAAAACGCCCAAATGGACGGAGGAGATGGCGAATCATGGCAAAGACATGGCGCGGGCAAATGTCCAATGATAAAAAAGGTAAAAATACTTTCATTCGTCAATTTTTGTTGTTATTTGATTTGCTGCCCATAATCGTCACGTTATTGCGATTTAAATTGTTAGAAACCTTGCTTTTTGCGTTAATTAGGTTAGAGCTCGCAGTTATGATGCATTTTCGTGTGGTAGAAACGTAGTTTTTTTGTGTTTGTGTATGATAACGTTTATATGTGAGTTTTGGCATATTAAAAATGTTGAATTGGTTCATTAAACTGCTATGAAAACGCAGATCAGTAGCATTTGTAGAATAACAAACGTTGGCCGATCACGTTTGCGTTAGAACAAAACGCACCAATATAGCATTTCTGACCAAGTCAAATGCACAATGTTAACGTTTGACCTTTACAGAAACTTAAGTTTCTGTATACAAAAAACGTAAATAGAGTGCGTTTTACTCGGTGAAAAATGCTAAATTGGTGCATTTTATATGATTTGCACTTATTTTATTAATTTTACTTTCATATTTTAAGTTTATAATATAATTGCTTATCTTTATTTATTTAGGGTGGCGCTAAGTTAAAGCCGCACGTGGATAGGCAGCGCCCCACAACTTCTGCTAGAATACAGAAGGTACCGGTTAAGAGAGGATGAGGTAGAGGGATGGGTGGAGGTCGTGGTGGAGGCAGTATCATTATTTCAGATGGAGGGCGAGGAGGTGTAGGTGTAGGCGGCGGACGAGGAGGTGGAGGTGGTGGAGGTCGAGATGGTAGAGGATGTGTTAGTGGAGATGACTCCACATTTCAGTTGAGGGATGAGTATTATGCTACTACTGATTCTGATGACACTGATGATAGTAAGGACGAGTCTATTGGGCTACAGGAGGAGGAGCAGCAGCCGCAGCATGAGGAGGAGGAGCAGCAGCCGCAGCAGGAAAAGGCGAGTGGGAGTGGACGCCCACTCGATCAGCAGGGTGGTCGACGGACAAGGTCGATCCTGTTGTAGGTACATGTTGAATTTATTTACATAATTATTTTGAATAATTATTTGTTCTAATTTAATTGTTGACAAAATTTATTTATTGCTTGATTTAATTGTGTGTTAATTATTTAGTTGATTATTTGTTTTAATTGCTTATGTAATTGTTTAATGTATTTATTTGTTAATTGCATTAATTTGTTTTTAGAGTTATTTATTTTAATTGATTTTGATTATTAATTGCATTAATTTGTTATTTAGTTTTTATTTTAACTGATTTAATTACAACTTGCACCACGTCCAGAACAACTTGCACAACGTCCAAAAACAACTAACACCACGTCCAGAACAACTAGCACCACGTCCAAAAATAATTAGCACCACGTCGAAAAACACCTAGCACCACGTCCAAAAACAACTTGAACCACATCCAGAGCAACTAGCACCACGTCCAAAAACTACTAGCACCACGTCCAAAAACAACAAGTACCACATCCAGAACAACAAGCACCACGTCCAGAACAACTAGAACTACGTCTAAAAACTACTAGCATCACATCCAAAAACAACTAGCACCACGTCCAAACACACCTAGCACCATAACAACTAGAGCACGACCAGAACAACTAGCACCACGTCCAAAAATAACTAGCATCACGTCCAAAAACACCTAGCACCACGTCCAGAACAACTAGAACCACGTCCAGAACAACTAGTACCACGTCCAAAAACAACTTGCACCACGTCAAAAAACAATTAGCACAACGTCCAGAAACTACTAGCACCACGTACAGAACAATTAGCACCACATCCAAAAGCAACTAGTACCACATCTAGAACAACTAACACCACGTCCAAAAACTACTAGCACCACGTCCAGAAATTTGTTATTATTTTGTTTTTTATTTTAAGTGATTTAATTTTTAATTGAATTAATTTTTTATTTACTTTTAATTTGTTTAGTTAATTTATATATTTATTTATATGAGTTTTATATTTTGTAAATTTAGTTCATCCTAGGAAGCGAGTCAAGCAGGATAGGAGTTAGTTGGTTACAGGGCCCGTTGAGGGGGGCCCTATAGATGATAGTTTGATCCCTAGTTTTTTAGGGCATGTGGTAACTAGGTATTGGTAGGCGGGGGTGCCTACCAGATACCACCTTAGATGCCACAATAGAGGTAGTATGTACGACCTTTTTGAGACTTGGATATGTTCAGTAGATGGCCGCTCGTTTTATCCGTCCCAACAGGGATACTTACCGCGGTTACACTGGGAGACCATATGTTGTCAAACACGCCATGAAGTATGCCGAGTCATCATGGGAGGAGTTTGGGACGACATCTACCGGGATATCCCTTATAGGGAGGCAGTCGACAGGTGGGGCAGTCCTCGTAGTGCTTGAGTGGACGGGTACTTATAGTGGTTTAGAGAGCGTTCACGTCCACGCGTCTTTCCAGTTGATCATCAGGCTGTTATAAAGCCACGTCGACCCCGTCGTGCCGCGTCAGAGTTTGTAAGTAATTTTAACTTTTTAAATTAATTTTATTAAATTCAATTTATTAGACTCTAATTTATTGTTTAAATATTTGTAGTGGATGGGTCGTTTTGGACAGCATCATCATGCACTTTTAGATGCGGTGAGGGAGCGAGCACCAGATGACAAGCGGTCGTCACACTTAATCAAATAAACCTACTCAAAACGAATAAAAAAATAATATAGCAGAGAGTAGGGTCGATCCCACAGAGAAGAAAATCAACTACCAGGTCTAGACTAATTCTTATTATTATTCAGACAAATCACAATCATAGAAGTTTAACCTAAAATTCTAACGTAACCTAAAAAAAACGCAACTGAAACTAACGAATTCGTGATAACTGGATTAAACAAGGAGATTTTGGAATCTAGGACATTGGACTCACCTACGGTCTATTCAATTCAAGTAAATTCATAAAACTGTAATTTTATTACATTCATTGATCTCACAGCAATTCACCCATTTAAGAATTATACACTCTCGTGTTTCAACTCTCTTACTTAAATTAACCCTATGACTACTTTCGTGACAATAGGAATTAACAAAAGCACATTGAGAACATGGAATTAAAAGCTGCAAAGATTATGTTCCTACTCTCGTAAAACACTCTCCAAGTCTAATATTCCCACAAACTAATATTAATTTTCAACTCTCGCTCCATCAATTAATACCTTAGAACATGCAAATAGTGATCAAATATTCACATGGAATAAATCAAGAATATCAAATATTGATCAATGAAGAAATCACAATTCTATAATTCAATTAAACTAAATAATCCATGGCTACATCCAAGTCCTAGATTAAAAAGATTTAGCCTCTAAACATAATTAAAACTATCATAGCAAAAATATAATTCATCATATTGAAATATGAATAAAATATAAAATTAATTAATTCCCAAAAATCTGAATTCAAAACCAACAAATAATGGAAAAATAAATTATGCCCAAGCGTGCACAGCAACAGGAGGAATTAACGGCAAGCCTCTGTTTCAAACTTCAAATTGTTGTTGCTCTCTGACCCGTGGAACGGCGGAAGCCAACGAACAAAGAGATTTCAATCCGGGCACACTTTAAATCTATTCTTGAAGTCTCAAGAAACCACAGTCGCCGCTAGAGCCTTCAAACTTCGAAAAAAAATCAATATGCCACAATCCTCTAGATGCCGCCGCTCAAAACCTGGAGGAAGAATGAAAAAAAATCCTTAAGCTAATCAAAAACCCAAGAAAAACCCTTAATTTGCTGCCTCCCTGGACCTGCGGCCCACTTCCTACCAACTTAACCCAAGCTAATTATCTCAAACCCAATGCCAATTAATTAGAAAATCCCCCTTTTGACTTCATTTCTTTTATTATATTATTTTTTTCTTCTTTAGTTATTTATTTTTTTATGTTTTACATTATCTATTATAATTAAATAAATATCTAATAAAATAATAACAAATCCTAACAAAACCTCAAATAAAAGTGCATAATATATAGGTATAATTTATGCTTATCACCAGACTTGTACGAGGAGTTCGCACCTGGCACTGCTGACATAGAGGATGAGTTTGATCGGTCCATTTGATTTGTATACTTGATTGTATATCTTATTTTGATTGTATGTTTGTGGAATTGATTTTATTGTATCTTTTTTTGATTGTACGTCCAAAAATAACAAGCATCACGTCCAAAAACAACAAGCAACACGTCCAGAAACAACTAGCACCGCATCCAGAACAACTAGCACCACGTCCAGAAACGTCTACACCACGTCCAGAACAACTAGCACCATGTCCAAAATAACTAGCACCACATCCACAACAACTAGCACCACGTCCAGAACAACTAGAACTACGTCCAGAAACAACTAGCACCACGTCCAAAAAAATAGCACCACGTCCAGAACAACAAGCACCGTGTCCAAAATCAGCAGGCACCACGTCTCAGAACAACTAGAACTACGTTAAAAATAACTAGCACCACGTCCATAAACGTCTATATGACCACCAATGATCTGCGAGCCAATCTCCAATATTTCTCGTGGCCAAAAAGATAAGTAGAAATGACTCGGATACCACAATGGCCATCCCCACTGACATCTGACCAGCCTGTACAGTAAGGCTGAAAAAATGCTGGCACACAATGGATGTCTCCACCAAAACCTATCAATTAATTTTATGGCAGGGAATAAACATAGCTGCATAATGTATATACACGACCAAAAAAATAATAAAATTGCAACTACAAAATTGTAATTGAACATAACAAATGCTTCTTTAACTGTACATAATGGAGAATGACCATCGGAGCCTGTCTGAATGCGGTGTGAACGATCAGTCGATCGGTCGAATGAACCTGAACGACCCCTGCCACGTCGGCCACGTGTCGCTCTCTCTCTCTCTCTCTCGTGAGCTCCACTCGCGCATCACAGAATGGTGTAATCTATTTGGTGGGCGCCCTCTTTGGGGCCCCGACACATCTGGCTCTCCAACACTGGCCATGTCAGGGTGCATCTCCTCTACATACGCCATATTCAACAGACGGGCCAAAAAAGACGGACTGGTAGAGACTGTATGAACGACAATCTCGTGGAAATACCTTAACAAATACATATAATAAATGTAAACTACTTTTAAAAATTATCATATATGAAATCAAATGACCATTATTAAAGTACATATAAAAAGTGCCTGATGTCCTCATCAATATAATTCGAATCCCTATGTGATGGCACAATGGTCAACCTCTTCCAAAACTAATGTACGTGTGGGAGTAAGGGATAGTCCGACAATGACTGTGCTTTGAATATGTCACAAGCATATGAAATCCCACGTGTCACCTTGGGCACGCATCCACATTGCTCGATTACTGTGCCGGCCAACTTATTCTTCCTTCGAACTTTTTTTCTCACCAACTTCAAACAATGGTGTGACACATACTTGTTCAAATAACAGTATGGAAATCCCCGCATACTTGTTTGAGTCGTGGACATGGAAGCCTCAAGCGAGCCTCTGTTATAGTGTGAAATAAAATATAATAAAATAAACAATTCATATTAAATATTATTATACTAAAATTGAATGATATGAACTAATAATGAAATAAAAAACTTAAACAATTAAATAATTATTGGTGAGGGTACAGGTGGCTGAGATGGGAGTCGATATTGGTGAACAAAGTGTCAAGAGAATTGGTGGAAGAATTCAGCCAATCTTTCATTGCAGCATGCGAAGCCTCTACCCTGTTAGTGTAAGTATTACCAAAGTTGAGAAATTGATTTGTCCAAACTTGAACAAATTTCTCCTTGTGAATGAGCCATGCAGTCTCAAAATAATCAATAGTCAACGGCTCAATTAAAGAGTACTTGACCTTGAAATGCTGCAGCAAAAGGTTAAACTCTTCTACAATTGGAGCCTTAATAATTTTCTTCCACCAGTTTTCATGGATATCACATGCTAAGTTTTTGTTTTCTCTCCCAACATTTTTTCCAACCAAGCATTGACATCATGCCCAATATGCCACAAACATAACAAGTGATGTGAAGCGGGAAAATGATCCTTAATTGGCTGCAACAAACCCAAATCCCTATCCGTCACAATCACACTAGGTACTAAACTAGCAGACAGCAAAAATCTCAAGTTCCTCATCACTCAATCGTATGTATCCTTTGTCTCATTTCTAACAATAGAAAATGCAATATTGAAATTCTTATTTGTATGAGCCATACCTACCATCTCGACGACGGGCATTTGGTACTTGTTGGTCTTGTAGGTAGAATCAATCCCCACCACCCAATACCATCTGTGGAATATATGAATTGAGGTTGGATGCGCAAAGAAGACATGTGTGATCTCATCAGTGTTTGCATCCTTGAGAATCTTAACATAATACTGCTTCTCCTCAACCAAATGCAGAAATTGTTGCCCAATATTTCTACCTGCCAACCCAGCTGTCTTCATCTCTCATTTCAAATTGTAAACTGATTTGATTGGTACTTGGGTATCGGGAAACTGTTTATTAACAGCTTCCCAAACACTCTTTGGCTTCACATTTGCCCCAAACATAAATTCAGCAACAGCTTTTGACTTTTTAGTAAAATGGCTCAACTGTCTGTGCCCATATGGATGCATTATACCTTAAAATTTCATTTAATTATATTAATAATTCGTAAATACTAAATATCAGTAAACTTAATTACTACGATGCACAAATTATTGTGTGTTGACGGTGCTCCTGGATTTGTATAAACCTTGTGACGTCTCAGGTCAATTATCTTACAAGTCAACCTGAAGGGCAAATTAGTTCTGCTCCTTCTTGTATTCTTCTGTCTGGTTGGGAGAGAGGCTTTGGCAGGATCTCTCCATCGCTTGCACGAAAAGTAATATGTGGCAAATCCTTGATTGCCCCCTCTCTTTGTAATGAAGAATTTAAACCACTTAGCTATTTTCTGACAATGTTCCAAAGCAGAACAAATAGTGCAAAACTCTCTGTCAATCTGAAAATAACCACTCAAATCTGCGTCAGGTTCAAGTTCTACCGCCTCTCCTTGAGCATGATCTGCCTCACTGTCATCTTCATCCTCTTCTTCATCCTCATAAACCTCCTCATCCTCCTCCTCGTACTCATCATCGTCATCCTATATGTAAATACACACATAAATTAAAACTAAACACTTTAAATATTCAATTATACAAAAATGCAGTCAAAATTATATATGTAATAGTATAAATGAAACATTTTAATCATTATTATACAAAAAAATGAAATGTTTTTTAAATTACAATTATTTCTACCAAAAACGCAGCACATTAACGATTCTTACAATAAAAACGCAACATATTTTACATAATTTATAAAGAAAACGCACTCCTTCAACGATTCAGTATACAATAAACGCAGCAAGATTTAGTTTTTTGTATCCAAAAACGCTAAGGATTAATGATTTCAGTACATAAAAACGTAGCACTTTTTATATAATACATATAAAAAATGAAACTCTTTTTACATAATACATATAAAAAACGCAGCACTTTTTATATGATACATAATAAAAACGCAAAACTTTTGACATATTAACGGTATTAAATGCAGCAAAAAGCGAGAAAGTCATGGCGAAATAACTAAAGTGCCGCGTTTAAACGCTTCCAAAACGCCATTTTGACGTGTTTCAAACTACGTTTTTTTTAAAAAAAAATTTACATTACGAATCAAAAACTTACCATTTCGTGATGATTCTCGTGCTAAATCTTCTTTGGACGTCAACCAAATGATTGCCCGAATGTTTTTTTAGTTAAGAATTTTTTCGGAATTTTTTTTGGAGAGTTGTTTTTTAGTTAAGGGCTATATTTGTCTTCACTTTTTTTTGTGATGCAAATAGATTTGTGAAAAAAATCAGTTTAAATACACATGAATGGATGTAGACATTTCTGGACGTGGTGCTAGTTATTTTTGACGTAGTGCTAGTTGTTATATGATACGTGGTGGACTGTATTTGTGAAAAAAATATCTTAAATTCACATGAATGGATGTAGACGTTTCTGGACGTGTTTAAATGTCAAAAACGCACTATTTTAACGAGCGAACCATGGTGGAAACGCAATATTTTATCGAGCGAATCATGGTGAAAGCGTACCATTTTAACGAACGAATCATGTTAAAAACGCACCATTTTAACGTTTTTTGGGAACATTAATCGTTAAATTATTGCGTTTCGATTAACTGAATCGCACAAGTTTAGCGTTTTATTTTCTTTGAAACGTCATCGGTGCTAAATTTTCAACGTCAAAAATGTTTTTCTATGCATTTTGTATAAGGACGCAAATTGAATTTTTTGCGTTTTTTCCAAGTACTTGGCCAATTTCTCAGGATTTTATTCATAAGGGCCTTTTGGTAATTTTATAATTATTTTAATTTTTTTTGTGATACAAATAGCAAGTCCCTACTTTTAAGGCTTAAGTCAATTTTGGGTCTCTCATAACATAGGTATTCCAGTTTTGGTCCCCAATATGTTTTAGACACCAATTTTAGTCCCACTTAAATTTTTTTTACCAATTATGGTCCTTTTTAAAGAAAAAGTTTAGAAGATAACGGATTAACTCATTTGATCGCTAGTCAAACCTAATTTTTTCTTTAAAATGATTTGTACCTTGATGTTTTCAACCCATTTTATGATTTGGTTCCTCATGGATATTCAACCCATTTAGATCGACTCACAATCCAAAATGACGGCCGAAACCCTAAATAGGTTAAACATTCATGAGGATCTGAATCATAATACTGGTTGAAAATATCACGATACAAATCATTTTAAAGAAAAAAATTAGGTTTGACTAGCTTTTAAATGAGTTAATCCGTTATCTTCTAAATTTTTCTGTTAAAAAGGACCATAACTGGTAAAAAAATTTTAAATGTGACTAAAATTAGTGACTAAAATATATGGGAGATCAAAATTGGAATAACCCATCGTATGAGGGACCAAAAATGAATTTAAACATTTTTTAAATAAAAAGGTAAAAGGCAAAGGGGGCGGATAATAGCAAAAGGGACTTGCTATTTGTATCATGAATTTGCTATTTGTATCACAAAAAAAAATAAAAATATTAATAAAATGACCCAAATGCCCCTAAGATCAAAAAAACTAAAAAATTGACAGATTTTATGTGAAAAAAGGGGTGAAAATTGCGTTTTAATCTCAAAAAAACGCAATGAAAAACCGTTTTGGACATACAAAATTTATCCAAAATTGCGTTTTTATATGTAAAAAACGCAAATCGGGTGCGTTTTTTGAATATGAAAAACGCCAAATGTCTGCGTTATTGCATATAAAAAACGCAAAAATGTTATGTTTCCACCATGGGTCGCTCGTTAAAATATTGCGTTTTTTACACAATAAACGTCAAAATTTGAAGTTTCCACCATGGTTCGCTCGTTAAAATGTTGCGTTTATGACATGTACAGAAGTTAAAAAACGTTTACATACATTCATGTGAATTGGCTGAAAAATTCATACACAACAACTACCCTAAAATCAAATCCAGATAAATTCTTAACTTAAAAACATTGTTGGATCATTCAGTTGGCGGCGAAAGAATATTTAGCACGCGAATCATCACGATATGGTAAGTTTCCGTACCTTATAGTTATATAAGTTTTTTTAAAAATATTGTATGTCGAAACACGCTAAAATAACGTTTAGGAATCGGTCAAACGTCCCTTTTTAGCGTTTCTGATTGTAGAAAAAGTGGCTTTTTAGTGTTTCCGACATGCATTATATAAAAAGTGTTGCGTTTTTGACATGCATTATATAAAAAGTGTTGCGTTTTTTACATGCATTATATAAAAAATGTTGCGTTTTTGACATGAATTATATGAAAAGAGCTGCGTTTTTGACATGCATTATATAAAAAGTTCTGCGTTTTAGGTTGCTGAAAACCACATCTGGTTGCGTTTTTTTATGTACGAAACGCACCCTTATTACGTTTTTGCAGACAAAAACGCACATTTGTAGCGTTTTTATCTGCAAAAACGCAAAAATGGTGCGTTTCATGCATTAAAAAACTTTAAATTGTTGCGTTTTTTGATTGGAAGAATCATAACTGTGCTGTAATTTTAATTAATCTGTGTATTCATCTACAGGCTGACAATGATGATTACGATGAGGATGAGTTGTATGATGATGATGAGGAGGCGGAGAACGAAGAGGAGGATGACGATGAAGATGAGGATGTAAATGACAATGAGGCGGATAATACTCATGGGGAGCCGGTGGAACTTGAACCTGGCGCAAATTTGAGTGGATATTTCAAGATTGACAGAGAGTTTCGAACTATTGGCAAGGCTTTGAAATATTGCCAGAAAATAGCTAAGAGGCTGAAGTTTGTGATTACAAAGAGGGGAGGTAACCAAGGATTTGCGACGTACTACTTCTCGTGCAAGCGATGGAGAGATCCTGCCAAAGCCCCTATCCCAACTAGACGGAAGAATACAAGAAGGAGCGGCACTAATTGCCCCTTTAGGTTGACTTGTAAGCGGATTGATTTAGGACGGCACAAGGTTTATACAAACCCAGGAGCAGCGTCAACTCACAATCACACTGGTATTTCATTATTTGCGCATAATATTAATTAAGTTGATTGATGTGTTGTATGTATTAATTGTTGTTATAATTACATGTGATTTACAGGTATAATGCATCCATATGGTCACAGACAGTTGAGCCATTTTACAAAGGATTCAAAGGCTGTTGCTGAATTTATGCTGCGTTCGAATGTAAAGCCAAAGTGTGTTTGGGAAGCTGTTAATAAACAGTTTCCCGATTCCCAGGTACCAATCAAGTCTGTGTACAATTTGAAAGGAGAGATGAAAACCGCCGGATTGGAAGGTAGGAATATTGGGCAGCAATTTATTCATTTGGCTGAGGAGAAGCAGTACTATCTGAAGATTCTGAAGGATGCGAACACTGATGAGATCACACATGTGTTCTTTGCACATCCAACATCAATTCAGATGTTCAACAGATGGTATTGGGTGGTTGGGATTGATTCTACCTACAAGACGAACAAGTACCAAATGCCTGTCGTCGAGATGGTAGGTATGACTCCTACAAATAAGAATTTCAATATTGCATTTGCTATTGTCAGGAATGAGAAACAGGATACATATGACTGGGTTATGAGGAACTTGAGATTTTTGCTGCCGGCTAGTTTGTCACCTAGTGTGATTGTGACAGATAGGGAGTTGGGCTTGTTACAGCCGATTAAGGATCATTTTCCCGCTTCACATCACTTGTTATGTTTGTGGCATATTGGGCGTGATGTGAACGCGTGGTTGGAAAAAAATGTTGGGAGGAGGAACAAAAATTTAGCATGTGATATTCATGACAACTGGTGGAAGAAAATCATTAAGGCTCCGACAGTAGAGGAATTTAATCGTATATTGCAGAATTTCAAGGTTAAGTACACTCTCCTTGAGCCGTTGGCTGTTGAATATCTAGAGACTACATGGCTCATTCACAAGGATCATATGGAACAATATTCAGAAAATGATAATCAGCGTAATAATAATACAATATTCAGAAAATGTATACAAAAATAGTCCAATCCAAAGATCATATGGAACGCTCGAACTCATCCTCTAGCTCTGCAGTACGAGGTGCGAACTGATCGTACAAATCAGGAACGCTCTCCCGCACTACATCTAATAATGCATGATGTAGCGCTCCATACTGACCCATCCACTGCAAACATATAAACAATATATTAGATTCCTCTGAACATAATTTAACATATAAACTATATTACATTAATTAATATGAATACTTACAAACTCTGAGGCCGCGCGACGTGGTCGAGGTGGCTCGATAGCAGCATGGGGATCCGGGGGAAGCACGCGCGGACGTGATCGGGGACGAAACCAATCTAAGTAGCCGTCGACCGCAGCACTCCGAGGAACAGCGCCACCTGTCCGCTGGCGGCCAGCTAGGGAAATACCCATGGAAGCCGTGCCGAACTCCTCCCACGCAGACTCTGCATACTCGACGGCGTGTCGGACCACGTATGATCTCCCTGAGTATCCGCGGTAGGTGTCCCGGCCCGGACGGATGAAGCGCGAGGGAATCCACTGTACATACCCAATCTGGCGGACGCATCGGTCTGGCATGTACGGCTCGATGTAGTCCCTGTACGCAATAAGTCCACGGTACAGGGTCCTCGGCGTCCGCGAAACGGCGTCCCGTCCGTAAGGCATCCAAGTAACCTTTGAAACGTAGTTAAAGATTATGAATAATAATTTATATAAAATAATTTAAATCAAAATATATTTGAAGAAGACATTTATAACTATTTACTAACCATGTCGGCTGTCATCTCGTCCAGCGCATGTCGTATGGCGGCCAAGCGCTGCTCTGTGGTAGCGTGGTGGTCGATGGCCCATCTCGCTGCACGTGGCTGAGCGGCGTGCAATGGTAGGGGCCGAGGGTGGGGTCTGAAATCCGGAAAGTGCTCGTATATCCATGACTGTAGTAGAGTCATGCATCCAGCAACCGCAGCACTCCCATGACGACTCGCGCACCCTAGATGGTAATACAAGTACGCGAGTGTCGCGGTACCCCAAGCCTCCTGGCCAATCTGATCCAGCCCATGCCTAACCTGTACAACAGGGGCTGGCATAAACTTATTGGAACTTTTGTCTGTAAACAGACAAGTCCCAATAAGGCTCCATACTAACACGGCAACGTCCGAATCATCCCTCCGCCGCGCCATACACCGCTCGATCACCCGCTGCGTAGAAAACCCGCCATTCCTGTACAGCTCCCCCTCTATCCGCTCCTCAGGAGGAATCTCTAGCAAACCCCTCGACCATGACAGTACGGTAGACGACGGTGTCACCTCGGTGATGAGTCGACCATCGACCGGAATCCTCAAAATCTCCCACACATCGTGTAGGAGGATGGTCATCTCGCCGAAGGGGAGGTGGAACGAATTCGTATCCGGCTGCCACCTCTCCAAAAATGCATTGATGAGAGGCTCATCAATGCTCCGGTGCATAATACGGGGCAGGTGTCCAAGGCCTGTCCCGCTCAGTATCTGCGCACCCTCGACCGTCATCGAGCCGATCCACCTCTCAAAAAGGTCGTACGAGCTACCTCTATTGTGGACTCTAATGTGGTATCTAGTAGGCACACCCTCCTGCCAATATCTAGATACCACGTGCCCTAAAAAGCTAGGGATAAGGCTATCATCTATAGGGCCCCCCTCAATGGGCCCTGTAACTATCCAACTACGATCATCCCGCGGGCGCTTCCTAGGGGGAGCTATATCGACAATATATACATATAAAAATATATAAGTAAATTAATTGTAAAACGTACAAAAAACACGTAATTAAATAAAGCTAATTAAAAATAAGTACACATAATTAAAAAAAATCAAGAAAAACATACATAAGTAAAGAAAAAGTGCACAATTTTAATATAAGTCAATCAATACCAAATTCTCATAATATGAACAACTAAAATAAATCAATTATTTTTTAGAAATAATAATACAATTAAATTAAGACGCGTACCTGCAGAAGGATCCACCTCCTCGAACTGTCCGTGGTCCGGATTCCTATACCGGATCGTCCGCTCAGCATGTGGGTGAGAAGGGTCACCTCCGTAGGTAAACCCCTCACCCTGGTCCTCTAGTGGACGTCCACTCCCACTAGCGTCCCCCTGCCGTGACTGCTCATGGGGATGCCCAGACTCATCATCGTGGCCAAACTGCTCCCCCTCGCTCGAATCAGTGTCATCGGAATCAGTAGTATCGTAATACTCATCCCTCAACTGAAATGAGGAGTCACGACCTCCCCGTCCTCCCTCGGATATAACGATCCCGCCTCCCCGTCTACCTCCACCTCCTCGTCTACCACCACCCCTAACAACTGGCACCTTCTGCCTCCTAGCAGAAGCTGTGGGAGCCGGCCTCTCGCCTCGTGGCAATAACTTAGCGCCACCCTAAATAAATAAACGAATAATTGCATAAATAAATAGATAAATAAATAAAACGAGGCAATAAATAAATAGATAAATAAATAAAACGCAAAACGCAGTTGGACGGCGTTTTTACTCAAAACGCCGACCAACTGCGTTTTGCGTCTTCCAAAACGCAGTTGGACTGCGTTTTGAGATCTCAAAACGCAGTTGGACTGCGTTTTGAGATCTCAAAACGCAATCCAACCGCGTTTTGAGACTCAAAACGCAATCGGACCGCGTTTTGAGAACTCAAAACGCGGTCCGATTGCGTTTTGAGTCTCTCAAAACGACCGGCGACCGGCGTTTTGAGATCTCAAAACCGCCGGCGGTCGGCGGTTTGAGATCTCAAAACGCCGGCGGTCGGCGGTTTGAGATCTCAAAACGCCGGCGGTCGGCGGTTTGAGATCTCAAAACGCCGGCCGATGGCGTTTTGAGACCCCAAAACGCCGGCGGCCGGCTATTCCGGCGGAAAAAATCCACCTAATTCATACCAATTAGCGTTTCTACATATCTAAACTCACATAAACAACGATTTCTAACAAAATAAACGCAATATAAACGTAAAAAATTGCAGAAAAACTCATATTCATATAGATGTTTACCCGGTTAATCAGTGGACCTTTGCCCGCTCCGTGCCTTCGTGGTTGTTCGCCATCTCCTCCGTCCATGATTTGCGTTTTTGGCTGACAAAATCTAAGCAAATTTGCGTTTTTGGTGTGAATTTTGGAGAAAAATAGGGCAAATGGTTCGGCTGCCAATTTGTGGGCTTTTATCCGAATTTCTGGCCGGAAACGCACCCTTTCAGCGAGCGAACCATGGACGAAACGCCTGATTTTTGCGTTTCGTCCATGGTGAAAACGCAAGTAATTTGCGTTTAATATGATCTAAAAACGCAAATTTTCGGCGTTAGTACTGTTAAAAACGTGCCATTTTTGCGTTTTATGCCATTATAAACGCGATCTTCGTTAGTTTTTACATGTACAAAACGTTTTTTTCATGCGTTTATCAGCATGACAAAAACGCATTTTTTGTGCGTTTTTGTCCCCCACTTAGTATTTTTTTCAAAAGTTTCACCATAAGGGCATTGTGGTCATTTTATTATTATTTTTATTTTTTTTTGTGATACAAATAGCAAATTCATGATGCAAATAGCAATCCAGATAGCAAAAAGGGACTTGGCAATAGTAACCCCAATAAAATTGGTAACAAAACCGGCCCGAACCGGATTCTTGCACACCCGCAGATTTTTTCTTGTGAATTGAGTCAGCCATTTCCTCCAAGCTTCCAATTTCTTTCTCACTCATCACAATTCCTAATTCCAACAAGAAGAATCTAACTTGAATTAAGAAAGAAAAAGAAGAAGAATCAAATTTCCTTTTACAGCGAAACCTTCTTGCTTTATCGGCATGGTTAAATTTTTTTTAATAAAAAAATTATAATTTATAAAAATTTCCACATATATTTAGAGAAAACAAATAAAAACAAAAATGCGTTTGTTCATCATTGCTAGTAGAAAGAACAAGGGGAAGCAGCTCGATAGGGTGTAGGAATGGATACAACGGGCACCAATTCCGCCTCCACATCTTCTTCCAACGACGTCGCTTCTCAGGTTCACCTTTGATTTCCCTCAGTTCTTTAGTTTTTTTTTTTGTTTTTTTTTTTAAATAGTTTTTAAAACTCTTTTCCCGCGATAAAATCTCTGGTTGATTTTGTTCATCTATTGAAAAGGGGTTTGAAAGATGACAGTAACCTCGTTCTTGAGATTTTGTTCATCTGTTGTAATTCACATTTCATGTTAAAAAGTATTTTTTATGAATTTGTGCCATTACTTGATCATTAATCTTTAGTTTTAGGATTCTGTTGTATTATTTTTTTTAGTTTTATCATTGTAATTTTTGGGTAAATGATTCTATTACTATTATTATTTTTATTACTTTTTACTAGTATATGTTCTTAACTTTTTTTGTCAGTCCTACAACAAATATATTTGTTTTATTCTGACTTGGTGAAGGAGCAAGTGTTAGTCTCATTATGACATTTCAGTCAATAGTTACTTTCAGTAGCTAATATTGTTGAATCCTAGTTGGGGATCTGGTAGAGTACTACTGGTATTTCATGCCAAGTTATTACTGTTTGATTCGCACTTTGTCTTTCGACAAAATCTTTTCTTGTTTATTGTTTGGATTATGGTTGGGGGTAAGAAAACAGTTTATTTAAACTTTTCATTGTTTCCCGATGTAAAAGTCCACTGTATTTGCAACAAATGTGGAAATTAGTCACCCAATTATCCAGTTGAGAAGTATCGTGGTGCTCATGGACTTTGCAAGTACTGACCATTGTCATTGCAGACTGTCAGTGCCCTCTATAATGAATGCTTTTATTCTAGTTGCACTTTTACATGTTAGACATGCTTAATTTTATCTTAGTTTAGATTTTTGATTTGTTGTGCATATCTTTGAATTTGTATGACTGGTGGAAACTATTTCCATATTAAGGGTTGGTTTCCATTGTTATTCAAACTTTAGATCTTTTAGGATATCTGTGTATGAGTTTATCAGTTGATGGTTGTAATGCAACTGTAGGTCATTTTTGGTGCTCAATGTCTCTACTTTTAAATCTGTACAATTTGACATTACACTGACACAATTGAACTCCTGGGAGTGAAGGTGGTGTTATACGCACTGATTTGTCCAGAGTCCCAAAACTTATACAGCTGACTGTTCAGCTACAGTTAATGATGTTATATTTTATCATTTATCCGTGACCACGCCTGGAGAAGCAGCTGCTAATTCTCACTTATCAAGTTTAGAAAAAAATGAATATTAGGGGATCCAAACATTGCTGACAGGCTACTTTTAGTACTCATTTGGTGTGCTAGGCATCTGAGAGAATAAATTAAACATTCAAGCAGTGCCTTCTGCTCCCTGGTTACTACATAGAGTGCATGATATGGAGAGGACAGTTGCTTGATCTCAGAGCATTTTGCCGCGAAAAAGTTAATTTATTCTAGGACATTTCCTCTGTAATTCTTTAACTAAGACTTTTCTGATTAGGCTTCAATTCATCATCGTTAGTTCGATATCTATGGGCCTCAATGCGTCATATATTCAATACCTTTGGATTTCTTTCTTTTTTATTTATCTGTAAGAAGGTAGTAATTTATTGTACCATGGATATCCATTTACTTAAAGCAATGTAAAATGGCATTGCCTAAAGGTTAAAGTGGAGAGTGACAAAAATCCAATTGGTGATCATAAGTTCCCATAGATGAGGAAGGATTCTTCGTATCCAAAATGTTTTTTAGAAAAGAAACCTTCTGGAAGTGGGAAACAAGACCTTTTTTTTTTTTTTTTTTTTTTTCCTTTTTTTCAAATCCTTGTAAACTTACATTATTGGAAAACTTTAGCTAATGTACTCTAAAAAATATTGGCTAGGAATAGATATCTTGTCAAGTGTCTATCTATGGATCTCTTTTTTCTATTGTCTGCAGATCTTTTAGAAGGTTAAGAATCTTGTACTCTTTCAAGATGATGTATCTCTCTGTCTACATTTGTTTACAGTATCAAAATTAAAAACAGAAAAGACTTCTGATAAATGAGCAACATACTCAATTCCATTGACTGATTACATTAGAGAATGATTTGTCTTGTTCTTTTGAAAGTTAAGAAAGGTAAGTGTCCTTTCATTTATTTCCTATGGCTTTGTTACTATCTGCCTTTGCTTGTTGGTGGATAAAGCTCATTTTATTATTGGATAATGCATGTTTCACTTTTGTTGTTCCTCTTCCTCCTTGACTTCCAACACAAGGAAGAGAAAAACGTTAAATATCTGGGCAGTTTGCATTGTTTCTCACTCAGGTATATACTTGTAGGATTATTACATAACATCAATTGAAGAGGATCATGAGACAACCTGTTGGGGCTGTGGAATCCGTCTTCTTGTTTCACCTGATGCACCCGTTTTCAAATGTGGCTGGTGTGGAGCAATAACTAACAGAAATGCAGTGAAGTCTGATAATCAATATTATAAGTGGAGACGCTTGCGAGATCGATGCTTTGTGGTGCTTGTCCTTACATTCATGCTTTTTATAATATGTAAGCAGCTAAAACCATGGCATCCATATCTGCTTGCCGAACAAATTCTGGGAACTTGTTTGTTTGATGTATTTGGTTTTTAATTTTATATCATGCCATGTTTTTTCTCAAACTTTGAGTAGGTATTAATTTTTTACAGTTGGATGGTGACATGTGGATGACTGTTCTGATTGCTTGTCTACCCTTCTTTCTTAATGGCCTCTGTGAAGGGATTTGGATGACAAGATTTCTTCATTTCTGCTTCTGACAGTGGTTGAAGTTACTTCCAATATACATCATGAATCAGAAGTATTCAAGAGATAGTTTAGAAGTACTTTAATGGAAAATTTCTGCCCAAATCAAGTTACAATTTCATATCTTGGGCAAGATCTTACATAGGAGTAGTACCCCGGAAAGCATTTTTTTTGGTCTGAGAGTACCCTGGGAATTGCAGAGTGATATTTTGAGTGATTTAGTTGACACGGGAACTTTTTTACTGAAATATTCACACAGAAATGATTTATATGGATGACCTATTGCACGATCTTTTGATGGATTTAATATATAAAAATCAATCATTTTGGTTTGCTGGATTGCAAACATTTGATATTCTTCAGCTTAAAGACAAAATAAAAAGCCACATTTCCACAAGAATGAGAAATAATTTGATCTGTTTGAAGTGTATTTGAAAATGTATGTATGTGCATATAGGTGCTGGGGTTTCTTGTTATGTCTGGTTGTTGAAGTAGACTCTCGTGTTACCTTCCAGTGGTCGGGAGTTTTATATTAATTTCATGTTCTTTGGGTCTTTTTGTCTTCTTACAGTGTTATAAAAAGTGTATGAAGAATGCATTTGAGTTTGATTGTTTTAAGTAGAACAGGTTTCACTTTCTTCTTGATGTTTTCTGTCTCTTTTGTGCTTGAAGTTTGTATAAATGATTGTGTACGGAATTTTTGGGCATCAGAAAGTGAGGGACTGTTGGTGTGATTATGGTGTGATAAAATCAATCAGGAAAAGATTTGGACGAGCTAACTAGTCAAGGATCATGTTTTAGCAGAATAAACGTCAGCAGTGCAGTCTGTTTTATTATTTTTATTCAGTTGGGTGCTTGTTACCTATGTGGAGGGTGAAATTTTGCATTAAGAATCTTTTCAAATTGAATGGTCGATACTTACAGAATTTTCTTGCACGTACATTGATAAATAATTAAATGATATGGGAAGGTATATGTAAGATATGTATTCAATTTTTTAAATGAGAACTTTGGTTGCTCTTATTTGTTCCGATTCTTTTCCTGGGAGCACTTATTGAGGAGGAGTAATCCCTTGGTACACGTAGTATGTTAATTAAGTGAAGTAGCTGGTTTTGCATCTTCATTCCGTGCATTATGATTCTTCTTACTGTTGCAAATGTCTGTTTGGTAACTTACTAGATAATGATCTTCTGATCACCAGGACTTCCTCTTTGATTCTCTTTGTGATGTTGGGTATACTGCAAAATGAAAAACAACCAAAATTCCCTCTAATTTGGTTACGATTGTTAGTTATTTTGAATTGATTTCATGTTAGTGCAGGTGGTGGCATCTGGGCAGTTTATCCAGTTATTTTCTCCATCAGCATTTTCTGTGGTATATTTCACTGTTTCATAACAGCGATATTGTCTATGTGTACGTTAGCTTCATTTAGCATCACATCATTCATTTCTCCTGGAGCTCCGCCGAGGATATTATGGGGTAGTTACCCATCAGTAGGGAAAGGAGGACTTGACAACTATACTTTTTGCCAGTACTGTTCAAAGCCAAAGTCATCAAGGACACATCACTGCCGTTCGTGTGGAATGTGTGTACTGGACATGGATCATCATTGCCCATTTGTAAGTATTGTCACTGTTTCTTTACTTCAAAGAGTGTTATGGCTGAACTTTTGGCTGCTTGAACTGTGAATATGATGTTTAGGACTTACTAACATAGTGCATCAATATTTCATGCATCTGTGAATTGTTTTTTGGTTGATGATTTAGAAGAATTGTAGCTTTAAGTTTCAGAGTTTGGGCTTTTGAGTTTTATCTGAAAGGAATGATTTGTTTTTAGGAAGCAACAAGGGGATGCCTACAATATAGTTGAGATAAATTACCCTATAATACAATTATGAACTTTTATAAATAAAGATTGAGAAAAGATAGGCTTCCAGTTTAGTTTGTATTCAAATGTACAGAAAAGACTGTTTCAGAAGTAAGATGTATGATGTTCTTGATTCAGAATATCTGCATTAAAACCTCTGTTTTCCCTCTGTGCCTAATGTTCATAAAGATACAAAGTTGGACACTACTAATCGTTGCAGAAATTTGCATGGACAAGTCCTTCAATAGAATGAAACTTCTACATTCTATGATATGATTTGGATGATTACCATTTGTCAACTGCACTGAGGTTATTTAAAACTGTTAATGCACAGCCTTAAATCATTGATTCAACCACTTGCAAGTTGCGGTATTTGTAGTTTAAATAGAGTTGAAGTAGTTGGTACCTCTTGGCTGCGGGAGTGGTGTATTTGTGGCCACATTGAGGTTGATTATCCACGATGTTGTTTTGGGGTTGGGATTGCACAGTTTTTGGTCATTAATACTCGATTAGACAAAAAAGGTGTTGCTGCTTTGAGTATTTTGTTGTCAAGTCATGAAAAGTTCAATGGGTCAGTCCAATATTTTTATGTTTTGATCATGAACTGTGATGTCAAGGTTTTGTTCATGAATGACATCTTGGGTGGGAAGGATGACTGATTGTGGAAGTATGGGAAGAAAGAAAATAGTTTTGACCCATGATCAAAGACTATGGTTAGGAAAAACCAATAAAAACAATGGGCAGAGGGAGTCCTGTACAGTTAGTTTCCATTTACAATTCTCACTGGAAACAATAGAAGACTCATAACTTCTATAACATCTAAACTTCCCCAAATAGAAAATCAATTGTTTCCTTTTCCTTAAACATATGTAGTCTATCTTGCATCAATAACAAAGGCAAGAAAGTTCAGTTTGTGATTGTGTAAAAGTTAAGTAGAGATGGTATTATTGAAATAATACATTCGATCTTCCAATTAATTACTGTCGTTAAGAGTAAAAAGATGTGTCCTCTTTCTTCATGATCACCATTTAATGATAGAATGTCAATTTGCAAGTATCTATTTTGAGCTGTTTACCCTTTATCTGCAGATTGGGAATTGTGTTGGTTCTGCTAATCATCGCTGCTTCATCATCTTTCTAATCTCAGCTGTTACTAGTACAATTTATGCCTCGGTACTAACTGCATATGCAGCACTTCATATTTTGCCGCCACTAGTCCACACAGCTCATCAACCTTTAGACATACCGACTTCTTTTGTATTGTCCGTGAACTTCTTGAAAGAAACTATGTTTGCTTTGCTGAGATCTGCGGTCTTGCTGACCCCAAGAGGCCTTGTTCTGGTTTATCTGTTCATTGCTAGTGTGTCCGTGGGGATTGGTCTATTTGTGCTCTTATGGCAGCAGCTCTCTTACATATATAGAGGGAAAACTTATTTGAGCCAATTAAATGCCGCAGAAAGTGAAGTAGGAGAGAGGGACTGTAAAAATTTCATTCAATTTTTTGGTTTTCAGTATATTGCGGCAAAATATTTCCCTGGTTTTTGGAATTCCACGAAAACGCACAAGAAATAAGCTTGAAAAGGTTTGTCAAAGTTCCTTTTCTGTTCTACAACAGCAAGTTTTTCGTTCCTTTTTTGGACATGCTAATAAATTAGTTTTGCTGCTATGTGTTATTTTGTTGCAAAGTACAAACGGGTGTAACAATTTGCATTTATTAATCATCTGAATTAGTCTTATGCCTGGCAAGAAGGCTGAGGTTAAGTCTGGGGCTCAATGATACCAGTTTTTGCTTTAGGCATCCTAGACAGCATATTTCATCACAGGGTTTCTCCTGATCTGTAGCTGTTGAGTTGTACGGAATCCAGGTTAACATTGTTTAGTGTTTTGGTCAATAAACAGTGAAGCGAGCTTGGCAGTTACTGTACCAGCATGGGGTGAGCCCTATTATTGTAGTGGCATCTAGGGTGTTTATTTGCACTGACTATAATGCTCAAGCAGTCAATACCATACAAAATTTTTGGAGGGGCAAAAAGTTTTCAATTATCTACTCAAGGGACTGCACTACTCCTTTTAAGTGTAAAGGTTAATACCCCATGCTTAAAGTTGGTTGAACTTGATGTGTTTCTCCTGCTGCTTCAACACTTTGTTTCTCATCTTTCTTGTGGTGGGACTCGAACCGTGTAAATTAAACCTCTGTCTGCACTCATGGGAACTGTCATCGAGTGACCACAAGTCACTTGTAAACCTGGTCTAGGTCTTTTCATGTTCTTATCTGCCTGCCTGCCTTTGCACTGTCTCTGCTTCTTCCTGTTCTCTCTCTCTCTCTCTCTCTCGACATGATACGCATGGCACTGTTTTCTTTCTTTTTAAGCATCAAGATTGAACATAGATGATGAATCTACGTATTTAGGAGCAGATTGTCTCATGCTATTATGATTTGGAAGATATGCAGTTTGAGATAACCGCAATTAGTGTAGGGTGAATAGAACTTTTATACTGTAGCTTTGCAATATTTCTCAAACATAAAGGTGGTTGCAATATATCATTGATTTCTATGTGCATTTGCAGTTTAAAGGTCTTTGTTTTTCCTCAGTTTCTCCAGGAGGGGCTTCTTATGGTATTTCTGTTTTAATGTTGTATGTATCTTAGTGGTTCTTGATCTGTTTTGTCGTATTTGTCGCTTAGTACTCACAAGCGAATAGGAGATATTTCAATTTTATTTGCACAAAGGATGAATGTGGAATATGTTGCATCTAAGACCACCAGAATTGACAAGATCAGTGAGATATTATCCTTCCCCGTATCCTTTGGCCATAAGGCCTTACCATTAAAACAAAGCTGTGAGTTCTGTATTATGGGTATCACGACTTTGTTTTAATGGTACCACCAATTTGTAATGAGTCCATTGGTTAAATTTTTTGTTTGTACTCTTCTGCTAGGAGTCTGCTTGATCTATATCTAGGTCAGACATTGAGAAGCCTGTAACCTGATAACAACGGTTCATAGTCTTTGGTTTTGCCTGTTAGATTAGTTACCATAGTAATGAATGCAAGGAATAAAGACCCTCTTAAACTCAAAACAGAGGCAAAACTGAGCAAAACTTTTTGAAGTTTGAAGATTATATCATTGGTTATTCTGAGAACATTTTACGTGGTGGTGGTATTTCCTCTTTAAGCATTCTTCTGAATTTTTCAGTTAAGGGCGTGCATTGCTTGGCAGCGAGTCATTGAACCTCACTAACAGGAGTATATTCATTCAGTTTCTTACTGGTCTTTAGTCAACATGCCCCTTGAACCCTCAGGTCTTTTATATCATGGAACTGTGCTTCTCTTATAGGAAAGAAAAGAGGGAGAGGGTTGATTAGAGTACATTCGTAAATTCATATCTTTTTTACTCATTACTTCATTCTTCACGTCTTCTTTATTGCTGGTTATTATTTTATCATCTTCGAATGAGCAACTAACCGCTCTGTAGCCATAGCTTGTATTCATTAAGTCCACCCCTTGTACAATTTATTCTTATTTCTTCATATTCTATGACCTTTTCCATGGTGTCTGAGAAATCTCTGTCCTCATTTCGTGGATATAAGCTTCACTGTGAAAAGAGGAGATGAGGTAAAATGCCCTGTTACAATTTTAAACAATTAATGAGGAGTCACTTCTCATTAACCTAAGTAGATTCTCTTATATATTTTTGTCTATATTCACTTGAAACTGCATTCTCTCTTGCAAACGACACTAAATGACGGGAAAAGTTGAGCAATTTATGGTGGTTTAGTTTTAGCATTTATACTGGCTCACATTTAAAGGCAAAGATGATGAGGTTATGCAGATAATAAGATCATGTACCTTTGACATGATCAGCACAGTTGAGTAAATTTCCTCTTGTAATTTTAGCTTTGGTTATTGCTATCAGAAGATCAAAAATGGGATATTCAGATTGGTCTATCTATATGTTGTTGAAAATTAACTTGTAAAAGTTCTGAACTTTTTTCAACTAAGGAAAAACTTAGAAAACTGTTCCAGGGTGGGAGCAAAGTTTTGTTTGAATGAAAATTTTTCTTGGTTCTTATTTCTTAAATCTTATCCTTGTGAAGTATTTAAGTCTCTTCATAGAACTTTTGTATCTTTTGCATTGTTTTTGAAGTCATGTCTGCGCATGCTTCTTGCTTCAGTTTATGATGCTTAGATGTTTAGTATGGTTCCTGTGGTTTGCATTTTTCAATGGTTTGATAGGTATGGCTGCAAACCGAATAGTGAATGCGTCGTTGTGTTCAACTGATGCTCATGTTGGAACTTGTTTAGATTTGGATTTGATAGGCTGTTTGAAATGGTTGGGATTGGAGAAGAAGTGTGTCCTTTGCTAGTGTATCTTCATAATGATCTGTTTCACTTTGTTCTGACATTTTTGGACTGATTGTTGAATGTTCATTTTCAGGGAGGGGAGAACTTGAATGAAGATTGCAACATGCCATTCTCATGGCTGCTTTTTGGCAGGAAGATGAAGTAGTTTCATATAATAGTAGTGATTGTAGTCTGCCGGTTGAGTTGCAGTTTAGAATAATGAGAAACTATATTCGATGATGATATGTATTCAATACATATATAGTACAACTAGGTGTACTATATAAATTGGTACTCCTAGTAAAAATTAAATCAAAAATAAATTAGGAAAAACAAATAATTTGGAGATTGTAAACACGCACCTTGGAAATCTAACAAACAAACAGCAGCCATTTTTCATTTCTACGGCTACCAAGAAATTCAAAATGTCTGGGAAATCTGCACAAATTAAATTCTTGTTGGAAACAACAAAACAGGGAGCAGCAACCAAACCAAATCGGAAAATCCATTCTCTCCAACAAGGAATACGATCGGCCTTTCTCCAGCAGCAAAATCCGGCCAACAAGAAAAATATCCAGCAAGAAAATCCATTCTCTCCAACAAGAAAATCATATATTCCACCAGGAAACTCTAGTAAAAGGAATATTCGGCCGTTCTACATCAAGCAAATCAGCGATTCTACTCCTTCTAATCTCCCTCCAGATTCGGCCGTATCTGCTAAGATTTTGGATATTTTGCCCCCGGTGAATCGCAAGTTCGTAAATTTTGGAACCGGAAATCCATATGAAAAGGATAGGGTTTGACACTATGGAAAAAGAGAAGCCCACCAACAATACAAATCGTTCTCAGACCAGAAGACTAAGAAGTTGTTCCATAATATTTGAAGAATCAACACAAAACAACCAGGGAGTCACAATGAGAACGAAAAATCCAACAGAAGGTATGTTCTTCGCTACTTTTATTATGATTTTGTCAAACGAAAAATCTGATGTAGAGTAGTTCTTAGCTACTTCTGATGTTTTTTATGAAAATGATTATTATGTCGTTCTTATATGCTTTTGATCTGATTTTGTGTTGATATTATGCCTGAATAATACTGGGAAGGTGATCTTGGATGTTTATGAAATGTAATGTAAAATCTTAAAAATTGGTGGAAAATGTTGCAGGACGAACTGTACGTCTGATGTTTTTGATTGTTATGTTGTTCTTTTATGCTTTTGATCTGATTTTGTGTTGATATTAGGCCTGAATAATACTGTGAATATGATTTGGATGTTTATGAAATGTAATGTAAAATCTTAAAAATTGGTGGAAAATGTTGCAGGACGAACTGTACGTCTGATGTTTTTGATTGTTATGTTGTTCTTTTATGCTTTTGATCTGATTTTGTGTTGATATTAGGCCTGAATAATACTGTGAATATGATTTGGATGTTTATGAAATGTAATGTAAAATCTTAAAAATTGATGGAAAATGCTGCAGGACGAACTGTACGTCTGATGTTTTTGATCAAAATGATTGTTATGTTGTTCTTTTATGCTTTTGATCTGATTTTGTGTTGATATTAGTCCTGAATAATACTGTGAATATGATTTGGATGTTTATGAAATGTAATGTAAAATCTTAAAAATTGATGGAAAATACTGATGTTTCTGAAGACAAACACTATAAATCTATGTTACTGATATGAATGATGGTAAATCATGAAATTTGATGGAAAATATAATATGAATGTATGTTGTATTTTACTGATATGAATGATGGTAAATCATGAAATTTGATGGAAAATATAATATGAATGTATGTTGTATTTTACTGATATGATTGATGGTAAATCATGAAATTTGATGGAAAATATAATATGAATGTATGTTGTATTTTACTGATATGATTGATGGTAAATCATGATATTTGATGGAAAATATAATATGAATGTATGTTGTATTTTACTGATATGAATGATGGTAAATCATGAAATTTGATGGAAAACTTAATATTGTATTGTTTTGCGTTTTATTCAAATTACAGGAAAGAGGAAAAAAAATGATGACGATGATTCAGATAATGATTTTGTAGACAAAATGCCTTTGGCATTGATTGAATGGAAAACGGAAGAAGTCAAGAAACCCAAAAAGAAAATGAAAAAACCAATGGAGAAGCAAGTTGAGGAGAATCAACCTGAAAAGAAAGACCCTGCAAAGAAGAAACCTCTAAAGGACAACAAAAAGGTCAAATATAATCGAGAGAGGTTCGTGAGCAGAACTTCTCCTTCAGGATTATCATGTGTGCTGGAATATCTTGGAGATCCTCAAAAGGAAGCACTGAGACAAATTGGACTGAGCTGCCTGTTCCACTTACACATAGATTCTCTTCCAAATTTATTGGGAGAATACTTGCTCACACAGCTAAACACAACTAGCAGGATGTTAGAGTTGCCATCAGGAAATCTTCCAATTGATGAGATTGATGTCGGACTCGTTATGGGATTCCCAAGCGGCGAAATAGAAATAGACGAGTACACGAGGAAGGAAGAAAGATCAGATAGATACAAAGCAGACAAGATGAACTTGGAAAGAAGGTACGGGGGAAAAATTCCAACATCTGGAACATTAGCAGTTCACATAACTAGAAACAAGGAATATTGCAACCTGGATTTCCTCCAAGATTTCTTGATTCTAATGGTATCAACACTGGTGTATAGTTATGGAAACAACGCCATTAGATACAGATTGATGAAATCTTTAGATACCATAGAGAACATAAGGAGGATCAACTGGAGAAAATACATTGTTGAGAGATTAATGGCATCCACAAACGAATGGAACAGGCGGAATCGTAAGGATCATTTCACAGGGCCGCTTACTTTTCTTGTGGTAAAGTTTATAATTTTATTAATTAATATGTATAAATATGTTATGGTGTATATGGAATATTAGTTATGACTTCTGATTTTGCATAAACACAGCTGTTGTACGCAGATAGAGTTGGATATGGAATTTCGAAAAACCAAACCAGACTTGTACCAACAATACAAAATTGGAGCGAGCAACAACTCAATCTACTTGCAGATTACAAAGGAGATTATGGAAAGGGAAAAATAAGGGGACGCCCAAATGATCAAGATGATCAAGATGGTACAGATGATGAAGAAGAAGATAATGTAAGATGTTCATTATATGATTAGTATTAATGTAAAATATGACTATTATGATGGAAAACTGTGATCGTTATACTTGTATTTGCAGGATGATGAAGAGGACGAAGAGGAAGGTGAGGCGGTTGAAGATTCTGATGAAGTGAGCATGGAAGAAGATGTACTGATTTCTATTTTTCAATCTTAAAATAAATTTTGATTATACGACATCTGATATGATTGATGGAGAATGTCAATATTTGTGATGGAAAATAGGATGGAGAAACAGAATTGACGAAATCCAAGCATGAGGAAGAACCCAGCGACATCGATCAGATTAAAGGCTGCATAGTTGCAATTGAAAATGAAACAAACAAAATTGTGGAAGTTTACAATAGACTCAAAGATTCAGCTGGAAATGATGACATACCACTGCGGGAATTACTTGAGCAAGTTGATGTTATTTTTGAAAATGTGAGGACAAGAATCAAGGAGAGAGACCATAAGGATGATGCGAGTTGTGTTGCTGGGATAGCAATGGAAAAACCTGGAAGCGATAAAGGGATAACTAGAGAGGTAAACATTTAAATTGAATATGATGTAAAATGTTAAAGTTTTCTATGAAAACTGTAAAAGTAATTGATTAGGGAAGATAATAATTTGTATTGTATATGTTTTTGTTGCCAGGAAGAGAAGGGGGTACATAAAGAAGAACAGAATCAAGAAAATAAAGAAAGTGATAAAACAATGGTTGAAGAGGTAATGATTATATTAAATGATGTAAAATCGTTATAAAGTTGATGGAAAATTCTTATAGATTAACTTTTTGTTGCAGGATGAAAAGGAAAAAAACAAAGAAGTTGTGATGCAAACACCCGACAACAAGAAAAAAGCTTTTGTAGAGGTAATTACAAAGTTTTACTTTACTATTAAAAATGATAAAAACATTGACGTAAAAATTTGACATATATAACAACCAATATGCAGCTAACTGATACACCAGACACAGATTGCATAAATGAAATGTGCAAGGTACTGGATATGGTGGAAAGACGACAGCGGCTGATACAGAAACATGCAAACATAGAATGTCCATCATTTGATCTTGGAATATCACAAATAGTAACACCAGTACGTTTGGATGATGCATTTCAGGATGTTGCAGAAACACAAGAGACAACTCCAGAACTGGACGCACTTATAGAATTAGTTGTTGCCGAAGTTGAAGAAGAAGCATCAGAAATCAATAAGTAAGTAACATTTATGTTTGTTATGATACATGTGATGTAAAATATTGAAAGTTGATGGAATAAAACTATGTGAAACTTACATTCATTATTACAACACAACATTTTCAGGATAATTGAGGAAGATGATCATAATTCTTTAGAGGAAGTGATGTTTGCTCCAAACAGTAAACATAGGGAACCAAAAAGACCTGTGAAATTGATGTCAAAATATATTACCATGTGGGCAAGGGAAAGGCTGAAAGTATCAGAGAAGGAAATCATGGTGAATGATTACGCATTGCTAGATGAAGATAAAAACAGAGGCATTTTAAACAGGTTTGTATACTTTCCATCAAATGAAATTTAGAATCCATTGATTAAAACCTAACCCAACTAATCCATATACTCCCACTTTTTCATTCCTAATGCAGTGAGATACTTTTTAGAGGAGAGTCATTTTTTGGCCTAAACAGGGAAGATTTGCAATGCATGAAAATACCGGAGTGGTTAGACACTGCTGTAATTAATTGTTGGGCATACCACTTGAACCAGACAAGAAACGTCCCAAAGCTTGAAGATCCACCAAGAATTTACTTCTCATTGAACTTTTCGGTAAATTAAATATTACATCAGAATTAATTATAGTAATGCATGATAGTAACTGTTAATTGGTTATACAATGCAGGAGATTGTTAGAAGCCCTGAAATTGGGGATGCAAATGCTGTGGAGGAGATATGCAGAAGGTTTGATAACCAAATGATATCAGAATTAAGGATGATAAACCTAAAACCGGAAACATTTGAGCCGTCTATGGTAATGAAAACATAAATAGTGTTATGCATATTACATAGTTGAGATAGAATATAATAAATATACATGTTTATCGTATATAAATTTGTTAATGCAGGTATTTTTCCCAATTCACCTTCCAAAACATTTCGTGGTAATCTGCATCAATAGCATGACAAAACAAGTGATTGTGTTGGACAACCAGTGCGGACCACCATCAACAATTAGGGGCTACCACAATCAAATTGTAAGTCTTACTTAAACCCTGTTGATGAAAATAATTTGACAGTCGTGATGATGGAAAAAGTTTGTAATAATTCTTTATTGATGGAAAAAAATGTTACTACAGGTGAAATATTTTGCAAACTGGGTGAAATCATCAAAGGGCAGTCGACTGTATCTTGATTGTGACAACTGGAAGAAGACATACCCCAGAATCAAATGGAAAAATGCCGATGGTATAAATTGTGGCTTATACGTAATGAGGCACATGGAAACATACAAGGGGCAACATACATTCGACTACGACAAGGTGATGATTGATGCAGTGAGGAATCCTGACGTAATGATAACATTTAGGCTGAAATACATATATAACCTGATTACCTCACCATGTAATAGGGATAGGGAGGAAGTGTTGAAAAGAGTCGCAGCTTTTTATTCCAAGTAAGGCAATACGACTGATGGAATATGTAGGGATTATGATGGAATATACCTTATTGTTTGATATAATATGTGTTTTTTCATAAGAAGCATCATAAGTAAGAATGAGTACTGTTAAGTCTCTCTGAACATTTCTACAAATTTATGAAAAATACGATTGCTGATATTGTTACTGAGTGTGTTGATGGAAAAACTCATTTTTTATGGAAAACCTCACCTTAATTACGCTTTGTTCATAGGAAATAGATTTTACATCAACTATACCAGAAAAAACATATTTTCCAGCAGACTACGAATAAACATACATATTAACACTTTGTGAACATTTACCATCAAAAACTCGATATATTCCATCAATTATAGCAGTCTGAAAAAATAACTTACATATTAACACTTTGTGAACATTTACCATCAAAAACTCGATATATTCCATCAATTATAGCAGTCTGAAAAAATAACTTACATATTAAAACTTTATGAACATTTTCCATCAAAGAATCGATATATTCCATCAATTATAGCAGTCTGAAAAAATAACTTACATATTAAAACTTTGTGAACATTTACCATCAAAAACTCGATATATTCCATCAATTATAGCAGTCTGTTTTCACAAATGCTGCTAAACTTAATCATCAACAGGGTTTACAAAAACACCATCTAAATTATCATAAGTCTTTTTCAAAATATCGTTGACAACCTTATTAGATCGCAAGGCAGCTGCTTCAGACTTCCTTGAACGTCCTTGATGCTTGGCTTTGGATTTATTAATTCGCTTCTCTACTGTACTCTTTATACGAACATTCCTAACTCCTTTTGCCCTCTTGGAACTGGGATCTCTGATTCTCTTTGAAGATGCAATATCCAAATTCTCATCCACAAGCTCAGCTTCGGCAGCAATTGCATCTCTAGCTTTAACAAAGTACTCATCCAAAATACGGCGAGCAATTTCATTGGTATGAGATAATTTAATCAATTCCAGATACTTTCTACTAGTATCTGCCCTCCACAAAGATGGGGAAGGATTTCCAGAACATTTGTACTCTTGGGAAATATTTATCTTCTCATTCCGGGAAATTGATGCAGATTTTGTCCACCTATTCAATATGTAAACAGCAGGAATTCTCTGCAACAGAACAAATAAAGAAAAAGTCATCAAGCTATCAGATTTTACATCAAGTTTGATTATTTTCCATCAACTAACAGAAAAAACAACAATACCTAGTAATTGTTCTGCATAAGAACACGAAGACAATGGAAGCACAGAATACCAACTTCAGTAAACATTTTGCATGTGCAATTGACAGTATAAGAGTTCTCATCAAAGAGAACAACATGACGGAAATTTTTTTTTTTTGGAACCCAAACCTGAAACTCATATAAACCATTTGATTGAGAAATCTGTACCAGATTCAAAGCAAGCATTTGCATATATTGATTCTCAAATTCAGTATACATCTCAATTGTGTACACTTCACAAGCATGATTCAAAATTAGAGAATCCTTCACAGCAACAGCAACTTTACCATAGAAGCACCTATGGTCTTCTTTAGCAGCATTGTATCGCCAATCATTTACGACATCAACATAATGGCCATAAAACTCACATAATGTTGAAGTCTTAGACAATTTAAGAGAAATAGAACGATTAGTGGTTTCACTCCTCTGAGAAGATAATATTCCCCCAGAAAAGTAAGCCTTGTTGAAAGCAGGACACCACTTCTCGCGTATATCATACAATCCTTTCAACCAGACAACGTCACGGCAGCCATATGTTTCCATCATACTGATAAAATGATAAATATTACAAACAAAAAATATATATTCCATCAATAATACGGATATATAAATATATATTCCATCAAAAATATATATTCCATCAAAAAACAGAAACTTACTTATTCCAGCTCCATTCAAATTCAGCAACGGTTTCCACTTGGGTGAGCAATTTATATA
Organism: Knoxia roxburghii; assembly: GCA_030378225.1. NCBI lineage: Eukaryota > Viridiplantae > Streptophyta > Magnoliopsida > Gentianales > Rubiaceae > Knoxia > Knoxia roxburghii. The sequence goes on along the minus strand of CM059422.1, from coordinate 12,870,694 downwards.
ACATTTCCGAGAAACCTATTCGTTGCCTGAGATACCCAACATTCTTCTCAGAATTTTTAATGATATGCCAAATACAAAGGCGATGCCGGGAAGTAGGAAACACCTCAGGAATAGCTTTTGCCATAGAGGCTGATTGATCAGTCATGATAGTTGTAGGTTGCTTATTGTCCATAGACCGCAAGAATGCAGAAAACAACCAAACAAAGGATTCATATTTTTCGTCCCTTAAAAAAACGATTCCAAACATGACATTCCGATTGTGATTGTCCACCCCGACGAAAGGGCCACATTGAAAGATTTTGGTAGGATATGGGTTTGTACCTGCTCGATTTACCACGCAACAAAAATTCTAATAAAAGCGGAACCATAGAATAATACCTTTGAAGCGTGCACCTGGTTCTCTTGTATGCCTCAAAGACTATGACCTCTTGTTGTGTGGGCAACAATCTAGAAGTCAATTGATCAGCAACTCACCACAATCCACCTGCTGAAAAAATTCAGCACCTCCGCACCTAGCACGTACTGCAAACGCACTGCCCGGAGAGAGAGAAAGCAACACACGGGGCTAGTATTTTGGACCAATATTTTCGGCCACTTGATGAAGAAAACCAGCCGCCTATTTGCTCAAAAATTCGTTCTTGAGAGAGAAAGAAATTTCTCTCTCTAGAATTTTATCTCTCTCTAGATTCTTGAATAATGAATCTATTGAATTGTGTGGTCTGAATGGCTGATCCCTTGTCTATTTATAGAGTTACAAGAGAGACTCCAAGTTGGTTTAGGATTGGTCTTCCTACTGGGTTTCTGTTTTCCTTCAATCCTGTTCCTGGACTGATACAGATTCTGTTTCCTTCAATCCTATTCCTGGACTGATACACTCCCAACTGTCACAGGGATTCACTTATCCCAATCCAGTTCCTGGGATGAATCACTCCCAACTGACACAGGGATTCACTTATCCCAATCCAGTTCCTGGGATGATTCACAACCAACTGACACAAGGATTAATTAATTTTTCAACTAATTAAATCTACCTTTGTCAACAACCCAGTACATAATTAATCGTACCACTAACGGATTAATTATGGCACTACCAACCTACACCAGAATTGCTTCCGAAATAACTTAATTAAATTATATTCATAATCTCCCCACATCAAAGATATAGTGCTCGTTAATTCATTAATTTACTGATAAATTAATTCATCAACTTCTTAATATTCCGAGACTAGTACCACTCGACCTTTTTACTATACCGGACATAAGTCCACTGGCCAGGTTTAGTATAATAAACATTTCGAGCTCATCTCGGGAGCACCATCACCCCGGACGCACCGATACATGGTTTCCTTTCGACAAGCAGCAGCACACCAAGTAACTAAACATGCGCACCCAACCTACCGAGACTATTGGCCACAATTGACCTCACCCATTGGTAGATCAAAGTACACTATGTCTAATCCTCATGCCCGCTCGAGTCTAGGGATTTAGAGATAGAATACAAGGATCGATTTGTCTATTAAATCAGTACAAGACAAATCATTCCTAAGAGTCAAGTTCAATATGCCCCGGGCACATCTATATGATTCAATTAGTTTAGACAAACTAATTATCTGAATCACATAATAACCTAGACCAACAGTTTATCCAAAGCTGTCTCGGTTACGAACCTCATTTATATATTATGTCTTTCAACCAATGATGAGATCTACTGTGTCGCACCAGACACCTCATCATCTACTTACATAATATAAATGGATATGCACAACTAAATATAATTGAAACACAAATCGATATATTAATCTGGGAAATTATACAACACAAGCATAGCTTATGTATTCAAATCCAACAATCTCCCACTAATACTTAAGCTGTGCTTTAAGTATACAACTACATACAATCCTATACTACCTGCTGCTATCTATCTAGAAAAAACTATCATGGCTCTCCTAGATATCTGATCCCCATGCCCTCCACGTGAACCTCAAAGACTTTAGAGGTCAATGTCTTCGTGAATGGATCTGCAAGGTTATCTTCTGATGCTATCTTAGCCACGACCATGTCTACCCTCTTTACGATGTCTCGTATCAGGTGGTACTTGCGCTGTATATGTTTACTCGCCTTGTGGGCTCATGGTTCCTTCGAGTTTGCTACTGCACCGTTGTTATCACAATATACCGTGATAGACCGCTGCAAACCAGGAATCACATCTAAGTCCACTAGGAAGTTCTTGAGCCATACTGCTTCTTTCGCTGCCTCTGATGCGGCAACGTATTCAGCCTCCATGGTAGAGTCCGCCACGCATTTCTGCTTGACACTCCGCCAAACTATGGCTCCACCTCCTAGAGTAAACACATACCCTGAGGTAGACTTGCTCTTGTCCCTGTCGCCTTGGAAATCTGAATCTGTATAACCTCGGGGTACCAGCTCAGACGCCTGATAGACCAGAACTAGGTCCCTCGTTCTGCGTAAATACTTGAGAATGCATTTTACTGCCTCCCAATGAGCTTTCCCGGGGTTACTCTGATATCTGCTCACCATGCCAACGGCATAACAGATATCATGCCTCGTACACAACATGGCATACATGAGACTTCCTACTGCCGAAGCATATGGAACTGTCTTCATGGTCTCTATCTCCTCAACAGTCTTAGGAGACTGTTCCTTAGATAGAAACACTCCATGCCTGAAAGGTAGAAAACCTTTCTTGGAGTTCTGCATGTTAAAACGGGCCAGAATCGTGTCTATGTATGAAGCTTGGGAGAGCGTTAGTGAACGTTTCCTACGATCTCGAATAATCTTGATCCCAAGGATATGTCCCGCTTCCCCTAAGTCTTTCATATCAAATTGCTTGGACAGCCATGCCTTTACGTCTGATAACACTTTCTTGTTGTTGCCAATCAATAGAATGTCATCTACGTAAAGCACAAGAAACACCACTGAGTTTCCATCACGTCTGCGATATACACATTGCTCATCCGGACACTGAGTAAATCCAAAGGACTGGATTACTTCATCAAACCGGATGTTCCAAGATCTGGATGCCTGCTTAAGTCCATAAATAGACCTCTTAAGCCTGCAAACCTTATGCTCTTGGCCTTTTTCAATGAATCCCTCTGGTTGCTGCATAAAGATGGTTTCTTCAAGACTTCCGTTTAGGAAAGCTGTCTTGACATCCATCTGCCAAATCTCATAATCCATATGAGCAGCTATGGCCAAGAGAATCCGGATCGACTTAAGCATGGCTACCGGGGAGAAGGTTTCCTCATAGTCGATTCCCTCTTTCTGAGTATACCCCTTCGCCACCAGCCTAGCTTTAAAGGTTTCCACCTTCCCGTCAGGTCCTCTCTTACGTTTGTAGACCCACTTGCATCCAATGGGCTTAAACCCATCAGGCAGGTCCACAAGCTCCCAGACTTGATTGTGGTCCATTGACCCCATCTCGGATATCATTGCCTTACGCCAAGATTCTGCATCTTTATCTCGAAGCGCCTCATTATAGTTAACTGGGTTAGGTTCAGGCACACCTGGGACCAGGTCTGAAGCCTCTCCCATGCCAATGAACCTGTCTGGCTGTCTCACAACCCTCCCACTACGATGAGGCACCGCCTGTGTAGGCGCATCATCTGTGATCTCATGTGCAGTGTGTGGTGTATCTACTTGCGCTGGTGCATCAGGATTAGTAGTTTGCCGTCTAAACTCTTCTAGTACTATCTTACTCTTGGGCTTGTGGTCTAAGACATAGTCCTCTTCTAAAAATCTAGCGTTGGTACTTACCACCACCTTCTGATCTTTAGGACTATAGAATAGACCACCTTTCGTTCCCCTAGGATATCCTACAAACAGCATTAATTCTGTTCTTGCATCTAACTTAGCCGTATCTGCCTTAAGCACATGTGCTGGGCAGCCCCAAATTCTGAGATGTCTTAGACTGGGCTTCCGCCCGTTCCACAACTCTACTGGGGTTGAAGGCACGATTTTAGATGGTACAAGATTAAGAATATACATAGCCGTTTCCAAGGCATATCCCCAGAACGAACTTGGCAAATCACTATAGCTCATCATGGACCTAACCATTTCCATAAGAGTTCGGTTCCTCCTTTCTGCTACACCATTCTGCTGTGGCGTGCCAGGTGCAGACAACTGAGACTGAATTCCTACCTCAGTGAGGTAATCTTGAAATTCATGGGACAGGTACTCCCCACCACGATTTGAACGCAGTGTCTTGATACTCTTACCATGATGCTTCTCCACATCTGCCCGAAACTCTTTGAACTTGCCAAAACATTCGGACTTGTGGCGCATTAGGTAAATGTATCCGTACCTAGAGTAGTCATCCGTGAATGTCACGAAATACTCATATCCCCCTCATGTCTGGACCGTCATAGGTCCACACAAGTCAGAATGAATCAACTCTAATACTTCTTTAGCTCTATAGCCTTTTGCTCTAAAAGGTCTCTTGGTCATCTTACCTTCCAAGCAAGATTCGCCGGTTGCATAACTGTCAATATCTAATGAACCCAAAGGTCCATCATTGACCAACCTCTGAATCCTACTAAGGTTTATATGACCTAGCCTTAGATGCCAAAGATAGGTTTGATTCATTTCAGAAGGTTTCTTCCTCTTATTAATGTTAGATTCTGAGCTATCTATCTCTATGTTTTGCGCAACAGGGGAGTTAGAGTTAACCACAAACAAATTGTCCGCCAATGAACCAGAACAAATAAGTTTTCCATTTCTTCTAATAACAACACAGTCATCAGAAAAAATAAACTTATACCCGTTCTTCAAGAGTTTAGAAACCGAAATCAAGTTCTTTCTAAAACTCGGTACATAAAGACAATTAACTAACTCCAAGCTAGAATTTTCGAAATTCAACTTAACTACTCCCACTGCTTCTACTGACACTCTTGTAGTGTCGCCCAAGTAGATGTCCAATTCGCCTTGTCTAAGCTTCTGGGTTACTTGGAACCCTTGCAAAGAATTACAAACATGGTCAGTGGCACCTGAATCCACACACCAAGTATCTGTGGGAATCGCCGCTAAACATGTCTCAGTAATTAAGGCATAATTTATCGTACTTATAAGCTTTGGACAATCCGCTTTCCAATGTCCCGTCTTATTGCACTTGAAGCACTTGTCTTTCGACTTCTTCTTTGCAATATCTGGCTTAGGCACAATTTGTGCCTTTTTAGCTACTCCCTCGAGCTTTCTCTTCTTCTTTCCAGCCTCAGGCTCAGAAGAAGATTCTAAAGCTTCGATTGTGACTAAAGCTCGCTTCTTCTCTTGAAGAAGACTTTTAGCCACCATCAACTCTGCCAAGAGCTCGGATGAACTCCACAACATCTTACTTATGTTGTAGTTCAACCGAATCCGCTCATAGCTTTGAGCCGCCATCAACTCTGCCAAGAGCTCGGATGAACTCCACAACATCTTACTTATGTTGTAGTTCAATCGAATCCGCTCATAGCTTTGAGGCAAGCTCTGGAGGACAATATCGGCTTTGGTTTCACCAACGATTTCGCCTCCCACTACCTCAACCTTGTTGATGTTACTAATCATGTTAATGACACGATCTCTCACATGAGCGCTCTCAGCCCTAAGGACAATGTCCAAGTTACGACTTCCATCGACATTATTAGTTCCAGTTAAATTGTTGTTTTTCAAAATAGCAGCTAAAGGATTGAATGCCATATCGATTTAAACTGGAAAGTAAACAAACAGTGTTTCAGTTATATATGCTAGAATTTTCAAAAAACATGAAAATCCAATTAATTATTGATTCCCTCAAAACAATAATTTAATCCACCAACATCTCATCCACCGGGATTCTCGCAAGCCACGCAGTGTGGACGTTTACGCTAACCCACATTCGTTTGAGAAGAACCAAGTTCATTAACTACACTATCTGACCAACGATCTTTTGATCAATGTAGCTAATAGTCGGTGCTTTCAGCCGTACAAGTAAGCAGCGTAACCTCGCGGGAGGAATACTACAGATCGTACACTAAGTGTATGCCATTACGTGACTTCTGAGTTTGTTACCTCAGGATAGTGCGCCTCAGATGGAGAGGGTGTCGCATTTCTCCTAGTTAAACTCGCTCTAGTCATCTTACTCAGAAGCTCATAGTCTAGCGATCTCGGGGTTGGACTCATCCGAATGGAGGAAGGCCCTAATGCCAACGCGCAAGCCCACCCACATCGCATATGAACCCGTAATGGTGGCCATGGGGATATAACACAACCCGCTCCCACTTAGATTTCCAAATTGAGGGTTTTTCCGGTTTTAACATGCAATTAACTAACCTAAGTTATGTGCAACCATAAAACCAGACATGCTTTAATTCATGCATCTAAAATACAGCATAAAAATAAAGCATAAAAATTAAAACAACAAATACGGGAAATAAATTCGAAAAAATAAATTTCCCGACTATTATGGTTTTAATTGCTTCCATCTTCTGCCTTGATCTCGTGTCCCGTCACGTCACTCGATGGAGAGAGTCTTGAATTTCAAAAAACGAAAACTGGAGGAAAAACGGGCCAAAAACAGCCCGAACAGCCCGAACGGGCCGCCCAGGCCGCAGCACGGCCCGAGGGCCGCGCTGCCCGCGCGCACAGCCCGCACGGGCCGTGCGCGAGGCCCAGCGCGCGCAGCCCAGCGCTGCGCGCGCCCGCGCGCCAGCAAGGCCCGCGCGCGGGCCTGTGCGCCCAGCAGCAGCGCGCAGCAGCTGCTGCGTGCAGTGACTGCTGCGCGCTGCTGCTGCCTGCTGCTGCCTTTTCATGGCTGCCGGCGGCGATTTTGCTGCCGGCAATCGTTGCCGGCGTCGCCTCCTCCCGCCAACTCCTCATTCGCTTTTTCCCACGCTATTTGGTCTTCTTGCAATTCGTTCTGGGTTTTCCTGGGTTTCTTCAAATTCATGATAACCCAAAACCCACGAATCCAAGTCGCCCACCATAACGCCTTCGATTACAAAAAAAATTTTCCTACTACAAGGCATTCTAGGAAAATTAAATAATCGAAATTACATAGAAAAAATCCTACTACAGATTTGATCTAATCCTACACAGCTTCCAGCACGTGGTTAAACTATTACAAACATTCATAATAAAATTAAATCCGGACATGTCCCGGAGTTTAATTAAAACCCATACAAACGTAACCATAATAGTCGGGATTCTAAACCCTCTGCAAATAAAACCATGTAATAAATCGAACAAGCACAGAACCCCCTAAACCAGGCTCTGATACCAATTGAAAGATTTTGGTAGGATCTGGGTTTGTACCTGCTCGATTTACCACGCAACAAAAATTCTAATAAAAGCGGAACCATAGAATAATACCTTTGAAGCGTGCACCTGGTTCTCTTGTATGCCTCAAAGACTATGACCTCTTGTTGTGTGGGCAACAATCTAGAAGTCAATTGATCAGCAACTCACCACAATCCACCTGCTGAAAAAATTCAGCACCTCCGCACCTAGCACGTACTGCAAACGCACTGCCCGGAGAGAGAGAAAGCAACACACGGGGCTAGTATTTTGGACCAATATTTTCGGCCACTTGATGAAGAAAACCAGCCGCCTATTTGCTCAAAAATTCGTTCTTGAGAGAGAAAGAAATTTCTCTCTCTAGAATTTTATCTCTCTCTAGATTCTTGAATAATGAATCTATTGAATTGTGTGGTCTGAATGGCTGATCCCTTGTCTATTTATAGAGTTACAAGAGAGACTCCAAGTTGGTTTAGGATTGGTCTTCCTACTGGGTTTCTGTTTTCCTTCAATCCTGTTCCTGGACTGATACAGATTCTGTTTCCTTCAATCCTATTCCTGGACTGATACACTCCCAACTGTCACAGGGATTCACTTATCCCAATCCAGTTCCTGGGATGAATCACTCCCAACTGACACAGGGATTCACTTATCCCAATCCAGTTCCTGGGATGATTCACAACCAACTGACACAAGGATTAATTAATTTTTCAACTAATTAAATCTACCTTTGTCAACAACCCAGTACATAATTAATCGTACCACTAACGGATTAATTATGGCACTACCAACCTACACCAGAATTGCTTCCGAAATAACTTAATTAAATTATATTCATAATCTCCCCACATCAAAGATATAGTGCTCGTTAATTCATTAATTTACTGATAAATTAATTCATCAACTTCTTAATATTCCGAGACTAGTACCACTCGACCTTTTTACTATACCGGACATAAGTCCACTGGCCAGGTTTAGTATAATAAACATTTCGAGCTCATCTCGGGAGCACCATCACCCCGGACGCACCGATACATGGTTTCCTTTCGACAAGCAGCAGCACACCAAGTAACTAAACATGCGCACCCAACCTACCGAGACTATTGGCCACAATTGACCTCACCCATTGGTAGATCAAAGTACACTATGTCTAATCCTCATGCCCGCTCGAGTCTAGGGATTTAGAGATAGAATACAAGGATCGATTTGTCTATTAAATCAGTACAAGACAAATCATTCCTAAGAGTCAAGTTCAATATGCCCCGGGCACATCTATATGATTCAATTAGTTTAGACAAACTAATTATCTGAATCACATAATAACCTAGACCAACAGTTTATCCAAAGCTGTCTCGGTTACGAACCTCATTTATATATTATGTCTTTCAACCAATGATGAGATCTACTGTGTCGCACCAGACACCTCATCATCTACTTACATAATATAAATGGATATGCACAACTAAATATAATTGAAACACAAATCGATATATTAATCTGGGAAATTATACAACACAAGCATAGCTTATGTATTCAAATCCAACACACATATCATATCATATTTATTAGTACGATATGTGGTATCATGGACTACTAAATCACCAAAAAGACTGTAATCTAACTTCATTTGGCCGTCTCTCCAAAAAATATTCCTCAATGAAGACTCAGCATCCAATTCAAAATCAAAGAAAAAATCTTCCTCGTGAGAAGCCCTATATCTCAAAGTTTCTATTAACGAATTTGAATCACTGCCATCAAGAAATCTACGTTTTTCAAATTCCATTTGGTTGTATGCATCTTTCGATGTAAAACCAACCTTTGAGGGACCACCGGACTACGTGAACAACAATAAAAAAATTATATTACATAACATTCCATATTACATATTAAAACTTTGTTAACATTTTCCATCAAAAACAATAAATATTACATCAATCATAGCAGTCTGAAAAATAACTTGCATATTAACACTTCTGAACACATTTTCCATCAAAAACTCGATATATTCCATCAATTATAGCAGTCTGAAAAAATAACTTACATATTAAAACTTTGATAACATTTTCCATCAAAAACCCGATATATTACATCAATTATAACAGTCTGAAAAAATAGAGAACATATTAACACTACGTACACATTTTCCATAAAAAAATATACTATATTCCATCAATTATAACAGACTAACAAAAAACTTACGTATTAACATTTTGTAAACATTTACCATCAAAAACAATAAATATTACATCAATTATAGCAGTCTGAAAAATAACTTGCATATTAACACTTATGAACACATTTTGCATCAAAAAACAAGCGATATTACACCAATTATATCACATCAAGTATAACATTCTGAAAAAATAACTTACCTCTCTTGCCAACACCTTATAACTATCACCAACAGTTATCCCAGCACTTTTCATTGTCTTAAAAAATTCAACCGAACCTTTAGATACATTGCGATGAGAACGTAACAGATGTCTTTCGTTCTCAGGACACATGACGTGATTATGTCTACGAAAATGTTCGGTTACTTCCCATAAACCATCATCCCTCAGTTTAAACACAATGTAAGCCAAACAACCACAACGAGAATCAAGCTTCGTGTACATTTGGTTTATCTTATCAGTCGCTCTCTTCTCACCTTGTTTCCAACAAACAAGCTTCCTGTAGTAACGTTTCCCATCACGAGACCTCTTTCGATCTCTTTCTAGACGAATTCCAAAACCATGGTTCCAAGCATACGAATTATACAGTTCGAAAGCTTTTTCCTCACTCTCAACAGTTTGATATAAAAGAGACTCCATTGAAAAATCATCACCTTGTTCAGAAGCTGTAAAAAGATACACTATTGCTATAAACAGAATGCATCTGGTCGATATACTAAACAACAAATGTAAAAAGAAACTTACCATCACATATAACTTGTACATTGGAACGATTTTGAACATTGTTGCGATTATTTGAACAATTATCTCCATCTCCGTACGAATTGATGATATCCATATCGAAATATTAAAAAAAAAAAAGAATTGGAGGAGAGCAAAATATGACAAATATCGATATTTTACATCAACTTTTAATATTTTACATCACATAATATGAAAAAGGAAACTGCAGGATGAAAGCAATTTTCCGAATCTGAAAACAAAATTCTTTCCCATTTCAAAAAATAGATTGGAATAATCTTGGAAATATTATCAATCATAATAATTATGTTCTCTTCGTTTCTCTCCAACAAAAACAGCTGCATTGAAGTCTGACTGATGAAAATTGAAGTCTGATTTGGGGTTCCAAAAAAAAAAAACAGCTGCATTCAATAGGGAATATTTGTTGGGTTTGCAACAAAGAGAGAGGCGCGTGAGGGAGGGTTCCAAAATTCAAATAGGGAATATAGCATTTAATAGCAAATTATATAGAAAAAGAACTAGGAGTATGATGCTAATAATACTCCTAGTTGTACAATAAAAATTGCCTGCTCTATGGCCCCCATAATAGAGGGGTTTTTTTTTTCCCGATAATGTACTATTTTTATTTTCTTAAAAGTATAATACCTAAAAATTGTTTATTATTATATAATTTTTTTCTTTATTCTTTATATTATAATTTAAAACTATATAATATGGATAATAATATTGGACATATGTATTGATATATGGATATGGGATTTAACTTGATAAAGCCATTTTTTAAATTTACTTGGACCTTCTAGGTATCCAATAAATACATAAAAATATTTGGATTCATCCTCTAAATTACATACGAATAGATAAGAAGATTGTAGTTTAGTTTTAAATTCTTCTTGTTTAAAATAATAGTTTTTGATTTCGAGTCATATTGTATCAAAAAAATACAATTAAAAAAAGTACAATGATATTAAATTTAAAACGAATAAAGTAACAAATGAATTAATAATAAAAGCAATATTAAACTTTAAAAAATTGAATTTTGAAATTCAAATATTTTATTAATGTATCTAGTGAAGATACAAAATAGAATGAGTAGAAAGAACTTGGTCCTAACTTCTCAAAATTTATATTTGTATGAAATTTCATTTGAATTTGAAATGTTTCTATAATGAAATGACTATCATCTTAAGCTTGGGAATTAGGTCTCGCCCTGAGAGTCTGTCAGGCAATGAAGGACTCCCTCACAGCACTCTATGACAAACTCTCCCTCTCCGAATCAGAAATCATCGCAGCCCATCCTACAGACCTTCCACCACCGTAGTTGGACTCGAGTAGTCTCCTAATTGGCAAGCTGTTGTCTTCCCGGGTCATTCCCCATAATCACGTTCTGGCCTTATTTAAGAGGCTATGAAAGCCTTCGGGGTCGCTAGCGGACAACACCATGTTATTTTAATTTCAGGAGCAGTCAGATAAAGTTTACGTCATGGCAGACAGGCCATGACTGTTTGATAAATTCCTCCTGCATCTCTCGGAAGCTGCAGCGGACGCCATCGGCACAAAGATTACTCTACTCGAATGCCCTTTCTAGATTCACGTGCATCATGTCCTTATAGGTTGGATGAATATCTCTTTTGCACAATATGTGGGTAACACCCTGAACACTTCACTGATATCGACCAAGATACAGATGGTTCGTGTATTGGGCGATTTCTTCGCATAAAGGTGAATTTGAATTTGGCCAAGCCGCTATGCAGAATCTACAGCTGATGGACGCTCTACTGTTTGTAAATTGCCTCTACGTTATGAAAATTTGCCGGCCTTCTATTACTACTGTGGTACTATTGGTCATATTCACAAGGATTGTTTGCTGAAATTGAATGTCGGGAAATCAAGTTTGGCAGCTCTTCCGTTCGGGCAGTGGCTGTGATCACCCCCAAACAACAGGTCGTTCTATAACGTGAGGAACAGAGCAGCGCCTGCCAGTCGCCCAACCTCTCCGGTATCGTCCCCTCCCCCATTGCAATACGCCCCAAGAGATGCAGGTTTGCCACACTACTCATGGTGACCATAATTGAAACTGGCTCGGTCTCATAGCCAGACACGACAGCGTACCTCCCGGGTACAGAGAAAGAGTTGATTCCATACCATGGCAGGCAGTGCCGTCTAATCATTATGAAGGCCCTGTTCCAAAATAAAAGTGAGGCCATTTTTTTTCTCAATGTAAAAAAAAAAAACTAAAGAGACCATTACAAAAACTTCAAACTATTTACAAAGAAAAAATAATAAAAAATTACTAAAATTACTATCTACTTGAAAATGGCCGTCCTCCTAGCCGTTCTAGAAGCAAATTCATCAACCAAGTCTTCATATTTTACTTTCTCCAAAAGATCATTTTCAATTGCTATCATTGCTAGGCCATTCAATCTATCTTGCAGCATCGTAGAACGCAAATAGGATTTCAAGATTTTCAACTTTGAGAAACTCCTCTCTGCAGATGCAATAGTAACAGGTGTAGTTAACAAAATTCTGTATGCAATCATTGCATTAGGAAAACACTCTAAGTCTTTGAGATGACCAATAATATCAATAGGACCCAATTTTTGTCTAGGTAAGATATCCCTCAATAATTTTAATTCCACAAATAATTCATCTCCATTGACATCTGATTCTTGGTTATGCTTAAATTCATTTTCAAACATAATACATTAACACTTCAAACTTTTGTCATCTAATGATTGCAACTTATGAGAAGTAAACAAGAAGCCAAAAATTTTTTCATATTGTTGATATTGTTCAAATCGACTATTAAGAGACACAATGGCTTGATCAACAATGCAAAGAAAAAAAATCAACTTTGAATGATTCCTCTGCAGATAGGGAAACAGAAGGTTCATTTGACATTTCATCAAAATTTCTTTTTCTTTTGATTTCACGCCTTTTACGGAAAATTGGATCAATCTCCAATTCCACAGAAATTTGCTTAGCATTCAATAATGCATCTTGAAAACCAGTTTCTCTATACTTCTCAAAAAAAGAAATTAACCCTTTTATTTTCTCAATAGCAACATCAACTAACATATCTTTAGATTGTAACAATTTACTATCCACATTCATTGCATTTAATATATCAAACCAAACAATTATAGACATCAAAAACTCAAAATCTCCAAGTTCATTATATGCTAACGATTTGGCTTCACTTTTTACTTTATAATCATTATCATCCTCAGCAACTTGAAGTAAAGCTTCTCGAACATCAACTATTTGAGTTTTTATTGCTCTAACACTCTCAACACGACTCTCCCAACGAGTAGATGACAATGATTTAAGAGTTAACCCTTTCACTATCTTTCAAAATTTGCCATCTTTTAGTAGAATGTGAAAATATGGTATAAATGCGTTGAATAATGCCAAAAAAATCTCGTGCTTTACTACAAGTATTTGCCATGTCACACAAAGTCAAATTTAAACTATGACAACCACAAGGAGTATAAAATGCTCTTGGATTTATGTTTAAAAGTTTTTTTTGCACTCCTTGATGTTTTCCTTTCATGTTTGAGCCATTATCATAACCTTGCCCACGCACATCAAGTATGTCAAGACCAATATTTTTCAATTCATCTTGTAAGACATTGAAAAGTCCTTGGCTACTTGTATCTTTAACATTCAAAAATCCAAGAAAAGATTCCTCAACAACAATAGGATGAGAGACAGTCACATATCTTAAGATGAGAGACATTTGTTCCTTATGGCTAACATCAGGGGTACAATCAAGTATTATAGAGAAATATTTTGCTTGTTTGATTTTTTTTATAATTTCACTTTTAATCGCTGAAGCAAGCAAAAGTATTAACTCGTTATGAATAATAGGCCCTAGATAATGAAAGTGAAGATCATCATTTGTAATACGTCTGACATGTTCTTGAACAACAGGGTCAAATTCAGCCAACATTTCAACTAGGCCTAAGAAGTTTCCATTGCTATTTTGAAACAATTTTGCATTAGTATCCCGAAATGCCAAATTATGCTTAGCAAGAAATTTTACAATTGCAAAAATTCTAAGCAAAACATTTTTCCAATGACATTTATCTCTCTCAATTAATTCTTGAGCCACTTTATCAATAGTTTGATTCTTTTGGAACCTTAGACGCAATTCATACCAAGTGGTCATATTCTTAACATGTTCACTACTAGTTTCATGCTCTCTTAGTCTTTCACCAACATGTATCCAATTTCCAAAACCTTCATTTGTTAATTGACCTTTACCAATTCCTTTCTTAAAAATTTTACAACAAAAACAAAAAACTCTATCAAGTTCTTTTGAATAAACTAGCCAATCCCTATCTAATTTTTCTCCATTTGGTAAAGTTCTAGTGTAAAGTTTTGAAGTAAATCGCCTAGAATTTTTATCTTTGGGACCTTTATCAGTGGTACCATCTCTCTTAGGACCCTTTATAGCTAATACATCAATCATTTTAGCAGTAAGGGCATCCCAATTTCTTGGGTCAAATATATCAAACAAATAAGGTTTCAGAGATGGATCTACTTCTCCATCAAACTCATTATTATCATCATCAATATCATTATCAAGTGATTCATTCACATTATCATTTTCAATAAAATCATCACTATAATAATTATTTAAACGCACATCATCACCAAGTGCAAAATCAACATTTTGATCCTCATAATCATTCAACATATTATCATTTGGTTCAACAAAAGCAGTCACATTTTCAACAGTAACATTGTCAGTATTAGGATTTTCAACAAAATCTCGAGGTTGTTTTTTGATAAATTTATCAATAGCCCCTCTTTGAGATTGAACTAACATTTCTTCTCTTTTCTTTTTCTTACGCTTATCATGACCAGATTCAAACTTTCTAATTCGATTCATAATTAAAAAATGCAAGATAAAGTAAATAAATACTTGCTTAAAAAAAAGTAAATAAAAATACTAAAAAGAAAAGAATCAAAACAACCTGATAATTTTATCAAGAAAATGGCCCAGAGCTGCAATTTAAATGAAGAATCCTGCAATAAAAGTTCCGATTTTCAATTTTCTGCCTGCAATAAAATACTAAAGGGGTTGGTGGTGATTATGGACGTGGGTCTGGTGGATAAGTGTTTGACGAAGGGGTTGTTGGTGGTGCTAGGATGACTGATGAGATGATGGGAAAGAGGAGGGCGGTAGTGGTTCCTTTGAGTAGCACAAAAAAAATTGGCTGTTGAGGATGAAAGCGGAAGAGTTCAGCAGAAGAGGATTGAAAGCGGAAGAAGTGAAGGGGAAAGGGGAAATTGGATGTGGACTAAATGATTTCTTTCTGGATGGGCCTAGGGTTTTAAAAAAATTTGGAGGCCCTTTAAAATTGGAGGCCCAGTGCAATAGGTCTGTTTGCACTGGGCCATTAACGAGCCTGATGGCAGGTTCGGTGAAGTGTTTTCTCCTTCATTAGGAAAGGTTAACGTCATCCTCGACGAGGATCCCATCCCGTATATCCAGCCTTGTTTTACCCAGGACCTTTTCGGTTGTCTTTAATGATTCATCTGATCCGTAGGCCGACCAGGTCCCGCAGCTGGAACACTAAGGCCAAGACTATAACACACCACCCACGCAACCCCAGCCTCCGCCCAATGCCGCCCGCATAGCCCCCGACTTCACCCCACTCCCATTACCGAGCCAACCCCAACCCCTTCCCCCCTCCCCCCTTGGGCGACATGTCCTTGGCTTCCTCGCACGAACTCCCCAGCCCAGCCTTGCTGCCATGTATGCTTATCCAAGCCCCCATGACCCTCGACACCCCAGCCCCGCCACCTAGATCGCAAATTCACTCGCCAAAAATGCCCCACCCACCCTGCGGAACCCTCGCCAATGTGGCCTACCCATAAATGCCAAACACAAGTTAATTACGGATGGGATCCCCTCGTGTTCGCTGCAGGATATTCCAATTGAGCAACTTAGTAAACAGGTTAAAGTAATCTCTACTCCGGAAGGTATAAACGCAATGGTTCTTGATCATGATTTGTCTATAGTTAGCGGAGAGGCGGAGAATGGTATGAATGGCCAGTCCCGCCCAGCTCGATGAATATTATAAGCTGGAATTGCCGAGACTTGGGGAACCCTCGAACAATTTAGGAACTGCGGGAATACATCTGCACTTATCATCCCATCTTGTGTTCCTAAGCGAGACCAAGTGCAATCAATACACCTTCACTAAAATAAGAAATTAGTCGGGTTTGTTTGGGGTATGCCATGAGGCAAATGGTAGAAGTGAAGGCTTGTGTATATTGTGGGATCGCGATGTGCAGGTGTCACTTAGGATCACATTTGACCATTTTATTGATGTTATTGTTACTTTTCAGGGTAGCTTGACTCGGCTTACCGGATACTATGGCAATCCGACAGTGTCACAACGGAGGGAATCCTGGCAACAGTTTCGGGCGCTCCATGATCAGCCCTCAATGCCATGGATTTGTTTTGGAGATTTTAATGAAGTGTTATATCAACATGAATTTTAAGGGAGAGGGTCTCGGCAGAACTGGCAACTACAATCCTTCAGGGAGGCCCTAGAGTTTTGCAACTTGGATGAAATTAGGGACATTTGTGAACTATTCACTTGGTCACGCCTTTTGAAGCACCCTTATACCCAGTGAGCAAGGCTTGATTGATCAGTCATGATTTTAAAATGCATAACATCTACCCAGCAACCACCTGTATCAGCGTCTCATCTTTCTCCTCTGATCACACTGTGCTTGTCATCTGCGTGCGTCAGTTCAGGGAGTTCATAGTGCCAAGAAACAGGCGCAGGCGTTTTTGTTTTGAGGCCTTCTGGATGAGGTTTGACGAGTGTGAACGCATCATCACTGAAATTTGGGAGGTACAAGGGAATTTGATGGAGAAATTGAACAACTATTCATTAGGCCTTATTCGATGGGATGTGAACCATTCCGAAATCTTGAGAAGAATATATAGAAAACGAAGGCGGAGATACAGTCACTGCAAAAGGTTCACATAACGGACGTTGTGCATGCTTGCCTCAAGTCCCTTACCACCCACCTCGAGATCGTGCAATAACAGCTGGGGATCAAATGTCAGCAAAGGTCTACACTCTTTTGGCACATACATAGAGATGAAAACACTAGATACTTCCATCAAGCTGCTAACCACAGGAAGGTTCATAATATGATCACCAGCCCACAAGACAATGCTGGGATAGCAAGAACAGACCCGAGAGACATTGAGTCCATCATTCACAACTACTTCTCTAGCCTGTTCACAACCACCAGCCCAGAAGCCGCAGCCACAGGACAATACTCCACCGACAGGCGTCTAAGGTGTCACCTGGACTCAATGAGTACTTGGATAGTCAGTGAACAAAGGAGGATGTGGTGAGAGCTCTCAAGTCCTTGCACCCATACAAATCCCTTGGCCCTGATGGTATGAGCCCTATCTTTTTTCAAAAGTATTGGCATATTGTAGGGTCGGATATAAGTGTCTTATGTTTTAAACATTTTGAATAATGGTCAGTTGGATCCAGTCATCAACCTCACGCATTTGGTTCTTATTCCAAAGGTTAATAAGCCTGAGTTAATAACACAGTTTAGGCCGATTAGTCTTTGCAAAATGGTATATAAGCTGGCATCCAAAGCGGTCTCAAACTGCCTACATAGTATCCTACCTGATATTATTTCTACTTCCCAATCAGCTTTTGTCCAGGGAAGATTAATCACTAATATTGTTCTTGTAGCTTATGAAACTCATCATTCCATGAAGCTAAAAACTGCAGTAACTAAAGGCCAGATGAGCATAAAGTTTGACATGAGCAAGGCGCTTGATCGGCTAGAGTGGGGCTTCATCACTGACACCCTTAGGGCCCTGGGGTTCAGCTCACACTTTGTTTCGCTTATTCATTGATTCCTGTCTTCTGTTCAATTATCGTTTTTATTGAATGGTGCACATGTGGGTCAAGTAACACATACCTTACATGTTCATTATTTGTAGTGAAGTCTTTTCAAGCCTAATGCAGGACCTAAAGAATTGTGGCCATGTTGAAGGTATTTCAGTAGCTCGGGGCGTCCCGACGATTTCTCATTTATTTTTTTGCAGATGATACTCTTCTCTTTGGCAATGCCAAACCAGAGAAAGCCTACGTATGAGTTGATATCAGGCCAAAACATCAATCTGGAAAAGTCAGACATCCTATTCAACCCAAAAACACCCTACCCAAGGAAAGCAGAGATTTGTGGAATTTATGGCATTCCGGAAGTGGCCTCGCACGGTAAAACTTAGGACTGCCAAGCATTATAGGCAGAAGTAAAAAAGAAGTTTTCAACAGTCTTCGGGACAGAGTTGCTAGTCGAATACATGGATAGTCTGAGCGGTCGCTTTCAAAGGTAGGGAAGGAAACATTAATCAAGTCAGTCCTGCATGCAATCCGTTCTTTTTGATCCCTGAAGGCACCATTGAAGAGATACAGAGGCTCATATCAAGGTATTGGTGGGGATCTAATTCTGAGAAAAAGAAGATACACTGGACCTCCCGACAAGTGTTTACAAGGAAAAAATCAATGTGTGGACTTGGTTTCAAGGACCTTAAATCGTTCAACCTTGCCTTGCACTCCAAACAAGCGTGGCATCTTCTCACACAGCCTTGCTCTACTTTAGCGCGGTTAATGTGCGTGAAATATTATCCAAATGGCTCCCTATTCGACGCAATGGAGGGTATAAGACCTTCCTCCACATGGCGGGGTATTCTCAAGGGAATAAAAGGGCTGAAATTGGGCGCCCGCCATAAGGTCTTCTCTAGGCAACAAACTAGAATATGTTTCGATCTGTGGCTCCCTGGCTCCACCCCCTATTGCAGCTTCCATATTTCCGCAGCTCTGCCAGAAAACGCCACCGTGTTGGCTCTCATCTCGCCACCACGGGCACCTAGAACGAAGCCCTGATCAGGGCATCATTCCTTGAAGCTACAGCATTGGAAATTCTTTCAATACCATTGGGCTCATCAGGCGGGCAAGACAGATGGTACTCGCACTGTCATTCTAAAGGCATCTTCACTGTGAAATCGGCATACCACGTTTTGTCGACGCGAGAAGCTCCTTTTCCTCCCTCATAATTGGTGTCATGGCAGTCCAGGTAGCCCATCTGATTTGGAAAAAGATTTGGAACTGTGCAGCCCCCCTAGAGTGATGCACCACATTTGGCGGATACTAACCAATTCACTGAAGCGAAATGTCGCTGTTTCTGTGGCCTGCCCGTTCTGCTCAAGCGAAAATGGAACACATGATCACTTACTCTTCTTATACCCTTTCGCACGAGAATTCTGGACTTTGTTCAACTACCCAGGGCTTCCATACACCTTCTAGGACCCAACTTCGAGAGCTGGGTAATGAATTTGATGCTGGGTGTGTCAAAACCGAAAGCGGAGACAATTGCCATGGTCTTGTCCTCCATCTGGCTTGCGCGCAATAAGATAATCAATGAAGAGGTTCCTTCAGACCATTTGATGCTGTGCTTTCTGCGGTTGCTACCCTCCATCCTACAATGCGACACAGAAAGTTCAACCGCCGCATTTCTTCACGGGTCTAATGCCTCTCCCAGTCAGGCCGGCGGAGACAGAAGGCACATGCATATTTTTTGATGGTGCGATTTCTCAAAAGTATCAAGGTGCTACTGTAGGGATTTATGTAACAACGGGCAAGGGCGATTTTATTCATAACTTTGGGAGATTCTTTCCAACCATTTTGGATCCGGAAACGGCTGAAGTATTAGCTCTCAAAGAAGCGCTACTCCTTTGTCAACGACTGCAAATTGCTTCATATTCAATCCTTGGGGACTCTTCCCAAGTGATCCTTGTGGCCAAAAGCATCGCTGATAGCTCCCACATCAGTCTCCTTATCATCGATGATTGTCGGAAATTGATATCACCCTCATTGCAGCTGAACCTCTACTGGATTCCCCGGTCACAAAATCTCTATATCCATGAAATTGCTCATTTTGTTAATGACAATATTGTTTATATGCAGAGTGACCTTGTGTCCCAAATTTCCTAAATCAATTGCTATTGGACGATTTCCAGTGAATTCATAAAAGTTCCTTTTATCCTAAAAAAATTAGTGGCTGAAATGGGATAAAAATATTTTTCTTGATGAATAGTTGAAATTATCCTTAAATAATTACTCCAGAAAAAATATTTAAAATATTACTCATAATGGAACATAAGAATGCTTTTTAGCAAACGCAAAATGCTATGCAGAAATGTTAGAACGTGGTCAAACTGTAGTTAAAAATTAAATTAAAGTACATATCAAACAAACTCATACATAAAAATATTCTGGGAATACCCTTGCCTATCCCAACCACCACTAACCTGCTACTAGTTGATCGGTCGACGATTGGTGACGATTGTGTTACTTGCTTCATTTCTCAAATTATAAACGTAAAAGCTGTAAGATATATAAAGATTTTATGGATTAGGTTAGAAATTTAGGGCTGCATCTTTGGGGGAAGAAAGTATTTTAAAGCAAGTCACAAAGTTACAACAATTCTTAATTCTCTCCAAATAAAACAAAGGCTTCACTATTTCTAATTCTGAAATTGGAACAAATAACCCACATCCACGTAGTCACCATTATACATAAAGTCCATTCAAATTAAACCTTATGAAATTGGGACAAATAACCCACATCCATGTAGTCCCCATTATACATAAAGTCCATTCAAATTAAACCCAAAAGGCTTGTTTGATGACTTTTATTGTTGTCTCTGTAAAGAAAAAGACAATCAAATTACTTTAACAAAGTAATCAAATTCCTTTAATGAAATCATCAAATTCCTTTAACGAGTGTTTTGTTGATTTACCAAACAAATCAAAGACAATCAGATTCCTTTAATGATTATTGAGTTATAAAACTCCAATTACTTAATTTCAATTGCCTTGCATCAGACGTACCCAAAAAATATATCTGACAAGAATCTCGTCTGAAAGTAGACTGCAAAAGTAGAATATTTCCCATTACATAAAGAGTGAATACAAACTATAGCGTGTAATTTGTACACAGAAAAGAGTTTGTGCAACTCAACTCAGAACAAGGCTGTAGGGGATATGTCACCAAAAAACTCTACATCACTTTTTTTTCTCTTTTTGTTTCCTTAATCCTATAATTGAAAACATAAACCGTATAGGGTTTCTTCTTCACTCAGATCTACGGTTTTTCCTGATTTACAACTTCCAACGCTACATTAGATATGCATAGGAAGTAGAAAGAATGTGTAGGGTGTAGGGAGCCAACACGAAAACAACATCAACCAATGCGCTACAAATCCCACTGAATTATCAATTCAGTTCCATCCCTACCTCTTTCCCTGTTGTTCAATGACCAGAGGATAATCAAACATTGATATCTGTACGCTTTGATCTCACACTATTCATCTCCTGGGAACCCATCAACGCAAATCTAGGGATGTTATACTGATTCAGGGTGGACATGGGCTGCTGCGGGTAAAGCGTCGGAGGGGGAGTCAGATTGCGTTGAGCAGGCAGGGGAGGGAGCACATTATATTTCTGAAGGTCACCAACCGAACTGCAAACTTACAAATTATAAAAATGCTGTTTGCATGCTGAGGGAAAAAAACAGGAAAAGAGAGAAAAGCAAGCTATTGAGGTGAAGAATGCATGATAATGCAATATGCTGATGCCTATCACACACCAACCACCCCGAAGAAATTGCCAAACAAGCACACAAACAAACTCACTTCAATTTGACCGCCCACCCTCACATTTACTACAGCTTCAAGCAAATTATAATGCTACCTAGCAGAATCAGGCATCCATTTCTCAGTAAAAAAACAACTCATAACTCCAGCTAATCCATACAAACAACCTAACCTTAGTATATACTCTTTCTATTGCCAATAGGTGGAAAATGAGAACCACGCAATTTCCAACTGATTCATCAATTCGAGAAATGCGAAAGGTACAGGATTACAACAACAGTTCCCTCCACCAGGCAAAAGGCCAAGAAATACAGCCGAACAAATCATCCCTATTGCTAGATAAATTAAATAAAAATCACAAAAGAAATTATTCAACTCAGAGTTAAACCATCTTGACCAAAGTACAGTCATACACAGTTCATATCTTAAATTAGCAACTAGTCAAATTCTGATGCATACCGACTATCTGTAATGAAAACACACAAAACTCCAAGACATACCGTGAATTTTTATACAAATGATCCTCATCGCCCAGAATTTCATCAGCTTGCTGCACTGATTGATGACCTGGACTAGACCATGAGCTCGTACTAGGTAAACTATCAGAAAAGTATCTCCTTCTGATTAACTGTTAAAAGGTCCTTGAAAATTAGATAAATTATTCCAAAAAATTTATAGTCAACAAATGTGGTAGGAGAAGTACAAACCACACGGAAGAACTTTGTTACAGCTTCCTTATCAAATCTTGATTCTTTCGCAGCCTGCTTGCCCACAAAAGATTTGGGATACTATCAGTTTCAAAACAGAGTCCATCCAAATGTCCAAACTAATATTTCTTAAATGAGGCGCTTGTACAAGAGCATCATTCAAAATGATGGGCACAAGTCGTAAAAATCCTAGTTCAGTAATTTAATACCATACTTAATACCATTGTCAGCAGATAAGGAGACTACCGAAAAAAAAGGAAGACAAAAACACAACTGATAACAAGGAAAACTATTTTACTCACTTTGAAACTCTCAGATATTCTAACACCCTTCCAACTGAACTTTGCTTGGGTTTCAGTAACTAGAATACTATATCCAAGAGGCAGCTCAACAAAAGGATCCCTTTCTTATGAAGATGTAGATTTAAACTATCGGGTAAGCAGTTCTGAATCCTTGTTAAATGGCTAGTCAACTCCACGGCTGCTAATAAGCTACAAGAACACATGGTAGAAAGCAAATGAAGCATTTCACATAAATGGGTGTTCCCCTTGCATTGCCCAGATATATAAATCTTCATTAAAAATCTTAAATGAGCTAATCTCCAAAACTCCCTAAATGCTTCAACATTATGTAGATTTTGAAAAAAGCAAAGGTTATACTTTTACAGTCATGTATGACACAAGAACATAACACTTTTCTTCAAAGTAAACTACACTCACATACACGACAACTCCGGTAATGAAGTTTCTCCGTAGTTCCACTTTTTAATTTCTACCAACGTTATAATTGATTTTAAGTACAACTAAATGATGTCAGTCAACACTGAATTTAATTACAAGCATCCCAAACATCGGGACAGTAAAAAAAGCTAGAAGGTCTTATAAAAGAGAAGAAGAAGAACATCTTATAGGATGAACTGATAAGTCCATAAATATTTGGGGGGGGGGGGGGGGGGGGGGGGGGGGGCGCGCGTGTTGTGAAGTTTATGGCTTATGATTTTCTAAAACCCATAAAAACTACAGATTTCATATTGTTATCCAGCTACTGCAACATTAGCTAAAATAATGTTTAAGAAAAAGACAAGAGCAGTTAAAATGTAAAATGAGAGTTTCAAGTTGATTGTAGAACTTACTGCAACAAGGCCACCAGTTCCCGGAAAACTCTCAGTTAATGGAAGTTCCTCACTTGAAGGAAGCAAACCCTGCTTCTCAACCCATTGGCGTGCTACTTCTACAAGATTGCCACTGCTCCCTCTTGTTCCTTCTTTTGCAGCAATATCTACTTTGTTGCCAATAACAATATAAGGAACAGGAAGCCCTCCAGGCCCTGCCGATGCTAGAGGGGCTGAAAATGTCCCTGTTGCTGCAATTTCTGCAGCCCATCTCTGCAGGCTTGTTTTTGTTCTTCTCTGAGAGAGATCATGAACAAAAATAACACCTGAAACGAAATTTAAGCAAGGTAAAAGGAAAAGGTTAAAACCATAAAATTTTAAAATAAACTAACAGTCCAATTCAGTAACTGAAAAGTTCATCAACTGATTTTTCACAAGAGAGATTTTAACAGATCTCATTTGAAACATCAAGCTTTTATCGTTTTTCACATAAGCATTATAGTTCTCATTCCACTCTCTTCAATGTGTGAGAGGGGTAAGGATAACGTGTTCATGATTTGTAAGGGCCGTTCTAGCCTTGAAGCGGAGGTGTATGAATGATATTCATGAAGAACACTTAAGCCAAAATAGTAATTCATAGGCTAATTTTAAATGTAAAAATAACTTGTTTTCTGGAAGATAGCTGATGGCATGGCTATATTTATAGAATTCAACCTATGTAGATTATAAACATTAATCAAACTTTACGAACTTAAAGACAATATGGAGAATCTTGACGTAATTAGAAATTTGTACATCACTCAAGAATGACAGCATGCCATACTTTATCAGAATTCAAACTTATGCAGGTTATAAAACAGAAATCAAACTTTTGGAACTAAAAGATGCTATGGAGAATCTGGAGTAGTTCTTCTGTACTTCAGAAAGCTATGTAACGCCCAAGAATGCCTTCTTTTCAATAATAATGCTCAGATAAACAAGAGATGGCAAATGGTTCAGACAAAGTTAATGTTGGTAATTGGGAAAATTTTCTGTCAGAACTACAACCATCCACTAGTGTGCATGGAAAAATTGAATCTGTAGTTCAATATTTGCAGAGGCTGTTGGGACTTGGGAACTCTCCCGGCTAGCTTTCCATTTACTTTAGTGATGGGTGTGGTTGAAGCAGTACTTTGTCCAATGGATGGGAACTATCACATAAAGACTCAGGTTTTTCAAGGTTGAATTGCATTCATCTACTGATTACATTAAATCCAATCTCGAGTGTCCAGCAACCTAATAGTACTTTATCCAACAAAAACTGAAACCAATATCTCTCAGGAACATAAGTATTCACCACTATGGAGGTACGGACAATGAATCAGAATTTTACAAGTGGTCAGTAGTTTTGTTGGTCATGATGTGACCTATAATTTTCATTCAAGAGGTAATCCAGGACCAACCTCTTTGGAAAACTCCACGCATGAAATGATTAATAGATATCTGAGTTACACAGGGATTTTGTGTAGGTTAATGCAACACTTTCATGATTATTTGACGCCTAAATAGTACTAGTCATGGGGGATTGGGAAAGTATCTGAGCTAGGAAGGTTTACCATTGATCTGTGAATAGAATAGGGAGCGGCAATCTTTGTATCTTTCATGTCCTGATATATCCCAAAGTTCTACAAAGAAATCTCTGTCCCTGTCGCCTTCAACATTACTTGATGAGCTACTGGGTGATCCATAAGTGAGATGCTGTGCAGTAAAAAAGTTACCAAAGAACATTACAAGATAACACAAAAACAATCTGCAGGGAGAGCATTAAGTTCAGTAATGAGCTATTAAGTCTAACCGTAACATCAACAGCGCACCCAATTGTTTGGGACGGGCGATTTATGGAAGAACCTTTGACGATCAGATGCACAAGAGAAGTTTTCCCCACACCTAACAGAAGTAAAATTTAATTGAAATCAAGAACAAAAGTGAGATGCCTTTTAGCTTCACCAAAACAATTTGTTCCTCAATAATATAGATCTCTTTTAGCTTCATGATGAACAATTTGTTACAAGCAAATGCCAAAGTGGTGGATCATATGTGTAGAAAACTCCATGAAAATTTCAACTAAATTTCAGTATATACACGAGCTCCAAAATCAACATTGTTTCCATGGTTTTATCGCAAAGTTGAGCCAAGGTTACCATTATATATTAATAAAGAACATCAATATTTGTGAAGCTAGAATATGTCAAACCGCATCTGTCATGGAGTCAGGGTGCCAGCCTGCATATAGATTTTTCCTAATTTACCATCACTGGGTGTGTCTGAATAATATCCTCTAACATTATACGATTCGCATTTGTATATTTTTCAGTTAGAGTTTCCCAAAATATGAGCACCAAAAACAAAAACATGTGATCAATCATACTTATTCCAAATTTGACTATGCCAAGAAGAAACAAGAAACAAGTATGCAGCAAGTAAATATAAAACAATATTACCACTTATGATGAATATTTTCAGGAATGTCAGTATTTATTGTGTTATTTATGAATTTTCATTCCTGGCACCTCCTCAAGGTGAACTTCCTAAACTACAATAGCAAAAGCCTTATCACAACTAGGGTCTAACAACCCGAGATCGACATTAATGGTCAGTTATTGTTAGATAGCAAAAGGTTGCACTACAAATTGATATATATATATATATATAGTGGTTGCACTACAAATATATATATATATATATTGGTTCCATTTACATGAGAGAAACATACAATGGGGTAGAATTAAGGACATCAGGACAAATCAAAGCAGAAACCATAGAAATTTTATAAAAAATAAATTACAAAAAAAAAAAAAAATTGAAGCAGATATACTAAAAGATTTTTCAGAAAGAAAGAAGACTCTGATACAAAACCTATAGACGTCTTCCCAGGATTTTCACATTCTGAAAGTGTTTTGAAAAAAGCTCCAGCATTAGCTGTAGATGAATAAGAGTTCTTAAAAATTTAAAATGCAGCGAAAAGGACAGTTTGGAGGGTAATAATCTTGGGAAAACTTTAAACACCAAAAAGTCCCCTTGCAAAATGGAAATTTTCAAAGTTCACAAAGAGTGCCTGCACGCCCTTGTCCAAATGTGGTTAACCCATTGAACAGAAAAAATACATATTCAAAATAAGGATTAGTTTGCAAGACTCACTGGGATTCTGACCCTGAAAACACCACCCCATTATTGAAGATCGTGTCAAATGGCTGGGTGAAGTTTCTCTAATTAGCAAAATGAAGACAAAATTAGTCAAGACTATCATTAACAAAAGGAAGTAATTATAGGAAATTACTTTACCCAGTCATTTAATTCCATTATGGACAATTGTAGGTCCAGAAAAGTCTGCTATCTAGCTCTGGATGATTGTTGCCCCACAAATCTAGTGTCTACAGGGACAAATTCTCTAAGAACTATTCAAGATTTGATCACGCCAAGAAACACTACCATCGACAAGTAATGCAATTTTTACACCAACAGCTAATTCCTGACGAATCTTAAGTAGTCTACCGCCAACCAGAAACCAGAAATTAAATCTGGTCATCCCATGCAATGAGTTGAGTCGCCAGCAGAGACCAAAATAATGACGTGATAATGAGTAGACATATAAATTTGAGGGCTGCTTTTCTTCCAAGGAACCATTTCCACCCCTCTTGCATAGATTCCTAGTCCTAAGTGTACTGATAACATGACCTGGAAATACATCTTATAGATTTGAAAGAAAACGCTTCAAGGTCTTTCACACAAAGCCATTTAAACCTCCTGGTTCCACCCTCACCCCTCTAATCCCACGCAGCTTTTCAGACTAGTCAAACATATCAAAATCAAAGGTTGAATATGTTTCCAGACTAGGTATACTATGGAAATGACTTAACAGTTGAATATGCATAGAGTAACATGTGGGTAGCTTTGATGGTATATTGCAGCCTAGTAATTGTAGGCTTTTGAGATGTTTAGTGCATTATGAATAAAATTTTTGATAATACATTCACAAGTGTTCAAGTACAATCATCTTTTATTAGCAGATTTAGAGTTTGAAATCCAATGACACGACAAACAAACAGTAAGTTTTGCTTGAACAGAAAAAACCCCACAAGACTATACTTATTTCTCACAACAGAATCTTTGGGTTCGTGATTTTGTAAGGAGAAGAACCAGAAAGCCCAGGGAAATGGAAGAACACAAAAGTATCTTGAATGATAAGAGGCTGAAGTAACAATGACATTCATTGATCACAAGCATTCATGTCATTCACAGAAAAGTAATTATACATTGCTCTGCAACAGTTGTGGCAAAGAACTGCTTTACACAAGGAAGAATTCAGACAAGTTTGATTGACATGTCTGAACGCTATACACAGATGAGTTTATGCAAAACCGGAAAAGTTTGGAATGACAAATGAAAAGCAAGGCAACCCCTAAAAACCCATATCAAACGCTGGGAGGTACTAACGCATATCAACAATTATATATGTTGTAAATGGCTATATTATCTGCCGTCAGGGGGAGGAAAGAGCGGGTGAACAAAGTAATGTTAACTAAATTTCCTAAGAAGCTTAAAAGTACATTACACAATTAAACTGTACTCACTTTTATACTTAACCCCCCATTAGGTTATAATAGCATGCAAGAGCTTGTTCACAGAACAAATTCAAGTACCTCGCACAACTAAAAGTGTCAAGTTGATCAAAGAGGTTCATATTCAACTTCAATATGCCCTTCACTTCCTACTGACAATAGATCCCAAATAAACCCCATTCACTGTATTAGTCAATCATTTAAGCAGTCAGCCAAATTATCATACCAAACATTCCAAACCCAACCATGAAAACAAAACACACCCTCATTCAATATCTATAACAACTTGTCAAAAAGAATAATCCATGAAATACTTCAATCGTTAAACCTGTTAAATAATGTGTGTATGCTAACAATGATCCTCTTATTTTGACATCAAGTAAGGGATGATAAATTAAGTTAAAAAGGGAAATATATCATTTCAGGACCAAACTATTAAGATACCAAAATAATAGTTTAATCAAAATGGCCTCAACGCTTCAACAATTTCAAAGCACAATTCACCATTTCCGAGTTCCAACATTCCAGGATCTATCCAGTAAGTTCAGTCAATAACACACTTCAAAACATTTAACCATCAGAACCCATCAAAGAGTTCATCCAAGTAAATGATGTAACTTAAGGAAAAGAATAAGTTGAAAGAAGAAGAGATTCAAACTGCTACAAAAGGATTAAAATACAATTATTATTGAACAGCTGCAAAAATTTAATATCAAATAGAACTGACAACAAATTTCCCGCCAACAAAATAACCATAATCACAAACCCTACTTTCAACAAATTGAAATTACATACCCGAATCGCCAATAACAAGCACTCTAACTTGCCCACAAGGTGGCCCACCGTTCTGCTCGAAACTGCTCTCTCTTGCCTTTTCCCTCCAAAACATATTTCCCAATTACGCCCTATATATGAAATAAATTAACAGTCCCAAATGTTTTCCTCAATCAATCAGCACACTACAGCAACCCTTTCACATGCGTAGTCAGAAATTCTAGAATTGGTAAAGTGGAATTGCAATACTGCAGTGGTCAAATGATAAATTTACTCAAACATCAATAATTTGAGGACAATTTCCGGGGTAAATGTAGCGTATACCGAAATCTCAATTTAGATCTGAACTTTGGGAGGATGAAGATTGACACAGAAAGCTAAAACCCATGTGGAAATTGCAGACATGGCGGACATCATTGGTTTTTTTTTTTTTTTTTTTTTTTCTATTTCCACTGATTTCTTCATTTTTAACTTTAAAATTACTGATTAGTCCCTCTGTTCACACAAAATTCCAGACATTTTATTGCAAAATGAGTGTCTTTTTTTACTAGCTGTGGAAATTTAAAATGAAATCATTATTAAAACAAAAATAAATAAAAGAATCCTAAGAATGTGGTCTTTTTCTTTTATAACACGTTTAAGAATTGTTTTTTTTTCAACAATATTAAGGAGAACCCTAAAAAGGTGAAAGAGTTATGGAAGGAATTTCTTTTATTGGGAGGAATTTTTAAAATTATTATAGGAAAAAATACACGATTGGTCATATATAATGAATATTTCACAATTGGTCATACATATTTGGAACTCAGACAAATTTGGTCATAAATATTTCAATTAATGAATTTAACATTAATTTAACGGCTTATGTCACGTGGTATAAAGTGCCACATGGCAACCATCCATATGTGCACATGCCACGTGGCATGATTATTAAAATTTTAAAAAATTTTCTAAGATTGACAAATTCAGTTTTAAAATTTTCTGAAAATATCAAATTTAGTCATAACAGTTTCTAAAAGTATCGCATTCAATCAAATTAAAAGAATTTTACATTCAATTAACGGTACCGCTAGTTAGCTGTTATTTTAAAATTATAATAATGTTTTAAAATCTTGTTCACCACACTTTCTCTTGCATAGTTTTTGTGTTTTGTTTGGTTTTGTGTTTTTATTTTTTGAGTGCCCAAAAAAAAAAATTTAAAATTTTTTGTGAGTCCGCAACTTGTTTGTAATTTTCATCATTTGGTTTTGTAGTTTTTCATAATTTGGTATTTTATTTGTTTTTCTAATCCTGATTTGAAGGAGAAGTCTTTACTTCTACCTAGTTATGAGTTCTTTTGTAGGAAAAATGTCTTCTAAAGAAGAAGATTTTTCACTATCAAGGAGTGAGCAAGAAAAGCACTTGCAATCATTGCTCAAAGAACACATAAGAGTGTTTGAGGCTGCCATAAGAGATTTGGCCATGAAAGTTGAAAAGCTTTCTCTACCTAAGAAGTTGGAGTTCCCTACTTCAAGGAAATTCCACATCCCATGCCTTTAACTTCCAAAGTCAAAGGCATCCTTAAGTCACCATCAAAGGAAGAGGATTGGGAAGATGCACATTAGGAAGGACCGAAGGGAGGAAGAGGCCGAGGGAGAGGATACCATCTAAGAGGGAGATGCCAAAATTACATGCCTCAAGGAATGAAAATTTGTGATTGACACATAATGAAAATTTGCTAGTTTAAAGACCTCAACTGGAGAAAGTGTGATTGAAAATTTGTTATAAAGTTAAGGAGGATAATTTAAAAATAATAATCAATGTTTGAATATAAATAATTTTATAAAAGAATTAATAATTTTATGACTATGATATACTTTGCGAAACATTAACAGTATAAATTTAATTTTTTCGAGTGGAATAGAAAATGACATCAAAAGTGAAATAGAAATCTTCCCCGCCAGTGATCGAAGATCTGGCTCTCAACGGATCAAAGACCACCGCCGTTCAAACCGATCGAAAATCACCAATAGGTTTTGTGCGGTTGGTTTGGTGAATGATTCTTCTGTTGTACCTGTTAGTTTGAATACTAAAACTTTGCTTTTATGAAAACTATTTCCCGGTTTATATATCGATTAAATATTTTAGTTCAATTGTTTTTATGTTTTTACATATGTTGTCCATTTATATCGTATGACTAGATAATGAGGTGTATGGTGTGACACAGTAGATCTCATCGTTGGTTAAAGTCATAGTATATAAATTAGGCTCGTGGCTAAGAAAGTTTGGACATACCGTCTGTTTAAGTCATTATGTGAATTCTGAAACTGGTTTATCTAAACTAATTGAATCATATGGATATGCTCGGGGAATATTGAGCATAACCGTCTAGGATTGAATTAACTTGTACTGTTCTTAAGTAGTTAATTCAAATCTTGTATTCTATCTCTTAATCCCTAGACTAGAACGGGTAGGGCTGGCAATTCGTGTCGTGTTCGTGTTATCGTGTTCGGGTTGGCGTGTTGGTGTGTCGAGAAACCCCCAACCCAAACCTAACCCATTTAATTAATAGTGTCGAAAACTCTAACCCTAACCTGACCTGTTTATAATCGTGTCGACCCGAACCTAACCCGCATAACCTGTTTAATTGTTCATATGTGCTTTTTCGGTCCAAGTTTTCGCCACATAAAAAAGGGACTGAATTTGTCAATGAGACTAAAATAATACATGTTTATTTATAATAACACCATCTAAAATTTGAATATATCAAATTCAAATCCATCAATTTAAATTTAACCATAACATTTTATACATGACATCAACCTAAATTTCATCAATTTAAATTCTTCCTAATACAACCAAAATCCAATTCAATCCAACCAAAATAAATAAAATGCAAAGGTAATTACAATTAGAAAATTTAAATAACAAAATACCACCATAGGAAGTCGTGTTGAATTTTTGATTTCAGAATTTGGAAGTTTCCTTAATTATTAAGGTTATAAAATTTAATTTTGTAAAAAATATTTTCTTAACGGGTTCACGTGTCAACCCACCAACCCGTCGTGTCGACCCAAACCCGAACCGCTATTTAAACGTGTCGATCCAAACCCGACCCATTTATTATACGTGTCAAAAATCTCAACCCTAACCAGCTTTTTTTCGTGTGGTGTTCGTGTCGGGTTATCGTGTCGTGTCAGCAATTGCCAGCCCTAAGAAAAGGCATGAGGATTAAGTATAATGTACTTTAATCTGTCAATGAGTACAACCAATTGAGGCCTATATTCTCGGTAGGTTGGGTGCGTGTACTGTTGTTTGTCGAAAGGAAACCATGTATCGGTGCGTCCGGGGTGATGGTGCTCTCGAGATGAGCTCGTAAAGTTTATTATACTAAACCCGGTCGGTGGACTTATATCCGGTATAGTAATAAAGTCAAGTGGTACTAATCTCAGATGAGAAGAAGTCGATTAATTAATTTATCAATAAATTAATAAATTGATGAGCATTATATCTTTACATGGGGAGATTAAAGAATAATTAAATTAGGGGTTCCGGAAGCAATTCTGGTTTGAGCAGTAATTCCATAATTAATCCGTTAGTCGTACGATTAATTATGACAGATTAATTATGTGTTGGGTTAATTGACAAAGTGGAATTAATTATTTAATTAATTATCCTTGGGTCAATTAGTATTAGGAAAGGGTATTACTATTTGTAACCCATTTTTTACTATTTGTAGTCCTATTTTTAAACAAACTTCCCAAAATGTCCTTTTACTTATTTTGAAATAATTTATCAAAATTCAACAAAATGAATATATATTTTTTTATCCCAACAAAATGAATATTATCTTAATTATTTTAAACATATTTAATCCTATAATAACCAATTATAAGAATAATTCTCACACATACTGTATTTTTTAAAAAATAAAAAGATAATAAAAGGAGAAAATGGGGGAGGAAAATAATCAAATTCTTTTTTTTTTGGTAAAAAATTCCTGAACGACTACTCGTGTAAAATGAATGAAACCTCGATCAATTACTAGAACTAGTATCATCACCATCACAATCGTCTCCATGAGCATGATCGCAACAATGATTTTGATTTCCATCTTTGTGATCATTGTTGTCATCTTCATCAAAGGACTTATCTTTGTGAAAAATGTAGCATTTATTGGAGCAGTTCTTCATGTTGCTGTTGTGTAGAGAGGACAAGGAAGATGATGAGGCCATGGTTAAGATTTGGGTAAGGCTGGAAGAAGAAGATGACGGCGTGAATTGCCTTACGGTGGCTCTGGCCATCGTTAATTAGTATCCACGGGAAGAAAAATAATTCCAAAAAATGGGCAAAATAAATAAATAAATACATGTGTAATTATGAACAGATTCTATCATGTTATTATCTTATTATGAAAATATGTTATTTACCAAGTAAAAATAATTGTTTCAGAATTCAAATGTTCTTTAATTAAACTTTTTGTGCAGAAATTTTTCTCATATCGGAGGTTCATTATTAGTGTTGATCGGTATTTTAAAATTCGTGTAATATGACTATCTTAGTTCAATTGAAAGAACTTATGATGATATGGTGCTAAGGTTTCATGTTTCATAACTACAACTTGAAAAGAAGAAGATGAAATAAGAAAGAATCTTGAGTTTTTTTTTTTTTTTTTGTTAGAAGGGCATTTTGGATAGTAAACTTTGAAAATAGGGCTACAAATAGTAGTCCGGATTAGGAAATCTAGAAGAGATTTAGAAACTAATAACCCAAACCCAACAAGAAGGACTAACTCAAGCCCACTTAAGGTCTCTCTTGTAACTCTGTAAATAAATACAAGAATCAGCAAACCAAGGACAGAAGCTTCATAACAAGAAGCTAGACAGAAAAGAGAAAGAGAAGCACATCAGCAACTCTTCTTAGGATTCTTCTCAAGCGTCGGTCGGGAATCTAAGTGGCGGCGGCGCTCGATTCTGGCATCTCTCTCCGGCGGCGCGTGGGCTCACCCGCGGCAGCAGCGGTGACGATCTGGTTTCCAACGGCGACATTAACTGGAATTTTTTCAGCAGGTGTTTTGGTGCTGATCTGTTCGTTTGGTAGAGCCCACACAACTTCCAGACGAGTCAGAGTCATACAAGAGAAATCTTGAGTTCACTCTTCAAAGGTGAAATCTTTATCCTTCAACTTTAATTTAGATTTATTTTGTTGCGTGACAAATCGAATAAAGTAAACCAAGATTTTGTGCTTGTATGATATTTCAAAAGGGTTTGAATCGTATTGCACGAGCGTCTGGGCCTGACTAGAAGGTTCTGATTCTGGAATGCATTGCACGAAAGTGAAATTTTCAATTGGGCCCCGACTGATAATTCCTTCAATTGGTATCCGAGCTAAGGTTTTGGCTTTATACTTGTTCGATTTGTTACATGGTTTTTTTATTGCAGGTGGTTTGTAATCCCGACAGAGTTACATATTTATTTCTCGTATTTATCATTTTAAGTTGCATGCTTTAATTATGCTTTAATTTAATGCATGATTAAAACAGTGATTTTTATGTATATAACTTAGGATAGTTAAAAACATGTTAAAATCGAAAAACTCCCATTTTAAAAATATAAGTGAGAGTGGGTTAGTTAATTAATTCCCATGGCCACCATTACGAATTCATAAGTGATATGGGTAAACTTGCACATTGGCATTAGGGCTTTCCTCCGTATCGGATGAGTCTAATCCACAAGATCACTAGATTGAATTTCTAAGTAAGATGACTATAGGAAGTTAAATTAGAGAATGCGATATCATCTCCATCTGAGGCGCACTATCTTAGGTAACAAACTTAGAAGTCACGTAATGACATACACTTAATGTACAATTAGTAGTATTTCTCTCATCGAGGTTATGCTGCTTTGGTGTACGGCTAAAAGTACCAACTATTAATTTTATTGATCAATAGAACGTTTGGTCAGATAATAAGATTAATGAACTTAGTTCTTCTCGAATGAATGTGGGCTAACGTAAATGTTCACACTATTGTGAGTTGCGTGAATCCTGGTGAACGAGATGTGGGTAGATAGATTATATTATTTTTTGAGGGTTCAATATTTCTGAATTATTTATACTAAAACATGTCTGTTTATTTATTTTTCAGTTTTCGATATGGTATTCAATCCATTAGCTACTATACTAAAAGAGAACGAACTAACCGATCCGAATTTTGTTGATTAGAATCACAACTTGGACATTGTCATGACGGTTGAGCAATACAAGTTTGTGCTCACTGGGGTTTGCCCACCCGCGCCTAATGATGAGACACCTCAAGAAAAGAGGGAAGCCTATCAGAGGTGGAGGAAGGTTTATGAGATGGCGCGGTGTTAGATTCTGGCTTCTATGTCGAATATTCTGTAACATCAGCATCAGTCAATGATCTTTACTTTTGACATGATGGCTAACCTGAGGGAGATGTTCGGTTATCAAGGTAGGGCAGTAAGGCAAGTAGCCATGAAGAAGATAATGAACACCAAAATGGCTGAAGGTACCCCAGTGAGAGATCATGTTCTTGACATGATTAGTAACATCAATGAGATTGAGGTATTGAGAGGTGAGATTGATGCGGAAACGCAGGTTGATATGATCCTCCAGAGTTTGCCTTAGAGTATTAAGCAATTTTGGCTGAATTATAATATGAATCAGCGAGTTTATACTATATCTGAGCTCTTAGCTGCTTTGGTGTCGGCTGAAGGCCTTTTTTAAGAAAAAAAATCAAGCTTTAGTCACAGTCAAGGCTCCGGGTTCTTCTTCTAAGCCCAAAGCTGGAAAGAAAAAAAAAAACCCAGAAGACTGTAAATCATGTGCCTAATCCTGACATTGCAAAGAAGAAGAAGCCGAAAGGAAAGCGCTTCAAATGCGGAAAGATGGGGCATTAGAAGTCGGATTGTCCAAAGATCAAAGGTACGGTTATTTTTGCCTTTATTACTAAGACATGTTTATCGGTGATTCCCACATATGCCTGGTGTGTGGATTCGAGAACCACTTATCATGTTTGTAATTCTTTGTAGGGGTTTCAGGTGACTCGGAGGCTTAGAAGTGAAGAATTAGAGCTCTACTTGGGCGACACTAGGAGAGTGTCAGTTGACGCAGTGAGAGTAGTTAGGATTTATTTCGAAAAGTCTGTTTTGATTTTAAAGAATTGTCTTTATGTTTCGAGTTTTAGAAAGAACTTGATTTCAGTTTCTAAACTCATGTTGGATGGTTATAATTTATTTTTTCTAATAAATCTATTATTGTTAGAAATAATGAGAAACTTATTGTTTCGGCTCATTAGTAGATAATCTGTTTTTATTAAAATTAAACTCTCCTGTTACGCAAAACATAAAAATAAATAACGCATCGTTGAATCATAATAAGAGGAAAGAACCTTCTGAGATGAACCAAACATATATTTGGCACTTTAGACTAGGTCATATTAACCTTAGTAGGATTCAAAGGTTGGT
This sequence comes from Knoxia roxburghii, assembly GCA_030378225.1. Taxonomy (NCBI): domain Eukaryota; kingdom Viridiplantae; phylum Streptophyta; class Magnoliopsida; order Gentianales; family Rubiaceae; genus Knoxia; species Knoxia roxburghii. The sequence goes on along the minus strand of CM059422.1, from coordinate 12,834,142 downwards.
CACAGATGGACCTTTAGGTTCATTAGAAGTTGACAACTATTCGACTTGTGAGTCCTGCTTAGAAGGTAAGATAACTAAAAGGCCTTTCAAGGCCAATGGGTATAGAGCTAAAGAAGTGTTAGAACTGGTTCATTCTGACTTGTGTAGACCTATGTCAATTCAGGCGAGAGGAGGCTTTGAGTATTTTGTGACATTCACAGATGACTACTGGAGGTACGGGTACATTTACTTGATGCGTCACAAGCCCGAGTGATTTAGTAATTTCAAAAAGTATTGGGCAGATGTGGAGAAACATCATGGTAAGAGTATCAAGACACTATGATCATATCGTGGTGGCGAATACCTTTCGGGCAAATTTAGGGACTATTTGTTAGAGATGGGAATTCAATCTCAGTTATCTGCACCTGGCACACCCCAGCAGAATGGTGTAGTAAAACGAAGAAACAAAACTCTTATGGAAATAGTTAGGTCGATGATAAGTTATAGTGAATTGCCTAATTCATTTTAAGGATTTGCCTTAAAAATAGTGGCTTACATTCTAAACCTTGTACTATATAAATCTGTGTCTTCAACCCCTACAGAGCTGTGGAAGGGGGTAAGCCCAGTTTGAGACATCTCAAAATTTGGTGTTGCCCAGCACATGTGCTCAAGGCAGATGTGGGTAAGTTAGATTCAAGAATAGAAGTAATGCTGTTTGTAGGATATCCTAGAGGAACGAAAGGTGGTTTATTTTAGAATCCTAAAGATCATAAAGTGATAGTTAGTACTAACGCCAGATTTTTGGAAGATGACTATATTCTAGATCACAAGCCCAATAGCAAGATCGTACTAGAGGAACTTAGAGAACAATCCACTACTCTTGTTGCACCAGTACAAGTAGATACACCAAAAAACACTGCACAAGAACTCACAAATGATGCGCCTACACAGGTGGTGCCTCGTCATAATAGAAGTGTTGTGAGATAACCCGGAGGTACATGGGCTTGGGAGAATCTTTGGATTTAGTCCCTGGTGCACATGAACCAGACCTGGTTAACCACAATGAGGCTCCCCGAGATAAAGATGCAGATTCTTGGTAAAAAGTAATGATATCCGAGATGGGGTTGATGGACTCTAATCAAGTTTGGAAGCTTGTAGACTTGGCTGATGGTTTCAAACCCAGGATGCAAGTGGGTCTACAAAAGAAAGAGAGGAGCTAACAGAAAGGTTGAAATCTTTAAAGCTAGGCTTGTGGGGAAGGGGTATACTCAGAAAGAATATATAGATTATGAGGAAACATTTTCCCCAGTAGCTATGCTTAAGTCAATCCGGATTCTCTTGGTCATAACTGCTCATTTAGATTATGAGATGTGGAAGATGGATGTCAAGACAACTTTCCTTAACGGAAGTCTTGAGAAAACCAACTTCATGCAGCAACCAGAGGGATTTCTTGCTGAAGGCCAAGAGCATAAGGTTTGTAAGCATCCAGATATTGGAACATCCGGTTTGATGAAGTAATTGAAGGAATTATCTGCCCGGGCCAGGTAAAAATTCTCACTTTCGTGCTACGCATTCCAGAATTGGAGAATCTCAACCGAACCTGAATGCTCATATAATACGATTCAAACCCTTTTGAAATACCATGCAAGTACCGAATCTTAGTTCTACATTATTCTATTTATCACCCATACAAATTTACGATAACTAATAAAAGAGGAAAGATAGAAATCGACCTCTTGAAGCATGTTCCTTAAGTAATCGCTTATGTGACTCTTAGATGAGATTCGTATATTGTGTGGGCAACGATCCAATGAACCAGTTGATCAGCAATTATACAAAATTCTGTGCAAAAATCCAAGCAAGCTGCCCGGAGATCCTGCCGCCGCCACACGCGCCTCCACGTGCCGCCGCACCATCCACACATGTACCTCACGCGCTGCCGGAGTCACCATCGAAGAGAAGCCAAACTCGAGTGCCGTCGTAGCTGGATATTTCTGCTACCACCACTTGGAGTTCCGACGTGCGCCCGAGGAAGAAAATCCCAAAGAGAATTGCTGATTTGCTTTTCTCTTAATTTCTCTCTCAACCTTTCTCTCTCTAGAATTGAATTATGAATTATTGTATCTTGTTATTGCTAATCCTTCATTTATTTATAGAGTTACAAAGGAGACCTTAAGTGGGTTTGAGTTAAGCCTTCTTGATGAGATTTGGATTTACTAATTACCAAATCCTAATTAGTTTCCAAATCTGATTATTTTCCAAATCCAATTAGTAACCAAATCTAATTAGATTTCCTAATCCAATTAGATTTTTCTAATTTTTGGATTTCCTAATTCCGATTGAACTATAAGACATAATTAATTAATTAATTTCACTTTTTTAATTTACTAATTAATCCTTAAGAATAATTAATTAATAATTAATTCTACTTTATCAATTAACCCACCATATAATTAATCGTATCACTAACGGATTAATTATGGAATCACTGGTCAAACCAAAATTGCTTCTGGAACAACTAATTAATTAATTATTTATTCTCCCCACATCAAAGATATAGTGCTCGTCAATTTATTAATTTACTGATAAATTAATTCATCAACTTCTTATCATTCGAGACTAGTATCACTTGACTTTATTACTATACCGGACATAAAGTCCACTGATCAGATTTAGTATATTAAACCTTTCAAGTTCATCTCGAGAGCATCATCACCCTAGACACACCGGTATGCTCCTTCGACTCGCAATGACACACCAAGCAACTAAACACGTGCAGCTAACCTACCGAGACTATAGGCCTCAAGTGACCGCACTCTTTAGCAAATCAAACTACGCGATGCTCAATCATCATGCTCATTCTCATATAAGGATTAAGAGATAGAATTCAAGGTTTGAATTGACTACAAATGAACTGTACAAGTTAATTCAATCCTAGACGGTCATGCTCAATATGTCTCGGGCATATCTATATGATTCAATTAGTTTAGACCAACTAACCTCAGAACCACATAATGGCTTAAACCAACAGTATGTCCAAAACTATCTCAGCCACGAGCCTAATTTATATATCAAGATTTCAAACAATGACGAAATCTACTGTGCTATACCCGGCACCTCATCATCTAGTCACACGATATAATTGTACTACTTATGTAAAACACAAAGTAATTAACTGAAACATATAACTCGATATAAACGGGAAATATTTTTTCATACATGCTCAGCTTTCAGTATTCAAAACTAACAATCTCCCACTAATACCCAAAGTTGTGCTTTAAAGTACTACACTGGCAAATCCGAAATTTACTATTGTAATACTAATGTCTAGAGAATTGTCAAGGCTCAGCTAAGTATCTAACTCCCATGCCCTCCACATGAGCCTCAAAGACTTCTAATATCTATAGAACTATCAAGGTTCAGCTAAGTATCTAACTCTCATGCCCTCCACATGAGCCTCAAAGACTTTAGCAGTCAATGTCTTTGTGAACGGATCTGCAAGGTTGTCTGCTGATGTTATCTTTGCCACGACCACGTCTCCACTTTTAACGATCTCTCATATTAGGTGGTACTTGTGCTCTATGTGTTTACTTACTTTGTGAGCTCGTGGTTCTCTTGAGTTGGCTACTGCACCATTGTTATCACAATACACTGTGATTAAACTCGGTAACTCAGGAATCACGTCTAAATCTACTAGGAAGTTTTTAAGCCACACTACTTCTTTCATTACCTCTGATGCTGCAACATACTCAGCCTCCATGCTTGATTCTGCCACGCATTTTTGCTTGACACTCCTCCAAACTATTGTTCCACGTCCCAAAGTAAACACAAACTCAGAGGTAGACTTACTCTTGTCTTTATTGCCTTGGAAATCTGAATCTGTGTAACCACGGGGCACAAGCTCTTGCGCCTGATAGACTAACAGCTGGTCTCTCGTTCTACTCAAATACTTGAGGATGCAACCATGCCAACAGTATAGCAAATATCAGGCCTCAAACATAACATCGTATACATGAGACTTCCTACTGCAGATCCATAAGGATTGTTTTCATGGCTTCTATCTCCTCAACAGTCTTCAAAGACTGCTCTTTATATAGATGCACATCATGTTTGAAAGGTAGAAAACATTTCTTGGAGTTTTGCATGTTAAAACGAGCCAGAATCGTGTCTATGTATGAAGCTTGGGAAATCGTCAAGGAACATTTCCTACGATCTCAAATAATCTTGATCCTAAGGATATGTCCATCTTCTCTCGAGTATTTCATATCAAACTGCTTAGACAACCATGTTTTTACGTCTGATAATACTTTTTTACTGTTGCCAATAAGAAGAATATCATCTACGTAAACAACAAGAAACACTACTGCGTTTCTGTCATGTCTGCGATACACACATTGCTTATCCGGATACTAGGTAAATCCGTAGGACTGGATTACTTTATCAAACCAAATATTCCAAGATCTGGATGCTTGCTTAAGTCTGTAGATGGATTTCTTAAGCTTGCAAACCTTATGCTCTTGGCCTTTTGCAATAAATTCCTCTGGTTGCTGTATGAAGATGGTTTCCTCAAAACTTCCGTTAAGGAAAGTTGTCTTGACATCCATCTGCCATATCTCATAATCTAAATGAGCAACTATGGCCAAGAGTATCCAGATGGACTCAAACATAGCTACTGGGAGAAGGTTTCCTCATAATCGATTCTTTCTTTCTGAGTATTCCCCATCGCCACAAGCCTAGCTTTAAAGGTTTCAACCTTTTCGTCAGGTCCTCTCTTACGTTGGTAGACCCACTTGCATCTAATGGGTTTAAAACCATCGGCCAGGTCTACAAGCTCCCATACTTGATTGGAGTCCATTGACCCCATCTCTAATTTCATTGCCTTCTACCAGGATTCTGCATTTTTATCTCGAAGAGCCTCATTGTAGTTCATCGGGTCTGGTTCATGCGCGCCTGGGATGAAATTAAAGGATTTTTCCAAGCCCACGTACCTCTCAGGTTATCTCACAACCCTCTCACTACGACAAGGTACCACCTGTGTGGGCACATCATCTTTGACATCTTGTGCAGTATTCTGTGGTGTATCTACTTGTACTGGTGTAACAGGAGTAGTGGATTGTCCTCTAAGTTCTTCTAGTACACGTTTACTACTGGGCTTGTGATCTATAATATAGTCCTCTTCTAAAAATCTGACGTTAATACTAACTACCACCTTCTTATCTTTAGGACTATAGAATAAAGCACCTTTCATTCCTTTGGGATATCCTACAAATAGCACCACTTTTGTTCTTGCATCTAACTTACCCGCATCTACCTTTGTTGGAGTTGAATACATAAGCTATGCTTGTGTTGTACTTTTTTCCAATTAATATATCGATTTATGTTTTGGTTATATTTTAATGTGCATTATTTGTCCACTTATATTATGTAGTTAGATGATGAGGTGTCTTGTGTGACACAGTAGATCTCATCATTGGTTAAAAGACATAATATATAAATGAGGTTCGTAACCGAGACAGCTTTGGACAAACTATCGGTTTAGGTTATTATGTGATTCGGATAATTAGTTTGTCTAAACTAATTTAATCATATAGATATGCCGGGGCGTATTGAACTTGACCAAAAGGAATGACTTGTCGTGTACTGATTTAATAGACAAATCATTCTTGGTATTCTATCTCTTAATCCCTAGACTCGAGCAGACATGTGGATTAGACATAGTGTACTTTGATCTGCCAATGGGTGACGTCAATTGTGGCCAATAGTCTCGGTAGTTGGGTGTGGTTGTTTAGTTGCTTGGTGTGTTGCTGCTTGTAGAAAGGAAACCATATACCGATGCGTTTGGGGTGATGGTGCTCCCGAGATGAGCTCGTAATGTTTATTATACTAAACCCAGCTGGTGGACTTATGTCCGGTATAGTAAAAAGGTCGAGTGGTACTAGTCTCGAAATTAAAGAAGTTAATTAATTAATTTATCAGTAAATTAATAAATTAACGAGCACTATATCTTTGATGTGGGGAGATTATGAATATAAATTAATTAAGTTTTTTCGGAAGCAATTCTGGTGTAGGATGGTAGTGCCAAAATTAGTCCGTTAGTGGTACGATTAATTTTGTAATGGTTCATTGAATAGGTAGAATTAATTAATTGTTTAATTATTCCTAAGGATTAATTGAGTAATTAACAAAATGAAATTATTTAATTAATTAATTAAGTCTTAAGTTTCAATTAGAATTAGGAAATCCTAGAGATTAGGAAATCTAGTAGGATTTGGTTTATCCTATCAGATTGGTTACCTAATTGGATTTGGAAACTAATTACCTGAACCCATTAGGAAGGCCAATCCTAAACCAACTTGGGGTCTCTCTTGTAACTCTATATATAGACAAGGGATTAGCTATTCCGCAATATACAATTCATAAGTTTTCAAGACAAGAAAACTTAGAGAGAGAAAATCCTAGAGAGAGAAAATTTCTCTCTCTAGAAATGGATTTTTGAAGCTAAAAGCTATCGATTTTTCTTCTATTTTGGGCGGCTAAATTTTGTCCAAATTGGTGGCGCGTGTAGCTCCTCTCTTAGGTCCCAAGCGGCTCGTGATCTTTACGCACTAGGGGCAGGTAGTTACAGAATTTTTCAGGCAACCCAGTTGTGGTGATTAGCTGATCAAATTGCTCATTAGATTGCTGCCCACACAACATACAAGCAAAGTCTTGAAGCATACTAGAAAATCACCTAAGTATACGCTTCAATAGGTGATTCTGATGTTTCCGCTTTTATTAAGAATTTTTGTTGCGTGGTAAATCGAATAAGTGCAAACTCAGATCCTGTGCAATGTTATTTCAAAAGGGTTGGAATAGCAATTATGCTAGCGTCTAGGCCTGGCAAGAAATTCTGATTCTGGAATGGATAGCACGACAGTGAGTTTCTAGCTAGGCCCGGGTAGATAATCTTTCAATTGGTATCAGAGCCAGGTTTTGGGTTTTGTGCTTGTTCGATTTATTACATGGTTTTATTTACAGGTGGTTAAGAAATCCCGACTATTATGATTACGTTTGTATGAGTTTTAATTAAACTCCGGGACATGTCCAGATTTGATTTTATTATGAATGTTTATAATAGTATAACCACGTGCTGGAAGCCGTGTAAGATTAGATCAAATCTGTAGTAGGATTTTTTCTATGTAATTTCGATTATTTAATTTTCTTAGAATGCCTTGTAATTGGAGAATTAATTTTTTGTAATAGAAAGCGTTATTGTGGGCAACTTAAATTTGTGGTTTTTAGGTTATATTTAATTCGTAGAAATCCAGAAAAACCCAGAACGAATTGCAGGAATACCAATTAGCGTAGAAGAAGTGAATGAGGGATTGGTGGCAGGAGGCGGCGCCGACGATAACTCGCCGGCAGGAGCCTCCGTGGGCAACCGCCGGAGGCAGCAACACCGCTGCCGCATAGCACAGTAGGCCTGCTGTGCCATAGTGCGGCATTGCTGCGGTTACGGCGCGATTTTTAGGCGTGCTACGCGTGCGGCCCGTTCGGGTTGCATTTTTGGCCCGTTTTTCCTCTAGTTTTCATTTTTCAAGATCAAGACTTAATCCATCGACTTGTGTGGCGGGACACGAGATCAAGGCAGAAGATGGAAGCGATTAAAACCATGATAGTCAGGAAATTTATTTTTCGTATTTATTTCCTGAATTTATTGTTTTAATTTTTGTGCTTTAATTTTTGTGCTGTATTTTAAATGCATGATTTTAAATCATGATGGGTTTATGGTTGTATATAACTTAGGGTTAGTTAATTGCATGTTAAAATCAGAAAAACCCTCAATTTGAAAATTTAAGTGGGAGCGGATTGGTTTAATATCCCCACAGCCACAATTACGAGTTCATATGTGATGTGGGTGGGCTTGCGTGTTGGCATTAGGGTCTTTCTCCATTCGGATGAGTTCAACTCCAAGATCGCTAGAGTATGAATTTCTGAGTAAGATGACTAGAGTAAGTTTAACTAGGAGAAATGCGATACCCTCTCCATCTGGGGCGCACTATCATGAGGTAACAAACTCAGAAGTCACATAATGGCACACACTTAGTGTATGATTTGTAGTATTCCTCCCTTAAGGTTACGCTACTTATTTGTACGGCTGAAAGCACCGACTATTAGCTACATTGATCAATAGATCGTTTGGTCAGATAGTGTAGTTAATGAACATGGTTCTTCTCAAATGAATGTGGGTTAGCGTAAACGTCCACACTGCGTGGCTTGCGAGAATCCCAGTGAATGAGATGTTGGTGGATTAAGATTATTGTTTTGAGGGAAGTCAATAATTGTTAGAATTTCCTTATTTTCGAAATTCTAGGTTAGAAACTAAAACATTGTCTGTTTAATTTACAGTTTTCTATATGACATTCAACCCCTTAGCTACTATATTGAAAAATAACAAGTTAACTGGACCTAATTATGTCGATTGGAGTCGTAACTTGGACATTGTCCTTATGACTGAGAACACTCCAGTGAGAGATCATGTCATTGACGTGATTAGTAACATCAACATGGTTGAGATAGTGGGAGGCAAAATTGTTGGTGAAACCAAAGTCGATATTGTCCTCCGGAGCTTGCCTCAAAGCTATGAGCAGATTTGGTTGAACTACAATATAAGTAAGATGTTATCTACTTCATCCGAGCTCTTGGCAGAGTTGGTGGCGGCTAAAAGTCTTCTTCAAGAGAAGAATCGAGCTTTAGTCACAGGCAAAGCTTCAAAATCTTCTTCTGAGCCTGAGGCTAGAAAGAAGAAGAGAAAGCTCGAGGGAATAGCTCAAAAGCTGCGAATTGCGCTTATGCCAGATATTGCAAAGAAAAAGTCGAAAGACAAGTGCTTCAAGTGCAATAAGACTGGACATTGGAGATCAGATTATTCAAAGCTTCAACGTACGATAGTTTCTGCCTTAATTACTGAGACATGTTTAGCGGCGATTCCCACAGATACTTGGTGCATGGATTCAGGTGCCACTGACCATGTTTGTAATTCTTTGCAAGGGTTCCAAGTAACCTGGAAGCTTAGAGAAGGCGAATTAGACATCTACTTGGGCGACACTACAAGAGTGTCAGTAGAAGCAGTGAGAGTAGTTACTCTGAATTTCGAAAATTCTAGTTTAGAGTTAGTTAATTGTCTTTATGTACTGAGTTTTAGAAAGAACCTTATTTCGGTTTCTAAACTCTTAAAGAACGGTTATAAATTTATTTTTCTGATGTGTCTGTATTTATTAGAAGAAATGGAAAACTTATTTATTCTGTTTCATTGGCTGACAATTTATTTGTGGTTAAGTCTAACTCCCCTGTTGTGCAAAACATAGAAATAGATAGCTCTTTATCTAACATTAATAAGAGAAAAAAACCTTCTGAAATGAATTAAACCTATCTTTGGCATCTCAGACTAGGTCATATAAACCTTAGTAGGATTCAAAGGTTGGTCAATGATGGACCTTTAGGTTCATTAGAGATTGACAGTTATTTAACCTGCGAATCTTGCTTGGAGGGTAAGATGACCAAGAGACCTTTTAAAGCAAAAGGTTATAGAGCTAAAAAAGTATTAAAATTAATTCATTCTGACTTGTGTGGACCAATGTCGGTCCAAACATGAGGTGGGCTCGAGTATTTCGTGATGTTCATGGATGACTACTCAAGGTACGGGTACATTTACCTAATGCATCACAAGTCCGAGTGCTTTGGCAAGTTCAAAGAGTTTCGGGCAGATGTAGAGAAGCATCATGGTAAGAGTATCAAGAGACTGCGATCAGATCGTGGTGGAGAGTACTTATCCCATGAATTTTGAGAATACCTCAGTGAGGTTGGAATTCAGTCTCAGTTGTCTGCACCTGGCACGCCACAGCAGAACGGTGTAGCAAAAAGAAGGAATCAAACTCTCATGGAAATGGTTAGGTTGATGATGTGCTATAGTGATTTGCAAAGTTCGTTATGGGGATATGCCTTAGAAACAGCGGTGTATATTCTTCATCTTGTACCGTCTAAAACCTTGCCTTCAACCCCAGTAGAGTTGTGGAACGGGCGAAAGCCTAGTCTAAGACATCTCAGAATTTGGGGTTACCCAATACATGTGCTTAAGGCAGATGCGGCTAAGTTAGATGTGAGAACTGAATTAATGTTGTTTGTAGGATATCCTAAGGGAATGAAAAGTGGTCTGTTTTGTAGTCCTAAAGATCAGAAGGTGGTGGTTAGTACCAACGCTAGATTTTTGGAGGAAGACTATATTCTAGATCACAAGCCCAAGAGTAAGATAGTACTAGAAGAGCTTAGAAGAAAAACTAATAATCCTGATGCACCAGCACAAGTAGATACACCACAAGAGATCACAGATGATGCGCCTACACTGGTGGTGCCTCGTCGTAGTGGGAGGGTTGTGAGACATTCCGACAGGTTCATTGGCGTGGGAGAGGCCTCAGACCTAGTCCCAGGCGCGCCTGAACCTGACCCGGTTAACTATAATGAGGCTCTCCAAGATAAAGATGCATAATCTTGGCGTAAGGCAATGATATCCGAGATGGGGTCAATGGATCACAATTAAGTCTGGGAGCTTGTGGACCTACCTGATGGGTTTAAGCCCATTGGATGCAAGTGGGTCTACAAACGTAAAAGATGACCTAACAAAAAGGTGGAAACCTTTAAAGCTAGGCTGGTGGCGAAGAGGTTTACTCAGAAAGAGGTAATTGATTATGAGAAAACCTTCTCCCCGGTAGCTATGCTTAAGTCGGTCCGGATTCTCTTGGCCATAGCTGCTCATTTAGATTATGAGATATGACAGATGGATGTCAAGACAACTTTCCTAAACGGAAGTCTTGAGGAAATGATCTTTATGCAACAACTAGAGGGATTCGTTGAAAAAGGCCAAGAGCACAAGATTTGTAGGCTTAAGAGGTCCATTTATGGACTTAAGCAGGCATCCAGATCTTGGAACATCCTGTTTTATGACGTAATCCAGTCTTACAGATTTACTCAGTGTCTAGATGAGCAATGTGTATACCGCAGACGTGATGGAAACTCAGTGGTGTTTCTTGTGCTTTACGTAGATGACATTCTATTGATTGGCAACAACAAGAAAGTGTTATCAAACGTAAAGGCATGGCTGTCCAAGCAGTTTGATATGAAGGATTTAGGGGAAGCGGGACATATCCTTGGGATCAAGATAATTCGAGATCGTAGGAAACGTTCATTAACGCTCTCCCAAGCTTCATACGCAGATACAATTCTGGCCCGTTTTAACATGCAGAACTCCATGAAAGGTTTTCTACCTTTCAGACACGGAGTTCATTTGTCTAAAGAACAGTCTCCCAAGACTATTGAGGAGATAGAGGCCATGAAGATAGTTCCTTATGCTTCGGCAGTAGGAAGTCTCATGTATGCCATGTTGTGTACTAGGCCTGATATCTGTTATGCCGTTGGCATGGTAAGCAGATATTAGAGTAACTCCGAGAAAGCTCACTGGGAGGCAGTAAAATACATTCTCAAGTATTTGCACAGAACGAGAGACCAAGTGTTGGTCTATCAAGTGCCAGAGCTAGTACACCGAGGTTAACCATATTCAGATTTCCAAGGCGAGAGCAAGTCTACCTCAGGGTATGTGTTTACTCTAGGATGTGGAGCCATAGTTTGGCGGAGTGTCAAGCAAAAATACGTGGCGGACTCTACCATGGAGGCTGAATACGTTGTCGCATCAGAGGCAGCGAAAGAAGCATTATGGCTCAAGAACTTCCTAGTGGACTTAGATGTGATTCCTGGTTTGCAGAAGTCTATCACGGTGTATTGTGATAACAACTGTGCAGTAACAAACTCGAAGGAACAACGAGCCCACAAAGCGAGTAAACATAAAAAGCGCAAGTACCACCTGATACGAGATATCGTAAAGAGAGAAGACATGGTTGTGGCTAAGATAGAATTAGAATATAACCTTGCAGATCTGTTCACAAAGACATTGACTTCAAAAGTCTTTGAGGCTCAAGTGGAGGGCAGGGGATCAGATACTTAGGAGAGCCATGATAGTTTTTCCAAATATTTAGTAGCAGATTGTATAGGAGTTGAATGTAGATGTATACTTAAAGCACAGCTTAAGTATTAGTGGGAGATTGTTGGAGTTGAATACATAAGCTATGCTTGTGTTGTACTTTTTCTCAGTTAATATATCGATTTATGTTTTGGTTATATTTAGTTGTGCATTATTTGTCCACTTATATTATGTAGTTAGATGATGAGGTGTCTTGTGTGACACAGTAGATCTCATCATTTGTTAAAAGATATAATATATAAATGAGGTTCATAACCGAGACAGCTTTGGACAAACTGTCGTTTTAGGTTATTATGTGATTCGGATAATTAGTTTGTCTAAACTAATTGAATCATATAGATATGCCTGGGGCGTATTGAACTTGACCAATAGGAATGATTTGTCTTGTACTGATTTAATAGACAAATCGTTCTTGGTATTCTATCTCTTAATCTCTAGACTCGAGCGGGCATGAGGATTAGACATAGTGTACTTTGATCTGCCAATGGGTGAGGTCAATTATGGCCAATAGTCTCGGTAGGTTGGGTGCGCGTGTTTAGTTGCTTGGTGTGCTGCTGCTTGTCGAAAGGAAACCATGTACCGGTGTGTCCGGGGTGATAGTGCTCCCGAGATAAGCTAGTAATGTTTATTATACTAAATCCGGTCGGTGGACTTATGTCCGGTATAGTAAAAAGGTCGAGTGGTACTAGTCTCGGAATTAAAGAAATTAATTAATTTATTTATCAATAAATTAATAAATTAACGAGCACTATATCTTTGATGTGGGGAGATTATGAATATAAATTAATTAAGTTATTTCGGAAGCAATTCTAGTGTAGGATGGTAGTGCCAAAATTAGTCCGTTAGTAGTACGATTAATTTTGTAATGGGTTAATTGAATATGTAGAATCAATTAATTGATTAATTATTCCTAAGGGTTAATTGAGCAATTAACAAAGTTGAATTATTTAATTAATTAATTAAGCCTTAAGTTTCAATTAGAATTAGGAAATCCTAGAGATTAGGAAATCTAGTAGGATTTGGTTTATCCTATCAGATTGGTTACCTAATTGGATTTGGAAACTAATTACCTAAACCCATTAGGAAGGCCAATCATAAACCAACTTGGGGTCTCTCTTGTAACTCGATATGTAGACAAGGGATTAACTATTTCACAATATACAATTCATAAGTTTTCAAGACAAGAAAACTTAGAGAGGAAAAATCCTAGAGAGAGAAAATTTCTCTCTCTAGAAATGGATTTTTGAAGCTAAAAGCTTCCAATTTTTCTTCTATTTTGGGCGGCTGAATTTTGTCCAAATTGGCGGCACGTGTAGCTCCTCTCTTAGGTCCCAGGCGGCGGGTGATCTTCACGCACTAGGGGTAGGTGGTTGCAGAATTTTTCAGGCAACCCAATTGTGGTGATTAGCTGATCAAATTGCTCGTTAGATTGCTGCCCACACAGCATACAAGCAAAGTCTTGAGGCATACAAGAGAATCACCTAAGTATACGCTTCAATAGGTAATTCTTATGTTTCCGCTTTTATTAAGAATTTTTGTTGCGTGGTAAATCGAATAAGTGCAAACCCAGATCCTGCGTAATCTATTTCAAAAGGATTGGAATAGCAATTATGCTAGCGTCTAGGCCTGGCCAGAAATTCTGATTCTGGAATGCATAGCACAAAAGTGAGTTTCTGGCTAGGCCCGGGCAGATAATCTTTCAGCATTAAGCACATGTGCTGGACAACCCCAGATTTTGAGGTGAATGACATTGGATTTTCGCCCAGACCACAACTCCACAGAGGTTGAAGGCACTGATTTAGATGGTACAAGATTCAGAATATATGCAGTTGTTTCTAAGGCATAACCCCAAAATAAATCAGGCAAATCACTGTAACTCATCATAGACCTAACTATTTCCATAAGTGTTCTATTTCTCCGTTCTGTTACACCATTCTGCTGGGGTGTGCCAGATGCAGATAACTGAGACTGAATACCTACTTATACTTGGTAATTTCAAAATTCACCTGATAGGTATTCACCACCACGATCTGATCGTAGTGTCTTGATACTTTTACCATGATATTTCTCCACATCTGCCCGATACTCTTTGAACTTGTCAAAGCACTCAAACTTGTGGCGCATCAAATAAATATTCCGTACCTTGAGAAATCATCTGTGAATGTCACAAAATACTCGAAACCTTCTCGAGCTTGAATAGACATTGGTATACACAAGTCATAATGAACCAGCTCTAATACTTCTTTGGCCCGATACCCCTTTGCCTTAAAACCCTCTTGGTCATCTTACTTTCCAAGCAAGATTCGTAGATTGAGTAATTTTCAATCTCTAATGAACCTCAAGGTCCATCGTTGACTAACCTCTGAATCCTACTAAGGTTTATATGGTCTAGTCTCAGGTGCCAAAGATAAGTTTGGTTCATTTGATAAGGCTCTTTTCTCTTATTATAGTTTGTCAATGTTTGATTTGCAGTTGCATATCTAGTAGGATAAATTGGTTTTAGAATAAACAATTGTCTACCAACGAACCAGAACAAATGAGTTTCTTATTTCTTCTAACAAATAAAGATTTATCAGAAAAAACAAACTCATAACCGTTTTTAAAAGTTTAGAAACTGAAACAAGGTTCTTTCTAAAATTGGGAACATAAAGACAATTTTCTAAAACAAGCTATTGATTTTCAAAAATCAGCTTCACTTCTCCCACTGCAACAACTGTCATTTTCATAGTGTCCCCAAGTAGACTTGCATCTCGCCTTTTCTAAGCTTCCGTATCACCTGAAACCATTGTAGAGAATTACAAATATGATCAGTGGTGCCTGAATCCACACACCAGGTATCCGTGGACCGGTAACATGTTTCAGTAATTCAGACAGAGATTGTCATACTTTTATTCTTTGAACAATCCTCTTTCCAATGTCCCGTCTGATTGCGCTTGAAGCACTTGCCTTTCGGCTTCTTCTTTGCAATCTCTGGCTTTGGCGCAATTTGTGCCTTTTAAGCCATTCTCTCAAGCTTTCTCTTCTTCTCTCCAGTCTCAGGCTCCGAAGAAGATTTTAAAGCTTTGACTGTGACTAAATCTCACTTCTTCTCTTGAAAAGGACTTTCAACTGCCGCCAACTCCGCAAGAGCTCTGATGAAGTACACAACATCTGACTTATGTTGTAGTTCAACCGAAACTTCTCATAGCTTTGAGGCAAGTTCTGGAGGATAATATCGACTTTAGTTTCACCATCGATTTCGTCTCCCACTACCTCAACTTTTTTGATGTTACCAATCATGTCAATGACATGATCTTTCACAGGAGTGCTCTTAACCATTAGGAAAATGTCCAAGTTACGTTTTCAATCATGTAATTAAGACCAGTTAACTTGTTCTCTTTTAATATAATAGCTAACGGATTAAATGCCATATCAAAAATTGTAAAATAAATAAACAGAGAATGTTTCAGAACATATGATTTTCAAAAACTATAACATTGCAAAATCCCTCAAAATAATATTTAAATCCACCGACATCTCGTTCACCAGAATTCGCGCAAGTCACATTAGTGTGAACATTTACGTTAGTCCATATTTATTCGAGAAGAATGTAGTTCATTAATTTCACTATCTAACCAAATGATCTATTGATTAATGAAATTATGTTTTTGACCATACACAAGAGCAGCGTAACCTCGTTTGGAGGAATACTACAAATTGTACACTAAGTGTTGTGGCATTAAGTGACATCTAAATTTGTTACCTAGGATTGCGCGCCTCAGTTAGAAAGGGTGTCGCATTTCTCTAATTTAACTCACTATAAGTCATCTTACTTTAGAAATTCAATCTAGTGATTTTATGGATTAGATTCATCCGTTATGGAGGAAGGCCCTAATGCCAACACGCAAGTCTACCCACATCACATATGAACTCATAATGGAGGCCATGAGAATATAACCAACCCGCTTCCACTTAGATTCTTAAACTGAGGATTTTTCTTGGTTTAACATGCAATTAACTAATCCTAAGTTATGTGCAACATAAAACCAATATGCTTTAATCATGCATAACATAAAACACAAAATTAAAACATGTAAACAAAAATTAAAACAATAAAACAGGAAATAAATATATAAAATAAATTTCTCGACTATTATGATTTTAATTGCTTCCATCTGCTACCTTGTCTTGTGTCCAGTCAAGTCACTCGATGGATTGAGTCTTGAAAAACTGGATCTCTGAAAATACCTCGAAGAACGGGCCACGCTCACAGCCCGTGTAGGGCCACCCGCATGTGCAGGCTTGAATGCAGCTGTTGAGCTGTGCACTCAGCCTTGGCTACGTACGGTAGCCATCATGCGCATATTGTGCACCGCACTGCAACATTGATTTGCTGCCACGACCGGCGGCCACTGCCGGTGATCTGTTATCGGCATCGTTGATGCTACACGCTTTCTGTAATCTTCTAATCCGTTCTCACTTGTTATTTGGTATTCTTCCAATTTGCCCGAGTTTTCTCAGTTTTCTACGTAATCCTTAGAATCACTCAAATTATGATAAACCAAAATCCACGAATTCATGTCGCCCATGACGTCTTTGATTACATAAATTTCCTAAATACGAGGTTTAATTTCTAGGAAAAATAAATCGACAATTAGATAGAGAAAATCCTACTACATATTTAATCCAATCCTACATGTTAGGTCTGAATACTAAAGCTTTGCTTGTATTAAACTATTTTCTAGTTTTATATATCGATTAAATATTTTAGTTAAATAGTTTATATGGTTTACATATGTTGTTCATTTATATTATGTAATTAGATGATGAGGTGTCTGGTGTGATACAGTAGATCTTATCATTGGTTAAAAGACATAATATATAAATGAGGCTCGTAACTGAGACAGTTTTAGTTTAAGTTATTACGTGATTCTGAAAATTAGTTTGTCTAAACTAATTGAATCATATAGATATGTCCGGGGCATATTGAACATAACCAATTAGGATGAATTATCATGTACTAATTTAATAGTCTATTCGATCTTAGTATTCTATCTCTAAATCCCTAGACTTGAGCAGACATGAGGATTAGACATTGTATACTTTGATCTACCAAAGAGTGAGGTCACTTGAGGCCAATAGTCTTGGTAAGTTGGGTGCACGTGTTTGATTACTTGGTGTGTTGTTGCTTATCAAAAGGAAAGCATGTACCGGTTTGTCAGGGGTGATGGTGCTCCCGAGATGAGCTCATTATGGTTATTATACTAAACCAGGCCGATGGACTTATGTCCAGTATAGTAAAAAGGTCGAGTCGTACTAGTCTCGGATTATAAGAAGTTAATTAATTTATTTATCAATAAATTAATAAATTAACCATCACTAGATCTTTGGTATGGGGAGATTAAAGAATAATTAATTTAGTTGTTTCGGAAGCAATTCTGGTGTAGAAGGTAGTGCCATAATTAATCCGTTAGTGGTACAATTAATTATGTATTGGGTAATTAGCAAAGGTATATTCAATTAATCAACTAATTAATTAATCCTTGTGTCAATTGGTTGTGAATCAGACCAGGAACTAGATTGAGGATAAGTGAATCTTTGTGTCAGTTAGTTGTGAATCAGACCAGGAACTGGATTGAGGATAAGTGAATCCTTATGTCAGTTGGATGTGAATCAGTCCAGGAATAGGATTGAAGTAAAACAAAAATCCAATACGAAGACCAATCCTAAACCAACTTGGGATCTCTCTTCTAGCTCTATAAATAGACAAGAGATTAGCAATTCACTATACACAATTCATAAGCTTTCAAGACAAGAAAACTAGAGAGTGAAAACCTATAGAGAGAAATCAAAGATTTTTTCTCGCAGTCGTTTTTCTTCCACAAGGCGGTGACGGTTGCTCTTCCCAGCGGTGGCCGATGAGTTTAGTATGATGACCGGCGGCGCGTGGATTCGTCGGTGGTGGCACGTGAAACGCATGGCGGGTCGGCGGGCAGCTTGGATTATTCCGGGTGGTTTTTTGTGGTGATTACAAATTGATTGTTCATTAGTTCATTACCCACACAATGTACGATCAAGTCTTAAGTCATACAAGAGAATCACCTAAGTACACGCTTCAAGAGGTAATTCTTAAACTTTCGCTTTTAATTAAGAATTTGTTGTTGCGTGACAAATCGAATAAGTAGAAGCTAAGATCTTGCTCAAAGGTATTTCAAGCAAGGGTTGGAATAGTAACTACGCTAGGCTTAGACCTGGTCAAGAGTTTCGATTCTATAATGCGTAGCACGAAAGTAAATTTTTGACCGGACCCGGGCATTTCCATCTCATCCTACATCGTTAGTTTACAACTTGAGTGACTTGTATATAACTTCCAGTCTCATAGGCTACTAATAACTTGGGTTAACCATTTTGAGCTAACGAGGACGAAGCCTGAAATTTTTTGGGCCAGTCTATGGGACTGGGATGTTACAGTGGTATTAGAGCGGACCCTGGTCTGGGAGCTAAGTGCTACATTACATGTTAGCCCAAAGGGACAAGTGTTGAGAGCCACCTCTAGAGTCCTACTCCAGGGGAAACTAGGCCATAACTGCTTGCTTGTTGGACTTTGCGAGGATGCAAAGATCCGGGGGGGGGGGGGGGGGGGGAGATTGTAACATCCCGTCCCACATTGTTAGTTTACAACTTGAGTGACTTGTATATAACTTCTAATCTTATATGCTACTAATAACTTGGGTTAACCACTTTGTACTAGCGATGACGAAGCCTAAAAGTTTTTGGGTCATTCTATGGGACTGGGATGTTACACCTTCCACATTTTAGCGCGTCATTAGTGCTGGTGGGCAAGAAAAATGGCAAATTGATAGATGGAGGGTTGGTCAGGCTGCTCTCCAGGTTTGTGCTTAGTCTCTTCTTTTCTGTTCATGTAGTTGCATCTAGAGTGGACCAATTTCTCCTTTTTAATTTATTCTTCCTACTATTTCCCCTTTCTTCCCTGTGAAAGTGCGATTGACGCTATTTCTAAAAATTGTCGATATGAAGATAAATGTGATTGGTTCTTCAGGATGAGAAGAGAATTCTGGTTTTGAGCAGAATACCATTGCATAATGTGATGAAAACATCATGTCAGGCGAGTGATAAAAGAAATCAATTGAATATCAAGGGTATTGCTTATTTAGATTTCAAAAATCTTAGAGTTCACGTAGAAAAATAACTAAGCAAGTAAGCAAAATGCTGGTTTTACTCCATAAATATCTTTCATCTTTTAATATTTTTCATGATTGAAACTGAAATCTGCAGCATATCCTCCTTGGTGCATCAACTTATTTGTTGGAGCTTGTAACAATAATGGAATCGTTTAGATTTTGATTTCTTTAGTTTTTTAATGGTTTCATTTAACATTTGTCTATATCATAAATTATATTCTTTCGGTTAGTATTCCTTTTGAAGTTTCAGTGCATTCCATGTGGGAGTTTTGAGTGATTCTTCTGTTGTACCCTTGCATAGTTTAGCGGGCTGTGAGTTTTGAGTCCGTATGTGTTTTAATATGGTAGGTTTTGTGTAGTAGCCATGAGGCATGTTATGATTTCTAATTGTTCTTGCGTGCTCAATCAGATTCCAGTAACTTCTTCTAGTAAGAACAGAAGAAGAATGTAAATTTGTTTTATTAGATTTTCCTCCCCTTTTCTTGTTGCTTGAGTGTATATACGGGAAGTTCCACGAAAATTTATATGCTGAAACTTTGAGGTGGGTTGTATCGTGATGTCTTTGTTTTTTTAACTTTTTTCCATTTCTACTGTAGTTTCTTTGGAAGTGAACAAATTTACTCTTAGATTGTCTATTTACTTGTGAAAGGCATTATTATACATTTGCAAATGAGTCTTCAGAATTCTTTGACTCACGCATTGCTATTATGATGTGAGGTAGTCTGCTGGTAATTCTAGTGCTCTTTTCCTGAAACCTGTTGTGTCTTAGGGTGTGTTTGTTAAGAGGTAATGAGAATGGGGCAATCGTAAAATGATTCCGATTACTACGTTTCGAAAAATGTCAAAGGCAATCATATTCCTTTAATAATTATTACCAAACAAGTTAAAGGCAATCAGATTCTTTAATGAATGTTACCAAACAAGTCAAAGGCAATCAAATTCCTTTAATGATTACTGAGTAATCAAATTCCGATTGTCTTCAAACAAACGCACCCTTAAGGTGTTTGAAGAGCTTGGGATGGTAATTGCAAACACTTGGGTTTCTTGGTTCAAGACTACTAGTTTAAGTTGTGTCCTAGCGAAGACTACATTGAAAGAAATGTAGAATGGCGGATCGTGGCGCTTTTAAAAAGGTATGTGCTCGTATGTTTTAGATAGTAAATCCAACAGGTGTGAAATACGTCTTTGTGAATGGAAATTTATGGCATTTACGTTTCGATTGAAAATTGATATTGTGTTTTGTTTAGTATGATGGATAACTTTGAAATGTTTTGGATGTCATATTGATGTGGTTGATGTGATTGGATTTTGATGAAACAATTATTTATGATATTTAATAGTGCATGTAGTTTTATTGAATGTGATTTGCATATTGTGTATGAATTGTTGGAAAAAAGATGTAATAAGCACTAAACTTATTTGATATAAATTGGAACATGTGAAAAAAAGGGGGATGACAAGTAATGAATTGGTTGAATCTAAAATAGGCAAAGTTGCAGTTTAACAATAAAATATTTGATCTAAAATAGAATTTGGGAAAAAAACGGGATGACAAGTAAAGAATATGTTGATGTAAAATTTTTGCAAAGTTGAATTTTGACAATAACATATTCGAAAATGGAACTTGCCAAAAAAAAAAAAAATGGGTTGACAAATAAAGAACTTGTTGATGTAAAATTTTGGCAAAGTTGCATTTTGACAAAAACATATTTGACAAAAAATTAAACTTGTTAAAAAAGTGGTTTACAAGTAAAGTATTTGTTGAAGTTAAACAATGGCAAAGTTGTATTTTGACAATGACATATGTGACCTAAAATGGAACTTGCCAAAAAAATGTGGATGACAAGTAATGAATATGTCGGATTTACACATAGGCAAGGATGCATTTTGACAAGATCTTATTTGACCTAAACTAGAAATTGGCAATAAAATGGGATGACAAGTAAATAATTTGTGAGGTTAAATAATGGCAAAGTTTCATTTTTTCAAACGCATATTTGACCTAAACTGGAACATGTAAAAGGGTACGACAAGTAACGAATATGTTGATCATCATTAATATGTGTAAGTGAATTTTAATTGTTTTAATTGAATTGTTTTATTCATTTGGAAAGATTAATTTTTTTCAAATATAATTGATATACTATTTGCAGGGTGGGAGAAACGGTAGATCATCATCACATACTGGTGGTGTTAGCCATGAAACATAATTACTGGTGATGGTCGGAGAGAGGCTGTGTGAAGGAGGCTAAACACCTTCAGGAGAGCAGCTACCCAGGGTAGAGCTTATTCGAAGGGGATTCGTGACCAGTCGTCTCGACTAAGACGTGGTTTTAGTTTGAGAGACGAAGACTCTATGCATTCCAATACACAGCGCACAGATTCTGAATAATCAGTTGCAGGTGAGGAGCAGATTCCATTGCAGATCATTTACCCATAAGATATTAGAGACAGTATGATGAACATTCTGACATTGGAGGAGATTTTGGTAAGAACTAGCATTGGCAATGCCTAACCACTTTTTGTAGTAATGGTCAACCAATCCTTTCTTTTTTTGGTAGCATAAGAGCAAATTTTTTCTTCACATCTCCGTTTATGTGCCAAGTGTATAAAAGATGCGCAGTGTCAGGGAAAATTTCCTTAATAGGGTTCATTATCCCCAACTCTCTGTCAGTCATGATGACACTAGGATTTTTGGTATATTTGGGCAGCATTTTAAAATGTAGTAGTAACCAACGAAATGTAACCTTAGTCTTGTCATGCATAAATGCATATGATGTCAAAAAAGTAGCGTTCGTCGACGTTGAACAAACTATTTCACAAAGAGGCATTTGTTCCTATTGGTTTTGTAAGTAGCATCTATACCCACGTACCAATAAAATGTTTAGAACAAATCGACAGAATCTGGGTGCACAAAAAAGATCCTTTTCATCCTTTTTGTTAAGTCTTCCACATCAACGTACACAACATATTTTTTTTTTTTTGCAAAGCCGTATATAGAACTTGTGATGCCACATCCCTTCCCTTCATACGTTCGGCCCGCATTTTACCTCTTTCATTGTAGATCTGATATATATTTGAATGATCTTCCGGATGCTTTTGAATAAGATTCTGGAAAATATTTCTTGGCTTCATATTTGCATCTAACATTTCCCGTACCATCTTTCTAGATTCATCAGGGCCGTCTTGGATATTTTCGGGACCCGAATCAAAACAGAAAAGGTGACCCCTATAAATAGACAAATATGTTACTAATATTTTTGTTATCAAATAAAAATTCAATAATAACCTCAATAATAAAATTATATAACTACAATTAGTTCAAAATAACAAAAAAAAATTTGTCATTGTACCCCTCATTAATCCATGAAAAAAATTAAATAAATGTTTTTAAACACTTAGACATCAATATGCTTCCTCAAAGTGAAGGTTTATTTTACACCCCCTATTTTGTTATTTTGGGCTCCTTTTATACCCAAATTATCCATGACAAATTAAGAAATACCAACAATAATATTTAAATATAATATTATATTAAATTACCTAACTACCTTTAATCAATTTACTAAAAATACCAAAAAAAATTCATTTATAGTTCCGCTCATCTATGCTACTTAAATCATAATTTTTATAAATTTTTAGTAGATTAATAATGGACTTATAAAATTTTTGATAAATTGATTGAGACCAGTTAGGTAATAATAGGAGGAGCGGAAGACAAACATTAAGTGAGCGAGAAATAAGAATTAAGGGGGTGATACCTAACAAAATAAAGGAGTAATTGAAAAAAGAGGGTGTTCAATAACGAAAAGGGGGGTGCGATGTAACACTACCCTTTCTCAAAAGGGAAAATGGAAAGGGAGATGAAAAGGGGAAGATGAAAAAAAAGGGGAAATGGAAGGGGAGATGAAAAGTGGGAAGATGAAAAGGGAAAGTTGAAAAAAAAAAAAAAAAAAGACTAGTGGATTTTTTTCTTTTTATTAAAACTATGTAATCATAGGCCCCACAAAAATAGGGGCCCCAAGCAATGTCATACTTTGCATCCCCTTAGAGCCGGTTCTGAGATTCATCTCTCAAATACTCATTTGACGATATCCTTCATTGTAGATAGCCAATGGATGACTGTGAGTACTCTGTAGTCCCGGGGTAGCAATTATCACCCACTTATCTATGCTCCCATCAGTTCATGTATAAATTTGAAAGGGCAATTGCACAACATCGAGGAACTTTATTTGGATCTGGTTTCTTTGTTCATTTACAGTCACCACGGCTACACTTCAATTTTTTTTTTTTTGTTGGCTTCTCATGTTTAGAAATATTGAAAGTAAACCCAATATTAATTGGTACATCCTTTGTCCATCTTATAGCAGCCATGTCAGATTCAAAAACCAATCCTTTCTAGAAATGACTACTATAGTCAATACCATCCCCAAGGTAAAGGATATCTTCAACATGCATTTGCAATTATATCCAAATAAAGTATACTACACAAAAAAATATGCCAAAGATAAGTGATGGGTTCTTAATTCCATGGAAAATATTTAATATGCTACAATTTGTAAATGCCAAATTTATATTTTGCTAAAATATTTTCATGTCAAATTTCTATTCGGTTAATATAAAATATCGACAAATTCCCTATTTTCCAATCCTATATATTGCCAATATTTTATCCTGGTTATATTAGTCCTTGTCAAATCTCTTATATGCCATAATTTGTAACTAACAAATTTCTATTCGGTCATATAAAAAATTAACATATTCACTACTTGTCTTTCCTTTTGTTTGCCAAAAGTATATATTGGTTACATTAGTTCGTGTCAAATCACTTATATGCCAAAAATTGTAACTAGCACTTTTCTATTTAGGTAAACTAATTTCATGTCCAAAATGCTATTTGGGTTTACACCCTCATTCAATTACAAGAATGTAAAACTATTTCATATTAATTAACTTATTATACAAACTCTAAATAAAACAAAAATTGAAAGTTCATTACAAACTGTTCAAATTTTGAATTCTGAAATAGTAGATAATTAAATAAACAAAGCATAGTTAAACATAAGTGTCCAATAATAATACATATCAAACAAATGTTATATTGAATGTATCCTTCATAAAATCAATCACCATAATGAACACCGTCCCCAAGGTTAGGGAAATCCTCACCCTGCGTTTAAAAATATATTCCAACTAAAGTATACACCACAAACGAAATGATGTGAATTAAAAACAAAAATAACACATATCTCATTCACTTCAACTTCATTTTCATCTAGTAATGTGGTGTCGCGATGCATTTTGTCATTGTTTATATCGAACGGTTCTTCCTATATATATATTTTAATTAAATATGAATCAATTATATTGAGTTATCAAGAAAAACTACATCATAAGAAAAAAAATGTAATTGCCGTATTGGTTTCTGGACTAACATCAAAAGCCACAAAGTAACCATATTGAAATGATTCATGAATACCCTAAAAGGTCTTAAAGTACTTATTAAAAATTAATATTAAGGAAAACATGAATAAAATTGGACACAGTATCATAATAACATACCTGACTTTCAATATATTGATTTGATTATTCACCAAAGTTAAAAGGAACTTGCATGGAATGGTCTTCTATATTTCTTTCCCATTCCGAGTACAACACATATATTATATGTATAAAAATATTTAAAATAACATTTACAAGATGAACAAATTGGACACAGTATCATAATAACATACTTGACTTTGAATATTTTGATTTGATTATTCACCAAATGTGAAAGGAACTTGCATGGAATGGTCTTCTTTATTCCTTCCGACTTCGAGTACAACATATATATTATATGTATAAACATATTTAACATAAGTACATTTTAAATATACATACTACTAACACAATAAAGATATTCATATTCTGTATATAAATACGTACCTGATTCAGTGAATTAGCTAAACCGTTATTATTTTGGGTCATTTGGTATTAGGGCATTCATGCACATCATGACCGTAGTAACCACAATAATCACATTTGAGTTTCAATTTCCAACCGTCATCTGATTCATGGTCATCAGTGTAGCTATTGTCACAATGTAGCTATTTCAACGAAAACATTACCAACAATTATGTGAACGATAAAGAAATATTTATTTAATAATTTAAATAAAAAATTATAATAATACCATAACTGTAATACGAAGTTTATATTTCAAATTTCATAAATAATTACGTACTGAATTTCCAAAGTCATCTCCACCTCCAATGATTTTGTTGTTGGTGTATGTGCCCTTATGAGAGTTATGTATTGACATTTTTCGTCTAATTGATATAATATCAAATGAGTTAATTTCATCATTTTAATATTCTTGTGCATATATAAATGATGAAATGATCCATGTACTAGAACATTGGCTTATAAATGAACCTTGAGAGTGTCTTGGTTGTAAAACCCCTTAAGTCATAAAATATTCTAAGTACAAAACTATCCTTAGTCGGTTATTGACGTGGGAACGTCAATATTATAAGACTAGTATGTGTTTTAGTGTTGGTAGAGTTTCACTAGCCATGATGTAGTGACATCAACTAAAGACATAAATGAATATGTTAGGGAACATATCATTGGATTGATCCACCAAAAAAACACTTCATGGACTATTTAGATCATGAGTGATTCTTTTGAGTAATACTCGTACTAGAATCCTTAGTCCAGAAATCACTACATGGTCTTAGGTGAAGAGTAATGTACTTTGACATATGCCTAAAGGGGCTGTAACAGGTTGCCAAATACGGGTGTGATTGGGTATGCTATGAATCATGCTAAGATATGTGAGTGAAGTGATGTGACTACAAATCTCTCTAAAGTTAGAGATGATATCTTGGCCACTTGATAGTGAACTGAGAAGTGCATGGTCGTGCCCAAGGAATGATAAGCGTTATCATTTTCTTGATGAATTTTAGTGTAACTAAAAGATCAATAAACATTTAGCTAAATAAGGATAATGATTCCATGCCTTATGCTAAACGGGATATCAATGTAGAGGATCGTACGAATTATGCTCTAAAGGTTGTGTTGAATCACCATTCAACCCTCCGTTCTAAATTGGGTAGTCATTATGTCTTGCTAGAGACCACTAGTGACTTATGGATTAATCAATTAGATTGAGTTATCCATTGCCGATATTAGAACGGGCCTACAAGATCGCACTTAAGAGAGTTCAATGATACAGATTAAGTAGTCATGCGTGCACTAAGTATAATTGTTTTACTTAGATTAATAATGATTAATTAAATGGTTTAATTAAGTACTATTAAAAGTTTTGTGGTATTAATTAAGAGTTAATTAAGTACCTAGGAGCTATTGGGATATGCTAATAAATCAAGGGACCAAATTACAATTGTGGTGCTTTTTGACCCATCAGCCTGATCCATGGGTCACTGGGTTCATACGTGGGTCTGGTAAAAATCAAAATCAGTAACAGTAATATTAAAATACTACTTACTGATTTGGAACGCATTCTTTTCTATATATCCTAGGGATATACACGTAAACAAATACATATTTTGAAAAACCATAAAATCCCAAAATAATATAATTTCTCTGTAAGCTTGAGGGGTTAGCACCCGATCTGTTAAGGACTCTCGTGCTTGAGAGTAGATGATTGTTCGAAGAAAAATCTGTGGTGATCAACGACATTAAACAAGGATCCAGACATTGGTCACTGACTACGCTTTAAAGGTAAGAGTTACCACTTTCAATCGTGATTGAAAACACTAAAATCGAATAGGCATGAAAATTTTTTAGAAAAAACTTCCACTGTATTTTGATTTTTGTGTCTGAGATCCCAACAGTGGTATCAAAGTTAGGCTCAGATTTTAGTGTTTAATTTTAAAATTTATTTTTGATTGAAACGATAGGTTTGTCTTTTGAAAATTAATTAAAAGACCAATTTGAAAAAAAAAATTGTTTTCTGGGTTGTTTTGAAGGCCTCGTCGAAAGTATAAGAAAAAAAAGGAACTGGGTTTTTCTTTGAATTTCAGGTCTGACGAGCTTCATAGCTTTTTGTTGGAAACTTTTTTTTTTTTATTCACATTTTGGTCTTTGTTTCTGGGTTTCCAAAAACCCTCACAAGAAAAACGGGCTGGCCGAAATGGTTCTGGGCAAGCCTTGGTTTTGAAGAATCGATGGGTTTCGAAAATTGTTTTGTTGGTTTTTGGTTTTTGGATCACCGGAAATGGGTTTTGGGTATGGTTTGGTTTCAACTCTTTGCTGGGTGGAATAGGATTTGATTTCTTACAAAAAAATTGAGTTTTTGGTTTTTAATCTCGCCGAATTTTCAAAAATGGAAAAAACAATTTCGTAATTTTTTGATGATTTGATTTTTGGCCTGTTATTGCTTGGGTTTTTCATACAGGGAAGCCGCATGTTTGTGCGGTCAACGAGCCTCCTTGGTCGGTGTCATTTTTGGTTGGCACTGACATTGTGGCGTCGTGTTTGTTTTCTCACCGGAAAGACAAAATGCCGGAAATATTTTCTGGCAGAGTTTTTTCACACTGAGAATAGCGAGCCAGACCGATCATTGATGTCGGTTAAGGATGGAGAACGCGGCGAGCGTCGCCACTGCATTTCCATCGTGATCAGATTCCCGCGTTGGACGTCAAGAATCACTGTCACGATTTCTGTGTTGTCTTTGTTCGATGAATCATCACAATAGGTTTCGATTCGGTCGAGGTCAGATATGGGCGAAGAGAAGTAGACCGCAGCGCCAAAAGTTGCGAAGTTTTCACCAAAAATCATAAACGGGAAAAGGAACTGACTGACGGGAGCATTGTTGGGGAAGAAGAAGGGTTGGCGACGGGGTAAAGAACACCCTAATTGCTTGGAATAACAAAAATACCCCAATGCAACCCTAAACCCTAACCAAGTTTTAAAATTGTTTTGAAAATTGCTGGACTGCCCCTACCGCCCATAATCCTTGATTGGCCAAATTTTAAAAATGTTTTAAAATTTCAGAATGGCCCCTGGACTTTGTGTCCTCCTCAAACCCTAGCCTAGAATTTTAATCTAATTACCAAATAGCCCTGAAAATTTCAGAAAGAGAGTTTTTTGATATTCTTTAATTTGATAAGATTATTGTAATAGAATACGTTAGATAGGCTCGAATTTGTAATTCCAAGGAGTCCAAGACGGAGTCAAGGAACTGAAACCTAGTTAAGGAGGCTCAAATAAAGGCAAGAAGATTTTTAAAAGTTGTAATAGCCCTGAAAATTTTAATCCAATTACCAAATAGCCCTGAAAATTTTCAGAAAAAGAGTTTTTTGATTTTCTTTAATTTGATAAGATTTTAATTTTTTAAATTTTGGATAAAATTAAATTATCTTATCAGATTTATTTTAAATTTAAGATAGGATTAAATTTTAAATTCTTATCCTATCAAGATATTTAGAATATTAAAATTTTAAATAATTATCTTAATGAGATTATGATAATTATTAAATTAAAATAATAATTAATTAATTTAGGAAATAATTAATTAATTAATTAATTATTGTTTTGATTTTATATGATTTATTTATGCATTTAAATTTAAAGTGTTTAAATTGTAACATGCATTTATAAATTGTATACTTGTTCATGCATCATTTGACAATAAATGCAATGAACAAGAAAGATTGATTAAAATTGATTAAGACACAATCAATTATAATAGTGTAGAATATTTTGAAAATATTCAAAGACACAACCTTTTAAATTATTCGGCTTAAATTAAAAATGGCTTGTATGAACCATTCTTAATTGTGCATTTATATGTTTTCATCATGAATTGGGCTTTATTATTTCTTTTAAAATTGGTTGTAATTTTGAGGCTGCGAACCTCTTAAAAAAATTATTTGTAATAGAATAGGTTAGATAGGCTCGAATTTGTAATTCCAAGGAGTCCAAGACGGAGCCAAGGAACTGAAACCTAGTTAAGGAGGCTCAAATGAAGGCAAGAAGATTTTTAAAAGTTGTAATAGACTAGATCCCAATTCATTGCATTTTATTCACCTTTTATATATTTGATATTGGGAATGATGAAAACGAAATGCATGTTAAGCCGTTCAAAAAAAAATCCCTAAAAACCTAAGACTTAAAATTGCTTCCATACTTGGGGCTCATCAAGGCATCAAACATCTGATATGAACTGCTTGGGGTGACCAGGGGCTGTCAGGTTTTTTTTGTGAGACGAGTTGTCAAATAATATGGTAATCAACTTGATCACTATCATTGAGGGTGGAAAAACTATTTGGGTATCTATTAATGTGAGGTTTCAATGGATGGTTTGACTTAGGAAGATCGTTTCTAGGTGTACAACCCAAAGGTTGACTAGGATGCGATTTTTGCAATGATAGAATGGTGTCAAACATTTGGAATGTTCATCTTATCACCGAAAAATTGCATAGTGATGCAATTGGAAATCGTTAAGTTGCATGAGATGCGATTTGAACATTGTATACCAAAAGGGCTCAATCCCTACGGTACTTGCCAAAGTAAGACTGGGGTTTGGTTCTTTGTGGATTTTCGACCCACAATCTAGCACCATCACAAAATTGTACGGGATTTCAATTTTGGTATTGTGAAAATGATTTTATTAAGAAAACTCATTCTAAAATTTTGCATCAATCTTTTGTAGAATAAATTGTTAGTTTTGAATACAGAAAAGCTATGGCTTGTTTCAAAAACTAATATCCACAGATGACATATCATTTTGTTTCAGCATTAAATTGTTCCATTATATCATAGAACTAGATAACGGGGTATGGAAAGACACAGTAGATACCGTTATTGGTTGAAGTATTGTATATAAAAAGTATGCTCGTAACTGAGATAGTTTGAACATACTATCGGTATAGGTTATCGTGTGGTTTGGAAATTAGTTTATCTAGACTAATTAAATCACACGGATATGCCCGGGGCATATTGAGCACGACCAGTTTGGATAGAATTGACTTATACTGATCGGCGTAGTCAATTCGATCCTAGTATTCAGTCTCTCAATCCCGAGATTGGGATGGGCGTGAGAGTTGGATGTCGTATGCTTTGATTTGCCAAAGAGTGCGGTCAATTGAGGCCTATACCTCAGTAGGTTGGGTATGCGGTATTTAGCTTCTTACGTGCCGTTGCTAGTCAGAGGAATCCACGTACCGATTTGCCGGGTTGATGGTGCTCCCGAGATAAGCTCGAAAGGTTTGTTATACTAAATCCAGCCGGTGGACTTTATGTCCGGTATAATAAAAAGGTCGAGTGGTACTAATCTCAGAAACCAAAAAGTCGGTGAATTAGTTTGTCAGTAAATTGATAAACCGACGAGCACTGGATCTTTAATGTGGGAAGATAGAAGAAAAATACTGGCGCGATATAAAGTTGTTTTTGAGCGGTAGTTCCATAGTTAGTCCGATAGTGGTATGGCTAATTATGTATTTGACTAATCGACAAAGTGAATTAATTAATCCTAAATGTTTAATTAATATTTAATTGACAAAGTGGTATGACTAAAGGTTTAATCCTAAGGGTCCGATTAAATTAAATTAACGAAATGGGTTAAGAAATTAATTCGAATAGGTCGATTGGAGTTGATTAGTCTAGAAAAGACTAAGCGGTCAACGAAAGTCAAATTAAAAGGCTCAACTCGAAAGCCCACTAGGTCTCCATTAGAGCTCCCTATAAATAGAAAGCTTAAGGCCAAAGAAACTTAAGAAAATCTTGCAAGACATTTTGTCTTCCTCTTGAGTGAGAAAGTTCTAGAGAGAGACTCTCCTTCCTTTCTTGGCTTTCTTTCAAAAACAAACTTGGAATCTTACTTCTCGATTTAGATTAAGTCAAAAGATCAAACTTTTAGATAGCCCATTGATGGATTTTATTTAATTGCTGCCCAGTTTTTTTTAATCTTTTTTGGCCGGATTTTCTAGCTTTGGCTTGACTTCACATTCTTCATCTTTGTCCGGCCAGCCCTCTTCTAGCAGCTCCGGGGTGCTTGATCCAGCTGGGTTTGTATTGATCTCTCCCTTGGGTTGGTGATCCACAATCCCGGTTGTCCAGATCGTGACCGGAGTTGAAGTGGGTTCGATTTTATTAGCAAGAAAAATAGTGGGCAGCAGTTTTTCGGGTTAAAGGTTTGATCTTTTGGGCAGATTTAATCTTTTCGAGGGCTTTTCTTTGTGGGTTTCTCATGGGCTTTGGTAGCACACTTCTATAGATTATTGCCCACACAATATTCAAAGTTTTCTCTGAGTCATCTTTTGGATTTCGGTGGTAATCGCAAGGAAAGATTTTGTTTTTCTTATTGCGTTGGACTTCGCTTCAAAGGTATAAACTTTATTCCTTCCGCTTTTAATTAAAGGTTCAATCTTTATGCATTAGATGTCGATTTAATAAATTAAATAAGTATAAGCCTAGATCCGTTCATGGAAAAATGAATTTGAGCCTGATCTTTGTCGAAAGCTTCCGATTCTGGAATGCATTGCACGAAAGTGAGGTTTTCGATTTAGCCCGGGCTTGTTCTGTTTTCCTTCATAAATGACATTGTCTTGCACTAAAATTTCAAATAACTTTCCATAAGAAACATTTTATAAATAAGAAAAAAAGCGTTATTGTCTTAGAAGTTACTTTGCTCAAAACACCCAAAAAATACTACAGAGGTTACTCGAAAGGCCTTCGGAAGGCAAAAAGGAACAAATTTAATGATGTGGCATGTTTTGAGGCTTACTTCAGAAACATGAATATGGAAGCGTTCTATATTTAT
The DNA here is from genome assembly GCA_030378225.1 of Knoxia roxburghii. NCBI lineage: Eukaryota > Viridiplantae > Streptophyta > Magnoliopsida > Gentianales > Rubiaceae > Knoxia > Knoxia roxburghii. The sequence continues at coordinate 12,802,140 of CM059422.1, read as the reverse complement.
GTGTCACTAAGGTAAAATATTCTAAGAGCAGGCCAGTAACAAAAGGTTCGTTACATTGGTAGAATTAAATTTCCTGTAAGATGACGAATGGTTTGTCTGTGAGTACTCATCTAGTCAAGATGAAAGGGTATACTGATACTCTAGAGAAACTAGGTGTACCTCTGCCTAGGAAATTAGACATTGATGTCATCTTGGCTTCGATGCCAGATGAGTACAATGACTTCGTGGTAAATTTCAACATGCATGAGATGCTGAAAAACACTTAGCAGGCCCTTAAGAAGGGTACTCAAGTGTTGGTAGTTGAAAAGGGCAAAGTGAATAAGAGAAAGTTCAAGGGCAAGGCAAAATTGTTAGGAACAAGGAGGCACACGGTAAGACTGCTGCCAAGGCCAAGCCAAATTCTAAGACTAAACCCGGAAATAACACTACATGTTTCTATTACAATGAATGTCATTGGAAAAAAAAATGTAAAGTGTGTCAAGAAAAATCCTTCATACCTATGACACTGTCATTAGCGAGAAATGTGTTCAAGGACTTCATGAGATGAAGTCACTAGGTCATTTGATTATGAATCTCATGTCACGTGTGAACCGTGCTTGCAAGGAAAAAATGACAAAGGGTCCATTCTACATGAATTAGAAAGGGCTAGTGAGCTATTGGCCCTAATACATGCAGATGTATGTAGCCCAATGAGCACACAAGCCAGAGGTGGATTCGTTTACTTCATCACTTTCGCCGATAACTATATGAGATATGGTTATAAAAGTGAAACCTTTTAAAAGTTCAAAGTGTTTAATATGAAGTAGATCAGTTGGATAGAAGGATTAAGGCTATTCGCTCGGATCGGGGAGGTGAATACCTAAGTGTTGATTTCGATGGCTATCTGAAGCAGTGTGGAATTGTTTCACAACTAACTCTACCTGGAACACCTCAAATGGAATGGTGTATCCGAGAGAAGGAATCGGACTCTATTAGATATGGTTCGGTCAATGATAGGCCAAACGACTCTACCAACATCCGTTTAGGGGTTATGCAATCTTTTCTGCTACTCACATACTAAATCGTATTCCATCAAAGGCAGTAGATAAGACTCCATATGAGATATGAATGGGCCAAAAGCCCCACGTCACACATCTACGAGTTTGGGGTAGTCAAACTTATGTAAAGCGTTTACAGAATAATAAGCTTGAACCTAAAACTGACAAATGCCTATTTGTGGGATATCCTAAAAAAACTAATGGATATTAATTCTACAACTCAACTAAGAACAAAGTGTTTGTTGCTCGAGGGGCTGTTTTCTTAGAGAAAGAGTTTCTCTACAAGAAAGACAGTGGGAGTAGAATAGATCGCGAAGAGGTTTGAGACCCACAAGAGAGTGTAGAACCGTCTACAGAAACTCAGATAGAAGTTGGTATGGAAACTCATGAGATGAGCAATCTAAGCCAACAACACAAGAACCTAGAAGGTCGAGTAGATCTCGTCAACAACCCGAGAGATACGGATTTCTCGTGACTGACGATCAAGATTTGATCTTTGTGGACCATGATGATCCCACAATCTACAAACAGGTTTTAGAAAGTCCATATTCAAATAAATGGCTACAAGTATTGTAGTCTGAAATATAATCCATGAGGGACAATAAAGTTGGACTTTGATTGATCCTCATGTTCGGACAAAGGTTGTCGATTGCAAGTGGATTTTAAAGTTAAAACCTAGCGGGATTTTAAGGTACGACTAGTGGCTAAAGGTTTTAGGCGGACAAATGGTATTGACTATGATGAAACCTTCTCCCCTGTCGTGATGCTCAAGTCCAATAGGACAATGTTTGTCATAGCTGCATATTATGACTATGAGATATGGCAGATGGATGTTAATACGGCTTTCCTAAACAGAAACCTACTCGAGAATGTTTACATGAAAAAGCCGGACGGGTACATCAATAAAAAAACATCCTAATCGAGTGTGCAAGCTTCGGACGTCAATCTATGGACTGAAGCAAGCATCTCGAAGTTGGAATATTCGTTTCGATGAAGCAATAAAGGGTTACGGCTTTATAAAGAACGAAGATGAGTCTTGTCTTTACAAGAAGATTAGTGAGAGCAAGAATGTTTTTTCTTGTCTTATATGTGGACGACACCCTACTCATAGGAATTGACTGAAGGAATGAAGATCCGGTCCGGGCCAAATCGAAAATTTCACTTTCGTGCTATGCATTCCAGAATCGAAAACTTTTGATCGAGCTCAAACACTATAATCAATTCCCATTAGCGGATCTAGACTTATACTTTTTAGATCTATTATACGACATGCTAAAAATCAATTCTTCATATAAAAGCAGGATCAAAGATTATACCTTTGAATCGTGTCCTCGAAAGAATAAGAAAAATCCAAGTTTTGAAACTTTCTCCACAAAAAATCCTTTGGATGCCTCCAAACAAACCCGGAAATTGAGTGGGCAATTGTCTACCAGGTAGATCTTGCAAAATCTAAGAAAACCCAAAAGAAACTTGCCAAAAAATCCAGCAAAAAATCGCCAATAAAGCAAGATTTCTGCTGGACTGCTGTCGCGAAGGGAGGCCGCGACCGCCTCTGCTTCCCACCGGAAAACTACTGCCGGAATCCGCTGTTGGCCACCGAATAGAAGCTGCCAGAATTCTCAAGTTTTCACCAGATCTTGGGCTGCAACTTTCCGAGAGAGAGAGATATCAAGGATGACTTCGAGTGGGTTTCGATTTAACTAGTTCTTCGATTCCCTCTCTAATCCTTTCTTTCTCTGAAGACAAGAGTTCTTGTCTTTCAAGCAATTTCTAATTTCTTAAGTTGCAAGAATGTCTATTTATAGGGAGTTCCAAAGGAGACCTAGTGGGCTTTTGAGTTAGGCCTTACTAGTGGGACCTTTAATTGACTTTTCTTAGTCCTCACTAGACTAGTCAATACCAATTAGCCGAAGGATTATTTATTCGATCCACTTCGTCAATTAAATACTGATCGACCTAATGATTATTTCTTAATCCACTTTTTAATTAAATATTAATTAACCTAAGGATAAATATTTATTTAATCCACTTTGCCAATTAATCTAACACATAATTAATCGTACCATTAACGAATTAATTATAGAACTACCGCTCAAAAGGAAATTACTTCCCGGTACCATTTTAATTATTCTTTAATCTTCCCACATCAAAGATATAGTACTTTTCAATTTATTAATTTAATAATAAATTAATTAATCGACTTCTTATTATCTGCCTTTGGTCCTGCTAAGGCAAGTTCAGTTCATGATTCTTACAAAAATCTAATATCACAGATCCTTCATTTGGCAACTCCAAACTTTGGATTGAAGATCCTGGACCATATGCTTCTACATTGCATTTTGGGAAGTTCAGTTGTCGGATGATTGTTCATCTTTCTGCAATTTTAAATCAGAAAAACATGATTCCCACCAACCTATCTTAGAGAAAAGGATGTCAATGTCAAGCATGCTCGATTTATCTGAAGACTGCAATGTGGGATACAGACATTTGAAATCGTTGCATGAACAAGGTTGTCTAGCATCAGAACAACAAAGCACTACCTGGGACACAGACAAGGATTCTGACGTTTATACCACTCAACATGACTATGTGAATCACAGAGAGATACTTGTGATTGTCGAAAAAGCTTATGCTCTAACTATGGGAACTCACTGCATGCCGTGGATATTGAAGATAAATGTAGTGATCGTGAGGAATTTACAGATGGACCTGCAAAAGTGGAAGGTGTAAAAGAAATGAATTGGGTTGAACAAGCAGAAGAGATCGACAACAACAAAGACGTCAGGAAAAGGCAATCAGCACCATGAATATGAAAAGTAATGAACATAAAGAACTTATTCTCTTTCTCATATTTGTGAATCCTTGAACTAGAATTGCATGCATTAAACTTATTAATTTTCACTGGGCGCAGAAGTAAGCTTGGTGCTCATACCACTCATGTCAAACAGGAGTTGAAGGTAACTATGATCTTCTACCTTCAATTTTGGATCTGCACTTTCATTGCAATTGATATTCATCTGAAAGGTTGAATCTGCAAAGGTTGCTAACTAGTCTTTGTTCTTGGCCATAGCAAAATTTGAAGCAGAAGGCTCCCCCACCCCGAACAAAGAAAAATTGAAGTTGAAGGAAAAGATGCCAGGTGATGATGCTCGATAGCTGTGCATTCAGGTACGGAAAGAAGCATTTGCAAAGGTAACTGAGAAACATGCTTGATTATTTACTGTATTCAAACTCCAGCTTCTTTTTTATCTCTCATCAGTTCTTTGGAAAAGTTCAATTTCTAATCTCCACATTCAGAGAGATTACTTTGCTATTATAAGAGTATATTGTTATTCGTGAATGCTACTTGTGTGGGTGAAAGTTCCTTTAGGAATAAAAAAGAGAATTGAGCTGCTGCCACTTTTTTTTTTTTTTTTTTGATCTGAGGTTTAAGACTCGATGAAGGTACTTTGGAACTAGTCGGCAGGAAACATTTTCTCTTTGGATATGGATAGATCAAACCACAAATATGCAATAAGAAATCTTTTTCCATTCATAATGGTTGATAATCATACACATCTGCCTGCGTAATGTTTTCCTTTCTAGTCTCTAACTCAATCACCTCCCAATACATAGGCGTCCATTGGAAGGCTGGCTTAGTTTCATCATATGATATCTTAATTTCTTAACATCTGATTGCTTAAGTGGCTTTAGCATGAACTCTTGTGCTCCATCTTCCAAGCACCTGATTTAGTTGAACAAAAGAGGAGCAAATGAGAGTTGGTTTATTTTCACTCTGACTTTTTAAAGCAAATTTAAAGTAATGTTGGGTAATTACTTGTTGATTCGGGTGGGAACATTCTCAGATGAAACTAGGACGACAGGTATTTGTCTCAGGTTGGATGATTCCTGTAGATTCAGGTTCAGCAGAAAAACCATGTTAGATGTTAAGCATAGTGGTGAAGTTTTTGCCAATGAATAGGCTACCAGTACCATTAATTATTAAACTTGTTAAAACTAAGGTAGGAGTGGAGTTTCTGAAGTACCTTGAGTTTCTTGAGCAGATCATACCCTGTCATTCCGGGCATGCAGTAGTCTGTAATAATTAAGTTTACTCCTGATCCCTGTTGCATTAGGAAGGATACATCAGAAGAATTACAGCACTCAATGCAATATTTTCTTGTTTTCAGACTTACATTGTTGTTTCTATGCTGGCCATCTCCCAAACCTAGCAACTCCAGAGCTCTTTGCCCATTCTCTGCGGTAGTAACTGCAGAATAACAAAACACAACCATCACAAACCTTTTAAGCCCAGAACCTCACTGAATCCAACAAATCTTATTGATTGCAAGTAAAAAATGTCCATAGTTTAAAATTATGAATTACTTACTTGTATCTTGTTCAATGCTATCCCTATGAATCCCCATTTATCTCTATCTGGGTAGAAGAAGGGATTCATTTTCTTATTTACTACTCCAAGATTTGGAGTTTTTTAAAGACAATATTAATTACCAACGTGAAATATAAAATAAGGAATGAATTAGTTCACCTTTGCATGCAGAGCTTTTGAGGAGTCTCTGAATAAGTTTGCGGTCTATAAGGCTATCGTGTGGGGTCTTTCATCCACATCTGCCATTGTAAGTAAAGATGAGGAAGCCACCCAGACTCTGAGAAATGAGCAACAACAGGATGAAGATAACCACCCAACCCAAGGGGCGTTTTTGAGTTGGTGTTTTGGCAATGTTGGAGCATGATTGATGTTGATTATGTTGTAAATATAGTAAATTGATATGGTACATAATTAGATTGATATTGTAAATATAGTAAATTGATATGGTACATAATTAGATTGATATTAGTCTAATTAGGTGATATTTTTACCATGTTTGTAGATATGCTTTGTACTATAAATCAGGCTACTCAGTCTCAATACAAGACAGGAAGAATATACAAAAAAAAAAAAAATCTCTTCAATTTCTCTTCAATTTGTGTGATTTGTTCATGGTATCAGAGCTTTGATCCTCATTGATCAGGGCTAAGCACGGTGGAGAGTCCAGCAAGAATACCGGTGAAGAAACAATGAGAAGGAAAACAATTTCTCGTTACGATCTTACGGCAAATGACAACTCCGGCAGTTTGATTAGTCAAGTTCTGCTTAAAGAAGAAAATTACGCAGAATGGTCAACTTCTTTGCAAATGGCTCTTCAAGCCAGAAAGAAATTTGGATTTGTTGACGGCACTATCGCCCAGCCGTCAGAAGATTCCGAAGATTTGGAAGATTGGCGTACTATCCAATCTCCCCTTTGTTCATGGATTATGAACACTATCGAACCATCGTTGCGGTCATCAATCATGCTCCAACAGGCAACGGTTCTGGACGTTATTTTATAATAGGGGGTGCCGCCGGAAAAAGGAAAGGATCCTAAAACAAAATTTGCATAAATATTATGGGAAAGGCAGACGACTGGGATTCGATGAATATATGAGAAGAGAAGGCTAAGGCCAGGCTCTGCAGACATACCACTGGGATTCGATTTCTTGGTGTGAAAGAATCAGGTCACAGATATTTGGTGATCATTTTGGGTTTCTGGAAGCAGACGTACCACCACAGCTACAGAGGAGAGAGATATATATTAGATAAAGAAAATTTAAAAAATGGCATCACTACCTACCTAGTACCATACGTACACCCCTTATTTCTTGCTCTCAATCTTTTGCAACATTTTTAAATCCTCCCTTCTGATTTCAAACGTTTGATACTGTGGGTTGTCAGGAGAGGAGATTCCAGTATCAAATTAGGAGGAGAAGAGAAGATATTGGATGAGGTAAACATAGATGTGATTGCCCGTATCTTTTTTCATGATTTTCTTCTTGGTGGCCTGCCTGATCTGTACAAACGCTACACCAAAATCCAACCAATTTAGATCAACAACGTTTTCATGGCGGATCTTTGTTTCAAATTTTCCTAAGTGGTTTTTTAAGGTTTGCAGTAATTCTCTCTCTCTCTTTTTTTTTTTTTTTTTTGTTAATAAATTATCTTTTTTCTTATTTATTTTTTTGTCTATATTGTAAAATTTATTTAATCCCATTTGTAATACATTGAATGCTTTTAAAATTTAATCTCATTTTGACAAGAGGGTTGTAGACCTAATGGTTGGCACTCTCACTTAAGACATAATAGGTCTTAATTTCGAGTCCGCAAATTATATGTTGTACCACTAGGTATATGTACCTAGTAATACATCACCACTCTCACTATAAGAGAGTAAAATACACGCTCTTCTCTTCTTCTTCTTTTCAAAAAATTCACTTCATTATTTTTCAAAAATCATTTCTTCTTCTTTAAAAATTAGTTATTCTTCTTTGTCGTATTCCATTCGAAGCCGCATTTAATTAAATCTTTCATCTAAACACAGATTTAACGGAGATCGAAGATTGTATTTTTCGACGAACAACACCAAATACAACGAAAAAATCACTTCTTCTTGTTCAAAAATTTCTTCTTCTTCTTCTTCAAAAATCTCTTATTCTTCTTAAAAAATAACTTATTCTTCTTAAAAAATCACTACATCATAAAGTATGAACTGTATTTGATGGATTTACGAAACTTTATTTTCGCGATTTGATATTGGGTAATGTATTAATGATGTTATATTCGTGTTTTTTTATTCAAATAATGCTCTGTTATTCTGAAATATAATATATAAATATTTTTCGTGAGGTATTGACACTTTCATGTGAAATAGGTTGCTTCTGATTCTTTCTCGCTGCTGGACTTGGTAGAACGTGTTATGGGACGTTGCGGGACATAACGGGATGTTGCTGCTTTGTATTTTTGATGTAGCGGGACATAATAGGACATTGCTGCTTTGTATTTCGGATGTAGCGGGACGTGGTAGACTGTGTTTAGCTAAAATTCATATGTTTGGATGTAGACGTGGTGTGATAATTATTTTTGGACGTAGTGGTAGTAGTTATATTCCAATTAATTTAGTCCCACATGAAAAAAACAAAAAAAAAAAATTGTAGATGTTTTTGGACGTTGCGACAGTTATTTTTTGGATGTTGCGGCAGTGTTAGGAGATGTTGTGGAAGATGTTATGTGAAAAATTCAGTTTAATTCACATGCTTGATGTAGATGTGTGGCATTTGTTTTTTGGACGTGCGGGGATGTTACGACAGTATTATGAGACATTGGAGAAGGTGTTATGTGAAAAATTCACCACATACCTGGATGTAGACGTTGCGGCAGTGTTAGGAGACGTTGTGGAAGGTGTTATCTATGAAATTGTATTGCAGCAATGATTCGGGAGTGCATAACTCGACACTCGATTGTCTGATTTGGACGCACGAGCAGTCGATTTGATGGTTCTCGAAGAGATATATGCAATGGATATGGCAGACAGGTGTTTGGAGATTAGTCCAATATTGAAAAACGTGTGGTTTTGGACAAAAACTTTAAAGGGTCATAACTTTTTGATATCTATCCAGCAGCAAATTGCCGATGGCGGTTTGCGCCGCTCGAAACTCCAAAAAAGGCCCTATTTTAAAAGACACGAAGGATTTTTAATAATTTCAGGGGTTTTTCGAACTTCTGACGAAACATTTGACATGTATAATTTTTTGCGATTTGCCTACATGAAAACCTTGTTCCTTCGGGGTTCTACTGATCGATGTATTGAGAGATGTGAAATTCAATATTGATAATAGTGATCTATTAAATGACATGTATAAAAAAAATTTAATTAAATGTCAACTAACTTTAAGTGAATTAATGTCAATTAAATTTTTTGGAGAGTCACAAGGCTAAAATGACCATGGTTCGAGTCTCGTCCCTAACATTTTTTTTTGTTTTTTCCTACTAATAGTTACTTAAATGGTATTCGTTTTTTACATTACTAAAATCAGCTTAGATGTTTTTGGACGTTGCGGCAGTTATTTTTTGGACATACGGGGACGTTGCGGCAATGTTAGGAGACGTTGTGGAAGGTGTTATGTGAAAAATTCAGCTTAAATTTACATGTCTGGATGTAGATATTTTTTGACATTGCGGTAGTTGTTTTTTGGACGTACGGAGACATTGCGGCAGTGTTAGGAGACGTTGTGGATGGTGTCATGTGAAAAATTCAGCTTAAATTCACATGTTTGAATGTAGATATTTTTGGACGTTGCGGGAGTTATTTTTTGGACGTACGGAGACATTGTTGGAGTAGAATACATAAGCTATGCTTGTATTGTACAGTTTCCCAGTTTAATATATCGATTTGTGTTTCAGTCATATCTTGTTGTGCATTAATCGTCCATTTATATTATGTAAGTAGATGATGAGGTGTCTGGTGCGACACAGTAGATCTTATCATTGGTTGAAAGACATAATATATAAATGAGGTTCGTAACCGAGACAGCTTTGGACAAACTGTCGGTTTAGGTTATTATGTGATTCAGATAATTAGTTTGTCTAAACTAATTGAATCATATAGATATGCCCGGGGCATATTGAACTTGACTCTTAGGAATGATTTGTCTTGTACTGATTTAATAGACAAATCGATCTTTGTATTCTATCTCTAAATCCCTAGACTCGAGCGGGCATGAGGATTAGACATAGTGTACTTTGATCTGCCAAAGGGTGAGGTCAATTGTGGCCAATAATCTCGGTAGGTTGGGTGCGCGTGTTTAGTTACTTGGTGTGCTGCTGCTTGTCGAAAGGAAACCATGTACCGGTGCGTCCGGGGTGATGGTGCTTCCGAGATGAGCTCGAAATGTTTATTATACTAAACCCGGCCGGTGGACTTATGTCCGGTATAGTAAAAAGGTCGAGTGGTACTAGTCTCGGAATTAAAGAAGTTGATGAATTAATTTATCAGTAAATTAATGAATTAACGAGCACTATATCTTTGATGTGGGGAGATTATGAATATAATTTAATTAAGTTGTTCCGGAAGCAATTCTGGTGTAGGGTGGTAGTGCCATAATTAATCCGTTAGTGGTACGATTAATTATGTACTGGGTTAATGACAAAGGTAGATTTAATTAATTGAGAAATTAATTAATCCTTGTGTCAGTTGGTTGTGAATCATCCCAGGAACTGGATTGGGATAAGTGAATCCCTATGACAGTTGGGAGTGTTTCAGTCCAGGAACAGGATTGAAGGAAACAGAATCTGTATCAATCTAGAAACAGGATTGAAGGGAAACAGAAACCCAGTAGGAAAGACCAATCCTATTCCAACTTGGAGTCTCTCTTGTAACTCTATAAATAGACAAGGGATCAGCTATTCAAATTACACAATTAATCCACAGGATTTCTAGAGAGAGAAAATTCTAGAGAGAGAAAACATTTCTCTCTCCAAGTCGAATTTTCAAGAAAGTGTGCAGCTGGTTTTTGGGTTTCTAGTGGCTAAAATTTTGGCCTTGGTCTATACCAGCTGCGCGTAGCTTTCTCTCTCTGCGGGCGGTGCGTTTATAGTACGTGCCAGGTGCTGCGGGGCTAGAGTTTTCTAGCAGGTGGATTGTGGTGAGTAGCTGATCAATTGGCTTCTAGTTCGTTGCCCACACAACGTGAAGTCATAGTCTTTGAGGCATACAAGAGATTCACCAGGTGCACGCTTCAAAGGTATTATTCTATAGTTCCGCTTTTATTAGAATTTTTGTTGCGTGGTAAATCGAGCAGGTACAAACCCAGATCCTACCAAAATCTTTCAATTGGTATCAGAGCCTGGTTTAGGGGGTTCTGTGCTTGTTCGATTTATTACATGGTTTTATTTGCAGGTGGTTTAGAATCCCGACTATTATGGTTACGTTTGTATGGTTTTTAATTAAACTCCGGGACATGTCCGGATTTAATTTTATTATGAATGTTTGTAATAGTTTAACCACGTGCTGGAAGCCGTGTAGGATTAGATTAAATCTGTAGTAGGATTTTTTCTATGTAATTTCGATTATTTAATTTTCCTAGAATGCCTTGTAGTAGGAAAATTATTTTTTTTTGTAATCGAAGGCGTTATGGTGGGCAACTTGGATTCGTGGGTTTTGGGTTATCATGAATTTGAAGAAACCCAGGAAAACCCAGAACGAATTACAAGAAGACCAAATAGCGTGGGAAAAAGCGAAAGAGGAGTTGGCGGCAGGAGGCGACGCCGGCAACATTTGCCGGCAGCAAAATCGCCGGCCGGCAGGCCAAAAAGGCAGCAGCAGGCAGCAGCAGCGCGCAGCAGTCGCTGCACGCAGCAGCTGCTGCGCGCTGCTGCCGGGCGCGGGCTGCGCGCGCTGGGCCGCGCGCGCAGGGGCCGCGCGCGCAGGGGTCGCGCGCGCAGTGGCCGCGCGCGCTGGGCCGCGCGCACGGCCCGTGCGGGCGGTGCGCGCGCGCGCACGGCCCGTGCGGGCTGTGCGCGCTGGTTGCGGCCCGGGCGGCCCGTTTGGGCCGTTCGGGCTGTTTTTGGCCCGTTTTTCCTCCAGTTTTCGTTTTTTGAAATTCAAGACTCTCTCCATCGAGTGACGTGACGGGACACGAGATCAAGGCAAAAGATGGAAGCAATTAAAACCATAATAGTCGGGGAATTTATTTTTTCGAATTTATTTCCCGTATTTATTGTTTTAATTTTTATGCTTTATTTTTATGCTATATTTTAGATGCATGAATTAAAGCATGTCTGGTTTTATGGTTGCATATAACTTAGGTTAGTTAATTGCATGTTAAAACCGGAAAAACCCTCATTTTGGAAATCTAAGTGGGAGCGGGTTGTGTTATATCCCCATGGCCACCATTACGGGTTCATATGCGATGTGGGTGGGCTTGCGCGTTGGCATTAGGGCCTTCCTCCATTCGGATGAGTCCAGCCCCGAGATCGCTAGACTATGAGCTTCTGAGTAAGATGACTAGAGCGAGTTTAACTAGGAGAAATGCGACACCCTCTCCATCTGAGGCGTACTATCCTGAGGTAACAAACTCAGAAGTCATGTAATGGCACACACTTAGTGTATGATCTGCAGTATTCCTCCCGCGAGGTTACGCTGCTTACTTGTACGGCTGAAAGCACCGACTATTAGCTACATTGATCAAAAGATCGTTGGTCAGATAGTGTAGTTAATGAACTTGGTTCTTCTCAAACGAATGTGGGTTAGCGTAAACGTCCACACTGCGTGGCTTGCGAGAATCCCGGTGGATGAGATGTTGGTGGATTAATATTATTGTTTTGAGGGAATCAATAATTAATTGAATTTTCATGTTTTTTTCGAAAATTCTAGCATATATAACTGAAACACTGTTTGTTTAACTTTCCAGTTTAAATCGATATGGCATTCAATCCTTTAGCTGCTATTTTGAAAAACAACAATTTAACTGGAACTAATAATGTCGATGGAAGTCGTAACTTGGACATTGTCCTTAGGGCTGAGAGCGCTCCTGTGAGAGATCGTGTCATTGACATGATTAGTAACATCAACAAGGTTGAGGTAGTGGGAGGCGAAATCGTTGGTGAAACCAAAGCCGATATTGTCCTCCAGAGCCTGCCTCAAAGCTATGAGTGGATTCGGTTGAACTACAACATAAGTAAGATGTTGTGGAGTTCATCCGAGCTCTTAGCAGAGTTGATGGCGGCTAAAAGTCTTCTTCAAGAGAAGAAGCGAGCTTTAGTCGCAGTCGAAGCTTTAGAATCTTCTTCTGAGCCTGAGGCTGGAAAGAAGAAGAGAAAGCTCGAGGGAGTAGCTAAAAAGGCACAAATTGTGCCTAAGCCAGATATTGCAAAGAAGAAGTCGAAAGACAAATGCTTCAAGTGCAATAAGACGGGACATTGGAAAGCGGATTGTCCAAAGCTTATAAGTACGATAAATTATGCCTTAATTACTGAGACATGTTTAGCGGCGATTCCCACAGATACTTGGTGTGTGGATTCAGGTGCCACTGACCATGTGTGTAATTCTTTGCAAGGGTTCCAAGTAACCCAGAAGCTTAGAGAAGGCGAATTGGATATCTACTTGGGCGACACTACAAGAGTGTCAGTAGAAGCAGTGGGAGTAGTTTAGGTTAAATTTCGAGAATTGTAACCTAGAGTTAGTAAACTGTCTTTATGTACCGAGTTTTAGAAAGAACCTGATTTCGGTTTCTAAACTCTTTAAGAACGGTTACAAGTTTATTTTTTCTGATGAGTCTGTTTTTATTAGAAGAAATGGGAAACTTGTTTGTTCTGGTTCATTGGTGGACAATTTATTTGTGGTTAATTCTAACTCCCCTGTTGCGCAAAACATAGAAATAGATAGCTCAGTATCTAACATTAATAAGAGGAAGAGACCTTCTGAAATGAATCAAACCTATCTTTGGCATCTAAGGCTAGGTCATATAAACCTTAGTAGGATTCAGAGGTTGGTCAATGATGGACCTTTGGGTTCATTAGATATTGACAGTTATGCAACCTGCGAATCCTGCTTGGAAGGTAAGATGACCAAGAGACCTTTTAAAGCAAAAGGCTATAGAGCTAAAGAAGTATTAGAGTTGATTCATTCTGACTTGTGTGGACCTATGACGGTCCAGGCACGAGGGGGATATGAGTATTTCGTGACATTCACGGATGATTACTCTAGGTACTGATACATTTACCTAATGTGCCACAAGTCCGAATGTTTTGGCAAGTTCAAAGAGTTTCGGGCAGATGTGGAGAAGCATCATGGTAAGAGTATCAAGACACTACGTTCAGATCGTGGTGGGGAGTACCTGTCCCATGAATTTCGAGATTACCTCACTGAGGTAGGAATTCAGTCTCAGTTGTCTGCACCTGGCACGCCACAGCAGAATGGTGTAGCAGAAAGGAGGAACCGAACTCTTATGGAAATGGTTAGGTCCATGATGAGCTATAGTGATTTGCCAAGTTCGTTCTGGGGATATGCCTTGGAAACGGCAATGTATATTCTTAATCTTGTACCATCTAAAACCGTGCCTTCAACCCCAATAGAGTTGTGGAACGGGCGGAAGCCCAGTCTAAGACATCTCAGAATTTGGGGCTGCCCAGCACATGTGCTTAAGGCAGATACAGCTAAGTTAGATGCAAGAACAGAATTAATGCTGTTTGTAGGATATCCTAGGGGAACGAAAGGTGGTCTATTCTATAGTCTTAAAGATCAGAAAGTGGTGGTAAGTACCAACGCTAGATTTTTAGAAGAGGACTATGTCTTAGACCACAAGCCCAAGAGTAAGATAGTACTAGAAGAGCTTAGACGACGAACTACTAATCCTGATGCACCAGCACAAGTAGATACACCACACACTGCACATGAGATCACAGATGATGCGCCTACACAGGCGGTGCCTCGTCGTAGTGGGAGGGTTGTAAGACAGCCAGACAGGTTCATTGGCATGGGAGAGGCTTCAGACCTGGTCCCAGGTGTGCCTGAACCTGACCCAGTTAACTATAATGAGGCGCTTCGAGATAAAGATGTAGAATCTTGGCGTAAGGCAATGATATCCGAGATGGGGTCAATGGACCACAATCAAGTCTGGGAGCTTGTGGACCTGCTTGATGGGTTTAAGCCCATTGGATGTAAGTGGGTCTAAAAACGTAAGAGAGGACCTGACGGAAAGGTGGAAACCTTTAAAGCTAGGCTGGTGGCGAAGGGGTATACTCAGAAAGAGGGAATCGACTATGAGGAAACCTTCTCCCCGGTAGCCATGCTTAAGTCGATCCGGATTCTCTTGGCCATAGCTGCTCATATGGATTATGAGATTTGGTAGATGGATGTCAAGACAGCTTTCCTGAACGGAAGTCTTGAGGAAACCATCTTTATGCAGCAACCAGAGGGATTCATTGAAAAAGGCCAAGAGCATAAGGTTTGCAGGCTTAAGAAGTCCATTTATGGACTTAAGCAGGCATCCAGATCTTGGAACATCCGGTTTGATGAGGTAATCCAGTCCTTTGGATTTACTCAGTGTCCGGATGAGCAATGTGTATATCGCAGACGTGATGGAAACTCAGTGGTGTTTCTTGTGCTTTACGTAGATGACATTCTATTGATTGGCAACAACAAGAAAGTGTTATCAGACGTAAAGGCATGGCTGTCCAAGCAATTTGATATGAAGGACTTAGGGGAAGCGGGACATATCCTTGGGATCAAGATTATTCAAGATCGTAGGAAACGTTCGCTAACGCTCTCCCAAGCTTCGTACATAGACACGATTCTGGCTCGTTTTAACATGCAGAACTCCAAGAAAGGTTTTCTACCTTTCAGGCACGGAGTGTTTCTATCTAAGTAGCAGTTTCCTAAGACTGTTGAGGAGATAGAGGCCATGAAGACAGTTCCATATGCTTCGGCAATAGGAAGTCTCATGTATGCAATGTTGTGTACAAGGCCTGATATCTGTTATGCCGTTGGCATGGTGAGCAGATATCAGAGTAACCCCGGGAAAGCTCATTGGGAGGCAGTAAAATGCATTCTCAAGTATTTACGCAGAACGAGGGACCTAGTTCTGGTCTACCAGGCGCCTGAGCTGGTACCCCGAGGTTACACAGATTCAGATTTCCAAGACGACAGGGACAAGAGCAAGTCTACCTCAGGGTATGTGTTTACTCTAGGAGGTGGAGCCATAGTTTGGCGGAGTGTCAAGCAGAAATGCGTGACGGACTCTACCATGGAGGCTGAGTACGTTGCCGCATCAGAGGCAGCGAAAGAAGCAGTATGGCTTAAGAACTTCCTAGTGGACTTAGATGTGATTCCTGGTTTGCAGTAGTCTATCACGGTTTATTGTGATAGCAACGGTGCAGTAGCAAACTCGAAGGAACCATGAGCCCACAAGGCGAGTAAACATATACAGCGCAAGTACCACCTGATACGAGACATCGTAAAGAGGGTAGACGTGGTCGTGGCTAAGATAGCATCAGAGGATAACCTTGCAGATCCATTCACGAAAACATTGACTTCTAAAGTCTTTTATGCTCACGTGAAGGGCATGGGGATCAGATGCTTAGGAGAGCCTTGACAGTTTTTCTAGATAGATAGCAGCAGATTGGGTAGGATTGTATGTAGTTGTATACTTAAAGCACAACTTAAGTATTAGTGGGAGATTGTTGGAGTAGAATACATAAGCTATGCTTGTATTGTACAGTTTCCCAGTTTAATATATCGATTTGTGTTTCAGTCATATCTTGTTGTGCATTAATCGTCCATTTATATTATGTAAGTAGATGATGAGGTGTCTGGTGCGACACAGTAGATCTTATCATTGGTTGAAAGACATAATATATAAATGAGGTTCGTAACCGAGACAGCTTTGGACAAACTGTCGGTTTAGGTTATTATGTGATTCAGATAATTAGTTTGTCTAAACTAATTGAATCATATAGATATGCCCGGGGCATATTGAACTTGACTCTTAGGAATGATTTGTCTTGTACTGATTTAATAGACAAATCGATCTTTGTATTCTATCTCTAAATCCCTAGACTCGAGCGGGCATGAGGATTAGACATAGTGTACTTTGATCTGCCAAAGGGTGAGGTCAATTGTGGCCAATAATCTCGGTAGGTTGGGTGCGCGTGTTTAGTTACTTGGTGTGCTGCTGCTTGTCGAAAGGAAACCATGTACCGGTGCGTCCGGGGTGATGGTGCTCCCGAGATGAGCTCGAAATGTTTATTATACTAAACCCGGCCGGTGGACTTATGTCCGGTATAGTAAAAAGGTCGAGTGGTACTAGTCTCGGAATTAAAGAAGTTGATGAATTAATTTATCAGTAAATTAATGAATTAACGAGCACTATATCTTTGATGTGGGGAGATTATGAATATAATTTAATTAAGTTGTTCCGGAAGCAATTCTGGTGTAGGGTGGTAGTGCCATAATTAATCCGTTAGTGGTACGATTAATTATGTACTGGGTTAATGACAAAGGTAGATTTAATTAATTGAGAAATTAATTAATCCTTGTGTCAGTTGGTTGTGAATCATCCCAGGAACTGGATTGGGATAAGTGAATCCCTGTGACAGTTGGGAGTGTTTCAGTCCAGGAACAGGATTGAAGGAAACAGAATCTGTATCAATCTAGAAACAGGATTGAAGGGAAACAGAAACCCAGTAGGAAAGACCAATCCTATTCCAACTTGGAGTCTCTCTTGTAACTCTATAAATAGACAAGGGATCAGCTATTCAAATTACACAATTAATCCACAGGATTTCTAGAGAGAGAAAATTCTAGAGAGAGAAAACGTTTCTCTCTCCAAGTCGAATTTTCAAGAAAGTGTGCAGCTGGTTTTTGGGTTTCTAGTGGCTAAAATTTTGGCCTTGGTCTATACCAGCTGCGCGTAGCTTTCTCTCTCTGCGGGCGGTGCGTTTATAGTACGTGCCAGGTGCTGCGGGGCTAGAGTTTTCTAGCAGGTGGATTGTGGTGAGTAGCTGATCAATTGGCTTCTAGTTCGTTGCCCACACAACGTGAAGTCATAGTCTTTGAGGCATACAAGAGATTCACCAGGTGCACGCTTCAAAGGTATTATTCTATAGTTCCGCTTTTATTAGAATTTTTGTTGCGTGGTAAATCGAGCAGGTACAAACCCAGATCCTACCAAAATCTTTCAGACATTGCAACTGTGTTAGGAGACATTGTGGAATGTGTTATGTGAAAAATTCAGTTTAAATTCACATGTCTGGATGTAGATGTTTTTGGACATTGCAGCAGTTGTTTTTTGGACGTACGGGGATGTTGCGACAGTGTTAGGAGACGTTGTGGCAGGTGTTATGTGAAAAATTCAGCTTAAATTCACATGCCTGGATGTAGATATTTTTGGACGTTGTATTTTTTGGACGTACGGAGATGTTGCGGCAGTGTTAGGAGACGTTGTAGACATGCCTGGATGTAGACGTTGCGACAGTTATTTTTTGGACTTTGCGGCAGTTGTTTTGAGACGTTGTGGACTCAGCGAGGAAAAAAAAAAGCGCGCGTCGGCGAAACTTACTATATTTAGTAAGTGTACAGCTGTTAAGCGAAAAATTACTATATATAGTAATATGTACATATACCACTGGTACATGTTATACATTCTGTTTCGAGTCATCTACGTGTAGGTTTTTTTTCTTTGTACAAAATTTTAAAATTTGTCTTTACCATCATTATTTTTTTACCCCACTCCGCCACTAATCCTAAGTAAAGAGTATCAATGAGTAGCTATCTCCTTCTTGTATTATCATCATATTTTTATTATATTATTATAAAATATTAATAATTTATATAATTCATAGCACGTAAATTTTATTTGATAGTATCTTTCATCAAAATAACTTTTAGTCATTGTTTGGCTCTAATAAATTTTAAATTCAAAATAAAAGTTTTATCAAACTAAATTTTAAAAATCCTTAATATACTAAAATAGAAGAAATACTTGATCAACTAACCTCTTTACCTGATTACGTGTATTTATAACAATTTTGTATCAATTTTTTTTTCCTTATACAGTAAGAATTTCTTCACAACTGAAACACTTTTTTTGAGATTGGGTAGTATAATTATAGCATGAATCTATTATTTACAATCATGCACGTTTACAAACTCTAAATTGTCATAAATACATATCCTTCTTTTTCAACTCTATATTTCTGAAAACCTTTTCCTTCCATCTTCAATATCTAATTTTTTTTTTCAACTTTGTTCTTCATATATGTTTTACTAACCTTTTCTTCTTCATTTGTTTCTCATCATTAATATTTTTCCTTACCTATTCCTCTTTTTTTTTTTTTTTTTTTTGCAGAAATCTTCATGACTTCAACAAGCAATCAAGAATTCTCTCTCATCCTTCATCTACCTCACTATTCTCACATATTAATTTCCATAAATTATTTTATTTTCTATGTTCCTTATGTTGAATATGATAATGATTCCTTCATTTGGTCATTCTCAAATACCAAAGGTATATTAATCTGTTATAGTGTTGATCACTCTGCATTAATTTTCTCTAGTGTCATTCATTATGATATGTATTGTTCTTGAAATCTAAAATTGTTCATTATTTTGTCGTTGAATGATATCAAAATTTAGGACACGGATCCCAAATCGTCAATGTGTATATATTTTCTTTAATTTTTTTGTTTTATATATTGATTATATTCATCGTGATTATAAAGACTCATTACTATTTTTTGTGTTTTTTTTTTACAGAAATCTTTAGGGCTTACACAAGGAATCAACAACTCTCTCACATCTTCATCTCCCTATCTCTTCTCACGAATTCCAATTGTGGTATTTTTACAACTATTCTTCCATTATCTCGTAAAATTTTTATTATAATTCAAATATTAATGCACATTTTTCACAAAAAAATTATCACAAAAATTTTCACAATATTAATACATGGTGGCGTACTCATTTGTCACAAAATTTTTTATCATAATTCAAATATTAATTGTGCAATAATGTATTTTCGTTAATAATTAATTTGCATTAATCGGATATAAACGGTTTTCCTTAATTACTACTTTGCACATACATTTTATGTGATAAAATTAATTACTTCATTATCTCTTAAAATTTTTATTAATCATAAAAATATTTTATATTTTGATTATATTTATCGTGATGATAACTACTAATTATAAGTTTTTTTTTTTCTTTTACATAAATCTTCATGGCTTCCACAAGAAATCAACAGCTCTATACTATCTTTCGTCTCCCTCACTCTTCTCACGAATTGCAATTGTGGTATTTCTCAAACTCTTCTTCTATTATTTCTTAAAATTTTTATTAATTGTAATAATATTTTATATCTTGATTATCTTTATCATGATGATAAAAACTGATTATCAGTTTTTTTTACAGAAATCTTCATGGCTTCCACAAGAAATCAACAACTCTCTCTCATCCTCCATCTCCTTCACTCGTCTCACGAATTGTAATTGTAGTCTTTCTTCAACTCTTCTTCTATTATCTTTTAAAATTTTTATTAATTGTAATAATTTTTTATATATTGATTAGTTTTATCATGATGGTAAAGATTAATTATAAATTTGTCTCCTTCTTTTTCTTTTTTTTTTTTTACAAAAATCTTCATGACTTCTACAAGAAATCAACAACTCTCTTTCATCCTTCATCTCCCTCACTCTTATCATGAATTGCAATTGGGTCTTTCTCCAACTCTTCTTCTATTATCTCTTAAAATTTTTATTAATTGTAATATATTTTATATCTTGATTATGTTTATCATGATGATAAAGATTATACATTAAATTTCACCGATTTCTTGAAAAAAAATAATATATTTTAAACAAAAATAATTATTATCTAATTTAATATATTGATCTATACATTTCATGGATTAAAAATAATTAATTTAATCAATCAATCAATTTTAATTCCTTAGGAGTTTTGTCACTAAATCATTAATTCTCATTTACACATATAATTTATGCACACAGGAGTAAAAAAAAAAAAAATCCATACATTAATAGATACATAACTAAATTAATTGTTATTAAAAATATTTTAATATATTTTAAATATTTTTAAATAACATAATTGAGTTAAACTTTAATTATGAAATAATAATAAATATAATTATTTTGTAATATGAATTTAACTTTTGAAGATATAAAAATTAATTTAATAATGAGATGAGATGATAAAACTTTGAAGAGATAAAACTAATTAGAATGACATTAAATAATATTAAAATTTAGATAAATATAATAAGAAAAAATAAATATTTGTGATAAATATGACTTTGAACACTTCTATTAATCTATCTATCTATTTATCTATTAATTGTGCAATCCATCTTATCAAATAAACCCACGATTTTTCATACATTTTTTGTATAACTTTTTTTTTTCTTTTTTTACTTTTACTTTTACAAAAAAAAAAAAATTAATATTACACAAATAAGAAATAATCATATTGTTATATCATATCATCAAATTTACTCAAATATTAAATTTGTAATGTAAATTATATTTCATAATTTGAAATATACCGTAAAAAATATCAATTATTCATTAAACTTTCAATAATTGACAAATTATGTACTAATATTAATGATTTTTAACTTATAATTTTAATAACATACTTAAATTTTTTTATTAATTTTAAAATTTTAATATATTAAATAATATTATTATGAAAACAGTTATACATAAATATATGAAATTAAATAAATTTTAATTCTTAAAATATTTTTATTAATATTTAGTTACAATTTTTTTATAGTCATTTTTCTATTGAAATGTGATCAAAATTATCTTAATTATATGAACAATTTATATTAATATTATAATTTACTAACAATTTGTATACAGATTATTTGTAAAACAACACGACCGATTTAAATTTCATATAAAATATTATACTCTAAAATAAATAATATTAATAAATAAATTATTATTATTGTGAAAATGATGTAGATAGTTTCTATAAGAACCCGCAAGGTGTTCCGTAGGTGTACGATATAATTTACCCTCTAACTTTACTAAACTTCAACACTCAAAGATTCACTTAGGTCACATCTTTTATAATCAATGCATCTTCAATTATTCGAGTTTGATAATGTTTGTGATCTACTAAGTAGTTATATGAACAAACAAACCAAATCGAATTATTTAAATTATAAATTATTTATTAAATTATATAAATTATTAAAAATATATATTATAATATTTTTTCAGTAATGAATGAATAGAACTTAGTTGATGGGGACGTAAGAGTAAAAGCACTTTCAAGGCTAACTGAAAATTGAAATTTTTCTCAAGATTTCAATTAAATGCTCCTTTAATAAGTACTGGTATTGTGTTTGTAAATTTAGAGTAGGCATATTATTAGGAAATTTTTATCCTACAACTAAGAGTAGCAAGAGAATTATACTCCTAGTAAAATTCATATACAAATCAGTATTAAATGTCTTGTTCCACACTCCAAAATTTAACTCCATCCTCACGCGCCTATTCATGTTTGCAAAACCCTTCACTCATTTGTCATTATTACTCCATTAATTGCAGTTGTTTTTTTTTGGAACTTGAAATCAGCAATCAAGCAATAAAACTTCAACTGTTTTTCCTTTTTGAAAATTGCCACATAATGATTATGATTGATGCTTCTTTCAAGATTATTCCAATCAATATTCAAAATTCTCATATCACATTTTTTTAAGATTCGTGTTCTTGCCTTCACTCTGCTGCACTTTCCGTTTGTTAAATTGGCGATGTAAAATCATAATAGTTTATGTAAAATCGCGACATTTGACATATTCTGCTCTCATTCACTATTTTTTTTTATTTCGATATGTATATCATCAATTTGAATGGAGATAATGGTTCAAGTGATTGCAACAATGTTCAAAACCGTCACTCTGTGCAAGCCATATGTGATGGTAAGTTACTTTTGACATTTTTGGTTTCTTTTGTGGACGAGGAGCATTAGGTTTATAATTCATTTATGATAATACTGTTTATAAGGCTTTTTTTTTCAGTTTCTGAACAAGGTGATGTTGTTTCAATGGAGTCTCTTTTACATAAAACTGTTGAGAGTAAGGAAAAAGCTTACGAAATGTATAATTCGAATGCTTGGAAACATGGATAAATATGTACAAGATAAACATTGTATAAGGATAAACAACATGGATAAACATTGTACAAGGATAAAAAAACAAAAAATCTCTATCATCAAGCCAAGTTAAATAAACAAAAAATCTGCACACGACCGTTCCCTTTCACTGTAATTCTTCCCATCAAATCAACTTCTTCTCTTCTCCATTTCCTTCTCTCTTTTCCCGATTTCCTCCATTGCTCGGCAACACCTTTGCATCTGTATGTTTCTTTCCCATGGATTTGCTTTCTTATGGCTACAAATGAATTAGAATATTCAATCACATTTTTCATCAGAATACAATATATTTTTGCTTCTTATTTTTTTCTCCTTCCCGTGAGCTTCTTCCACTTTAGTTGGCTGTTGTTTTTCAACCGACGATCGCGGAAACCCGATTTTGAAGAGCCGTCGTGGGAAGATATTGTGATTTTTGACGTGTTTTTCTTTATTTTTTGATGCCATGGGAAGCTTTTGGAAAGCCAGGGGTTTTTTTCATTTGGGGGGATGCAGATTTTTTTGTTTCTTTAGCTTGGTTTGATAATAAAAGATCAGGGGATATTCAATTTTTCAAAATTTGAATCAGAATTTGAAATCATTACCTAGGGAGTTGTTGTCTTGGAATAGGATTTTGCTGCATGCTTTTGGTGGGTTCCAAGGAGCGTGACTACACTCACTCAACTCCTTAATTTACTGATTTAATTTTTTATTTAATTTTGCTAGTAGTATCAATTTATTTGGTACTCCTAATTTTTCCATCAGAATCCATATTTTTCCATTTTCAGGAAGCATAAAACAATATCGAATCATATTTTCCATCAGAATTCAGTAGTTTCCATTAATTTACAGAAAATATTAAACAATATCCAATCACATTTTCCATCAGAATCAAATATTTTCCATCAAATTTTCAGTAAGCATAAATAATATATAATCACGTTTTCCATCAGAATCCAGTATTTTCCATCAAATTTTCAGAAAGTATAAAACAATATGGAATCACATTTTCCATCAGAATCCAGTATTTTCCATCAAATTTTGAAGAGCATAAAACAATATCCAATCACATTTTCCATCAGAATCCAATAATTTTTATCAAATTATCAGAAAGTATAAAATAATATCCAATCACATTTTCCATCAAAATCCATATTTTTCATCAAATTTTTAGTAAGAATAAAAGAATATAGAATCACATTTTCCATCAAAATTCAATATTTTCCATCAAATTTTCAGAAAGTATAAAATAATATCGAATCATGTTTTTCATCAGAAATCAGTATTTTTCATAAATTTTCAAAACTATAAAACAATATAGAATCATATTTTCCATAAGAATTCTACCCATGAAATTCAGCCCATGAAATTCATTCATTCTCTTCCCTGTTTCCTTTTCTCTCTCTCTATCTCTCTCCAATTTCCTCCACTGCTCGGCCGCACTTTTACCTCCGCTAGAGAATCCAGCAAGTTTTGAAAAATATAAAACAATATCACAAAAATAAGTTTCCATGAATGTTTTGTTCTTTTTCAAATAAAAAACCACCCCAAATCGATTCACATTTGTATGATTCAATATCACAAAAAAATAAAAAAAGGGATTTAAAAAACTACGAAACGATTGTTGAATACCATACCTTGTGACCTTTGTTTTTCTTCTCTTTCCTGTGATATATTTTTGCTTCTTATTTTCTTCTCCTTCCCGTGAGCGTCTTCCGCTTTAGTTGGCTGTTGTTTCTCAACCGCCGATTGTGGAAACCCAGTTTTGAAGAGCCGTTGTGGGAAGATTTTGTGACTTCTGACGTGTTTTTCTTCATTTTTTGATGCCATGGGAAGCTTTTGAAAAGCCAGGGGTTTTTTTTTCATTTGGGGGGATGCAGATTTTTTTGTTTTTTTAGCTTGGTTTAATAATAAAAGATCAGGGGATATTCAATTTTTCAAAATTTGAAATCAGAATTTAAAATCATTACCTAGGGAGTTGTTGTCTTGGAATAGGATTTTGCTGCATGCTTTTGGTGGGTTCCAAGGAGCGTGACTACACTCATTCAACTCCTTAATTTACTGATTTAATTTTTTATTTAATTTTTGCTAGTAGTATCAATTTATTTGGTGCTCCTAGTTGTTCTATATAAGTATTGCTCAATGGTGCTGATTTTTGGGTTTCCTTAAGTATGTTTTTTTTTTAATTGTAACTATACATATTTTGTTCTTTATATTTTTTATAGTTGTCATTGTCTGTTTTTAAATTTTAATTATCTATATTTTGTTCATTATCCTTTTGATAGTTGTCATTATCATGTTAGAATTTCTATTGCCCGGATCTTTTCTACAACTCCACAATATGGGGGTGAGATTTTTCATATATCATGGTGGGAGTTTTATTGATGATATGTGGAATATAATGGATTTTTATCAATATAATTATTTTCATTTTAACATATTTGAAAGTTTGAATGTGGGATAACATGAGGTGGGACATTATATCAAACATATTGAAATAATTGATATCTAAAACAATAGAGTTTGATTCAAAAAACAGTTTAAGTGGGATAATGTGAAGTACTAGGTGGGATATATTAGGTTGGGAGGTGGAACAAATTATCAAACATATTATCAATTGAGGATTTTGTTTTGATCCAAAATAAAGGTAAATAATTCATTGGGTTTGCTTTTGGTTTGGGTGGGATTTTCAATAGTAACAAGTGAAACTTTAGGTCAAAGATGAGAGGATAATAGTTAATGAAATTATCTAAATACAGTTTAAAAATAATCCATAACAAAAACATAAATTCCAAAATTGAAAGAGAATTCCGATGAACAAAGCATCAATAACGATCATAATACCATAGAGAAAAACATCATTAACAACCCACAAAGTTCATAATACGAATGATTCTTTAATTTTTGTAGAATAGCATAGAGGATTGGGATTGAAAGGTTGTCTTGGTTGGTTATTCTGAGATTGATTTTGCTGATTCTGATTCTGCTATTTAGGGGTAAATGTTGGTTGTCCAGAAGGGTAGGGAAAATGAATACTGGATTTTAGAATTGGTGATTGTTGTAATTTTGTTGAGGGCTTTGATGCTGCTTGAACATAGGTAAGAGGTGAAAAATCCTGAAGATATTGAAATCTGTTTGAGGTTACTGAGACTATTTGATTTTTCATGAAGTCTTTAACCATAAGGGTTTTATTTTTTATTGGCTGTGAACTCATCCTTGTGACCTGTAAAAAATTCTCTTGTTAAAAAATCAGGTAAAGAATTTGAATATTCTTTTATATGCTCAATTTCAAAGTCAAAAACAGATAAAATTGCTTGCCATCTTGCAAAAATCTGTTTGGAAACTAAATTCTTTACATCCTTTTGTAAAACATCTTTTGCACGTTTGCAATCTACTCTTAAAAGAAACTTTTTGTTATAAGGTCATCCTGAAATTTTGAAATGCATAAAACAATAGATAAAATTTCTTTTTTGACTGTAGATTAATTCTTTTGTGGTCCAAGCCACAATCATGAATGATACCTGACTAATTGATCTTGTGAAGATGATTCTATTTTTTGTTTTAAAATTCATCCATATCCTATGTCAGATGCATCTGTTTCTACTATCATATACATGGGGATGTCGAATGCAAATAAGTGGTAAAGTTTTTATTTTTTCTTTCAATTCTTTAACTACATTAGTATGTTCGTTTGACCATGCAGTTGGATTCTTCTGTAGTCTTTTGTACAAATGAGCACATTTTTCTCTTAATTTTGGGGAAAAAATCAGAAATATAATTCAAACATCCTAAAAACCTTTGCAATTAAGTTTTATCATTTAATTCGTCTGGAAACTTTTCTGCAAATTCTAAAGATCTCTGTATGGGAATGATAGTTCCTCTATAAATATTATTACCTAAAAATCTTATGTTTGTCTGAAATAAATTGATTTTTGATGTAGATACTACTAATCCATTTTTCTTTATGATATTTAAGAAAATATTTAAATGCTTAAAATGATGTTCTATTGATTCTGAAAAAATCAAAATATCATTAATATATACTATAGAAAAATTAGTATAAGGGTTTAATATATCATTCATAATTATCTGAGATTCTGAAGGGGCATTTTTTAATCCCAAGGGCATGACATTCCATTCATAATGACCAAAATGAACCATAAAAACTATTTTATACCTATCATCTGGAGCAATATGTATTTGCCAAAATCCTGATTTCATATCAAATTTTGAAAATATCTTTGCATTATAAATCCTCTTTAATTAATCACTTTTATTGGGAATAGTGTATCTAATTTATTGTAATACTTTACTAAGTGGTTTATAATTAATTACTAATCTTGAAATTCCTCATTCTTTTTCTGCTTGTTTCTGAACATAAAATGCTGCACAACTCCAAGTTGTCTTAGATGGAGCAATTAAACCTTTCTTGATTAATCCTTCTCTTTCTTGTTTACACACTTCTAATAATTCAGAATTCATTTGTATAGGTCTAACTTTAGTTGGTATATTCCTTTTATTAAAATCCTTTTCATATGGTAAATTTACTAAATGTTTCTTTCTATCCCAAAAAGAATTAGGAATGTCTGAACATACTTCTTGTTTTATCCTATCTTCTAATTCTTTTATTTTCTGTTGTAATCCTGAATTTTGTAACTGTTCTTCTATCTTAGCATAGCTTTTTTCTTCTTTTAGAAAATTAATTTTATTTGTTATTATATTAATACTATTAACATATTGGTAAATGGAATTAGTCTGTAACATTAAAAGTTCTTTATGCTTCATTGGAGACAAGAATCTAAAAAGTACTTTTGATCCCATTATGTTAGTACCTACACCTTGTTCATTAACCCAAAAAAAGTACATTTGTGTTAAGAAAGGAGTGCCTAATATGAAGTTGGCATGAGGATGCTTGTGTCTTTCTGTGCATCGGTGCCTGATTTCAAAATTCTTGGTCTGCTCCATTCATCGATCTACGGCAGCAAGAGTAAGCGATCATACCTTGAAGGCATCTATGTTTTTATTTTCTCCTCATCTTATAACCCGAATATTTAAATCTTTTACAACAACAAACTGATTCTTAAAACAAAATTTTCCGTTACATATAAAAGTCTTAGTTAATTTACCTTTAACCTTTAGAGGCATTCCATTTGTTGTAAGTAAAGATTCTTTTGTTGGTACATAATGCTTTGTAGGAATTAATTCATCTCTTATACAACTCTGATCTGCTCCACTGTCTATCATAACAGTTATTGTTACTTTATAAGATCCTACCAATATTGTAATATAAACTATCCATTTTTGAAAAGTCATTTTTTCTATAACAAAAATAAATTTAGAATCCTGAGGTTTTTTACCTGAAAGTGAAGTTTCTGCTAACTGAAATTCTGGAGGAGGTATATCCTTTATTATATTCTTTCCTTTGGAAGTATTTACCTTAATTATTGCTATTTATGTTTCTAATTCTAAATTCTTTGTTTCAATCCTTAAAACGTCATTTTTTAATTTTCTTACCTGATTTTTTAATTGATTTATTTCAGTCTGTAAATCTTTTGTACTTTTCTTTCTAAATGTATTATCAGATGAATAAGTATTTAATAACTTAGAGATGCTAAATGGTTCAAGTATTTTGACTGTATCCTGCTTTTCTGATAATATCAAATCCTTTAATTTGTTCAAATAAATAGGTTGCAATTCTAAAGGCAATTCTTGAATTAAATCGAATAAAAGGTGTTTTTTATCCTTATTACTAGAATTAGTTCTAATCATATTGATGGAATTATTACAACTACATTTTGCTTCTCCTGAACTTGTTCTAGAAATACTGTAAAAATCATCATTATAATCATCAGAATTATCATGTACTAAAGAAGTTTCATTAGCTAATCTTTCTTTTAAATCCAAATATAATTCGACAAATTTATCTAATATTTCATTAATTTTTTTCTTACTTTTACAAACATGAGCTGATTGACCTTTTTTCCCATAGGTAATATTTTCCTTATTATATATTTTTTTATACTTTTTACTTTTATAATATCTTTTGCTATCATCATACTTTTGAGATTTCTTCCTTTTATAAACTATCCTTTTCTGCTTAGCCGCTACTGAAGGGGTTTTAGTTCCTGTTATTCCAAAAGTTTCACAAAACGATCCTAATTCTCTTATTTCACTACCATATTTGGCTTGAAATTCTAAATCCTGACATACTGTTAAAACTTCTTGTTTCACAAAAGCAAATAATTGTCCATAAGTCATTGTATTAAAATCTATTATTTCTGTACCCATTGCTTTTTGTAAGTTTGTCAGTACTTTCTGAGAAAATAAACTAGGCAATCCTGTAACAAATTTTTCTTTCCATATTGAAGAATTACTATATGGCCTTTTTAATACATGAGTTAAAAACATATCACTATACCATCTAAAATCAGATAAACTAGGACATCTTAAATTTTTTAGAAAAATCTTTGAAGAAGTTAAAGTTTCATTGGGATTTCCTACAAAATGCATAGCTATGGTATAAATTAAAAAATCACAATAATCATTCGTATTAGTAATATTCCCTTTTGCATCCTCTTCTGATCTCATATGATCCATTATAGCCATTTTATCTTGAAAACTTAAAGAATTATCCCATCAATATTTTAATTGACCTGTAAATCCTGTAATAATTAAAAGACATGCATCCATTTCTGACATATTTTTTAATCTATATGTTGTTTTTGTCATTCCTATTTCTTGTAATATATTCAAATTTTCATATTCACTTCTACCATCTATATTCCAATTTGTTAAAAAATTATCATCATAACTATTAGATCTAAATTTTGCTCTTTTTTCATATTGAATATGTGGTGGAGTTGGTCTAGGATAATAAGTTTTTGTTTCTACCATTTTCCAATTATTCGTATTTGTATATCTAGGTCTTCTTCTAATTCTATTAATATCATTGGGTTGTTCTTATAATAAATCCTCTTCAATTTCATTTATTTGTTGTATTATTTCATTGTCAGAATGAGAACTACTAGAATAATCTTCAGAATCTATTTTTTTATCTATCATATTTATTTTTGAAAGGCCAGGGGCAATGTTAGAATTAAGTTTTTCTTATGTCTGAGATATTTTTTCTATTAAAGGTGTTTGTGAAGAAGTAGAAGGTAATCTTATATTATCTCTTTCTGTTATTAATATGTTAGGTTGAAAATGAGAAAATGAGTGATTATCAGGAAACTTTTGACTATTCCTAGGTAAAGATTTAATGTCTATTGATAAATAATCTAATTGTTTAGTTATATGATGTAATACTATATTTAAATAATTATGCTACACATGTACTTTTCTTATATCTTCCATTTCTACAGATTCATCATTATCTTTGCCAGTTTTAAAGGGAGATCCAATTAATTCACCATGAACTGTATCAATTTTTAATGTGTATAAAGGCGGATAAGTCTGAGTTACTATTGTTCCATCTCCTAATTTCTATTTTTTAGACAAATTTGTCTGTACATTAATGTGAGATTCTGAATATACATATTCTATTCCTAAATTAGTAGAATAATATTCTAACCAAGTATAAAAATTAAATGGAGTATTATGCCTTTTTACATATGCTAACCATTCTTTTTGCAATTTATCGTGATAATGAGATTCTAACTGTTGATACCAATTTCTTTGTTCTAAACATTCTTCATCTTCTAAATCTTCTATTAACTTATCAAAATTTATTTCTACTACTCTAGTTATTACATTAATATCTCCTTGCATTTGAGAGGCTGTTTGTGACAAAGGTGGAGAGTGATAAGAATTAATTTCTGGAATTGGATTTTTGTGATAAACTTGAGTTTTAGTAAAATTTCTTGTAAAGGCTTCTGCACTTGATCTTCTATTAGCTTGTAAAGGAATTTCATATGAACTAGAAGCATTTTCTCTAAAGGAATTAAATCTAACTAAAACTGTACCATCCTCTTCTTCTATAATTTGTGATACTACTCTACGTTCAATATTTCTACATGATTGAGGGTTTTCTACTTGAAATTCATCTGGTATTGTTATTTCATTCCATTTTAATCTTTTAGGGGTAAAAGTCTTTCAATATTCATCATCTATTTGTAGTAAAACTGTCTCTTCTTTAACTGATGGAAATAATTTAAATCTAGGATTCAATTGACTACTCATTAATTTATAATAAATTCTATACATTACTACAAACTGCTCTGTTAGTTTTTCAAATTCATCTCTTAGTAAGTGAATATCTAAAACAAGAGAATTCAATATTAATGGATCTGTTAATGATACTAAAAAGTTAGGAGAACAATTAAAAAATATTGGACCATTACAAATATTAGTTTGAATTAATGCTAACAATGAAGTGTTATACTTTTTTAATCTCTTGTCTCTTAATGCTACATAAACGGGAGTGTCCACACCAATATGTACTAAAGGCTTTAATGATATTTGTATTAATCCAAAATGAACAAATCTATATCTTTTTTCCAAATAGTTCTGTATGGAAATATTAGATAATAATGACGACGTATGAAATTTTTCTTGAATAGTCATTGTTTCTTCATGTGTCTTAATACTAAATGCAGTTTTAAAATCCAAATATCATATTTTATAAATTGTTTCTATATTTTCTTTTGGAATAGACCAATCATTAAAATTACTATGTATAATTTCTTCCTTACTTTGAACAATCCTTTTAGAATTATTATTATTATTATTATTATTATTATTATTATCATGCAGGATTTTTCTTAGTATATTAGCCATAATGATGCACTAAAGTAGAAACATGATCAATGTAAAATAGTGGGAATAGTAGGAGACTTTACCAGGAACACCAGACAGTATGCGGCTTACCAACAGACTTACGAGCTTACGACCACTTTACCAAGCACTGATTTAACACTGATTACATTACTATTATAATGCACTTCAAATGGCTCTGATACCAAAATAAACCCAGGATTAATAAAATAAGAATAAATCTAAAAGAAATGGAGTAGGAGACTTGCTAAATAAATATGACGAAATTCTAATTCAAAAAAAAAAATCCCAAGAGCTGCATGCTAATTTTGAAGTAGTTGGAGATAAAAGAAAATTGCTCTTTGTATAAGAACGTGAACAATGAGAGATAACCCTTAAAATTTTTTATTAATATGAAAAGTTTGATACAAAGTAGGAGAGAATACAAGAGTTTTTGAGAACAAAGTAGAAGTAGTGAAAGAGTTTTGCCGAACACTACTCTATACATTCTAATTTATAGGACAAAATTCTATTATTGCAAGACCATTTGAATACTATTATTCAAGAAAAACATTATTGGATTTCATCAGAATTGAAAAAGGATCTGCGATATTATCAATTCATTCTTGTCCATTCAGGATCAATAGACATTCATCATATTATGGATTTACCAACCAACACAATTGTTCTCTACTCCAAAGCCATCATCAGGAAAATTTTAAACAGAAGAGACTGGATAGAATTAACATCTTCATCAGAAGGCACAATAAGATTTGGTATTCCTTATGATCCACCAAGATATTTTTATGAGGATTACAAGGAGTCATGGTTTAGAGTATTCCTTTTCAGGCCCTTCAACCATTCATGGTTTTACACTATTCATAGACTCTTAGAATAGATTTTAACAATATTCCTATGTGGTTTTATGAATGGTGGCAATATTTTGGAGCCATAGAAGATATCTACCCTCTGTATACCAAGATGCATGACAGCTATTTAACAGGAAAATTGAAGCAGATATCCCAGAATTTGGAAGAATGATTCAATTTCATTTCATAATGAAAATTCCATGGATTCTCTATTGGAATTTCAAATTTCATCAACATTTTCCGAAGCCTATGCCACTTTCACTTGTTCGTGAATTCAAGATCAAATGGTGGATTGCTCTTAACGTAAATCAGGATTTAGTTCAAGTTTATTTTGAAGAACAAAAGTTAATTCAGAAAAGTTCAGTTCAACTTGGAAAAAACCTAGTTCAACAGCTACCTCCAATAAATCCAAGGACTCCGGTAAAAAAGGAATCTACGGATAATGGGAAAGTACCGGTTAATCAACCTACTACATCCCTATATATTAAACAAAAGCCCAATCAAGATAATGAGTTTCTTGAATACCAAGAATTCTTAGAATTTAAGAAGTTCAAAGAAAAATCCAGCAGTTTTAAAGGTACTTCCAGCTAAGGGTCCTCTTCAGACCCTATGGAGTCAAATTTAGAACTAGAACATTTTGAGTTCTAAAAAAAAAAAAGAAGTTTTTTAACTCATTTTTTCTCTTTCAACTGCAGGAGCATTGCTAGAATGAGTTCAACGAAAAACTCAAAAGAAAGGGCATTCTAATGCCTAACAAAAAGAAGAATTGTACCAGTTAACTGCTTGACAGATCGATTTGTTAGTTTTGAATACAGAAAAGCTATGACTTGTATACAAAACTAATATCCACAGTTGACATATCATTTTGTTTTAGTATTAAATTGTTCCATTATATCATAGAACTAGATAACAGGGAGTGTGAAAGACACAGTAGATACCGTTATTGGTTAAAGTATTGATATATAAAAAAGTATGCTCGTAACTGAGATAGTCTGAACATACTATCGGTATACGTTATCGTGTGGTTTGGAAATTAGTTTATCTAGACTAATTAAAATCACACGGATATGTCGGGGCATATTGAGCACGACCAGTTTGGATAGAATTGACTTGTACTGATCGGCATAGTCAATTCGGTCCTAGTATTCAGTCTCTCAATCCCGAGATTGGGACGGTCTGAGAGTTAGATATCGTATGCTTTGATGTGCCAAAGAGTGCGGTCAATTGAGACCTATACCTCGGTAGGTTGGGTATGCGGTGTTTAGCTTCTTATGTGCCATTGCTAGTCGGAGGAATCCACGTACCGGTTCACCGGGTTGATGGTGCTCCCGAGATGAGCTCGTAAGGTTTATTGTACTAAAACTAGCCAGTGGACTTTACATCCGGTATAATAAGAAGGTCGAGTGGTACTAATCTCAGATACCAAGAAGTCGGTGAATTAGTTTATCAGTAAATTGATAAACCGATGAGCAGTGAATCTTTGATGTGGGGAGATATAAGAAAATAAAGTGGCGCGATGTAACGTTTTTGAGCGGTAGTTCCATAATTGGCCTGTTAGTGGTACGATTAATTATGCATTTGACTAATCGATAGAATGAATTAATTAATCCTAAAGGTTTAATAAATATTTAATTGACAAAGTGGATTAAGAAAATTAATTCTATATGAATTAATTAATCCTAAGGGTTAAATTAAATTAAATTAACGAAGTGAGTTAAAGAATTAATTCGAAATGATCGATTGGAGTTGACTAGTCTAGGAAAGACTAAGGGGTCAACGAAAGTCAAACTAAAAGGCCCAACTCGAAGGTCCACTAGGTCTCCCTTGAAGCTCCTTATAAATACTTAAAGTCTTGCAATTAGAAGACATAAGAAAACTTAGGAGGCAACATTTGCCTAGAGAGAAGGAGTAGGCTAGAGAGAGAATTTCATCTTCTTCGTGGAGATCTCTTTCGAAGTTGACTAATGATCCTTCTTCCTCGAAGGAAAAGCTCAGCCCAAAAAGAAATATTTTTTTAAGCTAGCTGCTGTCCGGATTTTTTTTTTTTTTCAAGCGGCTGCTTACCCATTTTAATTATTGGCTGTCCACCTAATTTATGAGCAGCCTAGTCCACAGTTTTTAAGCTTTGCTGCCCAGCTCGGATTTCATTTCGGTGGTCTTTGCGGCAATCCTTTTGCGAGGCTGTTTTGGTTTTATTTTGGGCAGCTGCTGTCCAGTTTTTGGGCAGCAGTTTTTTGAGCTTCTTCAAGGCTAAGTTTTTGTGGGTTTCTTGATTATTGCTAGATCTACCCCGTAGATAGTTGCCCACCCAACTTCGGGGTGTGTTGGAGTCATTCGAGGGATTTTTTAGTGGTTTTCGCAACCAAAGTTTCTACCTTTTTGTTAAAGATTATTTCTTTTCGATTTTGGGTGATTCCAAATTAAAAGAAAAGATCTTTTCTTGTGGGTTTCGCATTTCTAAGGATTTGGTATTCTTATTTGCGAGGGACTTCGCTACAAAGGTGTAACCTCTAAACTTTCCGTTTTTAATTAAAGGTTGAATTTTTGTGTCCTGGTTAATAAATTAAATAAGTATAAGCCTAGATCCGTTCAGGAGAAAATGAATTTGAGCTTGAGCTTTTTCGAATGTTTCCAATTCTGGAATGCATTGCACGAAAGTGAGATTTTCGATTTAGCCCGGGTTTGTTCTGTTTTCCTTCACGATTGGGAAGAGAATTGTTCAAGATGGTAGATTGCAAAATCAAATTTATTACGATAGATTGTTGAAGGAAGAAGACACACTTTTTAATAGAACCAGTATTAAATCTTTGAAGATTAATGAGGATGGACAACTGTCCAAAGTTCGGCTATGTATTTACCCCCATAATCCGCTGATTTCACCTAAATTATCAGACCACTCTTCGGTAGATGAGGATAATGATATTTAGGAGACTTAGCCTCCGTTTGATAAAAGTTAATCTGAGGTCTGAAATCTGAAGTCTGAATCCATTAAGTTAGCTCTGTTTGATAAAATTAGAAAATATGTTTGAATTTGAAGTCTGAAATTTGAAGTCTGAATTTGAAGTCTGAATTATGAAGTCTGAATTATAAAATAAGTTTATAAAATTAAATATATTTAAATTTTAAATTAAATCACCTTATTTTTTAAAAAAAAGTGTTAGAAACATATTTTTTAATATATAACATAATTTTTAAGATGTGTAATTTTTTACATAATAATGTGAAATTCTACTAATAAAAATATTTTAAAAACTTTGAATAATAAATTAGAATGTTATTATTATTTTAAAACTAAAATATTAATTAAATAAATATCACATATTAATTAAAATTATAAAAAAATAAAAATCCATGTCATAAATATATTTTTTATTTATTTAAATGATAAAATATTTTTTTAAAAAAATATTTAATAAAATAAAAATTATTTAAAGAAAAAACTAAAAAGATTAATAAATATTGAAAATAAGAAAAACTTTACAAGCAATTCAGTTCAACAATAAGTAATTCACCAATCACTTATTTTTAGGCTAACAATTGTACTTGCAATTCAGACCCACTTAATCTCTTAAAACTTTGAATTATAGTTATCAAACGTACTTAATTATTAAGTACTTAATTAAAAAAGTTCTTAATTTATTAAGTCAGAAACAAGTTGAGTTATCAAACGCCCTTAATCAATTAAGTACTTAATCTATTTAGAATAAGTATTGAATTAGTTTATCAAAGAGACATTTACTAAATAAATATGACGAAGTTCTAATTCGAAAGAAATCCAATAGCTGCAAGCTAATTGTTGAAGTAGTTAGAGGTAGAAGAAAATTGCTCTTTGTATGAGAAAGTGAACACCGAGAGATAATCCTGAAAATTCTTTATCAATATGAAAAGTTTGATACAAAGTGGGAGAGAATACAAGAGTTTTTGAGAACAAAATAGAAGTAGCGAAAGAGTTATGCGGAACACTACTCTCTACATTCTAATTTATATGACAAAATTATATTATTGTAAGACTATTTGAATACTAAGCTATATTTGACTACTTAATAGGTGGATCATATCCATTAATGCTTGTAACTATTCTACCAAGAGTTTAAATTTGTTGAATTCTTTGAATCCTTATCTGCAAACAGAATTCTTTGCATATTCTGAATCATTCACGTGAAGGAAACTATTTTTCCTCATTTTATAACGCTGAATACTATTTGATGGAGCTGAATTCTTCTCAGTTCATTTGAACCGAATATATTCCATGTTAAAAATCTAAATCATAAAATTAGATTTTTTTTTTTTTTGATGGTACAAAGGTAGTATAATTTGAAGTTTAGAGGGTATTTTGCTATTCAACTAAAGCTGGAGGCAATATTTTGCAATTAGCTGTAAAAATTATGAGCATGTGAGGAAGCTGCCGTTCTAAGTCTAATAGTCTATCCTCACCTAAACAACGGACGAAACAAAGGCATCTGACTCAGAGCTCTCGTCCTTCCGGCGGACTCATCATCTAAGAATTTGAAGCCGGAGTTTCGTGCATCGCTGCCGCCGATGTTATAGTGCTGCTTCAACTACTAAAGCATCAGATTCTGCGGGATATATGGTTGGGCAGTCAAGTGAATGGTCAGGCTCTGTTGGGAAGTCTCTTGGGCACTAATTTTGATCTGATCAAGAATTCTTCTCCTTGGTATTTCTATGCCCATATAGCAGGTAATTTTTCCCGATTCTATGTTTAATTTTAGCGCTTGAGAATGGTGATGTCCATGGGAGATGTAATGTCTCTTTAAGTATCCCGTGGGGGTCCTTTTCAGCTTTAGAGGGCGGAAGCGAACTAGCTAGGTAGACCACGTTTGATATTCGTATTATCGTGTTCAATATTCTCTGAATCTTAGTCTAAAATTTGGTTATTTGTAGTGTTTACTTGACGGACTCGTCAATTTCTTCCTAAATTGTTAGTAGAGTTAATTATGAGTGTAAGCATATCACTCTTATCCATCCAGTCTTAAGTTGGACTTGCGGCATTAGAATGTTAACTTAAGCTAGGAGATGTTGTTTGTGTGATGAAATCGAATAGTTGCTCTTATTTGTGTGAAACTCTTGTGTCAGTTTATCTTCAGTAGTTTGAATTATTTGTTTCTTCTTGATAGGTGGAGGGCCCTAATAGAAAGATAACAGTCAGTTAATTTTTGCTTTGTTTTAGTTAACTAATGAAGATAGAGTACATATATGTACATAAGATCTGATTTTTGGTGTGTAGATTAATTATGAATTTTATATGATGGTCTGAATGGAATCCGTCATTGATACGCACTCTTCAGTGAAGGCAGAGGATAATCATTGGTTAAACCTGGTTGCTTTTTTGACATGTTCAATGATACTTGCTGAGGATACTCAAAATTAGTGTTCCAATTTGATGTGCTATACTATATTGTAACAGATGAATGGGAAATTTTTTGAAACATTAGTAAAAATGGGATATTTGTTGGTGCACTTTCTCATGGATTTCCTCTTCAAAACTCCCGATTTGATGGATTTTTGATTCTCTGCTTTTGGAAGATTCTTTTGTGCAAAATGTTTATAACCTTTATAATAATGGTAGGTTTCCTGAAAATTACTTGTTGCCATATTTGGTTACAGTGCATGTAGGTAATTCTGGTTTAACTCGAAAAAGATGATTCTTTTTGAAGGTTCAGCAGTGCAGGTTGTTAAAATGCACTATTTTACCATAGTTGTATTGTAGAATTTGGAACAGCTCTAAATTCAGCAGACTGAGCACAATAAATAACCAAAATGTGTTTGGAAAACTAACCTGTAGCATATTTTTTTTGTTACCTATGCCCATTTGCACTAATCGTTTTCCTAGTTTATCCTCATGAGGCTACTTGTAATGTTTAATGTTAGAAACACTATCTTATTTAATTTTGCATGTATTCCTTTAGGGTTTTAACTCTTTCACATTTAGCAAGCTTTCCCAGCTTCTTAACCATCCACAAAGGAAACAAGTTAAATTAAAACCATATGGTCTCTAGCATCTTTTTTCATTATCTATGCCCATTTGTGCTAAGTGTTTTCCTAATTCGCCCTACATAAGTGGCTATAACATTTAATTTTAAAGAAATCATCTTATTTTCTTTTCCATGTGACTTTTTTTGGTTTTACTCTTTTACATTAATAATGTTAGCAAGCTTTCCTAGCTTCTGGACCATCCACCAAGGAACAAGTGTACAACCATAGAGATTTAGTTCTTAAGCCCAAAAGATATCACATGCATAAAATACATTGATCAGGCAGTAGTAAATCTCACCACATACAGGTCAGGCAGTTGAAGGAGCATGATTAACACAATGACGTTTTCACTGTAAACAATTAAAAAAGTACCACCACTCCTTCAAATAAAGTAGCAATACCTCAATTTCTAATCTCCGATTTGGTCACTTTTGCTTCATCCAACTCTTCCTGTTTGGATGTTTTTCTCCTTTTTGTGTAGTAATGGAGATGACGATTGCGAGTATTATTTTCTAAATTTCTTTTTATTTTTTGTCGTTTCTGTTTATAATATTATAATTCTCACCGATAGATGCATTTTATTCTCCACCCATCTTTGTAGAATATGCGAAGACCTTCTTAAAGCTCACTTCACCTTTGTTGTTGGGCCTTTCTTCTAAGATTGTAGATTTTCATTCCTTACAGCCGTTCCCACCTTCTTGTGTATGGGTTGATTGACTGTTTGGGATGGTATTTTCTGTTTTATGGTAGCTTGCCATCGACAAATTAATTAAGTATATACTCTCCTAATCCATTTAGTCTTCTGTTACTTACACCCAAACAGGTGTCCAGCCAATTGCCTGAAATAACAGCATCAGTATCCAAAATCAGCTGTAAATCAAATGGAGTTCCAAACCAGCAACTCTCTCAAACTCCTCTCATCAAGTTCTCAAATTTCTGATTTCAATTCTCTCTTCAACCACCTTAATACCACACTGGTATCAACCACTGCATTACCCCTGCACCACCTCATGAGCACCCAATATAAAATTATAAAAAGCGCCAATGCTAAAATTTCCAGTGGAAAGTTTCTCAAATTTTCATCTACTACAGTTTCCATTGAACCTCAAAACAAAAACCTAGAAAATTCCACATCTTCGATTTGGCTGAAACCTGCTGTAAGAGGTTCTCCTAAGGTCTATGCCCTGTTCAAGAATCTCTCAGTTCTGGAAAAAGCCCTTATTGGTGCTGGTGCTGGTGGCATTGCTGGTGCATTTACTTATGTGTGCCTTCACCCACTTGATACCATCAAAACTAAACTTCAAACAAAGGGGGCAGCAGAAATGTACAGTGGCACCTTTGATGCCATTGTTAAGACTTTCCAGAACAAAGGTATTCTGGGGTTTTACAGAGGCGTCTCTGCAGTAATTGTGGGATCTACTGCTTCCTCTGCTGTGTATTTTGGTACCTGTGAATTCGGAAAGTCAATTTTGTCAAAAATTCCCCAATATCCTGCTGTGTTAATTCCACCCACTGCTGGTGCAATGGGGAATATAGTGTCTTCTGCCATAATGGTTCCGAAAGAATTGATTACTCAGAGGATGCAGGCTGGTGCAAAGGGGAGATCTTGGGAGGTTCTAGTGAGGATTTTGGAAAAAGATGGGATCTTGGGGCTGTATGCTGGTTACAGTGCTACACTGCTCAGGAATTTACCAGCTGGGGTGTTAAGTTATTCCTCATTTGAATATCTAAAAGCTGCAGTACTAAGGAAGACCGATCAGGTTCATTTGGAGCCATATCAAAGTGTTTGTTGTGGGGCATTGGCTGGGGCAATATCAGCTTCTTTGACTACTCCTTTAGAT
Source organism: Knoxia roxburghii (assembly GCA_030378225.1). Taxonomy (NCBI): domain Eukaryota; kingdom Viridiplantae; phylum Streptophyta; class Magnoliopsida; order Gentianales; family Rubiaceae; genus Knoxia; species Knoxia roxburghii. The sequence goes on along the minus strand of CM059422.1, from coordinate 12,762,139 downwards.
GTGGTTAAGACTAGATTGATGACTCAGGTTCATGGGGAGGCTGTGAATAAGGTTGCAGCTGCTATGTACAGTGGTGTTTCGGCTACTGTGAAGCAAATTTTGAAGGAAGAAGGGTGGGTAGGATTTACAAGAGGAATGGGTCCTAGAGTCGTCCATAGTGCCTGTTTTTCTGCTATAGGCTACTTTGCCTTTGAGACGGCTCGGCTAACAATTTTGCATCAGTATCTTAAGCAAAAGGAGCTTCAAACTGTTGCTCTTGATACTTTACCAACAATTGCTGAGCGTGGATAAAAGTGGATTCAGGGGCCATGCGTTTATAGTTGGTCAGTTACCTCTCCTTCCTTGCCAATTGCATTAACTGTGGGTCATTTATTATTATTATTTTTGGCTTCTTATGCATGATTTATTGGGGTGAAAATGTTAACTTTTCAGTATATATTTTGATATTGCTTATATTTTAGTTAATTTTGAACTTCACAATCTGCCTTTAAACTCAACTTAAACAGGAAATGAGCTTTATTCATAGTCATCTGGCCTCATAAGTGGAATATGTGATGATCATTTTTTCCTAAGAAATGAAAGAAAAATTGACCCTGGATCCGCACTGTGCATTTATAATCCTGTTCTTTATACATTAGAATTGTCAGCGTACTTAGTTTGATATTTTTCTTTCATGGATATTGTGATTTTCATTGATAGTACCAAGATGGTAAAGTTCACGCATTTGGGGCAATCACCTCCATTCTTGGTTTCCATCCTTTCGGATGTGTGTCAAGCTTAGACTCTCTGGTTGTGTTTTCCAAAACCTCTATAGGGCCTTCTAGTTTTATAAATATAGTCCCTCGAATGGGTCCTGCAAATGTTGGTTTGGATCTTTCTTGAGGTTGTTTCTACAGTTTGACAAAATTTAACTTAAAAGATTTGTTCGACAAACTTTGTACTTGGAGAAAATTGACACTTTTCTGAAGAGTAATGTTGAATTTGACTAATTGCTCGGTGGGCATATTATGACTCTGGATTCTTTATCATACTGAGTTTAATGATGGACGATGAAGCTTGCACATGTATAATAAATCTAGTAACGAACATTGTAGGTTTTAGAAAAGCAATTAGTCACTTTCTCGATGTAATTAAACAAAATTCTCCATTTGCTTACAAGTGTCTACTTTTGTTCTTGTGTATATTATGGGCTTAAATATTATTACAAAGGATGAAATGTGCGCATTTTACAGACTAGGTTTAAGTTTCAGAAACTAGTGAAAATTTGACATCATTTCTGAAACTGATGTAACGAAATAGATATTATTAGTCAGAGAGGGGTTTGGTGGGGTCGGGAGGGTGGAGGGATACGAGAGTTCACTCACCACTTGGCCAAAAAAAAAAAAACAGATGTTAATAGTCGAATCACTGCCTTAAACAACCTTTTATACTTGAAGAGATGTAATAACATTTATAACATTTACAACTTATGATGACTGACTTCAAATTTGAGTTTTTTATGCAAGGTTGTCCTAGGTATGATGCTCTAAACAATTTTAGCTCTTGCATATTGAATACCCCGCATTATGGAAAATATAGGATTTTAAACTACTTAAAGAAAAGCGGAGAAGGATTACTGGAAGAAGCGAATAAAATTGGGTTTAGTACGATTTGGAGTTCAAGATAAAGTTCAGTTCCCAAAGAGTAGGATAGTCTGCCTCTTGGTTTTGGTACGTCATGTTACAAATATAAAGTCCAGCCTATGAAGGGCTAGTCATCTAGAATGTGAATTATTCTTATAAGGTGACCCCCTCTTCCTGTTTGACAATATTTACATGTGTGACCATCTCAATGAATGTTGAATTGATTTTATTTCCTACCAAACTTCTTCCTGTCTTGATGACAGATAACAGTTTAGCTTAATATAAATGCCCGAAAGGCACGCATTGTTTTTTTCTTTCCGTTGGGGGGGGGGTTGCTTACGACTCTTCCTGTCAATTTTTTTTTTCTGTAACCATTATAACTATATTTGTTTTTGAATTGTACATTTACAATCTACTTGTTCTTAGCAATTGGAATTTATTCACATGTGAAGACAAGTGGCAGATAACGCACGTGGGTGACATCGTGGAAATGAAGAAATTGGGATTGAGTGACGTTTTGTCACTATCTTGCCCGGCAAAACTGAAGATAAATTTTTCCTGACCAGCAAACTGTCCTTGCTTGGATGTTCCTGGACAGTTTCCAAATCAACTTTGACGTGTAAATTGGGTGCTAAACTCCTGGATGTGGTTGCTTCCAACGTCTCTGTCTGCTGTTCCATCATGAAATTTTGACAGTTTTTAGACTGATGCTGTGGTCTTCTTTTTTGATAATTTGGAAAACCTTTCTGGTATTCTTAATATGAGCCTTCGTTGCTGCTATTAAAAGTAGCTTGTGCAACCTAAATAATGCTGATATTTTAAGCAGCACATAGATAAAATTTCACATCTTGTTAATTTATACACCACTAACAGGGGAGTTTATTGTTTACCGGTTCAATAGTTTAAGCATGCTGCTTTAACTGCCATTTTGTTTAGTCCTAACATGGAATAAGCAATTATTTGCATTTGTAACTATTAGAATGCTATAAAGTATAAACACATCTAGTGCAATTTACTGTTTCACATATATCTTGTACTTTAGTTGCATTTCGAGGATGGTACTATAGTTTGAACTAGGTTTATTGCACATAATGGGTTTTAACATATTGATATTGGGACGAGGACTCATTGGTTTTAATATAAAACCCATTTCCCCCATTTCAAACTCCTGGATCAGATTTACCTCCTGCTTCTCCAAAACTTGTGGCAAAATCAGGTGGGTTACTGCAGGGATCTGGAAGAATTCAGATCTGGTGTAAGTAAAGGAAGAAGCCATTGTAGACTAGCCAAGTCAAGCTTGAATCTGGTACTTTTGAGCCAAATTCCCTTTGAGTTGACTCTGTTTGACATATGTATCTTGGGAAAGTGTGTTAAGTTTCATGGTAAACCCACTTGATGTTGAATTATATGAAACTAGTAAAAACAGAATCAGTGATAAATACTCAGTGATGACCAGAAATCATTGTGCTGCATTTATGTCTTTTTTTCAGATTTAGAATTTTAATTTATCTGGTCTTAATTTTCATAATTTACTGCCAGATTTTCTCGGCCCTTTTTCTCCTTTTTAATCTGGTTTGGTAACTTTTGTCCTGTCTGTTGATCTAAAGATCATACTGGATATTGAATGATATACCGGATTGGATGGTCAAGTGCACAGGTGGCTACTATGCTCTCTCCGTTGGAATATTTGGAACCTCATGAGGTATGACATGAAGCTGCTATTTCTCTATACTTTTTGGTGTTTAGATATTTAAGATTTGTGATTGAGAAACATGGTAAAATGGTTTGTTAGTCATAGTGTGTGTCTCATAGGCTGTAGCTTAGATATTGTATTTGTTTGACTATATGGATTTGAGAAGGAAAATGGTTGACTCTATCATAGTTTACATTCTGTGAGGCTGTAACTTGAAAAACTTGAGGTTTAGAAATTGTTGTATAGTTGTGTAATGGAAAACCAAGAAGGTAATCTCGTTAACAAATCATTTATTATTAAATGCACAACCAAATGGTCTGCGAACACAGTAAATAAATATTCTGCAACAGCCTTTCCAGTATCTTCATTGTCCATCTCCACATAAACAAAGATAACTAAATCCCACGGTAAAAAATCATTAGTATCAGTAAACAAGTATTTTGTCCCCAAACCTAAATAATTTCTACTCCAACCAAATTTATGATCGGAATTAATTTTTAAGCCAATTAAAATATTATTTTAAATTGTCAGTAAAATAGGGATTGCGAATGGTAATTCTGAAAAGAAACTTGGTGGACAAGAGAGACAAAAACTCATCCAAAACCTGTAATCTCAAAAGTAACCTGTAATCTCCAAGATGAGTATCAGGACGAAACTTTTATGAAAAAGTCGACTGGCATTTCAAGATTACATTGTATGTTACATCTCATGGAGGTTGAATTTGAAGTTTAATAATGTCATTAATTCACAGGATAAACCTCGAGTTACAACAATTACCAGTAGCATCATCAATTGCACTAAGAAAAGAGTCCAGCAACAGAGTCTTCATCAGCCATAGCCAGTCGCATAAATCTAACTGTGCATCTCCTCCTCTCAATCACCGCTGGCACAACCCTTGCAGCCACAATGCACACACTCTATAACCTTTTCCTCCCTCAAATGCTTTGGTACTCGACACACGCATGTTCCCTGGAAATTGTGATCACGAGGCTGCATGCACCTTAGACAACACAGACGTTCATACCCGGGCTGCCATAATTCCACAAAACCATGAGAAGCAGTTAAATAAAATGACGTCAACGCTGCACATGAAAATATTTCCAGACATATGAGAGTACCAGGAAGAAAAGACCACAAAGGATATACACGAGTTCTACAAAAATGCAAAAGGGTGTGCTTGTTAACCTTTTTCCACTTAGCAATCAAGTTCCGGTCCGCATATCCCTGGTCCAGGCAGAATTCATACAATTCCTTGGATATTTGTTTTCTCCTGTAATAAAGATCATAAACATAGCGACTCTTCTGATGGGCTATCTTGAAAATTGGCCACAATGCCTCACATTTTCTTTTATTATCATTTGGATCATTCTCAGCTGTTCAGAGCACAAAAGATGAAAAGAAAAATTAAAAGGAAAAGCCGGAAAGTATCATCAACTTGAGAACTACAAAATGCAAAAAGAACAAATTAAAAAAATGCAAGCTTCAAAGGGAAATGCATCAAAACCTTCTCTCATCTTTGCTTGTAGATCATTAAGGGTAGGTTCAATTAATTCCCAGCCTTGGGGGTATTGAACACGGTTTGTCTTCACCTTTGGCATGATTAAGGCTGCAATAAAAACTAGAAGAACTTATAAACGGAACCAAAAAACAAAAAAAAAAAAGTTCCAAAAGATGGCTAGAAAGCAACACACAACAAAAAGTTTTACCCATTTTCACTAATTCTCCGTATCATTTCAAAACTGCTTATTACAAAATACCACATAAAATTAGCAAACTAATTTTGAGAATCATCAGCTAGTTGTCATAGTTCCAATAAATCATGGATGAGAAAGCAACTGGGTCATTAATCAGCGATTTATCATCCCGCTAGCTTCAGTAAAGTGAGATTGACTTGAAGCAGCATTAGTACAAAGGATAGTTCTTCAGGGAATTCAATGTCAGCTACATCTCAATAACTAACTTCCCATCCAAATAAATCTATGTTCATTAATTAATCAAGAATTGAAAAAAAAAATCTAATCACACATAAAAATTGCACATTCTGAAACATCCTTGTTCAAAGCGAAAAGAAACTGAATAAAAGAAAAGCAAACCAAACTGTTGGCTTTTGATAAGGACCCTCTACAAACCAAGACGAAAAAAAAATTCCAAACCGTAGGAAGTTAAAATAACAAAACAACTCTGCACTTTGAACAAGGTTAGGGCAACCACTCAAGTTCCCGGAGCGAAGAGCGTCTCTTAAGACAAACATTAGAAATTCCAGAAGTTTGACTTGAAATTGGAGTGCATTTAACCCATTTGGCAGGTTATGGTTACGCCAACAAATTTGTCAATCTAGTAGAAAGTAATCACCGAATCTACAACCAAATACTATAAAGAATCAAACTTCTTGGACCAAGGAATCCAGAATTTACCCAATATTCGAAAACATAACGTCCTTTTCAAGCATATCAAAATAAAAACTGAAACTTCACAGTTAAATTTTAAAAGCTATAAGCATATAGCTTACTACCCAGCTACAATTCCACCCAAAATCCAAGGAAGACTCCCAGAGGCAGAGTTCAGAAGTACTTAAAAAAGCCAGAAAATTTTCATACTTTAGCATAAACTTACAGCGAATGCATGATGAGTTAAGGATTAATGATTAATTGCAATTAACAGAAAACAAGCCGAGTAACAAGGTTATCTCTCCTACGAACAGAACCGGAATCAAGTACTATAATTGTAACACGTTTGAAGCTAAATAAGAGACTTTACCGCGTCGTTAGTAGCAGATTCGGTATATCAGAGTAGCACTACGTAAATGTTATCGCTCAAAAGAATGCCGAACAGGGTCCGTCAACCTTGACTTGATTGCACAACCAAAATCCCAAAACTGCTTTCCTAGGGTTTGCGAAAAAGAGAGTATCGAAGTCGGAAAAATAGGATTATGGCATAAAAAAAGGGCGTTACGGGAGAATTCGGGTTCTTAGATGAGGAACCCACGGTAGGAAGAGAGTTCGCGGGCAACGGCCTTGCAGATCGGGATGAGGGCGGTGGAGACAGCACGAGGCAGCAGTGGCGCTAGAGATAACAATTTCTCGAAGAATGACGACGTGTTTCAAACAGAACTTCTCAAGGACTTTCTTCCATGGCTTACAAATTGAATTTGGGGGGAGATTTCAAAATCCAATTCCATGGCTTACATCTGGGCTTGGACGACGAGGGCTTCGAACGTTTAGGTTTCGGGAGGAGTCCGGTTGGGTGGGTTTTCTTTTGGGGTTGCTGCGGTCTCAACGAGGGAGAAAAAGCCAGGAGAGTGAGAGGGAGTCAATGGGGAAAGAAAAGAGAGAGAAATGGAGGGGCGTGAGCTGGCGTTGATGAACGACGAGGGAGAAGGGCGAGAAAAACGAGGTGGAGGGTGGCGGCTGGCTAAGGGAAGGGAAGAAAAAGAAGGAGGAGGAGGGCGGTGGGGTGGATTATGGACTATTAGACCGTTATTAATTGGCCCCGAAAAAGAACCCGTTACATCATTATCCTTTTTTGTTTATAGTTGCACTTTTGATCTCAATTAATACTACGATGCGCTTTTAGTTTCTCACTGTTTGACCATCACCATGTTACCACCATTACTACCCCGCTACCACCACCACCCACCTACTTCGCCGCCGCCACCATCGCCCCGCTCCCACCACCACCCCTCCCCCTCTCTCCTCACTAAAAAAATAAAAAATATATTTATTAATAGTAAAAACGTATAAAATAAACTACTTTTGAAATTTAAAAAAATAATAGTGGTGGCAGGGTGGGGGCGAGGGGAGGGAGGTAGGGCGGGTGGTGGCATTGGGGCGATAGTCAAAGAGTCAGGGTTTTTAAGGTTAGTTAAACATTAGTCACAGAGTATTTTTGTCAAAAAAAACTAAAAATGCTAATAAAAAAAATGAGAGACCAAAAGTGCAGCCGTAGTATTAATTGGGTCCAAAAGTACAACTACCATTATTAAGAGAGACAAAAAAAGTAATTCGACCTTTGTTTTACGTTGGCATAAAAAAAAAGTGTAAGGACTAAAAAAGCACAAAAATGCGTTCGTCGTAGGGAAAAAAACAAAAAAATTGCGCCTGTTAAAAGGGAAAAAAACTCAAGAAAATGTGCTTAACCACAAGGAAAGACACCACTTCCGTAGGATAGGTGCATTTTCCAGTGTTTTAACTTTGTGGTGAAGTGCAACGGGCACATTTGTGTGAGTTTTTTCGCGAAAGGTTTACTTATAAAATTTCAAAAGAACCTCAAACCATCAAACTTTCAAACCCCTCATTAAAAAAAAAATTCAAAAATCACAATCATTTTCTGGCCAATTTCATAGCAAATGAACGTTGGGGGAGAAGAACCACAACAACCATGAGGAGTTAGCAAATGACCCATGCGAAGACAGGTAAAAATTTGTTAAAAATTTTGAATTTTTGTTTAGAATTGTCGCTGGTTTTTTCTTCGATCGAGCACAAGAAAATGCGCCCTAACTCGCCTTAGGAGGTATGGTAGTGAATGGTGGAGCACCTTCATAAGGCGTGTGGTCGTGAAGTGAGAGGCACTTGTAGAAGGCGCCTCATCATGGTGAAACACCATTTAGGATTTCACCACCAGTGCAGCCGTACGCCTTCATTAGGCGGGCGACCGTTTGGTCACCCGCCTTTATTAGGCGCTAGCCTAATGAAGGCGCTTCACACCGCAAGTCGACGCACTTTCAAGATGTTCCGACTTCCTTTCGTTTTATTTGTTTTAATTATTGAAAATTTTTATTATTTTAATATATTTATAATAATATATATGATTATATTTATTTAAATGTTAAAAATAAATTTATTAACCCTTTCAATTAAATGTTTTGTAGGGGACGGGGAAACAACTCCCGCAATGTCCTGCAAGCGCACTTGTTCCAGTTGACTGACAGCGCTCTACTGCTTCCAATAGGAGGAATTAGAGAGTGCAGAGAAACTGTTCTACTGCTTCTAATGGGAGGAAGTGGAGAGTGCAGAGATACCATGCGTCATTCCAGCTAGTGGATGAGCATCCACCATTAGGTGATGATGCTGATGATGACGCTGATGATGAGGTTTGTGCAGTTCTTTGTCGCCTAGATAAACATTTTGCGGCTAGTAGTTCATCTACAGGTACACGCTCGAAAATCCTAACTAAAATTATTTGATTTTATTAGTATTTATTAATTTTTATAATTTGTATATATAATTTATGATTAATTTACCCTTTATTTATGTGATTTGCTACGTGTTATATGTAATTTGTGGCTGTGATTAATTTGTATGTTTACGTGATTTTCTATGTGATTAATATACTTAATTATGTGATTTATAAATGAACATATTTAGTATTTGTTTATTAATGTAGTATATTTATAGCAAATTATTTTATGAATTTAGATAGCAGTAAATGTCCTCGAGCTGACGATACATGGATGGTGACTGGCAAGTGTTGAGGGTGACCCTAAGGATAGGTCAGTGATACCTAGTTGGTTGGGTCACGTTACGTCGCGTTACGGACCGGTAAGAAAACTAGATGACCCATTAGGTGCCAGAATAGGGCCCAGTGACGGTGAATCCTCACGGGCAAGTTACCGATGATAGTGTAGCTATCGGGTTGAGCTGATTCTTGAAGGAATACCTAATTGTTCTCTGACATTTCTAACTATTCTCTCACACTATCTTACAACGATTAAATTAAGTGGCGGAAATACTTAAATCAACAGGGGTCACACGAATTTGTTTATACACTCTTCGTAAATTTGCTAAGGGTAGGGGGTGATCTGTGATTGATTTAGTCACTCAGGACAAGACTTAATAGTTCAATCTCAACTATTGAAACCAAACATAAGGGTTTGTGGCTTTCACACAAGGACAGATGCACGATCTCACAAGATCACTCTAAACTAGAGATTTTTTGTGAAGTACGTAACTCACAAATTTCACACGAAATAACAACCAAATCTTCTCCTATATTTCGTGTAAAGGGGGCCTTATACATGCTTACATAGAGGTCTCTTCCTTTCCGACAAGTAATCTCCAATCCTAGTGAGAGAGAGATATTGAAAAATAAAATCCTAATCTAACTCTATTTGGTCTTATAATTTCGAACCTTTAGAGATAGATTACAAATCTAAATAAAATCCTAATCAGGAAAGGAAAACTCAATATATCATATTACAAATAAGATATACTTCTAAAACCTTCTAGAACTATGAAACCAAAATAACAATCCAAGTAGGAAGAGGCTAAGGGGTTTTAAATGGGTTTAGAGAGTGATATGTGCTTCACTTGTAGGCCTTTAACTTTTCAACCCAATCTTCACCCTTTATTGTGGGCTTCATTCCTCATCTACGTTAACTCTACAAGTCCATTCTCGATCAATCTCGTGATGCTAATGGGCTTGGGCTTGGGCTTGTTGTTGGGATTCGTTAATCATAAGTTGCAAGGCTGCTTGAACCTTTTTAGTATTATTTTTTGTCATAGGCCCAACAATATTAACTACTGGATCTCTCTTGAAGAGATTTGGATCCACATTGGATCTCCCTGAGCTTTCAGAAATGTGAATTCCCTCTCCCTGAGGGGTGGTTTGAGCATAAAGCTCTGGAGTAGTGGAAGATCTGGCTTGTCTTGCTGCTTCTTCTTGTGAATGTTCTTCTATCCAAATGTTCACATCAATCATTCCTTGCCGAAAAAGATTCGTCCTTGAATCTGATGTGTCTACATAATAAAAAAAGGATTAGACAACACATTAGTGAAAACACTTGGCTTACCAGCTTTCCACTGTTTAGGACTTGTTGAATTTTTGGATTTGACTCTCCGAGATCGCTTAACTCTCTTAATGGACATTTTCACCTTATGACATATAGTCAGGAAAGGATAATAATGCACATTAAAAGTCTTAAGAAGACAAGTATTCCCTGCAAAAGGGATAAATTGTGCAGGACCCTCCCGGGTCAACATGGCTAATTTTGAACTGTTTCTTTGAGGCACCAATTTCGCATGTTTAGACACTAATTGTTTTACCTTCTTTCTCGCTTCTCGCATTGTTTCTTGTGCACTAGAAACCTGTGCAGGGGAAAAGAGATAACAAGTTAGATTTCTTACCATTAAACATAAACGAGTACCTGTTAGTCAAACCGTTAAAGGTGACTCTTCTGTCATACTCCCAAGGTCTGCCTAGGAGAATATGATAGGCTTCCATTGGTACCACGTCACAAAATACTTCTTCCTTAATAGGGCCAAGATAGAAGGTACTAGTGCTTGGTACTGTACTTTTTTCTCTCCTCCGTCCTCTAACCAATGCAACCTGTAAGACTTAGGGTGTGGCAAACATGTTAGTGCTAAATCTTTAACCAAAGACTCACTCACAACATTTGTGCAGCTTCCACTGTCTATAATCAACAGACGATTCTTCTAATCCCCAGTCTTACACCATATGTGAAATATGTTGTTTCGTTGCGTATGGGTGATACCTGGAGAGTATTGAGCATTTAAAGAATGAACAATGATAATAGTAGAATTTCTTACCAAAGGTCAATCGGGATGCTTAAAAGTGGACAATTCTGACGCAATGAAAGGAGGGCTTGTCGATTTTCCTCCTCTTCTTCCTCATTGGTCTCGCCAATAAAGAGTTTGTCATCCTCTTCACATTCTTCCATCAAAGGTGGCATGTCCTCTAAGTCACTATCCTTATCATCTTCTATTACATATAACTTATTTTCTCTCATAGTATAAGCAGCTCTATTTGGACATTGATTGCATATGACAAATGCCATTGTATTTAAAACGTGTAATTAGTTTCCTACTAGTTTCAAAGGTATTAAACTTAAACTCAGATGATTTAGGAGGAGGGGGTGTGACAGAGGTGGCATTGGCTTTAGTAGGAGGTGGCACAAGTTTCTTCATAGTGCTACTGCTCCTTCCCTATTACCAACTGCTGCTAGAGGACTGTCTCTTGGAGTTGGACTTATTGTTTTCCTACATGTGTTTTTCAATGAGCATAGCCTTTTGGAAACAATCCTCTATATCAGTGAACCCAGTAATCTCAATCCTCTGGCTGATGACTTTATTGAGGCCACCGCGAAACCTTGTAATAGCTGCATATCATCCACATAGATCTCCGCTCTATAGTGGAGGGATTCAAGATCGCTGTAGTACTCTACAACAGTTCGTGTTCTTTGCCCGCAACTATACAACTTTCGATGTAAGTCATGAACAAAATACGAAGGAATAAACTTACTGCGTATTAAATCCTTAAGTTCTTCCCAACTGGAAATTGGAGTTCTCTCCATGTGCTGCCTTTCTCGAGTTAATGTAGCCCACCAGATTGCTGCGTTATGCTTGAATTTGGTAATGTCTAATCTGACCTATAAAATGTTTATGGCTTTCTCGCAAGGACAGACGTATGATCTCGCAAGATCACTCTAAACTACAGATTTTGGGGTGGAGTACGCAACTCAACAAAACACACGAAATATCAACAAGCCTGTTTATTATTTTTGATAATGGGGCCTTATATAGGCTTACATAGAGGTCTCTTCCTTTCCGACAAGTAATCTCCAATCCTAGTGAGAGAGAGATATTGAAAAATAAAATCCTAATCTAACTCTATTTGGTCTTATAATTTCGAACCTTTAGAGATAGATTACAAATCTAAATAAAATCCTAATCAGGAAAGGAAAACTCAATATATCATATTACAAATAAGATATACTTCTAAAACCTTCTAGAACTATGAAACCAAAATAACAATCCAAGTAGGAAGAGGCTAAGGGGTTTTAAATGGGTTTAGAGAGTGATATGTGCTTCACTTGTAGGCCTTTAACTTTTCAACCCAATCTTCACCCTTTATTGTGGGCTTCATTCCTCATCTACGTTAACTCTACAAGTCCATTCTCGATCAATCTCGTGATGCTAATGGGCTTGGGCTTGGGCTTGTTGTTGGGATTCGTTAATCATAAGTTGCAAGGCTGCTTGAACCTTTTTAGTATTATTTTTTGTCATAGGCCCAACAATATTAACTACTGGATCTCTCTTGAAGAGATTTGGATCCACATTGGATCTCCCTGAGCTTTCAGAAATGTGAATTCCCTCTCCCTGAGGGGTGGTTTGAGCATAAAGCTCTGGAGTAGTGGAAGATCTGGCTTGTCTTGCTGCTTCTTCTTGTGAATGTTCTTCTATCCAAATGTTCACATCAATCATTCCTTGCCGAAAAAGATTCGTCCTTGAATCTGATGTGTCTACATAATAAAAAAAGGATTAGACAACACATTAGTGAAAACACTTGGCTTACCAGCTTTCCACTGTTTAGGACTTGTTGAATTTTTGGATTTGACTCTCCGAGATCGCTTAACTCTCTTAATGGACATTTTCACCTTATGACATATAGTCAGGAAAGGATAATAATGCACATTAAAAGTCTTAAGAAGACAAGTATTCCCTGCAAAAGGGATAAATTGTGCAGGACCCTCCCGGGTCAACATGGCTAATTTTGAACTGTTTCTTTGAGGCACCAATTTCGCATGTTTAGACACTAATTGTTTTACCTTCTTTCTCGCTTCTCGCATTGTTTCTTGTGCACTAGAAACCTGTGCAGGGGAAAAGAGATAACAAGTTAGATTTCTTACCATTAAACATAAACGAGTACCTGTTAGTCAAACCGTTAAAGGTGACTCTTCTGTCATACTCCCAAGGTCTGCCTAGGAGAATATGATAGGCTTCCATTGGTACCACGTCACAAAATACTTCTTCCTTAATAGGGCCAAGATAGAAGGTACTAGTGCTTGGTACTGTACTTTTTTCTCTCCTCCGTCCTCTAACCAATGCAACCTGTAAGACTTAGGGTGTGGCAAACATGTTAGTGCTAAATCTTTAACCAAAGACTCACTCACAACATTTGTGCAGCTTCCACTGTCTATAATCAACAGACGATTCTTCTAATCCCCAGTCTTACACCATATGTGAAATATGTTGTTTCGTTGCGTATGGGTGATACCTGGAGAGTATTGAGCATTTAAAGAATGAACAATGATAATAGTAGAATTTCTTACCAAAGGTCAATCGGGATGCTTAAAAGTGGACAATTCTGACGCAATGAAAGGAGGGCTTGTCGATTTTCCTCCTCTTCTTCCTCATTGGTCTCGCCAATAAAGAGTTTGTCATCCTCTTCACATTCTTCCATCAAAGGTGGCATGTCCTCTAAGTCACTATCCTTATCATCTTCTATTACATATAACTTATTTTCTCTCATAGTATAAGCAGCTCTATTTGGACATTGATTGCATATGACAAATGCCATTGTATTTAAAACGTGTAATTAGTTTCCTACTAGTTTCAAAGGTATTAAACTTAAACTCAGATGATTTAGGAGGAGGGGGTGTGACAGAGGTGGCATTGGCTTTAGTAGGAGGTGGCACAAGTTTCTTCATAGTGCTACTGCTCCTTCCCTATTACCAACTGCTGCTAGAGGACTGTCTCTTGGAGTTGGACTTATTGTTTTCCTACATGTGTTTTTCAATGAGCATAGCCTTTTGGAAACAATCCTCTATATCAGTGAACCCAGTAATCTCAATCCTCTGGCTGATGACTTTATTGAGGCCACCGCGAAACCTTGTAATAGCTGCATATCATCCACATAGATCTCCGCTCTATAGTGGAGGGATTCAAGATCGCTGTAGTACTCTACAACAGTTCGTGTTCTTTGCCCGCAACTATACAACTTTCGATGTAAGTCATGAACAAAATACGAAGGAATAAACTTACTGCGTATTAAATCCTTAAGTTCTTCCCAACTGGAAATTGGAGTTCTCTCCATGTGCTGCCTTTCTCGAGTTAATGTAGCCCACCAGATTGCTGCGTTATGCTTGAATTTGGTAATGTTTAATCTGACCTATAAAATGTTTATGGCTTTCTCGCAAGGACAGACGTATGATCTCGCAAGATCACTCTAAACTACAGATTTTGGGGTGGAGTACGCAACTCAACAAAACACACGAAATATCAACAAGCCTGTTTATTATTTTTGATAATGGGGCCTTATATAGGCTTACATAGAGGTCTCTTCCTTTCCGACAAGTAATCTCCAATCCTAGTGAGAGAGAGATATTGAAAAATAAAATCCTAATCTAACTCTATTTGGTCTTATAATTTCGAACCTTTAGAGATAGATTACAAATCTAAATAAAATCCTAATCAGGAAAGGAAAACTCAATATATCATATTACAAATAAGATATACTTCTAAAACCTTCTAGAACTATGAAACCAAAATAACAATCCAAGTAGGAAGAGGCTAAGGGGTTTTAAATGGGTTTAGAGAGTGATATGTGCTTCACTTGTAGGCCTTTAACTTTTCAACCCAATCTTCACCCTTTATTGTGGGCTTCATTCCTCATCTACGTTAACTCTACAAGTCCATTCTCGATCAATCTCGTGATGCTAATGGGCTTGGGCTTGGGCTTGTTGTTGGGATTCGTTAATCATAAGTTGCAAGGCTGCTTGAACCTTTTTAGTATTATTTTTTGTCATAGGCCCAACAATATTAACTACTGGATCTCTCTTGAAGAGATTTGGATCCACATTGGATCTCCCTGAGCTTTCAGAAATGTGAATTCCCTCTCCCTGAGGGGTGGTTTGAGCATAAAGCTCTGGAGTAGTGGAAGATCTGGCTTGTCTTGCTGCTTCTTCTTGTGAATGTTCTTCTATCCAAATGTTCACATCAATCATTCCTTGCCGAAAAAGATTCGTCCTTGAATCTGATGTGTCTACATAATAAAAAAAGGATTAGACAACACATTAGTGAAAACACTTGGCTTACCAGCTTTCCACTGTTTAGGACTTGTTGAATTTTTGGATTTGACTCTCCGAGATCGCTTAACTCTCTTAATGGACATTTTCACCTTATGACATATAGTCAGGAAAGGATAATAATGCACATTAAAAGTCTTAAGAAGACAAGTATTCCCTGCAAAAGGGATAAATTGTGCAGGACCCTCCCGGGTCAACATGGCTAATTTTGAACTGTTTCTTTGAGGCACCAATTTCGCATGTTTAGACACTAATTGTTTTACCTTCTTTCTCGCTTCTCGCATTGTTTCTTGTGCACTAGAAACCTGTGCAGGGGAAAAGAGATAACAAGTTAGATTTCTTACCATTAAACATAAACGAGTACCTGTTAGTCAAACCGTTAAAGGTGACTCTTCTGTCATACTCCCAAGGTCTGCCTAGGAGAATATGATAGGCTTCCATTGGTACCACGTCACAAAATACTTCTTCCTTAATAGGGCCAAGATAGAAGGTACTAGTGCTTGGTACTGTACTTTTTTCTCTCCTCCGTCCTCTAACCAATGCAACCTGTAAGACTTAGGGTGTGGCAAACATGTTAGTGCTAAATCTTTAACCAAAGACTCACTCACAACATTTGTGCAGCTTCCACTGTCTATAATCAACAGACGATTCTTCTAATCCCCAGTCTTACACCATATGTGAAATATGTTGTTTCGTTGCGTATGGGTGATACCTGGAGAGTATTGAGCATTTAAAGAATGAACAATGATAATAGTAGAATTTCTTACCAAAGGTCAATCGGGATGCTTAAAAGTGGACAATTCTGACGCAATGAAAGGAGGGCTTGTCGATTTTCCTCCTCTTCTTCCTCATTGGTCTCGCCAATAAAGAGTTTGTCATCCTCTTCACATTCTTCCATCAAAGGTGGCATGTCCTCTAAGTCACTATCCTTATCATCTTCTATTACATATAACTTATTTTCTCTCATAGTATAAGCAGCTCTATTTGGACATTGATTGCATATGACAAATGCCATTGTATTTAAAACGTGTAATTAGTTTCCTACTAGTTTCAAAGGTATTAAACTTAAACTCAGATGATTTAGGAGGAGGGGGTGTGACAGAGGTGGCATTGGCTTTAGTAGGAGGTGGCACAAGTTTCTTCATAGTGCTACTGCTCCTTCCCTATTACCAACTGCTGCTAGAGGACTGTCTCTTGGAGTTGGACTTATTGTTTTCCTACATGTGTTTTTCAATGAGCATAGCCTTTTGGAAACAATCCTCTATATCAGTGAACCCAGTAATCTCAATCCTCTGGCTGATGACTTTATTGAGGCCACCGCGAAACCTTGTAATAGCTGCATATCATCCACATAGATCTCCGCTCTATAGTGGAGGGATTCAAGATCGCTGTAGTACTCTACAACAGTTCGTGTTCTTTGCCCGCAACTATACAACTTTCGATGTAAGTCATGAACAAAATACGAAGGAATAAACTTACTGCGTATTAAATCCTTAAGTTCTTCCCAACTGGAAATTGGAGTTCTCTCCATGTGCTGCCTTTCTCGAGTTAATGTAGCCCACCAGATTGCTGCGTTATGCTTGAATTTGGTAATGTTTAATCTGACCTATAAAATGTTTATGGCTTTCTCGCAAGGACAGACGTATGATCTCGCAAGATCACTCTAAACTACAGATTTTGGGGTGGAGTACGCAACTCAACAAAACACACGAAATATCAACAAGCCTGTTTATTATTTTTGATAATGGGGCCTTATATAGGCTTACATAGAGGTCTCTTCCTTTCCGACAAGTAATCTCCAATCCTAGTGAGAGAGAGATATTGAAAAATAAAATCCTAATCTAACTCTATTTGGTCTTATAATTTCGAACCTTTAGAGATAGATTACAAATCTAAATAAAATCCTAATCAGGAAAGGAAAACTCAATATATCATATTACAAATAAGATATACTTCTAAAACCTTCTAGAACTATGAAACCAAAATAACAATCCAAGTAGGAAGAGGCTAAGGGGTTTTAAATGGGTTTAGAGAGTGATATGTGCTTCACTTGTAGGCCTTTAACTTTTCAACCCAATCTTCACCCTTTATTGTGGGCTTCATTCCTCATCTACGTTAACTCTACAAGTCCATTCTCGATCAATCTCGTGATGCTAATGGGCTTGGGCTTGGGCTTGTTGTTGGGATTCGTTAATCATAAGTTGCAAGGCTGCTTGAACCTTTTTAGTATTATTTTTTGTCATAGGCCCAACAATATTAACTACTGGATCTCTCTTGAAGAGATTTGGATCCACATTGGATCTCCCTGAGCTTTTAGAAATGTGAATTCCCTCTCCCTGAGGGGTGGTTTGAGCATAAAGCTCTGGAGTAGTGGAAGATCTGGCTTGTCTTGCTGCTTCTTCTTGTGAATGTTCTTCTATCCAAATGTTCACATCAATCATTCCTTGCCGAAAAAGATTCGTCCTTGAATCTGATGTGTCTACATAATAAAAAAAGGATTAGACAACACATTAGTGAAAACACTTGGCTTACCAGCTTTCCACTGTTTAGGACTTGTTGAATTTTTGGATTTGACTCTCCGAGATCGCTTAACTCTCTTAATGGACATTTTCACCTTATGACATATAGTCAGGAAAGGATAATAATGCACATTAAAAGTCTTAAGAAGACAAGTATTCCCTGCAAAAGGGATAAATTGTGCAGGACCCTCCCGGGTCAACATGGCTAATTTTGAACTGTTTCTTTGAGGCACCAATTTCGCATGTTTAGACACTAATTGTTTTACCTTCTTTCTCGCTTCTCGCATTGTTTCTTGTGCACTAGAAACCTGTGCAGGGGAAAAGAGATAACAAGTTAGATTTCTTACCATTAAACATAAACGAGTACCTGTTAGTCAAACCGTTAAAGGTGACTCTTCTGTCATACTCCCAAGGTCTGCCTAGGAGAATATGATAGGCTTCCATTGGTACCACGTCACAAAATACTTCTTCCTTAATAGGGCCAAGATAGAAGGTACTAGTGCTTGGTACTGTACTTTTTTCTCTCCTCCGTCCTCTAACCAATGCAACCTGTAAGACTTAGGGTGTGGCAAACATGTTAGTGCTAAATCTTTAACCAAAGACTCACTCACAACATTTGTGCAGCTTCCACTGTCTATAATCAACAGACGATTCTTCTAATCCCCAGTCTTACACCATATGTGAAATATGTTGTTTCGTTGCGTATGGGTGATACCTGGAGAGTATTGAGCATTTAAAGAATGAACAATGATAATAGTAGAATTTCTTACCAAAGGTCAATCGGGATGCTTAAAAGTGGACAATTCTGACGCAATGAAAGGAGGGCTTGTCGATTTTCCTCCTCTTCTTCCTCATTGGTCTCGCCAATAAAGAGTTTGTCATCCTCTTCACATTCTTCCATCAAAGGTGGCATGTCCTCTAAGTCACTATCCTTATCATCTTCTATTACATATAACTTATTTTCTCTCATAGTATAAGCAGCTCTATTTGGACATTGATTGCATATGACAAATGCCATTGTATTTAAAACGTGTAATTAGTTTCCTACTAGTTTCAAAGGTATTAAACTTAAACTCAGATGATTTAGGAGGAGGGGGTGTGACAGAGGTGGCATTGGCTTTAGTAGGAGGTGGCACAAGTTTCTTCATAGTGCTACTGCTCCTTCCCTATTACCAACTGCTGCTAGAGGACTGTCTCTTGGAGTTGGACTTATTGTTTTCCTACATGTGTTTTTCAATGAGCATAGCCTTTTGGAAACAATCCTCTATATCAGTGAACCCAGTAATCTCAATCCTCTGGCTGATGACTTTATTGAGGCCACCGCGAAACCTTGTAATAGCTGCATATCATCCACATAGATCTCCGCTCTATAGTGGAGGGATTCAAGATCGCTGTAGTACTCTACAACAGTTCGTGTTCTTTGCCCGCAACTATACAACTTTCGATGTAAGTCATGAACAAAATACGAAGGAATAAACTTACTGCGTATTAAATCCTTAAGTTCTTCCCAACTGGAAATTGGAGTTCTCTCCATGTGCTGCCTTTCTCGAGTTAATGTAGCCCACCAGATTGCTGCGTTATGCTTGAATTTGGTAATGTCTAATCTGACCTATAAAATGTTTATGGCTTTCTCGCAAGGACAGACGTATGATCTCGCAAGATCACTCTAAACTACAGATTTTGGGGTGGAGTACGCAACTCAACAAAACACACGAAATATCAACAAGCCTGTTTATTATTTTTGATAATGGGGCCTTATATAGGCTTACATAGAGGTCTCTTCCTTTCCGACAAGTAATCTCCAATCCTAGTGAGAGAGAGATATTGAAAAATAAAATCCTAATCTAACTCTATTTGGTCTTATAATTTCGAACCTTTAGAGATAGATTACAAATCTAAATAAAATCCTAATCAGGAAAGGAAAACTCAATATATCATATTACAAATAAGATATACTTCTAAAACCTTCTAGAACTATGAAACCAAAATAACAATCCAAGTAGGAAGAGGCTAAGGGGTTTTAAATGGGTTTAGAGAGTGATATGTGCTTCACTTGTAGGCCTTTAACTTTTCAACCCAATCTTCACCCTTTATTGTGGGCTTCATTCCTCATCTACGTTAACTCTACAAGTCCATTCTCGATCAATCTCGTGATGCTAATGGGCTTGGGCTTGGGCTTGTTGTTGGGATTCGTTAATCATAAGTTGCAAGGCTGCTTGAACCTTTTTAGTATTATTTTTTGTCATAGGCCCAACAATATTAACTACTGGATCTCTCTTGAAGAGATTTGGATCCACATTGGATCTCCCTGAGCTTTCAGAAATGTGAATTCCCTCTCCCTGAGGGGTGGTTTGAGCATAAAGCTCTGGAGTAGTGGAAGATCTGGCTTGTCTTGCTGCTTCTTCTTGTGAATGTTCTTCTATCCAAATGTTCACATCAATCATTCCTTGCCGAAAAAGATTCGTCCTTGAATCTGATGTGTCTACATAATAAAAAAAGGATTAGACAACACATTAGTGAAAACACTTGGCTTACCAGCTTTCCACTGTTTAGGACTTGTTGAATTTTTGGATTTGACTCTCCGAGATCGCTTAACTCTCTTAATGGACATTTTCACCTTATGACATATAGTCAGGAAAGGATAATAATGCACATTAAAAGTCTTAAGAAGACAAGTATTCCCTGCAAAAGGGATAAATTGTGCAGGACCCTCCCGGGTCAACATGGCTAATTTTGAACTGTTTCTTTGAGGCACCAATTTCGCATGTTTAGACACTAATTGTTTTACCTTCTTTCTCGCTTCTCGCATTGTTTCTTGTGCACTAGAAACCTGTGCAGGGGAAAAGAGATAACAAGTTAGATTTCTTACCATTAAACATAAACGAGTACCTGTTAGTCAAACCGTTAAAGGTGACTCTTCTGTCATACTCCCAAGGTCTGCCTAGGAGAATATGATAGGCTTCCATTGGTACCACGTCACAAAATACTTCTTCCTTAATAGGGCCAAGATAGAAGGTACTAGTGCTTGGTACTGTACTTTTTTCTCTCCTCCGTCCTCTAACCAATGCAACCTGTAAGACTTAGGGTGTGGCAAACATGTTAGTGCTAAATCTTTAACCAAAGACTCACTCACAACATTTGTGCAGCTTCCACTGTCTATAATCAACAGACGATTCTTCTAATCCCCAGTCTTACACCATATGTGAAATATGTTGTTTCGTTGCGTATGGGTGATACCTGGAGAGTATTGAGCATTTAAAGAATGAACAATGATAATAGTAGAATTTCTTACCAAAGGTCAATCGGGATGCTTAAAAGTGGACAATTCTGACGCAATGAAAGGAGGGCTTGTCGATTTTCCTCCTCTTCTTCCTCATTGGTCTCGCCAATAAAGAGTTTGTCATCCTCTTCACATTCTTCCATCAAAGGTGGCATGTCCTCTAAGTCACTATCCTTATCATCTTCTATTACATATAACTTATTTTCTCTCATAGTATAAGCAGCTCTATTTGGACATTGATTGCATATGACAAATGCCATTGTATTTAAAACGTGTAATTAGTTTCCTACTAGTTTCAAAGGTATTAAACTTAAACTCAGATGATTTAGGAGGAGGGGGTGTGACAGAGGTGGCATTGGCTTTAGTAGGAGGTGGCACAAGTTTCTTCATAGTGCTACTGCTCCTTCCCTATTACCAACTGCTGCTAGAGGACTGTCTCTTGGAGTTGGACTTATTGTTTTCCTACATGTGTTTTTCAATGAGCATAGCCTTTTGGAAACAATCCTCTATATCAGTGAACCCAGTAATCTCAATCCTCTGGCTGATGACTTTATTGAGGCCACCGCGAAACCTTGTAATAGCTGCATATCATCCACATAGATCTCCGCTCTATAGTGGAGGGATTCAAGATCGCTGTAGTACTCTACAACAGTTCGTGTTCTTTGCCCGCAACTATACAACTTTCGATGTAAGTCATGAACAAAATACGAAGGAATAAACTTACTGCGTATTAAATCCTTAAGTTCTTCCCAACTGGAAATTGGAGTTCTCTCCATGTGCTGCCTTTCTCGAGTTAATGTAGCCCACCAGATTGCTGCGTTATGCTTGAATTTGGTAATGTTTAATCTGACCTATAAAATGTTTATGGCTTTCTCGCAAGGACAGACGTATGATCTCGCAAGATCACTCTAAACTACAGATTTTGGGGTGGAGTACGCAACTCAACAAAACACACGAAATATCAACAAGCCTGTTTATTATTTTTGATAATGGGGCCTTATATAGGCTTGCAAAGAGTCCTCTTCATTTTCTAAAATGATAATCTCAAATCCTAATGACTTAGAGATTGGAAAATAAAATCCTAGTCTAAATCCGAGAGGCTTATAGATTTCGCCCAATAGAGTAGTAATACAAAAAGGAAATAAAATTCTAATCAAGAAGGGAAAATTCAGCATATCATATTACAAATAAGATACACTTCTAAAACCTTCTAGAACTATGAAAGTAAAAAAAAAATACAATCCTAATAGGAAGATACTTAGGGGTCTCAAATGGGTTTAGGGAGTGACATGTCCTTCACATCTTGGCTTTTAACTCTTCTACCCAATTTTCAACCTTTATTATGGGCTTCTATCCTCATCTACGTTAACTCTACCAGTCCATTCTTGATCAATATCGTGACGTTAATGGGCTTGGGCCTCGGGTTTTGTATATGGGTTTAGCCTGTTGTTGGGCTTCATTAATAACAAGCTACAAGGTTGTCTAAACCTTTTTAGTCTTACTTCTTATCACAGGCCCTACAATATCAACTAGTGAATCTCTTTTGAATAATTTGGATCCACATAGTGGTTGCTTGAGCCTGTTGGCGCAATTTCTTGCTCTCCCTGAGAGGTCCCTTGCGCAAATCGCTCTGAGTGTAGGAAAAATTGGCTTCGCTTACTGGTTCTTCTTCTGGCAGAGGTTGGTCTATCCTGATGTTCACATCATTTCCAGTAGAAGCTCATGTCCAGGCCGCTACAGAGCTTGGTTCTTTTTGGCTGCAAGCTTTCAGGTGGCTCCAGAGCCACCTGGACATTTGCTGGCTGCTTTGCTTTTGTTCTTCGTTTCTTCATACCTTTTTTCTGTTGCTCTTCTAACTTCCCAAACACTATCCAAATACATCAAAATCACCACTATCTACACAATTAAACATGAAATCGCATAAGTTCATAATTTTAATCGTTTTAAAGCACAAATAACCAATTTTATCCATTTTATCAAAAAGTCATATGAACTCATAATAAAACATGCTTAAAACACTCAATCAAACATGGTAAAAATAGTTCACATTATATCTACAATTTAACGATGTACTTATTGATGAGAATATTTAGTGATATGGAAAAAAAATGTCCAAAGGTAATTATATTGTTTTACACGTTTAGTGAATTTTGTGACAGTTTTTTATCTTATATAGTAAAATTTGTCCATAGATTCCTTAATTTGTATAATATATTTAAGGCCAAAATGCAATTTTGGTCCCTTATAATAGGGGGTAGTACCACTTTTGGTCCCTTTTAATTTTACGGGGACACTTTTAGTTTCATAACTTTTTTTTATTAGGAGTTTTGGTTCTTTTTAACGAGAAAGTTGGTCAACAAACCGGTTAACCTTGTTTGACCGTTAATTAGATCCTTTTGTGTAAAATTTTTTTCAAAGGCTTTTGTATCAAAAATCTTTTTTTCTACTTATTTTCCTCTGTCGCCACTTCTCTAAGATCACCACCCAGAAACCACCGCCGACCGCCGGGAACCACAGTCGCCGCCGCCACTGTCGGGAACCACCACCGTAGCCGGAAACTAATGGAAAAGTCACCGCCATCTTCTTCCCCCATCTACTTATTCTTGTTCTTCTTCCCGCCGCTCTTCTCCCTCTTCTCATCTTATTATTATTATTCTTCTTCTTCAATTTTTTTTAAAAAAAACAGAGTTAATGCAGGAGTTGTTTTATTATCACCTCTGTAAATACACATTACCATGTTTTTGAGCTATTTGAAATGAGTACAACTTTTTTAAAAAGAAAATAAAGGTAACCCTTTCATTAGATTTATCAAAGCAGCCAACTGAATGATATAGCACTCCATCACAATATGAGGAACCTCAACACATGAATCTAAAAAGAGAGAACTTCTACAATAGTAATGATCATAGGTGCAACTTGCAAAACATTCTATCAATTACCTGTATGAACAAAACTTTGTTTGATAGAGCTCATAATACAACATTCTTGATTAACTAGCAAAGACCTGTAGCCAGCTTATCAGAGAAGACACACATTCAAAATGAAATCTACAATCCAAACAAAACCACTGGGATTTTAGGATTTTGTTGCTCATCCTGCAGAGAGAACCAACAAGCCCACTTTTGGTATCTCTAGTCATAAAATTAGTACACTATGATTTTAGAAGATTTGTTCAAGGACACTATGATTTACAAGAAAAGTAATAACATAATGGTTTTTCCATTTTGGAATAGGAATAGCACAAGAATGAGGGTGATCCAACAATGCATCCAAACAATGAGAGGTTTGTCAACAACAATGCTTTCCAAAAATCATCCAACTGTAATATTCTCCCTCTAAGGAGGGAAGTTGATGAAACATGAGGTTGTAATCACGCTATCATTGTTCTTTTACCAAACTCCCAAAGCCTTCAGGTGGACACACCCTTCAGAACACTTTGCCTTGAATCAGACCATAAGGAACTGGACCAAATTACCTGGAATCTCTAGATGAATATATGTTATTTCCTTGAATCCAAACATGCCCCTTTGGTAGCAGAACAGACCGAGTTCGATTCAAAGAGGGATCCATTAGAAAACTGAAGCTCTCTCATTCCATGACTACGACCCGATTAGTAATACACTTTTTGGGATTCTTAGGGACCTTACAACGAAGACATCATCGGTCCCACTTTCTGCAGTAACATGGAGAGATGTTCAATAAGCAAAATGTCGCCGATCAGATTCAGTGTTGGCAGCATACTCGGCGCATAAACGAGGATTGAGAACAGATATATGTGTTAGTTGTTGGTGAGTGTGCCCTTTTAAGGGCTATATATGTAAATAGACATTTTTCATTTGATTGATGATCTATCAGATGAGTTAATTTCATGAATGTAAGATTTTTGTGCATGTTTGAATTTATAAAATCGATCATCCAAAAAAAACACTCCATGGATTACTTAGATGATGAGTGATTCTTTTGAGTAGTACTCGTACTAGAATCTTTAGACCAGAAATCACTGCATGGTCTGAGGTGAAGAGTAGTGTACTTTGACATACTCCTAACGGGGCCATAACAGGTTGCCATGTACATTTATGATTAGGTATGCTATAAATCACGCTAAGGTATGAGAGTGAAGTGATGGGACTACAAGTCTTTCTCAAGTGAAAGATGATATCTAGGTCACTTGATAGTGAACTGAGAAGTACATGGCCGTGCCCAGGAAATGATAAGTGTTATCATTTTCTTGATGAAAATCAGTATCACTAAGAGATCAAGTAAATGTTTAGCTGAATAAGGATGATGGTTCCATGCTTTATGCTAGACGGGACATCAGTGTAGAGGATCGTACGTAGTATGCTCGAAAGGTTGTGCAGAATCACCATTCGACCCTCCGTTCTGAATTGGGTAGTCATTATGTCTTACTAGAGACCACTAATGACTTATGAATTAATCAAATAGATTAAATTATCCATTACCAATTTGGAATGGGCCTGCAGGAACGCACATAAGAGAGTTCGATGATATAGAATAAATAATCTTGCCTGCACTAAGTGTAATTGTTATACTTAGATAAATAATATTTAATTAAATAGTTTAATTAAGTATTTTTGAAAAGTTCTGTGGTATTAATTAAGAGTTAATTAAGTATCTAAGAACAATTATGATAGGCTGACAAATCAAGGGACCTAATTGCAATTGAGATTTTTGACCCATCAGCCTGATCTATGGGATGCTGGGTTGATATATGATTTTGGTAAAATCCAAATTAGTAAAAGATAATATTCTAAAATTAAGAATATTTATCTTTTACCAATTTTGTGTTATCTGACGGTTATATATCCTAGGGATATACTGAGTCAGAAAAATACACGATTTTCAAGAAAACAGTTTTACCAAAATATTCCAAAAAGGTTTTTCTCTGTAGGCTTGAAAGGCTAGCACCAATTCTGTGAGAACTCCGATGCTTGAGAGTAGAGAAGTTTATCAGGGAAGAATTTTTGGTGGTGATCAACAGTCTTGGAGAGGAAGGTTCTGGACTAACATCAAACTAGGATCCAGACGCGGCCACCGATTACGCTTCAAGGGTGAGTTTTATATGCTTTGAACATAGATCAATTAACAGTAAAATTGGAATTGGCATGAATCCGTTGCGAAATATTATTGAAAACTATGTCTTAGATCCTAACATTAGTGACGTGTAAAAGACAGAGAAACTTTCCGACGAGAAAGGTGCGGGAAAGGGCTTCCTTCACAATGGGTTTGAACACATTCATGAATTCGATAGTCGGCTCATCTCCGACCAGTTTCACTATCCATGAGTCAAGTTTTCTCCAATCGGCAGGCAGCAGATGACTACTTACCCTTATTCTTATTTTTTTCTTTTTATTCCTGCCGCGCTTCTCTCTTAGAACTTAGCCCGATCGAGATCGGGAGGCCCGCTACTGTCACCGTCGAAGATCTGGAAGGGAGGAGGAAGAGGGTGCGCCGACGGGAAGAAGAAGAATAATAATGAGAGAGGCACGGCGGGAAGAAAAAGAAAAAGAAAAAGAAGAAGAAGAGGAGGAGAAGAGTGAGAGAGGCCATAGTTTTCAGGATTGAGATCCCATGCAGAATCGTTTTGTAATCACAGGATCGGATCGGTCCCTGGATCGGTAGGATCGTATTATTAGGATCATAAAAGTATTAAAATGTAGGCAAAAAAAAAAAAAGAATTTATGAAACATTTCATAAATGCATACTTGTTCAAATCACATTTCTTACATAATGTACTAGAAATGGAGAACACAATATTATCACTTTAAATGCATAATGTTCGACAAAATAAAAAGATTCATCAAACACTTGAACGTAGCGAGACGTGGTGCTAGTTGTTCTGAGACGTTTGTGGACGTGGTGTTAGTTGTTTTCGACGTGGTGCTAGTTGTTTTGAGACATTTCTGGACGTGGCGCTAGTTGTTTTTGACGTGGTGCTAGTTGTTTTGAGACGTTTGTGAACGTGGTGCTAGTTGTTTTTGACGTGGTGTAGTTGTTTTCGATGTGGTGCTAGTTGTTCTGAGACGTTTGTGGACGTGGTGCTAGTTGTTTTCAACGTGGTGATAGTTGTTCTGAGATGTTTCTGGACATGATGCTAGTTATTTTTGACGTGGTGCTAGTTGTTCTAAGATGTTTCTGGACGTGGTACTATTTGTTTTTGGACGTGGTGCTAGTTGTTTTCGACGTGGTGCTAGTTGTTCTGAGACGTTGTGGACTGTCTTTGTGAAAAAAACAGCTTAAATTCACATGCATGGGTGTAGACGTTTCTAGATGTGGTGCTAGTTGTTCTGTGACGTGTTGGGCTGTTTTTGTGAACAAAATCAGTTTAAATTCACATGAATGGATGTATACGTTTTTGGACGTGGTGCTAGTGTTCTGAGACGTGGTGGACTGTCTTTGTGAAAAAAAATCAGCTTAAATTCACATGCATGGATGTAGATGTTTCTGGACGTGGTGCTAGTTGTTCTGTGATGTGGTGGGCTATTTTTATGAACAAAATTAGTTTAAATTCACACGAATGGATATAGACGTTTCTGGACGTGGTGCTAGTTGTTTTTGACGTGGTGGACTGTATTTTCCCTATGGATCGTACATACTATTGAAATCGGTCCGAACCCACGATCCCATACGATTCTGTCCGATCTCACTACGATCCCACCTATAAACTCGATTCCCAACGATCCTGGATCGATTTTGTGATTTTGGACCATAGGATCGGACGATCCTACGATCCGGATCGCGAGTTTGCAAACTATGAGAGAGGCTACTCCGGGAAGGGGGGCTTTTTGGTTTGGAAAGAATGAGGGGGATTAATTTTTTTTTTTTTTTTTTTACATAAGAGGCACTTAAAAACAAATTTTTACACAAAAGCCCCTTGACTAGCAGTAAATTTGGCCAACCCGTTAGTTGACCAACTTTCTCGTTAAAAATGACCAAAACTCCTAATAACAAAAAGTTAGGGACTAAAAGTATCCCCGTAAAATTAAAAGGGACTGAAAGTGGTATTACCCCTATTATAAGGGACCAAAATTGCATTTTGGCCTATATTTAATTATTACAAAATTTTAATATTAATAATTATTTCCAAATGTGTATATATTTTCATGTTTTGTGTAAAGTATCAGAACACAGAAGAAGATTTTATTAAAATACATAATTGATACAAAAATTAAGCCAAATAATGCCAATTCCATATTCCATTATAAAAACTTTAGGGGGCGTTTGGTAAAACTGTCGGGAATCAAAATCGTAATGGATATGATATAAGTGAGAATGAATATGGATTTAGCTGCCTGTAATTATTACCATTTGTGATATTTGGATTAGTGAAAGAATCGAAATCAGAATGTAATAATATATAATTATAATATTATAAACATAAATATTATTTATTTTAAATACATTATGTGTGTGATCAAATGCGCGACCAAAATGGCTACGCATTTGGTCGTGGGGAATCAAACCCAAGAGGGTGATGGGTATGAAAATTTGAGAATCAAACCTACCTTTCCATTCCTATTCTCGCATACCAAACAATATCAATCATTTCATTCTCATTCCCATTCTCCTACTAAACAAACAACCCCTTAAAAAAACTGAATTTTCCATTGTCATTTCTTAATACAAAAATGGCTTTAATGCAGTTTTAGTCCCCCATAATAGGGATAATTCCACTTTTTGTCCCTCTTATGTTTTGAGTGGCAATATTAGTCCCCATCATTTTTTTTAGCAGTTTTAGTTCTTTTTTACGAAAAAATTTAGAAGACAATGGAATAATCATTCGATTGCTATTCAAACATAATTTTTTCTTCAAAATGATTTATACGATGATGTTTTTAATTTATTTTATGACTCGGTTCCTCATGAATGTTCAACCCATTTAGATTAACTCACAATCCAAAATGACAGTCGAAATTCTAAATGGATTGAACATTCAGGAGGATCCAAATTATAAAATTGGTTGAAAATATCATGGTACAAATCATAGTGAAGAAAAAAATTAGGTTTGACTAGCGATCAAATGAGTTAATCCGTTATTTTCTAAACTTTTTCATAAAAAATGACTAAAATTGCTAAAAAAAAAAAGGATAGGGACGAATATTGCCACTCAAAATATAAGAGGGCCAAAAGTAAAATTATCCCTGTTATAAGGGACCAAAACTACATTTAAGGCTACAGAAATTAATGCAAATCATGCTATTTACACCTAAAAGATAACGGAATCACTCAAACTCAGAATCTCCTGGTCCTGAGTGAGGAGACCTACCACTATACCAATTCCTTCATGTCAAAATTGTTTTCATTTCATCATTGTTTTTCATAGCGTCCTTTCCTTTAAAAAAGAATGACTATTAGAACAACACCAAACTTAATAATCTAAATTGAGGAAAATATATTATTTTTCAAAAAGAGTTCAAATACTTTTTGGAAATCATAATTATTGTTTATAGCTAGCTGACATGTGTGAGATTTTACACACTACAAAAGTCAACCTCTTTATTGTTATCATTATTATTAAGTCAACTTCTTAATTAATTAATCTAATTAAATCTAAATTAAATTAATTCTTATTTTACTTTTAATTATTTTATTTTCTATAAGCCATTCTAAATTTAACAATTCCTAACCCCTCTTTAAAAATCTTCCCAAAAATTTTCTCCTCCAAATTATTAATAATGTCGTGCCCGTCATTAACTTAAGCTGAAAAATTTACATCCCAATCACAGTCTCAGGTTAGAAAATACAGAACTTTTTGCCTCAAAAAAAAAAAAAAAAGTTAGAAAATATAGAAAGGTTATTCAATTAAGACCAATCATTGATTCATTGCCTACTAAAACCCTTATTAATTTAAGTAAAAAATAAAAAAAATAACATGCAAAACAACGTGGGGAGCTCTACCTTAAAAGTTTCCCTTCATTTTAGTAGTACTATGGACGTGGAGGCTACCATCCTTCTTCTATCTTCTCTCATAATCCCTCCTTAAGGGGAAAAAAAAAAAAAAAAAAAGATATCTTTTGCATCATTTTTCCAACATTCAATCCACCAAAATCTGTATATAAGTAGCAAATTTTAGTACAAATTATTCAAGTAGAGTTAATGAAAGCCAATTGATCATAGCTTAACTATTTGGGTTGGGTTGGATTGGGTTCTTTTGGTATATGATAATGGCGAAATTGAATTGTTCTTCACCTGCCCTTTTGGCTATGGTACTGTGTATTGGCCTTCTTCTCGCCATGGAGGCAGCCATTGTTTCTTCCTTCGATTACGGCGGTGCCTACGACAAGACACTGCAGTTCTTCGAAGCCCAAAGGTCCGGGAAATTACCTCCAAATCACAGAGTAAAATGGCGATTCGACTCGGGACTCAGAGATGGTTTTCTTCAAGGAGTAAGCTTAGTGAATATATAGCTATGGTTTTTTTTTTTTTTTTAATTATTTTAATATATAGATATGAAAGTTCTTAGTACCTCTAGTTGCGCATAAATCATTTAGCGACGTATAACTGTATGCAGGTAAACTTGGTAGGGGGCTACTATGATGCTGGTGATCATGTGAAGTTTGGGCTACCAATGGCATATTCTGTGACAATGCTTTCATGGGGGGCTATTGAGTACAGAAAAGAGATGGCTAATCTCAACCAAATGGGGAACACTTTGGCAGCAATCAAATGGGCAACTGATTATTTCATCAAAGCACATCCACAGCCTAATGTCCTTTGGGGACAGGTAAAAAAAGATTTACCTAATCACAGCAATTTTTGTGTCTTCATTATTCTTTTTGCTTATTACATGAATTTTAATGCAAACATCAGGTTGGGGATGGAGTATCTGACCATTATTGCTGGGAGAGAGCAGAAGACATGACAACTCCAAGAACAGCTTACAGGATTGACCCTGAGCATCCAGGGTCTGATCTTGCTGGTGAAACCGCCGCTGCTTTCGCTGCTGCTTCTTTGGCTTTCAGGCCTTATAACTCTTCTTACTCTACTCTCCTATTACTTCATGCCAAACAGGTAAATTCTTCTATATTCATTCTATATAATTCCTTTCAGGATCAAAATTTCTTTTCACAACTCCCTTTGTTTCATGATATTGACCAATTCTCTCCAGCTTTTCTCATTTGCGGATACCTTCAGAGGAATATACCACGATTCCATACCCAGCGCCAAGCAATTTTACACATCATCTGGCTATGATGATGAACTTCTATGGGCAGCAGCATGGCTGTATAGAGCTAGTGATGAAGATTACTATCTGAAATATGTTGTGGAAAATGCTGTTTCAATGGGTGGAACTGGTTGGGCTATCAAAGAATTTTCATGGGACACCAAATATGCTGGACTTCAAATTCTTCTCTCCAGGATCTTACTGGAAGGCCATGGTGGAGCATACACTTCTACCCTAAAACAATATCAAGCTAAAGCGGATTTCTTTGCCTGTGCTTGTATGCAAAAAAATGATGGCTACAATGTTGAGATGACTCCAGGTTAGTAATTAATTATCTTTTCACAACAAAAAAATTCCACAGCTATAATGTTTTCACGTTTTTTAAACGCAATAAATTAATTTTTCACATATTTGAAATATTATAACTGGTACAATTAGCCGGCAAAATCTAAAAACCACTTCATTGCAATTTAGAGGGGATTTTGTGATTATAAATATATAACTCTAATTTTTAAATATGGAATAAATTGCATTGAGCTTTACAAAATTATATATCAGGTGGGCTTATGTACGTGAGGGAATGGAACAATCTGCAGTACTCGGCTTCAGCAGCATTTCTACTTGCAGTTTACTCTGACTATCTCACCATGGGAAACTCAATACTTCATTGCCCAGAAGCCCAGATTCAACCCCAGGCTCTCCTCAACTTCGCTAGATCGCAGGCCGACTACATCCTGGGCAAAAATCCCAAGTCCATGAGCTACATTGTGGGCTTTGGGCCCAACTACCCAACCCAAGTTCACCACCGTGGATCTTCAATTGCTTCTGTTTCGGTCTTGAGATCGGCTGTCGGATGTCTCCAAGGATTCGAAACGTGGTACAGTAGCTCTCGAGCTAATCCAAATACTATTCATGGGGCCCTTGTTGGAGGCCCAAACAGCAACGACGAGTTTTATAATGATCGGTCCAATTATGAACAAACGGAGCCCACAATCTCTGGTACTGCTCCTCTAGTTGGACTCTTTGCCAAATTGCAATCTGTTTCAGGAAATGGAAATTCAGGTCATTATTATCCCACAAGAACAGAGAGACCTTACCAAAACAAAAATGGTGAGAATTAAAAGACTAATTTGTTTCTAATTAAGTCATGTTTTGTCAAAAATTTTATATCATCAGAACATACTTTGTTTCAATTAATTCTTTGTCAAAAATTTTATATTAAGAGTGCCTCCTTAATTAATTTCCAGGTATTGCTTCTCATCAACAATCATCAAAGTCACACAAGAGTCTTCCAGGTTAATTTTCCACTAATTATCTTCCCTTTAAATTAATTCTTCTTTGTAGAATCCCCTTTTCCACTTCAATTTTTGATGGTTGAAATTCATAATAATACAGAAATTTGATAAATTTAAAAAATTTTGATAAATAAAATTCAAAAACTACAAGTGACTTTGTTTCAATTTCATGCAGATGTTGTTCCAGTCAACTTCTTGCACTCAATAACTAATTCATGGACTGTGGGAAGAAGTACATACTATCGGCATAGAGTGATAATCAAGAATGTTTCTGAAAAACCCATAACAAATCTGAAGTTGAAATTTGAAGGGCTAACAGGATCCATATGGGGCCTCAACCCTACACAAGAGAAGAACATTTATGAACTTCCTCAATGGTTGAAACCTTTGAAACCTGGTACAGATTGCATTTTTGTTTATGTCCAAGGAGGACCGCAAGCCAAGGTTTCAGTTCAAAGCTTTCAGTAAAGGGTTCAAAATTAATCATCCATCCCTCTAGTTCTCTATTGATTCGATGATATTAAATTTTGGTAATCAGAATCTAACATTAATTATGGGGATGTAGTCGCAATATTTGGTTTTCTTTCTGTTTCAGGAGATTAAAATGTATCAACTAGTTTAGAATATTTGTAAAAGAATGTTATTTGTTCTCAATTAATGAGGAAATTAGATATATAATTTTGTTTCTTTGCCAAATAGTGTTTGTACCAGATCAACTTGAACCATTACTAGATCATCATTGGCCATGTAATTCATGAAAAATATGTTGGAAAAAAGGAGAGGAAATCGCGTGTGAATGAGATAATAGTTGAGAAATTTTGCTCATAGACGAAAATGTCGGAACTGATCAACTAGCGTTTTATTTTGTTTCGGATTCAAATATATCCAACTTAATTTTATCTTGCAAATTAGATGCAGCTGATTTAAATTAAAGTCGTAATAGTTAGTTGCATTTGTGCAAATTAAATTTGGATTAGTGGGCTAATTTATTTGCTACACAGGTTCATGCCAAAAACCGGCCTATTGAATGGCTACGGTTTGCAAATTAAATAGGCAGATTAAATTTGGGTCCTCACTTTTATCAGTTTTTGCAAATTAATGGCCATCAGGTTTTGGGGTCTTGATCTTGAAACTAATGCCTTAATTTATTAAGCAAAACCTTGTGAAACTTATGGCAACAAAATTAATCCCTCAATTAATTTTTTGAATGAAGAATCAGCCTATAAATAGGCTTGTCAATTCTGAATTTTAAGAGAGAGAGATTCTGCAGAAAAAAAAAAAAAATTCATTTTTTTCCCTTCGCCACAACAAAAGTTTCTTCTTTTTGGTACAAAATCTTTTTTTTTTTTTTCCCCCACAAAATTTCCTCTCATTTCTAAGTGTTCTACCTTTGTTCTAATTCATTTGTGAAACGGTTACTTTACATTTCCAATGTATCCTGTGAAACATTTTATCCACGAAGCCTCTTACAATAATTATAGAAGCGACATATTTGTTTTAAAAAAATTGTGAAGTTTTAGAATTTCTTACTCTCTTATTTTATATATATATATATATATATAATACTAGCCATTTGTATTTGTATTTTTCTAACAATCTTAAAACAAATTTAAATTAGGATTGGATTAATGGTTGTATTTGTATTTTCATAAAAAAACGTTTTGAATAGTTTTTGGATTAATGAATTAATTAAGGCAATGGTAATGGGTTTCGGTTTTACTACAGAATTAAGGCCAATTTTGGAATTAATTATGTGGTAATGCATGAGTTTAGTTTTTGGGGAAAAACGGATGTTTAATGCAGCAAACTAATTCAAGGTGTAATGTATGCAACAGAATTTTTTCGGGAAAAAATAAAACTGACTAGGGACGGGAAACATTACTCCATCCGTCTTCATTTACGTGTCACTTTAGGAGATATGATTTGTCTTTTATTACTAAACGTTTTATAATTTTCTAGATAACTTTTATAATTTTCTAGATAACTTTTCTAATTTTTCATTTTCTATCATTTCTCGGAATTTGTGAGTTTATTAATTCTACCACTTACTATCTACTTTCTTCATAAACAACTCACTCACTCTCTCTCCAAATTAATTAGGGTTAAAAAAAACACTTACTCAACTAAATCAATGCTAACTACTTTTCCTTGATAACAGTAAAAAGTGTAAAGTGACAGCTAAATGGGGACGTAGGGAGTATTTGAATTAATCTATCAATTAATTTCATAACTGATGGAATTAATTGATTAATTTTGAAATTAGGCTCTACCCTATAAATAAAGGAGTTTTAGGTTCTGAATTTTACACACTCGAGAGTTACAAATTTTTTCTTCCTTCTTGCTGAAATTTCCTCTTGGAAAAATTCCCTATCGTTTCCAAGTATTCAATTACTACTATTTCTTCTACGGATGTTAATCATACTTTTACCACAAACTCTGGTTCCGCTGTTACTCATTCAGTGGCTATCTCTACCGTGTTCAGTAGTCACCATGAAAGGCCCGACAAGGTTCAAGGGCTTGTCATTCACTTTAAAACAAGGCAACAAAAGATGTTTTATTTGACAACCTTGAACTTCGCGAGCCAAAAATACCTAGAAGGGGAGGTTGATGCTCCGACCTTCGTGGCTATATTAGCATGGGAGCACTCGGAATTTTTTTTTTTTTTTTTTTGCAATTACATTTTGAATGAGTTGCATGACTCCTTATACAATGTATATGGAGGGTACAAAACAACAAAATTGTAGTGGAAAGTTTTAGTCTGTAAGTACAAGATCAATGATAAGCAATCAGAAAAAAAAATCATGGTTACGCGATTCCTTTATTACAGAATGGTTGACTCTAAGTCGGTTATGAGTCAAGTGGATGAGTTACATCTCATTTTGCATGATAAAAATGCTGAATGGTTGGTGCTGAGTGAGAATTTTCAAGTGGCGGCGATGATTGAAAAATTGCTATCTTGGAAGGATTTCAAAAACTATCTCAAGCATAAGTGCAAAGAGAATGACTCTGATTTGCTAGAACACATTAGAAAATAGTCTCCACTTATTTAAAAAAACTTGAAGAGAGTATTACTTAAGTAGAATACTCTAGAATCATACGGAGTCTGATGTATCTAATGAGTTGTATTAGACTAGGTATTGCTTATGTCGTAAGCAAATTAAGTTCATATACAATTAAACCAAGAAATGAGCACTGGAATGCCATAATTAGGGTACTAAGGTACTTAAGGTATACTTGTAACTATGGACTGCATTATAGTAGATATCCATCTATGCTAGAAGGATACAAAATGATAGCTAGATCCACGATGAAATATGAATTTATAGCTCTAGGTAAATGTGGAGAAGAGGCTGAATGGCTATGCCATTTCTTAGAGGATGTTTTCAAAATGAGGGAAACCTGTGCCACCAATCTGTATCCATTGTGATAGTCACTCTACGATTGGTAGAGCACATAATACGATGTATAATGGTAAATTGAGACATATACATCGTCGACACAATAACATTAGACAACTTTTCTCAACAGGAGCTATCTCAATTGACTTTGTAAGGTCAAAAGATAACATTGTGGATCCACTAACCAAATGGTTAAATAGAGAGACAGTTGAGAGATTGACAAGAGGAATGAGTATAAAGCCTGTGGAGAATAAAGGTTTTATGAAGAAAAACCCTCACAGTGACCCTACCAAGTCTAATAATATTTGTAATTATAAGACACAATAACATTAGAGAGCTAATCTCAACAGAAATTATCTCAATTGACTTTGTGAGCTTGAGACGAATCATTTCTGGCAGAGAGGGGATGATGTGGACATCAGGAACTCTTCCTCCAATCCCTTCAAAGTTGCGCATCATCATCTCCCTTAACTGACCAAGGGATTTTCGCAGCTTTCATTTAGGGAGTACCAAAGAGACCCGGAATTCAAGATTTTATCATGTTAAAAAACACTTAGGCCAACATATGGGTCAAGCCCCTCAAACGGTCCTAAAGAGATGTCACAAAAAAAATCAAAATTATTATGAAATTCCAAGACAGCCCTTATGTACCAAAAAAAAAAGTTTTTTTTGACTTAAAAATGGTCCAAAACGCTACATAATAGTGTTTCAGTACTATCAAAAATGTAGCAAAATAACGTTTCCGGTTGGAGAAAAATGATACATTATGGCTATTGAACATAAAACACCACAAATCGGAGAATCTTACCCAACAAAGTTCGCTAAAAAGTAATGTTTGGACCGTGACTCGCTCGCTAAACTATAGCATTCAAGCCATGGCTGGCTCGCTAAAGTAGCGTTGCTGACGTTTTATGTTTAAAAACTAGAAAAGGACACAAACGTTGTACTTTTCATATTTTGTTAAAAACTTTCTAAAAAATCCTAAACACCCAAACTGCTACTTTGCAACGTTTTTTACGGCCACGAAATGGACATTGGAGGAAGTCAATCATCGCAAGGACACGGTGCGGGCAAAGAACCATTGATAAGACAGGTAAAAATACATTCAAACTTGTTATGGGTAGGATAGAAAACACTGTTTTGTATCGTTTTGGTTTCAGTCAAACGTTGTTTTGTATCATTTTGGTTTCAGTCAAATGCAAATCGGTGCATTTGACCAAAACAAAAATGTTAAAGAGTAGCAGTTGGGTTAACCCACAACGTCGATCGACAGTGTTTGGGTAAAACCAAAACGTTGGCGACTGGCGTTTTGTGGCATGCAAACGTCAGTCAAACATTTCTGTTCAACATTTGGCTGAAAGTCAAATGTTGATCGGGAATGTTTGACTTTAAGTCAAACTTTTTTTGACAGTGTTTGACTTTCAGTCAAACATTCATCCGAAAGGTTTTAATTTTTTATGCCCAAATCCACCTTATTTTTTAGTTTTTATTTAAAGTAATATGTTTATATATTAATGCGTATGATTAAATGTTATTTAGGGTGGCGGTAAGGTAAAATCCCATCCTCCCATGGATAGACAACGTCCTATAGCTTTTGCCAAGAGGTAGAAAGTGCCAGTGGTGAGAGCCGGAGGTGGAGGATGATTGAGGGATGACTCACCGTTCCACTTGATGGATGAGCAGGCTGATGAGGAAAATCATGATACTGATGAGGAGTCTCAGGAGCATGAGGATGAGGGGTGATGTAACTTGAATTTATAGTTTATTTCATGACATTTTTCACATGATCAATGTTATTTTGATAGAGTTTTTATTACTCCTGTGTGATTTAATGGCTTATAATGGTTCATGTGGGAATTGCAGGTCAAGGTTCGAGTTTAGCACTTATACCGCCAAAATCTTGCCAGAAAATGCAGAAATGGTGGAAGCTTGATAACCTGGTCAAAGCAGAGCTAAGAAGTAAACCTGGAGAGTCTTTTGCTGCTGGATTTACCATAGTACCCCTACTATTCTATTTATTTGCAACTCTAGAATTTGTAATGGTATAAATACCAATTGGACGAGTCTTACGGGCAACTTTTATATTTGTTTTTCTCTTGGTAACTGACAAGACTTCCTCATCATTGTAGTGCTAGGTTTTTACCAAGACGTGGCATATGAGGTTAGACCGATGCGGTTCTAAATAGTTTATGGGCATTTAGCCTCAGATATCTTCAGCTACGGTAGAATCTGGTACCATTACACTCAAACAGAGTGGATCTTCAGTTCTTCGGCTAGTTCGGTAAGTAGCCCTTTTCTTTAGAGGTGTGACAGGCCTTGCATTTAGGGAATCCACGAGTTGTGTTGTTCTCTTTAGTCTCTAAGTGTCTGTGTATCCGAATTCCTTTGAGTCTATATATATTAGTTCTCTTAATTTCCAAGTGCGATGATAGACTTGTTTTATTAACTTGATTATTAGCTTCCTATTATGTGCCTGAAGTTTTTGTGCTATCATTCTGTGGGACTAGCAGTTGAGTGATCTACCTAGTGTAGTACTCCAGCGGGTCCTCATACAGGGGTAGTAGAAGTGAGTTGAGGTTAAAATCAGTTAATGGACCGGCTTAAGGAACCAAAGAGAAATTAAGAAACTAATATAGAAAGAATACATAACTAAGATTGAAGGAGGTTAAATCACCCACCCCAATCATATCCATTTAATCTTACTATAATTTTTTTTGTTATTTTATGAAATCAAACTTCTTTGAATCTTTGCTACCTACATGTTCTGATCATTCTAAATACATAAATGTTTAACTGCTCCCTGTGGGTTCGACATCCTTACTACTACACGACGGAATTTTGGGTCTTTTAGTGTGGAAAAGGTTATTATTAGTAGGTGAATTTTCCACATACCACTTTTTGGCATCATTGTCAGAGAGCATGGTAGCCCTTGTTTAATTAATCGTTATTAGTTTTGTGCAGGAGTCAGTGTTATTTATGGTTCAGACGAGACCAGCTCAAGCAAAGGCAATCACAATGGAAAGGCGAGTAGGAGTAAGATACAGAAAGAAGTTGAAAAAGTTATAGAAGTATTTACTGTAGAAATGACTGAACCATCACGGCCAACCTTTGGTTCATTTTTTGAACCAACTTTCATGATACTGAAAGAGCAACGGGTATTGAGGCTGTCACGTATGTGGTACTCCCATAGTTGATTAACCTAATTCTACATGGTTCGAATTTCCATGGGGGAGATCATGAAGATGCTAAAGATCACTTACAGGCATTCTTGGATATTTGCAACATCACCAAGATACAGAATCTTACTCAAGATCAGATGAGGCAGTTGTTGTTTCCCTTTTCCTTAAGAGACAGTGCAAGTAGTTGGTTAAACTCATTACCAGCTGACTCCATTAGAACATTTAAGGAGCTTAAGAAGAAATTATTAGCTAAGTACTATCCGCCCTCAAAGATTGACAGAATGATAAATGAAATTCATGGCTTCAGGCAAGGGGAAGATGAATCATTTGTAATAGTATGGGAGAGATTTCAAAACCTTGTAAGGAAATGTCCCAGTCACGATTTTGAAGGGGGAAGAGAGTTACATTGTTTTTATAGGGGACTAACACTCTCTATAATGAGTTTGGTGGATGCTAATGCTGGGGGCAGCCTGAATAGTAAGTCTGTCGAAGAGGTAAGGGAATTATATGACTGGATGTCACAAACATACACTAATTGGTCAAGCGAGCGGTATCCAAAGCCCTAGAAACAATAGAAGCATCTACTTCGGGGAAAGATAAGATAGAACTACAAACAATGATTGAGAAATTACAGGTTCAGATCAGAAACCCGGTTGTATCAGCTGGGGTGGTTACTCAAGAACCTAATTATGGAGGAATAGAAGTAGTTGTGAATGCATGTGGAATCTGTCAGGGTCCCTATAGGAATGTGGATTGCCCACACCGACTGACAAATTTGGGGTATGCTAGTGGTCAACCAGGTACAAGAGTTACTTCATGGTCTAGATAAAACTCAGGAGGAGGCACATACAATCGAGGAAATTACAGTGGTAATCCACAACAAGGTAATGTGCAGGGAAATTAGAGACCATCAAAACAAAATTGGGAAGCACGTAGAGGATAAAATGTCCGTACATGTCATGATCCTAGTGTTGAAAGCATGAAGAACGATTTGGAAGAAACTAAGAGAGATGTAGAGAAAACGAAGAACATGATGAAAAATATGCAAACTCAGTTAGGCATGTTTTACAAGAGTCACACTAGCAAAGAAAAGGGTACGTTACTTAGCAACACGAAATCTAACCCTGCCAATACAGAACAGTGCATGGCGGTAACCCTGCGAAGCGAAAAAGTGTTGACAAAAGATGACAAGGGAGGAAGTGTTGTGAGGGAAATTGACATACCAGAAGATATGGCTGATGAAAATAAGACAAAGTTTGGAATCTCAAGTCAGCCGATGGAAAAGGAAAAAAAAAAAATTCAAACAGAAGAGAAAACATGTCTCAAGCCACCATTTCCTTCTCGAGAACCACTGAAAGCTGATGATAGCAAATTGTTGGGTTTAAATACTAAACTTTGATTATATTAAACTATTTCCCAGTTTTATATATCGATTAAATATTGTAGTTAAATTATTTACATATGTCGTCCATTTATATTATGTAATTAGATGATGAGGTGTTTGGTGTGACACAGTAGATCTCATCATTGGTTAAAAGACATAATATATAAATGAGGTTCGTAACCGAGACAGTTTTGGACACACTGTCAGTTTAGGTTATTATGTTATTCAGAAATTGGTTTGTCTAAACTAATTGAATCATATAGATATGCCCGGGGCATATTGAACTTGATCATTTATGATTAATTGTCTTGTACTCATTTAATAGACTATTCATTCTTAGTATTCTATCTTTTAATCTCTAGACTTGAGCAGACATGAGGATTAGACATAGTGTACTTTGATCTGCCAAAGGGTGAGGTCATTTGTGGCTAATAGTCTCGGTAGGTTGGGTGCGCGTGATTAGTTTCTTAGTGTGTTGTTCCTTATCGAAAGGAAACCATGTACCGGTGCATCCGGGGTGATGGTGCTCCGGAGATGAGCTCGCTATGTTTATTATACTAAACCCAACTGGTGGACTTATGTCTGGTATAGTAAAAAGGTCAAGTGGTACTAATCTCGGATTATAAGAAGTTAATTAATTAATTTATCAGT
This sequence comes from Knoxia roxburghii, assembly GCA_030378225.1. Classification (NCBI taxonomy): domain Eukaryota; kingdom Viridiplantae; phylum Streptophyta; class Magnoliopsida; order Gentianales; family Rubiaceae; genus Knoxia; species Knoxia roxburghii. The sequence goes on along the minus strand of CM059422.1, from coordinate 12,721,114 downwards.
AAATTAATAAATTAACAAGCATTGTATCTTTGATATGGGGAGATTAAAGAATAATTAATTTAGTTATTCCGGAAGCAATTCTGGTGTAGGATTGTAGTGCCATAATTAATCCGTTAGTGGTACGATTAATTATGTAGTGGTTAATTGATAATGTAGAATTAATTACTTAATTAATTATTCCTAAGTGTTAATTAAGTAATTAACAAAGTGGAATTAATTAATTAATTAATTAATTAATTAAATTTTAAAGTTCAATTAGAATTAAGAAATCCTAGAGATTAGAAAATCTAATTGGATTTGGAAATACAATTAGATTAGTTACCTAATTGGATTTGAAAACTAATTAATTACCTAAACCCATTAGGAAGGCTAATCCTAAACCAAATTGGGGTCTCTTTTGTAACTCTATAAATAGACAAGAGATTAGCAATTCATAATATACAATTCATAAGTTTTCAAAACAAGAAAACTAGAGAGAGAATTTATAGAGAGAAAACAACTTTCTCCCTCGAGGTCAATTCTCTCATGCGGCGGGTTCTCACCTTAGGCGGCGGCCGGGCAGTACTAACTCTCGACGACAGCGGTAAGGTTGAACCGACAGCGGGCGGTAGTGCAAAATTTCGGCAGCGGCGAGCTGCTAAATTTTTTCAGTGAGATCTTTTTTGTGGTGATTGCTGATCAATTGTTCGTTATATCTTTGCCCACACAACGTACTATCAAAGTCTTGAGTCATACAAGAGAATCACCTAAGTACACGCTTCAAGAGGTAATTCTTAAACTTCTGCTTTAATTAGGAATTAATTGTTGCGTGGCAAATCGACAAGTATAAGCTAAGATCCTGCGCAATGTTATTTCAAGCAAGGATTGGAATAGCGATTGTGCTAGAGCTTAGGCTTGGTCAAGAATTCTGATTCTGGAATGCATAGCACGAAAGTGAATTTTTGACCGGGCCCGGGCAGATAATCTTTATATTGGTATCAGAGCCTGGTTTTGGCTTTGTGCTTGTTCGATTTGTTACATGGTTTTGTTCGCAGGTGGTTTAGAAATCCCGGCTATTATGGTTGCGTTTGTATGTTTTAATTAAACCTCAGGACATGTCCGGGTTGTTTTATTATGAATGCTTGTAATATTAAAATCACATGCTGGAAACCATGTAGGATTAGATCAAATATGTAGTAAGATTTTTTCTATGTAATTTTTTGATTTTAGTTTCCTGGAAGCCTTGTAGTAGGAAAATTTTTATGTAATCGAAGGCGTTATGGTGGACTACTTGATTTCATGACTTTTGGTTTATTGTTAATTCGAAGAAAACCAAGAAAACCCTGAACGAATTGCAAGAAGATCAAATAACATAGTGGAACAAGAAAAAAGACCCGAAAACGAAACAGAGCAGGCGGACTGGCGAATGAGTCGCCGGCAGTGATTGCCTGCCAGCAGCAGCACAGCTGTCCGCGCAGCAAGAATGCAGCACTGGACGCACCAGCGCGCGCGGCCCGTCCTGTTCGGGTCGCGCGCGGGCTGTTTTTCAGTTTTTTTAGTTTTTTTTTTCAAGATCTAACTTTTCAAGACTCTATCCATCAAGTGACGGGACACGAGATCAAGGTTGAATATGGAAGCAATTAAAACCATAATAGTTGGGAAATTATTTTACGCATTTATTTCCCATATTTATAATGTTAATTTTTATGCTGTATTTTAGATGCATAATTTTAAAGCATGCTGGTTTTATATTTGCACATAACTTAGGATTAGTTAATTGCATATTAAAATAGGAAAAACCCTCATTTTAGAAATCTAAGTGGGAGTGGGTTAGTTAATATTACCATAGCCTCCATTACGAGTTCATATGTGATGTGGGTGGACTTGCGCGTTGGCATTAGGGCCTTCCTTCATATTAGATGAGTTCAACCATAAGATTACTAGCTTTTGAATTTCTAAGTAAGATGACTAGAGTAAGTTGAAATAGGAGAAATACGATACCCTCTCCATCTGAGGTGCACTATCATAAGGTAATAAGCTCATAAGTCACGTAGTGGCACACATTTAGTGTACGATTTGTAGTATTCCTCCCATCGAGGTTACGCTGCTCATTTGTACTACTGAAAGACACTGACTATTAGCTACATTGATCAATAGATCGTTTGGTCAGATAGTGTAATTAATGAACCTGGTTCTTCTCAAATGAATGTTGGTTAGCGTAAACGTCCACACTATCGTGGCTTGTGAAAATCCCAGTGAATGAGATGTCAGTGGATTTAATTTTTGTTTTGAGGGATGTCAATAATTGAAGAATTTAATTTTGAAATTCTGTGCTTATTTTTCTGAAACATTGTCTGTTTATTTATTTACAATCTTTGATATGGCATTTAATCTGTTAGCTACAATATTGAAAGACAACAAATTAACCGTTCTAAACTATGTCAATTGGAGTCAAAATTTGGATATTGTCCCAACGGCTGACAGCACTCCTGTGAGAGATCATGTCATTGACATGATTAGTACCATCAACGAGGTTGAGGTAGTGGAAGGCATTCTCTAAGCTTTCGGGTTACTTGGAACCCTTGCAAAGAATTACAAACATGGTTAGTGGCGCTTGAATCCACACACCAAGTATCTATGATTATCGCCGCTAAACATGTCTCAGTAATTAAGGCAGAAATTGTCGTACTTTTGAGCTTTGGACAATCTGATTTCCAATGTCCCGTCTGATTGCACTTGAAGCACTTGCCTTTTGACTTCTTCCTTGCAATCTCTGGCTTTAGCGCAATTTGTGCCTTTTGAGCTATTACCTCGTGTTTTCTCTTCTTATTTACAGACCCAGGCTCAGAAGAAGATTCTGAAGCTTTGAATGCAACTAAAGCTTGCTTCTTCTATTGAAAAAAACTTTTAGCCACTACCTACTCTGCTAAGAGCTCAGATGAAGTACACATGGTGTAGTTCAACCGAAACTTCTCATAGTTTTGAGGCAAGTTCTGGAGGACAATATCGACTTGGGTAACACTACAAGAGTGTCAGTAGTAGAAGTGAGATTAGTTAGCCTATTTTTTGAAAATTCTAGGCTAGATTTACATAATTGTCATTATGTACCGAGTTTTAGAAAGAACCTTATTTCGGTTTCTAAACTCTTAATGAATGGTTACAAGTCTATTTTTTATGATAAATCTGTTGTTGTTAGAAAATATGAAAAACTTGTTTGTTCTGGTTCATTAGTAGATAATTTGTTTTTGGTTAAATCAAACTCCCTTATTGTGCAAAACACATAACTAAATGGCACATCATCTAACCTAAATAAGAGAAAAAACCTATCTTTGGCATCTCAGGCTAGGCATATAAACCTTAGTAGAATTCAGAGGTTAGTCAATGATGAACTTTTAAGTTCATTAGAGATTGACAGTTATTCAACCTGCAAATCTTGCTTAGAAGGTAAGGTGACCAAGAGACCTTTTAAAGCGAAAGGTTATAGAACCAAATAATTTCGGTCTAGGCATGAGGTGGATTTGAGTATTTTGTGACCTTCACAGATGATTACTCAATGTACGGATACATTTACCTAATGCGCCACAAGTCCGAATGCTTTAGTAAATTCAAAGAGTACGGGGCAGATGTGGAGAAACATCATGGTAAAAGTATCAAGACACTGCGATCAAATCGTGGTGGTGAGTACCTATCTCACAAATTTTGAGAATACCTCAGTGAGATCGGAATTCAGTCTCAGTTATCTGCATCTGGCACACCACAGCATAACGGTGTAGCGAAAAGAATGAACAGAACTCTTATGGAAATGGTTAGGTCAATGATGAGTATAGTGATTTGCCGAGTTCGTTATGGGGGTATGCCTTGGAAACTGCAATATACATTCTAAATCTTGTACTATCTAAAACCGTGCCTTCAACCCCTACAGAGTTGTGGAACAGGTGTAAGCCTAGTCTAAGACATCTCAGATTTTGGGGTTGTCCAGCACATGTGCTTAAGGCAGATGCAGCTAAGTTAGATGTAAGAACAAAGGTAATGTTGTTTGTAGGATATCCTAGAGGAACGAAAGGTGGTCTGTTCCATAGTCCTAAAGATCAAAAGGTGATAGTTAGCAATAACATCAGGTTTTTAGAGGAAGACTATATTCTAGATCACAAGCCCAAGAGTAAGATAGTACTAGAAGAACTTAGAAAGCAATCGGATAATCCTAATGTACCAGCACAAGTAGATACACCATACACTGCACAAGATATCACTGATGATGCGCCTACACAGGTGGTGCCTCATCGTAGTGAAAGGGTTGTGAGACAACCCGATAGGTTCATTGGCATGGGAGAAGCCTCTGAATTCATCCCAGGCACGTCTAAACCAGACCCTGTAATTATAATGAGGCTATCCAAGTTAAAGATGCAGAATCTTGTCGAAAGGCAATGATATCCGAGATGGGGTCGATGGACCACAATCAAGTCTGGGAGCTTGTGGACCTGCCAGATGGTTTCAAACCCATTGGATGTAAGTGGGTCTACAAATGCAAGAGAGGACCTAACGAAATGGTTGAAACCTTTAAAGCTAGGCTTGTGGTGAATGGATATACTCAAAAAGAGGGAATCGATTATGAGGAAACCTTCTCCCCGGTGGCCATGCTTAAGTCAATCTAGATTCTCTTGGGCATAGCTGCTCATTTAGATTATGAGATATGACAGATGGATGTCAAGACAACTTTCCTTAATGGAAGTCTTGAGGAAACCATCTGCATGCAGCAGCCAGAGGGATTCGTTGAAAAAGGCCAAGAACATAAGGTTTGCAGGCTTAAGAAATCAATTTACGGACTTAAGTAGACATCCAGATCTTGGAACATCTGGTTTGATAAGGTAATCCAATCCTACAGATTTGCTTAGTGCCCGGATGAACAATGTGTGTACTGCAGACGTGATGGAAACTCAGTGGTGTTTCTTGTGCTTTACGTAGATGACATTTTACTAATTGGCAATAATAAGAAAGTGTTATCAGACGTAAAGACATGGTTGTCCAAACATATCCTTAGGATCAAGATAATTCGAGATCGTAGGAAACGTTAGCTAATGCCCTCTCAAGCTTCATACATAGACACGATTCTGGCGCATTTTAACATGCAAAACTCTAAGAAAGGTTTTCTATCTTTTAGACACGGAGTGCATTTATCTGAGGAGCAGACTCCAAAGACTGTTGAGAAAATAAAAACCGTGAAGACAGTTTTTTATGATTCTGCAGTAGAAAGTCTCATGTATGCGATGTTATGTTCGAGGCCTGATATCTGTTATGATATTAGCATTGTAAGCAGATATCAGAGTAATCCCGGGAAAGCTCATTGGGAAACAGTAAAATGCATTCTCTAGTATTTGCGCAGAATGAGCGACTAAGTTTTGGTCTATCAGGCGCCTGAGCTGGTACCCCGAGGTTACACAGACTTAGATTTCCAAGGCGACAGGGACAATAGCAAGTCTACCTCAGAGTATGTGTTTAGTTTGGGAGGTGGAGCTATATTTTGGCAGAGTGTCAAGCAGAAATACGTGGCAGACTCTACCATGAAGGCTAAATACGTTGCAGCATCAGAGGCAGTGAAAGAAGTAGTGTGGCTTAAGATCTTCCTAGTAGACTTAACATGATTCCTGATTTGCAGAAGTCAATCACAGTGTAGTGTGACAATAATGGTGCAGTAGCAAACTTGAAGGAACCACAAGCCCACAAGGCAAGTAATCATATACAGCGCAAGTACCACCTAATAGGAGATATCGTCAAGAGGGAAGACGTAGTCGTGGCGAAGATAGCATCGGAAGATAACCTTGCAAATCCATTCATAAAAACATTGACTGAAAAAGTCTTTGAGGCTCACATAGAGGGCATGGGGATCAGATACTTAGTAGAGCCATGATAGTTTTTCTAGTTGTATTGTAGTTGTAGGATTAAATGTAGTTTTATATTTGAAGCGCAGTTTAAGTACTAGTGGGAGATTGTTGGGTTTAAATACTAAAATTTGCTTGTATTAAACTATTTCTCAGTTTTATATATCGATTAAATGTTTTAGTTAAATTTTTTACGTATGTCGTCCATTTATATTATGTAATTAGATGAGCCCAGTCTAAGATATTTAAGAATCTGGAGTTTCCCAGCACATGTGCTTAAGGCAGATATGGCTAAGTTAGATGCAAGAATTGAAGTAATGTTGTTTGTAGGATATCCTAGGGGAACGAAAGTTGGTCTGTTCTATAGTCCTAAAGATCAGAAGGTGATAGTTAGCACTAACGCCAGATTTTTAGATGAATACTATATCCTAGATCACAAGCCCAAGAGGAAGATAGTACTAGAAGAGCTTAGGAGACAAACTGATAATCCTGATGCACCAGCACAAGTAGATATACTACACACTGCACAAGATATCATAGATGATGCGCCAATACAGGTTACCTTGTCGTAGTGAGAGCGTTGTAAGACAGTCCAACAGGTTTATTGGCGTGGGAGAGGCCTCAGACCTAGTCCCAGGTGCGCCTGAGCCTGACCCTTACCCAGTGAACTACAATAAGGCTCTCTGAGATAAAGATGCAGAATCTTGGCGAATGGCAATGATATCTGAGATGGGGTCAATGGACCACAATCAAGTTTGGGAGCTTGTAGCCCTACCTGATGTTTTTAAATCCATTGGATGTAAGTGGGTCTACAAATGCAAGAGAGGACCTGACGGAAATGTTGAAACCTTTAAAGCTAGACTTGTGGTGAAGGGGTGTACTCAGAAAAAGGGAATCGATTATGAGGAAACCTTCTCCTTGGTAGCCATGCTTATTCTCTTAGCCATAGCTGCTCAATTAGATTATGAGATATGGCAGATGGATGTCTCCTTAACGGAAGTCTTGAGGAAACCATTTTCATGCAGTAACCAGAGGGATTCGTTGAGAAAGGCCAAGAGCATAAGGTTTACAGGCTTAAGAGGTCCATTTATGGACTTAAGCAGATATCCAGATCTTGGAACATCCTGTTTGACGAGATAATCCAGTCCTACGGATTTACTCAATGTCCGGATGAGCAATGTGTATATCGCAGACGTGATTGAAATGAGGTGGTGTTTCTTGTGCTTTACGTAGATGACATTCTATTGATTGGCAATAACAAGAAAGTATTATCAGACGTAAAGGTATGGCTATCCAAGCAGTTTGATATGAAGTACTTAGAAGAAGCGGGACATATCTTTGGGATCAAGATAATTTGAGATCGTAGGAAATATTCGTTAATGCTCTCCCAAGCTTCATACATAGATACAATTCTGGCCCGTTTTAACATGCAGAACTCCAAGAAAGGTTTTCTACCTTTCAGACACAGAGTGCATCTATCTAAAGAACAATCTCCCAAGACTGTTGAGGAGATAGAGGCCATGAAGGCAGTTCCTTATGCTTCGGCAGTAGGAAGTCTCATGTATGCCACGTTGTGTACGAGGCCTGATATCTGTTATGCCATTGACATTGTAAGCAGATATCAGAGTAACCCTGGGAAAGCTCATTGGGAGGCAGTAAAATGCATTCTCAAGTATTTGCGCAGAACGAGAGACCAAGTGTTGGTCTATCAGGTGCCTGAGCTGGTACCCTGAGATTACACAGATTCAGATTTCCAAGGCGATAAGGACATGTGCAAATCTACCTCAGGGTATGTGTTTACTCTGGAAGGTGAAGCCATAGTATGGCGGTGTGTCAAGCAGAAATGCTTGGCGGACTCTACCATGGAGGCTGAATACGTTGCGGCATCAGAGGCAGCGATTTAAGCAGTGTGGCTCAAGAACTTCCTAGTGGACTTATATGTGATTCCTGGTTTGCAGAAGTCTATCACAGTGTATTGTGATAACAACGGTGCCGTAGCAAACTCGAAGGAACCACGAGCCCACAAGGAGAGTAAACATATATAGCACAAGTACCACCTGATAGGAGATATCGTCAAGAGGGAAGACATGGTCGTGGCTAAGATAGCATCAGAGGATAACCTTGCATATTCGTTCATGAAGACATTGACTTCAAAAGTCTTTGAGGCTCACGTGGAGGGCATGGGGATCAGATACTTAGGAGAGCCAGATAGATTTTCTAGATATATTGTAAAGTGTATAGAGTTGAATGTAGTTGTATACTTAAAGCACAGTTTAAGTATTAGTGGGAGATTGTTAGAATTGAATATATAAGCTATGTTTGTATTATACATTTTTCCAGTTAATATATTGATTTAATGTTTTGGTTAAATTAGTTGTGCATATATTTTTCCATTTATATTATGTAGTTAGATGATGAGGTGTCTTGTGTGACACATTAGATCTCATCATTGGTTAAAAGACATAATATATAAATGAGGTTCATAATCGAGACAGTTTTGGACAAGCTGTCGGTTTAGGTTATTATGTGATTCAGATAATTGGTTTGTCTAAATTAATTGAATCATATAGATATGCCCGGGGCATACTGAACTTGACCATTTAGAATGATTTGCCTTGTACTTATTTGATAGACAAATTGTTCTTAGTATTCTATCTCTTAATCCCTAGACTTGAGCGGGCATGAGGATTAGACATAGCGTACTTTGATCTGCCAATGGGTGAGGTAAATTGTGGCCAATAGTCTCGGTGGGTTGGGTGAGCGTGTTTATTTACTTGGTGTGTTGCTGCTTGTCGAAAGGAAACCATGTACCGGTGTATCCGGGTGATGGTGTTCCCGAGATGAGTTCGTTATGTTTATTATACTAAACACAGCCGGTGAACTTATGTCCGGTATAGTAAAAAGGTCGAATGGTACTAGTCTCGGAATTAAAGAAGTAAATTAATTAATTTATCACTAAATTAATAAATTAACGAGCACTATATCTTTGATGTGGGGAGATTAAGAATAAATTAATTTAGTTGTTCCGGAAGCAATTCTGGTGTAGGATGGTAGTGCCAAAATTAATCCGTTAGTGGTACGATTAATTTTGTAGTGGGTTAATTGAATAAGTAGAATTAATTAATTAATTAATTATTCCTAAGGGTTAATCACTACAAGAAAATGACAAATTAAGCAAGGACAGTTTTATAGGAAAAATGACCAAATTTCATGGGTAATTGGTGATTACCCATAATTATTGGTACCTTAATAAAAGCTCCGTGGGTAAATTTTTTACCCAAAAAAACTCTCATACATGGATAAATTACCCATAGCACAGTTAATGGCTAATATTATAAATGCCATGGTAAATATTTGAGAAGGTTGAATAGGTGCCCATAAAGTACCCATCATAGTAATCATGGGAAATATCATGGCCATTGAGTTTTCATGGGTAATGTATGGCTATTTATTTTCCACAATAATAATGTACAAATTCATTGGTTATGGGTAATTCTTGAGTAAATATACAAATTAATAATTTTTTTAATAATTATTTGGATTTAATTTAAAAAGTAAATAGCAATTACACAAGTTACTACATCAATATCAAAACAAACTGGCCTACTAAGATTAACATAAGTGAATATCCTATATGACATTGCATCACATTCAAACTACCTTATTAAGTACCAAGATTAACACTAGTTTGCATCAGAAACTCATCATCTATATCTTCCCCAGTCTCAAGATTAGTATCATGTGCTTGTCTCAAACTCATAATATCATCCTGTAATAGTAGAGAACATATTACTGTTGGAAAAACGAACTAACGAATCAAAAATTTGAAAAAACTATATTATAAACCAATACTTACATATCGCATTGAAGATCCATAATTGCCACATCTATTCAAGATGCTAGAAAACCATACTAATACAAAAACGCTAGAGAGTATGAATGAATTGAAAAAAGCCATCCCCACCCCCACCACACACCAAAAAGAACAAAAAGAACAAAAATAGACCACCGAATTCACCACCTTAGCAAAAACAGAACTACTGATTTTATTGAAACACCATTTTTGCAACTATCAAGAAATGAATGTCCACTTTATTCTTTTATGTGCAGGGAAGAAACATAAAGAAGATACATCAAGAATTGACATGATTGTCCAAACCTGCTTACATGTGCTGTGAATTAAAACTCAAAAGAACTGGCATTTGAACATATAAATGGTTTTAGTTGAACTATTTTTGTCAAATATGTGGGCAAATATTTTAGACCAACAGGGAGAAAAAATAAGTAGAGGCTGCTTCTGTTTAGGGGAAGATCTTGGTCCGAAAAACCAATCTAGATCCTCCTACACCTTTATTATCATCAAAAGTTAAATTCCCATACCACTCATCGAATGAATCAAACCATACACAGACCAACAAACTCTAATCAAACAGTACTGAGCACCAACCACATCAATCTGCTGTAGACACCCGCAGCAAAAGACAATTGAAAAAGGCCACTGATGACCTCAAGAAGAAGAAAAACTCTGGAACCAAAAAATCTTTTAAAATTACTTTCAGATAATGGATTCAATTAGAAATGAATTGAAAGGAACCTAGACATGGTCAATGGCGGTCGAACATCATAAACTTGTACTGTAGTCTGTGGAAAAGCAACCATCCTCAGCACTTAAAATGAAAATCCAACAAAACTTTATCTTTTCTGAGAAATTGAATAAATTAAACCCAATTCCAACTCTTAAATCATAAAAAAAAAAAAAATTGAAATACAAATAAATAAGTCCACAAACGGAATTTAATAAAACCTACCCTAAAATCAAAACATAATATTCAAACATTGAATGCCTTAATAGCGATAACTTACATTAATAACCAGCTGAAGTTGTAAGCATGAAAAACACCCGATATATAATCATTCAAGAAAAAATTGAGCTGCTGCAGAACAGTGAAAAACAATCAATACAAACAAGTTTGGTAACCATAAAAAAAAAAAAAAAAAAAAAACAAGAAGAAGTCAATGGCATATCAAACCAATCTTAATCAATGAAAAAACACCCAATACGATGAATATATGAACATGCACATCAAAACTTTAACTGATATGACTACACGAAAGAAACGAAAGATGAAAAAGGAGGGACCTTTATACTTGAATTGACATGAATAGCCAAAACCTTTTTCATGCAGTCCTTCAAAACAACAACTAAATGCACCAAAAGAGAGTAACCCATTAGCAATTACTTCAGAATCAAAGGAAAAAAAAATCCCAAAATATTAAAAACCAGAGACTAAAGGATTCCAACACCAGCCAACTGAAACAAAATAGGAAAAAAAATCATTAGAACCTGAATTTGTTGATAAGGGCCCCTAAAAATGAATTTCTACTCACATTCCTCAGGCCCTCAAATTTGATAAACACAACAGAAAGCTTTACTATCTCTTATTATTCTTGGAGAGAACAAGTGTGAGAAATAGCTACCCCTTGCAGTTTCTAAGCATGCACACAATATTATATCATAAAATTGAAATCACTGTCATAAAACTATGAACTTTAACACCAAAATTCAGTATAAAAAAAGTTTCACAATGAGAAAGGAATAGCCATCCCCTCAAGATCAAGCTTCACAAGTCACAATTTAATTCCAACAAAATTATTCAAGTGCACAACAGAATGGCTGTCACTAGGATTTCTTTTCAATAACTCTAGGTTTCTAAAAATTAAACCAATAGCCATATATGCTCTAAAATTAAAGTTTAAATATATTCCTCAATTAAACATTAAATTAAATAGTGGATTACTTCTACGTGAAGAGGTTGAGCAACGGACCTCTTTCTTATCCATTCGAACCAAACTAGACCCGGATGGAGTTTGTCCTTTGATTGGTTAAATCTCATTTCTTCAATTTCTATTGATGTTTTCTAGAGGTTTTCTTGAAGGAGGTTAAAGGTTTTTAATGGGTATTAAAACCTAAGAATAGTGAGAAATAGAAATGGGTTTGGCTCTTGAAGGCCGTGAATGGTAGGGTTTATGGGTCTGGTTGTTGGTGATGAGAGCAGAAGAAATTGAGGAGTAGGGCGGTGGTGGTGAGAATTTTTTTGGAAGGGAGGTGGCGGCGACATGGTGGTTCGGCCAAAAGAGGGAGGCGGAAAAGGAAGCAAAATCACGAGAGAGAAAATAGTGATAGATGGGATGGATATGGAAGAGTAAGGGGATGCGAGGTTGGGGGTGGCGGTGAAAGATGGAAGCGATGGTGTTGGTGATGGATCAGTGGGTGTTTGTTCAGTCCGTATACCCTGTACACAGTGATACATGTACCTACTACTATATATAGTAATTTTTTGCTTAACAACTGTACACTTACTAAATATAGTAAGTTTCTCCCACGCGCGCGCTCGCTGAGTCCACAACGTCTTCGCTGAGTCCACAACGTCTCAGAACAACAGCCGCAACGTCCAAAAAAAACTGTCGCAACGTCTACATCCAGGCATGTCCACCACGTCTCATAACACAAGCACCATGTTCGAAACAACTAGCACCACGTCCAGAAATGTCTACATCCATGAATGTAAATTTAAACTGATTTTTTCACAAATACAACTAGAACCACGTAAAAAACAAATAGAACTACGTCCAGAAACATCCTCATCCATGTGTGTGAATTTAAACTGCCTTTTTTTACAAAGACAGTCCACCACGTCTCAGAACAACTAGAACCACGTCAAAAACAACTAGCACCACGTCCATAAACGTCTACATCCAGGCATGTCCACAACGTCTTCGCTGAGATAACAATGTCTCAGAACAACTGCCGCAATGTCCAAAAAACAACTGTCGCAACGTCTACATCCAGGCATGTCTACAACTTCTCCTAACACTAGCACCACGTCCAAAAACGTCTACATCCATGAATGTAAATTTAAACTGATTTTTTCACAAATACAACTAGACCCACGTAAAAAACAAATAGCACTACGTCCAGAAACATCCTCATCCATGCGTGTGAATTTAAACTGCCTTTTTTTTACAAAGACAGTCCACCACGTCTCAGAACAACTAGAACCGTGTCAAAAACAACTAGCACCACGTCCATAAACGTCTACATCCAGGCATGTCCACAACGTCTTCGCTGAGTCAACAACGTCTCAGAACAACTGCCGCAACATCCAAAAAATAAATGTCACAACGTCTACATCCAGCCATGTTCACAACTTCTAGTAACACTGCCGCAACGTCCACCTACGTCCATAAAACAACTGCCGCAACGTCAAAAAAAATCTATATCCAGGCATGTGAATTTAAGCTAAAATTTTCACATAACACCATCCACAACGTCTCCTAACACTGCCACAACGTCCCTGCACGTCCAAAAAACAACTGCCGCAATGTCCAAAAACATACTTAACAAGGGAGATCACATCAGGATTATATAGACATCAGATCAGAGAATACTAGACATCAGATCAACAGACTATAGATATCAGATCAAGAATATAAAAAAAATCATATAGTAGAACTAAAACATACTTAACAAGGGAGATCAGATCAGGATTATATAGACATCAGATCAGCGAATACTTAACATCAGATCAAGAATATAAAAGAAATCATACAGTAGAACTAAAACATACTTAACAAGGGATATCAGATCAGGATTATATAGACATCAGATCAGCTAATACTTGACATCAGATCAACAGACTATAGATATTACATCAAGAATATAAAAGAAATCATACAGTAGAACTAAAACATACTTAACAAGGGAGATCACATCAGGATTATATAGACATCAGATCAGCGAATACTTGACATCAGGTCAACATACTATAGATATCAGATCCCGCAACGTCCGACAACGTCCCGCAACGTTCTAAAATACAAAGCCGCAATGTCCCACAACGTCTAGTTACGTCCCGCAACGTCCAAAAATACAAAGCAACAACGTCCCAATGTCAAGTTACGTCCCGCTACGTCCAAAATACAAAGCAACAACGTCCCCCAACGTCTAGTTATGTCCCATAAGCGGGGAAAAATCAGAAGCAACCCATTTCACATGAAAGTGCCAATACCTCACAGAAACCATTTATATATCATATTTCGGAGTAACATAGCATTATTTGAATAAGAAAACACGAATATAACATCATTAATACATTACCCAACATCAAATCGTGAAAATAAGGTTCCGTAAATTTATTAAATACAGTTCATACTTTATGATGTGATGATTTTTTAAGAAGAATAAGTTATTTTTGAAGAAGAATGAGAGATTTTTGAAGAAGAATAAAAGATTTTTGAACAGGAAGAAGTGATTTTTTAAGAAGAAGTAATTTTTCCGTTGTATTTGGTTTTGTTCATAGGAAAAAATAATCGTCGATCTCCGTTAAATCTGTGTTTGAATGAAAATTTTGATTAAATGCGGTTTCGAATGGAGTATGGCGAAGAATAATAACTGATTTTTTAAGAAGAAGAAGTGATTTTTTGAAAAACTGGGTTTTTTAGAAGAAGAAGGCGTGTATCTCACTCTCTTATAGTGAGAGTGGTGATGTGTTACTAGGTACATATACACTAGGTACAAGATATAATTTGCGGTGTTTGTTGGCGGAGGAGACAAGAATGATTTGGAGGGAGTGGAGGAGAAAAGAAAGGAAGATAAAAGAAATAAAAGAAAAGAGAGAGAGAGAGAGAGAGAGAGAAAAAAAAAAAAAGGTTTTTGACCACTTTCCAGAATTTATCCTATGGTTCTTCAACTTCTAATATTCTTGTTTTTAAGACCAATGGCCTCCAAACTCACAATTAAATTCTCCCAACTCACATAATGGCTAGTTGATGAGTAATCAATGACTAATAATTTACTCAATATAATGGGTAATATTTAGGTAGTATTGAAACATATCCCTCCTAAATTTACCCAATAAAAATTTCTCATAAACACAATATATAGATAATTTTTGGGTAGTAATTGGAGGGAGAGTTTCCCTCCTAAATTTTCCCAAGTATTACCCAATAAAATTTTCCCTTAAACATAATATATGGGTAATTTTTGGGTAATAATTGGAGGGAGAGTTTCCCTCTTAAATTTTCTCAAGTATTAGCCAAAAGATTTTATGGTTTGGGAAATTTTTTGGGAAAACTTATGGGTATTTCATGGGAAAAAATATGTGAGATTTTTTTTGCCCTCTTTATGGGAATAATGTGTAAGTTTTGGGTAATTACACACAAATTCATAGTAATGAGTAATTTTGATGGGTAATTGCCCATTTTCTTGTAGTGAATTAAGTAATTAACAAAGTGTAATTAATTCATTAATTAATTAAGTCTTAAGTTTCAATTAGAATTAGAAAATCCTAGAGATTAGGAAATCTAATTGGATTTGGATTATCCAATTATATTAGTTACCTAATTGGATTTGGAAACTAATTAATTACCTAACCCATTAGGAAGGCCAATCCTAAACTAATTTGGGGTCTCTCTTATAACTCTATATATAGACAAGTGATTAGCAATTACATAACACACAATTCATTAGTTTTCAAGACAAGAAAACTTAGAGAGAGAAAATTCTTCTCCCTCAAGGTCTGAATTTTTAGAGGCTTTTGCGGCTGGAATTTTCCCATTTTTCCGGCGGCGCGTGGCTTTCTTTTTCCCTCCTAGGTGACGCGTGTTTTCACGCGCTTAAGGCGGCGGTGGTTTCTGAATTTTTTGGTGACCCAGTTGTGTTGATTACTGATCAATTAGTTGCTAGATTGTTGCCCACACAACGTGCGATCATAGTCTTGAGTCATACAAGCGATCACCTAAGTTAATACGCTTCAAGAGGTACTTTTCTATATTTCCTCTTTTAATTAGAAAATTATTGTTGCGTGATAAATCGAATGAGCACAAACCAAGATCCTGCGCAATATCATTTCAAGCAAGGATTGGAATAGCGATTGTGCTAGAGTCTAGGCCTGGTCAAAGATTCTGATTCTAGAATGCGTAGCACGAAAGTGAGTTTTTGACTGAGCCCGGGCAGATAATCTTTCACCGAGATGAGCTCGTTATGTTTATTATACTAAACCCAACTGGTGGACTTATGTCTGGTATAGTAAAAAGGTCGAGTGGTACTGATCTCAGATTATAAGAAGTTAATTAATTAATTTATCAGTAAATTAATAACGAGCATTATATCTTTGATGTGGGAGATTGAAAAATAATTAATTTAGTTGTTTCGGAAGCAATTCTGGTGTAGGATGGTAGTGCCATAATTAATCTGTTAGTGGTACGATTAATTTTGTAGTGTGTTAGTTGATAATGTAGAATTAATTACTTAATTAATTATTCCTAATGGTTTATTAAGTAATTAACAAAGTGGAATTAATTAATTAAATATTAAAGTTCAAATAGAATTAGGAAATCCTAGAGATTAGGAAATCTAATTGGATTTGGAAATCTAATTAGATTAGTTACCTAATTGGATTTGAAAACTAATTAATTACCTAAACCCATTAGGAAGGCCAATCATAAACCAACTTGGGGTTTCTCTTGTAACTCTATAAATAGACAAGAGATTAGCAATTCACAATACACAATTCATAAGTTTTTAAGACATGAAAACTAGAGAGAGAAAACAAGTTTCTCCCTCGAAGTCAATTCTCTTAGGCGGCGGCCGTCCAGTACTAACTCTGGGTGGCCGCGGCAAGGTTGAATCGGCGGAGGGCGGCAGTGCAAAATTCTGGCGGCGGCGAGATCTTTTTTGTGGTGATTGCTGATCAATTGTTCTTTAGATCTTTGTCCACACAACATACGATCAAATTCTTGAGTCATACAAGAGAATCACCTAAGTACATGCTTCAAAAGGTAATTCTTAAACTTTCGTTTTAATTAGGAATTAATTATTGCATGGCAAATCAAACAAGTATAAGCTAAGATCCTGCGCAATGTTATTTCAAGCAATGATTGGAATAAAGATTGTGCTAGAGCTTAGGCTTGGTCAAGAATTCTGATTCTGGAATGCATAGCACGAAAATGAATTTTTGAGCGGGCCCGGGCAGATAATCTTTCACAAACATCGTCAGCGCATTGTTGAATTGATGAACGAAGCCAACATGAATGTGTCCTTGGCAGATCTGATATTGCATGCTCTAAAATACCATAAATACATGAGAGAGTTGCTAGCAAGGAAAAGTAAGCTTCTGTTAGAAGACATGGCACTATCACCACACGTTAGTAACGTTCAATCAGTTGAGATTCCTATTAAGGTAGAAGATCCAGGCATGTGTACTGTTCCGTGTAAAGTGGGAATTAGAGTATTCGAGAAAGCACTGTGTGATCCAGGAGCAGGAGTGAATTTGATGCCATATAAGATAACAGAATCTTGCGGTTTATTGGGTGATCTGAAGCCTACCAAAATAACGTTACAAATGGTAGACCGCTCAAAAGTCAAGCCAAGGGGAATTGTAGAGAATATCATTGTAAAGATGAATCAAGTGATTCTCCCATATGATTTTGTGGTTATAGATGTTGAAGAAAACTCAGATACCTATCATCTTGGGTCTGCCCTTTCTAGCCACTGGGGATGCCACCCTCAGAATCAAAGACAAGATAATTACATTTGATGTGTATGGATCTACGTATGTTTTTAATGTGGAAGAGTCCAGGAATAAACCGTATGAAGAGGTAATGGGGATTATGAAATTAGAAACTGAGGAGAAAAAAAATCTGCCAGAACAAGAAAACAAAGAAGAAGACGAGGTACAACTGGGAAAATTAGAGAAGAATCTGAAACAGAAAAAGGAGAAGTTTCAGCAAGATTGGGTGGATGCAGAAGTATGTCCACTACAGAGAGAAAATGAGAGATCCAGAGTCAGAAAGAAACGAAATAAGAAAAGAATTCAGGAAGCCGTTAACAACTGGGTAAAGGTTAGACAAATGACAGGGAAATGCAAAATTGCCCTAATTTCAGGGTGTTTAGGATACAAAAGGATTCTAGAAGGATCTTAAAGACGACACAAAATTCTAATGCCAAGCTCAAGGCA
Organism: Knoxia roxburghii; assembly: GCA_030378225.1. Taxonomy (NCBI): domain Eukaryota; kingdom Viridiplantae; phylum Streptophyta; class Magnoliopsida; order Gentianales; family Rubiaceae; genus Knoxia; species Knoxia roxburghii. Next base: position 12,703,242 of record CM059422.1, on the reverse strand, counting down.
AACCAGGAGCGTTTTTAGGAGGCACCCGAATAATAAGCAATATGTCTTTTACATTTCCTTATTTAGTTTTAGAAACTTTAATATAGTTGTAGTTTAGTAGTTAACAGTATTCAGTGGTCTTTTGAAGTTTCATAAAGAGAATAATCAAAAAGCAATTATGGTGGAGTTGCCGGCACAAAGATGACTGCTCGAAAATAGGGGGTTCTCTTTACGCTTTTTATTTATTCTTTCTGAGAAATCACTGATTATTATTCTTTTGACAAATAGATAGCCGGATGAATTATGAAGTACAGCTCTCATTGGGGACAATGAATCCCATAAAGTGTGGGGGGTCTAAATAGTTGCTATTTTATGATTAACTCTCATTTTATGATTAACTGTCATGTTCCCTTTGTTCTATGTGACTGTATTGATAGTTGATCTTTTCCGAGCCTCTAGGTAAGTCCTTTCGAACCACTGCTTCATTGGAATCTCCTTACCTGATTATGTGTCTAAACTATTTCGAAAATACTCCAGTAATATTTTTAAACTGTTTTGAACATCTCAAGTGTCTCTTTTATGGCAAGTAGTAAATATTATGTATACTGGTTTACTCTAATGGATCGATGCTGATTGTGAACTAATTGATGAATTATTTTCTGGTTTGAGCATGTGGCACATGCAATTTTTTTTTCATGAGTGAGCATATTTGGGTTGATACTAAGTATCTTTGCAGCTTACTTTTTGTTGTATTGTGTGAAATAACTTGTGTTGAGATTGAGAATCTAGAACTTGGGATAGTATGCATGCCGCTGCTTTGCTCCGGACATAAGTTGACATAAGTTGTTGAGATGAAGTAGGCATTAGAACCCTTTCTCATATTCCTTTAGCCAGCCGAGGTAAATATGACCCTTAGGATTAACCAACTTGAGCCTTAGCCAAATTTCTTTGTAAATCAGTATGTTTAGCCCCTTTACCTTTTATTTCTTTCCCAACTGTGTCAATGAACCTCCAAGACGTCTAATTGTTGTTCAAGTACTTAACTCCTATATATAATGTAACAACCCTTTAGCATATCGTTATACCTGAATTGGTACACAAGCAGTCTAATACAAGAACACCTGCTTCAAAACAAAGCTCACTTTAATTCCCAAAGTCACAAGGTACACAATATGCACAAAGTTAATCAATTCGAAATCACAACATTAACACTTAATGCACAACTGTTCAAAGCTTAAAGATCACTACGAATACCAAAAGTCCTAAACCTTAACCAAATATATTAATATAAAACACATAGGCCCAAGTTCTCTTAATCACAACTTAGTTTCTGTCCAAACACAAAGGTGTCCGGTCCGGAATCACATCTTCACCAGAAGGACGGTACAATCTAGAATTCTTCTCTTCCAACATTAATCTTCCCGAAACCACCCCAAGGTCTCTCCTACGGTTGCACTCCAACTGATTACCTGGAACACAACAAATAAAAACATGAGTATGCCAAGCATACTCAGTGAGGACTTCCATGACTCTTACCTGGCGCCGCCTCCGCAGGAAGGAGGAACCAAACAGGAAACAGACATACAACACAGGCACATAGCCATATAACATGAACTGTCAAGTCAAACAGCATGCCATCAAGCATACATATCAGGAGGGTCAAGGCCTCCGAACTGAACATACAAAACTGCCCGATTGTACTGATCAGATGTGCAGTACAAATATAAAGGAGGTAGAGCTCATACCTCGGATCACCGTGACCAAACTGTATCCACCCTACGTCCACCAGATATCCCAGGACTGTCTATATGTAACATGTACAAAATCACTGGACGACATTTGGTCCCAGTCCCAGTCATTCCCACTGGCAAAAGGGGAGGCTCGAACAGGAGAGGATCCTCAAAATTTTCAACCACAAACAAAATACACAAAAGTAACATACAACCACCATCGTGCCAAACTCACAAAGCATAACAAGCCATAAACACACATACAACATCCATGCCAAAGTCAAAACACCACAGCACTATACAGTAGCACAACCATATACAAGTTAAATCCTAAGTGCCGGCAAGGCCATAATCATCTAGATTCTTTTCTTCTAACATTAAACTTAAATAAAGCAAGTACAGAACTGCTGTTTTTTTCCAGGTTCAACCCAAGTTATATATAACGGCCTTTTGAGCTATTATATATAATTCGGGGTTGAACAACATACAAGGGAAAGTCAACTCACCTTTCGAAGTAACTGCTACAAAGGACCTAAATCCAGCCATGATCCAGTTGGTCTCCAAGTCATAACAGTCAACTAAACAGTATGAAACAGACATAACCCGAATCAACATACCAGCTGTTAGCGGTAAACTTGTCGGCTAATTTTATCTCCTTGTTTTACTAACTTGTGTGTTCATGTGAACGCCTAGTTAGCTTGGCTTTGGTGGATTGGCTGAGAATTAATTCATGTTGGCCGAGAGAAAATGAACGGAGGGGCTTGTAGGCGAGTTTCAAAGTTCATGGCCGAGAAGTTGCGCGCAAAGGCATTGGTTGTCGAGAGTTGCGGGCATGTTCAAGAGATGGTTCGAGATGTGCGGCAAAATGCGCACTCGGCTGGCAGATCAGATCAAAGTGTCGGCAGATCAGATCGGGTTGGCTTTCAGTTGCGAGACGTTGTGAGACGTTGTGAGACGTTGCGAGAAAGGCGTGCACGGCTGGGCGGGCTGGCTTTCAGTTGCGAGGCGTTGCGAGAAGTTGCGCACAACTTCGAACGGGCTGGTCTTCAGTTGCGGTAAAGTGGGAATGCTGCGACATGATCGAGCCGAAGTGAAGCTAAGGCTTGATGGACGGTTGAGCGGTTGAGAACGTGGGCTGAACATGCTGGAAACGTGCGGAGTTGGCCAGAATCGTGGGATGGTCGAACGGAAAACGTGGGCAGATTCTTCAAACGTGGGCTGTAATCGTTTGTAACCGTTTCCTAGAAGCTTTAGTCGGGCCTAAGTGTTTGGGGCTGTCAAACACGAATTGTAACACCTATAAATAGGTGAAACCTCATTCATTTGAGGGACTTGGTTTTTGGTAAAGGAATTCCAGAATCGGGCGGGACTAGTTTAGCTTTGGGAAGGAGTTAGACTAGTGGTTCAAACTTTGGCTAAGTGTGAGGCTGAAAGTTTGAACGGGAAAATTCTTTGTAACTATTGAGAGAGAGTCAATAAGAATTGCACTGAGTTTTTGAACATTTGCCCATTTAAATCACTTACGTCCTAAATTTTGTTCCGTTTGTGGGATTTCGGCTTCAATTTTTAGTTGCTGCCTTAGAGAATTTCCGCTAATCTTTGGCTAGCGTTTGAGGGTGTGACACCAGCCATGGTATATACTTGTACATTCATGCAAGTCATAAGGCAATATGACTCTAACCCACCCGTATGCTTGTTCTAGATCAATAAAAGGGTTAAAAGAACATGGTTTCCATCTAAGACAGCTGATCCTAGATAAATTCTCACGTTCCTTTAACACCCCTTGACATAAAACAAGTGTAACACTAATCTCCACATGTTCTGCCCCAAATTCTCTTATGCTTAACTTCAGTAAATTAATAATAGGAACCTATCATCGCATAACTATAAACATACTGCCAAGGTTTTAAAAGCTTATAGGGTTTAACAGCAGAGACATCAGACGAAGGGCAGAACTAGCGAGAGGAAGCGACAGCCGGTTTCTGGAAAAGAAGAACCGGTGGCGTCGGCGACTGGTTGGCGGTTAGGGTTCCGGCGAGATCTCAAAACACCATCTAAATGAAGAAGCGACTAAGGGGTTTTGTAGATATAGGCTGGGGAAGTATTTCTAGGGTGGTTGCAGCTCCAGTAGTCGCCGGGAGGTGGTGGTTCGCGGCGGTGACAGAGCGGCAAAGCTAGGGTTTACAACCCATTGCAATCCAACCATTAAAATCACCAACTAACCCAAGGGTTGTGTTCTTAAGAGTATGACAAGCATTTCGGTGGTAAAAATACACCTAAAACACTGCTGGAGAATGGTGAATCGACGGCGGCTCAACGGCGGGAGATAGCATGTCGAAGAGAGAGAAATCGAACAAGGACAGGAGAGATTGAGATCTGGGTTTTGTAGCTCGTAAGGTGGGGAGTATTTCCATACGAACGCGCAACCAAACCGTCGCTGGAAATGGCCTGAACACGGGGGGGAAAGTGGCTGGTTTGGCGAGAAGAAATGGGAAAGGGGAGGGTCCCGGCTGGTAAGGAGACAAATGGATTAGGATTTAGATTGAATGAGGGTATTTATGTGGTGCTTATTTGCACCTTTGGTACCTCCAGGCTTAAGCTTCCTTCTTTCCACCCTTTCCTAAGTCTTATTACTTCAATTAGATCCCAATTACTAATTGTAATTGTTTATTCATTAATTTAACCCATTCCAAGTCCCAGTTTATTTTACTAATTCTGAGTTAACCTTTGATTAACTAGGTGAGGGTTTTCACCTGTTTATCTGGGTTGTTACAATCATCCTCCTTAGAAAATTCCGTCCCCTAAATTTGCTTGGGAGACTAGTAAGGTCATAATTATGATCAATCAAATTTGGTTATCAAGTTTTTGTAATTATCATGAAAAGTTACTCAGCTTCCTAGGAGCTATTATCATGAAAAGTTACATTTCTATTCACATTTTCATTTCACATTTTCATTTCATGTTTGTTCGGTTAGGTAGGGTTATCCACACAATAGTAACATATCAAATACCAAACCTGAGGTGATCAAGCCCCAATGGATCTACCATCCATTTGATAAGCAACTACCAAGGAGATACATGAATTATTGATATATGATTGGTTACATATCACTTTAGGTGCAATAGCAAATTGAGTTTATCTATGCCCATTAGGTATGTCTTTCCTTTAGAGTTTATTGCGAAGTTGGTAAGGGGTGGACATTCTCTAATCCCAAACATTTCAAACCCCTTGATTTAAAACTTATAGACTTGTGGTTACGATAATGTCTTATAGCTAAATTCCCAAAGTCTTATACTAGATCACATCATGTAGGTTATACCCTACAGTTCGGTTATACTATATGGATGATGTACTTGGTGGTCGTATATATATCCTAGGAAGAAGGTCTTGGGGTTGTATCGTAGCTTATGTATAAGTTGATCTCAAGTTTCAAGTATAGGCTTAAGAATAAACCATACTTACGAGTTGCACCATCGCATAGTACTGGGCCTTCATAGCCACGAAATTTAATAGAAGATTTGTTATGATTGTTAATCCAAATCTCTTTGTCAGTGAGTTAAGTGCTCGTGTGTTATCCCTACGAAGCCAACCCGAAATCTCTAGTTTAGAGTTATCTTGAGAGATCGTAAGTGTCCTTCCGAGGAGCGAAAAAAACTCACCCCTTTTGGTTTTAATAGTTTAGGTTGAACTATTAGACCGTGTACTGTGTTACTAAATCAATCACAAGTCATCCCCCATCCTCCTAGATATTCGGCACGAAGAGTTTAAATAAACGTGTGGTTTTGTGAGTTATGTGATTCCGGCACTTAATTCACCTGGTAAGATAGTGTGAGAGAATAGTTAGAAAGATCGGGCAACAACTGGTCTAGGTTAAATCTTCGAGAAGTAGATTGTCCTGATAGCTTTTTCTGTCACAATTTGATTTGAGAATCAATTAAACTGGTAAGTAGCTTTTTCTGTATTAATTAGATTTGAGAATCAATTAAAGTGCTCACCTTGAGTAGTTACACATGGAATTTTCTAATTCAATTCTTGGAATCCGTGATGTCAAAATTAGTTTTTATCTTTTCTGTGTACTTAGTATGCATGGTTTCTGGTATTGTCGAATCTCCTCCCATTTGTTTTTTTCCTTTTGGTGTTTCTTATGTTTAATATGTTAATTTATTCATCTGATTGATATACATTTATTATTCGATGTAAAAGAACCATCAAATCAATCCAAAAACATAAAGACATTGATGTTTATAATGGTAGGAAAATTTTATCCGAACCTATTAGTAAAATTTCCTTTCGGTTTTCTTATGTTCAATATTTTACTTTATTCATCTCATTTATATAGATAGGCTTAGAATCCTCCGTGACACTTATATGTGACAAATTTCAATTATTTTTATATATTATTATTATTGGTTGATTTTTAAGAAATACATAATCATTTATACTGTTATATTTTTTTAACACGACGGGTTCACTTTTTTGGGGAGTTAGGGTATATTAAATTATTAAATATAATTTTTATTGTTAAAAAATTCTCAAAGTAATTGGAGTTTGTTATTGGGAGTGTCACCAGCCAAGTGTCACAGAGGATTCTAAACTATATATATATATATATATATATATTTAACATTCATTTTTTCATTACTTCAAATTTTAGCAATAACTATTAGACAATGTGACATAAATATTATTCCTTCAATGTAAAAGAATCATCAAATCAATCCAAAAATTGAAAGAGATTGAAGCTTATAATGGTAAGAAAAATTTATTCTAGCATATTAGTAAAACTTTAACATTATGATAATAAAATGATAAAAATGACCTTCATATTTTATAAAATGAGACTTTTTAATCACTCGTATATCATGAAATAAATTTTTTAATTTTTCATGTTAGTGATCATTCTTAGTCCCTTCATTTATTACTGAAAATGAATATTTTGGGCCTTCTGTATAAAACATTGAAAATAGTTAATTTCAAATTTTCTCACTCATTCTTTTTAAGATTTGACATGGCTTTTCAATATTTATTGATAAAAAAGAATAAAATAATTACTTTTTTCCGGATTTTATGGACTAAAAATTGGTTTTTTTTTTTTTTTTTTGCATAGATTACAAAGTTTTGTAAAGAAATTATTTCATTTTTTTTCACTCATTCATTTTAAGATCACGCGTGGTTTTTTAATCATTATCAATGAATTTTTTTTAAAAAAGTTACCTTTTCCCGGATTTTACGGACTAAAAATTGGATTTTTTGACATGAATTACAGAGTTTTGTCAATAAATAACTGTCCTATGTGAATGCATAGTTCCCGATGTTGTAGATACTTACGATGATTTCAACTATTTTTGCCAAGCATCCGACCTCTTCCGTTTGCTTTTTTCTATGTCATGTTTCTTTTGTTTCACACTTTACTTCACCCTTTTTTTTTGCACTAATTATTTTATATCAACATTAAAATAATTTTAAAATGAGATACTTCATCTATCTAATTATAATATTTTATTTAAAATGACTTTTCTATTAAAGAAACTACCAATTTTTATATTTTTAAATTAATACGTATAATTCTAACGTTTACATTCTCTAGAAAATACATATAGTTATATAAGCTTTTAGTATAAAACAAAAAAATATTCAATTTATGGCGATAGTTTCGTTGGTGAAATTTGTTGGCATAATTGCATCGTCGTTAATGGTGTTATCTGGTTGGTCTAAGAAGATTCAGTCATCATAGATCTAATTATTAAAAAATTAGTAATATCCTTATACGATGACGGAATCTTCTTGGATCAAACCAGCGACCATCATCAACGATGTCGTTATCATGCCACGAACTTCACCAACGAAACTGTTGTCATAACCATACTCTACCAATAGATCTGAATCTACTGAAGGAACAATACTGCTAAAATACTCTACCAGTAGATCTAAATCTACTGAAGGACAAAATAAAATAAGATTGGGGTGAATCCCCTTTATTGGTCGATGAGACTAAAAACAAGAAAAAAAAAAAAAAAAACTTGCAACAAATTTATTTCTCTCATCCTCCCATGACTGGAAGATAAGGGAAGAAATATTTTTTAAAGGTTGAGGTTAGGAGAGAAGAGACGGCGGCTAGGACGGGCGGGGAGACGTACATGACCAGTGGATTTATCATACATTTTTCTTTTAAAATTAATCGTTTCCACTGCCTATAAATATAAGTTATTGTGGCTCCCTTCCTCATAGAGTCTCAACTAATTTTTCTATTTTTCATAAGTGATTTTAGAAAAAATAGTACTGTGATAGAACACTAAAAGTCGATGGAACATGAAGCAAGCATAGATCTGCCTCAGGAAACAATGGAGAACAACAATGGTAAAGAAAAACTTTTTTTTCGTCTTCTTTCACACAATTGACATGATTTTTGGGCATATTCTTTTCTTTTCCTTAATCCAAAATAAACGTCTTGATTTGTTATAATGTTGATGGCTTCTACAGTTTGGCTCTGCTTATTGTTTTCTTTTTCGATGAACAACTGAAGTTTTCACAATTCAAAAGTCAGAATCTAGAATTCTTGTTTTTCAGAAGTACATAAATGATGAGCGATTGAAAATATTTGTAAAAATTAACAATAAAATCACCAATTTAGTTTTTATGAGTTACTTTGGTAGTTATGGTAGAACAGCTGACATAATTATTCTTTTTCTTCTTTTTGGTTTGGTTTTGCATTTCTCGAAACCTTTCTCCATTCATATCCACCTCAAATCTAATGATCTATTCATGAGAGGGACAATCAATATTCTCTCCAACTGCTTTACTCTAAATTTTTTGTACAAAATTTCTTAACTTTACTTCTCTCTGTTAGCATTAACTTTTCTGAACTTGTTTGTTTTGCCCTTATTTATGTGTCTAACTATATATTTTATGTGTACAATTTGATACACAAAATAATCTAACGTGAGAGAGATATATCTATATCATGGTTTAATTATTATTAATATTTGTATTGTTGGATTCTTCTATATTAATTGAATATTCTAACTGCTACACAAGCACTTCAAACTTTGTCATTTTTTAAGCATTAATTATTTTCTTAATTATGTTTTGTGAATAAATTATGCATAAATAAATTTAAAACATATAAAATAGAGATTAGATCAAAAGCTTAGTAAAATGGCATTCGATCCATCATCTCCTCCTCATTTACTACACTATTTTATTGTAATATTCTTCCTTTTTTTGTTTAAACAGCACTGGCTGTAAATGAACTTGTAAACATTGAAAATGTCATCAACAACCAGAATGACGATGAGATCCCAAACAGACGAGATCCTAATATGTTCATGCCTGCAACTAATATAAAGAGGATAATGAGGCGTATTCTTCCGCCTTGTGCAAAGGTTTCTGAGGAAACCAAGGATCTAATCCAAGAATGCACAACTGAGTTCATCAGTTTTGTCACTGCTGAAGCAAATGACCATTGCATTCGGGATTTTCGAAAAACTATCAATGCTGAAGACATTCTTTATGCACTTTCCAAACTTGGATTTGATAATTATGTTGACCCACTCACGTTGTTTTTGAACAAGTATCGAGAGAATAAATCTACACAAACAATAAGGCTTGGAGATCCATTTGTCACGCGCACAACTGATTTTCCAGGTGATGGACAACATCCTCCTCCTCCGTTTCCGATTATTCAGCATCATATGCCACCAAACATTATTCCTACAGCTCCAGCGTTTGGCAACTCCTATGATCAAATTGCTCATTTCCAGGATGGGTTATTTGGGCAAGCAACAGCAAACCCCTATCTGGATCACTACTTTGCAGGAGGTGCTAGTAGTAGTAATAACCTTGATAAGGGAAGCGGGTCTACTTGAAGTTCTTTTAATGTCTTGCGTCTTGTTTCTGAGTCTATTTAATGATGCATTTGGCTATGTAGCATGTTGGATCGTGTCAAATGTTGAGAGGGGGGGTGAATCAACACTCTATCAATTTTTCTTTCAACTAAAGGATTCCCTCTCAAATGTTAGCTCAGTTAGAGCTTATTGTTGAACTCACGTTTTGGCTTAGATGGACTGTTGGCAGATCAGATCAACCAAGGAAGACATCAGATCAACCAAGGAAGACATCAGATCAATTCAATCACTCAAGGAGGGTTTACTTACACAACCATGACACTCCTGTTCAAGCTTACAGTTTGATAATACCACACCAGTCAAGACACACTCAAAGCAGTAAATGTGCAAGGGGGATTTTTACGTGGTTCGATCAAATGATCTACATCCACGGACAGATTCACTCCTGTCAATCTTCACTATCACAGAATCATTCAGCTCTGGCCTCACTGACCATAAGCAACATAAACAAGAGCTCACTGCTCAACACATTGAGGTTCACTACCTCTACAAGTTCATCAACTAAAACAATAACATGTAAATCTCTGTTGTGCTGCCTTTTCTACACAAATATCTTTCAAAATCACTTAATGAAAGACGTTTGATAGTGTTCTAGGCTTACCACCTGAAGCTGCAATCTCAGGGTCAGTTCTCCCGATTCTGCTCCTCCTCAGCTTCTTCTTCTCCTTGACTTCTGCCTCTCCAGCGCTTCAGCTTCTCCTTGTGCAGCAGACTGTTTCTTTCTCTCTTGTGTTTCTCATATCATCTTTTTCTGCTCTCACTCTTTTTCTCCTCCCTTTTCTCGGTTTCGTTCTGTTCAGCACTCACCTTGGCTGCTGCTCCTCTCTCTCTCTTTTTCTTTCTTTTCGTGCCTTCTCTCTCTTTGGGTTTTTCCTCCCAATGTGGTTTATCCTGCATTCTGCAGTTGTTGTGCCTACCACACCTACTCATCTGCCCGTTTCTTTTCCCAGAAGAAAAACTGTGCCCTACGTGCGGTGTGTCAGCATATCTTACACGGAAGGCGGCTCAAGATTCATATAATCCATTTTCAACCTTTTTAAGTTGCAACTTGCTTGCCATGTCATATTGTTGACTGTACTCCTTCAGACTTTCTCGAGTAGCTTGTCTTAGATATGTTGAAACAGCAGAAGTGATCTGATCTTAGCTTATAGCTGATCTGATGTGCCCGGCATTTGATCTGATGTCACGCTTCGGTTGATCTGATGTTAGCATGCAGTTGATCTGATGTTAGCCTTCGGTTGATCTGATGTTAGCTTGCAGTTGATCTGATGTTAGCCTTCGGTTGATCTGATGTTAGCTTGCAGTTGATCTGATGTTAGCCTCCGGTTGATCTGATGTTAGCTTGCAGTTGATCTGATGTTAGCCTCCGGTTGATCTGATGTTAGCTTGCAGTTGATCTGATGTTAGCCTCCGGTTGATCTGATGTTAGCTTCATGTCACAACGTTCTGTCCAGCAACTCAGAACCATCCATGTAGCTCCTGCAGTTCTTCTGATCGGCACTTCTTGATTCTTTTGTATTTCTGCTCGCTCACCGGATTGCTAGATACTTCAACATGATGCTCCTGCGTCTTCTGAATCTTTGGGTGACTTTTAGAGTCGCGCGTTTGAGGTGTGATTCACTAGCCGTCCTTGACTTCAGCTTCTTAGGTGTCTGCTCTAGCTCTCCAGCCTTGAGTTGTTCTCTTCTGCTGCAAATATGTTTTGTTGCTGACTTGCCTTGCTTCTGTGAAACTAAGCTGCTGAGCAATCCCTTGAGAATTTGATCTGATCTTTACTTCCGTTGATCTGATTTGTGCTGCATGTGATCTGATATGTGTATCCTTTGATCTGATGCGCACTGCATTTGATCTGATCTTCACTTCCTTTGATCTGATTTGTGCTGCATGTGATCTGATGTGTGCATCCTTTGATCTGATGCGCACTGCATTTGATCTGATCTTCACTTCCCTTGATCTGATCTGTGTGGCCTTTGATCTGATGTGCGCGTAACTTGTCTGTGCAGCCTTTGATCTGCTGTGCGCGTAACTTGATCTGATCTGTGCAGCCTTTGATCTGATGTGCGCGTAACTTGATCTGATCTGTGCAGCCTTTGATCTGATGTGCGCGTAACTTGTCTGTGCAGCCTTTGATCTGATGTGCGCGTAACTTGATCTGATCTGTGCAGCCTTTGATCTGATATGCGCGTAACTTGTCTGTGCAGCCTTTGATCTGATATGCGCGTAACTTGTCTGTGCAGCCTTTGATCTGATGTGCCAACAGTACACTTCCTTCTCATTTTGGCACTTCAGTTTATTCATCGGCTTCTTGCTGAGATTTTGTCCAGACAATCCTCATGAACTCAGTCCATTATTGCCTTAGTAATTCACAGATTTGTCACAATGTGGTTGCAACAATTACAACACAACATTGGACTTTAATAAAGGCTAAGAAAGCTTCATTGTAGCAGCTCCAATGGCTCAACAATCTCCCCCTTTGGAATTGTTGGCAACCACATTTGCAGCCAATCAGTCAACTCAGTGCTAAGCTCCCCCTGAACCTTATTCCCCCTGAACCAGCTCCCCCTGAACCTTATTCTTCTACATAGTAAGCTCCCCCTGCATAGAGCTTTTCCAACGTCCTTCTCTCCCAAGGACAATACTGCTGCGTCTGGCCGGCCTGCTGCGGCTATCTCTCCCCCTTTGACAACCAATTTCAAAGGGATTTGGGGATGCTCAACTGATTCAGCATGAGAAGGAGGACTGCACTCCCATTTGCATCCTCAAAGTTTCAAACACCTCGGCTGGAAGAGGCTTTGTCATTACATCAGCTATTTGTTTAGCTGTGGGAACATACTCTAGCATAATTTCTCCTTTCTCAACCTTGTCCTTTATGAAGTGATACTTGATTTCTATATGTTTGGCTCTCGAGTGCTGGACTGAATTCTTTGACAAATCAATGGCACTTTTGTTGTCACAAAGAATTATCAGTGGCAAGAGAACTTCTTCTTTAAGATTTTGCAGTTCAGATCTCATCCATATAGCTTGAGTGCATGCCTTGGTTGCTGCTATGTACTCAGCTTCAGCAGTGCTTAAGGCTATACTTTCTTGCTTCTTGCTTAACCAGCTCACACATCTATTTCCAAGAAAGAATACTCCTCCTGAAGTGGATCTCCTGTCATCAACATTTCCTGCCCAATCAGCATCAGTGAAGCTTCTTAATCCCAAGCTTCCTTTCCTTGCATACCACAGACCATAATCTACTGTCCCTTGCAAATATCTTAGCACCCTCTTTAGTGCAATCATATGAGAACTCTTTGGATTTGCCTGGTATCTAGCAGCTTGGCAGACAGCAAAGGTAATATCAGGCCTTGTTGCTGTTAAGTACAATAAGCTTCCTATCATGCTTCTGTATAGACTTTGATCAGCTTCAGCTCCTTTTTCATCCTTGCTCAGCTTGCAGTTAGTTGCCATGGGTGTAGACATTGGCTTAGCATCAGTCATACCAAATTTCTTCAGCACTTCTTTGGTATACTTGGTTTGAGAGATAAAAATTCCAGTTGCTTTTTGATGAATCTGCAGTCCAAGGAAAAATGAGAGCTCTCCTATCATGGACATTTCAAACTCTTCTTGCATCTTTCTAGCAAATTCATGGCACAGCTGCTCCTTATCTCCTCCAAATATTATGTCATCAACATAGACTATGGCTATTAACTGTCCACCCTTTCCATCAAGAACATATAAATTGCTATTTATGCAACTTTTTCTGAAATTCAGATTCTTCAGGTAGCTGTCCAGCCTTGAGTACCATGCTCTTGGGGCTTGTTTTAATCCATACAGTGCCTTTTTGAGCCTGCACACCTTGTTTTCATCTTCACAAACTAGAAAACCATCTGGTTGCTCAATGTACACTTCTTCCTCCAGATTTCCATTCAAGAAGGCAGATTTAACATCCATTTGGAAGACCTTGTAACTCCTTGCTGAAGCCACTGCCAAAAACATTCTTATGGCTTCAAGCCTTGCTACTGGGGCAAAGGTTTCATCCACATCTACTCCTTCAATTTGAGAGTATCCTTTGCACACAAGCCTTGCCTTATTCTTTACAACCTTTCCTTCCTCATTCAACTTGTTCCTGAACACCCATTTTGTGCCTATCACATTCTTGTTTGCTGGCCTATCCACGAGCTCCCAAGTTTGGTTTTTCTCAATTTGGTCCAGCTCTTCATTCATGGCTTGCAGCCATGACTGGTCCTCCAGGGCTTCCTCTATTGACCTTGGCTCAACTTGAGACAGTAGGGCAGTTGCAACCATACTTTTCAGTTGCCTTCTTGTTCTTACTGGAGCTTTGGGGTCTCCAATGATAGGCATCTTGTCAATTCTCTTGTTGTACTTTCTTTTTGCTTTTTCCTGGCCTTCTGTAACTTCTGTCTCTGATCCTTCTGCATCAGTCTCCTCAGTAGCTGATTTCAGCTCCAGGTCTGCCTCATCTTGGCTCTCTAAGTCATCTAAGTGATCCAGAAAATTTTCAGGATCAGTGGCTTTCATCTTGACTTCCTCAACCACTTTCACATCATAGCTTTCCATAATCTTATCCAGCCTCTTGTTATAAACCTTGTAAGCCTTGCTCTTATTTGAGTAACCAAGGAAAATGCCCTCATCAGCCCTCTCTTCAAATTTTCCAAGACTTTGCTCCTTGTTCTTGATGAAGCATTTGCTGCCAAAAACTCTAAAATACTTCACATTTGGCTTGTGACCATACCAAAGTTCATATGGTGTCTTTTCAGTGTTTGGCCTCAACATGGTTCTATTTTGTACATGCACAGCTGCCATTGTGGCTTCCTTCCAGAAGTGCTTTGGAGTATTGTGCTCCAACAGCATAGTTCTTGCCATCTCAATCACACTTCTATTTTTCCTCTCTACAACTCCATTTTGCTGGGGAGTGTGAGGACTTGAGACTTGATGTTTGATTCCCATTTCCTCCACGTATTCTTCAAATTCCTGTGAGGTAAACTCTCCTCCATTATCTGATCTCAAAACTTTGATCTTCCTTCCATGCTGGTTTTCTGCCAGTTTCTGAAATCTTTTGAAGCAGTTGAAGGCTTCACTCTTTTGCTTCATGTGCATGATGCACATCATCCTAGTGAAGTCATCCACAAAAAGAATGAAATACATCTCTTTACCTGTACCTTTTCTTTTCATTGGTCCACATACATCAGTGTGAACTAGCTCCAATGGCTTAGAGGTTCTATGCTCCTTGGACTTGTGAGAAAGCTTTGCAAATTTCCCTTTTTGGCATGAGTCACAAGTGCTGTTGTCCCTCTTTAGTACAGGGAGGTTTAACACTGCATTGCACTTCACCAGGCTTCTCATGCTCTTTTGATTTAAATGTCCAAGCCTGCAATGCCAAAGAGTATTTTCATCCATTTTGCTTAGCATGCACAACTTTTCCTTCACATCTATGAGGTATAAATCCTTGTTGTCTCTTATTCCTTTGGCCATGATTTCTCCAGTCTTGCAGTCTTTGATGAAACAGCCATTTTTTGAGAAATCTACTTTGAAACCATTGTCACACAGTTGTCTTACACTCAGCAAGTTGTACTTCAGCCCTTCTACAAACAGCACCTCCTTAGATTTGAACTTTTCTGATCCAATGGTGGCTTCTCCAACAGCCTTGATCTTTAACCCACTCTTATCTGCAAACTTGACAAACCCTCTTTCAACTTCTTTTGTGTTTCTCAGTAGAGTTTTGTCTCCAGTCATATGGCTTGTGCACCCACTGTCAATGATCCATTGGGCTTCCTTAGCTTTTGTTTTAAGTGCAACTTCAGCAATGCAAGCTTCTTCAAATCTGTGCTTCTTCCTCCAAATTTTTCTTGCTGCTGGTATGCCTTGCTGTTCATTCAATCTTTGATTGCTCCTGCTGCAGCTCCAGTGATCATTCTCTTCTAACCCTTCAAAAATTTGAAATCTGTTTCTCAGATTAAGTGGCTGCATTAGAGACTGATTTCTTCTTGTGTAATCTGCTTGGTTTCTTCTTGTTTCTGCTGCAAAGTTTCTTCTATTTGTAGCTTGTTGCAGTGGCTGGGCTCTCCTGCTATTCACTCCTTCAAACCACTTGCTTCTCTTATTTGGCAATCTGCATCTGCACCAGACATTCAATTCCTGATACACTTCTCCAGGTTGTATGATATGGCCTTTTCTGATTTCAGCTTCAGGGATCCTTCTTGAAGTACTTAGGCTTCTTTGATGATAATACTCTTTTCTATTCCATCCTCTTGACTGCATTGTTCTTCCTCCAAATCTCCAGAATGCCTTCCTCCAGCAATTTGCTGCATAGTGACCTGATTCTCCACAGGTGAAACATACTCCAGCAATCAGCCTTCTACTTTTGAGCAGGCTTCTTTGATACATAGATTGTCTCCCCCTCAGCTCGTGCAATCTTTCATTTTGCTCAGTAGACTTTCTTGATCCATTAGAAGTTTCCATCTTCTTAGCATCAACAAAACTAGTTCCTGCCTTTACACCAGCAACACAAATTGAACCTTCTTTGACAAAGGTAACAGTCTTCTTGGTTGTTGCAGCTGGTTGTCCTTCTAATTTTTGATTTCCTTCATAACCAAGACCTTTCTTCCCTTCTGAATAAGATCTCTGCTTGCTGAGGCACTCATCTAACTTCCTTGTGGCTTCTTCAGTTTTTGCAGCCACTTCTTTGCTCCTTGAGAATTCACCAGGTTCAGTTTTGCTTGACTGAAACTCCAGCTTTCCTTTCAATTTTGATTCTACAGTAGTTCCATCAGTCATTTCTTCAGCTTTGAACACAGTTTGTTGAGACAGCAGATCTTCTATCTTTCTTGTTGCATCCTCTAGTTCGGCAGTGGTGGCATCTAGCTTTTCTACCAAGGTTTCACATGTCTTTTGAAGTTCCATCTTTTCTCTTGTACAATTTTTGTGAACCTCAGCTTCATTTTGCATGAGAATCAGTTCCTGCTCCAATTCAGTTACTCTATTCTCCAGTATTGAGTTTTCTTCTTGACTGCTCAAGATGACCTTTTCCATCTCCTTCATTGTCTTCATTGTCTTCTTGTGCAATCTCTTCTGCTCCTCTATCTTGTTGTATGCAAACTTCAGTTCTTCCTCTAGATCCACTTCTTCATCATCAGCTGATTGGTTCTCTAGTTCAGCATCCTCCTTCAATGAAACAGTTGAAGATTTCATCACCATGAGAGTCTCCTCTTCAGCTTCAGACTCATCTTCACTGTCTGAGACATCAGTCTCTTCATCCTCCTCAGAGCTATCATTTTTCTTCTTGCTCAGGTAGCTCCGTTTTCTGTAAGCTTTCCCTTTTCTTGATTTGAAGCTCATCTTCTTCTTTCCTTTCTGCTCAGGCCACCTGTCTGATGGCTTGTCAGCTTCCTCATCTTCTGTTCTCTTGTTCTTCATGAAGCACTTGCTTGCAAAGTGGCCTATTTTGCCACAATTGAAGCATTTTAAGGGCAACTTTCCCTTGTACTTTCCAGTCTGGCCTCTAAAACTCCTTGAAATCAGCACCATCATTCTTTCAAGATCACTGTCTGCTGCTTCATCTTCACTGCTTTCCTCCTTTAGCTTCCTTGAGTGTTTTGTTTTAAATGCCATCTCCTCCTTTGAATTTGAAATCCTCATTTCATATGCTACAAGGGTGCTTTGCAGCTCATCTAATGTCACTCTATCTAGGTCCCTCTCCTCTATAGCAGAGACCTTAGAATCATATCTTGCTGGTAGGGATCTAAGAACCTTTTTAACTATATTGGAATCTCCAACACTCTCACCCAGACCCCTCATTGAGCTAACTAATTCAACAACTCTGTTTAGAAAGTCCTCAATGTTTTCACCTTCTCCCATCTTAAGACCTTCAAACTTACTTCTAAGAACCTGCAATTTTGCCTCCTTAACCTTGATGTCTCCCTCATGAATATTAATCAGTTTAATCCATATTTCATGAGCAGTAACACAGTCTATAACTTTAAAGTTCTCTTTTTCTGACAGAGCTGCATATAGAGCATTCCTTGCCTTTCCATCAGCTTCTAAGTTTCTAATTTCTGCAGCTGTAGGATTCTCCTCATCTACGGTTGGTGTAAATCCATGCAAGACTACTCTTTGTACTTGTAGACCTTGTGCTAAGAGATAAGCACTCATTCTCTTTTTCCATAACTGGAAATTTTGGCCACTGAAATAAGGAACTCCCTTAACAGTTGTTGCTTGATTCTCCATTTCTACTGCTGGTTTTAAGTTTCAACAATCACTTGACAAAAGCAAACCTAGCTCTGATACCAATTGTTGGATCGTGTCAAATGTTGAGAGGGGGGGGTGAATCAACACTCTATCAATTTTTCTTTCAACTAAAGGATTCCCTCTCAAATGTTAGCTCAGTTAGAGCTTATTGTTGAACTCACGTTTTGGCTTAGATGGACTGTTGGCAGATCAGATCAACCAAGGAAGACATCAGATCAACCAAGGAAGACATCAGATCAATTCAATCACTCAAGGAGGGTTTACTTACACAACCATGACACTCCTGTTCAAGCTTACAGTTTGATAATACCACACCAGTCAAGACACACTCAAAGCAGTAAATGTGCAAGGGGGATTTTTACGTGGTTCGATCAAATGATCTACATCCACGGACAGATTCACTCCTGTCAATCTTCACTATCACAGAATCATTCAGCTCTGGCCTCACTGACCATAAGCAACATAAACAAGAGCTCACTGCTCAACACATTGAGGTTCACTACCTCTACAAGTTCATCAACTAAAACAATAACATGTAAATCTCTGTTGTGCTGCCTTTTCTACACAAATATCTTTCAAAATCACTTAATGAAAGACGTTTGATAGTGTTCTAGGCTTACCACCTGAAGCTGCAATCTCAGGGTCAGTTCTCCCGATTCTGCTCCTCCTCAGCTTCTTCTTCTCCTTGACTTCTGCCTCTCCAGCGCTTCAGCTTCTCCTTGTGCAGCAGACTGTTTCTTTCTCTCTTGTGTTTCTCATATCATCTTTTTCTGCTCTCACTCTTTTTCTCCTCCCTTTTCTCGGTTTCGTTCTGTTCAGCACTCACCTTGGCTGCTGCTCCTCTCTCTCTCTTTTTCTTTCTTTTCGTGCCTTCTCTCTCTTTGGGTTTTTCCTCCCAATGTGGTTTATCCTGCATTCTGCAGTTGTTGTGCCTACCACACCTACTCATCTGCCCGTTTCTTTTCCCAGAAGAAAAACTGTGCCCTACGTGCGGTGTGTCAGCATATCTTACACGGAAGGCGGCTCAAGATTCATATAATCCATTTTCAACCTTTTTAAGTTGCAACTTGCTTGCCATGTCATATTGTTGACTGTACTCCTTCAGACTTTCTCGAGTAGCTTGTCTTAGATATGTTGAAACAGCAGAAGTGATCTGATCTTAGCTTATAGCTGATCTGATGTGCCCGGCATTTGATCTGATGTCACGCTTCGGTTGATCTGATGTTAGCATGCAGTTGATCTGATGTTAGCCTTCGGTTGATCTGATGTTAGCTTGCAGTTGATCTGATGTTAGCCTTCGGTTGATCTGATGTTAGCTTGCAGTTGATCTGATGTTAGCCTCCGGTTGATCTGATGTTAGCTTGCAGTTGATCTGATGTTAGCCTCCGGTTGATCTGATGTTAGCTTGCAGTTGATCTGATGTTAGCCTCCGGTTGATCTGATGTTAGCTTCATGTCACAACGTTCTGTCCAGTAACTCAGAACCATCCATGTAGCTCCTGCAGTTCTTCTGATCGGCACTTCTTGATTCTTTTGTATTTCTGCTCGCTCACCGGATTGCTAGATACTTCAACATGATGCTCCTGCGTCTTCTGAATCTTTGGGTGACTTTTAGAGTCGCGCGTTTGAGGTGTGATTCACTAGCCGTCCTTGACTTCAGCTTCTTAGGTGTCTGCTCTAGCTCTCCAGCCTTGAGTTGTTCTCTTCTGCTGCAAATATGTTTTGTTGCTGACTTGCCTTGCTTCTGTGAAACTAAGCTGCTGAGCAATCCCTTGAGAATTTGATCTGATCTTTACTTCCGTTGATCTGATTTGTGCTGCATGTGATCTGATATGTGTATCCTTTGATCTGATGCGCACTGCATTTGATCTGATCTTCACTTCCTTTGATCTGATTTGTGCTGCATGTGATCTGATGTGTGCATCCTTTGATCTGATGCGCACTGCATTTGATCTGATCTTCACTTCCCTTGATCTGATCTGTGTGGCCTTTGATCTGATGTGCGCGTAACTTGTCTGTGCAGCCTTTGATCTGCTGTGCGCGTAACTTGATCTGATCTGTGCAGCCTTTGATCTGATGTGCGCGTAACTTGATCTGATCTGTGCAGCCTTTGATCTGATGTGCGCGTAACTTGTCTGTGCAGCCTTTGATCTGATGTGCGCGTAACTTGATCTGATCTGTGCAGCCTTTGATCTGATATGCGCGTAACTTGTCTGTGCAGCCTTTGATCTGATGTGCGCGTAACTTGTCTGTGCAGCCTTTGATCTGATGTGCCAACAGTACACTTCCTTCTCATTTTGGCACTTCAGTTTATTCATCGGCTTCTTGCTGAGATTTTGTCCAGACAATCCTCATGAACTCAGTCCATTATTGCCTTAGTAATTCACAGATTTGTCACAATGTGGTTGCAACAATTACAACACAACATTGGACTTTAATAAAGGCTAAGAAAGCTTCATTGTAGCAGCTCCAATGGCTCAACATAGCAGTACTCTAATATATTAAGCAGACAGCTTGTTCCTTATAGACCCATTTTTGCCTTGCTAGTATGTTGGTATAACACCCAATTAACTCGTTGTTGCAGAGGAAGAACACAAGATCACAAGATGAGACACAGAAGAGCCGTTCAAAAATCAATATTAATAATGGCATACTATCTTGAGATCCAAATTCGGCCCACCAATCTAGTTATTCATTTGGCTTGTAGAAATCTAATAATCTTATTCTTATAAATATACTAAAAAAGAAGAATTTCTTGAGAAACCGGACAGACCCCCACCTGATTACGGGTTTTACACATTGATTCAATTAAATTTCACTTATATTTACTAATTACTAATTCAATCAATTGAATTTTATTTATGCTTACTAATAATTACTAATAGTAAACTTATCATTAATTATTCATTTAAATTTTAAAATATAATTCTATCATTCTCTTCATATTTTATTTATCTTTTTTCACCTCCCACCAACCATTCATTCTCACATCTTATCACAAATAACCAAAATCATGAACAAAAACTCATATTTCTCTCTCTCTCTCTCTCTCTCTCTCTCTCTCTCTCTATCTCTCTCTCTCTCTCTCTCTCTCTCTCTCTCTCTCTCTCTCTCTCTTGTTTTGCAGAAATTTTCATGACTTCAATGGTAATTTATATGGTGGTCCTATGCAATTTTACTCCTACTGTAACGCGCTACAGTGCGCGCTACAGTAATGCGCTACAGTGCGCGCTACAGTAGCGCGTAACAGTAACGCGCTACAGTGTCTTCATTTCTTTTGTTATTTTTGGCTATTTTTTATTTTATTTTTTTGCCTTCCTCCTTGAGACTTTTTTCTGTCCATTTTTTTCTAAACAATTCAGTATTTTTTTAATGTTTTTGAATTTTATAAAAAAATATTTTTAAATTATCATTTTATTTGTTTTATAATTAAATAATTTTAGATATTATGATACATATTATGAACGTTTTTGTTGTATGATATGATTTCTTTTTATATTCTTGATCTGATAACTATAGTCTGTTGATTTGATGTCTACTATTTTGTGATCTGATGTCTATATAATCATGATTTGATCTACCTTGTTAAGTATATTTTAGTTCTACTGTATGATTTCTTTTATATTTTTGATCTGATATCTATAGTCTGTTGATCTGATGTCTTGTATTCTCTGATCTGATGTCTATATAATCCTGATGTGATCTCCCTTGTTAACTATGTTTTAGTTCTATTGTATGATTTCTTTTATATTCTTGATTTGATATCTATAGTCTGTTGATCTGATGTCTAGTATTCTCTGATCTGATGTCTATACAATCATGATGTGATCTCCCTTGTTAAGTATGTTTTAGTTATATTGTATGATTTCTTTTATATTCTTGATCTGATATCTATAGTCTGTTGATCTGATGTCTAGTATTCTCTGATCTGATGTCTATATAATCCTGATGTGATCTCCCTTGTTAACTATGTTTTAGTTCTATTGTATGATTTCTTTTATATTCTTGATCTGATATCTATAGTCTGTTGATCTGATGTCTAGTATTCTCTGATCTGATGTCTATACAATCATGATGTGATCTCCCTTGTTAAGTATGTTTTAGTTATATTGTATGATTTCTTTTATATTCTTGATCTGATATCTATAGTCTGTTGATCTGATGTCTAGTATTCTCTGATCTGATGTCTATACAATCATGATGTGATCTCCCTTGTTAAGTATGTTTTAGTTCTATTGTATGATTTCTTTTATATTAAATTAGACTAAATGTCTTTTTAAAAGTTTATGATCAAATTTGTCGAGTTCCAAACGTGTAAGGCCAATTGTATAACATGATCATTATATAAGATTAATTGTATATTTCTTTCTTTAATTAATGCTCTCATATAGTTTCCCGCCTTGTGTGTGAACACTTCCAAATCTGAAATCAATCTAGAAGCCAAAGCGTTGACATTGCTAGCACAATTATTAGTGACTAAAGAGGTGGTGTCCGAATCCAGGTTTGTGTAGTTCTTCATCAGCTTCAGCAGAATAGAATAAGTATGTAAAAGGACCAATAAACTCTCCAAGCGAACTCCCAAGCACTATTGAACTGATTTACTAAAGCAAAATTATCGATTTTCCTCACCAAAGGAACCTCAAAAATCAATTGCACGTTTAGTATGGCCAATAAAGAACGTAATTCCGACTCATAACTATCCATCTTACAAAAATACAAACAAGCACTAGTGCATTCCCATGATCATCCTAACAACAAAGCCCCACCCCACCCCCCCCCCCCCCCCCCCCCCCTCTCCTTTTTCTCTATTTGTGCATGGATCACACAACAAAGAACCATCAATATTGAACTTATGATTCACTAAAGAAGGGAAATCCAACCTTACATGCAAAATGCAGCTTTTTAGCTGAAGCAACCTGAGAAAGGTTAGGAAAAAAAGAAGCCCTAACTCTGAAAATTATACCAACCGCCACTAGAGAAATACTCTCAGAAAGATATTCATTTCTTGACTTCCATAACTTCCATAGGATTAGAAAAGGAAGAATCCCCCCTAAGCTGAGCAAACAAAAGAACGGGAAGAAGAACAAGCCCACCAACAAAACATCAAGCCTCTTTGTCAACTCGTTACCCGAAGTAGCAATCCCAAGAGCAGAACCAAAAAACCTCAAACTTATAAGACAACATTGCAAGAACCAAAACAACAAATAGTAAGGGCTTTAATCTTTTCATTTTATGGTGCAAAAAACTAATAATTTGGATGGATTTTTATTTTTTAATATGAAATACAACTAACCGATAAAGAACTCAAATTGTTTTTTAATGAATTCAATTTGCTTTATTACTCTCTTGTGTTTTTTACATAAGGTATTTTACAAAGTACGAAACAAATTTTATAAGATGTTTTATATTCTAAATTTAACTTTTGAAATTTTAATCCTAACTTGCCTAAATTAATAGTAGAAGTTTTTTTTTGGAAGCAAAATTAATAGTAGAAGTTAAATAGGATAAAAAAGAAATCAGTTTTAAAAAAAAAAAGAAATTATGATAAGTTCTCTCTCTAGCTGCACGCCGCCATTGCCCTAGTTTCCCCCTTACGTTTCGCCTCTTGTTCGACACTGGAATAGCCGGACAAGCCTTCCTCTCTGCCGGACCCATCGCACCCAATGCGGAATTCGCATATGGTTCCCACTTTAGGTCGCCTGCCCCGAAGCCGTACCTTCTCAAGTCTCTTTGAAGAGCAACCATGCCACAACCAAAACCAGTTAATTCTTCAATGGTCAGCCGGAATTAATTTTCATGGAGGAAAACGGGCTGCATTAGTCACTCCTCTTAAGCATTCACTTGTGGGTAAATTTCCCTTCGGAAGGCCGCACATAAATGATCTTCGTATGAAATTCTCTAGAATCGGCTTCCAAGGCAATTACGAGATTGGGTTAATGAACCACGCCACATCTTAATCCGTTCTAAGTGAGTCGGATTATAAGCACTATTGGATGAGAGTTGCAAAAGTATGCGCCATTTAAGTTTGAAGAACACCTTCTGTTATGAGCCCAAGGTCACCGAGCCTAAATCCGCCACCAAGTCAAAGAGATCCTTTGATAGAGATAGATGGGTGCTTGACAAGAGCAAGGAGGAAAAAGGCTACTCAAGCCCTCAATGCCTTAACCCATGAATTTTTAACGCAAGAGCTTGTCCTTCTAGACAAGTACCCGATCAAAGAGGTTACGGTATTGAGTATTTGTCCCTAAGTCTTTCCTATTTTATTTTGTTTTCTTGGAATTAATTAATTTAATTATTTATAAACAAATAATCTATTTTATTTTCTAAGTGGCTGAATTTTCTTATATTGTGGCCTTGAATTATTCAGGCCTTGTACTAATATTTATTTAGCCTTGTTAGCATTGGAGCAGCCCACATGGTGCAGATTTGACTAAGCAAAGTAGTTTGGAAGCCCACAAATTAAAGCACAAATTGGACAGCACTTCAGGTTGCCCTTGTCCAGGAGAATTAATGTGGGCCACGAAAAGAAAGGCCCACAAAGAAGCACACAAGCCCAGAAGTTTTGGAGCAGCCAGCTTTATTTATTAATGAAGCAAAGTGGATCGGGCCACAATTTTGGAAGGCCACAAATTGAAGCAAGCCTTTGGAGCAGTCCAGATTTTTCCCAAATTAATTGGGCCAGCTGAAGCCAATTCATAAAGATCATTCCAAATCAGCCCATTAGCAAATTAGCATCTGGAGTATTTTTACATATCAGCCGAGAATATTTGATGGATGAATTTTTGACCAAATCTGTCCACCATTTCAGCCGAAAGAACAAGTCAAGAATCTTGAAGTTTGTTGGTTTTCAAATCAGCTAAGGAAAATCCATGGCTGAGTATTTTTTTTTGTTTTTTTTGAATTTGAAAAAAATGAAAATGAGAGTTAGACTTCAATAGTGACTAAATTAGGGTTTGAGGATTAATTTGTAAAAACAAAGTCATTCCTTCTCCTATAAATAGAGAAGGAATTCAGCCATTTTATGGATGATTTGAATAGCCAAGAACAAGTTTTCTCTCAAAGTTTTGAATCATCATTTTGCATTTATCATTAGCACGGGTAGAAAAGCTAGTATGGTTGCTCCCTTAGGTTCTTCCTTTTGAAGGCCTCATCCCTCTACCACCACAAAGTTCCACCTCCTTGAAAGCACTAGATTAGGGACCTAATGATCTTCCTCAACCCCTCAACAAGAATTCAGCCATAGTTTCCTGTCATTATTCCAAAATCCAAGCCACTAAAAAGCCTCGTCACAGTTGGACCTCTGCCGGAATTCTAATTGTGTGGAAGGATCATATCACCTTCCAGTTGTTCCAATATCACTACTAGAAAATTTATCTTTTATGACATTTTTTATAAGGTGCTTTTTTAAAAATGTCATCCTAAATAGGCAAGTGAGGCATCTAAATTATAACTACATTTTTTCTAAGCTTAATAATACATTAAATAATAGTCATAAATAATAATATATAATAACATATTAAAAAAATAGTTATTAATGCATTTTTCTTAAATGTCACCATTAAATATTCTATCTTGACACCTTAAAAAAATTAGAATATTATTATATTTTAAATTAAAGTTATAATGATATTTTTTTAAAAAAATATGGTATATTTTATTATGATATTAGTTTGGTAAAAAAAAAAAAAGACAATATTAGTAAATCCAAATAGGTTTAGAAATTTTTTCAACTTGGTCTTTTCTTTCTTTTTTTCCTTCTTCTTTCTTCCCCCTCCGCCGGACGTCTACTCCTCCCGCCACGATCGCCGCCCATTTTCGCCTTTCCCGGCATCCTCCCAGATGCGCAACCCCACGAAAAGAGTCCTCTCCTTAAATAGAACAAAAGCTATACATCAAAACCCCTTCTCTTCTCATTTTTCTCTCTCCCTGATCCATTCTTCCCGCCGCACGTTCGCCGCCGATTTCTCCCATTTTCTGCCAGTTTTTGGGTCACATTCCACCACCAAAAGAAACCCCAACATCTATAGAATAAAACCCCTCATTTTTTTTTTTTTCACTTTGGAGTGAAATTGTGAGTTGAATTTGGAAGCCCTAGCTCACCGCCGCGAACCGGCCTCCTCTGGGGCTGCAACCATCTTAGAAAGACTCTCTCTTTCAGATCTACAAAACTCATCAAGAAATTTTACACATTGATGGCTAGAAAGTCACCTAGGAGTGTCGCCGCCAGACTACTGCCACCGCCGCCAGTTTTTTCCCCTCCCGCCACCTTCCAAAACCTTCTCCCTTAGATTCCAGGCTAGTTTCCAGCAAGCTTAGTGGTAAACCCTTAACATCCGTTAAACCATTGTTGATTTTAAATGGAGATTATGGTCACCTAGGTTAACATGCATGTTTGAATTAAGGGATTCGAGGGTTGGATGATTAACGATACTTTGAGCATAAAATATAATAGTAACTTCAGGGGTTGGTTGAGGGAAAATTCGCCGAGCTCACCGTAATTTGTTTGCATTGTTTTAATTTTCTTGACAGGAATTCATCCAATTTGATTTTGGAATTGTAAGCACACACATTCAGTATTTAATTTATCTTTAATGAATTCCAATAGTTGGTTTTTGTGTTAAGTCAATTAAAACTCCTGATCCTAGTAAATTATTTTTCTCTGTTGCTTGACTGTGCAGCATCTACCTTTTTTGAGTTTGGCAAAGTAGAAAAGGGCCTGTTGTTATGCACAGATGTTGCTGCTTATAGTCTTCATATTCCTACTCCTAACGTGGTATGTCTTTTAGAATAGTTTCCATTTATCCTCTAGTTTTACATGAAAGAGTATCTGTCCGGGCCTAGCCAAAAACTCACTTTCGTGCTATGCATTCCAGAATCGGAATCTCTGGCCAGGCCTAGACGCTAGCACAATGCTATTCCAACCCTTTTGATATAACATTGCATAGGATCTGGGTTCGCACTTATTCGATTTACCACACAACAAAATTTCTAATTAAAAGCGAAACTTTAGAAAAAATACCTTTGAAGCGTGCACTTAGGTGATTCTCTTGTATGCCTCAAGACTTTGATTTCACGTTGTGTGGGCAAAGATCTAGAAACCAATTGATCAGCTAATCACCACAATCCACCTGCCAGAAAATTCCAGCACCGCTGCACCTGGCACGTACTATAAACGCACCGCCCGGAGAGAGAGAAAGCCACACGCATACCGCCAAAAATTAGGAGAAAATCGACAGCCTTAAGGCTTGGAGAAATCCAAATTTAGAGAGAGAGAATTTTTCTCTCTCTAGGATTTTCTCTCTCTAGATTCTTGAATTATGAATCTATTGAATTGTATGTCTTGAATAGCTAATCCCTTGTCTATATATAGAGTTACAAGAGAGACCCCAAGTTAGTTTAGGATTGGCCTTCCTACTGGGATTCTGTTTTCTTCAATCATGTTCCTGGACTGATACACATCCAACTGATATAGGGATTCAATTATCCCAAATCAGTTCCTGGTATGATTCACAACCAACTGATACAAGGATTCACTTATCCCAAACCAGTTCCTGGTATGATTTACAACCAACTGACACAAGGATTAATTAATTACTTAATTAATTAAATCTACCTTTGTCAATAACCCAATACATAATTAATCGTACCACTAACGGATTAATTATGACACTACGATCCTACACCAGAATTGCTACCGGAACAACTTAATTAAATTATATTCATAATATCCCCACATCAAAGATATAGTACTCGTTAAAATATTAATTTACTAATAAATTAATTAATTAACCTCTTTAATTCCGAGACTAGTACCACTCAACCTTTTTACTATACTGGACATAAGTCCACCAGTTGGGTTTAGTATAATAAATATAACGAGCTCATCTCGGGAGCACCATTACCCCGGACGCACCGGTACATGGTTTCCTTTCGACAAGCAGCAGCACACCAAGTAACTAAACACGCGCACCCGACCTACCGAGATTATTGGCCACAATTGACCTCCCTTTGGCAGATCAAAGTACGCTATGTCTAATCCCTCATGCCCGCTCGAGTCTAGGGATTAAGAAATAGAATACCAAAAACGATTTGTCTGTTAAATGAGCACAAGACAAATCATTCCTAATGGTCAAGTTCAATAAGCCCCGGGCATATCTATATGATTCAATTAGTTTAGACAAACCAATTATCCGAATCACATAATAACCTAAACCGACAGTTTATCCAAAGCTATCTCGGTTACGAACCTCATTTTTATATTATGTTTTTCAACCAATGATGAGATCTGCTGTGTCACACAAGACACCTCATCATCTACTTACATAATACAAATGGACATATCATGCACAACAAGATATAACCAAAACATAAATCGATATATTACTGAGAAAAAGTACAGTACAAGCATAGCTTATGTATTCAACTCCAGCATTACAGTGATTTTATTTCAAAATCATATGTTAATTTCTTTTTCCTTTCTTTTTGTGTTGTGTTAATTTTCCAGGATTGGATTCCACAGTGTATTCCCCCAATGAACCTAAGGTGCAACATATTTCGAAAATGAAATTCTCTTGATTTTGGAGTTTCAAAAGTGTTCCTCTGGTAAATGCTTAGTAACTTGCTTCATCTCTAATTATTTTCAGGAATATATACACAGCTTTGAGTGGACTGCATGATTGGCATAGAGCTCAACCTTGCAAGGGGGAGAAGTGACAAGTTGATCTAAAAGTTGGATAGGTATATTCAATATATTAGATGAATGAATTTGGAGGAGTGAAGATACTAGTAAATGGAGATGAGGTGATGATGTGATTGTATAAGATAAAATTCTAATAATTTTTGTTTATTATTCTAATTAAGTTTTTTTTTTTTTTTTGTAATGTAATATTTGTTATTTTGATTGTAATTAATTCATAATAAATTATAAATGAAAACTACATGAACAAATATAATATAATATAAATTAAATTAAATTTCATATATTAACATATATATAAAATATAGTATCATTTTATATAATCTCTAAAGGCATTTTTTATTGTCATTAAAGAAATAAAGTAACATTAAAAATTTTCTTTTAAGTCATTTTAAAGTGTAGTAAAATTTACTTTTTACTACATTTTACCTATAGTGACTTTGGTTTACATGACATTTATTAAAAATGTCCTTAAATTTTTAAAATCAGAATATAATATATTTTAAAACATTTTGAAGTGTCATTAAATCCAAATTTTTTAGTAGTGTACGTTGGGTTGACTTCTCAAAGTCCCAATAGAGTTTGTAACACTCTAGTATAAATATATGCTTTTGTACTAGAGTTTGTAAGCCGCAGTGAGGATATTCATTAGCATAGGCATAAAATTGAGTGTTTGAGAGACATAGTGTGTTGGGAGAAAAAAACATACTTTGAAACCTCTTTTATTCCTATATTAGTGAACGGTTGTGTTGCTGCCGTGGATGTAGATCTGTTGAGGATCGAACCACGTAAATCTGTGTGTTTGCTTAGTTGTTTATTTTGTTGATTGTGTTTCCGCATAAACAACTAGCTCTTTGAAGCATGGGTATCCAAAATATACCCAACAAGTGGTATCAGAGCTGAAGGTTCAAATTTTGGGACAGGTTTTTGTTGCTATGATGAGGGTGTCAGGTTGAGATCGACATCAGAGAGAATTTATTTTGCATATTGGAGTTTGAAACTAAATTCTTGCATCATGCTTCAAAAAAATAAAATTCTTTGCATCAAAATGCGTTGGTTGCCCAAGTTTGGTGCAGTTTAGATCCTTAGAGTGGGAGAAATCAGAAAAGGAAGAATTCATATCAAGCTCCGATTTCGCGTTTATCAGAGTGACATACGGCCGATTTGAATCCAGATCTAAAATCTACGTATGACTTTGTGTCAAAATTTTGTGCAAATCCCAAGGTCGGATCTTGAGATATCGCGACTTGAAGTTGGAGCGTTGTGGACCGTCCGTTTGGGAGGCGGCTAGGGTTTTTCAGTAGGGTTTTAGCACCACGTGTCGAGTTTTGAGTGGTTCACGTGTTGCGCTGCTGTGTTGCCATGTCATCGGTCATAGTCAGAGTTGACCAGTCAAAGTCAACTAGTTAAAGTCAAAGTCAAAGTCAACTGCCATGTTAGTAAAATTTTCCAGGTGACCTCTCCCCCTTGATTTCGACGTGTGAGTCTGTTTTTGGCATCCGTTTTGTAAAATTCAGTTTCTTTTGTGGTATTTTGGTTGAGTGAAGTGTTTTAGGGGTTGCAGAAAGTTTTTGAAGATGTGGGGAACGAAAGTTAATTACCGCATTTTTTATGGGGAGGTAGATTTTACTATGTGGCAGTGTACAATCAAGGATTTAATTGTGATGCAGAAGCTTGATTTGGCTCTTGAAGAGAAAAAGCCTGATGATGTGAATGATAAGAAGTGGGCCGAGATGCAGAAGCATGCAGTTAGTGCATTCGAATTGCACTTGCTCCTAGTGTGAAACATAACATCATGAAGGAGACGATAGCAAAGGGTATTTGGGACAAGTTGCAAAGTATTTATGTGTCAAAGTCACTAACCAACCGGTTTTTGATGAAGATTGACCTCTATAGCTTGAAGATTGAGAAATGGGGAAATCTTCTTGATCATTTGAACGCGTTTGGATAGCTAGTGTATCGGCTTCAAAACAGTGAAGAGGAAGTTGATAGTGAAAAGAAGGCTTTGTTGTTGTTGTCATTTTTGCCATCATCCTATAACGCATTGGTGCAGACAATGCTTTTTGGGAAGACTACATTGGATTATGATGAGGTGCTAACTCAATTGAGAGAGAGTGAGAAAATAATGGGAAAGAAGTATGTGCCTGAAGAAGGAGAAACTATTGTTGTAGCAAAGGGTTCAAATCGTGAAAGGAGTCGTTCTAGTGGTGGATGTGATTCGCGCGGGAGATCTTGCCAAAGAGACTACAGCAATTATAAGTGTCATTATTGTGATGACAAAGGTCATATCCAAAGCAAATGCCCTGTCATGAAAGATGACTTGAAGAGTTTGACGAAGTCAAAGGGCAGAGAGAAATTTGATACGAATGACTCAGATGTAAATGTTGTGTATGAGGATGAACTATTAGCGATGAGGAGCACTCCTGAGTATAGCTCACAGTTGGTTTTGGATTGTGTATCATCAATGAACATTTGTAGAGAGAAAACTTCTTTTGATACTTTGCAAGTTGATGGAAATTTTGGGCATGTCATTGTGGGCAGTGGTGAGAAGATAAAGATTAAGGGTGTTGGTGTTGCACGCCTCAAGACACGCAATGACACAATCAAGAAATTGGCTAATGTGATATTTGTGTCTGCTTGTATTGATAACATAATTTCTCTGGGAGAATTGTGTTCTCGTGCGTACAAGTTCATTGGTGAAGGTAATCATTGCAAAGTTTTCAAGGGAGATGAGTTAAGGTTGCAAGGTGTGAAAAGTGATCATCACATCTTTCATATTGGTGATTCGAAAAATGAGTTTTGTGGTTCGCTTGGAATTCACAGAAAAAAGTTCAAGCCAAGGAAGAAGCAAGTCTCTTTTTCGAACAAAGTTGAGATACCTGAGACTTTGAGTCGAAGGGGGGAATTGTTAGGTTAACTCCTAAAAATCCAAACCTATTTTAAAGTCGGTTAGAATTGAGTCCAAAAGGGTTTGTAGCACTTTATTATAAATATGTGCTTTTGTACTAGAGTTTGTAAGCAGCAGTGAGGATATTCATTAGCATGGGCATAAAATTGGGTGTTTGAGAGATATAGTGTGTTGGGAGAGAAAAACATACTTTGTAACCTCTTTTATTCCTATATTAGTGAACGGTTGTGTTGCTGCCGTGGATGTAGATCTGTTGAGGATCGAACCACGTAAATCTGTGTGTTTGCTTAGTTGTTTAATTTGTTAATTATGTTTCTGCATAAACAACTAGCCCTTTAAAGCGTGAGTATCCAAAATATACCCAACACAATATGGGTCTCAATGCACGAATTTCCATTAAAATATATGACACCCACTGCAATCTATTCCATGGCTTCAGCAATAGGCAAGCCATTACAAATTGACACCCCAAACAATTTGCCACATAGAATTAATTTTTAAAAGGATTCTAAATAGCACTGATACAGGCTGTCAATCATTTCTCAAAATTTATATGACAATTTGGTAATAGTATAGACTAGTAAGTTGTTTATCGGATTCAGTTAAAGTTATTTTTTAGAAAGTTTAAAATTTTTTGGCCAAGTTTAAATTGGTTTCTTTTGGTTAAACAACAACATGTTTAAAGTTCATGCTCAACAAATTGATAAATTTGCAATTAAATTCAACTTTCTACTTAAAAAATAAGGAAATTATGGTCAAACGACTCACGTGCGATAACGTTCATAATGATAAACGTTCATAATGATAATGCACGTGGATCGTACGGTTCTATTATTTATCATCTTATATCTAAAATTATAATGAAATGATAAAATACAACATTAGTTATTGACTAAATGAACTCCCTCAAAAAATAGCACGATATATAATATTTGTCTCATTTTGAAAAATATTTTTATTTATTAAATAAAATAAAAAAATAGTAAAGAATTAGATTAACATGTTGAGAAATAAAGATAGGTGGAGTAACAAATAAACTATACCTATAAATTAAAAACAAACACCAATGATAACCATAAATATACAAACTTTTTCTAGCAAGATTATTGTAATCTTGCTCTTGCTTTTTTGATCTGGCACCTTTATTATGCTTTCTCGCCGTCTTTGAATCAACATTTGTGTCTCAACTCCATTCTTTCCAGAATCGTAGAGCGATTATTTGAATCTCAATTTCATTCTCTTGCGTTAATATTTTGAAAGATTATCTACCCGGACCCGATCAAAAATTTACTTTCGTGCTACGCATTCCAGAATCGAAACTCTTGACCAGGCCTAAGCTCTAGCGCAATTACTATTCTAACCCTTGCTTGAACTACCATTGCGCAGGATCTTAGCTTCTACTTATTCGATTTGTCACGCAACAATAAATTCTCAATTAAAACGAAAGTTTAAGAATTACCTCTTGAAGCGTGTACTTAGGTGATCGCTTATGACTCAAGACCAGCTCGTATGTTGTGTGGGCAATGAACTAACGAACCAACGATCAACAAAAACCATCACAATCGCCGGAAAAACCAGCCGCCAACCCGCGCGTGCAATTCGCGCGTCGATGACCAACTCCACACGCCGCTCACTTGTTCTCCACGCGCCGCCTGGTGGGATCAAGTTAACCAACTGTCGGCCGCCTGAGGAAATCCGAACCGTCGAGCTTCTTAGGGAGAAAATTGACTGCAAGGAAGAATTCTTAAAAATTCTCTCTCTAAGTTTCTTGAATTATGAAACTATGAATTGTATCTTGTGAATTGCTAATATCTTGTCTATTTATAGAGTTACAAGAGAGACCCCAAGTTGGTTTAGGATTGGTCTTCCTAATGGGTTTAGGTTTTTTAATTAGTTTACAAATCCAATTAGTAACCAAATCTAATTAAATTCCAAATCCAAACAGATTTCCAAATGTATTGGATTTCCTAATTCCAATTGAACTTTAAGACTTAATTAATTAAATAAATAAATATACTTTGTTAATTACTAATTAACCCTTATGAATAATTAATTAAATAATTAATTCTACTTTATCAATTAACCCATTACATAATTAATCGTACCACTAACGGATTAATTATGACACTACCATCCTACACCAGAATTGCTTTCGGAACAACAAAATTAATTATTCTTTAATATCCCCACATCAAAGATATAGTGCTTATTAATTTATTAATTTACTGACAAATTAATTAATTAACTTCTTATAATCCGAGATTAGTACCACTCGACCTTTTTACTATACCGGACATAAGTCCACCAGTTGGGTTTAGTATAATAAACATAACGAGCTCATCTCTGGAGCACCATCACCCCGGACGCACCGGTACATGGTTTCCTTTCGATAAGTAACAGCACACCAAGCAATCAAACATACGCACCTAACCCACCGAGACTATTGGCCTCAAGTGACCTCACTCTTTGGCATATTAAAGTACACTATGTGTAACCCTAATGCCTACTCAAGTCTGGGGATTTAGAGATAGAATACTAGGATCGAATAGTCTATTAAATTAGTATAAGACAATTTATCCTAATTAGTCAAGTTCAATATGCCACAGGCATATCTATATGACTCAATCAGTTTAGACAAACCAAATTCAGAATCACATAATAATTTAAACTGACAATGTGTCCAAAACTGTATCAGTTACGAGCCTCATTTATACATTATGTCTTTTAACCAATAATGAGATCTATTGTGTCACACCAGACACCTCATCATCTAATTACATAATATAAATGGACAACATATGTAAAACATAAAAATATTTAACTAAAAAATTTAACCGATATATACAAACTGGGAAATAGTTTAATACAAGTAAAGCTTTAGTATTCAAACCCAACATATTTGAGTCCCTTTAAAGTAAATTACTATTACCAATCTATTTTCCCTTGTCCAATTAAAAGATGTCTCATATGATTTAACCGATTTCATGATTCATTATTGTGGTAAATTTGATATATTTTCCAAGGGATTAAAATGCCCATTTTGCAGTCAAATTCTCACCGCTATTATTCCTTGTTTTGCCCACATTCAAGCTCATTTCCCATAGCATGTTGCCCATATGTTTGAATGCACAAGCAAAAGCATTCTTCAAAGAATTCATTCCAATCCACACACCACGTTTCTTCGAAGTTGCACTTTGCGCCAACTTACAGCAAGAGATTTGATATCAATCAACATTTCAATGAGAATCGAAGGTATAACGTTGATAGTCAATCCAAATATACATTTTTACAGGCAATTAATGGAGCACCAAATAAGAATAAGAATTGCTGCACAGTCAAATCTGACTCATCAAACCACCGTGGATAATGGACTCTCAAGGGGTAATTCGAATTTTGAGAGTTCTCTTAATCGGAAAGAGAGGATTAGGAGAACTCCTGAGGAGAATCCAACAAGACAGTATCTGAATCAATTGAATCATCCATATCATCCTCTGGTGACTGATGAACTAAATAACAGAGACACCAATGAAATGGATTTAAATTTAAATCTTTAGCCGAAAACATTGAATTCATATACTCAATTAAAATATTATTTATTTCTCATAAAAATAATTCTATTTATTACATAATTTTTATTATTCTGGAACATAGTGAATATGTTACTTGCTTTGCTTTTTATTTTTTTATGTAACTTTTTTAGCTATTTTGTCAAATAATCTAACAAACATGGTTATGTTTTTTAATAAATTCATTTAATTTATTTCTTACAAGTATTATTGAAAGATTCATTGATTTTTAAACTTGAATCTATAATTACATATGCAACAGGTACGTACAATTAGAATATGATTTTCAATACTATTTAATTAAAACTTTAAACAACAAAAATTAAAATGTCACAAAGTGTAATTTGCATTTGTAATTTAATGATATATTGCAAAAATATATAAAAAAAAGGTTTAGATATTCAATCTAGTATTATAAAATATGTATATACTCATGCCACCTCAAATTATCTCATGTAATCGGAGGGAATAAATGAAAGTGGAAACAAAAAGAATTAAGCATCAGAGAGATTTGAACTCACCCATCTAATTGGCGACTTAGTGTTGGGCAAATCAAAAATGGCGACTTAGTGTTGGGCAAATCAAAAATTCATTGATCTTAGAAATGAAAAAAAATATATATATATATATATATATTTCTCTTTACTTAACAAATTTTACAATCGGTTATAATCAGGGCCGTTCTAATGATTTTGAAGGTTTTAGGGCGAAATAACAACGATTGACCCTTTTGATATTATTCGAAATGAAAGGAGTTAGATTCCCAAAGAATTATAGTAATTAATAGATTAAGATGATGAATTTGAAGAAATTTTGATAATTAAGATACTGTTGATGGGTTTAAAGTTGGTTTAATGTGTTAATTTTAACATGATAAGAACATCATAACAATCATGCCAATTAGGATTTTAAATATAATAATAATCACATAGATAAAGCACATAAAACATACCTTAATGCGGAATTTGTCATAAGATAAAAACATCATCAGATATACAGGAACACCATATCTGCAGCAGGATCACAATAATCCCTATAAACCAGTTTCTCCACCTTGACCCTCATAAGTAGTAGATAACCAGATGGAGAGACAACTTTATTATACTATTTCATACTTGTAGTTGATTAAGGCAGAGAGATGACTAGTTTATATATCCACCAATTTTAATCTAGTACGTCTATCGAATACTAGTTTAACGATCCAGATTTAGTCCTATTATTAAACTGATTAGGAAACCTAAACCAACTTAATTGTGCTTATTAAAGATATGGGTCATAACATCCAGGCCACATTCTTACATAATGACTATTTATAAGAATGAAAATTTTAAAAATATGACTGTTGTTGTAGTAAAATTATGAATGGAAAAACTCATAAATTTTGCCTAAATTTTCTTTACACATTCGAATCCAATTCAAATTTGATCGTCTTTCCAATTTTCCTGACATTTCCATTCAAATCCCATTAAAACTCATAAAATTCGTGAATGTCCTTCCAACTCTTAATTTGACCAAGTTTTTCTTTATTTTTTA
The DNA here is from genome assembly GCA_030378225.1 of Knoxia roxburghii. Classification (NCBI taxonomy): domain Eukaryota; kingdom Viridiplantae; phylum Streptophyta; class Magnoliopsida; order Gentianales; family Rubiaceae; genus Knoxia; species Knoxia roxburghii. The sequence goes on along the minus strand of CM059422.1, from coordinate 12,666,679 downwards.
TTTTTTTAAAAAATTATATATTAAAAGGGTCATATTTTATATGATTTTTTAAAATTATATATTATTAATATTATTTAAAAAATATGGGCCCCTAAAATTTTTAGACCCTTGGCGATTGCCCCTCCTACCCTACCCTACCCTACCCTATGAGCCGGTCTTGGTTGTAATCCTGTTCAAGATGACCCCAGTCCGCAATGCCAAAAACAAAAGCAAAAATATCCTGCAGAAAGAGCTATCTTAAATCAAACAAATTGAAACATTTTTTTATTTCGATATTTTTTGTGAAGAATTTTACTCCAATCATCCAAGAATAGTATAATCGTAATTTATGATATTATTATAATACAACTAACAAAAAAATATTTTAAAATAGAATTAATATAATTAAACCAAAGAAAAACACGCCCTCATTCCAATAAGGGATTATAGTGGAAAAAATAAAATAAAAACAAACTCGGGGGTTACTAGTTACCGCCCCAAAAATGGGGCGACAATCCTTTAATTTGACAAAATTACCTTTCTATTTACTAATTATCGCCTTAGTTTACCGCTCCAATTTTTATTTACCGCCCCAATCTAATTTACTAATATAACTTTATAATATTATATTAATATAATAAAAAATAATAAATTTTAAAATATTAATTTTTATTAAAATATTAAATAATAACAAAAATAAAAATAATTAATTTTTTTATTATAATAAAAATATTTTTATTTTTAATAAAAAATATTTTTATTTTTAATAAAAAATATTTTTATTATAATTCATAATTAAAAAACGGTGAAGAAAAATAATAACCATTTGTGTGGCAAAATCCTACTTTGATCAAACACGATTTTTTACAAAATCTTAGTTTGGCAAAAAATAGTTTCGGCAAAACTCTAATTTGGCAAAAAAAAATTCGACAAAATCCTTGTTTGACAAAACATAGTTTATAGCAAAAATCTAGTTTGACAAAAAAGAGTTTTAGCAAACACTTAGTTGGCCACGAGTTATATTTGTTTTAATATTTATTTGGCAAAAATTCATTTCACCTAACTACATTGAGCGTTAATGAGTTAAATGCGAAAATCGAATTTTGACGAACAACGAAAATTTAGATTCTAGCAACAAAAACTATGTATTGATTCTAGCAACACAAGCTATGTACTTTAAATATTGATGTCAAAATTTCCATAACATTTCACCAATTTGTAAACGCGCATTTGCAATTATGAAAATCTACAAGTAGAAAAATCCGCTCGTACATCTAAACCTCAATTAAGGGAAATCTACAAGTACAAAAATCCACTCGTACATATTCTAACAATTCCTTCATATTTGGAATAGATCACATGATATATATTATATAATCTCTCTTTTTTTTTTAGGTTATAAGCAAGGCAGGAGAGCCCCAAACTCTCTATAACATAAAAGTATCCCAAACTCTCTATCACATGATAATTCCTTCAGTGTTGGGACTGTCTTCTGGAGCAGATACTTTAACACAAGTTACACGTACAGAATCTGATCTTGAAATCACAAAATGCATTTGCTGGTGGTAAGGGGGATACACCAAGCATAGAGAAGGAACTAAAAATATACTGTCACATTGTTGCCACATACTCCTCGAATTACTTCACTTCAAGGATTAATTAATACACCGTACATGTTAGGATTCCAGTATCAACCATAGCAACGGATTGGGTCATTGCACCCTTTTGCAGCTGACTGTTTATTACCTCTGCCTCCACCCTTCTCCAAGTATTGCTGGTGGTACTCTTCAGCTCTATAAAACGTCTTTGCAGGAAGAATTTTAGTAACAATCTTGGTATCCTTGTATTCCTTCTGCTTTTCTTCCAATGATTCTCGAGCTAATTGAGCCTGGGTCTCACTATAGTAGTATATTCCAGAGCAGTATTGTGTTCCAACATCACCACCCTAAGAAGTATCATACAGTAAGACAACTTAACACTAATGCAGTATTCCATATGAGTTAAACATGAAGGATGGCACAAGTATGTCCGTACAAATCTGAAGTACCCTATACTTAATTGACATTTCATCATTGTTTATATCCCTTATTGCCAATCAAATTCTGACTTCTATGTGAGAATAATAAAACTATAGATCAAATTTAAACGCAAACATTTCCTTTTAGGTTAGAACATCAAATGGACAACTTGGGGGCTTTTTAAATTATCAATAGCTGGAGCTAGCGCTTTTACTGCATTATATCAACCGATAATTATAGGCAAACATCCAAGTTCCTTTTCGCCAAACACATGAATAACCCCAACAACTTGTCATGCATAATCAGATATGATAAGCATTTCTTATTGAAGAATTCGGCCAACCAGTTCAGGAATCAAAACATCCTATTGCAACCAAACTGATAACTCAGCTGCAAAGTACAAAAACTAATCAAACAATCAGATGTTCAAAATATGATTACACCACATCATTAATTCCAATAACAAATCACTTAAAAATATACTTGGTTTGGCACCCACCAAAAATATTTTGGAACAAAGTAGGAGCAGGGAAAACAGAATTATAATTTGAACAAAATAGCTTGGTTTGGCACCCACCAAATGTTTCCAATTGCACAGGGAAAACAGAATTATAATTTGAACAAAATAGCACTATATGAGCAAATGTTTCCACCAAAATATTTTGGAACAAAGTAGGAGCAGGCAAAACAGAATTATAATTTGAACAAAATATCTTGGTTGGGCACCCACCAAATGTTTCCAATTGCGCAGGGAAAACAGAATTATAATTTGAACAAAATAGCACTATATGAGCAGCAGGGCAGTATAAAAACTAAAGGAAGTCAAAAATCATTACTGTTGTTTGAATACCTCATACACACGCCCGCGGCTTGAGAAACGATGACTGCAACTTCAGTTCACGACCGACTCGCGACCCTGACTTCGTGACCCCGACTCGCGACCACCGGCGACGACGACCTCCGACTTCGACTTTGCGACCACGGCTCGACCCCGACTTGCGACCACCGACGATGATGACCTCTGACTTTGACTTCACGACCACGGCTCGACCCCGACTCGCGAACAAATTTGCGACCACTGCGTTCGACTTCGTGACTTCGCGATCGGCTTAGACTTTGCGACCAACTGCACAACCGATTGGGGAAAACCGATTTAGGGAAGGGGTTTGGGGCCGGCTAGGGTTTTTGTTGATGGAGGGGAAACCGATTTAGGGGAGGTGGTGGTGGGGGGGAGGGGGGAGAGGTCGCGACCCCCGCCGGTCACTGCTCCGCAGTGAAGGAACTACGGCCACCGCTCGAAGACAGACCAACCACCGCAATCCTTGGTCACGATCTGGACGAACTCAGCCTTGGATCACCAAAAGAGATCAAACAAGGTGAGCCCGGATCAAGCACACCAAGAATTACGCCGATCGGAGCTAAGAACACCGGTGGCAACAAAAAACCAGCGAGCAGTCCGGCTAGGGTTTTGGTATAGGGAGTGGTGGAATCATTAGGCTAGGGTTTTCTTTGAGGGGGATAACCGATTGGTGGTGGTGGCGAAGGGGATTCAGGCCCGGCTAGGGTTTTTGTTGAGGGGGATAACCGATTGGTGGTGATGGCAAAGGGGGTTCGACAGGGTGGGGGGGAGGGGTGTAGGTTTTTTTACCTAAATTTGTATACAGGGTATTTTAGGTATTAGAGTATTTGTTAATTTAAATATTCATGAAGGTATTTAGTGTATTATTAAGGGTATAATTGTCCAAACTGAGGCGGTAACTAGTAATTATTATTTATATATGACAAGGTAATTTAAAATATAGTGGTTGAAGGAAAACTGTACAAGCCCGGGCTAAATCGAAAACCTCACTTTCGTGCAATGTATTCCAGAATCGGAAGCTTTCAACCAAGCTCAGGCTCAAATTAGTTTACCCATGAACGGATCTAGGCTTATACTTATTTAATTTATTAATCGGGACACAAAAGATTCAATCTTTAATAAAAGCGGAATTTAAAGATTCTACCTTTTGTAGCGAAGTCCCTTGCCTAAAGAAAAATCCAATCTTTGTTGCGATTCCAATAGAAATCCAATAGATATCTCCGTAGAAACTTCAAATATTGCGTGGGCAATAATCTATCAAAGTCTACTTGCTTAGCCCACAAGGAAATCTCTCTAAAACTGGACTCAAACAAACCAAAAACTGATCACAAAATTTAACTCACAAAAATCCTGCTGCTGCTGCCCAAAAAAAGCTGCTGCCTTTAAATATAAACACCACTCCGACAGCAGTAATTCGAACTGCCCAGTCGTGATCTAGACAGCCCAAGCTTCGGATCACCAAGAAGAGATCAACGAAGCCCAGGCCGAATCAAACGCACTGGACAGCAGCAAAAAAATGCCGCCAGAAAACCCTGAAAAATCTGCTGCAGTCCCTTTGTGCGAGAGAAGGAAAAACTGGACAGCAGTTTTGCGTGGCAGCCCCTTTGCACGAGAGAAGAAGAACTGGGCAGCAGTTTTTTGTGGCAGCCCCTTTGCGCGAGAGAAGAAGAACTGGGCAGAGATTTTCGTGGCAGCCCCTTTGTGCGAGAAACCAAAACCTGGGCAGCAGCTTTTGCGGATTGAGTAATAAAAACTGGGCAGAATGAAAACCCAAATGAAAGTTGTGATCTTTGGTTTGAATCCAATCTAGAGGAAGTGAAAAAATCTGGTTTGTTTTTGAGAGAAAATTCTTGAAGAAAAATTCTCTCTCTTAAACCTTTTCACTCAATAAAGCAAGAATGAAATGTCTTGCAAGACGTCCTTATTTTTTTTCTTGGGCTTCAAGTCTTCTATTTATAGGAGCTCGATTGGAGACCTAATAGGCTCTCGAGTTAGGCCTTTTAATTTGATTTTCGTTGACCGCTAAGTCTTCCCGACTAATCAACTCCAATCGACCCATTTAAATTAATTTATTTAATCCACTTTGTTAATTTAATTTAATCGAATCCTTAGAATTAATTAATTCAAAATAGAATTAATTTCTAAATTCACTTTGTCAATTAAATATTAATTAAACCTTTTGGATTAATTAATTTACCTTGTCGATTAGTCAAATACATAATCGGTCGTGCCACTATCGGACCAATTATGGAACTATCGCTCGAAAATGACTTTATATTGCGCCATTATATTTTATTCTATCTCCCCACATTAAAGATCTAGCGCTCGTCGGTTTATCAATTTACTGACAAATTAATTCACCGACTTCATGGTTTCCGAGATTAGTACCACTCGTCCTTTTATTATACCGAACATAAAGTTCACCGGCCGGGTTTAGTATAATAACCTTACGAGCTCATCTCGGGAGCACCATCAACCCGGCGAACCGGTACGTGGATTCCTCCGACTAGCAACGGCACGTAAGAAGCTAAACACCGCATACCCAACCTACCGAGGTATTGGCCTCAATTGACCTCACTCTTTGGCAAATCAAAGCACACGATATCCAACCCTCACGCCCGTCCCAATCTTGGGATTGAGAGACGGAATACTATGACCGAATTGACTACGCCGATCAGTATAAATCAATTCTATCCAAACTGGTCGTGCTCAATATGCCCCAGGCATATCCGTGTGATTTAAACTAATTTAGATAAACTAATTTCCAAACCACACAATAACCTATACCGATAGTATGTTCAGACTATCTCGGTTACGAGCATACTTTTTATATATCAATACTTTAACCAATAACGGTATCTACTGTGTCTGTCCACACCCCGTTATCTAGTTCTATGACATAAAGGAACAAATTTATACCGAAACAAAATGATATGTCAACTGTGGATATTAGTTTTTGATACAAGCCATAGCTTTTCTGTATTCAAAACTAACAGTGGTAACAGGTAAATGAGATATATTATTTATGAATTTTTAAATTATTAAGCCTTAATGAAATTTAAAAATTTTTATGAGCCTTGCTCTCTGCCCTAGTGTCACCTTGCTCTTCCAGCTTGCCGATTTGCTCCGCCGTATATCGGCGATGGAACCCCCGCCAGAACCGCTCCTCCTCCTAATGTTGATACTTTCCCTCCGCTGGCTCCTGTAACTGACGCTGCTTCCGTTCCACTTTTGAGGACTTTCACCAGTTTATTTGCTTCATAAGCTACGTCCACGAACGCCCCAATGCCCGCATCTCGTCCGGTGACTTTTTTTAATGGCTTACTCGAAATTTCATTCACACAAGAAGAACGATTGATGATGTCTGCCCGTATCAATTCACCTTGGTTGGGAAGTTCTCCTTTGGGAGACCTAAGATGACGGATTTGAGACCAGAAATTTTGAAAATCAGTTTCTAAGGGGGTGTTGAAGTTGGTCTCATGAACCTGCACCATGTACTCCTTCAGTTCGTTTCATAATCAAATTATCAGAGGTGTTAGATAAAACCTACTTGGCAAGTAACAGGTCACCATATGCGTATCCTGAAATGGACCCGGCACTTCAAGTTTGAGAAGAAACCCCTTGTTGCCCTAGTTTTGGTCTCCATGCATGTCTTACCAATGGAATACTACACTACTTCTTAACTATTTTTATATTTTGTTTAATAAACATAACTATTATTATTTGGGGCGAATTCAATTAGTCAACAACCAATGAAATTATTTTTTTATTTCATTTTAATTTTAGATTAAAAATGATGCATAATGGAAGCGTGTGATTCTGGTGTATTATCATTATTATGGTTATCGCTTGTGATTCGTATACACTATTTTTTCCCTTTTTTAATTAAAAGAATTAGAAATTACATTTATTCAAGCACATAGTAGACTTACTGTATAATGCACTTCACAACAAGGGCCTTGATGAACAAGAACTTCAAAAATTCATATATTATTCTACAACATGCTTATTGGAAATAAGTACTAGCTTTTTGTAGCTGGATTTTCGTACTATTACCTTCTAACATGGAAACTTTATTAGTTTGTTGTAGCTGGGTTTTTGTACTGTTACCTTCTGATATGGAGGCTTTATTTTTCCTAGAAGAAATCCTTTAGTTTGGGAGAAATGTGTTGATGTAACATAGCCCTATTATAAAGAATGCACTTGTTTGCAGTATCACGAAGATGTAGAAATGATTGTTATCAAATATAAAATTATAGACAGCACAATGCAGTATGTACATTTCCATTAGTATCTCCAAAAAGGTGAATCCCTTCTACAAATTATGAGTATTTTCTTGGTTTGATGTTGGCCCTTTGGAACGCGTTTCCAAATGTGTGACAACACATTCATTGAGTTGTTTGACTTTTGAAAGTCCTATAATTGCAGGCTTGGTTCGATGGAGAGATATGAAATTCTCAAACAGCATCCAGAAGACTATTAGGTGCAAGGACATGTAATATAAAAAGTTAGAGCTTACATCTGGTCATTTAGTTTTTTTCCATTTTTTCCTTATTTTTTAAGTAGATAATTGAATTGAAATGACAAATATATAAATCTGTAGACTTTATTTGTTTCTCCACTTATCTTCATTTCTCAACATGTTACACTACTTCTTCACTATTTTCTAATTTATTTAATAAATAGAATTATTACTTAAAATTATAAAAATACTATTTATCTTGTAGTTTTTGGGGTGTTCAATTAGTCAACAACCAATATTATATTTTTTATTCTATTATAATTTTAGATTAAAGATGATACATAATGGAAACGTGTGATTCTGATGTATTATCATATTATGGTGGTCGCACGTGAGTCACATACACCATTCTTTCCTTATTTATAAATAGAAAATTAAATTGAAATGGCAAATGTAACAAAATACTGTTAACAAATTATTATTCAACCGAACCTAAAGTAACTAAATTGCACTCAGCCAAAAATTTTAAAATTTTCAACAAATAGCAATAACTAAATCTAATAAATTAGCTTACTAGTATAGACCATGGACCAGAGGTGCCAAATCTTCAGATAAATTTTTAAAAATTATTGAATACTCGAATCAATGCAACTTTGAAGCTATTTAGTAGTAAATTCAGTGTAGTAAATGTTTATTGTCTTTTAGATCTATGAATAAGCAATGAATATGAATTAAAAAAAAAAACATAAACAAGATTCACCAGCCAAACAAATTTCCAAGATCCTAAACAATTTTTTATCCTGTAAAAATTGTCAATTTTAACTTTTCATTTTCTGATCATAATCTTATTAATATGCTAGTTTGAGTTGAAAAATAAATATAAATATAAAGATAAATAAATAATTTCACTAAGACTGAATGATTTAAAATTTTATAAATAATATATCTCGTGTGATTGTTACGACTACATTTTAAATTACCTTCTTAATTTATTTCTTAGAAGTATTGTTTATAGTTTCACTAAGGCTTTGGAATCATTATTTACTACATAAGGGAATCAAATATTAACACAGAAGATTCAAATTAAGATTCAAATAATGGCACTTTTATTTGGAAAAAATGGAATTAGAGACAAATGGTGACACAAAGATTGCGGTAAAGCATATTAAAGGCGCCAGACGTGGAAATGCCATAGCAAGACTAAAGTAATCTTATTCAAAATAATTTATTAAATTTAAGGTTATCATAGATGTTTGTTTTTTTTTTTTTTTTATTGGTTGACTGTAGTTGTTACTCCACTTTCTTTTCTGTATACGTTACACTACTTTTTACCTATTTTTCTATTTTATTTAATAGACATAAAGTATTATTTAAATTATTAAAATACTGTTTTATCGTGTTATTTTTTTCCCGGGGGAGGGGGGGGGAATTCAATTAGTCAACAACCAATATTATATTTTATTATTTGATTATAATTTTATATTAAAGATGATGCATAATAGAAGCGTGCGATTCAGGTGCGTTATTATTATTATTGTGCTTATCGCACGTGATTCGCATACACTATTCTTTCTGTTTTGGGAGAACTATTCCATGTAACATAGCCCTATTATGAAGAGTGCCCTTATTTGCTGTATCAGATAGATGTAAAAATGATTATTATCAAAGATCAAATTGTACACAGCGCAATGCAGCATGTACATTCTCATTAGCAACTCTAAAAAGGTGAATCCCTTCTACAAATCGTGATTGTTTTTGTGGTTTTATGTTGGCCCTTTAGAATGAGTTTCCAAGCTTCTCTGTCACAACCCATTCATTGACTCGGTTGACTTCTAAAAGTCCTATAATAGCAGCCTTGGTTCGACAAAGAGATATGACATTCTCAGACAGTATCCAGAAGACTTGTAGGTGCAAGGTCCTGTAATATAAAAAGTGAGAGCCTACCTCTGGTCCTTCAGTTTTTTCCATTCTTTCCTTATTTTTAAATAGATAGTTGAATTGAAATGGCAAATTTTACAATTTGTAGACTGTATTTGTTTGTCCACTTATCTTCATTTCTCAAAGTGTTACACTACTTCTTCATTATTTTTCTAATTTTTATAATAAATAAAAAAATTATTTAAAAATTAAAAAATACTATTTATCGCGTTATTTTTTGGGGGGTGTTCAATAAGTCAACAACCAATATTTTATTTTTTGATTTTATTATATTTTTAGATTAACGATGATACATAATGAAAGCGTTCAATTCAGGTGCATTATCATTATTTTGATTGTAGCGTGTGAGTCGCATACACCATTCTTTCCATGTTTTAAGTAGATAATTGAATTGAAATCATAAATATATCAATTTTTTAACAAAGGACTGTTTACAAATTATTGTTCAACCAGACTAAAAGTAACTAAATTACACTCAGCCAAAAAATTTAAACTTTTCACAAAATAGCAATAAGTGAATCTAATAAACTAGCTTACTAGTATAGACCATGGAGCAGGTGTGCCGAATCTTGAGATAAATTTTTAAAAATTATTGAATGCTCGTATCAAAGCAACTGTGAAGCCATTTAGTAGTTAATTCATTGTAGTAAATGTTTATGGTCTTTTAATTCTTTCACTAAGCAATAGATATGAAATAATAAAACATAAATAGGATGCACCAACCAAAAAAAAAATTCCTAGATTCTAAACAATTTTTTATCCTGTAAAACTTGACAACTTTAACTTTTCATTTTCTGGTCATAATCATATTAATATGCTAGTGTGAGTTGAAAAACGAATATAAATGTGAAGAGAGATAATAAATATTTTCACTAAGCCTGAATAGTATAAAACTTCATAAATAATTTATCTCGTTTGAGTATTATCACTACATTTTAAATTACATTCTCATATCTAAAATAAATTGAACGATATAAAAAAGTTTATTATTATTTTATTTGTTTCACTATAATCCCTTATTAGAATTACAGTGTTAGAAATCCAATTATAGGATTCAAGATTGAATATCCATAAATCTATAAATAATACTACTAAGAAATAAATTAAATGAATTTATCATAAAAACATAAGCATACTTGTATAATTATTTGACAAAAAAGCTAAGAAAGTAACATAAAAAAAAAAAAAACCAAAACAAGTGACATATTCTCTTTGTTCTAAAAAATAATAACAATTATATAATAAATAGTATTATTTTTATAAGACAGAAATAATATTTTAATAGAGTATATAAATTCCATGTTATCGGCTAAAAATTTAAGTTCAAATCCATTTCATTGGTGCCTCCGTGATTTGGTTCATCAGCCACCAAAGTGTGATGTGGCTGATTCAATTGATCCAGATACTGTCTAGCCGGATCCTCCTCGGAAATTCCCCTAATCCTCTCTTGCCAATTTAGAGAAATCTCAAAATTCGAATCACCCATTTACAGTGCATTATCCATGGTGGTTAGATGAATCGGATTGGACTGCGCATCAGTTCTTATTCTTATTCGGTTCTCCATTAATTGCCTCTAAAAATGTATACTAATCTGGACTATCAACGTTATACTTTCGATCCTCCTAGAATTGTTCATATGTATCAAATCTCTTGCAGTATGAAGACGATAAGTGCGATTTAGAAGGAATGAAATTTGTGGATTGGAACGAATTCTTTGAATAAAGGCATCAGAATAATGCTGGAAAAACATATCAATGTTTTCACTTGTGCAGTCAAACAAATGGGAAACATGCTCTTGAAAATGAGCTTGAATGTTGGCAAAGCAATGGATAATGGCGGTGAAAATTTGACCGCAAAAGGGGCATGTTGAATTTCTTAGACAATATGCCAAATATACCACGATTATGAATCAGGTAATTGGTTCAATCAACTGAGACATCTTGGAATCGAAAAAGGAAAAATAGCTTTGAAATAATGATTTACTACAAACGCTAACTCAAATATTAACATAGGAGATTGAAATTGAGATTCAAATAAATGAGTTCTTATGTGGTAGGACCGGGTGCATGTGCACCCAGGACCAAATGCATAAATAAATATAGGATTAGTTTATAATTTATTAAAATTAATTATAATCCTGATAAGATTTTATTATCCAAATTGATTTTTAAATATACAAATGTATATCCTAATTAAATTTAAATTTCTTCTCTTTTCTACGTCTCTATCAAACCTCCATCAAACCACCATCGTGAATGTAAGGATCCGAAAATTCGAACATAAATTTTTTTCCAATTTACATTAATCTAATTTTTAGAATAAACACAGTGAAATAAAATCAAATGAAACATTATTCCCAATGATCAAGCAAATCAAATTAAATGTAATGTATCAATCGGGTTAGCATCTTTGTAAATATGGTAAGTATCAATCAACTTTATGTAAATTTGTATATGTCATAATTAGTGTCATAATTAATTAGGGTTTCCTCCATAAATTTGGTTCAAACCTCTTTACTTCACTCCCTTCTTTACAAAAACCATGCCATCAACTATTTCTTGCCCTTCATTCTCCAGTGCCAGATCTGCCCAACATTGCCCATGCCATCACTCTTGTCCTACGGTTTGATTTTTTTGTCTTTCTAAACCTTTGTTCGTTCTTTATATTTTGAATGTGACCAGTAAATATTTGCTGTAAACCTAGGAGCTAATCCATCACCCAACTTTTTTTCTTATATTATGGGGATTAAGGGTTAACTTTTCCTTGGCCCAACTGAGAGAGAGTAGAGAAAGAAAAGAGATATAAGGATAAAGAAGTAGGTGGATTGAAAGAGAAGATGACGAAAATTAAAGAGTCATCTCACGTGCAAGACGGTTTTAAACAAAATCAAGGTGAGAGATTTTAGTAGGAAATTTTCGTAAATTTTTCGGGTCTAACCAACCCATATTTTTATATTATTATATTATTACCTTGCATGCTTAGATTTGATTTGGCTATTTGATTACTCTGCGTGTTAATTTTGACTATCATTTTGACTTTTGACTTCCATATCGAAAACCCATTTGAATTTGACTGTTATATTAAAACTTGTCTCACAATTTTTTAAAAACGACCGATATTGATTTTGACTTTCATAACGAAAACCCATTTGACTTTGACTATTTTATTAAAATTTGTATCACTTGTTTTCGTGACGACAAATATTGATTTTGGCTTTCGTATTGTTTTACTTACTATCGTAATGAGATAATTTGACTTTTGATTTTTACACCGAAATCAGTTGGCATTTTGATACTTGTACTGAAATTTTGACTGTTGTTTTGACTGAAATGATTACCATTCGTTATATGATTTTTCACTATATGTCCAACTTGTTATATGACTGATTATTTTTAGTCTTCGGGTACTGGCCTTCGGGCACTATTACTAGCCTTCGAGTACTGGCCTTCGGGCATTATTACTAGCCTTCGGCCACTATTATTAGCCTTCGGGTACTGGCCTTCGGGTACTGTCATTAGCCTTCGGGTACTGGCCTTCGAGCACTATTTATTATTTTCTATTTCTGCTATATTTTAACTATTTATACATGCTATTGAAACTGTTTTGAACTTCTAACCAATTTTAAATGTCTTCCGCTGTGCCTCTGTTTTTAAAATCTTCTGATACGTATTTTTGAAATAATTTTCGATTATGATTTACACTTGTTTTGCTTGCATGTTAAATCTTATTAAATTCTCTTATTGGGCTGTGGCTCATCCCTTTATATATTACAATTTCAGTTAGGCTTTAAATAAATATGCGTGATTTCTGGAGATCGTGACACGTGTCAAGGAATAAGGCATTTGAGAGCTCTAGGATATTAGGGCAAATTTCAGTTACTCATTTTATATTGTTTGAGTTATGAAGGATTGTAAAATTTTATTGATATTTTAATTAATAAATCTCAGTGCGAGCTGAGAAAGACATCCCGTTTCGTAACCATTAGAGCGGGATGTTACAGTGAATACCATCAACCTTTCTAAACCACCGTATACACCTAACCACCACCACCAATGCCCCAACATTCCTAAACTACTACATACACTCAAGCACCATCACCGCCAATTTATGCAATCAATACCAACCGACTACATGAACTTCATCAGCAATTGACAAAATCATGAATTTCATATGCAAAACCACGAACCCTTGAGCTTCAATCCATCATCTGCAACACATTCAATTCATCATCCACATTCACTTTCATCATAATATACATGCTTTCTCCACATATATACATGTAAATATTACATAATATACATGAAATGCAGCGCAATGTAACAGGTACATTCCCATTAGCAACTCCAAAACATGAATCCCTTCTACAAATCGTGACTGTTTTCTTTGTTTGATGTTGGCCCTCTAGAACACGTTTCCAAACTTCTCTGTCACAACCCATTCATTGACTCAGTTGACTTCTAAAAGTCCTATAATTTCACCCTTGGTTTGATGAAGAGATATGACATTCTAAAACAATATCCAGAAGACTAGTATGTGCAATGACCTATAATATAAAAAGTGAGAGCCTACATCTTGTTTTTCATTTTTTACCATTCTTTTCTTATTTTTAAGTAGATAATTGAATTGAAATGGCAATTTTATCAATTGGTGGAGTGTATTTTATTCTCCACTTATCTTCATTTCTTGAAATGTTACACTACTTCTTAACTATTTTTAAAATTTATTTAATAAACAAAACTATTACTTAAATTAGAAAAATACTATTTATGGTGTTATTTTTTGGGGGAGTTCAATTAGTCAAAAACTAATATTATAATTTTTTATTTCATTATAATTTTAGATTAAAGATGATACATAATGGAAGCGTGCGATTCAGGTGCATTATCATTATTATGGTTATCACACGTGAGTCCTATATACCATTCTTTTTTTATTTTAAATTAGATAATTAAATTGAAATGACACATATATCGATTTTTTAACAAATGACTTTTTACAAGTTATTGCTTAACCAAACCAAAAGTAACTAAATTACACTCAACAAAAAATTAAATTTTTTTTTAAAAAAACAATAACTCAATCTAATAAACTGGCTTACTAGTCTAGACTATGGACCAAATATACCAAAGCTTGAGATAAATTTTTAAAAATTATTGAACGCTCGTATCAATGCAACTTTGAAGCCTTTTAGCAGTTAATTCAGTGTAGTAAAAGTTTATGGTCTTTTAATTCTTTGAATAAGCAATAAATATGAATTAAAAAAACATAAACAAGATGCACCAACCAAAAATATTTCCAAGATCCTAAACAATTTTTTATCCTGTAAAAAGTGTCAACGTTAACTCTTCTTTTTCTGATCATAATCTTATTAATATGCTGTGTGACTTGAAAAATGAATATAAATGTAAAGAACGATAATAAATAATTTCACAAAGGCTGAATAATGTAAAATTTTATAAATAATATATCTCATATAACTCCAGTCAATGTTTGCGAAACGGATCCCGGTAAAAATGCGGCAACAAACGGAAGAAGGAGAAGACGAAGTATGGAATTATTCAGCAGATGACATATTTTCTTTATTAGTTTGGTTGGATTGAAAATCAAATTTTGATTTAGGCCAGTTTGATAGTCCAATTTTGGGTTTATTTGATCTCTAGATTGTAAGGCATGATGGCTGAATCAGCACTTCCGCATTCGGTCAACTAGTTTCTTTTTGTTGGGAGGCTCGTTTCCTAATTTCGGGGTCTTCTGTTAATCTCCAAGCCTCGCCTGCTGTTAATATCATCAATTTCGGGGATCATTCCCAAAATTAGAGTGAATGTTTTTTCAATTTTTTGCTCGGATTCAGTTTGGCATTCATATGGGTCTCTGTTTTTCAAGCCCATTGAGAATCAATTTGACACCAACAATGAGATTGTCAAACTTGAAAACTTTTCTGTTTTTCAAGAAGATGATTGTTTTGGTGTTATTAGTCCATTATTATTGGTGAGTGGTATTAAATATTTGGCGTCGGTAAACAAAAGGTAGATGACCGCAGATGATGACGATGGTGGGGGAAGGATCAACAGGTAGAGGAAGGAGGAGGAAGACGGGGGGAGAGAAACGGGTAAGGGTTCTGGGATTCTGGGATTCTGGGTTGGTTCGGCCTGCTGCGCAAGGGAAAAGAGGGAGAGGGCCGCTGGATTTTGGGTGGTCATGAGTGGTCAAAGGTGGAGGAAGGAGGGAAGGGTGGTGGCTGTGGTTTCTGGCGGCAGGGGGCCGGTGAACTAAGGGAATAGTAGAGTCCGGGAGAAAGAGTATTTTTTTTTTCCCTTTCTATGTGTTTATTATAAAAGTGATTTGACGGTTTTATCCTCTAAAAATAAGTCTGTTAGTCTAGTTATCGGAGTTTTTTAACAGAATGACTAAAATTCTAATAAAATAAAAATATAATGACAAAAAAATAATTTTTAAATTATGATGACTAAAATTTAAATTTTGATATTAATATGATGACGAATTTTAAATTTTACTCTTATTTAAATTAAAAAATACTATTTATCTTTTTTTAGGGAAGTTTAATTAATAAAAAACAAATATTATATTATTTTTATTTCATTCTAATTTTATATTAAAGATTATACATAATAGAAGCGTTTGAAATAGTAAATATATTGATTTGTTAACAAATGACTTTTTACAAGTTATTGTTTAATTAAACCAAAAGTAACTAAATTACAATCACCAAAAAATTTAAACTTATTTTTTTTAAAAAAAAGCAATAACTCAATCTAATGAACTAGCTTACTAGTCTAGACTATGGACCAAATATGCCAAATCTTAAGATAAATTTTTAAAAATTATTGGTTGCTCATATCAATGCAACTTTGAAGCCTTTTACCCGCTAATTCAGTGTACTAAAAGTTTATGGTCTTTTAATTCTTTGAATAAGCAATAAATATGAATTAAAAAAACATAAACAAGATGCACCAACCAAAAATATTTCCCAGATCCTAAATAATTTTTTATCTTGTAAAAAGTGACAACTTTAATTGTTCTTTTTCTGATCATAATATTATTAATATGCTGACGTGACTTGAAAAACGAATATAAATGTAAAGAACGATAATAAATAATAATTTAAAATCTCATAAATAATATATCTCGTTTGACAGTTACCACTTACATTTTAAATTACCTTTTCGCATCTAAAATAAATTAAACGATATAAGAAGATTTATTGTTATTTTATTTGTTCCACTATAATCCCTGATTGGAATTACAGTGTTAGATATCCACTTATGGCATTCAAGTTTGAATATGCGTGAATCTATTAACAGTACTAGTAAGAAATAAATTAAATGAATTTATCATAAAAACATATGCATATTTGTATAGTTACTTGACAAAATAGCTAATAATGAAACATAAAAAAAAAAAAAAAACAAGTGACATAATCACGTTGTTCTAATAATAATAACAATTATATAATAACTAGTATTATTTTTATATGACAGAAATAATATTTTATTAGAGTTTATAAATTCCATGTTGTGGGCTAAAAATTTAAGTTCAAATCCATTTCATTGGTGCCTCGGTGATTTGGTTCATCAGCCACCGAAGTGTGATATGGATGATTCAATTCATCTAAATACTGTCTTTCCTGATTCTCATCGGGAATTCCCCTAATCCTCTAGAAATCTCAAACTTCGAATATCCCCTTTATAGTGCATTATCCAAGGTGGTTTGATAAGTCAAATTGGACGCAACAATTCTTATTTTTATTTGGTTCTTCATTAATTGCCTGTAGAAATATATACTTGCCTAGACTATCAATGTTACACTATCGATCCTCATAGAATTGTTCATGGGTGTCAAGGCCCAAAAGCACCTGATTTCCTAAACTGGTATTAAAGCGTAATTAAAATTAATTTAAGAAAAAACTAAGTCTTAAATTAACAAAACTAAGCTGTTTACAAACTTTATTCAGAACAACCATGTTAACCTGATAAGTCTGAATTTAATGGTTGGATTTAGTGCAAACTGAAGGCCAAGTTGATTAATTTTATTACTTAATGGGCTGTATTTTGAATGTACAAAACGATGGAGTTCATTGTGTAGGAAAAAAACTATATGCAAATCCTATTTGCAGCGGAACATTTTACAAAATTTTCCTGCCAAGAATCCAAGATAGTTTATGTGAGTTTTTCCAGATGCTTGTGCCAACCTTCTTCTCCGGATCACCAACGGAATTTGCCAGAAACACTTTTCGTAACTCCTCTCTGAATCACCAACTGGACTAACGTCAATCAAGCTGCTCAGTATGACCAGCCTCCAAGGTATCCACACGAACAATTCCTGGAACTTCAGTGTACTGAACACCCAGAGACAAATAGGCCAGTATTTTTCTTCTTCCGTTAGCACAACACAATTCCAATATCTGATATTGTTTGAGATTTTCTGACGATTGTGAGATGCCTATGGAGTCCTCTGTGTGTATGCCTATTTAAAGGAACAAAAGACGTTGGGTGTGAAAAGCATCTTCAAGAGATTGATGCTCTGAAGGAACGCTCCCACGATCTAATCGTGTCCAACGACTCTGTTAGTTACAGAGTTTATAATTTTAACTTAAGTTTAAAAGTAACTCTGTAACTCAATAAATTTTATTGCAATTAACTTCCTAACTCTTAGATAATTACACATAGGCGCTAGGAATTAAATAATCTCATAATTTAATCCCTAATTAGTTTAACCAGGAATTGTTCAATCGTGTGTGACCCTTTAGGTTCCTAAACTATTTGGCAAATAAATATAAAACTAAATCTTAGTTCAATTGGTTTTGGTATAAAACCAACAAACTCCCACTTAGACTAAAACCAATTTTAGCCGTGAGAATTCTATGATTAAAACAAATTAAACAACTTTAATTTATCGTTAATTCTCTAATTAACTCTTTTATATTTATAGATCAAGAGCGGCCTCTAGCCAGGCATCATGACCACCCAAAAGTTAGGAAAAGTCAAATGATCGACTTCACCTGTCCATGAAACAGATTTCTTGTACTCATTCATTTCACCATCACTTATTCCCATTAGTAAAGAGTAAGGTATAAGTGCCAACTCTTTTATATACTAATTTTCTTGGTACCAAATTCAACTCTCTTTAAATTTAGAACTCTTCTAAATTTGATCGTTTGCAAACTTTAGAGTTGACATTCTAACAAGTGGCCAAACTGGGAATAGACTCTCCTACTGTAAGGAGCGGTGAATTCTTTATTGATCATAAACTATTACACTTGTGCTTCTTATTGTATTTGACATCTACCACTTGCATAACCTTTTACAGCTATGTGAAAATAGAGTAAAAACAAAATAATAAGCACAAGCAATGCTCTTATGACCTCAAGTCTAAGGATCTATTATACTCTGCCATGAAGAGATTATACCAATGGCACTTAGTAGTACAACCCTTTGGTAATCTCTTAGCGGATCAGTCCAGTGAACTTGTTCACAACAATTCACTCATGCATCATTATACAAGCCAATCTATCCGTATTAACAATGCCCTTGTTTTGTTAATACTATGATTAGGGACATTTAAGAATAATAATATTATTCTAAGGACTTTTATCATTTGAACAAATATAAAACACGAATGATAAAGATGCCATATTATTCATTGCATAAATTTAACCAAAATACAAATACTCTGGAATTTATAAAATATAATTCCTACAACGTCTAATACCAATCATTCATGCTCTTGAGACCAAATGAAACAACATGACTTTCATGTTTCTTTTGGGACAAGGCCTTAGTCAATGGATCGGCTACGTTATCGTCTGTAGGAATCTTTTCTATTCTAATTTCATTTCTACCAATGATCAGTGCCGTCTAATCATTATGAAGGCCCTGTTCCAAAATGAAAGTGAGGCCATTTTTTTTCTCAATGTAAAAAAAAAAAAAACTAAAGAGACGATTACAAAAACTTCAAACTATTTACAAAGAAAAAATAATAAAAAATTACTAAAATTACCATCTACTTGAAAATGGCCGTCCTCCTAGCCGTTCTAGAAGCAAATTCATCAACCAAGTCTTCATATTTTACTTTCTCCAAAAGATCATTTTCAATTGCTATCATTGCTAGGCCATTCAATCTATCTTGCAGCATCGTAGAACGCAAATAGGATTTCAAGATTTTCAACTTTGAGAAACTCCTCTCTGCAGATGCAACAGTAACAGATATAGTTAACAAAATTATGTATGCAATCATTGCATTAGAAAAACACTCTAAGTCTTTGAGATGACCAATAATATCAATAGGACCCAATTTTTGTCTAGGTAAGATATCCCTCAATAATTTTAATTCCACAAATAATTCATCTCCATTGACATCTGATTCTTGGTTATGCTTAAATTCATTTTCAAACATAATACAACAACACTTCAAACTTTTGTCATCTAATGATTGCAACTTATGAGAAGTAAACAAGAAGCCAAAATTTTTTTCATATTGTTGATATTGTTCAAATCGACTATTAAGAGACACAATGGCTTGATCAATAATGCAAAGAAAAAAATCAACTTTGAATGATTCCTCTGCAGATAGGGAAACAGAAGGTTCATTTGACATTTCATCAAAATTTCTTTTTCTTTTGATTTCACGCCTTTTACGGAAAATTGGATCAATCTCCAATTCCACAGAAATTTGCTTAGCATTCTCTAATGCATCTTGAAAACCAGTTTCTATATACTTCTCAAAAAAAGAAATTAACCCTTTTATTTTCTCAATAGCAACATCAACTAACATATCTTTAGATTGTAACAATTTACTAACCACATTCATTGCATTTAATATATCAAACCAAACAATTATAGACATCAAAAACTCAAAATCTCCAAGTTCATTATATGCTAACGATTTGGCTTCACTTTTTACTTTATAATCATTATCATCCTCAGCAACTTGAAGTAAAGCTTCTCGAACATCAACTATTTGAGTTTTTATTGCTCTAACACTCTCAACACGACTCTCCCAACGAGTAGATGACAATGATTTAAGAGTTAACCCTTTCACATTATCTTTCAAAATTTTCCATCTTTTAGTAGAATGTGAAAATATGGTATAAATGCGTTGAATAATGCCAAAAAAATCTCGTGCTTTACTACAAGTATTTGCCATGTCACACAAAGTCAAATTTAAACTATGACAACCACAAGGAGTATAAAATGCTCTTGGATTTATGTTTAAAAGTTTTTTTTGCACTCCTTGATGTTTTCCTTTCATGTTTGAGCCATTATCATAACCTTGCCCATGCACATCAAGTATGTCAAGACCAATATTTTTCAATTCATCTTGTAAGACATTGAAAAGTCCTTGGCCACTTGTATCTTTAACATTCAAAAATCCAAGAAAAGATTCCTCAACAACAATAGGATGAGAGACAGTCACATATCTTAAGATGAGAGACATTTGTTCCTTATGGCTAACATCAGGGGTACAATCAAGTATTATAGAGAAATATTTTGCTTGTTTGATTTTTTTTTTATAATTTCACTTTTAATCGCTGAAGCAAGCAAAAGTATTAACTCGTTTTGAATAATAGGCCCTAGATAATGAAAGTGAAGATCATCATTTGTAATGCGTCTGACATGTTCTTGAACAACAGGGTCAAATTCAGCCAACATTTCAACTAGGCCTAAGAAGTTTCCATTGCTATTTTGAAACAATTTTGCATTAGTACCCCGAAATGCCAAATTATGCTTAGCAAGAAATTTTACAATTGCAAAAATTCTAAGCAAAACATTTTTCCAATGACATTTATCTCTCTCAATTAATTCTTGAGCCACTTTATCAATAGTTTGATTCTTTTGGAACCTTAGACGCAATTCATACCAAGTGGTCATATTCTTAACATGTTCACTACTAGTTTCATGCTCTCTTAGTCTTTCACCAACATGTATCCAATTTCCAAAACCTTCATTTGTTAATTGACCTTTACCAATTCCTTTCTTAAAAATTTTACAACAAAAACAAAAAACTATATCAAGTTCTTTTGAATAAACTAGCCAATCCCTATCTAATTTTTCTCCATTTGGTAAAGTTCTAGTGTAAAGTTTTGAAGTAAATCGCCTAGAATTTTTATCTTTGGGACCTTTATCAGTGGTACCATCTCTCTTAGGACCCTTTATAGCTAATACATCAATCATTTTAGCAGTAAGGGCATCCCAATTTCTTGGGTCAAATATATCAAACAAATAAGGTTTCGGAGATGAATCTACTTCTCCATCAAACTCATTATTATCATCATCAATATCATTATCAAGTGATTCATTCACATTATCATTTTCAATAAAATCATCACTATAATAATTATTTAAACGCACATCATCACCAAGTGCAAAATCAACATTTTGATCCTCATAATCATTCAACATATTATCATTTGGTTCAACAAAAGCAGTCACATTTTCAACAGTAACATTGTCAGTATTAGGATTTTCAACTAAATCTCGAGGTTGTTTTTTGATAAATTTATCAATAGCCCCTCTTTGAGATTGAACTAACATTTCTTCTCTTTTCTTTTTCTTACGCTTATCATGACCATATTCAAACTTTCTAATTCGATTCATAATTAAAAAATGCAAGATAAAGTAAATAAATACTTGCTTAAAAAAAAGTAAATAAAAATACTAAAAAGAAAAGAATCAAAACAACCTGATAATTTTATCAAGAAAATGGCCCAGAGCTGCAATTTAAATGAAGAATCCTGCAATAAAAGTTCTGATTTTCAATTTTCTGCCTGCAATAAAATACTAAAGGGGTTGGTGGTGATTATGGACGTGGGTCTGTGGATAAGTGTTTGACGAAGGGGTTGGTGGTGGTGCTAGGATGACTGATGAGATGATGGGAAAGAGGAGGGCGGTAGTGGTTCCTTTGAGTAGCACAAAAAAAATTGGCTGTTGAGGATGAAAGCGGAAGAGTTCAGCAGAAGAGGATTGAAAGCGGAAGAAGTGAAGGGGAAATGGAGGACCATGAATGAGGATGGGCCTAGGGGGAAATTGGATGGGCAGAAGAGGATTGAAAGCGGAAGAAGTGAAGGGGAAAGGGGAAATTGGATGTGGACTAAATGATTTCTTTCTGGATGGGCCTAGGGTTTTAAAAAAATTTGGAGGCCCTTTAAAATTGGAGGCCCAGTGCAATAGGTCTGTTTGCACTGGGCCATCAACGGGCCTGCCAATGATCTCTCTAATCAAGTGATAGCGCCTAAGGACATGTTTAGATCGTTGATGAGACCTTGGTTCCTTCGCTTGAGCAATGGCTCCGGTGTTGTCACAATACAATTTTATTGGATCAACACTTGAAGGAACAACTTGTAGTTCAGTTATGAACTTTTTAATCTAAACAGCCTCTTTCGCAGCTTCAGAAGCAGCAATGTATTCGGCTTCCGTTGTAGAATCTGCAGTAGTTTCTTGTTTGGAACTCTTCCAACTTACTGCACCACCGTTCAGAGTAAATATGTACCCTGATTGTGATTTGAAATCATCTTGATCAGACTGAAAACTCGCATCAGCGAATCCACAGATCTCAAGCTCAGCTCCTCCATAGACCAAGAATAAGTCGTTAGTTCTTCTCAAGTACTTAAGAATATTCTTGACTGCGGTCCAGTGACTATTACCTGGATTAGCTTGGTATCTGCTTGTAATACTTAGAGCATGGGAGACATCAGGTCTTATACACAACATTGCATACATGATAGATCCTATAGCAGAAGCATAAGGAATATCTTGCATGCGATGTTTGTCAACATCTGTCACTGGGGACATTTTCTTATTAAGGTGAATCCCATGTGACATTGGAAGAAACCCTTTCTTCGATTGATCCATGCTAAATCTCTTTAGCATTTTATCAATATATGTTGACTGTGAAAGACCAAGCAACCTCTTAGACCTATCACGATAGATCTTTATCCCTAAGATATAAGTTGCTTCTCCTAGATCCTTCATTGAGAAGTTCTTTGACAACCATTTCTTGACTGATTCAAGTGCAGGTTTGTCATTTCCCATAAGCAATATGTCATCTACATATAGTATGAGGAAAACCACAGTGCTCCCACTAATCTTTTTGTATACACAAGGTTCTTCTTCGTTTTTAATAAAACCAAACTGTTTGATTATCTCATAAAAACGAATATTCCAACTTCTTGAAGCTTGCTTGAGTCCATAAATGGACTTCTGTAGCTTACATACCTTTTTAGGATCTTTTGATATGAAACCTTCAGGTTGTATCATATACACCTCTTCTTGTAAATTTCCGTTAAGAAATGCAGTCTTAACATCCATTTGCCAGATTTCATAATCAAAGTATGCAGCTATTGCAAGTAAAATCCTAATGGATTTCAGCATAGCAACTGGTGAAAATGTTTCATCATAGTCAATACCATGTCATTGTGTGAAACCTTTTGCAACCAATTGTGCTTTGTAGGTAGACACTCTACCATCCATGTCAGTCTTTTTCTTAAAGACCCATTTGCACCCTATAGGTTTGATTCCTTCAGGTGGATCAACCAAAGTCCAAACTTGGTTCTCGAACATGGAATCCATTTCAGATTTCACGGCTTGGAGCCACTTCTCAGAGTCCTTATCACATAAGACCTCATCGTAAGTAGCAGGTTCATTCTCAATGATAAACACATCATCATACCTATTGGGTGGACGATGTGTCCTACTAGACTTACATGTACTTTGTGTATCTTGTTCCACTTGTTCTGAGATGTTATTTTGTGGTACTTGAATTTCTTCAAGTTCCACTGAGCTCCCACTTGCCTCTTCTAGAATAAACTCTTTTTCTAGAAATGTGGCATGTTTTGAGACAACCACTTTTTGCTCATTTGGATTGTAGAAATAATATCCAAAAGTTTCTTTCGGATATCCTACAAAATAACATCTTTCAGACTTAGCATTAAGCTTATCTGATTCTACCTTTTTAACAAAAGCAGGACACCCAAAAACCTTCAAATATTTAAGGTTTGGTTCCCTTCCTTTCCATATCTCATATGGCATAGAGTTCACAGCTTTAGATGGAACATAATTTAAAAGATGGGCAGCAGCACTTAGAGCATAGCCCCAAAATGATTTGGGAAGTTCTGCACGACTCATCATGGAACGAACCATATCCAATAAGGTTCGATTTCTCCTTTCAGATACACCATTCATCTGTGGGGTGTATGGAGGAGTCCATTGAGATAGAATACCATTCTGTTTTAGAAAATCTTGAAATTCTTGGCTTAGGTATTCTCCACCTCGATCTGATTGAAGTGCTTTAATACTTTTACCAAGTTGTTTTTCAACTTCACTTTTATACTCTTTGAACTTTTCAAAAACTTCATATTTATACTTCAATAAGTATACATGACCATATCTAGAATGATCATCAGTGAAGGTAAGGAAGTATGAAAAACCTCCTCTAGCTTGAATTGACATAGGTCCACATACATTAGTATGTATGAGACTAAGTAATTCTGTAGTTCTTTCACTCTTTCCAGAAAAGGGTGTTTTGGTTTCTTTACCCAATAAACAAGATTCGCATTTGTCATATGATTCATAATCAAATGAACCTAAATAGCCATTTTTATGCAATTTGGTTATGCGTTTCTCGTTTACATGACCAAGTCTACAGTGCCAGAGATATGAATTCCTAAAACTATCAACTTTTAATTTCTTGTTGTTTATGTTGAATACATGATTCTTAAGATCAAGAATGTAAAGACCATTACATAAATAACCAATGCCATAAAAAATATTATTACGATAAATAGAACAACTTTTATTCTGTGAAATAATCGTAAAACCATCTATATCATCCAAATATGAAATAGAAATAATATTTTTCGTAAGCAAGGGAACAAAATAACAATTATTTAGTTCTAGAATCATGCCAGTTGGCAAAAGAAGACTATAAGTCCCTACAGCTAAAGCAGTAACTTTTGCTCCATTGTCAACTCGTCCATCTCTCATTTGGCTAGCAACTACTTCTCTTTAGACCCTGCATATTTGTACAAATATGAGATCCAGATCCGGTATCTAATACCCATGAGTCAGATAAAGTAGAAAGATTGGTTTCAATCATAAATATACCTGAAGCAGAGGTAGAGGCTTCATCAAGCTTCTTTTGCTTCAAAGTATCTAGGTACTCTTTGCAGTTCCTTTTCCAGTGGCCATCCTTATGGCAGTGGAAGCATGTGCCTTTGGGCTTCTTTTCTTCTTTCTTATGGCTTGGCTTGATGGTGGTTTTTCTTTTCTTGTTCTTCTTAAGAACAGTTTTTGCCTTCCTTTTCTTGGAAGACTCCACCATCAACACACTTCCCTTATCCTTCTTTATTGATTGATCAGCAGTCTTAAGCAAATTCAATAACTCGGCCAAGGTATCGGTCTCTACTTTGTTCATGTTATAATTCATAACAAAGTTCGAGAAACTAGGAGGTAGGGATTGAAGTATCAAGTCAACACTTAACTGATGCTGCATCGTGAATCCCAACTTCTCCATTTTCTCAATGAGGCCAATCATCTTTAGCCCATGAGTTGCCACGGAGGAACCCTCAGCCATCCTGCATCGAAAAAGCTCTTGAGAGATATCATATCTCTCAGTCCTAGCCCTGTTCTGATACAATGACTTCAGGTGAGTCATCATCGAAAAAGCAGTCATATCCTCATGCTGCTTTTGCAACTCAGAACTCATTGAGGCAAGCATAATGCAACAAACACTCTCCAAATCTTCCAAGTGTTTATTGAACTTGTCTTTTTCCTCCTTTGTTGCTGTATCAGCTAGCTCATTATGGATAGGGTTGTCAAGCACATAAGATAACTTCTCATTCTTGAGAACAATTTTCAGGTTCTGGAGCCATTCCATAAAGTTAGGCCCCGCGAGCTTGTTATCGAGCAAGATGTTTCTCAAATTTACAGCAGTAGACATGTTCTACAATCAATGAAAATAAAATAAAATAAATATTTATGCAATCGACAAAACCAAAAACACATGTTTATATGGACTTATTTAGATTTTGGTTTTGCTTCCACTATTTTATTCAAATCAACAACCCTCATTATTGATTCGAGAATTTTCATAAAATTCTTAGTGGCCAGGATCTCATTTTCAATTAACTTTGACCTTGAGTTAGCCCAACAAATCAAAATAAATAAAACAAGTAGGATCAATTCCAATTGTAACAATTACAACTCCTAGATAGTTAGGAAGTTAACACTTGACAACATATCTCATATGTCACCTAACTCTTTGCCTCAAAAGACATGTGACCTTGGGTTAGCCCAACAAATCATATTCCTTTGTTAATTCCGACCCATTATTCAGAGATATAATCTCAAGACTAAAATAATTCTTCACAAAACAACCTTGGGTTAGCCCAACAAGCTATTCGGCCCATAATTATTCAAGCCCTTCCAGAGATTTATTCTCATAGTTTAAAAAACTTGGTCTTGATAAAACAACCTTGGGTTAGCCTAACAAGCTGTTTAACAAAACCCATTTTAAACTATAATAATGGAAGGCAACTTGTGGATTTAATATTATTTGAGGGATCAAATTATTAATGTTGGGTGTGTCTTACAGCTTTTTCAAAGTAAACATTTTACTTTGATAGTGAGTGAAGAAGACACGTGGGTTTGATTAATGCATTCATTTAAATTTATTACCAATTGACATACAATATGCAATTTTTCCAAATAAATTCAAAACATGCAATTGACATATAATCATGCATATTCAAAACATGCAATTTCAATTCACATATGATCATGCATATTCAAAACATGCAATTAATCAAACCATATAGCACATTAACATAAAGTTTAAGTAACTCATTTAAATATACATGCATAATATTCTAATCATATTAGAATTAAATGAAATTGAAGGCTTAATCAAGTTTTTTTTAAAATTTATGCAACAATTACAAAAATTAATTAAAACCAGAGACTAATTTGTAAGAAAAATATCTTTTTCTAAATCAGGTTTGCTTTTGAAAATTTTCTAGGCAAAAATTAAACAAGGAACAAAGTTCTGGGCCTTTTATGTAATAAAAACAATTTTTATTACTTAAGTTTTATTTTAAAAAACTTTACGGGTAAGAATTGAAGAAGACATAAAATCCAGGGACCTTTTAGTAATAAAACAAGTTTTTAAAACTTTGGTCTTTTAGGGTTAGCAGCCGCCGCCCCTTTTTTCTTCTTCAACCTCTCTCGCCGGCGGCACCTCTGCAATTTACGGCGACATTCGCCCGCAGTGCCGATTTCATCTTCTCGGTCAGACACGACCGACAAAGACGACGAGACCAATCGACAAAACCAGCGCCGACCGAGTAGTCTTCTCGACATGAAAATTGACCCGATGAAAACTCTTTTCGGTGGTCACGTTTTCCCGGCGACAAGACCTCAACGCCATTCGAAAACGATTTCCGACTCCTGCCCTGACCCCGTTTATCCGGCAAGCAAACCAAAACAAAACCCATATTTGATTTTTGAAACCGAAACAAAACCAGAGCAATCATTCAGAAACGATTTCTGACTCCGGCCCTATTCTTCGTTTATCCGGCAAGCAACCAAAACCAAAACTAGAACTCTTCCCTTCTTTTTCTTCAAGCATTTAACAATCCAGAAAAATTTCCCAAAATCTTCCGGCATTGAAAAACAAAAAAAATGAAACCCAGAAAATTTCAAGGCAACCAAATATACAAAATTTCTTTTAATCCGGCAAATAAAACAACCAAGTCCGTAACTCTTCCGGCGAGGAATTTTAGCAGCGGCCAAGTCTGGAACTCTTCCGGCAAGGAATTTTAGCAGCCCAAGTCCAGAACTCTTCCGGCGAGTAATTTTAGCAGCAGCCAAGAAAATGTATACATATTTCAGAACAAACAAGCCTGACCCAGAAACAATTAAAACCCTTTTAATTTCTTATGTTTGGCCTTCAATTGTTATGCATACATATTTATATTTACAAACTATCAATAAAACTGGCTCTGATACCACTGTAGGAAAAAAACTATATGCAAATCCTATTTGCAACGGAACATTTTACAAAATTTTCCTGCCAAGAATCCAAGATAGTTTATGTGAGTTACCCTTTCCAGATGCTTGTGCCAACCTTCTTCTCCAGATCACCAACGGAATTTGCCAGAAACACTTTTCGTAACTCCTCTCTGAATCACCAACTGGACTAACGTCAATCAAGCTGCTCAGTATGACCAGCCTCCAAGGTATCCACATGAACAATTCCTGGAACTTCAGTGTACTGAACACCCAGAGACAAATAGGCCAGTATTCTTCTTCTTCCGTTAGCACAACACAATTCCAATATCTGATATTGTTTGAGATTTTTTGACGATTGTGAGATGCCTATGGAGTCCTCTGTGTGTATGCCTATTTAAAGGAACAAAAGACGTTGGGTGTGAAAAGCATCTTCAAGAGATTGATGCTCTGAAGAAACACTCCCACGATCTAATCGTGTCCAACGACTCTGTTAGTTATAGAGTTTACAATTTTAACTTAAGTTTAAAAGTAACTCTGTAACTCAATAACTTTTATTGCAATTAACTTCCTAACTCTTAGATAATTACACATAGGCACTAGGAATTAAATAATCTCATAATTTAATCCCTAGTCAGTTTAACCAGGAATTATTCAATCGTGTGTGACCCTTTAGGTTCCTAAACTATTTGGCAAATAAATATAAAACTAAATCTTAGTTCAATTGGTTTTGGTATAAAACCAACACATTGGAGTTTAATTCGTGTTTTGGCCATATTGTTAGGAAGAAGTCGATAGCTTGGCATAATGAAGAGAAATTATGTTTACGTTTGCGTGAAAATATCAACTATTAAAAAGGGAGAGAACAAAAAGAAGCAATTGGGTTTTATGGATAGGCCCAAAATTAAAATGGATTTCATAATTAATATTATTTTAATTATTTCCAAAAGAGAATTGGAATTATTTTAAGTTTTAAAAAAATAGCGTTATACATATAGTCATGTGCGCCGCGGATTAGAAGGAGTATATATACTAAGGATCTTATTATTTGTAGCACAAAAAAATGAAATGACAAAAATGCCCTTAATATATGAATAAGTAATATACTACACAAAATTCAAAAAACATCTCAAAACATACAAAACTCCCTCAAAAATCTTACAAAAGCCTTCCAAATCGTTCAAAAAAGTTCAAAATCGTAGAAACAAATTCAAACACATATTTCGTTCAAGTTGGGATAGAGTCTACTTCAAAATTTACGCAAAAATGGTACGAATTTTATACTTTTGTATTTTTTTTATCATGCTGCATAAAAAATCGCACATGTTTTGTAATTTTATTTAGTAAAATTGCCCTTAATTGGCGAGACTGTACTAAAAAATCGCCCAGTGTTGGCAATTTTTTATACAAATTTTGCCAATTATAGACGATTTTTCAAGGAAAAATCGCATGCAATGTGCGATTTTCACTGGAAAAATCGCATGCAATGTGCGATTTTCACTGGAAAAATCGCACATTGCTGGCGATTTTTCATCAAAAATTCCCACCTTGTAGGCAATTTTTCTAGAAAAAATCGCTCCTTGCAGGCGATTTTTCATGGAAATCTTGCATATTGTGCGCGGGATTTATTTAAAAAATACACTTTATGTGCGATTTTTTTATGAAAATAACGTATTTGCTCCAATTTTTGAAAATTATATATTTTGTATGGTTTGTAATTGTTTATGTAATTACTTATTATTAGTTTGAATTTGATTAATGACGTAGGATCCAAATGGATTGCCCGACCTTCAGAGGGATATGAGTCACGATTTTAAGTATCCTGGCTTTTTTCCTACTGAAGAAGCAGCATACACTTATTATTCAGAATTGGCTCTTACATTTCATTTTGAGCTGATTAAATTAGGGAAGGGTAATAATGGAAAATCGATCACATATCGTTGCAACAGATTCAGAGATCCGGTTGAACAAGGGCCTCCCCCACAACAGAGGAAGAACACCAAACGGCGAGGGTGTAAGTGTATGTTCAAGTTATATTGCAAGGAGGTGAGGGATAATGGTTGGTGGGTTAAAATTACACCAGGTACGAATTGAATACACAATCACACTGCTATAGTGTATCCAGAGGGTCACAGACAGCTCAGCCGGTTGAGTGATGATGCAAGGCAGGTTGCTAGAACTTTGAACAATGCAAATATGAAGCCAAAGCTGATTCGGAATCACCTTGCTGAGACGCATCCTGCAGATAATGTGACAGTGAAGTAGCTAAACAATCTTAAATCTGATGACAGGAAGGCAAAATTTGAAAGCAGAAATATTGGGCAGCAGTTTGTGCATTACGCCGAGAAGAAGCATTATTATGTTAAGGTTTTGACAGAAGAGGGCACAGATGTGATCACATATGCATTCATAGTGCATCCAATGTCAATTCAGTTGTTGAACATATATTATTGGGTGATTGTGGTGGATGCAACATACAAGACCAACAAGTACAAGATGCCACTTTTTTAGATAATTGGTATGACTCATTCCAATAAGAATTTTAATATTGCATGTGCCCTTTTGAGAGATGAGAAAAAAATTACTTATGATTGGGTGTTTGAGCAGTTAAGAGAGTTGTTGGATGTTGAGAATGTTCCTAGTGCTATTGTTTCTGATCGAGGGATGGGTTTGGTAGATCCTATACAGGATCATTTTCCGGGATCACACCACCTATTATGTTTGTGGCATATCGACCGTGATGTCGATAATCAGTTGAAAAAGCTTGTTGGTGAGGGTGAAAGGAAAAAAGCAATAAAAAAGCTTTGGAAGTCAATTGTTAATGCGCCAACAGTTGAAGAGTATGAACTGTACTTGAAGCTGCTGAAGGATAGTTACTCTATGGTTGCTCCGTCTGTTGTTGTCTATTTGGAGAGGATATGGCTGGTCTATAAAGAGATGTTTTGTAGGGCTTGGACAAACAAAATTCTGCATTTTGGCAACACTAGTAGTAACAGAGTGGAGAGTACTCATGCTGCACTTAAGGATTGGATGAATGCTGGCACCCATTCACTTGACACGCTGTTTGGTGTGATTGACGACCATGTCAATTACCAGCTATCACATATAAGGTAATTATTACCTAGTTTAATTTGCTACTTACTTTATTTATTTAAATTATGCACTCATAACTTGATTATTTAACATGATTCAATACTTAATTTATTAATTTAATACATGTACGTTTTACTTTTTTAATGTATTTTTTAGGGAAACGCTTGAGGCATGCATTTCCAAGAAAGCAACCGCTATGCTGTGTTTTCCGTATGAATTATTGAATGGTTATGTGTCGCACCATTGTTTGGAGTTGATCAGTGAACAAGTTGAAAGGATTACTAAGTTGGCATTGACTTGTTTGAGCGATGTGGGTGTGTCTGCAAGGCTACACATGGGATTCCTTGTGCATGTGAAATTTGGAAGTTGAAGGAATCTCATGACACGATCACTGTTGAAATGGTGCACGAGTTTTGGAAGAGATTGACGATTGAGACATCTGAAGTTAGTTCGAACACTATTTCTGAGGAACTTAGGTATAATTTATAGTATGTTATTTTACGATGTTATGCTTATTTACATATATTTTCGCGTATAACTTTTATATGTTGTAATTAATTATTTTTAACAGATTCTTCCGCGAGGAAATCGTTCCTAGATTCGAGAGCAGTCCACACGTGGTCATGCATGATCTGATTGTCAAGATGAACGCGTCGCTGAATCCTGACAATTCAAGTATGTTTGAGCCAGCTATTTTGTTAACATCAAGGGGTCGCCCAAGATTACATCCATCAGTGAGGCGCGAGCTGAGTGCTCGAGAGAAAGCTGCACGTCGAAATAGTGCGTCCAGGAAATCATCACAGAGATCGTTACAATTTGAAGAAGGTGGGCATTGTTTTTTGGTCAATTAATATTGACTGTTTACTTTAATTTTCCAAAAGAGTAATATAACAATAATTCTTTATTTCCAATATGCAGTTAGAGGAGAGAATGAGAGTAGTCCCATGATACCACATTATGTTTATCCTTTCTGTAATGGCATTATGGACGTAGAGTCAGATGACAATTGCGGATTTTGAGTTGTTGCACTTGGGCTCTACGACAATGAGAATGAATGGGGAACGGTTATAACTACGTCTATTGGAGAGATTCTTGTGCATCAGGATACTTACATACCGCTTCTCCGGGCTTGTCTACCACATACTCTTCCTCGGGACACTGATCCTATTGCTTGGGGAATTGCTTGATTGAATCATTTTGCATCACCATGTGATGGTGCTGGCTAGATGACTACCCCCACGGACTTGTTTGCTATCGCCACCTATGCCAACGCCTTGGTAATCCATCTAAGTATCGCTCGTGGTTGTTGTTTCTCAATTTTATCTTTGAGGACGTTAGGGGGTGGCAGCAGACCATCTCGATAGATAGCCATTGCCCACGTACATGGAAATCATTATGTCCATGTTAGTTTGACTAATGATTGCCCTGTCCCTCCGTTGGCGTACTTGTGGAGTTATCACTGCGATGAAGTTATGGAGCGATTTGCAAGAAGTCCTGAATTTAAAAGTAGGCTCGACCATTGGAACATGATTTGTGGACAATGATTTGTGACATTTCACTTTGATTTGTATGTTTAGTATGTTATCTTTTAATGGTTCTCAGTTACTTAGACTTCACATTATCATTTCATTAGTCAAATTACCATAAATCATACCTAAATGAAATACTAAAAAACCAAAAAGTCTTAAAGAAATAAAATACAACACTACAATATATATTACAAACAAATAATAATAGTACACTAATACAATCACCCAGCTAAATGTCACCTATCCATCTCCGCCCTCAACCTAGCCTCGCATTCATCTGACTGGGGTACTCCACTATCTCTCATGATCTGCACAAAGTCCTCAGACATATGCGTAAATCGGCTCACCCACTACAAAGTCAACACGATGAAATTATTAAGTTTATATATTCTAAAACAATATAAAAATATTATTAAATAAAATTAAATTAAAAAACAAAATACATACATATTCTGTGTTGGTGTGCGACGAAACTCCACCATCATCAACGGGGGGGCCATCGATGAACAGGTACGGGTGGGAGTGCTGGCGATACCATGTGATGTACTCATGTGTGGATGCACCGGGATAGTCAGAATGCTGCAGGAGATTAGGTCGTAAACTAGAGAGAACGGCAGACTGACATAGGCTCTTGGCGAACTCCAAATCGAAATCCACACTATACCCACCACTATACGGCCTATACGACGTCTTTGGTCGGAAGATGGCGAATGGGATATCCTGCACGAACACCAACTGTCGCACACACCTATCTGGCATGTACGGCTCAACCTCGTCACCACATGCGATCAATCCCATGTACGTGGTGATCGGGGTGTGTAGGTGCGGATACTGACCGTATGGAGTCCATGTCACCTGTAACATATACAATTGTGGTCAGATATTTATTAAATATTTACAATTTAACTAAAATTGTAATTATAAAATGTACAAATATATTTT
This sequence comes from Knoxia roxburghii, assembly GCA_030378225.1. NCBI lineage: Eukaryota > Viridiplantae > Streptophyta > Magnoliopsida > Gentianales > Rubiaceae > Knoxia > Knoxia roxburghii. The sequence goes on along the minus strand of CM059422.1, from coordinate 12,632,840 downwards.
AACATACCTCATCCAGCCGCAGGTGGTCAAGTGCATGCCGGTACCTCTGGAGACGGGAACTGGTGCCTTGTCGGGGGCCAACAAGCCACAAAGCAGCACGGGAGTATGTGGATCATCAGACATAGGCACGGAGTGCAGCCTGAACGCCGGAAAATGCTCATATATCCATGCCTGAAGCAGCGTCAAACAACCCGCCATCCCGTTGTAGCTACCTCTACTAGCTTTACCTAGATGTCTATACAGGTAAGCTAGTGCAGAGGTGCCCCAAGCATACTGATGCACATTGTGCAACTGGCCCCTAAACTGTACAATATGTTGTGGCTTAATCTTATTGGAACTCTTGTCCGCCAATAAAGTACAACCAATGGCCAGCCACAACCAAGCCTCCAAATCACGAGGCAAGTGCATAGTGCCTATCGCCAAAAGCGACCGCCGCGTGAACACGTAATCAGAGAGTACCCCACCATCTGAGTGATTCACCAACCAATCCCCATCCCTCTCTGGCACCTGTAGCAGATCTCTGCACAGTCCCCACATCACATTCTTGTCAGTACGATCAGCGACCATACTGCCATCTATGGGGATACGAAGTATCTCCCACACATTGTGCAGGAGTATACTCATCTCACCGACAGAGAGATAAAACGTGTTCGTATCGGGCTGCCACCGCTTAACAAATGCACAAATAAGCGGCGCATCAATGGACGTGTGCATGATAGAGGGCAAGTGAGCCAAACCGGTCCCCCTCAACAATGTCTGACAGTCGTCAGGCATGGCGGCAAACCAAGAAACTAGTCGCTCACAAACCCCTGCCCTATTGTGGCATCACATGGGCGCCCTAGGTGGTAAAGCCTCCTCACCATCCTCCCCGTCCTGTTTATACCTATAGGCCACATGGCCCTTCCAACTAGGAATAACCGATCCATCAATAGGGCCACCAGTACACGGCTCAGTCACAATCTAAGACGTGTCGCTCCTCCCACGCTTATTTGTAACTAATTTCAAAAATTATTTATTATAAATAAACTTATTTAACAAAAATAATTAAAAAAATCAATAATTTAATTCAAATAGCAACACATAATCATATAATCAAATTACATAAATAATAACATTCACTAATATAATTCAAATAACAACACATAATCATATAATCAAATTACATAAATAATAACATTCACTAATATAATTCAAATAACAACACATAATCATATAATCAAATTACATAAACAATAACATTCACTAATATAATTCAAATAACAAAACGTAATAAGAGAAATAAATAAATATACATGATATTAGTCGTAAATTTAAAACTGACCTCGTGGGGGCTGCTCATCGCGTCCTGATGATGACGGAAACTCCTCTCCGCCAATGAAAGGCTGCTCCTCCCTGTCGCTGTCCTCATCTACCAGCCCATGTATAGGGATACCTCTCCCTGCTTTCTTCTTCCTATAAGAAGCTGTGGGCCACTGTCGCGGGAGAGACTTCCCCGCAACCTACAACAAATTTCATGAAAACAACATTAAAACTACGAATAATAATTAAAAACATGACAAATATTAATCATATTTAAAATTAATTAAAAACATCAGGTGCGATTTTTACCAACAAAATCGCAGATCTGTGCGATTTCCTACGCGATTTTCCAACAATTTAAACGAAATAATATGATTTTTACCTTGCTGTACAAGCCTTTCCCCCTCCCAGGAGCCCGTGGTGGTTGAGAGCCGCCTGCATCCATTTTGCATTTTTTTAAAAAATTTTTGGATGGTCTGAGAGATTCTTGCTTAGAAAATCTGAAATGAAGTTTGATTTTGTAAGGTTTGCAAGACAATTATATAAACATACAAATAGGAAAAAATCGCACCAACTTTCTAATTTTTTCCAAAAATCGGATGCTATTTGTGAAAATGGGGCGAAAAATCGCCCCACTTATCCAATTTTTGGGGGAAAAATCGGATGTGTCGTGCGATTTTTTCCCCAAAAATTGGATAAGTGGGGCGATTTTTCGCCCCAGTTTCGCGCATTGGTGGTGATTTTTCACTGGTTTTTCGCATATTGGCTCTGATTTTTTGTTCTGAAATCGCAAATTACAAGCGATTTTTCATTACAATTTCACATTTTCTGTTTTTAAGGGCATTTTAGGCATTTTATCAATTTTTTTGTGCTACAAATAGCAGCCTAGATATACTAATTAGTAGTTGGTAAGTAGGTTAAGTTTGAAGCCAGGTTTGGACGGCAGCACTTGGGATTTCGCTCGGGATTTGCGTGCGAAGCTTGGTACTTTAATTTCTTCCTTTATTTTATTTAATTAGTTTAAATTATGAATCTTGATTTTGTTTTAATTATGTTTAGTAGCTAAATTATTTATTCTAGTCAAAGGAATTTAAACCCTTGATAAAATTGTGAGATCTAATTGTGTTTTAATACTAATTAATTTATAATTATTTATTTATTCTCTGGATTTGTATGGTAGACTATTTGGCATTAGTTGAATCGCTGGTAGCATTCAGATTTTTCTAGGTAGTCTAATTAACTGGAAAACATGAGGTTCGGTATTCCTAAGAGTTTCAATTCAATTAATCATGTGGTACGTTGGTTAGTTGTTTTGAAGAGAATAAATAATCAAATTACAATTGAACAATGTTTACTTAATTGTTATTTGAATTAGGTCCTTGACTATCAAAATTTGTGTTCTAGGAGGTTCTAGGACTGATTATTTGATTACAGATGCAATTAAGGGAGTTTCCTTAATTGCTGGTGCTAAATTAATAGGATTAAATTGTTAGGAGGTTCCAACAATAATAACCGATATAGTCATAATTTAATTGAGTAAATTCTTGCATCGAGAATCAATTTGTCGCATCGAGGTGGAAATAATTTCTTTGACTAGAGCTTTCCCCAAATTTAATTTTATCAATATATCTGTTTTCTTTCATTTATTTTAATTGAATTTTAATAGTTAGTCATAGTTTAAACACCCCCCTTTTTGGTTACTTGTTTCTAACTGAATTTAATTCACTTTGATGCTCCCTGTGGAGACGATCCTACTCATTACTGTGCTACGAAAAAAAAAATCCTTTAGAGTAGGTTTTTTATTTTTCATTGGTTTGATACCCATCATAATCTAAACTGTTACGACTACATTCTTGCAGATTTAACACGACCCAAGCCATCCCCAAGCTTCTCCTAGGTTTGCGCTCCCGGTGAGCTAACTTGGATAACATTCAGAGATAAATGATGAGTATGCGAGAAGCATACTCAGTGAGGGACTTCCCATGTACTTACCTGTCGTCAGCTGAGACAAATAGACACACAGACTAACCATGCAAGGAAGTGAACCATGTAGCCAACTATCGCGCAACCAATTGATAAACCAACCAACCTGGATCCTAGAGAGGTCCTGATCGTCACAACCAGAATCCTCCCTAGGATAATCATTACCAACCAACCGGAACGGGTGTCACACCCGCTAACTGCACCTCACCAATAACTACAACTCACCAAGAGCTACCCCAGGCCATACCGACCTACGACTGTGAAGGAAACAGATTTGGTCCGCGAAAATCGCACTTTCGTGCTATGCATTCCAAAATCGGAGACTTTCGATCTGGCCGAGACTCTGAAATCATTTTCCCTGAACGGATCTAGACTTATACATATTCGATTTATTAAAATGACACGCTAAAAATTAAATTTTAATTTAAAGAGGAACATAAATATTATACCTTTGAAGCGTGTCCTCGAAGCAATAAGAAAACCAAAGCCAGAAATTTGAAATCCATTATCGAATCCCTCGAATGACTCCGTCAACCCCCGAAGTCGTATGAGAGACTATCTACGGGGTGGCTAAGGCACTAAATAAGAAATCCAAAAGAAACCCACTTCGAAAAAACTCAATCTGCCCCAAACAGATGTTGCCCGGAAGTCCTGCGCAAAGCTGCGGCACCCAATCACCGGCAAACGAATTCCGGGCAAGCAACTCACTTTCGTTTATCTGATCTAGATCGCGATCTACACAAAGTGAACTAGAAAGTTCGATCTTTGGATCGATCGCCGAAATTCGCTAATGCCACGGAGGCGCTGGGCTGTCAACAGTGAGAAAACCAGCACAATAAATTGGATTGATCTCCAGGCAAAGGGCTGAGTTTTTTAATCAAAGAAGAAGGATCCTAAGCCGACTTCGAAAAAAAACTCAACAAAGAAGATGAAGTTCTCTCTCTAGGCTTCTCCTTCTCTCTCTAGGCAACTTTTCCTCCAAGTTTCTTAATGTCTTGAAATGCCTAACATTAGCTATTTATAAGTAGCTTCAAGGGAGACCTAGTGGGCTTTTGAGTTGGACTTTCGTTGACTTTCTTAGTCCTCACTAGACTAGTCAACTCCAATTAGCCCGAAGGATTAATTCCTTAACCCACTTTGTCAATTAAATATTAATCAACCCTTAGGATTATTTCGTATAACCCACTTTGTCAATTAAACATAAAACTAACCCAAGGGTAATTTATTTAATCCACTTTTCCAATTAGTCCAACGCATAATTAGTCGTACCACTAATGGACCAATTATAGAACTACTGCTCAAAAATGAAATTATTTCACGCTCACTTTATTAATTCTTCTATCTCCCCACATCAAATATATAGTGCTTGTCGATTCATAAATTTACTGACAAATTAATTCATCGACTTCTTGTTCTTCGAGACTAGTACCACTCGACCTTATTATTATATTGGACATAAGTCCACCGGCAGGGTTTAGTATAACAATCCTTACGAGCTCATCTCGGGAGCACCATCAACCTGGCGAACCGGTACATGGATTCCTTCGACAAACAACGACACACTAAGAAGCCAAACACGCATACCTAACTTACCGATATCTAAGCCTCAATTGACCACACCATTTGGCAAATCAAAGCATATAATGTCTAACTCTCATGCCCACTCTAGTCTAGGGATTAAGAGATTAGAATATGAGGTTCGAATTAACTACGAAGATCAGTACAAATTGGTTCAATCCTTATTAGGTCCTGCTCAATATGCCCTGGACATATTGGTATGATTTAATTAGTCTAGACAAACTAATTTCTAAATCATACGATAACCTAAATCGATAGTATGTTCAAACTATCTCGGTTAATTTATATATCATAAATTTAACCAATGATAAGATCTACTGTGCTACACCTGGCACCTTATCATCTATGCATATGATATAAAAAACAATTAATATTGAAACACATCGATATATAAACTGGGTATTAATTTTTCATACAAGCACAGTTTTTCAATATTCAAAACAAACAATCTCCCACTAATACTCAAAGTCATGCTCTAAAGTATAAAAACTCTGTTCAATACACTATCTGTTGTCTGTCATTCTAAAATCTACCAAACCTCATGCCTCACTTAAGAATCTGACTCCTATGCCCTCCACATGGCTCTCAAAGACCTTTGGAGTCAATGTCTTCATGAATGGATCTGCAAGGTTGTCTCCTGACGCTATCTTGGCCATGACCACGTCTCTTCTCTTTACGTTCTCTCGTATCAGGTGGTACTTGCACTCTATGTGCTTACTCGCCTTGTAGCCTCGTGGTTCTCTTGAGTTAGCAACTGACCATTGTTATCACAATAAACTGTGATAGAACTCGGTAACTCGGGAAACACATCTAAGTCCACTAGGATGTTCTTGAGCCATACAGCTTCTTTCGTTGCCTCTGATGGGGCAACGTACTAAGCCTCCATGGTGGAGTCCGCCATGCATTTCTGCTTGACACTCCGCAAAACTATGACTCCACCTCCCAGAGTAAACACAAACCCAGAGGTAGACTTACTCTTGTCCATATCACCTTGGAAGTTTGAATCTGTGCAATCCAATGGAACTAGCTCTTGCGCTCGATAGGTCAAGACATGGTCTTTCGTCCTACGAAAATACTTGAGGATGCACTTGACAGCCTCCCAATGAGCTTTCCCAGGGTTACTCTGATATCTGCTAACCATGCCAATGGCAAAGCAAATATCAGGCCTAGTACATAACATAGCATACATGAGACTACCCACTGTAGATGCATAGGGAACTGCCTTCATGGCCTCTATCTCCTCAGCAGTCTTGGGACACTGCTCCTTAGATAGATGCACTTCATGCCTGAAAGGTAGTGTACCCTTCTTGGAGTTCTTCATGTTAAAACGGGCCAGAATCGTGTCTATGTAAGAGCTTCAAAGAGTGTCAGCGAACGTCTCCTACGATCTCGAATAATCTTGATCCCTAGGATATGTCTAGCCTCTCCCAAATCCTTCATATCAAACTGCTTGGACAACCATGTCTTTACGTCTGACAATACCTTCTTACTGTTGCCAATAAGAATAATATCATCTACGTAAAGTACAAGAAACACCATCACGCCTGCGATATACACATTTCTCATCCAGACACTGAGTGAATCCATAGGACTAGATAACCTCATCAAAACGGATGTTCCAAGATCTGGATGCTTACTTAAGTCCATAGATAGACTTCTTGAGCTTACAAACCTTGTGCTCTTGGCCTTGAATAATGAAACCCTCTGGTTACTGCATAAAGATAGTCTCCTCAAGACTTTTATTAATGTAAGTTGTCTTGATGTCCATCTGCCAAATCTCATAATCTAAATGAGCAGCTATGGCCAAGAGAATCCAGATCGACTTAAGCATAGCTACCAGAGAAAAGGTCCCCTCATAATCAATACTCTCTTTCTAAGTATACCTTACGCCATAAGCCTAGCCTTTAAGGTCTCAACTCTCCCATCAGATCCTCTCTTTCGCTTGTAGACCCATTTGCACCCAATAGGTCGAAACCCATCAAGAAGGTCGACCGACTCTCAGACTTGATTTGAGTCCATAGAACCTATATCAATAATCATCGCTCTCTGCCAAGAATCTACATCTCTATCATGGAGAGCCTCATTGTAGTTAACTAGGTATGGCTCATGAGCGTCATGGATAAAGTCCAAAGACTCTTCCAAGCCCACGCACCTCTCGGGTTGTCTGAAAACTCTCCCAATACGACGAGGCGCAGCCTGTGTAGGTGCATCATTTGTGATAGTTCGTGCAGTACTATGTGGTGTATCATCCTGTACTGGTGCATCTGTAAGACTCGACTGACCTCTAAACTCCTCTAATATGATCTTGCTACTGGGCTTGTGATCTAAAATATAATTCTCCTCTAAAAATATGGTGTTAGTGCTAACCACCACCTTCTGATGCTGAGAACTATAAAATAGACCTCCCTTTGTTCCTCTAGGATAGCCTACAAATAACATAACCTCTGACCTCGCATCTAACTTGGCTGCATCTACCTTAAACACATGTGCTGGGTAATCCCAAATCCTGAGATGTCTCAGACTAGGCTTACGCCCAGTCCACAATTCCACAGGGGTCAAAAACACAGTCTTAGATGGTACGAGGTTGAGGATATAAGATGTTGTCTCTAAGGTATATCCCCAAAATGATTTGGGCAACTCACTATAACTCATAATCAATCTAACCATATCCATAAGAGTCATGTTCCTCCTCTCTGCTACACCATTCTGTTGGGGTGTGCCAAGTGCAGACAACTGGGACTGAATACCCTCATTTGACAAGTAGGTCCTAAATTCACTAGAGAGGTATTCGCTACCACAATCAGATCGCAATGTCTTGATACACTTACCATGATGCTTCTCCACATATGTCCGAAACTCTTTGAACTTGCCAAAACATTCGGTCTTGTGGCGCATTAGGTAAATGTACCTATATCTAAAGTACTCATCTGTGAATGTCACGAAATACTCAAAACCACCTCTAGTTTGAACTGACATAGGTCCGCACAAGTCAGAGTGAACCAACTCTAAAACCTCTTTGGCCCTATACCCCTTTGCCTTGAAAGGTCTCTCGGTCATTTTACCCTCTAAGCAAAACTCACAGGTTGGATAACAGTTAATCTCCAATGAGCCCAAGGGCCCATCATTAACCAACCTCTGAATCCTACTAAGGTTGATATGACCTAGTCTTAGGTGCCAAAGATAAGTCTGGTTCAAAGGGAAAAATCCTTTCTCTTACTATGATTCGATGATGTGTCATTAATTTCTATGTTTTGCACTACAGGTGAATTAGTCTTAATTAATAGATTATCAACTAATGAATCGGAACATATAAGTTTCTTGTTCTTTCTGACATAAACAGAATAATCAGTAAAAACAAACTTATAACCATCCTTAAGCAGTTTAGAAACTGAAAGCAAGTTCTTTCTAAAACTGGGTACATATAGACAATCTCTCAAAATCTAAATAGAATCTAAAAAGACAAGCTTAATCATTCCCACTGCAACCACTGATACTCTGGTAGTATCACCCAAGTAGACCTGGAACTCACCATCTCTAAGCATCTGGGTTACTTGAAACCCCTGCAAAGAATTACAAACATGATCAGTGGTTCCTGAATCCACTCACCAAGTATCTGTGGGAATCGCCGCTAAACATGTCTCCTTAACGAATGTGAAATTGCTCATACCTTCAAGTTTTGGGTAGTCTGGCTTCCAATGTTATGGTTTGCCATATTTGAAGCACTTGTCTTTTGGCTTGGACTTCTTGGCAACACCACCATTGGGTCCATGATTAGCAGCTATTTTCTGGGCTCTTTTCTTCTTCTTCTTTATGGATTTGGGCCCAGAAGAAGATCGTAAAGGCCCAACAGTCGCTAAAGCTTACTTCCTCTCAAAGAAGAGGCCTTCAGCTGACACCAATACAGTCATGAGCTCGGGTAAAGTATATTGAAGATTGTTCATGTTATAGTTCAACCGAAACTGCTCAAAACTCAGAGGTAAACTCTGGAGGATAATATCGCATAGAGTATGCAGTCAATATCCCCTTATAGTACTTCGATCTCGTTAATGTTGTTAATCATGTTAAGCACATGATCTCTCAATGGGGTGCCTTCAGCCATCTTGGCACTCATGAGTTTCCTCATAGCTGACTGTCTGGATGCCCTGCCCTGATGCCCAAACATCTCCTTGAGGTTAGTCATTATATCGTAGGCTGAGGTTATCAACTGATGCTGGTGCTGCAACACATTTGACATAGAAGCCAAAATGTAGCACCTAGTCATCTCATCAACTTTCTTCCACCTCGTATATGGTTCCTTCTCCTGCATCATCTATGGGTGTCTCCAGGCACACCTCAGTGAGCACGTACTTGTAACCCTCAGCAGTAAGGATAATGTCCAGATTACGCTTCCAATCAATGTAATTAGGACCGGTGAGTTTGTTTTGATTCAGAATGACAACAAGTGGATTGAACGACATACCGACAACTGAAAATAAACAGTTAAGTTTCAGTATTTTATCTTTTTAGAAAATATTGATATCCTCAAAAAAATATAATCATATCCACCAACATCTCGTTCACCGAAGTTCACACAGGTCACCATCGTGTGAACGTCTAAGCTAGTCCACATTCGTTCGAGAAGAACCTAAGTTCATTAATTTCACTATCTGACTAACGATCTTTTGATCAATAAAATTAATAGTTGGTGATTTTAGCCTGCACACATAAGTAGTGTAACCTCGTTGGGAAGAATACTACAAATGGTACACTAAGTGTATGCCATTACGTGACTTCTAAGTTTGTTACTTAGGATACTAATGCGCCTCAGATGGAGAGGGTATCGCAAGGTTCTCCAATCAAACTCACTATAGTCATCCCTTTAGAAATTCAATCTAGTCATTTTATGAATAAAGACTCATTCGATATGGAAGAAGGCCCTAATGCCAACGCGCAAGTCTATCCACATCACATATGAATTTGTAATGGAGGCCATGGGGATATAACACAACCTGTGCCCACTTAGATTCTTAAAATTCAAGATTTTTATGGTTTTAATATGCAATATCTTAATTTTGATAATTCGCACCAACAAAACCGTTGGAGTTTTAACATGCAAATTTTCTACCTTAGTTAATTGCACCCATAAAACCATTTGTTTTCGATTATGCATAAAAACATAAAATGAAAACACACAAGCAACAAGAAGGACATAAAACGGGAAATAAATTCATAATGAAACATTTCCCGACTATTATGACCTTCTCAATCGTTGCTTCCTTTTGACGCCTTGTTGACATATCTCGTCGCGTCGCTCCCACTCGTTATTTGGATTCTTCCTTATTCGTCTGGGTTTTCTCAATTTTCTACATAATTAGGAATCACCCAAAATTATGATAAACCAAAGCCACGAATATGAGTTACCCACAATAATATCTTCGTCAATTTACATAAATTCCTATATACAAGACTTGTCTAGGAAAATAAAGACATCTTTAGAATAAATCCTACTACAAGATTTATCTAATCCTACACGACTTCCACCTCGTGGTTATTACTATTACACATATTCACATTCAAAATAAAATGAGCCCGGACATGTCCTGGGTTTATGAATGAATGTAAAACCATAATAACTGGACTAACAACCACCTGAAAACAAAACTGACAAAGCCGTGTAATAAATCAAATAAGTATAAAGCCAAAACCTTAGCTCTGATACCAAGTTGAAGGAAACAGATCTGGTCCGGGCTAAACTGAAAATCTCACTTTCGTGCTATGCATTCTAGAATCAGAGACTTTTGATCTGGCTCAGACTCTAAAATGATTTTCCCTGAACGGATCTAGACTTATACATATTAGATTTATTAAAACAAAACGCTAAAAATTAAATCTTTAATTTAAAGTGAAACATAAAGATTATACATTTGAAGCGTGTCCTCGATGCAATAAGAAAACTTAAGCCTGAAATGCGAAATTCACTATTGAATCACTCGAATGACTCTGTTGTTGGAGTAGAATACATAAGCTATGCTTGTATTGTACAGTTTCCCAGTTTAATATATTGATTTGTGTTTTAGTCATATCTTTTTGTGCATTAATCATCCATTTATATTATGTAAGTAAATGATGAGGTGTCTGGTGCGACACAGTAGATCTCATCATTGGTTTAAAGACATAATATATAAATGAGGTTCGTAACCGAGACAGCTTTGGACAAACTGTCAGTTTAGGTTATTATGTGATTCGAATAATTAGTTTGTCTAAACTAATTGAATCATATAGATGTGCCCGGGGCATATTGAACTTGACTCTTAGGAATGATTTGTCTTGTACTGATTTAATAGACAAATCGATCCTTGTATTCTATCTCTAAATCCCTAGACTCAAGTGGGCATGAGGATTAGACATAGTGTACTTTGATCTGCCAATGGGTGAGGTCAAATGTGGCCAATAGTCTCGGTGGGTTGGGTGCCCGTGTTTAGTTACTTGGTGTGCTACTGCTTGTCGAAAGAAAACCATGTACCGGTGCATCCGGGGTGATGGTGCTCCCGAGATGAACTCGAAATGTTTATTATACTAAACCCGGCCGGTGGACTTATGTCCGGTATAGTAAAAAGGTCGAGTGGTACTAGTCTCGGAATTAAAGAAGTTAATTAATTAATTTATCAGTAAATTAATTTTAATTAATGAGCACTATATCTTTGATATGGGGAGATTAATGAATATAATTTAATTAAGTTGTTCCGGAAGCAATTCTGGTGTAGGATGGTAGTGCCAAAATTAATCCGTTAGTGGTACGATTAATTTTGTAATGGGTTAATTGAATAGGTAGATTTAATTAATTAATTGGTTAATTATTCCTAAGGGTTAATTCAGTAATTAACAAAGTGGAATTATTTAATTAATTCTTAAGGGTTAATTAAGTAATTAACAAAGTGAAATTATTTAATTAATTAATTAAGTCTTAAGTTTCAATTGGAATTAGAAAATCCTAGAGATTAGGAATCCAGTAGGATTTGGTTATCCTATCAGATTAGTTGCCTAATTGGATTTGGAAACTAATTCATTACCTAAACCCATTAGGAAGACCAATCCTAAACCAACTTGGAGTCTCTCTTGTAACTCTATAAATAGACAAGGGATCAGTTATTCAAGAAACACAATTACACAATTAATCCATAGGATTTCTAGAGAGAGAAAACGTTTCTCTCTCCAAGTTGAATTTTCAAGAAAGTGTGCAGCTGGTTTTTGGGTTTCTAGTGGCTGAAATTTTGGCCTTGGTTTATACCAGTTGCGCGTAGCTTTCTCTCTGCGGGCGGTGCGTTTATAATACGTGCCAGGTGCTGCGGGGCTAGAGTTTTCTAGCAGGTGGATTGTGGTGAGTAGCTGATCAATTGGCTTATAGTTCGTTGCCCACACAACGTGAAGTCATAGTCTTGAGGCATACAAGAGAATCACCAGGTGCACGCTTCAAAGGTACTTTTCTAAGATTCCGCTTTAATAGAAATTTTTTGTTGCGTGGTAAATCGAGCAAGTGCAAACCCAGATCCTACCAAAATCTTTCATCTGTCAACCCCCAATGTCGTGTGGGCGACTATCTACGGGGTGGCTAAGGCACTAAATAAGAAATCCAAAAGAAACCCGCTTCGAAAAAACTCAATCTGCCCAAACAGATGTTACCCGGAAGTCCTGCGCAAAGCTGCCGCACATAATCAGCATCGAACGAATTCTGGGCAAGCAAACCCACTTTCGTTTGTCCGATCTAAATAGCGATCTACACAAAGCGAACTAGAAAGTTCAATATTTGGATCGGCGCACCCAAAACGAACATGCAATCGCCGGAGATGCTAAAATCGATCGCCGAAATTTGCTAATGCCACGGCGGCGCTGGGCTATCGGCGACGAGAAAACTGACTCAATAAACTGTATTGATCTTTGGGCAAATGGCTGAGCTTTTTAATTGAAGAAGAAGGATCCTAAGCCGACTTCAAGAAAGAACTCAACGAAGAAATGAAGTTCTCTCTCTAGGCTTCTCATTCTCTCTTGGCAACTTTGCCTCCAAGTTTCTTAATGTCTTGAAATGCCTAACATTAGCTATTTATAAGGAGCTTCAAGGGAGACCTAGTGGGCTTTTGAGTTGGGCCTTAGTGTTGGACTTTCGTTGACTTTCTTAGTCCTCACTAGACTAGTCAACTCCAATTAGCCCGAAGGATTAATTCCTTAACCCACTTTATCAATTAAATATTAATCGACACTTTGGATTATTTCGTATAACCCACTTTGTCAATGAAACATAAAATTAACCCAAGGGTAATTTATTTAATCCACTTTCCAATTAGTCCAACGCATAATTAGTCATACCACTAACGGACCAATTATGGAACTACCACTCAAAAACAAAATTACTTCACGCTCACTTTATTAATTCTTCTATCTCCCTACATCAAAGATATAGTGCTCATCGACTCATAAATTTACTGACAAATTAATTCATCGACTTCTTGTTCTCTGAGACTAGTACCACTCGACCTTATTATTATACCGGACATAAGTCTACCGGCCGAGTTTAGTATAACAATCTTTACGAGCTCATCTCGGGAGCACCATCAACTCGACGAACCGGTACATGGATTCCTTTCGACAAGCAACGACACACTAAGAAGCCAAACACGCATACTCAACTTACCGAGATCTAGGCCTCAATTTACCGCACCCTTTGGCAAATCAAAGCACACAATGTCTAACTCTCATGCCCGCTCTAGTCTAGGGATTAAAAGATTAGAATATGAGGTTCGAATTAACTATGAAGATCAGTACAAGTTAATTCAATCCTTATTATGTCATACTCAATATGCCCCGGGTATATCCGTATGATTTAATTAGTCTAGAAAAACTAATTTCTAAATCATACGATAACCTAAACATATAGAGTGTTCAAACTATCTCGGTTACAAGTGTTAATTTATATATTATAAATTTAACCAATGATAAGATCTATTGTGCTACACCCAACACCTTATCATCTATGCATATGATATAAAGGAACAATTAATACTGAAACACAATCGATATGTAAACTGGGTATTAATTTTTCATACAAGCAAAGCTTTTCAGTATTCAAAACTAACAGACTGAGCCACAGATCGGCCCCTATCCCAATAGGACGGTGCAAAAAGGATGGGATCCCCAAAAAGTTCAAACACAAGTAATGTGCTGAAAGTAACAACCAACAACTATTTATACAACACAACCAATGAACATAAACTCAATTCATATACCAGTCATACCAAAGTCACAAGTTTACCCAAACATTCACATAATCCAAGACACCAACATGAACATGGACATAGACACTTTTAAATAGTAAATTCTATTCACCGGCAAGGCCATAATCTTCTAGATGCCAAACGTAAATAAACAACGACATCTCAAAACAAACTCCAAATGTAATCCAGGTTATACCTAGGTTACACGTTTACGTTTTGAGGCATACCCGTGTAATCTTAGGTATAACAACAAGCACAATTAAGGAAAAATCACTCTCCTTAGTCCAAGGATAAACTAGCTTAACTCGATTCACTAACCAGATCGACACTGTAGACAACGTCACATGCTTCAACAATAATTAAGGTGCAAGACAAGCAACCTATCACAATACAAGACTTCTGCAAAGTGAGAATCACTCTATGCTAATGAATACACACTAAAGTAGGGTAATAAGGTTTGGTTATCTTTTAAGAGTTAGATTATAGGTTTAACAATTCCAGTTAACCCATTTTAACTTTCATAACTATCCTTTTTATGTAGATTATTTATTCACTTAAGAAACTAACACTTTAGATTGCAAGACATGGTTTCGTCATCATAACATAGAGCTGACTGTAAAAGGGTTTCACATTAACCACTCTAAATATGCCACATTTATTCTATTTGAAAATCTCTTATGCTTAGCTTCACCAATATCAACTACTAACTTCTAAACATGCATAATCTTAACTGTAAAAATACTAGCTTAGATAGAATTTAAGGGTTTACCATCAACTTGTCGGAAATAAAGCCAAAGCCTAAGGGAGATGGGAGATGGTTTTGACCGGTAGTTGGAGGCAAGAACCGGTGGCAAAGTCCGACGGTTGAGGTCTGGTGGTGGAGTGGCATTTCTGACCAGCAAAATGCAAAGACTCTTGGTGGCTCTAAAGGAGATGAGTCTATGCAAGGTGTCGGTAGTCCAAGAAGACATCGGAGTACGACGGAAGTGGCGGCAAATCTAAGGTTTCCAAATCCCTTCTCCAAATCCCACATTGATTGAGGGGTTTTGTTCTTCAAATGATGTAGAATCTAATGATGGTGAGAATCGGCCAAATGCATAACCAGAAATGGCCAAATCAGCGACGGTCGGGTGGTGGGGAAAAGGGTTTTGAGGAGAGAGAATCCGTGAGAAAAGAGAGCAATGGAGGGTGGGTTTTGTTCCTTGTGAGATGGGGGTTCTTTTCGTGTTGCTGTGTGACCCAGATGATGCCGGAGGAGGCTGAAACAGTTAGCAGTCATGGCTAGTGGAGGGAGGTCCGACGGGGTGAGGAAAAAAAAAGAAAAAGAAGAAAGGAGAAAGAAAAAGGAAAGAGGGAAAAAAAAGAAAAGGAAAGGTAGGCCTGCTGACTTTTTTAAGGAAAATAGGAAATGAGTTCTATTTGCACACCTAGTCCTCGTGGTTTAGTCCCTATCCCATTTGTCACCTTAATTAAATCTTACTCCTTCAATTAAGCCTAACTTATTAGTCTTGACTATTATTCACCAATTACTTATTAATCTTCCCTCTAAATAATTATTTGTCTTATATGAATTTATAATTTATCTTATTTTCTTCATTTAAGGATTTGAATCCTACAATTCCCACGGGAAAATTCACCTTTTTCGTAGGGATGTTACAATGGATATCAAATCTCTTGTTATATATAGACGAAAAGTGTGATTTGGAAAGGTTTGTGGATTGTAACAAATTCTTTGAAAAAAGGCTTCAAAATGATGCTGGAAAGATATATATATATATATCAATGGTTTCGCTTGTGCAATCAAACAAATGGGCAACATGCTCTTGGAAATGAGCTTGAATGTTGGCAAATCAAGGGATAATAGCGGTGAAAATTCGACCACAAAATGGGCATATTGAATCTCCTGGACAATATGTGAAATCCATCACGATTCAGGTAATCTGAATCAGTTTAGACATCTTTGAATTGGACAAGAAAAATAGCTTTGGAATAGTGATTTACTACAAAAGAGACTCAAATATTAACGGAGGAGATTAAAATTGAGATTTAAATAATGGTTCTTTGATTTAGGAAAAATGGAATTGAGACAGAAATGGTGACTCAAAGATTGCGAGAAATCATATTAAAGGTACCAGAAGGGAAATGCAATAGCAAGATTACAGTAATTTTTTTCAAAATAATTTATTAAATTTATGGTTATCATAAATGTTTGTTTTTTTATTTATTGGAAAACTTTTTTTATTGCTCCACTTTCTTTTTGTCGACACGTTACACTACTTCTTAACTATTTTTCTATTTTATTTAACAAACATAAATGCTATTTAAAATTGAAAAAAACTATTTATCTTGTTATTTTTTTGGGAGAGTTCAATTAGTCAACAATCAATGTTATATTTTGTTATTTCATTATAATTTTAGATTAAAGATGATGGATAATGGAGGCGTGCAATTCATGTGCATTATCATTATTATGGTTATCGCACGTGATTTGTATACATTATTCTATCCTTTTTTTTTTTTTTTACTGAAAATAGTTAGAAATTACATATATTCAAGCACCTAATAGACTTATTATATAATGCACTCACACAACAAGAGGCTGTTGAATAGAAACCCTTTAGAACACTCCTAACAAGAACTTCATATATTGTATGCTACAACATTCTTATTGGAAATAAGTACTAGTTTGTTGTAGCTGGATTTTGATATTGTTGCCTTTTGAAATGGAGGCTTTATTTTTCTTAGCGGGAAATCCTTTAGTTAGGTAGAAATGTTATGATGTAACCCAGCTCTATTATGAAGAATGACCTTGCTCGCAGTATCAGGTAGATGTATAAATGATTATTATCAAAGATCAAATTGTAGATAGCATAATATTTTAATCTGATATAATCTAAGTTTTGGGCTGATGTAAACTTTAGTGAAACGTTTATAGTAAAAAAAATTATTCATGAAAAAATATTGTATATAATGTAAACCTACTTTATATATTATATAAATCGAAATTTTACTTGATATAAACTCTATTTTTTATTGATATAACCCACATCTTTTATATAGCGAAATTCAAATAATCAAGAAGTTTATAAAATTTAGTAGGCACTTAATGAAGTATTGATATAGAATATCATTTTATCATTGATATAAACACATTGCTCTACATGATGTAACACTCATGTTCTAATTAATATAAACTTGTGTTTTCAATGATATAATCAAATCTTTATTTTATATACATATAAAACTTCATAAAACTATTGTACTCATGACATAAAATATTATTATATTGATATAAACACATGCTCTACATAATCTAAACTCATGTTCTACCTGATATAAACTCGAGTTTGAATGATATAATCAAATCTTTACTCTTTATATACGTATAAAATTTAATGAAACCATTGTACACATGATATAACAATTTGATATATTGATATAAATACATGCTGTAAATGACATAAACTCATGTTCTAGGCAATTTCTATAGTACACCTATGTGTACTATGAGCATGGTACAACTAGTGAATTTTGTATACAAAACATTTCATTAAATGATGCTCCCTACTTTTCCTCTTCTATTCTTACTCACGCGCCTAAACTATGTTTGCAAAACCCTCAATTTTTTTGAAAATTGATCCATTAATTAATGCTGCATCCTTTATTCTCTTTCTTCCTTCTCCAGCCCTTTTTTTTTGCCTTGAAAATTGTCCCACATTCATTGCACTAAACCCTAGCCAGCATTCTCTTTCTTCCTCTCTGCCACTCTCGCCGAGTTCTTCGCCCTCAGAAACCTCAAATCTCAACACACCGATCTTGCCAACGACGGCGTCGGCAACCCCATCGACGTCAAGACCAAGGAAATCAATCCCACTAAGGATCCTTCTAATTCTCCCCATCTCTCTTCCAAGGTCTTAGTTCGTTTCCTCATTTCTTGTTCTCTTTCATGGTTGTGGTTTTTGTGGTCATCGCTGAAGAAGAACACAGTTTACTCTTGATTTTCTTTTACTCTAGACTCAAAAAGATTTGATTTTCTCTGGGTATGTATGTGAAAAATTCACCCCCTTTTGTTCCTCTTGCTTAATCTTTTTCTCTGCTACATGGGTTTTTATGGGGCGAAGAAATGAAGGAAAATAAGAGGGTTGTAAGAATCAAAGTTTTAATCTTTGTGTTCTTCTTCTTTCTCCCTCACGTACGTGTGAAAAGGGCTGTGCTTTGTTGTTTCTTGATTTTTGTAATGCTTTCTGAGAAATGGGTTTTCTTCCAAACAGTTTACTAGTTCTCCAGTGTTTTTATAAATTTAGGATTCACTTTGTTTAATTGTTCATTATCCAGTAGTATTTTGGTTTTGAGTTTTGAAACATTAAAGAAATGATAATGATTTTTTTTTTTGGTTCTAAATAATGGTAAGGAACCGGGCAAATAGCTTTTGAGTTCAAGCAGAACTCAAACTTTGGATTTTGTGATGAATAAATTCATGTTTTCCTCTATATTTGACTTTTTTTTCACAATCGCATGTTCATAAATCTTGGCTGGTTTCTCTACTCGTTTGAATCCCTTTTCCGCAAAGAATTTTCTGTTTTTGTGGCCTTCAACGTTGTCCTTTTTGAATCTCAAGAATATATGTAACCGTTTGGGGAAATTAACATGGAGTTTCCTTCGGTTCTATCACCGGGTAACTATTTATGGAGTACATCTGACAAAATGTTGTATGATATCTGTTCTGGTTGATGGAATATGTCCAAATTTGATGGAATATGTCCAAATTTGATGGAACAAAATGTTGTATGATATCTGTTCTGGTTGATGGAATATGTCCAAATTTGATGGAATATGTCCAAATTTGATGGAATAAAATGTTGTATGATATCTGTTCTGGTGATGGAATATGTCCAAATTTGATGGAATAAAATGTTGTATGATATCTGTTCTGGTTGATGGAATATGGCCAAAGTTGATGGAATATGTCCAA
This sequence comes from Knoxia roxburghii, assembly GCA_030378225.1. Lineage (NCBI taxonomy): Eukaryota > Viridiplantae > Streptophyta > Magnoliopsida > Gentianales > Rubiaceae > Knoxia > Knoxia roxburghii. Next base: position 12,613,763 of record CM059422.1, on the reverse strand, counting down.
AGTTGATGGAATATGTCCAAATTTGATGGAATAAAATGTTGTATGATATCTGTTCTGGTTGATGGAATATGTCCAAAGTTGATGGAATATGTCAAAAGTTGATGGGTTATATCACTAAACTCCTGCACTTATTTTTAGTCTGTTATTATTGATGGAATATCACAATTTGTGATGGAATATCGTACATATGGTGATGGAATTGATGGTAATCATGTTACTTATGTGAAACTGTTTCTCGATGGAATAAAATGTTGTATGATATCTGTTCTGTTGATGGAATATGTCCAAATTTGATGGAATAAAATGTTGCATGATATCTGTTCTGGTTGATGGAATATATCCAAAGTTGATGGAATATGTCAAAAGTTGATGGGTTATATCACTAAACTCCTGCACTTATTTTTAGTCTGTTGTTGTTGATGGAATATCACAATTTGTGATGGAATATCGTACATATGGTGATGGAATTGATGGTAATCATGCTACTTATGTGAAACTGTTTCTCGATGGAATAAAATGTTGTATGATATCTGTTCTGGTTGATGGAATATGTCCAAATTTGATGAAATAAAATGTTGTATGATATCTGTTCTGGTTGATGGAATATGTCCAAAGTTGATGGGTTATATCACTAAACTCCTGCACTTATTTTTAGTCTGTTGTTGTTGATGGAATATCACAATTTGTGATGGAATATCGTACATATGGTGATGGAATTGATGGTAATCATGTTACTTATGTGAAACTGTTTCTCGATGGAATAAAATGTTGTATGATATCTGTTTTGGTTGATGGAATATGTCCAAAGTTGATGGGTTATATCACTAAACTCCTGCACTTATTTTTAGTCTGTTGTTGTTGATGGAATATCACAATTTGTGATGGAATATCGTACATATGGTGATTGAATTGATGGTAATCATGTTACTTATGTGAAACTATTTCTCGATGGAATAAAATGTTGTATGATATCTGTTCTGGTTGATGAAATATGTCCAAATTTGATGGAATAAAATGTTGTATGATATCTGTTCTGGTTGATGGAATATGTCCAAAGTTGATGGAAAACTCTTTACGTACAGGCAAAATGAAGAACGATGATGACGAAGAGACGGATGATGGCGACGTAGGTTTTAATCTATTGGAACTGTCAAGTTTGTATTTTGATGGGTTAATTTCTTTGTGTAAATTGTCATTTCTTTGTTGTTGTTGATGGGTTATATCACTAAACTCATGCACTTATTGTGAGGATTGATGGTAATTTTGAATATGTTAAATTTCCCTAGAAAATTGAAATAATTATCATTATCTTGGAAAGTGGTGAGTTGTAAAATGACAGCTTTATTAATTTATTTATGTTTCCTTATTTCCAAGAAAACATCTCATTAAATAATGTTTCCTTATTTATGTTTCCTTATTTTCAAGAAGAGAGTGTAAACACTCTCTCAATAATTAATTTACTTTTTAATTTTTTTTCCTAGGGGTACCACTCTCATATGATACTCCTAGTGGTATGATATAAGTACTGCATGTTCTACTTGATATAAACTCGTGTTTTCAATGATATAATCAAATCTTTATTATATATATATACATATATATATATATAAATTTCATGAAACCATGATATAAACTCATGTTTTGACTGATATAATAAAATCTTTACTTTATATATATACAAAACTTCAAAAATAATTCATGAAATTAAAATTTTGATATAATCTCATATTTTAACTTAATTAAATAATTTAAAATTTTTAATTAAAAATTTTAAATTATTTTCAAAATAAAAAAATTGAAGGCAAGAAAAAAAAAAGAAAAATGGGATTAATTAAAAAATTAGAAAATTAAGAAAAAAAAAATGTGTGTCAATATATACATAGCAACTATTGTAACTGAAGCGAAAAGCATGTGAATTCACCCAAGTTACGCAAATTATACCATGTACCTATACGCAAATTATACCATGTATATATAGGTATATGTGACCCAATTATGCGCGCGTGAAGGTTGAGTTGCACAAAAAGTTAACAATTGCGATTGAAACCGATTAAAACTAAAAAATCGTACAAAGGTTAGTAGGAATACATTTACTCTTATAGGTGTACAATATAAATAAATTAAAGAATTTTATTTATTTATTTATTATTGTGACATCCCTGGTGGAAGCAGATATAATTTTCTTTGTATAATAACTATTTTAAATAAATATGCATATTATTTAGGCCTTAATAATTATTAGGAGCCTTTAATTAAGGAATTAAAATTAATTAGGGTAAAAGTGAAGAAGAGGACTTAATTGAAGGAGTTATAAGCTGATTGATTAAATTAAAAGAACTAAGGAAAGCTAGGAACTTGAATGTAAATTTTAGAAATTAAAAACCTATAGCCTTTCCTTACTTTTTCCCTTTTCTTTCTTTCTTTCTTTCTTCTTCCTCCCTATCTCCCCGGCACCCCTCCCTCCTCGCCGGTTCTTCTCGGCCGCCCTTCGTCTCCGGCCAACCGGCCACCAGCTCGGCAAGCCAAACCCACCAAAATAATCCCCATATTCCATAGGGCAATACCCTACCCTCATTCCTTCATTTCGGTCCGTTTTTCGCTCTCCCCAAAACCCTTTCCCCTGCCGCCCTTCGTCTCCGATTCCGGCCATTCTGGCGGGAGTTTGGATGGTTTCTCACCACGCTACAGAGAAAGACCCTCCCATTAGATTTTAATTTTGGTAGCTGCATGGAGTTTGATTAGAAACCCTAGCAACCTGCCGCCACTTCCGCCCCGCACCGCCGCCGTCCGGTCTCCCCTTGGCCTATAAACACCACCAAAAGACTTCCCTAGTTGAGATCTACAAAACCCCTCAAGGAGTTTTGGAATTTGGTGACCGGAATGCCACTTTAGGGCCGCGCCACCGGACCGCCGCCGCCGGCCAGAACACTCTCCCTTAGGGTTCAGATTCTTTTCCGGCAAATTTGGTGGTAAACCCTTCAACCATTATCAAGATATTGCTATATGGTGTATATTAAGCATTTCTAGGTGTAATAGTTGCTATCTTGTTGAAGATGGCATTGGAATGATATAATTGATTTCTTATTCATTTCCAAATATTATTATACAAAAATGTAGAATGACAATATTTGAACTTCAATTCAATTCATTAGGATTATGATTCTAATTGAATTCCATTATCATCAAGCCAAGTGGAGCCCAATGGATTTTGTTTAGTTGTTTGTGCACATGTTTAGCTTGAACCAATTTGACGATTGGCTTTTTAACAATAGCTAGAAGAAAGTTCAGTGTGAGGGAGAGCTTGATTTAACTAACATTATTGTGTTCCTTTGTAGCTGAGCATCTATAGGTTGCGCGCATTGTGTTTCATTTGTAGTTTTCACTGGAAATTACTAGACAATGACTACGACTACGACGAGAAAAGAAGAGCAGCATCAGGTTTCAACAGATAACAATCAAGCGGAAAACCAAGCAAATGTTGGGTGGATGGGAATGATGCAACAACAGTACCGCCGAATGAGAGAAAATGCAGAGACCTATCCTTATGTCTGGGGTTCGTACATCGTTGTGTATGGCGGATTTGGGCTTTGGTTTGCCTACAGATGGAGGAAGCTGCGAAAAACTGAGGATAGAGTGAGAGTTCTTCAAGAGAGACTTCGCAAACTAGTTGAAGTTGAGGAATCGGCTAGCAGTAGTAGTAGTAATGTTGCTGGAAAGGCACCACCAGCTTCAGAGAAACCCAAAAATTAATTGATCTACAGAGATGATTGAAGGTGATGCCTGCAGCAAACTTTGGTATAAATCAATCTTTGATGATTACACAGACAAGATATTGTAGTTGATCTCCAATTTTGGTATTGCTGTGGAAAGAAACCATTGGTTTGAAGGAACAGAATCGAAGTTATTTTATAAACCTCCTCCAACAGCTGTTTGTAAATAATCAGACAGAATTTGTTTAGGTGATTTTGAAGGGCGGAGAAGAAGAGATTATTGAGTGAGTATACATGATTACAGTTTACCATATTCAATGGAGAGATCTTTTTCCAATTGATATTTTTCTACATGAAATTGTGAACATTCCTAGATCAACACACTTAGGTGGGCATTTTACCTTAGAATTGAATAATTCGTAGAGAGATTCTTACCAATTGTATCTGCTTCGTCAACTCAACTTTTTCTTTTTAAAACCAACTCATTTTTTACCTATATACATGTGCAGAAACATACTTCTCTTCATGTTTAGGTTTCTTTGCTTCAATTGGAGATCTGTTTTGCACATTTTTGTTCACCATGGAGCATTCTGTTTTTTTTGCTTTATCTATTTTACTAATTGCTATGGCTAGTTGAAAAACTTGCTTTTCTAGATTCACAGCTGTGGGATGTAAAACTAACAAGGATATTGGCTCTTATTTCTTCTCTATCTTCAGATCAAATATCAATCCACCTATATAAGAAAAACAAGACACACAACCGATAATGGAGACAAAAATTGGTAGTTCAAACAGTCAAAAATAAATTAAAGCTAATCAAATTTGATTTTAATAATATAGCATAGAGTAATATCGTCTCTTAAAAATTGGTACATTCAATTCTTTTAAATCAATGAAACCATAATGATTTTGAAGAGTTATACTAAAGAAAAAATATTAAAAATAATTCAACTAAAAAAAATAATGCCATAAAAATCAAATAACCTAAACTTTTTAAGCTAAAGGGCCTTAATTCATGTTACTAATTATTGATGCAAAGATAATTAATTTATTTATATTGGTATTTTTAGAAAACTTCATAATATCCAATCTTTTCTTAATTTTAAAGCAATAATAAACCATTCAATTAACTATTTCAATATATTTTGCTCAAAAAAAAAAAAATTCAATAAGTAAGAGTAAATGGTTCAATTAACTATTTTCTAATGAGTAAAAATACAATTTTGGTACATTATATATGGGCAACATACATTTTTAGTCAATTATAAAAAAAATCTGTGTATTTTGATATATTACAATAGATATTTAGATAATTTTGGTCAAAAACTCGTTTTTCATTTTTGTCAGGGGCAGTTTCGTCTTAATATTATAAATTTTATTATAAAATTTTAAAATTATAAAATAATCTTACTATTTTACTGACTTCTTCTAAATGCCCCTAATTTTTAAGTAAATCCCTTTACACTCCCCTCTCCTTCCCCCTCTATCCCCTCTGTCGCCCCCCCCCCCCCCTCTGCCCTCCTCTCCGTCGCCCCGCCCTCCTCTTTGTCGTCCTGCCCTCCTCTTCGTTGCCTCGACCCCCTCTGCCCTCCTCTCATCTTAGACGCAGAGGAAGGCAGAGGGGGGTGGCAGGCTAACCCGGGGGGGGGGGGGGGTGTAGGGGCGATGGGGCGAGGGGGTGGAGAGGAGGCCAGATGGGGGCGGTGGGGCGGTGACGACAAAGGGGGGAGAGAGAGAAGGGGAAGGTAGTGTAAAGGGATTTACTTAAAAATTAGGGGCATTATGAGAAATCAGTAAAATAGTGAGATTATTTTATAATTTTAAAAGTTAAAATAAAAATATATAATATTAAGACGAAATTGTCCCTGACAGAAACAATACAAAAGAAGTTTTGGATCAAAATTATCTAAATATCTAATATAATGGACCAAAATACAAGGAATTTTTTTAATGGACTAAAAATGTATATTGCCCATCTATAATGCACAAAAATTGCATTTTACTCCATTCTAATTGAAAATTAACTTTTGAGTAGCTTATAAGACTAATAATTGGAAAGATTAAAAATAGGAAAGATCTAATTCAGAAATTAATAAACTCGACAGTCATGTATTGTTAAATTAGATTAATTATTTTAAAAAATAACTAAATATGAATGAATAATTAAATTTAATGAAATCAATTAGATCCCTCCATATACTTGAATCAAAGGTTTGAGTACCCTTTAATTAGACGAACTATTAAATATATTAAAAATAAAATAGAATATGATAATTAAATAAAATAAAATAGGGACAGTTAAGATAAAATAAATATTACGGAGATTAAATAATATATTTTTAAAATGTAAAGGACCAAATAATACATAACATACTTGATATGTAAGGGATAAAAAAATTATTTAAAAATGTAAGGAATTTTAGTCCAAATTAATCCCCTAAATAAATTTGTGGACAAAAAAATTTAAAAAGGGGAAGGGGTGGCCTAAAAGAGGCCTTTCGGATTTTGAAAATCCGAAATAAGATAAAATTAGATTTCAGAAATCCGCATTAATCAACTTTCGAATTTTCAAAATCTGAAATATCAATAACACTAATTAAATTAAAAAATAATAAGGGAGATTAATTAGATTAATTAAATTCGGATTCCAAAAATCTGAATCAAATATGAAATTTTTTTTTTGAAAAGAATAATAAAAATGGAATTTTTTTTGTGTAAATTAATAAATGGAATTAAAACGATTCGGATTTCGAAAATCCGAATTGTGAGAATTCGAATTTTTTTCACATAGACAGTTCACCACATCTCAGAACAATATGCACCACGTCAAAAACAACTAGGACCACGTCCAGAAAAGTCTACATCCATGCATGTGAATTTAAGCTATTTTTTTCACTAAGACAGTCCATCACGTCTCAGACCCACATGCACCACGTCAAAAACAACTAGTATCACGTCAAGAAACGTCTACATCCATTCATTAGAATTTAAACCGATTAATTTTCAACAAAGAGAGTCCACCACGTCTCAGAACAACATGAACTATGTCAAAAACAACTAGCACCACGTCCAGAAACGTCTACATCCATGCCTGTGAATTTAAGCTGATTATTTCAACGAAAAAAGTCCACCATGTCTCTGAACAACATGCACCACGTCTCTGAACAACATGCACCACGTCCCTGAATAACATGCACCACGTCTCAGAACAACATGCACCATGTCAAAAACAACTAGTACCACGTCAAGAAACATCTACATCCATTCATTAGAATTTAAACCGATTAATTTTCAACAAAGAGAGTCCATCACGTCTCAGAACAACATGAACCATGTCAAAAACAACTAGCACCAAGTCCAGAAATGTCTACATCCATTCATTTGAATTTAAACTGGATTTTTCAACAAAGACAGTCCACCACGTCAATAACAACTAGTACCACGTCCAGAAACGTCTACATCCATTCATTAGAATTTAAACTGACTTTTTCAACAAAGACATTCCACCACGCCTCAGAACAACATGCACCACGTCAAAAACAACTAGGACCATGTCCAGAAATGTCTACATCCATTCATTTGAATTTAAACTGATTTTTTGAACGAAGACAGTCCACCACGTCAAAAAAAAAAAAAAAAAAAAAAATGCACCACGTCAAATTAAATTAGGACCACGTCCAGAAATGTTTACATCCATTCATTAGAATTTAAATCGATTAATTTTCAACAAAGAGAGTCCACCACGTCTTAGAACAACTGTTAGGATCTAGGCATGCATAATTTCCAAAATATGCTACGGAATAGCCTAAATTCATGTGAAACCGGGTCTTACCCTTGAAGCGTAATCGGTTGCGCTCGTTGCCTGGCTCCCTTGAGAAGATTGCGTTCACCAACAATTCACGCGAATTGTCTCTACGATCTTGCACTGGAGTTTATCAGAATTGGTGCTAGCCAAAATGTTGCCTGCAAAAGAGAAAAACGATTTTTTTTCTCTGGAAGAATCCCCTTGGAAGAGAGATAGAGAGTTTTTTTTTCAAAAACCTCGTTTTCTATTTCAAAACAGAGTTAGTTAAAATCTTTCTCACCACTCACAGATACTTCTCTGCTCTTTTTATAAAAGAGTTGAGACTTGTCTGTTAATAATTAATTAATAATAATAATAATTAATTATTTACTGAGTTGGGTTTAACTAACACCATGGATCAACCCATTGACCTATGGATCAGGCTGATGGGTCAAGAACCTTAATTCACAATTAGGTCCCTAGATTTGTCAGCCCAATTCAATTCTTCCTGGGTAATCTCTTAATTAATACCATAATACTCTTCAATAATATTTAATTAAATATTATCAATTTAAGTATAACTCTTATACTTAATACAGGCAATTTAATTAATTCTGAATCATCGAACTCACTTATGTGCGATCCTGTAGGCCCATTCCAAATTGACAATGAATAAATTAATCTCATTAATTAATCCATAAATCATTAGTGGTCTCTAGCATGACATAATGACTACACAATTCAGAACGGAGGGTCGAATGGTGATTCAACACAACCTTCCGAGTATACTACGTAATGTCCTCTACACTGATATCCAGTTTAGCATAAGGCATGGAACCAATCATCCTTATATAGCTAAACGTTTTACTTGATCTTTTAGTGACACTGAACTTAATCAAGCAAATGATAACCCTTATCATTTCTTGGGCAACCATGCACTTCTCAGTTCACTATCAAGCGGCCAAGATATCATCTCTCATTTAAGAGAGACTTGTAGTCCCATCACTTCACCTACATACCTTAGCGTGACTCATAGTGTATCCAATCATACCCGTACTTGACAACCTATTACGGTCCCGTTAGGCATATGTCAAAGCACACTCTAATTCACCTAAGACTATGCAGTGATTTCTGGTCTAAGGATCCTCGTACGAGTACTACTCAAAAGAATCACTCATGATCTAAAAGTCCATGGAGTGTTTCTTTTTGGCGGATCGATTTCATGAAATTCAATATGCACAAGAATATAATTTCATGAAATTAACTCATCAGATAAATAATCAATCAAACGACAAATGTCTTATTTACATAAATAATCCTCAAAGTTTATTTACATAAATAGCCCTCAAAAAGGGCACATACACCAACAACAACATAACCACGATAAAAACAACTAGCACAACGTCAAATTAAATTAGGACCATGTCCAGAAACGTATACATCCATTCAATTGAATTTAAACGAATTTTTTCAACATAGACAGTCCACCACGTCTACATCCATTCATTTGAATATAAACTGATTTTGAAATATTATAAATATTATAAAATATGAATATCAAAACATACAATGAAAAAATAAAAAAATCTAACTACTAAATCCATATCTCGAAGGTGGCAACGCATTTCTTCTACATACTCTCTTGGAAATAGGTCCAGTAGAGGAACCTGAACCATGCGATCCTCCACCTTGAGAACCTCTACCTCCAGGTCCACTTCCACTTGGATCATCCTCATCCGCTTCATCTTCCGCTCCAAGTTGTTCCACATGTAGTGGAACTCCTTGATCTTCATGAGTGACCCTCCTTTTTCTGCCTCCCCCATTGGAGGAGCTTGCCTTTGATGGTGAGCTGGGGCTTGAGTGAAAGGAGGTGGATCATCAATGAGAAATTGGGAACCACCATCCTGGAATTCTTGAAGATATGAAGACCCAAGCCTGAGGGTGCTCTGGAACTAGGTGGACATCTCCTCGATGAATTTAAGTACTTCAGGATGAGCGTCATCTCTGTGATAGTAGTCAGTTTGAAATTGAAGGCCCCTGTTATACCATTCACTCATCTGATCCGACAATAAATAAATAAAAGAAGTGTAATAGTTACGAAAAAAAAAAGAATAATTATGGCATAAAATTAAAATAATGCAAAACAAATACCAAATGAAAAACTTACTTATACTTTGGCTCGGTTCATCGCTCCACAATACCAATATGGGTGGGATCATCTCTGCTAGGATCGCTAATGAGCCGCACTATTCTGCGGTTATACCAGCTGTGGTACTCCGCGTCAGCAACTGGAGGATCCTTTGGCATAGCGTCAGCTAAATGGTCAGCTGACATCCTAGCTCTCCAATCCTTTGTGTAACGAGCACGTTCAAGGCCCCAGTCAGCGTACTGCTTGCCTTGCATACCCTTGCTATGCGACCGTTCATATACATCCTCACTCAAAGGATAAATCATTGGCAGCCCAGGGATAGGCTGATGGTAGCCAAATTGGCGAAGGACCCTCGAAGCCTCATGTGGCTCATGTGCGTCGTAGTAGATCATCCAAGTGTTGGACATCCAACACTCCCTCCCTTCTCGAAAATATTGTGGGAGGTATCCATCAAGCAAATTATCTACCATATAAGGCTCCCTTCTCGACCGTTTTATTGCTCTCGACGTTAACATATTCCCTGAGCCTTGCAATGTTCCATGCGGATATGGCCCGTTGTGCTTCCTCCTTGTTTTTGAAAACAGTTCCAAGTCTTATAGTATCAAGATTGCCTTTATATTGGGGCAACGCATGTTCATCCCGATCAATGGTGGACTGTCTTTGTTAAAGAAAATGCCCCCTTCATACGTCCCAATCTCATCCAAACTTTCCTACGAACTGAAATATGTAGAATCAGAACAAAAATCACTATCGGATGCATGGTCATAGTCAGAATCGTCCTTAGTGTTATAATCCAAGTTCCCTGCCTCCTCTTCAAAATCATAACGGAATCCATAATCAAGTTGCCCTTCTCCGCCATGTAAAAAACTCGAAGCAATATTTCGTCTATCAACTCTATCTAAAGACTGAATTCCTCAATACGGACATTGACTTTAATAAAACTCCATGGTCGAAAAGTATAAAAAAATTCTAGCATAGCATCAGACGTAATTACTACTTTTGTCTTACTCCTATCCACTTCAAAAAATGCTGTAAGTGTGATTTTGCACGAATTCATAGACACCCCAATTACATTGCAAATGGTTTCTAACAAATCATCCCTTGACATTCTAAGATTAACGCATATTGAATGATCTGGATTCGGACAGTTATCAAAATCAAACATAGATGTCCAATAGAAATTAAAAATATATGGACCATTAAATGTCATTATACCTGTCAACCATAAAAATGTCATTATATCATTTAATTATCCATTTTCGTCACCAAAATTTTTTTTTAATCAAATTTATAAACCACAATTCATTAAACAACTCACAACATTATAAACAATCCACAACATTACGATTTTAATTTTAATTTCAATTTCATTACCACTTATGACTAATCTTTTTTAAAATAGTAATTAGAATAATTACCCTTGACTACAACTTAAAAATTCTACAAAACTTACCCACATATTAGTCATATACTACTAATAAATGTATTTCCAAACCACATTTCATCCAATACGTACACCACTACACAAAATATCATCTAATAACATTAAAATCATAATTAGAGTAATTACACTACTAATGCATGACTAATAATTAAAAAGTCCATAAAACTTAAACAAATCTTAGTCCCATACTACTAATATGTGTATTTCCTAACCGCATTTGATCAACTACATACACCACTGCTCAAGATATCATCTAATCTCATTATAATTAATCTAATTACATGAAAATCTAACATTTTATGAAATATCAACCATAAAATACTAAAATCTTGACTTACCTTATTACGATATCACGACGTGACGTAGATCTTCGGAATAATTTAGCCAGAATCCAAATTTTGCAGGTGAATAGTGTTTGGCTGCTACAAAGAGAATGTTTGAAGGAAGAAGAGGAGAAAAATGCTGCAGAAAATGTTAGGGTTTGGGTTTATATAGTTAAACTGAATTCAAATTTTGAAAATCCAAAATTAGCTAAATTCGGATTTCTAAAATCCGAAATTAGCTAAATTTCGAAGAAGCTTAACATGGGGCTAGTTGTTTGGGATGTATCGAGACGTGGTAGACTTTTCTAGATGTGGTGTTAGTTGTTTGAGACGTGGTGCTAGTTGTTTATGAAAAAAAATCAGTTTAAATTCACATGCATGAATGTAGACAATTTTTTACGTGGTTATAGTTGTTCTTAGACGATGTGAGATATTTTGTGAAAAAATCAGTTTAAATTCACATGTATGGATGTTGACGTTTTTGGATGTGGTGCTAGTTGTTCGAGACGTGGTAGACTGTCTTTGTGACAAAAAAATAGTTTAAATTCACATGAATGGATGGAGACGTTTTTTGGACGTGGTGATAGTTGTTCTGAGACGAGTTGAGATGTTTTGTGAAAAATCAATTTAACGTGGTTCTAGTTGTTTTTGACATGGTTATAGTGTTCTGAGACGTGGTGGACTGTCTTTGTTAAAGAATCAGCTTAAATTCACATGCATAGATGTAGACATTTCTGGACGTGGTTCTAGTTGTTTTTGACATTGTGCTAGTGTTATGAGACGTGGTGGACTGTCTTTGTGAAAAAAATCAGTTTAAATCCACACACATGGATGTAGACGTTTATGGACGTGGTGTTAGTTGTTTTTGACGTGGTGCTAGTGTTCTGAGACGTGGTGGGATGTTTTTGTGAAAAAAATCAGTTTAAATTCACATGCATGGATATAAACATTTATGGACGTGATTCTAGTTGTTTTTGACGTGGTGCTAGTTGTTCTGAGACGTGGTGGGTTGTCTTTGTGAAAAAAATAGCTTAAATTTACATGCATGGATGTAGACGTTTCTGGACATGGTTCTAGTTGTTTTTGACATGGTGCTAGTTGTTCTAGACATGATAATACTTTTTTTTTTTTTTTTTTTTTTCAGAAATCATATTTTCAATTTTGGATTAAGAAATCAGATTTGTGAAATTCGAATCTCAAATTAATTAAGAGACTCAGATTTCACAAATCCGAGAGGCCTAAAAATGGTCCACACATTTCAAATTCTAAATATTTCCGTTCACACCCCCAAATTTTGTATTAATTTGGACCCGGCCCCAAAATGTAAGTGATAAAAAAATTATTTGACCAAGGGAAAAAATATGATTTAATCAAGAAAATAAAACTAACTGAACACTACTAGTTGGTTGGGTTTTCTTGGAGCGGTGGTGGAAGAAATGCGAGGGACTGACCCTTTTGCAGGTTTATGGCGCCTCTTGCCTACTTTTCTGCTTTGGAAAATATGGAAATTGAGAAACCAAGTTGTTTTTACCAAGGCGTAAATCATGATTTTATTGCATGTTTAAACCAGGCATTGAAGGAGGCTTATCTGTGCTTTTCGTTCTCCAGAGCATCTAGACTGAGGTGCTCTCCCCGCAATGTAATAAGTGTCTCTTGGCGTTCTAACTCTTACTCTCACCTGGTAGTCAATGTGGACGGTTCAAGCAAATGCAATGGAGAAGCTGGTTATGGTTTTTGCTTAGGCTTGTTATATCGACCAAGAAGTGTAGTCTGTCCGAGCTGAGATCCTAACCTTGTTGGAAGCTGTTCGATACTACAGGTATAGAGGTTTCTTCAACATTGCTTTCCAATCTGATAATATCTTTCTTGTATCCATGGTAACTGAGATAAAAGATTTCCTATTGAAGGAGTATAATTCCTTATGCAAAATTTGTTTCAATTTGGGGTATGGGTGGATTAGGCAAGACAACCCTTGCCAATAAGGTATATAAGCATCCAAGAGTCAAGCGCTACTTCAATAGATTTGCCTGGATCTGTGTATCCCAACAATGGCAGACGAAAAACATCTTGCAAAGAATAATGATCAAACTTATCCCTGAAAAGAAAGATGAGATTGAAAAACTGTGGAGGGAAGATGAACTAATCTCACAACTTTTCAAAATATAGCAAGAGAGTAAATGCTTGATAGTTCTTGATGATATATAGACAGAAGATGCATGGGAATCCATTAAAACTGCCTTCCCAAGTAACGAGAGAGGTTGCAAAATTTTGCTTACTACTCGTATAAGATAGGTGGCATTGCACATTGGTCCTAATAGCTTTCACCATCAACCTTGACTTCTAAGCGAGGATGAAAGTTGGGATTTGCTCAAAAGAAAGGCACTACGAGATATGATGAAGGTATGTAATCTTCTTACGTTTACTTATTATGTTATGTTTTTTTGTTCTTGGCATGGAAATTTTTGTGTCTTTTACGGATGCTTGGTCATGACTTGTAAAAAATTATTCCAAAGTTGTATATTTCAATTTCATTGCAATAATTTGTGCTCCTATTTGTTTGTTATATATTCTTGCAGGTAATGGTTTGCAACAGGGCACTGCACAGCTGCGAGAAGTGGAAGAATTAGGAAAGAAAATGGTTAAGTATTGTGGTGGTCTACCATTAGCAGTGGTTGTTCTTGGTGGGATAGTTTTAGCCAATAATACTTGGAATGGTTAGGCGAAAGTGAATGAAAATATCAAATCATATTTATGGAAGCAGAAAGGCATTGGGAAAGGTAAATGTGAGTTGGAGAGGATTTTAGCTCTAAGCTATAATGACTTGCCATTCCAGTTGAAACTATGTTTTCTATATTTAGATGCCTCCCTCCTCATCATTTTAGGGGGCGTTTGGTTCGGATATTTAGAATAGGGAATGGATATTAAATTCATGTTGAATCTAAGGCACGAATTCTTAAAATCGTAGCGGAAGCTTTTCTAAATTTTCACACCTATTCAATTTAGTGTTAATTAATTTTATGTTCAAAGCATGTAAATTATACCCTTAAAGCTTAACCGGTTGCATTCATCTGGATCCTTTTGATTGTGGTTTTGATCACCATAGATTCTTCCTGGAAGAGTCTTCTACTCTCAATCACTGAGAGTCTTCAGTGAACGGGTGCTAGCCCCTTCAAGCCTGCAAAGACAATCTTGGGATTTGGTTATCTGAAGTCTGTTCCACCAACTCACGTATATACCATATAGATATATATAAGAAGACTTACCAAATCAGTAAGTAATATTCTAATATTACTTTTATTGACTTGGATTTTATCAAACCCATGGATCAACCTGTTGGGTTTGAATACTAAACATTTGCTTGTATTAAACTATTTCCCAATTTACATATCGATGAAATGTTTCAGTTAAATTGTTATATGTTTTTATATATGTTGTTCATTTATATTATGTAGTTAGATGATGAGGTGTCTGGTGTGACACAGTAGATCTCATCATTGGTTAAAAGAAATAATATATAAATGAAGTTCGTAACCGATACAGTTTTGAACACACTGTTAGTTTAGGTTATTATATGATTCGGAAAATTGGTTTGTCTAAACTAATTCAATCATATACAAATGCCCGGGGCATATTGAACTTGACCATTTAGGGTGAATTATCTTGTACTGATTTAATAGACTATTCAATCATAATATTCTATCTCTAAATCCCTAGACTTGAGTAGGCATAAGGATTAGACATATTGTACTTTGATCTGGCAAAGAGTAAGGTCACATGAGGCCAATAGTCTCGGTAGATTGGGTGCGCGTGTTTGATTGCTTGGTGTGCTGTTGGTTGTCGAAAGGAAACCATGTACCGGTGCGTCTAGGGTGATGGTGCCCCGAGATGAGTTCGTTATGTTTATTATACTAAACCCAGCTGGTGGACTTATGCCCGGTATAGTAAAAAGGTCGAGTGGTACTAATATCGGATTATAAGAAGTTAATTAATTAATTTATCAGTAAATTAATAAACTAACGAGCACTATATCTTTGATGTGAAGATATTAAAGAATAATTAATTTAGTTGTTCCAGAAGCAATTCTGGTGTAGGATGGTAGTGCCATAATTAATCTGTTAGTGGTACGATTAATTATGTAGTGGGTTAATTGATAAAGTAGAATTAATTATTTAATTAATTATTTCTAAGGGTTAATTAAGTAATTAATAAAGTGAAATTAATTAATTAATTAAGTCTTGAAGTTCATTTAGAATTAAGAAATCTATTTGGATTTGGAAATCCTATTAGATTTGGATCCCAATTGGATTTGGAAACTAATTAATAATTCTAAACCCATTAGGAAGGCCAATCCTAAACCAACTTGGGGTCTCTCTTGGAACTCTATAAATAGACAAGAGATTAGCAATTCACTATACACAATTCATTGGTTTCATAATTCAAGAAACTAGAGAGAGAAATAAAAAAGAATTATTTCTCAAAGTCGAATTTCTTCATCCAAGCTTAGCAGCACAGCTTTTAGTTCAGCAGCCAGATTTCCTTTTCCTTCTCCGGCGGCGCGTGGACTAAGTGTGCGACGGTGTGTGGGTGGTTCTCTCGGGCGGCGGCGGCGCGTGGTTTGTACGCGCCAGGCAGCAGCGGAGCTGGTTTTTCTGATGAGTGGAGTTGTGGTGATTTTGCTGATCAATTGCTCGTTAGTTCATACGATCAAGTCTTGAGTCATACAAGAGAAATACCTAAGTACACGATTCAAGAGGTAATTCTTAAACTTTAGCTTTCATTAAGAATTTATTGTTGCGTGACAAATCGAACAAGTGGAAGCTAAGATCTTACGCAATGGTATTTCAATTAAGGGTTGGAATAGCAATTGTGCTAGAGCTTAGGCTTGGTTAAGAGTTTCGATTCTGGAATGCATAGCACTAAAGTGAATTTTTGAGTGGGCCCGGGCAGATAATCTTTTAATTGGTATCAGAGCTATGGTTTTAGCTTTGTGCTTGTTCGATTTGTTACATGGTTTTGATTGCAGGTAGTTTAGATATCCAGGCTATTATGGTTGCGTTTGTATGTTTTAATTAAACCCCGGGACATGTCCGGGTTGTTTTTTTATATGAATGCTTGTAATAGTAAAACCACGTGCTGGAAGCCGTGTAGGATTAGATCAAATCTGTAGTAGGATTTTTTCTATGTAATTTTTGATTTTATTTTCGTAGAAGCATTGTAGTAGGAAAATTTTATGTAATGGAAGACGTTATGGTGGAGGACTTGATTTCATGGGTTTTGGTTTATCATTAATTCGAAGAAAACCAAGAAAACGTAGAATAAACACCAAATAACGCAGTGGGAGCAGAGGACGAAAAACGGTGTAGGGTGCTGGACGGCGCCGATGAGATTTTGCTGGCAGATGTCACCGGCGACATGCAGCAGCAGCGCCGCAAGCTGGGCGCTGCGCTCGCAGGCCCTTCGTAGGCTGCATGCGCGGCCTGGCCCGTTCGGGTCACGCGTGCGTCCTGTTTTCTATTTTTTCGAGTTTATTTTATGTTCCAATTTTTTCAAGACTCAATTCATCGAGTGACGTTACGGGACATGAGATCAAGGCTATTGATGAAAGCAATTAAAACCATAATAGTCGAGAATTTATTTTACGCATTTATTTCCCATATTTACAGTTTTAATTATATGCTTTAATTTTTGTGCTATATTTTATATGCATGATATAAACCATGTTGGTTTTATGTTTGCACATAATTTAGGATTAGTTAATTGTATGTAAAACCTAAAAAACCCTCGTTTTAGAAATCTAAGTGGGAGCGGGTTGGTTAATATTCCTATAGCCTCAATTACGAATTTATATGTGATATGGGTGGACTTGCGCGTTGGCATTAGGGCCTTTCTCATATCGGATGAGTTCAACCATAAAATCACTAGCTTATGAATTTCTAAGTAAGATGACTAGAGTAAGTTGAAATTGGAGAGATGCAATACCCTCATCATCTGAAGCGCACTATCCTAAGGTAACAAGCTCAGAAGTCACGTAATGGCACACACTTAGTGTACGATTTGTAGTATTCCTCATATCGATGTTACGTTGCTTATTTGTACGGCAAAAAACACTGACTATTAGCTACATTGATCAATAGATCGTTTGGTCAGATAGTGTAGTTAATGAACCTAGTCCTTCTCAAATGAATGTGGGTTAGCGTAAACGTCCACACAATCGTGGCTTAAGAAAATCCCGGTGAATGAGATGTCAGTGGATTGAATTATTATTTGAGGGATATCAATAATTGTAGAATTTTTTTTCAAAATTCTTGTATTGAAAAATTGTCTGTTTATTTATTTACAGTATTCGATATGACATTTAATCCGTTAGCTACAATATTGAAAGACAACAAACTAACCGGTTCGAATTATGTCGATTGGAGTTGAAATTTGGACATTGTCCTGACGGCTGAGCAGTATAAGTTTGTGCTCACTGAAATCTGTCCTGATGTGCCTAATGATGAATCTCCTCAAGAATATAGGGATGCCTATGCAAGGTGGAGAAAAGCGGATGAGATGGCGCGGTGTTACATTCTGGCCTCTGTGTCGAATGTTCTGCAACATCAGTTTCATCCCATGGTCTCCGTTTTTAACATGGTGGCTCATCTAAGAGAGATGTTTGCTCATCAAGGTAGGACAGCTAGGCAGTTAGCCACGAGGAAAATTATGAATACTAGAATGGCTGAAGGCTCATCAGTGAGAGATCATGTGCTTCACAAGATCAGTAACATCAATGAAATAGAAGTATTGAGAGGTGAAATTGATCCGGAGAGTCAGATCGATATCATCCTCTAGAGCTTACCTTCTAGTTTTGAGTAGTTTTGGGTGAACTACAATATGAACCAAAGAGTGTATACTCTTCCCGAGCTCCTAACAACATTGGTGTCGGTCGAAGGCATCTTCCAAGAGAAGAAGCAAGATTTGGTCACAGTGAAGACTTTGAGTTCTTCTTCTGTGCCTAAAGGAAAGAATAAGAAGAAGAAGAAAGCCAAGAATCATGCTGTCAAGCCAGACATCACAAATAAGAAGACGGCAAAAGATAAGTGCTTCAAGTGCGGTAAAACGGGACATTGGAAATATGATTTTCCAAAGCTCAAAGGTACGATAGTTTCTGCCTTAATTATTGAAATGTGTTTAGCGGTGATTCCCACAGATACTTGGTGTGTGGATTTAGGCACCACTGATGACGTTTGTAATTCTTTGCAGGGGTTCCAAATAATCCGGAAGCTTAGAGAAGACGAGCTAGAAGTCTACTTGGGCGACACTACAAGAGTGTCAGTAGAAGCAGTGGGAGTTGTTAGCCTATTTTTCAAAAATTCTAGGCTAGATTTACATAATTGTCTTTATGTATCGAGTTTTAGAAAGAACCTTATTTCGGTTTCTAAACTCTTAATGACTGGTTATTTTTTCTGATATGTCTGTTGTTAGAAAAGATGGCAAACTTGTATGTTCTGGTTCATTAGTAGACAATTTGTTTTTGGTTAAATCAAATTCCCCTGTTGTGCAAAACACATAACTAAATGGCGCATCATCTAACCAAAATAAGAGAAAAGAACCTTCAAAAATGAAGCAAACTTATCTTTGGCATCTCAGGCTAGGCCATATAAACCTTAGTAGGATTCAGAGGTTAGTCAATGATGGACCTTTAAGTTCATTAGAGATTGACAGCTATTCAACTTGTAAATCTTGCTTGGAAGGTAAGATGACCAAGAGACCTTTTAAAGCGAAAGGTTATATAGCCAAAGAAGTATTATAATTGATTCACTCTGACTTGTGTGGATATTTTGGTCCAAGCACGAGGTGAGTTTGAGTATTTTGTGACTTTCACATATGATTACTCAAGGTACAGATACATTTACCTAATGCGCCACAAGTCCTAATGCTTTAGTAAATTCAAAGAGTATCGGGCATATGTGGATAAACATCACGGTAAAAGTATCAAAACACTATGATCAGATCGTGATGGAGAATATCTATCCCACGAATTTTGAGAATACCTCAGTGAGGTTGGAATTCAGTCTCAGTTGTCTGCACCTGGCACACCACAGCAAAATGGTGTAGTGGAAAGAAGAAACAGAACTCCAATGGAAATAGTTAGGTCAATGATGAGCTATAGTGATTTGCCTAGTTCGTTATGGGGATATGCCTTAGAAACGGCAATATACATTCTAAATCTTGTACCATCTAAAATTGTGCCTTCAACCCCTACAGAGTTGTGGAACGGGCGCAAGCCCAGTCTAAGACATTTCAGAATTTAGGGTTGTCCAGCACATGTGCTTAAGGTAGATGCGGCTAAGTTAGATGCAAGAATAGAAGTAATGCTATTTGTAGGATATCCTAGATGAACGAAAGGTGGTATGTTCTATAGTTCTAAAGATCAGAAGGTGATAGTTAGTACTAACGCCAGATTTTTAGAGGAAAACTATATTCTAGATCACAAGCACAAGAGTAAGATAGTACTAGAAGAACTTAGAAAGCAATATGATAATCCTGATTCACCAGCATAAGTAGATACACCACAAAACACTGTACAAGATATCACAGATGATGCGCCTACACAGGTGGTGCCTCGTTGTAGTAGGAGGGTTGTGAGACAACCCGACAGGTTCATTGGCGTGGGAGAGGCCTCAGACCTAGTCCCAGGCACGCCTGAACCTGACCCTATTAACTATAATGAGGCTCTCCGAAAGAAAGATACAGAATTTTGGCGAAAAGTAATGATATCCGAGATGGGGTCGATGGACCATAATCAAGTCTGGGAGTTTGTGGATCTGCCTGATGGTTTCAAACCCATCGGATGTAAGTGGGTCTACAAACGTAAGAGAGGACCTGACGGAAATGTTGAAATCTTTAAAGATAGGTTTGTGACGAAGGAGTATACTCAGAAAGAGAGAATCTATTATGAGAAACCTTCTTCCCGACAGCTATGCTTTAGTCAATTCGGATTCTCTTGGCCATGACTACTCATTTAGATTATGAGATATAGCAGATAGATGTCAAGACAGCTTTCCTTAACGGAAGTCTTGAAGAAACCATCTTCACTCTGCAACCAGAGGGATTCGTTGAAAAAGGCCAAGAGCATAAGGTTTGCAAGCTTAAGAGGTCCATTTACGGACTTAAGCAAGCATTCAGATCTTGGAACATCCGTTTTAATGAGGTGATCCAATCTTACAGATTTAATCAATGCCCGGATGAACAATGTGTGTACCACAAACGTGATAGAAATGCGGTGGTGTTTCTTGTGCTTTATGTAGATGACATCTTACTAATTTGAAACAATAAGAAAGTGTTATCAGATGTAAAGGCTTGACTGCCCAAACAGTTTGATATGAAAGACTTAAGAGAAGTGAGACATATCCTTGGGATCAAGATCATTCGAGATCGTAGGAAACGTTCGTTAACGCTCTCTTAAGCATCATACATAGATACGATTCTGGCTCGTTTTAACATGCAGAACTCCAAGAAAGGTTTTCTACCTTTTAGACACGTAGTGTTTCTATCTAAAGAGAAGTTTCCGAAGACTGTTGAGGAGATAGAAGCCATGAAGACAGTTCCTTATGCTTCAGCAGTAGGAAGTCTCATGTATGCAATGTTGTGTACGAGGCCTGATATTTGTTATGTTGTTGCCATTGTAAGCAGATATCAGAGTAAACCTGGGAAAGCTCATTGGGAAGCAGTTAAATGTGTTATCAAGTATTTGCGCAAAATGAGAGACCAAGTTTTGGTCTATCAGGCACTTGAGCTTGTGCCCCGAGGTTACACAGATTTAGATTTCCAAGGCGACAGGGACAAGAGCAAGTCTACCTCAGGGTATGTGTTTACTTTTGGAGTTGGAGTCATAGTTTGGCAGAGTGTCAAGCAAAAATGGGTGGCAGACTTTACCATGGAGGCAAAATATGTTGCAACATCAGAGGCAGCGAAAGAAGCAGTGTGCCTCAAGAACTTCCTAGTGGATTTAGACGTGATTCCTGGTTGCAGAAGTCAATCACAGTGTATTGTGACAACAACAGTGCAGAAGCAAACTCGAAGGAACCACGAGTCCACAAGGCGAGTAAGCATATACAACACAAGTACCACCTAATACGAGATTGTTAGGTTTGAACACTGAAGCTATGCTTGTATTATACTATTTCCCAGTTAATATATCGATTGAATGTTTTAGTTTATATGTTGTGCATATGTCGTCCATTTATATTATGTAATTAGATGATGAGGTTTCCGGTGTGACATAGTAGATCTCATCATTAGTTAAAAGACATAATATATAAATGAGGTTCGTAACCGAGACAGTTTTGGACATACTTTCGGTTTAGATTATTATGTGATTCAAAAATTGGTTTGTCTAAACTAATTGAATAATATAGATATGCCCGGGGCATATTGAACTTGACCATTTAGGATAAATTGTCTTATATTGCTTTAATAGACTCTTCGTTCCTAGTATTCTATCTCTTAATCCCTAGACTTGAGCAGGCATGAGGATTAGACATAGTGTACTTTTATCTGCCAAAGGGTGAGGTCATTTGTGGCCAATAGTCTCGGTAGGTTGGGTGCGCGTGTTTAGTTACTTGGTGTGTTGTTGCTTGTCGAAAGGAAACCATATACCGGTGCGTCTGGGGTGATGGTGCTCCCGAGATGAGCTCATTATGTTTATTATACTAAACTTGGCCAGTGGACTTATGTCCGGTATAGTAAAAAGGTCGAGTGGTAATAATATCGGATTATAAGAAGTTAATTAATTAATTTATCAGTAAATTAATAAATTAATGAGCACTATATCTTTGATGTGGGGAGATTAAAGAATAATTAATTTAGTTATTCCGAAAGCAATTCTGGTGTAGAATGGTAGTGCCAAAATTAATCCATTAGTGGTACGATTAATTTTGTAGTGGGTTAATTGATTAAGTAGAATTAATCATTTAATTAATTATTCCTAAGGGTTAATTAAGTAATTAACAAAGTAGAATTAATTAATTAATTAAGTCTTAAGTTTCAATTAGAATTATGAAATTCTAGAGATTAGGAAATCTAATTGGATTTGGTTATCCTATTAGATTTGTTACCTAATTGGATTTGGAAACTAATTAATTACATAAACCCACTAGGAAGGCCAATCCTAAACCAACTTGGGGTCTCTCTTGTAACTCTATAAATCTCTTGTAACTCTATAAATAGACAAGAGATTAGCAATTCTGCATACACAATTCATAAGTTTTCAAGACAAGAAAACTAGAGAGAGAAAATCCTAGGGAGAGAATTAATTTTTATCTCTCAAAATCGGATTGTTTTGCACTGTGCGGCTGCCCAGTTTCCAAGACGTAACACCGGCGTTTGGATTTTTCTTCCTCGCCAGGTGGTGGCGCATGAGAACTAAGGCTGAGGCGCGTGGAGTGCAGCGGCGGTGCATGAGTTACACAAGAAGGCGAGGCGGTTGCTGGATTTTTTCAGTGACTCAATTATGTTAGATTTCTGATCATTGGTTCATTGCTGACATAACGTTTGAGCCTGTCTTGAGTCATAAAAGCGATCACCTAAGTACACGCTTCAAGAGGTATTTCTAAACTTCCACTTTAATTAGAAATTATTTATTGCGTAGCAAATCAAACAAGTATAAGCCAAGATCCTGCGCAATGTTATTTCAAGCAATGATTGGAATAGCGATTGTGCTAGAGTCTAGGCCTGGTCAAGAGTTCCGATTCTGGAATGCATAGCACGAAAGTGAATTTTTGACTGGGCCCGGGCAAATAATCTTTCAGATATATCATAAAGAGGGAAGACGTGGTCGTGGTGAAGATAGCATCGGAAAATCACCTTGCAGATCCATTCACGAAGACATTGACTGCAAAAGTTTTTGAGGCTCACGTGGAGGGCATGGGGATCAGATACTTAGTAGAGCCATGATTGTTTTTCTAGACATTATTGTAGTTGTAGGATTGATGTAGTTTTATACTTAAAGCGCAGCTTAAGTATTAGTTGGAGATTGTGGGTTTGAATATTAAAACTTTGCTTGTATTAAACTATTTCCCAGTTTATATATCGATTAAATGTTTAAGTTAAATTGTTATATGTTTTTACACATGTTTCCATTTATATTATGTAGTTAGATGATGAGGTGTCTGGTGTGACACAGTAGATCTCATCATTAGTTCAAAGATATAATATATAAATGAGGTTCATAATCGAGATAGTTTTGGACACATTATCAGTTTAGGTTATTATGTGATTCGAAAAATTGGTTTGTCTAAACTAATTGAATCATATAGATATGCTCGGGGCATATTGAACTTGATCATTTAGGATGTATTGTCTTGTACGGATTTAATAGATTATTTAATCATAGTATTCTATCTCTAAATCCCTAGACTTGAGCAGGCATAAGGATTAGACATAGTGTACTTTGATCTGCTAAAGAGTAAGGTCACTTGAGTCCAATAGTCTCGGTAGGTTGGGTGCGCGTGTTTGATTGCTTAGTGTGCTATTGCTTGTCGAAAGGAAATCATGTACCGGTGTGTCCGGGGTGATGGTGGTGCTCGCGAGATGAGCTCGTTATGTTTATTATACTAAACCCAACTGGTGGACTTATGTCCGGTATAGTAAAAATCTCGAGTGGTACTAATATCGGATTATAAGAAGTTAATTAATTAATTTATCAATAAATTAATAAATTAATGAGCACTATATCTTTGATGTTGAGAGATTAAAGAATAATTAATTTAGTTATTTCGGAAGCAATTCCTAAGGGTTAATTAAGTAATTAACAAAGTGAAATGAATTAATTAATTAATTAATTAAGTCTTAAAGTTCAATTAGAATTAGAAAATCTATTTGGATTTGAAAATCCTATTAGATTTGGATCCTAATTGGATTTGAAAACTAATTAATAATTCTAAACCCATTAGGAAGGCCAATCCTAAACCAACTTGGGGTATCTCTTGTAACTCTATAAATCGAAAAGACATTAGCAATTCACTATACACAATTCATTGGTTACACAATTCAAGAAACTAGAGACAGAAATTCTAGAGAGAGAAATAAAAAAGAATCCTTTTTCAAAGTCGAATTTCTTCATCCAAGCTTGGCGGCACAGCTTCTAGTTTGGCAGCTGGATTTCCTCTTCCTTCTCCGGTGGCGCGTGGACTAAGTGTGTGGTGGCGCGTGGGTGGTTCTCTCGGGCAGTGGCGGCGGAGCTGGTTTTTCCGACGAGTGTTGTTGTGGTGATTTTGCTGATCAATTGCTCGTTTGTTCGTTGCCCACACAACGTCTGATCAAGTCTTGAGTCATACAAGAGAATTACCTAAGTACACGCTTTAAGAAGTAATTCTGAAACTTCTGCTTTTATTAAGAATTTATTGTTACCTAACAAATCGAACAAGTAGAAGCTAAGATCCTGCGCAATGGTATTTCAAGCAAGGGTTGAAATAGCAATTGCGCTAGAGCTTAGGCTTGGTCAAGAGTTCCGATTCCGGAATGCATAGCACGAAAATTAATTTTTTACCGGGCTTGGGCAGATAATCTTTCACAACCCAGTGACGACCCATGGATCAGGCTGATCGGTCAAGAAGCATCATAATTGCAATTTGGTCCCTTGATTTATCCGCCTATCCTAATAGCTCCTAGGTACTTAATTAAATCTTAATTAATACCACAAAACTTTCAATAATACTTAATTAAACTATTTAATTAAGTATTATATACCTAAGCATAACAATTATAGTTAGTGCAAGCATGATTACATATTCTGTATCATCGAACTCTCTTATGTGAGATCTTATAGTCCCATTCTAATATCGGCGATGGATAACTCAATCTCATTGATTAATCCATAAGTCATTAGTGGTCTCTAGCATGACATAATGACTACCCAATCTAGAACGGAGGGTCGAATGGTGATTCAACACAACCATTAGAGCATACTACGTCCGATCCTCTACATTGATATCCTGTTTAGCATAAGGCATGAAAGGCATGAAACCATCATCCTTGTTTCACTAAACGTTTACTTTATCTCTCAGTGACACTGAATTTCATCAAGCAAATGATAACACTTATCATTTCTTGGGCACGGCCATGCACTTCTCAGTTCACTATCAAGTGACCTAGATATCATCTCTCACTTAAGAAAGATTTGTAGTCCCATCACTTCACTCACATACCTTAACCTGATTCATTACATACCCAATCATACCCGTACTTGGCAACCTGTTATGGCCTCGTTAGGCGTATGTGAAAGTACACTACTCTTCACCTAAGACCATGTAGTGACTTCTGATATAAGGATCCTAATACGAGTACTACTCAAAAGAATCACTCATGATCTAAGTAGTCCATAGAATGTTTCTTTTGGCAGATCGATCCAATGATATGTTACTTAACATATTCATCTGTCTTTAGTTGATGTCACTACATCATGGCTAGTGAAACTCTACCATTACTAAAGCACATACTAGTCTTCTCATATTGACGTTCCTCCGTCAATAACTGACTAGGGATAGTTTTGTACTTAGAACATTTATGGCTTGAGGGGTTTCACAAACAACACTCTGAAGGTTCATTTATAAGCCAATGTTCTAGTACATGGATCATTTCATCATATATGCACAAGAATATTAAACTGACGAAATTAACTCATTTGATATTATATCAATCAGACGACAAATGTCAATGCATAACCCTCCTAAGGGCACATACACCAATAATTTCTTCCCACTCCCATTTCATATGTTTGGTTGAAAAAAAAAAAAAAGAATTGGTGGATAAAAATAAAACCCTTGCAAATGGGTTTCATCAAACCTGGGGGGAGGGGTGGGGTTGGGTTTAGGATCTCATTCCCACAAGCTTTGTACATTTTCTTTGTTTTCCTCGACTGCCCTTGACAAAGACGAACAATTGTGCCTGGTTTGCTTCACCGGGGGAGGTTCCATCGCTGCCTTCTGAAGATCGGACCAGAGCCAGCTGTGCGG
This sequence comes from Knoxia roxburghii, assembly GCA_030378225.1. Classification (NCBI taxonomy): domain Eukaryota; kingdom Viridiplantae; phylum Streptophyta; class Magnoliopsida; order Gentianales; family Rubiaceae; genus Knoxia; species Knoxia roxburghii. The sequence continues at coordinate 12,587,357 of CM059422.1, read as the reverse complement.
TTGTCGATGGTGGGCGGACCGGAGAGCGTGAACGATCTGGACAAAGTGATGTCGTAGGGAGGAGGAAAATCCACAAAAGGGGTTGACGGCGAATTGGGATGGTGGTGATTGACTGTGAATCGAGCGATGGTAGCAGCGGTGGACTGGGGTAGGGGAGGTGCAGGGAGAGAGAAGGGAAAAGGGAGGCACAGAGGAGAGGAGAGAAGAGAAAAGGGAGGGCGGGGAAGAGAAGAGAAAAGGGGGCGGCTAGGGTTTGTGGTATAATTTTACTTTTAGTTTTACCTAAGGATAAATAGGTAATTTTACATGATTCTAAACTCTAATAATATCAAATGAATCCTACAATCCAAACGACTTTTATCATACAAATTCTAATTTTCAAAACCCATCCTCATTCCGATTTAAATCAAATTCATTCCGATTTAAACGAAACCATATCGATTCTGATTTCTGTGGAGACTCTTGATTTACGATTTACATGGTTTGATTTACGATTAGGAGGATATTATTCTTACCCAAAAATACCAAATATTTTGTGAAAAATGAAAGACTTGACATGTTTGTATTTGCCTTTTGATTGGCTGAGGTGCAACAGAGTGGGGCTTGATGGTTTGAATAGGTTAGAAATACTGAAAAATTTTCAAGACAACATATATCACACAAAAAATTTGTTGAAATTAACTAATCTTCGAGTGCTTACAATATCCAAATGTTTGGAGTTGGATAACTGGGGAATGATTGCAAATTATGCTGAGAACAGCCATAGGTTACAACTGGTATCAATCTACGCTTGGGCATGTGACTTTTATTTACACAAGGAGAAAGGGTTAAGGGTTCCAAAACAACTGTTGTTTGGCAACAATGTCTCGAAAATTCTTAAAAAGGATCCGGACGACAAATAAAATTAATCATGTGCCTTTGGTTAGAATAGAAGGTCAGCTTTTTCCATTTGAGAATAAATAATTATTATATTTTCAATTCTTCATCACACTTTGTATGTAGAAGAAGGATTTTTAGATTGGTCCTCATATAAACTTGTGTATATAAAGTTTAACGTTTGTTATTTTGTTGGTATTTTGAATGTAAAACATGTACATTTGATAATACTACATTAAAATTTCACAAGGTAATAATACTGTATCATTCTTTCCCTTTGCCTTGGGATTTCTACAAGTTCAACATAATATTATCATCATCAAAGAAAACAAATTATGTACAGAAAACAAAGACAACAATGCAACATTTGAACTATAAAATGAACTACACGGAGTCCAGAGTTAGCAGAAAATGAGAAAACAAATTCCAGCAGAAAGTGTTTCACAACCTAATCTGTCTTTGTTCTCCCTCTTAAGCGCATTCTTCTAATGTATGTTGTATGTTTTCAATGAATGCATATACCTTTGCATCTTTCCTGTACAGACTACTTCAGTTGTTTGGAATCCAGTCCAGGTTTTGGTTGGCTTCATGATCTGAAAGGTTCAACTGGAGCTGTTTCCTCAAGAAAAGCAGCTGCCTCAAAACATTCTGCTGCTTCTTTCACTGATGCCCCAGCTTCACTTTTATAGAGCAGCCCAAGATTGTACCAAGCTGAAGGGTTTGTTCTATCGAGGCGCAGAGCATCTGAGAGGAAGCTCTTAGCAACTGGCCCCGATCTGTCGCCCATTTGCCGCAAAACAGTGGCAACAGATATCAAACTCGGAACATGGTCAGGTTCAACGTCCAGCGCTGTCTCAAAATACTTCAAGGCTTCATTTCTCAAACCCTTGGCTTCATAAAGTAAACCTACAAGAAATACAGTGGAATTTAGATCCTCAACCTGTATGAATTACAACTAAAACACTCATTTTTCTGAAATACCAAATGCAGTAAACATGCTACTAATAGCACTCACGATTCACGAATGCGACAGTAGTAGTTGTGAAGATTCACAAAAAAGAAAAAAGAGAAAGTGACTGGAAAGCAATTAAATAAGATAAACTAGCATCAACCAGAAGGAATGGCATTTGAAACTTTTATAGTTAACGTTGGGGAAGGCAACTTCAAAAGTCCCACCAGCAGCAGAAGAAGAATTCATATTTGAAAATGATGCTCTAATTGTGGCATAAGAGGATCAATTAAAACAAATTTTTACCTGTTGAGTGCAGCCTAGAAGCAGAATGAGGATTGATCGCTTCTGATTTCAAAAGACAAACCTCAGCGTCGTGCCACTGAGAAAGGCTTGTATATACATTTGCAAGGTCATTCCATGTTTCCATCTCCAAACTTCTGTTATTATTCCTTCTGTTCTGTGAAGGAGATAATTTATATATAAAAAGAGTAGATGAGAAGTATTACTATAAAGAAGGAATGCATTACTATAAAGAAGCCTAAAAATTTTTATATAGATGCATTACACGCATACCCTTAAGAGTTTCTTATGGATGTCAAAACTCTTGTTTTGAACTTGAAGAACAGCAAGGAGACGGGCATAAGTTTCTATGGCTTCCCTCAAATGACCCTGTGCAATCTGTAGTTTACTTTTGGTCCGAAGTAGCTCTCCTTGATCCCACTTCCCAGTCTCATCCAAAGCAGCATTTATAATGTTTTCAGCATCAACATACCTTTTTTTAGCAGACAGTATACGAGCTAAGAGAATCCAGCCCTTAAGACCAGATCCTGCCTCAATTTTCACCAATTGCTTAGCATAATATAAAGCAGTATCCAACTTTCTCTGTACAGCATTTTCTAAACTAAGATGGAACACCACATTGGAATTCAATTCACCAGTTATTCTTTGAGCCATTTCAAGTGCCTCAAGTGCTTCAGAATGCCTGCACATCTTGTGAGAATCTGAAGCCACTTTTTGAGATTGAGCTGACAGTGAAATTCCTAGCAGATAATTTGCAACACCGGCCAAATGATCACATTTACCGCCACAATGATTAAGCACCTTCTGTGCAAATAATACACCTTCTTCCAGCCAATTAGGATTCTCACCACATATCTTTGAAGCCAGTAACAACTCAAATGTGCAATTATGGTTCTCTCTATTATTCAAAATGTTCCTCAATAAATTTAAAGCTACCAAGCTGTCTCCTTCAACATAGTAACACAGTGCAAGTGTAGTGAGCTTCTCTTTTTCTTCAGTGATTCCGAAAGGAAATTCCTCAATCTGCTGGGTGGCAGTCCTAAGTTCACCCGCTATGGATAATGCAAACATTAGATGATCCAAGACGCAGGGATCCCATCTAAGTCTCTTTAACATGAACTTTCTTAGCAAAAGCAGTAGCAGGAGAACAGCCTCTTCAATATTGTTTCTTGGAATAAAGGAACCCTCTGTTTGGACGCGAAGATTCGGAGGAGCTGCATCACTACCACTATAGAGAAGAAAGACAGCAAAATCCTTTTCTAATTTCGCTCTGGTTTCAAAGTCAAGGTTCCACTGATATAGGAGTGCTCGCCTATAAGATAAAATTACTTCCTGAGGAGCATCAGCAAGTTTCCACAATTCTGGAAGCAACTCAACAGCCTTGCTTAACGTATCCAAAAATTTGCTATCAGAGGCAAAATTTTCAGGCAAGCCTTCTGGCACTGCAGCTTCCACAGTATCTAAAATTGATTTACAGGATTGAGCAGCCTCTGGAACATGATATATGGACAAAGATGTTTCTGAGTTAAAGATCTAAATATTTTAATACATCAAAACTCAAGTCAGAGAAAAATAATAGCATTCCTTGAACACTATGGTTAACCACATCCAGAGAAAATGAGTTCAAAACCATCTGTAACATCCAGCAAAGAATGATCTTATGGGTGTACAACCAGTTGTAGGTTTATTACTACAAGCATGAATAGCCATATCACTGGCCTTCTAAAGTTTGCAAAGTGAATAAATCCCTGATAAAGTGGCCGAAGAGCCTTCGAATCAAATTCCAAACAAGCTTAACAAAGAAACTTTTGATCCAATGGAATTAGAATAATACAACTCAAAATCAAATAAATTGACAGAAGAACCTGTAAATTTCTGGAGAACCACAAGTGATTTTGCTTTCAGAAAAATTGCCTCAAAGAGCAAACTGACAGCATGCATCGACATAGTTGGAGCAGCATCACTTTGTGAAAGCCGTCTAGGGAGCTCACATCTTCTAGCTATAGAAAGTTTTATCTTTGGAATCACAGCAGCAATGTCTATCCCCTCAAAAACTTGAAGAGCACCCTCTACATTTCCTTTCTGAAACTCAAGCCGCCCCAATAATGCCCTAGCTTCCTACAGATTCAAAAACTTTTGGATCTCCATCAAACAATAAGTTAACACATGCACATTAAACTGAATGATAATAAAGCATCAGTCGGTATAAGTTGTGATTAAATAAGAATTCCTACACTGGAGCAACTCATAGTAAATCAGTTAACATTTTAGACTAGCAGAGCTCAACTATATAGGAAAATTATCTTGTCTTGAGTAACATGGCATCTCAAGATGGCATTAGCATCTAAAACTTCCTCAGAACTTCTACCAGTGCAGTCTTGTCTTCAAATTCAGATGAATTCCCTGGATCTTTACATGGTTGTTCATAAGAAAATGCTCAATACATATATGTAATTTAGAATTATATTGATAATATTTCAGTTTGTAAGCAGGATCCTTTAACTATCCCTATTAGGCAACCAAATCCATATAAACCATTTGAAATGCCAGTCTGAGTTTATTTATCCTTGAGGTTTACCTCATTCGAGTTGATTATCTAGATATCACACATTCATTTTACACTATCCATTAGCCACTGACCAGATGTTCGGAGTAGAAAAGCTACCCTCCTAGAGGTTTCAAACTCTTTTTCTTCTCTCATCTTTTCTTGTTCATTTCAACAAATCAAATAAGATGACACATGAAATTTCACGAGGGCTTTTGTCCAGACCCAAGACAGATTATTTACCTCTGACATGGTTGCTGTGGTTACACTTTTGTTTAAAGAGATGTACAATATTCTTTTTCCTGAAGTGATTAATCAAAATTGAAGCTAAAGCTATATGTGGTGCAATAAAGTTCAGTTCCAACCTCATAGTTCAAGTAGCCACTCTCACGCAGTGATGATTCTGCTTCTTCTATGTTGCTATTATCAACCTTCCTATCAGTTTCACCAGCGAGAGAAGAAAACCCACTGGCTGTGGCTGAGTAATCCCTGGTAGCCAGAGACTCCGAAGAATCAATTGTTTCAGCAATTCTTAACCGTTCCCCAGACCAAATGGACTTCATCATCTTCCGCAACCTCCCACTAAAGCTACTTTTCCTATTTTGGAGCCATTCTTTGATTCTCATTGCGTTACATCACAGTAAAGACATTCTGCACACCAAAAATCATATTTTAGTACAAAATAATCCACTGAAATGTACATTTCCAGTTGACTACACGGATAACAAAATCAACTATGAGTTGATTATAGGTGATGAACCTCTCACTATTTACAGCGATTAATCTGGAAAAAGAAAATAAAGGAATCCATAAAACATTTTGAATACCCAAAGAAGCAACAAATTTGATCAAGACCAAACTATTTGTTCTTATGCAATAGAATAGAATCTCAGCTATATTCAGAACCCCATGATCAAACCACACTTACGTAACTGGAATGATCACTTCTAAAAAGATAAATAACAGTTGTCAATGTGCAAATATGTGTAAACTGAAACAAGTTTAAAAGGCCTTACAAAGTTCAAAATATCGCGTAGAACTTCAGGCAACATTTCCCTTCCACATCAACGACTAATAATCCCATTTTCAGAGGATTGATACAACATGAAATTAGACCCCTAAAAGATCAAAAGTGCAAAAACTTGAATGGACTACATAATTCACTACGTACAGTAGCTGAAAACACCCAGAGACAACATATACCCAGATGGATTCAGCAGGAACGGACCTTTATGTACGAAAGAAACCAACTTTATCGGTTAAAAAGCTGAAAAAACAGAGTCCCATCATTGTCTGATGGTGAAAAACTCAATATTCAAAGGGGAACAGAATTCACACTATCACAAAGGAGGAAAAGAAGTACCTTTTTTGGGTAGTGAAAGTCATCGACTGAGCCCACAATACATCAAACACGCACCAACCCATTTTCTTTCACCCAAAAGGGTGCCTGATTAATATGACCTAATAACCAAGAATCCAAAGCCTCATCAAATAGTTTTTTTTTTTTTTTTTTCAACTTTCTCTTCCTTTCTTTCCTCTTGTACTTTAAGCTGTTTTCTTTTCTTTTCCGTCGCGAACATGAAATCCGGTATCTTTGGGATCTTCTCCTACGGATAGATTTTGCGTAATCACTGTTAGATTGAGTAAGATTAGTTTAATATTATTCAGCTTTATTACAATGAAAATCCGGTGACAAGAACCTCGTACGTTTAACGTAAAGATTGTTCAAACGGAATGCCGACAGCTTACCCAGTTCCCCGTTTTTTTCTTAAAAAAAATTATCACAAAATATTTTGCATTCTCCTCCTTCCAATCCAATTCCTATACGTTGGTAACATAAAGACACCCAATTAATACACAACTGGAAACACAACCACCAATCTCAATTTCAATGCTTGTGTCTCAACGCGCCATCCTCAAATTTGCTGGCCAACAACTCACTGCAGCGGTCCTCCAAATTTGTTGACCAACAACTCAAATCAATCCCATGGCATTGAAAGCAAGTCCGTAGCATTTTTTTCATTCACTACAATTCTCCAATGTTTCTTTTTTTTTTTTAATATATATTTTACTTTTTATTTTTATTTTTTAATTTTTTCTTCAGTCTGAGGCCAAAATACAATTTTTGTCCCTTGCCATTTTTGTCCTTTTAAATTTTACGAGAACACTTTTAGTGACCGAAACAGCAACAAAATTTGGTTAGTTCTACATGATCAAAGTCTGATCATGTAAAGCCTGCAGCAAGAAGATGAAGAACAATGTGTTCTTAGCTCAGGAACTCAAAGGTCAAATGGGAAAGGCATATCTTCTGTATTGATTCAATTAGCTCAGCTCTTCAGAGTTATATATATATACAAATCTGAGGACGGTTAGCTCCAACCAAGAGGACAACTAAACTAACACATCAGTCACTTAGCTAAAACATTCTTTGTTTTCCAAGACACCAAAGAATCACCGAAGAAGATACAGTAGCCAGGACCTTCTTGTGGTTTTACAAGCTCCCCAGTCTGAATCACTAAAAGCCTCAAACTGAGAAGATGGACTGGAAGCATAAAAAAGACCCTTCGATGCTGAACCAGCCAGATACTTAAGTAAATGCAGAGCTGCAGTCCAATGTGAAGTATGAGGTGCATGCAAAACCTGACTAAGCTGCTGCACTGAATGAGAGAGATCAGGACGTGTATATCCAACATACAGTAAACGACTAACCAATCTCCTATATTGTTCAGGATCAGACAATAAAGGAGTAGTGTCATTTTCCTCAGCCAAGAACTTCAAACTAGGAGGAAAAGGTGTCTGAACTGAACCACAGTTCTGAAAATCAGTATCTCTAAGGATATCGAATGCATATTTCCTTTGGCAAAGAAAAATGCCTGCAGCCGACCTTGCAATCTCCATGCCAAGGAAAAACTTAGCTGTGCCAAGGTTCTTAATAGTAAAGCAATCATGAAGAAAGTTCTTAGCTTGCTGGATCAACTCCAAACTAGTACTTGCAAGTAGAATATCATCCACATATACCAACAGAGCCAAGAAATCCTGTCCTGATCTCAAAGTGAAGAGACAATTGTCATGATATGATTGCTGAAATCCAAACTTGATCAGCTTAGAATGTAATTCCAAGTTCCATTGTCTGGAAGCCTGCTTCAGTCCATATAAGGACTTCTTGAGCCTGCAAACCTGTCCTTTCTTGGCCTTAGTGTAACCAGGAGGAGGGACCATAGGACCTCTTCATCAATATAATCATGCAAGAAAGCATTGTTGACATCTATTTGATGAATTCGCCATCCATTAGTAGCTGTCACAGCTAACAAAAACCTGACTGTCACCATTTTTGCCACTGGAGAGAATAATTCAGAATATTCTTCTCCCTCTACTTATGTGAAACCTTTTACTACCTAATGAGCCTTATATCGATCAACTGAAGCATCTGGATTGCATTTTACCTTGTAAACCCATTTACAACCCACTACCTTCTTGCCTTCAAGAAGTTCAGTCAATTCTAATGTCCCATTTTCCTCTAAAGCAGCCAGATCTTTGCTCAAAGCAGTCACCAACTGCTCTTGATCCCTGGCCTTAGCATAGGATTGGGGCTCTTGGAAAGTGGATAAAATGGCCACAAAGTTCACATGATTCTTAGTAAAGACAGTTTGATTATTTACTGAATTAGAAATGACATAATCCTGGAGCCAAAGAGGAGCACTTCTATTCCTAGTGCTGTGTCAAAGTGGTTCAGTTGTCTGTGTATTAGTGTTATGCAAATCAGAATGCTCAGAGTGCTTGGGGAAATATATTCAAGTGGAGAAACTGGCAAATCAATGAAAAACTCTGCATTACTCCTATTCTGATCACTGGAACTACAACTAGCAGAAGGATTAGAACATACAACAGATGACAGTGAATCACTAGAAGTAAACTCATCATCAAAAGAAGAATTTACAGGCAATTGAGGAGAAGTAACCTAATCAGGTACTTCAGGTATATAGAAAGTATTTTCAAGAAACTTTACATCTCTAGAAATCAGAACTTTCTTTGTGGTTAAACAGTAAACTTTATACCCTTTATGTCCTGTAGCATATCCTACAAAAATTCCCTTTAAAAATCTACTACTGAACTTATCATGAGGTGGTGCTTTATTTAAAGCAAAACATATGCATCCAAAAGTTCTTAAATGTTCATATACTGGTTTCTTATGATATAGGATTTCATAAGGTGATTTCCTGTCAAGCACTTCTGAGGGCATTCTGTTTATCAAATATGTAGCAGACAACACAGCTTCCTCCCATAATTTAGATGTGAGACCAGACTGAAAGAGGAGAGACCTAGCCAATTGAGTAATGTGTTTATGTTTTCTCTCAACTACTCAATTTTGTTGAGGTGTGTAAGGACATGAGTTTTGATGAAAAATGTCATGTTTAGAAAACAGGTCTTGACAAACTTCGCTAAAAAACTCTGAACCATGATCTATTCTTACAGCTTGAAAATGTCATGTTTAGAAAACAGGTCTTGACATGCTTTGCTCAAAAACTCTGAACCATGATCTGTTCTTACTGAATTGGTATTTTGGTCCCTTATAAATGGGGGTGTTGCTGTTTTGGTCCCAAATAAAACTACGATTGTTGTTTTGGTCCCTTATCAATTTTTTATTAGCGTTTTTAGTCCCTTTTTACGAAAAAGTTTAGAAGATTACGGATTACCTCATTTGATCGCTAGTCAAACCTAATTTTTTCTTCAAAATGATTTGTACAATGATGTTTTCAATCCATTTTATGACTCTGTTACTTATGAATGTTCAACGCATTTAGATCGACTCACAATCCGAAATAACGGCCGAATTCCTAAATGCGTTGAACATTCATGAGGAACAGAGTCATAAAATGGATTGAAAACATCATTGTACAAATCATTTTGAAGAAAAAATTAGGTTTGACTAGCGATCAAATGAGGTAATCCGTAATCTTCTAAACTTTTTCGTAAAAAGGGACTAAAAACGCTAATAAAAAATTGATAAGGGACCAAAACAACAATCGTAATTTTATTTGGGACCAAAACAGCAACACCCCCATTTATAAGGGACCAAAATACCAATTCGGCCTAAGAAATTTACTGAGTAATGAAACAACCTGATCTTTAAGCTTGAAAAGAAAGGTCCAAGTAGATCTACTGAAATTATTCACTATTGTTAAGAAATATTGACAATTTGTAAGAGAAACGACCTTGTAAGGTCCCTAAATGTCTACATGTATCAACTCAAAAACTTTTGATATTTTTATGGAGCTAGGAAGGAAAGGAAATCTATGCTGTTTTGAAGCTATACAAATTTCACACCTTTCATCCTGCTTATCTAAACAAGAATCTATGCTACCTATCAAATGTCTAAGAACAATATTTGAAGGATGTCCTAATCTCTTGTGCCAATTTGGCTTATTCCTAACTGCTAATACAGATTCCACATTCAGAAGCTTCTGTCCATGAAATTCTGCACTATGCATCTGTAGTGTTTCTCTGATTGTTCTCTCAAGAAATGATGTTTTATTCATTAAGTAAAGACCTTTGAAAACTCTACCAGTTGCAAGGACCTTGTCAGTCCTCAGGTCCCGCAACACACAGAAAGATTGAAAAAACTTAAAATACACGTTGAAATCCTCAGCAAGTTTCTTCATAGACATGAGATTGTGTTTGAAACCAGGTATATAACATAGACTTCAAAATGATATGATTAGACAACTTAGCATTTCCTATTTGACTCACTGACTTTAAGCTACCATCAGGTAAATAAACAGGAGAATAAGACTGAAATCAGAAAGTAAATCAAGACTAATAGTCATGTGACTTGTAGCTCAACTGTCCACAATCCAAAAATCCCTTTCACTATGACTAGGAACAGAAAAGTCAAGAGTATGAGGGATATTGCTACCTTCAAAGTCATGAAGATATGCCAAGTTTACTGAGTTCAGACCTTCCTGGTTCTTCAACAAACTCCTAAGTTCTTTTTGTATTACTGCTGCAATAGTTGTATTCAGATTCTTTTGAGAAATATCAATTTCATCCATAGGTGATTCTGCCATATGAGTAGCTTGCTGATTCACCCCTTTTTCTTTTTTCTTATCCTTTATTTCTTCCCACCAATCATGATATCCTTTCAGTTTAAAACAGTTATCCACTGTGTGTTTCTTCTTCTTATAATGAATGCATAGAAGATGACTTTTATCAATTTTGCCTTCAGCTCTAGGCTTACTTTCTTCTTTCTTCCAGGTTTGAGGCTTCATATTCAGAGAGGATTTCAGCATCATAGCTACATTGTCTGAATTCATAGAAATATTCACAGCTACTGATCTGTTCATCTCAGCCTTCAAGATCATAGCATATACCTTGTTCAATGGAGGCATTGGCTCCATCATCAAAATTTGGTTTCTCTCAACCTCATAAGCCTCACTTAATCCCATGAGAAATTCCATGGTCCAACTATATTGATTCTTGCCTTCCAAGTACTTTATCGTTTCCTTGACTGTTTCCCTAACTCCACTAATGAACTAAGCAGATCTTCCTCCTCCAACAACATTTCTCATCATTCCAAACAAGTCTTCTCCAGGTTTGAGCTGTTCAATCTGATCTCTCAAACCTTTCAACTGACCATAGTATTGAGTAACAGTCAAATATTCCTGCCTAATAACAACCTTCTCTCTACTCAATTGAAAAATCAAAGAATGATTGGTTGTACGAAACTGATCAGCAATTTCCATCCACAAATCACAAGCATTATTTATGTAAGTAAACTGACTTACAAGATCTTTAGCAATGGTACCTTTAATCCAGGCAAACACCATGCTATTAACCTTTTGCCAAGTGCGAAAATGAGGAGATGATTCATCCGGCATGAAGCAACTCCCATCTGCAAATTCGAATTTCCTCTTTGTCAGCAACGCATTGACAACATCATTCCTCCAAACCAAGTAATTATTCTCATTCAACTGTGTACTGGTTAGCGGCAATCCACTATGATCCGATCCATGGAGCATAAGCTGTCATTCATACTCAACAACAACTTCTCGCACCATCCGATTAGGTATTTCATCAAACACCTCTTAATCGTAGGTATCTTTAGTCTCCATTTCAACAAAAACGCCTCAGAAACACCTTTGCTCTGATACCATGACCTGAAACAGCAACAAAACTTTGTTAGTTCTACATGATCAAAGTCTGATCATGTAAAACCTACAGCAAGAAAATGAAGAAAATGAAGAACAATGTGTTCTTAGCTCAGGAACTCAAAGTTCAAATGGGAAAGGTATATCTCATATATTGATTCAATTAGCTCAGCTCTTCAGAGTTACATATATATACGAATCTGAGGACGATTATCTCCAACTAAGAAGAAAACTAAACTAACACATCAGTCACTTAACTTATCTAAAACACTCTACAATTGTGGTGAAGAATTAAGTCACCAACACTGTTTCTAGCTAAACCTTTATCCTATAATCGGTATCAGCTAATGCTGAGGTCTGAATGGTAAATCCTCCCATTGATGAATCACACATAAGACGCCTTACTGAGCTGGCAGAAGCTGGAGCAGTTGAATTAGTAACATGTACTGAAGATGCTGCTGAAGCAGAATGAACTGAAGCTTCAGCTGTTGTGGACTTGAGCGACAGCTGCTGCTTCTGCTCTTCATGTTCAATATTTGTCATTTTGTCCCCTAACTTTTCTTTATTAGGAGTTTTGGTCCTTTTTAACAAGAAAGTTAGTCAACTAACGGGTTGACCATGTTTGACCGTTAAATAAGGACCTATTTGTATAATAAAAATTTCAAGGTCCTTTGTATAATTTTTTTTCTACTTCTTCTTCCTTCGCCACCACCCATTCTCCTTGCCGCTGCAGCCGCCGGAAACCTTCGTCACCAGGAAACCCGACGATCGCGATCGAGATCTCTTGATCGCGGGTTTCCTGGGGACGGTGGTGGTTTCTGACGGTGTGACGACAATGAGAATGAGTGATGGTGGAGGAAGAAGAAATAGAGAAAAAATTATACAAAGGCCCTTGAAAAATTTCTTTTTATACAAATTGGCCCCCAATCAATGGTCAAACGTGTTTAAACCATTTGTTGATTATTTTTCCCATTAAAAATGACCTAAACACCAAATAAAAAAAGTTAGGGGACTAAAAGTGTCCCCGTAAAATTAAAAAGAATCAAAAGTGGTACAAGGCCTATTATAAGGGACCAAAATTGCATTTTGGCCTCATTCTTATATATGTTTAACATTAAATATTATAAATTTTATTTAATATAATCACATGTTAAATTTGATATATATTCCTGGTGATATAAAATATTTTTTTAATGTGTTAAAAAAGTTATAACAAAAAAAATTAATGTAATTCTTTTGTATATGATATAAATCCATGTTGTAAACTGATATAAACTCATATTTTACATTATATAAAATCACAAATTATAGGACCACCATATTTTTTTGTACCCACTTCAAAAATAGTAAATTTTGTTTACTATTCTAGGGAGGAAAACATGCGCCTGTGAATTGTAAGTTTTTTTTTTTCTTGTGTCCCCGACGCAGAAGTATTCTTTTTCTTTTTCTTTCCGTCTCCGACGGCAAATTATACTATATACCGTAGGGATACATATACCTATTACTATATTTGGAAATAAAGTGATGACAATTCAGCGATTACCACTCCTACACTTGCATTATATACCAAAATTAGATGTACACATATTTTGAGAAACAATATCTTAATATGCTGGAATTGAAGATGGAACAGAAGTCCCAATCAAATGGTGTATATGTGTTTGAAGTTTGGATTCCAAAAGAAGATGAGGATCTTCCCATATTCCGGCACGTTGTCATTTACAATGACAATGATTATTCTGTAAATTGTTCATGCAAGAAGTTTTCTGGAGTTGGGATTCTATGTTCTCATTGCCTCCGTGTCCTTTTTCAGAACAATTTTACGGTATGCTCTATATGCTGATGTCAATTATGTAAACTAGTTAAAACTGATTTCTAACAACATAACTAATGTGGTTTTCCTTTTTTTTTTTCGCTTTTTGTAGAAAATTCCAAAAATGTATATCCTGGATAGGTGGACAAAATCTGCTTCAGTTTCCCGTTGTGGAAAGTTTAACGATTCAGAAGTGTCGATGTGTTCGGCATCAACTTTTTCACCATCTTTGTGGAGGGCAGATGCTAGTAGAAGGTATTTTGATCTAATTACATTATCGCATACCAGTGAGATTGGTCATAGTATTTTGGATGAGTACTATGTGAAAGCAAAAGATACACTTGCTGCCCAAGCTGATATTTTGGATGGGAATTCTGAAGTGCCTTCGTCGAAGAAGATTAGAGACCCCACTTTTAGGAGGGCAAGAGGTGTGAGGAATGTTCGATTTAAAAGTACAGATGAGAAGAGGGTGCAGAAAGCCAAATTGAAACATCAAAGGAAGAAGAAGAATTTGTGATCTCTTTATGTAAACTTAAAGTTCTGATATCTTTATTTAGTGTAAGGCTTCTGATCTCGTTATGTAGACTGATGGTTCTGAACTCGTTAGGTATTGTGATAGTTCTTAAATACTTATGTAAACTAAGGGTTCTGATCTAATTATGTATTCTGAGAGTTCTGAACTACTTATGTAAACTGGGATTTCTGAACTATTATGTAGACCGGTATTTCTGAACTACTTATGTAAACTGATGGTTGTGATCTGTTTATGTATTCTGAGTAGTTGTGATCTGTTTATGTTTTCTGAGTAGTTCTGAACTACTTATGTGAACTGAGATTCTGAAATAGTTATGTAAACTGAGGGTTCTGAACTACTTATGTAAACTGGGATTTCTGAACTGTTATGTAGACTGGTATTTCTGAACTACTTATGTAAACTGATGGTTCTGATCTGTTTATGTATTCTGAGTAGTTCTGATCTGTGTTATGTTTTTTGAATAGTTCTAAACTACTTATGTAAACTGAGTTTCTAAAATACTTATGTCAACTGTGGGTTCTGAACTACTTATGTAAACTGGGATTTCTGAACTATTATGTATACAGGGATTTCTGAACTATTATGTATACAGGGATTTCTGAACTATTATGTAGACTGGTATTTCTGAACTACTTATGTAAAATGATGGTTCTGATCTGTTTATGTATTCTGAGTACTTCTGATCTGTTTATGTTTTCTGAGTAGTTCTGAACTACTTATGTAAACTGAGGTTCTGAAATACTTATGTAAACTGAGGGTTCTGAACTACAAATGTAAACTGGGATTTCTGAACTATTATGTATACTGGGGTTTCTGAGCTACTTATGTAAAATGAGGGTCTTGAACTACTTATGTAAACTGGGATTTCTGAACCATTATGTAGACTGGGATGTCTGAACTACTTATGTAAACTGAGGGTCCTGAACTACTTATGTAAACTGGGATTTCTGAACTATTATGTAGATTGGGATTCTGAACTATTTATGTAAACTGGAGGTTATGAACAACTTATGTAAAGTTAACATATATATCAAATATAATGTTTACATCACAAATATAAATCTGTTAATATATAATCTCCTTATGTAAACTTAAGTTTACATAAGCTGACAGTCAATGTAAACTTAAACAAGCTTGAATGTTAGTTTTTATAGTAAAAGTCAGAAATCTTTCTCTTGAGCTCACCTAATAGGGTATTGTGTGGTGACATGAGCAAGTTAAACAGGTACTTCACCCTTAACGTTCTCAGGATCTCAGGATTGTTCTTCGCCGTAATCAAGACATAGTCATAGTCGAAAGCGAGTTGTTCATGATAAAGCTCCATATGCCGCATGACATATAGGCCACAATTGAATCCGTCAGGGTTTTTCCATGCAAGCTGAGGGTAGGTCCACTTCCAATGGTAGCACTTCTCATAGCGTTTTGCCCAAGGTGTATCTGATGTCCAGTCTTGGAAGTAGTACACCTGCAGCAATTTACATAAGAGTTGGTGTAAAATGAAGTCTACAATGATGTAAATTCTACATTATTATGTTATATTGTACTTACTATTTTCTTTGGAAGACCACGGTAGGATGCCGCTTCTCCGCGGGCATTGTCAAACAGTACCACCTGTTTTTCATTGCTGTTGATGCACACCAACACAAAATGGGTATCTAGGTGGATGGGGAAGAAGATCTGCATTATATGTATACATTCAAATACATTATATGAGGAAGAAGATCTGCATTAATTTAAACTATGACAATGCAGATATCATATGTAAACTACTTATGTGTCGTGACAGTTCTGTACTACTTATGTAAACTGGGGGTTCTGATCTGGTTATGTATTCTGAGATTTCTGAACTACTGATGTAAACTGAGGGCTTTGAATTACTTATGTAAACTGGGGTTCTGAACTACATATGTAAACTGGGGATTTTTGAACTCGTTAGGTAGACTGAGGGTTCTGAACTCATTACCATGGACGACTGAAAAAGTATTTTCGGTTTTCTTGATGAACCATAACTCTGTTGTCATTTGTTTCGAAAACCTGTGCATACATGTTTGGTTCTTTCCTGCCTTCATTCCCACGTCATTCACTATAAGCTGCATAATTTGAAATGTTAAATATAGGGGTTATAACAAACCGTATGAGGCCAAGTGATGTAAAGAATTGTGTAAGTATTAACTCACCGAAAACTGGACTGAGGAGAAAAACCTCGAAGGTTTCTCAGTTTTTGTCAAATTTTTTGTTCTTTTCAAGTGATACGACCAACAATCAATGATTGCAATATCCAACCATTCACCCCAAACCATGCTGGACATCTGCTCCCGGTCTATGGTAAGATTGCCTTCCGCACCAAACAGTTGCTCGCTGACATTGTTATGTAAAATATACTTATGTAAAATATGGTTATGTAGAGTACATTTATGTAAACTCGATTGGATAAACCTTTATGTAAAAATGACTTAAGTAAACTTTGATGTAAACTAGATTTTGTTGAATAATGACTTATGTAAAATAGAATAATGTGAAATAAGATGTAGGTGAAGAACACTTACTTCTTCGACCTGCCCTTGCTTGCATCCGAAGGCAAAAGGGCGTAGTCATTGACTATCTTCTCCTTCTCCGAGATTCTTTGAAGTGTATCCTTCCTCCAGCTGGTGATGTAAGGAGACAGCAATTTCCTTGGTTTTTTAACGGCCCGATGAGCCCGGTTGGGATGGAATTGAGCTACCTCATTAGTGTTATCTGGATCCCCCATGATCACGCTGAAATGTTGTATTGAAATTCTTTAATCGATATGCAATTTTTAATTACATCAAATGGGAGATGATAGGAATACTTACTCAAAGTCAGGCTCGTCCGCAAGCAATGGTTCAGCCACGAAGTCAATTCTCCTAATTAAGTGGGACTGAACATCTTGAATGGATGGACGTACCAAGGCCTTTGCTCCATGCGTATCGACCGTTTTATCTTTCTTTAGTTTCCTAAAATTTATGAATCAAACGCACTGGTGTTAGTTGTGAAAAGCCTAGATCAAAAGTTGGAGTCATTGGCGTCCTTTTCTTAATTGGAACGGCCGCCTGTCCAAAGCTTTTCTCTACAAGATCAGCCAGCAGGCACATTTGTTTTAACAACTCAGTGTCTGGTGTGTCTGTTGGCTGCAAGTGGTTATTATATAATCATTGAAATTTGTGAAATCTAAAATAACAAATTTACATGATTTTACATGAAATACCTCTCGGGCTGGTATTTTGATTGCTGGCGTGGTTGATTCAGTTTCTGCAGGTTCCACCCCCACGGGAACCTGCAGTAGTTTACATAAAGAAGCAAAACATTAACAGAAATACTTATGTAGACTGAGGTTTTTGAACTTTTTATGTATCCTGAGTGTTATGAACTACTTATGTAAACTGACCGTTATGATAACATAATGTAAAGTGAGTGTTCTGATATCGCTATGCTAACTTTATAGTTATAATCTTCTGAGTTTATGGCTAACATTAACAGAACTACTTATGTAAACTGAGGTTTCTGAACGTTTTATGTATCCTGTATTATGAACTACTTATGTAAAGTGACCGTTGTGATAACATAATGTAAAGTGAGTGTTCTGATATCGCTATGCTAACTTTATAGTTATAATCTCCTTATGTAAACTGGCCATTCTGAACTGGTTATGTAAACTGGTCATTCTGAACTGGTTATGTAAACTGGCCATTCTGAACAGGTTATGTAAACTGACAGTTTCACTCTCGAAATGTAAAACGACAGTTTTGAAATCTTTATGTAAACTGACTGTCATGACATCGTTATGTAAAATTCAAGTGAAATACCTCTCTGGCTGTTATTTTGGTTGCTGGCCTGGTTTTTTCAATTTTTTCAGGTTCCACCCCCATGGGAACCTGCATTAGTTTACATAAAGAAGCAAAACATTAATAGAATTATTTTACATTAAGAAGCAGTAGTTTACATAAGCATCTCAGAATATTAATGACCAATTATCAGAATTGTAGTACTAGGAACACCAATCTAGAACCGAAAAAAAGGACTTTACATGCTTAAACTGTACTTTACACAAGCATGTCATCAGCTGACATAAAGAAATCAGATTGAATAATAATTAACATAAGCCTATCCAGTATTATGCTTACCTCTTTCTGTTCAGATTTTTCCTCCTCATTTTGCACCTCTGGTATTTTGTTCGCCGGTGGTGTTTTCCCAGTTTGTGCACCCTGCTTTTGCTCCAAACATAAGGAAAACATTATTAGGCTTTACACATGCATGACCGCACTCACAACTTTACATAAACACTTTACAGTACTTTACACATGCTTAGGCTTATCGCTTTCTCTCCATCTTCCTCCTGCTCATTGTCCACTGCCTTCTTGAGTTCATGTATTACACCTCGAACATCTTGTAGGATTGTTTCTAGTGTACACAAATCGGGCCACTTTGAAGCCCTAATTTTCTCCAAGTAATCTATTAAAGATCTACTATATTTTCTAAATTCAATGTACATTTCTAGAAAAATGGAGAGGATCTGATCGTCATCCTGCACATAGATTGCATTTTTCATATGAAGTGTTTGATGACAAAAATGACTGTAAACTACATTGAGTATGGTAACAGTAGTTTACATAAGCACTTTACGCAAGCAACAACCAGTTTACATAAGTAACCACCAGTTTACATAAACAGCCATCACTTAGTACTTTACACAACGAAACAGTAGTTTACATAAACAACCATCAATGAGTACTTTACACAACGATAAAATGCAACAAACTTACTATCCGGAACTTGTTTGTCTGATTTCTCTGCGCTGATTTCCTTGCTCGGCCTCTTTACACCCTGAATATTTTCCGCCCTAGGCTCTGTGTTGCATTTTTTACCCACAAAAAAAAAAAAAAATCCATCCATTATCAAAAACATCGACTACCCCTAAACTTCAACTATAAACTGCAAGTATAAACATACCTTTCATCATTCTTTCAATTTTTTTCGGTTTCTGCTTCGCTGGTAACTTGCTTAACCCTAACCATGATTTTTCTATTTGATCGCTTTTTCTTTTTTTCCCACTCGAAATGAACGTCGAATCGCCTTCCGCTGGTGGACTCGTAGCGTTCAGGTTGCTCATTTTCGCGAACGGTCGTGCTGTGAATGCTGCCTATTTTTTCGGAGCTCGTGGGTCGTGCGGAGAGTTTAAGGAGGGCTGCTGCTACTTCCAATGTAAAATAAATTCCCATCACTTCAGTTTCCATAAGATTACCGCCTTTGTGTAAAGTCCGTACAGACGGGATTTCAAATTTAATGTTGCTTGGATTCGCGGGATTTGATTTGATGTAAACTCGGGGCTACGGACTGCTAATTAGGGAAAGACGAGGCGCGTTAAATGCACTCTACTAATGCCTCAAGGGGTTTTTTTTTGTTTTTTTTTTTTCCTAGGAGTAGGAACAGTGTTACTACTCCTAGGAGTATAATATACTAACTGATGAATGGGAGCCAAAGACACGGAGAATGTCCGTTCAACAATAACTGGCGATTGTTAGCCCATAATAATTCTAATCGGTGACTGTATTAGCACCTAAAGATCGGCACCATAGCTCAACGTTCAAGCAAATGGAGTCCTCAACCTGGGTGGTGGAGTCCATGGGAAGTAAGGCTTAAATGCACTTTTGGTCTACCATAATGGGGATAATTTCACTTTTAGTCCCTTTTATATTTTGAGTGTCAATATTAGTCCCTATTATTTTTTATAAAAAAATAAATTTAGTCATTTTTATGAAAAATTTTAACAGATAATGGATTAACTCATTCAATAGCTAATCAAACTTAATTTTTTCTTTAAAATGATTTGTACCATAATGTTTTCAATTCATTTTATGACTCGGTTCCTTATGAATGTTCAACCCATTTAGATCGACTCATAATCCAAAATGACAGCTGAAACCCTAAATGGGCTGAACATTCATGAAGATCCGGATCATAAAATTGGTTAAAAACATCACGATACAAATCATTTTGAAGAAAAAAAATTAGGTTTGACTAGCGATCAAATGAGTTAATCCATTATCTTCTAAATTTTTTCGTAAAAAAAGGACTAAAAATGCTAATAAAAAATATTAAGGGACTAATAGTGTAGTCATACTATTATTTGAGACCAAAAGCACAACTACCCCTATTAAGAGGGACTAAAAAAGCAATTTGGCACACCACAAGTAATTTGGAAGAGCTTAGAAGTCAGTCCATTATTCCAGATGCATGAGTACAAGAAGACACACCACAAGAGATTGCACACACTATCACAGATGATGCTCTTACACAGGCTGCGCCTCGTCGTAGTGGGAGGGCTGTCAAACAGCTCGAGAGGTACATGGGTTTGGGTGAGTTTTCGGACTTAATCCCTGGCGCTCATGAACCAAACCCAGTTAGCTACAATGAGGCTCTCCAGGATAAATATGCAGATTCTTGGCAGAGAGCGATGATTGCTGAGATGAGTTCTACGGACTCAAATCAGGTCTGGGGGCTGGTAAACCTTCCTGATGGGTTTTGACCTATTGGGTGCAAATGGGTCTACAAGCGAAAGAGAGGATCTGACGGGAAGGTTGAGACCTTCAAGGATAGGCTTGTGGTGAAGGGGTATACTCAGAAAAGGGTATCGATTATGAGGAGACTTTTTCCCGGTAGCTATGCTTAAGTCGATCCGGATTCTCTTGGCCATAGCTGCTCATATGGACTATGAGATTTGGCAGATGCACGTCAAGACAGCTTTCCTTGATGGAAGTCTTGTGGAGACCATCTTTATGCAACAACCAGGGGGTTTTATTGTTCAGGGCCAAAAGCACAAGGTATGTAGGCTTAGGAGGTCCATTTATGGACTTAAGCAAGCATCCAGATCCTAGAACTTCTGTTTTGACAAGGTTATACAGTCATATGGTGATATGGTGGTGTTCCTCATACTTTACGTAGATGACATCCTTCTGATTGTCAACAGTAAGAAGGTGTTGTCAGACGTAAAGGCATGGTTATTCAGGCAGTTTGACATGAAGGATTTGGGAGAGGCTGGACATATCCTTGGGATCAAGATTATTCGAGATCGTATGAGACGTTCTCTGAAACTCTCCCAGGCATCCTACATAGACACGATTTTGGCCCGTTTTAACATGCAGAACTCTAAGAAGGGTTCACTACCTTTCAGGCACGGAGTGCATTTATCAAAGGAGAAGTGTCCTAAGACTGCTGAGGAGATAAATGCCATGCAGGTGATACCCTATGCTTCTGCAGTGGGTAGCCTCATATATGTTATATTATGTACGAGACCTGATATTTGCTTTGACGTTGGCATGGTTAGCAGATATCAGAGTAACCCTGGTAAGGCTCATTAGGAGGCAGTAAAATGCATTCTCAAGTACTTGTGCATGACAAGAGATTATGTCCTAGTTTATAGAGCGCAGGAGCTTGTACCATTGGGTTACACAGATTCGGACTTTCAAGGTGATTTGGACAAGAGTAAGTCTACCTCTTGGTTTGTGTTTACTCTAGGAGGTGGAGCCATAGTATGGCGGAGTGTCAAGCAGAAATGCGTGGCGGACTCCACCATGTAGGCTAAGTACATTGTCGCATCAGAGGCAGCGAAAGAAGTTGTATGGTTCCGGAACTTCCTGGTGGACTTAGATGTGGTTCCTGAGTTGCCTAGGTCTATCACAGTTTATTGTGATAACAATGGTGCAATTTCTAACTCGAGGGAACCACGAACCCTCAAAGCGAGTAAACACATAGAGAGCAAGTACCACCTGATACGAGAGATCGTAAAGAGGGGAGACATGACCGTGGCCAAGATAGCATCAGATGACAACCTTGCAGATCATTTCACAAAGCCATTAACCCCAAAGGTCTTTGAGAGACATGTGGAGGGCATTGGAGTCAAATTCTTGAGGGAGCCATGTGAGTGAGCTTAAAGGTGTTCTGTAGAGTTCATTATGATAACAGTGTAATAGCTTTGAGTATTAGTGAGAGATTGTTAGTTTTGAATACAAAAAAGCTATGGCTTGTATCAAAAACTAATATCCACATATGACATATCATTTTGTTTCAGTATTAAATTGTTCTATTATATCATAGAACTAGATAACGGGGAGTGGAAAGACACAGTAGACATATATAAAAGTATGCTCATAACTGAGATAGTCTGAACATACTATCGGTATATGTTATTGTGTGGTTTGGAAATTAGTTTATCTAGACTAATTAAAATCACACGGATATGCCCGGAGCATATTGAGCACGACCGGTTTGGATAGAATTGACTTGTACTGTGATAAGCTGGAATTTAAATGGTGGATTGAGTGCAATTTGAGGGCTGTTTTGAGGGATTTAATGAGCTAATAGGCTAATTTTACTTGCAGGGGAGATTTCATAAAGGAGAGCAAAGAAAAGAGATTTTGGACAGATTTTGGAAGAAGTTGGAAGCAGAGAAGAAGAAAATCTAATTGGGCTGGATTGAAGAAATTAAGAAGGAAGAGAACAAAAGGATTTGGGCTTTATATTGAGACCCATATTTAATTTGTGTGAAAGGGAGTTTCCAAAGTTAATTAGGATTGGGTTTTAATATTTAATTTGGTTTTAATTTGGCAACAAAGGAATGTGGGCCCAATGAGTAAAAGAGGGAGTTGAATTAGGTTTTGGAGGAGGCAGACTCATGTTATGTTTTTGGATTTTGGAGTCTGGAGAGTTGACTTCGGGAAGTATAAAGGAGGCAGCAGCCTTTGGGGAGAGTCCTCTTTCCTTTGGTCACTTTTGGTTGGAGATATATTTTTGGTGGGAAGTCGGCGGACTGGAGCCAGCTTTGGTGAAAGGGCTTCCTGCGGCTATTAGTACTATTTTCTTCTTTCCTTTATTGTTTATGGATAAATTGTTTATTATGATTAGTTTTAATTTTAATTCGATTATGAGTAGTTAAATCTTTAATTCTAGTCAGAGGAATTACACCCTAGATGTGAATTAAATTGTGAGATCAATTTGTTCTGAATATCAATTGATTTTTGATTATTTATTTATTCTCCATTTTGTATGTTAGATTATTTGGCATTAATTGAATAACTGGTAGCATTCAATTCTTCCTAGGTAGTCTAGTCAACTCGAATACACGAGGTTCGGTATTCCTAATAGTTTCAATTCAACTAATCACGTGTTACGTAGGTTAGCGTTTTGAAGGGAATAAATAATCAACATGCAATTAAAGAAGGTTTGATTAATTGTAAATTGAATTGGGTCCTAGACTATCGAAATCAATGTTCTAGGGGGTTCAAGGACAGATATTCGATTATAGATGCAGTTAACGGAGGTTCCTTAATTGCTGGGTTAAATTTATAGGACTGAACTGTTAGGAGGTTCCAACAGGGAAAACCAATATAATCAAGGTTAATTGGGAAAATTTGTGCGTCGAGGATCAATTTATCACATCAGGGTGGAAACAATTCCTTTGACTAGATCATTTCCTAAATTAGATTTAAGCAAATTCTTGTTTTCTTTATTAATTTTAATTGAAGTTTATTTAAGTAGATTAAATTCTCAAAAACACCCCTCTTTGTTACCAGTTTCTGATTTAATTAATTCACTACCCTGCTTCCTGTGGAGACGATCCTACTCACTGCTTGCTATTTTATTCTGTGTCGAGTAGGTAATTATTTTTGATTGGTTGACAACCCATCAAATTTTGGCGCCGTTGCCGGGGAGCACGGTTTAGTGTTTTTAATTTTAGTCAGAATTGTTTGTTCCTGTTTATGGTTCGCTCTTCTCGTACAGGCAAGTTAATCTTTTCACAGAGTGCAAATGGAAATTCATGCCAGGTAAGTTAAAGCCAAGATGGTATGACCCGTATTTAGTGGTAAGTATTTCTCCTTATGGCATGTTTGAGATTCAAAGTTTAAAATCAGGCAAAGTGTTTTGTGTTAATGGTCATAGACTTAAACCTTTTCTTGATAATGATATTATTGAGCATGAGGAGGAGATTACATTATTTCAGCCATTGTATGTGGAGTTGAAGCATAACTGTGTCTAGCCAAAGACATAAAAGAAAGGCGCTTGTTGGGAGGCAACCCAAATTTTTTTTTTTTTAATCATTATTTTCATTTAGGTTGATTTAATTGTTTTTTTTAAGGTTTGAGGAGCAAGAGGAAGTCCAGAATACAAATTTGCTTGTGACATGCCCATGTCAAAATCTATTGTGTTTCTTAAAGAATTTTTGGTTCACCAACAGAATACAAGTTTGCTTGTGACATGCCCATGTCAAAACCTGTTGTGTTTCTTAAAGAATTTTCAGTTCCCAACAGAATACAAGTTTTCTTCTCACATGGGCATGTCGACTAAAGTTCTTCCTTCATAAAAAAAAAAAAAAAGTTTTTTTCCATTTTTTTTAAAATAGTATTTTTCCATTTTTAATTAGGGTTCCACTCTGACTTTTCTTTTCTTTTCTTCATCAGCCGAGTCTACCCACAACGTAGCGGCGCCGAATCCCTTCGCACGACTTAATTCCGCCACCGCATCCATCCAACTCCATGCGCCCGAATTCTTCTGGCCGGCCGTTCAAGGGAATCGGTTTATTTCACACTTTGCCTCCACCTTCTCTGCGGTTCTGTTTTTCTGACTCCGTCTGTTGCCGGAGGAATCCACATTCATCCTTGGAGTTTAATTCTTGTTGTTTTCTTTTAAATTCTCTGCACATTCTCTGTTTTTGAAAATTGAAAATTTGACTGATTGTCTTGTGTTCTAGTTTCTGGTGCAGCGAATATGGCTCGCAAGAAAGCTCTGACCACAATTGTATTGCGTGATGAATCAAGTTCTTCAGAAGCGGAGACACTCTCTACACCATTTCCCGTTGCTCTACAGCGTCTCATGCGGCAAAAGACCCAACCGGAATCCAACGAAGCAGCAGCAGTCATCACACGCCCTTTGCCCACATGTGGGTTTGAAACCACCAATTCCTCCACCAGAGAGAAGCTTCTTTTTTCCCTTACTAACTTTTGTTTGTTTTAGTTATTTATTTTATTTATTTTTATTTTGTCTTGGTGGTGTGTGTTTTTGCGATCCCTTTTATGCCTATTTTTTTTTTCTACATTGGGGACAATGTCGATTTTTAGGTGTGGGGGGATTGTTTTGTATGATTATTGTTTTGGGGGATGTTTTGTGTTTTATTGTGTTTAGAGTCTAGGTGTGGGGGAGAGGTAAATGTTATGTGGTATGTGTTGGAAAATTGATATGCAATGTGTGATTTGGTGAGGTAAGGATGAATGTAGGAAGAATTAGTAGTATTTGGTGTTGGATGACTATAACTCTTCTTTGTGATAACTTAAATGATGATGCATGTTGGAGTGACACCAAAAGCCATATAAAGTGAGATTTTGGGCCTTAATGAGCAACAATTATTTCTTGTGCTCAATTGTTTTTCTTTAGAGTGTTTCACACATAGTTTGCATATTCTAGAACTTGCTTTGTTATGCATGTTACCATTGCTTGTGAATTTGAAGTACAAAAAGGATAAAGGCAATAGGATAACCAAATTTGGCTTGCTAAAAATCCAACCTTCAATGCTTACCCTTAGTAACCTTTTTGAGGCTTGGACCTATTTCTTTGATTTTAAAGCCACTAAATTAAACCTAGGCCTGTGTTTAGCTTACTCTTTTTGCCTAGTTATTGAAGGAGCATATACTTGGTTGTTAACTTGGGTTTGTGGTTTGAAGGCGGACATTGTAAGGCAATAGTAACTCATTAAGGATAAGTTGTGCTCTGACCAAGGCTGTTGAAAAAAAAAAAGGAAAAGTAAGAAAAAGTAAGAAAAAAGAAAATGAAAAAGAAAAGAGACAAGAAAGAAAATGAGCCAATATAAACAAATTCAAATGAATTTGTGTGGCTAGGAAAAAAAAGAGAAAAAAAAAAAAGAGGATTGTGGAAAGAGCCAAGTTAGAATCCTTTGTGGGTTAGTAGTGTCTTGCATGGGTCATCCTCGGTAAGATGGTTGAAAGTTAACAATCAAGTGTGTTCTTTCTTTCATGACTTTAGCCTTTGTTTAATCCTTGTTTATCCTACCTTGTCCTGAGCCCCATGATGACCCTTGACGAAGACCTTTTGATTTGTACTTTGATTTATTTGAGTGATAGTAATGTGATAATTCTGCAAGCTTATGGCAAGAACATGCTATGTGATGAATTGAGTGTTTAAATGTCATTGAAACACTTTTGAGTGCATGAGAGATTACCGGTGAGGTGGTTGTCACTTTTATGTGTTATTTGAGTTTGGGAAGTTATGAGGAAGTGGTACAGTCGTTACAAATGCTCGATACTATTAAAACACTTATGTGGATTGCAAACCTTACTTAGTTACACATTGCATATTGAGAAGCCAAGTTGTTGTGTTGTGTTTTTTGTGTGATTATTGTTTAGTTTGAGTTATGCTTGGGGACAAGCATTGTTTAGGTGTGGGGGAATTTGATAAGCTGGAATTTAAATGGTGGATTGAGTGCAATTTGAGGGCTGTTTTGAGGGATTTAATGAGCTAATAGGCTAATTTTACTTGCAGGGGAGATTTCATAAAGGAGAGCAAAGAAAAGAGATTTTGGAAGAAGTTGGAAGCAGAGAAGAAGAAAATCTAATTGGGCTGGATTGAAGAAATTAAGAAGGAAGAGAACAAAAGGATTTGGGCTTTATATTGAGACCCATATTTAATTTGTGTGAAAGGGAGTTTCCAAAGTTAATTAGGATTGGGTTTTAATATTTAATTTGGTTTTAATTTGGCAACAAAGGAATGTGGGCCCAATGAGTAAAAGAGGGAGTTGAATTAGGTTTTGGAGGAGGCAGACTCATGTTATGTTTTTGGGTTTTGGAGTCTGGAGAGTTGACTTCGGGAAGTATAAAGGAGGCAGCAGCCTTTGGGGAGAGTCCTCTTTCCTTTGGCCACTTTTGGTTGGAGATATATTTTTGGTGGGAAGTCGGCGGACTGGAGCCAGCTTTGGTGCAAGGGCTTCCTGCGGCTATTAGTACTATTTTCTTCTTTCCTTTATTGTTTATGGATAAATTGTTTATTATGATTAGTTTTAATTTTAATTCGATTATGAGTAGTTAAATCTTTAATTCTAGTCAGAGGAATTACACCCTAGATGTGAATTAAATTGTGAGATCAATTTGTTCTTAATATCAATTGATTTTTGATTATTTATTTATTCTCCGTTTTGTATGTTAGATTATTTAGCATTAATTGAATAGCTGGTAGCATTCAATTCTTCCTAGGTAGTCTAGTCAACTCGAATACACGAGGTTCGGTATTCCTAAGAGTTTCAATTCAACTAATCACGTGGTACATAGGTTAGCGTTTTGAAGGGAATAAATAATCAACGTGCAATTAAACAATGTGTGATTAATTGTAAATTGAATTGGGTCCTAGACTATCGAAATCAATGTTCTAGGAGGTTCTAGGACAGATATTCGATTATAGATGCAGTTAACGGAGGTTCCTTAATTGCTGGGTTAAATTTATAGGACTGAACTGTTAGGAGGTTCCAACAGGGAAAACCAATATAATCAAGGTTAATTGGGAAAATTTGTGCGTCGAGGATCAATTTATCACATCAGGGTGGAAACAATTCCTTTGACTAGATCATTTCCTAAATTAGATTTAAGCAAATTCTTGTTTTCTTTATTAATTTTAATTGAAGTTTATTTAAGTAGATTAAATTCTCTAAAACCCCCCTCTTGGTTACCAGTTTCTGATTTAATTAATTCACTACCCTGCTTCCTGTGGAGACGATCCTACTCACTCCTTGCTATTTTATTCTGTGTCGAGTAGGTAATTATTTTTGATTGGTTGACAACCCATCATACTGATCGGCGTAGTCAATTCGGTTATTGTGTTCAGTCTCTCAATCTTGAGATTGGGACGGGCGTGAGAGTTGGATATCATATGTTTTGATTTGCCAAAGAGTGCAGTCAATTGAGGCCTATACCTCGGTAGGTTGGGTATGCCGTGTTTAGTTTCTTATGTGTCGTTGCTAGTCGGAGGAATCCACGTACCAGTTCGCTGGGTTGATGGTGCTCCCGAGATGAGCTCGTAAGGTTTATTATACTAGAACTAGCCAGTGGACTTTATGTCCGGTGTAATAAGAAAGTCGAGTGGTACTAATCTCGAATACCAAGAAGTCGGTGAATCAGTTTGTCAATAAATTGATAAACTGACGAGCACTAGATCTTTAATGTGGGGAGATAGAAGAAAATATAGTGGCGTGATGTAAAGTCATTTTTGAGCGGTAGTTCCATAGTTAGTCCGATAGTGGTACGAATAATTATGCATTTGACTAATCGACAAAGTGAATTAATTAATCTTAAAGGTTTAATTAACATTTAATTGACTAAGTGGATAAAGAAATTAATTCTATATGAATTAATTAATCCTAAGGGTTCGATTAAATTAAATTAATGAAGTGAGTTAAGAAATTAATTCGAATTGGTCGAATGGAGTTGATTAGTCTATGAAAGACTAAGTGGTCAAAGAAAGTCAAATTAAAAGGCCTAACTCAAAAGCCTACTAGGTCTCTATTAGAGCTCCCTATAAATAGAAAACTTGAGGCAAAAGAAAAGATAAGGAAGTCTTGCAAGACAACTCTTGCTTTCTTGAGTGAGAAGATTCTAGAGAGAGAGCTTCTTCTTCAAGAGTTCTTTCTAAAAAACGAATCAGATTTTTCACTTGTTCGAAGTTGGATTAACCCAAAGATCAAGCCTTTTAGTGTCGGTTTCGATTTTATTTTCGACCGGATTCTTCTCGCTGTTTTGTACCGCCGCGGTTTGCATTTTTTCGGCACCGAAGTTCGTATGGTCCAGGGCATTTGATTCGGTCTGGGTTTTGTCGATCTCTTCTTGGTGATCCAAAACTCGGACTGTCTTGATCACGTCTGGGCTGGCGGATTTCCGGTGATCGGTGTGGGTTTCATTAATTCCGGTGGGTTCTAGAACGGCGAGTGGGCGGCAGTTTTGGTGGTTGGGCTTTGATCAGTTTTTTGGGTGTTTTGAGTCCAATTTTGAGAGACTTTCTTGTGGATTTTCATGAGTTTTGCGAGTACACTTCGATATATTATTGCCTACGCAATATTCGAAATTTCTTGGAGTAATCTTTTGGATTTTGGTGGTATTCGATTGCCCGAGATTTTGGTTTTCTTTATACTGAAGACTTCGCTTCAAAGGTATAACATATAATCCTTCCGCTTTTAATCAAAAGGTTGAATCTTTGTATGTCGATTGTCAATTTAATAAATTAAATAAGTATAAGCCAAGATCCGTTCAGGGGAAAATGAATTTGAGCCTGAGCTTTGTCGAAAGTTTTCGATTCTGGAATGCATTGCACGAAAGTGAGATTTTCAATTTAGCCCGGGCTTGTTCTGTTTTCCTTCACCAACATTTATTACATTAGGTCCATTCAAATAAATGGCAAATTTTTATTTTTATATCCTTTATATTTTTATTATTTATGCAATATTTAAATAAAAGTGTCTAATATTTAATTAATCATTATTTAAAATTAAATTTAGTTAACTTCGATAAAATTGTAGTGTAATTATATTATTTTAATGATGTTGTGTAGTTTTCTCTTTATTATTTTTATTTTATTTTAGAGTTACATAAACAATAAAGTATTATTATTATTATTATACGTTTAAAATTTATTATATAATTTGATATATTAAATTATTATTAGATTCGATACAAATACTATTATTATTTTTTTTGAGTTTAGAAACTAAAATTAAATATGTTATATTTTGATTGAATATATAAAATTAATGGGTCCGTATAAAAAAATACTTTAAAAAAACAGTAGATATTAGATCAAGAATATAAAAGAAATCATATAATAGAACTAAAACATACTTAACAAGGGAGATCACATCATGATTATATAGATATCAGATCACAAAATAGTAGACATCAGATCAACATACTATAGATATCAGATCAAGAATATAAAAGAAATCACACAATAGAACTAAAACATACTTAACAAGGGAGATCACATCATGATTATATAGACATAAGATCAACAGACTATAGATATCAGATCAAGAATATAAAAGAAATCATACAATAGAACTAAAACATACTTAACAAGGGAGATCACATCATGATTATATAGACATAAGATCACAGAATACTAGACATCAAATCAACAGACAATAGATATCAGATCAAGAATATAAAAGAAATCATACAATAGAACTAAAACATACTTAACATGAGAGATCACATCATGATTATATAGACATCAGATCAACAGATTATAGATATCAGATCAAGAATATAAAAGAAATCATACAATAGAACTAGAACATACTTAACAATGGAGATCATATCATGATTATATAGACATCAGATCAACAGACTATAAGTATCAGATCAAGATCTACACATCATATCAACAGACTATAGATATCAGATCAAGAATATAAAAGAAAGCATACAATATAACTAAAACATACTTAACAAGGGGACCAAATCATGATTATATAGACATCAGATCAACAGACTATAGATATCAGATCAAGAATATAAAAGAAAACATATAATAGAACTAAAATATACTTAACAATGGGGATCAAATCATGATTATATAGACATCATATCACAAAATATATAAAATTATTTGATTATAAATTAAATAAAATAATAATTAAAAAATATTTTTTTATCATATTTAAAAAAATTCAAAAATATAGAAAAAAATCAATGAAATGTTTAAAGAAAAAACGGACGGAAAAAATCTTTAGAAAAGAGGAAAAAAAGGAAAAGCGTAAGGCAAATATTTACAGTAGTCGCGATATCGCGGAGTCAAATAAAAAAAGCGTAATATCAAACGCGCGCCTTTCTCCCATCCTAAAAATTACTATATTTAGAGTAGGATTAAAATTACATAGTGGTCCTATATAAATTACCTTTAAATAATTTTTTGATATAATTTATATGTTATGTATTTTAATATTTATATTTTTCAAAAAAGAAATTGTACATCGGCTGCTTAAGCTCGCCCCTACGGTTCTAGAATCTGGTTTCGTCCCTGTATATATGGCTGCAATTAGTTATTAACTTGTATGTTTTGTTTCAAAAATGTTATTCAAAGTATGTTTTGTACGATTTATTTTGTTTGTACCTT
Organism: Knoxia roxburghii; assembly: GCA_030378225.1. Classification (NCBI taxonomy): domain Eukaryota; kingdom Viridiplantae; phylum Streptophyta; class Magnoliopsida; order Gentianales; family Rubiaceae; genus Knoxia; species Knoxia roxburghii. Next base: position 12,556,016 of record CM059422.1, on the reverse strand, counting down.
TTTAGTTTCTATACTAGTACACACGCCCGTGCATCGCACGGGATGCGATAGAAACACACTAATTATTTATGGCACTTCAAAATATAATAACGACCGACATTATTATTTATAATGGTTATAAGAATTTAATTATTAAAATTTTTAGTTTTTCATCATAATATTTTATATGAATTGTAAATTGGTGTAATTATTTGTAATAGAATTCCTATAAAATTAGTTTATAAATTATAATATTATTAATTTATTTGTTAAATTGATTAATGACTATGAATCTCGATGACTTCAATTCTGACTTAGATGAAGAAATTTTCGCATCAAGCAGGATCTTCTATGGTCTTTGCAGCAGATAGCAGATAAAGATGGCAATAATCTGCAAATGATTTGACAGGGACCAGGGATAGAACACAAGAATATCAGTACAGAAATTAAAAGGTAATGTTAAGAGGAAGAATTCATGTAAAGATATTATGCATTATTACGAATTCTGAAGTACTTCTTTATAAACTACATTTGTTGTAGTTTTGGCCAATTGACCATCCTTGTCACAAATGAGCACCTTCAATCCTTGTCTTGATTTAACCCTGGATATTGCAACATAGAGTTGTCCATGAGTAAAAACCGGCCGCTTTAAAAACAATCCAACATTTGAAAGAGATTGTCCTTGACTCTTATTTATAGTCATAACAAAACAAAGAACCACTGGAAATTGTCTTCTCTGCAGCTTAAAAGGGAATTTCGTGTCTGATGGAATTAACACCATGCGAGGAATGAATACTGGATTGCCAATATTTTTTTCGGAAATAACCTTTGCCTCAATTACATGACTTCCCAACCTGAAAATCTGCAATCTAGTACCATTGCACAAGCCAGAACATTGATCCATATTTCTAAGCAGCATAATCGGAACTCCAACTTTTAACACAAGCTTGTGATTAGGTAAACCGGATGCTGTAATAGCATTGAGTACTTCAGGAGTGTATATAGATTCATTAAAATCAGTCCGGCTCTCTGATTCACAAATTGTATCAGAACTGAGATACACTCTTTCTTCTCCTGGTATAGTTGACAGCATCTTTTCATTTATGATGTCAACAACATCATTTGTTGGAGTAAGGATTGATCTCTCTTGAAAGTATGACGGATTCCATAGGTTTTCAACAATAGAAGGATAAGTAGAATCCACTATGGATGCAATAGGATCCTCTGATTCCTTGATGAGAATGTCATCAGGAATTTCAATAACAGATTCTCCATCATTAGGCTCACCTACACAACCATCTCCAACCTTTAAAATCCATTCAGCAAACTCTCTGGTTTCCTCTGAATTTCCATATTCAGATTGTTTAAGCCTCATGTTTGTTGTCAATTTCAGAACTTTACAGTAATCCCACAAGTAAGAAGCATTTAAAGCAGAATGGACAATATCTTGCCTACTACCCGAAAGCACAACAGGAAGTATCTGACGAAAGTCTCCTCCAAATACAACAACTTTCCCACCAAAAGGTTGTTCCAAACTCCTTGGATTAGAGGATCAAAGTACATCCCTCAAAGTCCTATCCAAAGCCTCAAAACATAACCTGTTAATCATCGGAGCTTCATCCCATATAATTAGCTTTGTTTTATGTATCAAATTAGCCAACTCACTACCCGGTTTAATGACACAAGTAGAAACTTCAGTAATATTTATAGGAATTCGAAATCTAGAATGTGCAGTCTTACCTCCAGGTAATAATAATAAAGCTATTCCACTGGAAGCAACATTTAGTACAATATCACCTTTAGCACGCAATCCAGCCGATAATGCCTATCAAATAAATGTTTTTCCAGTTCCTCCATAGCCATAAACAAAGAAAAGACCACCCCCTCCTTTTGATACAGCATCAGTTACTTGCTGATACACCAAATTCTGTTCATCATTCAAGCTGCAAAAAGTTTGCTGGTGCTCCATCTCCAAAGACAAATGATCATAACAAAGCTCATCTTGAATTAACTTGTTACATCCATGTGAAATGATGAAATCATCTGGATATGGCAATGAGGGATGATTCTTGAGGCTGCTGCCATTGCTAGATAATATTTTTTCAATACGAACCAGAGCATGTTTCTTTAGTTCATCATTAGTAAGCTGCATATCTGTAAAACAAAACACAAGATAAATTATACATTAATAATATTAGTGAATTTTTGATAATATCAAGTAACATAATTATAAGAAAAATAACATATAAATAAGGTTACCATCTAATTGAAGAATGGACCTCTGATTATGAAGAATGTCATCAGACAACAATTTCCATGTTTCTTCCCACACAACTTCAGGTCTATTTATAGCATCGGATGACAAAAGAGATGCGAACATAGTTCGTAAATAATGCCCAGATCCCCAAATGCTTGCTTCTTTTATAGCTTCAATGTACTCTTTATCGTCATCCAATAGTCCAAGGGCGTAGCAAGCTTCTTTAAAAGTTGGATAAACTATGCCATTAACTGTTCGTATGTCTTCATAACATGTAGGTCCTTTGACTTTACACAACAAAATCCTCATGAAATATATTTCACCTGACCTAGGCGGCACATAATGAACCCTGCCAATTGAAAAACCCCTTTTCCTTAGAGTCCACTCCTTAATCTGTTTATTCCAAACATATCTGGTAGGGAATTCCTCATAAGTGAGTAACTTTGCTTCGTCATATGTGTTATTGCATTTCATCCATCCTAGAAATATTGATTCATTAATACCAGGCCTGTTCATAACATATTCAAGATCAGCGTAATCATCAAATACAATTGACTGTTCACCAGGAAGATGAAAAGTCAACCTTTCCACGGATGGAGTCCTGTAGTGAATATCAAAACCATATAATCTCCACAACGCCTCACAAGCAGAAATATACCTACAATCATAATATACCTTTATTTCGTCGGTGTCCTTGTTATCTTTTCTCTGTATATTGTAAGAGCCATTTTCTGAAAGAACAGCAGTAACTCTGTCATTTCCCTTACTAATGTACTTAAAAAGATACTTGATGGCCCTGAACTGATTGCACCACTCAATGTTAATGTGAGCCCGATATCTCTTCAACAATCCTGGGTTGTATGAAACAACAAATCTATTGTCCAAAATGCATCCGTTCTTTTGGACTGTCCTTCCATCGTCCCTCCTCCTATAAATAGGATAACCATCATCATTAACAGAACTAAATTCCTTAAAATCCTTTGGGAATTTTTTGGAACATCTACCATGTCTCATGCATGGACATTTAGGATTTAAAGAACCACAAGGACCATGAATCATAAATTCCTTCACAAGATCATAAATTTCAGGATCCATGTCTTTATCTGGAATTTCTGCACAAATGATATTGTCAATATGATCGGCATCTGGAAACTTGTCTTCGGGATGCAAGAACAATATTACATGAGAGTGAGGGAGGCCCCGTTTTTGGAATTCCACTGTATATACAACTGCAAAGATAACATAATCAGTAAGTTAGGTAGAATATCGTATGCATTTCATGTTATTTACAAAATATATGTTACAATAATATTAAAATTATAAGATAAATACATTGAAATAATAATAAGCATATGAGATAATTATGAGGATGACAAAATGATATATTAAAGTATTTTATCAAAAATAAAATGACTATAAAGAATTATAATCGAAATAAAAGACATCACAATAAAAATTATAAAGTAATTATTCAATATTATTGAATTTACCTGCTTTAACTCGACCAAACAGCTTTTCATTCTTCAATTCATTGATAAAGTGATCAAGTTTAATCTTGAAAACTCTAGAAACAATGTCTGGTCTATCCTCTGGTCTGAGCTGTCGGGAACTTAGGAAATTGGTAATTTCTGGCCACTTAGAATTGCAAGTAAAGGTGAGGAATAGATCTGGAAATCCAAAAAACTTGCAAAGTGACATTGCATCAAGATAATTTTGTGCCATATATCTTTCACCACCAGTGAATGAAGAAGGCAATATTATTCGTTGTCCGACCAATGAAGCGTCCAAATTTCCATTTTGAAATGTTGATGATAAATTTTGATAAGACTCACTCCTAAGAGCATGTTGGTTGGATCAAATATAAGAAAGCCTCTCCGCCTCAACCATTGTGTATCCATCCACCAAAAACTGTTGAAATAGTCTCCTTGAAGATAATATAGTAGGAGGTTCATTCAATCTCTCTTGAATCCTGAAAGCAAAAAACTCTCTCATGCTCAATCTCTTTCTTTTCCTGGCAAAAGGATCATCCAATTCTCTCAGTGAAATGTCAAATCTATATCCATCTTCTCTGTATGGAAAAAGTAATGGATATTGTAGCGGCAAGTAAGAAGGATGCAACTCATGTATCCGCTGCAGATTACTGGGTTGAGTCTCAACTACAATATCCCTGTTAGTAGTTGAAATATCAATATCACCAACAATGAGAGCAGCAACTTCTGAGGCTGTTGGAAGGTTATACATTCTTTCATCTCTTTCTCTACTTCCTATGAGTTTCAACTTGAAGTCCTGATTATCATTTGAAACATAACGATCTCTTGCCATTCTGAACACCTTTACCAAAGTATTATTATCATCAAGAAGCTTCTTCAAATCAAGAACAATCTCTGTATCTAATGAAGTTTGTTTTTCGGTGGATCCTTTATTGCTGGAAAAAAATATTAGCAAAAAAAAAAGATTAGAAATATAAAATATATGTTAAATATGAAAAGTAAACACATGTTAATTAATTTAACAGTAATAACGTACCCGAATGCATTTAATCTGTTGTCAACTTCATTTTGAGTGTCATAAATGTACAGCTGTGAAAATTTAGGAATTGATCCGGAATTTGGTACCAAACTACCTATTCTGTGACAGTTTTGTCCATTTATCCTGAAGGTGTATGGACCACGGCCTTTTGCAACAGAAGAATCAACCTTTCCTCCCATTGAAGTAAAAGAAAACATCATATTATATGCTCTAATATTATGAAGAAAATGTTTACTCTTATCATCGTTGTTATCCAGTAGTTTCTTCAACAATATTGGCGGATCTTTCAAAAGGGGTAGTTGAACTTTTCCATGCATGCAACACCTTGAGAAGGTAGGTTTAGATGACTTTTTTGTATAGCACACACTTTCTTGGATCCACATCAATGCGCCACAGTATTGGCAATCATAGGAAGGATTTTCGATGTCCCAATAATCTATAAAAAAATTACATAAAAATATAATTTAAAAAATAAGCATGATTAATGAAACATGAATATGATAATTTGAATAATAAGATTAAAAAAATGCATTTTGATGTGAACAATTTAGTAAATAATACTAAGATGTAAAATTTATATGAATTTGTGGTGCAATAGGTAAGTTTTGTGCGTTTACCATCACATATAGCCTTAGGTCTCTTATTTGCATCATTGTTTGATGTCACGGTGTTGTTTTGTTGAGGATGATCATTAGACTGAGTGTATGAACAACATTGAAACCATTAGAAGTTAAAGAATATATTTATTTTAAAAAGATTAAAAAATTGATATTTAATTTAAAAACTATATGGGAATAAATGAGTATTCACAAAACTTACATGTTGATTAGAATATAATTTATGTATAGTTCTACCCCTCTTTTTTGCCAAAATGATTCTCCTCTTCAATCTTGCTTTGCGTGTTTTGATGGCCTGATTTATGATTTACAAAAGAGGAATTTAGAAAGATGAACATGTTGCATATTAAGAAATATTTAAAATGACATTTTCAACAAAATGGATTGTTTAAGGGATGAGATTAAAAACTTAATTTGCTATAGCAATACGGATGATATAAAGTTCTTCCTCTCTTATTGGCCAAAATGAATCTTTTTCTCAGTCTTGCTTGTCTCTTATTTGCATCATTGTTTGATGTCACGGTGTTGTTTTGTTGAGGATGATCATTAGATTGAGTGTATGAACAATATTGAAAACATTATAAGTTAATGAATATATTTATTTGAAGAATATTAAGAAATTGATATTTAATTTACAACCTATATGGAAAGAAATGAAATTTCACAAAACTTACATTGTTACGTCTCTGATTTGCATCATTGTTTAGTGTCACGGTGCTGTTTTCTTGAGGATGATCATTAGTCTGCGTGTACCAACAACATTGAAACCATTAGAAGTTAAAGAATATATTTATTTTAAAAATATTAAAAAATTGATATTTAATTTAAAAACTATATGGGAATAAATGAGTATTCACAAAACTTACATGTTGATTAGAATATAATTTATGTATAGTTCTGCCCCTCTTTTTTGCCAAAATGATTCTCCTCTTCAATCTTGCTTCGCGTGTTTTGATGGCCTGATTTATGATTTACAAAAGAGGAATTTAGAAAGATGAACATGTTGCATATTAAAAAATATTTAAAATGACATTTTCAACAAAATGGATTGTTTAAGGGATGAGATTAAAAACTTACTTTGCTATAGCAATACGGATGATATAAAGTTCTTCCTCTCTTATTGGCCAAAATGAATCTTCTTCTCAGTCTTGCTTGAGCTGCAATATCAGGAGGGTATATTTGAGTTTGTGTTTGTTTTGGATTGAAGAAATGATGTGATGGAGTGATATGTTGATTTGTGTTCAACATTTCTTTGAAGTATGGGTGAGTTGAATTTGTTTAATGTGTGATATATATAATAATGTAATAATTAAGATTTGAGATTTGGATAAGTAATTGGTAAGTTAAAGCTCAAATATTGGTTTAAGATATATATATAATCATATATTAATTGTTCATTGAATTTTAAAATTTAATATTGAGATTAGTTGTTAGGATGATGAATTGTGATTATCATTAGTTTTAAATGATAGAATGAAATATAAATAAAAGTTAAAATTATTCAAATATAAAATTAAATAAGGATGAAATTTGAACAACCTCCTCGTAATGAATGTTAAAAGAAAATCCATATATGTAATTATTGTTAGATTGAATTCGTGATAACATTGAATTATTAAGATTTGTTGCAAACCATTAATTATAATATATAATTTTTGAAATGTTATATTTTCAGGAATTCTAAAAAAAAAAAATTCCACACAAGAGTAAAGTGTTGTTTATATATTTCACATGGAAATACATGTGTATCTATCATCTATCATAATCTAGAACATTAAATAATGAACAACTCTCTACCACGAATTCAAGAATTCTAATATATATCTGTTTATAAATTTATCATTAATTAAAATATAAGGATATATGATGTATTGGATAAGCAAATTGTAATTTAAAATATATCCTTAATTAAAGGTTTAAATTTAATATATTATATTATATTAATGTTTGTTACTTCGGATTTGGATGAAAATATTAAAGATGAAGAAGATATTAAAGATAATATTATATGATAATGTGTGTAAACGTTTATTAAAGATGAAGATGAAGATGATATTAATAGGTAAACCTTTATTTATTTTAATAAATGTTAACAATTTTATTTATATGAATATTAATGATTCTTTACTATCTTCATGGTTGGATACACAGTTTGGAACATATCCACTTAATAATTATCTCCACTTGTTTTAGTGTATTCAATTTCAAAGAATATACGACTCATTAAATAAACTCATTTGTAATTATTATGATTATTATTATATTAGATGTAGGTATGATAATAATTAAAACAACTAAATAAACTCATTTGTAATTATTATGATTATTATTATATTAGATGTAGGTATGATAATAATTAAAACAACTCTCCGTATCTGGTTTAGAAAATTGTAAGAACAATCTAACCTTGTATTTTCCCATTAATTTTTATTTTTGTAATTTAGAATTACAAAAAAAAAAAAAAATGAACACGTGAGATGCTTATTTGCTCTCCAGATTATAAATAAAACAGTAATAATAATTTGTGAAGGAAACAATATGATAAAGTTTGATAAAAAAAATTCAACTAAAATAACAAATTACACCCATATAATCCATAACCATAATGCAAATATCACATCTTGATATCATCAGTCAATTATGATAATATGTGAATCACTTGACTGTTCATTTTGATGGACAATCATAAGATTTGAATCACTTGCTTCGACATTTTGATGAACCTGCAAAAAAAATAATAAAATAACTATTAATAAAAAAATAATATTTTTAATAAATGATGTATATAATCGTAATAATAATTTTAAAAATAATATAATTTTATATATATTTAAAAAAATATAAAAAGGATAAATTCATATATTTATGATATTAAAATTTATTGAACTATCGGATAAAATTTTTAAAATAAAAAAATGATAAGTATCTAAATGAAACACACACACAAACACAAAACCAATCACCAGCACAAGTCATCCACAAGATGATCACTAACATATTCAACTTTTTTGCCAAACTCATCAGCAACAACATATTTTACACAACCATATTAAAATATATCAGGCATCGACTCATAGCTAAAATAAAAAAATGATAAGTATCTAAATGAAACACACACACAAACACAAAACCAATCACCAGCACAAGTCATCCACAAGATGATCACTAACATATTCAACTTTTTTGCCAAACTCATCAGCAACAACATATTTTACACAACCATATTAAAATATATCAGGCATCGACTCATAGCTAAAGTGCAATGTGCATAGGAATGTCAAACTTTGCTTCGTCAACTTATACGCAATTTTCCAGTATTTAAATATAAGAAAGTAATCATAAGAGGACTTACATGCTTCAACATCGAGATGATTTTATCGAAATTTGTTCCTTTAGCCAATGACTTTGTTGAAGCAGTCTAAACAGCACAGAAAGAAAAAGAAACAAATATAGCCAACTAAAAATACCACAAAAGCAACTCAAACAAATATGTGATACTGGTCAAAAACCTGAATAACTGGACCATCAGCTAAAGGATGGGAATAAGGTACGCCTAACTCAATAATATCAGAAAGGAGATATTTGTTGTTTTTGGTGATAATTGTTCTGTATAAAGAAAGAATGAATGAATAAGAAAGTATGGAGGGGATTAAAATCTACTATATAGACAGATTATATATATAAGTAGTTATTGAGAATTTAGAGTTTAATTGAAAGAAGAGTTTAAGTAATGAATAAATTCTTAATGTTTAAGGATAGTATTATTAGTAAGGATAAGTAAGTATAATATAAGTGAGATTGAAGAATTCAAAAAAATTGGATAAATTAATTAATTGAAAAAATTTGTCAAAAATCCATGTCATCAAGTTGGGGGGCTTAATTTTTCAAGGAATTCACCTGCTTCCATGTCATCAAGTTGGGGGCTTAATTGTTCAAGGAATTCACCTGCTTTAGTATATTTAAGATGTGTACTTTATATATTCTACTTTTAATACAAAAATACAAATCATACATAAATATCTAATGGGTGAGAGGTACAAAATTACTCCAACTGTAAATATTACTTCCTATGTCTCATAAAATAGTTTTGTTTTAACAAAATCTAACTATTTACCTTAGGTAACATACAATTACATAAAAGATTTATTATTATATTTTTTTAAATTCTAAATATTTTAATAATACTTTTAATGGACCAAATATTTTGTTACCATAATCCTAGCTTGCAAATAAACCCAACTATATCTATTATATATTTATTTAATGTTATCAAAACATAAATAGAAAGGATAAATCTAAAACAATATTTGCAGCCATCTTCTGTAAATGTGCACAACTTGAACCATCCAATTCTTCCTAACCACGTGTTTCTCAGGGTGTTGTCACTGTTATTTTTCCATCGTCCTTCTGGTTCTCCCCTAAAGCTTCCATGGCTGACCATGATGACCGAATCTCCAAGTCCCAACCAACACCCTCCAACCACCACCCCCCCCCCCCCGGGGGGCGTTGCTCTAATTGTGTTACTCTCCATTGAGCCCTTTTTCTTCAGTCTAACTTAGCCATCCACCGACCATTTCATTTCCTTGGCTGTTGCTCCCATGGGCTTAAAGATGCGTGGCTTTGATTTGGGAGAGGGTGAATGATGGATGAGTTTGATGTTGAATTCTTGGTTTGAAAACTGGATCTTCTGAATCAACTCTTTCTTATTCAATTGTATTTTAATTGAGAGAATACAAGAAGAATATTTAAGTTCTGACTCTAAATACAAGTAAATTCACATAATAAAAATGAAATATGGTAAATCACTCAATCTAATCCGTTCACGCGCACATAAGTGATGACATTATTTAACTTGCTTTAATTAAATAATGATGATTACATATGGCCCCACAACTCCCCTCTACTCATTTATAGAATCAGAAGATAGATCATCGTGCGATTCAGCCCACTCCGCCTCCAAACCCACCTCCTCCTCCGAAACCAGCGCCTCCTATTCCACCTCCAACCACTCCACCCTTCCCGAATCCTCCACCGACACCACCTCCACCTCCTCCTCCAAAACCTCCACCACCACCCCCACCTTTTCCAATGGCACCACCGATTCCACCACCCTTACCGAAGCCTCCACCTGCTACTCCCCCAATGGCACCACCACCTCCTGCACCTCCCCCTAATCCACTGCCTTTGCCAATACCTCCACCAATTCCTCCTCCTTTTCCGAAACCACCACCTATACCACCTTTACCGCCAGCAAAACCTCCCCCACCACTAGCACCTCCTCCAAGTGCACCACCTGCTCTACCAGCGCTGGCTGTACCAGCCCCACCTCCAGCTCCAGCACCACCGCCAGCACCACCACCAGCTCCTCCTGTAACACCACTAGTTCCACTGCCAACTCCTCCTCCAATGCCATAAGCACCACTAGCACCTCCTCCAACGTCTCCTCCTGCAGTACCTCCAACTCCTCCTCCAATGCCACCAGCACCTCCTCCAGCGCCACCACCAGCACCACCAGCACCTCCTCCAGCACCTCCCCCTATACCTCCTCCTGCACTACCACCAACCCCATCGCCAACTGCTCCTCCAATGCCACCAGCACCTCCTCCAGCGCCACCACCAGCTCCTCCCCTTATGTTTCCTCCAGCGGCTTTTCCTGCACCACCACCAGCATCACCTCCAGCTCCGCCTCCAATACCACGAGCACCTCCCTCTATACCTTGCCCCGCACAGCCACTAGCACTACCGCCAGCTTCTTCTCCAATGCCACCAGCACCACCAGCTCCTCCTCCAATGCCACCACCACCGCCAACACCTCCTCTAATGCCACCAGCACCACCAGCTCCTCCTCCAATGCCACCACCACCGCCAACACCTCCTCCAATGCCACCACCAGCACCTCCCCCTATGCCTCCTGCAGCGGCTCCACCTGCACCACCAGCAGCACCTCCTCCAATGCCTTTTCCAGCGCCTCCTCCTGCACCACCACCTGCTCCTCCTCCAATAACACCGGCACCACCAGCACCTCCTCCTGCACCACCGCCAACTCCTCCTACAATGCCACCAGCACCTCCCGCACCACTACCAGCACCTCTTCCTGCTCCACCGGCTCCTTCTCCAGCAGCGGTTCCTCCTGCACCACCAGCACCTCCTCCTGCTCCACCACCAAAGCCTCCAGCTTCACCGGACCTCCTCCTACACCGCCTCCACCAGTGGCTCCTCCTGCGCCATCACCAGCAACTCCTCCTGCTCCACTGACTCCTCCTCAAATGCCACCACCTACTCCAGCACTAGCCCCGCCTCCTATACCACCGCCAGCACCAGCACCTCCTCCTCCTCCAAATTCACCGCCACCACCAGCACCTCCTCCAATGCCACCACCTACTCCAGCACCAGCCACACCTCCTATACCACCGCCAGCACCAGCACCAGCACCTCCTCCTCCACCAAATCCCCCGCCACCACCAACACCTCCTCCTCCTCCTCCTCCAAATCCACCGCCAACACCTCCACCTCCACCAATGCCACCACCTGCTCCAAAGCCACCGCCAGCTCCCCCTCCAATGCCACCACCAAAACCACCACCTCCACCAACTCCCAATCCCCAACTTTTGTCTAGCTCGCCACCAACTCCAACTCCAAACCCTCCCCCAGCCCCGAACCCACCTCCAAATCCTCCCCCAGCACCAAGCCCTGCCCCAAATCCACCATCTTTAGTAAAAGTATTTAACGAGTGTTTTTTATCATCAACATCTAGATTTCTCGCAACAACCAAACTCACCAAAAAAATATTAAAACAAAAGAGTAAAAGAGCACAAACTCTCAAACTGATTATCCCACAAGGCACCATCTCTATCTAGGAATGTTTAGGATTCAGTATATCTGTTTTCTCTCACTGAACTCTCCCTCACTGATTTACTAAGACCACAAAGGACCCTTATATATTATGAACAAAAGAGAATAATTGTAAACAGATTTTCTTGTTTGTTTTCATTGATTTGATGAATACTTATACAAGGTATAAGGATAGAATCCTATACAAATCAGAACAAATATTCTATCCTAATAAATGAGATATATACAAATCATAAGGAATATTTTCAATATTCTTTCCTAATACCCCCCTGCAAGCTGATGGAGGAGTATAGACATGCAGCTTGGAACAAAGCTTCTTGAAATGGGAAGTCCCAACGACTTTGGTAAAGATGTCAGCAATCTGGTCCAAAGCACGAACATGGCGAACAATCAACGAACCATCGGCCACCTGTTCCCGCACAAAGTGATAATCAATCTTGATATGTTTGGACCGCTGATGAAACACAGGATTGGCAGACATATAAGTAGCACTGAGGTTATCACACAGGAGAATGGGCGGTAACTGAAGAGGAGCGTGGAGTTCCTGTAATAGCTGGGTGATCCAGATGAGTTCGGTAGAGGTGAAGGCAAGAGCACGATACTCGGCTTCAGAACTGGATTTCGCAACCACATGTTGTTTCTTTGAGGCCCAGCTGATAAGATTACCACCATAATAAACTGCAAAGCCATGTTGAGAACGACAGTCATCAGAGTCAGACGCCCAGCCTGCGTCGGAATAAGCAATGAGGCGAGCATCAGTGGCTGGTCAGAGGTGAAGACCGGTAGTAATCGTCCCTTTGAGATATCGCAAGATCCGTTTGACAGCCTGCCAATGAATATTGGTAGGAGCATGCATATACTGACAAACGCGATTAACAGCATAGGAAATCTCGGGACGAGTGATGGTAACATACTGAAGAGCACCAACAATACTACGATAAAGATGAGGATCATGAAACGGATCACCACACTGTAAAAGCCGAGAACCAGGTGCAGCGGGTGAACTAATAGGTTTAGCATCCTGCATCTTGCTCCGGAGAAGAAGATCTGTAATGTACTTCTGCTGACTCAAGGAAATAGAGGTAGAAGAACGCGTCAATTCAATACCAAGAAAGTAATGTAAGTCACCCAAATCACGTAGAGCAAAGGTGGCATTCAGAAGCTGAATGAAGGAATCAATAGCAGCAGAGTTAGAGCCCGTAATAATCAAATCATCAACATATACAAGAGCATACAGAACTGAGCCGGGACGACGCCGAATAAACAGACTGGTGTCAGACCGGCAGGACACAAAGCCTTGACTGGAGAAGAAGTCACGCAGCTTGTGAAACCAGGCCTGAGGAGCCTGCTTAAGACCATAAAGAGCCTTCTTGAGGCGACACACAAAGCCTGGCCGGGAATGATCGACAAACCCGGGTGGTTAGGCCATATAAACAGTCTCCGTCAAGTCACCATTCAAGAAGGCATTGTTGAAGTCGATCTGGCGCAATCTCCAATGACACGTCAAAGCAAGAGACAACATAATCTGAATAGTGGTAGGTTTAACAACCGGACTGAAAGTCTCAAAGTAATCAATACCTTCTGCCTGATTAAAGCCTTTGGCAACCAGGCGCGCTTTATAGCGCTCAACCGAAAGTTTATTATCAGAAATAGGCAAGTTAAAGCGAGAAACTAAGCGACGAAGAGCAGACTCATGAGGATGAGCAAAACGGTGATGCCACGTTTGCAGAGACGCTTTTGCACCCAAAAACACACGTGGCGACGGAGAGGAAGTTGGGGGGGGGATGATGGAGATGATACAGGCCATTGTCAACGATACCTTGGAGTAGCGTCCGGCCCTGCAGATCCTTCACAAAGCAACAAGTAGGGTAAAATATGACATAAGCATTGTTATCACGGGTAAGTTTGGAAATGCTTAAAAGATTTTTCTTAATTTGGGGAACAAAAAGGACATCTTTTAGGTGAATTGGTTGAGGTGATGCAGGTAAAGTAGAATGACCTAAATGAGTAATGGGTAGAGACATACCATTGCCTATCTGTAAGCCATCATTACCATTGTAGTTGGAATGAACAGAAAGGTTACCGAAGTCGGCAGTGACGTGATCGGTGGCACCCGAGTCAAAGCACCAGGTAGGGTCAACAAGCGTGGATGGTGGATTGTGGACCGTGTAGGCTTGGCGCGACGGAACGGCGGGTTGTGGCTGTGGATAGGGCCCGTGGAAATTATATTGAGGTGGCTGAAACTGCATGTGATAGGCGTACGGGGGCTGAGTATTGGCATGCTGCTGCTTGCCCCGAGAGTTAGCGCCACGTACACGGCCACGACCACGTTGTTGTTGGTGCTGGGGCTGTCTCGGTTTTGTCTCTGGATAGACGTCAAAGTTCGCCCGATGCCAGCAGTTAATAGCTTCATGGCTGGGCTTTTGACAAATCTGACACACCACACGAGAGGAGTCGACTGAAGAGTCAGGACCCGAAGAGCGAGGCTGAGAGGAGGCACCGAGGCGGAAGGAACGCGCCGCTGTAAGAGCTTGGAGGGTGCCCGGCGGTTTCTCACTATTAAGTCGCTCCTCTTCGCGTAAAAGAAGACCGAGAAGGTCTTCGCTGTTGATTGCAGTAGGAATCATATTGAAAGCAGAACGAAAAGCAGAAAAGGATGAATCAAGACCATGAAGGATACTCTCGACGATTTCCTCGTCCGGTACGATGTAGGCACACTCAGCAAGTGAATCAGCAAACGAGCGTTTCTTCTCCACATATTCAAGTATGGAAAGGTTACCCTTTGGAAAGTTCTGAAGTTGAGACTTCAGATGCATGAGGCGAGCCCGAGTCTGAGAGTAAAAGGCACGCTCGAGAATCTGCCATGCGGCATAGGTGGTGGTAGCACGAGCAACGTGAGCAAGCAGCGGAACAGTGAGTGTGGAGCGTATCCAAAGGAGAATAAGGCGGTCCTTCTTGCGCCAGGCGATGTAAGCCTCGTTCGTGACCTGCGGCGCATTAGCCGCAGAGGAGGAGGGCAAGGTTGGTGGCGGCATAGAGGAGGCATAGAGGAATTGCTCGAGTTCGTAAGCCTCAAGGGCGGATTTCACCGTATACCGCCAGAGAGTGTAATTCTGACGATCAAGTTGTAAGGAGATCTTCGGAAAGTTGAGTGTAATGTTGTCGGAAAGACCCGAAGCGGCAGCCAGAATGTTACCGGTGGAAGAATCATGGTGACCGACATCATGGCCGCACGAGTTGTCATGCTCGACGACGGGTTCTGAATGGAGAGTATCATCGTCACTCATGGTGGTTTAGAATTGTGAGAGGATCGATATTGATCTGATACCATATGAACAAAAGAGAATAATTGTAAACAGATTTTCTTGTTTGTTTTCATTGATTTGATGAATACTTATACAAGGTATAAGGATAGAATCCTATACAAATCAGAACAAATATTCTATCCTAATAAATGAGATATATACAAATCATAAGGAATATTTTCAATATTCTTTCCTAATATATATATACTACTCCAAGTCATTGATGGTCGCAGTTTCAAAATGTTGCATTTAATGCAAGTCAACAATCAACAGATTTTCACAGATTTACTCGGTTGATTGAACTTATTAAAAGGTGGGTTTAGGAAAGACCCTTTCGCATTCGCTCTTAACAAAAAAAAGTTTTCCATGTCATCTTTAAAAAAATCTTCAAAAATTGGCTTATTTCTGAGTTACATGCACAGAGAAGAAACGATGCACGGTTGACAGCTTTTACCATTTGAATGTTGGTTTGAATATTGACTTTGGTTTATAAATGTGGGACGAGTAAAATTTGCCACAATAGTCACCAACTTACCACTTTTGGATCCGTAACTCATTCATCTTTAGTTGACTGAGCTGGTGAAAAAGCGTGGAAATTCAAATATTTTGGACATCTGTAGTACGCTTTCTTTTTGACCAAGAGATTATTTGAGAGTCAACATACTGTGATTCAAAGATTTCATTTAGTCAAATAGAAAATAGCATCATAAATTAACTTCCAAGAATGAAAAAGATGTCGAATTAATTAGAAGGACCATGCTCTGTCTATCTTTTTGTAATTCAGAAACCGTAAAGAAAAAGGAAAATGGTTCTCCAGTTATTTCTTAATTTTAGTTTTACGAAAAAAAAGAAATAAAATGCTCGAGTTAGACTAAACAGCTGTTTTCTTCATCAAAACTGATCCTCTTTAGGAGAAATCAGTGGTTGCTTTGACCTCAGTAGCGCGTTCTCAATCGGCAACATTTATGGAAAATTTCTGTTCACTTTATTGGGGCAGGGAGTAGCCCAATTAGAGTCCTGAACTATTCAAGTGTTTGGAGATTGTTTATAGTGCTTGGGCATTTTCTTTCTAAATAATCGAAATTCATCTGTAGAAGTAATTAATTTATAAATTCCAATGATCAAATACATAAAACATCAACAGATGAATATGAAGAAAATTAGATATCCAGATCCCTCAACTTGGACTTATATTAGTCAATTTCATTTTAAATTTTACAAAAATTTGATTTTATCTTTAATATTCGAATTTTAGTGTTAACTAATCCAATTAATAAATCGTAGGTTTGATAAATAAGTTTGCGTATCTTGAATAGGGTTCTTCTGTTGGAGTTGAATATATAAGCTATGCTTGTATTGTACATTTTTTCAGTAATATATCGATTTATGTTTTGGTTATATTTTGTTGTGCATGATATGTCCATTTATATTATGCAAGTAGATGATGAGGTATCTTGTGTGACACAGTAGATCTCATCATTGGTTGAAAGACATAATATATAAATGAGGTTCGTAACCGAGACAGCTTTGACAAACTGTCGGTTTAGGCTATTATGTGATTCGGATAATTGGTTTGTCGAAACTAATTGAATCATATAGATATGCCCGAGGCGTATTGAACTTGACCATTAGGAATGATTAATCTTGTACTGATTTAATAGGCAAATCGTTCTTGGTATTTTATCTCTTAATCCCTAGACACGAGCGGGCATGAGGATTAGACATAGTGTACTTTGATCTGCCAATGGGTGAGGTCAATTGTGGCCAATAGTCTCGATAGGTTGGGTGCGCGTGTTTAGTTGCTTGGTGTGCTGCTGCTTGTCGAAAGGAAACCATGTACCGGTGCGTCCGGTGATGGTGCTCCCGAGATGAGCTCGTAATTTTATTATACTAAACCCGGCTGGTGGACTTATGTCCGGTATAGTAAAAAGGTCGAGTGGTACTAGTCTCGGAATCAAAGAAGTTAATTAATTAATTTATCAGTAAATTAATATATTAACGAGCACTATATCTTTGATGTGGGGAGATTATGAATATAAATTAATTAAGTTGTTCCGGAAGCAATTATGGTGCAGGGTGGTAGTGCCAAAATTAATCCGTTAGTAGTACGATTAATTTTGTAATGAGTTAATTGAATAGGTAGAATTAATTAATTGATTAATTATTCCTAAGAGTTAGTTGAGTAATTAACAAAGTGGAATTATTTAATTAATTGCTAAGGTTTAATTGAGTAATTAAGAAAGTGTTTACAGTACGTGCCAGGTGCAGCGGTGCTGGAATTTTCTGGCAGGTGGATTGTGTTGATTGCTGATCAAATTGGTTTCTAGATCGTTGCCCACACAACGTGAAATCAGAGTCTTAAGTCATACAAGCGATCACCTGAGTTTACGCTTCAAAGGTATTTTCTAAAGTTCCGCTTTTAATTAGAAAATTTTGTTGCGTGGTAAATCGAATAAGTGCAAACCTAGATCAGGCGCAATGTTATTTCAAAAGGGATGGAATAGGAATTGTGCTAGCGTCTAGGCCTGGCTAGAGATTCCGATTCTGGAATGCATAGCACGAAAGTGAGTTTCTGGCTAGGCCCGGGCAGATAATCTTTCAATTGGTATCAGAGCCTAGTTTTGGGTTTTGTGCTTGTTTGATTTATTACATGGTTTTTATTTGCAGGTGGTTAAGAAATCCCGACTATTATGGTTACGTTTGTATTGGTTTTAATTAAACTCCGGGACATGTCCGGATTTGATTTTATTATGAATGCTTGTAATAGTATAACCATGTGCTGGAAGCCATGTAGGATTAGATCAAATCTGTAGTAGGATTTTTTTCTATGTAATTTCGATTATTTAATTTTCCTAGAATGCCTTGTAGTAGGAGAATTAACTTTTGTAATCGAATGCGTTATGGTGGGCAACTTGAATTCGTGGGTTTTGAGTTATCGTTAATTCGTAAAAACCCAAGAAAACCCAGAACGAATTGCAAGAAGACCAAATAGCGTGGGAAGAAGAGAATGAGGGATTGGCGGCAGGGGGCGGCGCCGGCGACGACTCGCCAGGAGCCGCCGCCGGCAACCGCCAGCAGCAGCGTCGTTGCCACGGGGTGCAATAGGGAGCTGCGCCAACATACGGCAACAGCAGGCGGCAGTAGCGCGTGCGCAGCCCATGTGGGCAGCGCGCGTTTGCGCGGCGCGCCCTTTGGGCGTGCTGCGAGCCTGCGGCCCGTTCGGGTTACGTTTTGGCCCATTTTTCCTCAAGTTTTCATTTTTTGAAGTTCAAAACTCTCTCCATCGAGTGACGTGGCGGGACACGAGATGAAGGCAGAAGATGGAACCGATTAAAACCATAATAGTCAGAAAATTTATTTTTAGTATTTATTTCCCGTATTTATTGTTTTAATTTTTTTTGCGTTATTTTTATGCTGTATTTTAGATGCATGATTTTAAAGCATGTTGGTTTTATGGTTGGATATAACTAAGGGTTAGTTAATTGTATGTTAAAACAGGAAAAACCCTTAATTTAGAAATCTAAGTGGGAGCGGATTGGTTTAATATCCCCATGGCCACCATTACGAGTTCATATGCGATGTGGGTGGGCTTGCACGTTGGCATTAGGGCCTTCCTCCATTCGGATGAGTCCAACACCGAGATCGCTAGATTATGAATTTCTGAGTAAGATGACTAGAGTAAGTTTAACTAGGAGAAATGCGACACCCTCTCCATCTGAGGTGCACTATCCTGAGATAACAAACTCAGAAGTCACGTAATGGCACACACTTAGTGTACGATCTGCAGTATTCCTCCCTCGAGGTTACGCTGCTTATTTGTACTGCTGAAAGCACCGACTATTAGCTACATTGATCAATAGATCGTTTGGTCAGATATTGTAGTTAATGAACTTGGTTATTCTCAAACGAATGTGGGTTAGCGTAAACATCCACACTGCGTGGCTTGCGAGAATCCCTGTGAATGAGATGTTGGTGGATTAAGATTATTATTTTGAGCGAAGTCAATAATTTATAGAATTTCATGGTTTTTGAAATTCTAAGACTTAATAACTAAAACATTGTCTGTTTAATTTACAGTTTTCGATATGGCATTCAACCCCTTAGCTACTATATTGAAAAACAACAAGTTAACTAGACCTAATTATCTCGATTGGAGTCGTAACTTGGACATTGTCCTTATGGCTGAGAGCACTCCTGTGACAGATCATGCCATTGACGTGATTAGTAACATTAACAAGGATGAGGTAGTGGGAGGCGAAATCGTTGGTGAAACCAAAGTCGATATTGTCCTCCGAAGCTTGTCTTAAAGCTATGAGCAGATTCGGTTGAACTACAACGTAAGTAAGATGTTGTGTACTTCATTCGAGCTCTTAGCAGAGTTGGTGGTGGCTAAAAGTCTTCTTCGAGAGAAGAAACGAGCTTTAGTCGCAGGCAAAGCTTCAGAATCTTCTTCTGAGCCTGAGGCTAGAAAGAAGAAGAGAAAGCTCGAGGGAATAGCTCAAAAGGCGCAAATTGAACCTAAGCCAGATATTGCAAAGAAGAAGTCGAAAGACAAGTGCTTCAAGTGCAATAAGACGGGACATTGGAAATCGGATTGTCCAAAGCTTATAAGTACGATAGTTTCTGCCTTAATTATTGAGACATGTTTAGCGGCGATTCCCACAGATACTTGGTGTGTAGATTCAGGTGCCACTGACCATGTTTGTAATTCTTTGCAAGAGTTCCAAGTAACCGGAAGCTTAGAGAAGGCGAATTGGATATCTACTTGGGCGACACTACAAGAGTGGCAGTAGAAGCAGTGGGAGTAGTTACTCTGAATTTCGACAATTCTAGATTAGAGTTAGTTAATTGTCTTTATGTACCGAGTTTTAGAAAGAACCTTATTTCGGTTTCTAAACTCTTGAAGAACGGTTATAAGTTTATTTTTTCTGATGAGTTTGTATTTATTATAAGAAATGGAAAACTTATTTGTTCTAGTTCATTGGCTGACAATTTATTTGTGGTTAATTCTAACTCCCCTGTTATGCAAAACATAGAAATAGATAGCTCTTTATCTAACATTAATAAGAGGAAGAAACCTTCTGAAATGAATCAAACCTGTCTTTGGCATCTCAGGCTAGGTGATATAAACCTTAGTAGGATTCAGAGGTTGGTCAATGATGGATCTTTAGGTTCATTAGAGATTGACAGTTATGCAACCTGTGAGTCTTGCTTGGAAGGTAAAATGACCAAGAGACCTTTTAAAGCAAAAGGTTATAGAGCTAAGGAAGTATTAGAGTTGATTCATTCTAGCTTGTGTAGACCAATGATGGTCCAGACACGAGATGGATTCGAGTATTTCATGACGTTCACGAATGATTACTCAAGGTACGGGTATATTTACCTAATACGTCACAAGTCTGAATGTTTTGGCAAGTTCAAAGAGTTTCGAGCAGATGTGGAGAAGCAACATGGTAAGAGTATCAAGACACTGCATTTAGATCGTGTTGAGGACTGCCTGTCCCATGAATTTCGAGAATACCTCAGTGAAGTCGGAATTCAGTCTCAGTTGTCTGCACCTGGTACGCCACAGCAGAACGGTGTAACAGAAAGGAGGAATCGATGGTTAGGTCAATGATAAGCTATAGTGATTTGCCAAGTTCGTTCTGGGGATATGCCTTAGGAACGGCGATGTATATTCTTAATCTTGTACCATCTAAAACCTTCCCTTCAACCCCAGTAGAGTTGTGGAATGGGCACAAGCCCAGTCCAATACATCTCAGAATTTGGGGTTGTCCAGCACATGTGCTTAAGGCAGATACGGCTAAGTTAGATGCGAGAACTGAATTAATGCTGTTTGTAAGATATCCTAGGGGAACGAAGGGTGGTTTGTTTTATAGTCCTAAAGATCAGAAGGTGGTGGTTAGTACCAACGCTAGATTTTTGGAAGAGGACTATGTCTTAGATCACAAGCCCAAGAGTAAGATAGTACTAGAAGAGCTTAGGCGACAAACTACTAATCCTGATGTACCTGCACCAGTAGATACACCACACACTGCACAAGAGATCACAGATGATGCGCCTACACAGGTGGTGCCTCGTCGTAGTGGGAGGGTTGTGAGACAGCCCGACAGATTCATTGGCGTGGGAGAGGCCTCAGACCTAGTCCCAGGTGCGCCTGAGCCTGACCCTGTTAACTACAATGAGGCTCTCCGAGATAAAGATGCAGAATCTTGGCATAAGCCAATGATATCCGAGATGGGGTCAATGGACCACAATCAAGTCTGGGAGCTAGTGGACCTGCCTGATGGGTTTAAGCCCATTGGATGCAAGTGGGTCTACAAATGTAAGAGAGGACCTGACGGGAAGGTGGAAACCTTTAAAGCTAGGCTGGTGGTGAAGGGGTATACTCAGAAAGAGGGAATCGATTATGAGGAATCCTTCTCCCCGGTAGCCATGCTTAAGTCGATCTGGATTCTCTTGGCCATAGCTGCTATTTTAGATTATGAGATATGGCAGATAGATGTCAAGACAACATTCCTAAACGGAAGTCTTGAGGAAACCATCTTTATGCAGCAACCAGAAGGATTCATCGAAAGAGGCCAAGAGCATAAGGTTTGCAGGCTTAAGAGGTCCATTTATGGACTTAAGCAGGCATCCAGATCTTGGAACATCCGGTTTGATGAGGTCATCAAGTCCTACAAATTTACTCAGTGTCCGGATGAGCAATGTGTGTACTGCAGACGTGATGAAAACTCAGTGGTGTTTTTATTGATTATTAACAACAAGAAAGTGTTATCAGACGTAAAGGCATGGCTGTCCAAGTAGTTTGATATGAAGGACTTAGGGGAAGCGGGACATATCCTTGGGATCAAGATAATTTGAGATCGTAGGAAACGTTCATTAACGTTCTCTCAAGCTTCGTACATAGACATGATTCTGGCCCGTTTTAACATGCAGAACTCCAAGAAAGGTTTTCTACCTTTCAGACACGGAGTGTATCTGTCTAAGGAACAGTCTCCCAAGATTGTTGAGGAGATAGAGCCCATGAAGACAGTTACTTATGCTTCGGCAGTAGGAAGTCTCATGTATGCCATGTTTTGTATGAGGCCTGATATCTGTTATGCCGTTGGCATGGTAAGCAGATATCAGAGTAACCCCGGGAAAGCTCATTGGGAGGCAGTAAAATGTATTCTCAAGTATTTGCGCAGAACGATGGACCAAGTTTTGGTCTATCAGGCGCCTGAGCTGGTGCCCCGAGGTTACACAGATTTAGATTTCCAAGGCGACAGGGACAAGAGCAAGTCTGCCTTAGGGTATGTGTTTACTCTAGGAGGTGGAGCCATAGTTTGGAGGTGTGTCAAGCAGAAATGCGTGGCGGACTCTACCATGGAGGCTGAATACCTTGCTGCATCAAAGGCAGCGAAGGAAGCAGTATGGCTCAAGAACTTCCTAGTGGACTTAGATGTGATTCCTGGTTTGCAGAAGTCTATCACGGTATATTGTGATAATAACGGTGCAGAAGCAAACTCGAAAGAACCACGAGCCCACAAGGCGAGTAAACATATACAGCGCAAGTTCCACCTGATACAAGACATTGTAAAGAGGAAAGACGTGGTCATGGCTAAGATAGCATCAAAAGATAACCTCGCAGATCCGTTCACGAAACATTGACTTCAAAAGTCTTTGAGGCTCACGTGGAGGGCATGGGGATCAGATACTTAGGAGATCCATGACAGTTTTTCTAGATATATAGCAGCAGAGTGTATAGGAGTTGTATGTAGATGTATACTTAAAGCACAACTTAAGTATTAGTGGGAGATTGTTGGAGTTCAATACATAAGCCATGCTTGTATTGTATATTTTTCCAGTAATATATCGATTTATGTTTTGGTTATATTTTGTTGTGCATGATATGTCTATTTATATTATGTAGGTAGATGATAAGGTGTCTTGTGTGACACAGTAGATCTCATCATTGATTGAAAGACATAATATATAAATGAGATTCGTAACCGAGGCAGCTTTGGACAAACGGTCAGTTTAGGTTATTATTTGATTCGGATAATTGGTTTGTCTAAACTAATTGAATCATATAGATATGCCCGAGGCGTATTGAACTTGACCATTAGGAATGATTTGTCTTGTACTGATTTAATAGGCAAATCATTCTTGGTATTCTATCTCATAATCCCTAGACTCGAGCGGGCATCAGGAATAGACATAGTGTACTTTGATATGCTAATGGGTGAGGTCAATTATGGCCAATAGTCTCGGTAGGTTTGGTGTGCTTGTTTAGTTGCTTGGTGTGCTACTGCTTATCGAAAGGAAACCATATACTGGTGCGTCCGGGGTGATGGTGCTCCCAAGATGAACTCGTAATGTTTATTATACTAAACCAGGCCGGTGGACTTATGTCCGGTATAGTAAAAAGGTCGAGTGGTACTAGTTTCAGAATTAAAGAAGTTAATTAATTAATTTATTAGTAAATTAATATATTAATGAGCACTATATCTTTGATGTGGGGAGATTATGAATATAAATTAATTAAGTTGTTCCGGAAGCAATTCTGGTGTAGGGTGGTAGTGCCAAAATTAATCTGTTAGTGGTACGATTAATTTTATAATGGGTTAATTGAATAGGTGGAATTAATTAATTGATTAATTATTCTTAAGGGTTAATTGAGTAATTAACAAAGTAAAATTAATTAATTAATTAATTAAGTAAATCTTAAGTTGAATTAGAATTAAGAAATTCTAGAGATTAGAAAATCTAGTAGGATTTGGTTGATCCTATCAAATTGGTTACCTAATTGGATTTTGAAACTAATTAATTACCTAAACCCATTAGGAAGACCAATCCTAAACCAACTTGGGGTCTCTCTTGTAACTCTATATATAGACAAGGGATTTTCTATTTCACAATGCACAATTCATAAGTTTTCAAGACAAGAAAATTAGAGAGATAAAATTCTAGAGAGAGAAATAATTTCTTCTCTCTCCAAGTCCAATTTTTTGAGCTTTGTGCGGCTGGATTTTCTTCTGTTCTTGGCCAAAATTTTGGCCTGTTCAAACCAGCTTGCTTTCTCTCTCTCCAGGCGGTGCGTTTACAGTACGTGCCAGGTGCAGCGGTGCTGGAATTTTCTAGCAGGTGGATTGTGTTGATTGCTGATCAAATTGGTTTCTAGATCGTTGCCCACACAATGTGAAATCAAAGTCTTGAGTCATACAAGCGATCGCCTGAGTTTACGCTTCAAAGGTATTTTCTAAAGTTCCGCTTTTAATTAGAAAATTTTGTTGCGTGGTAAATTGAATAAGTGCAAACCTAGATCAGGCGCAATGTTATTTTAAAAGGGTTGGAATAGCAATTGTGCTAGCGTCTAGGCATGGCTAGAGATTCCGATTCTGGAATGCATAGCACGAAAGTGAGTTTCTGGCTAGGCCCGGGCAGATAATCTTTCATCTTCTACTATAAGCACTGTCACAAGGAACTCATGAAAGCCGTCATGTACAATAGCAATGGTGAAAGTGGCCTAAATTGAATTTTTAACTTTTGACAGTATCCTGCCCTTCAAATTAGACAATAATAAAAAAAAGAATTATGTGCAAAATACTCGGGGCCCGGACCAAATTAATACAAAATTTGGGGGTGTGAATGGAAATATTTAGAATTTGAAATATGTGGATCATTTTTAGGCCTCTCAGATTTGTGAAATCCGAGTCTGTTAATCAATTTGAGATTTGGATTTCACAATCCGATTTCTTAATCCAAAAAGAATTCGGATTTTGGAAATCCAATTTCTGAAAAAAACAAAAAGTAGTACCACGTCCAGAACAACTAGCACCACGTCAAAAAAAACTAGCACCACGTCCAGAAACGTCTACATCTATGCATGTGAACTTAAGCTATTTTTTTCACAAACACAACCCACCACGTCTCAGAACAACTAGCACCACGTCAAAAATAACTAGAATCACGTCCAGAAACATCTACATCCATGCGTGTGAATTTAAATTGATTTTTTTCACAAAGACAGTCCACCACATCTCAGAACAACTAGCACCACGTAAAAAACAACTAGAACCACATCCAGAAACGTCTACATCCATATGTGTGAATTTAAAATAATTTTTTTCACAAAAACAACCCACCACGTCTCAGAACAACTAGAACCACGTCAAAAACAACTAACACCACGTCCAGAAATGTTTATACCCATGCATGTGAATTTAAACAGATTTTTTTCACAAAGACAGCCCAACACGTCTCAGAACAACTAGAACCCGTCAAAAATAACTAGCACCACGTCCAGAAATGTCTACATCCATGTGTGTGAATTTAAACTGATTTTTTTACAAAGGCAGCCCACCACATCTTAGAAAAATGAGAACCACGTCAAAAACAACTAGCACTACGTCCAGAAACGTCTACATCCATGTATGTAAATTTCATATGATTTTTTTCACAAAGACAGTCCACCATGTCTTAGAACACTAGCACCACGTCAAAAACAACTAGCACCACGTCCAGAAACGTCTACATTCATGCGTGTGAATTTAAACTGATTTTTTTCACAAAGACAGTCCACCACGCCTCAGAACAACTAGAACAACGTCAAAAACAACTAGTACCACATCCAGAATTGTCTACATCCATGCATGTGAATTTAAGCTGATTTTTTTCACAAAGACAGCCCACCACGTTTCAGAACAACTAGAACCACGTCAAAAATAACTAGAATCACGTCCAGAAACGTCTACATCCATATGTGTGAATTTAAACTAATTTTTTTTTCAAAAAGATAGCCCACCACGTCTCAGAACAACTAGAACCACGTAAAAAATAATTAGCACCACGTCCAGAAACATCTACATCCATGCATGTGAATTTAAACTGATTTTTTTCACAAAGACAGTCTACCACGTCTCAGAACACTAGCACCACGTCAAAAACAACTTGCACCACGTTCAGAAAGGTCTACATCCATGTGTGTGAATTTAAACTGATTTTTTTCAAAAGACAGTCCACCACGTCTCAGAACAACTAGAACCATGTCAAAAAAAACTAGCACCACGTCTCAGAACACTAGATAGTCCACCACATCTTAGAACACTAGAACCACGTCAAAAACAACGAGCACCACATCCATAAACGTTTACATCCATGTGTGTGAATTTAAACTGATTTTTTTACAAAGACAGTCCACCACTTCTCAGAACAACTAGAACCACGTCATAAACAACTAGCTCCACGTCCAGAAACGTCCACATCCATTAATGTGAATTTAAACTGATTTATTTCATAAAAACAGCCCACCACGTCTCAAAACAACTAGAACCACATCCAAAAACAACTAGCACCACGTCCAGAAACGTCTACATCCATTAAAGAGGAGTTGTATGAATATAGTCAGGACGCGGTGTGGAAGTATATCACATGGAGCGGTCTGGAAGGTGTCCTGTCTCACATCCCAGAGCAGATCGAACAAGGCTTGATAGGTATAATTGATGAGTTATTGATTGATATTTTGGTATATGGAATAGGTAGAATTGTGATTTTGAAGTTCATATTTGTGTTTTGATGCGTTATTGATTGATGTTTTGGTATATGGAATAGGTAGAATTGTGATTTTGAAGTTCATATTTGTGTTTTGATGAGTTATTGATTGATGTTTTGGTATATGGAATAGGTAGAATTGAGATTTTGAAGTTCATATTTGTGTTTTGATGAGTTATTGATGTTTTGGTAAATAGAATAGATAGAATTGTGATTTTGAAGTTCATATTTGTGTTTTGATCAGTTATTGATGTTTTGGTATATGGAATAGGTAGAATTGTGATGTTTTGGTATATGGAATAGATAGAATTGTGATTTTGAAGTTCATATTTGTGTTTTGATGAGTTATTGATGTTTTGGTATATGGAATAGGTAGAATTGTGATTTCGAAGGTCATATTTGTGTGTTGATGAGTTATTGATGTTTTGTTATATGGATTAGGTAGAATTGTGATTTTTTTTATTCGTATAATGAAAATCCGAATTAGAATTGAATTCGGATTTTCTAAATCCGAATTCAATTTAATTCGGACAATAAAATTCTGAATTTAATTAATTTGGATTTCGCAAATCCGAATTATTTAATTAATTCGAATTTCACAAATCTGAATTAATATTAATTCGGATTTGTGAAATCCGAATTAGTATCTGAATTAATATTAATTCGGATATCCATCCAATCCGGTTTCGGATTTTGAAAATCCGAAAACGGATTTTTTTTCGTCCGCGTGACAAATCCCGCCAAAATTTGGATTTGCAAAATCTAAATTCCCTCAATTCAGATTTTGCAAATCCGAATGGGGTAGAATTCGTCCGAATTCTACCCGAATTATAAAACCCCGCACCCCTTTGTTTCTTCTTCTTTCTTCTACCTTGTGAAATTATTCCCTCGCCGGATTTTTCAATTTTGACCAACCGGACATCCATTTTAAAATCTAAACCGATCAAAACATTCATCTCATCTCAAAGAACAAAACCATACATTTCAATCCAATTTTTTTTTGGGTTTTGTACATTTCCCAAAAATCAAAACCCATTAAATTTTTGTAGATTTACGAAATTTTGGCCGGTGTTTTTGTGATACAATAGCACCAACATATTCATCTTGTTGAACTCTACAAAACGAACAGATCGGTTTTTGTTTTCGACACCGTAACGCCGTCCTCCGCCACCAGACTACCGCCCGCCGCAAAGTTTGAACTACGTCTCGCAAAGCTTGAACTAAGCTTCAACTACGTCCTACACAGCTTGAACTACATCCCGCAAAACTCCAACTACTTCCTATACAGCTAGAACTACGTCTCGCAAAGCTCCAACTATGTCCTGCACAGCTGGAACTACGTCCATGCCACATATCAATATAATTAATCTAATTCATCTCCCTTATTACTTTTTAATTAATTTTAAATTTAATTAGGGTTATTGATATTTCGGATTTTGAAAATCCGAATTTGGATGAATTCGGATTTCTAAAATCTGATTTTATCTTATTTCGGATTTTCAAAATCCGAAAGACCTCTTTTAGGCCACACCTTCCCATTTTCTTATTTTTTTTGTCCACAAATTTATTTAGGGGATTAATTTGGTAAAAAATTCCAAAATACTCCACACAAGTTTCATTATTTTGTAAAAGGCTAAAATGCAATTTTGGTCCCTTATAATAGGGGTAATTCTACTTTTGGTCTCTTTTAATTTTATAGGAACACTTTTAGTCCCCTAACTTTTTTTTTTATTAGGAGTTTCGTCATTTTTTTTACAAAAAAGTTTAGAAAATAACGAATTGACTCATTTGATCGTTAGTCAAACCTAATTTTTCTTCAAAATGATTTGTACCATGATGTTTTCAATCCATTTTATGACTCGATTCCTCATGAATGTTCAACCCATTTAGATCGACTCACGATCTCAAATGACGGCCGAAATTCTAAATGGGTTGAACATTCATGAGGATCCGGATCATAAAATTTGTTGAAAACATCATGCTACAAATCATTTTGAAGAAAAAATTAAGTTTGACTGGCAATCAAATAAGTTAATCCGTTATCTTCTAAAATTTTTCTTAAAAATTGACCAAAAGTCCTAATAAAAAAAGTTAGGGGACTAAAAATGTCCTCATAAAATTAAAAGGGACCAAAAACGGAATTACCCCTATTATGGGGGACAAAAACTGCATTTAAGCCTTTTGTAAAATGCCTTATAAAAGATCAAGTTTAACAATATATTACGTTTAAGTTTTAATTTTTGCCATCAACTTCAATCTTGATTGGTCATAAAAAAAAAAAAAAAAAAAAAGAAAGAAGTGAGCCACTTTGAACCTGAACTATTTTTTAAAAACATGATTAAGACATTCTTGCTGAAAAGGTTTAAATAGAGTTATGTTTTTCTCTTCACCTTGATATTCATTGTCTCATCTACTTTTTTAAAAAATAATAATTTCTCTCTAATAACAAATCAAAATGATGTATGACATAAAAGTTTTTAACAAATAGAGAAAAATAAGATAATGAATAATAAGATGGAGAAAAAAATGCCTTTGTTTTTGAATCCTTAGGAGAGATTCATGTCTTAGATCATATTTTTAAGGGCAAATATCAATTACATCCCCTCCCCCCTTCCCCATATTTGATCCATTATCAAATATTCATTTTCAAATTTCAGAAATATCAATTCAACTTGTACTTTTACTCGGATCATCAAAACAGTCTGTCATGAAACTCATTGCTGTTATAAACACGAAAAAACATGTGAAGATAAATTTGCTCTTAAAAAAATTTTAACAAATGCGTTTTCTTTAAAGTAACCCACTACAACCTCTTTCCTGAAAGTGTACTTTCGATTCAATTTCACTAAATTTTGGATGTATTTTTGTAAATTCATGACTCAAGTATGTCTTCTACAACCAACAAAAAAATGTTAATAATTTGAAAGTTGAGAATGTTAATGGTTTTTAGACATTTTACATATACTGTGGTTGAGTTAATAGTCTAACTGGTGAGAAGGTTATATTTGATATTTTTGAAATCTCGAGATTCATTTTGATAATGGATCAAATCTCATGAATGTAATTGAACCCTGCCTGATCAGAGAGTTGGAATTCAGTGGTTGGCAGTCCCCGCTTAAAACTAATAGATGTTGTGTTCGAGAAATTTAGATTTCGGCTTCCTTCTTTGGATCAAATCTCAAATGAATTAAACCTACAATGGACCAAAAAAGAAACTAAGCCAAAATTAAACTGCCAATCACCCCCGAGATTCCTGACAATTACATTTACCCCCTTGACCAAAGTTAAATATCGAAAAACGTAAAAAAGAAAAAAATTTGATGATTTTCAATCAAAATAGGAATATAAAATTATGTTAATTTTATCTTTCAATACAATAACACTTCTTTCCTAATTCAGAATAAACCATTTCATTCCCAATTTGAATACTCAGCCTTGATGACAAGACTGATTTTGAGGAGTGAGAACCTTAATGATTAGTGATGCAATCTTTAAACACATCTCAACATTTCCCAGAAATTTTCACCATAAAAAACAATATCACAAGATTATTTTCCCTTTTGTTTCTTAGCATATACTTTTCCTTTCAACTTATCTGAAGCAAACAAGCCTATCAAATCACGTTTCAACTCATGAAGACGCCTTAGAGTTAGAAATGATGTAGCAAAAAATGTGATTCCAGGCCTAACCAACTCCTTACCCTTAGTGAATTCTTTCATCCAATTCACAAGTGTTGATGAAGAGTAAATGAAAGATACAACTAACTTACCCTTTGATGGGTCGTCAACCAATCAAAAATAATTACCTACTCTACACAGAATAAAATAGCAAGTAGTGAGTAGGATCGTCTCCACAGGAAGCAGGGTAGTGAATTAATTAAATCAGAAACTGGTAACTAAGAAGGGGGTTTTTGATTATTTAATCTACTTAAATAAACTTCAATTAAAATTAATAAAGAAAACAAAAATTGGCTTAAATCAAATTTAGGAAATGATCTAGTCAAAGGAATTGTTTCCACCCTGATGTGATAAATTGATCCTCGATGCACAAATTTTCCCAATTAATCTTGATTATATTGGTTTTCCCTGTTAGAACCTCCTAACAGTTCAGTCCTAAAAATTTAACCCAGCAATTAAGGAACCTCCGTTAACTGCATCTATAATCGAATATCCGTCCTGAAACCTCCTAGAACATTGATTTCGATAGTCTAGGACCCAATTCAATTTACAATTAATCAAACCTTGTTTAATTGCACGTTGATTACTTATTCCCTTCAAAACGCTAACCTACGTACCACGTGATTAGTTGAATTGAACCTCTTAAGAATACCGAACCTCATGTATTCGAGTTGACTAGATTACCTAGGAAGAATTGAATGCTACCAGCTATTCAATTAATGCTAACTAATCTAACATACAAAGCGGAGAATAAATAAATAATCAAAACTCAATTGATATTAAGAACAAATTGATCTCACAATTTAATTCACATATAGGGTGTAATTCCTCTGACTAGAATTAAAGATTTAGCTACTCATAATTGAATTAAGAATAAAACTAATAATAATAAATAAATTATCCATGAACAATAAAGAAGGAAAAATAGTACTAAGTGCCGCAGGAAGCCCTCGCACCAATCCTGCCTCCAGTCCGCCGACTTCCCACCAAAAAATCTGTCCACCTAAAACCTACGTTTCTACCTAATATATACTCACCTAATAAGGCGGCCCACAATTAAATATATATTTAACTAATTCCTAATTAAGTTTGGAAACCAACTAAAATAATACTAATTGTAAAATCCAATCCAACTGTGAGTCTAAACATAAAGCCCAATTAAATCTTTATTTTTCTTCACAATTAATTCTTCCCGCAAGCCCAATTTAATATTTCTTCATTTTGTCAAATTCTCAGTTTCCTCCAAAAATAGCTAAACTGTCCACTTTGCTCCATGAAATCCATCTTCCACCTACACTCTGCATTTTTTCCTTCAATCCAGCCCACTTCTTCCAAAATCTGCCAAAATCTCTTTTCTTTGCTCTCCTTTATGAAATCTTCCCTGCAAGCATAAAAATAGCCTATTAGCTCATTAAATTCCTCAAAACAGCCCTCAAATTGCACTCAATCCACCACTTAAATTCCAGCTTATCAAATTCCCCCACACCTAAAAATGCTTGTCTCAAAACTAAACAAGAATCACAAAGCAGACACAACACAACAACTTGGCTTCTCAATATGCAATATGTAACTAAGCAAGGTTTGCAATCCACATAAGAGTTTTCATAGTATCGAGCATTTGTAATGACTATACCACTTCCTCATAACTTCCCAAACTCAAATAACACACAAAAGTGACAACCACCTCACCGGTAATCTCTCATGCACTCAAAAATGTTTCAAGGACATTTAAACACTCAATTCATCACATAGCATGTTCTTACCATAAGCTTGCAAAATTATCACATTACTATCACTCAAATAAATCAAAGTACAAATCAAAAGGTCTTTGTCAATGGTCATCATGGGGCTCAGGACAAGGTTGGATAAACAAGGATTAAACAAAGGCTAAAGTCACGAAAGAAAGAACACACTTGATTGTTAACTTTCAACCATCTTACCGAGGATGACCCATGCAAGACACTACTAACCCACAAAGGATTCCAACTTGGCTCTTTCCACAATCCTCTTTTCTTTTTTTCCTTTTTTTGTTCTTTTTCTCTTTTTTTTTTCCTAGCCACACAAATTCATTTGAATTTGTTTATATTGGCTCATTTTCTTTCTTGTCTTTTTTTTTTTTCATTTTCTTTGTTCTTACTTTTTCTTTTTTCTTTTTTTTTTCAACAGCCTTGGTCAGAGCACAACTTATCCTTAATGAGTTACTATTGCCTTACAATGTCCGCCTTCAAACCACAAACCCAAGTTAACAACCAAGTATATGCTCCTTTCAATAACTAGGGGAAAAAAAAGAGCAAGCTAAACACAGGCCTAGGTTTAATTTAGTGGCTTTAAAATCAAAGAATCAGGTCCAAGCTTCAAAGAGGTTAACTAAGGGTAAGCATTGAAGGTTGGATTTTTTAACAAGCCAAATTTGGTTATCCTATTGCCTTTATCCTTTTGTACTTCAAATTCACAAGCAATGGTAACATGCATAACAAAGCAAGTTCTAGAATATGCAAACTATGTGTGAAACACTCTAAAAAAAACAATTGAGCACAAGAAAGAATTGTTGCTCATTAAGGCCCAAAATCTCACTTTATATGGATTTTGGTGTCACTCAAACATGCATCATCATTTGAGTTATCACAAGGAAGAGTTATAGTCATCCAACACCAAATACTACTAATTCTTCCTACATTTCATCCTTATCTTACCTAAATCACACATTGCCTATCAATTATCCACATAAAACATAAATCTACTAAAACAAAACAACCAAAATAACACCCCCACACCTAAAATCTACATTGTCCTCAATGTAGACAATAAGTAGGAGTACAACAAGCAACGCACAAAAATAACTACACACTAAATGGAATGACGAAACAAGAGTAAGGTATGGAGGGAACTCCCTATGGTGGAGGGGTTGCTGGATTGAGGCCAACTCGATCACACAAGGCCTGGAGAGATGCTTGATGAATCGCTAAAACCTCTTGGATGCTAGTAAGCTGTGCTTGGAGGGCTGTGAACTGCTCCTTTGTCACAAAAGAAGAATCCTCTTGGTCCTCCTCTGAGTCGCCTGCATTAGAATAGCTGGCATGCTTGCTCGGGAAGGGTTTTCCCGGCGGAAGAAACTCATATGTGTCACCCTTACAAACAATGAGCTGCATGCGTAATAAACTAGGCAAATTCAAAGGCACCACAGGACGAGCCACATGCAACGGGTTATGATGTAAATCCAAAACTTTTAAATTCACTGCCAAATGCATTATTAACGACCCCAAGGTTAGCCCCATGCCCTTACAGTTGTGAGAAGCTCTCAATTCATGCACAAAGGAATAAGCAAAGCACACACGTTTCCTCTGTAACATGCGAGTAATTAAAAACAATTCGTGTGTGATGATTATGTTCGCTTGATCCTTCCTCCCTGCTAAACTATAGCCCAGGAATCTATGGTACAATCTCAATATAGGATCCTCAAAAAAATAATCACATACTTTGCTAGCCTTAAAAATATCCAAAGATTTAGGAGCTAATTTTTTCCATTCAGCAAGACATTCATCAGGATAAAAACCTTTCGGGACATCTAACTCACATGACGTATAAGCTTCAGTTTTAGACTCACTTTCAGAAAGAAAACCCATTGCTATATCGAATTGCACCAAAGACATTTTAAAGCACTTATTCATCAATTGAAAACAAATAACATTTGGTGAATCCAGAGTAAAATTCTTTTTGGGAGGGTTGTATTCCAAACTTGCATGAAATTCCCTGGTTAATTCAAAATAGGCAGGCCAGGATAAATTGAAATAAGCTTCCCAACCAATACCCTCAAACATTGCCCGCACTTGATCATAAACATTTAGCGTATGCAAAGCTCCTATATCAAAACTTTTACACTCATAAATACTTTTGGAAGAAAGCATTTTATATTTCTCCTGTTGACTGGGTTTAGCAAATTTTACCTGGAATAAACGAGATTGTGAAGGGGGCAGAGTGTTGGGGCCTGATGTGGTCTTCCTACGGCCTTTTAGCATTTGGTCGTCTCCTGTTGAGTGGTCCGCTGGCAGCCTAGGCCGTTTAGGTAGAGGCGCCGCTGGTACAGCGGTGGAGGAAGAGGGAGCGGCGGCAGCAGACTGCTCAGGGGAAATCGCGGCGGTGGAACCGGGAGGAGGGCCTGAATTGTCCGTCGCCGCCGATGAGGGTGGCTCCAACAGTGTTGGGCGGTGTGCTCTTGTTTTCTTGCGAGCAGGGGCAAAGTGTAGAAGAAACCGAGTCTGTTGAACGGCTGGCCAGACGAATCCGCCAAATCTGAGTGCGGTGTGCGGCGCCGACGGAGACCCTGCTCACCATGGACGAAACGACGGCTGGCTGAGGCGAAAGAACTGGGTGAGTCACACGTCCACCGCTGAACTGGAATCGTGGCGCAACAGCGAACCCGTCAAGCGACCTACTAACACCTCGGGCGAGTGGAGTTGGCGATGAACAACCGGTAGAGGAAGCTAAGCCGTAGGTGGACTAGATGATTGCGGCAGAAATAACTGGGAGTTCAACTACTGGGAACTCGGGTGCAGTCGAGCATGGAGGTGGATGGAGGGTGGTGGCGGAATTGAGTTGTGCGAAGGGAATCGGCGCCGCTACGTTGTGGGTAGACTCAGCTGATGAAGAAAAGAAACGAAAAGTCAAAGTGGAACCCTAATTAAAAATGGAAAAAAAATACTATTTTAAAAAAAATGGAAATTTTTTTTTTTTTTTTTTTTATGAAGGAAGAACTTTAGTCGACATGCCCATGTGAGAAGAAAACTTGTATTCTATTGGGAACTAAAAATTCTTTAAGAAACACAACAGGTTTTGACATGGGCATGTCACAAGCAAACTTGTATTCTGTTGGTGAACCAAAAATTCTTTAAGAAACACAACAGATTTTTGACATGGGCATGTCACAAGCAAACTTGTATTCTGGACTTCCTCTTGCTCCTCAAACCTAAAAAAAAAAAAAAAAAATTAAATCAACCTAAATGAAAAGAATGATAAAAATTTTGGGTTGCCTCCCAACAAGCGCCTTTCTTTAATGTCTTTGGCTAGACACAATTATGCTTCTAACTACTCCACATACAATGGGTTAAATAATGTAATCTCCTCCACATGCTCAATAATATCATTATCAAGAAAAGGTTTAAGTCTATAACCATTAACACAAAACACTTTGCCTGATTTTAAACTTTGAATCTCAAACATGCCATAAGGAGAAATACTTACCACCAAATACGGCCCATGCCATCTTGACTTTAACTTACCTGGCATGAATTTCAACTTGGAATCAAATAGAAGTACCCTCTGACCAACCACAAAGTCTTTTCTTCTCAGCAGTTTATCATGGATGATTTTGGTCCTTTCCTTGTACAACTGCGAGTTGTCATACGCCTCCAATCGAATTTCTTCCAATTCTTGCAGCTGTAGTTTCCTTTCCGACCCAACCTCCTTTGCATCCATATTGAACTGTTTGACTGCCCAAAAAGCACGATGTTCTAGCTCAACAGGTAAATGACACATTTTGCCAAAAACTAACCTGTACGGAGACATTCCAATGGGCGTTTTGTATGCGGTTCGATACGCCCACAAAGCATCTTCCAACCGCAAACTCCAATCCTTCCGACTAGGATTCACTGTCTTCTCTAAAATGCTCTTTATCTCACGGTTGGATATTTCAGCTTGCCCGTTGGTCTGTGGGTGGTATGCGGTGGACACGCGATGATTCACGCCATATCTCCTCATCAATGCCTCGACTTGTCGAATGCAAAAATGTGTCCCCTTGTCACTTATGATCGCTTTTGGCACTCCAAACCGACTAAAAATGTTAGACTTAAGAAATCCTACAACAACTTTGGCGTCATTAGTTTGGGTAGCTTTCACTTCTACCCATTTCGATACATAATCGACAGCAAGCAAAATATACAGCTTTCCACATGAGCTTGGAAATGGTCCCATAAAATCCATGCCCCATACATCAAAAATTTCACAAAATAACATGGGAATCTGAGGCATCTCATTCCTAGACGATAAATTTCCTACTCTCTGGCATTTATCACATCTCTTGCAAAAATCATAAGC
Source organism: Knoxia roxburghii (assembly GCA_030378225.1). Lineage (NCBI taxonomy): Eukaryota > Viridiplantae > Streptophyta > Magnoliopsida > Gentianales > Rubiaceae > Knoxia > Knoxia roxburghii. Next base: position 12,519,175 of record CM059422.1, on the reverse strand, counting down.
ATCTTTAAATAAAGAATTCCAATAAAACCCACAGTCTAAAACTTTCCTAGCAGTTCTTTTTGGGCTAAAATGGCCACCACATGCATGAGAATGACAAAATTCAAGCACAGAATGTATTTCATGATTAGCCACACACCTCCTGACTGCTTGGTCAGAACAGATTTTCCACAAGTAAGGTTCATCCCACACATAATGCTTAAATTGAGCTTTCAATTTATTTCGCTGGTAAACATTCATATTGGGAGGAAACTTACCACTTGTCAAGTAGTTTACTATATCTGCATACCATGGTTCTTTACCTTGCCGCTCCCACAGTTTCTCCTCTGGAAATAACTCTGCAATGGGTTTGGAGTCCTCCTCACGCACTAAACGGCTGAGGTGATCAGCAACTGAGTTGTCCGCACCCTTCCTATCCTTTATTTCCCAATCAAACTCTTGTAGTAGAAGAATCCATCGAATGAGCCTCGACTTTGATTCCTTCTTCGACAACAAGAATTTTAAGGCTGCATGATCAGAATACACGACCACTTTAGAACCTAGCAAATAAGAACGAAATTTTTCAAAAGCAAACACAATAGCTAAAAGTTCTTTTTCTTTGGTGGTGTAATTGCACTGCGCTGAGTCAAGGGTTCTGGAGGCATAATAAATGACGTGACTCTGTCTTCCACTTCTTTGTCCAAGCACAGCCCCCACAGCATAGTGGCTGGCATCACACATAAGCTCAAAAGGCAGTTCCCAATTGGGAGGTTGAATTATTGGAGTTGACGTGAGTAACTCCTTTAATTTCTGGAAAGCCTTCTTACACTCCTCACCAAACTCAAAGGGCACATCATTCTGCAGTAACTGTGACAGGGGTTGTGTGATCTTTGAGAAATCCTTAATGAAGCGTCTATAAAACCCTGCATGACCAAGAAAGCTTCGAATTTCTCGAACGTTAGTAGGATAAGGAAAACTAGCAATCAAATCAATTTTAGCCTTATCCACTTCTATTCCTCTTGATGATACCACATGACCTAATACAATTCCCTCTCTCACCATGAAGTGACACTTCTCATAATTCAACACCAAATCTTTTTCAATGCATCTTTGTAAAACTAATGACAAACTTTCCAAACATTGGTCAAACGAGTCACCATACACAGTAAAATCATCCATGAAAATTTCAATGCATTTTTCAAGAAAATCTGAAAATATACTCATCATGCATCTTTGAAAAGTTCCCGGAGCATTACACAAACCAAAGGGCATGCGCCTATATGCAAATGTACCAAATGGACAAGTAAAGGTAGTCTTATGTTGGTCATCTGGAGCTACTGCTATTTGGAAATACCTGGAATACCCATCTAGAAAGCAAAAGAAATCCTTACCTGCCAAACGTTCCAACATTTGATCAATGAAAGGAAGTGGAAAGTGATCCTTCCTTGTGGCTGCATTTAACTTCCTAAAATCTATGCACATGCACCAACCTGTCTGCAATCTCATAGGAACCAACTCATTAGCCTCATTTTTAACCAATTGAAATCCCGACTTCTTAGGTACAACATGGACTGGGCTAACCCATTTACTATCAGAAACAGAATAAATAATTCCTGCATCAAGTAATTTAATAATTTCCTTCATCACTACCTCCTTCATTGCAGGATTTAATTTCCTCTGAGCTTCTCTGACAGGTTTTGAGTCAGCTTCAAGAAAGATGCGATGCATACAGATGGAAGGACTAATTCCCTTGATATCTGCTAGTGTCCACCCTATGGCTGTTCTGTTGTCCCGCAATACTCTCAGCAACTTCTCTTCTTGCACTTCATTGAGGCCCTTTGAAATGATCACGGGCAATGTGTCAAGCTCTCCCAAGTAAACATACTTGAGATGACTAGGCAATATCTTCAGCTCTAACTTGGGTGCCTGTACCACAGAAGGTAAAACTCTTTCAGAAGATGAAGGCAATTCCAAATAGTTATTTGCAAACCTTGGTGGCAGCTCAGGATTGGCATGAAATGCCATTATCGCCTCAATGACAGCTTCACTCATGTCTCTGTGAGTGTCTTTTTCCTACAAACTATGCTGTAACACAAAGTTTAGCTCATCAAGCATCAAATTAAACTCTATCTCTTCTTTCACAATAGCATCAACTAAGCTAACATTAACAAAATACTCGGATTCAGGTGGATACTTCATAGCTTCATACATATTAAATTTCACTTTTTCACCATCAAACTCAAAAGTAAAAATGCCAGCATCAACATCAATTTTTGTTTTGGCAGTTTTCATGAATGATCTTCCTAACAACAAAATATCAGCATTTATAACATGTTCATCATTCATGTCAAGGATGTAAAAATCAGCAGGAAATATTAATTTATCGCATTTAACTAAGACATCCTCCACTACCCCTTCAGGATATATCATTGATCTATTGGCTAACTGCACTATGACATTTGTGTCTTTAAGAGCTCCAATTTTTAACTTCTTAAAAAGAGATAAAGACATCACATTAATTGAAGCACCTAAATCCAGCATAGCTGCTTCTATTACCCTTGACCCAATAACACATGAAATAGCAAATATACATGGGTCTGTGCATTTTTGAGGCAGCTTTCGCTGAAGTACTGAAGATACATTCTCATTGACATACACTTTACCTTCCGGTCGCCTCTTCCTAGTCAAAAGTGACTTTAAGAATTTTGCATACCTCGGGATTTGACTTATGGCTTCCATCAAGGGTATGTTGATTGTCACCTTGCGAAACACATCTAGAACCTCATAATCACTGTACTCCTTCCTCATTGGTGCCAACCTGCCAGGAAAAGGTGGAACTACACTTTCAATATTTTTCTCAGGAGATTTAGGACTTACCTCCTGTTCGTTCTTTTCTTCAATCTCCACTTCCTCCTTTGATTCCTGTGAAGATGCTTTGGCAGCTGGAATGGGAACTGGGAGGTCTGGTAACTCTTTCCCACTTCTCAGGGTCATGGCACTAACATTCTCCATTGAGCTAGATCCCGCTTGAGATGGAAGTTTCCCATTTGCTCTGTCCCTCTGATTCATTTGAGTGGCCAACTGTGAGACTTGCTTCTCCAGATTCCTAATAGCTGCTTGAGACTGCTGTTCACGTGTTTGCTCTCTCTCAACCATTCCATTCACAGTCATTGTTAAATTCTTAATCATTTCTTCCATGGAAGGTCCTGAAGCATTTCCTTGTGCAGGAGCTGGGTTCCTCATTTGAGGTTGAGGCTGTGGGTGTGGTTGTAAACCAGGTGGCTGAAATCCAGGCTGCTTATAACTGAAATTCGGATTATTTCTCCATCCCGGATTGTAGGAATTACTATACGGATCATATTTCCTTTGAGGAACCTGAAATCCGCCTGCAGCATTTACCAATTCACCTTCCTGCATAACATGACAATCCTCTGAAGTGTGTCCTTGTATTGCACAAATACCACACACCTTAACTGACTGCAACTGTCCGACTGCTAACTGACGCACCACACTAGTCAGTTCAGCAATTTGATTTTCTATACTTGGAGTACTGAACTCATTTACTCTTCTGGTGACCGGTTCTGCTCTCCTATAGAACTGTTGTGAGGTCTCCGCCATTACAGAAATCAACCCGCGCCTCTGTAGGAGTTTTGTTCATAAGTGCTCATCCACTCACTGAATCAATTTTATCTCTGTCAAGCTCAGATAACCCCTCATAAAAATATTGGATCAACAGCTGCTCTGGGATCTGATGCTGAGGATAGCTTCTGCACCAATCACTGAATCTCTCCCAATATTCGTACAAGCTCACTCCACTGTATTGTCAGATACCACATATATCCTTCCTGATATTAGAAGCCCGAGATGCAGGGAAAAACTTCTCCAAAAATAGCTTCTTCAGACCATTCCATGTGGTGACTGAGCCTGCGGGTAACCCAAATAACCAATGCTTTGCCTTGTCCTCCAAAGAAAAGGGAAAAGCCCGCAACTTAATCTGCTCTTCAGTGACATTTTCGTAGCTCACTGCTGAACAGACGATATGAAACTCCATTAGATGCTTGTGGGGATCCTCGCCTGTCAAACCACGAAATTTAGGAATTAAGTGAATCGTACTAGATTTTAATTCAAATCTAGGTGTATTAGCAGGAAGAGCAATGCATAAAGATTGTGGGTTGGCATCAGGAGTTGCCAGCTCCCTTAAAGTGCGGTCTGCCATTGGTGTTGCAACCAACTCTTCCTCCTCTTCAGGAACTTGAACTTCTTCTTGTTCGTCAACTGGTGGAGCCCCAGATGTTGACTTAGCCAGTTGCTCTCTTTGTTTCTTCTCTTTGGTGTTCCTCTTTGCAGTCTTCTCTACCTCTGGGTTAAAAACGAGTTTGCCTGTACTAGAAGAGCGAACCATAAAAAGGAACAAACAATTCTGACTAAAATTAAAAATACTAAACCGTGCTCCCGGCAACGGCGCCAAAATTTGATGGGTCGTCAACCAATCAAAAATAATTACCTACTCTACACAGAATAAAATAGCAAGCAGTGAGTAGGATCGTCTCCACAGGAAGCAGGGTAGTGAATTAATTAAATCAGAAACTGGTAACCAAGAAGGGGGTTTTTGATTATTTAATCTACTTAAATAAACTTCAATTAAAATTAATAAAGAAAACAAAAATTGGCTTAAATCAAATTTAGGAAATGATCTAGTCAAAGGAATTGTTTCCACCCTGATGTGATAAATTGATCCTCGATGCACAAATTTTCCCAATTAACCTTGATTATATTGGTTTTCCCTGTTGGAACCTCCTAACAGTTCAGTCCTAAAAATTTAATCCAGCAATTAAGGAACCTCCGTTAACTGCATCTATAATCGAATATCCATCCTGGAACCTCCTAGAACATTGATTTCGATAGTCTAAGACCCAATTCAATTTACAATTAATCAAACCTTGTTTAATTGCACGTTGATTACTTATTCCCTTCAAAATGCTAACCTACGTACCACGTGATTAGTTGAATTGAACCTCTTAGGAATACCGAACCTCGTGTATTCGAGTTGACTAGATTACCTAGGAAGAATTGAATGCTACCAGCTATTCAATTAATGCTAAATAATCTAACATACAAAGCGGAGAATAAATAAATAATTAAAACTCAATTGATATTAAGAACAAATTGATCTCACAATTTAATTCACATCTAGGGTGTAATTCCTCTGACTAGAATTAAAGATTTAGCTACTCATAATTGAATTAAGAATAAAACTAATAATAATAAATAAATTATCCATGAACAATAAAGAAGGAAAAATAGTACTAAGTGCCGCAGGAAGCCCTCGCACCAATCCTGGCTCCAGTCCGCCGACTTCCCACCAAAAAATCTGTCCACCTAAAACCTACGTTTCTACCTAATATATACTCACCTAATAAGGCGGCCCATAATTAAATATATATTTAACTAATTCCTAATTAAGTTTGGAAACCAACGAAAATAATACTAATTGTAAAATCCAATCCAACTGTGAGTCTAAACATAAAGCCCAATTAAATCTTTATTTTTCTTCACAATTAATTCTTCCCGCAAGCCCAATTTAATATTTCTTCATTTTGTCAAATTCTCAGTTTCCTCCAAAAATAGCTAAACTGTCCACTTTGCTCCATGAAATCCATCTTCTACCTACACTCTGCATTTTTTCCTTCAATCCAGCCCACTTCTTCCAAAATCTGCCAAAATCTCTTTTCTTTGCTCTCCTTTATGAAATCTTCCCTGCAAGCATAAAAATAGCCTATTAGCTCATTAAATCCCTCAAAACAGTCCTCAAATTGTACTCAATCCACCACTTAAATTCCAGCTTATCACCCTTGGCTATTGTCACTTTGAGCAAGAGGCCTAACTTATCAAAATCTTCCAACATCAAATCTAAACAATGAGCAGTACAAAGGGGGTCCAAAACTGCCCCTTTCTTTTCTCCATCAACAATCTCCCGACAGACTTGTAATTAGCTGCATTATATGTGACAACTTGTACCACATTCTCCTCTCCAACCTTCTTCACAACCTCATCCAATACCTCAAAAACCTTTCAATAGTTTTACATATATCTGTTATTTCCTTGGACATTAAAAGTATAGTTCCACCAGGACTGTGAACAAGAAAATTCACCATTGTTCTTTTTCTTTGATCAGTCCATCCATCAGACATAATAGTGCAACTATTTTTTTCCCAAAAAACTTTGTGCCTTTCAACAACTTTCAATGCATCAGCCACTTCCCTCCTTAGCAAGTTTTGTCTCAATTCATGATACGATGTGGTGCAAAACACTTTCCAAACTCTCCTATTTCTTTCACCATTTGTTTGTAGTAAGGGCTTTTTACAGCATTGAAAGGAATAGCATAAGAATAAAATCACCTTGCAACAGTTTGACAAACAACATCTCTCGAATGTCTTTTTCACCTATCATTCAAAGTAACTTGTTTCTCCTTTAGATCACCAATATTTTTTTTTTGACAAAACTCATCCATTGAGCCAACGGTAGATGTAAAATTCTATTTAGAACTGTTTTTAGATGATGCCACATTAGCATGAGATAACATTTCAATCATTTTAGCCCTAACTGTTGGAGTTGAATATATAAGCTATGCTTGTATTGTACTTTTTCCCAGTTAATATATCGATTAATGTTTTGGTTATATTTTGTTTTGAATTATTTGCCCATTTATATTATGTAGTTAGATGATGAGGTGTCTTGTGTAATACAATATATCTCATCATTAGTTAAAAGAGATAATATATGAATGAGGTTCATAACCAGGACAGTTTTGGACAAACTGTCGGTTTAGGTTATTATGTGATTCAGATAATTGGTTTGTCTAAACTGATTGAATCATATAGATATGTCCGGGGCGTAATGAACTTGACCATTTAGAATGATTTGTCTTATACTGGTTTAATAAACAAATCGTTCTTAGTATTCTATCTCTTAATCCCTAGACTTGAGTGGGCATGAGGATTAGACATAGTGTACTTTGATCTGCCAATGGGTGAGGTCAATTGTGGCCAATAGTCTCGGTGGGTTGGGTGCGTGTGTTTGGTAACTTGGTGTGCTGCTGTTTGTCGAAAGGAAACTATGTACCGGTGCGTCCGGGGTGATGATGCTCCCGAGATGAGCTCGTTATGTTTATTATACTGAACCCAGTTGGTGGACTTATGTCTAGTATAGTAAAAAGGTCGAGTGGTACTAGTCTCAGAATTAAAGAAGTTAATTAATTATTTTATCAGTAAATTAATAAACGAGCACTATATCTTTGATGTGGGGAGATTAAGAATAAATTAATTAAGTTGTTCCAGATGCAAATCTGGTGTAGGATGGTAGTGCCAAAATTAATCCGTTAGTAGTACGATTAATTTTGTAATGGGTTAATTGAATATGTAGAAATAATTAATTGATTAATTATTCCTAAGGGTTAATTAAGTAATTAACAAAGTGGAATTATTTAATTAATTAATTAAGTCTTAAGTTTCAATTAGAATTAGGAAATCCTAGATATTAGGAAATCTAATTGGATTTGGATTACCCTATTAGATTGGATACCTAATTGGATTTGGAAACTAATTAATTACATAAACCCATTAGGAAGACCAATCATAAACCAACTTGGGGTCTCTCTTGTAACTCTATATATAGACAAGGGATTAGCTATTACACAAATACAATTCAATAGTTTTCAAGACAAGAAAACTAGAGAGATAAAATCCTAGAGAGAGAAATAAATTTCTCCCTCTAAGAATCGGATTTTGGCTTATTGTGCGGCAACCTTCTGCACAAAATCAGCCGGACGGATTCATACAATTCCCAGCGGCGCGTGCGGATAGAGGGCGGTGGCACGTGAAACTTATCTCAGTCAGCGGCGGTGGCGCGTGTTCTTCACAAGCTAGGCGGCTTGGTGCTGGAATTTTCCAGCGAGTGGATTGTGGTTATTAGCTAATCAATTGCTCGTTAGATTATTTCCCACACAACATGCGATCAAAGTCTTAAGGCATACAAGAGAATCGCCTGAGTATACACTTCAATAGGTAATTCTTATGTTTTCACTTTTAATTAAGAATTTATTTGTTGCGTGATAAATCAAATAAGTACGTACCAAGATCCTGCGCAATGTTATTTCAAGCAAAGGTTGGAATAGCGATTGTGCTAGCGTCTAGGGCTGGCCAGAGATACCGATTCTGGAATGCGTAGCACGAAAGTGAGTTTCTGGCTAGGCCGGGCAGATAATCTTTCAATTGGTATCAGAGCCTGGTTTTGGGTTTTGTGCTTGTTCGATCTATTACATGGTTTTAATTGCAGGTGGTTAAGAAATCTCGACTATTATGGTTACATTTGTATGAGTTTTAATTAAACTCCAGGACATATCCGAATTTGATTTTATTGTGAGTGTTTGTAATAGTATAACCACGTGCTGGAAGCCGTGTAGGATTAGATCGAATCTGTAGTAGGATTTTTTCTATGTAATTTTAGATTTTTAATTTTCATAGAATGCCTTGTAGTAAGAGAATTAATTTTTGTACTCGAAGGCGTTATGGTGGACAACTTGAATTCGTGGGTTTTGGGTTATCGTTAAATTGTAGAAACCCAGGAAAACCCAGAACGAATTACAAGAAGTCCAAATAATGTAGAAGAAGTGAATGAGGAATCGGAAGGGGGGGCGGCGCCGACGACGACTCGTCTGCAGGAGCCGCCGCCGGCAACCACCTGAGATGGCAGCACCGCTGCCGTGTGGCACAGCAGATTTGCTGCGCACGGCCTGTTCGGGTTACGGTTTGACCCATTTTTCCTCCAGATTTCGTTTTTGAAGATCAAGACTCAAAACATCGAGTTGCGTAATGGGACACGAGATCAAGGCAAAAGATGGAAGCAATTAAAAACCATGATAGTTGTGAAATTATTTTTCATATTTTTTCCAGTATTTATGTTTTTAATTTTGTGCTTTAATTATTATGCTGAATTTTAGATGCATGTTCATTTAACTTAGAGATAGTTAATTGCATATTAAAACCAGAAAAACCCTCAATGTGGAAATCTAAGTGGGAATGGGTTGGTTTAATATCCCAACAGCCGCTATTACGAGTTCATATGCGATGTGGGTGGACTTGCGCATTGGCATTCGGGCCTTCCTCCATTCGGATGAGTCCAACCACAAGATCGCTAGATTATCAATTTCTGAGTAAGATGACTAGAGTGAGTTTAACTAGGAGAAATGCGACCCCCTCTCCATCTGAGGCGCACTATCCTGAGGATAACAAGCTCAGAAGTCACGTAATGGCACACACTTAGTGTACGATTTGCAGTACTCCTCCCATCGAGGTTACGCTAATTATTTGTATGGCTAAAAGCACTGACTATTAGCTGCATTGATCAATAGATCATTTGGTCAGATAGTGTAGTTAATGAACTTGGTTCTTCTCAAACGAATGTGTGTTAGCGTAAAAGTCCACACTATCGTGGCTTGCGAGAATCCCGGTGAATGAGATGTTGGTGGACTAAAATTATTGTTTTGAGGGAAGTAAATAATTGTTAGAATTTTCTTTGTTTCAAAATTCTAGATTAAACACTAAAACATTTTCTGTTTATTTATTTTACAGTTTTTCGATATGGCATTCGACCCCTTAACTACTATATTGAAAGACAATAAGTTAATTGGACCTAATTATGTCGACTGGAGTCGTAACTTGGACATTGTCCTGATGGAAGAGCAGTATAAGTTTGTGCTCACTGAAGTATGTTCAGATGTGTCTAATGAGGACTCTCTTCAAGAGGATAGGGATGCCTATGCTAGGTGGAGAAAAACGGATGAGATGGCGCGGTGCTATATTTTGGCCTCTGTGTCGAATGTGCTGCAACATCAGCTTCATCCCATGGTCTCTACCTTCAACATGATGGCTCACCTAAGGGAGATGTTCGCTCATCAAGGCAGGACGGCTAGGCAAGCAGCCATGAGAAAGTTAATGAACACTAAAATGGCTGAGGCGGATCGGTGAGAGATCATGTGCTTTACATGATAGTAACATCAACGAGATAGAGATGTTGGGAGGTGAAGTTGACCCAGAAAGTTTGATAGATATCATCCTCCAGAGCTTACCCTCTAGTTTTGAGTAGCTTTGGGTCAACTATAACAAGACTCAAAGAGTTTACACTCTACCCGAGCTCTTAACTGATTTGGTGTAAGCAAGCTTCCGAAGGCATCTTCCACGAGAAGAAGCAAGATTTGGTCACAGTGAAGGCATCAAGTTCTTCTTCGGTGCCTAAAGGCAATAAGAATAAGAAGAAGAAGAATGCCAAGAAACTTGCTGCTAAGCCTGAAATCGCAAAGAAGAAGAGCAAGCCCAAAGGCAAATGCTTCAAATTCGGGAAAACGAGACATTAGAAAGCAGATTGTCCAAAGCCTAAAGGTACGAAAGTTTCTGCCCTAATTACTGAGACATGTTTAGCAGTGATTCCCACAGATACTTGGTGTATGGATTCAGGCGCCACTGATCATGTTTGTATGTCTTTGCAGGCGTTCCAAGTAACCCGGAAGCTTAGAGAGGGCGAGCTGGACATCTACATGGGCGACACTACAAGAGTGTCAGTGGGAGCAGTGGGAGTGGTTACTCTAATTTTCAAAAATTCTAGATTATAGTTATTTAATTGTCTTTATGTACCGAGTTTTAGAAAGAACCTTGTTTAAAGTTTCTAAACTCTTAAAAAACGGTTATAAGTTTATTTTTTTGATGATTCTGTTATTATTAGAAAAAATAGAAAACTTATTTGTTCTGGTTCATTGATAGATAATTTGTTTGTGGTTAATTCTAACTCCTCTGTTGTGCAAAACATAGAAACAAATAACTCTTTATCTAACATTAGTAAGAGGAAGAAACCTTCCAAAATGAATCAAACCTATCTTTGGCATCTCAGGCTAGGTCATATAAACCTTAGTAGGATTCAGAGGTTGGTCAATGATGGACCTTTAGATTTATTAGAGATTGACAGTTATTTAACCTGCGAATATTGCTTGGAGGGTAAGATGACCAAGAGACCTTTTAAGGAAAAAGGTTATAGAGCCAAAGAAGCATTAGAATTGATTCATTCTGACTTGTGTGAACCAATGTCGGTCCAAGCACGAGGTGGGTTAGAGTATTTCGTGATGTTCACGGATGACTACTCAAGGTACGGGTACATTTACCTAATGCGTCACAAGTCTGAGTGCTTTGGCAAGTTCAAAGAGTTTCGGGCAGATGTGGAGAAGAATCATGGTTAGATTAGCAAGACACTGCGATCAGATCGTGGTAGGAGTACCTGTTTCATGAATTTCGAGAATACCTCAGTGAGGTCGGAATTCAGTCTCAGTTGTCTGCACCTGGCAGACCATACCAGAACGGTGTAGCAAAATGAAGGAATCGTAATCTCATGGAAATGGTTAGGTCGATGATGAGCTATAGTGATTTGTCAAGTTCGTTATGGGGATATTCCTTAGAAACAGCGATGTATATTCTTAATCTTGTACCATCTAAAACCGTGCCTTTAACTCCAGTAGAGTTGTGGAATTGGCGCAAGCTCAGTCTAAGACATCTCAGAGTTTGGGGTTGCCCAGCACATGTGCATAAGGCAGATGCGGCTAAGTTAGATGCAAGAACAGAATTAATGCTGTTTGTAGGATATCCTAGGGGAACGAAAGGTGGTCTGTTTTATAGTCCTAAAGATCAGAAGGTGGTGGTTAGTACCAACACTAGATTTTTAGAGGAAGACTATATCCTAGATCACAAGCCCAAGAGTAAAATAGTTCTAGAAGAGCTTAGGAGACAAACTAATAATCTTGATGCACCAGCACAAGTAGATACTGAAAGATTATCTGCCCGGGCCTAGCCAGAAACTCACTTTCGTGCTATGCATTCCAGAATCGGAATCTCTGGCTAGGCCAAGACGCTAGCACAATCACTATTCTAACCCTTATGAAATAACATTGCGCAGGATCTAGGTTTGGACTTATTCGATTTACCACGCAACAAAAATTTCTAATTAAAAGCGGAACTTTAGAAAATACCTTTGAAACGTGCACTCAGGTGATTCTCTTGTATGTCTCAAGACTTTGATTTCACGTTGTGTGGGCAACGATCTAGAAATCAATTTGATCAGCTAATCACCACAATTCACCTGCTAGAAAATTCCAGCACTGCTACACCTGGCACGTACTGTAAACGCACCGGCCGGAGAGAGAGAAAGCTACACACACAGCTGGTATAAACAGGCCTAAATTTTGGCCAATAGATGGAGAAAACCCAACCGCAAATTTGCTCTTTAAATCCGACTTTGAGAGAGAAATTTAATTCTCTCTCTAGGATTTTATCTATCAAGTTTTCTTGTCTTGAAAATTTATGAATTGTATATCTTGAATAGTTAATACCTTGTCTATATATAGAGTTACAAGAGAGACCCCAAGTTGGTTTAGGATTCGCCTTCCTACTGGGATTCTGTTTTCTTCAATCATGTTCCTGGACTGATACACTTCCAACTGATACAGGGATCCACTTATCCCAAACCAGTTCCTAGTATGATTCACAACCAACTGATGCAGGGATTCACTTATCCCAAACCAGTTCCTGGTATGATTCACAACCAACTGACACAAGGATTAATTAATTACTTAATTAATTACGTCTACCTTTGTCAACAACCCAATACATAACTAATCGTACCACTAACGGATTAATTATAGCACTACCATCCTACACCAGAATTGTTTTCGGAACAACTTAATTAATTTATATTCATAATCTCCCCACATCAAAGATATAGTGCTAGTTAATATATTAATTTACTGATTAATTAATTAATTAACTTCTTTAATTACGAGACTAGTACCACTCGACCTTTTTACTATACCGGACATAAGTCCACCGGCCGGGTTTAGTATAGTAAACATTACGAGTTTATCTCGGGAGCACCATCACCCCGGACGCACCGGTACATAGTTTCCTTTCGACAAGCAGCAGCACACCAAACAACTAAACACGCGTACACAACCTACCGAGACTATTGGCCATAATTGACCTCACCCATTGGTATATCATAGTACACTACGTCTAATCCTTATGCCCGCTCGAGTCTAGGGATTAAGAGATATAATTGTTGGTGTATATGCCCTAATGAGGGCTATTTATGTAAATAAACTTTGAGGGTTATTTATGTAAATAAGACATTTGTCGTTTGATTGATTATTTATCTGATGAGTTAATTTCATGAAATTATATTCTTGTGCATATTGAATTTTATGAAATCGATCCGCCAAAAAGAAACACTCCATGGACTGTTAGATCATGAGTGATTCTTTTGAGTAGTACTCGTACGAGGATCCTTAGACCAGAAATCACTGCATAGTCTTAGGTGAATTAGAGTGTGCTTTGACATATGCCTAACGGGACCGTAACAGGTTGCCAAGTACGGGTATGATTGGGTACACTATGAGTCACGCTAAGGTATGTAGGTGAAGTGATGGGACTACAAGTCTCTCTTAAATGAGAGATGATATCTTGGCCGCTTGATAGTGAACTGAGAAGTGCATGGTCGTGCCCAAGAAATGATAAGGGTTATCATTTGCTTGATTAAGTTCAGTGTCACTAAGAGATCAAGTAAAACGTTTAGCTATATATAAGGATGATTGGTTCCATGCCTTATGCTAAACTGGATATCAGTGTAGAGGACATTACGTAGTATACTCGGAAGGTTGTGTTGAATCACCATTCGACCCTCCGTTCTGAATTGTGTAGTCATTATGTCTTGCTAGAGACCACTAATGATTTATGGATTAATTAATGAGATTAATTTATTCATTGTCAATTTGGAATGGACCTACAGGATCGCACATAAGTGAGTTCGATGATTCAGAATTAATTAAATTGCCTGTTCTAAGTATAAGAGTTATACTTAAATAGATAATATTTAATTAAATGGTTTAATTAAATATTATTGAAGAGTTTTATGGTATTAATTAAATGTTAATTAATTACCTGGGAAGAATTGAGTTGAGCTAATAAATCAAGGGACCTAATTGTGAATTAAGGTTCTTGACCCATCAGCCTGATCCATGGATCAATGGGTTGATCCATGGTGTTGGTTAAACCCAACTCAGTAAATAATTAATTAATTATTATTAATTATTATTATAATTAATTAAAACAGATACTTCTCAAATCAGAGAAGTATCTGGAGTCTGTTAAAAACGTTTTAACAGACTCAGTTTTAAATGTACGTTTGAAAAAAAATTTTAACAGAAAATCAGACTTCAGAAATTAAAAGCACGTTCTTCCAAAACTATTCTTCCCAGAGAGAAAAACGTTTTCTCTTACAACAGGCAAATTTTGGGGCTAGCACCGGTTCTGAGAGAACTCCAGTGCAAGAACGTAGAGGCAATTCGCTTGAATTGTTCTTTGGTGGTGAACGTAATCTTCCCAAAGGATCCAGGCGACTGCACAACCGATTACGCGTCGAGGGTAAGACCCGAATCCTTTAGTGTTTAGGAATTCCGCCATTTAATTTAGAATTAAATGCCTAAACACAATCTAACAGTGGTATCAAAGCCATAGGTTGAAAAAAAAATCGTGTATAAGAATTTTTTTTTTTTTTTTTGCAAAAATCGTTTTGAAAAGAAAAAAAAAATAATACTGCTTGAAGGTCGCCGGATTCTGGGAAATCTTCGCCGAAAAGTTTTCCGGCCGGCCGGAAGTTCGCCGAAAAAACGTATATTGCTCAAAATTGGTTTTTTGGCCTGATTTTTCCATGGGTTTTGTTCGTTTCTTCATGGGGAACAATTTCGTGTTGATTTGGGGTGTCGAAAACGTTTTGATTACAAAGATTTTGGAAAGAATTTTCTGGGTTTGGAAAACGCTTCGCCGGGAAGATTTTTTTTTTCGGTTTTGGGGTTTTGAGATTTTGCTTTGGATTAAACTGTTTTCTGGACTGCTGGTTGTTGTTGCTATGTTCCGCCGGTTTTATTTGCAGGTGTTGGGTCGTCCGCTTCGCCGGAATCCATGTCGGCGAGCTGCTTCGTTTTCATCGAAGCGGTCGCTGGGTTCGCGGCTGGTCAATCGCCATCGGGGCCGGAAATGTTCTGGTCGCCGAACGATTGAAGCGACGGAGAGAAGACGATCGGTCGGAACCAAGCCGGATGAGATAAACGGCGAGTGTCGCCGGGATTCGAGGAAGCCGCTGAAACCCGATCGCATGTCACTGGGGAAGAACAAGGAGGCGGCGGGGGGCTGGTGCCCTAATTGGGTGAAATGACCAAATTGCCCCCGCCGCACTTTATAATCTCAGAAATGCCCCGCCGCAAGCCCAAAACCCTAGCTGCAAAAAAAAAAAAAAAAAATTAAATGTTTTTAAATTACAAACCAGCCCCAGCAGTTTTGTTTCCCTTAAACCCTAAGCCCAGAATTTTGGTTATTTACGAAATGACCCCAAGAGTTTCAGAAAATTAAAATTTTAAAAATTTTCTGAATTTTATTTAATAAGATTTTAATTAAATAATCTTATTAGATAAAGATAGGATTAATTTAGAATTTATCCTATAAGTTTAAATTTTGAAATAAATTATCTTAATTAGATTAGGATAATTAGAAAAGATAAATAAATAAACAATTAATTAGATTAATTAATTGTTATTTATTTATTTTATTTTACTTATGATGCTTAAATTTAAATTGTTTAAATTTTATGTGAAGCATCATAATTATGCTAGCATGTTCATGCATCATTTGATTAAAATGAATGAACTTGGGATTGATTAAAATTGATCATGACACGATCAATTTTAATAGTGTAAGAGTTACACAATCCCTAATTAAATGATTCGGCTTAATAAAATTGGCTTGTATGAAGCATATGCATTTGTGTGTTTTTCTATGCATGAATTGGGCTTAAAATTTATTATTTAAATTTTGGGCCTGCGAGCCATTTTATAATTGGGCCTGCATGCCTATTAAATGATTATGTAATAGTTATGCCCAAAAGAAGGTTCCAAAGAAGTCCATGGTGAAGCCCAGGAACGGAAGCCCAAATGGAGGCCCAAATGGAGGCCCAAAAGAGTTTTTTTCTTAAAAGGTCCTGTAATAGATTAGAGCCCAATTCATCGCATTTCCGCAATTTTATGTTTTGTGAATGAATGAAAACGACAATGCATGTTAAGCCGATCAAACTTAAATCCCAAAAACCCAAGATTTTGCTTCCATACTTGAGGGCCCGCTTGAGCATTGAACGTCTGGTGGACTTGGAGAGCCCAAGGGCCTCAGGTTTTCTTCGTGCGGCGGGTTGTTGCATAATAGTGCCCAACTTTATCACTACCATTAATGAGTGGAAAAACTGTTTGGGTATTAGATGCTCGACTTTATCACTACCACTTGTTATGGAAAAACTGTGTGGGTGTCTATTGATGTGATGCCTTGAGGGATGGTTTAACTTGGGAAAATTAATCCTAGCTTGACCCGATAAGTTGACTAGGGATTAATTTTTGCAAAGATAGGATGGTGTCAAACATTTGGAATGTTCATCCTATCACCGAAAAGTTGCATAGTGATGCAATTGGAAATCGTTAAATTACATAGGGATGTGATTTGAACGTTGCCTACCAAAAGAGCCCAATCCCTACGATACTTGCCAAAGCAAGACTGGGGTTGATTCTTTGTGGATTTTCGGCCCACAATCTAGCACCAACACAAAATTGTTTGGGATTTCAATTTTGGCTATTGTGGAAAATATTTTAAAACTCATTCTAATATTTTGCATTTTCTTTTGTAGAAATGGCATCTACTAGCACTAATACATCTAATCTCACTCTAAGAAGCATTTTGGACAAAGAAAAGCTTGTTGGTCCAAACTTCTTAGATTGGGAAAGAAACTTGAGAATCGTTCTCAAACAAGAAAGGAAGCTTAATATCTTAGACGCTGCTTTACCTGAACCACCTGTAAATGCTATGGCTACTGTTCAACGAGCATGGGAAAAGCTGAAAAGCGATTCCGATGACGTGACATGTCTGATGCTCGCGACTATGTCAGGCGAGCTTCAGAAACAATTCATGAATTCGGAAGCGTTCCAAATTTATGTGTCACTAACGGAAATGTTCCGTGAACAAGCCCGTAATGAAAGGTTCGTTACGATAAAAGCATTGATCTCGTGCAAGATGGCGAAGGGTTCATCAGTAAGCACGCATTTGATCAAGATGAAGGGGTATATTGATACCCTAGAGAGATTAAATGCACCTCTTTCTAGAGAGTTAGCCATTGACATCATCTTGGCTTCACTGCCTGATGATTACAATGACTTTGTGGTGAACTACAACATGCATAACATGGAGAGGACAATTCCTGAGCTCCATGGAATGCTTAAAAATACTGAGTAAACCCTTCGGAAGGCAACGCCAGTACTTGTTGTGGAAAAGGGTAAGGGCAACAAGAGAAAGTTTAAAGGCAAGGCAAAAGTTGCTGAAAACAAGAAGCCTCGCAGTAAGACTGCTCCTAAGGCTCAGCCTCAAACTCCTCCTGCTAAGAAAAATGCTCAGAAGGACGCAGTATGTTTCCATTGCAATCAGAAGGGGCATTGGAGAAGAAACTGCAAGCTGTTTCTTGAAGAGAAGAAACAGAATCCTCGGCTTCAGGTATCTTTGTTATTGAAATTAATCTTTCTATGTCCACCTCATGGGTATTAGATACCGGATGTGGGGCTCACATTTGTACTGATGTGCAGGGACTGAGCAATAGAAGGATGACAAAGAAAGGCGAAGTAGATCTCCGAGTAGGCAACGGGGCAAGAGTTGCAGCCGTTGAAGTTGGAGATTACATTTTGTCTTTGCCTTCCGGTTTAAACATTGTTTTAGAGAATTGTTATTATGTACCTACTATGAGTAGGAATATTATTTCAATTTCTTGCTTGGATATCAAAGGATTTCGTTTTATTATTGGTAATAAATCATTGTCTTTATATCAAAAAGATGTTTTATATGGAGTTGCAAATTTGTGCAATAGCCTATATATCTTGGATTTGACCCAAGAGAAACCGGTATATAACATTGAAAAGAAAGCCAAATTAATTCAATCTGATTTAAGTCCAACATATCTGTGGCACTGTCGTCTAGGCCATGCAAATGAGAAGCGAGTTCAAAGACTTCATAAGGATGGAGTGCTTGGTTCATTTGATTTCGAATCATATGACACATGTGAACCTTGTTTGCAAGGCAAAATGACGAAGAGTCCTTTCAGCAAGAAAGGCGAGAGGACTAGTGAGCTATTGGCACTAATACATACAGATGTATGTGGACCGATGAGCACACAAGCCAGAGGTGGATTTGAATACTTCGTGACTTTTACCGATGACTATAGTAGATAAGGTTATGTCTACGTAATGAGGTATAAAAATGAAACTTTTGAAAAGTTCAAAGAGTTTAAAAACGAAGTAGAAAATCAGTTAGATAGAAGGATTAAGGCTATTCGCTCCGATCGGGGAGGTGAATACCTTAGTGATGAGTTCGATGGCTATCTAAAACAGTGTGGAATTGTTTCACAGCTGACTCCACCAGGAACACCTCAATGGAATGGTGTATCCGAGAGGAGGAATCGGACCTTATTAGATATGGTTCGATCTATGATGAGCCAAGCGACTCTCCCTATGTCCTTTTGGGGTTATGCCCTCCTTTCAGCTGCCTACTTACTAAATCGTATTCCATCTAAGACAGTGGATAAGACTCCATATGAGATGTGGACGGGTCAAAAACCCTATATGTCATATCTACGAGTTTGGGGTTGTCAAGCTCATGTAAAGCGTTTACAAAGTAGTAAGCTTGAACCTAAAACTGACAAATGCCTGTTTGTGGGATATCCTAAGGAAACTAAAGGATATCAATTCTACAATCCAACTGAGAACAAAGTGTTTGTTGCTCGAGGAGCCACTTTCTTAGAGAAAGATTTTCTCTACAAGAAAGATAGTGGGAGTAGAATAGAACTCGGAGAAGTTCCAGAACCACAAGAGAATGTAGAACGATCTACAGAAACTGAGATGGAAGTTGACATGGGAACTCATGAAGATGAGCAGCCTGAGTCAACAACACAAGAACCTAGAAGGTCTAGTAGATCTCGTCATGAACCTGAGAGATACGGATTTCTCGTAACTGACGATCAAGATTTGATCTTGGTGGACTCTAATGAGCCCGTGAACTACAAACAGGTTTTAGAAAGTCCAGATTCAGATAAATAGCTACAAGCAATGGAATCTGAAATGCAATCCATGAGGGACAATAAAGTATGGACTTTGATTGACCTTCCTGTTCAGGCAAAGGTTGTCGATTGCAAGTGGATTTTCAAGTTAAAACCTGGCGGAATCTTCAAGGCACGACTAGTGGCTAAAGGTTTCAAATAGACTCATGGTATAGACTATGATGAAACCTTCTCCCCTGTCGTGATGCTCAAGTCCATTCGGACTATGCTCGCTATAGCTGCATATTATGACTATGAGATATGGCAGATGGATGTTAAGACGGCTTTCCTGAATGGAAACCTACTCGAGGATGTTTATATGAAACAACCCGAGGGATACATCGATCAAGAGCATCCAAATCGTGTATGCAAGCTTCAGAGGTCCATCTAAGGACTAAAGCAAGCATCTCGGAGTTGGAATCTTCATTTTGATGAGGCAGTAAAAGGTTACAGCTTCATAAAGAACGAAGAAGAGCCTTGTGTTTACAAGAAGGTTAGTGGGAGCAAGATAGTTTTCCTTGTCCTATATGTGGACGACATCCTACTAATAGGAAATGACATTCCCATGATGAAAGACATCAAACAATGGTTGGGGACTGTATTTTCTATGAAAGACTTAGGAGAAGCCGAAATGATACTAGGTATCAAGATCTATAGAGATAGGTCAAAAAGGCTTCTAGGACTAAGTCAAGAAGGGTACATAGACAAAATATTGAAGAGGTTCAATATGTCTAACTCCAAAAATGGTAAGGTACCATTTAGACATGGTCTTCTCATGAAGAAGAACCAGGGTCCTTCAACAAGAGAGGAGAGGGATACAATGAGTAGAGTACCATACGCTTCGGCAATAGGATCTATCATGTATGCCATGTTATGTACCCGCCCGGATGTCGCACATGCACTGAGCATGACTAGCAGATACCAACAAGATCCAGGAACAGATCATTGGACTGCAGTCAAAGCAATCCTAAAGTACTTGCGAAGGACTAAAGGATTGATGCTAGCGTATGGAGGACAAGAACAGCTCATCGTACAAGGTTACGCTGATGCTGCTTTCCAAACAGATCAAGATGACATGAAGTCATAATCAGGCTACGTGTTTAGTCTGAATGGTGGTGCAATAAGTTGGAAAAGCTCAAAGCAAGATACAACATCCGATTCTACAACAGAGTCTGAGTACATTGCTGTATCCGATGCTGCAAAGGAAGCTGTTTGGTTAAGAAAGTTCGTGTCAGACATCGGAGTGATACCGAGTATCCAAGATCCGATAGAACTTTTCTGTGACAATAACGGGGCCATCGCACAAGCTAAGGAGCCTCGATCACACCAGAAAACCAAACATATACTCAGAAGGTTTCACCTCATCCGAGAGATCATTGATCGAGGAGATGTGAAAGTGTGCAAAATAGGGTCAGACGACAATGTAGCAGATCCTCTAACAAAAGCTCTACCACACTCAAAGTTTGATAGACATGTAATAGAGCTTGGTCTTAAACAGTTTAGGACATAGCCCTTCAACAGGCAAATGGGAGATTGTTGGTGTATATGCCCTAATGAGGGCTATTTATGTAAATAAACTTTGAGGGTTATTTATGTAAATAAGACATTTGTCGTTTGATTGATTATTTATCTGATGAGTTAATTTCATGAAATTATATTCTTGTGCATATTGAATTTTATGAAATCGATCCGCCAAAAAGAAACACTCCATGGACTGTTAGATCATGAGTGATTCTTTTGAGTAGTACTCGTACGAGGATCCTTAGAACAGAAATCACTGCATAGTCTTAGGTGAATTAGAATGTGCTTTGACATATGCCTAACGGGACCGTAACAGGTTGCCAAGTACGGGTATGATTGGGTACACTATGAGTCACGCTAAGGTATGTAGGTGAAGTGATGGGACTACAAGTCTCTCTTAAATGAGAGATGATATCTTGGCCGCTTGATAGTGAACTGAGAAGTGCATGGCCGTGCCCAAGAAATGATAAGGGTTATCATTTGCTTGATTAAGTTCAGCGTCACTAAGAGATCAAGTAAAACGTTTAGCTATATATAAGGATGATTGGTTCCATGCCTTATGCTAAACTGGATATCAGTGTAGAGGACATTACGTAGTATACTCGGAAGGTTGTGTTGAATCACCATTCGACCCTCCGTTCTGAATTGTGTAGTCATTATGTCTTGCTAGAGACCACTAATGATTTATGGATTAATTAATGAGATTAATTTATTCATTGTCAATTTGGAATGGACCTACAGGATCGCACATAAGTGAGTTCGATGATTCAGAATTAATTAAATTGCCTGTTCTAAGTATAAGAGTTATACTTAAATAGATAATATTTAATTAAATGGTTTAATTAAATATTATTGAAGAGTTTTATGGTATTAATTAAAAGTTAATTAATTACATGGGAAGGATTGAGTTGAGCTGATAAATCAAGGGACCTAATTGTGAATTAAGGTTCTTGACCCATCAGCCTGATCCATGGATCAATGGGTTGATCCATGGTGTTGGTTAAACCCAACTCAGTAAATAATTAATTAATTATTATTAATTATTATTTATAATTAATTAAAACAGATACTTCTCAAATCAGAGAAGTATCTGGAGTCTGTTAAAAACGTTTTAACAGACTCAGTGTTAAATATACGTTTGAAAAAAAATTTTAACAGAAAATCAGACTTCAGAAATTAAAAGCACGTTCTTCCAAAACTATTCTTCCCAGAGAGAAAAATGTTTTCTCTTAAAACAGGCAAATTTTGGGGCTAGCACCGGTTCTGAGAGAACTCCAGTGCAAGAACGTAGAGGCAATTCGCTTGAATTGTTCTTTGGTGGTGAACGTAATCTTCCCAAAAGATCCAGGCGACTGCACAACCGATTACGCGTCGAGGGTAAGACCCGAATCCTTTAGTGTTTAGGAATTCCGCCATTTAATTTAGAATTAAATGCCTAAACACAATCTAACAATAATACCAAGAACGATTTTTCTATTAAATCAGTACAAGACAAATCATTTCTAATGGTCAAGTTTAATACGCCCCGGGCATCTCTATATGATTCAATTAGTTTAGAAAACCAATTATCCGAATCACATAATAACCTAAATCGACAGTTTGTCCAAAGCTGTCTCGGTTACGAACATCTTTTATATATTATGCCTTTCAACCAATGATGAGATCTACTGTGTCACACAAGACACCTCATCATCTACTTACATAATATAAATGGACATATCATGTACAACAAAATGTAACCAAAACATAAATCGATATATTACTGGGAAAATGTTCAATACAAGCATAGCTTATGTATTCAACTCCAACAGATACACCACAAACTGCACAATATATCACAAATGATGTGCCTACACAGGTGGTGCCTCGTCGTAGTGGGAGGGTTGTTAGACAGCCCGACAGGTTCATTGGCATGGGAGAGGCCTCAGACCTAGTCCCAGGCGCGCCTGAACCTTACCCAGTGAACTACAATGAGGTTCTCTGAGATAAAGATGCAGAATCTTGGTGTAAAGCAATGATATACGAGATGGGGTCGATGGACCACAATCAAGTCTGGGAGCTTGTGGACATGCCTGATGGTTTTAAACCCATTGGATGTAAGTGGGTCTACAAACGCAATAGAGGACCTAAAGGAAAGGTTGAAACCTTTAAAGCTAGGCTGTGGCGAAGGGGTATACTAAGAAAGAGGGAATCGATTATGAGGAAACCTTCTCCCCGGTAGCCATGCTTAAGTCGATCCGGATTCTCTTGGCCATAGCTGCTCATTTAGATTATGAGATATGGCAGATAGATGTCAAGACAGCTTTCCTAAACGGAAGTCTTGAGGAAACCATCTTCATGCAGCAACACGGTTTTTGATGAGGTAATCCAGTCCTACGGATTTACACATTGTCCGGATGAACAATGTGTGTACCGCAGACGTGAAGGAAACTCAGTGGTGTTTCTTGTGCTTTACGTAGATAGCATTCTATTGATTGGCAACAACAAGAAAGTGTTGTCAGACGTAAAGGCATGGCTGTCCAAGCAGTTTGATATGAAGGACTTAGGGGAAACGGGACATATCCTTAGGATCAAGATAATTCGAGATAGTAGGAAACGTTCGTTAACTCTCTTCCAAGATTCATACATACGATTCTGGCCCATTTTAACATGTAGAACTCCAAGAAAGGTTTTCTACCTTTCAGATACGGAGTGTATCTATCTAAAGAACAGTCTTCCAAGAATGTTTAGGAGATAGAGACCATGAAGACAGTTTCTAATGCTTCGGCAGTAGGAAGTCTCATGTATGTCATGTTATGTATGAGGCCTGATATCTGTTATGCCTTTGGCATTGTGAGCAGATATCAGAGTAACCCCGGGAAAGCTCATTGGGAGGTATTAAAATGCATTCTCAATTATTTGCGCAGAACGAGAGACCAAGTGTTGGTCTATCAGGCGCCTAAGTTGGTGCCCCGAGGTTATACAGATTCAGATTTCCAAGGCGACAGGGACAAGAGAAAGTCTACCTCAGGGTATGTGTTTACTCTGAGAGGTGGAGTCATAGTTTGGTGGAGTGTCAAGAAGAAATGCATGGTGGAATCTACCATGGAGGCTGAATACGTTGCCGCATCAGAGGCAGCGAAAGAAGCAGTATGGCTCAAGAACTTCCTAGTGGACTTCGATGTGATTCCTAGTTTGCAGAAGTATATCACATTATATTGTGATAACAACGGTGCAGTAGCAAACTTGAAGGAACCACGAGCCCACAAGGTGAGTAAACATATACAGCGCAAGTACCACATAATACGAGACATCGTAAAGAGGGAAGACTTGGTCGTGGCAAAGATAGCATCAGAGGATAACCTTGCAGATCCGTTCACGAAGACATTGACTTCAAAAGTCTTTGAGCCTCACGTGAAGGACATGGGGATCAGATACTTAGGAGAGCCATGATAGTTTTTCTAGATATATAGTAGCAGAGTGTATAGGAGTTGAATGTAGATGTATACTTGAAGCACAACTTAAGTATTTGTGGGAGATTGTTGGAGTTGAATACATAAGCTATGCTTGTATTGTACTTTTTCCCAGTTAATATATCGATTAATGTTTTGGTTATATTTTGTTGTGTATTATTTGTCCATTTATATTATGTAGTTAGATGATGAGGTGTATTGTGTGACACAGTAGATCTCATCATTGGTTAAAAGACATAATATATAAATGAGGTTAGTAACCGAGACAGTTTTGGATAAACTGTCGATTTAGGTTATTATGTGATTCGGATAATTGGTTTGTCTAAACTGATTGAATCATATAGATATGTCCGGGGCGTATTGAACTTGACCATTTAGAATGATTTGTCTTGTATTGGTTTAATAGACAAATTGTTCTTAGTATTCTATCTCTTAATCCTTAGACTTGAGCGGGCATGAGGATTAGACATAGTGTACTTTGATCTGCCAATGGGTGAGGTCAATTGTGGCCAATATTCTCGGTGGGTTGGTGCGCGCTTTTGGTTACTTGGTGTGTTGTTGCTTATCGAAAGGAAACCATGTACCGGTGTGTCCAGGGTGATGGTGTTCCCGAGACGAGCTGGTTATGTTTATTATACTAAACCCAGCTGGTGGACTTATGTCCTGTATAGTAAAAAGGTCGAGTGGTACTAGTCTCAGAATTTAAAAAGTTAATTAATTAATTTATCAGCAAATTAATAAATTAACGAGCACTATATCTTTGATGTGGGGAGATTAAGAATACATTAATTAAGTTGTTCCGGAAGCAATTCTGGTGTAGGATGGTAGTGCCAAAATTAATCCGTTAGTGGTACAATTAATTTTGTAATGGGTTAATTGAATAGGTAGAATTAATTAATTGATTAATTATTCCTAAGGGTTAATTAAGTAATTAAGAAAGTGGAATTATTTAATTAATTAATTAAGTCTTAAGTTGCAATTAGAATTAGGAAATCCTAGAGATTAGGAAATCTAATTGGATTTAGATTATCCTATTAAATTGGTTACCTAATTGGATTTGGAAACTAATTAATTACATAAACACATTAGGAAGACCAATCCTAAACTAACTTGGGGTCTCTCTTGTGACACTATATATAGGCAAGGGATTAGCTATTACACAAAAACAATTCAATAGTTTTCTAGACTAGAAAACTAGAGAGATAAAATCCTAGTGAGAGAAATAAATTTCTCCCTCTAAGAATCAGATTTTGGCTTATTGTGCGGCAGCCTTCTGCAAAAAATCAGCCGGCTGGATTTCATACAATTCCTAGCGGCGCGTGCGGATAGAGGGCGACAGCGCGTGAAGCTTATCTAGGTCAGCGGTGGTGTCGTGTGGTCTTCACACGCTAGGCGGCTTGGTGCTGGAATTTTTTGGCGAGTGTATTGTGGTGATTAGCTGATCAATTGCTCATTAGATTGTTGCCCACACAACATATGATCAAAGTCTTGAGGCATACAAGATAATCAACTGAGTATACGATTCAATAGGTAATTCTTATGTTTTCGCTTTTAATTAAGAATTTATTTGTTGCGTGGCAAATCAAATAAGTACATACCAAGATCCTGCGCAATGTTATTTCAAGCAAAGGTTGGAATAGCGATTGTGCTAACGTCTAGGCCTGGCCAGAGATTCTGATTCTGGAATGCGTAGCACGAAAGTGAGTTTCTGGCTAGGCCCGGGCAGATAATCTTTCACTAACATCGTCAGGAACTTGAACACATGGAGAACCATCTTTATGTGTACCTACTAGATGATGTTTTAACCTAAAAATGCCCCCAGATCTAATTTTATGACAAAACATACAAACATTCAACCTTTTTACTAGTTGAAAGAATATCTGCCCGGGCCCGGTCAAAAACTCATTTTCGCGCTACGCATTTCAGAATCAGAATTTTTGACCAGGCCTAGACTCTAGCACAATCGCTATTCCATTCCTTGCTTGAAATAACATTGTGCAGGATCTTAGTTTGTACTCATTCGATTTATCCCACAACAATAATTTCTAATTGAAAGCGGAATCATAGAAAGTACCTCTTGAAGTGTGTTAACTCAAGTGATCGCTTGTATGACTCAAGACTATGATCGCACGTTGTGTGGGCAACGATCTAGCGAGCAATTGATCAGCAATCAACACAACTGGATTGTCAAAAAAAAATTTCAGACATCGCCGCCCCTAGCGCTTGATATACACGCGCCGCCTAGGACCCGAGAGAAGACTCACGTGCCACCAATTTCTCACACGCCACCAATTTCTCACGCGCCACTGAGTTCTAGAGCAAAAACCAGCCGGCCAAACTGGAGGAAAAAATTGGCAGCTTTGAGCTCAAGAAATCCGAATTTAGAGAGATAAATTATTTCTCTCTAGGATTTTCTCTCTCTACATTTTCTTGTCTTGAAAACTAATGAATTGTGTGTTATGTAATTGCAAATCCCTTGTCTATATATAGAGTTACAAGAGAGACCCCAAGTTGGTTTAGGATTGGTCTTCATAATGGGTTTAGGTAATTAATTAGTTTCCAAATCCAATTAGGTAACTAATCTAATAGGATAAACCAAATCCAATTAGATTTCCTAATCTCTAGGATTTTCTAATTCTAATTGAAACTTAAGAATTAATTAATTAATTAATTAATTCCACTTTGTTAATTACTTAATTAAACCTTAGAAATAATTAATTAAATAATTAATTCTACTTATTCAATTAACCCATTACAAAATTAATTGTACCACTAACGGATTAATTTTGGCACTACCATCCTACACCAGAATTGCTTTCGGAACAACTAAATTAATTTATTCTTAATCTCCCCACATCAAAGATAAAGTGTTCGTTAATTTATTAATTTACTAATAAATTAATTAATTAACCCCTTTAATTCTGAGACTAGTACCACTCGACCTTTTTACTGTACCGGACATAAGTCCACCGGCCGGGTTTAGTATAATAAACATAACGAGCTCATCTCGGGAGCACCATCACCCCTGACGCACCGGTACATGGTTTCCTTTCGACAAGCAGCAGCACACTAAGTAACTAAACACGCGCACCAACCCACCGAGACTATTGGCCACAATTGACCTCACCCATTGACAGATCAAAGTACACTATGTCTAATTCTCATGTCCACTCAAGTCTAGGGATTAAGAGATAGAATACTAAGAACGTTTTGTCTATTAAATCAGTACAAGACAAATCATTATAAATGGTCAAGTTCAATACGCCCCGGGCATATCTATATGATTCAATTAGTTTAGACCAACCAATTATCCGAATCATATAATAACCTAAATGGACATCGTGTCCAAAGCTGTCTTGGTTACGAATCTCATTTATATATTATGTGTTTTAACCAATTATGAGATCTACTGTGTCACACAAGACACCTCATCATCTAACTACATAATATAAATGGACAAATATAAGCACAGCAAATTAACCAAAAATATTAAATCTATATATTAACTGAGAAAATATACAATACAAGCGTAGTTTATGTATTCAATCCTAACAATCTCCCACTAATACTTAAGTTGTGCTTTAAGTATACAACTACATTCAACTCTATACACTCTACTATATATCTAGAAAAACTATCATGGCTCTCCTAAGTATCTGATCCTCATGCTCTCCACGTAAGCTTCAAAGACTTTTGAAGTCAATGTCTTCGTGAACGGATCTGCAAGGTTATCCTCTGATGCTATCTTAGCCACGACCAGGTTTTCCTTTTTGACGATGTCTCGTATTTGGTGGTATTTGCGCTGTATATGTTTACTCGTCTTGTGGACTCGTGGTTCTATCGAGTTTGCTACTGAACCATTGTTATCACAATACACTGTGATAGACTTCTGCAAGCCAGGAATCACATCTAAGTCCACTAGAAAGGTCTTGAGCCATACTTCTTCTTTCGCTGCCTCTGATACGACAACGTATTCAGCCTCCATGGTGGAGTCCGCCACGCATTTCTGCTTGACATATTCCAAACTATGGCTCCACCTCCCATAGTAAACACATACCCTGAGGTAGACTTGCTCCCTATCGTCTTGGAAATCTGAATCTGTGTAACCTCGGCGTACCAGCTCAGGCACCTGATAGACTAACAATTGGTCTCTCGTTCTGCACAAATACTTGAGAATGCATTTTACTGCTTCCCAATGAGCTTTCCCGGGATTACTCTGATATCTGCTTACAATGCCAATGACATAACAGATATCAGGCCTCGTACACAACATGGCATACATGAGACTTCCTACTACCGAAACATAAGGAACTATTTTCATGGCTTCTATCTTCTCAACAGTCTTGGGAGACTGGTCTTTAGATAGATGCACTTCGTGTCTGAAAAGTAGAAAACCTTTCTTGGAGTTCTGTATGTTAAAACGGGCCAGAATCGTATCTATGTATGAAGTTTGGGAAAGCGTTAACGAACGTTTCCTACGATCTTGAATTATCTTGATCCCAAGGATATGTCCCGTTTCTCCTAAGTCCTTCATATCAAATTGTTTGGACAACCATTCCTTTAAGTCTGATAACACTTTCTTGTTGTTGTCAATCAATAGAATGTCGTCCACATAAAGCACAAGAAACACCACCGCGTTTCCATCACGTCTACGATATACACATTGTTCATTCGGACACTGAGTAAATCCATAAGACTGGATTATCTCATCAAACTGCATGTTCCAAGATCTGGATACCTGCTTAACTCCATAAATGGACCTCTTAAGCCTGCAAATCTTATGCTCTTGGCCTTTCTCAACGAATCCCTCTGGTTGCTGCATAAAGATGGTTTCCTCAAGGCTTTCGTTAAGGAAAGCTATCTTGACATCCATCTGCCATATCTCATAATCTAAATGAGCAGCTATGGCCAAGAGAATCCAGATTGACTTAAGCATGGCTACTGGGGAGAAGGTTTCCTCATAATCGATTCCCTCTTTCTGAGCAGCTTCGGCACAAGCCTAGCTTTAAAGGTTTCCACATTTCTGTCAGGTCCTCTCCTATGTTTGTAAACCCACTTACATCCAATGGGTTTAAAACCATCAGGTAGGTCCATAAGCTCCCAGACTTGATTGTGGTCTATTGAGCCCATATCGGATATCATTGTCTTTCGCCAGGATTTTGCATCTTTATTTCGGAGAGCCTTATTGTAGTTTACTGGGTCAGGCTCAGGCGCGCCTGGGACTAGGTCTGAGGCCTCTCTCACACCAATGAACCTGTCGGGCTGTCTCACAACCCTCCCACTACGATGAGGCACCATTTGAAATATTCCTCTTCCTTCTAGTTTGTTGGGAGTATATACCTGTCAACGCAATACAAAAGTTCAAAAATGTAGGACAACTGCAAAGAGAATCACAAATTTACAAATTATTCATGAAGAACCTAATGCCCTTTGTCTAATATATATTCAAGAAGCCGAAAGAGCTCTCACCATACCATTTTTCCCTTCTCTCTCTAGGCTCGACCAACCCGTCTCCCTCGCTTGAACCCTAACTAACCCCGATCTTCATGGCTGGCGATGGCTCCGCCGCTTGGCCAAGGGGGTTACTACACTAAAAAAATTAAATCCTTCCCCCCCCCCCCTTTTTCTCTAATCCAACTCGCCCCACTCAAGTTCCCCCAAAAGACCCTGAACTTCGAGATGGGAATATGTCATTTGAGTATTCAAAATCTGAATTCGCGAAGCTGATAGCCCCTCACCACCTGAGCCTTGTCGGGAAGTTCTTATATGTACAGCCCAAAATGTCCGACATTCTCAAGGAGCTCAACTCACTAGGATTTCAAGGCAATTTTGGGGCTTATGAACCCTAGACATGTATGGATGCGTTTCGAGAAAGACGAAGACTACCAAAAAATATTGGCTTTGGACGACATGGCGCATCGGTGGTCACCAGATGAGAGTCCTTAAATAGACTCCGGACTTCAGGTTTAAAGAGGATCCCCCAATCGCACCGATTTGGGTCTCTTTTTACGACCTCCCGCTAGAGTTTCACTAATCCGAATCACTCTTCTCGATGGCAAAGGTGGTCGGGAAACTTCTCTAAGTGGACATTCCCACCTCGAATCAAATTCGACCGTCGGTGGCACATTTTTATGCGGAGGTAAACTTTCTCGAACTTCTACCCACTTCTGTGAAAATTAGGGAACATGGAGCGTACCATAGACAGAACTTTTCATTTGAACATGTCCTGAAATATTGTGTCAAGTGCAAAAAAATTGGCCACGAGGAGAGCTTTTGTAAAATTGGAAGAAACTCGATGGATGTTCCCGAAAAGATCAAAGGAAAAGAGTTACTGAAGTCCGCTGGAGCTGAAGGAAGTCAAGGACAAAGGCAAAAAGAAGACGGTTGTGATAAAAAAAGGAAGGATCCCCGGGTCTGAGTGTTAAGAAAAATCAGTAATTCCAATCTTAATAGCGGTAGAGAACCAGAATGCCACATCTCAAATTTTGAGTGTTTATTTCATATAATATTTGCTTTTAAGAATTTTTAACTATGATGAAATGGATAATGATAAGATTTTGATAACCAATTAAAAAATGCTTCCCCAAACTACGTAGATTTTAGAACTACGTATTTCATTCGCAAAATACATATAATTAACAATGGCTAAAATTGGAAGTTTTGGACTAAATATTACCACCGCTTTTGAATTAAGTTTGTAACTGGGCTTAAATTTCAATGGACAACTGAGCAGCGGTTATCTGTCATGCCCTGGGAATTTAGGAGTAACAAAACCAGAATTTAGAGAAGAAATAGAAGAAGCAGAGGACAGAAGTAGAAAGAGGAAGAGGAAGAACAGATATATTGAAAAAGAAGAAACTTCAGAAAAATACTGAATACCTCACAATCTACAGCCAAATCCGTTTTTTATCCCTAGCTCAGGGGTCCGGTCCAAATTAATACAAAATTTCGGGGTGTGAACGGAAATATTTAGAATTTGAAAAGTGTGGACCATTTTTAGACCTCTCGGATTTGTGAAATCCGAGTCTCTTAATCTATTATAAATTCAGATTTCAAAAATCCGATTTCTTAATCCAAAAAAATTCAGATTTTGGAAATCCGAATTCTTAAAAAAAAAAAAAAAAAAAAGTAGCACCACGTCCAGAACAACTAGCTCCACGTCAAAAATAACTAGAACCATGTGCAGAAATGTCTACATCCATGCATGTGAATTTAAGTTATTTTTTTCACAAAGAAAACCCATCACGTCTCAAAACAACTAGAACCGCATCATAAACAACTAGAACCACGTCCAGAAACGTCTACATCCATTCATGTCAATTTAAACTGATTTATTCCACAAAAACAGCCCATCACGTCCAGAACAACTAGCACCACTTCCATAAACATCTACATCCAGTCATGTGACTGTAAACTGATTTATTTCACAAAAACAGCCCACCACGTCCAGAACAACTAGAACCATGTCCAGAACCGTGTACATCCATTCATGTGAATTTAAACTGATTTATTTCACAAAAACAGCCCACCACGTCTAAGAACAACTAGAACCACGTCCAAAATGAACTAGCACCACGTCCAGAAACGTCTACATCCATTCATGTGAATTTAAGCTATTTTTTTCACAAAGACAACCCACCACGTCTTAGAACAACTAGAACCACGTCAAAAACAACTAGCACCACGTCCAGAAATGTCTACATCCATGTGTGTGAATTTAAACTGATTTTTTTTTCACAAAGAAAGTCCACAATGTCTCAGAACAACTAGCACCACGTCAAAAACAACTATCACCACGTCCAGAAAAGTCTACATTCATTCATGTGAATTTAAGCTATTTTTTGATAGAGTAGGTGCGGAGTTGTATGAATACAGTCAGGACACGGTGTGGAAGTAGATCACATGGAGCCAGAAGGTGTCCCGTCTCACATCCCCGAGCAGATTGAACTAGGCTTGGTAGACTATATGACGCTGATGACATTATTTGATGTATCTTTTGATGTTTTGATGAGTTATTGATGTTTTGGTATATGGAATAAGTACAATTGTAAATTATAAGTTCATTTTGGTGTTTGGATGAGTTATTGATGTTTTGGTATATAGAATAGGTAGAATTGTGATTTTGATGTTCTTATTTGTGTTTTGATGAGTTATTGGTTTTTTGGTATATAGAATATGTAGAATTGTGTTTGGATGAAGTTCATATTTGTGTTTGGATAAGTTATTGATGGTTTGGTATATGGAATAGGTAGAATTGTGATTTATGTTTTGGTACATGGAATATGTAGAATTGTAATTTTGAAGTTCATATTTGTGCTTGGATGAGTTATTGATAGTTTGGTATATGGAATAGGTAGAATTGTGATTTTGAAGGTCTTATTTGTGTTTTGATGAGTTATTGATGTTTTGGTATATGGAATAGGTAGAATTGTGATTTTGAAGTTCATATTTGTGTTTTGATGAGTTATTGATGTTTTGGTATATGGAATAGGTAGAATTGTAATTTTCAAGTTCATATTTGTGTTTGGATGAGTTTTTGATGTTTTGGTATATGGAATAGGTAGAATTGTGATTTTGAAGTTTATATTTTTTGTTTTGATGAGTTATTGATGTTTTGGTATATGGAATAGGTAGAATTGTGATTTTGAAGTTCATATTTGTTTTTGGATGAGTTATTGATGTTTTGGTATATGGAATAAGTAGAATTGTGATTTTGAAGTTCATATTTGTGTTTGGATGAGTTATTGATGTTTTGGTATATGGAATAGGTAGAATTGGGTTTAGATGAAGTTCATATTTGTGTTTTGATGAGGTATTAATGTTTTGGTACATAGAATAGGTAGAATTGTGATTTTGAAGTTCATATTTGTTTTTGGATGAGTTATTGATGTTTTGGTGTATGGAATAGGTATAATTGTGTTTGGATGAAGTTCGTATATGTGTTTGGATGAGTTATTGATGTTTTGGTATATGGAATAGGTAGAATTGTGATTTTTTTTTTATTCGTATAATCAAATCCGAATTAAAATTGAATTCGGATTTAGAAAATTCGAATTCAATTCAATTCGGACAATAAAATTCTGAATTTAATTAATTCAGATTTCTCAAATCTGAATTAATTAATTAATTCGGATTTCGCAAATCCGAATTACTACTAATTCGGATTTTTTTTCGTCGCGGGACAAATCCCGCCAAAATTCGGATTTTTCAAATCCGAATTGGGTAGAAATCGGACTTTGAAAATCCGAATTCTACCCGAATAAACCCCACCCCCTTTTTTCTTCTTCCTTCTTCTTTCTTCTCCCTCGCCGAATGGATGTAGACGTTTCTGGACGTGGTTCTAGTTGGTTTTGACGTGGTGCATGTTGTTATGAGACGTGGTGGGTTGTATTTGTGAAAAAAAATAGCTTAAATTCACATGCATGGATGTAGACAATTCTGGAAGTGGTTCTAGTTATTTTTGTCGTTGTTCTAGTTGTTCTGAGACGTGGTGGGTTGTCTTTGTGAAAAAATAGCTTAAATTCACATGCATGGATGCAGACGTTTCTGTTCGTGGTTCCAGTTGTTTTTGACGTGGTTCTAGTTGTTCTGGACGTGATGAACTGTATTTGGGAAAAAATTAGTTTAAATTTACATGCTTGGATGTAGACGTTTCTGGACGTGGTTTTAGTTATTTTTGACGTGGTGCATGTTGTTCTGAGACGTGGTGGGTTGTCTTTGTTGAAAAAATCAGTTTAAATTCGAATGAATGGATGTAGACATTTTTGGACGTGGTTCCAGTTGTTTTTGACGTGGTTCTAGTTGTTCTGAACGTGGTAGACTGTCTTTGTGAAAAAAATCAGTTTAAATTCACATGCATGGATGTAGACGTTTCTGGACGTGGTTCTAGTTGTTTTTGACGTGGTGTAGACGTGGTGGGTTGTCTTTGTGAAAAAATCCGTTTAAATTCAAATGAATGGATGTAGACGTTTCTGGACGTGGTTCTAGTTGGTTTTGATGTGGTGCATATTGTTCTGGGACGTGGTGGGTTGTATTTGTAAAAAAATAACTTAAATTCACATGCATGAATGTATACGTTTCTCGACGTGGTCCTAGTTGTTTATGACGTGGTGCATGTTGTTCTGAGATGTGATACCGTCTTTAAAAAATAAAAAAATTTCATAAATGATTCGGATTTTGGAAATCCGAATTCCATTGATTTCGGATTCCAAAAATCCGAATTCAAAATAATCTAATTAATCTCCCTTATTAATTTTTAATTTAATTAGTGTTATTGATATTTCGAATTTTCAAAATCCGAAAGTGGATAAATTCGGATTTCTAAAATCTGATTTTGTCTCATTTCGAATTTTCAAAATCCAGAAGGCCTGTATTAGGCCACACTTTCCCATTTTCTTTTTTTTTTATCCACAAATTTATTTTGGGGATTAATTTGGTCAAAAATTCCCCTAGCTCACACCTCTACTGTGTGTATGTACTACTCAGCAGAAAAAGTGTGAAAGAAGCTAAATAAGTGAATGGCTAAATACGACATCGTTTCTTCTTAATTCCTAACAATTCCCTTCCATTAAAGAACAGTCTTGTCCTCGAGACTTGAAATTGTGGAAACTGCTGCTTAATGAACTTTTGATTATCCCCTGAAACATCTTTTACTGAAAAGCTACTTCATTTGATCAACCCCTGCATCACCTTCTTACCTTCTCTCATAATGAATCTCCTTCGTATAATTTTAGATTTAGGTGGCAGTGGCAATTTGAGCTTGTATGCCACTGCTCCTATCTTATCCAACACTTGGAGGGTACCAAAGTACTTAGCAAAGGGCTTCAATTGTGTGTGAGCCGCCACTCTGGTAAGCTTAGTTTCAGCTGTGATAATTCCACGTTCATAATAAGGTTGGGAAACTGATGAATAATGCTGATGTCGATGCAGTTGTTTCTGCGTCTGTTGCAGTTGCTGCTGTTGAAAGTTTCCATCCCACCCACTGTAGAAAGCCTGATTTTGCCTGAACTGTTGTATCTTTTCAGAATTCTCAGGCATGAATGCATAGGTTTTCGTTGGAGTTGGGGTTCTGGTCTCAATGGAAGGGGGTTCATCTTCATCTAGAATAACATAGCTATCTTGTACACGCCAAGTGTTTGACTACTTCAGATGTTCCTGATACTGTTTGTGGTTCCATGACTTCTTTTGAATCCAAAGAAACATGCTTGAAATATGCCTTCCAAAATCTCTGAAGCAGATGATTCAGTCCGTGCTATTAGCCTTCCCAAAGATTCAAAAAAAAACTTTCTTCTTGCTTTTGTTCTCCACCTTTAGTTGAAATCAGTGGAGGCCTCATTGAGAACTTCATTGGTTTTTGATATTCACTTTAAGAACCTGATTTTAGCAAATTCTCATCATTTTGAGAAGATACCATGATACCAATCCGCCGTTGCAGCAATGCAAGCATGTAACCAATGAAACTAGCTGCCATGAGCACTGCAAAACCTAATGAAATGCCACTTCCATACTGGTAAGCAAAGTCATCCCGATTGAGTTGGATCTCGCGGATTGCCTGATTCCCCCTGTCTATAACAAGGAGAGAGTAGCTACTTCCCATATATATATCACGACAAAGTCATTTGAGAATTTCGCATCCTCACTTGGTCCATCTACATGCCCACCACCTCGACTCAAACTACTAGAATCCTTTGTTAAGAAGTCATCAGAAGGTATCACATCCTCTTTAACTATCTCATCACAAGATTCATTTGAACCTCTATCCCTAGGCAGTCTACTGACAAGGTGTTCTGAAGACGGCCCTTTATACAGAAAAGAATTTGAACACGTATTTGCAAAATGATTATCATTCTCTTTGGTTGAAGAAGATCGCTTAGAGCATAATTCTAAGAACCTTCTATCCTTAGCACTATTCTCATCTTTTTCTTGACCAGAACTACTAGAGCGTCCAACAATATCTACAAACTTGTAATTTTGCCACTGGTCAAATGGCCATTGTTCACTGGATCAGTCAAGGAACTTCTCGCTGTAGATTTCTCCAACAGAGAACTACTGGTATTAGCCAAGTCTTCAACTGGAGGTAGTAAAACATTTCCTGAGCGCCTTAACATATTATTTGAGCCACCAGCAACCTCTTGAACTCGATTCCTCGTATGAACTGCTGCTACCATATCTTTCCCAAAACTATCTTCATCGGCACCAATGGTGTGTAAATACTGTTAGAGAAATTAAGGCTAGTAGTAAGAAAATTCCAAGGCTTGTGTAACACACAATTTTCTTAAAACAGATTTGCCCCCTCTACGAATGTGCAAGAGGTTACGTGAGCAAAATGTTTCCCAGGATACAATGGAAACCGTAAAGTCGGTTTGCACAAAACCGCCTTACCAACGAACTAGAACAGATGTTGAACACTTGAGGAAATTTTGGTAGGAAATTGGGAGAATATTTCTTCAGAGAGAGAGGAGCAGAATTTTGAATGGGAAGAGAGATTCTGAGAGAATGAGAATTTTTCAAAAGAGAGGTATCTCTTCTGCAGATCTATAAATTGCTATTTATAGACATCACCAGTTTTCAATAAATATGCAGATAAATATGATTAATACCAACATTAATCCATTAATCTGCCACCTTAATCCATTAATATGATTATCCAAAAAAAAACTTAATCATTATCCTTCAATGGATTAGACCAAATAATTATCCAACAATTTAATCATTATCCTTTAATAGATTAGACCAGATAATTATCTATTGAAAACTGAAGAGAATCAAAACGCAGGTTGATCAGGCCCGACATTTTTCCAAATATTCTCATTCACACATTTTCCAACTCTTCCTTCCAACAATCCCCCACATGAATGAGATATTGATTGGTCAGTGTTCAATGAATGATCTCTGCATAGAGAAAGTAGGTGTTACCCTTTGAACTTTCCCCTTATAGACTACACTTGCTCTACTAGCCCTCCAGTAGACGTGATGTCCTTGAACTGTCTGACTTTTCCATGTAAAGACCCACGTACCCTACACAGGAACCATTCCCATTTGTTCTGTTCTCATGGTTATGTTCATTATGGCCATGAACACGTCCTGGTTCTGCAAGAGTTTCTAGGAAATTAGCCTGATCAATTTCCCTTCGAGGCGGCCCCACTTCTCTCTCACATAGGTGACTTCTTAAATTTGAAACGTAACCACAGTTACTTTCTTAAGAGTCATTAAAGCAACAAATTCTAGCCTTAACCATACTGTCACTGTTTGATGACAGGAATGAGTTGGGGTTGCCCCCACAGTGACCCTATCAGGTCTTATAATTAGGTTGTCCCTTTGAACCTAGATCTTGGGATCTCCAGTCAACTAGGTTGGGTTTTCCTTCATAAAACCTTTGTTTTCCACAGGCTTTATACCCATTCCTCTCGTCAATCGCTCAACTGTCTCTCTATTTAACCCTTTGGTTAGCGGATCCGCGATGTTATCTTTTGACCTTACATAGTCAATTGAGATAACTCCTGTTGAGAGCAGTTGTCTAATGGTATTATGTCGACGACGAATATGTCTCGATTTACCATTATATAGTGTACTCTGTGCCCTACCAATCGCAGATTGGCTATCGCAATGAATACATATTGGTGGCACAGGTTTTTCCCATTTTGGAACTTCCTCCAAGAAATGGCGAAGCCATTCAGCCTCTTCTCCACATTTATCTAGAGCTATAAATTCTGAATCTATCGTGGATCTAGCTATTACTGTTTGTTTTGAGGATTTCCAAGACACGGCAGCACCTGCTAGAGTAAACACATAGCCACTCGTGCAAGTTGTGTCTTTTATATCAGATATCCAATTAGCATCTGTATAGCCTTCTAGCACCAATGGATATCTGGTATAATGTAATCCATAATCACGAGTATATCTTAAGTACCTTAGTACTCTAATTATTGCAGTCCAGTGATCTTTCCCTGGATTACTCGTGTATGAACTCAACTTGCTTACCACATAAGCAAGATCTGGTCTAGTACAACTCATTAGATATATTAAACTCCTCATAATTCTGGAGTATTCTACTTGAGACATACCCTCTCCACGATTCTTGGATAGGTGGAGACTGTTATCTAATGGTGTTCTAGCAATTCCAGAGTCATCCTTACTGAATTTCCCTAGAATCTTGTCTACATAATGAGCTTGACTCAAAATTAGACCTTCCGAGGACCTGATGATTCGGATTCCAAGAATCATATCAGCCAGTCCCATATCTTTCATGTCAAATTTTGAATTTAACATGGCTTTGGTAGATTTGACCAGTTTGTCACTACTACCAACTATGAGTATGTCGTCTACGTACAAACATAAGATAACGTAATTATCCCCGATCTCTTTGACATAGACACATTTATCACACTCATTGATTTTGTATCCATTGGTTATCATTGCATGGTCAAACTTCTCATGCCACTTCTTTGGAGCTTGTTTCAAACCATACAAAGACTTAACCAATTTACAAACTTTCTTATCGGAACCTGGAGCTTTAAACCCTTCGGGTTGCTCCATATAGATTTCTTCATCTAAATCCCCATTTAAGAAAGCTGTTTTAACATCCATTTGATGGATATCCAAATTCCGTAAGGCTGCGATAGCAAGTATCATCCTTATAGAATTTATTCTCGTCACAGGAGAATACGTATCAAAGTAGTCTAAGCCTTCACGTTGCTTGTACCCTTTGATTACCAGTCTAGCTTTGTATTTGTCTATAGAGCCATCAGCTTTTATTTTCCATTTGAAAATCCATTTCGACCCTAAAGGACTACAACCAGGTGGGAGTTCCACTAACTCCCAAGTATGATTCAGTAAAATAGAATCAATCTCGCTCTTTATGGCTTCCTTCCAAAAAGGCGCTTCCGACGAATACACAGCTTCAGCATAAGTCTGTGGTTCTTTCTCAACAAGAAAAGTTTCAAAATCATCACCAAATGATTTTTCCACCCTTGCTCTTTTGCTCCGTCTTAGTTCAACCACTTCTTGACTTTGTGGTTCTTCATCAATGGTTTCACTAGGCCGTTTAGAACTAGTGTCCCCAACTGATCTCCAAGGAAATACATTTTCAAAGAATGATGCATTTCTTAATTCCATTATTGTATTCTTGTGTATATCCGGGATTTTTGAATCATACACAAGGAATCGGTATGCAGTACTATTATGAGCGTAGCCTATAAAGACACAATCCACCGTTTTGGGACCTATCTTTATTTTCTTTGGCGTTGGTACTGCTACCTTCGCTAGGCACCCCCACACTCGCAAGTGTTTGTAGGAAGGCTTCTTTCCTTTCCATAATTCATATGGAGTTTTTCCTTCTTTCTTGCGAGGTATTCTATTGAGTACATAATTACTCGATAAAATAGCGTCCCCCCATAAGTTGGAAGGTAAACCTGAACTTAATAACATCGCATTCATCATTTCTTTTAATGTGCGATTTTTTCGTTCAGCAACCCCGTTAGATTGAGGTGAATATGGTGCGGTTACTTCATGAACTATACCATTCTTAGAACAATAGTCACCAATAGGTACTTCGTACTCTCCACCTCTATCACTTCTCAATTTCTTGATCCGTTTATCAAGTTGATTTTCAACCTCGGTCTTATAGAGAATAAATTTCTCCAACGCCTCATCTTTGCTTTTAAGTGAATACACATAGCAATATTTTGTGCTATCATCAATAAAGGTAATAAAATATTTATTACCACCTCGTGTTTGAACCGATTTCAAATCACATACATCGCTATGTATTAAGTCAAGGGGTTCATTATTTCTTTTAAGGGTTTGGAATGATGACCTTGTTAGTTTTGCTTCAACGCAAATTTCACATTTTTGACTTTTGTCAATTTGGATACTTGGGATATGGTTCAAGTTAATTAATCGACATATCAAATCATAATTAACATGACCTAGTCTACCATGCCATAAGCTAGAAGACTCAATCAAATAAGCAGAAGAGGTACTTGCATTATTATTGACAATTGTCATTACATTCATCTTAAACATCCCCTCGGATGCATACCCCTTTCCCAAGTACATTCCCGTTTTTGAAAGAATAATCTTGTCCGATTCTATCACAATGCGGAATCCATGCTTATTTAGCATGAACCCTGAAATAAGATTCTTTCGGACTTCTGGTGCGTACAGCACATCTTTCAGAGTCAACGTTTTGCCCGAAGTCAGCTTGAGCAAAACCGTTCCCTTCCCCTCAACTTCGGCTATAGCAGAGTTTCCCATGTACAGCTTCTCCCCTTGGGTTGGTTCAAATGTTGAGAAGTGACCTTTGTTGGTGCACACAAGCCTGGTTGCACCAAATTCATACCACCATTCTTTCTGGTTTGACTCCACCATGTTGACTTCGGAGATTACAGCTACCAAACTGATATCTCCCACGTCCTCCGTGATTTTCTGGATCACGTTTGCTTCAGGGTTTTTCTTGGGAGCACGACACTCTGATGACTTGTGACCCTATTTTCCACAGTTAAAGCACTTTCCTTTAAACTTGAATTTTTGCTTTGAGACACCACCAGATGCGCCAAGCTTGGCTTTGCCTTTGCCTTTGTCGGTGGTCACGGCTCTGTTTTTGAAGCCTCCCTTGCCATGTTCCACCATATTGATTTTGGCTCCCACAGGGTTGACCGACTTGATATCAGCCCTCCTGTTGTCTTCTTCAATCCGAAGTCTGACAATGAGGTCCTCCAAGGTCATCTCCTTGCGTTTGTGTTTGAGATAGTTCTTGAAATCTTTCCAGCTTGGTGGCAGTTTCTCAATCATTGCTGCCACTTGGAAAATCTCACTCAGAATCATCCCCTCAGCACTTATCTCGTGCAAGATGAGCTGAAACTCATCCACTTGACTCATCACCGATTTTGAGTCAATCATTTTAAAATCAAGGAACCACCCGACTACAAATTTCTTTGAGCCTGCATCCTCAATTTTGTACTAACGGTCCAAAGCCTCCCATACCTGCTTTGCCGTTTTGTAATTCCCATATACAGAATATAAGGAATCCTGCAACCCATTCAAAATGTAGTTGCGACAGAGGAAATCAGAGTGCTCTCATACCTCAACGGCAATTACTATCGAAGCATCACTATTTCCTTCTGGCACTATTGGGGGATCCTCTTTCAAGAATCTTGCAAACCCCAGCATCGTTAGGTAAAATAACATCTTCTGTTGCCATCTTTTGAACAAAATGGCAACTCCTTGAAACTTTTCGGGTTTCTCGTAGTGGCTTCCTGGCACATTAGGGATAGCCACGACAGGGTTAGAAATCAAACCCATATTTGGAGTGACAGCAGGATTACCCTCGGAATTTGAGTTGTGATCGCTTGAACTCGCCATTGAGAAATAAGACCGAATCTGTTTTAAGATTGTTAGAGAAATTAAGGCTAGTAGTAAGAAAATTCCAAGGCTTGTGTAACACACAATTTCCTTAAAACAGATTTGCCCCCTCTACGAATGTGCAAGAGGTTACGTGAGCAAAATGTTTCCCAGGATACAATGGAAACCGTAAAGTCGGTTTGCACAAAACCGCCTTACCAACGAACTAGAACAGATGTTGAACACTTGAGGAAATTTTGGTAGGAAATTGGCAGAATATTTCTTCAGAGAGAGGAGCAGAATTTTGAATGGGAAGAGAGATTCTGAGAGAAGGAGAATTTTTCCAAAGAGAGGTGTCTCTTCTGCAGATCTATAAATTCCTATTTATAGACATCACCAGTTTTCAATAAATATGCAGATAAATATGATTAATACCAACATTAATCCATTAATCTGCCACCTTAATCCATTAATATGATTATCCAAAAAAAAAAAACTTAATCATTATCCTTCAATGGATTAGACCAGATAATTATCCAACAATTTAATCATTATCCTTCAATGGATTAGACCAGATAATTATCTATTGAAAACTGAAGAGAATCAAAACGCGGGTTGATCAGGCCCGACATTTTTCCAAATATTCTCATTCACACCTTTTCCAACTCTTCCTTCCAACAAATACAAACATGTAGGATTACTGCAATGCAAGTTCTTCAAACAAGCATGGCAATACTTTGCAGTTCCAGATGATACCCTCAAATATCTACCTTCCAAGACATAACCATGTACTGATTGAATACATCGCACAGCCTCCTCCTCTCTTGAATAAGTCACATATACACTATAGGTGTCATTAATAAACTGCTGAATAGATTCCCCAGCTGTCTAAAACAGAGAAATCTTAGAAATCTTCTCATATTGACCAAAATAATCTTTTCACTGTAATAGATTTTCATCAGCAAGACTAAGCGGTAGCTCAATAACATAAGCCATTTTTCGCTGAATCACCCTGCCATTTCTAAGGTCCTTCTTTACTTCAATAGTTTTTGGCTTGGACTTTGCTGGTTTGCTTTTCTTGTTACCCTGTGTCGCCACACTCTCACAACCTGCTTGCAATTTGACAATTTTATCTTTTTCATAGACTGTCCAACAGGCAAGACAATGCCCCTCTGTCTCGTCCTCCTCTGCCATGTCTATAATAAGATGGAAACACCAAACGCACACCTGATAGCCACAATTGTAAGGTTTGAACTGCTAATCCATCCAGTCCATCTCTACCGCATATAAAGGACATCTTTTCTCTCCTTCGGTACTCACAAGCATCATGTTGTCACAAATACTTAAAATAGAATCAATACTCTGTGTATCCATCTCTTTCAACCTTCCCCAATGAGAATAATATTTAGAAATTAGCTTCCTCCAAGATATACAAGTCTAAAATATAGCCATCAAATATAGAAGAAAACTCCTGTTTCAACACAGACAAGCTTTTTTCAGCCAATGAATGTAATGACTTAAAAGAATCAACAACAAGAATGACTTCATTGCTATCACTTAAGTCATTAAAACTCTTGAATTTCAGCGATTTATTAAATATTGTGTCACAAGCTCTGAATGTGCACACTGTTCTTAAATCACAGAGGATATCAGAGAAATCATACAGCTCCTCAGAATCGTCATTAACTTATTTATCTCTAAACCTTACTAACAGAGCTTCCTCAAATTCATTCCAATTCATTTTTTCTTTCCCTGACTTAAAATCCTGAAACCAAACATCACCTATATCCTCCAAATACAATTCAATACAATCTACTTTCCATTTATCCCCAATATTATACAACAGAAAGTAATTCTTGAAAGATTTTGGTAGGATCTGGGTTTGTACCTGCTCGATTTACCACGCAACAAAAAAATTCTAATAAAAGCGGAACCATAGAATAATACCTTTGAAGCGTGCACCTGGTGAATCTCTTGTATGCCTCAAAGACTATGACCTCTTGTTGTGTGGGCAACAATCTAGAAGT
Source organism: Knoxia roxburghii (assembly GCA_030378225.1). Taxonomy (NCBI): domain Eukaryota; kingdom Viridiplantae; phylum Streptophyta; class Magnoliopsida; order Gentianales; family Rubiaceae; genus Knoxia; species Knoxia roxburghii. Next base: position 12,475,599 of record CM059422.1, on the reverse strand, counting down.
CAATTGATCAGCAACTCACCACAATCCACCTGCTGAAAAATTCAGCACCTCCGCACCTAGCACGTACTGCAAACGCACTGCCCGGAGAGAGAGAAAGCAACACACGGGGCTAGTATTTGGGACCAATATTTTTGGCCACTTGATGAAGAAAACCAGCCGCCTATTTGCTCAAAAATTCGTTCTTGAGAGAGAAAGAATTTTCTCTCTCTAGAATTTTATCTCTCTAGATTCTTGAATTATGAATCTCTCTTGAATTGTGTTTGTTGAATGGCTGATCCCTTGTCTATTTATAGAGTTACAAGAGAGACTCCAAGTTGGAATAGGATTGGTCTTTCCTACTGGGTTTCTGTTTTCCTTCAATCCTGTTTCTAGATTGATACAGATTCTGTTTCCTTCAATCCTGTTCCTGGACTGATACACTCCCAACTGTCACAGGGATTCACTTATCCCAATCCAGTTCCTGGGATGAATCACTCCCAACTGACACAGGGATTCACTTATCCCAAACCAGTTCCTGGGATGATTCACAACCAACTGACACAAGGATTAATTAATTTCTTAATTAATTAAATCTACCTTCGTCATTAACCCAGTACATAATTAATCGTACCACTAACGGATTAATTATGGCACTACCAACCTACACCAGAATTGCTTCCGGAACAACTTAATTAAATTATATTCATAATCTCCCCATATCAAAGATATAGTGCTCGTTAATTCATTAATTTACTGATAAATTAATTCATCAACTTCTTAATATTCCGAGACTAGTACCACTCGACCTTTTTACTATACCGGACATAAGTCCACCGGCCGGGTTTAGTATAATAAACATTTCGAGCTCATCTCGGGAGCACCATCACCCCGGACGCACCAGTATATGGTTTCCTTTCGACAAGCAGCAGCACACCAAGTAACTAAACACGCGCACCCAACCTACCGAGATTATTGGCCACAATTGACCTCACCCTTTGGCAGATCAAAGTACACTATGTCTAATCCTCATGCCCGCTCGAGTCTAGGGATTTAGAGATAGAATACAAGGATCGATTTGTCTATTAAATCAGTACAAGACAAATCATTCCTAAGAGTCAAGTTCAATATGCCCCGAGCATATCTATATGATTCAATTAGTTTAGACAAACTAATTATCTGAATCACATAATAACCTAGACTGACAGTTTGTCCAAAGCTGTCTCGGTTACGAACCTCATTTATATATTATGTCTTTCAACCAATGATGAGATCTACTGTGTCGCACCAGACACCTCATCATCTACTTACATAATATAAATGGACGATTAATGCACAACAAGATATGACTGAAACACAAATCGATATATTAAACTGGGAAACTGTACAATACAAGCATAGCTTATGTATTCTACTCCAAGAATCTCCCACTAATACTTAAGCTGTGCTTTAAGTATACAACTACATACAATCCTACCTAATCTGCTGCTATCTATCTAGAAAAACTGTCAAGGCTCTCCAAAGCATCTGATCCCCTTGCCCTTCACGTGAGCCTCAAAGACTTTAGAAGTCAATGTTTTCGTGAATGGATCTGCAAGGTTATCCTCTGATGCTATCTTAGCCATGACCACGTCTACCCTCTTTACGATATCTCGTATCAGGTGGTACTTGCGCTGTATATGTTCACTCGCCTTGTGGACTCGTGGTTCCTTCGAGTTTGCAACTGCACCGTTGTTATCACATTAAACCATGATAGACTTCGGCAAACCAGGAATCACATCTAAGTCCACTAGGAAGTTCTTGAGCCATATTGCTTCTTTCGCTGCCTCTGATGCGGCAACAAATTCAGCCTCCATGGTAGAGTCCGCCACGCATTTCTGCTTGACACTCCGCCAAACAATGGCTCCACCTCCTAGAGTAAACACATACCCTGAGGTAGACTTGCTCTTGTCCCTGTCGCCTTGGAAATCTGAATCTGTATAACCTCGGGGTACCAGCTCAGACGCCTGATAGACCAGAACTAGGTCCCTCGTTTTGCGTAAATACTTGAGAATGCAATTTACTGCCTCCCAATGAGCTTTCCCGGGGTTACTCTGATATCTGCTCACCATGCCCACGGCATAACAGATATCAGGCCTCTTACACAACATGGCATACATGAGACTTCCTATTGCCGAAGCATATGGAACTGTCTTCATGGCCTCTATCTCCTCAACAGTCTTAGGAGACTGTTCCTTAGATAGAAACACTCCATGCCTGAAAGGTAGAAAACCTTTCTTGGAGTTTTGCATGTTAAAACGGGCCAGAATCGTGTCTATGTACGAAGCTTGGGAGAGCGTTAGCGAACGTTTCCTACGATCTCGAATAATCTTGATCCCAAGGATATGTCCCGCTTCCCCTAAGTCCTTCATATCAAATTGCTTGGACAGCCATGCCTTTACGTCTGATAACACTTTCTTGTTGTTGCCAATCAATAGAATGTCATCTACGTAAAGCACAAGAAACACCACTGAGTTTCCATCACGTCAGCGATATACACATTGCTCATCCGGACACTGAGTAAATCCAAAGGACTGGATTACTTCATCAAACCGGATGTTCCAAGATCTGGATGCCTGCTTAAGTCCATAAATAGACCTCTTAAGCCTGCAAACCTTATGCTCTTGGCCTTTTTCAATGAATCCCTCTGGTTGCTGCATAAAGATGGTTTTCTCAAGACTTCCGTTCAGGAAAGCTGTCTTGACATCCATCTGCCAAATCTCATAATCCATATGAGCAGCTATGGCCAAGAGAATCTGGATCGACTTAAGCATGGCTACCGGGGAGAAGGTTTCCTCATAATCGATTCCCTCTTTCTGAGTATACCCCTTCGCCACCAGCCTAGCTTTAAAGGTTTCCACCTTCCCGTCAGGTCCTCTCTTACGTTTGTAGACCCACTTGCATCCAATGAGCTTAAACCCATCAGGCAGGTCCACAAGCTCCCAGACTTGATTGTGGTCCATTGACCCCATCTCAGATATCATTGCCTTACGCCAAGATTCTGCATCTTTATCTCGAAGCGCCTCATTATAGTTAACTGGGTCAGGTTCAGGCACACCTGGGACCAGGTCTGAAGCCTCTCCCATGCCAATGAACCTGTCTGGCTGTCTCACAACCCTCCCACTACGACAAGGCACCGCTTGTGTAGGCGCATTATCTGTGATCTCATGTGCAGTATGTGGTGTATCTACTTGTGCTGGTGCATCAGGATTAGTAGTTTGTCGTCTAAGCTCTTCTAGTACTATCTTACTCTTGGGCTTGTGGTCTAAGACATAGTCCTCTTCTAAAAATCTAGCGTTGGTACTCACCATCACCTTCTGATCTTTAGGACTATAAAATAGACCACCTTTCGTTCCCCTAGGATATCCTACAAATAGCATTAATTCTGTTCTTGCATCTAACTTAGCCGTATCTGCCTTAAGCACATGTGCTGGGCAGCCCCAAATTCTGAGATGTCTTAGACTGGGCTACCGCCCGTTCCACAACTCTACTGGGGTTGAAGGCACGGTTTTAGATGGTACAAGATTAAGAATATACATTTCCGTTTCCAAGGCATATCCCCAGAACGAACTTGGCAAATCACTATAGCTCATCATGGACCTAACCATTTCCATAAGAGTACGGTTCCTCCTTTCTGCTACACCATTCTGCTGTGGCGTGCCAGGTGCAGACAACTGAGACTGAATTCCTACCTCAGTGAGGTAATCTCAAAATTCATGGGACAGGTACTCCCCACCACGATCTGAACGCAGTGTCTTGATACTCTTACCATGATGCTTCTCCACATCTGCCCGAAACTCTTTGAACTTGCCAAAACATTCAGACTTGTGGCGCATTAGGTAAATGTATCCGTACCTAGAGTAATCATCCGTGAATGTCACGAAATACTCATATCCCCCTCGTGCCTGGACCATCATAGGTCCACACAAGTCAGAATGAATCAACTCTAATACTTCTTTAGCTCTATAGCCTTTTGCTTTAAAAGGTCTCTTGGTCATCTTACCTTCCAAGCAAGATTCGCAGGTTGCATAACTGTCAATATCTAATGAACCCAAAGGTCCATCATTGACCAACCTCTGAATCCTACTAAGGTTTATATGACCTAGCCTTAGATGCCAAAGATAGGTTTGATTCATTTTAGAAGGTTTCTTCCTCTTATTAATGTTAGATTCTGAGCTATCTATTTCTATGTTTTGCGCAACAGGGGAGTTAGAATTAACCACAAATAAATTGTCCACCAATGAACCAGAACAAACAAGTTTGTCATTTCTTCTAATAAAAACAGGCTCATCAGAAAAAATAAACTTGTAACCGTTCTTAAAGAGTTTAGAAACCGAAATCAGGTTCTTTCTAAAACTCGGTACATAAAGACAGTTTACTAACTCTAGGTTACAATTCTCGAAATTTAACCTAAACTACTCCCACTGCTTCTACTGACACTCTTGTATTGTCGCCCAAGTAGATATCCAATTTGTCTTCTCTAAGCTTCTGGGTTACTTGGGACCCTTGCAAAGAATTACAAACATGGTCAGTGGCACCTGAATCCACACACCAAGTATCTGTGGGAATCGCCGCTAAACATGTCTCAGTAATTAAGGCATAATTTATCGTACTTATAAGCTTTGGACAACCCGCTTTCCAATGTCCCGTCTTATTGCACTTGAAGCACTTGTCTCTCGACTTCTTCTTTGCAATATCTGGCTTAGGCGCAATTTGTGCCTTTTTAGCTACTCCCTCGAGCTTTCTCTTCTTCTTTCCAGCCTCAGGCTCAGAAGAAGATTCTAAAGCTTCGACTGCGACTAAAGCTCGCTTCTTCTCTTGAAGAAGACTTTTAGCCGCCATCAACTCTGCCAAGAGCTCGGATGAACTCCACAACATCTTACTTATGTTGTAGTTTAACCGAATCCGCTCATAGCTTTGAGGCGCCATCAACTCTGCTAAGAGCTCGGATGAACTCCACAACATCTTACTTATGTTGTAGTTCAACCGAATCCGCTCATAGCTTTGAGGCAAGCTCTGGAGGACAATATCGGCTTTGGTTTCACCAACGATTTCGCCTCCCACTACCTCAAGCTTGTTGATGTTACTAATCATGTCAATGACACGATCTCTCACAGGAGCGCTTTCAGCCCTAAGGACAATGTCCAAGTTACGACTTCCATCGACATTATTAGTTCCAGTTAAATTATTGTTTTTCAAAATAGCAGCTAAAGGATTGAATGCCATATCAATTTAAACTGGAAAGTAAACAAACAGTGTTTCAGTTACATATGCTAGAATTTTCGAAAAAAAAATGAAAATTCAATTAATTATTGATTCCCTCAAAACAATAATATTAATCCACCAACATCTCATCCACCGGGATTCTCGCAAGCCACGCAGTGTGGACGTTTACGCTAACCCACATTCGTTTGAGAAGAACCAAGTTCATTAACTACACTATCTGACCAACGATCTTTTGATCAATGTAGCTAATAGTCGGTGCTTTCAGCCGTACAAGTAAGCAGCGTAACCTCGCGGGAGGAATACTGCAGATCATACACTAAGTGTGTGCCATTACGTGACTTCCGAGTTTGTTACCTCAGGATAGTGCGCCTCAGATGGAGAGGGTGTCGCATTTCTCCTAGTTAAACTCGCTCTAGTCATCTTACTCAGAAGTTCATAGTCTAGCGATCTCGGGGCTGGACTCATCCGAATGGAGGAAGGCCCTAATGCCAACGCGCAAGCCCACCCACATCGCATATGAACCCGTAATGGTGGCCATGGGGATATAACACAACCCGCTCCCACTTAGATTTCCAAATTGAGGGTTTTTCCGGTTTTAACATGCAATTAACTAACCTAAGTTATATGCAACCATAAAACCAGACATGCTTTAATTCATGCATCTAAAATACAGCATAAAAATAAAGCATAAAAATTAAAACAATAAATACGGGAAATAAATTCGAAAAAAATAAATTCCCCGACTATTATGGTTTTAATTGCTTCCATCTTCTGCCTTGATCTCGTGTCCCGTCACGTCACTCGATGGAGAGAGTCTTGAATTTCAAAAAATGAAAACTGGAGGAAAAACGGGCAAAAAACAGCCCGAACAGCCCAAACGGGCCGCCCGGGCCGCAGCACGGCCCGAGGGCCGCGCTGCCCGCGCGCACAGCCCGCACGGGGCGTGCGCGCGGCCCAGGGCTCGCGCGCGGGCGCACGGCCCGCACGGGCCCTGCGCGCGCGGGCGCACGGGCCGCACGGGCCCTGCGCGCGCGGCGCAGCGCCCGTGCCAGCGCGCACGTGCGCGCCTGCGCGCCCGCGCGCCCGCACGGCCGCACGGGCCGTGCGCGCGCGGGCCTGCGCGCAGCTGCTGCGCCCTGGGCGCGGCAGCTGCTGCTGCTGCGCCCTTGGTGCGGCAGCAGCTGCTGCTGGGCACCCGGCGGTCGTCGCCGGCGTCGCCTCCTGCCGCCAACTTCTCCTTCGCTTTTTCCCACGCTATTTGGTCTTCTTGCAATTCGTTCTGGGTTTTTCTGAGTTTCTTCAAATTCATGATAACCCAAAACCCACGAATCCAAGTCGCCCACCATAACGCCTTCGATTACATAAAAAAATAATTTTCCTACTACAAGGCATTCTAGGAAAATTAAATAATCGAAATTACATAGAAAAAATCATACTACAGATTTGATCTAATCCTACACGGCTTCCAGCACGTGGTTAAACTATTACAAACATTCATAATAAAATTAAATCCGGACATGTCCCGGAGTTTAATTAAAAACCATACAAACGTAACCATAATAGTCGGGATTCTAAACCACCTGCAAATAAAACCATGTAATAAATCGAACAAGCACAGAACCCCCTAAACCAGGCTTTGATACCAATTGAAAGATTTTGGTAGGATCTGGGTTTGTACCTGCTCGATTTACCACGCAACAAAAAAATTCTAATAAAAGCGGAACCATAGAATAATACCTTTGAAGCGTGCACCTGGTGAATCTCTTGTATGCCTCAAAGACTATGACCTCTTGTTGTGTGGGCAACAATCTAGAAGTCAATTGATCAGCAACTCACCACAATCCACCTGCTGAAAAATTCAGCACCTCCGCACCTAGCACGTACTGCAAACGCACTGCCCGGAGAGAGAGAAAGCAACACACGGGGCTAGTATTTGGGACCAATATTTTCGGCCACTTGATGAAGAAAACCAGCCGCCTATTTGCTCAAAAATTCGTTCTTGAGAGAGAAAGAATTTTCTCTCTCTAGAATTTTATCTCTCTAGATTCTTGAATTATGAATCTCTCTTGAATTGTGTTTGTTGAATGGCTGATCCCTTGTCTATTTATAGAGTTACAAGAGAGACTCCAAGTTGGAATAGGATTGGTCTTTCCTACTGGGTTTCTGTTTTCCTTCAATCCTGTTTCTAGATTGATACAGATTCTGTTTCCTTCAATCCTGTTCCTGGACTGATACACTCCCAACTGTCACAGGGATTCACTTATCCCAATCCAGTTCCTGGGATGAATCACTCCCAACTGACACAGGGATTCACTTATCCCAAACCAGTTCCTGGGATGATTCACAACCAACTGACACAAGGATTAATTAATTTCTTAATTAATTAAATCTACCTTCGTCATTAACCCAGTACATAATTAATCGTACCACTAACGGATTAATTATGGCACTACCAACCTACACCAGAATTGCTTCCGGAACAACTTAATTAAATTATATTCATAATCTCCCCATATCAAAGATATAGTGCTCGTTAATTCATTAATTTACTGATAAATTAATTCATCAACTTCTTAATATTCCGAGACTAGTACCACTCGACCTTTTTACTATACCGGACATAAGTCCACCGGCCGGGTTTAGTATAATAAACATTTCGAGCTCATCTCGGGAGCACCATCACCCCGGACGCACCAGTATATGGTTTCCTTTCGACAAGCAGCAGCACACCAAGTAACTAAACACGCGCACCCAACCTACCGAGATTATTGGCCACAATTGACCTCACCCTTTGGCAGATCAAAGTACACTATGTCTAATCCTCATGCCCGCTCGAGTCTAGGGATTTAGAGATAGAATACAAGGATCGATTTGTCTATTAAATCAGTACAAGACAAATCATTCCTAAGAGTCAAGTTCAATATGCCCCGAGCATATCTATATGATTCAATTAGTTTAGACAAACTAATTATCTGAATCACATAATAACCTAGACTGACAGTTTGTCCAAAGCTGTCTCGGTTACGAACCTCATTTATATATTATGTCTTTCAACCAATGATGAGATCTACTGTGTCGCACCAGACACCTCATCATCTACTTACATAATATAAATGGACGATTAATGCACAACAAGATATGACTGAAACACAAATCGATATATTAAACTGGGAAACTGTACAATACAAGCATAGCTTATGTATTCTACTCCAACAATTCTCGCATTCAATAAGCCAATCCCTATGGTTATCACCATAAAACACACACAGCGGCTCAATCTTAGGATTATTATTCAGCTCCTCAGTATTTTTTTCTCTCTAGAAATTACCATTCTCAACATCAACAGGAATTTCATATATACCTGACACCGGAAGCAGAGGAGTACTGTCCACTTCCTTCTCCTTCTGAAGAAATCGATTCACAGTTTCATCTAATTTTCGATCCAACTCAGCAAGTATCACATCTTTTGGCAGCTTCAATTCTGGGTCCCAGTCCTTATATTTCTCCACGTTTCACGCATTCCACTCATCGATATGCAATTTCATCATCTCCTTCAACTCCCTCTCCCTTAGCTGCTGGAAGTATTCATCTTCCAATTCCGTTGGTGTTTCAGTCATGGTTGTCGCGGAATCGTTACTGAGAATCAACTTGCTCTGTTACCAATTTGTTATGCCCTGGGAATTTAGTAGTAAAAAAACCAAAATTTTATTAGAAATTATGAAGTACAAGCAACTGAGCAACACAAGAAATGATTTAGCAGCCTACGTGGACAAATATAACAGCTGGACCAATGGAAATTGTACAAGTCATTAATTAGTTTAAACAGTTAGGAAGTTGTACTTTGAAGGTTAATTTATGCAGCTTCAGTAGTTATACATATAGGCTTGTATAAGTAGTTGTACAGAACAGTTTTTTGAACTTGGTTGGTTGAGTTCATTCTTTGCAATATAGAAAATCGGAAAGGTTCCACAATATTCTCTCTTCTTCTGGAAACCGTTTTTCGAAGGTTTCTTTCTTGATCCAATTTTACTTTGTTTTATGGTATCAGAGCTAGGTTTTTATCTCGTTTTTGCATTCTGGTAATAACCTGGTGATTACTACCGATCAAATGGATGATCAATCGATTCTTGGAGAAGATTTGAACTCTGATGAGTTTTTCCCCGATGAACAGCTGATGACGAACGAAGAACTGGAGGAACAGTTACTCATTCACAATTCTGACTATCCTGGCATGCTGTTGGTGTCACAGCAGCTGAACGAAAACAATTACCTGATGTGGAGCACAGCTATGGCGGGAGCTCTGGAAGTTAAGAATAAACAGAGTTTCATCAAAGGTTCTTTTCCGCAACTGCCGGCAAATTCCCCAAATTATCGAAAGTGGAGAAGATTTAACACTCTTGTGGTGTCTTGGATACATGCGGCAATTTCTAAAGAGCTGGTGAATCAATTTATGTACATCAGCGAGGCGAAGCATTTGTGGAGCGAAATCAAGAACAGGTTTGGAGTTTCGAATCTGTCACTTTTATTTCAACTAAAAAGAGAACTGTCTACTATTAGGCAAGGAGCACTTCATATTACACAATATTATGGTAGAATTAAGGAATTGAGAGATCAAATTGATCAACTTAGGCCTAGTGTTGTTGGAGTTCACATAGCTAAGAAATTGCTGACTGCTGAAATTGTTCTGTTGAATACAAGAGAGGTGTTAGAGATGTATTAGCTGCAGTGACTAAGGCAGTAGCTAAAAGAGAATATAAGGATCAGTGTATGGAGTTTTTGATGGGACTGAATGCTGAGTATGATTTTGAAAAGAACCAAGTACTTTTAATGGATTAATTACCTACAATGAGTAGAGTTTACTCTATAATGCTTAAATATGAGGGACATAGACAGGTTAGTCATGATAGTAGGTTGAATCTGGAGAACTTTGCTTCTTGTTCTACAATGAATGTCAAAGAACAGTCAGTGAACTTCAAAGAAGGAGGAAAGAAATTCATGAGTAAGGCTGAGAAGGCAGAGTTATTCTGCACACATTGCAAAAGGAAAGGTCACTCAGTAGACAAATGTTTTAAATTGCATGGTTACCCTGATTGGTGGGAGGCAAGAAAGAAGAAGTCCAAAGCAAACTGTGCCAAAGTTGCAGAGACTCCTCTGGAAATAGAATCAGAAGATGTAGCATGGAATGAAGCACTGTCAATTGCTATTAAAAAAGGAAAGGAATCATTGCAGGGAAGCAGGATTAAAAAAGGAAATGAACTGTGTGCAATTCACTGATTTTGCAGGTAATGCTCTTACCTCTAATATGTTTAGTGCTTTGTCTATTAATGATTGTATGGAGCACTGTACTTAGATTGTGGATACAGGTGCCACCTGTCACATGATTGGCAATAAATACATGTTAGTGAATATTAGAAAACTGGCCAAATCTATGTTTGTTTCCTTTCTTGATGGTAGAAAACAGATTGTAGAAAGCCTTGGAGATTGTCCTTTATCTAATAACCTTGTCTTGAAAGATGTTTTGTATCTGCCTTCTTTCAAGAATAACTTGATTTCAGTGCATAAATTGACTGAAGATTCGAATTGTTTTTGTGTCTTTGCAAAAAATAGCTGCTGGCTGTAGGTACTGGCAACTAATGAGGTTCTAGTAGTTGGAAAAGTAGCAAATCACCTTTACAACTTCAATAAAGATTCATTTCATTCAAGTGTTGCCTTCAATCCTCCAGAATCAACAAATTCCAAGATTCTAGCTTCTCTGAATAAGACTTAGGACCTTGATTCAGTCATGAATTGCAAGTTTACTTCAGCTTGTAATAGTTCTTTTTCTCATAAAGTACCTTGGCATAGTAGGTTGGGGCATCCTTCAGATGTTGTAATTGACTATCTAGCAGATGATTTGCCTTGTTTTAAAGGTCATCAAGAAAAAGATTCCTGTGTAATTTGCCCTTTGGCAAAGCAAACTCGACAACCTTTCTTTCCTAGTAAATCCAGCACTGATTCTGTGATGTCTAAGTTACATATGGATCTTTGGGGTCCTTTTAAGGTTCCTACTTTAAACAATTCACAATACTTCTTGACTATTGTTGATGATTTTAGTAGAGCAACTTGGACATATTTTGTTAAGTTCAAGTCTGAAATACCATCTTTAGTGCAACACATTATCCTTCAGTTACAAAATCAGTTCAATACCAAAGTAAAAATCTTGCAAACAAACAATGGTTCTGAGTTCATTAACTCTATTTGTCAAAAATTTCTATCTGATTCTGGCATCATTCACCATAAAAGTTGTGCATATACTCCTCAACAAAATTGAGTAGTGGAATGAAAACATAGACATTTGCTTCAAGTTGCTAGAGCCTTGCTGTTTCAATCCAAACTTCCTAAAAAATTCTGGGGAGAAGCAGTTTTAACTGCAACTTACTTGATCAATAGATTGCCTTCTCAAGCTCTTTTATGGAAATCACCATTTGAGATTTTATTTCAGAAACCACCTGAGTACAGTCATCTTAGAACATTTGGTTGTCTTTGTTTTGTGTTAGATAAAACACCACAAAGGGACAAACTTGATCCTAGATCTATTCAGGGACTTTTCTTGGGATATCCTTCAGATCATAAAGGATATAAAGTGTTCATACCTTCTCAGAACAAAACAGTGATTTCCAGAGATGTTGTGTTTCATGAGTTTACATTCCCTGGTTCTACAATGTTTACAGTAAACACAAGTCTTGATCATTGTCATGTTATACCTAGTTATGGTTCTATATTTCCAGATAATTTTTTAGAATCAGATCTTACTCCTGCAATTGCTTCTGAACCTTATTCACCTCTGATCACCTCTGAGTCACAAAATTCTTAATCTTTCCCTCTCATTCAATCTAGTCCTCCTTCAGATCAGTCTGACCATCTTTCATTACCTGAACCTTCAAGGCATAGTACTCGAAATCATCAAAAACCTTTCTAGATGAAAGATTTTGTGGTCAATCATTCTTCAGTGCCAGTTTCTCCCTTATGTGTGTTTGATGCTAATCATGTACTGTTTGTGACAAATTTGTCCATTCTTCAAGAACCTGTTTCATATAATCAGGCAAGTACTAGTTTTGAGTGGGTTGATGCAATGGATAAAAAACTGAAAGCCCTAGAGGAAAATGGTACTTGGGAGATCCAATTTACCTACTGGGAAAGTTCCTGTTGGCTGCCGATGGATCTTTAAGATCAAGCATAAATCATATGGAACTATTGACATATATAAAGCCAGGTTAGTGGCTAAGGGCTATAATCAAAAGAAAGGTGAGGATTACACTGAGGTATTTTCTCCAGTGGCCAAAATTATTACAGTTAGATTGTTCATTGTTGTAGCTGTAGGAAATAAATGGCCTTTGATGCAGATAGATGTGAATAATGCCTTTCTTCATGGTTTATTGGATGAAGAGATATATATATATATATATATTATCCCCTCCTGGTTATACAAAGGCAATGTTGGTCAAGTTTGTAGATTAAAGAGGTCCTTGTATGGGTTGAAACAAGCCTCTAGGAAGTGGAACATTGAATTCACTAAAACAGTGGTTCAATATGGATTTCAGCAGGCAGAGCATGATCATTGTCTTTTCTATCTTCACAAGGGTTTAACTTGTGTTTATTTGTTGGTTTATGTTGATGACATACTCCTTACAGGATCAGATGAATATGAGATCGAAAATATTAAGTCCTTTCTGCACACAACTTTTACAATCAAGGATCTTGGTCATGCTAGATACTTCTTGGGGATGGAGTTAACAAGAACTGCAGAAGATATTCTTATCAATCAAAGGAAGTTTGCTCTTGACATACTCAAGGATGCTGGTATGTTGGATTGTACTCCAGCTGCAACACCTTTTCCTCCTGATTTGAGGTTTGAAGCAACAGACAAGGATGATTCTCCTCTATTTGAGAATCCAGAAAGGTACAGAAGACTTGTAGGAAGGTTACTATATCTTGGTTTCACTCGGCCAGATTTGGCATTCCCAGTTCAGCAGTTAAGTCAGTTCATGCATACTCCACATCTGTCACATTGGAAAGCTGCCCTGCATATCTTGTGGTTTTTACTGGGATTAGTGGGAAGAGGTTTCTTTTACTCCAGTACCAATACATTTCAACTTCAGGCTTATAGTGACTCAGATTGGGGCACATGTAAGTCCACTAGGAGATCTATAACAGAATATGGGATTTTTCTTGGAGGAGTTTTGGTTTCTTGGAAATCATGGTGGATTGTTTCTTGGAAGTCCAAGAAATAATCCACCATTGCTTGTTCAACTGTCGAGGCTGAATACAGAGCCATAGCTACTACAGTGAGGGAGATTCAGTGGTTAGACTATATGCTGCAGATTTTTCAAGTTCCAGTAGTTCATCCAATTTCATTTTTTTGTGATAACCGGGCAGCAATTTACATTGCAGAGAACCTGGTATTCCTTGAAAGAACTAAACATCTCGAAATCGATTGCCATGTGTGTACAAAAGCTCATAAAACTGGACTTATCAAGTTACAACATGTGTGTTCGAAGGATCAAGTGGCTGACTTGTTTACTAAATCTGTTTCTACTGCAGTTTTTCAGCATTTAACATCCAAGCTGCAGCTTATGGAAGCTGAGCTTGAGGAGGGGATATTAGAAATTATGAAGCACAAGCCACTGAGCAGCACAAGAAATGATTTAGCAGCAACAGCCTATGTGTACAAATATAACAGCTGGACCAATGAAAATTGTACAAGTCATTAATTAGTTTAAACAGTTAGGAAGTTGTACTTTGAAGGTTAATTTATGCAGCTTCAGTAGTTGTACATATATGCTTGTATAAGTAGTTGTACAGAACAGTTTTCTGAACTTGGTTGGTGGAGTTCATTCTTTGCAATACAGAAAATCAGAAAGGTTCCACAATATTCTCTCTTCTTCTGAAAATCATTTTTCTAGGGTTTCTTTCTTGATCAATTTTACTTTGTTTTAAATTTAGAGAAGAAGCAGAAGACAAAAGTAGAAAGAGGAAGAGGAAGAACAGATATATATTGAAGAAGAAGAAGAAACTTCACAAAAATACCGAGTACCTCACAATCTAAAGCCAAATCCGACTTTATCCCTAGCTCACACCTCTACTGTGTGTATGAACTACTCAGCAGAAAAAGTGTGAAAGAAGCTAAATAAGTGAATGGCTAAATACGACCTCGTTTCTTCTTAATTCCTAATATTATCATAGCCTACTTATTTTTGGGCTAACCTAGATTCGCAGCCCAAAAAAAAAAAAAAAAAAACAAAAAGAACGTTACGAGAACACGCGGTCATTGATTGGTTCAGTTATCTTTCATATTCTAATATCAAGTATAAAATATAAAATTTAATAATATAATTATTATTTTTTAATTTATAAGAGGCAGAATATAAATACACTCGTCAATCTTATTGGCCTTCCGTCTCTAACTGATGTTATAGGATTCTGGAAAAAAAAAAAAGAAATCAAACATGACTCAAATATATACTATTAATAAAAGTCAATTTTCAGTTAACAAATAAACAAATTTTCTTATAGTACAAATGTGTTTTGGCTTGGTGGCATTTCGCTGGATGCCATAGAAAATGGCCTGTTGCAGCTTACCAACAAATATCGGTGGAATGGGACATGCTTTTTTCCGGCGTCCGATCAACTTCAAGAACACATCAAATATTGGATCATCTTGAGTTTTCTCTGTAAGAATATGGCCTGGATGTTATGGCCCATATATTTAATAAGCCCAATTAAGTTGGTTTTGGTTTCCTAATCAATTTAATATTATGATTAAATCTGGACCGTTAAACTAGTATTCAATGGACGTACTAGATTAAAGATTGTGGGTATATAAATTAGTCCTCTCCCTGCCCTAATTAAATAACACACAACACTGTTATATGTGTGGGTAGAATAAAGTTGCCTCTCCATCTGGCTATCTACCGCTTAAGAAGGTCAAGGTGGAGAAACTAGTTTATAGGGATTATTGTGATCCTACTGCAGATCTGGTTTCCTGTATATCTGGTGATCTTCTGATAATGACGAATTCCGCATTAAGGTATGTTTTATGTGCTTTATCTATGTGATTATTATTATATTCAAGATCCTAATTGGCATGATTGTTACGATGTTCTTATCATATTAAAATTTACATGTGGTATCAGAGCCTGAGTTTTGAATAGATAATAATTCATAGATTTTAGATTAATTAAATTATAAATTAATTAATCAAGAATATGTTTGTTTCCATTAATAAAAGCCTGCCGCCGCCGTTAATTTTTACAAAGTGTGCATGGTTTAATTGCTAACGACTGGAGTTATATATATAAATTACATATGTATTAAGCGGTGTAGGTTTTTTAATGAAAGTTAAATCCAGCACCTTGGTTAAGTTTTCATTGGCTAAAGCATCAAAAGGGTTCACAATGGGTAATAAAAGTTATATATATGATAAAGGCATATAATAAAGGCTGGCCGGGTTCTTTTCCCTTGTTATACCTAATGTTTGCTGCCGCCGCCCAAAACCTAATCAATTGCCGCCCTTGTTTACTCATGGCTGCCGCTTAATGTACCGCTTAATGTTTTGCTTATTATTTTGCATAATAGCACGGTATTTATGTTTAATTATGAACATCATGTATGCGGCTGTTTCTTCATATATTTTATTGTTTAATTATTCCTGTTCATATTCTTGATTCTATTAATGTTAAAAGAATCACTAAATATTTTATTATATGACATTATGTGAAAATTAATTTGTTAGTCACGAAAGTGACTAAATTAATTTTTGAATGTACTCATATAATTTATGTGTTTTATGGCATATTATATGACATTAAGTGAACATTAATTTGTTTGTCACCAAAGTGACCAAATTAATTTAGTATGTTTAGTCATATAATTTATTTAATTTATAAAATACAATGATCGTTTTAATTATATGACATTAAGTGTAAGTTAATTTGTTAGTCACCAAAGTGACCAAATTAATTTTGATAGTGGTCATATAATTTAATATATTTTATGAGTGTTAGAATTGTTCAATTATATGACATTAAGATAAAGTTAATTTGTCAGTCACCAAAGTGACCATATTAATTTTGAATGTGGTCATATAATCTTATGAACTTATGTAATTCCATAAATTATTATATGGCATTTAGATAAGATTGATTTGTTAGTCACCAAAGTGGCTAAATTAATTTTGGATGTGGCCATATAATTTCATATGTTTTATGTAATGCCATATTTATTTTATTATATGACATTTAGATAAAGTTAATTTGTAAGTCACCAAAGTGACCAAATTAATTTTGAATGTATAGTCATATAATCGTATGTACTCTTGGATACATTATGAAATTTATTGGTTGATAGAAATTATGGATTTTACCCAAAGAAAAATTAATATTCTATAACCGATAATATAAAGGAGAAAATTAAAATATTTTGTTGCATATATATAGTTATCCAAAGATACTATATATTTATGAAGTTAATTTAATTTTCTTATAAAGCTCAAATAGCATTCAAATCATGATGATAGATATATTGTTGTATTTCCCAAAGGAAATCAACAACATTTTATGAATAATGTTTGTGTCTGATTTATTAAGTGAGCATTTATATGTTATTATCAATAGATTATATTTTAATCTACACAAATTACAAATTATAAGCAGCATTAAGTTAACTTTTCCTAGAAGTGAAAATCAGAATGCAAAATGATTTTCTTAAAGATGAGGATAAGAAATTTTGTTATACAATAATGTGTGTGTATAGGCATGTATGATTGAGCACATGACTATAAAGATTGATAGGTCAAAGAACATGTAGCTATTGTCTTAAACATGACTATTGTTGTAACAAAACTAAAGATACTACATATAAATGTGAATGACTCTTCCTTAATGAAGTTCATTATGAACTCACTTCCTGTTGTGGATTGGTTCACATCAATATAACCCATAAAAGGATAACTGGAATATTGATGAACTTTCCATTAAGATTATACAAAAGGAAGCGAGATTAAAGAAAATAGGAGTTCATTCCACTAACCTAATGATAAGAAGTTGAAAAGAAAATCAAACCAAAATCCAAGACTTTTAAGCAGAAACAACCTGCTTAAGTTTTACAGGTTGATGATGATGGAAGAGAGGAACAAAAGATAGGTAAATGTCACTCCTACAAAAGGAATGTCATTGTCAAAATGATTGTTTTATAGTAAGTTTTGATTTAGAAAGAAAAGTGTACATTATGTTTCTGTATGCTTTGAATCAAACTTGTCAAAGTTCCCTCTTATACTTGGTGGTTTGACTATGATACGACTACTTATAGTTTCCATATTATGTAGGGATTTTTTATGATTTAAATATTAAGTTTTTGGTTGGAATGTTGTTTTGATTTATATAAAGATAATTTATTTATCGGCCATAGTATGTTTTAATGGCTTATATAAATTGAAACTTGATAGTTCCAAAATCCCTATTCATTGTTAACAAAATTATTGGAATAAAGTACAGTAGTTTGATGAATGAAAAATTTTGCTTAATAGTGGCATAAATGTTTGGGTCATACATCTAAAGAAAGTTTCAAGAGATTAGTAAAGAATGAGATTCTAATGAATCTAAATTTTACTGATATTGACTTATGTGTGGAATGTATTAAGGGTAAGCAAACCACACATAACAAGAAAGGAGCCACAAGAAGCAGTCAACTTCTTGAAATAATACACACTAATATTTGTGGACCTTATGATATTCTGTTTTTTGTAGATAAAAATACTTTATCACCTCTATAGATGGTTTTCACTATATGGATATATCTATTTGGTTCATGGAAAATTTCAATCGAGAAATGCCTTTAAGGTATTTATAAGAGAGGTTGAGATGCAATTAGATAGAAAAGTGAAAATTTTAAGATTGATAGATGTGGTAAGTCTTATAAATATATATATATATTATGAATTTGAACAGGATCCTGGTCCATTTACTAAGTTCCTCGAAAGTTAAGCCATATGTGTACAATACACTATGCCAGAAAGGTAAAATATAACATAATAAATATGGTTAGGAGTATGTTGAGTAATTTGTTTACCCAAAGTTTTGTAGATGTATGTATTTAGAATTGTCGTGTATCTGTTAAACAATGTTTCTTGTATGTCAGTTTCAATATTCCTCTTGAATTATGAACTGAAAGGAAATTTAGTTTAAGACACCTGTATGTTTGGGTTGTCTAACAGAATCACGCGTCTATAATCTACATGAAAGAAAATTAGATTCTCGGACGTTTAAAGGCTACTTTGTTGGTGACCTAGAGAACTCCAAAGGGTATAGAGTTTGTTATCCAAACCATAGTTCTAAAATTGTTAAAGTAGGCATGCCAAAATTTTAGTGAAAGATAAAGTTAGTGGGAGTACTGAAAATCAAGTTGTGAATATTAATGAAAGGGTTAATGTCTCATTACCCATAAATGTTCCTGAATTCATGACTATTTCAAGTGTTGTTCATTTATTGTTGGATTAGAATAATCAAGAACAACATTTGAATAATGGAAAAGTACCCATGAGAACCTCACTTATCACCAAAACAAGTAAGTAAACTTGTTTGAGTAACTTTAATAAACCTGTAAGGGTCAGAATGTAAGTTATTTCCAATGATTATGTAGTTTATTTGCAAAGTTAGATTTGATTATGGCATTGATAAATTTTTTTGTTTTCACAAACCATAGAAAGTAATAAGTCTGGAATGTGAATTGATGTTGTGAACTAAGAGTTGAAATCAATGACTCATATCGATGTCTGTGATCTTGTAGACTTGCTAGAAAGTTCTGAATGAGTTGGGTGAAATGGTTCATTAAGATCATGACACAACTCGAATGGAAATGTCGAAGGATGTAAAATTAGACTTGTAGTCAAAGATTACACTCAGAAAAATGGCATTGGTTAGAAAGAGTCTTTTAACTTATCTCAAAGAATGATTTATTGAGATATTTGATTTCAGTGACTCAGTTTGTTTTAGAGTTACATTATATGAATGTGAAAATAACATTTTGAATGAGGATCTTAATAAAGAAGTTCATATGGATCAACCTAAAGTTTTTTCATTGAGCATAAAGAAATTGTGTGTAAACTAATGAAGTCAATATATGAACTTAAAACAAGCTTTCGCTCAATGATATATTATGTCTAATAATATCATTGCTTCTTGGTTTTAAGGAAATTACTGTTGATCAGTGTAGTTGCCGAGGATCAGTGGGAGTATGTTTATAATTGTGATTTTATATATTGACAATATTTTGTTTGTTGCTAATGATTTGATTTTGTTGAGTAAGACTAAAGAAATCCTTTCTAAGAATGAACAAAGGATTATATGCTTACTTGTAAGTTATCTAATTAATTATATGATTGGATGTTTAAATTCATAATTTAATGGATGATTGACAGTTGAAAGTTTATATTTGGCTATTTGTTCTTATTAATTGAAAGAGCAATCTTATGATAGTACCAAACAATCTGTCATTACTGCATCCATTATGAAATAAAAGTTGTAGCTTGTTATGAGGCTACTATTGTTGCATTATGGCTGCAAAACTTTATTTCAAGGCTTGGAGTTGTCGACACTGTACGCGAGCCGTTGAAAATTTATGATAATGTTGCAGTAATTATCTTCTTAAAAGACGATAAATGTTCCTAAGGTGAAAAACATATGGATTTTAAGTTCTTTATCGTTAAAGCAGATATTCAGAAACAATCAGTGTTATTTAGAACATATTATGTTGAATCTCATGATTGCAGATTCTGACTAAGGGTTTACAACTAAAGGCTTTTAAACACGTGCTTATGATGAGCCTCAGTTGTATTAATGACGATGATGTTCTAACATTCTTGAACTCAATAATAAATTGTTTCTGATTTTCTGTTTCTTATTCTATATGATTATGCATGCATGATTGGTTGAATAAGAAATTCGTATAACTTTTCATAACAGTATGTGGACTGTATGTTGTTTATATACAATTTATGAACCTGACATGATAAGCCCTTAATGTTGTGGTGTGTGGAAGGGAGTATATGACTATACTGTGTATGACCGCCATAACTCACATTATGTGGTTTGTTATGTTAAGGTGTTAATGATGTTAATGGTTGACAGATTTAATCTTGCTAGCCTTATGTTATACTATTAAACATAATTGTGGAACATCCGGCCAAGTGGGAGAATGTAAGAATATGGCCTGGATGTTATGGCCCATATATTTAATAAGCCCAATTAAGTTGGTTTTGGTTTCCTAATCAATTTAATATTATGATTAAATCTGAACCGTTAAACTAGTATTCGATGGACGTACTAGATTAAAGATTGTGGGTATATAAATTAGTCCTCTCCCTGCCCTAATTAAATAACACACAACACTGTTATATGTGTGGGTAGAATAAAGTTGCCTCTCCATCTGGCTATCTACCGCTTAAGAGGGTCAAGGTGGAGAAACTAGTTTATAGGGATTATTGTGATCCTACTGCAGATCTGGTTTCCTGTATATATGGTGATCTTCTGATAATGACGAATTCCGCATTAAGGTATGTTTTATGTGCTTTATCTATGTGATTATTATTATATTCAAGATCCTAATTGGCATGATTGTTACGATGTTCTTATCATGTTAAAATTTACATTCTCCTTCTCTACCTGCTTTGTATTTGCAATGGTTCCCCAGTTTCCAACTTTGGCCGGCGGTCATGGATCGTTTTCGTGATTGCACCTAAAAAAGGGTGAACCAAAGAGGTTTCTTGGGCTCTTCAATGAAAGCAACAATGGAAATGCCACTAACCATGTTTTCAGGGTGGAGCTCGACACAGATAAAACCAATGAGTTGGCTAATATTAATGACAACCATGTTGGTATAGATATCAACAGTCTGAGGTCTGTAGCATCAAAGCCAGCAAGATTCCGGGCTACAAATGGTTCGACTTACTATTGGACTCTCAGTAGCGGCCAGGGGATGCAGCTATGGGTGGAATTTGATGGTTTGGGTAAGCAAATAAATGTTTAGTTAGCTCCATTGAACGAAGATAAACCAGATATTCCTCTTCTGATCCTTGTCTTGAGACCTTTCACCAATACTAGAGCATACCATGTACATTGGTTTTCTAGAAGATTGGGAACTTGCTTACTGATCACACAGATTCAGGTACATAGAAAGATTTGTATGTGGTGACCAAAGGGTTTCAAGAACAAAGCGTGCGACTGTAGTGCGCCCGATCACCGATTTCAGCAAACAATTAATTAAAAAAACAAAAGTTTTTAACAAATTCTTATCAGTTTTCGCAGGGGTCTCTTGCCCGCACCTCATGGTTGTGGCTGTTTTTTTTCCCAGCGTTCATTTCAACTCAATTTTGATAGATTTGGAAAGTAATTTTTGAAAGTTTTGGAGAGTGTTGTTTGAAGGTTCTAAATTTTTTTTCTTTTGAAGTTGATTTTTTTATAGACCCTTTGCGCAAGGCGTAAGAAAAAGCGTCCGTTCCACGGATGTGACACACTAACATGCGTCACTTCCAATGAACAGACGCTTTATTAAATCATTTTTTTAGATGGAATAGTACCATGATTGATTTTAAATTTAGGTAAATAATGAGCGAATTGAAATATGTAAACAAAATTTCGTTGGTCGACTCTTTAAATTTTGGTTCACATTTTCCTTTGTTCTCAAGATATTTTAATAAAATTCATATTTACCGCACGTGTATATATATACACACGTATGGTGCAATGTATGCAGGAGTGGTGAAATTAGACTTATTTGTGTCGGAGGGTGAACGGCGATGGGATTTCATTGTGGCTAGTCGATTGTATGGGTCAGGTTATTTCGGAGGTGAATCATTTTTTGTACCGAAAGAACCAAAGGCTGATGATGAAGATGATGGCTATGTTTTGTGTTACGTGCACGACCAGAACAGAGGAGAATCCAAGTTCTTTGTAATGGATGCCAAATCTCCTAATCTTGAAATTATTGCTGCTGTCAAATTGCCTCAAAGGGTACCCTATGGCTTCTATGGCTTGTTTGTTAGAGAAACTCACCTTTAACAAATAGAAATTACAAGTTACCGTCTCAATATTTTCTTTTTACCGCTTTAATTTAGACCAAAATACCTCCTTACAATATTCTCTATTTTTCCCTTTTATGTAAAAAGATATTTTTGTCAAAACCTATAGATTACCGTCCCAAAAAATAAGACGGTAATTAGTAAACCCCTTAACAAATTCTAAACTCCGTAAATACTATTTTTGTTTTTATAAATTTTGTTTAAGTTGGATTCTCACCCGTTTCCTTTCTTCTTCATTTGTGTTTTTTTGTCCTTATTCTTCACAATTTTAATATTGTACCCTTATAAAACCCAATGTCACATATTACATGAAATATAAGTAGGGAGTACATCAGTTACAACATTAAAATATATCAAATATTACAAAACAAGACATCACTTTCCAAAATTTAAAAATACATCAAATATAACTAGAAAATACTACTCTAATTATATTTTCAGTAGAGCATGATATAATTTGCATCCTTTTCACTTCTTATTTTTCAATACTTACAAACATTTATAACGACCCAAAGGAAAAAGAAAACACACACATTTATATTTTGTTAGAAATGAGATAAATTTGAATGAGAACTGAGTTTCTCATTGTATTGGGAAAATCAAGGGTAATACCAAAAGGGCTGATCAACCTACGGTTTACACTGTAATGAGTGAACGGTTTTGACTAATTCATAAATGAATTTAATGAGTAGAATGAAACGTATCTAATATGTTAGATACATTGAAATGTTTCTACAATGAATCTAAATTGTTAGATATATTGAAACGTATGTATAATGAATCCGCTATGAATCTATTCAGCTAGACCAAAAAAATTTTCACTATAAATAATGGCTCATTTTCAAGAATTTGGAATCCCATTCAGAAATTTTTTCTTGAGTTTCTTAAGCCTCCTTTCTCTCATTTTCTTAGTGTTCATCATTCCTCTCTGTTCTAGTTCATGGTGAGACTGTTTCGTGCAAAACAGATTTTATGCATCCGTTGTATCCTAGAAAGCAGCTGTTCAGTTAACCTCTAGCACGGTGTGAGGGGACAAAACTATTTTAAAGAAATTGTGCTTCACGAGTCTCGGATTTCTTTTCTCCAAATTTTGAATTTTTGAATACACATATATATAGTCAGATTTTCCAATAATCTTAAAACAGTTTTTATTTCTATTTCTGGATTTGGTGAAAGTCCGCAAGACAAAACAATTATGATGAAGGGATTCAAGGTCGATCAAGATCTACCTAGGGAATATCATTTTAGAAGATAGGTTGATGAACATTGAGAGATTGAGCTTAAGTTGGAGCGAATTGATGTTCCTAGTTCCAAAGGATCTTTGATGAATATGAATATTAGAACGGAGAAATTTAATTTCTTTATGACATTCAAGTTGATATTGCAATGCCTGATTATGGTTGGCAATATGCATGGCAATACGTTTGTTCGGCTTAGTGATATGATTATTATCAAACTTGGGGTTTGGTAGAAATGACTGAGCTACATGTTATACTTGTTCTCTTCGTTGATCAAGTGATTGTATATGTTATAAATTCTTAAAATTTAAAGGCATCATTCAAGTTGCTTGCTTCTTTTGGCCTTGAAATGCTGAATGAAATCGAAAATTGATTTGGTTGAATGAATGCCATCAGATGTGAAAATAATAATGGTACTTTTAATGTGCAAAATTGATGGTATTTTAAAAATTAAAATTAATGGTTTTTAAACGAATTTAAAATTAATGGTTTTTAATGTGCAAAAACCCTCGATTTTGGGGAAATGAAATTGATGGGGGGGGGGGGGGGGGGGGTTGTGCTATTTCATTAACTTGGGAAGAGAAAATAAGCTGCACAATTGAATTGTTTTTTTCAATTGTTTACGTAAATATTGAAATTAATTGAGATTAATTTTACAATACACCTAAAGCCTATAAAGAAATTGCACAATTGAATTGTTTTCTATTTTCGGCTAGCATATCTGCTCCTCTCTCCTGAAATTCGGAACACATTTTTCCTTATTAATTGAGACGACTACTGATGAACAGAGATTGAAAGTAAACAGTAAACTATTGGAAGATTAAGGGTGTTACTATTTGTAGCTCAAAAACGCTATTTGTAGCTCAAAATATTTTGTAAACTTCCAACTTTATCCTTCATTGAAAACATACTATAAATTCATTTCACAATCCAAAAACACTTTACATAAAATAGAAATATTGCAGAAAACTTCACAATCGTCGTATATTTACGTTGAAGCGAACGCATTGGTCGAAAATTCTCGGGAAAATGGTACGTTTTTGACGTTTTTTTTTTTTTGTCGTTCGATTTGTTAGCGAATTCCATGGTACACACGCCTAGTTTGGGCGCATTTTCCATGGTGCAAACGCCCAAAGAAGTAGTGATGTCCATGGTAAGGAAAAAAAATGTGGTCGCGGATACCATGGATGGGAACGAAAAAGTGGGCGTGTGCACCATGGACTGAAAGATGGGTGGGAATGCCATGGAACAAACGCTAGGCGTTTGTTCCATGGCAGACACGCCCAAAGTGGGCGTTTCTGCCATGGAACAAACGCCTAGCGTTTGTTCCATGGTGAAAACGCCCACTTTGGGCGTCTGTTCCATGGAACAAACGCCCACTTTGGGCGTCTGTTCCATGGAACAAACGCCCACTTTGGGCGTTTGTTCCATGGCGCAAACTTCCAATTTGGGCGTGTGGTACCATGGTACACACGCCCAAAATGGCGTTTCTGCCATGCTTGCTATATTTAAAGAATATTGTATTATATATTATTTCGTAGTATTCGTCAGTGTTAATATTGTAATTATTCATTTGTATTTTTTATTTTTTTTATTGAAAAATTGAACTTACGTTATTGTTATAAATTATGCAGGATCCAGTTGAAATTCCTGATTTGTCGCAAGATTTGAGCGCACTTTTTTCCTCGCCTGTATACTTTGCTACTGAAGAAAAGGCCTTCGAGCATTGCAAGGAAGTAGCTATGGAATTACGGTTCGAGCTGATTTGCGCAGGGTGGAATCAAAAGAGGAATGGGGTCACATATCGGTGCGCGCGCTTCAGAGATCCTATTGATCAAGGCCCTGCACCGACACAAAGGCAGCATACAAAGCGCAAAGGATGTGGTTGCCCGTTCAAATTATATTGCTTGCAAGTACCGCATTATGGTTGGTGGATCCGAGTATTTCCTGGATATGAGTCGACACATAACCATCCTGGGATAGTCTATGCAGAGGGTCACAGGCAATTTAGTTTCATGAGCGATGATGCAAGGGTTTTGGCTAATCGGTTGGATAAAGCAAATGTTAAGCCAAAAATGGTGAAGGCAATGATTGATGCGGAGTTTCCCAGAGACAATGTGACAATCAGGCATATTACCAATAACAAGTCGCAGAATAGGAGATCACAGTTGGAAGGTCGAGATATTGGTGAAGAATTTGTTCGTTTGGCTATTGAGAAGCATTATATGGTGCGGACTCTGAAGGAACCTGGCACTAATGCGATCACTCATGCATTTATGGCGCATCCAGTATCCATCCAGATGTTCAACCGATATTATTGGGTTATTGTGGTGGATTCAACTTACAAGACAAATAAGTACAAGATGCCACTCTTCCAGATAATAGGTATGACTCCTACCAATACGAATTTCAATATTGCATTTGCCATTTTGAGAGATGAGTCAAGAGATACCTATGATTGGGTGATGTCGAATTTGAGGCTTTTGTTGGATGAAGATAAAATACCAAGTGCAATAGTCTCAGATCGAGAGATGGGCTTGCTTCAGCCTATAGCGGATCATTTTCCACATTCACAACACCTGTTGTGTTTGTGGCACATAGACCGCGATGTTGATGCCATGCTGAGGAAAAAGATTCGCGATGAAAAATTGAGGTCCGACGTGAAAGGCATGTGGAAGAAACTTATTAATGCGCCAACAGTGCAAGAGTATGGTTTGTTATTACAGCTTTTCAAGGACAGTTACTCAATTCTTGCGCGTGCCGCTGTCGTATACTTGGAGGGTACATGGCTTTATCACAAGGAGAAGATTTGTAAGGCTTGGACAAACCAAGTTTTCCACCTTGGCAATACTAGTAGCAATCGAGTCGAGAGTACTCATGCTTCACTGAAGGATTGGATGAATTCTGGGACCCAAGCACTGGACACGCTGTTTGGTGTGATTGACGCTCATGTCATGCACCAGTTATCTCATATCAGGTACATTCATTAATTTTAAAGATTGGATATTTATTTTTTCAATGTATAAAAATACATTTTGATTATTTTTCCATTTATATTTATACGCACACGTATATATGTTGTTTTAGGGGTAAACTTGAGGAATCTATGTCGACGAAGCCAACTGACAAGTTACAGGGTACATACGATCTGTTGCATGGTTATGTGTCGCACCATTGTATGGATTTGATCAGCATCCAGGTTGATAAAATGATTAAGTGGGGCGATCAGGTGTTTGAGCGCTGTAGGTGCTTTTGCAAGGTGACTCATGGGATTCCCTGTGCTTGCGACTTATTCAAATTGAAGGTGGCGCACGACAAGGTCACAGTCGACATGGTTCACGAATTTTGGCAAAGATTGCAGATCGTACCCTCTGAAGTGGCTTCGAATACTATTTCTGCGGAACTCAGGTATGTTTGTTGATTCGCATGTTATATTTAAAAATATATATATATATGTGTATGTCGCCTCTATAATCATAGTATATTTATTAACAGGTATTTCCGTGCCGGACTCCTCCTCCATGCGTCCGGCCATGGTGCCGGACGCACAACTTATGCGTCCGACACCATGGCCGGACGCATGGTTGAGGCGTCCGGCACCATGGTCGGGCGCTTCCTCCATGCGTTCGGCCCCATGGTCGGGCGCATCGTTTTGTCTCTCATACCATGGTATTTGCGTCCCATTTTAAAGTTTGTACCATGGTTATTACTTAAATTCATGTCGCGACATCCATGGGTCGAGTGAATTTTTCCGAAAATTGTCTTTTAAAAATTTATTATTTTTAGTTCGGGGTTACTTTAGTCATTTTACCTCTTTTTATGAGCTACAAATAGCGTTTTTGAGCTACAAATAGCGTTTCAGGAAGATTAATGATATACGTGGTCACGCCTTGTGTCTCCATTCTTTTTATTGCCAAATTTGGGCTTCTGTTCTGGGTGCAAGAGCCAGCATTGCTCAACTGTGTGTCCAGGTGCGTTGCAATGATTACAAGTACGATAAGAATTTTTAACGATTGATTTGACTGATTTCTTTTCCTGGACAGCATGAACAACATGCGCTTGATTTTCATGCGACACCGGCATCACTTCCTGAGTCATTACTTTCTGCCGAATTTCTTCCCTCTGAACTGCCGCACACACAACCTTAAGAGATGGCAGCTCCTCCGTCATGAGAATATTGCATCGAAAATCTTCAAAATCAGGCCCAAGGCTTGCCAATAATTGGAACACCCGGTCCTCTTCTGTGCGCTTCTTCAAAACAGCAGGATCGATACAATACGGGCGATAGACATCCAATTCATTCCATAAACTCTTCAACCGAGCCAATACATTTACAAAAGATTTCCCATCTTGATGAATATTCACTATATCTTGTTGAAGTTGAAAAATTCGAGCAGAATTATTCTGATTTCCGTACATATCATACACCGCCTCCCACAAGTCAAATGACGATTCATAATAGCTGAAGAGTTCAGCAATCTTGGGCTCCATGGAATGTAACAACTACGACATAGTGCAGAAAACGGAAGCACGAGTAAAAAAGAAGAAATTCACAGAACACACAGAAGCAGTAGAATTCCTGCTCTGATACCATGAAGAAAAATAATTTCAATATATTTTTAACTCATAATAATACATTATGCATCTGCCCCGATTTATACAAAGGAATACAACTCAAAGATAAGTCTAGGTAAGGTAAGGTAAGATAGGATAAGATAACTAGATAATTACATTCCCTATAATCTTAACAACAACAAATTACCGCAACTCTGTTGACCACGTATATCAAAGCGCTGTGGGATTTTTAAGTCTCCGACCAGCCTTTTTCAGTATCAACTCAAGATCCCTCCAGTCCTCTTGCATCCTGAGGCATGCAACTTAGTGTTAAGGTTCCCTGTAGTAATAGTTTAAGGTTTCCTCGGAACTCATCCAATATATCGGAGGATACAAATCTGGAAATCTTTGTTCAAAAAGAAGAAGAA
The DNA here is from genome assembly GCA_030378225.1 of Knoxia roxburghii. NCBI lineage: Eukaryota > Viridiplantae > Streptophyta > Magnoliopsida > Gentianales > Rubiaceae > Knoxia > Knoxia roxburghii. The sequence goes on along the minus strand of CM059422.1, from coordinate 12,447,028 downwards.
CATAATCAGAAGTCTTTCAGGTTTAATATGGTTGTAAGTACTCTTCAGAAGTTTGGCATAGGCAGAAAGAAAGGAGAGAATTTGATTTCGAAAGATGGCTGCAATGATAATAGTAGTTCAGGCAGAAATGTTTTGCATAAAATGAAACATCAGATCATTGTCTCTGACCTGATTTACAAAAGCAAATGGAGCGATCTCAACTCCTCAGACTTTATGTTCTTGAATTCTGAGATGCTGAATGTTAAGTCAAGTAAGAGATTTTCTCCCAAATTCAGTCATAGGTTAAGCGATGAATTTGTTATGAACGAAGACATTCTCAAGATTAAGGAAGATTTGGAGAGGAAACGATTGTATGATTCCAGGGTTAACAAATTTCCAGGCAGTTCAGTTTCAGCGTCAAACTCTCCAGGTTCTTCCAACATTAACAATGGCGGCCTGAATAACCAATCTGGAACATCAAAACTAGTTCTTGATTCTTCTCAGACGAGATCCATGTCTGAAATCATCAACATTTCTCGATTCACTGATTTCAGCACGATAAACAGGGCAAATGAATCCACAATTTTATCCAGGAGTGGAAGAAAAGATGAGATTATAAGAAAGTTGTGGCTTCCAATAGCATCAAAGACAGTTGAGTGGTTTGCCGGCAGAGAAAAAAGTCTAGAATGGAAAAGACCCCCGGAATGTATGAAATTCAATGAAAATTAACGAGATTATACTATTTTCTTCTGGACAGATCAGTTTTAAAATCAAATCATTGGGTTGTTTATTCCATATGGTTCGTATATATTCTGCCAAGGCTAAATGACGAACCTTGCATTTCTTGTGGAAGATGGAAATATCTCTGAATAGACACCTCCTTATCCAAGTTTTATATTCTATATCAATTCAATGTTTGAAAATAAAATGGTTAAAAATCATTTTTTAGAAATCTTACCAGTTTTCAGGGGCGGTTTTGGACGTGTTTTTCTACATTTCCAAGGGTTCTTATCTTCCTTATGTCAGAAAAAAAAAAAAAAAGAAAAGAAAAGACAAATTTTGAAACATATGATGAGCTAATATTGGGATGGATTTACATTTTCAGCAAAAAAGAATCGAAGAAGAGGGTAATTAAAGTAACTGTTTTTTCGGTTAGTAAGTCAAATATTTGATTTGTATTCATGATAAACCGAAAGTAAACAGCCGGTCGAGGAGATAATTGACAGAGTAATCTTAAATATACTAAAGCAGGTGAATTCCTTGAACAATTAAGCCCCCAACTTGATGACATGGAAGCAGGTGAATTCCTTGAAAAATTAAGCCCCCCAACTTGATGACATGGATTTTTGACAAATTTTTTCAATTAATTAATTTATCCATTTTTTTTGAATTCTTCAATCTCACTTATATTATACTTACTTATCCTTACTAATAATACTATCCTTAAACATTAAGAATTTATTCATTACTTAAACTCTTCTTTCAATTAAACTCTAAATTCTCAATAACTACTTATATATATAATCTGTCTATATAGTAGATTTTAATCCCCTCCATACTTTCTTATTCATTCATTCTTTCTTTATACAGAACAATTATCACCAAAAACAACAAATATCTCCTTTCTGATATTATTGAGTTAGGCGTACCTTATTCCCATCCTTTAGCTGATGGTCCAGTTATTCAGGTTTTTGACCAGTATCACATATTTGTTTGAGTTGCTTTTGTGGTATTTTTAGTTGGCTATATTTGTTTCTTTTTCTTTCTGTGCTGTTTAGGCTGCTTCAACAAAGTCATTGGCTAAAGGAACAAATTTCGATAAAATCATCTCCATGTTGAAGCATGTAAGTCCTCTTATGATTACTTTCTTATATTTAAATACTGGAAAATTGCGTATAAGTTGACGAAGCAAAGTTTGACATTCATATGCACATTGCACTTTAGCTATGAGTCTATGCCTGATATATTTTAATATGGTTGTGTAAAATATGTTGTTGCTGATGAGTTTGGCAAAAAAGTTGAATATGTTAGTGATCATCTTGTGGATGACTTGTGCTGGTGATTGGTTTTGTGTTTGTGTGTGTGTTTCATTTAGATACTTATCATTTTTTTATTTTAGCTATGAGTCGATGCCTGATATATTTTAATATGGTTGTGTAAAATATGTTGTTGCTGATGAGTTTGGCAAAAAAGTTGAATATGTTAGTGATCATCTTGTGGATGACTTGTGCTGGTGATTGGTTTTGTGTTTGTGTGTGTGTTTCATTTAGATACTTATCATTTTTTTATTTTAAAAATTGTATCCGATAGTTCAATAAATTTTAATATCATAAATATATGAATTTATCCTTTTTATATTTTTTTAAATATATATAAAATTATATTGTTTTTAAAATTATTATTACGATTATATACATCATTTATTAAAAATATTATTTTTTTATTAATAGTTATTTTATTATTTTTTTTGCAGGTTCATCAAAATGTCGAAGCAAGTGATTCAAATCTTATGATTGTCCATCAAAATGAACAGTCAAGTGATTCACATATTATCATAATTGACTGATGATATCAAGATGTGATATTTGCATTATGGTTATGGATTATATGGGTGTAATTTGTTATTTTAGTTGAATTTTTTTTATCAAACTTTATCATATTGTTTCCTTCACAAATTATTATTATTGTTTTATTTATAATCTAGAGAGCAAATAAGCATCTCACGTGTTCATTTTTTTTTTTTTTTTTGTAATTCAAAATTACAAAAATAAAAATTAATGGGAAAATACAAGGTTAGATTGTTCTTACAATTTTCTAAACCAGATACGGAGAGTTGTTTTAATTATTATCATACCTACATCTAATATAATAATAATCATAATAATTACAGATGAGTTTATTTAGTTGTTTTAATTATTATCATACCTACATCTAATATAATAATAATCATAATAATTACAAATGAGTTTATTTAATGAGTCGTATATTCTTTGAAATTGAATACACTAAAACAAGTGGAGATAATTATTAAGTGGATATGTTCCAAACTGTGTATCCAACCATGAAGATAGTAAAGAATCATTAATATTCATATAAATAAAATTGTTAACATTTATTAAAATAAATAAAGGTTTACCTATTAATATCATCTTCATCTTCATCTTTAATAAACGTTTACACACATTATCATATAATATTATCTTTAATATCTTCTTCATCTTTAATATTTTCATCCAAATCCGAAGTAACAAACATTAATATAATATAATATATTAAATTTAAACCTTTAATTAAGGATATATTTTAAATTACAATTTGCTTATCCAATACATCATATATCCTTATATTTTAATTAATGATAAATTTATAAACAGATATATATTAGAATTCTTGAATTCGTGGTAGAGAGTTGTTCATTATTTAATGTTCTAGATTATGATAGATGATAGATACACATGTATTTCCATGTGAAATATATAAACAACACTTTACTCTTGTGTGGAATTTTTTTTTTTTAGAATTCCTGAAAATATAACATTTCAAAAATTATATATTATAATTAATGGTTTGCAACAAATCTTAATAATTCAATGTTATCACGAATTCAATCTAACAATAATTACATATATGGATTTTCTTTTAACATTCATTACGAGGAGGTTGTTCAAATTTCATCCTTATTTAATTTTATATTTGAATAATTTTAACTTTTATTTATATTTCATTCTATCATTTAAAACTAATGATAATCACAATTCATCATCCTAACAACTAATCTCAATATTAAATTTTAAAATTCAATGAACAATTAATATATGATTATATATATATCTTAAACCAATATTTGAGCTTTAACTTACCAATTACTTATCCAAATCTCAAATCTTAATTATTACATTATTATATATATCACACATTAAACAAATTCAACTCACCCATACTTCAAAGAAATGTTGAACACAAATCAACATATCACTCCATCACATCATTTCTTCAATCCAAAACAAACACAAACTCAAATATACCCTCCTGATATTGCAGCTCAAGCAAGACTGAGAAGAAGATTCATTTTGGCCAATAAGAGAGGAAGAACTTTATATCATCCGTATTGCTATAGCAAAGTAAGTTTTTAATCTCATCCCTTAAACAATCCATTTTGTTGAAAATGTCATTTTAAATATTTTTTAATATGCAACATGTTCATCTTTCTAAATTCCTCTTTTGTAAATCATAAATCAGGCCATCAAAACACGCGAAGCAAGATTGAAGAGGAGAATCATTTTGGCAAAAAAAAGGGGTAGAACTATACATAAATTATATTCTAATCAACATGTAAGTTTTGTGAATACTCATTTATTCCCATATAGTTTTTAAATTAAATATCAATTTTTTAATATTTTTAAAATAAATATATTCTTTAACTTCTAATGGTTTCAATGTTGTTGGTACACGCAGACTAATGATCATCCTCAAGAAAACAGCACCGTGACACTAAACAATGATGCAAATCAGAGACGTAACAATGTAAGTTTTGTGAATTTTCATTTCTTTCCATATAGGTTGTAAATTAAATATCAATTTCTTAATATTCTTCAAATAAATATATTCATTAACTTATAATGTTTTCAATATTGTTCATACACTCAATCTAATGATCATCCTCAACAAAACAACACCGTGACATCAAACAATGATGCAAATAAGAGACAAGCAAGACTGAGAAAAAGATTCATTTTGGCCAATAAGAGAGGAAGAACTTTATATCATCCGTATTGCTATAGCAAATTAAGTTTTTAATCTCATCCCTTAAACAATCCATTTTGTTGAAAATGTCATTTTAAATATTTCTTAATATGCAACATGTTCATCTTTCTAAATTCCTCTTTTGTAAATCATAAATCAGGCCATCAAAACACGCAAAGCAAGATTGAAGAGGAGAATCATTTTGGCAAAAAAGAGGGGTAGAACTATACATAAATTATATTCTAATCAACATGTAAGTTTTGTGAATACTCATTTATTCCCATATAGTTTTTAAATTAAATATCAATTTTTTAATCTTTTTAAAATAAATATATTCTTTAACTTCTAATAGTTTCAATGTTGTTCATACACTCAGTCTAATGATCATCCTCAACAAAACAACACCGTGACATCAAACAATGATGCAAATAAGAGACCTAAGGCTATATGTGATGGTAAACGCACAAAACTTACCTATTGCACCACAAATTCATATAAATTTTACATCTTAGTATTATTTACTAAATTGTTCACATCAAAATGCATTTTTTTAATCTTATTATTCAAATTATCATATTCATGTTTCATTAATCATGCTTATTTTTTAAATTATATTTTTATGTAATTTTTTTATAGATTATTGGGATATCGGAAATCCTTCCTATGATTGCCAATACTGTGGCGCATTGATGTGGATCCAAGAAAGTGTGTGCTATACAAAAAAGTCATCTAAACCTACCTTCTCAAGGTGTTGCATGCATGGAAAAGTTCAACTACCCCTTTTGAAAGATCCGCCAATATTGTTGAAGAAACTACTGGATAACAACGATGATAAGAGTAAACATTTTCTTCATAATATTAGAGCATATAATATGATGTTTTCTTTTACTTCAATGGGAGGAAAGGTTGATTCTTCTGTTGCAAAAGGCCGTGGTCCATACACCTTCAGGATAAATGGACAAAACTGTCACAGAATAGGTAGTTTGGTACCAAATTCCGGATCAATTCCTAAATTTTCACAGCTGTACATTTATGACACTCAAAATGAAGTTGACAACAGATTAAATGCATTCGGGTACGTTATTACTGTTAAATTAATCAACATGTGTTTACTTTTCATATTTAACATATATTTTATATTTCTAATCTTTTTTTTTTTGCTAATATTTTTTTCCAGCAATAAAGGATCCACCGAAAAACAAACTTCATTAGATACAGAGATTGTTCTTGATTTGAAGAAGCTTCTTGATGATAATAATACTTTGGTAAAGGTGTTCAGAATGGCAAGAGATCGTTATGTTTCAAATGATAATCAGGACTTCAAGTTGAAACTCATAGGAAGTAGAGAAAGAGATGGAAGAATGTATAACCTTCCAACAGCCTCAGAAGTTGCTGCTCTCATTGTTGGTGATATTGATATTTCAACTACTAACAGGGATATTGTAGTTGAGACTCAACCCAGTAATCTGCAGCGGATACATGAGTTGCATTCTTCTTACTTGCCGCTACAATATCCATTACTTTTTCCATACGGAGAAGATGGATATAGATTTGACATTTCACTGAGAGAATTGGATGATCCTTTTGCCAGGAAAAGAAAGAGATTGAGCATGAGAGAGTTTTTTGCTTTCAGGATTCAAGAGAGATTGAATGAACCTCCTACTATATTATCTTCAAGGAGACTATTTCAACAGTTTTTGGTGGATGCATACACAATGGTTGAGGCGGAGAGGCTTTCTTATATTTGATCCAACCAACATGCTCTTAGGAGTGAGTCTTATCAAAATTTATCATCAACATTTCAAAATGGAAATTCGGACGCTTCCTTGGTCGGACAACGAATAATATTGCCTTCTTCATTCACTGGTGGTGAAAGATATATGGCACAAAATTATCTTGATGCAATGTCACTTTGCAAGTTTTTTGGATTTCCCGATCTATTCCTCACCTTTACTTGCAATTCTAAGTGGACAGAAATTACCAATTTCCTAAGTTCCCGACAGCTCAGACCAGAGGATAGATCAGACATTGTTTCTAGAGTTTTCAAGATTAAACTTGATCACTTTATCAATGAATTGAAGAATGAAAAGCTGTTTGGTTGAGTTAAAGCAGGTAAATTCAATAATATTGAATAATTACTTTATAATTTTTATTGTGATGTCTTTTATTTCGATTATAATTCTTTATAGTCATTTTATTTTTGATAAAATACTTTAATATATCATTTTGTCATCCTCATAATTATCTCATATGCTTATTATTATCTCAATGTATTTATCTTATAATTTTAATATTATTGTAACATATATTTTGTAAATAACATGAAATGCATACGATATTCTACCTAACTTACTGATTATGTTATCTTTGCAGTTGTATATACAGTGGAATTCCAAAAACGGGGCCTCCCTCACTCTCATGTAATATTGTTCTTGCATCCCGAAGACAAGTTTCCAGATGCCGATCATATTGACAATATCATTTGTGCAGAAATTCCAGATAAAGACATGGATCCTGAAATTTATGATCTTGTGAAGGAATTTATGATTCATGGTCCTTGTGGTTCTTTAAATCCTAAATGTCCATGCATGAGACATGGTAGATGTTCCAAAAAATTCCCAAAGGATTTTAAGGAATTTAGTTCTGTTAATGATGATGGTTATCCTATTTATAGGAGGAGGGACGATGGAAGGACAGTCCAAAAGAACGGATGCATTTTGGACAATAGATTTGTTGTTTCATACAACCCAGGATTGTTGAAGAGATATCGGGCTCACATTAACATTGAGTGGTGCAATCAGTTCAGGGCCATCAAGTATCTTTTTAAGTACATTAGTAAGGGAAATGACAGAGTTACTGCTGTTCTTTCAGAAAATGGCTCTTACAATGTACAGAGAAAAGATAACAAGGACACCGACGAAATAAAGGTATATTATGATTGTAGGTATATTTCTGCTTGTAAGGCGTTGTGGAGATTATATGGTTTTGATATTCACTACAGGACTCCATCCGTGGAAAGGTTGACTTTTCATCTTCCTGGTGAACAGTCAATTGTATTTGATGATTACGCTGATCTTGAATATGTTATGAACAGGCCTGGTATTAATGAATCAATATTTCTAGGATGGATGAAATGCAATAACACATATGACGAAGCAAAGTTACTCACTTATGAGGAATTCCCTACCAGATATGTTTGGAATAAACAGATTAAGGAGTGGACTCCAAGGAAAAGGGGTTTTTCAATTGGCAGGGTTCATTATGTGCCGCCTAGGTCAGGTGAAATATATTTCATGAGGATTTTGTTGTGTAAAGTCAAAGGACCTACATGTTATGAAGACATACGAACAGTTAATGGCATAGTTTATCCAACTTTTAAAGAAGCTTGCTACGCCCTTGAACTATTGGATGATGATAAAGAGTACATTGAAGCTATAAAAGAAGCAAGCATTTGGGGATCTGGGCATTATTTACGAACTATGTTCGCATCTCTTTTGTCATCCGATGCTATAAATAGACCTGAAGTTGTGTGGGAAGAAACATGGAAATTGTTGTCTGATGACATTCTTCATAATCAGAGGTCCATTCTTCAATTAGATGGTAACCTTATTTATATGTTATTTTTCTTATAATTATGTTACTTGATATTATCAAAAATTCACTAATATTATTAATGTATAATTTATCTTGTGTTTTGTTTTACAGATATGCAGCTTACTAATGATGAACTAAAGAAACATGCTCTGGTTCGTATTGAAAAAATATTATCTAGCAATGGCAGCAGCCTCAAGAATCATCCCTCATTGCCATATCCAGATGATTTCATCATTTCACATGGATGTAACAAGTTAATTCAAGATGAGCTTTGTTATGATCATTTGTCTTTGGAGATGGAGCACCAGCAAACTTTTTGCAGCTTGAATGATGAACAGAATTTGGTGTATCAGCAAGTAACTGATGTTGTATCAAAAGGAGGGGGTGGTCTTTTCTTTGTTTATGGCTATGGAGGAACTGGAAAAACATTTATTTGGAAGGCATTATCGGCTGGATTGCGTGCTAAAGGTGATATTGTACTAAATGTTGCTTCCAGTGGAATAGCTTTATTATTATTACCTGGAGGTAAGACTGCACATTCTAGATTTCGAATTCCTATAAATATTACTGAAGTTTCTACTTGTGTCATTAAACCGGGTAGTGAGTTGGCTAATTTGATACATAAAACAAAGCTAATTATATGGGATGAAGCTCCGATGATTAACAGGTTATGTTTTGAGGCTTTGGATAGGACTTTGAGGGATGTACTTTGATCCTCTAATCCAAGGAGTTTGGAACAACCTTTTGGTGGGAAAGTTGTTGTATTTGGAGGAGACTTTCGTCAGATACTTCCTGTTGTGCTTTCGGGTAGTAGGCAAGATATTGTCCATTCTGCTTTAAATGCTTCTTACTTGTGGGATTACTGTAAAGTTCTGAAATTGACAACAAACATGAGGCTTAAACAATCTGAATATGGAAATTCAGAGGAAACCAGAGAGTTTGCTGAATGGATTTTAAAGGTTGGAGATGGTTGTGTAGGTGAGCCTAATGATGGAGAATCTGTTATTGAAATTCCTGATGACATTCTCATCAAGGAATCAGAGGATCCTATTGCATCCATAGTGGATTCTACTTATCCTTCTATTGTTGAAAACCTATGGAATCCGTCATACTTTCAAGAGAGATCAATCCTTACTCCAACAAATGATGTTGTTGACATCATAAATGAAAAGATGCTGTCAACTATACCAGGAGAAGAAAGAGTGTATCTCAGTTCTGATACAATTTGTGAATCAGAGAGCCGGACTGATTTTAATGAATCTATATACACTCCTGAAGTACTCAATGCTATTACAGCATCCGGTTTACCTAATCACAAGCTTGTGTTAAAAGTTGGAGTTCCGATTATGCTGCTTAGAAATATGGATCAATGTTCTGGCTTGTGCAATGGTACTAGATTGCAGATTTTCAGGTTGGGAAGTCATGTAATTGAGGCAAAGGTTATTTCCGAAAAAAATATTGGCAATCCAGTATTCATTCCTCGCATGGTGTTAACACCATCAGACACGAAATTCCCTTTTAAGCTGCAGAGAAGACAATTTTCAGTGGTTCTTTGTTTTGTTATGACTATAAATAAGAGTCAAGGACAATCTCTTTCAAATGTTGGATTGTTTTTAAAGCGGCCGGTTTTTACTCATGGACAACTCTATGTTGCAATATCCAGGGTTAAATCAAGACAAGAATTGAAGGTGCTCATTTGTGACAAGGATGGTCAATTGGCCAAAACTACAACAAATGTAGTTTATAAAGAAGTACTTCAGAATTTGTAATAATGCATAATATCTTTACATGAATTCTTCCTCTTAACATTACCTTTTAATTTCTGTACTGATATTCTTGTGTTCTATCCCTGGTCCCTGTCAAATCATTTGCAGATTATTGCCATCTTTATCTGCTATCTGCTGCAAAGACCATAGAAGATCCTGCTTGATGCGAAAATTTCTTCATCTAAGTCAGAGTTGAAGTCATCGAGATTCATAGTCATTAATCAATTTAACAAATAAATTAATAATATTATAATTTATAAACTAATTTTATAGGAATTCTATTACAAATAATTACACCAATTTACAATTCATATAAAATATTATGATTAAAAACTAAAAATTTTAATAATTAAATTCTTATAACCATTATAAATAATAATGTCGGTCGTTATTATATTTTGAAGTGCCATAAATAATTAGTGTGTTTCTATCGCATCCCGTGCGATGCACGGGCGTGTGTACTAGTTTAATAGACTAAATAGATAGTTTGGTTACAAAATTTGATATACAAGCTATAAAATCTGGTCTAGTTAAATATTCTATAAGGGTTAGAATCCTCTGTGACACTTTCCTGTGGCACTCCCTGTGACAAACTTCAATTACTTTATTTATATATTGTATTTTCGATTAATTTTTACGTAATACATAATCATGTATACTCTTATATTTTTTTAGGGTTCATTTTTTTAAAAGGTTAGGGTATATTAAATTATTAAATATGATTTTTATTGTTAAAAAAATCTCAAAAATATATAAAAAATAAAATAATACTAAAAAAATAAAGTATGAAAATAAAAATAATTTACTAAAAGTATATGTTGAGAATATATATAAATTAACATGAAATATAATATATAGAAAAAGTAATTAAAATTTTTCTAATATGTTCACATTAGAAATAAGACAATTAGGCCTATTTAGCTCATTTATCAGTTCACAGTTGTTAGTGAATTGCTTACAGAAAGGTTCCATGAAAGCCATAAGGAACCCTAGTTGGAAGAGTAATTTTGGCAATTGGATCACTCCCCAGGTTCTTTGCATCAACTATAATAACCTGCAAAATTACATAAAAATTTTAAAAAAATGAAAAATAAAACATAAATATCTGACACGATCATTTGTATGTATAAAATAGAATAAACATGACTATTATCATATACAAAAATGATCACTACAACAAATTTGGCTTTTTATGACATTTAAAAGTGTCTTAAAAATGAGATTTAGTGACATTTTTACCTTTTATGACACTTATATTAAATGTCACCTAAATATAGTGTGGCTATAGATAAAATGTCTTGAAAGATTAATTTTTAAGGCAATTTTAAGTGTCTTAATAAATTAAATTTTAGACATTTTAGAGTATCTTAATACACAATATTTTAAGAAATTTTTTTATGTCTTAATAGACTACTTATTAAGACACTCTTTAAGTGTCTTAATAAATTAATGTTAAGGCATTTTAAAGTGTCTTGATTAGTAATTTTTCAAGACATCATTTGATGTCATGATAAATTATTTTTTAAAACACTCTTAAGTGTCCTATAAACTAATTTTAAGACATTTTAAAATGTCTTAATAGATAATTTTTCAATACATTATATAATGTCTTTATAAATTACTTTTTAAAACACTTTTAAGTGCCTTGACAAATTAATTTTAAGACATTTAAATATATCTTAATAAATAATTATTCAAGACACTATATAGTATCTTGATAAATTAGTTTTTCAAACAATTTTCAACCTTTGATTTAGAACCACATTTATTATGGGAATTACTGAACATGTCAAGAAATGGTAACAAGAATCTTACAATTCAGAGGCAACTATTCAACAAATCAATTTGAACACCATTACGCAATAAAGAGTCTCTACATGAACTGAAAATGTTAATCTGGATAAAGAGTTTTCTACATCTACATGCAAGACTCTACAAATTAAACCATGAAACAGAGAATACAAGTTGCTTAGTCATATCATACAAGGCAATAAAAGGGCCAAATGAAGTTATACAAGCCTCTGATTATCCTCCTATCAGACCAAGAATCAAATTACTAAACTCCAAGCAACAATCATCAAGAATTTACAACAAGAATGAACACAAAATACATTCATGGCCCAGAAGGTAAATCAACCACCAGTACGGCACAGCCGTACGGAATCTACGGCAAAAACGAGCACAAAGCACCAACTCACAGAGCCAGCAAAACCACCAAGACCTGTTACCTTTATAGATTGAAAATAAATATAGCAGCTCTGAGTAAAATGGAGCATTAAGCACTCAGAGTTTCTTCACGTGGCTCTGCAAGTCCAACTCTAACATGCCGGCTAGCTAGCTTGTTAACCATATAGACCTAACACACCATTTTAAACAAACCCCAAATAAGCTCCAAGGAAAAACAAACATTTAAAAACATGGGGTATTACGCAAATGAATCAGGGTAGTCTATGATCAAACACAGAAGCAGACCAAAATGGACAACCTGCCACAAGAAATTGAAATTCCAAATCTAAATACACATCAGTTACATAATTGAGAAGCATGCTCAGATACACAATTCATAAGCTCAACCCTGCTCAAGTTCTGTTCTCGTTAGTCCCTTAATGAGATGATAATCCGACAAATCTCCAAATACAGTGAAACAGTCGAATAAGTAAAATGGAAAGAAGGGATTGATCCAACTCCTCAAAATCAATACCACCCTTGCTTTTTCAACCCATTTCTAATATAAACAAATGAATGCAGAACAGGGCCAAAACAAGAACAAAAGAACATAAAATATAGAAACCATCAAAAAGAAAAACTTTCTGGGACATGATAGTAATCAGCGATGAATTGAATAAACCCAACAAGCTCTTAATCTTGGTCTCCTCGGACTAAGCATATGAAAAAAATATAAGACTAAGCATGGTACTGGATCAAAAGCAGAGAATCAAACCAGAAAATGCAGCTTCGCAGCCTACTAGAGTTTGCAAAGCAGAATGATGAACTTACATCATTCACCAATGTCAATTTCGACTCCATCGACACCTTCACGAATCCATTTGACTTCCTCATCCCCATTTTCATCCACTAGATTGCCTACATTACTCTGCAAGTAGGTTTCAACATCTGCCATTTCTTGCATATCATAAATTCCTCTAGCAGATGTGAAGATGACAACGCACCAATCAGGATGAACTGGATCTGCAATGTAAAACACCTGCGCAGCTTGGGATAATAGAATGAAAGGTTCATTGTGGCTTTTGACATTTTTGAAGTTAGCCAAAAGAAATCCATCACTATCATATTTTAATCGTGAACCTTTTAAAACCCAGTCACAATCAAATAAAACCACCTTGCGCCCTACATAATCTAGCTCAACAATGTCATTCAAAACTCCATAGTAATCAATGTCACTTATAATAGGATTTTGATCCCTTGTGCTAGAGAAACTAGACGTTGTAGCTTTCACAGTTACCCCACTATTTTGTGTCTTTCTTGTCTGTCCCAACTCTCTCGTATGAAACCTAAATCCATTTACAATGTACATGTCATATTTTACTCCAATTATGTTTGGACCCCTAGCAAGTGATCTCAAATCATGAGATACTGGATCATCTATGGACAATTGATCATGTTTCACCTATAACATTAAACAAACATAACATTTTAGTAATAGGCACGAAACAAAAAATTCCATGAATCTCAGAATTTAGAGATCAAGAGGATAAGCGAAAAGAAAAAAGCAGCTCTAGCTGCCCAATTTGCTGCTGAAGCTACACTTCGAAGAGTTCATGCAGCTCAAAAAGATGATGAGATGCCTCCTATTGAGGCAATTAAACTGCAAATGAATGACTTATTTCTCCATAAGGATCCCTGCCCCACAATGACTGATGGTCCTAAGATATTGTAAAGATTTGTAAAACACCTTAGACAGTACCAGTTCACAGTAGCCATTAGGGCATAGAGTTGATAAACTTGGATGGACTATATTGAACAGAAGAAACAACAATCAACCAGTAAGCAAATCTATGCCATGAAAATAGCATCAAGTGCAAGAAAACAATGAGTCATGGAAAACAATGTAAATAATGAGTCATGCTAATTGAGTCATGCGAAAAACAATGTAAAGATAAAAGTATATTTTTCTTTGATGCATGCTAATGTAAACAATGAGTCATGGACAACAAACAATTGCTCATAAGGCAAAAAACGAACAACTCTATCAACAAAATATTTTGAACTAATTGAAACTAACACTTTTGAAGTTTCTCTAATTTGCTCTGTAGATATTATGTGATTTATCTTCTGATTGTGTTGTTTCTCTGGAATTTTGTCAACAAATTCAAGGAAAGACCAATCTTTCTCCATTAGTTCAAAAGCCCACTTCATTTGGAAATCCTCAAACAGAAAGGGTGGTTTCAATCACTGGAAATCAGCAGAGAGTCAATAACTGTGATTAGCAAACATAAAAGGACAAGTCTGGACATGCACAATAGCCTTTGGCCAACGTGCATGGACAGCTTCCATGAATTCATCGACTATGGATAAATATTCTTCATTGCCTTGAGCACCTAATTTTACCAGATGAAACTGAAAAACCATGTTATCAAAATTCAACACATAATGAGATTCTAAAAAGTGAGCTCTATAATGTTAGTGCATTATCAATGTTAGATATTTGACAATAGGTGAAACACCAACCAAAAAACAACTAAGTCTATATTCATCTCTGTTTTAGATATGAATTAAGGACAGTTATCAGTTACAACCATCTTGTAGAATCAATGTGTTCCTAAGTTAAGTCTATATTACCAACTAAATATGATAGAAAGCTAATGCTAGAAAAGCATGAAAATAGACAGAAACAGGAGGGAACCTATGGAATTCAAATCACGTCCAACTTAAAATAATGCAAAAAGGCTAAAAAAGACATCATAATTGCAAAAATGAAATGAAAAAGAGAAACTGAATCATTTCCGATCGTTGACTTCATAATTGCATTGATATAAGAAAGAAAAAGACATCTTACAAAAATTATGGATCATTGTTCAGAGAGAAAACAAAGAGGAAAGAACATTGATTGAATCAGAAGACTAACCTAGACTTAAATAGGTTCATACATCCCTCTCTGTCTGGACTTTTTCTACAAAAATCAAGCACGCCAATGCATCAACTTGGTTATACAAGTCTTTGAAATTGCCAGGGATTCCAATACCAAGAAAAAACTTTGCGAGACACAGTACTTTGTCACCGGGAAGCTGCCATGTTAAAACAATAGCCACAATTAATGCATAACAAAGGCAAAAATTAACATAACAACAGTGTTTTGACAAACATTTAGGCTTTCAGAAGTGGATTCTGCAAATGCTGTAATTCACACCGAAACCTCAATGCTAACACTCACCAAATCCTATCCCCAATTAAGAAAACACAAAAACGAAGGAACCAAATCTCAATTACCCAAAACCAAAGGAAAAGGAAGTGAGAAAATGGTACCTGCGCTGGGAAGTATTCACGTGAATTCGATCGGACCAAAGCAAGCAAAATTTTCCGACAATCGTTGAAGGACAAGTCGATTGAGGGCTTTTGATGCTGAAGAAATTGAAAGATCCGAATTTGGTTATAACCCGGTTTCCGACCCGCGAATTATTATAAGTAAAAAAAGGTTAATATTAATAGAATGTCTTTAAACATATTGTTTAGTGACATTTTTAATAAATGTCTCTTAAAATAATACTTATATAATGCAAAAACATAAATAAGTGTCATATTAAGAATTTGATTATGACACTTATATTAAAATGTCTTTATAAGAGTGTCATTACAAATAATTATTATTTAAATGTCTTGATAATATTTGTATGATGACACTATTATTAAAGTGTCTTAAAATAAGTGTCCTAATATCTAAATTTTTTAGTAGTGGATATAATTTACCTGAGATACGTTAGTTCTCTCGATGTGTGCAAATGTGATAATCCAACCATCATCTTCTTGAGTACCTCCAGATTGAGGGACAAAGGCAGCTCCTGTACAAAATGTATCCTCTGGAAATTTGTGATATTCGACCGTTATCAGGCTCTCTTTAGCTCCTACATCAAGCTAATCAAAAAAAAAAAAAAAAAAAAATCTTGAGTATAAATTATTGACCAACAAGAACATCAATACTGAATTGAAAAATTGCCAACAAAGGAGAAAGTACCAAATTAGGTTGGCAAGTCCCAAAATGAAGCTTGGCAAGCCCTCCAAATTTGGCCAATCCTGAGATAAATTATATTAATTGATTGAGTAAAATTAAACAAAACCCTAAAAGCAACAATGTTATATTGTGCAATTCCATCTATCTTATAGTATAACTTTTATAATAAAAATTTCAAAATTAGAGTATGAAATTCATATCATCGCAGTATTTTGTCGTTTAATAATATTAATAGTTGATTTTATTTTTTTAGACGAAAGTAAATACCTGAATCGGAGCTTGCATTGGAATCTACTATTTGGGTATATCCATATTTATTTTTTAAACCATTAAATCTGCCATTTATAAATGGAAAGTCCATAGAGAAGTCTGTTCCAGTGAGATATGTTCCCTTCACATCTCCAGATTGGATGTTCAATCTCCACTCATAGACCCGACTGAAAAATGCCCCGTCTTGCGGGTCCGGATTTGATGGATCCATTGAGTCAATGTGCTTAAAACCTCTAGAAAACCAGTCCAATTTTTCGAATCCGAATTCGGGTCCTGGAATGATCGACCCACGAGCTTTGCATACCATCACAACAATCTGTTCAATGTTCATAGTAATTTCAAATATATTGGATACTCATAAAAGTTAAAATATAAATTAATGTAGTGTGTAATCACTTAAATACCGTCTTTTTTTACTTACTTATCATCTCCAATTATCAAAATACTTTCTACTTTCTTCCATTTTTCATCATCGTCTTCACTCATCTCCCCTATCTCCCTCACTCTCCTCCCTCCCTTCTCTCTTTAACTAGTTTTTCTACTTTCAGTCAGCCCCAATGGTTTAACGAGGGGGATTTTCGGCCGTACCCTAAAAAATTTCTACAGTGGCCAAGAAACTCCCATTCAATTAGGCCATTGCTTGACCGAAATTGGTTGTCGGCCGAAAGCAATTTTCAGACATACTATGTGTACATTCGACATCAATTTTTGGTCATCTCCAACGTATAACCAATGCCTTTCTTCCGCTATTTGCTAATGAGGCGAAAAATGATATCGATTGGCCATGCTTGAATTTTTTGGTAAAAAAAAAAAAAAATTTACGAACAAAATCATTTATAAAAGCCGATAACTTGTGAAAAAAAAATCGATAAATAACATCACAATTTCTACTCAAACAATATGAATTCCCCAACCTTATAGTTACCTCATCACCATCTTCAAAACAATTAAGGATGTGAAATGCAGTGCATGGTTCCACCTCAAACCACTTAAGAGAATCAGCATCACCATAACGAGGCATAACTCCAATCCTTGCATATCCTTCCTCTTCGTATTTTATTAATCTACCAGGTTTAATTCATTTAAAATATGGATTCTATATTATTAAAATTTTATTATAAATAAAAAAATAACATAAAACTAAAAGATCAAATACAAAACATATTATATAAAAAAGGCCAAATTACTTTTTTTTATCCTCTTAATAGGGGTAGTTACGCTTTTGGTCTCAAATAATAATACGGCTGCACTATTGGTCCCGTAACATTTTTTTAATTAACATTTTTAATCAATTTTTACGAAAAAATTTAGAAGATAACAGATTAATTAATTTGATTGCTAGTCAAACCTAATTTTTCTTCAAAATGATTTGTACCATGATGTTTTCAATCCCTTTTATGATTCGGTTTCTCATGAATATTCAACTCATTTAGATCAACTCACAATCTAAAATGATGGTTGAAACCCTAAATAAGTTAAATATTCATAAGGAATCGAGTCATAAAATGGATTGAAAACATCATGGTACAAATCATTTTGAAGAAAAAAATTAGGTTTGATAGCGATAAAATGAGTTAATCCGTTATCTTCTAAAAATTTTTTGTAAAAAAGAACTAAAAATGTTAATAAAAAAATATTAAGAGACCAATAGTGTAGTCATACTATTATTTGTGACAAAAAATGCAATTAACCCTAATAAGAGAGATCAAAACAGTAATTTGGCCTATAAAAAAAAATGAAAGTAATATATACTTACGGGCCACCATTTACAAGTCGATTTACATCTATAGTCAGTGGAAAATCCATGATAACGTTGTACCTATAGGATTATATTTAGGACGAGAAAATATAATTCATTAATATTATAAAATAAATAAAATTATATTAAAAAAAAGGAGCATAAATAAACTATATATAGTACCTTTCTGTAATGCCAATGTCATGGCATAGGGTGCATCTACTTAGTTTTATATCCACTCTGTGAATAATTTTCTTTCCATCAGCTGAAAAAAAAAACAGAAAAAGTTATATAAATTAAAAATTGAATTAATAACCCCTTTAAAATTATTTTTAAAAATCGAAATAAATTATTAATTTTTTCTTATAATTTCACAAAATAAATTAAAGAAAGTGTACCTGAGATGACTCCCAATTCATAATAAGGCCTTAAGGCAGAGATACCAAATACAACCAGCTCTCCAGTGGATGGATCTTTCTGCCAATGATGACACAAGTTTATTACTAAAATAGTTCACCAAATCCAACTGTTATTTTTATGAGACAGAGGGGAATTATTATTCTTTTCCTAAAAAATAGATTATGAAAAAATGTTTAAGGAAAAAAGAAATACACGAATAGTTTTTATAATATGATGTAGTGTCAAATTTAATTTTAAACATTTAGAAGTCAACAAATTTAATCATAAATTTTGTTATTCACAACACATTTAGTCCTAATAACAGTATTTTTAAACATTTAATAGTTGAATTGTATTTCCGTCAATCCTTATACTATGTGAACGGACAAATTTTATCCCACATGGACTAAGACGCCTTCGTGAACCCTATATAAAAATGTACGTATGACCCACGATGACGTTTTAGGCTAGGAGCATAAAATTTGTCATATGGTATAGAAATTGACGGAATTACAATTTCAATCCTTAAACGTTCAGAAAATTGGTACGAGAATTAAATATGTTGTAAATAGTAAAATTAAATACTAAATTTGTCAATTACCAAACGTTTAAAATTAAATTTGACACTAAACTATACTATATGAACTATATTTTTACATGTTTTTTCCTATTTCTAAAACAAAAATTAAGGTGAAAAATCAATATGTATGTATATGTACCTTGGGATGGCTAGTAAAGGGTCGATTCCAGTTTCCATCAACATCCCATTTCCCATAAGTTTCTAGGGTTAAGATATCGATTTCTTGAGGAGAATGATTCTCTGCTGTGGCAAAGAACCTCCCACCATGCTCAATTACATTCGTATTGCTAATGTGTTTGTCCACTGTGCCAAATCTCAACTGCAAATTTCAAGAACATGTATGGATGTCATTATATGTACATAAGTATAAAAAGACAAAATTAAAAATTAAAAAAAAATACCCGAATAAATGGCGTTTCACAGTTATAAACATGTACTTTTTTAATACCATGTTCAAAACTTTCTATTAAAAGCGTTTTCAACTATTAGAAAACGATAATCGCACTATTAATCAATAATAATTTTGAGTTATTAATTTTTCTCTACTCAATTTGTAGCTAAAGATAGAATATTTTTTATTTTGTTTTGGTGGGATAGTATTAGACGGTAATTTATATGGTGGTCCTATAGGACCACCATGCAATTTTACTCCTACCCCTAATATAGTAGTAGTTTCTATTTTAGCCTCCCAATTGTATTAGTAATTTCTTTTTTAAAAAAAATCGGACACGCGCCTTACTCCCACCCTAAGCTATATAAGGTTCTTTTTTTCTTTTTTTCAGGAGTTTGTTGCCGATATTCTGCTTCGTCTTTTGTTGCCGTTTTTCGTCTTCGTCTTTCGCTTGAATTCTTTTGCTTCCAATTTTGATTACGGTATGATTGTGATTGATTTATGTTTACAAATTTGTTGTTTATCTGTTTTCGTCTTAGTTTTTCGCTTAGTTTGTTTCCGTTTGTGCTCTATTTATCTTTCTGTGGAGTTTTTGCTTCGAATTTGATAATTAAGATATTTATTCCTGTGTTTTGATCCTTTCGATTGATTTATGTGTTTGAATTTGTTGTTTCTACGGTTCTGTTCTTCTTACCGTTTTGTTTTTGATCGAAAATTGTTGCTTAAAGTCTATTTTTTTTTGTTGATAGATCATTGTGGATTGGAGAAATTTCAATGGAAGATACGGTGGGTGGTATAGTTGATTTCTTTCGCGAAGAAGATGCTCCTGTATTGTTTGATTTTGATAAACAGCAAGAATCCGCGGTATCTCTGTTGGAATGTAAGTCATGATGAGATATTAGTTATGAATTGATCTGATATTAGTTATGCATTGATCTGATATTAATTCTATGTTGATCTGATATTAGTTTTACAGTATGATATTTTTATATTCTTGATCTGATATCTATAGTCTTTTGATCTGATGTCAAGTATTCTATGATCTGATGTCTATATAATCCTGATCTGATCTCCCTTCTTAAGTATGTTTCAGTGCTATTGTATGATTTCTTTTATATTATTGATCTGATGTTAAGTATTCGCTGATCTGATGTCTATATAATCCTGATCTGATCTCCCTTGTTAAGTATGTTTCAGTGCTATTGTATGATTTCTTTTATATTCTTAATCTGATATCTATAGTCTGTTGATCTGATGTCAAGTATCAGCTGATCTGATGTCTATATAATCCTGATCTGATCTCCATTGTTAAGTATGTTTCAGTGCTATTGTATGATTTCTTTTATATTCTTGATCTGATATCTATAGTCTGTTGATCTGATGTTAAGTATTCGCTGATCTGATGTCTATATAATCCTGATCTGATCAACTATGTTTAAACTAATATGATATTATCATTTTTTATACAGGTTCAGATGATGAATCTATGGAATCTTTGTGTAAATCAGTGGTTGAAAATGAAGATGCAGCATACAATTTATATAATGATTATGCTTTTAGGTTAGGATTTAGTGTGAGGAAAGGTAAAGATCGTAAAAACAAAACTACTGGAATCAGGTATTTGAGAAGATATCTTTGTAATAGAGAAGGAGCTAAACAATGCAAGGAGAATTTGAAGAAGATTTATACGAAAGTTGATATGCGATCTAGATGTAAAGCTTTTATTGAATTTAAGAAAAGAGAAGATGGGAGTTGGATTGTCCAAAAGCATTTCAGGAAGCATAATCATGAACTGTGTCCTGTAGCTGAGAGGCAGTTTTTACGTTCTCATAGGAAGTTTGATGATTCTGCATTGCAGTATTTTGAGGAATTGAAAAGTTCAGGTGTTCGTGTAACGGATGGTTATCATATATTGTCCAAAGAGGTTAGTTATACTTTCAGATTATTTTTTATGAATCTACATAAATGTGATACTTGTTATGATCTGATATTACGTTTGAGTTGATCTGATATTACGTTTGAGTTGATCTGATATTACGTTTGAGTTGATCTGATATTTCTTTTCTGTTGATCTGATATTATGTTCCTGTTGATCTGATATTATTTTTCTGTTTGATCTGATATTATTTTTCAGTCTGGAGGTTCATCAAATGTTGGTTATACCATGCGAGATGTATATAATCATTTGGACCAAGAGAAGAGGAGGAAGATTGAAGGTTGTGATAGTAATGCACTGATCAATATGTTAAAACAGAGATTTACGGATGAGAAGGACTTTTATTATGATTTTGATTTGGATGAGGAGTCTTCATTATGTAGTGTATTTTGGAGAGATAAGAAGATGAAGGAGGATTATAGTAGATTTGGGGATTTGTTGGTTCATGATACGACTTATCGAACAAACAAATACGACATGATCTGTGGACCTTTTGTTGGTATGGACAACCATTGTCGTAATGTTATGTTTGGTATAGGTTTCATAAAAAATGAGAAGGTGAAGTCGTTTATTTGGTTGTTTAGTACATTTTTGAGATCGATGGGGAACAAGCAACCAATGACATTTATGACAGACCAGGATTTTTCGATGGCAGCTGCTGTGCGTGTGGTTTTTCCAAATGTTCGTCATCGTCTTTGTGTTTGGCACATTGCAAAGAATGCTCGTAGTAATATACCTCATTTGATGAGTCAAGAAGGATTTTCAGATGCCTTTCAATTCTTGCTTAATCAAGTTTGCACAGAAGCTGAATTTAACCACTTCTGGAACAGGTGTGTGTTTTCTTTCTGTATTAGTTGTTAGGTGATCTGATATTTTTTATGTATTGATCTGATATGAAGTTTGTGTTGATCTGATATATTATTATTATTATACTACTTTATTCTTTTTTTTGTTGTAAGCTGATCTGATATTAGTTATGAATTGATCTGATATTAGTTATGAATTGATCTGATATTAGTTATGAATTGATCTGATATATTAATCAGTTACATTTTTATTCCATCAGTTTGTTGAAGGATTACAATTGCAAAAGCAACACTTGGTTGAAGAAATTAGATGAGATAAAAGAGAAGTGGTGCTCTGCATTCAGTAAACAATATTTTTCTGGAGGGGCAGTTTCTTCGCAAAGATGTGAGATAACCAATCGTTCGGTTTCAATGAAGTTGTCGAAAACGTCTACTTTGTGTGAATTCTATCAGCAGTTTCTTGATGTTGTGACCGAGTGGAGAAACAATAGCATTGCAGAAGATTTTAGATGTAGAGGAAGGGTTGATCCTATTGTTGGAGATTCATTAATGCTTCAACATGCTGCTGAGGTTTATACGATAGAGGTGTTTGTAAGATTTCAAGAGCTGTATATCAAGATGTTATCTTATAATCACTTGCAGACGAGTAGCGATAATGGTGTTTATGAATATCAGGTTTGGCGTACCAAACTTGATTTGTTTCGACACGTAGTTCGTTTTGATGAGAATGAGTATACAGTGAGCTACACTTGTAATCTTTTTTATGAGGCTGGGTTGTTATGCTCGCATGCTCTTCGTGTGCTAAATCTGAATAATTACTCGGTACGTATTTATTGCAACTTCAGAGTTTTTTTTTTATGTAATGTGGTTGATCTGATATTAGTTGCTAGTTGATATGATATTAGTTGCTAGTTGATCTGATATGTTTAACTTTATATTTGTTATATACTGTAGAGAATCCCTGAGAAGTATATATTGAAAAGGTGGACTAAGAGTGCAAGTTGCTGTGATTATTATTCGAAAGAAGATTGTTTGTTGACATCAAGTAGCATTGAGAAACATTCAGATTCTGTTTGGAGAGTTGAAGCAAGCAGAAAATATTTGGATTTAATTAGACATGCACAGTCTAGTTCTGTTGCACGTTCTATTCTTGACAGGCACTTCAATTTGGCTAGAGATTCTATTAAATCAGAGGTTGGTCCATCCTATGTTGGTGAAAAAGCAGAAGATTCAAACATTGCTGAAATTAGAGATCCGAAGAGAAGAAGAGAAAAGGGTGTTAGAAACATTCGTCCAAAAAGCGTTGTGGAGAAAATGTGCAATAGGGCAAGAGGGAAGAAGAAGAAAGCAGAAGCATTTGCATTGCGTACTAGAGAACGGGTCGCATCAATGGGGATTGAAAATTGTGGAGTTGTTGATGGTAATTTTGTAAATCTTGTTGTGGAGAAGTTGTAGTTGTAGTTGTAGTTTATATGAATTCTTTTATTTAGTTGATACAAAACATTAAAAGACTTGCTGTACTTAGTTGTTTCATTACAAAGTCTAGATGATATCAGATCATAGGAATATAGACATCAGATCAGAGTGTTACAGACATCAGATCACATATGTATAGAGATCAGATTAGAAGACTGTAGTCATCGGATAAGAGGAATATAGACATCAAATCAGAATTATATGTAGATCAGATCAGAGTACTATATATATCAGATCAATGTATTATAAATATCATATCAATAATGCGATACTATATTAGTTGTTATTTGTTAGTTTATACATTATTGTGTTCACAGTAAGCGTACAACTTCCTGCCACTTCTGAAAAACAACTCCGGCCAAGGTACAACACTCCATCACTTCATTCAATTTCCTCAACCAACCAACCTCGTACGTTCAACTACATTTATATTAATTACAAAGTCTAGATGATATCAGATCATAGGAATATAGACATCAGATCAGAGTGTTACAGACATCAGATCACATATGTATAGAGATCAGATTAGAAGACTGTAGTCATCGGATAAGAGGAATATAGACATCAGATCAGAATTATATGTAGATCAGATCAGAGTACTATATATATCAGATCAATAATGCGATACTGTATTAGGTGTTAGTTGTTAGTTGATACATTATTGTGTTCAGAGTAAGCGTACAACTTCCTGCCACTTCTGAAAAACAACTCCCGCCAAGGTACAACACTTCATCACTTCATTCAATTTCCTCAACCACTTATTAATAGTTTCAACTACATTAATATTAATTGCCCAACCAACCTCGTACTTTCAAAATAAACTCTTTCAAAAATTCTACTATAAACAAGACCCATGTCCGGCAACGTTCATACAACATTTCCTCTGCTTTTCTTCTTCCCTTGCAAAAAAACCAAGCCCAAAATTTCCTTTGCTTTTCAACATTTCCTCTGTTTTTCTCACCAATTTCCTCATTTCCGCTTGGCCATATGCGATAAAACATGTAGTTTTCCTTGTCAAACTCCCGAGTAGTATTGTCCACTGAAGGTATTTCTCGACAATACACTCGGGAGTTTGACAAGGAAAACTACATGTCATACAAGAGAGCAAAAACTAAATGAAAACTGTACATTGTCATTTAGAATCAATATTGTCCTATAAGACTAGACTCTAGTACTTTTTACAATTTTGTACTATAAAACTCCTCAATTTTGGATTTGACCTCATCCTTCATTGTATTTGTTTGAGAAGCCAGTATATTATAAGAATACTTGACCCTAAGAATCTGTAGAGCCCTGTTGAGAGCAGCTTTCGTGCTTCTCTTGTGAGCTCTGTATCCAAAGTCTGAGTTGTTTGTCCTTTGTAGAGCTCCATGTGTCTCATTGTAAGAATGCCACAATCATTGTGGTTCTTGTTATCTTGCCAGTCCAGTTTTGGATACTCCACTTTATATTCTTTGGGATTTCCAAAAATTTTTTCTGCTGATGTCCCTTTTATTATCTCAACAAAATACTGCAGCTGCATTAATGATGAAAACATATATATCAGACTATTAAAAAGATGATATCAGATTAGTGTAAAACATTATCAGATCAATGTAAAAAAGACATCAGATCAAGGGAAAGAATACATCAGATCATGGGAAAGAAGATATCAGATTAGTGTAAAACCATATCAGATCAGTGTAAAAAAGACATCAGATCATCGGAAAGAAGACATCAGATCAAGGTAAAGAATATATCAGATCAAGGTAAAGAAGATATCAGATCAAGGGACATGTACTTACCATAAGTTCGGGAATTGCAGTGTACCAAGTGTTTTCTGGGATTTTGTTATTAATTACGACTACTTTTCTCGCCGTTGCATTTATACACAAAGTATAGTAATGCTCATGCTGATATATTGGGATAAAGATCTGCACAAAGTATAATACTAATTAGAAGTTGATATTTTTATATATTGAATTCACTGAATAGAGGAATTAAAATTGCACTTACCATTTTTACATTTAATGTGTCCATGTTTTTTTTGGCTCTTGTGACATCTTCTATGAATTGAATTTTCATGGTGTCCAGAATCTCTGGTTTAACCTCATAGTGAGGAAATGCTGGTTTTGGTATTGTGACGCCTAACTTCTTGGAAGCATCATGTTTTTTCTTTAAATGGTTGTAATCATCCATTGAAGATACGAACTTCAGACGTTGATCTTGTGTATCTTCCATTATTGCAAGCTGAAAACATAATGAATTTAATTCATATCAGATGGAATAACATGTATATATTTTTGAAAATGAATTTTATATTAAAATTATAAGGGATTCATATCTTACACAAAATTGTTGAGATATGAACAGCCTTGTAGGATCTTTGAAGTTCATATGTGTGATCCATGCATTTAGTACCGATATTGTTATCCATTCTCCTGGAAGCATGGTCAGGAAGTCCGATCGATCCATTAATATATATGTTCCATCGGAGTAGAGTACTTCTCTGTATGCGTAAATCAAAATAATGTTAACAAAAGTATGTTGAAATCCCAAAATTTACAGCATATAATAGAAATCAAATCACAAAATGTAAACAGCAGGTCAGCATATAACAGATATCAGATCAATTTATCCAACAAATATCAGATGACAAGACAGTTGATATCAGATCAGAAGACTATAGACATCAGATCAGAAGAATATTTATATCAGATCAGAGGACTATAGACATCAGATCATAAGACTATTTATATCAGATCAATAATATAAAAGAAATCATACATTTTTTAGAAAGAATCAAATCATGCATTTTACACATATCATATCAAAAGACAGTAGGCATCACATCATTGGATATTAGATATCAGATCAAAAAGACAAGATTAGAACTTACTGCTGACTGATTTTATTTTCTTTTGTCCCTGTTAGGTAAGCATAATCAGTGAACAGTTTCTCTCTCCTTGAGATCATCAAAAATGGTCTAGGCTTCTTGAGCCAAAATTCTGATCTCAAACGTGCAGGGAGTTATCTATCTCGATGTCTTGAGTTTGGTGACAAGATGACATCTTCCTCAGCATTGTCTGGCTCTTCATTGATCATGCTGGAAATAAAGTTCATATCAGTAGATATAACATATCAAATTATTCAATTAAAGATATCATATCAGATTGTAGTGTGTTTTTACTTAGTTTTGAGCTCTGCTATGTCTTTATTATCTTTTGAAGTCATGGCTTGTTTTGGAGGTTGATCTGCTTCTGAAATGATTGCATTGAGGTTTGTAGCAAGCAGTACTGCATCCTCCACCATTCTTTCAATATTTATATCTTGTGTTTCTGTCAAATTTAGAGAAGCTTTCCCTTTCTCATTCTCTTTCTATTTGGTAGCTTCTGTTTCTTCAGGCTTCTCTTCCTCCCTATCTTTTTCTTTTTCATTCTTGTTTTTTCCACTCTCTGCATCTGCATCCAGTTTTTCATTCTCCTTTAGTAACATTCTATACACCAATTGCTTTGCAATTGGATCTTCCTTAAGCTTTGTTCTGCTCTCTTCCATTTCCATTTCTTTTGGTTCAACTTCTTTTTGTTCCAGGGTTATTGGAGAGATATGTGGTGTCTGAGGTTCTTTTTCCTTTTGCTCCACCACATTTTCTTGTATTTGTTCTCCTTCTGTTTCATGAATGCTGTCTTCTGAAGGTGTAAAGAGGTTGAAATTTGGCATATCGTCTTCCAAGCGTACAGTGGCGGATTTCTTCTGCATTTTGTTGTAATCCTCTTGTAGTTTATCCGCAATTTCAGCACATGCCGCATAGAACCTTGCATCCTGTGATGGTGTTGGTTCATTTTCTTTGGTTGGGGATTTTGAGGATTGACCTTGTTGCTCAGGAGTTGTATTTTTCTCCCTCATGTCACGGATAATCCCCTCCACTGTGCTTGTTATTGTGGCAAATGCTGCAGCACCTTCTGGATTGTTTGCTGCCCCAACATTGTGCCATGCTTTGATGAAAGCCATCATGAACTTTGCCAAATCAACCACTGTTTGCGTCATTTCATCAGCATTTTCAAAATCCTGTTGCGGAAGATAATTGTTATAGTTAGTTTGTTTCATATTAGTATAAAAAAGATAAATCAGATTAAGGTAAAATAGACATCAGATCAGCATATAATACATATCAGATCAGAACTATGAAAGAAAGTATACTACAGAACGAAAACATAATTAAAAAATGGGTGATTAAAGAATCATTATAGAGACATCAGATCATGAAAAAACAGATATCAGATCATAATATAACACATATCAGATCACAACTATAAAAGAAAGCATACTATAGAAATGAAATGTACTTAACAATCGGACATCAGATCAAAAAAAAAAAAAAATACATCAGATCATCAAATGAAAGATATCAGATCAGAGAGTTTACCTTGCTTTTTGATGTGGTTGGAGCTTGTTTTGATTTGCTAGGCTTTTCAGATGCATGTGCATGTTGTTGTTTTTCCACATGCACCTCGGCTGTAGCCCTTTCTCTTATCCAGCCTTGACCATGTCCTCCATTTTTCTCTTCGAGTTTTGCTCTTTCAAAGAGTTGAGTCTGACTCCAGTTTGTGAATGTTGGTAGGTTTCTTGGAATATCTTTGTGAATTCCATACACAACCCTATCAACATAGAATAACTGAAGAAAATATGTTAGTTGTGAGTTAAGAAAATAAAATTTTTAGCAAAGCATTTCACAAACTAAAACAAACATCAGATCAAGATAATACCCACATCAGATCAGCATATAACATACATCAGATCACAATAATACCCACATCAGATCAGTAATTTTGATAGAAAATTATTTGAAACAAATAAAACAAAATTAACAGTATATAACAGACATCAGATCAACAGGAAACAAATATCAGATTATATAAATACAAACATCAGATCACAAGTTATTGAAAGGAAATATTTAACTGAACTAAAACAGACATCAGATCAGAAAATATACACATCAGATCAACATATAAAAGACATCAGATCACAACAATACAGACATCAGATCAGTAATCAAATGAATACAGAAAAGAAAGATGAGAGACTTACAATCAGAAAAGAGAGTGGTCCATTGTAGGCTGTTGATGTTGTGCCATTTTCGTGGAAATACTTCTCTTGGCATTCCACTAAGGCCCTGAATGTGTAGCTACACCAGTTCAGCTGCCTTATTTCATCAATGCTGTTCAGGGATTTGAGGAGCCGATATCTGATGTTGTTGATGCTCCCATGATGGTAAAGAAACGTGGTGGCCAGGTAGATAAGGAAATCCTGGACAAAGTTGATGTCACTGTAATCCTGATGGTTGACAATGTACTGCTCAAGCTGCTTGATGGTCGGTCTTTTTGTGGGTGGCATGCCAAATCTTTGACAGTAGTGTTCGACATGCTGCTCATAATCTTACCCTTTGACTCAGCAGCTGTGTATTCTTCAACTTCAATTGGACCTCTTGGGAAGCCAAAAACCAATTCCACATCTTCTTCAGCAATGGGAATAATTGTATCTTGTTCCAGCTCCAGCCTCAACTTGATACAGTTGAATTTTTTGAGCAGGTATTGTCCCAATTTGTTTGGCATCCTGGTGTAGTTGATACTGAGGAAGCTGCCAAAGCCTATATCCCTCACAGCATTTCTTTGTGGTTCTGAGAGTCTAGAAATCACGAAACTTATACCGTTTGGAGATGTACTGCAACTGAATCTTTTGTTCATCTCATTATCACCATCATCATCACTGTCGTTTCTCTTATCTTTTTTCTGTTTTTTTGTGATGTGGACATCCACATCGCCCTGTTTCTTTTCCTTCTTCTGCAATTGTTGAAGAATTTCTGGATGTGTCTTCTTCTTTGCAGGTACTTTCATCCTTTTACTTGTTTCATCTTTTTGGGATGGTTGAACTATTTCCTGTTCTTTTCTTTTCTTGTCTGATTTACGTTTGTAGGTATGTTGTAACGACTTGCTAGGGGTTTCTTGAAAATCTGAACTCTCATCTTGTGCTTGAATAACTTGTTTATCTTGGTTGGTTTTATCAGCCATTATGTTTATATTGTTGTTTCCTGTAATATGTCAGTAAGAGTATGTAAGCAAAAATAAGTTGATATCATATTAGAAGAAAGCAGATATCAGATCAGCAGATATAAGACATCAGATCACAACATGAACACATCAGATCAGCATATGATAGACACCAGATCACGAAAACACAGAGATCAGATCAACTGAATACACACATCAGATCAAGCAAAAACACACATCAGATCAACTTAATTCTCACATCAGATCAACAAAAAATGGACATCAGATCACTATTTTATAAGAAAATCATTTCACAGAAAGAAAACAAATTTAACACATAAATCAAATCAGGATATAACTTATATCAGATCAAAGAAAATGAAGACATCAGATCAACTGACTACATACATCAGATCAAAACAAAACAGATATCAGATCAAAATAATACAGTCAACAAATTAGTAATTTTGATAAAAACTTATTTCAAAGAACTAAAACAAAATTAAAAGCATATAAGAGACATCAGGTCAATTGAAAATATATATCAGACAAAAAGAATACAGACATCAGGTCACAAAATATTGAAGGCAAATATTTCAATGAACTAAAATAGACATCATATTACGATAATACAGAGATCAGAGCAACATATAACATACATCAGATCAACGAAAATTTCGAACCCTAATTATATAAGATTAGAAAATTTCGAACCCTAATTATATCAGATAGAAAAATTAAAAGCATAAACGGACATCAGATCAATCGAAAACATATATCAGATTAAAACAATACAGACATCAGAACCCTAATTATTCAAAGAAAATAACGGTTATAAAATTAGGTTTTTGTACCTGTAGATAAATGTCGAAGCAAGAAAAATGTTGGTTTGAGAAAAACAGCAAGTTTTTTGTCCGATTTGGAGACTTTTTTTAGCGTTTGAGTTGAACAGCAAGCTTTTTCTTCGCGCAGATGATGGCTTTGGTGTTTTCTGAACCAGAAGAAGAGCAGAAAATCGAAATGCAGTGATCTCTGAACGTATTTGAGGTTAGAAATTTAGATCTGATGTTGTTAATGGAACGATGAAGATCGTGGGGATAAAATCGGTTTGAGAACCACGAAGGAATGAAGGGTTTTGGGTTTTCAGTTTCAGAGCGGGAGAAAGGAATGTATTCCGATTTAATTAAGTCGCGATACAGTGCGCTACAGTAGCACGCTACAGTGCCTTCCTTTTTTTTTTTGTTATTTTTTGCTATTTTATTATTTTATTTTTTTGCCTTCCTTCTTGAGACTTTTTTCCGTCCGTTTTTTTGCTATTGTATGATTTTTTTTTTATATTCTTGATCTGATATCTATAGCCTGTTGATCTGATGTCTATTATTCTCTGATCTGATGTCTATACAACCATGATGTGATCTCCCTTGTCAAGTATGTTTTATTTTATTGTATGACTTCTTTTTATATTCTTGATCTGATATCTATAGTCTGTTGATCTGATGTCTATTATTCTCTGATCTGATGTCTATATATTCCTGATGTGATCTCCCTTGTTAAGTATGTTTTGATTTTCTTGTATGATTTCTTTTTATATTCTTGATCTGATATCTATAGTATGTTGATCTGATGTCTATTATTCTCTGATCTGATGTCTATACAATCATGATGTGATCTCTCTTGTTAACTATGTTTTGATTTTCTTGTATGATTTCTTTTTATATTCTTGATCTGATATCTATTGTCTCTTGATCTGATGTCTATTATTCTCTGATCTGATGTCTATACAATCATGATGTGATCTCCCTTGTTAAATATGCTTTAGTTCTATTGTATGATTTCTTCTATTTTCTTGATCTGATATCTATAGTCTGTTGATCTGATGTCTGTTATTCTCTGATCTGATGTCTATACAATCATGATGTGATCTCCCTTGTTAACTATGTTTTAGTTCTACTATATGATTTCTTCTATTTTCTTGATCTGATATCTATTGTCTGTTGATCTGATGTCTATTATTCTCTAATCTGATGTCTATACAATCATGATGTGATCTCCCTTGTTAACTATGTTTTAGTTCTACTATATGATTTCTTCTATTTTCTTGATCTGATATCTATTGTCTGTTGATCTGATGTCTATTATTCTCTGATCTGATGTCTATACAATCATGATGTGATCTCCCATGTTAACTATGTTTTAGTTCTACTATATGATTTCTTCTATTTTCTTGATCTGATATCTATTGTCTGTTGATCTGATGTCTATTATTCTCTGATCTGATGTCTATACAATCATGATGTGATCGCCCTTGTTAACTATGTTTTAGTTCTACTATATGATTTCTTCTATTTTCTTGATCTGATATCTATTGTCTGTTGATCTGATGTCTATTATTCTCTGATCTGATGTCTATACAATCATGATGTAATCTCCCTTGTTAACTATGTTTTAGTTTTACTATATGATTTCTTCTATTTTCTTGATCTGATATCTATTGTCTGTTGATCTGATGTCTATTATTCTCTGATCTGATGTCTATACAATCATGATGTGATCTCCCTTGTTAACTATGTTTTAGTTCTACTATATGATTTCTTCTATTTTCTTGATCTGATATCTATTGTCTGTTGATCTGATGTCTATTATTCTCTGATCTGATGTCTATACAATCATGATGTGATCTCCCTTGTTAACTATGTTTTAGTTCTACTATATGATTTCTTCTATTTTCTTGATCTGATATCTATTTTCTGTTGATCTGATGTCTATTATTCTCTGATCTGATGTCTATACAATCATGATGTGATCTCCCTTGTTAACTATGTTTTAGTTCTACTATATGATTTCTTCTATTTTCTTGATCTGATATCTATTGTCTGTTGATCTGATGTCTATTATTCTCTGATCTGATGTCTATACAATCATGATGTGATCTCCCTTGTTAACTATGTTTTAGTTCTACTATATGATTTCTTCTATTTTCTTGATCTGATATCTATTGTCTGTTGATCTGATGTCTATTATTCTCTGATCTGATGTCTATACAATCATGATGTGATCTCCCTTGTTAACTATGTTTTAGTTCTACTATATGATTTTTTCTATTTTCTTGATCTGATATCTATTGTCTGTTGATCTGATGTCTATTATTCTCTGATCTGATGTCTATACAATCATGATGTGATCTCCCTTGTTAACTATGTTTTAGTTCTAATATATGATTTCTTCTATTTTCTTGATCTGATATCTATTGTCTGTTGATCTGATGTCTATTATTCTCTGATCTGATGTCTATACAATCTTGATGTGATCTCCCTTGTTAACTATGTTTTAGTTCTACTATATGATTTCTTCTATTTTCTTGATCTGATATCTATTGTCTGTTGATCTGATGTCTATTATTCTCCGATCTGATGTCTATACAATCATGATGTGATCTCCCTTGTTAACTATGTTTTAGTTCTACTATATGATTTCTTCTATTTTCTTGATCTGATATCTATTGTCTGTTGATCTGATGTCTATTATTCTCTGATCTGATGTCTATACAATCATGATGTGATCTCCCTTGTTAACTATGTTTTAGTTCTACTATATGATTTCTTCTATTTCCTTGATATGATATCTATTGTCTGTTGATCTGATGTCTATTATTCTCCTATCTGATGTCTATACAATCATGATGTGATCTCCCTTGTTAACTATGTTTTAGTTCTACTATATGATTTCTTCTATTTTCTTGATCTGATATCTATTGTCTGTTGATCTGATGTCTATTATTCGCTGATCTGATGTCTATATAATCCTGATGTGATCTCCCTTGTTAAGTATTTTTTTTAAAAAAAAAAACTATTTTTTTAAAAAAGGCAGGTTGTCAAAAAAAAAAAAAAAAACTGTAGCGCGCAACTGTAGCGCGTTACTGTAGCGCGCAACTATAGCGCGTTACTGTAGCGCGCTACAGTAGGTAGGAGTAAAATTCATCCTACTCCTATAGCCCCACCGTAAACGGACTCGTATTAGACTTGCCTAATAAACTAGACATTTTCATTTTAAATTGTACTAAAATGACTATATTTTATGAAGGTATGGTTACTAGTTACCGTCTCAGTTTTTAGGGCATTATTTTATTTAAAAGGGAGGAAGATAGAGAAAATTATAAAGGAGTTATTTTAATCCAAATTGAGACAATAGAGGATAAAAAATGAGACGGTAACTAATCAAACTTATACAAAACTCAAGATAGTTTTTCAACGTTTTTCCTCTGTGCTCATGCCTTACCTACCATAAATAAATATACGAAATAATTCAGACTTTAATAGTCAACTATGACGTCATTAATTAACCTTTTGAGAGTAACAATTTAATTAATAAAAATGAAAACGATAATAATTTACTAAATTTTACTTCGAAAAGGTCATATTTTGTTAAAATAAAATAATATAATAGACGGGCTCAATTGATTAGTAATGAAAATCAGCAAATATACCTACCAAATTAAGCAAATGGGCAAAAAAGACAGCAAGGGAATCTCCTTCAATAGCTGGGAGGAAAGCAGGCTTTGTTCTTCCAATTTCATGCTTGAATGTCTCTGATTTTACATATTTGTTTCTGTAACAAACCTTCAAACTCCCAGTCTGACTCTTAATGAACTATAAACCATGAAGCATTCCTTCTCCTTCTACCCAGGTATGGCTGGACTTTCCAAAAATGGAAACTGCTGTTTTATACCCTCCAAACAGAGGGTTTGGCCCTGTAATTAATCAATTAAACACTCCATGGGTTTTTTTTCGTTTTAAAAAAATAATTTTATTTAAATGACAGCAAATATAGGCTGTGTTCCCACATACATGTTTGATCAGATCAGAGGTGACAATATTCCCATGTTACACCTGTTAAGTTCGATGTTTTCGTGTGTTGGAGCATCGATGAACCTCACAATATGTGTTCAAAGTAAATAAGATTAATTAAACCTTAATCTTCATTAATCCTTATCATCACAACCAATCAAATGTTTCTAAGAAGATCCATAAGCTCCATATATGCACTTGTCACAATCAAAAACAGCAATTGAGAAAATCTTCATTCACATTGAGTCTCATAAATTACTAATAATTTTAGTTAATAATTCTAACCGGCAAGGATAAAAGCCTAAAAATTATTGGATTTTGTGATGGGGTTGAGATTTCACATGTGGTATCAAAGTGGACTTTAAATTGGAAGTTAAGTATATGTCACCTCTAAATCCATTGGGACAAGTGGCAGAAACTACCTTTAGAATCTCATCATTTCGAAAATTGGGTAATAAGTGCGTGTTTGTTAATTTTTTGAGAGAAATTGAGCCATAGGTGTGTGTTGGTTGAATTTTGCAAGGATGCAAAGATCCAACCCATGGGAAGGAGAGAATGTAATGTTACGCTTTTTGGGAGAAATTTGATCATTAGTGAATGTTTGGAGAAATTAAGTCATAAGTGCGTTGTCTAAAAAAATAATTTTAGCAATAATAGCTAGAAAATTGATACTATTTATTTTCTTTTGTTTTTGGCGAAAAAAAAAAAAAAAAAAACTGTTTCTGATGATGTTATGAGGCACGTTGAAGTTACAAGGTCAAATGTAATACTAAATCAAAGCAATTTCAGAGACACTTTCATAACAAAATGATTTCACTTCAACTCCTGGCTGGTGACGTCGTACCTTGTCAACCTATATAAATATATTTTCTTTCAAATCCATTGTAGTTAAATAAGGAATTAGAATTTAATTGCTTGATTAATTTAATTAACGCCGACGAAGTATTTTATAGACTGAATTGTTCGTTATGTCCAGTGGGCATCAATACGACACCGCACAACAAAATCAAAAGTTCGATTCCTTTTGTCTTCACATCATAACATAGTTGAATTACTCAGTAAATTCATCCCTCTTCCACCCCCCGTTCCAGCTTAATAAACATAACTTTTTTTTCTTTTTTTAACAAAAAGTTTTAATTTTAAATACATACAATCGTAAAGTTTAATATTCGATACTCACCGTTACGAAAACCACTGTAATACTAGGTCTTAATACTCATTAATTAGAGATGAAAAAAAAAAATCGAAAACGCACGGTTATGAAAAGGCATCCGTTATGAAAACGCACCGTAATACTAGATTTTAATACTCACTTGTCAGAGATGAAAAAATATATTGAAATTACACTGTTTTTTAATTTACGAAATATATAAAAAAATGAACCGTTACAAAAATATGTCGTTACTACATTTAATACTTATTAGTTAGAGATGAAAAAATATATAAAAAAAATGCAAAATGCAACCGTTACGAAAATGAGCTGTTACGAAAAAGGGCAGTTACGAAATATATCGAAAGCCGTTACTAACTCTTAATACTCATTAGTTATTAGTTAGAAATAGAAAAATATATCGAAAACGCACCGTTTCGGAGATAAACACCTTCTGAAAAATCGTGTGGAATATTTCCTTCAATGGCTGCCAAACTAATCACCTCGTTGAACTCTTCAAGAACTGGGCCAAAATTTCTCTGCATGAAGTTGCAAGAAGCAAGCATAAAAACCCAAGTGGAAAAGAACAAGAATTTGGGATCTTATAGATTAGCTGAAATTCCTACAGCCAAACAACTGGACAACAAAATGGGGCAGGAAAATTTATGATAATTATACCTGAGATGGGAGCAATGGCTGGTCAATGAAACAAAATGCCGAATCAACAAAAGAGTCCAACAATTTCATCGTCTGGTTCTTGATTTTTCCAGCGGAATCGTTGAGGATTTTCTCCAACTTTTTCAGCATTGGCTGTAACGATTGATGTATTCAAAACTATAGATTAACATTTTATGTAACATTGTGTTATACGAGGAAGAAAATCAAATAATTAAAGTACGATGAAGAAGAAATGAGTCCTTGAGTTACCTTGGCCGGAAATGGAAGATTGGTGGCAGCATTGGTGGAGGAGACATCAAATTTGATAGGGCGAAAAGGCTTTTGTGTGGAACTACTGGAGCTACAAACTGGTGATGGATAACATGTCGATACCATTGCAAATATCTCTGATTATTATACGAGTAAGAATTATTGAGATGAAACCGACTATAAACTATTAGAGAAGTATTTAAGAATTATTGAGATGAAACCGATTATAAACTATTAGAGAAAGTTCTGCGGACACATTTTAACCATCAAAGTAGCTCATGTGGGCTTTAAAGTGCGAGAAAATGAGGATGGTGGATATATATAGATGGTTGTAGAATATTATGTGTATATATTTTCGGAATATACCATTTGTTGTTGTAACTGTTGTAGATATTATAGGGAGACTTATCACCTTAGCTTATCTTTAGAGACTTATCTTTAGAGCTATTTTGTATTATAAAATAGCCTCATCTGTGTACTGTTTTTGACATGAGTTTCAAATATACTATTTGAAAACTTTCTTCATGGTATCAGAGCAGCAAATCCTGCTGCGTCCAATTTTTTGTTTATTGTTTGCTTTCTTTTGTTCATGTTCTGAAATATGGCTAGCATGGGGTTGCCTAGTGGTGTGGTGAAGAAATCATTTAAAGGTGATCGTAGTTGTAGTCATTGTGGTGGTTCCGGGCACACAGTCAATTGGTGCTGGACTTTGCGACCGGAGTTAAAACCAAAGTTTGTTAACAGAAAAAGTGATAAGCACCGTGACTCCAGAACTCATCTTGCGGGTTTGGACTCATTCACTTCAAGTCCAGTCAGTCTCTTGAACGAATTCGCAGCTTATCTTCAAGCGCGACAAGAAAAACCATCTGGGTCTTCTCTAGCCCCGGTTTCCAGTGCGTCTGCTACAAAAGGAGCAGCAGACTCATCTGTTGTGTTTTTGGGCAATCTTCCCAGACTTTTTGGTTCAGTCAAAACAGATAATTCTCACGGTATTGTTCCTGCTTTGTCCTTTGCGTTGCATATTAATTCTCTATATGCTGTATGGGTCGTTGATTCTGGCACAACGGATCACGTCTCCAATAGTCGTATGTCTATTCATGATTTTCATCCATGTGAAACTCCCACTGTGATTTCTGTGGCTAATGGAAAGGGGGTGGCGGTTGAGGGCAGAGGCAAAAATCGCTTGGTTGCTCCTATTGATTCTGTTCTGTATATACCAACGTTTCCATTGCAGCTTCTGTCAGTGAAAAAAATTAATTACCACTCTCGATTGTTAGTACTTTTTACCTCTGAACGCGTGTTTTTTCAGGATCGTCTCACCAAGAAGATAATTGGTGAGGGCTTTCAAAAACACGGTTTGTACTATTTTGTTTCATACCTAAAGTTCGCCAGTTCTCCTAAGGAACTGAGCAGTTCTTCTCCTAGGAGCATTTTGAGCCTGTCGGGTCCTGGTGGTGACTCCACAGGTTCAGCCTTGCCGTTGGGTGCTACAAGTTTGTTGCATGGTGATCGCGTGGATACTGGTTGCTTGTGGCATTATCGGTTAGCTCATCCATCTGATGCAGTTTTGACGCGACTTTCGCTTGAGGTGCCTAAGAATTCTGATTTCTGCGATGTATGCCATTATTCAAAATCCACTAGATTGCCATTTAATGTGTCTGTTTCTAAATCTGAACGATTGTTTGAACTTGTGCACACTGACGTTTGGGGACCCTTTTCTGAGTCAGTTGATAACTTCAGTTTTTTTGTGATCTTTATTGATGATTGTTCTAGAGCTACGTGGATTTACTTGCTGAAATCTAAAAAAGAGGTAGTTTCTACTTTCAAGTTGTTTTATCAGATGGTTCTAAATCAATTTGGATTTCAAATTCAAATCTTGCGATCAGATAATGGAACTGAATATGGTTCTAATGATATGAAACGGTTTTTGTCTGAGCATGGCATTCTTCATCAGACAAGCTGTGTTTATACCCCACAACAGAACGGTGTGGCTGAGCGAAAAAACTGATATATTTTAGAGAAGACTCATGCACTTATGTTACAAATGCACGTTCCTAAATCTTATTGGTCGTTTGGTGTTCTTACAGCAGTCTATCTGATCAATCGGTTGCCGAGTAGGGTCTTAAATTTCAAGTGTCCGATTGAAGTTTTGCAAAAAATAAAACCTGATTTATCTCATTTACGGGTGTTTGGATGTACATGTTTCGTTCACATTCCGGCAGTTCATCGGGACAAATTGGATCCTCGCTCAGCTAAATGTGTTTTTTTGGGCTATTCTTTTACTAAAAAGGGCTACAAATGTTATGATCCAGCTACTAAAAAGCTGCATATTAGTCGGGATGTTGAATTTCATGAGTCAGCTCTGTTTTTTTCTTCTTCAACGGATGAGATTGCTTCCTTGCTGCCTTTGCCCGTGATCTCCGGGCCTCTAGAACCTGTTGTGCCACTTCTTTCCCAGTCACCCGCGTCTGCCGCTTCAGAGCAAGTTCCGTCTTCTGATTCCTTCTCGACTCCTGTTCGTCAGAATCCAGACCGGACTAGGCGTCGACCTTCGCGATATAATGATTATGTCGCTAGTTCCATTTTTTCAG
This sequence comes from Knoxia roxburghii, assembly GCA_030378225.1. Lineage (NCBI taxonomy): Eukaryota > Viridiplantae > Streptophyta > Magnoliopsida > Gentianales > Rubiaceae > Knoxia > Knoxia roxburghii. The sequence continues at coordinate 12,407,622 of CM059422.1, read as the reverse complement.
CCCGCTATCCTTTGCTTGATAATGATGTTTTGGATTGTTTTTCCGCGTCTCACCGAGCGTTCCTGTCTGCTGTCTCTAATGCACCTGATCCTTCTACTTATCATGAGGTTGTGCAGCATCCGGAGTGGCGCCAGGCAATGGAGGATGAATTGCTTGCTCTTGCAGAAAATAAAACCTGGAGTGTCGTCAAATTACCTCCGGGGAAATATGCTGTCGGCAGTCACTGGGTTTTCAAGACTAAGTTTCATGCTGATGGATCAATTGAGCGTCATAAAGCTCGGTTTGTGGCTCAGGGATTTACCCAGCAGTTTGGTGTCGACTATAAAGAGACTTTCACTCCTGTTGCGAAGATGATGACGGTTTGTGTGCTTTTGTCTATTGCGGTTAATTACGGTTGGAAATTATCCCAATTGGATGTCAAAAATGCTTTTTTTGCACGGGCAGCTTGACGACGAAGTTTATATGCGGCTGCCGCCAGGTCATTTTCAAGCTCATAGGTCTGATCTAGTGTGTAAACTTCATAAGTCGATTTATGGTTTAAAGCAGAGTCCTCGGGCATGGCATGCTCAACTGAGTTCTGCAGATTCTTCTTTATATGTTCGGCAGCGTAGACAGGAAACCTTAGTTGTCTTGATTTACGTTGATGATCTCATTCTTACTGGCAGTAATTCACAATCAATTGCAGATTTGACAAAACAACTCCAGGCTCGGTTTCCTGTTAAAGATCTGGGCGCATTGAAGTATTTTCTTGGGATTGAAATGGCTTCATCTTCTAAGGGATTATTCTTGAATCAGCGTAAATATATTGTTGATTTGCTGCTTGACGCTGATCTAGTCTCGGCCAAGCCTGCGCCTACACCGCTGGATAGTAAACTCAAATTGCAAACTGATGGTCGGTTGTTGTCTTCACCACAGTTCTATCAACGGCTTGTAGGTAGGTTAATCTATTTGACTATAACTAGACCTGACATCTCATTTGCAGTGAGTTTGGTCAGTCAACATATGCATGCACCTACTGAGTATCACTTGCAGTTAGTCAAGCGTATTCTCCGTTACTTGAAAGGTACTATCGGATGAGGACTGTTGATGGTTTATCATGGTCACACTAACATGGTTGGCTATACGGATTCCGACTGGGCTGGTAATGTGTTAGATCGTCGATCCACTACTGGCTATTGTGTATTTGTTGGTGGCAATTTAGTGTCCTGGAAGAGTAAGAAGCAACACGTAGTTGCATGCTCTAGTGCCGAAGCTGAGTATCATGCCATGGCAGCGGCTGCGTGTGAGCTTGTTTTGTTGAAGTCTTTGTTAGGTGATCTTGGTTGTTTATTTGATACTCCAATTACGTTGTTCTGCGATAACCAGGCAGCTATGCACATTGCGGCCAATCCAGTTTTTCATGAGCGGACTAAACATATCGAAGTGGATTGCCATTACATTCGGTCTCAGGTTCAGTCTAAGTTGATTTCTCCAAGTTATGCTCGCAGTGCAGATCAGTTGGCTGATGTTTTCACGAAAACGCTCTCCACAGTACAGTTCCATCGACTGCTTGCCAAGCTTGGCTCCATTAACCTACTGGATCCCGCTTGAGGGGGTGTGTAGAATATTATGTGTATATATTTTCGGAATATACGATTTGCTGTTGTAACTGTTGTAGATATTATAGGGAGACTTATCACCTTAGCTTATCTTTAGAGACTTATCTTTAGAGCTATTTTGTATTATAAAATAGCCTCATCTGTGTACTGTTTTTGACATGAGTTTCAAATATACTATTTGAAAATTTTCTTCAATGGTTCCTTGAACAATTGGCATATTCCTAGTAATTTTTTATTTTACAAATTTGGAAGGGTATTTGATCATCACTATGCTGTAATTTGGATCCTGTTAAGTTTTAATTTATCATTTTCAAACCCATGTAAATCAAGTTCTTATATATCAATAATATTAACTATTTTATTTGTAAGAGTAGAGTACAAGTATAGACATTAGATCTATGAAAAAAATATGCTGATGATGTCCATTCGATTCGTCACTCATCATAACAATCACACCGGTCTTTTATCCCATTTTTCTCACAAACCTACTAATTTAGCATTCCATAATTTTTTTAAAAAAAATCTTATTTCTAACTTACCATCTAACTTAAAACTTTAACACAAATAAATATGAACTATTTGAGTCATATACATAAATATCAAACTATTATAACATGACTAGAATTCGCTATCAAATCCAATTCGGATATTATTATAATAAACTAAACATGAAATAATTAAAATATTAATTATTAAAGTCTATTTTAATTAAATTTGATTAAAATTGTCAACAAAATTCATTGATGAAACCGATCCACGTGTTACTTCATGACTACTTGCCGGAATTAGCATGCCAAAGTTAATATCTGTCACCCTCGCCATAACCGTCGGCGCTCCGGCCACTTCTCCACAAATGGAAGTCCACCCAGGCAAATTTATAGTTCCCTCATATTTCATCTTGTTGTAAAGCCAATTTTGTTAGCAAATAAAATGTGCAGTATTATATATTTTTTATTTATAACTTTAAATTTTAATTTTAAGATGAACGAAATTCTGCTTTTAATATTATAAACACAATATTTTTAGGACCGAAGTAATAAAATTTAGGGAAAAGTTTCTTTCAAAATTGCGTGAGCAAACAAATAAAAATTATTTCCAACTAACTACAGCAATGATTCAACTCTCGATATGGCGAATTTGGCTGTATTCAGCTTTGATTATGCGCCGAAATGAGATAAATTATTGTTGGAAAGGAGACAAATTTACATGAGAAATGAGTTTCTCATTGAAAATCAACCACACAATTTAAGAGAGGGTGAATTAAGTTGTTTAAAAAATTTACTTAAAAATGAACAAATTTTAAAATAATTTATTTTTAAAATAAATAATGACTATCTATATATAAATGAAACAAATAACAAATAAGTCTAAATTAAAATAGGATGAAAACAAGAACAATGGGATTAGTCAACAATATAAAAGTATACAAGAAATTAAGAAATTGTTAGTTCACGATATATAATAATCAAATTAAAATAAAGGTCAAGTATGTGGACAAGTCTTGAAGTTAAATAATTTAAAATAAAACTCAAATATTGACTTGATTAAGGACAAGTATTTGACTTGAAATGAATAAATCTTGAAATTAAATACTTTAAAATAAAACTCAAATATTGACTTGATTAAAGACAAGTCCTTGAGTTGATAAGACAAGTCTAGACTTGATTAAGGACAAGTTTAAGATAAAGTAAAAACTTAATTAAAGAAAGTTAGTCTTCAAATAAGGACAAGTCATAAATAAAATCTTGAAATTAAAAATGTACGATTTGAATTGAACAAGTCTAATGGTGATGTTTTATGATTCAAGAAATGTAGAAGAGAGAGTATGGATGCAAAATGCAATGCAATGAAAGAAACAAGATTTTTAAAGTGGTTCAAACTTGTAACCCCCTTACAATCTCTACATTCACTTCACTTCTAAAGTTGAGACCCTTCCTATTTCTTTCTCAAAGAAACAAAATTCCTTAAAGGTGGAATTAAAACCTTTACAAATTTCCCAAAAACAATTTAGTAACTCTACTGAGAGGTTCTTCACTATTCACCCTCTAACTTGTTCTTGACTTGCAACCTCTTGCTTTCAAAAACAATATAACCTTTTTGAGTGTGAAGTGTTTATGGTTTACAAGTGACAAGGTTCTAGTCTAAGATGGATACTTTGAAAAACAAATATAACGCTTTGAAAAATAACTAGAACACGTTGAAAAATAACTAGAAATTGAAAGTAAATTTTGAAAATGAGCATTTGAAAACTTGAGAGAATTTGACAATAATAACAATGGTTTGATAGCTTGTGTCTTGATTGTCTTCACCCATGGTCTCTATTTATAGGCAAATTTGGGCTCTAATTCAAATACTTGAATTTTGGCTCCAAAGGTGATTTGACATAGTCTGAACTTCCTTCAATTTTTTTGCTTCTTGTAGCTGCTTTTGACTTTTGTGTCAGAAATCAATGTTGTATATCTTTCTCTTAACTTTCCGAGACCATCAAATCAGTTTATTTGGACTTTTGTAGCTCAACTTACATCTAATTTACTGAACTGTGGTATTGCAGTGATATATTTTTTTTTTTGTCTATTTTCACAAAAATTTCATTGGAATTTGACATTGACTATTACATACCATTTTTTAGATAATTGAAAGAGGTTTTCAAAAGATCTAAAATATTAATTTTTGGCTGAGTGAAACAAAAGTTATGCTCATTCGAAGATGAATGTATTAATCTGAATATTTTGCACTTTCAACAAAAAATAATTTTAGACAATTTAAAAAATTATTAGTTTCACATATTTGTTTTGTTATTATTAAAACCAAGATTGAAACAGTTAAGTTAAAAAATCTCCTCCTTTTTAATGATGACAAAACAAATATGATATTTTAAAAGGAAACTACAATTAACAAGTGAACTCTCCTTTACTTTCACAATAAAATTTTAAAACTAGTTTTCCTTCTCCCCCTTTTTGTCATCAACAAAAAGTTAGACATGAAAATAAAATGATGGAAAATCAAAGTTTTTACATGTGTAATAGGATCATAAGTCAAGAATTTGACTTTGGAATTCATCACTTCCAATACACATGTTTGCATGCTCAAGTAATCAAATAAGGTCGTGCACCAAAAATTCTAGATTAAACTGCTAAAATAGTCCATTATATATAGCGAAAATATTATTTTGGTCCAAAAAAAATAAAAACTACTTTTTTAGTCCACTATATTATTTTTTTAAATATTTTGGTCCAAAACCCACTTTTGTGTATTTTGACCAGGGACATTTTGATCTTAATAAAAAATATTTTTGTTTTAATCACTAAAAATAATAAAATATTAAAAAAATATTTACCCTCCCCTTCCCTTCTCTCTTCTCTCTCATCTCTCATCTCTCCCCACCACCCCCCTCCCGTCAAAAAGTTTTTTACCCTTTCCCCTCTGCCCCCACCCCATCCGTCGCCCCTTCCCTGCTGCCGCCTCCTACTCTCCCTCTTCTCTTTTTTTTTTCCTTCTCCCGATTCCCAGTCCACCACCCCATCATCTCTTTTTCTACCTGGTTTCTGTCTTCTCCCGATTCTCCCGATTCCCCCTCCCCTTTTTTTTTTTCCCTTGTTCTCCCTATTCCCCATTCACCACACCACTATCTCTTTGCTCAATGGTTTTGCTAAAGCCGTCTGGATGTTGATTGTCGGTCATATTTTCCTCGGTTTCGGTATTGGATTTGCTCATTGGTTTTGAAGTGGTATTTCTTGTTCATACGGAACAGAGAAAAGATTTGCAAACTTTTCATTTTGTTCTCTTCCTCGGCTTATTTTGGGTTCTTGAAAAGATCTTTTTCTACATTAGCTTTTGTTCCATTTGTTGCCCACCATAGTTTTATCCTCTGTTGTCATTTTGCTTTGTGACTTCAAAGTAGAACCGGAGTAGAACATCAATTTGGCCGTTGATTATAACTTTTTGCTCTCTAGATCTTTTTTTGGAATTTAATAGACACCACGGGTGTGCTAGTTCGGCCGACGGAAAAAAAAAAAAAAAAACTGATTCGGTTGAAATATTTTCTGGACTCAAGCGCTGCAATTGGGGCTGGATTTTATGTTCATTCTATGAGAGGAATGATGATTGAAGGTCTGAAGAAAATCAAATTTGGCAAAGAAGGCTTTGGTTTGGAGAGAGAATTTCAGCTGCAGTTCTTCAGCTCTCCTCCTTTTTTTTTTTTTTTTTTTTCAATTTTTCAGACTTTGAATATCAATTGGCTTGTGGGCTATGGAAGCTTGTGATGCAGTTTTGAAGTTTGGGTGACTGATTTTGAAGTGAATTCTTGGCTGGATTTCAAAACAGAGCTTTGGTGATGGTTTTCTTGGGAGAATTCCGTGGAGAATTTCTTGGAGGAGCTTCCAGGGGCTTAAAGACAAGTATACACAGGTTGTTTATGGATGGTGGTGAATTTTATGTTTTTGGGGTGGACGGGATCTCCAAAAGTTTTCCTTTTTTGACTAATTGGGTTTTGTTGTTTTTGTTTGGATTGGTAATTTGATGCTGCTAATGGTTTAAATATTTCAAGTTTCCTTTTCGTGCTACTTTATGAGATTGGTAATTTGGTGCTTCTTTGTGTTCCGGTTGTTTTGGATGGAGACGGTGGTGGAGAGGAGGATGAGCAATCGTGAGGGATGGTGGTGAAGCAGGGAGAGGAGGATGGTGGAGAGGTTAGGTGGAGGTGGAGTTGAATGGCCAACTGCAGCGGCCAAAAGAAGAAGAAAAAAGGGAGGGGGACGGTGGGGAGAGAGGAGAGAAGAGAGAAGGGAGAAGGGAAGGGGAGGGTAAATAATTTTTTGAATATTTTATTATTTTTAGTGATTAAAGAAAAATATTTTTCATTAAGACTAAAATGCCCCTGATCAAGACATGCAACAGTGAGTTTTGGACTAAAATTTTAAAAAAAACATAATGTAATGGATAAAAAGTAATTTTTATTTGTTTTGGACCAAAATGATATTTTCGCTATATGTAATGGACCATTTTAGGAGTTTAATCCAAATTCTATCTTTCACATATTTGGTTTTAGATAACCATTTTACCATTTTTTTTTTAATGAAGTTCATTCAAATAATCCATACAAATATGAGCAAATCTTCTATAACACAATCATGTATTATCAACTAATACATTAAAACAATGATCACTTTGATTCATCAAATCTTCAGTATTTAGCAAATAAATATTTTTATTTTTACTACCAGTACAAATAATATTATCATTAGTAGGATTAACAATATAACATGCATTTTGTTTAAAATTTACTCCTAAATTTTTATCACAAATTTAACCTATGCTAATCAAATTAAATTTCAAGTTATCAATCAAGAGCACATTTTCAATTATATCACTATCCTTAGAAGAAATGTTACCTATACCAATAATTTTGCTTTTTGCATCATCACCAAAAGTCACATTTTCTTTCACACAAGTTTTGATTCCCTTTAATAGATGTTTAGATCCGGTCATGTGGCTTGAGCATCCACTATCCAAGTATTATTTCATTTCTTTCAAACTTTTTCTTTCCTACAAAAGATAAATAAACTCATAGGTCCCCAACTTTAATTGAGTCCTTGTAGGTTAGGGTATTTTTTAATTCTCCATTCTTTTAGACCATTTTCTACATCAATTCTAGAAAAAAAAACTCCACAATAGTTATAAGTTAAATGAAAGTTAGAAGAACTAGGTCTAAATGAATGAGTATTATTTTGTTGCAAAAATGAAAAATGAGGCGGGGTTTGAAATTCATAAGATGGAGTAGAAACATTTGAAACATAATTTTCATTATATTTCCAAGCATGAAAATTTGGTGCTTTGCTAGTGGATACTTGTGTATTTAAATATGAATATCCTAATCCACTTTTATCTTAAAAAACTTTTTGTTTACCCAACAATTTTTATAAATTATCTTTCCCTTAGGTAAATTTTGCGAGATTGTTACTTAAATTTTCAATTCTACACTTGAGTTTGTTATGCTCTAATTTCACCTTTTCATTGAAAGATAATTTTTCTTCAATCAAAATTTTGTTCTCATTCTTGAGTTCAATAATTTCATTATCTTTAATTTTTAAATTTTCAACATGCAAATGATTTTCCTTTTCTTGAGCATCTACTTTTGATTTCAAACATACATTTCTCTTTTTGGCATTTTCTAAGTGAGATGCAAGACTTTTCGCATATTTTACAAAAATTTTATCATCAAGATCAAGTATAGAACATGCTTCAATTTCATTTCCATCATCACTTAAAAGAGTAGAATTTGTTACCTCAAGATGAGACATAAAAGCCATTTGAGCTTGTTCTTCTCCATTAGAATATTCTTCATCGGAGTTGGTTTGATCCCAATTTTTGGCAACAAGTATTTTACCTTTTTTCTTTTTCAAGAGCTTCTTCTTCCTTTTTGGACAATCTATAAGGAAATGACCCGGTTATTGACAACCATAGCACTTAGGTGGTTCACCCTTAGAATTTCTCCTTAAGTTTCCTTTCTTGAAGATTTTCCTAAAGTGCCTAGTGAGAAAATTCAATTCTTCATCTCCTATTTCATCATTACTATCATCATCTAAGTCACTTTCATTTTTATTTGCCTTAAGTGCAATTGGTTTAGAATTTTCAACATTCCCATCTTCATTATTTCTCATATCATGAACTTTTAACATAGACATTAATGCATCCAAAGAGAGGGTGTGAAGGTCTTTAGATGTTTCTATGGCTATTGCTTTAGTTTCATAATCTTTCTTTAATCCACTTAATATTTTTCTATTAATTTCACTTTGCGGATACACTTTTTGTAAATCTTCCAAGTTATTAATTAGACTATTAAACCTAAGAGACTCATCACTAGTCATTTTAACAGACTCATATTGTGACACTAAAATTGATTTTCTCTCTTTTTTATGTTTATAGACCCTTCATGAAATTCTTGTAATTTTACCCATATCTCATGTGCATCTTTAGCACCCTTAACTCTATATGATTCGTGCAAGTCTAGTGCACTATACATGATATAAAGAACCTTTGCATTTAAACTTAAATTTTTCTTATCAATTTTATCTAACTCATTTCTTGTTTTAGGCCTAGATGCACCTAACTTATCACTAGTCATGGGAATAAATGGACCTTCATCTAAAATTAACCATAAATCATAATCCATTTTAAAAAAATGTTTCCATTCTTTTCTTCCATTCACCAAAATTAACACCTTTAAATAGAGGAGGGCTAATGGTGGAATTTCCTTCACAAAAAGGGCTTCCAAGATTTTACATTAGATGGATCTTTTAACTCAAGGAGGTTAATCCGAAATAGTTTAAGAGTCCTGCTCTAAAACCAAATGAAAATCAACAACACAACCTAAGAGGAGGGTGGGGGTGTTGGTTTGAATACTGAAAGCTTTGCTTGTATGAAAACTATTTTCCGGTTTATATATCGATTGAATGTTTTAGTTAAATTATTTTATGTTTTTACATATGTTGTCTTCTTATATCATGTGACTAAATGATGAGGTGTCTGGTGTGACACAATAGATTTCATCATTGGTTAAAGTCATGATATATAAATAAGGCTCATAACTGAGACAGTTTTGGCCACCCTAACGGTTTAAGTTATTATGTGATTCTGAAATTGGTTTGTCTCAACTAATTGAATCATATAGATATGTCCGGGGCATATTGAGCATGATCGATTAAGGATTGAATTAACGTGTACTGTTCTTAACCAGTTAATTCAAACTTTGTATTCTATCCCTTAATCCCTAGACTAGAACAAGCATGAGGATTAAGTATAGTGTACTTTAATCTGTCAATGAGTGCGATCACTTGAGACCTATATTTTCAGTAGGTTGGGTGCGCGTGTTTAGTTACTTGTTGTGTTGTTGATTGTCCAAAGGAAACCATGTACCGGTACATCCGGGGTAATGGTGCTCTCGAGATGACATCGTAATGTTTATTATACTAAACCTAGCCGGTGGACTTATGTTCGGTATAGTAAGAAAGTCGATGGTACTAATCTCGGATGAGAAGAAGTCGATTAATTAATTTATCAATAAATTAATAAATTGACGAGCACTATATCTTTGACGTGGGGAGATTAAAGAATAATTAAATAAGTGGTTCCAGAAGTAATTTTGGTTTGAGCAGAAATTTTATAATTAATTCGTTAGTAGTACGATTAATTTTGTGTTGGGTTAATTGACAAAGTGGATTTAATTAATTATCCTTGGGTCAATTAATATTAGGAAATCTAGTTGTGATTTGGAAACTAATAAAACCCAAGCCCAATAAGAAGGCCTAACTCAAGGTCTCTCTTGTAACTCTACAAATAGACACAAGGATCAATCGCAGAAGATACACAAGTCATTATTGACAGAACACAGAAAACTCTAGAGAGAGAAACACTGCCCGAGTTCCAAAACTAGGAACCTGAGCAGTGCAAAGATTTTGGGAAAAGCTAGCGGTGGTGGTAAGTCTTCAGTGGCAGGTGGCGGCGATAGAAATTCGGCGGATAGCGGCGGCAAGGATTTTCCAGCGGCTGCGGTTCGATTTCCTGGCGAATGGCAGTTACGCTAAGTGGGTTTTTCGGCGACGATTTCTGACGACTGGAGGAGTTTTCCGGTGAGCTTTTTTTGTGTGATATTTCTGTCGGGGTTTGTATCGTTGGTTTGGTAGACCATTGCCCACACAACGTCCGAACTAGTCTTAGTCATACAAGAGAAATCTTGAGTTCACGCTTCAAAAGGTCAATTCTAATATTCCGTTTTAATTTTGTTTTGTATTTTGTATGCGTTACAAATCAAACAAGATAAACAAAGATCCTGGGCATCGGTATTTCAAAAGGGTTTAAATTGGATTGCACGAGTGTTTGGGTTCAAGAGGAAATTTCCTAAATCTGGATGCTCTGCACGATATGGAAATTTTTGATTGGGCCCGAACAGATAATTCCTTCAATTGGTATCAGAGCTAAGGTTTTGGCTTTATACTTGATCGATTTGTTACATGGCCTTTTATTGCAGGTGGTTTTTTATCCTGGCTATTATGGTTGTGCGTTTATATTTCATAAAATCCCGAGACATGTCCGGGTTGGTTTTTTTATATGAATGATTGTAATAGTAAAACCACGAGCTGGAAGCTATGTAGGATTAGATTAAATTGTAGTAGAATTTTTTCTATGTAAATTGTAAATTTTATTTTCCTTGTATATAAGAAAATTGTTGTAATCGAACACGTTGTTGTGGGCAATTTAAATACGTCAGTTTTTGTTTTTTTCGCAATTTGGGTGATTCCAAAGATTACGTTAAAAATTGAGAAAACCCAGGAGAATTGCAAGAATACCAAATAACAAGTAGGAGCGAAATAGAATACCCGAGGTATGGAGAACGGCGGCACCGGTGATTCATTGCCAGAAGCACACCACCGGCGCAGTAGAAGCACCGCCGTGGCCCCATAAATGGCACCAGCAGCGGTGGTGCTGCCGTAGGACTGCACTACTCTGCATTGCAACAGTAAGGCGTGCCGCGCGCACAAATACTGTTGCAGCGCCACGAGCGTGGCGCATGTGCCTGCTGCGCACGCAATCGGTGCGCGTGATGCATGCGTGGGCTGTGTGTATGGCGGGTCTCCTAGTGTGTTTTCGGGGTTGTTTCGAGATTTTCAAGTCCAAGACTCAATCCATCAGAGGGACGTGATGAGACACGCAAACAAGGCAACAGATGGAAGTGAAGTGTAATTTTTGAAACCATAATAGTTTAGAAATTTAATTTAAGTATTTATATTTTGTATTTATCGTTTTAATTGCATACTTATGTGTTTTAATTTATGCTTTATGTATTTTTTTTCGTATTTATCATTTTATTTATTTTTCATATTAAAACATAGGTTTTAGAATGCATATAACATAGGATAGTTAATGACATGTTAAAACTGAAAAAACTCTCGTTTTAAAAATCTAAGTAGGAGCTGGTTAGTTAATATTCCCATAGTCTCTCCATTACGAATTCATAATGGGTAGACTTGTGCGTTGGCATTTGGGCCTTCCTCCATATCGGAAGAGTCTAATTCACGGATTACTAGATTGAATTTCTAAGTAATATGACTACAGTAAGATAAACTAGAAAATGCGATATCCTCTTTATATGAGGCGCACTATCTGAGGTAACAGACGTAGAAGTCACGTAATGGCATACACTTAAAGTACAATTAGTGGTATTCCTCTCATCGACGCTACACTACTTTTGTGTATGGCAGAAAGTACCGACTATTAATTTTATTGATCAATAGAATGTTTGGTCAGATAATAAGATTAATGAACTAGATTCTTCTCGAACGAATGTGGACTAACGTAAACGTTCACACTTTCATGACTTGCGTGAATCCTGGTGAACAAGATGTCGGTAGATAGATTATATTGTTTATGAGGGGTCAATATTTTTGAAATTTATTTACTGAAACATTCTTTTTTTTATTTTTTATTTTAGTTTTTGATATGGCATTTACTTCGTTAGCTGTCGTATTAAAAGAGAACAAACTAACTGGTCAGAATTACCTCGATTGGAAATGCAACTTCTACATTGTTCTAACTGTTGAGCAGTACAAGTTCATGCTCACAGAGGTTTGCCCAAAAACACCTAATGATGAAATGCCTTAGGCGGATAAAGAAGCCTATCTGAGATGGAGAAAGGCTGATAAGATGGCGCGATGTTACATTTTGGCTTTTATGTCGAATGTTCTGCAATATCAGAGTCAGTCAATGATCTCTGCTTTTGACATGATGTCTAATTTAATGGAAATGTTCGGTGATCAAGGTAGGGCACCGATGCAAGTAGTGATGAGGAAAATAATGAACACCAAAATGGTTGAAGGCACTCCTGTGAGAGATCACGTCCTTGACATGATTAGTAATATCAATAAAGTTGAGGTATTGGGAGGTGAGATCAATATTGAAACGCAGGTTGATATCATCCTTCAGAGCTTGCCTCAGAGTTTTGAGTAGTTTTGGCTGAATTATAATATGAATCAATGAGTGTATACTCTATCCGAGCTCTTAGCTGCATTGGTGTCGGCTGAAGACCTCTTTCAAGAAAAGAAGCAAGCTTTAGTCACAGTCAAGGCTCCGGGCTGTTCTTCTAAGCCCAAAACTGAAAAGAAGAAGAAAACCCAGAAGACTACTAATCATGCATCTAAGCCTGACATCGCAAAGAAGAAGAAGCTGAAAGGCAAGTGCTTCAAATGCAGTTAGACGGGGCATTGGGAGTCGAACTGCCCAAAGATCAAATGTATGACTATTTTGGCCTTTATTAATGAGACCTGGTGTGTGGATTCGGGTACCACTGATCATGTTTGTAATTCTTTGCAGGGGTTTCAGGTAACTAGGAAGCTTAGAGTAGGTGAACTAGAAGTCTACTTGTGCGATGTTATGAAAGTGTCAGTTAAAACAGTGGGAGTAGTTAGACTTAATTTTTGAAATTCTGTAGTATTTTAAACGATTGTCTTTATGTTCCGAGTTTTAGAAAGAATTTAATTTCAGTTTCTAGACTCATATTGGATGGTTATAAGTTTTTTTTTTTAATAAATCTGTTATTGTTAGAAAGAATGAAAAACTTATTTGTTCCGGTTCATTAGTAGATAATCTATTTTTATTAAAATCAAACTCCCCTGTTACACAAAGCATAGAAATAAATAACACTTCATTAAACCATAATAAGAGGAAAAAACCTTATGAGATGAACCGAGCATATCTTTGGCAACTTAGACTAGGTCATATTAACCTTAGTAGGATTCAAAGGTTGGTCATAGATGGACCTTTAGGTTAATTGGAAGTTGACAACTACGCAACTTGTGAATCTTGCTTGGAAGGTAAAATGACCAAAAGGCCTTTCAAGGCCAAGGGTTATAGGGCCAAAGAAGTGTTAGAATTGGTTCATTTTGACTTGTGTGGACCTATGTCTATTTAAGTGAGAGGAGGTTTCGAGTATTTTGTGACATTCACGGATGACTACTCGAGGTACGGGTACATTTACTTAATGCGCCACAAGTTCGAATGCTTTAGTAAATTCAAATAGTATCGGGTAGATGTGGAGAACTGGAAATGGTTAGATCAATGATGGTATAGTGAATTGCCTAATTCGTTTTGAGGATTTGCCTTAGAAACATCGCCTTATATTCTTAACCTTGTACCGTCTAAATCCATGTCTTTAACCCATACAGAGTTGTGGACAGAGCGCAAGCCCAGTCCAAGATATCTCAGAATTTAGGGTTGCCCAGCACATGTGCTTAAGGCAGATGCTGGTAAGTTAGATTCAAGAACAGAAGTAATGCTGTTTATAGGATATCCAAGAGAAACGAAAGGTGGTTTATTTTATAGTTCTAAAGATCAGAAGGTGATAGTTAGCACTAATGCCAAATTTATAGAAAAGAGCTATATTCTAGATCACAAGCCCAGTAGCAAGATCGTACTAGAGGAAGGTGGGCTCGGGAACTTGCCTGGATATGAAGCAGACTCCTTCAACACCGTCTTGTGGTTCATACTCTTTCTCGATTAGGTGTGACATGCTCTCGAACTCATCATTGCCGAATTCAACACCTTTTTCTTCATATTCCTTGTCTACTATGGTGTCGTCGCCTAGTGCCACTATCATTCTTTGGTTGTGGCATTGTGACTGTACGTGCCCCTTCCCTATACATTTGAAACAAGTAACTTGCCTTGAAAAAGGCTTGTTAGTAGCACTATTAATTGAAGCTTGAGAATTTGATGGTTCTGAGGAGGAAGCTTGAGAACTTGAAATCAAAGGGTTAGATGTTACCTTTAGGGTACCCTTGGACCCAATTGGTGCACTATGATTATTGACGGGAATAGTTTCTTGATAGAGTGGGTTGCTCCGCCAAATTGAAAAAGAGGTGTGGCTAGTACTCATTTTTCTTTCTTCCACCAAGATGGCTTTCTGTACTAGCTCATCAATATCTACATAGTGGTGTAGTTCCACCACTTTGGCTATGCTTGGATTGAGTCCATTGAGAAAATGAGACATCATCATCTCCGGGTCCTCCTCGATTCCACATCTAATGGCCAAGTGCTCAAGCTCTTTGTAAAAATCTGCCACACTTTTATTACCCTGCATAAGAGAGTTAAGATTTCTTAGCATTGTGCGAGAGTAATTATGAGGAATGTACCTTTTTCCTTAGAAGGCATTTCATTTCTATCCACGACTCCACGGGTGCCTCGTGGTACTTCTGCCTAAACTAGGCTTGATGATCCCACCACATCAGGGTGTAGTCGGTGAGTTTGGCGGAAACAATACTTACCCAATCCTCCTCAGGGTATTTACTGGCTAAGAGGAGGGCATCCATCCTCTTCTCCCACATCATGTAGACCTCAGGGTCTAACTTACCATTGAATTGAGAAAATACCACATTGGGCTTGTGTGATGATCTCGAGTTGGATGCGGAGTTGGTCGTGTCTCTTGAGTCTCACCCTCTTCTAGGAGTGGTTTCAACATCGTGCTCTCTTTGTAGCCTTAGAAGCTCTACCTCTGCTTGCAACTCGAAAAGCTTCCTATCATATTCCTTTACTTTTTCGTCGAGCATGTTTCTCATCATCCTCTCATGCTCAGTTGTAGCATGTTCCTCTAGAGGGTATTTTTACTTATTGCTCTCTAGGAATAAGTGTTTGGGGTAGAAAAGAACTTCTCTCTTAGGGTTAGATCACACGAATTTTAAGAGAGAAAAAGAACATGAAAGAAAATTTCAAGTAGAGGTAGAGATAAGATAGAAACAGAGATAGAGATAATAATTAAAAAAATGTTTTTTTTTTTGTGTCACACAAGAATACTCGTGCTTGTGTGTGGGAGTGTACCGATTTTCACCTAGTGTTTTGAAGAAAACTTTGGCCTTAAGCACCTTTTGGTATTTTTTTAAGTTGCTTCTCAGTTATCAATCTGCAGTTAGGAGAAAACAAGTTATGTCACACAAGACTCAAAGACTCTTGGCTATTCCCATTATGTCCTCTTTACTAGAATAGCGCCTAATATTGAAATCCCAATCAACAACTCCATAAGTGTCTCGAAAAACTTTTCCTTTGGTAAAGGTATAAGTTTTGTAGACTTATACTTTCACCTAAGGGTTTTCTTTTTAACAGTTGCACAAAAAAAAAGTTTTTTATATTTGGCACGAGTTTTTGTACTCTTTTTCTTGATTTTGTTACTTTTGTTCCAAATTTGGAATCTTTTCTCTTTGTTGCCTTTGGCAAAAGAACAATTTTGGTTGCTCTTTCACTTGGCTTTGATACTTTTGTTCTAAATTTGGAATCTTTTCTTTGTTGCCTTTGGCAAAACACTTTTGATGCTTTTTTTTTTGTGCACTTCTTACCCTATCATAGGCAGCATAAGCCAACCTAGACCAAAACCAAAAGATAAGGTAGTTGGAAAGAAACAAAAAAATTATTCACAAGTTATTCAAGTAAGACAAACCACATCTAGAGAGTTTTATAGGTTTAGCACAATCATTGAATAGGAAATATAACAAGTATTCTCATCTAACAATTTAGCACTAACTTTTGAAAGAAAATCACTAAGTAGCAACTTTTGTTATACTTGAGTGCCTTAATGCCAAAGATTCCTTTTCAATAATTAACTCTTTGATAGACTAGGTGTGGATGGAAAGACAATCACACGAAAAAAGAAAATAGATAATCAAAAAAAAAAAAAAAAAGGAATGACAATTTATACTAAAAAGTTCTGATTTATTCCAAAATTAATTTGCACAATTATATTGGTGATTTTATTCTTCTCTTAACAAATGGAATTTACTTGCCAAATTATTTTTTTTAATGCTTTTCAAGGTGTGTAGAAAAAAAAGGGAAAAAAATTCAAATAACACAAAAATAAAATGTTGAACAAGAAAAGTAAGATCAACGGACAAAATAATAATAAAATAAAATTATGAACATGATATATGCAAGAAATTTGATATTTGGATCAAAGTGAGAGAAATGGATACGGTGGATCTAATCTGTTCAAACTTTGCCAATAGAATGAGAAAGATCGTAACAATTATGAACAAGAAAAAAAAAAAGATAATAAGAACAAGAATTAAGATGGACAAAAAATAAAAAATAAAATAAAATAATGAACAAGAAAGTAATGACAAAAATTAATAACATGAATTAAAATGAACAATATCAACAAAATTAAAATGAACAAATTTCTCGGATTCAAAGGGGAGAAAATTCGGCTATATAACCGATTTTTTCAACCTTTCTAATTTTAGAATGTTGATTATAACAACTTGGAGAAGGAGAAGGGTCCTTCCTTCCACAAAGTGTTACAACAACTCTTACCTTTGAGAGCATCACTTTGGCTCTGATACCAGATGTTGTGATCCTTCCAAATTATCGAAAATCCTGCAGAAGTTTGATTGTAGAGAGGTTATATAAAGGATCAAAGGTCCCTAGTCTAGTGTTATTCTCAAAGTATGGGAATATGATGGTAGTGAGATAAGGCCTTCAAAAAGAAAAGTCTAAGGAGACGACCACAAAAGCTAACTACCCTAACTTTTGATAAATGCTAAGAGGGATGATTCAAAATGAGATAACTCAATTTTTCTTCTATTCAAAGCATGATTACAAAGGCTGGACTTCTCCTCTATTTATAGGAGTAGAAGTGAGCCTTTAGGTTAAAAAACCCTGGCCAAATATTATAGCATTTATGGTAGAATATGCTAGAAATTTTCAATCATCCTTAATCTTCTAGGCTGATTATTCCGTCCCTTTAATCATCCTTCAATCTGCCTTGTTTTCTTTGATGAATTTGGAGCTGATTATTCCTTACTTTCTTGAGTCTTCTATAAGATTCTTGAGTCTTCAAATGCTTTCATGGGTTGGGTTTCACCTTATTTATTTAGCCTACTTCTAATGCAACTAATATTCTTATTAAGACAAGGCCTAATTTATTCAAAGCCAAAACATCACCATATGGCCAAATAAAAAGATTGGGCTGAAAAAATATTAAAGGCAAGAACAAAAAAAATAGGCTGAAAAATAAGGAGAAAGTTAAAAGGTAATGGTTTGAATGAAGCCCCTAGGATCATAACATGGGGATTGAGCAAAGATCAGCCTATGTCAAATAGCTAGTACCCCAAGATCGGTTCTAGTGTTAGGTTTTTAAAATCGTTACAGAACATAGACAAAATCACAATCGAAGCCTTTAAATCCGTGAAGAAGTGAAAATCCGGCCTGTTTTGTGTGTTTATACTTATTGCCCTGTTCTGAAAACAACATTCAACTGCTATAATTTACTGCTTTCTTTACTTCCTGTTTTACTACTTTTTTAGCTAGTTTTCAATAATATCTTCCCTTTTCCCTGTGGGATTGACACTTTTTACTACATTTTTAGTAGTTCTAAATAGTTTATAAATTATTGATTCTGTGTGGTACATGACAATAAATCTGCATCAGAAGTGCATGTGTTATTTTCATCATATGTGAAGTTGAGCTTACTATCATTAGTGTTGCTCCAGCATTTCCTTCAAAGGTAACAGAGTGGATGTAAGAATTTGGATGATTACCGGACCGGTGAGAAAACCCAAGTGAAACCAATTTGACATAATATGAACTTGTCATATAGTTTAGAAAGATGGTGGATGAAATTCCCTCCCTTTTCATATCAATTTCACTTACCTTTGTTTGTTGTTGTCTTGTTTACTTAGTCATCTATTTGGTCTTATTTCCTGGTTACTTCAAGAAGTTTAAATCAACACAAAAGTCCAATTTGCTCCTTGTGTTTTCGACATCTAAAATACTATATAGCTGGGTTTTGGATCCCAAAGTGTGGAGTTTAGGTTCTTTATTTTGGTAGGTGCGTTTTCCACACACCACCAAATAAGCTTGTGGACCTTCTAGATGAAGCCTTGCACGAAATTCCCTTCCTCTTTGGGCCTTATTGGACTTGTTTAAGGGTAAAACTCATCCATGAAGGATTTAAAAAATCCCTTAAACAAGTACAAAGACTCTAAAATTTAAATGACTTCAAATATGGCCCAAAATATATCCTATGGCCAAAATAAATTGTCTTGCAATTAAAATGAGGCTAGCTATTAAAAATACTTAGTACTATGACTTCTCTTAATGGAGGCTTGTCTTTGAAAATAATGATCATAGTACTAAGGGCTTTAAACACCTTCTTCATCGTTGCTCTTGATTGTAGATTCATCCATCTTGTCGTGTATATCCAAAGAATCTTGAATAAATCTTTGGAGTATTTATTCAAAAGAATAAATCTATGATAGCTCAAAGAATAAAGATTGTTGAGCTATTCAACCCTTGGCCAAAACGTTCTCAATTTAGCTTTCTTTGCTCTCTTTCGGCCTTAATGCTTGAAAATGCTCCTTATGAATTGATCTCCATGACTGAGCTTTTCATGAGACATTTTTAAGGTTGGAAAAAGTGAGTGAGGCCGTTGAGATCACATCACTAGGTATATATATGATAATTTGCCCCTAAAAACCTTAACACAGAAAAATTCAAAATGCAGGTTATACCGATCATCATGTACACAATTTAATCACATACTCTTTTCCATACATCATCGTGCGATGTCTGATCACTGTGCGTGATTATTTTATTTTTTGTGTTAGAGATGGGGCATATTTATCTTTCTTTACATTAAATGAAGTTTTCCCAATGAATTTCTCTCTCTCTTCTTTCCATCCACATAAATATAAATTTTACTAATTATCGTCCCAATTTTTACTTTTTATCGCTCCAATTTGGACTAAAACACCCCTTGAAATAAAATAACAATTTTATAAAAATTAAAACGATAATATTTAAAATTGAGACGGTAACTAGTAATATCCACATAAAATACTTCATATGTTGAAATTTCTTTTATCTTCTTTCTCTTGTAGATTCTCAGAAAATGTAACTGAGAGTAGACAATAATTGGGCCGTTAGAAAGGGGAAAACGGCTTCTATCGATATTGGTTTTAAAATATAAGTTCAGACCACCGCTGATCAATGCAAAGAAGCTGCAAATTAGATTCAATCATTTAGTTATCTAAACTAGTAAATAAAAAACGTCTAAATTATAGCAATTTTTAATCATTTTGACCCGTACTTGATTTAATGTGCATATAGAATATGTTTGGTATACTTTCATGACTAGTTTAGAAATGAACCTGTTATTGATGTTGAAGAATTCATGGAAAAAGAGCTTAATAAAAAGAGAAAGCTAACTTGAAGAACAAAGATTGAATGTAGACCTTTATCTTTCCATTAGAAGAAATTGGCTCAAAGATTAGGTATTTAAGAGTATATATTACTAATTTTTCGTAACAAAATCAATCAATTCGAAATGAATAGTGACAATCATCAAAACGCTAAAAAATGAAATCTCAAGAAAAAGAAAAAAGAAAGAAAATCCAAGAAATCCTATGAACATATTCCGTGTGCCAATGGTATGAACATAGTTAAACTCTGTCTCATAGGTTCAATTTGTAACCAACCCCAGAATCAGGAAGCCACATATCTCCGCTAATAAATGACTTGACTGTGAACTTGGAAACTGTTTTTGCAGTAAGATTCAATTTCAGGCCTTTCCAGTTCACTCTGGATTTGGTCTTGGCACCCGGACCGTAGTTCATATACTCAACATAATATATGGTATCCGGAGCACTTGTGCCCACCCACGGCAACCACCCTTTCGGATCAACCAAACTTCCGATCGTCGTCTGCATGATGACGGTAGTGGAGTAGCTTTTCCAAGGACGACCCAGAAACGCTTTCACGCCAGCAAGGTTTCCTGATGGCAAAACGGTGCAGTTCTGGATCGAAATCCCGGTGTTCTGATTCGGGTCGATCTTGCCTTGCGCTGTGATGGTGTTCTGCTGGCCGGGCATGGGTTTTCTCGGAAGGATGTTGCAGTTCTGGAAGACGACGACCGAGTTGCCGAAGATGAAGTCTACGGTTCCATATATGTCGCACTCCCGGTAGAATTGACGGTTGGAGTGGGCGTAGAGTGTGTCTTGGTATGCATCTATGGCGCACCGATAGAAAACCGACTGGTCAGCTGTTGACATTAGAGCTACGGCTTGATGCTTTGATGGACCGGCGGTGTTTTGGAATCCCATGTCCCGAGCGATGAAGCCTTTACCAAGTACAGCTGCATGCATAGACGCACAAAGGAAGGTGTTTGTAACGATAAGTGTATTAATATTTTTTTAAAAATTGTAATAATTTTTCTATTCATTATTTTACTAGTTACCGCCCACCTGTTAACTTCTACTAACTCCCCAACAATAATATTCTCTCTCCCTCTTTAAGTAAAATTACAATTTTATCAAAATTTATAAACTACCGCTCCAGAAACTAAGACGGTAACTAATAACCCCCCATTTCTTTGGTTAAAAAAATAAAATAACATTATTAAATAAAATTAAGTTGTTCTTTCTTTGGGGGGAGTGAGTGATGGAGGGAGGTTTTAATTTGGGAGTGTTATGATATGAATTATAAAAGGTTTAAATTAATTTTTGGTCTCCTTAATATAGGGGTTATTTCGGTTTTAGCCCCTCTTTTATTTTGTACAATAATACTAGTCCAACTTAATTTCTTTTTTAGTAGTTATAGTCATTTCTTACGAAAAAGTTTAGAACATAATGAATTAACTCATTTGATCGCTAGTCAAATCTACTTTTTTTTCACCATGATTTTTTCAATCCATGTTATGACTCGGTTGAACAAATTATAATATAAATTATGGTTGGAAAAAAAAGTAAGTTTGAGTAGCGATCAAATGCGTTAATTCGTTATTTTCAAAATATTTTTGTTAAAAAAAGATTATAATTGCCAAAAAAATTAAGTGAGACTAGTATTATTAATCAAAATAAAATAAATGAACCAAAATCAGAATAACTTTATTAAAGGGGATCAGAAATGGATTCAAGCCATTGTAAAGTATCAATTTTTTTTTTTTAAAGCAAAATATCAAATTAATTTAGTGGAAGAGTTGAATAAACGGTTATGTATATATAAAATAAATTAATATTAACGTACATACCAAATGTAGCACTCCGAAAGGTAGGAGTTCCATCGATGACATTAAGTCTGCCAGAAACAACAGTAGCATTCTTTCCATCCCCAATCATCACAACATTCCACATTTTCTTCTCAATCCTCACATTTTCCACATAATACCCCTTCTTCACATGTATCACAAACTTCTTCTTACTCTTTTCTGGCACAGCTTTCAGGGCTGCACCAATTGTCCTGTACTTGCCAGACCCATCTTTGGCCACCACAGCGTCAGCTTTTATTTCTGAAGTTTTAGCCTGAAGAAGTTTCCTGTCCCCGGAAGACAACCACATCGGGCCTGTTTCCTCATCCTCCACGGAATTTAGTAGGCGGCGCCGTCCACCTATGGAACCCAAATTACTGATTGATGCCAATGTAGATTCAAGGGAAGTAACAATGGCAAGACTGTTGCTGGTAAACTCGGTCGACTTCTTGAGTTTTTCTGATACTATTTGAGTACCATTCAGTTCCGTTACAGATTCATTGAATCCATCTATGCATGTTTCCAGGTAAGTCCCGGCAGAACTTAGCCACGTTCTCACATCATCGAAAGCCTGGAGGAGCGTTGTATCTGGAACCGCCATTAATGAACTATTGAGGTGGTCTAGAGCGAGGGAAAACAGTTCCTGGCAACTTTCCAGGGCTTCCAATCCCATTTTATTATCACTAACATTGAGTACTTTCTGATTAAGATCCCCGGAAGCTTTTGCGAGCTCATTTAGAGCAACCTGGATGGATAATTTGAAGATATCTTGAGGTTGGATGGTGGCAGATTTTGCCAAGGGAGACAGGCTGTTGAAACAGGCCTCAGGGTACAATGTAACCCCACAGACAGCCCTGATTGAGGAGGAAATATTGGAGGACTGATTATCATCTTGATCGCTGCCATTTTTATTCT
This sequence comes from Knoxia roxburghii, assembly GCA_030378225.1. Lineage (NCBI taxonomy): Eukaryota > Viridiplantae > Streptophyta > Magnoliopsida > Gentianales > Rubiaceae > Knoxia > Knoxia roxburghii. The sequence goes on along the minus strand of CM059422.1, from coordinate 12,385,056 downwards.
GGGTTACCCCAACAACAATGGCAACGACAATAATAGCAACAAGAACGATGGAAGATAAGACAATAATGGTGATCCTCTTCCTGGATCTCCAACGAGCCATCAGCATCTCTTGATCGGCCTCGCTGACTTTTCCATATCGATTGAGATCAGAAGCCATTTTTGTTTGGGATGGAGAAACGGGGATTGATTGGAGTGTTTATATAAGGAATCACGAAATTGACTTTTATTTGATTATTTATTAGCATATTGGAATGATGAAATAGAATGAGAAATGGAAGGAGTTGTAGGTACGTGCGAGGCATCATCTTTCTGGGCATAAAAGACATGCAATATGGCCAGCTAATAAGAGTGCACTGCATGTTTAGGTTCACGCATTATATACATAACTACTTCCTATCTATTTATACCAATTATTATATAATGTACTTTTTGACAAATTAACGTGAGCATTAATTAAAAATAAGGCAATTTTGAGGGACTAATGCATTGAATAAATTATTTCTATTGGTCCAATACTATTAAAAGCATATACTCCTAGTTGTGCAATACATTTTACCATATTTTATAAGATAGTACGATTTGCAACTCATATTTTACTATTTGTAGCTTTATTTTTAAAGTATACTACCCATCATGTCCTTCTTACAATACCTATAATGCCCATTTACCATATTGCGTTCAACTACCACATCTCGGGTCATTCTCTCCCCCACGCCCCAATTCCTTCTACTCCTTCCTCCCCCACCCATCCCCCACCCCCACCCCCACCCCCACCCCCACCCTTCCCCTCCCTTTTTTTCAAACTTCACCACCAATACACCATCTATCCTTCAGATTCTAATTCCAATAAATCCGAGTTCCTTGACTTTTTTGTGGAAGAAAAAAAAAATATTTGTTTTTCAATACGTTGGATTACAACAGGAGGCGGGAATCAAGTTGTCGTCTCGCAGTAGATGAACTCTCTAAAGTTATTAGTTCCCTGACAGCGAAGCTTTACCAGAAGCCTTGGAAGCCTTTGAAGAGCAGATGACATTTTTGAAAACTATAGTTTGTTTTTTTTTATTAGGGATATTATAGGTAGTATATTTTGAAAATATAGCTACAAATAGTAAAAAATATTATAAATAGTATTCCAGTATTTTATACTATATACTAAAATATAAAGTCAGAAACTGGAGCAAAAAATAGTTACGGATCTTTCTCCAGCCCCTCATTCTCCTTTCGATTCCCATCTCCCCTCTTCACACAAATTATTGTTATTATTTATTTATTTTCTATTTAAATAATATAAATTATTGGTAATTAATACATTTTGTATATATGTAGTTTTCAGAAATTGGAACCTTCAATTATATTAAAATATTTTTAATTATAATTGTTACATACCATAAAAAAGGGTCAATCTAATGTATTACTATCACATAATATGGACACAAATTTTTAAAAATTAATATAAACTAATTAATTGATGTTTTTTAATTGTGAGTGGTAGGTGTTCATATTTTATTGTAAGGAACAGAGTAATACTAGTTAGAATACAACCAAATACCAAAAACAAAAAAAAAAAAATGATTTTAGTGGTTGACTAACTAAATCTCTACCCTTATATTACAGCCAAAAAGAACAACCAAAGTTTAGAATTTTTTTGTTCGGGCAATTTTCTTACTGAGGGCTAAGATCTCCTGTTATATTTTTCTGAACCACCCCAGTTATATTTAACAATAATGTGACAAGTGTCGCTTAATTTTTTAAAATCATCTCTCTTCTAAATCATCCATCTTCCGTTTATTCTTCTCCCTCAAACCATGAGCAACTGCCGTCCGTTCCTCGTGATGCTTTGTGCGAGTGAGCAAATTATATCCTACTCCTAGGAGTAAACTAGCTGATTTACTATCATTTTGAAATTACAAAGCAGTTCGGAAGATTAATGTAAAATAGAATTTCTCCCCTAGCCGACCCTTTACTTTTTTCTTTCCCTTCTCTTTTCCTTTGTTCTCCTTCCTTTCTTCCCCGTCGGTCTCCTCCGCCTCCAATCACCAGCCACCGTGCGCCAGCCCTCCTCCAGCCTCCACTGAACCATGCAAACCCCGAAAAATATTCTCCTCCTACCCTAGAACAAAACCTATGCCTTAAAATCCATTCTCCTCCCCGATTTTCTCTCTCCTCCACTACCCGCACCAGCCAAATTCCGGCCTCTCCGGCCATGTTTTGGGTACGTTTTCACCGTCAATATACTCCCCTTCCATCAGGAACAAAAACCCCCAATTGGTTGTTGATTTTGGTAGCCGATTGGAGGGTTAATGAAAACCCTAGCGCTGCTGCCACTAGCCATCGCGAACCGCCGCTGTCCGACCTACCCTAGGACCGCAACCACCTCGCAAGAACCCCCCTAACCAAGATCTACAAAACTCATCTCTTGTTCTCTCGTTTGGCGGTCGATTTGCACTCCCCGGAAAACCATCACCGCCGCACGCCGCCGCTCGCTCCCTCTGGTCTCATCTCGGCATGCAGCCATTTCGAACGAAATCTCCTTTGCCTAGAGATTAAAACCCAGGCCATCGCCACCTTTTATCCGCCGTGATTCTCATCTTCCCGGCCACGAGTTTGTACGATTTCACCACCAACTGTTGGAGTAGAATACATAAGCTATGTATGTATTGTACAGTTTCCCAGTTTAATATATCGATTTGTGTTTTAATTATATTTTGTTGTGCATGTTTATGTCCATTTATATTATGTAAGTAGATGATGAGGTGTCTGGTGCGACACAGTAGATCTCATCATTGTTGAAAGACATAATATATAAATGAGGTTCGTAACCGAGACAACTTTGGATAAACTGTCGGTCTAGGTTATTATGTGATTCAGATAATTAGTTTGTCTAAACTAATTGAATCATATAGATGTGCCCGGGGCATATTGAACTTGACTCTTAGGAATGATTTGTCTTGTACTGATTTAATAGACAAATCGATCCTTGTATTCTATCTCTAAATCCCTAGACTCGAGCGGGCATGAGGATTAGGAATAGTGTACTTTGATCTGCCAATGGGTGAGGTCAAATGTGGCCAATAGTCTCGGTGGGTTGGGTGCGCGTGTTTAGTTACTTGGTGTGCTGCTGCTTGTCGAGAGAAAACCATGTACCGGTGCGTCCGGGGTGATGGTGCTCCCGAGATAAGCTCAAAATATTTATGATACTAAATCTGGCCAGTGGACTTATGTCCGATATAGTAAAAATGTCGAGTGGTACTAGTCTCGGAATATTAAGAAGCTGATGAATTAATTTATCAGTAAATTAATGAATTAACGAGCACTATATCTTTGATGTGGGGAGATTATGAATATAATTTAATTAAGTTGTTCCGGAAGCAATTCTGGTGTAGGTTGGTAGTGCCATAATTAATCCGTTAGTGGTACGATTAATTATGTACTGGGTTGTTGACAAAGGTAGATTTAATTAATTGAGAAATTAATTAATCCTTGTGTCAGTTGGTTGTGAATCATCCCAGGAACTGGTTTGGGATAAGTGAATCCCTGTGTCAGTTGGGAGTGATTTATCCCAGGAACTGGATTGGGCTAAGTGAATCCCTATGACAGTTGGGAGTGTATCAGTCCAGGAACAGGATTGAAGAAAACAGAATCTGTATCAGTCCAGAAACAGGATTGAAGGAAAACAGAAACCCAATAGGAAGACCAATCATATTCCAACTTGGAGTCTCTCTTGTAACTCTATAAATAGACAAGGGATCAGCCATTCAGAATACACAATTCAAGAGATTCATAATTCAAGAATCTAGAGAGATAAAATTCTAGAGAGAGAAAATTCTCTCTCTCTCAAAAACGAATTTTTTAGCAATTTTTGGGCGGCTGATTTTTCCTTCAAGTGGCCGAATTTTGGTCCTTCTTCGCTAGCCCCGTGTGTTGCTTTCTCTCTCTCCGGGCAGTGCGTTTGCAGTACGTGCTAGGTGCGGAGGTGCTGAATTTTTCCAGCAGGTGGATTGTGGTGAGTTGCTGATCAATTGACTTCTAGATTGTTGCCCACACAACAAGAGGTCATAGTCTTTGAGGCATACAAGAGATTCACCAGGTGCACGCTTCAAAGGTATTATTCTATGGTTCCGCTTTTATTAGAATTTTTTGTTGCGTGGTAAATCGAGCAGGTACAAACCCAGATCCTATATGTGGCAAATCTTTCACCAACGGCTTTTCTCCGCTCAAATCTATACAATCCGACCATTTCTCCTTCGTTTGGTCGGTCGATTTTGCCAGAACCGGGTACGCCGCCGCCGTCCTGCGCCGCTCGCCACCGTACATGGCACGACCAGGGATTATGAATGGATAAATGTGTAAAATAGAAAAGAAGGCTATATTTGGGTTTATGTTGAATTTTTGTCTCTGTTTTTGTGGCTGTCTTTCGATCTGATTGACGAATGGTTTTCAAAAAATAAGATTGTGGTTGATTCATTATTGTTGGGACAAGTTGATGATGGGCTAAGCATTAACGAGATTGCTGGTTATCAGTCTTTAGATAGAATGATGGAACTAAAAATGGTAGATAATGTTCATCTCCCCTGTCTTGATGGGCTTCATTATGTAAACTCAAATGTGTACTTATGTAAACTTGAATTGATAGCTTATGTAAACTCGAATGTGTACTTATGTAAACTCGAATGTGTTCTTATGTAAACTCGTTATGTAAACTGGGGGTTCTGAGCTATTTATGTAAACTGAGGGTTCTTAACTATTTATGTAAACTGAGGGTTCTGAGCTACTTATGTAAACTGAGGGCTCTGAACTACTTATGTAAACTGAGGGTTATGAACTACTTATGTAAACTGAGGTTCTGAACTAATTATGTAAACTGAGGGTTCTGAATTACTTATGTAAACTGGGGGTTCTGAGCTATTTATGTAAACTGAGGGTTCTGAATTATTTATGTAAACTGAGGGTTCTGAGCTACTTATGTAAACTGAGGGTTCTGAGCTACTTATGTAAACTGATGGCTCTGAACTACTTATGTAAACTGAGGGTTATGAACTACTTATATAAACTGAGGTTCTGAACTACTTATATAAACTGAGGGTGCTGAACTACTTATGTAAACTGAGGTTCTGAACTACTTATGTAAACTGAGGGAGCTGTACTACTTATGTAAACTGACGGTTCTGAACTACTTATGTAAACTGAGGGTGCTGAACTACTTATGTAAACTGAGGGTGCTGAACTACTTATGTAAACTAAGGGTTCTGAACTACTTATGTAAACTGAGGGTGCTGAACTATTTATGTAAACTGAGGAATAAAGCTTGGTAGTAGTAGTAGTGTAGCAGTAAACCAGCTAGGAGTAAACCGCCTGGTTTACTCCTAGGAGCAGGATATACGAACTGGTGCGAGTGCACACAATTAATCAGGAAAATCCTTCCCTGTCCGAAAATCCCTATCGACCTCAATCGTTCCTACCGCGATGGAGCCACCGGCAACCTCCGGTGGCCCCACCAATCCATAGGTCCCCAACTCTTCAGCCCAGAACCCCTCGAACTCTACTCCCCACACTTTTACAAGCCTCTTTCAGGAGCCAAAACACACCCACTCCACCCCCAACCTGAAACCCTCCAAATAATCAACGGTCAGCTACACTTGATCTATGAGGACGACAAATTCGAGCGATTGACGTAGCCACATGAGCTCTCTCTAATAGGAAAATTCTCTTTCGAAAGGCCTAAGATGGTAGATGTCAATAGCCTAGGGTTCAAAGGCCAAATCGAATTGGGGCTTCTTAATTCGAGGCACATCCTCCTTAGATTCCAGCTAGAATCGGACTACCAGAGATGCTGGTTGAAGGCGACGTGGATGATTGGGGGGTTTCCAGATGAAAATGTTCAAATGGACCAATTTTTCTCAGTTTGAGGAGGATTCACCGATTGTCCCCATTTGGATTTCGCTTCAAGAGCTTCCTATCGAGTTTATGAACCAAGATTCATTGTTCTCAATTGCTTCAGCTTCCGAAGTTCCATTGAAAATTGAAAAGTCGACTGCTCTACTTTCTCACCCATTGGTTGCTAGGGTCTGTGTGGAGGTCAATCTGGAGCAGGACCTCCATTCCAGCATAACTTTACGTGCAAAAGTTAAGACGAATGTGTTAGTTTTGAATACAGAAAATCAATGGCTTGTATAAAAAATTAATATCCACAGATGATATATCATTTTGTTTCAGTATTAAATTGTTCCATTATATCATAGAACTAGATAACGGGGTGTGGAAAGACACAGTAGATACCGTTATTGGTTAAAGTATTGATATATAAAAAGTATGCTCGTAACTGAGATAGTCTGAACATACATCGGTATAGGTTATCGTGTGTTTTGGGAATTAGTTTATCTAGACTAATTAAATCACACGGATATGCCCGGGGCATATTGAGCACGACCAGTTTGGATAGAATTGACTTGTACTGATTGGCATAGTCAATTCGGTCCTAGTATTTAGTCTCTCAATCCCGAGATTGGGACGGGCGTGAGAGTTAAATATCGTATGCTTTGATGTGCCAAAGAGTGCGGTCAATTGAGGCCTATACCTCGGTAGGTTGGGTATGCAGTGTTTAGCTTCTTACGTACCGTTGTTAGTCGGTGGAATTCACGTACCGGTTTGCCGGGTTGATGGTGCTCCCGAGATGAGCTCGTAAGGTTTATTGTACTAAAACTGGCCAGTGGACTTTACGTACGGTATACTAAGAAAGTCGAGTGGTACTAATCTCAGATACCAAGAAGTCGGTGAATTAGTTTGTCTGTAAATTGATAAACCGATGAGCACTAGACATTTGATGTGGGGAGATAGAAGAAAATAAAGTGGTGCGATGTAAAGTCATTTTTGAGCGGTAGTTCCATAATTGGTCCCACTAATTATGCGTTTGACTAATCGATAAAGTGAATTAATTAATCTTAAAGGTTTAATTAATATTTGATTGACAAAGTGGATTAATAAATTAATTCTATATGAATTAATTAATCCTAAGGGTTCGATTAAATTAAATTAACAAAGTGGGTTAAAGAAATTAATTCGAAAGATTGATTGGAGTTGACTAGTCTAGGAAAGACTAAGAAGTCAACGAAAGTCAAATTAAAAGGCCCAACTCAAAAGCCCACTAGGTCTCCTTAGAAGCTCCATATAAATATCCCTTGTTAGGCATTAATGAACACATGAGGAACTTGGAGACAACTTTGTCTAGTGAGAGAAAGTCTAGCTTAGAGTGAGAAACTGGTCGTGGATTGAATTAATTAATTATCATTGGGTTGATTAAAGTTGACTAGTCTAGTGAAGACTTAGAAGTCAACAGGTCCAACTAGAAGGCCCACTTAAGCTCACTTAAAGGTTTCCCTAGAAGCTCCCTATAAATAGAATAAGTTGCCCCTAAAATCATTCTTGTACGATACATGGCCACTCTAGAGAGAGAAAAACCAAGGAAGAGTTTTAGAAGTCTTTATTCTTCATCAAGAAAGCTCTTTTGAAGTCGGTTTTAGATCTCACTCTCGGCAAGGGTGGAATTTGAATTTCCAGTGAAGAGTGGGCTTCCGGTGGGCTATCCTATTTCCGGCGGTCAAAGAGATTCTGGTAAGCCCAAGCTTTTCCCGATGGAGGTTTGAATTCTCAGCGTTGCAGTATTGTTTTTCTGTACGTCAGTCCTTCAAGGCTTCGCAGTGACTGTCCAGATCTCAGGCGCGGCAGCTGCTTCTCCCAGCGACTTTAGGTTCACGACCGGTCAAGTTTTTTCCAGCTGTTGGTTTATTTTCCGATCAAGCCTATTTTCGGTGGATTTCTTGGATTGATTTTTCGTGGGCTTCAAAGATCCTATAGATAGTTGCCCACACGATTTTCGGATTGTTCTATGAGACATTCTTGAGATTTCTTTGATGGACATGCTTCAAAGGTACAATATTTGATTCCGCTTTTATATAAAGATTAGATTTTTAGCGTATCGTATAATAGATCTAACAAGTATAAGCTTAGATCCGCTAATGGGAATTGATTATAGTGTTTGGGCTCGATCAAATGTTTCCAATTCTGGAATGCATAGCACGAAAGTGAGATTTTTGATTTGGCTTGGACAGAATCTTAATTCCTTCAAATTAGTATCAGAGCCGAGGTTTTGGCTTTATACTTGTTCGATTTATTATGCGGTTTTATTGCTGGTGGTTGTTATTCCTGACTATTATTGTTTTACATTCATTTATAAACCTCGAGACTTGTTCGGGCTCGTTTTATTATGAATGTGAATGTGTGTAATAGTAATAACCGCGAGCTGGAAGCCAGGTAGGATTAGATTAAATCTTGTAGTAAGATTTATTCTATCAAATGTCTTTATTTTCTTAGACAAAGCCTTGTATTTAGAAATATATGTAAACGACGAAGACGTTATTGTGGGTAACTCATATTTTTGGGTTTTGGTTTATCGCAATTTTAGGTGATTCCAAAATATGTAGAAAATTGAGAAAAATCCAGACGAATTAGGAGGAATCCAAATAACCAGTGGGAGTGATGCGAGGGGACGTGTCAACAAGGCATCAAAAGGAAGTAACAATTGAGAAAGCCATAATAGTCAGGAAATGTTTCATTACCTATTTATTTCCCATTTTATATGTCATGATTGTTGCTTATATGTTTTCATTTTATATTTTTATGCATGATCAAACACAAATGGTTTTATGGGTGCAAATAACTAAAGTTAAAATGTTGCATGTTAAAACCAGAAAAACCCTCAATTAAGAATGTAAATGAGAGGGGGTTGGTTAATATGCCTATGGCCTCCATTACGAATTCATATGTGATGTGAACAGACTTGCGCGTTGGCATTAGGGCCTTCCTCCATATCGGATGAGTCTTTATTCATAAGATCACTAGATTGAATTTCTAAAGGGATGACTATAGTGCGTTTAATTGGAGAACTGCGACACCCTCTCTATCTAGGACGCATAAGTATCCTCAGTAACAAACTAAAATGTCACGTAATGGCATACACTTAGTGTACCATTTGTAGTATCCCTCCCAACAAGGTTACACTTCTTATGTTTGCGGCTAAAATCATTGACTATTAATTTCATTGATCAATATATCATTTGGTCAGATAGTGAAATTAATGAACTTAGTTCTTCTCGAATGAATGTGGACTAGCGTAGACGTTCACACGATCGTAACCTGCGTGAATCCCAGTGAACGAGATGTTGGTCGATTTGATTATATTGTTTTGAGGGTATCAATATTTTCTAAAAAGAGAAAATACTGAAACTTCTCTGTTTATTTATTTTTAACTTTCGATACATTGTTCAATCCACTAGCTGTCACACTTAAATAAAACAAACTGATTTGCCCAAATTACATTGATTAGAAACACAATTTGGACATTGTCCTTACTATTGAGGGTTACAATTACATGCTCACTGAAGTGTGCCCAAAAACGCCCACAGATGACTCCACTCCTGAGCATAGGAAGGCATATAAAAGGTGGAAGAAAGTTGATGAGATGACCAGGTACTACATTTTGGCTTCTATGTCAAATGTTCTGCAGCACCAGCATCAGTTGATGACCTCAGCCTTTGATATGATGACCAACCTAAATGAGATCTTCTTGCATCAAGGTAGGGCAGCCAGGCAGACAACTATGAGAAAGCTGATAAACGCTAAGATGGCTGAAGGCACTTCTGTGAGAGATCATGTGCTTGACATGATTAGCAACATCAATGAGATCGAGGTATTGGGAGGAGAGATTGACTGGGAGACCAGAATGATACTATACTCCAGAGTTTACCTTAGAGTTTTGAGCAATTTCGGTTGAACTATAATATGAGTCAGCATGCTTATACTCTTCCCGAGCACTAGACTGAATTGGTGTCAGTTGAAGGCCTCTTCAATGAGAAGAAGCAAGCTTTGGCAACTGTCGGGCTTTAAGGATTTTCTTTTGGGCCCAAAGCTAGAAAGAATAAGAAGAAGAAGACCTAGAAAACTGCTAATCATGGACCCCAGCCAGGTATTGCCAAGAAGAATAAGCCGAGAAGCAAGTGCTTCAAGTGTGGTAAGACAGGACATTGGAAGCCGGATTGCCCAAAGCTCAAAGGTATGACCAATTTCACATTTGTTACTGAGACATATTTAGACATGATTCCCACAGATACTTGGTGTGTGGATTCAGGAACCACTTATCATGTTTATAATTCTTTGCAGGGGTTCCAAGTAATCCAGATGCTTAGAGATGGTGAGTTACAAGTCTACTTGGGAGATACTACCAGAGTATCAGTTATTGCAGTGGGAATTATTAGGCTTATTTTCTCGAATAATGTTGTTTTAGTTTTGAGTGATTGTCTTTATGTTCCTAGCTTCAGAAAGAACTTGCTTTCAGTTTCTAAGCTTTTGAATGATGGTTATAAGTTTGTTTTTTCTAATAACTGTTAATGTTAGAAAGAATAAGAAACTTATATGTTCTGGTTCATTGGTTGACAATCTTTTATTGATTAAGACTAACTCCCTATAGTTTAAAACACTGAGATTAGTGACACATCGTCTAGCAATAGTAAGATAAAAGAACCTTCACAAATGAACCAAATTTATCTTTGGCACCTTAGACTGGGTTATATCAACCTTAGTATGATTCAAATGTTGGTCAATGATGGGCCTTTGGGCTCATTGGAGATTGACAGTTATCCAACCTGCGAGTCTTGCTTGGATGGTAAAATGAACAAGAGGTCTTTCAAGGCAAAGGGGTATAGGGCCAAAGAATTTTTAGAGTTGGTTCACTATGATTTATATAGGGCCTATGTCAATTAAAGCTAGAGGTAGTTTTGAGTATTTTGTGACCTTCACAGATGATTACTCTAGATATGGGTACATTTATCTAATGTGCCACAAGTTCGAATGCTTTGAAAAATTCAAAGAGTTTAGAGCATATGTGGAGCAGCATCATGGTAAAAGTATCATGACACTACGATCTGATTATGGTGATGAATACCTCTCTAGTGAATTTAGGAGCTACTTACCAGATGTGAGCAGTTGTCTACATATAGCACACCCCCGCAGAATGGTGCAGCAGAAAGAAGGAAAATGACTCTTATGGATATGGTGAGATCTATGATGAGTTATAGTGAGTTGTCCAATTCATTTTAGGGATATGCCTTAGAGACAGCAGCTTACATTCTGAACCTTGTACCATGTAAGTCTGTGCCTTCGACCCCTGTGGAATTATGGACTAGGCGAAAGCCTAGTATCAGATATCCCAGGATTTGGGATTGCTCAGCAATGTCCTTAAAGCAGATGCAGGCAAGTTAGATACGAGGTCAGAGGTAATGCTATTTGTAGGATATCTACCTTATGAACGAATGTTGGTCTATTTTATAGTCCTAATGATCAGAAGGTGGTGGTTAGCACTAACGCCAGATTTTAGGAGATGACTATATTTTAGATTACAAGCCCACTAGCAAGATCATACTAAAAGAGATTAGGGGACAGTCAAGTATTCCTGATGCACCAGTACAAGTAGATACACCACAGAATACTGCACAAGATATCACAGATGATGCACCTACACAGGTTGCGCCTTGTCGTAGTGGGAGGGTTGTGAGACAACCCGAGAGGTATGTGGGCTTGGGACAGTCTTCGGATTTTGTCCCTGGTGCTCATGAGCCAGACCCAGTTATTTGCAATGTGGCTCTCCAAGATAAAGATGCAGATTCTTGGCAAAGAGCGATGATTTCTGAGATGGGTTCGATGGACTCAAATTATGTTTGGGAGCTGGTAGACCTGGCTGATGGGTTTCAACCTATTTGGTGCAAATGGGTCTATAATTGAAAGAGAGGATCTGACGAAAAGGTTGAAACCTTCAATGCTAAGCTTGTGGCGAAGGGGTATACTCAGAAAGAGGGTATCGATTATAAGGAGACATTTTCCCCAGTAGCTATGCTTAAGTCGATCTGGATTCTCTTGGCCTTAACTGCTCATTTAGATTATGAGATTTGGCAGATAGATATCATCATAGCTTTCCTTAATGGAAGTCTTGAGGAAACCATCTTTATGCAGCAACCAGAGGGATTCATTGCAGAAAGCCAAGAGCACAAGGTTTGCAGGCTCAAGAAGTCTATCTATGGACTTAAGCAAGCATCCAGATCTTGGAACATCCATTTTGACGAGGTAATCAGTCCTATGGATTTACTCAGTGTCCAGATGAGCAGTGTGTATACCGCAGGCGTGATGGAAATATGGTGCTATTTCTTGTACTTTATGTAGATGATATTCTTCTTATTGGCAACAGTAAGAAGGTATTATCAGACATAAAGACATGGTTGTCCAAGCAGTTTGATATGAAGGATTTGGGAGAGACTAGACATATCTTTGGGATCAAGATTATTCGAGATCATAGGAAACGTTTGCTGACACTCTCTCAAGCTTCATACATAGACATGATTCTGGCCCGTTTTAACATGCAGAACTCCAATAAGGGTTCACTACCTTTCAGACATGGAGTGCATCTATCTAAGGTGCAGTCTTCCAAGAATGCTGACGAGATAGAAGCCATGAATGCAGCTCCCTATTCATCTGCAGTCAGAAGTCTCATGTATGTCATGTTGTGTACCAGGCTTGATATTTGCTTTGCCGTTGGCATGGTTAGCAGATATCTAACCCTGAAAAAGCTCATTGGAAGGCTGTCAAGTGCATCCTTAAGTATTTGCACATGACGAGAGACAATGTTTTGATCTATCAAGTGTAAGAGCTAGTTCTAAAGGGTTACACAGATTCTAATTTCCAAACTGATATGGACAAGAGCATGTCTACCTTTGGGTTTGTGTTTACTCTAGGAGGTGGAGCCATATTTTGGCGGAGTGTCAAGTAAAAATGTGTGGCAGACTCCACTATGGAAGTTGAGTACGTTGCAGCATCAAAGGCAGCGAAAGAAGCTGTATGGCTCAATAACTTCTTATCACAGTTTACTGTGATAATAATGGTGCAGTTGCTAACTAAAGGGAACCACGAGCCCACAAGGAGAGTAAGCACATAGAGCGCATGAACCACCTGATACGAGAGATTGGAAAGAGGGGAGACGTGGTCGTGGCCAAGATAGCACCAGCAGACAACCTTGTTGATCCATTCACGAAGGCATTGTCTCTAATAGTTTTTGAGACCCACGTGGAGGGAATAGGAGCTAGATACTTAAGTGAGCCATTAAAGTTTTCTAGATTTTGGTATGACAACAAAATAAGTGTATTAAACAATTTTTATACTTAAAAGCTACAACTTTGAGTATTAGTGGGAGATTGTTAGTTTTGAATACTGAAAAGTTTTGCTTGTATGAAAAACTATTTCCCAGTTACATATCGATTGTGTTTCAGTATTAGAAATTGTCACTTTATATCATATGTCTAGATGATAAGGTGTTTCATGTGACACAGTAGATCTTATGATTGGTTAAAGTTATGATATATAAATAACGCTCGTAACTGACACAGTTTGGACATACTGTCGGTTTAGGTTATTATATGATTAAGAAATTTCTTTGTCTAGACTAATTGAATCATACGGATGTGCCCGGGGCATATTGAGTTGAAACTTGAGTAGGATCGAATTGACTTGTACTGATCTTCGTAGTTAATTCGAGCCTTAAATTCTTTCTCTTAATCCCTAGACTATGGCGGGCATGAGGGTTAGACATAGTGTACTTTGATTTTTCAAATGGTGCGGTCAATTGAGGTCTAGATCTCGGTAAGTTGGGTATGCGTGTTTGATTTCTTATTATGGCGTTGCTTGTCGAAAGGAAACCATATACCGATGCGTCCGGGGTGATGATGCTCCCAAGATGAGCTTGTAAGGATTATTATACTAAATCCGGCCGGTGGACTTATGTCTGGTATTGTAATAAGGTCGAGTGGTACTAATCTTGGATAACCAAGAAGTTGATTAATTAATTTATCAATAAATTAATAAATTGACGAGCACTATATCTTCGATGTTAGGAGGCCCAATTTAAGCCCACTTAAAGGTTTCCCTAGAAGCTCCCTGTAAATAGAATAAGTTGCCCATAAAATCATTCTTGTAAGACACCTGGCCATTCTATAGAGCGAAAAGCCTAGGAAGAGTTTTAGAAGTCTTTCTTCTTCATCAAGAAAGCACTTTTGAAGTCGGTTTTAGATCTCACTCTCTGCAAGGGTGGAATTCACATTTCCGGTGAAGAATGGGCCTAGGATCTCCGGTGGGAAGTCCTATTTTCTGGCTGTCAAAGAGATTCTGGCAAGCCCAAGCTTTTCCCGGTAGCGGTTTGAATTCACGACGCTGCAAAATTGTTTTTTGGTGGGTCGGTCCTTCACGACTTCGTGGCAACCGTCCAGATCTCCAGCGGGACAGTAGCTTCCTTTGGTGGCTTCGAGTTCATAGCGCGGTTCATCTTCCCGGTCGGCAAGGGTGATTTTGGGTCAGATAGGTCAATTTTTTTTCGGCGGTTGGTTTATTTTTCGATCAAGCCTATTTCCGGTGGATTTCTTGGATTGATTTTTCTTGGGCTTCAAAGATCCGATAGATAGTTGCCCACATGACTTTCGAATTGTTCTAAGAGACATTCTTGGGATTTCTTTGAGGGACACGCTTCAAAGATACAATCTTTGATTCCGCTTTTATATAAAAATTTGATTTTAGCGTGTCGTTTAATAGATCTGACAAGTATAAGCCTAGATCCGCTCATAGGAATTGATTATAGTGTTTGTGCTCAATCGAAAGTTTCCAATTTTGGAATGCATAGTACGAAAGTGAGATTTTCGATTTTGTCCGGGCCGGATCTTAATTCCTTTAGTTCCAATAAGAAATGGACGCAATACTTAAAGCCATCAATTTTTGCGCAGATAAAGGTATTACCAATGTTGTATTCCTCAGTGATTGTCTGCAACTAGTAAACATGATCAATCAGGGTGAAGAACATTTCCTTTGGAGATTTCATTAAGAGTTTCATGAAATTAAAACCATCATTTCAGAGAGAAGGTACACTTTCCAGCATGTGTTCAGGGAAGGTAATGGCCTGTAGACCATTTAGCAAATCTAGGCACTTCAGGACAAAACTTTAACTTCGATTCTTTTGTCTCGCTACCAAAAAAATGCAGGGGTTTCTCATGAGATATTTCCTCGTCAATTTTCATTTGAGGTATTTACTAGCAATGAGTAGACATCCATCCTTTTCTCCCACATGATGTTGACATTGAGTCTAGCTTACCATTAAATTGTGAAAATGTTAGAGGCTGACTCATGTGATCCCCTTTAACCTTTTCTTGCTCGGTATTTGGTGGGACGTACAAATATGGATTGCCTCATCCATTGCTATAATTATAGATTTACCCCCTTAGGGTTTGTTCAAAATTTAAAAAATTTAAAATTCAAATTCAAATTCAAAAAATTCAAAATTCAAAATTGAAAAAGAAAAATGGAAGATTCGGCAGAACAAATGTGCGGAATTTGTGCCAGCCGTAAGTCGGCTTTCTTCTCTTGTATTGTGTGAAACTTTTAGAATGAAAGAGAGCCCTGGTGTAGACTAATTCCTTTGGCATATTTTAGCTTCCTTTAATTGGCTTCTTGAAAATCTTCTAGAATAAAGGAGAGTCCTTGGCTGAATTTACTTCTTAGAGCAAAAGACTTCAGCCTTTGAAATGCTTCTAGAACCCCTTCAACCTTCTAAAAAAGCTTGGCCAAATTTCTCCTAGTTGAAGTCTTCCCTTTGATGCTTCTAGAATTCTTCATGGGCTGGACTTTTCTCCCTTGAGTGGCCTAGTTTATTTATTGATTTGCTATTTGTATAACGTTTTTGCTATTCGTATCACAAAAATAAATCAAAATAATTATGAAATTCCCAAACTGGCCTTCTGTACAAATTTGATTTAAATTCGGCTAAAACACTTCAAAACGCTACAAAAAAGTGTTTCTTATTCAACAAAAATGCAAAAAAATATGTTCATAAGATGCAGAAATGCCGCGCGATGACTATTATTGAATACAAAAACGCTAAATAGGTTAAAGGAATTTAACTAAAACCGCTACACTTTAACGTTTCCTTTGTGACCAAAACACTAAACTGAAGCGTTTTCACCATGGCTCGCTTGCTAAAATGGATCGTTTATGTCATGGCTCGCTCACTAAATAGATGCATTTCTGGACACGTTCAGTTTACAAAGACCCTTTCGATCGAAATGATGCACTTTTTAAGTAATGTTTTCATTTTAAAAATTTTTCTCTAAAACCCTAAACACCAAAAACGCATTTTGTCAAAGTTTTTTTGGCCAAAAATTGCGAAATGGACACAGGAGGAGGTGAATCGTCACAAAGACACGGCATGGGCAAAGGTCCAATGACTAGTAAGGTACATGCTCGATCAAATCCAAAAAAATTTTGTTCATTGTATTTCGTTCTTTATAAACGTCACATTTTTGTGATTTTGTGTGTCATAAACGCTATAGATCTGATATGGGTAGGTTATATTAAGCTATTTGTAATCATTTTTGTATTGTAGAAACACGAAAATGTTTCGTTTTGGTTTTGGAAAAAAACAATTCGGTGCGTTCGACCGTATCCCAAATGTTAAACTGTCGTGGTTTAGTTATCCCAAAACATGATCACGTAACATTTTGGTATCCCAAAACGTTACGCTTTCATGTTTTAGGATAACCAAACCGCTACATTTTTTAGTAATAAAACATCCCTAAATAACATTTGGCTTTTGGTCAAACATTTTTTAGTAACGTTTCACTAGCATTTGGTTTTTGGTCAAAAGTTAAAAAATAACGTTTGATCGAAAGCCAAACGTTATTTACGGATGTTTTATTATTTTCGGTCAATTCCAACTTATTTTACATTTTTAATTTGAAATAAAATGTTTATATTATTAATACGTATGCTTAAATGTTATTTAGGGTGGCGCTAAGGTAAAACAAACCATGGATAGACAGCGTCCTACAGCTTCTGCTAGAAGACAGAAAGTGCCAGCTCAGAGAGGAGGCCGAGGGACAGGCAGAGGTATCACAATTGGAGACGGAGGTCCAGATAGAGGACGAGGGGCAGGCGGAGGTAGAGGCGGAGGTAGAAGCGGAGGTAGAGCCAAAGGTAGAGGTGGGGGACAAAAAGATGGAGGACGAGGGATAGACGACTCATCGTTTTACTTGAGGGATGAGCAATATTCTGATACTGATTCTGAGGAGGAGTATCATAAGCACGAGGAGGAGGAGGAGCATCTCGAGGAGGAGAGGGAGCAGCATGAGGATGAGGGAGATACTTATAGATGTGACCCTGATCACCCCTAAGCCGAGAAGAACATCCGTTATCGGAACCCAGGCGGCAAACAGTTTGAGCAGGTCGACCCTGCTATAGGTACATGCTCGATTACGTTAAAATAAGTTTTTAATTTAATTAGTTATTTTACTTAATTAGTTATTTGATTTAATTTGTTATTTGATTATTTAATTAATTAGTAAATTTGTTTATTCAGTTATTTGTTAAATTAGTTATTTAATTAATTATTTGATTTAATTTGTTAATTGATTATTTAATTAATTATTTAATTAGTAAAATTTGTTTATGTAGTTATTTAATTAATTATTTGATTATTTATTTAAAAAGTTATTTGTTTATTTATTTATTTGTATATGTATTTATATGAGTTTTATATTTGTTAAATTTAGTTCATCCTAGAAAGCGTATTAAGGAGGACACGAGTTGGTTGGTTAGAGAGCCTATTCCTGGTGGCTCTATAGATGATAGTTTGATCCATAGCTTTTTAGGGCACATCGTATCAAAGTATTGGAAGGAGGGTCAGGCTACTAGATTCCATCTTAGGTGCCATAATAGGGGGAGCATGTATGATAATTTTGAGGCTTAGATTACAGCTATGTCAAACAAAGGGGCCTAGATTTTGAGTTAGACCGGGCTTGGATACATTCCTCGCATTATGCACAGGAGCATTCATGAGCCTCTAATCAATACTTTCATAGATAGGTGGTAGTCGGACACTAATTCATTCCACCTGCCTTTCCGAGAGATGACTGATAAACTGGAAATTAAGTGGTGGATTGAATGCAATTTGAGGGCTGTTTTGAGGGATTTAATGAGCTAATAGGCTAGTTTTTACTTGCAGGGGAGACTTCATGAAAGAGAGCAAAGAAAAGAGATTTTGGCAGATTTTGGAAGAAGTTGGAAGCTGGGAAGAAAAAAAATCTAATTGGACTGGATTGAAGGAATTAAGAAGGAAGAGAACAAAAAGATTTGGGCTTTATATTGAGACCCATAATTAATTTCTGTGAAAGGGAGTTTCCAAAGTTAATTAGGATTGGGTTTAATATTTAATTTGGTGTTTATTTGGCATTATGGTGGGCCCAATAAGAGAAAAGGGAAGTTTAATTAGGTTTTGGGGTGACTACAGTGTGGACAGATGTTTTTGGTATTAAGCGTGACTTTTTGGTACCAGAGGGGAACTCACGTTTTAGCAACACGTTGGCCGGCAGCTTTGGTGCTAGGTGTGCGGCTGCTACTTCTAGTACTATTCTTAGTCTCTTAATTTTAGGTTCAATTCATGAAGAACAGTGCGCAGCTAGTATATTGACTACTTAGTTTTATTCTTTTGCCATAGCTTGAATTCATGTCGCATAAACTATTTATTATTTTTAGATTTACAATTATGAGTAGCTAAATCTTTAATTCTAGTCAGAGGAATTACACCCTAGATGTGAATTAAATTGTGAGATCAATTTGTTCTGAATATCAATTGATTTTTGATTATTTATTTATTCTCCGTTTTGTATGTTAGATTATTTGGCATTAATTGAATAGCTGGTAGCATTCAATTCTTCCTAGGTTGTCTAGTCAACTCGAATACACGAGGTTCGATATTCCTAAGAGTTTCAATTCAACTAATCACGTGGTACGTAGGTTAGCGTTTTGAAGGGAATAAATAATCAACGTACAATTAAACAAGGTTTGATTAATTGTAAATTGAATTGGGTCCTAGACTATCGAAATCAATGTTCTAGGAGGTTCCAGGACGGATATTCGATTATAGATGCAGTTAACGGAGGTTCCTTAATTGCTGGGTTAAATTTATAGGACGGAACTGTTAGGAGGTTCCAACAGGGAAAACCAATATAATCAAGGTTAATTGGGAAAATTTGTGCATCGAGGATCAATTTATCACATCAGGGTGGAAACAATTCCTTTGACTAGATCATTTCCTAAATTTGATTTAAGCAAATTCCTGTTTTCTTTATTAATTTTAATTGAAGTTTATTTAAGTAGATTAAATTCTCAAAAACCCCCTTTTTGGTTACCAGTTTCTGATTTAATTAATTCACTACCCTGCTTCCTGTGGAGACGATCCTACTCACTGCTTGCTATTTTATTCTGTGTAGAGTAGGTATTTATTTTTGATTGGTTGACGACCCGTCAAATTTTTGGTTCCTTTGCCGGGACCATCACTGTTGGAGCTACATTCATCGGCGCCGACGGACCATCCAGGCCCTCCTCCCGGT
The DNA here is from genome assembly GCA_030378225.1 of Knoxia roxburghii. NCBI lineage: Eukaryota > Viridiplantae > Streptophyta > Magnoliopsida > Gentianales > Rubiaceae > Knoxia > Knoxia roxburghii. The sequence goes on along the minus strand of CM059422.1, from coordinate 12,365,536 downwards.
TCCACCGCCGCCATTTCTCCTGAGCAGTCTGCTGCTGCCGCTCCTTCTTCCTCCACCGTTGTACCAGCAGTGCATCCATCATCCTCCTTGCCGTCGGTTCGGTCCGCTCGGGCGCTAGTTCCTGTTCGAGGACCCCAAGCCAAGCGGCCGGCGGAAAATTCAGGTCCTCCCCCCACTTCCACTGCCGCGAATTCAACTGCGCATTCGGTTGCCGCCGTTTCATCCTCATCCAGTGATGTACCAGAGCCGCCACCTAAACGGACTAGGTTACCGCCGGACCACTCAAAAGGAGAAGACAAAACGCGGAAATGACGTAGGAAGACCACCTCAGGCCCCAATACTCTGCCCCCTTCCGAATCTCATTTATTCAAGTGCGGGCAATGCCAGTTCTTCTCATGCAGGTGAATCCGAGGACGAACAAGACGATGCTTCCTTCGTGACCAAGGAGCAATTCACAGCCCTCCAAGCCCAGCTTACTAGCATTCAAGAGGTTTTAGCAATCCATCAAGCAACTCTTCAGGCATTGTGTGATCGAATCGGCCTCAATCCAGCAGCTCCTCCACCATAGGGAGTTCCCTCCATACCTTAATCTTGTTTAGTAATTCAATTTAGTGTCTAGTTATTTTTTTTATGCGTTGCTTGTTGACATCAGGGTGGAAACAATTCCTTTGACTAGATCATTTCCTAAATTAGATTTAAGCCAATTCTTGTTTTCTTAATTAATTTTAATTAAAGTTTATTTAAGTAGATTAAATTCTCAGAAACCCCCCTTTTGGTTACCAGTTTCTGATTTAATTAATTCACTACCATGCTTCCTGTGGAGACGATCCTACTCACTGCTTGCTATTTATTCACATTACTATTTATCACTGCTTTCTGTGTTTTTTTTTTATTCTCAAAAACAACTAAACAATGCTTGTCCCCAAGCATGACTCAAAACTAAACAAGAAAAAGAAACAAACACAAAACAAAAACTTGGCTTCTCAATATGCAATATGTAACTAAGTAAGGTTTGCAATCCACATAAGAGTTTTCATAGTGTCGAGCATTTGTAATGACTATACCCATTCCTCATAACTTCCCAAACTCAAATAACACACAAAAGTGACAACCACCTCACCGGTAATCTCTCATGCACTCAAAAATGTTTCAAGGACATTTAAACACTCAATTCATCACATAGCATGTTCTTGCCATAAGCTTGCAAAATTATCACATTACTATCACTCAAATAAATCAAAGTACAAATCAAAAGGTCTTTGTCAATGGTCATCATGGGGCTCAGGACAAGGTTGGATAAACAAGGATTAAACAAAGGCTAAAGTCACGAAAGAAAGAACACACTTGATTGTTAACTTTCAACCATCTTACCGAGGATGACCCATGCAAGACACTAGTAACCCACAAAGGATTCCAAACTTGGCTCTTTCCGCAATCCCTTTTTTTTTTCTTTTTTTTTTTTTTCTAGCCACACAAATTCATTTGAATTTGTATATTGGCTCATTTTCTTTCTTGTCTTCTTTTTTTTTTTCATTTTCATTTTCTTTTTTTTTTTACTTTTTTTTCTCTTTCTTTTTCAACAGCCTTGGTCAGAGCACAACTTATCCTTAATGAGTTACTATTGCCTTACAATGTCCGCCTTCAAACCACAAACCCAAGTTAACAACGAAGTATATGCTCCTTTCAATAACTAGGGAAAAAGAGCAAGCTAAACACAGACCTAGGTTTAATTTAGTGGCTTTAAAATCAAAGAATCAGGTCCAAGCTTCAAAAAGGTTAACTAAGGGTAAGCATTGAAGGTTGGATTTTTTTAGCAAGCCAAATTTGGTTATCCTATTGCCTTTATCCTTTTTGTACTTCAAATTCACAAGCAATGGTAACATGCATAACAAAGCAAGTTCTAGAATATGCAAACTATGTGTGAAACACTCTAAAGAAAAAACAATTGAGCACAAGAAAGAATTGTTGCTCAATAAGGCCCAAAATCTCACTTAATATGGCTTTTGGTGTCACTCCAACATGCATCATCATTTGAGTTATCACAAAGAAGAGTTATAGTCATCCAACACCAAATACTACTAATTCTTCCTACATTTCATCCTTACCTCACCAAATCACACATTGCATATCAATTTTCCAACACATAACACATAACATTTACATCTCCCCCACACCTAGACTCTAAACACAACAAAACACAAAACATCCCCCAAAACAATAATCATACAAAACTATCCCCCCACACCTAAAAATCGACATTGTCCCCAATGTAGAAGAAAAAAAAAATAGGCATAAAAGGGATCGCAAAAACACACACCACCAAGACAAAATAAAAATAAATAAAATAAATAACTAAAGCAAACAAAAGTTAGTAAGGGGAAAAGAAGCTTCTCTCTGGTGGAGGAATTGGTGGTTTCAAGCCCACATGTGGGCAAAGGGCATGTGATGACCGCTGCTGCTTCGTTGGATTCCGATTGGGTCTTTTGCCGCATGGGACGCTGTAGAGCAACGGGCAATGGTGAAGAAGGTGTCTCCGCTTCTGAAGAACTTGATTCATCATGCAATACAATTGGGGTCGGAGCTTTCTTGCGAGCCATATTCGCTGCACCAGAAAGTAGTAAACAACACAATCAGCCAAAGTTTCAATTTGCAAAAACAGAGCGTGTGCAGAGAATTGAAAAGAAACAGCAAGAATTAATTCCCCAGGAGGAATGTAGAGGCCTCCGCCAACAGACGGAGTCAGAAAAACAGAACCGCAGAGAAGGCGGAGGCAAAGTGTGGAATAATCAGAGATTACGCGGCCAAGATGGGCTGTGGTTGATGCGAATTCTGGCGCTTGGAGTTGGATGAATGGCGGTGGCGGAATTAAGTCGTGCGAAGGGAATCGGCGCCGCTACGTTGTGGGTAGACTCGGCTGATGAAGAAAACAAAAGAAAAGTCAAAGTGGAACCCTAATTAAAAATGGAAAAATACTATTTAAAAAAAAATGGAAAAAAACTTTTTTTTTTTTTTTTTTTATGAAGGAAGAACTTTAGTCGACATGCCCATGTGAGAAGAAAACTTGTATTCTGTTGGGAACCGAAAATTCTTTAAGAAACACAACAGATTTTTGACATGGGCATGTCACAAGCAAACTTGTATTCTGTTGGTGAACCAAAAATTCTTTAAGAAACACAACAGATTTTGACATGGGCATGTCACAAACAAATTTGTATTCTGGACTTCCTCTTGCTCCTCAAACCTAAAAAAAAAACAATTAAATCAACCTAAATGAAAATAATGATAAAAAAAAAAAATTTTGGGTTGCCTCCCAACAAGCGCCTTTTTTTTATGTCTTTGGCTAGACACAGTTATGCTTCAACTCCACATACAATGGCTGAAATAATGTAATCTCCTCCACATGCTCAATAATATCATTATCAAGAAAAGGTTTAAGTCTATGACCATTAACACAAAACACTTTGCCTGATTTTAAACTTTGAATCTCAAACATGCCATAAGGAGAAATACTTACCACCAAATACGGGTCATGCCATCTTGGCTTTAACTTACTTGGCATGAATTTCCATTTGCACTCTGTGAAAAGATTAACTTGCCTGTACGAGAAGAGCGAACCATAAACAGGAACAAACAATTATGACTAAAATTAAAAACACTAAACCGTGCTCCCCGGCAACGGCGCCAAAATTTGATGGGTCGTCAACCAATCAAAAATAAATACCTACTCTACACAGAATAAAATAGCAAGCAGTGAGTAGGATCGTCTCCACAGGAAGCAGGGTAGTGAATTAATTAAATCAGAAACTGGTAACCAAAAAGGGGGTTTTTGAGAATTTAATCTACTTAAATAAACTTCAATTAAAATTAATAAAGAAAATAGGAATTTGCTTAAATCAAATTTAGGAAATGATCTAGTCAAAGGAATTGTTTCCACCCTGATGTGATAAATTGATCCTCGATGCACAAATTTTTCCAATTAACCTTGATTATATTGGTTTTTCCTGTTGGAACCTCCTAACAGTTCCGTCCTATAAATTTAACCCAGCAATTAAGGAACCTCCGTTAACTGCATCTATAATCGAATATCCGTCCTGGAACCTCCTAGAACATTGATTTCGATAGTCTAGGACCCAATTCAATTTACAATTAATCAAACCTTGTTTAATTGTACGTTGATTATTTATTCCCTTCAAAACGCTAACCTACGTACCACGTGATTAGTTGAATTGAAACTCTTAGGAATACCGAACCTCGTGTATTCGAGTTGACTAGACTACCTAGGAAGAATTGAATGCTACCAGCTATTCAATTAATGCCAAATAATCTAACATACAAAACGGAGAATAAATAAATAATCAAAAATCAATTGATATTCAGAACAAATTGATCTCACAATTTAATTCACATCTAGGGTGTAATTCCTCTGACTAGAATTAAAGATTTAGCTACTCATAATTGTAAATCTAAAAATAATAAATAGTTTATGCGACATGAATTCAAGCTAAGGCAAAAGAATAAAACTAAGTAGTCAATATACTAGCTGCGCACTGTTCTTCATGAATTGAACCTAAAATTAAGAGACTAAGAATAGTACTAGAAGTAGCAGCCGCACACCTAGCACCAAAGCTGCCGGCCAACGTGTTGCTAAAACGTGAGTTCCCCTCTGGTACCAAAAAGTCACGCTTAATACCAAAAACATCTGTCCACACTGTAGTCACCCCAAAACCTAATTAAACTTCCCTTTTCTCTTATTGGGCCCACCATAATGCCAAATAAACACCAAATTAAATATTAAACCCAATCCTAATTAACTTTGGAAACTCCCTTTCACAGAAATTAATTATGGGTCTCAATATAAAGCCCAAATCTTTTTGTTCTCTTCCTTCTTAATTCCTTCAATCCAGTCCAATTAGATTTTTTTTCTTCCCAGCTTCCAACTTCTTTCAAAATCTGCCAAAATCTCTTTTCTTTGCTCTCTTTCATGAAGTCTCCCCTGCAAGTAAAAACTAGCCTATTAATGACTATTTTACTCCACGATGTGTGGGAGATATTGCGCATCCCCGCAGAGGGCCGCTTGATCACTGAGGTGACGGATACGTCCACCGTATTTTCCTACTCCAGAGGTTTGCTTGAGATACCTAAAGAGGAGCAACTGGATAAGGATTTTTACAAAAAATAGTGGGTTCTCAACGCAGCGGGTGATTGATATGTGTTTGGAGCATGCCCGAGACAATTCCGATGTGGCTGCTTTTGTGTGGAGTGTTATTGGGACTTGTCTTTTTACCAACAAGAGTTCCAATAAGTTTATACCAATGCCTGTAGTGCAGGTCAGAAAGGGGATGGATCAGATGGGCCAGGAGGCATGGGGCACCGCGACACTTGCATTTATATACTATCACTTTGTTGTTGCGAGTAGGCATGGGACACAGAGCATAGCATGGTGCATGACTTTACTTCAGTCTTGGATCTACGGGCACTTCCCAGATCTAGACCACATTGAGGCCTCTTCCATTGCATGGTACGCATGCGCAAGCATTAAGGTGGGCAGTCGACACCTACCGCGGTTCAGAGGATCGGTTGAGATCCGTTCGACATGCGTTTGACGAGATGACCCATGATTCGGTATGTAACTATTATTAAAAATAAATATTATTATTTTATTTGATTGATGTTTTATTTGCTTGTTTTTTAATGTCATTGCAAATTATGTTCATAGGTTAACTGGATGTCTTACGGTCGCGAGGCTGTGGTGTTTATGCCGAGGACCCTGTACCGAGGCCTGATTGCGTATAGGGATTATATCAAGCCATATATGTTAGACAGGTGTGTGCGGCAGCTTGGTTACATTCAGTGGGTCCCTACTCGTCCCTTGCATCCCGGTAAGGGTACTTACCGCGGGTACACTGGGAAAGTAGAAGTGGTGAAGCACGCGGTAGAGTACGCAAAATCGGCTTGTGATGAGTTTGGCATATCGCGTAGTGACAGGCACCCAACAGGTGGTTCCCCATAGTTTGTGCATGGATGGCTACCTCCAGTGGTTCGCAGAGCGATCACGTCCGCGCGTCCTCTAAGTTGATCCGGATGCTCAGCAAGCTCCAACTAGACCTCTTCGGGCCGCTTCAGAGTTTGTAAGTATTTAGTGCAATTTATTTTAAATTTAATAAATTCAATTTATTAGACTTTTACCTTTATTTTAAATTTAGTAAATTCAATTTGTTAGACTTTTAATTTAATTATTTAACTTTTTGTAGTGGATGAGTCGATATGCCCAGCATCACCACCACTTGCTTGATGCATTGAGGGAGTGAGCACCGGACCTCTAAGATGAGTTCACTCCTGGCACTACCGAGATCGAAGAGGACTTTGACCGGTCTGTTTGAGTATTTGTTTGTATTTTTGTTTGATTTATATTGTAGTGGATTGTACTTTATGTTGTTTTGAATTTTATTTTGGATTGATATTTGTGAATTGTATTCTATTTAGTGTAATAATTTATGTTATGTTGTATGCATTTGTGGATTGGATTATTTACTATATCGCCAATGGTACTACATTACTACAACAACAATTAGTTCATAAAATCAAATAAAAACAAAATTAGTACACAACTTGACATAAATGTCAAATTACACGAATATCAATCATCAAGATGTCAAATAACACTAAAATTCCTATGCATCACGAAGACTAATCCATAGATTATACCTCATCCTCATATTCCTAGGCCAATTTCCTACAGTTCCAGCATGATGTACATGTTGTCAAACAAAGTTCAACAGTGGGATAGGGCAATCATCCACAACATCTACACTTACATAATGATTTCCATTTACGTGAGCCATCGCTATCACCCTTTGAGGTTGTATGTCGCCACCTATCGCAATCAAAGGTAATACAGAATAATTTGCATCACGATCGGTATTGTTGAGATATATTACCAATGCATTTGCATACGTGGCGAGTAGATGCAAGTCGGTAGGTGTACACATCCAATGGGCCATATTGCAATATGTACCTTCAAAATTTATTCGCCCGAGTACCGTACCTATACGATCACCATCAGAAGACATAGCCTCCAACAGATCAATTACACCCTGATACCTCTATCGATGTGAATTAATCTCTCCAGTCAACACTTTCCGAGCCAATATCCAATATTTCTACTCTCCGAAAAGATAGGTATCAATGACTCAGAAACCACAATGGTAGTCCTCACGGACGTTCGACTAGCCGGTACTGTAAGGCCTAAAAAATTCAGGCACACATAGAACATCTGATTGAAATCCTGAAAATTTATATAATAGTAATGTATATAAGTAATAACTATAAATAATAATAATAATAATATGCTACAAAAATAATGTAAGTTAAAAAACAAAACAAAATGCATAGTTACATTTACGTAATGGAGAATGGCCATCCGAATTCGACTCGGGGTTGGATGTGTTCCCAGTTGAGCGCCCGGCTGAATTTGAACGACCCCTACTATGTCTGCCACGTGTCCCTCTCTCTCATGCACTCCACTCACGCATCACTAAATGGTGTAATGTATTCGGGGGCCGCCCCCTCTGGTTCCCCGACACACATGGCTCACCCACACTAGACATATAAGGGTGCATTTCTTCTATATACGCCTAATTCAACCTACTTGCCAAAGTGAACGAACTGATACTGACTGGAGGAACAACAGTCTCGTGAAAAAACCTTCAAATCAAATATAATATATCAAAACTCTTTTTTCAAAATAATATAGATGAAATCTAATTTCTGATGTCCTCATTCAAGGTATTCGAATCTGCTTGAGATGGTACAAAGGTCAATCTCTTCCAGAACTCGTGTACACATGGCAGCAATTGATACTCCGTCGATTCTTGTGCTTTGAATATTCACAAGCTCACGGAATCCCATGTTTCACCTTGCACAAACATCCATATTGCTCGAGCTCGTTGTTGGCCAACCTATTCATCCTTGTAACTTGTCTTCTGACAAACGTCAAACAATAGTGTGACACATCCTTGTTCAGGTAACAGTATGGGAAGTCAATCATACTAGTTTGTGTCATGGAAGTGGAAGCCTCAAGCGATGCACTACTATTGTGTCAAGTTATAGTAAAACAAAATATAAAAATAAATATTAAAAGAGTGAAATAAAATACATAAACAAGTAAATGATTAAAAGTACCCCATGTGAGGGAACATGTAAATGAGATGAGAGTCGATCTTAATGAACAACGTGTCAAGAGAATTGGTCGAAGAATTCAGCCAATCTTTCATTGTAGCATGAGAAGCCTCAACCCTGTTGGTGAAAGTATTCCCAAAGTGGAGAAATAGATTTGTCCAAACCCAACAAAACTTCTTCTTGTGAATTAACGATGTGTCCTCCAAATATTCAATAGCTGGAGGCTCTAGAATATGGTATTTAACCTTGAATTGCAACAATAAAAGGTTATACTCTTCAACTGTTGGGGCCTTACTAAATTTCTTCCACCAGGTATGATATATATCCTAGGTAAAGCTATTACTTCTTCTCCCAACATTTTTTTCCTACCATATATGAACATCACGATTAATATGCCAATGACATAACAAGTGACGTGTAGCTGGAAAATAAGCATTAATAGGCTCCAACAAACCCAACTTCCTATATGAGACAATAACACTTGGTGCCAAACTAGGAGGCAACAAAAACCTCAAGTGACTCCTCACCTAATCATAAGTATATTTCGTCTTATTTTTAACAATGGAAAATGCAATATTGAAATTCTTATTGGTAGGAGTCATATCAATAATCTCAAAGACAGGCATTTGGTACTTGTTGGTCTTGTACGTTGAATCAACCGCGACCACCCAATACCATCTCTGGAATAGCTAAATTCATGTTGGATGCGCAAAGAATGCATGTGTGATCTCACCAGTGTGCTCATCCGTGACAATTTTCACATAATAATGCTTTTCCATAACCAAATACAAAAATTGCTGCCCAATATTTCTACCTTGCAACGCATATTTCTTCATTTGTCCTTTCAGATTGTATATACTCTTAATTTTTACTTTGTCTTTCAAAAACTATTTATTAACAACTTCTCAAATGCATTTTGGCTTCGCATTCAACCAAAGCATAAATTCAGCAACCTTCCTTGAATGCTTAGTAAAATGGCTCAATTGTCTATACACATATGGATGCACTATACTTGAAAATTTTATAATAATAATAATAAACATAAATGATAAATATCAATAAAATTACTATGACATAGCAATAATGTAATACCGGATAAATGATAAATATCAATAAAATTACTATAACACAGAAATAATGTAATACCAGTATGATTGTGCGTTGATGGTGGTCCTGAGTTTGTATACACCTTGTGACGTCCCACGGTAAGTTCCTTGCAAGTTAACCTGAAGGGGCATTTACATCTGCTCCTTCTAGTATTCTTCCGTTTGGTGGGTAGAGGGTCCTTCGATGGATCTCTCCATCGCTTACACGAGAAGTAATACGTTGCAAAGCCTTGATTGCCCCCTCTCTTTGTAAGGATGAACTTAAGTCGTATTGCTATTTTCTGGAAATGTTCCAATGCTTTATCGATACTTGGAAACTCTCTATCAATCTAAAAATATCCACTCAGATCCAACCTCAAGTTCCACGGCATCTTCCTGATCCTTCTCCTGGTTCTCCAGCTGTTCTTCCTGATCCTCCTCCTCTTCCTCCTGATAATGCTCATGATCTTCATCCTGCATAAATACACACATAAATTAAAACTTGCAAAATATTATATTCACAAGGAGTGAAACACACCCAAATTCAGATTTTCATTACAAACGCCACAAAATTTAGATTATCAAAGCCAAAAATGCCACAAATATTAGATGGACGGTGTCAGAAACGCTCCAAATATTACATTTAGTACATTCGAAATGCACCCTTATTTGGTTTTCCATATTCAGAAACGCTAAAGCTTACTAATTTCAGTATGCAGAAATGCTACAAAATTTACATTCACAATATACAAAATGCCTCAAATTTTAAATTCAGCATGAGAAAAATGGAATGAAAATTAAATCCTAGCACTATAAAACGCTACAAATATTAAATTCAGTTGATAATAAACGCACCCAGATTTAGATTGTTATATGCAGAAACGCTAAAGTTATAAATGTTCAGTATGCAAAAACGCTTCGAAATTTACATTCACAATATAGAAAACGCCACAAATTTCATATTAAGCATGTCAAAAATGCAACCAATTTTATATCATATCACTACAAAACACATACGAAAAATGAGCGAGCCATGGACGAAACGTAAAAGAGCAGCGTTTTTTGCCTATTGCTAATGTCAACTTTCAGCATTTTTACGTTCGACAATTAATGATAATTCTCGAGCTAATACTTGTATGGACTTAAAAAAATGATTTCCCGAACATTTTTATATTGAATGATTTCTTTGGATTGGATTTTTGGAGTGTTGTTTTTTATTTGTTGGAAGGTTTTGGTTCAAGGGCTATACTTGTAATCTTGCACTTTTTTTTTGTAATACAAATTGCAAGTCCCTTTATTTATTACACTAAGAATTAAAACTAAGGCCTAAACAATGGGCCAAAAATTATTCAAGACCAAAAATGGCCGAAATTAACAAGACAAATAAAATGAATGGGCCGAAAATAAAACATAATGAAAGGCTAGCTTTTTATGCTCAACACCATAATCTGTGGATGCTTTTCTTGAAGAATAACCTCTTTGTTGTGAAGTTCATAGACCAAGGTGTTGAGGGTTTGAGTTGCTTTTTTTTATGTCTTGCTCTTGTAATAAGTCCATCTATTTTACCAAAGGGTGTCTTTGGTATGGTGTTGTGTCATGAATCAAGTGTGGGCTTTGATGTGGGCTTGGGAACATATCAGTAATGAAGGTCGGGAGATCGATCGATGGCGGAGAAGAAGAAGAAGCGGCATCGACAACAGTGGAAGAAGAAGAAGCGCTGGTGGTGATGAAATAAACGTCCCCTGGCGACGGGTGATATTACGACCGGTCGGGTAATGAGTTCCCTTAAAATTCTGGAAGGAGATAGGGAGGAGAAGAAGAAATCGCGGGTAAAAAATAGAGGGGGTTGAATAAGAAAAAGAAAAGTAATTTTAAAAAAGAAGAGGGTGAATAAAAAAAAAGAGACAGTAAATGAGACCTTAGAAATCAGTTTCTTCAGAGTGGCGTTATCCATTTTTGTTTTTGTATTGATAAGCCTGGAACAACTAAAATTCTCAAGTAAAAGCTTAGTCAACAAAATCCGATTCAAGGTTGTTGGATTTTATTCTTTAAAAGGGAAAATGGCGGAAAAAGAAGCCTAAGATATGATTGAAAACAATATTACACTTTACCTTCTTTAAAAATTTATTTTATCTTTTTTTTTCATATTTAAGTTAATAAGTGTTTTCACGATTCTAAATTACAGAAATGTATTGTAAAAATTTGAATAAGTTTTTTTTTTTTTAAACAAAAAAATTTGAATAAGTTATGATTAGCAAAGAATATGTTTGGGTTTGTTGATAATCTAAGGGTATAAGTTAAAATGGATTTTGAATAATTGTCAATGTGAAAAGGTTAAAATGTTTTTTTATTTTGGCATGGGGTGTATTAATTTTTGGTGGATTAATTTATTTTTAACAGAAAAGTTAGGAGATAATAATTTAATTCATTTCACTATCAATCAAATTTACTTTTTTTTACTTAATATGGTAATTAGAAATAATTTTGTAATTGTTATTTATTATGATAGAATAATATCTTTACCATTAATAATTGTTATTTACTGTACCTTGTAATGTGTTGATATACATTGTTTCTAGACACGCAATGCTCTATGTTATGCCGATAGTACTATGTTCGAGAGCTATTTCAGTGCCTTTTGCTCTTAATCAGACATCGACATTCTTTAACCTTGGTGGAACGGGAACCTGGTTAGCCATGGTCACCACAGTCACGAAATTAAAAAGAAAAATAGGAAATTCTGTAGGGAAAAGCTTTTACAGATTACTACTAGTTGTTGGCTTGATTCCCTTAGTGATTTTTGTACTACGTTCTTTCAGTTACCCCTCCAGTTGTTCTGCTCCTGGGATGATGCTAATTTCTTCGTCGAAGCGTGAAGTTGAAGAATACCCGACAAATTTAAGTCATCTGGCTTTTGGGCTTCAAAGTTCTGAAAAGACTTACCATTCCAGAAAGGCTTATACAGAAGCCTGGTGGAGGCCGAACATAACCAGGGGTTATGTTTACCTTGACACAGCTCCAACTGGTGATCTTCTCCCATGGTCTCTGAAATCCCCACAATATCGGATCAATGACAATCTCAGCACATTCTTAGGGGAAAAAAAGCCAAAACACCCTTGGATTAGGCCCCGAATTGTTCACGGGATCTTGGAATTGTTTCGTGAAGAACATCAAGGGCTTCGGTGGTTAATCATGGGAGACGATGATACTGTGTTTTTCGTGGATAACTTGGTTGATGTTCTTACAAAGTATGATCATAGGAAGTATTACTACCTGGGGTATCCTTCTGAGTCTGTTATGGCCAACCACTTTTTCAATTTCAATGAAGCATTTGGTGGAGGTGGGATCATTCTCAGTTATCCATTGGCCAAAGCTCTAGTCAATAACATGGATCGATGCTTCAGAAAATATTCACATCTTTTTTCTGATATGCTTACTATGACCTGTTTAGCTGACATTGGTGCTAATTTAACTCCCCACAAAGGGATACACCAGGTAAGTAATTACGTCTTCTGTTTCCTCCCAAAAAAAAAAAAAAAAAAAAAAGAGTTTATTGCATATAATAATTAATTAGAATTCAATTCATCTCATATCGTGCACATGTTGGAACGGACACAAATTTGAATGAAAATTGAGGTTCTCATTGTGTTGGAAAAATCAATGGTAAAACCAAAATGTTTGATTAATCTACAATTTACTCTGTAATGAGTGAACGATTTTTGACTGATTCATAAATGAATTTAATGAGCATAATGAAACGTATCTAAATTGTTCGATACATTGAAACCTATGTACAATGAATCTGCTAAGCACCTATGCAACTAAATCAAAGTGTTTTTCACCTAAAAATAGTGGTTCATTTACAACCATTTGGCATTCCAGTAAAAACTCTCCTGTTGAGTTTCCTATTTTTTTCTTCTTCTTTGGTATTCATCAAACTTTTTAAATTTCTAATTTGTTGGTAAGGCGGTTTTGTGCAAATCAATTTTATGTTTTTCATTTATATCGTGGGAAACATTTTACCATAGGTATACTTTTGCACATTTATAAAGGGAAAATCTCTTTTAAGAAATTGCTATTCACAAACCTTATAATGTCTTTTCTACTATTCTATATACCAAATCCTATATTTTTAACAGCACGTGCACATGCAATATTCTTGGCAATTCATTTTTACATGAGTCATTATCATATCACATTCATGAACAATCTAATGAATGATTGTGCAACTGACTCTTGTTTATCAACGAATTTGTTTGGAATAGAATGATTTACGAGGGGATTATTCCGGGTTTTTGTCATCTCATCCTAAGCAACTAGTTCTATCTCTTCACCATTGGGATTACTTAGATCCAATCTTCCCTTCCATGAATCGTTCCCAATCAATTCAAAATCTCATGAAGGCCGGGAACGTCGACCAATCCCGTCTGTTTCAGCAAACTATATGCCACCGCAGAGAAAACAACTGGTCATTTTCCATCTCCTGGGGTTACTCAGTTCACATCTACGAAAATATCATGCCAAGAAGTTTGCTAATAAAGCCAATAGAAACTTTCAGTCGGATAACAGAACATCATAAGCAGAAAGCGGAGTTCATGTTTACCACAAGGAAGCCGGCCTTTGGCGATCCTTGTGAAGCCCCGCACCTTTTCTTCTTTGAATCAATTCAGAAATCCTCCAAAAATGAGATTCTCACGGTTTATTCAAGGAAAGGGCCTCGTAATTTACCACCCTGTAGAGCAAGTGGGAACCATTCAGCTGAATATGTCCGGAAAATTCACGTTCTCTCGCCGGGAAACAAGCGTTTAGAGGTCAGCTAATTAAATTTCTTTTAATATAATCTAGTAAATAATAATTGTGGAAAATTTTCTTTCAGAGAAAAGGTGGATAACGTTTTCGTTCTTCCGTCATTGTTGTTGTTGTTGTTTTTTTTTTGTTTTTTTGTTTTTTCTATTTGGCAGATTGATAGAGCTGAATGTTGCGATGTTGTTCGTTTAGAAGACGCAGGAAAAGCAGAAGTTAGGTTTAGAGAGTGCAAAGTAAATGAGATTATTGCCTAGCTTTTATTTATTTAATCTAAAGAAATATATATATTTAAAAAAAAAATCAAAGAGCTTCAAGAATGAGAAGGAATGATGTATTGAATGTCAGGGGCGGAGTCAGGCCCTAAAGTCCAGTGGGGCAAAATATATAAAAATATATTTTTATTAATTAAATTAAATAATAAATAATAAAAATAATTTATAAAAAATATATATATTTTTTAAAAGATATTTTAGACCATTCTTATATGGTATCACTATGAGACAATTATTATATATCTTTTTGACAAATTACATGCGGGCATTAGTTAAGAGGAGAAATAAGATAAATTCAAGGGGCAATGCATTAAATGAATTATTTGTATTAAGTCAACACATTTAAAAGTATTATTCAAAGTTATTCAAATGATAAAAAATAAATATTGAAATAGTAATTAATAAAATTTAATTTTGTTCTATGTCATCAACACTGATTAGCAGGGTAATTTATATGGTGGTCTTATAGGACAACCATGCAATTTTACTCCTACAGTAACGCGCTACAGTTTCACGCGCGCTACAGTACCTTCCTTTCTTTTGTTATTTTTGGCTATTTTTTTGTCTTCCTCCTTGAGACTTTTTTCCGTCCATTTTTTTCTAAACAATTCAGTATTTTTTTAATGTTTTTGAATTTTATAACAAAATATTTTTTTTAAGTATGTTTTAGTTCTATTGTATGATTTTTTTTATATTCTTGATCTGATATCTATAGTTTGGTGATCTGATGTCCAGTATTCTCTGATCTGATGTCTATATAATCCTGATGTGATCTCCCTTATTAAGTATGTTTTAGTTCTATTGTATGATTTCTTTTATATTCTTGATCTGATATTTATATTCTGTTGATCTGATGTCAAATATTCGCTGATCTGATGTCTATATAATCCTGATGTGATCTCCCTTGTTAAGTATGTTTTAGTTCTACTGTATCATTTCTTTTATATTTTTGATCTGATATGTATAGTCTGTTGATCTGATGTCTAGTATTCTCTGATCTGATGTCAATATAATCCTGATGTGATCTCCTTGTTAAGTATTCTTTAGTTCTATTGTATGATTTCTTTTATATTCTTGATCTGATATCTATAATCTGTTGATCTGATGTCAAATATTCGCTGATCTGATGTCTATATAATCCTGATGTGATCTCCCTTGTTAAGTATGTTTTAGTTCAATTGTATGATTTCTTTTATATTCTTGATCTGATATCTATAGTTTGTTAATCTGATGTCAAGTATTCGCTGATCTGATGTCTATATAATCCTAATGTGATCTCCCTTGTTAAGTATGTTTTAGTTCTATTGTATGATTTCTTTTCTATTCTTGATCTGATATCTATAGTCTTTTGATCTGATGTCAAGTATTCGCTAATATGATGTTTATATAATCCTGATGTGATCTCCCTTGTTAAGTATGTTTTAGTTATATTGTATGATTTCTTTTATATTCTTGATCTGATATGTATAGTCTGTTGATCTGATGTCAAGTATTCGTTTATATGATGTCTATATAATCCTGATGTGATATCCCTTGTTAAGTATGTTTTAGTTCTATTGTATGATTTCTTTTATATTCTTGATCTGATATCTATAGTCTGTTGATCTGATGTCAAGTATTCGCTGATCTGATGTCTATATAATCCTGATGTGATCTCCCTTGTTAAGTATGTTTTAGTTCTATTGTATGATTTCTTTTATATTCTTGATCTGATATCTATAGTCTGTTGATCTGATGTCAAGTATTCACTGATCTGACGTCTATATAATCCTGATGTGATCTCCCTTGTTAAGTATGTTTTAGTTCAATTGTATGATTTCTTTTATATTCTTGATCTGATATCTATAGTCTTTTGATCTGATGTCAAGTATTCGCTGATCTGATGTCTATATAATCCTGATCTGATCTCCCTTGTTAAGTATGTTTAAGTTATACTGTATGATTTCTTTTATATTCTTGATCTGATATCTATAGTGTTTTGATCTGATGTCAAGTATTCGCTGATCTGATGTCTATATAATCCTGATGTGATCTCCCTTGTTAAGTATGTTTTAGTTCTACTGTATGATTTCTTTTATATTATTGATCTGATATCTATAGTCTTTTGATCTGATGTCAAGTATTCTCTGATCTGATATCTATATAATCCTGATCTAATCTCCCTTGTTAAGTATGTTTTAATTCTATTGTATGATTTCTTTTATATTTTTGATGTGATATCTATAGTCTGTTGATCTGATATCTACTGTATTATTATTTTTTTAAAAAAAGTTTTTTTTTTTAAAAAAAGGCTATACGTAATAAAAAAAAAACTGTAGCGCGTTACTGTAGCGCGGTACAGTAGGAATAAAATTCATCATACTCCTATAGGCCCACCGTAAACGGACTCGATTAGCAGTCGCGATCCTGGAAAGAGTGGTTTTGTCATCAGATTACTTACCACAAGCAAAGAGCACCAGTGTATAAAATATATATTTAAAAACCTTTAAAATATTAAAAAGATACAAAAATTAATCTCTCCTTGTATTTGTTTCTTTTTTATTTTATTATTCCTCACCCGTAGTGATTTCAACTCAAGAAATTTTAAGTGAAAAGTGCTAACTGCTAAATTACTATTTTATCATTTTATATGAATCTATTTTAAGTATTAAGTGGCTCTGGTATCAGACGGACTGTATCTAACATTACTGCTTTCTTTATCTAACATTATAGTGGCAGATCATCTAACATTCTTTATCTAACATTCTTTGTAAGTATTAAGTAATTTTTATGTCTTTCATATTTAGAAACTTTTCTAAAAAAATCGGCGTGGGCCTCATCAAGTAGGTCTTCAAACAATATTCTTCTTAAAGAATAAATAATTTTGAAAACTTGTCCCAAGACTGGGATAACTGGAAAATACCTAAGAGACCAACTAATGGCATTTATAGAGATAAATAAAAAATGGTTTCTGATTTTTCAGTAAAAACAGTGGAACAAGCTTTTCCACTAACCAAACATGTTGAAACAATTTAGCTATTATCTTCAAAAACCATAGAAAATCATAGGAAAAATGGTTATAATTATTTAGATTTTGGTTTAGTCCAAATAGCTGCTAAACCTCTTAATAAAAATGGTATGAATTTTGCTTTACTTCTTTGGTTAAGAGATTACAGATTTTTAGACTTTGAAGATTCCTTACTTGGGATAGTAGAAACTAGCCCATGTGAAGGTCCAATCTATTTTGATTGTTTTCCTAACTTCTGCGTTTCTTTGCAGGATAATAATATATTAGATACTTTAACTTTAAATATTAAAGTATTCAATATAAAAGCAAAAGAAGGATCAATTACTGTTATAATCTTATATAGGCTTAGATATAAGGCCTTAATCTCAACTTTTAACACAGGTGCAAGAATGGTTTCAAAGAAAGGAGAAACCATCTTGTTTAAAACAGATATGAATAGATCCAGATTATCTATTCCACAAAATATTAAATGGAAAGATGTTTCTTTGCCAGATAACTGGCTTTTAGAAGAAGCAACACCTCCAGATCCAGTTAGAAGTACAGTACCCACAAGAATCACTCAATATGCTAGTGGGACTGTGAAAATAACATTTGACAGGTCACTTAGTATGAGAGATTCTCATAAGGAAGAAGCCGAATCATCTAGGTCTATTTCCTTTTCACATTCTAGAAAACTAGAACAACCCCCTAGGCATTCAGTCTCGGCAGTAAATACAAGCTTGCATGATTTAGATAATTCATCTAAAATTCCCCATGCTAGATATAAAGTAGAACCTCAAGAAGACTCATCTGATAGTAATAGTCTTCCCAGATCTCCCACTTATTCTACTATGACAGAAAACGTAGGAGAGTTAAACATGATAAAATCAGAATTTAAATTTGAAAGAGAAAAATTACAAAAAGAATTTTATTCTAAAAAAAATAGAATTAAAAGAGAATGGTTATTTGCTAAATATCAAGGCATAGATAGGAAACAGGTTCAGGAAGAATATTATAATTTCCTTAGTAAATATAAGGTTAATGTAGTATTCTTTAAATGGTTTGATTATTATGCTTCTAGTCATAATATACAATATCCTTTTTAAAAGAAAAAGAAATTTGTGTCGCTAAAACTTGGCAGGTCACCGAAGGGGAAAAGTTAAAGTTAGACATGCCTCCGGAGATGCCTTTTACCACAACCTATGAGGCTGTAGAAATTAAAGCAGTCCTATTCAAACAAATGGATCCCAGACACTTTCGGAGCCAATCGATGCCAAAGATATCCAGAGTATCTTTGAACCAAACAATTATACGAACAAATACCTCCAAACCATAGGAGAATACTTAACCACAAAATCTCAACCTTCTACGTCTACTCATATATCTGAGACATTTGACAAAAAGCCCCTGTTCAAACCATATGAGATCCCTCAGAAAATAGCCAACCAATTAGTATCCCTACTAATAAATGAGCTAGAAAAAAGACTAGCCAGAATTGAGGAATCCTTTGCTCCTAAATTCAAACAGAAAGCTAGGGAACCAGATTCTGAATCATGATCAGTCTCAATAAACCAATGAATTAGAGTCCTAAGTAAAATCTCTGATAATGAATCAGAAGAATTATTAGAGAATGATCCACAGATTGTTAGGATAGGACATTCCTCAGGAAAAAGACAATTATCCACCTGGCGAAGACCAATCCCACAGAGAAGGTTCCCTTGCTATCATGAAATCCCAAACCCAGGATTAGAACCTGGCCCAAATGTTATACAAAATAGTTATAATGCCAATAATATCTATGAATGGTGTGTAGATGAGCAACCAGAATATAGCATTATGAAAATACTACAAAACATGACCATGGTAGCCACGACATATAGAACAACACAGGGTAGTAATGATTTAGCTACTGCTCATATTCTAATTGCATGTTTCACAGGTCAATTAAAAGGATGGTGGGATGAACACCTTACGGAAAATGAGAAAAATAGTATTCTTTATGCAGTTAAAGTGGATGAAGAAGGAAAACCTATCATCAAAAATGGTGAAACTATTCCTGACTCTGTCTCAACCTTAATATTTACGATTGCTAAAACTTTTATTGGTGATCCAGTAATCTTTTGGGACAAGTCTTCAGAATTATTAAACAATCTTAAATGTAGAGGTTTAGGAGGTTTCCAGGAATATAAAAATGTTTTCCTATCTAGAATTTATGATCGACCAGATGGTAATCAACAATACTTGAAAGAAAAATTTATAGATGGTCTTCCTTAGTCTTTGAGGAGATTAGTTCGAGATGAACTTAGGGAAGAATTCAAAGAAGTTGTTCCTTATGAGCAACTTACTTATGGACAACTTAATACTTTTATTCATAAGATAGCAATAAAAACGTGAAGGCAAGATAAAATGATGAGGGATCTTTCCAAAAATAGGAAAATGTTATGATCATTTTGTGAACAATTTGGTTTACATAGTTGTTCTAAAAAGAAGAAATATAAACCTGATTTTCAAAAATATAGGTCAGAACCTCAACCCAAACCATTTTTTAGAAAGAAAAGGTATTCTAAATTTCAAAGAAAACTTCCCTTAGAACAAACTAATAAGCCTAGAGACTTATCTATGGTTGTTGGTTATATGTGTCAGAAACATCGTCATATAGCTAAGTATTGCAGGTTAAACAGGAAAATCCAGGCCTTGGATTTACAAGAGGAAGTTACTAATCAACTCAATCAGCCTCTTGTAGGATCAGAGGCTGATACAGATACAGAATCAAGTGATGATAATTACATCCAGCAATTTCAGTATGATGATATTAATTCATTATCATCAGAAGAAGAAATCATAGAGGGTCATTCTATTAATGTTCTTACTAAAGAACAAGATATCCTTTTAGAATTAATAGAAGGGATAGAAGATCCAAACCAGTAAAAGATTTACTTAAACTAATTCAGACAAACTCTGAGAGAAAAACCATCTACTTCTACCATACCCAATCCTATAGGAAGTCACCCAAAATTACTTAATACTTACAAACTTACAGAAATCCTCAATAGGTTCCCAAAAAAGACCCCCAATCCGATTTCTATTAATGACTTACAGAAATAGTTGGCCTTAGCTAAATAAGAAATTAGAGAAATAAAAGCTAAGCAAGACCTTCATAGTTTACTAATACAGAACCTAATTGATGGCGAGAACCCAAAACCTGTCTTAGAAAATGAAGAAGAATCCTTCATTGGAGATGATATACCCCAACTTTATTCTATGAAAACATTCCAAATGCATGATGTTAGAATAAAGCTGGTAGTAAAAAATTGTTTTGTCCTAGAAACAGATGCATTATAGGACACAGGAGCCGATTTTAGCTGCATTCAAGAGGGACTTATTCTTACAAAATTTTTTGAAAAGAGTAGGGAAAAACTAAGTGCAGCTAATAAGACAAAGCTTGGAATCAAGTTCAAACTATCGGATGTTGATGTTCATTTTTCAACGACTAAGGTAACAGTCTCATTTCTGTTAGTAAAAGAATTGTCTCGTCCTATTATTTTATGCACGAATTTTATTATTCAGTTAGTTCCTTATTTAACCACAATGGAAGGAATACAATCACAGAAACTAGGAGAGAACATTATTCTCACATTTTCAAAGGAACCAATTACTAGGGAAGTAAATCCTTTGACAACAAAAATCCAATAGGTAAATTTCCTTGAGGAGGAAATAGAATTTAAAAGAATTGAATCACAACTATAGCAACCACAAATCCAAGGAAGAATTAAACAGTTGCAACAAAAAATTGAAGAACAAGTATGTTCTGATCTCCCAAATGCTTTTTGGAAGAGGAAACAACATACAGTTTTCATTCCTTATGAAAAGGATTTTAAGGAACAAAATATCCCGACAAAAGCAAGACCCATCCAGATGAGTCAAGAGTTAATGAAACATTGTAAAAAGGAAATTTATGACCTTTTAAAAAAGGGAATTGTTAGCTCAAGTAAATCCCCTTGGAGTTGTCCGGCATTCTATTTCAATAAAAGTTCAGAAATAGAACAATGAGTGCCAAGACTAGTTATTAATTATAAAGCCTACTAAATTCATCAAGTTGTTCCAAAGGATCAAAACGGCAGATATCCAATTCCAAACAAAAAGGACTTGTTGCAAAGATTATTTGCAGCAAAAATCTTTACTAAATTTGATATGAAATCTGGATTTTGGCAAATTCAGATTCACCCTTTTAAGAGGTATAAGACGGCATTCACAGTTTCATTTGGACACTACGAATGGAATGTAATGCCTTTTAGACTGAATAATGCCCCTTCAGAGTTTCAAAGGATTATGAATGATATTTTTAATCCTTATTCAAGCTTTATTATTGTTTATATTGATGATGTTTTGGTTTATTCTAACAATCTTGACCAACATTTTAAACATCTCAATATTTTCTTACAAGTGACAAAAAAAAAATGGATTAGTAGTCTCTCAGAGGAAGATAAGCCTCTTCCAAACTAAATTAGATTCCTTGGACATTATATTTATCAAGGAACAATTACCCCAATTGAGAGATCGATTGATTTTGCTGATAAGTTTCCTGACCAGATTTTAGAAAAACAGCAACTACAAAGATTTCTAGGATGTTTAAATTGTGTTGCTGACTTTATTCCCAATTTAGCAAATTTAGCTAAACTATTACATGAAAGACTAAGGAAGACACCACCTTCCTGGACTGATTTACATACACAATCGGTAAGAAAAATAAAGACCTTAGTTAAGTATTTACCTTGCCTTGACATAGTTAATCCTAACTTAAAGAAAATAGTAGAGACATATGCCTCTGATTTAGGATATGGTGGGATTTTGAAACAAGTCCAGGGAGAAAAAGAAAGAATTATTTCCTTTAAATCTAAACATTGGAATAGCACACAACAGAATTATTCCACCATAAAAAAATAAATACTTGCTTTTATTCTCTGTGTTTCTAAATTCCAATCCGATTTACTTAATCAAAAATTCTTAATAAGAGTTGATTGTAAATCAGCAAAAGATGTTTTACAAAAAGATGTGAAAAATATAGCATCTAAACAAATTTTTGTTAGGTGACAAACTATATTATCTGTATTTGATTTTGACATCGAATATGTTAAAGGAGAGTCTAATTCTCTTCCTGATTTTCTAATTCGTGAATTTTTACAGGAAAAATAATGCCTCCCAGAAAAAAGAAAGAAAAAAAGCCCCCGGACAATCTCGTATAGCTATTGAAGCTATCAAAGCATCAAAGGAAGGATCCCCTTCCTCCATGCAACCTTTCGAAGCCTCAATTTCGAAGCAAATGGTGCAAAAGTCACCAAAAGACTATGCCTTGACACCAAGGCAATTTCAAGCCATGGATAACCTCACCGCTATCCAACCAATCTCAATAGTCTCCCCAAAAACTTGGGCAGAAATGGCCGAAGAAGAACAAATAAAAATAGCCCAAATGGAATCCATCTAAGAGTGGGCAGCAAGATCAGGATTTTCTTTGGTAAAATCCCCTCAACCTCAGGTTGTTCCTCAACCTCGGGTTGTTCCTCAACCTCAAGTGGTGACTAATGGTCCCACTACTCAAACTAAAGTGGTGATTAACAGTCCCCCTTCTAAATCCCCAGTGGTGAGTATTAATCCCACTCCGTCAAACAAAGTGGTGGTTACAAACCCAACTCCATAAAACAAAGTGGTGGTTACAAACCCCACTTCACAAAATACAGTGGTGATTACAAATCCTGCTAACAAACAAGTTCTCAAAACAGGCAAAAATCGATCCCTACTGGATCAAAAAATTATATCCCAACTGAATACTTCAAGTGTCAGACTTCCTAGCTGGTGGTCCAAACAGAACCGGATTTCTTTACAAGTAATCATATTCAAGTAGCCTATAAGGTCCTACCACCACAAACAAATTTTATTCCCCACTCCCTGAATAAAACCCAAAACTATTACGAATTCATATTGGTAGATTCAGGGTCTGTTTCATTCAAAGCCTACTTTGATAAAGGAGAGAATACACATTCTACAGCCCAAATTCTCTCTATCTTAACTCCGGTAGATTAGAAAGACAATCTGAACAAACCTAGTAACTTTTCACAACCTTTCTCTCCCCCAGGATATACTTACTGGGATTATAGACAAGCTTGGTTTAACGCGTTTACCGTACAAAATCAAGCCTACAGACACTCTTGGCTCTTTTATTTTAAAAGAGGAAATCAATATAATTTTTCTATATGGTTTATAACATGGTGGAATACCCATGGCCCAAACCCACAAATTTTACCAGAATCACCACGACCTGGTTACAAACTGTTCTATGAAAGATTTACGGTACCAAAATCTGTGCCAAAATTATTACAGTTTTATTCCATATTCTCCTTGTCATGGATATATGCTTGGAAATTTGAATTTTCTAAGCAAGAATACATGGTACTAGCCTCGGTAAGACAAGTATACTCAAAATGGTGGAAAGAGTTCAAGACCGATGCTGTTCAACCAAAAATGATTGAAGCATGGTTCCACAACAATCCAAAATATCTGCTACCAGCAGATCAACAAACATCAATTTTCCTACAACAGAAGGCCTTAGCTGCTTCCAAATTAGCAGCAGTATCAACTCTGGAAGATTACATCAAACACCTGAAAAATATATTAAGTCAGCTTAAAAGTGACACGAGCACCCAGGAAAGCCGGGGAACTTCAATCAAAGAAGAAAACGAAGAAGAAGATCTCCTTATTGATCTTCTAAATGAAGATGACTGTTTTGGAATTTTCTCTCCAATTACATAAATAAAATGGAAAAAAAATGATGAGTTCCTGTAGCAATTACTGTAGCTACGCGAAATTAAAAAAAAGAAGAAGTAAGTTTGTCTATAAATAGACAACAAATGAACCAAAGGTAGGCATGCATTTGCTTACCCATTTCTCATCTCTTCCTTCTCTCTATAAACCCTCTTCTCTCCCTTCTCTCTAAAACACTCCTCCTTCCTTTCTCTAAGGACTCTCTCTCCTCTTCCTTCTTCTTCTCTCTACTTTCTTTCTTCTCTTTCCTTTTCTTTTCTTCTTTTTTCCTTTGTAATTTCTTCATCCTTTCTATTGTACCCCTTGAACATCTCTTCTCCCCCTTCACCTTCTTAGATATATTTTTTTATTTTTATACCAAAGCTTTGGAGAATATATAAGGAAGTGATGTACCAAAAACAGTGAACTATTTTGGAGTTTTGATTGTGAAACTACTGTGTTTTAATTTTAAATCACGTATATTATATCTGTTTCTTATGTATATTATTTCTGTTTATGATTTCTAATTTTTGACTTTATTTTCTGCACCTAACTTTTACATTCCTGCAATCTAACTTTTATTTTCTGTATCTAACATTATAGTGGCAGTCCGTCTGCGACTCACTTTCCATTATGTATTTCCTTTTTGTTTTTTAATTCTTTAGAAACCAACCTCCTTTCTGGCTTTGTTAAGAATAATAATTTAAAATATATATGGTCATGAATATATATATATATATATCTCAAAAGAAGAGCTTTTTTTTTTTTTAAACCATAAATATTTTTTTAATAAACTAAATATTTAAGTAATGAGAAACTATGCTACATCTCAAACACAACTAACAAATTCAAAGATAAGGTATAACCAAATGAACTAAGCGTACAATACCTTTCTGTCTATTTGGAAGCCTAGAATAAAAGGAATGACTAAATTAAAATCATTGTGATGATTGTGTCGTCAAAAATCAGCAACTTCATCAGTTTCTCTCAAAACATACTTTAAAAGATGAGTTTTTACCCAACAACTCATTTATTTAATATTATTACCTTGAAATTAAAAAAGATAAAGATAAATTGATGAAAAATTAAAAAATAATAAAATTTAAAATTTAAACTATATCATATAGAGTATTTTACATGAGATTGTTTTCATAAGTTAACTAAAAATTAAATTAAAATATCAAAAATATTAATATTTATTTGATAAAGAAACTGTTTTAAAATTTATGAAACTAATAAAACAGAATACGAAATCTACCAAAATAATACGAAATGTGTCAATAAAATGTGAAAAAATTGAAACTAATATGAAATATAGATTAATACTTTTTGCCCTTATTTTTTCTCATTTTTAGTGGGACAATATATTAATATTTTTGTAATTTAACTACATACTGGAGGTAATTTAAAAAAATGATGTAGTGGGACAATATATTAATATTTTTGTAATTTAACTACATACTAGGGTAATTAAAAAAAAAATGAGGTGGGCCAATTCTATATGTGGTTCGGTCATTGGATTCAGACATATTTTTTAATTTTATCTAATATTTTAACTTAATGATTCAGATTTTAGAATTCAGATCTCAGATTAAATTTTATGAAACGGAATCTAAATTCAATTTTGGAAGTTTGATTATGATTATGATTGTGACTGTGACTGTGATTTTATTCGCTTTATACTAAAAGTAATTTTCTTGTCTTAGGTTCTTTTAAACACTTTTTTAACTCCACCTGTGTGCACACGGCCGGTCTGAAGCCCGGAAAAAGGTGGGAGAAATGTTATATAGCCTTTTGTTTTGTTATTTTCGTTTTTTTTCCCCTTGCTTTCGGAGCTTATTTAGTTGGGGCAATTTAACCTATCAAGTTTTGTATCATGTGTTCAGTGCATTGGTAACGGTTAGTTTTCCCAGTTTGTCCTCCTCCGTTTCAAATTATAATATTTTTAAATTTGGAAGGATATATTAAAATAAAAAAATTTTGTCATCTTTTAATTAAATTAATTATTATTGATCCAAACTAAAATTTCTGAAGAATCCATTTTAGGGAAGATTGAAAAACTCTCAATGTGAGAAAAAACTAATCTATACGTTATGAACAAACATGTGAATGTGTTAGTATATTAAACGTTATGATTTTATTGATATTTGTGTGGTCAATCGTGATAATATATATATATATATATTGAATGTAACGTAATTACGTAATTATCATATTATTTACACGTGTTATTTTTACATTAATTGCATGTCTTTGTTTAATCACATACGTTAGCATAAAAATTATTAAATTATAAATATTAGAAGTAAAATTACAGAAGGTGAACTTCTTTTCTTATTTACAAAAATAGTTTTAAAACAATACTTTTTCTACGAGACACAAAATATCCATATTATAATAATTTTGAGTTGATTAATATTGATAAAACGTCTATAAATATTTCAATTGCACCATGAATCAAAAGCCATATGATGCTACTGCAATCAACCCTTCATCTCTTTGTTGCAGCAAAAGAATATGATCTATTTCTCTTCCTCCTCCTCCATTTCTCCATCGCCACAAACTTCTGAAATTTGTCTTTCATCAGCTCATTATGTTCGGCGGCAGCGCGCCTCGTCCATAAAGGCTGCCATTCCTCCTTCAAAGCCCGGAAAAATTTCCGTAAGAATGTCATCATTTCATGAAAATATCTTTACCGCGGTTGATGATTACATAAACACACGGATTGATCCTCCAGCTCATGCCTCTCTAGATCCTAAACAGATTCTCTCAAACAATTTTGCACCAGTTGATGAGCTTCCTCCGACCGACTGCCAGGTGGTTGAAGGCTCTCTTCCTTGTTGTCTCAACGGTGCATACATCCGCAATGGCCCCAATCCCCAGTTCCTCCCCCGGGGCCCTTACAACCTATTGGATGGTGACGGAATGGTTCATTCCATTAAAATCTCCGGAGGGAAAGCTAAATTTTGCAGTCGATTTGTTAAAACTAACAAGTACGTTACGGAGAAGAATGCCAATTCTTCACTGTTTCCGAATTTCTTTGCTGGCTTCCGCAGGCTTACCGCTTCTGCGGCACGAACTGCGCTAGTGGTGGCTCGCATGGTTACTGGCCAAATCACTCTTGCAAATGGATTCGGCACAGCAAACACAAGCTTAGCTCTATTTGGAGGAAACCTTTACGCTTTGGTCGAATCTGATCTCCCATACGCAATCAAAGTAGTCCCAAATGGAGATGTTATAACTCTCCGGCGACATGATTTCGACGGTAAGCTCACAGATTGGATGACGGCGCACCCCAAAATTGATCCAGAAACTGGGGAAGCTTTCGCATTCAGATACGGCTACATCCCTCCATTCCTAACCTATTTTAGAATCCACCCGGATGGAACTAAAGAAGAAGACGTGAAAATCTTCTCCATGCCGCATCCAACATTCCTCCATGATTTCGCAATCACAAAAAAGTACGCTATTTTCCCAGACCCGCAAATTTGGATAAACCCTTGGAATATTGTGGCTGGTAAGCCATTAGTAGGCGCAGATACAAGAAAAGTGACGCGAATTGGAGTTATTCCAAGGTATGCAAAGGATGAATCCGGGATCAAATGGTTCGATGTGCCTGGGCTCAATGTTATTCATACAATCAACGCTTGGGACGAAGAAGATGATGATGATGGCGATACCATCGTTCTTGTGGCGACTAACTTATTGTCGGTTGAACATTTTCTGGATCGCGTGGATTTGATTCATGGATCTGTAGAGAAAGTCAAGATTGATCTCAAGACGGGACGGGCTTGGAGACAACCTTTATCAACTATAAATTTTGAATTTGGAGTAATCAATCCATCTTATGTTGCCAAAAAGAACAGGTACTCAACTCAACAACAATAGTCTCTTAATTTTGCTATTTATTTATTTTTAAAAAATAATATAATCATATATACGCGATTACCCTTTTATTCAATTTTACAAAAAGTAGTTATTATAGCTTCTCTTTATCAAATTGCCCCCCCAATTTTTACTAAAATTATAATTATTTCTTCGGAGAATGAAATTAGGTGAAAAGTTTTATGGGAGTATGAGGACAAATGATAAGGGATGAGTGAAGGTATATTTAAAGAAAAAAATGGGGGTTACTAGTTACCGTTTTAGTTTTTGTGCGGTAGTTCATAGATTCTGACAGAATTGTCCTTTTATTTAAAAGGGAGAATAGAGAGGGTATTGAACACAGGGGTATTTTAGTTCAAATTAGATCGGTAGAGGGTAAAAGTGAGGCGGTAACTAATAAATTTTTTTTTTATAAAAATAGATTTAAGGGAAAGATGATCTTCCTTCCAGTGTTTTATGTAAAATATTTTTAAAGTGAGAGAAATTTTTTTAAAAAATATATATTACATTTTTATTGTAATTTTTAATTTTTTATTCTAAATTAAAAAATTAAAACACATGTATTTTTTTTATTCCAAATTATTCATAATCGACGGTTAAAATTTTAATACTATAAAAGATATATTTTTTGAGAAAAGAAATATAATATAAAAAGAATAAGAATTGTACCATGATTGATTTGAAATTTAGGTAAATAAATTTAAACATTTACTAAAAATAATTTCACAATGAGGCCCCTAATTTAAACAATGAGTGAATTGAAATGTAAATATGTTTTTTCGCATGAATGAGGTCAACATTTCGTTGGTCGACTCTTTAAATTTTGGTTCAGATTGTCCTTTGTTTTCAAGAAATTTTAATAAAATTCATATTTACCGTACTTATTTATTAGTTACATCCCCTTCTTAAAAAGTTGTTCTTAAATTTTAACCCAAATTTTTTTAAAAAAATTGATACTCCTTCCATTTTAAAATATAAGTCGTTTTCATACATTAAAAAACCGGTAAAAATATAAGTCACTTGTCTACTTCTAAGGAAACAATTTATTCTTATTACTTTATTACCATTATTTAATTTATAATTTTATTGGAACTCATTTTTATCATCACTATTTCAAGTTATAGCACTATTATAAAAAACGCATTAAATAAGGATATATCAGCTTTAACCATTAAAAATTATGAGAATAATTTTTATTGAAATTACAGATTTAATATTTGTGTTTTGGTCAAAACGACTTATATATATTGAAATGGAGGGAGAATAAGGTTTCTTTCCTTTATAGGTATGCGTATGGTGCAATGGCACACCCTGTGGGCCCGATTCCCAAGTATCCAGGAGTGGTGAAATTAGACTTATTGATGTCGGAGGGCGGTGAACGCCGGGACTGCATTGTAGCTAGTCGATTGTACGGGCCAGCTTGTTTCGGAGGTGAACCATTTTTTGTACCGAAAGAACCAGCGGGTGATGAAGATGACGGCTATGTTTTGTGTTACGTGCATGACGAGAACAGAGGAGAATCAAAGTTCTTGGTGATGGATGCCAAATCTCCCAATCTTGAAATTATTGCTGCTGTCAAATTGCCTCAAAGGGTACCCTATGGCTTCCATGGTTTGTTTGTTAGAGAAACTGACCTTTAACAAAATTGTAAACTTCGTCATACTATTTTGTTTTTATAAATTTTGTTCAAGATGGATTCTCACCCGTTTCCTTTCTTCTACATATGTTTTTTCTTGGCCTTATTCTTTACAATTTTAATATTATACCTTTATAAAACCCAATCACACATATTACATTAAATATAACTAGAATATATCAATTACAACTTTAAAATATATTAAATATTACATAAAAAACACTATTTTCTAAATACATAAAAATACAAAAATACATCAAATATAACTAGAAAATACTACTGAAATATATTTTTAGTAGAACATGATATAATTTGCATGTTTTTCACCTTTTTTTTTTTTGGCCAAAAGCGAAAATTGTATTGATTAGAAAATACAGTCGTAGAGCAGAAATACAATATCTTACCCCTTATTTTTGCTAAACAACCCACTAGACTAGTCGTCTAACAAAAGTTCTCTCTACTTAGCCATGCAAGACATTTACAGATGAAACTAAGCTCCCAAGGCTACTGCACAAAAGAAAGTTTTCCTAATTATACTCGCAACATTGGAATCGATCTTGATTCTAAATTCAGAAGACCCTGCACATTTTGAGGAAGCGAGTCAAAAGAATTAAAAACGTGATACTGGCCGGAGGAAGCCATTCTTGCCCAAAAATCTGCCGGGCCATTTCCTTCTCTATATACATGAGCTACTGCATGCCTTTTCATGTTCACAAATTCTTCTATTTCCTTCAGCTTTTGGAAATCTCTCCAAAGGAAATATTGCTCTCCATGGTGTACCATCTGGACTAATTGTGAGCAGTCACTAAGAATTCTTGCTTGCATTATATTTCTTGTATTGCAGAATCTAATAGCCCTCAACATTGTTCTTATTTCTGCTTGTATAGCTGATGTTGCTTCAAGTGGAAAGTTTTCAGCATACTTGAATATTCCTTCTCTATCTCTCAAAATGAGTGCTCCTCCTGCTTGCCCTGTTTGAGACCAAGAACCATCAAAGTTTATGATCCAGTGTTCCTCTTGGATGTATCTCTTCTATATTACTGTAATGGGGGATGAATGACTGGAAATAGGGAGATCCAAAAAGAAATTTGCTGCTAACCAGTTTTTCTCCTGTACTGTTTTTAGATTAGGCCTAAAACCATGCAGTACCTCAATTAGTTTACCATGAACATCTTCTATCAACCATTTCTTTTGGAGTGATTTTCTTTCCCATAAGCATTTGTTTCTTGCAACCCAAATATACCACAGCAATACCTCAGGAAGAAGCATGCACAATTTTGATGAAATGGAATTACCTTTACTCGACTCCCACCAGGTTTGAATAAGTCCTTTCCCAATAGTTTGTCTGAATTGAATGCTGAAAAAATTCATCCAGTGAACCCAACTGAATTGAACCTCCCGACAAGTGAAGAATACATGTTGCAAGCTTTCAGCCTCTACCCCACAAAAATAACACCTGAAAGGTTGGCAATAGATTCCAATTGTTTGCAGAAGGTCCGGGAAAGGGAGAAGTGAGTTCCAAAACTTCCATAAGAAAGTTGAAATTTTCGAACCGGGGGGGGGGGGGGGGGGGGGCACCAGGGGACCCAAAAGGCCTTTCTGAATTCCTACAGGTTTCATTCTTCTCTTATTGCCAAGTAAGTAAGCTTGAAATTGATGGTTCCTCTCGGGCATGGCTTCCAAAATAATTTGTCCTGTTCTTGAGAGAAACAAGGTGTTGTGGAGAGAAGGAAATCAGTCCATTCCTCATCTAGCAGACCTACAAAACATAGAAGAAGGGAGTCTCTATTGATTGTTCGTTCTGGATTTGGAGGTTTTCATGGCCCTTCCATATGCTTCTTCTATCGCTCCAGTTATCATACCAAAAGGAACTTGAACCATTTTCCAATATTATTTTGGAAAGGGATGCTGCAGTCTCCAGAACCTTTGAAAGTCTAGTCCATGATGTCTTCATTCGGGTGGAGTATGATAGTGTCTTCATGAATTTCGCCCATAGCCCAATACCATTCCTCCACTTCCACCATAACTTGAGGGAGAAAGCTTCTATCACTGCTTTAACTTGACGAATACCAAGTCCATTTTCCTCCTCCATGCAATTCCATGATCTCCAATGCCTCTTGTTTGGCTCAATAGAAGAACCCCATAGGAAGCTTTGACATGTCCTCTCAAATTGAGTTATAAAACCTTTCGGGGGCTGTAGTGCTGCGATCGTATGCATTGGAGTCGATTGGAGCACTGATTTTATCAATGTGAGTCTTCCAGCAAAGCCAAGGAGTTTATTTTTCCAAGTGTCCATCTTTTTGTTCATGTTTTCCAAAATGTGACTAAAGTGAGAAGTTGATCTTCTGCCCTTGAAGATTCTGCAGCCCAAGTACATCATTGGTAGAGCCCTTTTCTGGATTTGTAGAATGTTAGAAATTTTGTCCCTTGCTACTTGCGATGCCTTTGAAGAGATGATATAAGAGCTCTTGTCCTTATTAATTTTTTGTCCCGATACCTCCTCAAACTCTTGCAGGAACTTCACCAATGCTCTTAAAGAGCGAGCCTTTCCTCTAGTGAATATTAGCAAATCGTCTGCGAAGGCAAGATGAGAGATCTTTAAGGATCTTGTTGGCGTACCATAATATGCAATAGTGCCATTCTCCACTAAATATTTTAGCCTCCTAGAAAAGACTTCAGAGGCTAGTATGAATAAATATGGTGATATGGGATCCCTTTGCTTGAGTCCCCTTGTTGTCTTAAAATACCCAACCGGATTTCCGTTAACTAGAACCGAAACCATGTTGCTCCACAAGGTGTTGAGTATTAGGCGAATGAAATCTATTGGGAAACCAAATTGCTGTAGAAGGAACTCCAAAAATATCCAAGAAACCCTATCAAAGGCCTTGAACAGGTCTACCTTGATGACAAGATTGTGTCCCTCAGATTTAGCATTCAAAAGGCTGGTAAGATCTTTTGCCATCAGGATGTTGTCAATTATGTCACGCCCAAAAAGGAATGTTTGCTCTTCAGAGATCAGTGAGGGCATCAAAGGGGCCATTTGGTCTTTCAGTATGGAAGAGAATACTTTGCTGACAAAATTTCCAAGACTGATTGGCCTGAAATCCGAGTAAGAGGTTATTTCCTTCTTTTTTGGGATTAGAACTATCATAGTGCTAGCAATTGCCCTGGGGATTGGAGCACCAGCCATAAATTCCTTACATGCTGCAATAAGGTCATCCTTTATAGTTTCCCACATTTTTCTGAAGAAAATTCAAATATACCGTCTGGTCCAGAGGCACTATCAGGATCAAGGGAAAAAATAGCTCGATAGACCTCTTCCTCAGTGACTTATTTCATAAGTTCCATTGCTTCTCCTCTAGAAACAGAATGGGGAATGTGTGCTAGAAAAGCCTGAAGAGCTTATGGGGGGTGAGTGTTCTGATCATCCGACAGTAATTCCTTAAAAAAAGAAACTGCTTCTTCTTCAACTACAGAGGTCCAAGTTTCGTCTCTCTTTTTTATCTTCATGATTGAGGCCCTGTGATTCCTCTCTCTGATGGTGGCACAATAAAATGCCGTATTTCTTTCTCCTTCTTTTAACCATTTTATTCGGGATTTCTGTGCCAGGAAGTCCTCACTTTTCTTCAGTTTCCCCAAGAGATTGGCTTGAGCAAGTTAAACTACAGCTCTTCATTCCGGGACTGGATTTGCTTCATATTCCCTTTCTTTTTGATCGACCTCTTCTTCTGCTATTTTCAAATTGTGATGAACATCCCCAAAACATTCCTTATTCCATACTTTTATTGCAGCTTTAAGACGCCGGAGCTTGATTAACAATGAAATCATACCAAAGCATCCTGTTGGAGCAGCCCAATTCTCCTTGACTAAACGCAAAAATCCACTTCTTCGAAACCACATACGCTGAAACACGAATTTTCGAGGCCTTCTGACTTGATTCCAGCCTATTTGGAGAAGCAGTGGACAATGATCTGATGTGGCTTTGTTTAAAACATGAGAAACTGTGCAAGGGAATTTGTCAAGCCATTCTTGTGAAACAAGGACACGATCAAGTTTTTTTACTAACCCACCCCGAAGCTCTTGTTCCTCTCCATGTAAAGGTTCTGCCAACCGTTGAGGCTTCATTCAACTCCAGATTCTCAATACAAGCCTTAAATTCTTTAATTTCCATTTGATTTGGATTAGAGGATCCCCTGTATTCTGATAAGTCTCTGATGACATTAAAATCACCCCCTATGGCCCAGGGAGCTGATGCATTCCTGCTTCTAAAATCCAACATAGAGTTCCATATTTCCCTTATGATCCGGAAGTCTGAGCAAGCATAAACATAAGAGAGGTACAAACTTCTATACACAACAGGGTGGTTCAGTTCACAATGCACAATCTGTCCCTTATCCTCAATATTAGTAACAGAAAAGCCATTCCTAACTAGTAGCCAAATTTTCCCAGATACAGAAGCCCAAGAAAAAGAAAAACCAAGTTTTATACAGAAGGAATCAAGTTTATCTCCAACAGTCATAGGTTCTAGAATACACAACATTGAAATTCCATGAATTTTAACTAAGTAACGTAAACGATGGAAAGATGGGGCATTGCTGATGCCCTTAATATTCCAAATTATAACTTTAATCATTGAAATTTGTGAATGGGCGAACCTGAGTTCTTGAAGATATTCTGTGAGAGATAATTGCGTTCATAAGAAAGGCATAGCCCTTTGTGCTAGGAAACTTTGAACGACCACGTCGTCTCTTTATCGGAATGAAACCGTCATCCTCTGAATAGGCTTCTCTTTCTTCAAGCCTGATTTCCTCTTCTGATTAGATAGAAGAGACGTCACTTCCAGAACCCACATCCAGCACAATCGCCTTGCCTCCAGGGAATTCAATTGAAATTGGCGTAGGTATTTTTTCTATTACTGATCCCTCAAGGCTATCCCAAAGTTGCTGCAATGCAATTCCAACTGAGACTTCATTTAGATTTTGGGCATAATTTTCTTCTGGGTTGGAATCGAGAACTACAATAAAAGGTGAGTTTGGTTGTTGGGGGATTTCCGGGTCCATCTGGCCAGCAGTTTTTTGGGATGGAGTTGAGCTTTCAATCTGAGTTGGGCTTATCAGAGAAGTGACCAAAATAGTATGTTTTTTATTTGCCTCACTTGACACCTCTTCAGAGTTTTTTTCCTTTGTTTTAATCAGAGGAAGGTCCCCCGATTTTTCTAGAGGGGTTTCTACATCATTCACACTTGGAGAGGGATTAGGGAGCTTTACCTTCCCCTTTTTACAATCTGTGATGTTGTGCCCTATCTTGGGGCAACAAGAGCAGTATTGGGGGATATACTTGTAGATATATTTTTGGTCTACAGTTCTTCCATTCTTCCCAATCGCAATACTCATCGGCAGCTCTTTCTGTAAATCCACCTCTACACAAAATCTGATGGCTGAGGGTCAGGAAAGGAGCTTGGTCGAAGCGTCATCTCGAGTGGTGTTCCAACAGATGATTCCATTGAAAAGATTGACTAGGGTTGGCATAAAGAAGGGGTAATTCCTACAACGTTACCCAAATTGGTGCATACGGTGGGTCTTCTAAAATTAAAAGTAAGGCATCCATTTAAGGACCCTCATTTGGTAGCCGATAATCAAATAGGTTGCTCTTAACCAGAAATGTTGATATTCCGTCTCATTCTTGAATCTGAGCAGCACGTGCCTTGGGTTAAGGTGCCCTAGCTCGTATTGATCTCTGAAACCAAGCTTATCAATCTCCCTTCTGATCTCTGTAATTTTTGGTCTACCAAAAGAGAACTTTCCGATCAAAGCTAATTTATATGGAGCTGCTAATTTTTCTATTTCATCATCTTCATACAGCAAGTGTGGCTTTCCCTCAATATAGGTAATGGGTTTTCATTTTGTAAGCGGAGTTGGGGTTGTTTGGTCTTGGAAGAGCCTAGCAAGTGTATGAGTTTTTGGATGTGATGGTTTTTGGGGGCCACCGGAGGGATCCGGTGGCTCCATTGGGTTTATCGGAAAAGCTTGAGGGCTGAAATCTCATGGAAGGGTTTTCGCTCTTTCTATCTTTCTCCCAGTCAACAATAAACATTAACATGCATGTTTTTCATCTCTTATTTTTCAATACTTACAAACATTTAGTATGACCCAAAGGAAAAAGAAAACACACACATTTGTATTTTCTCAATTATTTTTTCTTAAATGTTTATTTATTTATTACCAAAATGTAATTTTGATTACTTATAATAGGTTTTGTATTATCCCTTTCATTTCACGGGGACATTTGTAGTTTCCTAACTTTAATTTTTTTGTTTTTGATCATTTTTAACGGAAATTTTCGTCGACAAATGGTTTGGCCAAATTTACTGCTAGTATCGAGAGTTTTTATGTTAAAAATTTTGTTCAATAAGCTTTGTATTATTTTCTTCTTCTTTTAGTCAGCCTTCTGTGTCATCAAACTCATATGAAAGTAATTCTCAAACTCCCAACAAAGCAGAATGAACATAAACAAGTAATCAATGCATCATGTTCATATGTAGGTAAAAAGGATGACCTTGTCATCCACGGTGACCTTGAGCTCTAAGCCTCGTGTCTTCCTCTTCATCTTATACAACCTTTTTCCCCAAAATAGCTAACCACATTACAACAGCTCCCACAGAAAAGGTCCAAACAGGATTTTCCCTAAAAAACACAGTACATTAAGAAATCAATTGGAACCCTTCACCAAACCATGCTATTCTCCTCCGGCTGCTCCAACTTCTGTTCCACGTTCCAAGCGTCAAGTCAACACTGTTGCCCTAATTTTCACGCTTATTCTGGTTCTTTTCTTCGGTAAAGCTTCTAAATTCGCAATTTCCTTGGATCCCACCTGGTTATTGATGTGCTGTTGTCATTTATTAACCTTTCAATCTTGTGAGTCCTTGCAACCTTGTCGTATTACAAAATTCCTTATGTGGCCATTTGCATATTCACTCTCAAATCCTTGAAATTGTGAACCATTTTGTATCAAATTGATGAAGTGGGGCTGAATTTGATGATTCTCTGCTTCAATCCCTTGTAGTTCCACCGGTTCTTGGAAATTTGGCTCAAAGTACCACCCAAAATTCCTTTCTCCTTGTGCAGCCATTTAATTATGTTCTTCAACATGAATTTTTGTTCTCAAAATCCTCTCACTATTATCACCAAGCTCAAGCAACTCTCCTCTAGCTTGTGATCTAGTAATAACCATAAACAATAAAGCTCGCACCAAAGAAAATCGGAACACTTAAAAACAAAACAACTATTAGAAAATGACTCAAAACACACAAAAATAACAAAAATTACTGCACTATAAAGATTACTTAAAACACACAAAAAGTACTAAAAATGGAAAAACAAGTGAACAACCAAACTACCAACACAATAATCAATCAAAATAAACCATTATCATTGATGGGACCAAATTTGACGTGCTCTTGTCGTTGTAAAAGTTTTAGGCGAATACTGAAATTAAAATTTATATAAAACAAAACAAAAATACCAAAACTATATTATTTAAGGTTTCGTTCCCATTCGATAGTTGTCTTGAATGAAAGCCGTGTTTGGGCTCAATTCCTCACTTACTAAAATTTTTGATGAGGACATCAGAATAGATCATCCTCCACCTCAGGAAAAAGCAACAGAAGACACTTCTCCATCTCCTAGAGCTCATGCGCCAAACTCTAAGGAAGCTGAAGAAAATTCGCATGTCTGTTTTATGGAGGTTTAAAGATACCCAAAATGATCCCATAATGAAGATTTTATCTTGTTAAAGACATTTGGGTTAATATATAGGTCAAGCCTTTCAAACGGGTTGAAAAAAGATGTCATATGACATTAATATGCATGTTCAAATTACAGGGTATGCCTAGTTACGAAATTTCCCATGGGAGTCCATGGAAATCACTACTGTGGATCCTTATATCCATTAGTAGCTATCGTTGAGCCTAATGACAAGATCTAGAACAAAGAATGCTTCTTTAACAAGCCCAGCTTCAAAGTTACTGATCAAGTCCAAAGGCTCAACTGGCTCAGACTCATTTACAACGCTAAAGGCCCAAGCCCGCTAACATCTCGAGACTGAGTGAAGATGGACTCTTTGAGTTAATGTAGATAATGGTCCAAAACCTAAATAAAGGTTGAAGATCGGGTTAAAGAGATACAGGCCAGGATGTGCAGGCCCACTACTCTCCCTAAGCCCATTTGAGACCCCTATCTCTTCCTCTAGGTTTTTGACTTTTATTGTACTTAGAATTCTTGAAGGTTTTAGAAGTGCATCTTATTTCAAATAGGATATACTGAGTTTTCCCTTCTTGATTAGGATTTTATTTGTAATCTATCTCTAATGGTTTGAAATTATAAGACCAAATAGAGTTAGAATAGGATTTTATTTTCTAATCCCTCTTTCATTAGGATCGAGTGATTACCTTTTTATAACAGGAAGAGAACTATTGTAAGCCTATATATAGGCCTCATTATGCACCAAATTAATACATGTTTGATGATATTTTGATAAATTAAAAGTCTCTTTTGAGTGATCTCGCGAGATCGTGAGTTGTCCTTGCGAGGAAACCACACCCTTTCATTCATTTGATGGTAGTGTAGGTTGATCATACTAAGTTCTCAATGAGAGATGAACTAATCATAAGCCATTCATCCATCTTCCTACCATCATTCACGTGAGGAAGTTAAAATAAATACGTACCCCAAGGCTTAATTGTTTCTGCCAATTAAACCTCCTGTTAGATAACGTATAGAATAGATTAACAAGATCAGGCAACCGTTGGCAATTCTTTTAGGAAGCTTGACACTAAGTTTTGAATCCTCAAGGAAACGCATCAAGTTTAGTAGTTTCTAAACCTAAAAACTAACAAAATAAAGGGATAAATAGGTAATTTCAAGTATGTCATGAAAGTAACAAAAAGAAATAAAAACAAAAGATATAATAAAGATAAAAACGGGATCACACCACCTTAAGATTCAAATGGCTAATAACAAGCAAATATCATGCAAATGTGGGTACTTAAGTCTCTCTAAGATACTTTCCTAATGCATTTCACTCATTTTACTTGGGAACCATAATACATCTAGTCCATGAAGTGTGGTTTTTAGGTGAATTACATAATTGCTCAACTCCTAAAAGGTGAACCATGACATGACCATTCAAGTAAACAATAGAAACAGGGTCATCAATCCTACTCTACTATCAATCCTCTACACATTTTCCTCAAGATAATGAAGATTTACTAAGTTACTTGGCAAGTAGATATGGAAACAACTAAACTTAATACACAAAAAGCATAATTAGTCCACATCATATGCATATAAAAAATAGACAATCAACAATTCAACAAGCAATGAGTAGATTCAACCTCATGTAATCATGACAAACACAAAGTCCATATATCTATTCCAAGAAATAACTCATTTGCATGAAACCCACTTGTTACTACACATGGAAAACCATTGAATAGAACAACATAAACAAGATCACGAGTAACTACTCATAAAAGAACTACATTCACAAGAAAAGGTGTGCATTTTATTAACAAAATTAGATAAAGGCTCATCCAACTCTTGAACTCCATCTTTAAAGAGCAATTTCTCTCCATTAAATCCATAAATATGTTCTACATTTTTGGAAATCTACTACCCTGTATCACTTAGAGGGGTAGAATCCCTAAAAAGCTCCTTAGAACACCATGGTTCTTGGAGAAATCATCTAGTGTGTGAAGATAAAGGTGTAGAAGTTTGTGAAACTTCTCCACTAAACTACAATAGAGAAACCTACTAAAAACGTGAAAATATGTGTTTTACATCTGGCCTTGGCCATTAAGAAAGAGGTCTGACGGCTACAAATGCAAAATTATATTTTAAAATACGCTTAAGCTAATTTGGAACTTTTAGTAGTTTTTCGGATGGCAGCAAGGCGTGGCACCGAGGTTGGCGACGCCTGTACGCCCAGTGTCTGTAGATCGCCGATCTTGCACTCTTCAGCTCAATTTTGCTCTGTTCCAAATTCTTATATTTCAGCTCCATTTCTTCGTGTTTTCTTCTCTTTTCTAGCAAAAGTCTTCTATTTTCTTCCAAAATCTCCAACATAGCTTTTTACTACAAGATCATGCAAATCCAACTATAAGTACATTGTAAGCTCATAAAAGATATCATTTTAGTTGAAAACTATCTAAAAATTAGCTAAACATGAAATTGTTTGGGTCATAAAAAGTTATATTTTAGAGTCACGTCACACCCCTACTTTTAAGACTTTGCTTGTCCTCAAACAAACTAACTAGAAAAGCTAGTAGATCATAAGTCCATCACAAAACAAGGCTGTTCTAAGACAGTTTTCCCCCCTTCAAGCTAAACATGAAAAGCATACACTCACCTTATATTCGTGATACCAATATAATTCCAACAATCAAATAAGACAAGCATGATATGAATTCTCTACTAACACTAATTGATCTCATCACCTTACACTATCAAGGATTCACTCAAAAACGATCAAAGTGTATAGACTTTGAAATTTTCAACAACACTCAAGTCAATTGAATAAAAAATTTTCAACCATAAACTTAACTCAAGATCACCTAGCCACCTACCTATTGCAAATGTAACACATTGATCAAAAGGACTTTTATTAGGGTGTAATGGGGCTAAAAAAAAGGCTAAGGACAATAAAATGTCAAGGCTTGAAAATTGGAGTTCATGTAAAGAAATTTGCATTGAATTGAATGCTTCACCAACTACTTCTACTTGGATTCATATACTACTAATGGAGATTTAAGGTTTAGATGTCCTTAACTTCTCCATTCTTATTTCTTCAAACTTTAAACTTAAATTTTTTTTTAATAAACATCTAAAAACTGAAAACTAAAACTTAGAATCCATCAAATTATTTTTCATTTCCACATCCAACCAAATACAAACTCTTTAAGGGTCCAAAACAAGGCTCAACAAAGAAAAAAGGCTCAAGTTGGCTTATTGGGACAAATAAAACAAAGAAAAGAGCTCAACTTGGTTACTACTAAGGGGATAAAGATGATTACGGGAAATGTAAAGCAAAGAAATGGTAAAATAAACAAAAGTTAAACTAATTGCCTTTATCACTGTTAGTGTATGTGCCATTTTAAGACATTTGTTGTTTGATTGATGTTATAATCAGATGAGCTAATTTCATGATAGTAATATTATTGTGCATATTTAATTTCATGAAATCGATCCACCAAAAGAAACACTCCCTGGATTGCTTAGATCATGAGTGATTCTTTTGAGCAGTACTCGTACGAGGATCCTTAGACCAGAAATCACTACATGGTCTTAGGTGAATTATAGTGTGCTTTGACATACGCCTAATGGGGCCGTAACAGGTTGCCAAGTACGAGTATAATTGGGTACACTATGAGTCACACTAAGCTATGTAGGTGAAGTGATGGGACAAAAGTCTCTCTTAAGTGAGAGATGATATCTTGCCCACTTGATAGTGAACTGAGAAGTGCATGGTCGTGCCCAATGAATGATAAGCGTTATCATTTGCTTGATGAATTCACTGTCACTAAGAGATCAAGTAAACGTTTAGCTATATAAGGATGATGGTTTCATGCCTTATGCTAAACGGGATATCAATGTAGAGAATCGTATGTAGTTTGCTCAGAAAGGTTGTGTTGAATCACCATTCGACCCTCTATTTTGAATTGGGTAGTCATTATGTCTTGCTAGAGACCACTAATGACTTATGGATTAATCAATGAGATTGAGTTATCCATTAGAATGGGCCTACAAGATCGCACATAAGAGAGTTCAATGATGCAGAATAAGTATTCTTGCCTACACTAAGTATAATTGTTATACTTAGATAAATAATATTTTATTAAATGGTTTAGTTAAATATTATTGAAAGTTTTGTGGTATTAATTAAGAGTTAATTAATTACCCAGGAACAATTGGGATAGGTTGACAAATCAAGTGACTTAATTGCAATTGAGATTCTTAACCCATCCGCATGATCTATGGGTTATGGGGTGGTTCATGGGCTTGGTGTATAACCCAAATCATTAAAGTATTATTTATTACTGATTTGAAATCAATAGAGTAATTTTTGGTAATAATACTAATTTAGAATCTGATTAAATCAGTAAAATAATAATTGATTACAATACTGATTTGGAAACCTTAACTCTACTAATATCCTAGGGATATTATTGGGGTGGTAGACGAAAAAATCAGAACAAGAAAAATATACACAGAATCCCGATATTTCTCTGTAGGAAGAAAACGGCTTGCACCGAATTTGTGAAGAACTTTCGTGCTTGAAAGTAGAGAATCCTTCAAGAAAGGATTTTGGTGGTGATAAACGCGACCAGAGAAAAGAATTAGGACTAACATCAAACCAGGATCCAGACGCAACAATCAATTACGCTTCAAGGGTATGATTTACATGTTTTGAATGTAGGATTAATTAACACTAAAATTAAAATTGGCATGAATTCGCTGCGTAAAATTTTGAAAAACATGCCTTCGATCCCAACAGTGGTATCAGAGCTAGGCTCTTAATTTTAGTGTTTAAAATTAAAATTGATTTTGATTAAAAGGCAAAAGATTTGTTTTTAATTAAAATTGATTTTAATTAAAAGTTTGGAAATGTATTCCAAAAGGAAAAGCAAATATATTTTTCGTAAAAAAAATGGGCTGAAAATTTTTTTTTGGATTTTTGGATTTTCTGGTTGAAAGCCGTCGGAGGTGGTGGCGCAGACTTGTAGGAATTTTTGCCAAAAATTCGAAGAAACAGATTTCATGATTTTGGGCATGAAATTTTTATGGTTTTGTTCTCCTTTTTCCTGGAAAGATTTTTCGTTTGGGTTCGGGTCTCAAAACTGGTCTGGATTGCTTCGGTTTTAAAATGGATTTTCTGGTTTTTTTTTTTTTGGCCGGAAAAGTTTTGATCAGAAAATCGGGCTACCAGAAGTTTTTTGGAGTTTGTAATTTTTGGTCGGGGAACTGAAATTTATTTTGGTAAAATTTTGACGGGGAACTAAAAGTTTGTGTTGATTGGAAAAACCCTAAAAATTTATTTTGGTCAAATTTTGACGGGGAACTGAGTTCTTCAAAGATCTCGTTGGACCGGATTTGATTTGGTTCTTCAAAGATCGATGGTGGTTCTTCGATCATCGGGAAATCTAGATCACCGCTCTTTCACACGAGATGAACGGTGTTCATCGATGAAGCTGTGAATATTTTTTTCACCGGGAAACGTTGCTTCATTGGGGAAATGACTGGGAGCGGCGGCGGGTGGCTGATGCCCTA
Organism: Knoxia roxburghii; assembly: GCA_030378225.1. Classification (NCBI taxonomy): domain Eukaryota; kingdom Viridiplantae; phylum Streptophyta; class Magnoliopsida; order Gentianales; family Rubiaceae; genus Knoxia; species Knoxia roxburghii. The sequence continues at coordinate 12,322,571 of CM059422.1, read as the reverse complement.
AATGAGTGAAATTACTACAATGCCCCCGCCGCAACAAAAAACCGTAACTGACAGGTTTTTAAAATTTTAGGAAAATTATAAATTAGCCCCAGCAGTTTTGTTCCTTCAAAACTCTAAGTCCAAAACTTCTGTTTAATTATGAAATTGACACAAAAGTTTTAGGAATTTATTTGTGATTTTTTAATTTTGGTAAGATTTTAAAATTTTGATTTTTGAATAAAATCAAATCTTGTCAAGTTTTAGTTTTAAAATATTAAAATTAGATTTTGAGATTTTAAATATTTTAAATAAATTATCTTAATTAGATTAGGATAATTAGCTAATAAGTAGAATAATTAATTAATGTGATTGATTAATTTTATTCCTTTATTTATACTTTCAATATGGTATGATTTATTGAAATAGTTTAAATATTTGCATACATATTTGGTATTTTTATGCATCATTTTTCACAAATGATTGAACAAGAAAATGAAAGATTGATTAAAATTGATTATGACAAGATCAATTAGTATAGAATATTTTAGAAATATTCAATTATACAATCTTTTAAATTGACTAGCTTAAGTAAAATGGGCTTGTATGAAGCACTTGCATTTTATGTGTTTTTCATGCATGAATTGGACTTTATTTATTTTGGTTTAATTTTGGTCTTGCGAGCCAATTAAAATGGGCCTGCAAGTCTATTAAAATTTATTGTAATAGAATATATTAGAAATTAGGCCCAAGAAATTCCAACAAGCCAAGACAGAGTCATGGAGTTGGAGCCCAACAATGGAGGCCCAAATGAAGACAAAATTTTAAAAGCCTTGTAATATATTAGAGCCCAATTCATTGCATTTATTCGCTTTATATATTTTGTGAATGATAAAAATGAAATAAAAGTGTTAAGCCATTCAAACTAAATCCCTAAAAACCTAAGTTATAAATTACTTCCATACTTGGGGGCTCGCCAGAGCGTCGAACGTCTGATGGTTTTGGAGAGACCAAGGGCCTCAGGTTTTCTTCGTGAGCGAGTTGTCACATAATAGGTGTCCAACTTTACTCACTACCACTCTGTGGAAAACTGTTTGGGTATTTATTGATGTGATGCTTCGAGGGATGGTTTGGCTTTGGGAAATCGGTTATAGCTTAACCCGATAAGTTGAGTAGGATTGGTTTTGCAATGGTAGAATGGTATCAAACATTAAGAATGTTCATCCTATCATCGAAAAGTTGCATGGGATGCAACTGAAAGTGTTAAGTTGCATGAGATGTAATTTGAATGTTGCCTACCAAAAGGACCCAATTCCTACGATACTTGCCACAACAAGACTGGGGTTTAGTTCTTTGTGGATTTTCGGCCCACAATCTAGCACCAACACAAAATTGTTTGGGATTTTAATTTTGGCTATTGTGGAAAATGGTTTTAAAATTCATCCTAATATTTTGCATTTATTCATTTGTAGAAATGTCATCATCTAGCACTAATGTTGTCTCTAATCTCACTCTAAGAAGTATTTTGGATAAAGACAAACTTGTAGGTCCAAATGTCTTAAACTAGGAAAGAAATTTGAGAATTGTTCTCACACAAGAAAGGAAACTACATGTCTTAGAGACCGTTTTACCTGAACCACCGCAAAATGCCACGACTGTTGCTCAACCTGCGTGGGATAAACTGAAAAGTGAATCTGAAGATGTGACATGCTTGACGTTTGCGTCTATGACAGGCGAGTTTCAAAAGCATTTCATGGATTCAGAAGCATTCTGGATTTATGAGTCACTCACAGAAATGTTCAGAGAGCAAGCTCGTAACGAAAGGTTCGTTACAATCAAAGCATTAATCTCGTGCAAGATGGCAAAGGGTTCGTCAGTAAGCATGCATTTAATCAAAATGAAAGGGTACATTGATACCCTATAGGGATTAAATGCGCCTCTTGCAAGAGATTTAGCCATTGACATCATCTTGGCCTCACTGTCTGATGAATACAATGAATTTGTGTTGAACTACAACATGAATAACATGGAGAGGAGCATTCCTGAGCTTCATGGGATGCTGCAAAATATTGAGCAAACCCTTCGGAAGGCACGACAGTAATGGTTGTAGAGAAAGGTAAAAGGAACAAGGGAAAGTTTAAAGGCAAGGCCAAAGTTGGGCAAAACAAGAAAGCTCGCAGTAAGACTGTTGCAAATACCCAACCTCAAGCTCTTCCACCTGCTAAGACAAAACCTCGAAAGGATGATAAATGTCTCTTCTGTAAACAGAAAGTTCACTGGAAGAGAGACTGTAAATTGTTTCTTTAAAGCAAACAGAATCCATCGGCTTCAGGTATATTTGTTATTGAAATAAATGTTTCTATGTCCACCTCATGTGTATTAGATACCAGATGTGGGGTTCACATTTGTACTAATGTGCAGGTACTCAGAAATAGAAGGATGACAAGGAAATGTGAAGTATCTCCGAGTGGGCAACGTGGCAAGAGTTGCTGTTGTTGAAGTGGGAGATTACACTTTATCTTTACCTTTCGGTTTAAACATTGAACTTGAGAATTGTTATTATGTACCTGCTTTGAGCAGGAATATTATTTCAATTTCTTGTTTAGATATTAAAGTTTTCCTTTTTATTATTGTTAATAATTCATTATCTTTATATCGGAATGATGTTTTATACGGAGTTGCAAATTTGTGCAATGGCCTATATGTCTTAGACTTGAACCAAGAAAGACCGGTATATAACATTGAAAAGAAAGTTAAATCAATTAAGTTTGTTATGAGTCCAACTTATCTTTGGCACTGTCATTTAGGCCATGCAAATGAGAAAAGAGTTCAAAGACTTCTTAAGGATGGAGTGCTAGGGTTATTTGATTTCGAATCATATGACATGTGTGAACCCTGTTTGCAAGGAAAAATGACAAAGAGCCCTTTCAACAAGAAAGGTGAAAGAACTAGTGAGCTATTTACCCTAATACACACGGATGTATATGGACCAATGAGCACAGAAGCCAGAGGTGGATTCGTATACTTCGTTACTTTTATCAAGAATATAGTAGATATGACACTGTCTACTTAATGAGGCATAAAAGTGAAACTTTTGAAAAGTTCAAGGAGTTTAAGAATGAAATAGAGAATCAGTTGGATAGAAAGATTAAGGCTATTCGCTCCAATTGGGGAGGTGAATACCTTAGTGATGAGTTCGATGCCTATCTAAAACAGTGTGGAATTGTTTCACAGCTGACTCCACCGGGAACACCTCAAATGGAATGGTGTATCTGAAATAAGAAATCAGACCCTATTAGATATGGTTCGATCAATGATGGGCTAAACAACTCTTCCTACATCCTTTTGGGGTTATGCTCTCCTTTCTGCTTCCTACTTACTAAACCGTATTCAATCTAAGGCAGTAGATAAAACTCCATATGAGATATGGTGTTGGAATTGAATACACAAGCTGTGCTTGTGTTGTACTTTTTCCCTGTAATATATCGATTTATGTTTTGGTTATATCGAGTTGTGCATTAAATGTCCATTTATATTATGTAAGTAGATGATGAGGTGTCTGGTGTGACACAGTAGATCTCATCATTGGTTGAAAGACATAATATATAAATGAGGTTCGTAACTGAGACAGTTTTGGACAAACTGTCGGTTTAGATTATTATGTGATTCATATAATTAGTTTGTCTAAACTAATTGAATCATATAGATATGCTCGGGCATATTGAACTTGACCTTTAGGAATGATTTGTCTTGTACTGATTTAATAGACAAATCGATCCTTGTATTCTATCTCTTAATCCCAAGACTCGAGCGGGTATGAGGATTAGACATAGTGTACTTTAATCTGCCAATGGGTGAGGTCAATTGGGGCCAATAGTCTCGGTGGGTTGGGTGCGCGTGTTTAGTTACTTGGTGTGCTGCTGCTTGTCGAAAGGAAACCATGTACCGGTGCGTCCGGGGTGATAGTGCTCCCGAGATGAGCTCGAAATGTTTATTATACTAAACCCGGCCGGTGGACTTATGTCCGGTATAGTAAAAAGGTCGAGTGGCACTAGTATCGGAATTAAAGAAGTTAATTAATTAATTTATCAGTAAATTAATTTATAATTAACGAGTACTATATCTTTGATGTGGGGAGATTAATGAATATAATATAATTAAGTTGTTCCGGAAGCAATTCTGGTGTAGGATGGTAGTGCCAAAATTAATTCGTTAGTGGTACGATTAATTTTGTAATGGGTTAATTGAATAGGTAGATTCAATTAATTAATTGGTTAATTATTCCTAAGGGTTAATTCAGTAATTAACAAAGTGGAATTATTTAATTAATTCCTAAGGGTTAATTAAGTAATTAATAAAGTGAAATTATTTATTTAATTAATTAAGTCTTAAGTTTCAATTGGAATTATGAAATCCTAGAGATTAGGAAATCTAGTAGGATTTGGTTTATCCTATCAGATTGGTTGCCTAATTGGATTTGGAAACTAATTCATCACCTAAACCTATTTGGAAGATCAATCCTAAATCAACTTGGGGTCTCTCTTGTAACTCTATAAATAGACAAGGGATTAGATATTCAAGATACACAATTCAATAGATTCATTATTCATGAATCTAGAGAGATAAAATTCTAGAGAGAGAAAATCTTCGCTCTCCTAAACGAATTTTAATAAGCTTGGGGCGGCTGGTTTTTTCCATAGAGGTGGCCAAAATTTTTCCTCTCTCTTGGCAGCCCCATGTGTTGCTTTCTCACTCTCCGGGCACTGCGTTTGTAGTACGTGCTAGGTGCGGAGGTGCTGGATTTTTCTAGCAGGTGGATTGTGGTGAGTAGCTGATCAATTGTCTTCTAGTTCATTGCCCATACAACGTGAAGTCATAGTCTTGAGGCATACAAGAGAATCACCAGGTGCATGCTTCAAAGGTATTTTTTTAAGGTTCCGCTTTAATTAGAAATTTTTGTTGCGTGGTAAATCGAGCAAATGCAAACCCAGATCCTATGTGGAGAATCCTTTCATATGGATGGGCCAAAAGCCCTATATGTCCTATCTACAAGTTTGGGGTTGTCAAGCTCATGTAAAGATTTTACAAAGTAATAAACTTGAACCCAAAACTGACAAATGCCTGCTTGTGGGGTATCCTAAGGAAACTGAAGGATATCAATTCTACCTCCCAACTGAGAACAAAGTGTTTGTTGCTCGAGGAGCTACTTTCTTAGAGAAAGACTTTTTGTACAAGAAAGACAGTGGGAGTATAATAGAACTCGAAGAAGTTCGAGACCCACATGAGAGCGTAGAACCGTCCACAGAAACTCAGATGGAAGTTAACATGGAAACTCATGAAGATGGGCAACCTAAGCCAACAACACAAGAACCTATAAGATCTGATAGATCTCGTCAACAACCTGAGAGATACGGATTTCTCATGACTGACGATCAAGATTTGATCTTGGTGGACTCTGATGACCCCACGACCTACAGACATGTTTAGAAAGTCCATATTCAGATAAATAACTACAAGCCATGGAGTCTGAAATGCAATCCATGAGGGGCAATAAAGTGTGGACTTTGATTGACCCCCCTGTTAAGGCAAAGGTTGTCAATTGCAAGTGGATTTTCAAGTTAAAACCTTGCGAGATCTTCAAGACACGACTAGTGGATAATGGTTTCAGACAGACTCATGGTATTGACTATGATCCCCTGTCGTGATGCTCAAGTCCATTCGGACTATGCTCGCCATAGCTGCATATTATGACTATTAGATATGGCAGACGGATGTTATGATGACTTTCCTGAATGAAAACCTACTCGAGGATGTTTACATGAAACAACCTGAGGGATATATCGATCAAGAACATCCTAATCGATTATGCAAGCTTCAGAGATCCATCTACGTACTAAAGCAAGCATCTCGAAGTTAGAATCTTCATTTTGACAAGACAGTAAAGGGTTACGGCTTCATAAAGAATGAAGATGAGTTTTGTGTTTACAAGAAAGTTAGTGGGAGCAAGAATGTTTTTCTTGTCTTATATGTGGACGACATCCTACTCCTAGGAAAGGAAATCCCCATGTTGAAAGATATCAAACAATGGTTGGGGAGTATATTTTCTATGAAAGACTTAGGAGAAGCCGAAATGATACTAGGTATCAAGATCTATAGAGATAGGTCTAAAAGACTTCTAGGACTAAGTCAAGAAGGGTACATAGACAAGATATTAAAGAGATTCAGTATGTCTAACTCTAAGAATGGTATGGTACCATTCAGACATGGCCTCATATTAAAGAAGAACCAATGTCCTTCTACTAAAGAGGAGAGGTATGTGATGAGTAGAATCCCATATGCTTCGGCAATAGGATTTATTATGTATGCCATGTTATGTACCCACTCGGATGTCGCACATGCACTAAGAATGACTAGCAGATACTAACAAGATCTAGGAATGACTCATTGGACTGCAATCAAGGTAATCCTAAAGTACTTATGAAGGACTAAAGGATTATTGCTAGTGTACGGAGGACAATAACAGCTTGTCGTGCAAGGTTACGCTGATGCTGCTTTCCAGACTAACCAAGGCGATATGAAGTCATAATCAGGCTACATTTTTAGCCTGAATGGAGGTGCGGTGAGTTGGAAAAACTCAAAACAAGATACCACAACCGACTCTAGAACAGAATATGAGTATATTGATGCATTAGATGCTGCAAAGGAAGCTGTTTGGTTGAGAAAGTTTGTGTCAGACATCAGAGTGATACCAAGTATCCAAGATCCAATAGACCTATTCTGTGATAATAACGGGGCCATCGCACAAGCAAAGGAGCTTCGCTCACACTAGAAGACCAAACACATACTCAGACGTTATCACCTCATTCGAGATATCATCAATCGAGGAGATGTGAAAGTATGCAAAATAGGGTCGGACGACAATATAGCAGATCCTCTCACAAAAGCTCTACCACAGTCAAAATTTGAGAGACATGTAATAGAGTTTGGTTTTAAGATGTTTAAGACATAACCCTTCAATGGGCAAGTAGGAGATTATTGGTGTATGTGCCCTTTTAAGGGCTATATAAACATTTGTCGTTTGATTGATGTTATAATCAATTGAGTTAATTTCATGATAGTAATATTCTTGTGCATATTTAATTTCATAAAATTGATCCCCCAAAAGAAACACTCCACGGATTTCTTAGATCATGAGTGATTATTTTGAGTAGTACTCGTACGAGAATTCTTAGACTATAAATCACTACATGGTCTTAGGTGAATTGTAGCGCCTAACGGGGCCATAAGAGGTTGCCAAGTACAGGTATGATTGGGTACACTATGAGTCACGCTAAGGTATGTAGGTGAAGTGATGGGACTACAAGCCTCTCTTAAGTGAGGGATGATATCTTGGCCACATGATAGTGAATTGAGAAGTGCATGGCCGTGCCCAATGAATGATAAGCGTTATCATTTGCTTGATCAATTCAGTGTCACTAAGAGATCAAGTAAACGTTTTGATATGCATGGATGATGGTTCCATGCCTTATGCTAAACAGGATATCAATGTAACGGATCGCATGTAGTTTGCTCAGAAAGGTTGTGTTGAATCACCATTCGACCCTCCATTTTGAATTGGGTAGTCATTATGTTATGCTAGAGACCACTAATGACTTATGGATTAATCAATGAGATTGAGTTATCCATTACCAATTTAGAATGGGCCTACAGGATCGCACATAAGAGAGTTCAATGATACAGAATAAGTATTTTTGCCTACACTAAGTATAATTGTTATACGTAGATAAATAATATTTAATTAAATAATTTAGTTAAATATTATTGAAAAGTTATGTGTTATTAATTAAGAGTTAATTAATTAGCCAGAAACAATCGGGACAGGTTGACAAATCAAGGGACTTAATTGCAATTGAGATTCTTGACCCATCAACATGATCCATGGGTCATGGGTTTGGTGTATAACCCAAATCAATAAAGTATTATTTAATACTTATTTAGAATCAGTAGAGTAATTTTTTGTAATAAAACTGATTTAGAATCTGATTAAATCAGTAAAGTAATAATTGATTACTATACTGATTTGGAAATCTTGACTCTACAAATATCCTAAGGATATTATTGGAGAGGTAGACGAAAAAATCAGAACAAGAAAAATATACGCAGAATCCCGATATTTCTCTGTAGGAAGAAAATGGCTAGCACCGAATCGGTGAAGAACTTTCGTGCTTGAAAGTAGAGAATCCTTCAAGAAAGGATTTTGGTGGTGATAAACGCGATCGGAGAAAAGGATTTGGACTAACATCAAACCAGGATCCAGACGCGACAACCAATTACGCTTCAAGGATATGATTTACATTCTTTGAGCGTAGGATTAATTAACACTGAAATTGAAATTGGCATGAATTCGCTGCGTAAAATTTTGAAAAACATGCCTTCGATCCCAAAAATCACTTTAATGTATCACAAACAAGTAAAAGGTTTGATATGCATGCTAAAGTCAACTTATAGATTCAATCATTCATGCAAGACAAATCACACAACCAAAGAAATATGAGCAAACAAATAAGATATGTTCATTTAAGGCTCAAATTAAATCTCGCATAAAACAAGGGTTAAAATGTGATTACATCTCAAGATGTCAACTAAGAACCCATATCATACTTATCAATACTTAACCATTTCCATCATTTTTCCACCAATCATGCAATGCAAAAACACAAAACTATCTTGAAGGGTTCCTTTTGTTTTGGAAAAATTTTTGCAACATCCAAAACAGAGCAATTTTTTGAAAAATTATCCACAAAATAGACTCATTCACTACTAGTTTCCTAATTAGCAAGCATGAAGATATAGAATAACAACTTATATTCACCCCCCCAACACACACACACACACACACACACACACACACACACTAAAGATATATATTGTCCTCAATATATCAAAACAAAACACAAGTGGGATAAACAGGTGCCATTTTTTCTTTGAAATCTTTTCATATCACAATTAAGCTCATGCCCATCTAATATTAGCCAAAAACCAAATGTAAACACCACATATTTAAAAACTTAAAAAAAAAAAACACACCAAAGCATATAAAAAATAACTAAATTGCTTTATTGTCAACAAAATGTAGTAAGAAAGTAACAGTAGTAAGGATTCTCAAAGTCTTGTTGTAAAGAAACTAATTGTGGAGGAAAACCGATAGTGTATCACTCTATAAGCTTCCCCTCTTTCTATTATGAGCTCATCATTCTTCTTCCTTACTCCATGAATTAACCATGTCCTAAAAATTGTAATGAATTAGTAAATTTTAAAATAAAATCATAGTGGCTGCAGTATACCTCAGTGGCGTCCACTGGGAGTTGGAACTTGGAGGTCCCGATGCCGGCGGCCTGGTGGTGCGGTGCCACCACGTCACATGGCATCATGGCCAGTTCAAAAAGCCAACATCAATTCACTAAAATAGCAGTTTTAAGTATTTAAGCACTACAAAACATTTTAATTTCAACATATGATTGTTCTACAAAACACTAAAGCTCAAGTACTACATGTTCCATAAATTAAAGCTCCAAAACATAAATATTAAAACATGCAAAACATATAAAGTTGAAAAATTCATACATTCACCCCAATATAAGCTCATTCAATCATATTCATCATTCATAGCATAGTACTATGTGAGAATTAAGAAATCCATTTTTGAAAATATTAAAACATAATAGCTGTATACTCTTACCATTGATTCCTGAATGTGTATGATGTTTGGAAGTATCTAAAGAACATAAGAACAACACGTTATAGGTAAAAACACTAAATATAAAGAATTTCAAACCCAATATGCATGAACTGAAGAAATTAAAGGTGTAAATAACTCTCTTCTAAGCTCTTAGAAGTTTTGGAAGTGTTACGTATGTAAAATGGAGGTTTTAAACTCCATGGTACCTCATTTAAATTGTTTAAGCTCAAAATGGGCTGTGGGCTCTGCATTGGCGCTGGGTTGGCGCTGCTGATACCACCCAGAGGCTCTCAGTAGCGCGCTGGCATGGTACCTGACAGTCTCCTGCAGCTGGCGGCACATCGGCGGCACACAGGCGCTCTGTTCTCTTTTTTCTTGATCTTCACCAAATTGCTTCCACTTGAATTTTACACCGTTTAATTGTACAAAATCATGTACCTACAATACAAGAATGTGTTACAAAACATCATACTCAAAAATCACAATGAATTCCATGACTTATTAGCAATTTAGAAATTTGAAAATCTAAAATCAAGAAAATGAAAAGAAAAGTGCTGAAAATGCTTGGGTTGCCTCCCAAGATGTGCTTTGGACTTCATAGACTCCGGATAGACTTGTCTTGTGGTGTAGAATCAAGATCCCTTGAAACTCCTTGAATCTTGTGCAAAAGATGCACTTCCCTTTCCACTTGCCACAAAATTCTTCATATCCTTGAACTTTTGCCTTTGTTTTTCTCTTATTTCTTCTCTTTTTTTCAACCTATCATTCTCTCTCCTTGAATTTAATTCCTCCAAATCCGTGTTTTCTTTCATTGTCACATCCTTCTTTAGGATCATCTCATTCTTTAGCCAATTTAGTTTTTCTTCTAATTTTTCTTTCATCATTTCACTATTCTTTTTTTTAACCTTCATCACTTTATCCATAAAAAACTCCACCTCCTTGTAATTAACCACTTCTTGGAATTCAATTTCTAACACTTCCTCTTCTTTACTTGAGTAGTATTCTTCAGTGTCTTTAATTTGCCCTTGATTAATGTAGCGTTCCACACCTTCAATGAACCCAATCTCATTTTCCCTATTGTTTTCTCTTAAGGTCATTACTGTTGAGATAGGTTTGTTCACCTGCTCGTTGACTTCCTCTAATCTCTTCAAGGTACATTGTATCTCCTTGATCATTTCTTCCAATTCCAAATTCTTTTTATAACATGGGGAATCCTTCGAACATGCATTTCCCCTATAAGATGAAGTGAGATCGCACTTCGAATGACCACTTCCATTTCCTTTGGTTTGCTCAAAATTTCTCTCTCATTTTGTTCTTTACTTTCATACATCTTACCTCCCCTATGTGCTTCCTTTGGATACTTGCATGATATCTTCATCGTCTTAGGATCAATGTACAAATCGTCTTCACTTATAACCATATCTCCAATTGGATCCCCTAAATCCTTGGCTATTTCCAAAAGACCACTTACCAATTTTGATTCATCCATCTCACTCAACTCTTCAAGTTCCTTCTTACTAAAGTTCAAGGGCATCGAATGACTCATCTTTTTTGCATTATCCGTTTCTCCTTCCTTTTTGAGTAGCTTGTCTAATTTCTTCTCTTGTTCCCTTACTCTCCATGAAGGTCCTTTATTGACTCATCCGACTTGACTTCCTTTTCGTCATCCAAATTCACTACAAGACATTTTTTCAAGGTCCTTAGGATTGGGAATTGTATCGCTTGGAATTCCCCCTTTACTTTAACTATTTTGATTTTGTGTGAATTGTCCAAGGGTAACATTCATTGATGAGACTCTTTTGAATCTCCTATAAGATTTTAGAGTGTTCCCCCACCTTTTGTGTTAAATAATTCATTTGACCTCCTACAAATGACTCCTCACTTATGTTAACTTGACTTTGTCCTCCATTAACTTGATTTCTTGTCTCCAATTCCATTGTCCACCAAATTGCCCTTGATTTGTATTGCCAAAATTGCTGAAATTCCTTCTTCCTTGGGCTTGATTATTCCCTCCAATTCCACTATTCCTCCATCCTTGATGTTCACCAATGAACTTCACATTTTCTACTATCTCCGAACAACGGTCCATGTGATGTGGTCCCTTACACAACCCACAATATAGCACCGCCTTATTCTTTTGCTTCAATTCATTTGAACAGATGTCACTTGCGCTTCCAAATGTGATATTCTATCAGTCACAATAACTCCACCACTAAATGTAGGAGGTACTGGAGGAGCAATATTCCTTTCACTTGACCACCTTCCAAATGTGAGTGCCATGTTATCAAACAACTCCCTAACTTGATCATTAGTCTTAAAATCGATGCATCCACCGAAACTTGCATTCACCATATTTGCCAACTCTCTTGTTAACCCATTATAAAAGATTTGCAACTCATTACCACCTTCAAAAGTTTGATTTGGGCACCTTCTCAACAATTTTTGAAATCTCTCCCAAGCTCCCGCAAATGGGTCACCTTCATATGGCTTGAATTGTAGGATATCATTTCTTAACCTTTCAATCTTGTGACGAGGATAATATTTAAGCAAAAAAATTTTCCTCAGCTCCTCAAAAGTTTGAATGGTGTTCTCATCTAAGGATTTGAACCATGTGCTTGCATTCCCCTTCAATGAAAAAGGAAATATAATATTTTTCATCTTGTCTCTTGTAAGTCCTTACAACTTTGCCGTATTACACAACATGAGAAAATTACTAAGGTGGCCATTTGCATCTTCATTCTCAAATCCTTGAAATTGTGAACCATTTTGTATCAAATTGATGAAGTGGGGCTGAATTTGATAATTCTCCATTTCAATCCCTTGTAGTTCCACTGGTTTTTGGAAATTTAGCTCAAAGTACCACCCAAAATTCCTTTCTCCTTATACAGCCATTTAACTATGCTCTTCAACATGAATTCTTTTTCTCAAAATCCTCTTAGTATATTATCACTAAGCTCAAGCAACTCTCCTCTAGCTTGTGATCTAGTAACAACCATAAACCATAAAAGTCGCACCAAAGAAAACCGGAACACCTAAAAACAAACAACTATTAGAAAATGACTAAAAACACACAAAAACAAGAAAAATAACAAAAACTACTGCTCTATAAAGATTATTTAAAAACACTCAAAAACTACTAAAAACTAGTAAAAATGCAAAAAAAAAAAAAAAAAAAAGTGAACAACCAAACCACCAACACAATAATCAATCAAAATAAACCATTGTCGTCGACGACGCCAATTTTGGCATGCTCTTGTGGTTGTAAAATTTTTAAGCGAACACTCAAAATAAAATTTATATAAAATAAAATAAAAATACCAAAACTATAGTACATAAAGTTTTGTTCCGATATGATAGTTATATTGAATGAAAGTCTTGTTTGGGCTCAATTCCTCACTTACTACAAGTTTAGTTGTTTCTAGACCTAAAATCTAACAAAATAAAGGGATAAATAGGTAATTTTGAGTGTGTCATGAAAGTAACAAAACGAAATAAAAACAAAAGATATAATAAAGATAAAAGCAGGATCACACCACCTCAAGATCCAAAGGGCTACTAACAAGCAAATATCATGCAAATATGGGTAGTTAAGTCTCTCTAAGATACTTTCCTAATGCATTTCACTCATTATACTTGGGAACCATAATACATCTAGTCCATGAAGTCCGGTTTTTAGGTGAATTACATACTTGCTGAACTCCTAACCATGACATAAGCATCCAAGTTAACAATAGAAATAGGGTCGCCAATCCTACTCTACTATCAATCATACACATTTTTCTCAAGAGAATGAAGATTTACTAAATTATTTGGAAAGTAGATATGGAAACAACTAAGCTTAATACACAAGAAGCATAATTAGCCCACATCATATGCACATGTAAAATAGACAATCAACAATTCAACAAACACTGAGCAGATTCAACCTCATGTAATCATGACAAACACAAAATCCATATATCTATTCCAAGAAACAACTCATTTGCATGAAGCCACTTGTTAATGAACATTGAAAACAATTGAATAGAACAACATAAACAAGACCATGAGTAACTACTCATAAAAGAACTACATTCATAAGAAAAGTTGTGCCTTTTATCAACAAAATATGATAACAGCTCATCCAACTCTTGAACTCCATCTTTAAAGAGCAATTTCTCTCCATTAAATCAATAAATATGTTCTACATGTTTGAAAATCCACTACTCTCTATCACTTAGAGGGGTAAAATCCCTAAAAAGCTCCTTAGAACACCATGGTTCTAGGAGAAATCATCTTTAGTGTGAAGAGAAAGGTGTAGAAGTGTGTGAAACTTCTCCACTAAGCTACTATAGAAAAACCTACTAAAGGTGTGAAATTATGTGTTTTACATCTGGCCTTGGCCATTAAGAAAGAGGTCTAAGGGCTAAAAATGGCAAACTACATTTTAAAACACGCTTAAGGGTAATTTGGAACTTTCAGCAGTTTTTCAGGTGGCAGCAGGGCGCGGCACCGAGTGGTCACCGAGGTCGGCAGCCTACAGGTGTCGGTGTATGTAGGGTGCCGATCTTGCACTCTTCAGTTCAATTTTGCTCTTTTTCAAATTCTTCTATTTCAGCTCAATTTTGTAGTGTTTTCTTCTATTTTATTCTAAAATCTCCAACATAGCTTTTTACTACAAGATCATGCAAATCCAATTATAAGTACATTGTAAGCTCATAAAATATATTATTTTAATTGAAAACTAACTAAAATTAGCTAAATATGCATGATTTCGGGTCATAAAAAGTTATATTTTAGAGTCACGTTAGTTATGCTGTTCAAAGTTTCCAAATTTCACAGTATCCAATTCAGTCCCACCGAAATAAGACCAAAATTCTCAAAAATTTCCTCATTTCCAACCAGAATTTCCTCAATCCCTTAATACCCCAAATGCAATTTCCTATACCCATCTAAACCCACCTCATTATTTGCATTTGACTCGCTAAATTTTCGTTATAACTGCCTGAATCAGGCCACAAATCCTCCCTCACCACATCGTCCTTCACATGGTATCGGGTGTCCAAACCTGGATCAACCTCAGATTATCAGACTCCTCCGAACCCAATTCACTAACATCCCCTCCAGAAGAAATATACTTCCTAAGCCTGCTCCCTAAAGGATTGATACCAATGGATTTAGTGCTGTGTACCGCTAAGAATTAGAAATTTATAACCGAATACAATGAATAAATGTAGTATGCGATCTGATCCACAGTGAACAAAGGGTAGAATCTTGTTGCCAAGTTCGAAATATTAACAAAACAGAACAATCATGAAATAGAAAAATAAGTGAATGGTGAGGTATATAAAATAAGGATGAAAAGGGAATTAAATGAACAGAGAAACAGATGACAGGACTTGTCATTTTTACTTCCCTATAATGGAAAGGCTATGAGTAAGACTTGCAGTTGAAAAAAAAGGTTTAAGCTATCCAGCAGCGAGGATCAAGAATGTGATGAAGAGCACCCCCTGTCACTTATCACTAGATCACTCCACCAATCAACCATGTAGTCCCTAGTCGCTCTTATGTACGACCTAGCACCAATTCAACCAGTCTTCCTGACAAGGGGATTTGAACTCCTTGCCATACATGTATTACAACAAGACTTGAGTGAACAAAGTATATGGTTGCTAAGGTATCATCAACAAAGATATCCCTACAAGCATTCCGACTTTATTTACTCGTGAGATTCATAGAATAAGTGGTTGTTAAGGTATTATCAATTAAGACTTCCCTAAGACCATTCTTATTCTGCTGAACTCATGAACTTAACAACATACATAGTTTCCAAGTTATGGTAAATGAAGACTTCCTTGTAAGCATTCTGACAGTTGTTAAGCTCTGGGTCTAACAAAGTATTTGGTTGCTAAGGTATTATCAATTAAGATTTTCCTACAACTATTCCTACTCTTATTAGACCCCGGACAGCACAAGACCATTGGTTTCTACAGTATGATCAATTAAGATTTCCTGACAAGAATTCTAATCTCGTGCTATCACAGCCCCTTAAATTGCATGATACTGCCATACCAAGAACTGTTGTGACATCCTCACATCACTCTTTACTCATGCTGTGTTTGAACTAGAAAACCTATACTACAACACTCACCATAAACAGAATCAGTGAGAGCTCGTCTACAATGTAGTTCTCAACAAGTTTGATAGCAATCTATTCCTCTCATCAGCCGGCAGAGAGGCTTAGGCGTGTGGTTCAATACTATCACACCCGCTTTAATGCACATTTTGTAAGCGAGGCTCTCACTTTGCCTCTACCTTATTAGAGAAATAAAAATCCCTGCCAAGACTTAGAACCTCATCGGTTCCAAATCATACTCAAATGCTAAAAAACATGAATAAAGAGAAAAAAATGAGTTTCGGATAAAGAAACCTAAGTAAAAAATTATAAGGGAAAAAACTCCAAACTCCTACTCTACTACTCCTTACTCCCTACTATATCTGTTGTCGAGTTCGGAGTTAACTACTGCTATTTATAGAAAAAAATCTAGTGAAGGAAATTTTGGATGGAGAATTTGGGAAATTTAGGATTGCTTGGTGGCTAAGGATTGCAAGCTGGCTTCTTGGCATCTTCTTGGGGGCAAACGCTGACAGCCAGCCGTAAGAGTATCCCTACATAGTTTAAAAACTGTTAAAGTGGCCTGGCAACACTGTTCCGGGCATACTTCAGCCGCAAGATTCCCATGCCGGTGTACTTCTTGTCTCCTCGAGCAGGAACCATTAGCTGTAATGTGCACTTCTTATCTCCTGTGGTCCTGTCATATTTATTGCCAGCGTACTAACTGTCCTTCCAATTTATGCCTTATGCCTATGCCCATGAAGGTGGTCGAACGCTTAGCTGACAGTGGTTTCAGTTAAGCGTCACATGGAAGTGTTCTATCCCAGTCACCGTACATTGAAGGGTTGGATTTAGCATCACTAGACGCTGCAGTTTTTGATTGTCATCTTCTTACGTGATCCTTACACTAGCGTTTGGCGATCATCAAGTCTGGGACGTTGAGGGACGCTGTCGTTAGAAGGCTTATTATGCTTCTGTTGCTTTACTTAAGTGCTATCTACAGTTTGTCGGTGTAACGTCCAGTGAACGGTTTCGCGAACTGGACGTCCTCAGCTCACAGTCGCCAAACGCTAAGTTCTACAGGACTTAGTAAATTTCACGCTAATGTGAAGTTGTCATCTACTAGCCGTGTTTTTCCTTCAAGCTTGGGAATCCTCGGTTCTGCTCCAAATGCCAAGTCCAAAGTGTAGTTTTCTACAGTTCTCATTCCATGCATATTTCGCCTGTAGTTAACACAAGTAGAGCCGAAACTAGTATTTTACAATACAAACAGATCATCCATATGCAGTTCAAAACTAGGCTAAAAACAAGTAAAAATATGTATAAAATGAATCGCATCCGCACCCCACACATAATACTTTGCTTGTCCTCAAGAAAACTAACTATGAAATCAGATATGAATAAGCCCCCTTTTAGTAAACGAGATCATGCTCTAATGTTCACCCTTTAAGCCATTCTTATCATCGAGCCTTAGTAACACATAAATATTGGGATCTAAGGCATGTTTTTCAAAAATTTTACGCAGTGGATTCATGCCTTTTCGATTTAGTGTTAATTAAATCCTATGTTCAAAGCTTTTAAAACTCACCCTTGAAGCGTAATCGGTTGTCGCGTCTGGATCCTTGTTTGATGTTAGTCCAGATCCTTTTGCTTCAAGTATGTTGATCGCCACCACAAGTTCTTTCTTTGAAGAAACTCTCTACTCTCAAACACCAGAGTTCTCACAGAATTGGTGCTAGCCTTTCAAGCCTGCAGAAAATACTTGTGTTCTTGACTCAGTATCCCGGGATATATAAGAGTCATATACCAAATCAGTAACAAAATTAATATTAATTTAATATTACTTTTACTGATTTGGGTTTTACTAAAACCATGTATCAACCAATTGACCCATGAATCAGGCTGATGGGTCAAGAACCTCTATTGCAAATAGGTCCTTTCATTTGTTAGTCTATCTCAATTGTTTCTAGGTACTTGATTAACTCTTAATTAATACCACAGAACTTATCAATAATATTTAATTAAACTATTTAATTAAATATTATTTATCTAAGTATAATAATTACACTTTGTGTAGGCAAGATTATTTATTCTGTATCATCGAACTCTCTTATGTGCGATCCTGTAGGTCCATTCCAAATCGGCAATGGATAATTCAATCTAATTGATTAATCCATAAGTCATTAGTGGTCTCTAGTAAGACATAATGGCTATCCAATTCAGAATGGAGGGTTGAATGGTGATTCAACACAACCTCCCGAGCATAATATGTACGATCCTCTACATTGATATCTCGTTTAGCATAAGACATGGAACCATAATCTTTATTTAGTTAAACGTTTACTTGATCTCTTAGTGACACTGAATTTCATCAAGCAAATAATAACACTTATCATTTCTTAGGCATGGCCATGCACTTTTGAGTTCACTATCAAGTGGCCAAGATATCATCTCTCACTTAAAAGAGACTTGCAGTCCTACACTTCACTCATATACGTTAGCGTGATTCATAGCATACCCCATCATGCCCGTATTTGGCAACCTGTTACGGCCCCGTTAGGCGTATTTCAAAGTATACTACTTTTCACCTTAGACCATGTAGTGATTTTTCATCTAAGGATTCTTGTACGAGTACTACTCAAAAGAATCACTCATGATCTAAGCAATCCATGGAGTGTTTCTTTTGGCAGATCGATTTCATGAATTCAAACATGCCCAAGAATATTACATTCATGAAATTAACTCATCTGATAAATCATTAATCAAACGAAAAATATCTACTTACATATATAGCCCTTAAAATGGCACATACACCAACAATAATGGTTTAAAATCAGCCCCATCAACTATGATTGAAACACAGATTACTTACTGAAGCTATTGACCTATTGACTTGCCACCCTCACACTTAAAGGTTCACTCATTTTCGCGCAATATGTTTGGGCAGTATATATATGTATTGAATTAAAGCACTCAAGTCATTTATATGCATAACTTCAACCATAAACTTGGCCAGACATCACTCATCCTCCAAGTTATTGTATCCATAGCAGGTCAATCAAAAGGGCTTGTTTTAGAGGGAATGGAAAAAGGGTGAGAATAATCCAGGATAAAAAGGGTGACATACAAAAATAAAAATAAAAATATAGTAACTATAATCCTTACTCAAACTTATTATTTTAGACCTTCCAAAGTGTGTTCTTGTGCATGCCTATTACTACACTATTGTAAGGGTATAAGGCTTATTGGTCCTTCACTTCCTTACTTATTATTCAACTAACTTTGGTGTTTTCGTAAGGGTATAAGGCTTAGAGGTCCTTTATTTCCTTACTTTCACCACTATACTACTGCGAGGATACAAGGCATAGATATCATTTACTTCCCTACTTATTCACACCAAGGACATTGGTCCCGGGACATTGGTCTCTAATTTTTTTTTTTTTTTTTTGGAAAATATGAGGCAGCACTTAGAAAGAACAGCACCTGGTTATATTGGCGTGTCTGGGCAAGAACTACAACTACCAAATAAGAATTTAGAATGGAGGGGTCGAAAAGGAAGGTTTAGAAAGGGTATTTATGTAAGGGAGGTAAAAGAAAAGGTTGGGTTCAAGGGGTTAATCCTAAGGGTTTATATGAGAAAAAAGAAATATATATATATATATATATATATATATATATATGGATTCTAAGTGCCTTTATCATTTTGATCAATCATGGACACTTAAATGGCCTTGTTATGTATAATCTAGCCAAGTTCTAGATCCATTACTGTATAGAAGACTAATCACTCAACAAAGAAAATCAAGTCATAGGGAGACTTCTAGGCTCAAAATTCCTCACAAAAAATTTTGGGGTTTTGTGACTAAATCTAAAGGCAATAGCTCTAGTTCAATCCAAGTGTTACTGTTCTAATTACTGAAGGCCAAACTTATATTTCATACATCACTAAGGACTTCCAAAAATAGGATCAAAAGGGGTTTTAAGAAGATAATTTTTATTGTGGAAAAGGTTTAGAGCATGATTGTCTTTAAGTACTTGACTTATTCACATTCTAATTTTTATAGATAAGTGAACATGAGGACAAACAATTTTAGAGCTCTGCCCCCTTTTCCACACTTTTGTTATGGACATATTAAGAATTTTTCCTTACTATCATGCAAAGGATACTAACAATTATAAAGTGATTTCCAAAATATTAATCCTACTTATTAAAAACTATAAGAGTCACAAAAGACAGGTCATAATAGCAGTTCAAACTTTAAAAATTTAATTCAAGTAAAAGGTTTTAGAATCTTCTCTGGTTTTGGGGCGTCTTCGAGGCTCAGGGCTAATTGTTATCACTACTTGACATAGCAATGGGATTCGTTTCTCCATGATGATGACCGCTTCTAAAAGTCTCGTCTGCCAAACATCCCATTATTGGGTCAAATTTGTCCTCTTCCTCATAGATTACTCCTGCTTTAAAGCACATTTCCATGACTAAGCTTGGAAATGGTATTTCTGCACACATATTGTAGAAGGCGAACTGCACCATAAATATGTAGATGATGTCTCCTACATTTAGCTCTTCTTCCTTCATAGCCAACATCAGTAGCTTAATTCCAAATTTTTGTGACACAGTCCAACTGCTGGATGCCATGTTGTACCGGAGGAAAGTGTACACTTCTCTGGCAGCACGATTTAAGTCTGTGAAAGTTATTTTCCCCACCTTATGTTCAATCCACTGATCCTCTCTCAGGATTCTCTTGAAGTCCCTGGTGCATGGTTCGAAAGTCATTATCCTGTTTAATCCATAATGGCCTTCAGTTGGATGTAAATCTAAGAATCTGTCTATGGCATTTGCAGGTAGATAAATTTAATGTGTTCTGACACTTATTTTCATTCCTGGATTTGTAGTAATCATCCCTGAATAGAAAAATTCAACCAAAGTTCGGTTGACTTGAACTTTATTTGTAGGCACTAGCTTGGCCCAACCTTTCATCTTCAAGAACTTCATCAATTCACTACTTTCCTTAACATCAAACTGATGTCGGAGAGGTCTGGTCAGCAGCTCTTCTTCTGGTAAATCAACTCTGGGCTCTCTGTCTTCTATAGCCTTGAATGCCCTAAATAAGGTTGAGAATTGTAGATATACATAGTTGGGTTTGCCACTGTGCTATATCTTACCTGAAAGGAAATTCATAAGATAATTCCCATTGGAGAGAGGGTACCCTTTTTGACATTTTCTTTACTTCTGAGCCTCCCAATCCCTATCAGTTAGAGAAGACTGAAAGATTTTAGTGGAATCAAATCTGCAAGTTTAAAGACATTACCTTGACCGTGATGTTAGAAAGAGATTCAACTGTGGAATTCCACTGTTGCTCAAGAGATCCTTACTTACTCAGAGTATATGGTATTATTTATCGGGATTCTCAGTAATTTCTTCCCAAGCAGACAAGCGGCAACTTAAATCTTTTCTTATTGACCTTTGTTCTCATTTTTGAAACTATAAACTAATACACTAAATTTTATCTAAGCTTGGTTGCCTCTCAATCAGCGCTTTGGAATTTATAGTTTCCGGCCAGACTACACTAATGTTAGGGCCCTTCAAATTCCCTTTTGTCCCTGGAGTAGGAAGTGATAAGAGAAAGGTTTTGGATCAAAAACCTCAGCGCATTACACATTTCACTATCTTTCAGGGAATTTCTTAACATATCATAAACAATGAATTTTTTAAGGGTAATTAGTCATTCAGACCTAACTATACCTATACTCACGCTTATGACTTCTGTCATTACAAGCTTATTCAATATGATACTATCCTGATTCCTAGTAACTAAGGTTAAATTCATAGTGAAAGGCTCTAAATCATTAATCCTAGCTATTTCGGTTTCAGAATAAGTCTTATTTTCAAACTCTTCTTCAGGTTCAAGTTCATCATTTTCTACAAGTTGTTTTACTTGTTGAATCACTTGTTCCATTTTAAGAGTGTGATATTTAATAAGCTTATCGTAATGTGCATGCTCTAGAGACATAATTCTCTTCTCCAGGTCCCTCATTATACTATGAATACTATTTATCAATTGTGAATCTTGTAATTCAAAGGAAATGGTCTTCTGTTTGAACTCTTGAATTTTCTTTAACACTTGCTCATTTTCTTTCAAACAAGCTTGTGAATCAAGATACTCTCTAAGCTCAAGTACAAGTCATCCCAATTCTCCAAATTACTCTCATGACAATTGATATTCTCCTGATTCTTCCTATTGAACCTTTGACTCCAGTCATTAGAAAGATCTATTAGATCCTCATATTTAAATCCAGAGAACTCCCAAAAAAACTTAGGTCTAGATGCAGGAACAAAATCATCAGGAGTAGTATTATCCATCTACTTAGCTCACTTCTTCATTCTGTTATGCTTTACCTCTACTCCTACCATACAACAACAAAATCCTAGCAACTGTTCCCCCGCAACGGCGCTAAAATTATGATGCCAACGGATTTGGTATTGTGTACCGCTTAGAATTAGAAATTTATAACTGAATACAATGAATAAACGCAGTATACGGGTCGATCCAGAGGGAACGGAGGGTATAATCTTGTTTCCAAGTTAGAAATATCAACAAAATAGAATAAGCATAAAACAGCAAAACAAGCGAATGGTGAGGCGTGTAAAATAAGGATGAAAGGGAATTAAATGAATAGAGAAACAGATGATGAAAGTTGTGATTTTTACTTCCCCATAATATAAAGGCTATGATTAAGGCTTGTAGTTGAGAAGAGAGGTTTAAGCTATGCAGCAGCGAGGATCAACAATGTGATGAAGAGCACATACCTTTGACTCAACTTGAACAACACCCGTGTCACTTACCACGTGATCACTCCACCAATCAACCATGTAGTTCCCGGTCGCTCTTGTGTACGACCTCTTACCAATCCAACTAGTATTCCTGACAAGGGGATTGGACCTCCTAGCAATATATGTATCGCACCAGGATTTTAGTGAACAAAGTATATGGTTGCTAAGGTATCATCAACAAAGATCTCCCTACAAACATTCCGACTTTATTTACTCGTGAGATTCAGAAAATAAGTGGTTGCTAAGGTATTGTCAATTAAGACTTCCGTAGGAGCATTCTTATTTTGCTGAACTCATGAACTTAACAACATACATAGTTGCCAAAGTATGGTCAATGAAGACTTCCTTGTAAGCATTCTGACAGTTTTTAAGCTCTGGGTCTAACAAAGTATTTGGTTGCTAAGGTATTATCTATTTAGATTTCCTTACAAGCATTCCTACTCTTGTTAGACTTCGGATAGCACATGACCATTGGTTTCTATAGTATGATCAGTTAAGATTTTCTGATAAGAATTCCAATCTCGTGCCATCACAAATTCTCAAATTGCATGATACTGCTGTTTCAAGGACTGTTGTGACATCCTCACATCACTCTTTACTCACGCTATGTTTGAACTAGAAAACCTATGCTACAACACTCACCATAAACAGAATCAGTGAGAGCCCACCTACAATGTAGTACTCAACAAGTTTGATAGCAATCTATTTCACTCATCAGCCGGTAGATAGGATTTGGTGTATGGTTTGATACTATCATACCCGCTTTAATGCACATTTTGTAAGTGAGGCTTGTTGGAGTTGAATACATAAGCTATGCTTATCTTGTACATTTTCCCAGTTAATATATCGATTTATGTTTTGGTTATATCTTGTTGTGCAATAATTGTCCATTTATATTATGTAGTTAGATGATGAGGTGTCTTGTGTGACACAGTAGATCTCATCATTGGTTAAGAGACATAATATATAAATGAGGTTCGTAACCGAGATAGCTTTGGACAAACTGTCAGTTTAGGTTATTATGTGATTCGGATAATTGGTTTGTCTAAACTAATTGGATCATATAGATATGCCCGGGGCATATTGAACTTGACCATTAAGAATAATTTGTCTTGTACTGATTTAATAAACAAATCGTTCTTGGTATTCTATCTCTTAATCCCTAGACTCGAGCTGGCATGAGGATTAAACATAGTGTACTTTGATCTGCCAATGGGTGAGGTCAATTGTGGTCAATAGTCTCGGTAGGTTGGGTGCGCGTGTTTAGTTTCTTGGTGTACTGCTGCTTGTTGAAAGGAAACCATGTACCGGTGCGTCCGGGGTGATGGTGCTCCCGAGATAAGCTCGTAAAGTTTATTATACTAAACCCGGTCGGTGGACTTAAGTCCGGTATAGTAAAAAGGTCGAGTGGTACTAGTCTCGAAATTAAAGAGATTAATTAATTAATTTATCACTAAATTAATACATTAACGAGCACTATATCTTTGATGTGGGGAGATTATGAATATAATTTAATTAAGTTGTTCCGGAAGCAATTCTGGTGTAGGATGGTAGTGCCATAATTAATCCGTTAGTGGTACGATTAATTATGTATTGGGTTGTTGACAAAGGTAGATTTAATTAATTAAGTAATTAATTAATCCTTGTGTCAGTTGGTTGTGAATCATACCAGGAACTGGTTTGGCATAAGTGAATCCCTATGTCAGTTGGTTGTGAATCATACCAGGAACTGGTTTGGAATAAGTGAATCCCTGTATCAGTTGGATGTGTATCAGTCCAGGAACAGGATTGAAGGAAACAGAAACCCAGTAGGAAGGCCAATCCTAAACCAACTTGGGGTCTCTCTTGTAACTCTATATATAGACAAGGAATTAGCTATTCAAGACACACAATTCAATAGATTCATAATTCAAGAATCTAGAGAGAGAAAATTCTCTCTGTCTCAAAGTCGAATTTTTAGAGCAATTGGCGGCTGGTTTTTCTTCTCCTCTTGGTTGAAATTCTTGGCTTGTTTATACCAGCTGCGTGTAGCTTTCGCTCTCTCCGGGCGGTGCGTTTACAGTACGCGCCAGGTGCAGCAGTGCTGGAATTTTCTGGCAGGTGGATTGTGGTGATTAGCTGATCAATTGGTTTCTAGATCGTTGCCCACAGAACGTGAAATCAAAGTCTTGAGGCATACAAGAGAATCACCTGAGTGCACGCTTCAAAGGTATTTTTCTAAGATTCCGCTTTTAATTAGAAATTTTGTTGCGTGGTAAATTGAATAAGTGCGAACCAAGATCCTGTGCAATGTTATTTCAAAAGGGTTGGAATAGCATTGTGCTAGTGTCTAGGCCTGCCCTGAGATTTCGATTCTGGAATGCATAACACGAAAGTGAGTTTCTGGCTAGGCCCGGGCAAATAATCTTTCAATTGGTATCAGAGCCAGGTTTTGGGTTTTGGCTTGTTTGATTTATTACATGGTTTTATTTGCAGGTAGTTAAGAAATCCTGACTATTATGGTTACGTTTGTATGGGTTTTAATTAAACTCCGGGACATGTCCGGATTTGATTTTATTATGAATGTTTGTAATAGTATAACCACGTGCTGGAAGCCGTGTAGGATTAGATCAAATCTGTAGTAGGATTTTTTCTATGTAATTTTGATTATTTAATTTTCCTAGAAAGCCTTGTAGTAGGAGAATTAATTTTTTGTAATCGAAGGCGTTATGGTGGGCAACTTGAATTTGTGGGTTTTGGGTTATCGTTAATTCGTAGAAACCCAGGAAAATCCAGAACGAATTGCAAGAAGACCAAATAGCGTGGGAAAAGTGAAGGAGGGATTGACGGCAGGGGGCGGCGCCGGGGACTACCCGCCGATAGCAGTCACCGCCAGCGACCGCCAGCAAGCAGCACCGCTGCTGCGTGGCTTGCGAGAATCCCAGTGAATGAGATGTTGGTGGATTATAATTATTGTTTTGAGGGAAGTCAATAATTAATAGGATTTCATGTTTCTGAAATTCTAGGTTAATAACTGAAACATTGTCTGTTTGTTAATTTTACAGTTTTATCGATATGACATTCAACCCCTTAGCTGCTATTTTGAAAGACAATAAATTAACTGGAACCAATTATGTCGACTGGAGTCGTAACTTGTACATTGTCCTGAAGGCTGAGCAGTATAAGTTTGTGCTCACCGAAGTATGTCCAGATGTGGCTGATGAGAACTCTCCTCAAGAGGATAGGGATGCCTATGCCCGGTGGAGAAAAGCGGATGAGATGGCGCGGTGTTATATTTTGGCCTTTGTGTCAAATGTGCTGCAATATCAGCTTCATCCCATGGTCTCTGCCTTCAACATGATCGCTCACTTGAGAGAGATGTTCGCACATCAAGGCAGGACGGCTAGGCAAGTAGCCATGAGGAAGTTAATAAACTCAAAGATGGCTGCAAGCGGATGGGTGAGAGATCATGTGCTACACATGATCAGTCACATCAATGAGATAGAGGTGTTAAGAGGAGAAATCAACCCAGAAAATCAGATAGATATTATCTTCTAGAGTCTACCCTCTTATTTTGAACAGTTTCGGGTCAATTACAACATGAACCAAAGAGTCTATACTCTACCAGAGCTCTTAACTAATTTAGTGGCGGCCGAAGGCATCTTCCACAAGAAAAAGCAAGCTTTGGTCGCAGTAAAGGCTTCAGGTTCTTCTTCTGCACCTAAAGGCAAGAAGAATGAGAAGAAAAAGAATGCCAGGAAACTTGCTGCGAAGCCCGAGATCGCAAAGAGGAGCAAGCCCAAAGGCAAGTGCTTCAAGTGCGGTAAAACAGGACACTGGAAAACGGATTGTCTAAAGCTTAAAGGTATGATAGTTTCAGCCCTAATTATTGAGACATGTTTAGCGGTAATTCCCACAGATACTTGGTGTGTGGATTCAGACGGCACTGATCATGTTTGTAATTCTTTGCAGGGGTTCTAAGTAACCCGGAAGCTTAGAGAGGATGAGCTGGACATCTACATGGGCGACACTACAAGAGTGTCAGTAGAAGCAGTGAGAGTTGTCAATTTAAATTTTGAAAATTATAGATTAGAGTTAGTTAATTGTCTTTATGTACAGAGTTTTAGAAAGAACCTTATTTTGGTTTTTAAACTCTTAAAGAACGGTTATAAGTTTGTTTTTTCTGATGAGTCTGTATTTATTAAAAAAAATGGGAAACTTATTTGTTCTAGTTCATTGGCTGACAATTTATTTGTGGTTAACTCTAATTCCCTTGTTGCGCAAAACATAGAAACATATAGCTCTTTATCTAACATTAATAAGAGGAAGAAACCTTCTGAAATGAATCAAACCTATCTTTGGCATCTCAGGCTATGTCATATAAACTTTAGTAGGATTCAGAGGTGGTCAATAATGCACCTTTAGGTTCATTAGAGATTGACAGTTATGCAACCTGCGAATCTTGCTTGGAATGTAAGATGACCAAGAGACCTTTTAAAGCAAAAGGTTATAGAGCTAAGGAAGTATTAGAGTTTATTCATTCTGACTTGTGTGGACCAATGACGGTCCAGGCACGAGGTGGGTAAAAGTATTTCATGACGTTCACGGATGACTACTCAAGGTACGGGTACATTTACCGAATGCGTCACAAGTCTGAATTTTTTGGCAAGTTCAAAGAGTTTCGGGCAGATGTTGAGAAGCATCATGGTAAGAGTATCAAGACACTGCGTTCAGATCATGGTGGGGAGTACCTGTCCCATGAATTTTGAGAATACCTCAGTGAGGTCGGAATTCAGTCTCAGTTGTCTGCACCTGGCACGCCACAGCAGAATGGTGTAGCAGAAAAGAGGAATCAGACTCTCATGGAAATGGTTAGATCTATGATGAGCTATAGTGATTTGCCAAGTTCGTTCTGGGGATATGCCTTAGAAACGGTGATGTATATTCCTAATCTTATACCATCTAAAACCGTGCCTTCAACCCCATTAGAGTTGTGGAATGGGCGCAAGCTCAGTCTAAAACATCTCAGAATTTGGGGTTGCCCAGCACATGTGCTTAAGGCAGATACAGCTAAGTTAGATACGAGAACTGAATTAATGCTGTTTGTAGGATATCCTAGGGGAACGAAAGGTGGTCTATTTTATAGTCCTAAAGATCAGAAGGTGGTGGTTAGTACCAATGCTAGATTTTTGGAATAGAACTATGTCTTAGATCATAAGCCCAAGAGTAAGATAATACTAGAAGAGCTTAGACGACAAACTACTAATCTTGATGTACCGGTACAAGTAGATACACCACACACTGCACATGAGATCACAGATGATGCGCCTACACAGGTGGTGCCTCATCGTAATGGGAGGGTTGTGAGACAGCCTGATAGATTCATTGGCATCGGAGAGGCCTCAGACCTAGTCCCAGGTGCGCCTGAACCTGACCTGGTTAACTACAATAAGGCTCTCCAAGATAAAGATACAGAGTCTTGGCGTAAAGCAATGATATCCTATATGGGGTCGATGGACCACAATCAAGTCTGGGAGCTTGTGGACCTGCCTGATGGGTTCAAGCCCATTGGATGCATGTGGGTCTACAAACGTAAGAGAGGACCTTACGAGAAGGTGGAAACCTTTAAAGCTAGGCTGGTGGCGAAGGGGTATACTCAGAAAGTGGGAATCAATTATGAGGAAACCTTCTCCCCGGTAGCCATGCTTAAGTCGATCCGGATTCTCTTGGCCATAGCTGCTCATTTAGATTATGAGATTTGGCAGATGGATGTCAAGACAGCTTTCCAAAACGGAAGTGTCGAGGAAACCATCTTTATGCAGCAACCAGATGGATTCATTGAAAAATGCCAAGATCATAATGTTTGCAGGCTTAAGAGGTCTATTTACGGACTTAAGCGGGCATCCAGATCTTGGAACATCCGGTTTGATGAGGTAATCCAGTCCTTCGAATTTACTCAATGTCTGGATAAACAATGTGTGTACCGCAGACATGATGGAAACTCAGTGGTGTTTCTTGTGCTTTACGTAGATGACATTCTATTGATTGGAAACAACAAGAAAGTGTTACCAGACTTAAAGGCATGGTTGTCCAAGTAGTTTGATATGAAGGACATAGGGGAAGCGGGACATATCTTTGGGATCAAGATAATTCAAGATCGTAGGAAACGTTTATTAACACTCTCCCAAGTTTCGTACATAGATACGATTCTGGCCCGTTTCAACATACAGAACTCCAAGAAAGGTTTTCTACCTTTCAGACATGGAGTGTATCTATCTAATGAACAGTCCCCTAAAATTGTTGAGGAGATAGAGGCCATGAAGACAGTTAAATATGCTTCGGCAGTAGGAAGTCTCATGTATGCCATGTTGTGTACGAGGCCTGATATCTATTATGCCGTTGGCATGGTGAGCAGATATCAGAGTAACGCCGAGAAAGCTAAGTAACTCCTTGATTCACATCAATATAAATAGGCACGAACAAATCCTCTAGGATATCTTTTGTTTATTTTTCTTGGATTCCAGCTGAACTGCCTTCCTCGAGAAGTCGTTGTAGTATCTAGGGTTTCTAAAAACTATGACATTTGAGCTTAGAACTATGCAGTTCTAAGCACCTTCATGGGAATTTTGATCCAGATTTTGTAGCAGTGATGGAATCTGGTACATCAGCACACGATTGGAGCCCTTTCCATCCAGAAGCAGTCACGATGCATAGCCTGCCCCGAAAGGTGATATATCTGTCAATCTTTCACGTATTGTGTTGGTAGATTTTCATTATTAATGTGGTAGGAATCCATTTTGTGGACCTACTTTTACTCTTTGTGTGTATGTGTACCCGAATTCCTTTAAATTTGTGAATGTTATGTTCATGTTGATTTTCCTTGTGCGCTATTTCTTACTTTAGCAATCAATGTCTTTCTCTTGCATTCTTGACCTGAAGTGTATGTGTCATTTTCACTGGATTAGTAGTTGAGCTTGTCTGCCTTGAGTAGTTCTCCAACTTTTCCTTTAGACAGTAACAAAGTGAATGTAAGAACGTGGATGTTTGACAGACCGGTGAAAAAACCCAAGCGGGATCAATCAGACATAGTATGAACTTATCACATAGCTTAGAAGGACGGTGGCCAAAATTCCATCCTCCAGCACATAAATTCCACTTTCCTTTGTTTGCTTATGTTGTGTTTATTTATTCTATGTAATTGACCTTATTCCCTGTTTGCTTGAAAATGATTTAATCAACACAAAAGTCTCGATTTGCTCCCTGTGGGATCGACATCTTAAATACTATTAATGTAGATTTATTGTCATGTACCACTCATAACTAATAATTTATAAACTACTTAAAACTACTAAAAATGCAGTAAAAAGTGTCAATCCCACAGGAAATGAGGAAGACTTTATTGAAAGCTAGCTAGAAAAACAGTAAAACAGGAAAGTAAAGAAAACTGTAAAGTATAGTAGTTGAATGTTGGTTTCAGAACAGAGAAATGTTGTAAAACACAAGACCAGAAAATAAAAAGGTGGGATTTTCACTTCCTCATGGAGTTAAGACTTCGATTGCGAGTTTCCTATGTTCTATAATGGTTTTAAGCACCTTACCACTAGGACTGAACTTGGTCACTATATATTTGGCGTAGGTTGATCTTTGCTCAACACCCGTGTCACTAACTCTATAGAATTCTATCACCGTTCTATAAAGTCTCTGGTCGCACTCCAATCATATTAGCCTAACACAGTTACTCCTTTTGAACTCGACCACATACCATAACCACCCATGCACAAGGGATAGAACTTTTATTACCTTTGATTTTTTAAACACAATGAGTGTTAAACTTAAGTGTTTCAATCTTGGCTTTAATAATAACAAAACAAATATGTGAAACTAATAATTTCTTAAATTGTCTAAAATTATTTTTTGTAGAAAGTGCAAAATTTTCAGATTGATACCTTCATCTTCAAATGAGCATAACTTTCGTTTTACTCAACTAAAAATTAAGATTTTGGATGTTTCACAAACCGCTTTCCATTATCTAAAAAATGGTGTCAAATAGTCAACATGAACTTCCTATATAATTTTAGTGAAAATAGACAAAAAAGAAACTATGACACTGCAATGCCACAATTCAGTAAATTAGATGTAACTTGAGGTACAAAAGTCCAAATCAACTGATTTTTACGACCTTGGAAAGCTAAGAGAAATATAAGACTATGTTAAACCACCTTTGGAGCCAAAATTCAAGTGTTTGAATTGAAGCCCAAATTAGCCTATAAATAGAGACCATGGGTGAAGACATTCAAGACACAAACTATCAAGCCATTGTTATTATTTTCAATCTCTCAAGGTTTCAAGTGCTCATTTTAAAATTTTACTTTCAAGTTCTAGTTATTTTTCAACGTGTATTAGTTATTTTTCAAAGTGTCAATCTTAGACTAGAACCTTGTCACTTGTAAACCATAAACACTTCACACACAAAAAGGTTTTATTGTTCTTGAAAGCAAGAAGTTACAAGTCAAGAACAAGTTAGAGGGTGAGTAGTAAAGAACCTCTCAGTAGAGTTACTAAGTTGTTCTTGGGAGATTTGTAAATGTTTGAATTCCACGTTAAGGAATTTTTTGTTTCTTTGAGAAATAAATATGAAGGGCCTCAACTTTAGAAGTTGGGGAGTGGATGTAGAGTTTGTAATGGGTTACAAGGTTGAACCACTTTAAAATATTGTCTCTTTCTTTGCAGTGCATTTTGCATCCATACTCTCTCTTTTACATTTCTTGCATCATAAAACATCACCATTAGACTTATTCAACTCAAGTCTTACATTTTTAATTTCAAGATTTTATTTAGGACTTGTCCTTATTTCAAGTCTAACTTTCTTTAGTTAAGTTTTTACTTTATCTTAGACTTATCCTTAATCAAGTCTAGACTTGTCCTTACCAAGTCAAGGACTTGTCCTTAATTAAGTCAATACTTGAGTTTTATTTTAAAGTATTTAATTTCAAGACTTGTTCATTGCAAGTCAAAGACTTATCCTTAATCAAGTCAATACTTGAGCTCTATTTTAAATTATTTAACTTCAAGACTTGTCCATTTCAAGTCGCATAATTGGCCTTTATTTTAATTTGATTATTATATATTGTGAACTAACAATTTCTTGTTTCCTTGTATACTTTATATTTTTGACTAATTCTATTGTTCTTATTTTCATCAAATTTTAATTTAGACTTATTTTTTATTTATTTCATACACATAGATAATCATTATTTATTTTAAAAATAAATTATTTTAAGATTTGCTCATTTTCAAATAAATTATTTAAACAACCTAATTCACCCCATGAAGGAATTATCTGTTCGGGCCCAATGGAAAATTTCCATATCGTGCAGAGCATCCAGATTTAGGAAACTTCCTTATGAACCCAAACGCTCGTGCAATCCGATTCAAACCCTTTTGAAATACCGTTGCACATGATCTTGGTATCTTGTTCGATTTGTCATGCATACAAAATACAAAACTAAATTAAAGCGCAAGATTAGAATTGACCTTTTAAAGTGTGAACTCAAGATATCTCTTGTATGACTCTACGATTAGTCTGGATGTTGTGTGAGCAACGATTTACCGAACCAACGAATCAAACCCCGACAAAAATATCATACAGAAAAAACACGCCGAGAACCTCCTCCAGTCGTCAAAAACTGCCACCAAAAAATCCAGTTAGCGCTATCACCGTTCGCTAGGAAGTTGAACCTCCACCTCTGGAAAATCATTGTCGCCGCCACCCGTCAGATTTCTGTCACCGCTGCCTACCGCTGAAGACCTGCCACTACCGCTAGCTTTTCTCGGAATTCGTGCGCTGTTTAGGTTCCTAGTTTTGGAAC
Source organism: Knoxia roxburghii (assembly GCA_030378225.1). NCBI lineage: Eukaryota > Viridiplantae > Streptophyta > Magnoliopsida > Gentianales > Rubiaceae > Knoxia > Knoxia roxburghii. Next base: position 12,290,079 of record CM059422.1, on the reverse strand, counting down.
TCACAGTGTTTCTCTCTCTAGAGTTTTCTGTGTTTTGTCAATAATGACTTGTGTATCTTCTGGGGTTGATCCTTGTGTCTATTTATAGAGTTACAAGAGAGACATTAAGTGGGTTTGAGTTAGGCCTTCTTGTTGGGTTTTGGTTTTATTAGTTTCCAAATCACAACTAGATTTCCAAATGCTAATTGACCCAAGGATAATTAATTAAATAATTAAATCCATTTTTTCAATTAACCTTGTTAGATTTGAATACTGAAGCTATGCTTGTATTTTAATATTTTTCAATTAATATATCGATTTAATGTTTTGGTTTATATATTGTGCAAATGTCGTCCATTTATATTATGTAATTAGATGATGAGGTGTCTGGTGTGACATAGTAGATCTCATCATCGGCTAAAAGACATAATATATAAATGAGGTTCGTAACCGAGACAGTTTTGGGCACACTGTCGGTTTAAGTTATTATGTGATTCAGAAACTGGTTTGTCTAAACTAATTAAATCATATAGATATGCCCGGGGCATATTGAACTTGACCATTTAGGATGAATTGTCTTATACTGATTTAATAGACAATTCGTTCCTTGTATTCTATCTCTTAATCCCTAGACTTGAGCGGACATTGAGTATTAGACATAGTGTACTTTGATCTGCCAAAGGGAGAGGTCATTTGTGGCCAATAGTCTCGTTAGGTTGGGTGCGCATATTTGGTTGCTTGGTTTGTTGCTGCTTGTCTAAAGGAAACCATGTACCAGTGCGTCCGGAGTGATGGTGCTCCCGAGATGAGCTAGTTATTTTTATTATACTAAACCCGGTCGGTGGACTTATTTCTGGTATATTAAAAAGGTCGAGTGGTACTAATCTCGGATTATAAGAAGTTAATTAATTAATCTATCAGTAAATTAATAAATTAACGAGCACTAAATCTTTGATGTGGGGAGATTAAAGAATAAATTAATTTAGTTGTTCCGGAAGCAATTCTGGTGTAGGATGGTAGTGCCAAAATTAATCCGTTAGTGGTACGATTAATTTTGTAGTTGGTTAATTGATCAAGTAGAGTTAATTAATTAATTAATCATAAGGGTTAATTAAGTCATTAACAAAGTATAATTATTTAGTTAATTAATTAAGTCTTAAAATTTAATTAGAATTAAGAAATCCTAGAGATTAGGAAATCAAATTGGATTTGGATTATCCTATTAGATTAATTACCTAAACCCAATAAGAAGGCCAATCCTAAACCAAATTGGGGTCTCTCTTGTAACTCTATAAATAGATAAGAGATTAGCAATTCTACATACACAATTCATTAGTTTTCAAGACAAAGAAAACTATAGAGAGAAAGCTAGAGAGAGAAAAGAGAGAGAAATTTTTTCAAGCTCTATTCTCTCTCGAAATTCTTGCGCATCATCCGGCGAGCAGCGGCCTGAATTTTCTTATTGGCCGGCGCATGAAGTCGATCAAGCGGCGGAAGCTTCCTCCCATTGGTGGTGCGTAAGACACACGCGCTTGAGGCGGCAGTCCGGTGACTTTTCTGGCAAGTTGTTTATGGAGATTGCGTTGGATTGCTGATTGTTTGGTTCGTTGGTTCGTTGTCCATACTACGTTCGAGCCTGTCTTGAGTCATACAAGCGATCACCTGAATTTACATTTCAAAAGGTATTTCTAAACTTTCGCTTTAATTAGAAATTATTTGTTGCGTGATAAATCGAATAAGTGCAAACCAAGATCCTGCGCAATGTTATTTCTAGCAAGGATTGGAATAGTGATTGTGCTAGAGTCTAGGCCTGGTCAAGAGTTCCAATTCTGGAATGCATTGCACGAAAATGAATTTTTGACCGGGCCCAGGCAGATAATCTTTTAATTTGTATCAGAGCCTAGTTTTGGTTTTGTGCTTGTTCGATTTGTTACATGGTTTTACTTTTTGGTGGTTTAGAAATTCTGGTTATTATGGTTCCATTTGTATGGTTTTAATTAAACCCCAGGATATGTTCGTGTTTGGTTTTTATGAATGCTTATAATAGTAAAACCACGTGTAGGAAGCCGTGTAGGATTAGATCAAATCTGTAGTAGGATTTTTTCTATGTAATTTTGATTTTATTTTCCTAGATACCTTGTAGTAGGAAATTTTTTATGTAATCGAAGACGTTATGGTGGGCGACTTAAATTCAGGGGTTTTGATTTATCGATTCGTACAAAACCAAGAAGGCCCAGAACGAATTGCAAGAAGACAAAATAGCGTAGTGGGATGCCGGCGAAGAAATCGTCGGCAGAATGGGGTGCATGGCAGTGCCAGCACTGCACCACAAATTTGCGGCGTAGGTAGTACTAGTGCCGCATGCAGCCCGCGCGCACGTCGCGGCCCTGCACGTTTGAGTCGCGCGCGTGTGCTGTTTTCTATTTCACATTTTTTTGGGTTTTCGAGATCCAACATTAAAGACTCAATCCATTGAGTGACATTACAGGATAGGAGATCAAGGCAGCAGATGGAAGCAATTAAAACCATAATAGTCGGGAAATTTATTTTACGCATTTATTTCATGTATTTATAGTTTTAATTTTATGCTTTAATTTTTGTGTTGTATTTTAGATGCATAATTTTAAAGCATGCTGGTTTTATGTTTGCACGTAACTTAGGATTAGTTAATTGCTTGTTAAAATTAGAAAAACCTCGTTTTAGAAATCTAAGTGGGAACTGGTTGGTTAATATTCCCACAACCTCTATTACGAATTCATATGTGATATGGGTGGACTTGCGCATTGGCATTAGGGCATTCCTTCATATCGGATGAGTCCAACAATAAGATCACTTACTTATGAATTTATAAGTAAGATGACTAGAGTAAGTTTAACTAGGAGAAATGCGATACCCTCTCTATCTGATGCGCATTATCCTAAGGTAACAAGCTCAGAAGTCACGTAATGGCACACACTTAGTGTACGATTTGTAGTATTCCTCTCATCGAGGTTACGTTGCTTATTTGTACAGCTAAAAGGCACTCTATTAGCTACATTGATCAATAGATCGTTTGGTCAGATAGTATAGTTATGAACCTAGTTCATCTCAAACGAATGTGGGTTAGCGTAAACGTCCACACTATCGTGGCTTGCAAAAATCTCGGTGAATGAGATGTCAATGTTTTTAATTATTGTTTTGAGGAAAGTCAATAATTGTAGAATTTTTTTTTCAAAATTCTAGGTTAAATACTGAAACATTGTCTGTTTATTTAATTTACAATCTTCGATATGGCATTTAATCATTTAGCTACAATATTAAAACACACCATACTTACTAGTTCGAATTATGTTGACTGGAGTAGGAATTTGGACATTGTCCTGACGGCTGAGCAGTATAAGTTTGTGCTCACCGAAGTCTATTTAGATGTGCCTAATGATGAATCTCCTCAAGAAGATAGGGATGCCTATGCGAGGTGGAGAAAAGCGGATGAGATGGCACAGTGTTACATTCTGGGCTCTGTGTTGAATGTTCTGCAACATCAGCTCATCCCATGATCTCTACTTTTAACATGGTGGCACACCTTAGAGACATGTTTGCTCATCAAGGCAGGACAGCTAGGCAAGCAGCCATGAGGAAGATCATGAATACCAGAATGGCTGAGGGCTCATCGGTGAGAGATCATTTGCTTCACATGATCAGCAACATCAATGAGATAGAGGTATATGAAGGTGAAATTGATCCGGAGAGTCAAATCGATATCATCCTCCAGAGTTTACCCTCTAGTTTTGAGCAGTTTCGGGTAAACTACAATATGAACCAAAGAGTCTACACTCTTCCCAAGCTCTTAACAGCATTGGTGTCGGCCAAAGGCATCTTCCACTAGAAGAAGCAAGCTTTGGTCACAGTGAAGGCTTCTAGCTCATCCTCTGCGCCTAAAGGCAAGAACAAGAAGAAGAAAAATGCCAATAAATATGCTGCCAAGCCAGATATCGCAAAGAAGAATAAGCCTAAAGGCAAATGCTTTAAATGCGATAAAATGAGACATTGGAAATCGGGTTGTCCAAAGCACAAAGATACGATAGTTTCGGCCTTAATTACTGAGACTTGTTTAGCGATGATTCCCACAGATACTTGGTGTGTAGATTCAGGCGCCACTGACCATGTTTATAATTCTTTTGCAGGGGTTCCAAGTAACCCGGAAGTTTAGAGAAGGCGAGCTGGAAATCTACATAGGCGACACTACAAGAGTGTCAGTGAAAGTAGTGGGAGTAGTTAGTTTAATTTTTTAAAAATCTAGACTAGATTTACAAATTTGTCTTTATGTATTGTGTTTTAGAAATAACCTTATTTCGGTTTCTAAACTCTTAATGAATGGTTATAAGTTTATTTTTTCTGATAATTCTATTGTTGTTAGAAAAGATAGCAAACTTGTTTGTTCTGGTTCATTAGTAGACAATTTATTTGTGGTTAAATCAAACTCCCCTGTTGTGCAAAACATAGAAGTAAATAACGCATCATCTAACAGTAATAAGAAAAAATAACTTTTTAAAATGAATCAAACCTATCTTTGGCATCTCAGGCTAGGTCATATAAACACTAGTAGGATTCAGAGGTTAGTCAATGATAGACCTTTAAGTTTATTAGAAATTGACAGTTATTCAACCTGCGAATCTTGCTTGGAATGTAAGATGACCAAGCGACCTTTTAAGGGGAAACGTTATAGAGCCAAAGAAGTATTAGAGTTAATTCACTCTGACTAGTGTAGACCAATGTCGGTCCAAGCACTAGATTGGTTTGAGCATTTTGTGACGTTCATAGATGATTACTCAAGGTACGGATACATTTACCTAATGCGCCACAAGTCTGAATGCTTTAGTAAATTCAAATAGTATTTGGTAGATGTGGAGAAACATCATGGTAAGAGTATCAAGACACTGAGATTTGATCGTTGTGGTGAGTACCTATCCCACGAATTTTGAGAATACCTCAGTGAGGTCAGAATTCAATCTCCGTTGTCTACAACTGGCACACCACAGCAGAACGGTGTAACAGAAAGAAGGAACCAAACTCTTATAGAAATGGTTAGGTCAATGATGAGCTATAGTGATTTGTCGTGTTCATTCTGGGGGTATGCCTTAGAAACAACAATGTACATTTTAAATCTTGTACCATCTAAAACAGTGCCTTCAACCCCTACAGAGTTGTGGAACGGGCGCAAGCCCATTCTAAGACATCTAAAAATTTGGGGTTGTCCAGCATATGTACTTAAGCTAGATGCGGTTAAGTTAGATGCAAGAACGGAAGTACTGTTGTTTGTAGGATATCCTAGAGGAACGAAAGGTGGTCTATTTTATAGTCCTAAAAATCAAAGGTGATAGTAAACACTAACACCAGATTTTTAGAGGAAAACTTATCCAAGATCATAAGCCCAAGAGTAAGATAGTACTAGAAGAACTTAGGAAGCAATCTAATAATTCTGATGCACCAACACAAGTAGGTACACCACACACTGCACAACAAATGATGCGCCTACACAGGTGGTGCAGTGGGAGGGTTGTAATACAGCCCGAGAGGTTCATTGGTGTGGGAAAGGCGTGTGACTTCATCCCAGGTGCGCCTAAACCAGAACTAGTTAACTACAATGAGGCTCTTCGAGATAAAAATGCAGAATCTTGGTGAAAAGCAATGATATCCGAGATGGGGTCGATGGACCATAATCAAGTCTGAGAGCTTGTAGACCTGTCTGATGGTTTCAAACCCATTGGATGTAAGTAGGTCTACAAACGCAAGAGAGGATCTGATGGAAAGGTTGAAACCTTTAAAGCTATGCTTGTGGCGAAGGGGTATCCTCAGAAAAATAGAATCGATTATGAGCAAACCTTCTCCCCGATGGCCATGCTTAAGTCGATCTAGATTCTCTTAGCCATAGTTGCTCATTTAGATTAAAAGATATGGCAGATGGATGTCAAGACAGCTTTCCTAAACGGAAATCTTGAGAAAACCATCTTCATGCAGCAACCATAGGGACTTAAGCAGACATCTAGATCTTGGAACATTGGGTTCGATGAGGTAATCCAATCCGACGGATTTACTCAATGCCTGGATGAACAATGTGTATACCGCAGGCGTGATAAAAACTCAGTGGTGTTTCTTGTACTTTACGTAGATGACATCTTACTAATTGGCAACAATAAAAAAGTGTTATCAAATGTAAAGGCATGGCTGTCCAAACATTTCGATATGAAAGACTTATGAGAAGCGGGACATATCCTTGGGATCAAGATAATTCGAGACCATAGGAAACATTCGCTAACACTCTCTCAAGCTTCATACATAGACACGATTCTGGCACGTTTTAATATGCAGAACTCAAATAAAGGTTTTTTACCTTTCAGATATTGAGTGCATCTGTCTAAAGAACAATCTCCAAAGACTGTTGAGAATATGGAAGCTATGAATACAGTTCCTTATGCTTCGGTAGTAGAAAGTCTCATGTATGTAATGTTATGTACGAGGCCTGATATCTGTTATGTCGTTGGTATTGTAAGCAGATATCAGATTAACCCCAGGAAAACTCATTGGGAGGTAGTAAAATGCATTCTCAAGTATTTGCACAGAATGAGAGACCAAGTGTTGGTCTATCAGGAGCCTGAGCTGGTACCCCGAGATTACACAGATTCAGATTTCCAAGGCAACAGGGATAAGAGCAAGTTTACCTCAGTGTATGTGTTTACTTTGGGAGGTAGAGCCATAGTATGGCGGAGTATCAAGCAGAAATGCATGGCGGACTCTACCATGGAGGCTGAATATGTTGTCGTATCAGAGGCAGTGAAAGAAGCAATGTGTCTCAAGAACTTCCTAGTGGACTTAGATGTGATTCCTGGTTTGCAGAAGTCTTTTGTGACGTAGATAGACTTCGTGGGTTATTTAATAATTTCTGTTTCTGTTTGCTGTCGAATGTTGCGATAGTTGTTTTTTGGGACGTAGTGGGATGCGGTGTGTATGTAACTGGACGTTGTGGGTCTTTGCTATTGCTTATTATGGTAAAGCTGTTATTTTGCAAAATAACTTGCACTGGTTTTTGTTTACTATCAGATACATGGAGATGTATGAAGGTGATTTGGATTTCAACTATGACAATCTTCTCATCCAAAGTAAGAAGAACAATGACAAAAGCGTATTCATCGAATTGCGAGCCAAGTATTCATACAACATCCTAATGTCTTCATCAAACATAATAAAAGACGAGATCAAGCAAAAAGCATTGGACTACTACAAGAAGAATTATCTTCTTTTATCAACTATGGCACATGAGTCATTGCCAATGCCAGATGGGAAAAAAGAAAGTGAAAAATAAGAATATGATTTGCCTGATTCATATCCATAGATTGCAGATCCAAAGCCAAAACCAAAACCGCCAAAACAACAACCAAAGCAACAGCCAAAACAGAATCCAAGAGGACCACAACCACGAAACAAAAACTAGATAGGTTTCTTTGTATATTTGTATATTTCTTATATTTGCATAGACTTTCTACTATCATTTATCAATATACATAATTTTATTTCAATAAAATGTCTTTCAACTTACATTTCTTTAAACTTTCAATTAAATATGTTTTGATATAAGTATTGGGTGTTTGATGTTCGGACGTTGCGATAGTTTTTTTTTAAAACGTAACTGACGTGGTGGGACATAACAATTAAAATCAAAACATAAAGTATATAATATTTGTTAACAGTAAGCGTACAACTTCCTGCCACTTCTGAAAAATAACTCCCTCCAAGTCCAATCAACACTCCATCACTTCATTCAATTTCCCTCAACCACATACATATTAATAGTTTCAACTACATTCATATTAATTGCGCGACCAACCACGTACATTCAAAATTAAGTCTTTCAAAAATTCTACTATAAATAAGACCCACGTTTGGTAACGTCCATACGACATTTCCTCTGCTTTTCTTCTTCCTTCCAAAAAATCCAAGCTACGAACCTGTGCTATTTCTCACCAATTTCCTCAATGGCTTTTCGCTACATTGTTTGTAACATGAATATCTTCGAAGAAAACCAAGAATCAGCACAACAAATACCGCCACCACTGCCACTTCCACTTGACCATATGCCGATGAAACATATGTTCAATGTAGAAGGTAATTCACAACTTATGCTATTTCACACCAGAAATGGTTTGACGGGATTGCTGCCAATACGTAAACAGAACGCTGGTACTAGATTTCTATGATGCTCTACACAAAAAAGATGCAATAAATATAGTGAATGTGAGGGGTTTTCGATTTAGCATATCAACAAAAGCAATCAACACACACTTTTCCCTGAGGAACCAGAATCCTGATGCATTAACACATGAGGCCATTCGAAGAAGAAGTCTAACCAAGGAAGAAGTCAGAGCAATATTAAAGCAAAACGCAGACGTCCCAGATCATTACTGGACGATCAGATTGGAATATCTGAACACATTTGCAAAGACATTATACACGTTCCTACGTTTCAATGTCGGTGCAGGACAAGTATCCAAGTCATTTGGGTTGCAACTGTTTATTGCCACGATGGCAAGAAAAAAAATAATTGGGGCAACATCATCAGATACTACATGGAAGAAGTTGGCCTGACAAAGACTCAGAGTATCCTTTACCCCAGCCTAGTCATGGACATGTGTGGAATGGCTGGAATCCTAAAACACAATAATGATCAACTGGTGACACTTCCTGCATATCTTGATCACATCTATTGCATTCTTTTTGACAATGTAAGACAAATATCTACGCTTGAGCCATCCTCAAGCGTAGGTAGTAATTAGAAAATTAGTGTACAATAAATTATAATTTTTAATATCCTTAATATAATCTCTAGTTTTCTTTTAATTTCACTATCATATCAGACGTTACAATATCTGTTTTATCATGCACATTGCGATATGTTTTTATGTTATAATTACTCCAACAACGTCTGTTAACATTGTCGCAATGTCTCTAAACCTCCAAAACAACATACCTACAACATCCAAAATCCGTTCAACTACCACCATTAATGAATTGCAAGAAATCACCTCGGTATAATAGAAAACCGTTCAACTACTTCATCCAACATTCATTGTCTCTTAAATTTTATCCTATAAAACTACTTCCAAATACATTTTTATATTCAATTTCAAAAACCAATACAAAAATTTTATGCTTTTCTTGCAATTCAAAAACAACAAACCTTCTTTTATTCAAAAATAAATAAAAAATTAAGAATTGCCAGAAATCACTACCAGAATCCTTTCTATGGTCATATTTGATGAAAACAAGAAGTACAGCAGCCATTAAAATTCCTTAATATAAATATTATCTTTGTTCCTATTGTATTTTGTTTTAATCTACATATCAGTTTCTTCAATTTAGTAAAACAACATCTGTTAACACTATCGCAACGTCCACTTACGTCCAACTACTATACAAACAGCGTCCATAATTCATATGTTATCAATTTATAAAATTATACAAATATAACATTAAATAATTCATATAAACATGAAAAGAAAATAATTAAATCATGTTAACGAATATATTTATATAAATTATGTTATAATTACTTCAACAACGTCTGTTAACAATATCACAACGTCCATATACGTCCCAATACGTCAATCTCCTAAACTAAATAACTGTACAAAATATTCATCATTAATTGGAACGTAACAACATCCCGAAATGTCCCAACACGTCATGAAACGTCGAGTAAACAAACAAACGCGACTTTCATTATTTCATTAACTGAATCCGAACAAAAAGCCATCCATGAACCAATTAAACTGCGACTTTCCATGCATCCCTTCGTTACAAAAAAAAAAAAAAAAAAACCATCCACTCTTATAAAATAACTGGTAAAAAAGATTTAACATTCACTTTGTAAAAAATTAAAAATTCTTCTGCTTTCCTTCTTCCCCTTCAAAAACAACAATCCGAAAAAACTTCTCAAGTTCGAATGGCCAGTCATTACATTCTTCCTAACATGAACATATTCGAATAAAACCAAGACCCATAACCTCTAATGCCTCCATCAGTCCCGCTTGACAACATGCCAATGAAACATATGTTCAGCGTAGAACCTCATTCAGAACTCCGGATGTTTCTCGTCATAAATCATTGGAGTGGATTGATGCCAATGAATGACCAGCACGTAAACAAATCGTTGGTCCTAGAATTGTATGATGGTCTGCATAATAGAAATAGACTAAATACAGTCTACGCCAGGGAACATCCAATTAGAATAACAACTCAAGCAATCAATGACCACTTGGACCTAAAGAACTTAGGTGCTCAGGCATTAAAACATGATGATATCGCCTATTTACAACCGACCACGGAGGAAGTCTGAGCAGTATTAAAGCAAAATATTGACGTCCCAAACAATTATTGGACGATCAGATTGGAAGATCTGAACAGTTTTGCAAAGACAATGTCGCTACAGGAGAAGTCTCCAGGGCATTTGGTTTGGCACTTTTAATTGCAAAAAAAGCAAGAAAAAGTATCATTTGGGGCAACATCATCAAATACTACATGGAATATGTTGGCCTCTCAAATGGGTGGACTCGGAGTATCCTGTACCCCAGCCTCGTCATGGACATTTGTGAAATGTTTGGAATCCTACCATCCTATAATGATAAAGTGGTTTCACTCCCTACATATCTTAGAGACTACGCTTTCATTCTGCTTGACGAGGATAATGCCTCAAGTGTAGATAACAATGAGTTGTAATAATAATTTTAATAAAATTTCATTATTTTCTTATCATATCAATATATTAAAGTTTTGTATGACATCTTCAATGTCTGAAAAACGAACTGCAACGTCACGAAATTTCTAATAAGAAAACCAAATAAAACAACTAATTAAATTTTGTGATTCCTTATGGACGTTGCGTATATATTTTTTTGGATGTAACCCGACGTGCTGAAACGTAACAACTAATATCAAAACATAACTGATACTGCCACAATGTCCCACTACATCCAATTACGTCTACAAAATCACAAATCAAAACACAATAAACATTCATTTTCAAAATCATATTACAACTACAAATTCATCTCAATCCCTATAATCATCTCACTCAACTACAAAATCTGAACTACTTCTTTTTTTGTATTTCCTACCTCTTGAAATATTCTTTTTTTTCTCCATTGTACTTTTTGGGCATACATTTCGAACACCTTTTGGTCTCTTTCATTTCGGATCTCTAATTTCTTCTTCTATACTATCATCATCCACATCTTCACCCCCTCCTTCCAATCTAATACCAGCTAACTCAGCAATGCAATCTCTAAGATCTTTGAATTTATCATCTATAATGCCACGAGCAACAGAACTTGACTGCATAATTGAATCAATCTCAAATACTTCTTGCTGGCAGCATGCCTCAAAACAGAACAGTAAACATAATCTCCATCATTTCTCGGACGTGAAATGTGAAATTGAATCTGACGGCCGTATGTCACGCCCTTAGTCCACCTTTGCAATATACACCTATCGGGTAGTATCTATAAAAAAAATAAATAAAGAATTAATCAAAAAAACAAGTTTCACATCCGCAATGTCCGGTATTATATACACAAAGTCCAGATTAACACATTAACAACGTCCTCCAAAAAAAAAAACTGAACCAATGAAAATTCATACCTTAACACAATTCAGGTTAAAAACACGAAGTGAATGACCTTATAATATCCCAACTTCATTGAAATATTTGCAACTACATTCTATCGAATCACTCAACTTATCTATCAACACAACATGTCGAAAAATGTCTTCTCCATCCCACCAGACATGATATTAAATTAACCTGTCATCCTCACAAATCTTTTCATAATTGTATAAAGTCATGTCTTTAAACTGAGTCTCAAAATATGATATGCATTAAATGTGTAAACTTCAGAAGCTTGAATTAACATTGAATGTTTCGGAACAAACAAATCCACCTTCCCTTGATGGCACCTGTAGTCTTCTTCATTTTCGTTATTCTTCCAGTCATTCACTACATCTACAAACTGATGGTAAAAATCGCAAAGTGATGATGTTTTGTTTAGCCGCCTTGAAATCGCACGATTTGTTGACTCACTCCTTTAAGATGAGAGAACCCCTCCAGAAAAGTAATCTTTGTTAAATACAGGACACCATTTCTCGCAAATCTCATAAAGATCATTCAACCACTTAATATTGCCGCATTCATATTCAATCACCATGCTGTAAACAAACAAAAAAAAAAGAAAAAATGTTATCGCAACGTCCAAACACACATACCGCAATGTACATAAAAACACTATTGCAACATCCAAAAAATACACTACCACAACATCCTTACCTGTCCCAAACATGCTGAAACTCTTCCTTTTTAACCACATTGTAAAGAAGGCGTTGAAACAATTTAGAAAAACCTGTGTCATCACGCAATGAAGGTACGTTCTTCCAGGAGTTCTCACTTATATGCCAAATACACAACCGATGACGAGTTGATGAAAATACATCATTTATAGTTGCTGCCATAAAAAATGATTGATCTTTCATCATAGTAACTGGTGTTTGACCATCCAATGACCTCAAAAACGTCTTAAACAAGCAATTAAATGATTCAATCTTCTCATTCTTTATGAAACCAATTCCAAACATCATATTACGGCAGTGATTGTCCATCCCAACAAATGGTCTACATATCAAACCATACTTGTTTGTCATATAAGTCGTGTCATGAACAACCAAATCTCCAAATATCTTGTAATCCGGCTTCATTTGTCCATCACGCCAAAACAAATTACACAATGACGAATCGCTGTCCAGCTCAAAATCAAAATAGAAATCCTGTTCATCACAAGACCATTTCTTCAATATCTCAAAAAGTGTATTTCCATCACAATCATCAATGGTCTTATTCTTCTCAATTTCCATACGATTATAAACATCCCGTATAGTAAAACCTACTTGAGATGGTCCACCAGCCTATTGCAAACAAAAAAAAAATTAAAAAGTTATGACTACAACGTCAAGGAACATCTCTAATAATACTCTTGCAACATCCACTTACGTCTACAAAAAAAACTATGTAAAGTCAATTACCTCTTTGCACAAATCTCTGTACCCATCTGAAACACGAACACCAGAATCCTTCAAAGTCTTCAAATAATCAACTGATAAAGAATTGATATTTCTACTAGAATGCAATAAGTGTCTCTGATGTTCAAAACAATCTCGTGATTGTGTTTTCGGAAATGCTTTTGCACCTCCTAAATACCATCATCAATTCTCCTAAATTCAGCAAAACGCATTACATTTCATTCGAACGTCCAATTTAGAATAAATCCTCTCATTCTCATTCTTACTTTTATAATCATTCTCACCTTTCTTCCAACACACAAACTATCTCAAATATATCACATCTTCCTTGCTACGAGACCTATGCTTCCTAATACTAAAACCTAATTCAAAAGCATATTGGTTATACAAATCGTATGCCTCATCTACGCTACTAACTCTCTGACCAATCAAAGACAGCATCACTCATCATCCATTGATTCCATATTTGAAAAAATAATAATAATAATAATGACAACTTAAGCAAAGTCCCAACACGTCCCAGATATAACTTAAGCAACGTCCAGAAAAACATCACAATAAACTAAAAAAAAATTCATATCCCACAATGTGATATCACATCCCACTTATTACTTATGCAACGTCCATAAACATCACAAAAAACTAAAATAAACATCGCATTCAGAAACGTCCCAAAACGTCCCAACACATCCCAGTTATACCTTACGCAACGTCCAACCACATCATATAAAAACTAAAAAAAAAACAACATCCTATCCTGCAACGTGCAGATTTATGTCGTAACATTCAAAAATACATACCAACAACGTTCTCGTACACAACGATCATAGTAACATCATCAGAAAAATGAATCATACGACTGGAACAACAATTTTCAATAGATCAAAAATCATAATTCGCAAAAACATACTATAAGAACGACAATTAAACAACAAAACATCAATCGCGAAAAGAAAAAAACTGATGATCATCATTGTTCTTCGATCCGATACCTTTATTAAAAATTTTAATGCTTGCAGAATGATTTCAGAAGCAGTGCAATTCAAAAATCTCTGGTTCCAATCGCTATCGTTAAGTTTTTTATCGCTCTCGTTCAGTTTTTGAAAAAAAAAACGTGCAACCACCACGTTTTGAATGTATATATACCACGGCGGGAAAAGAATGAAAAATAAAAAAATAAAAAACTGGGCGCGTCACTAAATATTACTAAAAATGGAAAAAATAAAGTTGGCTCAAAAAAATTACTAATTATAGTAAGTGGTGCATGTACATAGTGGTACAACATATAAATTGCGCTTATTGGATGGTATGAATAGATGTTCGACACTAGGGCTCTATAAAATTATTCCCTCCTTGCTAAAGTAAAACATTGAGTCAGTTGTAGGCCAAGAGATAAAATTTATTCATTACAATATGAAGAATAATTATTTACATACTTACATTATTGGGAAAATTATATAGTACTACTATAGTAGTACAATCCGATTGTCCTCCTACCGATTTTTGTATAGGGCCTGGGTTTTAATTAATAGTCCCCACATTTTTTTTAATTGAGGCGATTGGTTTGGATTTTATTCTTCATGCTCGCGTAGATTACCAGCTAATCACTTTTTATATATAAGGCGTCTTTTTTCGTTTTGAAATACCGCATTCAAGCAATTTACCAAATATCGTTTATATCGTTCCTTTTTTCTTGTTGCTAATTGATCTTCAACTACTGCAGATTGTTCGAATTGCATGTATTTCAGCTTAAAATTATTATTTTTGTGATCGGATAGCAGTTATCGTTCATTTTTTGGTGTTTTTGTTGCTGAATTTATTGCTCTGTTTTTTCCTGATATTTTGCTTTCTCGATCATTTAGAAAGGAGATTTGTTATCATGTTAGTAATGTTGATCGATCGGATTGCAAGTATGGTATTTTTTTTCTTGTTTTTGTTGTTGAAGGTATATGTTCTTCGTTCTTTTGTGATATTTTGCTTTCTCGGTAATATTTCGCTTAGAATGGAGATTTGTGATCGTGTTAGTAATGTTGATCGATCAGATGATGATTTGGTCTGAAGCGATTCTATTGTGTTAAATGGAAAAGGTTCTGTAATTCATTTTATGATGTTGTGAAGATTTTTTATTTCATCATTTGTGGAAATATGATAGAAATTGAATAATTGTTCTGTGTTTGGACGTGCAGTGAATTTTTATAAAGGAGATGATAATATATCGGATGAGAGTTCTGTTTTGAACAATATTGTTGTTGTTTTTTATGAAGGTTAGTAATGAATTATGTAAATTGGAGTTTTAGTTTATATAATATTGAGATATGGTGGATATAAGTGTATCGTTATTGGTTAGTATGTATAATGTTAGACGTTGTTATGTTGTAAGGTGGAGTTATAGTTGATATAAAATAACATTTTGAATGATATAATCTTTATTTGTGAATTATGTAGGAGGCAAGGAAATATCAAAATTTATTGATAATGCTGATGTTATTGCTTCCGGAGAAGGTAATAGTTTATATTTATGTTAATTGTTATGTGATTCTATATTTTTTGCTATATTAACTGTGTTTTGTTTGTAGGTTGTGGAGTATTGGTTGATGAGCCAAACAAATCTTTGGTTGGTGAGATTATTGAGAATGAGAAAACAGTTTTTGATTTATATAACCAGTATGCTTTTAGATTAGGATTTAGTGTTAGAAAAGGAAGAGATCATAAATCAAAACTTTCTGGAATTATATATTGGAGGAGGTATGAATGTAGTAGACAGGGTTCAAAACGTAATAAAGACAATCTGAATAAGGTTTATTCAAAAATTGATAATCGTGGTGGATGCAATGCTTTTATAGAGTTTAGGAAACGTAGTGATGATCGTTGGATTGTTACAAGGCATTTCAGTGATCATAATCATGATTTGTGTCCTTAACAAAAGAAGCAGTTTTTTAAATCTTAGAGGAATTTCCCTAAAGCCGCAATGCATTATTTCAAAGTGTTTAAAAGTTCTGGAGTATGTGTTTCTGAAGGTTTCAATGTATTGTGCAAAGAGGTTAGTTTATTTTTTCTTTTGTTGTGAAGCTTATAGTCGATATAATCTTACTCGGTAGGTGATATAAATTAGAGTTATGGCTGATATAACCTTTTGCGTATGTTGATATAATGTTTTTTTCCCCAGTCTGGTGGTCGATCTTATATTGGTTATACTTTGCGTGATATTTATAATGATTTAGAGACAAAAAAAAAAAAAAAAAAAAGGAGTAAACTTGATGGTGATGATTCAAATGCTTTAATTAACATTTTGAAACAAAGGTGCAAAGATGATGAAGATTTTTATTATGATTTTGAGCTGGATGACGATTCTTGTTTGTGTAATTTGTTTTGGAGGGATTGTCAGATGAAGAAGGATTATGATTTTTTTGGAGATTTATTGGTGCATGATATGGCATATCATACAAATAAGTACGGTATGATATGCGGTCCTTTTGTGGGTATGGACAATCATAACCGGAATGTTATGTTTGGTATTAGTTTTATGAAGAATGAGAAGGTTGAGTCATTTCTTTGGTTGTTTACAACTTTCTTGAGATCTATGGGTGGTAAACAACCTGTGACATTGATGACTGATCAAGCTTTCTCCATGGCTGCTGGAATACGTGAAGTTTTTTTTTCAGGAAGGCATCATTTATGTACTTGGCATATAAGGACTAATTCTATCAGCAATATACCTGATTTGAGAAAACGGGAGGGTTTTGTAGATGTGTTAATGCTTTATTGAAACATGTTTCTACAGACGCTGAGTTTGATTTTCATTGGAAGAGGTAATTTTTTTATTTTATATAGTTGATATAAATTGATATAAAAATATGTTTAGCGAGATATAAATTAATTATTGTTTGGATATAAAAAAAATATATTTTTTGTTTGCAGTATGTTGAAGGAATATAATTGCAGTGGTAACAGTTGGATTGACAAATTACATCAAACTAGGGAAAAATGGTGTTCAGCATTTAGTAAAGATTATTTTTTCTTGAGGTGCACTCTCTTCTCAAAGATGTGAAACTACCAATCATTCGGTATTAAGGAAACTGTCAAAGACATCTAGTCTTTATGATTTCTATGAACAATTTGTTGATGTTGTGAATGATGAAAGATTATCTGCCCGGACTAGGTCAAAAATTCACTTTCGTGCTATGCATGCCAGAATCGGAATTCTTGACCAAGTCTAGACTCTAGCACAATCGCTATTCTAATCATTACTTGAAATAACATTGCGCAAGATCTTGGTTTGCACTTATTCGATTTATCACGCAAGAAGTAATTTCTAATTAAAGCGAAAGTTTAGAAATACCTTTTGAAGCATAAACTCAGGTGATCACTTGTATGACTCAAGACTAGGCTCCAACGTTGTGTGGGCAACGATCCAACAAACCAATGATCAGCAACTTAACACAATCTTTGCAAACAGCTCATCAAAAAAGTCACCGGAGCTGCCACCTATGAGCGCGTGAAGGCCACTCGCCGATCAAGAAGTTTCTCACGCGCCGTCCACTGAGCTTCCACGCGCCGTCCGAACTCCAAGAGAGAGAATTCATCGGAGCTTTCTGGGAAATTCTAGCCATCGCTTAAACTTTTAGAAAACCAACTTTGAGGAAGAATTTATTAATTCTCTCTTTAGATTTTCTCTCTCTAGTTTTCTTGTCTTGAAAACTTATGAATTGTGTGTTGTAGAATTGCTAATCCCTTGTCAATATATAGAGTTACAAGAGAGACCCCAAGTTGGTTTAGGATTGGCCTTCCTAATGGGTTTAGGTAATTAATTAGTTTTTAAATCTAATTAGGTAACTAATCTAATAGGATAATCCAAATCCAATTAGATTTCCTAATCTCTAGGATTTCCTAATTCTAATTGAAACTTAAGACTTAATTAATTAATTAAATAGTTTCACTTTGTTAATTACTTAATTAACCCTTAGGAATAATTAATTAAATAATTAATTATACTTACTCAATTAACCCACTACAAAATTAATCGTACCACTAACGGATTCATTTTGGCACAACCATCCTACACCAGAATTGCTTCCGGAACAACTAAATTAATTTATTCTTTAATCTCCCCACATCAAAGATTTAGTGCTCGTTAATTTATTAATTTACTGATAAACTATTTAATTAACTTCTATAATTCCGAGATTAGTACCACTCGACCTTTTTACTATACCGGACATAAGTCCACCGGCCGGGTTTAGTATAATAAATATAACGAGCTCATATCGGGAGAACCATCACCCAAGACACAGCGGTACATGGTTTTCTTTCGATAAGCAACAGCACACTAAGTAACTAAACACACACACCCAACCCACCGAGACTATTGGCCATAAATGACCTCACCCTTTTGCAGATCAAAGTACACTATGTCTAATCTTCATGTCTGCTCAAGCCTAGAGATTAAGAGATAGAATACTAAGAACGAATTGTCTATTAAATCAGTATAAGACAAATCATTCTAAATGGTCAAGTTCAATGCGCCCTGGGCATATCTATATGATTCAATTAGTTTAGACAAACCAATTTTCTAAATCACATAATAACCTAAACCGATAGCTTGTCCAAAACTGTCTTAGTTACGAACTTCATTTATATATTATGTCTTTTAACGAATGATGAGATCTAATGTGTCACACCAGACACCTTATTATCTAACTACATAATATAAATGGATGACATATGCACAACATATAAACCAAAACATTTAAATCGATACATTAACTGGAAAAAAGTATAATACAAGCATAGTTTTAGTATTCAAACCTAACAAATGAATGGCGAAATAATGAGTTTTGTGAATATTTTAGATGCCGAGGGAAAGTTGATACTCCAGCTCCAAATAGTTTGATGTTGAAACATGCTAATGAAGTTTATATAATTGAAGCGTTTCTTATTTTTAAAGGGTATTTTATGAAAATTATGGAATACAAACACGTGCTGAAGAGTTCTGAGAATGGTGTGTATATATATGAGTTGTGGAGGTCTGAATGTGATCCTTTTCGACATGTTGTTCATTTTGATGAGAATGAATATTCAATAACGTGCACTTGTAAGACGTATTCTGAGGTTGGTTTCTTATGTTCACATGCTTTGTGGATTTTGAACCTGATTGGTTGTTTCTAGGTATTTGTGTGTTTTTTTAAGTTTTTGTGTTGTGAATTAATGGATGACACGTTAGTGTTTATATAATTTGATATTATTATTTATAAATGTTTATTTTTGATAGAGAATTCTAGACAAGTATATATTGAAGAGGTGGACTAAGAGTGCTACTGTTTGTCGGTATTGTATTGTTGATGGTCCAGGAAGAACAGATGATGGAGATTGTGATTCTGTTTAGAGGGCTGAAATGAGCAGGAAATTTTTGGATTTGATTATATGTGCATAGTCTAGTGCGATTGCTCGTGGTATCATTGATAAGCATTTTAGTCTGGCTAAAGAGTCGATTATTTCTGAAGCTGGGTATTTTTATATGGGGGAGGTTGAAGAATCAAGAAATGATGCTTTTGTTAGAGATCCTAAGAGCAGGAGGTCAAAAGGTGTTCAAAACATTCAAAAAAAGAGTATTGTTGAGAAACAGTGTACTAAAGCGATGGGGAAGAAAAAAGATTCAGTAACAGCTGCAGTGTGGATAAGGAAAGCTATTTTGTCAATTTTATCTGAGAGTAATGGTGATGTTAATGGGAATTTTGTGAATCCAATTGTTTAGGAGGGTTGATATAATGCTACTATTTTGGTTATGTAAAGCACAATGAAGGTTGATATAATACTTTTTTTGGTTATTTTAACCACTATTTTTAGCTATAAATGAAAGTGAAGTTTACAATAATATTGGGGTATTGATATAATATTGTATTTGTAGGTATATAATGAGGAGTCAAGGTTGATATAATATATGTTTTTTAGTGATGTAAATGAACAATAACTGTAAATAATGAAAGAAGAAATTTTAATTAAATTGGAAAAATTGCAATTGATTATAAATATCCATTTCACTTCTTCTACTATTATTAGTAAGTAACTAAACTAATCTATTCTATAATAACTACTAATGTTCAGTAAAACATGTCAAAGCTATTCACTAATAACTAATATTGTTTAGTAAGTAACAAACATTGACTAGATTGAGATATAATAATTTTCTGTCATTGTCTCGAGATCTTCTTTTATATTTTTGGCATCACTCATTATCAATGCATAAGCATACTTTATCCTCAAAATATCGAGTGCTTCATTGAGATCGTTAATGTTGGTGGATGCAACTGAAAGTTCTCTATCCCAGGTAGCTGTTGTTTACCCTTTGTACATTTCCATGTGTCTCATTGTCAGTATACCACAATCAATCTGGTTGTTATCATCTTGTTATGCAAGCACTGGAAATTCTATGTCATAAGACTTGACATCTCCGAACATTTTTGTTGTTGGTGTGCATTTGACAACCTCTGCAAAGTAATCTCTCTGTGGGGAAAAAATTAAGTAGGGTTACATTATATTAGAAAAAAAGTAGGGTTTATATATAAAATATGAATAGTTTATAATAGTACTTACAATTTGCTCTGGTATATTTTTGTACCATCTTCTATTGTAGATTTTGGTGGTCTTATTGTTCAGAACTGTAACCACCTTTCAATTTGCATTTATACAACCCACATAAAAGTGCAATATTGCAAGAACTGGACAGAACACCTGCTTGGAAAACATTATTGTTAGTTAATGTCAATGGAGTAAATATTGGTATTGAATTTCTTACCAATTTTGAATTAAATGTATTGACTTCTCTTTTGTAGGATTTCAGAGTTTCGTTGAAATTGTTCTTGCATATTTCAAGGATTTCAGAATCTCTGTGGGCGTCATGTTCTTCCAGTGGTGGTTCTTCTTCGAATCTTTCTACTTTTTTTTTTATCCTTTTTGGTTGTTTTCTTTCCTCTTACACACTTTCTCTCTTTTTCTTTTGTGTCTGCATATTCTTTCAGAAAATTTTGCATATTCTGTGTCAGCTGATTCTGAGATATAGTAGATATTAAAATACATAAGGTATGAGAAATGATTATATCTTGCATTATATTTGTTTATATCAAATACATAAGTTGTTTATATATCAGGCATATGTATTGAATGATATCAATTATACTTGTTTAACTTATTAAAAATCTGCATGGCAAGTAGAATCTTGGTGGGTTCTCTTTTCGTCTTTCTAGGTTGGTGTTCAAGTGGTACACCCATGATTCAATTACACAAATTGCCAACCACTTTTTTGGCACCATTGTTCTGAAATCTATTTTATCATTGAAAAGAAAGAGACACCTTGAAAGGTTGTATCACTGCAAAACAGAATTATTTATCATTGTTAACATTATATTATATCAAGTATAACATAAGTTTACATAATTAGTGAAATTATATAAATTTATTACCGATCATCAATTTCCTTCTTTTTATTGTTCCTCAGGCACAGGAAATCAGTGAAATATTTTTCCCTCGGTGACAGTTTCAGTCTAACATAAAAATCTGACCGTAAAGCCACAGGGAGCTCTTTGTTTCTATGGGCTTGGTTTTCCATGATTGTAGTTGTCTGCATCGAGTTATCTGGGTCATCATTTATATAGCTGTATATTACGAAATTATTTAAACCAATATTAGTATTTTTAATATGAATATGTAACAATGTTTATATAATTGCAGTTGAAACTGGCATACTTACTTTCTCAATGCAGACAATTTCTTTACTGAAGCTGGTTCCAAATCCTAAATATTCAGCTTTTTTGGACGTGTTGCCAATGATACTGCAGAGTTCATGACTTGTTCAATTTCATCATCATCTAGATCTCAAAGGTCATAGAATTTGGTATCCTTTGCCAAATTTGCCCGAATGTCATCTTCTATTTCCTGCAGTTTTTCATCTTCTTTCTTCTTGTTGTTTTCTTCTCCTTGTTGCATTTCATGTTCTTGTTCTTTTTTCTGGTCCTCTTCTTCTTTTTGTTGTTTGTCTTCTTCTTTCTTTTTTTTTTTTCTTCTTTCTTTTCCTCTTTTTCTTTCTCTTTCTCTTCTTTGTTTGCTTGCTTTTGCTTTTCCTCGTTTTTGAAATCCTCAATGTCCTGAGAGATGTTGAGGTCAAATGATGGTGGGGTGAATTCTACTGCCCTTCTTTTATATTCTTCTTCCAAATTGTCCATTAATTTCACAACTGCAGTAAAGAACTTGAAGTCTTGAGATGGGGTGGTGTCAAAATCTCTTAAAAGTGTTGATGGGGATGCTTCATTTGCTGGTTTTGTGGTCATATACTGGAATGTGTTGAAAAGATTTCCAAGCGTTGTTGTAATCAACTTGAAAGTTGTCGCAAAAGTTTCGTTTTTCATGCCTCCAAAATCGCACCACGATCTCATGAATTCCATCACTGCATGTGCCAGTACAGTCGCTGTTTTATTCATGATTTCAATGTCGTCCTCTTTTTTCTGTTTCAAAAACATTGTTATTATATGTTATATAGTATAATAGATTATATGACACAGTATAGAGTTTATATCAATTACAGAAAGAGTGTATATCAATTTTAAGTGTAATAGTATACCTTATTTCTCTTATCTGGTGAGGAAGGAGGACTGGGAAGAGGAGTTGGCTTTCCGTCCTTTTTGTGAGACGAACTTGAAGTTGAACATGGTGGTGGGCTTGAATGTGATCCCCTAAGAATTGGCATTAGTCTTACATGACCTTTGGCAAACCACCCATATATATATATTTCCATAAGTGTCCTTGCAAAAAGCATATCTTGACTCCAGTTTATGAATATGGGGTCCTTTGAACATCGGTACTGCCTCTATATACTACCCGGTCAAGCATTCAACAGCTACAACAATTTATATGTAATAAGATATAATTTTGGATCATGTAAAATACATGTTTATATGATTCACACTAATAACTGTTTGTATACAGAATGAATAAAGTATTTATATCATAATAAATATATCTTTATATCATCATAAATATATATTTGAAATAAACAGATTACATATGTCATGCATAAGTAATTAAACTATTTAAAATAGAATACTTACAATTAGGAATGTTAATGGACCACAGAAAGGTGGCATCTTCGTGTCATCTTTTCTTATGTATATCTTGTGGCCATCCACCAATGACTTTATGGTGTATATGAAGGAATTGTCTGCCCGGGTCCAATAAAAAATTCCACTATCATACTACGCATTCAAGAATCATGAATTCTCAATCAAACCTAAACGCTCGTGCAATCCGATTCAAACCCTTTTTGAAATATCACACGAGCACCGGAACTTGGTTTACCTTATTTGATTTGTCAACACGTAGAAAAATAAATCTTTAAATAAAAGTGGAATGATTAACGATTCGACCTTTTAAAGCATGTCCCTTAAGTTATCACTTGTATGACTCTGAGACAGATTCTGACGTAGTATAGGCAACGAACTTTAGAACCAACGAAATCAGCAATATGAAATCAACACAAAATCCACCGAAAAACTCCAGCCGCTGCCGCCACCAAAAAAACTGAACGCCGCTGCCTGCGTGTGGATCAACGCGCCGCCTGAGAGGTCTTTACCGCCACGCGTGAGATTGATGCGCCGCCGGGGGTCCGAGAGAAAACTTCCACCGCCGCCTTTTGGATTTGCACCGCCAAGTTTTTCTATCTCTCTAAGATTTTCTCTCAGAGTGTCTCTCTCTAGTTTTCTTGTCTTGAAAACTTATGACTTGTGTGTCTTGATTATTAATCCCTTGTGTCGATTTATAGAATTACAAGAGAGACCTTAAGTGGGCTTGAGTTAGGCCTTCTTGTTGGGCTTGGATTTTGGTAATTTCCAAATCACAATTAGATTACCTAATTCTTAGATTTCCTAATTCTTAATTGAAACAAGAATTAATTAATTAATTAATCAAATTCACTTTGTCAAATTACTAATTGACCCTTGGGATTAATTAATTAAATAATTAATTCACTTTATTAATTAACCCAACAACATAATTAATTGTACCACTAACGGATTAATTATGGCATCACCGCTCAAACCAGAATTGCTTTCGGAACCACTAAATTAATTATTCTTTATTCTCCCCACGTCGAAGATATAGTGCTCGTCAATTTATTAATTTACTGATAAATTAATTAATCGACTTCTTATAATCCGAGATTAGTACCACTCGACCTTATTACTATACCGAACATAAGGCCACCGGCTAGGTTTAGTATAATAAACTTTACAAGCTTATTTCGAGAGCACCATCACCCCGGACGCACCGGTACATGGTTTCATTTTTACAAGCAACAGAACACTAAGCAATCAAACACGCACACCCAACTTACCAAGAATATAAGTCTCAAATGGCCACACTCATTGGCAGATTAAAATACACTATGTCTAATCCTCATGCACGTTCAAGTCTAGGGATTAAGAGATAGAATACTAGAATTGAATAGTCTACTAAATCAGTATAAGACAATTCAATCAAAATTGTCATACTCAATATGCCCCGGACATATCTATATGATTCAAATAGTTTAGACAAACTAATTCCCAAATAATATAATGATTTAAAACGACAGTATGTCCAAACTGTCTCAATCACGAGTCTCATTTATATAGCATGACTTTAACCAATGATGAGATCTATTGTGTCACTCCAGACACCTCATCATCTAGTCATACGATATAAATGGACAACATATATAAAAATATAAAGACAATTTAACTAAAACATTCAATCGATATATAAATCGGGAAATAGTTTTAATACAAGTAAAGCTTTAGTATTTAAAACCAACAATCTCTCACTAATACTTAAGTTGTGCTTCAAGTATAAAACTACATTAATCTATAGCTACATTAATAACTACGAAACAGTCAAGGCTCAGCTAAGTATCTAATTCCCATGCCCTCCATGTGAGCCTAAAAGACTTTCACAGTCAATGTCTTCGTGAATGGATCTACAAGGTTCTCTGCTGATGCTATCTTTGCCACGATCATGTCTCCTCTCTTTACAATTTCTCATATCAGGTGGTACTTGCGCTCTATGTGCTTACTCGCTTTGTGGGCTCGTGGTTCCCTAGAGTTTGCTACTGCACCATTGTTATCACAATACACTGTGATATAACTCGATAACTCAAGAATCACGTCTAAGTCAAGTAGGAAATTCTTAAGCCACTCGGCTTCTTTCGCTACCTCTGATGCTGTAACATATTCAGCCTCAATGGTAAAGTCTGCCACACATTTATGCTTGACACTCCGCAAAACTATGGCTCCACCTCCCAAAGTAAACACAAAACCGGAGGTAGACTTACTCTTATCCCTATCGCCTTGGAAATCAGAATCTGTGTAATCTCTCGAAACTAGCTCTTATGCCTGATAGACCAAAACTTGGTCTCTCGTTCTGCACAAATACTTGAGGATGCACTTCACAGCCTCCTAATGAGCTTTTCCGGGGTTACTCTGATATTTTCTAACAATTCCAATGGCATAGCAAATATCAGGTCTTGTGCACAACATTGCATACATGAGATTTCATACTGCTAAAACATAAGGAACTGTTTTCATGGCTTCTATCTCCTCAACAATCTTCGGAGACTGTTCTTTAGATAGATGCACTTCGTGTCTGAAAGGTATAAAACCTTTTTTGGAATTTTGCATGTTGAAACGAGCCAGAATCGTATCTATGTATGAAGCTTGAGAGAGCATCAGTGAACGTTTCCTACGATCTCGAATAATCTTGATCCCAAAGATATGTCCAGCTTCTCCCAAGTCCTTCATATCAAATTTCTTGGACAACCATACCTTTACTTCTGATAACACTTTTTCATTGTTGCCAATAAGTAGGATTCATCTATGTAAAGTACAAGAAAAACCACAGCATTTCTATCACGTCTGCGGTACACACATTACTCATCCGGACACTGAGTAAATCCGTAAGACTGGATTACTTCATTAAATCGGATGTTCCAAGATCTTGATGCTTGCTTAAGTTTGTGGGTTGCTGCATGAAGATGGTTTCCTCAAGACTTCCGTTAAGGAAAGCTATCTTGACATCCATCTATCATATCTCATAATCTAAATGTGTATTTATGGCCAAGAGAATCCGGATCGACTTACGCATAGCTACCGGGGAGAAGGTTTCCTCATAATGGATACCTTCTTTCTTAGTATACCCCTTCACCACAAGCCTAGCTTTGAAGGTTTCAACCTTTCCATTGGGTCACTCTTTCTTTTGTAGACGCACTTGCATCCAATAGGTTTAAAACCATCAGGCAAATCCATAAGCTCCCAGACTTGATTAGAGTCCATCGACCCCATCTCGGATATCATTGTTTTTTGTCAAGATTCTGCATATTTATCTCAAAGAGCCTCATTGTAGTTAATCGGGTCTGGTTCATGCTCGCCTGGGACCAAATCTGAGGATTCTCCCAATCCCACGTACCTCTCATGTTGTCTCACAACCCTCCCACTACGAGAGGCACCATCTGTGTAGGCACATCATCTGTGACTTCTTGTGTAGTGTTCTGTGGTGTATCTACTTGTACTGGTGCAACAGGTTTATTGGATTGTCCTCTAAGCTCCTCTAGTATGATCTTACTTCTGGGCTTGTGATCTAGAATATAGTCCTCTTCTAAAAATCTGGCGTTAGTGCTAACTACCACCTTCTGATCTTTAGGACTATTAAATAAACCACCTTTCATTCCTCTAGGATATCCTACAAACAGCATTACTTCCATTCTTGAATCTAACTTACCCGCATCTGCTTTAAGCATATGTGCTGAGGAACTCCAAATTCTGAGATGTCTCAGACTGGGCTTGAGCCCCGTCCACAACTCTGTGGGGGTAGAAGATACGAACATAGATTGTACAAGGTTAAGAATGTAGGCCGTTGTTTTTAAGGAAAATCCCCAAAACGAATTAGGAAAATCACTATAACTCATCATTGACCTAACCATTTCTATAAGAGTTATGTTTCTACATTGTGCTACACCATTCTACTGAGGTGTGCCAGGTGCAGCTAATTGAGACTGAATTCCTACCTCTGACAGGTAGTCTCTGAATTCGCCTGACAAGTACTCTTCACCATGACCCGATCGTATTGTCTTGATTCTCTTACCATAATATTTCTCCATATCTTTCCGATACTCTTTGAACTTGCCAAAACATTCGGATTTATAGTGCATTAGGTAAATGTATCTGTACCTCGAGTAGTCATCTGTGAACATCACAAAATACTCAAAACGTCCTCTTGCTTATATAGACATAGGTCCACACAAGTCAGAGTGAACTAGTTCTAACACTTCTTTGGCCCTATACCCCTTTGCCTTGAAAGGCCTCTTGGTCATTTTACCTTCCAGGAAAGATTCGCAAGTCGAATAGTTGTCTACTTCTAATGAACCTAAAGGTCCATCTGTGACCAACCTTGGAATCCTACTAAGGTTAATATGACCTAGTCTAAGGTTCCAAAGGTATTTTGGTTTATCTCAGAAGGTTTTTTCCTCTTATTGTTATTCAATGATGCATTATTTGATTCAGTATTTTGCACAACAGGGGAGTTTGGTTTTAATAAAAAAAGATGATCTACTAATGAACAAGAACAAGTTTCTCATTTTTTCTAACAAAAACATATTTATCAGAAAAAATAAACTTATAACCATCCAACACGAGTCTAGAAACTGAAATTAAATTATTTCTAAAACTCAAAACATAAAGACAATCTTTTAAAACTAAACTAGAATTTCAAATATTCAGTATAAGTACTCTCACTGCTTCAACTGACACTCTCGTAGTATCGCCCAAGTAAAGCTCTAATTTGCCACTTCTAAGCCTCCAGGTTACCTGAAACCCCGGTAAAGAAATACTAACATGATCAGTGGTTCCTAAATCCACACACCAGGCATCAATGGGGATCACCGCTAAACATGTTTCAGTAATAAAGGTGGAAATAGCCGTACCTTTGATCTTTGGACAGTCCGACTTCCAATGCCCCGTCTTGCAGCATTTGAAGCACTTGCCTTTCAGCTTCTTCTTCTTTGTGATCTCAGGCTTAGGCACATGATTGACAGCCTTTTGGGCCTTCTTCTTCTTCTTCTTTCTAGCTTTGGGCTAAGAAGAAGAACCTTGAGCCTTGACTGTGACTAAAGCTTGCTTCTTTTCTTGAAATAGGCCTTCAGCCAACACCAACGCAATTAAGAGCTCAGGTAGAGTATAAACTCACTGATTCATATTGTAGTTCAACCAAAAATGCTCAAAACTCTTAAGTAAACTCTGGAGAATCATGTCAACTTGCGTTTCAGCATCAATATCTCCTCCCAACACCTTAACCTCATTGATGTTACTAATCATGTCAAGTACCTGATCTCTTACTTGGGTGCCTTCAGCCATTTTGGTGTTCATTATCTTCCTCATGACTTTTTGCCTTGTCGACCTGCCTTGATGACCAAACATCTCCTTTAGGTGAGACATCGTGTCAAAAGCGGAGATCATTAACCGAAGCTGATGTTGTAGAACATTCGACATAGAAGCCAGAATGTAACATCGCACCATCTCATCAG
The DNA here is from genome assembly GCA_030378225.1 of Knoxia roxburghii. Taxonomy (NCBI): domain Eukaryota; kingdom Viridiplantae; phylum Streptophyta; class Magnoliopsida; order Gentianales; family Rubiaceae; genus Knoxia; species Knoxia roxburghii. The sequence continues at coordinate 12,261,407 of CM059422.1, read as the reverse complement.
CCTTCCTCCACCTCTTCCCTCTCTGCTTGAGGTGTCTCATCATTAGGTTTAGGTGGACAAACCTCAATGAGCACAAACTTATACTGCTCAGCCTAGCTAACGGATTGAATGCCATATCCAAAACTAAAAAATAAATAAATAGATATGTTTTAGAAATAAAATTGTTGAAAATATTGAACCCTCTTTCCAAAATTACCCTTAATTTTTATTCAGAAAATTAGATAAAAGTTAAAAATAATTTTATAAAGAGGGTGATGATGAATAAAAAAATATGAAACGGTAAATGTGAATTGGATTCTATTATCACTTCCTCTCGTGCTCCAGTATAAAAACATTCCCAGATTTCAAAACGTTCCTCTAACTAATCTTCTCGAGTTGGGCAATAGCTAACCCTGTTTGTGGGACTTTCTTCTCTCCCACTATGCAAATTATATAGTACTCCTATATGTATTTTAGCATTGTACACCTAGGAAAATTTTGTTCACAAATGGCTTAAAAATGAGCATTAATTGCAGCAGTCCCCACTTTTAAAAAAATGTTCAGCTCACGCGCTTCAGCAAGGTTGCACAACCCTCTCTTTCATCTCTCCTATTTATTGCCCAAACCCTAATTCTTTTCTCTCATCTTCTCCTTCACCAGCCCCCTCTCTTTTCTCTCGCCGCTAATTTCGGCCATTTCGGGTGGAGTTTTGAAGATCTCAAAATACTCCTCACCTCTTAAGCTTCAAACTCATCCCTTGTTCCACCGTTTTCGTACGTATTTAAATCAATATGAAAGAAAAACTAGAGTTTGGGCAAAAATGTATATTTTTTATGTAAAATCATATATTTTTGATGTAAAATTGTCTATTTTGAATATATATATTGTTTGTTTTTAGTATTTGATGTGGTATCATATATTTTGATGTAAAATGTTGTAGTGACAGTGGCGGTCAGATGTGATGTTGGTGACAACGGCGGTCGGCGAGGGCAGCAAAAGGGAAAAGAGGAGAGGGGCTAGCGGCTGGAAAGTGGAAAAGATGAAAGGAAAACTAGGGTTTGGAAAAAAAATATATTTATACCCTAGGCTATTTACACTCTTAGTCCTCAAGTTTCTGTTATTCCCTTTTTTTATGTAAAATCGTATATTTTTTTATGTAAAATCGTCTATTTTGAATATATATTGTATGTTTTCATTATCTGATGTGGTATCATATATTTTGATGTAAAATGTGATTTTGATGTAAAATTGTCTATTTTGAATATATATTGTCTGTTTTCAGTATCTGATGTGGTATCACATATTTTGATATAAAATGTGATTTTGATGTAAAATGTGATTCTATTGAATATTGTTTCTGACGGAAAACTCATATCTTAATGTTGAAAGAAAAATGAGTTAAATCGGTTTGTATTGATGTATAATAAGTTAGATATGATGTTTAATCGATTTATCTTTAGGTGATGTTAAATATTGACTGTTTATTTGAAAATGATGTAAAATACGTTGAAATTTGATGTAAAATATGTTGAAATTTGATGTAAAATAAATTGAAATTTGATATAAACTCATATTTTGATATAAAATCATATATTATGAACTTGTATTTTGATTTTAAAACCATGTATTATAAACTTGTATTTTGATGTAAAATCATATATTATTTTGAAATTTGATGTAAAATTGCCACCAATTTGGTGTGATATGTGACTATTCATCTGAAATGAGTAAGAGGAAAGAATGAAAAGGCTAACGATTTAATTAGAAATTGAGAAGATGAAAAGAAAGGAAAGCATTTCAAAAAAATTGAAATGTTGTCTTGAAAATTATTGTCTTAGAAAAAAAGCTATAAGAAAAATAATTACATTTTCTAAATTTTAAATTACTTTTTTTTTTTATTAGGTGTACCTCTCCACCTAGTAGTACTATATAATAACCACTCCCGCAGGACCAGGTGTTGCTATTTGTAGCTCAAAATTGCTATTTGTAGCTCAAATTTTAGTATAAAATGATCAAAATGCCCCTTGAACAAATAAGAAATGATTTAAAATAAAAAATATTTCAAAAAATTGAATTTGCAATGGATAACCCACTCAAATTAGGCACGGTCACAATTGGTGGACCACCTAAAAGGCACCGGAACCACCGATGAAACGCATGGAGAAACACACTCACCATGGTGAATTGCACCTAAAATGGGCGCGGCACCATGGACACGGACGCATAAGTGACGCGCCTTACCCATGGTAAGAAACGAATTTTTTATGCGGCCAACCCATGGTGACCACGCCCAAAACCGGTGGCCACCGAACCCTGATTAAGTCAAAAAAATTTGAGCTACTAAAACAATGTTATCGACTTCTCAATTCGCCAAACACTCCAAAAACCCCTCTAAACATTCGTGAAAACTTGACAACGCTCGTTGAACTACGTTGATGAAATGAATTAGTTCAAGATTCTTGGGAAAATGGTACGTTTTCATTATGTATTCGTTATGTTGTAGGTTTACAATATCCATGGTACGCACTTTCATTTTAGGCGGGGTACATAATGGTTCGGACGCACAAAACGGGTGGTTACACCATTGTATCCACGCCCAAAATGGAAGTGTACCCAACGGTAACCATGCCAAAAATGAGCGGGAAACCATTATCCAAACGCCTGTAGAGGATGGCTGTACAATGGAGTTCATACCCATTTTAGACGTGGAATCAATGGATGAACGCCTAAATTTTGCGTGGCTTTGTCCATGGTTGCCACGCCTATTTTGGGCGCTTGTACCTTTGTTTTAATGCCTGAAATGGGCGAGTATCCCATTGTTTTGCCACCATTTGGTGGCATTCGAACAATGGGTTACTCGACCGTTTTGGGCGTTCTTGCCATGGGATAAACGCCCAGTATAGGCTTTTTCACCAAAATGGGGGTTTTTTCGTAATTTGCTAAGTATTCAATATAATTTAAAGTTTTTTATTGTTAATATTATGTTTTTTCATATTTAGTTTTATTTTGTATAATTAGAAAAGTGAACTTACATTTATTTTATGAATGAAGCAGGATCCAGTTGAATTACCCGATCTATCGGTTGATTTGAGTGCCTATTTTGAGTCTCTCATTTATTTTAAGACTCACGAAAAAGCATTTCAGCATTGCAAAGAAGTAGCCAATGAATTATGTTTCGAGCTTATTATCGCTGGGCGGACTCAAAAAGCAAATGCTTACACGTATCGGTGCGCACGATGGAGAGATCCTATTGAGCAGGGGACTCCCCCCAAAGAAAGGAAGAATACCAGATGCAAATGATGTGAGGGCCCTTTCAAGTTATATTGCAAGAACGAGCCGGAATTTGGTTGGTGGATCAGAGCATATCCCGGTTATGAGTCAATGCACAATCATTCTGGTATAGTTTATCCACAGAGGCATAGACAGTTTAACTTCATGAGTGACGAAGCAAGGGTCTTAGCTAAAAGGTTCGGCAAGGGAATTGTGAAGCCAAAAATCATTAAGGCAATGATTGATGCAGAATACCCCAATACTAATGTGACAATCAAGGCTGTATACAATCAAAAAGCACAGGACAGTGAGGATGAGCTGCAATGTAGAGATATTGGGGAAGAATTTGTTCGTTTGGCCAAGGAGAAGCATTATTATGTTAAAATCCAGAAGGAAGTGGGCACAGGTGAGATCACCCATGCATTCATAGCTCATCCAGCATCAATTTAGTTGTTCACTCGATATCATTGGGTGATTGTGGTTGATTCAACATACAAGACCAACAAGTACAAAATGCCCCTCTTTCAGATGATAGGTATGACTCCTACCAATATGAACTTCAATAATGCATTTGCCCTTTTAAGAGATGAGTCTGCTATCACATACGGTTGGGTGATGTCACATTTGAGGATGTTGTTGTATGATGTACATGCGCCAAGTGCTATTGTCTCAGATAAAGAGGGTGGTTTACTGAGGCCTATTAAGAATCATTTTCCACATTCACACCACCTGTTATGCTTGTGGCATATGGACTGTGATGTTGATGCAATGTTGAGAAAAAAAGTTCGTGGAGAGAGATTAAAAAGGGATGTCAAATCCATGTGGAAGCAAATCATTAATGCGCCAACAGTTGAAAAGTATGAAATTTTACTGCAGCTTTTCAGGGATAGTTACTCTACTATTGCGCATGAAGCTGTGGTCTACTTGGAGGGTATATGGCTTTCCCATAAAGAGAAAATTTGTAAGGCTTGGACAAACCAAATTTTCCATCTTGGCAATACAAGTAGCAACAGAGTGGAGAGTACTCATGCTGCACTTAAAGATTGGATGAATTCTGGCACCCAAGCACTTGACACGCTGTTTGGAGTGATTGACGACCATGTCACTCACCAGTTATCTCAGATCAAGTAAGTATATTAATTTATATTATTGCTGCTTTATTTTATTAAATTATATAAATACGTGATTATTAATTTGATGTGATTTTAACTTTACACACAAGCATAAATTGTTGTAGAGAAAAACTTGAGGAATCTATTTCGACGAGACCAACCGATAAGATGTGATTCCTATATGATCTGTTGCATGATCTTGTGTCGCACCATTGTATGGATTTGATCAGCAAACAAGTTGAAAATATGACTAGGTAGGGCGACAAAGTGTTTGAGAAATGTCAATGCTTCTGCAAGGTGACTCATGGTATTCCGTGTGCTTGTGAGCTATTCAAAGTAAAGGAATCAAATGACAAGCTCACAATCGACAAGTTGCACGAGTTCTGGAAGAGATTGCAGATCGTACCCTCTGAAGCAGCATCGAATACCATTTCTCCAGAACTCAGGTACGTACATGGCTTCGAATACAATTTATTTTTTTAATAAATGTAAGTTGTTTATATTAGTTGCTTGTATAATTTATATTTATTATTAACAGGTACTTCCGTGAGAAAATCATTCCAGTATTTGAGAGCAGTCCAGCAGCATTGATATGTCAGGCGCTTGTCTCAATGAATGAGGCTCTATTTCCTGACAGGACTAGTGCGTGTGAGCCCACTGTCTTGGCAAGATCTCGCGGGCGGCAAATATTGCATTCATCTGTTATTAGCACGCAGAATGGCTATGAGCGCGCAACACGTCAATCTAATGCATCGAGCCATTTGTCGAGTCGCATATTACAGTTTGAGGATGGTAAGACATACAATCACTATTATTTCTATATGACTATTATATGAATATTATATTTAACTATTTTTTTTTTAGGTAGAGAAGAAGCACAGAGTTGTCCCCTTTTTCCTGCGTATATTCACCCTTACTGTACTGGTTATTTGAACGTGAAGTCAGATGGCAACTGTGGTTTTAGATCTGTGGCACACTCTCTATATGGAAACAAGGAGCTCTGGCCAACAGTTCGGATGGCGGCTACTGGGGAGATTCTTGCAAATCAAGATAAGTACATTGGTATTTTGGAGGCATGTGCACCTGATGAGATTCCTAGTAAGAGAGCTATAGATTGGGCAATTAAGAGGATAGCTCACCGGGCATCATCGTGTAGCATAGAACATTGGATATGCACACCAACTGACTTATTTGCTATTGCCACGTATTCGAACTCATTGATCATACATCTCAGTGATCGCAGTCCAGCTTGTTGTTTCTCTATATTACCTGTGAGGGAGGTAGATGGTGCCACGGAGCCGGACAAGGAAATATGCATTGCGCACATTCATGACATTCATTTTATAAGTGTAAGTTTGGTTACTAATTTTCCTGTCCCACCCTTGGTCTGTATATGGGAGAAGCACCGCGATCCTAGTTTAGCTGTGTTTGCGAGGTCTCCGGGATTCTTGGAAAGGATTAAGGAATGGTGTAGAATATGTCCTGGATCCTAGTTTAGATGTGTTTGTGACATTTCTATGTAATTTAATTTCAATTGACCATTTATTTTTTATTTATTAAACATCTAATAGTTATATATTTCATATATGGATTTATTAGTGCGCGATATATTTCTATAACAAACACAATGTAAATCCAAACAAAATACATAAATCTGTACCATAGAGCACATTGCTATAAAATAAAATAAAAAAAAGACACAAACATAGTTCGAAGGAAATAAGTCACTAAATCCGCTAGCATAGTACAAAATCAATCAGAGAATGACAATAACATATCATTGGGCCAAATGCCAGCGATCCACCAAACTAGCAAGCTGCTCCCCGCAATCATCCACCTAGTCACAGCCCCGATATCTGATGATCTCACAAAACCTCCGTGATACCGCCAAACTCTCTCTCATCCACTATGTCATGTAAACAAAAAAAATTTATTTAAATAATCGATAAGAAATCATGAATTACAAAATTAAATTAAAAAAATTAAAACTTACATATTCTGTGTTGCCTCGCGGAGGAACTTGTCTTGCGTCATGGAGTGATATAGCAGCAAATATACGCGGGTGGGAGTGCCTCGCGTACCACTCCATGTAATCCTCAATACGTGCGCCTGGATTGCTGTCACTGTGCAGCAATCTATCCGTCCGTATACTACTCCCATCAGGGAATGAGTCCCACAGATAAAACATATCGCGGCTAAACTCCACCTTGTGCCCCATACCATCATAGCGCCGCATACGCGATGTAGGACGAAGGATCAGTCGAGGCACACCCTGCACGTATCCAAGCTGGCAGACACATCTATCAGGTATATATGGCTCAACAATACCATGAGCTGCAATCACACCTCTATAAATGGTCCTCTCAGTGTGCACGTGAGGAAAATCCCCATATGGCAACCATGTCACCTGCAAATTACATGCGCCAATAAATAAAAAACACAAACAAATTACAATAAATAAAATAATATACTCATCAGCTGTCATACTGTCAAGCTGCTCCCGATAAGTAGCCAGGCGAATATCATGATCGCTGCCCGTGCTCACAGGCTATAAACGAGCTCACGGCGCAAGACGATCACCATTCGAGGGCACAGCGTGGGGTCTAAATATAGGGAAGTACTCGTATATCCAAGCCTGCAGTAAAGTGAGACATCCCGCCATAGAACTAGTGCCACCTCTACTAGCAACACCCAACTGTCTGTAGAGATACGCTAAAGTCGCAGAACCCCATGAATGCTGTCCCACCTAGCCCAACTTGTTCTTAATCTGCACCACAGAATGGGGTCTAAACTTATTGGCACTCTTGTTCAGAAATAGACAAGCGCCAATAGTAACCCACAACCATGCCTCTACATCCAAAACAGGGTCCCACTCATCCCTATTTTTCCAACGGCGATCAAACACACGCTCTGTCACAAGACAACCACTATCATACATCTTCCTCCAGTCATGACTACGCTCATCTAGCTCAACCACCTCCCTGCATAAACATATTTTTATAAATAATAACGACAAATAGTATTTTAAGCAATTAAAATAATCATAAAATTACATGTCAAAATTAAGCAAATCGCATATTCAAATAATCATAAAATTACATTAAATAAATCACATATTTAAATAATCATAAAATCAAATTAAAATAAATCACATATTAAAATAATCATAAAATCAAATTAAATGTCAATCGAATATTTAAAAAATCATAAAATCAAATTAAATAAATTACATATTAAAATAATCATAAAATTAAATAAAATAAATCACATATTAAAATAATCATAAAATTACATTAAATAAATCATGTAAATCGCATATTCAAATAATCATAAAATCAAATTAAATAAATCACGTAAATCGCATATTCAAATAAAATTTTAAAATAATAATACAATAAATTGAATTTAAATATTTATCATTTTCAGCGTGTACCTTTCGTCGTGAAACGACCATCCCCGACTCGTAGCCTATGAGTGATGACCTGCTCCTTCTCATCGTCATCACCGCTAGCATCACCACCACCACCACCATCACCATCACCATCACCGTCATCGTCATCGTCATCGTCATCATCACCCTGCTCCTCAATAGAACGGTCGCTGTGATACTCCATCCCACCCCCAATGGGATGCTCCTCGTCGCCCATAAGATACTCCATCTCACCTGTGGGCTCGTGTAGTAGAAAGTCCATCTCATACTCCGGCCCGCCAATGTGATCATCCTCCCTCGAATGAGATGGCTCATCAGGTCGCTGGTGGGATGAGCTAGATGCTTTCCACTTCCTATGGGAAGCCGTAGGTCGCTGTTGCGGAATTATTTACCCCGGAACCTACAAAACATTTAACGAATGTAAAGTAAACAAATAATATTAAATATAATTATATACATTATTTAAATAAATAAAATTATATAAATTATCAAAAATATACTTATAATTTCAAAAATTAATTAAAATTGTGAAAGAAAATGATTTTGACCGGTCAAATGCACGGTCAACGCGTGGGTATGACCATTGGATAGCCCATGCGATCCATCAGTGGAACAAACGCCACTGATGGATTGAATGGGCGATCCAATGGTGGCTGATCGCCTATGCGATCGATAGGTGGCGATTTGCCACCGATCGATCGCCTAGGTGATCCAAAGGCTGTGAAATCGCCACCAATCGATCGCCTGTGTGATCAATCGGTGGCGATTCCGCAGCCTTTGGATCGCCTATGCAATCCAACAGTGGATTAGCCGCAAACCACAGATCGCATAGGCGATCCTCCGGTTGAAGTCTCACACCAAAAGGATCGCATGGGCGATCGGTCTGTTGATTAATCGCACCCGACGGATCGCATAGGCGATACTTGGGTTGAAAAATCGCCTCCAACAGCTGCCGCATTTGATTCGTCGGAGCGATTTTGGAACCGAAGTATCGCCACCGAATTTGAATAAAGAAAATATTTGAAAAAATAATTTACCTGCCCGAATAACCCTTTTCCAACTCCATGGCGCCTTCGCGGTTCGTCTCCTCCACCGCCCATGCGCCCTTGCGTTCTATAGGAGGTTTGTTTGAAGAGAAATGGTTGAAGGAGTTTTTTTGGTTTTTAGAGGGTTAGGGAGAAAATGCCCCGCATGGAATACATATACCACAAGGTTGGAAGCCGCGCCCAAAAGAGGCGCGTCCGCCATGAGATTACACGACTTAATAATGCGTGTTTCCCTCAGTGGCTGCTCCTATTTTGGGAGCGAAGCACCATGGTGCGATTTTCTGCACCTTAAACAGGCGCTTCATCCATGGTTACGCACACCTTACTAATGCATACGTACCCATGGTTCCGCACCCATTTAGGCGTTTTACTCCATGGTGAGTGTGTTTCTCCATGCGTTTCATTGGTGGTTCCGGTGCATTTTTCAGGTGGTCCGTCCATTGTGATCGTGCTTAATTTGAGTGGGTCATCCATTGCAAATTCGATTTTTTAAAATATTTTTTATTTTAAATAATTTCTTATTTATTCAATGGACATTTTGATCATTTTACACTAAAATTTGAGTTACAAATAACAATTTTGAGCTACAAATAAGAATTCAGCTACTACTATTACTATACTTTTACTTTTTGGGTTATGCTCTTCATCGCCCTTCCTTCTTTTGTTTTTTTCTTTTTTTTTTTTTTTTCTTCCTGACTGATCAGCCACCCATCAACAACTTTCACCCTCATCATCGACACTTGAGGTTAACAGTTGACAGTGATTGGAATCATTAAATGAAAGTGTGATTAATTATTGGGGTGGTCAAATCGTTAAAAGTGTTAATTTTAATAGTTAAAAAGATTTAAATGTTAGATATTTTTAATAAGTTATAAACTATTCGTGTTTAATATATTTAAAGAAACGATGAATGTAAGATTACCTTTTTTACGTAGATAAATAAAATATTTTATCCTTACTAATATAACACCAATAAATGTAATTTTTAAATATATTACTAATCTTTGATAAACCTTAAACTATGAGTCTTTCAACTATATTTATAGTTTTTCAATATTTTTTAACACTTGTAGTGGCAATAAAATCATGAAAACAAAATAAATTCAAATACCACAATCTATTAAATGACAAATTACGGTTAACAGAATTCCATATGCTAATAACAAAATGCAAAAAGAACTATTGGAAATAATCTTGACAAAAATAAATAAGAATGGCAATTTTTTTTTTTTTTTTGAAAATATTGAGAGGCAGAGAGAAGGGATGGGAAATTGATTGTATCTTCCTTTGGCTGGTTTAGTTTTACACCGCAGTTGGGAGGAAAAAAAAAAGAGTTTTGGTTTACATTTAACAATGGACTCATAATTCTAATACAACATTCACTGTTTTCATTAAAAATTTACCTTCTCCCTTTTGCTCCAATTGCTAAATGGACTCATAATTTTATGTGTGCTTTAAAATATTTTGATTAACATTTCTTACTATTATATAATATTTTTTAATGATAATTTTTAAAGAAGAAGTAGAATAAATTAATAGATAGAAGGAATCTCGTAATATTTCGACCTGATGACTACGGAACGAAATGCTTCTCCCCACTCGCGTAGGGAATTACTTATAGTAACGGAGTATTCAAAACACGTTACACGAAGAGTCACAATTAAAAGTAATTAAATAACAAGCCAAATGGCCAAATGCCTAACATTCTAGAGTTCCTCCTAGAACGAATTAACTGTACATAGTAATATCAAAGGGATGAGGCTCATTCCATTGAGGGAGTCAAAAGGTTTTGTAGGCAAGCATCAAATTCCACGAACAACCCAAACAAGAACAACTTACACCATACGATATTAGACGCACAAAAAACAACCAAATCATACTACACGTAATAAACAATTAGGAAAGGAAAAAAACTAAACGAGTAAATAAAATAAACATATTGGGGTCATCGCCCTCCGAGGGGGTCCACCGCCCGGAGGCCAGCGATTGAGGGGGGTCCACCGCCCAGAGGTTGGCGACTAAGGGGGGTCCACTGGTTGGAGGCCAGCGATTGATAGGGGTCCACCAACCAAAGGTCGGTGATTGATAAGGGTCCACTGTCGAGGGACAACGACTGATAGGGTCCACCAATCAAGGTTGGCAACTGATAAACTATGGCCAATTAATCACATAACAGGTAGCGGGTTTCACACGTGCAAGTAGCACAATCAAGATTATTTGAAGGCACATATAGTAAGAAGTCAAGACACGCAAATAATAAAAAGTCAAATTGATAAAGACCATTGGTCGAATTAAAATAAAATTTAAAAGAGTCACAATTAGTCCCACACTAGAATTCAAATAGTCCTGCTGAGTCCAAATTAATACTGACAGCAAAGCCACTAATTACCGGCCTAGTAAAATTTGGGTCCGCTAATGAATACTCCCTCCGTCCCAATTTATCTGTCGTTTTAGGTTTTTCACTGTTCTTAAGAAACACAATTAATGAATCAATTTGTTCACAACATATCCTTTTTACCCCTAATTAAGTAGGTTATTCGTATATTACCAAGAAGAAATTATATCCTACCAATGACTATAATTATTAATCAGATTACAAAAATTAACTCTTACCAATGCACATAATTACTCACACTTCATGAACTACAACTAAAAATGATTTCCCACCACAAATTTGTAATAAAAATTTGTAATCAAAAAATTTGAAAATTTGTCTCCCACAAAAATTTCTCACCAAATAAATGGTTTCTCTTTATATAAATAATTCATAAAAAAAGAACAATAATCTCACTTCTTTCTTTTTCATGGCTTCCATACCTAGAAATCACTTACTCGACTTTGATTTGAATATTGAGTTGATGCCAGGCAATATTGAGAATGAAATCTTCCCAAATGATGATAGAAGAACTATCCCCGACTCAATATTGATATCATGGGTAGGAGTGATTTGGTTCCTGACCTCAATTTGCTTCCAAGTTCTCCGTTGAATGTAATAGGAGAAGGAGTTATTTTAGGTAACAATATTTATCTTTGTGTTTGAAATAGTAAAAATATTTATCTTCATTTTTTATTAAGCATTTTTTTTTACCTAGGATTTCTTTCGAAATTTTGTTAGGATAATTAAGTTAAAATAATCGGAAACCTGATTCAAGTTGGTGAGTTTATAATATGTGTATATCTCTTTTATTTTTTTCCACTTCTAAGTGTTTGATGGTAGATAGAGTTGTAGATAATTAACCAAAATGATTCATATGTGTCATAGTAAAAAATTAAGTGTAGGTGGACTTTGGGATAATTTAAGAGATAAATCCAATTTTATTAACAAAAGTTGGTGAAATAAATCCAATTTTATTAACAAATAAAATAATTCATTTATCTTTCTAGGTTAATTTTATTTACAAAAGTTTTTTTTTTTTTTAAGATGGTTGAAATTTTACCACGCCATTAGATAAAATTAAACATAAAATTATGTCATTACTAATTTTATTAAAATTTTTATTATATTGTATTTTTAATATAATTTTAGTTTTCACAAAAACAGCCCACGAACGTCTCAGAACAACTAGCACCACGTCCAAAAACAACTAGCACCACGTCCAGAAACGTCTATATCCATGCATGTGAATCTAAACTAATTTTTTCCATAAAGACAACCCATCACGTCTCAGAACAATTAGCACCACGTCAAAAACAACTAGCACCACGTCCAAAAATGTCTACATCCATGCGTGTGAATTTAAACTTTTTTTTTTTCACAAAGACAGTCCACCACGTCCCAGAACAACTAGCACCACGTCAAAAACAACTAGCACCACATCCAAAAAATAACTAGCACCATGTGTTTTAGTTTTATATTTTCTAGACATAGTGCTAGTTATTTTTTGGATGTGGTGCTAGTTGTTTTTGACGTGGTGCTAGTTGTTCTAAGACGTGGTGGACTGTCTTTGTGAAAAAAAACTTTTAAATTCACACGCATGGATGTAGACATTTTTGGACGTGGTGCTAGTTGTTCTGAGACGTGGTGTGTTGTCTTTTTGAAAAAAATAGCCTAGATTCACATGCATGGATGTAGACGTTTCTGAAACTGGTGATATTATTTTTGGACGTGGTCTTAGTGTTCTGAGACGTGGTGGGCTATCTTTGTGAAAAAAAATTAGTTTAAACTCACATGCATGGATATAGACGTTTATGGACGTGGTGTTAGTTGTTCTAGTCCCAAAGACTTTACTTCCATTATTGTATAAACTTTATGAAATTATCAATCTCTTTAACATAAAATAAAAATGTGCATAATTAATTTGTTTAATTTGTGCAAAATTTATTTTGTGAATTGAGTACTAATTTGTTTATATCTTTCCAATTTTTGAGGATTTTTTAATTCTTAAATATTATTTTTTTTTACTATTTTTATTTACTTTTTCATTTGAGAATGAGGATGCAAATGGAGATAATGTGGTAGAAGATACATTTTTGTGGGATAATGATGCAGATGATGTCAATGAAGACTCATTTACAGCAGAGGATGATGCAGATAATGTTAATGAGGATGTTGAGGAATCAGGAACCATTCAAAAACAATTACCGTTGGTGTCTAATTAACACCGTACAGCTATTTACCAGGCCTTATTGGAAAAGAGCATGGATGGAAAGTTAAAAAGAGGCACTACACGAATATTGCCTTCATTATTTTCAGTGTCCATCAGAACCGTACAACGTATTTGGGAACGAGGAAGAAAATTTGGTCATGTACGTGAGAAGAAAACAAGAAATTATGGTCGTAAGACAATTGAAATTGACTACGATCAAATTCGTCAGATACCTTTGACTCAGCGAACAACACTTCGATCCTTATCTCATTCGTTGAAAGCAAGTAAGACTACATTGGGAAGACGGCTGAAAGAGAAAAAGATATGACAGCACACAAATTCTATAAGCTCGTTCTTGAAGGAAGAAAACAAATTGGTGCGCCTAAGATTTTGTTTGTCAATGCTCGAGCCTGATAGCATACCGTGTGATCCTACTTTTAAAGGTATGTACAACATCATCCATATAGATGAAAAGTGGTTTTTTATGACAAAGAAAACTACAAATTATTATTTACTGCCAGATGAGGAAGATCCACATCGTACTTGTAAAAGTAAAAATTTCATTGAAAAGGTCATGTTCTTAGTGGCTTTAGCCAGGCCAAGATTTGATTCTGAAGGTAAGGAAATTTTCTCTGGGAAACTTGGTGTCTTCCCCTTTGTTACCCAGTAACCTGCTAAAAGGACAAGTGATAATAGAGTTGCTGGAACATTAGAAACGAAGCCAATTCTATCTGTGACAAGAGATATTATAAGATCATTTTTTATCGAGAAACTTTTACCGGAAATATTGGAAAAGTGGCCAAAAGAGGATTTGAGATTTCCTATTTTTATCCAGCAAGACAATGCCAAGCCTCACATCGCCCAAAATGATGTTGAATTTGTTCAAGCTACTAGGCGACTTGGTCTTGATATTCGTTTGATGTGTCAACCGCCAAACTCTCCAGAATTGAATGTTTTGGATCTTGGATTCTTTAATGCCATTCAATCGATAAAGGATACGGAATCAACCAGAACAGTTGATGAACTTATCGGGGCGGTCGTGAAAGCGTATGAAAATTATCCATCAATAAAAGTCAATAGGATTTTTCTGACATTACAATCGCGTATGGTAGAAGTTATGAAGATCAAAGGAGACAACAACTGCAAATTGGTACACATGAAGAAAGCTATGTTAGAAAGGTAACGTCGGCTTCCTGTTCAGCTGAAATGTGATCCACTTCTGATAGACGACATTTTACATTATCTAAATAATGTTACAGAATAAATATTATGTGTTTTAGTTTTATATTTTCTGGACGTGGTACTATTATTTTTGGACAGGTGCTATTGTTTTTGGACGTGGTGCTATTGTTTCTGGACATGGTTTTAGTTGTTTTTTGATGTGGTGCTAGTTGTTCTGAGACGTGGTGGACTGTCTTTGTGAAAAAAAAATTGCTTAAATTCACATGCATGGATGTAGACGTTTCTGGACGTGGTGCTATTATTTTTGGACGTGGTACTAGTTGTTTTTGACGTGGTGCTAGTTCGTCTGAGATGTGGTGGGTTGTCTTTGTGAAAAAAATAGCTTAAATTCACATGCATGGATGTAGACGTTTCTGGACGTGGTGCTAATTGTTATGAGACGTGGTGGGCTGTCTTTGTGAAAAAATTAGTTTAAATTCACACACATTGATGTACACATTTCTGGACCTGGTGTTATTGTTTTTGGACGTGGTGCTATTGTTTTTGGACGTTGTGCTATTGTTTTTGGACGTGGTGCTATTTTTTTTTAACCCGAATAAAGTAGAATATTATACTTAATAAATTCTAAAACATAAAAAATAAATTTAAAGGAGAAGTAACAGTAAATTAGCAAAATAAATTGTAAAAAAAAAAGTAACAAAGCTTCAAACATCATTTTAATAATATTTCAGAAAAAAAAAATCTTCAACATCTCTCTGACTACTACCCTGGTTTCTTTGTTCTCGAATTCATCTATTTCATCTTCAGGAAATTTATTCAAGTCGAAATCAAATTTTGCAGGTTTATTCAAGTCAAAATCTAAAGGAGACTTCTTAGCATTTTTGACATCTTCAACTTCTGTATTCTCATCTTCTACTGCTTTTTCATACGAATTCTCAACCACTTGATTCAACTATTCACTTTCATCGTCGTCGGTTTCTTCACCTTCAAAAGAATCTTCAACCACTAAATTTGAGAAATCTTCTAGATTCATTTTTTTGAAAGAAGAATAAGAAATGTAGAATGTGTTGTATAGAGAAGGGTAGGAAAATTGAGTTTTAGCATTAGTTAGTAGTAAAGCCAACTAGAGTCCACTCAAAAAGAATGAATAAAAAAAAGAGTTAGTAGTAATTTTTTTAAATAGGGATATGATTGAAATAGTAATTTAAATTTTACCTCGTATATTTAAAGTGATAGATAAATAGGATCAAAAATCAAATATTAAAACGACAGATAAATTGGGACGGATGGAATAACAAATAAGAAAATACTCCTCGAGTTAATAAACTAAAAAAAATGATTAGGAATCAAAATTCATATGCTGAGGTTTGGCCCCAGTATTAGAAAATATAAAATAATGGCAAAAAAAACACCGTACATATTCTTGCATATATGTCTACAAGTGAGCACGCACTCCAATGCCATTCCCCAATAAACCTTGACAATGAGTTTTTTTCAGCAGCGGATCCTACCCCCAAATGTCAAATCCTTCTCATTCTTTAATTGCTTCCACCCACTCTCTCTCCCGAACAACATAGTCGGCCCGGTCCAAATTAATATAAAATTTGAAAATGTGAACGAAAATATTTAAAATTTGAAATGTATAGACCATTTTTAAGCCTCTTGAATTTAAAAAAAATGAGTCTCTTAATCAATTTGATATTCGAATTTTACAAATCCGATTTATTAATCCAAAACGAATTCGGATTTTAGAAATCCGATTTCTAAAAAAAAATTTGTAATTTAATTTGTTAATTTTAACGGCAGAAAGTATTAAAAAAATTGAGGGACAAATCGAATTTTGAAAATCTAAATCAGTATTAATTTCGGATTTAAAAATCTGTATTCGCTGAGTCCACCACGTCTCAGAACAAGTAGCACCACGTCCAAAAACGTTACATCCAGAACAACTAGCACCACTTCCAAACGTCTATATCCATGCATGTGAATTTAAACAGATTTTTTTCACAAAGACATCCCACCACGTCTCATAGCAACTAGCACCACGTCAAAAAAAACTAGCCTCAAGTAAAAAAAACTACAACCATGTTCAGAAATGTCTACATCCATTCATGCGAATTTAAACGTTTTTTTCACAAAAATAGTCCACCACGTCTTAGAACAACTAGCACCACGTCCAACAACAACTAGAACTACGCATACATCCAAACATGTGAATTTTAGCTGAATTTTTCACAGAAAATAGTCTACCACGGCTAGATACGTCCAAAACAACTAGCACCACGTCAAAAAAAAAATTAGCACCACGTCCAGAAATGTCTACATCCATTTATGTGAATTTAAACTGACTTTTTTACAAAAACAGCCAACCACGTCTCAGAACAACTAGAACCACGTCCGAAAACTACATCAATTCATGTGAATCTTAACTGATTTTGTTTCACAAAAACAGTCTACCACGTTTCAGAACAACTGAAAACCCGTCTCAAAAAACTAGCACCACGTCCAAAAACGTCAGCATCCATCCATGTGAATTTAAATTAATTTTTTCACAAAACATCTCACCTCGTCTCAGAACAACTAGCACCACGTCAAAAAAAGTCTGAGGTGGACCGAAATGTGCATAATCTATTATCTAAGGGTTTTGATAAGATAAAACAAATAAAACGGCTATACAATTCTTAGAAATGATCATGATCTCATATCTAAGAGTTGTAATGAGATAAAACAAATAAAATAATCATTCAACTCATAGAAATGTTCATGATCTCTGATCTAAGAGTTTTGTGAAGATAAAATAATTAAAATGACTATATAACTCTCAGAAATGTTCATATTCTTGTAAGTAGGTGTTATAATAAGATTAAACAAATAAAATGGTCATACAACATCTCAACTCGTCTCAGAACAACTAGCAGCACGTCCAAAAACGTCTACATCCATTCATGTGAATTTAAACTATTTTTTTTCACAAAGACAGTCTACCACTTCTCAGAACAACTAGAATCACGTCTCAAACAACTAGAACCACGTCCAAAAACGTCTACATCCAGACATGTGAATTTAAACTGATTTTTTCACAAAAACATCTCAACTCGTCTCAGAACAACTAGAACCACGTCCAGAAACGTCTACATCCATTCATGTGAATTTAAACTTTTTTTTCACAAAGACAGTCTACCACGTCTCATAACAACTAGCACCACGTCTCAAATAACTAGCACCACGTTCAAAAACGCCAACATCCATACATGTGAATTTAAATTAATTTTTTCACAAAACATATCACCTCGTCTTAGAACAACTAGCACCAGGTCCAAAAACGTTTGAGGTGTACCGAAATGTGCATAATCTTTTATCTAAGGGTTTTGATAAGATAAAACAAATAAAACAGCTATACAATTCTTATAAATGATCATGATCTCATATCTAAGAGTTGTAATGAGATAAAATAAATAAAATGACCATTAAACTCTTAGAAATTTTTATGATCTCTGATCTAAGAGTTTTGTGAAGATAAAACAATTAAAATGAGCATATTACTCTTAGAAATGTTCATGATCTTGTAAGTAGGTGTTGTAATAAGATAAAATAAATAAAATGGCCATACAACATCTCAACTCGTCTCAGAACAACTAGCACCACATCCAAAAATGTCTACATCCATTCATGTGAATTTAAACTATTTTTTTCACAAAGACAGTCTATCACGTCTCAGAACAACTAGAACCACGTCTCAAACAACTAGAACCACGTCCAAAAACGTCAACATCCAGATATGTAAATTTAAACTGATTTTTTCACAAAACATTTCACCTCGTCTCAGAACAACTAGCACCACATCCAAAAACGTCTACATCCATGCATGTGAATTTAAACTGATTTTTTTCACAAAGACAGTCTACCACGTCTTAGAACAACTAGATCCACGTCTCAAACAACTAGAACCACGTCAAAAAATGTCTACAATTAGACATGTGAATTTAAACTGATTTTTTCACAAAACATCTCAACTCGTCTCAGAACAACTAGAAACACGTCCAGAAACGTCTACATCCATTCATGTGAATTTAAACTTTTTTTTTTCACAAAGACAGTCTACCACGTCTCAGAACAACTAGCACCACGTCTCAAACAACTAGAACCACCTCAAAAAACGTCAACATCCATATATGTGAATTTAAACTGATTTTTTCAAAAAACATCTCACCTCGTCTCAGAACAACTAGCATCACGTCCAAAAACGTCTGAGTGGACCGAAATGTGCATAATCTATTATCTAAGGGTTTTGATAAAATAAAACAAATAAAACGGCTATACAATTCTTATAAATGATCATGATCTTATATCTAAGAGTTGTAATGAGATATAACAAATAAAATGACCATATAACTCTTAGAAATGTTCATGTTCTCGTAAGTAGGTGTTGTAATAAGATAAAACAAATAAAATGGCCATACAACTCTTAGAAATAGTTTTTTTTTTTATTTGGATGATAATTGAATTCGGGTATTCAAAATCCGAACTAAAATTAATTCAAATTTTCGTTATCCGAACTAAATTAATTCGGATTTCACAAATCTGAATTAATTAAATAATTCGGATTTGTGAAATCCGAATTAAATATTTTTTAAAAAGAAAAAAAAGAAATCATGACTCGGATTTTGAAAATCCGAAACAGGATTTTAGCTACTGCCCAAGAGCAGTAGCTCAATCCGATTTCGGATTTTGAAAATCCGAAACCCAAATTATGCGCTAATTCGGATTTGTGAAATCCGAATTACTTTAATTCGGATTTTTCAAAACCGAATGTGGGTATAATTCGGATTTTACAAATCCGAATTATACTCGAATTTATTCTCCCGCCCAGCACTTTTTTTCATTCTTATTTCTTCTTTCTGTTTTATTCTCCCTTACCGAATTTTTCATTTCCGACCAACCAGACCTCCAAACAACAATATAAACTGATCAACACATTCTTCTCAGTTCAAGGAACATAACCATACATTCCAATTCTTTTTTTTTTTTTTGGGTTTTCTATATTTCACAAAAATTAAACCCATCAAATTTTCTTAGATTTACAAAAATCCGGCCGGTATTTGTGTGAAACAACACCACCAAAACATTCCTCTTGTTGAACTCTACAAAATGTACTGATTGTTTTTCAATTTCGACGCCGGACCTTTGACCGCCGCCGGACCACCGCCAGTCGCCGCCAAAATAACCCATACAGATCCAAAAAAATTGTACGTTTCTCCTAATTATTATTCTAAATTTAGTATTGTTATGAATATAGTAGTTTTATTTTTGTTTATTCAATATTTACTATTCTTCGAAAAATATAATTTAATTTATGTTGAATTTAGAAAATTATGGCTTTGCCGGCACATAGGTTGTTTTATAAATGTGTTGCCATAAATTGTGTTGTGCTGAGTTTATGTTTTATGCACTGGTTGGGAATTCAAAAACGTTACATTTACTGTCGTTATGCTGCCAAAAGTTTTACTTTTTCTCAATAAATTCTTAATTTAGGTCCAATGGTGTCATCCAGTGGATCACAAGGTCGTCGACAGTACCTTCATCCAGGACCCATAGATCCAGAGTTATTATATATGCAGTAGTGACACCGTTCGCAGAGTGTATACTTAGGTTCTGAAGGGTTTCACTCGCGGACTATCAAGTGTCGTAGATCGGATAGCCAGATGTGAAAACCATTGTCTCTGGAACTGCCAGAAGTTTGGGCTGAGATTTAGAAATTCGGATTTTGAGGTCTATACCGAGTAGGCAATATCAGACTCGACCATTCCCTTATCACGGCGTTGTGTGAGAGATGGCGTCCATAGACGCACACTTTTCACTTCAACTTCGGTGAGGCCACTGTGATGTTGCAAGACATCCAAGTTCTTTTTGGCCTTGCTACAAACGGGGATCCAGTTACCGGCCGGTGTTTTGACCTGACACCCTAAGAGTGGTGCGGTGAGTGTGAGCGGCTTTTGGGCTTCCCTGTCCTGGTGGATCAGTTGATGAAGAGCGACAATTTACATATTGATGCGCTTAAGGATGCACTCAGTCCACCACTGACACAGCACGAGGTTGATTCATTGGCTTATACGAAGAGGGCTCGATGCTACATCTTGTACGTGTGCTTCGGTTTGCTCTTTGCGGACACGGCCGGCAACATCGTTCCTCTATATCTTCTACAAAATATAGAGGATCTTGAGAGATGCTTGCAACTGAGTTGGGGTCGGCAGCACTTTGCAATTTTTACCGCGACCTTTGCAAGGCTTGGCAGCGGGAATCAAACGATATTACGGGTTTTTTGCTCCTACTACAGGTAAATTAATGTTATATTTATTTTATATTTAATGTTTTGCACTTTATTTTTTGTAATGTATATTTTTAATTAATATCAATTTAATTTTATTATCCAGGTATGGGCTTGGGAGCGTATTCGTGCTGTCAGGCCAGATAGAGTGGCTCTTAGTGCCCTGCCGTCAGATGATTGCCCATTGGCAGAACGGTGGCACACGCCCAAGAAATATCACAGCACGACTAGTCATTATCTGCCCACTTTCAGAGATCAACTAGATGGTCTTCGAAAGGAGGAGGTTAGTTTAAATTTTGTTGTCAGATTTCAATGACTATTTAAATATAATTTATAATTTTTGGTTGTTTGATCCCACCCAGATTGGCTACCGTGGAGCGATGAATCGAGCCAAAGTATACGTAAGTCTTTCATTTGGTATTTGTTTAAATTATTTTAATTTTATGCCATAATTATCTATTTTTTTCCTAACTATTACACTTCTTTTATTTATTTGTAGTCAGATCAGATGAATGAATGAATGGTACAACAGGCACATTCAATTTCAAACTGATTACTATCGCAGAGATAACACTCACCCTGAAGTACTTCAATTCATCGAGGAGATATCTACCTCATTCCAGAGCGCCCTCATGCTTGGGTCTGAAAGGATTGCCACATAGGATCTAGGTTTGCACTTGCTTGATTTACCACGCAACAAAAATTTCTAATTAAAGTAGAATCTTAAAAAAAGTACCTTTGAAGCGTGCACTTAGTGATTCTCTTGTATGCCTCAAGACTTTGACTTCACGTTTTGTGGGCAACGAACTACAAGCCAATTGATCAGCTAATCACCACAATCCACCTGCTAGAAAATTCTAGCACCGCAGCACCTGGCACGTACTGTAAATGCACCACCGGAGAGAGAGAAAGATACACGCAGCTGGTATAAAATAAGGACAAAATTTTGGCCAACACAGTCCAAAAACCCAGCCGCAATTATCTCCAAAAATCCGACTTGGAGAGAGAATTTTTTCTCTCTCTAGGATTTTCTCTCTCTAGTTTTCTTGTCTTGAAAACTTATGGAATTGTATATCTTGAATAGCTAATCCCTTGTCTATATATAGAGTTACAAGAGAGACCCCAAGTTGGTTTAGGATTGGTCTTCCTAATGGGTTTAGGTAATTAATTAGTTTCCAAATCCAATTAGGTAACCAATCTCATAGGATAAACCAAATCCTACTAGATTTCCTAATCTCTAGGATTTCCTAATTCCAATTGAAACTTAAGACTTAATTAATTAAATTAATAATTCCACTTTGTTAATTACTTAATTAACCATTAGGAATTAATTAAATAATTATACTTTGTTAATTACTAAATTAATCCTTAGGAATAATTAACCAATTAATTAATTAAATCTACCTATTCAATTAACCCATTACAAAATTAATCGCACCACTAACGGATTAATTTTGACACTACCATCCTACACCAGAATTGCTTCCGGAATAACTTAATTAAATTATATTCATAATCTCCCCACATCAAAGATATAGTGCTCGTTAATTTATTAATTTACTGAGAAATTAATTAATTAACCTCTTTAATTCTGAGACTAGTACCACTCGACCTTTTTACTATACCGGACATAAGTCCACCGGCCGGGTTTAGTATAATAAACTTTACGAGCTCATCTCGGGAGCACCATCACCCCAGACGCACCGGTACATGGTTTCCTTTCGACAAGCAGCAGCACACCGAGTAACTAAACACGCGCACCTAACCTACAGAGACTATTGGCCACAATTGACCTCACCCTTTGGCAGATCAAAGTACACTGACTAATCCTCATGTCCACTCGAGTCTAGGGATTAAGAGATAGAATACAAGGAACGATTTGTCTATTAAATCAGTACAAGACAAATCATTCCTAAAGGTCAAGTTCAATATGCCCCGGGCATATCTATATGATTCAATTAGTTTAGACAAACCAATTATCCGAATCACATAATAACCTAAACCGACAGTTTGTTCAAAGCTGTCTCGGTTACGAACCTCATTTATATATTATGTCTTTCAACCAATGATGAGATCTACTATGTCACACAAGACACCTCATCATCTACTTACATAATATAAATGGACATATTATGCACAACAAATTATAACCAAAACATATATTAATCTGGGAAAATGTACAACACAAGCATAGCTTATGTATTCAACTCCAACAATCTCCCACTAATACTTAAGTTGTGCTTTAAGTATACAACTACATACAACTCCTATACATTCTGCTGCTATATATCTATAAAAACTATCATGGCTCTCCTAAGTATCTGATCCCCATGCCCTCCAAGTGAGCCTCAAAGACTTCGAAGTCAATGTCTTCGTGAATGGATCTACAAGGTTATCTTCCGATGCTATCTTAGCCACGACCACGTCTTCCCTCTTTACGATATCTCATATCAGGTAGTACTTGCGCTGTATATGTTTACTCGCCTTGTGAGCTCGTGGTTCCTTCGAGTTTTCTACTGTACCGTTGTTATCATAATAAACCGTGATAGACTTCTGCAAACCAGGAATCACATCTAAGTCCACTAGGAAGTTCTTGAGCCCTACTGCTTCTTTCGCTGCCTCTGATGCGGCAACGTACTCAGCCTCCATGGTAGAGTTCGCCACGCATTTCTGCTTGACACTCCGCCAAACTATGGCTCCACCTTCCAGAGTAAACACATAACCTGAGGTAGACTTGATATTGTCCCTGTCGCCTTGGAAATCTGAATCTGTGTAACCTCGGGGTACCAGCTCAGGCTCCTGATAGGCCAGAACTTGCCCCTCGTTCTGCGTAAATACTTGAGAATGCATTTTACTGCATCCCAATGAGCTTTCCCGGGGTTACTCTGATATCTGCTTACCATGCCAACGGCATAACAGATATCAGGCCTCGTACACAACATGGCATACATAAGACTTCCTACTGCCGAAGCATAAGGAACTGTCTTCATGGCCTCTATCTCCTCAACAGTCTTAGGGGACTGTTCCTTAGATAGATACACTCCATGTCTGAAAGGTAAAAAACCATTCTTGGAGTTCTGCATGTTAAAACGAGCCAGAATCGTGTCTATGTATGAAGCTTGGGAGAGCGTTAATGAACGTTTCCTATGATCTCGAATTATCTTGATCCCAAGGATATGCCCCGCTTCCCCTAAGTCATTCATATCAAACTGCTTGGATAGCCATGCCTTTACGTCTGATAACACTTTCTTGTTGTTGCCAATCAATAGAATGTCATCTACGTAAAGCATAAGAAACACCACTGAGTTTCCATCACGTCTGCGGTACACACATTTCTAATCCAAACACTGAGTAAATCCAAATGACTGGATTACCTCATCAAACCGGATGTTCCAAGATCTTGATGTCTGCTTAAGTCCATAAATAGACCTCTTAAGCCTGCAAACCTTATGCTCTAGGCCTTTTTCAATGAACCCATCTGGTTGCTGCATAAAAATGGTTTCCTCACGACTTCTATTTAGGAAAGCTGTCTAGACATCCATCTGCCATATCTCATAATCCAAATGAGCAGCTATGGCCAAGAGAATCCGGATCGACTTAAGCATGGCTACCGGGGAGAAGGTTTCCTCATAATCGATTCTCTCTTTCTGAGTATACCCCTTCGCCACCAGCCTAGCTTTAAAGGTTTCCACCTTTCCATCAGGTCTTCTCTTACGTTTGTAGACCCACTTGTATCCAATGGGCTTAAACCCATCAGGCAGGTCCACAAGCTCCCAAACTTGATTGTGGTCCATTGACCCCATCTCGGATATCATTGCCTTACGCCAAGATTCTGCATCTTTATCTTGGAGAGCCTCATTGTAGTTAACTGGGTCAGGTTCAGGCGCACCTGGGACTAGGTCTGAGGCCTCTCCCACGCCAATGAACCTGTCGGGCTGTCTTACAACCCTCCCACTACGACGAGGCACCACCTGTGTATGCGCATCATATGTGATCTCATCTGCAGTGTGTGGTGTATCTACTTGTGCTGGTGCATCAGGATTAGTAGTTTGTCGTCTAAGCTCTTATAGTACTATCTTACTTTTGGGCTTGTGGTCTTAAGACATAGTCCTTTTTTAAAAATCTAGTGTTGGTATTAACAACTACCTTCTGATCTTTAGGACTATAGAATAGACCACCTTTCGTTCCCTTAGGATATCCTACAAACAGCATTAACTCTGTTCTCGCATCTAACTTAGTCGTATCTGCCTTAAGCACATGTTCTGGGCAGCCCTAAATTCTGAGATTCTTAGATTGGGCTTGCGCCCATTCCACAACTCTACTGGGGTTGAAGGCACGATTTTAGATGGTATAAGATTAAGAATATACATTGTCGTTTCTAAGGCATATCCCCATAACGAACTTGGCAAATCACTATAGCTCATCATGGACCTAACCATTTCCATAAGAGTTCGATTCCTCTTTTCTGCTACACCATTCAGCTATGGAGTACCAAGTGCAGACAACTGAGACTGAATTCCTACCTCACTGAGGTAATCTCGAAATTCATGGGACAGGTACTCCCCAACACGATCTGAATGCAGTGTCTTGATACTCTTACCATGATGCTTCTCCACATCTGCCCGAAACTCTTTGAACTTGCCAAAACATTCAGACTTGTGGCGCATTAGGTAAATGTACCCGTACCTAGAGTAGTCATCCATGAACGTCACGAAATACTCAAATCCCCCTCGTGCCTGGACCGTCATAGGTCCACACAAGTCAGAATGAATCAACTCTAATACTTCTTTAGCTCTATAACCTTTTGCCTTAAAAGGTCTCTTGGTCATTTTACCTTCCAAGCAAGATTCGCAGGTTGCATAACTATCAATATCTAATGAACCTAAAGATCCATCATTGACCAACCTCTGAATCCTACTAAGGTTTATATGACCTAGCCTGAGATGCCAAAGATAGGTTTGATTCATTTCAGAAGGTTTCTTCCATTTCTTCTAATAACTACAGAGTCATCAGAAAAAATGAACTTATAACCGGTCTTCAAGAGTTTAGAAATTGAAATCAAGTTCTTTCTAAAACTCGGTACATAAAGACAATTCACTAATTCTAAGATACAATTTTCAAAAATTAAGTTGACAACTCCCACTGCTTCTACTGACACTCTCGTAGTGTCGCCCATGTAGATGTCTAGTTCGCCCTCTCTAAGCTTCCGGGTTACTTGGAACCCCTGCAAAGAATTAGAAACATGGTCAGTGGCGCCTGAATCCACACACCAAGTATCTGTGGAAATCACCGCTAACCATGTCTCAATAATTAGGGTAGAAATAGTCGTACCTTTGAGCTTTGGATAATCCGCTTTCCAGTGTCCTGCTTTACCGCATTTAATGCACTTGCCCATGGGCTTGCTTTTCTTCGCGATGTCTGGCTTTGCAGCAAGTTTCCTGGCATTCTTCTTCTTCTTATTCTTCTTGCCTTTCGGCCCAGAAGAAGAACTCAAAGCCTTTACTGTGACCAAAGCTTGCTTCTTCTCGTGGAAGATGCCTTCGGCCGCCACCAAATCAGTCAAGAGCTCGGGCAAAGTATAAACCCTTTGGTCCATATTGTAGTTGACCCGAAACTGCTCAAAACTAGAGGGTAGACTCTGGAGGATAATATCTATCTGAATTTCTGGGGCGATTTCTCCTCCCAATGCCTCAATTTTATTGAGGTTGCTCATCATGTGTAGAACATGATCTCTCACCAATCCGCCTTCAGCCATTTTGGTATTCATTAATTTCCTCATGGTTGCCTGCCTAGCAGTCCTGCCTTGATGTGCAAACATTTCCCTTAGGTGTGTCATCATGTTAAAGGCGGAGACCATGGGATGAAGCTGATGTTGCAACACATTTGACACAGAAGCCAAAATGTAGCACCGCGCCATCTCATCCGCTTTTCTCTACCTGGTATAGGCATCTCTATCCTCTTGGGTAGAGTTCTCATCAGGCACTTCTGGACATACTTCGGTGAGCACAAACTTATACTGCTCAGCCGTTAGGACAATGTCCAAGTTACGACTCCAGTCGACATAATTGGTTCCAGTTAATTTGTTGTCTTTCAAAATAGCAGCTAAGGGGTTAAATGTCATATCGATTAAACTGGAAAAATAAACAAACAATGTTTCAGTTATTTAGCCTATAATTTTGAAAACATGAAATTCTATTAATTATTGACTTCCCTCAAAACAATAATCTTAATCCACCAGCATCTCATCCACCGGGATTCTCGCAAGCCACGCTGTGTGGAAGTTTACGCTAACCCACATTCGTTTGAGAAGAACCAAGTTCATTAACTACACTATCTGACCAAACGTTCTATTGATCAATGTAGCTAATAGTCGGTGCTTTCAGCCGTACAAATAAGCAGTGCAACCTCTTAGGAGGAATACTGCAGATCGTACACTAAGTGTATGCCATTACGTGACTTCTGAGTTTGTTACCTCAGCATAGTGCACCTCAGATGGAGAGGGTGTCGCATTTCTCCTAGTTAAACTCGCTCTAGTCATCTTACTCAGAAATTCATAATTTGGCGATCTCGGGGCTGGACTCATCCGAATGGATGAAAGCCCTAATGCCAACGCGCAAGCCCACCCATATCGCATATGAACTCGTAATGGTGGTCATGGGAATATTAAACCAACCCACTCCCACTTAGATTTCCAAATTGAGGGTTTTTTCGGTTTTAACATGCAATTAACTAACCATAAGTTATGTGCAACCATAAAACCAACATGCTTTAAAATCATGCATCTAAAATACAACATAAAAATAAAACATAAAATTAAAACAATAAATACGGGAAATAAATACGAAAAATAAATTCCCCAACTATTATGGTTTTAATTGCTTCCATCTTCTGCCATAATCTCGTGTCCCGTCACGTCACTCGATGGAGAGAGTCTTGAACTTCAAAAAATCAAAACTGGAGGAAAAACGGGCCAAAACCGCAGCCCACACGGGCCGAATGCATACAGCACGCCCAAAGGGGCGCGCACAGCGCGCTCACGGGCCGTGTGCGCGGCCCAGCAGCGCGCAACAGCTGTTGCGCGCTGCTGCCGTGCCTTGGCGCAGCAGCATCCTGTTGGGCCGCGCGGCAGCTGCGCTGCCTGCCATGGTTGCCAGCGACGGCTACTGCCGGCGGTCATTGCCGGCGCCGCCTCCTACCTCTAATTCCTTCTTCGCTTTTTCCCACGCTATTTGGTCTTCTTGCAATTTGTTCTGGGTTTTTCTGGGTTTCTACGAACTAACGATAACCCAAAACCCATGAATTCAAGTTGCCCACCATAACGCCTTCGATTACAAAAATTAATTCTCATACTACAAGGCTTTCTAGGAAAATTAAATAATCGAAATTACATAGAAAAAATCCTACTACATATTTAATCTAATCCTACACGGCTTCCAGCACGTGGTTATACTATTACAAACATTCATAATAAAATCAAATCCGGACATGTCCCGGAGTTTAATTAAAACCCCTACAAACGTAACCATAATAGTCGGGATTTCTTAACCACCTACAAATAAAATCATGTAATAAATTGAACAAGCACAAAACCCAAAACCAGGCTTTGATACCAATTGAAAGGATTGCCACATAGGATCTAGATTTGCACTTGCTCGATTTACCATGCAACAAAAATTTCTAATTTAAAGCGGAATCTTAAAAAAAGTACCTTTGAAGCGTGCACTTGGTGATTCTCTTGTATGCCTCAAGACTTTGAATTCACGTTGTGTGGGCAACGAACTAAAAGCCAATTGATCAACTAATCACCACAATCTACCTGCTAGAAAATTCTAGCACCGCAACACCTTGCACGTACTGTAAAAGCACCGCCCGGAGAGAGAGAAAGATACACGCAGCTAGTATAAAACAAGGACAAAATTTTGGCCAACACAGTCCAAAAACCCAGCCGCAATTATCTCCAAAAATCCGACTTGGAGAGAGAATTTTTTCTCTCTCTAGAATTTTCTCTCTCTAGTTTTCTTGTCTTGAAAACTTATGGAATTGTATATCTTGAATAGCTAATCTCTTGTCTATATATATATAGTTACAAGAGAGACCCCAAGTTGGTTTATGATTGGTCTTCCTAATGGGTTTAGGAAATTAATTAGTTTCCAAATCTAATTAGGTAACCAATCTGATAGGATAAACCAAATCCTACTAGATTTCCTAATCTCTAGGATTTCCTAATTCCAATTAAAACTTAAGACTTAATTAATTGAATAAATAATTCCACTTTGTTAATTACTTAATTAACCCTTAGGAATTAATTAAATAATTCCACTTTGTTAATTACTGAATTAACCCTTAGGAATAATTAACCAATTAATTAATTAAATCTACCTATTCAATTAACCCATTACAAAATTAATCGTACCACTAATGGATTAATTTTGGCACTACCATCCTACACCAGAATTGCTTCCGAAACAACTTAATTAAATTATATTTATAATCTCCCCACATCAAAGATATAGTGCTCGTTAATTTATTAATTTACTGATAAATTAATTAATTAACCTCTTTAATTCCGAGACTAGTACCACTCGACCTTTTTACTATACCGGACATAAGTTCACATGCCAGGTTTAGTATAATAAACTTTACGAGCTCATCTCGGGAGTACCATCACCCCGGACGCACCGGTACATGGTTTCCTTTCGACAAGCAGCAGCACACAAATTAACTAAACGCGCGCACCCAACCTACCGAGACTATTGGCCACAATTGACCTCACCCTTTGGCAGATCAAAGTACACTGTCTAATCCTCATGTCCACTCGAGTCTAGGGATTAAGAGATAGAATACAAGGAACGATTTGTCTATTAAATCAGTACAAGACAAATCATTTCTAAAGGTCATGTTCAATATGCCCCGGGCATATCTATATGATTCAATTAGTTTAGACAAATCAATTATCCGAATCACATAATAACCTAAACTGACAGTTTGTCCAAAGCTGTCTCGGTTACGAACCTCATTTATATATTATGTCTTTCAACCAATGATGAGATCTACTGTGTCACACAAGACACCTCATCATCTACTTACATAATATAAATGGACATATTATGCACAACAAATTATAACCAAAACATAAATCGATATATTAATCTGGGAAAATGTACAACACAAGCATAGCTTATGTATTCAACTCCAACAGGGTCTTCACATTTTCAAGAATTCCAAGATAGTGGTTCCCAATTTCTCGTGGATGATCCATCTCCTTTCACTCAAGCCCCTATTCCAGCTCGCCAACAAAGGCAAGCTCCTCCAAGGGCGGGAGGCAGAAAAAGAAAGGTCATTCATGAAGAGCAAGGAGTTCCATGTTGGGAATAGTCTAGGTGTTTAATCCAATTAAACAGCGGAATCCTAAACTATGAGGATCGGGTCTTACCCTTGAAGCGTAATCGGTTGCGCACGTCGCCTGGCTCCTCTGAGAAGATGGCGTTTTGTTGTCTCCAAAATCCTTCCTCGAAGGATCCTCTACTCTCAAGCACGAAAGCCTTCGCAGGTTGGTGCTAGCCAATCTTGCCTACCCGGAGAATTTGGGAAAATTTGTGTATTTTTCTGATGAGAATTATTCCAAAAAATCCCCCTCCTACAATTATATCCCTAGGATATTTGTAGAGAATTAATTTCCAAAATCAGTATTGTAATTTATCCAATTATAACTTAACTGATTTTAGTAATTTCCAAATCAGTATTATTACCAAATATTATTTAACTGATTCCAAGTCAGTATTTAAATAATATTTACTAATTCCAAATCAGCCATAAATAACACTTTAATGATTTGGGTTATACACCAAGCCCATGGATCAACCCATGACCCATGGATCAGGCTGATGGGTCAAGAACTTCAATTGCAATTAAGTCCCTTGATTTATCAGCCCATCCCAATTGTTCCCAGGTAATTAATTAACTATTAATTAATACCACCGAACTTTCCAATAATATTCAATTAAACCATTTAATTAAATCTTATTTATTTAAGTATAACAATTATACTTATTGTAGGCAAGAATACTTATTCTGCATCATTGGACTTTCTTATGTGCGATCCTGTAGGCCCATTCCAAATTGGCAACGGATAACTCAATCTCATTGATTAATCCATAAGTCATTAGTGGTCTCTAGCAAGACATAATGACTACCCAATTCAGAATGGAGGGTCGAATGGAGATTCAACACAACCTTTCCGAGCAAACTGCGTACGATCCTCTACATCGATATCCAGCTTAGCATAAGGCATGGAACCATCATCCTTATGTAGCTAAGCGTTTACTTGATCTCTTAGTGACACTGAATCCTTCAAGCAAATGATATCCTATCATTCCTTGGGCATGGCCATGCACTTTTTAGTTCACTATCAAGTGGCCAAGATATCATCTCTCACTTAAGAGAGATTTGTAGTCCCATCACTTCACCTACATACCTTAGCGTGTCTCATAGTGTACCCAATCATACCCGTACTTGGCAACCTGTTACGGCCCCGTTAGGCGTATGTCAAAGCACACTACAATTCACCTAAGACCATGTAGTGATTTCTGGTCTAAGGATCCTAGTACCAGTACTACTCAAAAGAATCACTCATGATCTAATTAGTCCATGGAGTGTTTCTTTTGGCGGATCGATTTCATGAATTTAAATATGCACAAGGATATTACTATCATGAAATTAACTCATTTGATAAACAATCAATCAAGCGACAAATATCTTATTTACATAAATACCCTCAAAGTATATTTACATAAATAGCCCTCATTAGGGCACATTCACCAACAATCTCCCACTTGCCCGATGAAGGGCTATGTCCTAAACTGTTTAAGACCAAGCTCTATTACATGTCTATCAAACTTTGACTGTGGTAGAGCTTTTGTGAGAGGATCTGCTATATTGTCGTCTGACCCTATTTTGCACACTTTCACATCTCCTCGATCAATGATCTCTCGAATGAGGTGAAACCTTCTGAGTATGTGTTTTGTTTTCTGGTGTGACCGAGGCTCCTTAGCTTGTGCGATGGCCCCGTTATTGTCACAGAAAAGTTCTATCGGATCTTGGATACTCGGTATCACTCCGATGTCTGACACGAACTTTCTCAGCCAAACAGCTTCCTTTGCAGCATCTGATGCAGCAATGTACTCAGACTCTGTTGTAGAATCGGCTGTTGTATCTTGCTTTGAGCTTTTCCAACTTATTGCACCGCCATTCAGACTAAACACGTAGCCTGATTGTGACTTCATGTCATCTTGATCTGTTTGGAAAGCAGCATCAGCGTAACCTTGTACAATGAGCTGTTCTTGTCCTCCATACACTAGCATTAATCCTTTAGTTCTTCGTAAGTACTTCAGGATTGCTTTGACTGCAGTCCAATGATCCATCCCTGGATCTTGTTGGTATCTGCTAGTCATGCTAAGTGCATGTGCAACATCCGGACGGGTACACAACATGGCATACATGATAGATCCTATTGCTGAAGCATATGGGACTCTACTCATTGTATCCCTCTCCTCTCTTGTTGAAGGACCTTGGTTCTTCTTCAAGAGAAGGCCATGTCTAAATGGTACCTTACCATTTTTGGAGTTAGACATATTGAATCTTTTCAATATCTTGTCTATGTACCCTTATTGACTTAGTCCCAGAAGCCTTTTAGACCTATCTCTATAGATCTTGATACCTAGTATCGTCTCAGCTTCTCCTAAGTCTTTCATAGAAAATACACTCCCCAACCATTGTTTGATGTCCTTCATCAAGGGAATGTCATTTCCTATGAGCAGGATGTCGTCCACATATAGGACAAGGAAAACAATCTTGCTCCCACTTACTTTCTTGTAAACACAAGGCTCATCTTCGTTCTTGATGAATCCGTAACCTTTTACTTCCTCATCAAAACGAAGATTCCAACTTCGAGATGCTTGCTTTAGTCCATAGATGGACCTCTGAAGCTTACATACTCGATTAGGATGCTTTTGATCGATGTATCCCTCGGGTTGTTTCATATAAACATCCTCGAGTAGGTTTCCATTCAGGAAAGCCGTCTTAACATCCATCTGCCATACCTCATAGTCAAAATATGCTGTTATGGCAAGCATTGTCCTAATGGACTTGAGCATTACGACAGGGGAGAAGGTTTCATCATAGTCAATACCATGAGTCTGTCTGAAACCTTTAGCCACTAGTCGTGCCTTGAAGATCCCGCCAGGTTTTAACTTGAAAATCCACTTGCAATCGACAACCTTTGCCTGAACAGGAGGGTCAATCAAAGTCCACACTTTATTGTCCCTCATGGATTGCATTTCAGATTCCATAGCTTCTAGCCATTTATCGGAATCCGGACTTTCTAAAACCTGTTTGTAGTTCGCGGGCTCATTAGAGTCCACCAAGATCAAATCTTGATCGTCAGTCACGAGAAATCCGTATCTCTCGGGTTGGTGACGAGATCTACTAGACCTTCTAGGTTCTTGTGCTGTTGACTCAGGTTGCTCATCTTCATGAGTTTCCATGTCAACTTCCATCTGAGTTTCTGTAGATCGTTCTACATCCTCTTGTGGTTCTTGAACTTCTCCGAGTTCTATTCTACTCCCACTGTCTTTCTTGTACAGAAATTCTTTCTCTAAGAAAGTAGCTCCTCGAGCAACGAACACTTTGTTCTCAGTTGGGTTGTAGAATTGATATCCTTTGGTTTCCTTAGGATATCCCACAAATAGGCATTTGTCAGTTTTGGGTTCAAGCTTATTACTTTGTAAACGCTTTACATGAGCTTGACAACCCCAAACTCGTAGATAGGACATATAGGGCTTCCGACCCATCCATATCTCATATGGAGTCTTATCTACTCCCTTAGATGGAATACGATTCAATAAGTAGGCAGCAGAAAGGAGAGCATAACCCCAAAAGGATGTAGGGAGAGTTGCTAGGCCCATCATTGATCGAACCATATCTAATAAGGTCCGATTTCTCCTCTCGGATACACCATTCCATTGAGGTGTTCCTGGTGGAGTCAGCTGTGAAACAATTCCACACTGTTTTAGATAGCCATCGAACTCATCACTAAGGTATTCACCTCCCCGATCAGAGCGAATAACCTTAATCCTTCTATCCAACTGATTCTCTACTTCGTTTTTAAACTCTTTGAACTTTTCAAAAGTTTCACTTTTATACCTCATTAAGTAGACATACCCATATCTACTAAAGTCATCAGTAAAAGTTACGAAGTATTCAAATCCACCTCTGGCTTGTGTGCTCATTGGTCCACATACATCCGTATGTATTAGGGCCAATAGCTCACTTGTTCTTTCACCTTTCTTGTTGAAAGGACTCTTTGTCATTTTGCCTTGCAAGCAGGGTTCGCAGGTATCATATGATTCAAAATCAAATGAACCAAGCACTCCATCCTTGTGAAGCTTTTGAACTCGCTTTTCATTTGCATGGCCTAATCGACAATGCCAAAGGTATGTTGGACTTAAATCATCTTTAGTTGATTTAGCTTTCTTTTCTATGTTATAGACTGGTTTTTCTTGGGTCAAATCCAAGACATACAGACCGTTACACATATTTGCAACTCCGTATAAAATATCATTTTGATATAAAGATAACGAGTTATTCTCTATAATAAATCGAAAACCTTTATTATCTAAACTCGAAACTGAAATAATATTTCTGCTCAAAGCAGGTACATAATAACAATTTTCAAGTTCGATATTTAAACCAGAAGGTAAAGACAGAGTGTAATCTCCAACTTCAACAGCAGCAACTCTTGCCCCGTTGCCCACTCGGAGATCTACTTCACCTTTCTTTGTTATCCTTCTATTTCTGAGTCCTTGCACATTAGTACAAATGTGAGCCCCACAACCAGTATCTAATACCCATGAGGTGGACATAGAAAGATTTATTTCTATAACAAAGATACCTGAAGCTTGTTCACGAAACATTTCCATCAGTGACTCATAAATTCGGAACGCTTCCAAATTCATGAACTGCTTTTGAAGCTCGCCTGTCATAGACGCGAGCATCAAGCACGTCACATCATCAGAGTCGCTTTTCAGCTTATCCCAGGCTCGTTGAACATTTGCCGAAGCATTTTGTGGTGGTTCAGGTAAAGCGGTCTCTAAGACATGTAGCTTCCTTTCTTGTTTGAGAACTATTCTCAAGTTTCTTTCCCAATCTAAGAAGTTTGATCCAACCAATTTACCTTTATCCAATATACTTCTTAGAGTAGAGTTTAAGATAACATTTGTGCTAGATGATGCCATTTCTACAAAGAGTAAATGCAAAATATTAGAATGAGTTTTGAAAAATGTTTTCCACAATAGCCAAAATTGAAATCCCAAACAATTTTGTGTTGGTGCTAGATTGTGGGCCGAAAATCCACAAAAAGTCAACCCCAGTCTTGCTTTGGCAAGTATCGTAGGGATCGGGCTCTTTTGGTAGGCAACGTTCAAATCACATTCCATGTAATCTAACGCTTTCCAATTGCATACCATGCAACTTTTCGGTGATAGGATGAACATTCCAAATGTTTGACACCATCCTATCTTTGCAAAATTAATCCCTAGTCAACTTATCGGGTCAAGCTAGGATTAATTTTCCCAAGTTAAACCATCCCTCAAGGCATCACATCAATAGACACCCACACAGTTTTTCCATAACAAGTGGTAGTGATAAAGTTGAGCATCTAATACCCAAACAGTTTTTCCACTCATTAATGGTAGTGATAAAGTTGGGCACTATTATGTAACAACCCACCGCATGAAGAAAACCTGAGGCCCTTGGGCTCTCCAAGTCCATCAGACGTTCGACACTCAAGCGGGCCCTAAAGTATGGAAGCAAAATCTTGGGTTTTTGGGATTTTAGTTTGATCGGCTTAACATGCATTTTCGTTTATCATATTCATTTGCATATCAAATAAAATGAATAAAAGCAATGAATTGGGCTCTAGTCTATTACAAAGCCTTTTGAAAATCTTCATATAGGGCCTCCGCTCCAGGGCTCCACCATGGACTCTTCTTGGAACCTCCTTTTGGGCCTAACTATTACATGATGATTTTATAGGCACGCAGGCCCAATTAAAAATTGGCTCGCAGGCCCCAACTTTTAAAACGTTAAAGTTAAAAGCCCAATTCATGCTTTGAAACACATAAAATGCATATGCTCATACAAGCCGGTTTTAATTTAAGCCGATTAATTTTAAGGATTGTGTAACTATTACAGAATTAAAATTGATCGTGTCATGATCAATTTTAATCAATCCTTTTGTTCATTTTACATTTATCCAAAATGATGCATGAACATGCTTACATAATTATGATGCTTCAAATAAAATTTAAACAATTTAAATAAGCATCAAAATTAAAATAAAATAAAATAAATAAATAACAATTCAAAATTTAAACAAATTAATTAATCTAATTAATTATTTATTTATTTATCTTTTCTAATTATTTTAATCTAATTAAAATAATTATTTTAAAATTTATCTAATTATCTAATTAAGATAAATTTAAACTTATAGGATAAAATTCTAAATTAATCCTATCTTTATCTAATAAGACTATTTAATTAAAATCTTATTAAATAAAATTCATAAAATTTTAAAATTTTAATTTTCTGAAACTTTTGGGGCTATTTGGTAATTTAAATAAAATTCTGGGGTAGGGTTTTGAGGAGGACTCAAAGTCCAGGGACCATTCTGCAATTTTAAAACCATTTTAAAATTTAAGGTTGTTTAGGGTTCAAGGGGCGGAGGGGCAGTTTAGTAATTTATGCCCATTAGGGCATCTGCTTAAGGAGTCATGGGCGGCAGGGGTAATATGGTAACTTCAGCCCCTAGGGCTTCACCCTCAGCCGCCGCCATCTCCCTCCTTCCTCAAACCTCACCACCGGCTACTTTGAATTCTCCATCCGGTATCCCAGAATTCCCAGCGTCCAACGCCGGTTGTCTCATATCCGGCGCCGGTCATCTTCCTCGGGGCTGCAAACTTACAGCGATGGCGTTCGTTCAGTGGCCAGAACGCTTCTAGCCGCCGATCAAAGCAGGATCCGTGGACGGAGTGGCGACATTTGCCGCTGCTCATTCTCAGTCCGACCGAATCCTCGCCTCAAACAAAGCTCAGCCGGAACCTTTCTGAGTTTTTTTTTTTTTTTTTCTTTTTCGATTACGGAGGAGAGGAAACAAGCCAACCCAGAAACCATTTTCGATGGCCTGTTTTCCCGACGAAGTCGTTTCTCCGGCGCGACATTAAAACCAGAAACTAAAACAACATCACAACAATAACGTTTTTTCGGTCAAGTTCTAAACAGACCCAGAAAAGAAATCGTTTTCCGGTGAAACAGTTTTGGAGAACCCACAATGAGCGCTCTCATCGGAACCATTCCGGCCATTGGATTAAAACCCAAAAGAAAACAATGAATATCCCCAGCGACTCCAGCCCAGAAAATTGACCAAAATCAAGTTTCCAAAACAAATCAAGAACCATTGTTTTTTCACAAATCCCGTTTTTCTGACACCCAGTTTCCGGATAAACGGAACTCTATTTTGAAAACAAAAGATTACCTCTTTTGGTGAAAATCAATTTAAGCAATTCAAAATTCAATTTTTGAAATCCCTTCAAACTAGAACCATTCTGGTAAAGAAAGCCCCAAAACTGAAAATTTAATTTCTATACCAAAACCGGAAAACTCAGAGTCTGTTCCGTTCAATTCGTGTTTCATGCTTAAAAAAAAAACAATTTTTCCAAAATCTTATTAAAACCAATTTTCATTAAAATCCTATGAACCTCGCTCTGATACCACTGTTGGGAATAGTCTAGGTGTTTAATCCAATTAAACAGCGGAATCCTAAACTATGAGGATCGGGTCTTACCCTTGAAGCGTAATCGGTTGCGCACGTCGCCTGGCTCCTCTGAGAAGATGGCGTTTTGTTGTCTCCAAAATCCTTCCTCGAAGGATCCTCTACTCTCAAGCACGAAAGCCTTCGCAGGTTGGTGCTAGCCAATCTTGCCTACCCGGAGAATTTGGGAAAATTTGTGTATTTTTCTGATGAGAATTATTCCAAAAAAT
Source organism: Knoxia roxburghii (assembly GCA_030378225.1). Taxonomy (NCBI): domain Eukaryota; kingdom Viridiplantae; phylum Streptophyta; class Magnoliopsida; order Gentianales; family Rubiaceae; genus Knoxia; species Knoxia roxburghii. The sequence continues at coordinate 12,223,380 of CM059422.1, read as the reverse complement.
CCCCCTCCTACAATTATATCCCTAGGATATTTGTAGAGAATTAATTTCCAAAATCAGTATTGTAATTTATCCAATTATAACTTAACTGATTTTAGTAATTTCCAAATCAGTATTATTACCAAATATTATTTAACTGATTCCAAGTCAGTATTTAAATAATATTTACTAATTCCAAATCAGCCATAAATAACACTTTAATGATTTGGGTTATACACCAAGCCCATGGATCAACCCATGACCCATGGATCAGGCTGATGGGTCAAGAACTTCAATTGCAATTAAGTCCCTTGATTTATCAGCCCATCCCAATTGTTCCCAGGTAATTAATTAACTATTAATTAATACCACCGAACTTTCCAATAATATTCAATTAAACCATTTAATTAAATCTTATTTATTTAAGTATAACAATTATACTTATTGTAGGCAAGAATACTTATTCTGCATCATTGGACTTTCTTATGTGCGATCCTGTAGGCCCATTCCAAATTGGCAACGGATAACTCAATCTCATTGATTAATCCATAAGTCATTAGTGGTCTCTAGCAAGACATAATGACTACCCAATTCAGAATGGAGGGTCGAATGGAGATTCAACACAACCTTTCCGAGCAAACTGCGTACGATCCTCTACATCGATATCCAGCTTAGCATAAGGCATGGAACCATCATCCTTATGTAGCTAAGCGTTTACTTGATCTCTTAGTGACACTGAATCCTTCAAGCAAATGATATCCTATCATTCCTTGGGCATGGCCATGCACTTTTTAGTTCACTATCAAGTGACCAAGATATCATCTCTCACTTAAGAGAGATTTGTAGTCCCATCACTTCACCTACATACCTTAGCGTGTCTCATAGTGTACCCAATCATACCCGTACTTGGCAACCTGTTACGGCCCCGTTAGGCGTATGTCAAAGCACACTACAATTCACCTAAGACCATGTAGTGATTTCTGGTCTAAGGATCCTAGTACCAGTACTACTCAAAAGAATCACTCATGATCTAATTAGTCCATGGAGTGTTTCTTTTGGCGGATCGATTTCATGAATTTAAATATGCACAAGGATATTACTATCATGAAATTAACTCATTTGATAAACAATCAATCAAGCGACAAATATCTTATTTACATAAATACCCTCAAAGTATATTTACATAAAGGTCATTCATGAAGAGCAAGGAGTTCCACTACATGTGGAACAACTTGGAGCGGAAGATGAAGAAGATGAGGATGATCCAAGTGGAGGTGAAGGTGCAGATGGACTTGGAGGTAGAGGTTCTCAAGGTGGAGGTTCACAGGGTTCAGGTTCTTCTACTGGACCTATTTCTAAGAGAGTAGGTAGAAGAAATGGGCCGCCACCTTCGAGATATGGATTTAGTAGTTAATTTTTTTTTTTCATTGTATGTTTTGATATTCATATTTTATAATATTTATAATATTTAAAAATTAATTTAAATTCAAATGAATAAATGTAGACGTGGTGGACTGTCTATATTGAAAAAATCCGTTTAAATTCAATTGAATGGATGTGTACGTTTCTGGACGTGGTCCTAATTTAATTTGACGTGGTGCATGTTGTTTTTGACATGGTGGACTGTCTTTGTTCAAAAAACAATTTAAATTCAAATGAATGGATGTAGACGTTTCTGAATGTGGTCCTAGTTGTTTTTGACGTGGTTGACTGTCTTTGTTAAAAAATCAGTTTAAATTCAAATGAATGAATGTAGACATTTTTGGACGTGGTGCTAGTTATTTTTGACGTGGTTCATATTGTTCTGAGACGTGGTGGACTGTCTTTGTTGAAAAAATCAGTTTAAATTCAATTGAATGGATGTAGATATTTTTGGACGTGGTCCTAATTTAATTTGATGTGGTGCATGTTGTTTTTGACGTGATGGAGTGTCTTCGTTGAAAAAATCAGTTTAAATTCAAATGAATGGATGTAGGCGTTTCTGGACGTGGTGCTAGTTGTTTTTGACGTGGTGAATGTTGTTCTGAGACGTGGTGGAATGTCTTTGTTGAAAAAATCTGTTTAAATTCTAATGAATGAATGAAGACGTTTCTGGACGCGGTACTAATTGTTTTGGACGTGGTGGACTGTCTTTGTTAAAAAAATCAGTTTAAATTCAAATGAATGAATGTAGATGTGGTGGACTATCTATGTTGAAAAAATCCGTTTAAATTCAATTGAATGGATGTGTACGTTTCTGGACGTGGTCCTAATTTAATTTGACGTGGTTCATGTTGCTCTGAGACGTGGTGGACTGTCTTTGTTGAATATTAATCAGTTTAAATTCTAATGAATGGATGTAGACGTTTCTGGACGTGGTGCTAGTTTTTTGACGTGGTTCATGTTGCTCTGAGACGTGGTGGACTGTCTTTGTTGAAAATTAATCAGTTTAAATTCTAATGAATTGATGTAGACGTTTCTTGACATGGTCCTAGTTGTTTTTGACGTGGTGGACTGTCTTTGTTAAAAAATCAGTTTACATTCAAATGAATGGATGTAGACGTTTCTGGACGTGGTGCTAGTTTTTTTTTGACGTGGTGCATGTTATTCTGAGACGTGGTGGACTGTCTTTGTGAAAAAAAAAGCTTAAATTCACATGCATGGATGCAGACGTTTCTGGACGTGGGCCTAGTTGTTTTTGACGTTGTGGACTGTCTTTATTGAAAAAATCAGTTTAAATTCACATGAATGGATGTAGACGTTTCTTAACGTGGTACAAGTTGTTTTTGATGTGGTGCATGTTGTTCTGAGACGTGGTGGACTGTCATTGTGAAAAAAATAGCTTAAATTCACATGCATGAATGTAGATGTTTCTGGACGTGGTCCTAGTTGTTTTTGACGTGGTGCATGTTGTTCTGAGACGTGGTGGGCTGTCTTTGTGAAAAAAAATTTGAATTCTCACAATTCAGATTTTCGAAATCCGAATCGTTTTAATTCTATTTATTAATTTACACAAAAAAATTTTAATTTCATTATTCTTTTCAAAAAAAAATTTTCATAAATGAAAATCTGAATTCCATTGATTTCAAATTTTTAAAATCTGAATTTAATTAATCTAATTAATCTCTCTTATTAATTTTTAATTTAATTAGGATTATTGATATTTTAAATTTTCAAAATCTAAAAATTGATGAATTCGAATTTCTAAAATTTGATTTTGTCTTATTTCGAATTTTCAAAATTTAAAAGAACTTTTTTGGATCACACTTTTCCTTTTTTTTTATATTTTTATCCACAAATTTATTAAGAGAATTAATTTGATCAAAAAGTCCAACATAGTCCCCATAAATTGAGTTGCCTAAATCTTTCTCTTCTTTTCGGAAATAACAGAGAAGAACCAAGATTAAAATTGCCCCAGTAATTCAACCAACATATTTATTACTCCTGTCGAATCATATACCCCACTTATTTGAATAGACAAGGCAAGGCAGAATTTGAATAGACAAGGCAGAATACCCTATTTATTTGAATACCCTACTTATTTAAAGTGACTTATTTTAAGTAGGCAGAATACCCTACTTATTTGAATAGTAGTACTACGTATTTGTTTAGACAAGGCAGAATACCCTATTTATTTGAATCATATACCCTACTTATTCTGTGTTAGTTTATCTCTCAGTTGTATTTTTAGAATAGACAAGGTAGTAAATAAGACCCAGAACACAGAATCACTAAATAAAATCCATAAGTTATCCAAAATTATATTTCACCATCTCTACACTCATTCCGTCATACACGCAGGAATTATTTCTTTATAGTGTAAAATACAGCTATATCAGAATTTAAAAATACAACAAAATAAAAATTAGGACAAAAACCTCTGTTTCTAAGACGTCAGAACATAATAAGATAGTAGGCCCTTTATTTCAAAATATAAGTCGTTTTCACTCATTAAGAAATCGGTCAAAATATAAGTCACTTGTTTACTTCAAGGAAATAATTTATTATTTTTGCTCTATTACCTTTATTTAATTTATAATTTTATTGAACTCGTTTTTATCATCATTATTCCAACTTATAGCACTATTATCAAAAGCGCATTGAATAGGAGTATAACAAGTTTAACTATTAAAAGTTATGAGAATTTTCAAAAATTAATTACAGTCTTAATATTTGTATTTTGGTCAAAACGACATATATATTGAAATGGAGAGAGTAATGATCATCCACCTACATATTAGGAAAATTCAGTACATATTCTTAAATATACGTACCCGAAAGAGATCAGCACGTGCCCATATTTTGGCACAAATTTCGATGCCAACCATACTGGGAACTCATTTACCAAAAACCTTTTTGTCCACTCACCTTGGTTTGGTTATTCCAATCATACTGGGAACTCATTAATATGATGGGTCATTCTCGACTTTAATTTTCCTTTGAATTATTGGCCAACAAAATCAAAATCACCTACCAAAATATTTAGTAATTGGTTGCCAGGGATTGAGGTTATGTATATGTGTAGGTTCCGTAGAGTCATTTTAACATAGTTTTAAAGTTCATTTGAAAAATTACTTTAAAAAAAAATACTCATGTATTATAATTGTAACTTCACTCTGCAAATATATCTAAATGAGTAATTAAAATTTGACTACACCAATTCCATCTTTTCTAAATTACCCTAACCTCATTTTTAAATTAAACGATTGAAACGCTAAATTTTTAGGGGGTTTGTTATTTTAATTTCAATTACTATATGTCCATGCCATTAAAAAACCCAAGTGGGCCATAGAATAAAAATAGGCCCCGATATATGCAACGTTCTAGTATGATCCGCTATTGAATTCCCACCCTCCTCTTCATTAGCTAAACATTTTGATGCCAATAAAAGGCAATTACAACAAGCACAAAAAAGGCTACTACTACCAAAAACATGGCAAGAAACAAAGAACCCTTCGAGTTTATCATTCAGGCGATAGATGTAGTGGCGCCAGCGATAGCCACTCAAGAGCATTTGATGCCACTCTCCAATCTCGACTTGATTCAATCTCGGGGATGTCCAAGTACATATTTCTGTTATAAGAAACCATCAGATGAGAAATTTTCATTTTCATACGTGGTTAGCATTCTCAAGCAATCCTTGGCGGAAATTCTGGTCACGTACTACCCGCTCGCTGGAGAAATGACGCAAAACGCAGTCGGGGAACCCGAGATCCTATGCAATGGCTATGGTGTTCAATTCTTTCAATGTTACGCTGATGTGAACCTTAAAGATATTGATTTCTACTATTCTGACGAAAACATTGGCGGGAAGCTCGTTCCAATCCCTAGGCCGCAAGCTATAATGACTGTGCAGGTTTGTTGTCTTTTTATAATATATAATACTAATATATTATAATAATGATATTATTGATCCAGCATGCAAGTGGTGGGAGATAATCGATTTTTTATGGGTTATTAGTTATCGTTTCAGTTTTTTGTACGATAGTTCATAAATTTTGATAAAATTATTTTTTTAGTTAAAAGAAGGAAGAGATGATATTATAAAGAATATTTTAGTTCAAATTAGAGATAGAAGATAAAAAGTTGAAAGATAACTAATAAAACTTTAGAAATTTTTACACCTTTATTTAAAAAGAAAAAACCATAATTGAGACAGCTTTAATACATTGACATTTTTTAATTTTTTTCACCCTTTTTTAAAGTAAATAAAATTTCATTAAGAATTTGTGAATCGTCATAGAACGACTCATTATTTATTGCCCTATTTTTTTATTGACCACCATTTTTTCAAAATTGTTCATAACTTTACCCAAATTCCGTTATTTGGGTAAAGGTTAAGAATATTTTTAGAAAGAGCATAGGCGTAAATAAGAAAATAGAGGCCTATAAATAAGATATTTATGTTTTTATAAGTAATCAAATTGGAGATAAAATTACAATTAATTTAACATAGTAGTAGAGCACGAGTCCGTTTACGGTGGTCCTATAGGAGTAGGATGAATTTTACTCCTACTAGCGCGCTACAGTAACGCGCTACAGTAACGCGCTACAGTAACGCGCTACAGTAACGCCCTATAGTAGCGCACTACAGTTTCTTTTTTTTTTTTTTTTTTTGACTCACAGCCTTTTTAAAAAAAATACTTTTTTAAAAAAAAATACTTAACAATGGAGATCAGATCATGATTATATAGACATCAGATCATCGAATAATTGACATCAGATCAACAGACTATACATATCAGATCAAGAATATAAAAGAAATCATATACTAGAACTAAAACATACTTAACAACGGAGATCAGATCAGGATTATATAGACATCAGATCAGAGAATACTTGACATCAGATCAACAGACTATAAATATCAGATCAAGAATAAAAAAGAAATCATACAGTAGAACTAAAACATACTTAACAAGTGAGATCAGATCAGGATTATATATACATCAGATCAGAGAATACTTGACATCAGCTCAACATACTATAGATATCAGATCAAGAATATAAAAGAAATCATACACTAGAACTAAAACATACTTAACAAGGGAGATCATATCAGGATAATATAGACATCAGATCAGAGAATACTTGACATCAGATTAAAAGACTATAGATATCAGATCAAGAATATAAAAAAAATCATACAGTAGAACTAAAACATACTTAACAAGTGATATCAGATCAGGATTATATAGACATCAGATCAGGGAATACTAGACATCAGATCAACAGACTATAGATATCAGATCAAGAATATAAAAGAAATCATACAGTATAACTAAAACATACTTAACAAGTGAGATCAGATCAGGATTATATAGACATCAGATCAGAGAATACTTGACATCAGATCAACAGACTATATATATCAGATCAAGAATATAAAAGAAATCATACACGAACTAAAACATACTTAACAAGTGAGATCAGATCAGGATTATATAGACATCAGATCAGCGAATACTTGACATCAGATCAACAGACTATAGATATCAGATCAAGAATATAAAAAAATCATACAGTAGAACTAAAATATGCTTAACAAATGAGATCAGATCAGGATTATATAGACATCAAATCAGCGAATACTAGACATCAGATCAACAGACTATAGATATCAGATCAAGAATATAAAAGAAATCATACAGTAGAATTAAAACATATTTAACAAGTGAGATCAGATCAGGATTATATAGACATCAGATCAGCGAATACTTGACATCAGATCAACAGACTATAGATATCAGATCAAGAATATAAAAGAAATCATACAGTATAACTAAAACATACTTAACAAGTGAGATCAGATCAGGATTATATAGACATCAGATCAGCGAATACTTGACATCAGATCAACAGACTATAGATATCAGATCAAGAATATAAAAAAAATCATACAGTAGAACTAAAATATGCTTAACACGTGAGATCAGATCATGATTATACAGACATCAGATCAGCGAATACTAGACATCAGATCAACAGACTATAGATATCAGATCAAGAATATAAAAGAAATCATATCATACAACAAAAACGTCCATAATATGTATCATAATATCTAAAATTATTTAATTATAAAACAAATAAAATGATAATTTAAAAATATTTTTTTTATAAAATTCAAAAACATTAAAAAAAATACTGAATTGTTTAGAAAAAAAATGGACGAAAAAAAGTCTCAAAGAGGAAGGCAAAAAAAAAAAGTAAAAAATAACAAAAGAAAAGAAGACTACTGTAGCGCGCACTGTAGCACGCTACTGTAGCGCGCTACTGTAGCGGGGTAGGAGTAAAATTCATGATGGTCCTATAGGACCACCATATAAATTACCGGGGTTGCTATAGTGTGCACCTATAGGAGCGCCTTTAAGTGCTATGAGCCTTTTAATTTAAAAGTGGGGATTTTATATTTTCTTTAAAAATTTTTTTGTAGGGGCCGCACGTCAGGCCCCTTCAAATTTTTTTTTTAAATTTTCTTTTGGGTCGGGCCCTTTCTCTTTTTAAAAAGGTTCTTTTATCCCAATCAACCTTCATTATTTTTTTTTTTCTCTCTCTTTTACTTTCTTTTTTCAATTAATATTTTTTTAATTCATAATTTTTTTAAAAAAATAAAATTATATATTATTTTTTATTTTTTATTTTTATATTTTTTCACAAAAAAAATCATATCATACAACAAAAACGGCCATAATATGTATTCATACCTGCGTACTTTTAAAAATCATCTCATTACACCAAAGAAATCATATCAGCAGACAACAGAAATCATATCACAATACAAAAAATGAAATAGATATCAGAGGACAGAAGATATTATATCAGCATATAATAGATATCATATCACAAGACAAAAGATATCATATCAACATATAACAGATATAATATCACAAGACAAAATATATCATATCAGATATAACAGATATCATATCACAAGACAAAAGAAATCATATCAGCATATAACAGATATCATATTAACATATAACAGATATCGTATCACAAGACAACATATCATATCACAAGACAAAAGATATCATATCAGCATATAACATATATTATATCACAAGACAAAAGAAATCATATTAACATATAACATATAACATATATCATATCAGCATATAATAGATATCATATCAGCATATATAAAATATCATATCACAAGACAAAAGACATCACATCAGCATATAACAGATATCATATCACAAGACAAAAAATATCATATCAGCACATAACATATATCATATCAGAAAACAAAAGAAATCATATCAGCATATAACATATATCATATCAGCACATAACATATATCATATCAGAAAACAAAAGAAATCATATCAGCATATAACATATATCATATCAGCATATAATAGATATCATATCAGCATCTAACAAATATCATATCACAAGATAAAAGATATCATATTAACATACAACATATATCATATCACAAGACAAAAAAATCATATCAACATATAACAAATATAATATCAGCATATAATAAATATCATATCAGCATATAACAGATATCACATCAGCATATAGCATGTACCATATCTCAAGACAAAAGATATCACATCAGCATATAACAGATATCATATCACAAGACAAAAAATATCATATCAGCACATAACAGATATCATATCAGAAGACAAAAGAAATCATATCAACATATAACATATATCATATCAGCATATAATATATATCATATTAGCATATAACAAATATCATATCACAAAACAAAAGGTATCATATCAGCATATAACAGATATCATATCACAAGACAAAAGATATCATATCAACATATAACATATATCATATCAGAAGACAAAAGAAATCATATCAACATATAACATATATCATATCAGCATATAATAGATATCATATTAATATATAACAAATATCATATCACAAAACAAAAGATATTATATCAGCATATAACAAATATTATTTTAGCATATAATATATATCATATCACAAGATAAAAGATATCATATCAGAATATAGCAGATATCATATAACAGGACAAAAGAAATCATATCACAATATATAAAATTATTTTTTTGAAGTAATAAATAAAATTATTTAATTATAAAATAAATAAAAAATATTTTTTTATCATTTTTAAAAAGAATTCAAAAATATAAAAAAATTACTGAATTGTTTAAAAAAAAGGATTGAAAAATAGTTTGAGAGGAGAAGAGAAGAAAAAAAGAAAAAAATATCATTTAAATAATGTAATAATAAAAGAAAGGACAGAGGTCTGCTATGAAATATAGAAGCAAAGTCCACCAATGACGTGGAGATTAAAAAAAAGCGCCTCAAGGGACTGGTATAGACACGCGACCCATATACTAAAATATTTATTATTTTTTGGATAAGAATAAAATTGAATGATAATTTTATAAAATAACTATATAAATTATCGATATTTTTAAATATCTAAATAGTATAATTTTAAAAAAAATAAAAGTCTAAAAAATTAGTTTTGAAAAACCAAAAAAAAAAAGAATTAAAGAGTTTAGATAAATTCAAATCAATCTAAAAAAATAATCTAATCTGATTCAAAATAAAATTATTAAAAAAATTAGAGAAATGTAATCTAGTGATAAACAATTTCACTTAAAATAACAAATTTTGAATTCGAGTTATCTCCGTATAAAACAAAATTATTCGAGAACAGCTTTGCCCCGAGCCTATCTAAATATTTTGATCTTATGGGTTTGAAACGAATTATCAATTTTGGCCAATCTTATCAAGTGTAATGTTTTGCTCGGTGGTATGGGAGAATTACCTATAAAATATTTTAATTTTTAGATGACCCCTCGTAAAAATGTAAAATAAATCAGAATAAATAATGTTTACCACCCTAATTTTTTATTTCCACCCTATTTGACAATTCAGCCCTTTAAAATTCTTATCTACCATCCCAAATCTAATTTATCGTACTCTTAATTATCAAAATAATCTTATAATATTTTAATAATTTAATAAAAATAGAATCATAGAATCTTAATTTAGCATTGTAACATTTCGACCTGATGACTACGGTACGAAATGCTTCTCCCCACTCGCGTAGGAAATTACTTATAGTAACGAAGTATTCAAAACACTTAACACAAAGAGTTACAATTTAAAGTAGTTAAATAACATGCCAAATGGCCAAATGCCTAACATTCTAGAGTTCCGGGTCTGATTTCACGGCACGTTCCTCGATCTTCGAAACGACGTCTTATTCCTCCTAGAACGAATTAACTGTACATGGTGACATCAAAGGGGTGAGCCTCAGCCCAGTGAGGAAGTAAAAAGGTTTTGCAGGCAAGCATCACATTCTACGAACAACCCAAACAAAACAACGTACAATGTTAGACTCACCAAAACGGTATACACAAACGCACAACAGAAGACAACCAAATCACACTACACGTAATAAACGATTAGGAAAACAAAATTAAATGAATAAATAAAATAAACATATTGGGGTCCACCACCCGAAGGTCAGTGACTGATAAAGGTCCACCGCCTGAAAGGCGGCTACTGATAAGGGTCCACTGCTCGAGGGACAGCGAATGATAGGGGTCCACCAACCAAAGTTGATGGCTGATAGGGTCCACCGCCCGAAAGTCGACGACTGACACGTGCTTCACAAATTATTCATTCAAGTAGTTCTTACAAGTTCAAGTCGAGTACACACTTTATCGATTAGATTGTTGAGCTTAAAATACCTTAGGAAAATACAATGTCAAGTCCCGTTTCATAGCCAAGGATAAAGTTAAAAGGAAAATAACAGTAAAATAAATATAAATAAATAAATACATAAAAGTTTATATATATATATATTGATTCCAAACAAAAATAAATAAATTAAATTAAATTAAAACAAATTAAATTAAAATTAATTAAAATTAAAAAAACAGTGCTTATCCCAAGATAATAATTACACTTATTAATGTGTTAATATGTAAAAAAAAATAAATGTGATAATACATTTGATATAAATTACACTAAACAATATCACTATATTTTCATAAAAATACATTACACTTGTTGATGTCATAATTTAAATATATTACAACAACTACGTCAAATGTCATAATAAGATTTAATTTGGTGTTCCAATAACATATTTATAGAGACATCAATTATGTAATTTTCTATTAGGTAGTAAGTTGGTGTGCTAATAAAGGTCAATTATCATATTTCGTGTTTAGTGTGATAATATGAGTGTGACAATAAGCCAATTTTGTACTAAGCAAGCATAGTCTACAAGGAGAAAGTTCAAAGGGTAACTCCTACTTTCTCTATTCAAGGATCAGTCATTGAACACTGACAAACCAATATCTCATTCATATGGGGAATTGTTGGAATAAATAGTTGAAATGTGTGAATGTGAGAAGTTTGGGAAATGGGAACAAGCAAGCTAAAAGGGATATATGTATCCCACATTGGAAGTGTAAGAGAAAAGAGGGCACTTTATATGTAATAATGTCTTGAGTGACCTTTGAGATTCCTACACTATATTATACGTTGTACATCTCGTTCGTGTGGCACGCGCAGGGGGGTGCGATCATTTTCTAGCCACGTATCCTTTTGCACTTTTTTTCAACAGGATCTCAAGGAGAAGCCTCTTCTGATGGAGATTATGATGATGACACAGATGGAAATTATTTTTTGGAGGAAGATTTTTCCCAAGTTCGACGCAAAATACGGCGGCCTAAAAAGAGGATAGGTGCCTCTTCGCGTCATTCAGTGTGCCCCACTATCCGTCGCCTCGCTTTTTAAAACATTGATCTATGTTAGTTGTTTGAGTAGATGTGCATCCCCACCATCCGCCGTCTGCTACTCGCTTTTTAAAACGTTGATCTATGTTTGTTGCTTGAGTTGATTGTTCTCCCTAGCCTATTTAGTAGGCTTACACTGTACTAGAGGCTATTTTGCCTTGTATTTTTTGGCCTTTAATAAGTTTATAAATAAATTGGGAGCCAATCCCGTATTTTTCAAAAAAAAAAAAAGTTTGAGAATATTAAATGCTGCCAAACTTCTCCTGAATCAATTTCATTAATGCTATTGCAGGGATCTCAGTTTTAACAAATTAACTGGGCCAATTCCAAGCACATATAGTTCCTTAGCCGGCACATATTACATGTAAGTGTTCTAATAAGTTATCTTAGACCACCAATCCATCTTCACTGTTGACTATGTTAACTAAAAGATTGTTTAGCTAAGATGTTGATGCTAAACTGCAGGGAAATGTTTAACATACTAATTCATAAATAGTTTTGTTTTCTAGTTTTTTGACTGGGAACTACCTCTCTGGACCAATACCTGATTGGATGCTGCAGAAAGGACAGTTTATGTAAGTCATTATTAATGGGCAAGATCGTTATAATAGGTTAATTTCAATCTTATAGTTTTATCTCGTCACAATTCCAGTATTATATAGGTCCAAATTCAAAGATTGCTTAGGTTTTCTTTTTATATGGGTTCTTTAAGTGCTTTCTTCCTTGTAACTTTGCACAAGTAATGCTTTTGCTAATCCCACTTAACGTTCTCATTGATCATCTCTTTAATTTTAATCCAGTGATCTCTCATACAACAATTTTACTGAAGATGCTGTTACCTTGAATTGTCGACCTAGAAAAACGTAAGATTGCTTTTATTAGTTCTTTTAAGGCCTTAGGAATTGTGAAAACTTGTCTGCTGGCTAACATACGAAGTTAATCTATGTTAGGAACTTGTTCGCAAGCTCTTCAGAGGGCAACACATCGTAAGTTTCCAATGAATGATGACCATGTTAACAAGATGAAGTTTCTCTTTTATTTTCCTTTTTAACCTCAGTCTTAGCCAATGAAAACTATTTCTGGCCTTTAATTGTCTTCTCAGAGGCATTGTTTTACTCCTTTTATGTTTGCTGTAAGTTTCTGCCAGGTAGGCCAGCATATTTTGATATCAAGTTTCCTCAAAAAATTAAAGACTAGGATGATCTATAAACTGCAAACCCTGCAAATTATGAGATGATCTACTTTTTGGTAGAGATTCAGGAAGTAAATTGCAAATTTCTGGGATTGATTCGCTTGGTTATTTGTAGTTTGTTTAACAGTAAACAACTACATGTCGGCAAGCAATATTTTTTAGCACCTGACCTTTGCAATTAAATAGGATTCATGAATTTGGATCCCAACGAGATTAAGAAAAGAACAGAAGACCATTGAAAGCAAAATTACAATAAATGCAAATCTACTGAAACTTGAAAATTTGTAATACAGCTAAACCATAGTTGCGCTTTTTAACTTCTGCTTGCTTTGTTTTCTCAGGAAAGATTCAAGTTCCATTTGTTTATGGTTAAAACTTGAAAGTAATTTTTCTTTCTTCACTATTTAACAAGTAATTATGTTTTTGTTTCCTGGGTTACTTCCTTGATAACAGGTGTTTACTCTCTATATATAAATTGTGGCGGAGGAGAAGTGAAACTTGATAATGGTATTACTTATGAAGGAGATATAGGTTTGGGATCAAACTTCTTTCGGAATGGGAGTACGTGGGCAGTTAGCAGTACAGGTTTCTTTTCCATGCTTGACAATAGTTCTGCCTGGAAGGCTTCAAATATAACTGCGGATACATATATTTGGAACAGTTTAACTATGTCAGGGAATGGGTCGGAATTGTACAGAGATGCCCGAATGTCCCCTCTCTCATTGACATATTATGGTTTCTGTCTGGGAAATGGGATTTATACAGTAAGCCTTCATTTTGCGGAGATCATATTCACGGCTGACAGAACATATGCTAGTCTTGGGAGGCGCTTCTTTGATATTTACATTCAGGTTTGTTGTTCTTTTCTTTAACCAGTTTAGAAAGAAATTCAACTTTTGCAGAAGAATTAGGAAGTGAAAAATATTAGTAAATTCAAATAGCGATTTCAAGTTCACCGAATATGATTGGATAAATTGTTTCGTTTTTACTTCCTCATTTGGCATAATGATTCATGGCTTCGTGAAATTGTTAAAGGGGAAGTTGGTGAAGAAAGATTTCAATATTGTAGAAGAAGCAGGTGGCGTTAATAGACCCATTGTTAAGAATTTTAGAGCGGTGGTAAGTAATAATACTTTGGACATCCGCTTCTTCTTGGCGGGAAAAGGAACAACTGCTATTCCACACGTTGGAGCATATGGACTCTAATTTCAGCAATATCTGTGGAATTTGGTAAGTTTTATACTGCCAACAAACTCTCGTTTTCTAGGAGCATCAGTAATCACTTTTCTTCTCTCTCTGTCAACAGATGTGTGTATTTTTAAAAACCAAATGCAGAAGCCAAAGTTATAGTGCTCTGAATTTATATACACTACATTTTGTTTCCATACATCATACCCTGCCAGGCAAACTGACAGGATTTTACTCTTCAAAAAATCATTTTGCTCAAAAGAAGAATACGAGGGTGGTGTTTGCTATTGCATTCATTTTTTATTTTCATAAATGACAATGTTGGATTCCTTATCTCTCTTATCTTTGTGTTCTTATCCAACACAACCAACAGCACACGGAAATAGCTTGAAGATAGGTACTGTAGTTGGGATTGTTGTAGCAGTTCTGTTTATCGTTTCTATGCTTCTAGTTGTTCTATGGTGGAAAGGTTGTCTATGGTGCACAGATTCATTGGAGAATGGTAAGCCCTCATGTTTTCTTGCAGTATAATGTCTATCTGCGCATGATATTTCATGAGAGTATGAACTGTCTTTGTCCTTGATTTCAAAGTTTGATATATTTTATCAGTATAAATCTTTCTTTTTCAGTAGAATAAGAAAGAGTCATATTTTGGTGAAGATGACCCATGAAGTTCCACTAATAACTTTTACAAATCTGCTGCTGCCTGCTAGTTTTCAAGTATAGAATACCAATCTATCTGGATTTTCCCAAACTAATATTTGAATCATGAGAATGCTTAATTTGATGAGCTTTCTTCGCAGATCTAAGTGGATCATTCACTCTGAGACAAATCATAGCTGCTACAAATAATTTTGATGTTGCCAACAAAATTGGAGAAGGTGGTTTCGGTTCTGTGTACAAGGTAATAATTTCAACAGAAGGTTATATTCCTAATTCACTGCATTGGGCAAGATGTGTGTTTTATTTGTTTAATTTGGCATCTTGCATCCACTGAAGGGTCATCTAGCAGACAGAACAAGCATTGCTGTGAAGCAGCTGTCTTCCAAATCTAATCAAGGGAATCTGATGAGTTTATATTTTATGATACGAATTGGGCTGAATTGGGCAAAAATTGGATGTTTTGGTGAGGCTTAATGATGGTTTTTATATTTGCAGGGAATTATATTGACTTTGAGAAGGATGGAGCAATCTTTTTAAGAATGAAGGGCAAATTGGACAATTGAAGAAGAGAGGTCAAGTGCTGTAGATTTTTTTGGGAAAGACAAGAAAGAAAGAATGGCCAAATTGGGAAGGAAGGATTATATAAGGAAGGGAATAAAAAAAGAAAGGAGGCAGAATTTTTGATTGGAGACTTGATAGTCTTGATTGCAGGACCAGTTTTAAAAAAAAAAGGAAAGACTTTTGTTTATTTTGGCAAAGAAATTTCTGGCGGGGACGGCGATTAGAAAAAGGGGCAGCAAATTGGTTGTAAAAGATTTTTTTTGGGGGGGGACGAGAAAGTGGGGAGACATATTTTTCTTGGAGAAGAATACACTGGAGCAGTTCTTAGGGAATTTTTGAGCAGCGGCTTTGGGGTGTTCTCCTGCGGAAAACTTATTTGGATTAGTACACTATTTCTTTGTCAATTTATTTTAATTCTAGTTGGATTGATGGCATACAATTTTTGTGTTATTTCTATTAGTTTAATTATGAGTAGCTAGATTTCTGTAGTCTAGTCAAGGGAATCAAAACCCCTCGATGCTACTTGAATCGTGAGATCGAATTGATATTACTATTAATTAATTATTGGTTTCTTATTTATTCTTGTGCATTTTTTGTGGATTATTTGGCATTGTCTGTATAGCTGGTAGCATGCGGGTTTTCCTAGGTAATCCAATTTACTAGAATACACGAGGTTCGGTATTCCTTAGAGTTCATGAAATTAATCACGTGGTACGTAGATTAGTGAATTGAAAAGAATAAATAATCAAGTGCAATTAAGCTAATTGGGTTAATTGTAATTGAACTGGGTCCTTGGCTATCGTGATCTAGATTCTAGGAGGTTCCAGAATTGATCATTGATTATAGATGCGATTAACGGATGTTCCTTAATCGTTGGCTTTAATTAATAGGGCTGAATTGTTAGGAGTTCTAACAATGAAAACCGGTGTAACCCGTAATTAATTAATACATTTTTGCATCAAGGATCGATTAGTGCATCGAGGTGGTCCAATTCCCTTGGCTATTCCCAAACTTGGATTTTTACAATTTGTTTAATTTCTGGTCATTTATTTTAATTTGATTTTTGTTAGTTAGTTAATTAAAAACAAACCCCCCATTTTGGTTACGTACTTTTGACCAAATTTAGTTCACTCTGTTGCTCCCTGTGGATACGATCCTACTCGCACTACACTATTTTTAATAGTCTTTAAAGTAGGTTATTTTTGATTGGCCTGACGACCCATCAAATTTTGGCGCCGTTGCCGGGGAGCACGGTGTAGTGTTTTATTTTTGGTTAAAATTTTTTGGTTTTATTTGTTCCTTTTTATGGTTCGCTCTTCTTGTACAGGCAAACTCGTTTTTGACCCAGAGATAGAGAAGACTGCAAAAAGGAACACCAAAGAGAAGAAACAAAGAGAGCAACTGGCTGAGTCAACATCTTTGGCCCCACCAGTTGACGAACAGGAAGAAATTCAAGTTCCGGAAGAGGAAGAAGAGCAGTTAATTGCAGCACCAATGGCTGACAGAACTCTCAGGGAGTTGGCAACGCCTGATGAAAATCAGCAATCTCTTTGCATTACTTTTCCTGATGATACTCCTAGGTTTGAGTTGAAGTCTAGCACTATACACTTACTGCCTAAGTTTCGTGGTTTGACAGGTGAGGATCCCCACAAGCACTTGATGGAGTTCCACATCGTATGCTCGGCAGTGAGTTACCAAGGAGTTACAGAGGAGCAAGTCAAGCTTAGGGCATTTCCATTTTCCTTGGAGGATAAAGCGAAACACTGGCTATTTGGGCTACCAGCCGGGTCCATTACCACATGGAACGAGCTGAAGAAAAAATTTTTGGAGAAATTCTTCCCAGCCTCCCGAGCTTCTAATATCAGGAAGGATATCTGCGGGGTCAGGCAAGCAACTGGTGAAAGCCTGTATGAGTACTGGGAGAGGTTCAGCGATTTGTGCAGAAGTTGTCCCCAACACCAGATTCCCGAGCAACTCCTGATTCAGTATTTCTATGAGGGGCTATCTGAGTTGGACAGAGACAAGATCGATTCTGCCAGTGGAGGAGCATTGATGAATAAGACTCCGGCAGAGGCAATGAGGCTAATAGCTATGATAGCTGAGACTTCCCAGCAATTTCATAGGAGAGGAGACATGCCCACTAGACGAGTTAACGAGGTGAGTGTCTCTAACATGGAAAATAAAATTGAGCAATTGACTGATTTGGTGCGCCAGCTTGCTGTTGGACAGTTGCAGGCAGTGAAGGTCTGTGGAATTTGTGCAATGCAAGGACATGCATCTGATGACTGTCCAGCAATGCAAGAAGGAGAGCAAGTGAATGTTGTGGGCGGATTCCAGGCCTCTCCCCAGAGAAGATATGACCCCTATTCCAATACCTACAACCCAGGGTGGAGGAATCATCCCAACTTCAGCTACAAGCAGCCTGGATTTCAACCTTAATCTCAGCAATCCAGTTTCCAATCCCCAGTGAGAAATCCAGTACCGCCACCAGCGGAGGCTGCAGGTTCATCAATGGAGTCAATGATTAAAGGATTGTCAGCTGTGGTGCAGGGTCTTGTTGAAAGGGATCTAGCAAGAGAACAACAACAAGCAAGAGAACAACAACAACAAGCTAGAGAGCAACAGTCACAGGCTGCCATTAAAAACTTGGAGAAACAAATCTAGCAGCTAGCCACTCAAGTTAATCAGAGAGACCGAGTTCAAGGGAAGCTTCCGTCTCAGCCAGGTAGTTCCACCGAAAATGTGAGTGCTATTACTTTGAGGAGTGGAAGAGAATTGCCAGAACCTGAAGTTCCGACCGTCGAGGTTCCAGAACCTTCTCAGAATGCAGAAAAGGAAGAGGAAGTGGAAGAGTTGCCAAAGAAGGAGGTAACTCCTAAATTCATTGTAAGAAAAACTGAAAGTGTGATTCCACCCCCTTTTCCTGGCAGGTTAGTCCAAGTGAGAAAGGAGTATAGTGACGATGAGGTGCTTGAAGTATTTCGCAAAGTGGCGATCAACATACCATTGATGGAAGCCATTGAACAGATTCCCAGGTATGCGAAATTTTTAAAGTCGTTGCTGACTAAGAAGAGAAGACCTGAAGGCAAGGTCTATGTGAACGAGAATGTGTCTTCGGTTCTTCAGCGTAAGTTGCCTCAGAAGTGCACTGATCCAGGTATTTTTGCCATATCTTGTGTAATTGGGTCACGTGTCATTAAAGCAGCCATGCTAGATTTAGGAGCTTCAATTAATGTAATGTCTTTGTCTTTGTTTAACAAGTTGAAAATTGGGGCTCTGAAAAATACCAATGTGATTGTCCAGTTAGCCAATAGGGCGATGATTTATCCAGAGGGGGTAGTCGAGGATGTACTAGTAAAATGTGATAAGTTGATCTTTCCTGCTGATTTTTACATTCTTGACATGAACGATGAACATGTAACAAACTCTGATATTCTTTTACTGGGTAGGTCATTTATGAAAACAGCTAAGACAAAAATAGATGTGGATGCTGGTGTGTTTACTTTTGAATTCGATGGTGAAAAAGTGCAGTTTAACATGTATGAAGCGATGAAGTACCCACCAGATTCTGAATATTTTGTAAATGTTAGCCTAGTGGACTCTATTGTGCAGGAAGAGATTGAATTTAATCTAATGCTGGACGAGCTGAATTTTGTCTTACAGCATAGTGTGCAGGAAATTGACGATCGCAGCAAGATGAGTGAAGCGGTTATTGAGGCAGTCTTGGCATTCCATGCTAGTCCGGAATTGCCACCAAGGTTGGCTAACCACTTTTTAGGATTACCTATTAGTACTGACAAAAATCTTCCTTCTGTGGTGCAGGCACCTAAACTTGAATTGAAGACACTGCCGAATCACCTTAAGTATGTCTACCTGGGAGAGTTGGAGACTTTGCCCGTGATCATCTCCAAGGAGTTGACGGACTTGCAAGAGGAGAAGCTATTAAGAGTGCTAAGGGAGTATAGAACCGCAATTGGATGGACACTGGCCGACATCAAAGGAATCAGCCCTTCTATTTGCATGCATCGGATTTTGTTGGAGGCAGATTCCAAGCCGGTTAGAGAAGCCCAGAGGAAGCTGAATCCCGCCATGAAAGAGGTAGTAATGAAAGAGATTATTAAGCTCCTCGATGCAGGTATAATTTATGCAGTTCCGGATAGTAAGTGGGTTAGCCCGGTACATGTAGTGCCTAAGAAATCCGGTTTTCAGTTAGTAAAAAATGAAGCTAACGAGTTGGTTCCCATGAGATTGCAGACAGGGTGGCGAATGTGCATTGATTTCCGCAAGCTAAATGCAGCCACAAGGAAGGACCACTTCCCGCTCCCTTTCATTGATCAGATGTTGGAGCGTTTGGCAGGTAAAGATTTTTTCTGCTTCCTAGATGGGTACTCTGGTTACTACCAAATAGCGGTAGCTCCAGATGACCAAGATAAAACCACTTTTACTTGCCCATTTGGTACTTTTGCTTATCGCCGTATGCCTTTTGGTCTGTGTAATGCACCTGGGACTTTTCAGAGATGCATGATGAGCATATTTTCTGATTTTCTTGAAAAATGCATTGAGATATTTATGGATGATTTTACTGTGTACGGTGAGTCTTTTGATCATTGTCTTGACAGTTTAGCCATGGTACTGCAGAGATGCATTGAGAAGGATTTAGTGTTGAACTATGAGAAATACCATTTTATGGTAAGAGAGGGCATTGTTTTAGGTCATGTGGTGTCTTCTAGGGGAATAGAGGTGGATAAGGCGAAGGTCGATCTAATTGCTAGTTTACCTTATCCTACTAATGTCCGAGAAATTGAGAGTTTTCTTGGTCATCAGGTTTTTACCGGCGATTTATCAAGGACTTCTCCAAGATCACTCAACCCCTGTCGAGGCTCTTACAACATGACGTGCCATTTGAGTTTGGTGAGGAGTGCAGAAGTGCATTTAAGAGGTTAAAGGAGTTACTCACATCTACTCCGATCATCCAGCCCCCAAACTGGGAATTACCATTTGAGCTCATGTGTGACGCGAGTCAATATGCTATGGGAGCAGTGCTTGGACAGAGGAATGGAAGACAAAGCCATGTCATTTACTATGCGTCCAAGACACTTGACTCGGCTCAATGCAACTACACAACAACGGAAAAAGAACTTTTAGCAATAGTGTTTGCGTTTGAAAAGTTTCGTTCTTATTTGCTAGGTTCTAAGGTTGTTTATTCTGATTATGCAGCTCTGAAGTTTCTGTTGGCAAAGAAGGAATCAAAGCCACGACTCATAAGATGGATCCTCCTGTTGCAAGAATTTGATTGGGAGATCAAGGATAGGAAAGGTGCTGATAATTCAGTTGCTGATCATCTTAGCAGGTTGGTTCGTGAAGAGGATTCTAGGCCTATCGCAGAGGTGTTTCCAGAAGAGAAGTTGTGGGCAGTGCACGGTCACGAGCCATGGTATGCAGACATAGTTAACTATCTGACCAGCGGTAAGTTTCCTCCCAGCATGAATATTTATCAGCAAAATAAATTGAAGTCTCAATTTAGACACTATGTTTGGGATGAACCTTATTTGTGGAAAATATGCTCTGATCAAGTAATTAGGAGATGTGTTGCTAATCATGAAATTCAGTCCATACTTGAATTTTGTCATTCTCATGCTTGTGGTGGACATTTTGGTCCAAAGCGTACTGCAAGGAAAGGGCTAGACTGTGGTTTTTATTGGATTTCTTTATTCAAGGATGCATATGATTACTGTAAGAAATGTGATAGGTGTCAAAGGGTAGGCAATTTATCTTCTAGAAATGAGATGCCTCAAGTACCTATGCTGTTTTGTGAGATTTTTGATGTATGGGGGATGGATTTTATGGGTCCATTTCCAAGCTCTTGTGGGAAATTATACATATTGCTTGCTGTTGATTATGTCTCGAAATGGGTAGAAGCAAAGGCTACCCAGACTAATGAAGCTAAAGTTGTTGTAGGGTTTCTTAAATCTAACATCTTTAGTAGGTTTGGAGTGCCAAAGGCTATCATAAGTGATCAAGGAACACATTTCTGCAATCGTCAAGTTGAGGCACTAATGAAGCGCTATGGAGTTCGACATCGAATTTCTACTGCGTATCACCCTCAGACCAATGGCCAAGCCGAGATTTCAAACAGAGAGATCAAGAGCATTTTGGAAAAGACTGTGAATCCAGGCCGTAAGGATTGGAGTCTAAGGTTAGAAGATGCATTATGGGCTTACCGAACGGTATACAAGACTCCCATTGGCATGTCGCCTTACAGGTTAGTTTTTGGGAAATTGTGTCATTTACCTGTTGAGTTAGAGCATCGTGCTTTTTGGGCAGTGAAGCAATTCAATATGGATGCTCAAGAAGTGGGACTAGAGAGGAAATTGCAGCTGCAAGAATTAGAGGAGATTCTCTTAGAGGCGTATGATAATTCTCAACTTTACAAGGAAAGGACCAAGCTCGCTCATGACAAGCTGTTGAGGAGGAAGGAATTTGTGGTAGGGCAAAAGGTACTCTTGTTCGACTCCAAGCTGAAGTTTATGCCTGGTAAGCTTAAGTCAAGATGGACGGGACCATATAATATGGTAAGTATTTCTCCATATGGGATGATAGGGATTCAGTGCTTAAAATCTGGGAAAGTGTTGCATGTAAATGGGCATAGGCTTAAGCAGTTTCTTGAATATAGAACCAATGAGGCCGTAGAGATGATCATGTTAGTTCACCCAATTTATGCAGATTAATTGAGGGAAAGTGAGTCTGGCCAAAGACGTTAAAGAAAGGCGCTTGTGGGAGGCAACCCATATTTTTTCTAAGTTTTTTTTAGTACTTTTAGTTTTTTTTTAATTGTATTTTTAAGTGATTTTTCGTGAGAATTTCGAGGGAGTTCAAGGTTGGGCAGAATAGAAGTCTTCCTCTGACATGCCCAGATCAAGCTTCGCATTTTTTTTTAAATTTTCTGAAGGTTTGGGCAGAATAGAAGTCTTCCTCTGACATGCCCAGGTGAGTTTTCCTTTGATTTTTAAAGGTTGGGGGCAGAATACAATTTTTCCTCTGACATGCCCAGGTCAGTGCCTTTCGATTTCTCACGATTTTCTTTGCTTTTATTTGGGATTTTTTAGTACTTGGGCAGATTAGAAACTTCTCTTTGACATGCCCATGTCAATTATATTTAAAAAAAAAATAGAAAATTTCCTTTTCTAATTTTAATTAGGGTTACTAATTCCTTTTGGGTTTTTCCTTTCTTTCTTTTCTCTTCTGTAACTAGCAGCTGCCGATTTTTAATTTTTCCCCCAAACACGCTGCTGCCGCCATCCTTCATCATCTCCGCCACCATCCTTCATCATCTTCGCCACCATTCTTCACCATTCAACGCTAGTCTTCCGGCGGATACTACCACCACTCCGCCGTTTTTCCTCTTCGACATCCGACCGGCGACTACTCCGCCGTCTGCACATTCGACATCTGACCGGCGTTGGAAGCAAACCCGCAACCCGCAGTCTTCCTTTTCGACCGTCTGTTCTCTGCAGGGATCGACGTTGGTTCTGTTGGGGATATTCTAGCAGCCTTTTTCCGGACAGTCGACTGCTCTGCTCATTCGGTCGGGCGTTCATCACCGACACCAAACGTCCACAGCGTTCCTCACTCCTCTGGGCGGGGAAGCTGTCACACCGCAGTGCCGCCGTGAATCGTTTTTTTTTGTGGACGGCAGTTTTTGCTTTAACTTTGGTGCCGCGTTTTTTTCAGCTGTTCTGGGCGTTTTGCCCTGTTCCGCAGTTTTAGCCACCAGCTCTTTCACCTAAGCTGCGCAAGTTTTTCTTCGGCCAGCAGCAATCTGCCAGTCATCCAAGTCGTTCCGGCTGTTCACGGGCGTCGGTATCCACCGCACCTCGCAGTAGTTGTCTGCTTTGGTTTCGGTCTTGTTTTGGGAGTCATCACATCAGTCCGGATTTTCAAGTTCGTCCCGACAAGGCAACCCTGTTGCTTCCAACGATGGTGCGTAAAAAGGCTCCCCAACCAATTGCACTGAGGGATGAATCAAGCTCCTCAGAAGAAGAGGCCCCATCTTCACCACTGGCAGTGGTTCGACCACCCTCTAAGCGGCAAAAGGCCCAACCAGAGTCCACTCAAGTTGCGGAGAACACGCGTACTCGCACTGTGTGGTCCCGCACGAGAAATGCTCCCAACACGCTCCCTGCGTCGACAGCAAATGAACTCTAAGATCAATGCCCTCTGTGCTCGTGTCGGATTAGATTGAATGTTCCCCACATCAGGAAGTGTTTTGTTCTTTTCTTGTTTTTAGTTCTTATTAATTTTTTTCTTTTTATGTGGAATTTTTCTTGCTTTGGTGGTGTATACTGTTTTTCCTCCATGTCTATTTTCTACATTGAGGACAATGTAGGACGTAGGTGTGGGGGGAGGTTTTGTTGATTATAGTTAGGACATTTTCTAGTTGTGTGTTATTGTTTTGATTGTTTATGGATTATGTCATTTGTTTGGGGTATTATGGTACGTGAAAGCTAGGTGTGGGGGAGTTGTAAATGTTATATGTTTTGTGTTGGAAATTTGATATGCAATATGTGATTGGGTGAGGTAAGAATGAAATGTAGGGAATAATAGTAGTATTATGTGTTGGATGCCTATAACTGTTCTGTATGATAATTCAAATGAGGATACTTGTGTGAGTGACATCCAAAAAGCTAGATAATGTGAGATTTTGGGCCTTAATGAGCAAATAATTCTTTTTTGTGCTCAATTGTTTTTCTTCAGAGTGTTTCACACATAATTTGCATATTCTAGAACTTGCTTTGTTATGCATGTTACCATTGCTTGTGAATTTGATATACAAAGATGATAAGGGCATTAGGATAAACCAATTTTTGGCTTGCTTTAAAATCCAAACTTCTATGCTTACCATTTGTGAACCCTTTTGAAGCTTGGATCTTGTTCTTTGATTGTAAAGCCATTAAAATAAAACCAGGGCCTGTGTTTAGCTTGTTTTTTCTGCCTAGTTATTGAAATGAGTGTGTACTCGGTTGTTGACCTTGGTTTGTGGTTTGAAGGCGGACATTGCAAGACATTAGTAGCTCATAAGAGAATAAGTTGTGCTCTACAGTGTAAAGTTGCCTATGTGTAAAATAGAGGCACAAAAGTTGTTGAAAAAAAAATAAATAAAAAAAAAAGAAATGAAAAAAAAAAAAAGCCAATATAAACAAATTCCATTGAATTTGTGTGGCTAGAAAAAAAAGTGAATAAAGAGCTAGGTTTGGAATCTTTATGGGTTGCTAGTGTCTTGCATGGGACATCCTCGGTAAGAATGTTGGAAGGTTGACAATTGAGTATATGCTTGTTTTCGTAACGGTAGCCTAGATATTATCTTTTGTTTATCCTCCACTATTTTTAATACTTTGTTGTGTAGTATTTTTTAAAGTAGATATTATCATGGTATAGTGGTTTGACGATCATATGCCGGTTTTTTTTTTTTTTTTTTTTAATTTGATGGGTCGTCAGGCCAATTAAAAATAAACCTACTTCTGAAACTATTAAAAATAGTGTAGTGCGAGTAGGATCGTATCCACAGGGAGCAACAAAGTGAACTAAATTTGGTCAAAAGTACGTAACCAAAATGGGGGGTTTGTTTTTAATTAACTAACTAACAAAAATCAAATTAAAATAAATGACCAGAAATTAAACAAATTGTAAAAATCCAAGTTTGGGAAAAACGTCTAGCCAAGGGAATTGGACCACCTCGATGCACTAATCGATCCTTGATGCAAAAATATATTAATTAATGATGGGTTACACCGGTTTTCATTGTTGGAACCTCCTAACAATTCAGTCCTACTAATTAAAGCCAGCGATTAAGGAACCTCCGTTAATCGCATCTATAATCAATGATCAATTCTGGAACCTCCTAAAATCTAGATCACGATAGCCAAGGACCCAGTTCAATTACAATTAACCCAATTAGCTTAATTGCACTTGATTATTTATTCTTTTCAATTCACTAATCTACGTACCACGTGATGAACTCTAAGGAATACCGAACCTCGTGTATTCTAGTAAATTGGATTACCTAGGAAAACCCGCATGCTACCAGCTATACAGACAATGCCAAATAATCCACAAAAAATGCACAAGAATAAATAAGAAACCAATAATCAATTAATAGTAATATCAATTCGATCTCACGATTCAAGTAGCATCGAGGGGTTTTGAGTCCCTTGACTAGACTAAAGAAATCTAGCTACTCATAATTAAACTAATAAAAATAATGTATAATTTGTGCGACATGAATTCAAACTAAAGCAGAAGAAATAAAAACTGAGTACTAATGATAGAAGCCTGGAACCCAAAGCTGCTGCCAACTTCACAATTTGACCGCACACCTCAGCCCCAGTTCTCCGCAGTCAACCCCCAAAAATAATCCAATGCGTCCCCTTTTTCTCTGCTGCCTTTTCTCAACCTCTCAAAACCCTTCTTTCACCAATTTGGGCCCAAACTTATTTCCTGACCAAAATTCGCCCCACAAAAATAATTATGGCCCAATTACTCCTTAATTAATAAAATTTTTTGTCTTAATTAAATCCCAAGCTCAACACATCCCACACCTCTTTGTCTTCCTTCAAGCCCAACTTGTTATTGTTTCATCCAAAATGGCCCATCCTGCTCAAAATCAATCTTTCTCCCTACCAATGTCAAAACAGTCCATTAGACCTCACAAAACATCCAAATTAACTCAAATTCGCACCTAATCATATTAAGAAATATAAGCTCATCAAATCCCCCACACCTAAACAATGCTTGTCCCCAAGCATGACTCAAGACTCGTCAAGAAAAAGAAACAAACACAAAACAACAAACAAACACATGGATCCTCAATATGCAACATACGATCAAGCAAGACTTGCAATCCACATAGGAAATTTTTCATAGTACCAAGCATTTGCAATGACTATATCAAGTTCCTCATAACTCTCCAAAATCAAATAACAAGCAAAAGTGACATCCACCTCTCATGTAATCTCTCATGCACTCAAAAGTGTTTAGGGAATATATAATCACTCAAATTCATCACATAACCTGTTCTTGCCATAAGCTTGCAGATATATCACATCACCGTCACTCAAATGAATCCAAAATACAAATCAAAGGGTCTTGTCAAAGGGTTATAATGAGGCTCGAGACAAAAGGGTAGGATAAACAAAAGATAATATCTAGGCTACAGTTACGAAAACAAGCATATACTCAATTGTCAACCTTCCAACATTCTTACCGAGGATGTCCCATGCAAGACACTAGCAACCCATAAAGATTCCAAACCTAGCTCTTTATTCACTTTTTTTTTCTAGCCACACAAATTCAATGGAATTTGTTTATATTGGCTGTTTTTTTTTTTTTTCTTCATTTTCATTTCTTTTTTTTTTCTTTTTTTTTTTCAACAACTTTGTGCCTCTATTTTACACATAGGCAACTTTACACTGTAGAGCACAACTTATTCTTTTATGAGCTACTAATGCCTTGTAATGTCCGCCTTCAAACCACAAACCAAGGTCAACAACCGAGTACACACTCATTTCAATAACTAGGCAGAAAAAACAAGCTAAACACAGGCCTTGGTTTTATTTTAATGGCTTTACAATCAAAGAACAAGATCCAAGCTTCAAAAGGGTTCACTAATGGTAAGCATAGAAGTTTGGATTTTAAGCAAGCCAAAAATTGGTTTATCCTAATGCCCTTATCATCTTTGTATATCAAATTCACAAGCAATGGTAACATGCATAACAAAGCAAGTTCTAGAATATGCAAATTATGTGTGAAACACTCTGAAGAAAAACAATTGAGCACAAAAAAGAATTATTTGCTCATTAAGGCCCAAAATCTCACATTATCTAGCTTTTTGGATGTCACTCACACAAGTATCCTCATTTGAATTATCATACGGAACAGTTATAGGCATCCAACACATAATACTACTATTATTCCCTACATTTCATTCTTACCTCACCCAATCACATATTGCATATCAAATTTCCCACACAAAACATATACATTTACAACTCCCCCACACCTAGCTTTCACGTACCATAATACCCCAAACAAATGACATAATCCATAAACAATCAAAACAATAACACACAACGAGAAAATGTCCTAACTATAATCAACAAAACCTCCCCCCACACCTACGTCCTACATTTTCCTCAATGTAGAAAATAGACATGGAGGAAAAACAGTATACACAACCAAAGCAAGAAAAATTCCACATAAAAAGAAAAAATTAATAAGAACTAAAAACAAGAAAAGAACAAAAGACTTCCTGATGTGGGGAACATTCAATCTACGCCGACGCGAGCACAGAGGGCATTGATCTTAGAGTTCATTTGCTGTCGACGGATGGAGCGTGTTGGGAACATTTCTCGTACGTGACCACACAGTGCGGGTACGCGTGGTCTCCGCACCTTGGGTGGACTCGGGTTGGGCCTTTTGCCACTTAGAGGGTGGTCGAACCACAGCCAGTGGTGAAGATGGGGCCACTTCTTCGGAGGAGCTTGATTCATCCCTCAGTGCAATTGGTTGGGGGGCCTTTTCACGCACCATCGTTGGAAGCAACAGGCGTGAACAGTGCTGCCTTGTTGGGATGAACGGAACCAGGACCGAAACCAAAGAAGACTACTACTGCGAGGTGCGGTTGATACCGACGCCCGTGAACGACCAGAGTGACTTGGTGACTGGCAGATTGCTGCTGGGCCGACGAAAGACGGTCGCCCCCTGGACGAAAGAACTGCTGGCTGAGGCGGATGAGCAGGACAATTCGTCCGGAGCGGCGAAAGAACTCAGAACGGCCGTCGACTGTCCGGAAGATGGCTGCGAGAGAATCCCCCAACAGAACCAATAACGACCCCCACGGAGAATGTACGGTCGAAGGGAAGAATGGGTGAGCGTCGCGGAATTCCTTCCAAGGCCGGCCGGTGTGGCAGGACCCGACGGAAAAACTAGCAGCGGTTGAATGGTGAGGAATCGTGGCGGAGAAGATGAAGGATGGTGGCAGCAGCGGGTTTGGGGGAAAAATTAAAAATCGGCAGCTGCTAGTCACAGAAGAGAAAAGAAAGAAAGGAATTAGTAACCCTAATTAACAATAATTTTTTTTTTTAAATAAAATTGACATGGGCATGTCAAAGAGAAGATTGTAATCTGCCCAAGTACTGAAAAATCCCAAATAAAAGCAAAGAAAATCGTGAGAAATTCAAAGGTACTGACCTGGGCATGTCAGAGGAAAAATTGTATTCTGCCCCCAACCCTTAAAAATCAAAGGAAAACTCACCTGGGCATGTCAGAGGAAGAATTCTATTCTGCCCAAACCTTCAGAAATTCGAAAAAAAATACTGAGCTTGACCTGGGCATGTCAGAGGAAGATTTCTATTCTGTCCAGCTGCCTTAAAAATTCCAAAGAAAATCAGAGAAACCCGTGGGAAAATCAAAGGCACTGACCTGGGCATGTCAGAGGAAAAGTTCTATTCTGCCCATCAGCTTAAAAATTCCAAATAAAAGCAAAGAAAATTGTGAGAAATCTAAAGGCACTGACCTGGGCATGTCAGAGGTAGACTTCTATTCTGCCCAACATTGAATTTCCCTCAAAATTCTCACGAAAAATCACTTAAAAATACAATAAAAAAAACTAAAAGTACTAAAAAAAAATTAGAAAAATATGGGTTGCCTCCCACAAGCGCCTTTCTTTAACGTCTTTGGCTAGACTCACTTTCCCTCAATTAATCTGCATAAATTGGGTGAACTAACATGATCATCTCTACGGCCTCATTGGTTCTATATTCAAGAAAATGCTTAAGCCTATGCCCATTTACATGCAACACTTTTCCAGATTTTAAGCACTGAATTCCTATCATCCCATATGGAGAAATACTCACCACATTATATGGTCCCGTCCATCTTGACTTAAGCTTACCAGGCATAAACTTCAGCTTGGAGTCGAACAAGAGTACCTTTTGCCCTACCACAAATTCCTTCCTCCTCAACAGCTTGTCATGAGAGAGCTTGGTCCTTTCCTTGTAAAGTTGGGAATTATCATACGCCTCTAAGCGAATCTCCTCTAATTCTTGCAGCTGCAATTTCCTCTCTAGTCCCACTTCTTGAGCATCCATATTGAATTGCTTCACTGCCCAAAAAGCACGATGCTCTAATTCAACAGGTAAATGACACAATTTCCCAAAAACTAACCTGTAAGGCGACATGCCAATGGGAGTCTTGTATTCCGTTCGGTAAGCCCATAATGCATCTTCTAACCTTAGACTCCAATCCTTACGGCCTGGATTCACAGTCTTTTCCAAAATGCTCTTGATCTCTCTGTTTGAAATCTCGGCTTGGCCATTGGTCTGAGGGTGATACGCAGTAGAAATTCGATGTCGAACTCCATAGCGCTTCATTAGTGCCTCAACTTGACGATTGCAGAAATGTGTTCCTTGATCACTTATGATAGCCTTTGGCACTCCAAACCTACTAAAGATGTTAGATTTAAGAAACCCTGCAACAACTTTAGCTTCATTAGTCTGGGTAGCCTTTGCTTCTACCCATTTCGAGACATAATCAACAGCAAGCAATATGTATAATTTCCCACAAGAGCTTGGAAATGGACCCATAAAATCCATCCCCCATACGTCAAAAATCTCACAAAATAGCATAGGTACTTGAGGCATCTCATTTCTAGAAGATAAATTACCTACCCTCTGACACCTATCACATTTCTTGCAGAAATCATATGCATCTTTGAATAAAGAAATCCAATAAAAACCACAGTCTAGCACTTTCCTAGCAGTACGCTTTGGACCAAAGTGACCACCACAAGCATGAGAATGACATAATTCAAGTATGGACTGAATTTCATGATTAGCAACACATCTCCTAATTACTTGATCAGAGCATATTTTCCACAAATATGGTTCATCCCAAACATAGTGTCCAAATTGAGACTTCAATTTATTTTGCTGATAAATATTCATGCTGGGAGGAAACTTACCGCTGGTCAGATAGTTAACTATGTCTGCATACCATGGCTCGTGACCGTGCACTGCCCACAACTTCTCTTCTGGAAACACCTCTGCGATAGGCCTAGAATCCTCTTCACG
The DNA here is from genome assembly GCA_030378225.1 of Knoxia roxburghii. Classification (NCBI taxonomy): domain Eukaryota; kingdom Viridiplantae; phylum Streptophyta; class Magnoliopsida; order Gentianales; family Rubiaceae; genus Knoxia; species Knoxia roxburghii. The sequence goes on along the minus strand of CM059422.1, from coordinate 12,192,421 downwards.
AACCAACCTGCTAAGATGATCAGCAACTGAATTATCAGCACCTTTCCTATCCTTGATCTCCCAATCAAATTCTTGCAACAGGAGGATCCATCTTATGAGTCGTGGCTTTGATTCCTTCTTTGCCAACAGAAACTTCAGAGCTGCATGATCAGAATAAACAACAACCTTAGAACCTAGCAAATAAGAACGAAACTTTTCAAACGCAAACACTATTGCTAAAAGTTCTTTTTCCGTTGTTGTATAGTTGCATTGAGCCGAGTCAAGTGTCTTGTACGCATAGTAAATGACATGGCTTTGTCTTCCATTCCTCTGTCCAAGCACTGCTCCCACAACATATTGACTCGCGTCACACATGAGCTCAAATGGTAATTCCCAGTTTGGGGGCTGGATGATCGGAGTAGATGTGAGTAACTCCTTCAACCTCTTAAATGCACTTCTGCACTCCTCACAAAACTCAAATGGCACGTCATGTTGTAAGAGCCTCGATAGGGGTTGAGTGATCTTGGAGAAGTCCTTGATAAATCGCCGGTAAAAACCTGCATGACCAAGAAAACTCCGAATTTCTCGGATATTAGTAGGATAAGGTAAACTAGCAATTAGATCGACCTTCGCCTTATCCACCTCTATTCCCCTAGAAGACACCACATGACCTAAAACAATGCCCTCTCTTACCATAAAATGGCATTTCTCATAGTTCAACACTAAATCCTTCTCAATGCATCTCTGCAGTACCATGGCTAAACTGTCAAGACAATGATCAAAAGACTCACCGTACACAGTAAAATCATCCATAAATATCTCAATGCATTTTTCAAGAAAATCAGAAAATATGCTCATCATGCATCTCTGAAAAGTCCCAGGTGCATTACACAGATTAAAAGGCATACGGCGATAAGCAAAAGCACCAAATGGGCAAGTAAAAGTGGTTTTATCTTGGTCCTCTAGAGCTACCGCTATTTGGTAGTAACCAGAGTACCCATCTAGGAAGCAGAAAAAATCTTTACCTGCCAAACGCTCCAACATCTGATCAATGAAAGGGAGCGGGAAGTGGTCCTTCCTTGTGGCTGCATTTAGCTTGCGGAAATCAATGCACATTCGCCACCCTGTCTGCAATCTCATGGGAACCAACTCGTTAGCTTCATTTTTGACTAACTGAAAACCGGATTTCTTAGGCACTACATGTACCGGGCTAACCCACTTACTATCCGGAACTGCATAAATTATACCTGCATCGAGGAGCTTAATAATCTCTTTCATTACTACCTCTTTCATGGCGGGATTCAGCTTCCTCTGGGCTTCTCTAACCGGCTTGGAATCTGCCTCCAACAAAATCCGATGCATGCAAATAGAAGGGCTGATTCCTTTGATGTCGGCCAGTGTCCATCCAATTGCGGTTCTATACTCCCTTAGCACTCTTAATAGCTTCTCCTCTTGCAAGTCCGTCAACTCCTTGGAGATGATCACGGGCAAAGTCTCCAACTCTCCCAGGTAGACATACTTAAGGTGATTCGGCAGTGTCTTCAATTCAAGTTTAGGTGCCTGCACCACAGAAAGAAGATTTTTGTCAGTACTAACAGGTAATCCTAAAAAGTGGTTAGCCAACCTTGGTGGCAATTCCGGACTAGCATGGAATGCCAAGACTGCCTCAATGACCGCTTCACTCATCTTGCTGCGATCGTCAATTTCCTGCACACTATGATGTAAGACAAAATTCAGCTCGTCCAGCATTAGATTAAATTCAATCTCTTCCTGCACAATAGAGTCCACTAGGCTAACATTTACAAAATATTCAGAATCTGGTGGGTACTTCATCGCTTCATACATGTTAAACTGCACTTTTTCACCATCGAATTCAAAAGTAAACACACCAGCATCCACATCTATTTTTGTCTTAGCCGTTTTCATAAATGACCTACCCAGTAAAAGAATATCAGAGTTTGTTACATGTTCATCGTTCATGTCAAGAATGTAAAAATCAGCAGGAAAGATCAACTTATCACATTTTACTAGTACATCCTCGACTACCCCCTCTGGATAAATCATCGCCCTATTGGCTAACTGGACAATCACATTGGTATTTTTCAGAGCCCCAATTTTCAACTTGTTAAACAAAGACAAAGACATTACATTAATTGAAGCTCCTAAATCTAGCATGGCTGCTTTTATGACACGTGACCCAATTACGCAAGATATGGCAAAAATACCTGGATCAGTGCACTTCTGAGGTAACTTACGCTGAATAACCGAAGACACATTCTCGTTCACATAGACCTTGCCTTCAGGTCTTCTCTTCTTAGTCAGCAACGACTTTAAAAATTTCGCATACCTGGGAATCTGTGCAATGGCTTCCATCAATGGTATGTTGATCGCCACTTTGCGAAATACTTCAAGCACCTCATCGTCACTATACTCCTTTCTCACTTGGACTAACCTGCCAGGAAAAGGGGGTGGAATCACACTTTCAGTTTTTCTTACAATGAATTTAGGAGTTACCTCCTTCTTTGGCAACTCTTCCACTTCCTCTTCCTTTTCTGCATTCTGAGAAGGTTCTGGAACCTCGACGGTTGGAACTTCAGGTTCTGGCAATTCTCTTCCACTCCTCAAAGTAATAGCACTCACATTTTCGGTGGAACTACCTGGCTGAGACGGAAGCTTCCCTTGAACTCGGTCTCTCTGATTAACTTGAGTGGCTAGCTGCGAGATTTGTTTCTCCAAGTTTTTAATGGCAGCCTATGACTGTTGCTCTCTAACTTGTTGTTGTTGTTCTCTTGCTTGTTGTTGTTGTTCTCTTGCTAGATCCCTTTCAACAAGACCCTGCACCGCAGCTGACAATCCTTTAATCATTGACTCCATTGATGAACCTGCAGCCTCCGCTGGTGGCGGTACAGGATTTCTCACTGGGGTTTGGAAACTGGATTGCTGAGATTGAGGTTGAAATCCAGGCTGCTTGTAGCTGAAGTTGGGATAATTCCTCCACCCTGGGTTGTAGGTATTAGAATAGGGGTCATATCTTCTCTGGGGAGGGGCCTGGAATCCGCCCACAACATTCACTTGCTCTCCTTCTTGCATTGCTGGACAGTCATCAGATGCATGTCCTTGCATTGCATAAATTCCGCAGACCTTCACTGCCTGCAACTGTCCAACAGCAAGCTGGCGCACCAAATCAGTCAATTGCTCAATTTTATTTTCCATGTTAGAGACACTCACCTCGTTAACTCGTCTAGTGGGCATGTCTCCTCTCCTATGAAATTGCTGGGAAGTCTCAGCCATCACAGCTATTAGCCTCATTGCCTCTGCCGGAGTCTTATTCATCAATGCTCCTCCACTGGCAGAATCGATCTTGTCTCTGTCCAACTCAGATAGCCCCTCATAGAAATACTGAATCAGGAGTTGCTCAGGAATCTGGTGTTGGGGACAACTTCTGCACAAATCGCTGAACCTCTCCCAGTACTCATACAGGCTTTCACCAGTTGCTTGCCTGACCCCGCAGATATCCTTCCTGATATTAGAAGCTCGGGAGGCTGGGAAGAATTTCTCCAAAAAATTTTTCTTCAGCTCGTTCCATGTGGTAATGGACCCGGCTGGTAGCCCAAATAGCCAGTGTTTCGCTTTATCCTCCAAGGAAAATGGAAATGCCCTAAGCTTGACTTGCTCCTCTGTAACTCCTTGGTAACTCACTGCCGAGCATACGATGTGGAACTCCATCAAGTGCTTGTGGGGATCCTCACCTGTCAAACCACGAAACTTAGGCAGTAAGTGTATAGTGCTAGACTTCAACTCAAACCTAGGAGTATTATCAGGAAAAGTAATGCAAAGAGATTGCTGATTTTCATCAGGCGTTGCCAACTCCCTGAGAGTTCTGTCAGCCATTGGTGCTGCAATTAACTGCTCTTCTTCCTCTTCCGGAACTTGAATTTCTTCCAGTTCGTCAACTGGTGGGGCCAAAGATGTTGACTCAGCCAGTTGCTCTCTTTGTTTCTTCTCTTTGGTGTTCCTTTTTGCAGTCTTCTCTATCTCTGGGTCAAAAACGAGTTTGCCTGTACGAGAAGAGCGAACCATAAAAAGGAACAAATAAAACCAAAAACTTTTAACCAAAAATAAAACACTACACCGTGCTCCCCGGCAACGGCGCCAAAATTTGATGGGTCGTCAGGCCAATCAAAAATAAACCTACTTCTGAAACTATTAAAAATAGTGTAGTGCGAGTAGGATCGTATCCACAGGGAGCAACAAAGTGAACTAAATTTGGTCAAAAGTACATAACCAAAATGGGGGGTTTGTTTTTAATTAACTAACTAACAAAAATCAAATTAAAATAAATGACCAGAAATTAAACAAATTGTAAAAATCCAAGTTTGGGAAAAACGTCTAGCCAAGGGAATTGGACCACCTCGATGCACTAATCGATCCTTGATGCAAAAATGTATTAATTAATTACGGGTTACACCGGTTTTTATTGGTGGAACCTCCTAACAATTCAGTCCTACTAATTAAAGCCAGCGATTAAGGAACCTCCGTTAATCGCATCTATAATCAATGATCAATTCTGGAACCTCCTAAAATCTAGATCACGATAGCCAAGGACCCAGTTCAATTACAATTAACCCAATTAGCTTAATTGCACTTGATTATTTATTCTTTTCAATTCACTAATCTACGTACCACGTGATTAATTTCATGAACTCTAAGGAATACCGAACCTCGTGTATTCTAGTAAATTGGATTACCTAGGAAAACCCGCATGCTACCAGCTATACAGACAATGCCAAATAATCCACAAAAAATGCACAAGAATAAATAAGAAACCAATAATTAATTAATAGTAATATCAATTCGATCTCACGATTCAAGTAGCATCGAGGGGTTTTGATTCCCTTGACTAGACTACAGAAATCTAGCTACTCATAATTAAACTAATAGAAATAACACAAAAATTGTATGCCATCAATCCAACTAGAATTAAAATAAATTGACAAAGAAATAGTGTACTAATCCAAAGAAGTTTTCCCCAGGAGAACACCCCAAAGCCGCTGCTCAAAAATTCCCTAAGAACTGCTCCAGTGTATTCTTCTCCCAATCAAATTCTTGCAACAGGAGGATCCATCTTCTGAGTCGTGGCTTTGATTCCTTCTTTGCCAACAGAAACTTCAGAGCTGCATGATCAGAATAAACAACAACCTTAGAACCTAGCAAATAAGAACGAAACTTTTCAAACGCAAACACTATTGCTAAAAGTTCTTTTTCCGTTGTTGTATAGTTGCATTGAGCCGAGTCAAGTGTCTTGGACGCATAGTAAATGACATGGCTTTGTCTTCCATTCCTCTGTCCAAGCACTGCTCCCACAGCATATTGACTCGCGTCACACATGAGCTCAAATGGTAATTCCCAGTTTGGGGGCTGGATGATAGGAGTAGATGTGAGTAACTCCTTCAACCTCTTAAATGCACTTCTGCACTCCTCACCAAACTCAAATGGCACGTCATGTTGTAAGAGCCTCGACAGGGGTTGAGTGATCTTGGAGAAGTCCTTGATAAATCGCTGGTAAAAACCTGCATGACCAAGAAAACTCCGAATTTCTCGGATATTAGTAGGATAAGATAAACTAGAAATTAGATCGACCTTCGCCTTATCCACCTCTATTCCCCTAGAAGACACCACATGACCTAAAAAAATGCCCTCTCTTACCATAAAATGGCATTTCTCATAGTTCAACACTAAATCCTTCTCAATGCATCTCTGCAGTACCATGGCTAAACTGTCAAGACAATGATCAAAAGACTCACCGTACACAGTAAAATCATCCATAAATATCTCAATGCATTTTTCAAGAAAATCAGAAAATATGCTCATCATGCATCTCTGAAAAGTCCCAGGTGCATTACACAGACCAAAAGGCATACGGAGATAAGCAAAAGTACCAAATGGGCAAGTAAAAGTGGTTTTATCTTGGTTCTCTAGAGCTACCGCTATTTGGTAGTAACCAGAGTACCCATCTAGGAAGCAGAAAAAATCTTTACCTGCCAAACGCTCCAACATCTGATCAATGAAAGGGAGCGGGAAGTGGTCCTTCCTTGTGGCTGCATTTAGCTTGCGGAAATCAATGCACATTCGCCACCCTGTCTGCAATCTCATGGGAACCAACTCGTTAGCTTCATTTTTGACTAACTGAAAACCGGATTTCTTAGGCACTACATGTACCGGGCTAACCCACTTACTATCCGGAACTGCATAAATTATACCTGCATCGAGGAGCTTAATAATCTCTTTCATGGCGGGATTCAGCTTCCTCTGGGCTTCTCTAACCGGCTTGGAATCTGCCTCCAACAAAATCCGATGCACGCAAATAGAAGGGCTGATTCCTTTGATGTCGGCCAGTGTCCATCCAATTGCGGTTCTATACTCCCTCAGCACTCTTAATAGCTTCTCCTCTTGCAAGTCCGTCAACTCCTTGGAGATGATCACCCAGATAAAACTAGACTGTAATTCAACTAGACTGTGGTTTTTATTGGATTTCCTTATTCAAGGATGCATATGATTACTGTAAGAAATGTGATAGGTGTCAGAGGGTGGGCAATTTATCTTCTAGGAATGAGATGCCTCAAGTACCTATGCTATTTTGTGAGATTTTTGACGTATGGGGGATGGATTTTATGGGTCCATTTCCAAGCTCTTGTGGGAAATTATACATATTGCTTGCTGTTGATTATGTCTCGAAATGGGTAGAAGCAAAGGCTACCCAGACTAATGAAGCTAAAGTTGTTGCAGGGTTTCTTAAATCTAACATCTTTAGTAGGTTTGGAGTGCCAAAGGCTATAATAAGTGATCAAGGAACACATTTCTGCAATCGTCAAGTGGAGGCATTAATGAAGCGCTATGGAGTTCGTCATCGAATTTCTACTGCGTATCATCCTCAGACCAATGGCCAAGCCGAGATTTCAAACAGAGAGATCAAGAGCATCTTGGAAAAGACGATGAATCCAGGCCGTAAGGATTGGAGTCTAAGGTTAGAGGATGCACTATGGGCTTACCGAACGGCATACAAGACTCCCATTAGCATGTCGCCTTACAGGTTAGTTTTTGGGAAATTGTGTCACTTACCTGTTGAGTTAGAGCATCGTGCTTTTTGGGCAGTGAAGCAATTCAATATGGATGCTCAAGAAGTGGGACTAGAGAGAAAATTACAGCTGCAAGAATTAGAGGAGATTCACTTAGAGGCGTATGATAATTCCCAACTTTACAAGGAAAGGACCAAGCTCGCTCATGACAAGCTGTTGAGGAGGAAGGAATTTGTGGTAGGGCAAAAGGTACTCTTATTCGACTCCAAGCTGAAGTTTATGCCTGGTAAGCTTAAGTCAAGATGGACGGGACCATATAATGTGGTAAGTATTTCTCCATATGGGATGATAGGGATTCAGTGCTTAAAATCTGGAAAAGTGTTGCATGTAAATGGGCATAGGCTGAAGCAATTTCTTGAATATAGAACCAATGAGGCCGTAGAGATGATCATGTTAGTTCACCCAATTTATGCAGATTAATTGAGGGAAAGTGAGTCTAGCCAAAGACGTTAAAGAAAGGCGCTTGTGGGAGGCAACCCATATTTTTCTAAGTTTTTTTTTAGTACTTTAAGTTTTTTTTTTTATTGTATTTTTAAGTGATTTTTCGTGAGAATTTCGAGGGAAATTCAAGGTTTGGGCAGAATAGAAGTCTTCCTCTGACATGCCCAGGTCAGTACCTTTGGGTTTCTCACATTTTTCTTTGCTTTTATTTGGAATTTTTAAGCTGATGGGCAGAATAGAACTCTTCCTCTGACATGCCAAGGTCAGTGCCTTTGATTTTCCCACGGGTTTCTCTGATTTTCTTTGGAATTTTTAAGGCAGCTGGACAGAATAGAAATCTTCCTCTGACATGCCCAGGTCAAGCTTAGTATTTTTTTTTCGAATTTCTGAAGGTTTGGGCAGAATAGAATTCTTCTTCTGACATGCCCAGGTGAGTTTTCCTTTGATTTTTAAGGGTTGGGGGCAGAATACAATTTTTCCTCTGACATACCCAGGTCAGTACTTTTGGATTTCTCAAGATTTTCTTTACTTTTATTTGGGATTTTTCGGTACTTGGGCAGATTACAATCTTCCCTTTGACATGCCCATGTCAATTATATTTAAAAAAAAAAATTTTTCCTTTTCCATTTTTAATTAGGGTTACGAATTCCTGTTGGTTTTTTCTTTCTTTCTTTTCTCTTCTGAAATTAGTGGCTGCTGATTTCTATTTCTTCCCCCAAACACGCTGCTGCCACCATCTTTCATCATCTCCGCCTCCATTCTTCACCCTCAACCGTTGCTGGTTTTTCGTCGAGTACTGCCACACCGGCCGCCATTGGACCCGCGCCGTTCACCCGTTCTTCCCTTCGACCGTACGTTCTCCACGGGGGTCGTTATTGGTTCTATTGGGGGATTCTCTCGCAGCCATCTTCCGGACAGTCGACGACCGTTCTGAGTTCTTTCGCCGCTCCGGGTGTCGTCCGTTTTGGGTGGCCGGCAATTTTTGGTTGAATTTTTGTTCAACGCCTTCTTTCGCCGCTCCGGACGAATCGTCCTGCTCATCCGCCTCAGCCAGCCGTTCTTTCGTCCAGGGGGCGACCGTCTTTCGTCGGCCCAGCAGCAATCTGCCAGTCACCAAGTCGCTCCGGCCGTTCATGGGAGTCGGTATCAACCGCACCTCGCAGTAGTAGTCTTCTTTGGTTTCGGTCCTGGTTCCGTTCATCCCAACAAGGCAGCACTGTTCACGCCTGTTGCTTCCAACGATGGTGCGTAAAAAGGCTCCCCAGCCAATTGCACTGAGGGATGAATCAAGCTCCTCCGAAGAAGCGGCCCCATCTTCACCACTGGCTGTGGTTCGACCACCCTCTAAGCGGCAAAAGGCCCAACCAGAGTCCACTCAAGTTGCGGAGAACACGCGTACTCGCACTGTGTGGTCACGCACGAGAAATGCTCCCAACACGCTCCCTCCGTCGACAGCAAATGAACTCTAAGATCAATGCCCTCTGTGCTCGCGTCGGATTAGATTGAATGTTCCCCACATCAGGAAGTGTTTTGTTCTTTCTTGTTTTTAGTTCTTATTAATTTTTTCTTTTTATGTGGAATTTTTCTTGCTTTGGTGGTGTATACTGTTTTTCCTTCATGTCTATTTTCAACATTGAGGACAATGTAGGACGTAGGTGTGGGGGGAGGTTTTGTTGATTATAGTTAGGACATTTTTCTATTTGTGTGTTATTGTTTTGATTGTTTATGGATTATGTCATTTGTTTGGGGTATTATGGTACGTGAAAGCTAGGTGTGGGGGAGTTGTAAATGTTATATTTTTTGTGTGGGAAATGTGATATGCAATATGTGATTGGGTGAGGTAAGAATGAAATGTAGGGAATAATAGTAGTATTATGTGTTGGATGCCTATAACTGTTCCGTATGATAATTCAAATGAGGATACTTGTGTGAGTGACATCCAAAAAGTTAGATAATGTGAGATTTTGGGCCTTAATGAGCAAATAATTCTTTTTTGTGCTCAATTGTTTTTTTTCAGAGTGTTTCACACATAATTTGCATATTCTAGAACTTGCTTTGTTATGCATGTTACCATTGCTTGTGAATTTGATATACAAAGATGATAAGGGCATTAGGATAAACCAATTTTTGGCTTGCTTGAAAATCCAAACTTCTATGCTTGCCATTAGTGAACCCTTTTGAAGCTTGGATCTTGTTCTTTGATTGTAAAGCCATTAAAATAAAACCAAGGCCTGTGTTTAGCTTGTTTTTTCTGCCTAGTTATTGAAATGAGTGTGTACTCGGTTGTTGACCTTGGTTTGTGGTTTGAAGGCGGACATTGCAAGGCATTAGTAGCTCATAAAAGAATAAGTTGTGCTCTACAGTGTAAAGTTGCCTATGTGTAAAATAGAGGCACAAAGTTGTTGAAAAAAAAAACAAAAAAAAGAAAAAAAAAAGAAATGAAAATGAAGAAAAAAAAAAAAAAAAACAGCCAATATAAACAAATTCCATTGAATTTGTGTGGCTAGAAAAAAAAAAGTGAAAAAAAAAAGTGAATAAAGAGCTAGGTTTGGAATCTTTATGGGTTGCTAGTGTCTTGCATGGGACATCCTCGGTAAGAATGTTGGAAGGTTGACAATTGAGTATATGCTTATTTTCGTAACTGTAGCCTAGATATTATCTTTTGTTTATCCTACCCTTTTGTCCCGAGCCTCATTATAACCCTTTGACAAGACCATTTGATTTGTATTTTGGATTCATTTGAGTGACGGTGATGTGATATATCTGCAAGCTTATGGTAAGAACAGGTTATGTGATGAATTTGAGTGATTATATATCCCCTAAACACTTTTGAGTGCATGAGAGATTACATGAGAGGTGGATGTCACTTTTGCTTGTTATTTGATTTTGGAGAGTTATGAGGAACTTGGTATAGTCATTGCAAATGCTTGGTACTATGAAAAATTTCCTATGTGGATTGCAAAGTCTTGCTTGGTTATATATTGCATATTGAGGATCCAGTTTTTGTTGTTACTTGTGTTTTGTTTATGTGTCGAGTCTTGAGTCATGCTTGGGGACAAGTATTGTTTAGGTGTGGGGGATTTTGATGAGTTTATATTTTATGATACGAATTGGGCTGAATTGGGCAAAAATTGGATGTTTTGGTGAGGCTTAATGATGGTTTTTATATTTGCAGGGAATTATATTGACTTTGAGAAGGATGGAGCAATCTTTTTAAGAATGAAGGGCAAATTGGACAATTGAAGAAGAGAGGTCAAGTGCTGTAGATTTTTTTGGGAAAGACAAGAAAGAAAGAATGGCCAAATTGGGAAGTAAGGATTATATAAGGAAGGGAATAAAAAAAGAAAGGAGGCAGAATTTTTGATTGGAGACTTGATAGTCTTGATTGCAGGACCAGTTTTAAAAAAAAAAGGAAAGACTTTGGTTTATTTTGGCAAAGAAATTTCTGGCGGGGACGGCGATTAGAAAAAGGGGCAGCAAATTGGTTGTAAAAGATTTTTTTTGGGGGGGACGAGAAAGTGGGGAGACATATTTTTCTTGGAGAAGAATACACTGGAGCAGTTCTTAGGGAATTTTTGAGCAGCGGCTTTGGGGTGTTCTCCTGCGGAAAACTTATTTGGATTAGTACACTATTTCTTTGTCAATTTATTTTAATTCTAGTTGGATTGATGGCATACAATTTTTGTGTTATTTCTATTAGTTTAATTATGAGTAGCTAGATTTCTGTAGTCTAGTCAAGGGAATCAAAACCCCTCGATGCTACTTGAATCGTGAGATCGAATTGATATTACTATTAATTAATTATTGGTTTCTTATTTATTCTTGTGCATTTTTTGTGGATTATTTGGCATTGTCTGTATAGCTGGTAGCATGCGGGTTTTCCTAGGTAATCCAATTTACTAGAATACACGAGGTTCGGTATTCCTTAGAGTTCATAAAATTAATCACGTGGTACGTAGATTAGTGAATTGAAAAGAATAAATAATCAAGTGCAATTAAGCTAATTGGGTTAATTGTAATTGAACTGGGTCCTTGGCTATCGTGATCTAGATTCTAGGAGGTTCCAGAATTGATCATTGATTATAGATGCGATTAACGGAGGTTCCTTAATCGTTGGCTTTAATTAATAGGGCTGAATTGTTAGGAGGTTCCAACAATGAAAACCGGTGTAACCCGTAATTAATTAATACATTTTTGCATCAAGGATCGATTAGTGCATCGAGGTGGTCCAATTCCATTGGCTAGACGTTTTTCCCAAACTTGGATTTTTACAATTTGTTTAATTTCTAGTCATTTATTTTAATTTGATTTTTGTTAGTTAGTTAATTAAAAACAAACCCCCCATTTTGGTTACGTACTTTTGACCAAATTTAGTTCACTCTGTTGCTCCCTGTGGATACGATCCTACTCGCACTACACTATTTTTAATAGTCTTTAAAGTAGGTTATTTTTGATTGGCCTGACGACCCATCAGAATCCCGAGTTTTTAAACGAAATTGGTGTGATTTCAGCTCTACAACATCCTAACCTTGTGAAGCTTTATGGATGTTGTCCTGAGGGGAACCAATTACTGGTTATCTATGAATACAAGGAGAATAATAGCCTTGCTCGTGCATTGTTTGGCAAGTACAGACTGAATTATTTTGTTGAAGGTCATCCTCTAGCAATTTTGAATGTGGATCTTATCTACATTCACTTACAAAGTTATCAAAGTTATCAAAGTTAGTTGTCAATCTTTTGATGTTGCTGAATATTTTCAAGACCTGAAGAACACCAGTTACACCTAGATTGGTCGACAAGATACAAGATTTCTATTGGATTAGCAAGAGGTTTGGCTTATCGTCATGAAAAATCAAGGTTGAAAATAGTCCACAGAGACATCAAGGCCACCAATGTGCTACTTGATAAAGATTTAAACGCCAAGATATCTGACTTTGGTTTGGCGTAACTTGATGAACAAGAGAACACCCATATAACTACTCGAATTGCTGGAACTTTGTGAGTCACTATTTCATTATGTTGGAAGATTGTTGTTTCAACTCCAGTATAAATGTTTCCTTATTATTAGGTTTTTTGGTGCAAGATTGATGCTTCTGAATACCTTTTACTGACCTCATTTGTCTTGTGTTTTAGTGGATATATTGCACCTGAATATGCATTGAGGGGTTATTTAACTGACAAAGCTAACGTCGATAGCTTTGGAGTTGTCCTTTTAGAAATTGTGAGCGGAAGGAGTAACACCAGTATCAAGCCAACAGAGGATTGCTTCCATCTTCTTGACTGGGTAAACGGACTATCTTTTTCACTTTCATTTTGAGTTCCATGCTGGCTATTGGTTTGAAGATGAATGGAGTTGAATTGAACATAATAAGCTAGTATTCAACTCAGATCAAAGGAAAGGGACAACCATATGATCTACAGAGGAACCAAACTGGGAGGCCCAACGGCTTCTTCTTAGTTCCTCTTCAAAAATTAATCTCATTTGCTTGCACCCTTACAAGATTGCAATTAGTTTTTGTGCTAAAACTCAATCATCTGGAAATTCATCATGCTAAACTGTTGGAAATTAATAATAAAAAAGATGAAAGTGAGTGAATGAGAAATTGGAAGTCTGCGGACACGAATATCGGACCTTTCGTAGGCAAAAGCGTCGGGCATGATCAACCCGCGTTTTGTGTCTTTTCGGGTTCGTATTTTCTCAATTCAAAATTAATGGCTGGTTAATTATGAAAAACGTTTCACGTTTCAAATGCCAATTAATAAAAAAGATGACAGTGAGTGAATGAGAAATGGGAAGTCTGCGGACATGAATGCCGGACCTTTCGTAGGCAAAAGCGTCGGGCCTGATCAACCCGCGTTTTGTGTCTTTTCGGGTTCGTATTTTCTCAATTCAAAGTTAATGGCTGATTAATTATGAAAAATGTTTCATGTTTCAAATGCCAATTGATAAGAATGGTTTTGGATTAATGTCATGAATAATCCAAAAACCTTTAGAATGCTTCTGGCTTTAAATGGTTTAAACTGAGCATGTATATGGCTTTTGAAATTCTGCATATTTAAATGAGATTAATGTGTTCATTAATTCTTTAAAACTTCATTTGTGGAAGTTGTCGATGAATGTGACTTTTCGATCTGCAGAACCATAAATAGGATTAATGAGTGCATTAATCTATGTGAAACCGTTTGAATTCTATGCTAATTTTGCAGCCTATAAATAGTCTTTCTTTGGACTAAAAGAAGACAACACAAAAAACCAACAATCTTCCTTCTTCCTTCCGAAAATCCTCTCTCTAGCCTTTGAAATATTCTCCTCTTATGGAGAATTTTTTCCTTCCCAAGTGTTCAACATTTGTTCTACTTCGTTGGTAAGGCGGTTTGTGCAAACCGACTTTACGGTTTTCCATTGTATTCTGGGAAACATTTTGCTCACGTAACCTCTTGCACATTTGTAGAGGGGGAAAATCTGTTTTAAGGAAATTGTGTGTTACACAAGCCTTGGAATTTTCTTACTACTAGCATTATTATTTTTATAACAATCTTAAAACAGATTTTCTTATTTCTCAATGGCTAGTTCAAGTGATCCCAACTCCACTCCCGAGGGTAATCCTGTTGTCACCCCAAATATGGGTATGATTTCTACCCCTACCGTGGCTATCCCTAATGTGCCAGGAAGCCACTACGAGAAACCCGAAAAGTTTCAAGGGGTTGCCACTTTTTTCAAAAGATGGCAAAAAAAGATGTTATTTTACCTAACGATGTTGGGTTTTGCAAGATTTTTGAAAGAGGATCCCCCAAAAGTCCCGAAAGAAAATAGTGATGCTTCGATTGTAATTGCCGTTGAGGCATGGGAGCACTCCGATTTTATCTATTGCAACTACATTCTGAATGGGTTGCAGGATTCCCTATATTCTATATATGGGAATTACAAATCGACAAAGCAGGTATAGGAGGATTTGGACCGTAAGTACAAAATTGAGGATGCAGGCTCAAAGAAATTTGTAGTCAGGCGGTTCCTTGATTTTAAAATGATTGATTCAAAATCTGTGATGAGTCAAGTGGATAAATTTGAGCTCATCTTACACGAGATAAGTGCTGAGGGGATGGTCCTGAGTGAGACTTTCTAAGTGGCAGCAATGATTGAGAAATTGCTACCAAGTTGGAAGGATTTCAAAAACTATCTCAAGCACAAACGTAGGGAGATGACCTTGGAGGATCTCGTTGTCAGACTTCGGATCGAAGAAGACAACAAAAAGGCTGAGATCAAGTCGGTCAACCCCGTGGGAGCCAAAGTCATTGTGGTTGAACATGGCAAGGGAGGCTTCAAAAACAGAGCTGTGACCACCGACAAAGGCAAAGGCAAGGCAAAGCTTGGGGCATCGGGAGGTGTCTCAAAGCAAAGATCCAAGTTTAAAGGTAAATGTTTTAACTGTGGAAAACAGGGTCACAAGTCATCGGAGTGTCGTGCTCCTAAGAAAAACCCTGAAGCAAATGTGATTCAGAAAATCACGGAGGACGTGGGAGACATCAGTTTGGTAGCTGTAATCTCCGAGGTCAACATGGTGGAGTCAAACCAGAAAGAATGGTGGTATGACTCTGGTGCAACTAGGCATGTGTGCACCAACAAAGGTCACTTCTCTACGTTCGAACCAATTCAATGTGAGATGTTGTTCATGGGAAACTCGGTCGTTGCCAAAGTCGATGGGAAAGGAACTGTTTTGGTCAAGTTGACTTCGGGCAAAACATTGACTTTTAAAGATGTGTTATATGCTCCAGAAGTCCGGAAGAATCTTATTTCTGGGTTCATGCTGAATAAACATGGATTCCGCATTGTAATAGAGTCGGACAAAATTACTCTTTCAAAGTCAGGAATGTACTTGGGAAAGGGGTACGCATCCGAGGGGATGTTCAAAATGAATGTAATGACTATTGTCAATAATAATACAAGTACCTCTTCAACTTATTTGATTGAGTCTTCTAGCTTATGGCATGGTAGACTAGGTCACTTAATTATGATTCGATACGTCGATTAATTAACTTGAACCATATCCCAAGTTTCCAGATTGACCAAAGTCACAAATGTGAAATTTGCGTTAAGGCAAAACTGACAAGGTCTTCTTTCCAAAATGTTGAAAGAAACAATGAACCCCTTGACTTAATACATAGCGATGTGTGTGATTTGAAATCAGTCCAAACACGAGGTGGTAATAAATATTTTATTGCCTTTATAGATGATAGCACAAAATATTGCTATGTATATTTGCTTAAAAGCAAAGATGAGGCATTAGAGAAGTTCATTCTCTATAAAACCGAGGTTGAAAATCAACTTGGAAAACAAATCAAGAGATTGAGAAGTGACAGGGGTGGAGAGTACAAAGCACCTTTTGGTGACTATTGTGCTAAAAATGGTATAGTTCATGAAGTAATTGTGTCATACTCACCTCAATCAAATGGAGTTGTTGAACGTAAAAATTGCGCACTAAAAGAAATGATGAATGCGATGTTATTAAGTTCAGGCTTACCTTCTAACATGTGGGGGGATGCTATTTTGTCAAGTAATTACTTACTTAATAAAGTACCTCAAAAGAAAGAAGGAAAAATTCCATATGAACTATGGAAAGGAATTAGGCCATCTTTCAAACACTTACGAGTGTGGGGGTGCCTAGTGAAGGTAGCAGTACCATCTCCAAAGAAAATTAAGATAGGTTCTACAACTGTGAACTGTATCTTTATAGGCTACGCACATAATAGTACTGCATACCGATTTCTTGTGTATGATTCAAAAAAAATCCGGATATACACAAGAATACAATCATGGAATCAAGAAATGTATCATTCTTTGAAAATGTATTTCCTTGGAAATCAGTTGGGGAAACTAGTTCTAAACGGCCTAGTGAAATCACTGATGAAGAACCACAAAGTCAAGAAGTTGTTGAACTAAGACGTAGCAAAAGAGCAAGGGTGGAAAAATCATTTGGTGATGATTTTGAAACTTTTCTCGTTGAGAAAGAACCACAGACTTATGCTAAAGTTGTGCATTCGTCGGAAGCGCCTTTATGGAATGAATCCATAAAGAGCGAGAGTGATTCTATTTTACAGAATCATACTTGGGAGTTAGTGGAACTCCCACCTAGCTGTAGTCCTTTAGGGTCAAAATGGATTTTCAAACAAAAAATAAAAGCTGGTAGCTCTTTAGACAAATACAAAGCTAGGCTGGTAATCAAAGGGTATAAGCAGCGTGAAGGCTTAGACTACTTTGATACGTATTCTCCTATGACGAGAATAAATTCCATAAGGATGATACTCGCTATCGCAGCCTTACGAAATTTGGAAATCCATCAAATAGATCTAAAAACAGCTTTCTTAAATGGGGATTTAGATGAAGAAATCTATATGGAACAACCCGAAGGGTTTAAAGCTCCAGGTTCCGATAAAAAAGTTTGTAAATTGGTTAAGTCATTGTATGGTTTGAAACAAGCTCCAAAGAAGTGGCATGAGAAGTTTGACCATGCAATGATAACCAATGGATACAAAATCAATAAGTGTGATAAATGTGTCTATGTCAAGGAGACTGGAAATGATTATGTCATCTTATGTCTATACGTAGACTACATACTCATAGTGGGTAGCAGTGACAATTTGGTCCAATCTACCAAAAACATGTTAAACTCAAAGTTTGACATGAAAGATATGGGACTTGCTGATATGATTCTTGGAATCCGAATCATTAGGTCTCCGGACGGTCTAATTTTGAGTCAAGCTCATTATGTAGACAAAATTCTTAGGAAATTCAATAAGGATGACTCTGGAATTGCTAGAACGCCATTATATAACAGTCTCCACCTATCCAAGAATCGTGGGGAGGGTATGTCTCAAGTAGAATACTCCAGGATTATAGGGAGTTTAATGTATCTAATGAGTTGTACTATACCAGACCTTGCTTATGTGGTAAGCAACTTGAGTTTATACACGAGTAATCCAGGGAAAGATCACTGGACTGCGATAACTAGAGTACTAAGGTACTTAAGATATACTCGTGATTATGGATTACATTATACCAAATATCCATCTGTGCTAGAAGGCTATACAGATGCTAATTGGATATCTGATATAAAAGATTCAACCTGCACGAGTAGCTATGTGTTTACTCTAGCAGGTGCTTCCGTGTCTTGGAAATCCTCAAAGCAAACCACAATAGCTAGATCCACGATGGAGTCAGAGTTTATAGCTCTAGATAAATGTGGAGAAGAGACTGAATGACTTCGCCATTTCTTGGAGGATGTTCCAAAATGGGAAAAACCCGTGCCACCAATCTGTATCCATTGTGATAGTCAGCTGCGATTGGTAGGGCACAAAGTAATGTATAATGATAAATCGAGATATATTCGTCGTCGACATAATACCATTAGACAACTGCTATCAACAGGAGTTATCTCAATTGACTATGTAAGGTCAAAATATAACATCGCGGATCCGCTAACCAAAGGGTTAAATAGAGAGACAATTGAGAGATTGACGAGAGGAATGGGTGTAAAGCCTGTGGAAAATAAAGGTTTTATGAAGGAAAACCCAACCTAGTTGATAGGAGATCCCAAGATCTAGGTTCAAAGGGACAACCTAATTATAAGACCTGGTAGGGTCACTGTGGGGGCAACCTCATCTCATTTCTGTCATCAAATAGTGACAGTATGGTTAAGGCTAACATTTGTTGCTTTAATGACTCTTAAGAAAGTAACTGTGGTTACGTTTCAAATTTAAGAAGTCACCTATGTGAGAGAGAAGTGGGGCCACTTCGAAGGGAAATTGTTCAGGCTAATTTCCTATAAACTCTTGCAGAACCAGGACGTGTTCATGGCCATAATGAACAAAACCATGAGAACAGAACAAATGAGAATGGTTCCTGTGTAGGGTACGTGGGTCTTTACATGGAAAAGCAGGACAGTTCAAGGACATCACGTCTACTGGATAGCTAGTAAAGCAAGCGTAGTCTACAAGGGGAAAGTTCAAAGGGTAACACCTACTTTCTCTGTGAAGGGATCAGCTATTGAACACTGACCAACCAATATCTCATTCATGTGGGGGATTGTTGGAAATTAATAATAAAAAAGATGAAAGTGAGCGAATGAGAAATGGGAAGTCTGCGGACATGAATGCCGGGCCTTTCTTAGGCAAAAGCGTCGGGCATGATCAACCCGCGTTTTGTGTCTTTTCGGGTTCGTATTTTCTCAATTCAAAATTAATGGATGATTAATTATGAAAAACGTTTCACGTTTCAAATGCCAATTAATAAAAAAGATGACAGTGAGTGAATGAGAAATGGGAAGTCTGCGGACATGAATGCCGGACCTTTCGTAGGCAAAAGCGTCGGGCCTGATCAACCCGCATTTTGTGTCTTTTCGGGTTCGTATTTTCTCAATTCAAAGTTAATGGCTGATTAATTATGAAAAATGTTTCATGTTTCAAATGCCAATTGATAAGAATGGTTTTGGATTAATGTCATGAATAATCCAAAAACCTTTAGAATGCTTCTGGCTTTAAATGGTTTAAACTGAGCATGTATATGGCTTTTGAAATTCTGCATATTTAAATGAGATTAATGTGTTCATTAATTCTTTAAAACTTCATTTGTGGAAGTTGTCGATGAATGTGGCTTTTCGATCTGCAGAACCATAAATAGGATTAATGAGTGCATTAATCTATGTGAAACCGTTTGAATTCTATGCTAATTTTTCAGCCTATAAATAGTTTTTCTTTGGACTAAAAGAAGACAACACAAAAAACCAACAATCTTCCTTCTTCCTTCCGAAAATCCTCTCTCTAGCCTTTGAAATATTCTCCTCTTATAGAGAATTTTTTCCTTCCCAAGTGTTCAACATTTGTTCTAGTTCGTTGGTAAGACGGTTTGTGCAAACCGACTTTACGGTTTTCCATTGTATCTTGGGAAATATTTTGCTCACGTAACCTCTTGCACATTCGTAGAGGGGGCAAATCTGTTTTAAGAAAATTGTGTGTTACACAAGCCTTGGAATTTTCTTGCTACTAGCATTATTATTTTTATAACATAAACAGCTGAAGAAGGAAGGGAAATTAATGGATATAATAGATCCAAGGCTAGGATCAGACTGCAACAAAGAAGAGGTTATGCTAGCATTGGATATATCCCTTCTCTGCACAAATGTCACGCCATCTGATTGGCCTAGCATGTCATCTGCGGTTCGTATGTTAGAGGAACGAGAAATTGATGGAAGTTTAGCCTTGCAGGAGAGCAGCTCAAGCAAAAATGACAAGTTTGAGGGCCTGGAATTCACAAACAATCCACAGGTAGCAATTTGGAAGGAAAGCCAAACGCAAGAAATCTTCATAGATGTGCCAATTACAGCTTCTCAAGATCTCTACCCATTTCTTTTGGATTCGGATTATTCACTGAGCTCAACATAGGAAGCAGCAGGTAGGCTCTTCCCACATTAATATATGTAACTAGGGGTGGCAAAAACACAATATTCGCCCCGATTGGCTTTGGTTTGGATCATACTTGGTTTTGATCAATTTTATTTGGAGTGGAAAGATTCGGTTTGCTTCTCGTATTTTGTCAGGATCGCTACTATATTTATGGACAATGTGCTATCATCAAGTTTGATGTGACTGCTCGATTGACATACAAAAATGTTCCCACATGGCACCGTGATCTTTGCCGAGTTTGTGAGAATATTCCAATTGTACTTTGTGGGAACTAAGGTTGATGTGAAGAACAGGCAAGTCAAGGCAAAACAAGTTACCTTCCACCGCAAAAAGAATTTGCATTACTACGAGATATCCGCAAAGAGCAATTACAACTTTGAGAAGCCCTTCCTTTATCTTGCTAGAAAACTAGCTGGGCATCCCAACTTGCATTTTGTGGAGTCACCTGCACTTGCTCCACCTGAGGTGGAAATTGACTTGGCAGCACAGCAACAGCACGAGGCGGAGCTTGCTGCAGCACCAGCACAGCCACTTCCAAATGATGATGATGCATTCGAGTGAAGAAGAAGGGGGTGTACCGTGTATGAAGGGGAAGAGCAGCACTTTTTTTTTTTTTTTTTTGAGTTCTTCAAGTTGTGGGTGTTACCAGTTATTGCCTCAGTTTTAAGTATCACCACCCCAATTTTGATAAAATTGTCATTTTGCATCAAAAGGGGAAGAAATAGGGACAAGGAGGAGGTTTAATGAGTGGTAAAGGGTAAAACTTGGTACGGTTACTAGTAAAAATTGCAAGTTGTGGCTTCTATTTTCTTCTTGAAACTTGTCGCAATTTTCCTGCCATATATAATCCTCAATAATACCCTTTTTCCGGCCATACTTAGGGAGTTGCTCAACTTTAAATATGGCTTGTGTTCTGATTTGATTGTGAGAATGATGATGCCTTTTTATGGTTTAAAAAAAAAAAAAGCATTGAACTACTGTAACCAATTTGTAAGAAGCATCGAAATTAAAGGAAATTTTTTTCTGTACACTTTTTTTTATTTTTATAAAAAGGCATGCATGTTGGGCCTAGAAGCAGAAATGCGTTGAATATTCGCTTTCCCAACAACAGTTGAAGAAAACCAATTAGAGAGGCTATTGATTTCCAAGAACATCATCCAACATCAAACACAAGCCAAGCACCAACTCGGATAGGCTTTAGTATTCCAGAGTGCAGCACTTTTTGATTCTCTAACTGTTGGTGAAAATGTTGGTTTCCTTTTATACGAAAATTTCGGAGCTTGTTACAGAGACTCTGGCTGCAGTTGGTTTCCTTTTATACGTTCAGAATTGTTGTATAATTTTTTATACAACAAAGGCTGTAGTGGGAACCAGAGGTGCTAGCTCTTATATATATGATGAGCCTACTGCTGGAGTTGATCTCATCCGCTCTTTTCATATGAAAAGTGAGGATGAAATTAAAAAGCCTGGAAAGATCGCTTCTTATGTTGTTGTTGTTATCACCCTCCAAGGATTGTGTGTTCCAAGACGTAGTACGTCCTTCCCTAGACGTGGTCTGCTCTTCAAGTGACGTTGTTCGTCCGTTCTTTACTCGACGTGGTTCCTGCTTCTGTAGACGTAGTCCGTGCTTTGACGGACGTGGTTCTTGCTTCTGTAGACGTAGTCGTTGCAAGACGTTGTTCCTGCTTTCCACAGACGTAGTCCGTACTTTGTCGGACGTGGTTCTTGCCTCAGTAGACGTGGTCTTTGCAAGACATTGTTCTTGCTTTGTTAGACGTAGCCCCTTCTTTGGTAGACGTGGCCCCTGCTTTGTTAGACGTAGTTGTTGCTAGACGTTGTTCCTGCCTTTCCAGACGTAGCCCCTGCTTTGGTAGACATAGCCCCTGCTTTGCCAGACGTAGTTCCTGTTTTGATAAACCGAGAATGGCTAGTAGGAAAATTCCAAGGCTTGTGTATCACACAATTTCCTTAAAACAGATTCGCTCCCTCTCTGAATGTGCAAGAGGTTACGTGAGCAGATTGTTTCCCAGGATACAATGAAAATCGTAAAGTCGGTTTGCACAAAACCGCCTTACCAACGAACTAGAACAATGGTTGGATGCTTAAGGAAATTTTGGTAAGAAATTGCGAGAGAGTTTCTTCGAATGGGAAGAGGGATTTTCCGAGAATGAGAGTTTTTCCAAAGGTGTTTTCTGCCGTTCTATAAACTTGTTGTTTATAGACTTCACCAGTTTTCAATAAGTATGCAGATAAATATGATTAATACCAACATTAATCCATTAATCTGCTATCTTAATCCATTAATATGACTTTCAAAAAATAACTTAATCATTATCCTTCAATGGATTAGACCAGATAATTATCCAACAAATTAATAATTATCCTTCAATTGAAAACTAAAGAGAATCAAAACGCGGGTTGATCAGGCCCGACGTTTTCCAAATATTCTCATTCACACCTTTTCCAACTCTTCCTTCCAACAGTTGTTACCCATCAACATAGTACAATCAAAAGAGCTGTTGACAGGCGGCTGTTGTTTCTCTATGACGGAAAGGTTGTCTGGCAAGGAATGAACAATGAATTCTCCTCCTCCTCCTCCTCGACAAACCCTATTGTACATACGACAGTTTGCATCTGGGAGCTTGGATGGACCAATCAAGTACTAGTTAACGAGGAGTTGTTGATTATGGGACAATATTAATAGACTATATGGACAGGAATGCGCAGAGTGCCAATATGAATGATGATGAAGCGGGTATTTTTCCTGGTCAGGCACGCCCATCAACATTCTATCTCGCGAGATCGCGTAGTAATCGCAGCAGCAGTGCAGCTTTATATTTGTGGAGCATTTGCATCCGTAAGTAGGAAAGGTGGATCACAGTATACCTTCCTATTTTCTGACTATTCTTTTAAGAATTGTACTCCTATCTAATTTTTTTGCCTTAGTGCTAGCTCTTAAGTTGTTGTACACGTATAGCCATTTTGTAACACTGATCCCGATCCCGAGTATATCTCGATTTCATCTTGACCCGATCCCGTGACATCCAGGACAGACCGGGATATGATGACAAATATCTCGATCCCGTTCTGAAAAATATTTTTTTTTAATAATTATTAGTTTTGTACAAAAATTAGATTTTATTATTCATTATATATTTAATTTTTTATTTGCATATGTTAATTAGGTAGTAAATCTTGTGGGTACCAATTTTTTATATGTATTTACTTTTTTCAATTCACTATTCATGATCACTTTTCACTCCATATGTGCATGATGATTAATGAAGAACCTTCTTCATTTAGTTTCTTATTCTATTTTTTAAAAAATTCTTATATTTTCTATGTGATACGTTTGAAGTTTAGTAGACCATTTTTTTTATTCATTTATTTAATAAATAAAATTTTGAATTATTTAGTTAAAAGTATGACAATAATTAATAAATAAAATACAAAAATCAATTTTTTTTATATATCCCGCAATCCCGGTCCCGACATCCCGTCGTCCCAGTCCCAATAACATCCCGATTCTGATAAAATTCTGTCTCGTCCCATCCTATCCTGTGCTCAGCCCTACCCCATATTAATATTGTATGTAGTTTAGTGGTTGACATTTTTTGTTTAAAACAATAAGATTTGAGTTTAAATCATTTAGGCTACGTCTTTTTTTCTTTGTACCCAAAAAATATTATATGTATGAACGATCTATTTTTTTACTATTGTTTTTAAGTCAATTTCCAAACAATCATGAATTATTTCAAAATTCAAATTTTTATTTCCCACCAATTTAAATATCCTAAATGGAAATTTCTTCAAAATAATCAAAAAGTGTAAATTACAAACAGAAATCAAGTTTTCCACCGGAAAAAATATTAAGAAGCCAAGGGAAACAAAAGTCCTCTCCTCTCCTTCGCCGCGCCCACCTCCGCCTCTTCTTCCTGCATCCCTCATATTTTTCCGAAGAAGATAAAGTGGACACTTGGTTTCAATTAGCATGTCCCTCCATTAATATCTTTCCAGGAGCTTTTAAGCGCCATCAACGCTCTTCATTTCCGGCAATTTCTGCTCATACAAACAAGCACCGGAAATGCCTCCAAGCTCAGTTAGTATCTATGGACTACCTAGGACTAGGGCTGGCAATTCGTGTCGTGTTCGTATTATCGTGTTCGGGTTGGCGTGTTAGCGTGTCGAGAAAATCTCAACCCAAACCCAACCCATTTAATTAATCGTGTCGAAAACTCCAACCTTAACCCGACCTGTTTATAATCGTGTCGACCCGACCCGAACCTAACCCGCGTAACCCGTTTAATTGTTAATAGGTGATTTTTCGGTCCAAGTTTTCGTCACAGAAAAAGGTGACTGAATTTGTCAAGGAGACTAAAACATAAATGTTTATTTATAATAACACCATCTAAATTTGAATCTATCAAATTTAAATCCATCAATTTAAATTTAACCATAACATTCTTATACATGACATCAACATAAATTTCATCAATTGAAATTCTTCCTAATACAACCAAAATCCAATTCAATCCAACCAAAATAAATAAAATGCAAAGGTAATTACAATTAAAAAATTTAAATAACAAAATACCACCATAGGAAGTCGTGTTGAATTTTTTATTTGGGAATTTGGAAGTTTCCTCAATTATTAAGGTTATAAAACTTAATTTTTTAAAAAATAATTTCTTAACGGGTTCACGTGTCAACCCGCCAACCCGTCGTGTCAACCCAAACCCGACCCGCTATTTAAACGTGTCGACCCAAACCCAACCCATTTATTATACGTGTTAAAAATTTCCACCATAACTCGCTTTTTTTCGTGTCGTGTTCGTGTCGGGTTATCGTATCGTAATCGTGTCGGGTCAGCAATTGCCAGCCCTACCTAGGACCATAAACCAATGCAGTAAAAGTTCAAAAAATGGATTGAGTAATTTAGTAATTTATAGGCGTGTGAACCCCAACTTAAAAAGGGTAATTATGGTAACCTTCATTATCTCTCCAAATCGATAACCTAAAATCATTATTCATCATTCCAAAAACAAAAAAATTTCTCTTTGCTTGCAGAACCTGCCGGCAACTAGGAAAACCAGCGAGAATCATTTTGGGGCTTCCACCAACCCTCTTCCCACCACCCTTTGCTCTTCCTCTTCCTGACGATGACCCACCAATGCTGCCACCACCCCGGATGCCCAAGATGAAGTCGTCGGATAAGTTTGAACAGTTGGAGAGGGTGATAGGTACAACAATTTATACGGGGTTTGTTCATTAGAAAGAGGTTTGTTTATTTTTATTTTTTGTTGAATAAGGTGGTTGGCTTCTACTGATTGATTGGTAGATATGTTTGTTTTGGTATTGAATCAATTTGGTTTGATTGATGGGATTCTGATGCTAGTTGTTCCAAGTTCTTATAATTTCACTGATCTATCTCGAATCTTCATTACAATACTAACAATTTCACTCCGTTATATATTTCAGATAGTATTCCACATTAAGAACATATTAATCCCACTATGTATATGAGCATTTCCTATATTATCTAAATTCAAATAAAAGACTCACTTTTTATAAATAAAGTCTCACATCCCAAAATTCAACCATTCAAAGTATTCATCATTTTCCACGATAAGAATAAAAGATTATTTAAAAAAAAAGATAAGATTACCATTCAAAGTATTCAACTTCTTCATCAACGTAATTAAGAATCCCACCACAATTCACTACAATTCAGTACCAATCTAGTGTTTGCTTTCACCAATCACATCATTACAATACTAATAATTTCACCCCGTTATATGTTTCTGATAGTATTCCACCCTAAGAACACATTAATCACATCATTACAATACTAACAATTCCACCCCATTATATGTTTCCAATAGTATTCTACCCTAAGAACACATTAATCCCACCTTGTATGTGAGGATTTCTCACATTTGAATACTGTTTTTGTTCAAATAAAAACTGACTTTTATGAGTAACACATTAATTTCACCCTTAACAATTCCATCAATTTAAATTAATAATTTTTTACCCCCTGTTACCCTAACAAACCAAAAATAATTTAAAATAAAAGATAATATGAGTAGGTTGGTATACTATAAACCTATATTAGTGCTCCTATAGGGAGGGAGGGAGACCAAAATTAGTCACGCGCCTCCACTAGTAGTAAAATTACAATTCGTATCCAGTACTACTATAGTATTACGATACTATTGTACCCGCCTTAATTTTCCACCTTCCACCAGTCACAGCACGGGCGATTAGTAACACGCGCTTTTTTTTCTTTTTTCTCCAACCCTCCATCTCTCTTTCTCACTCTCTCTCACGCCGCCACTCTCTCTTCCTCAGATCTCTTTCGGCTTTGCCACGCCTCCTCTTCTTTGACTTCGGGATTTTCTGTGCCTCCTCTCCACTCTTCTCGGCGTCTCAATCGGCGTCTCGATCGCTTCCTCTCTGATGATCTGTTCCGATATATGGCGCCGTAATTTTTCATTTTCTGCTATCACAAGGTTTGTTCTTCATAATTAATGGTGGTGGTTAGTACATTATTAGAGTGTTTTGAATTCCGTGATCAGTGAACATGTGGAGTGATAAGAATGCTTGGAGTGATAAGGATGCATTGGAGTGATAAAGTTATCATGTTCATAGTTTTATCTAGATATATTTTTTAATGATGAATCTCAAGTAATCCTTTTATCTATAATATCTCTTATGTTTATCACCTAGAGTAACATTCTATAAAACGAGCACATCATGTACTCTATCAGATGAGTTTTATGAAATACAATTCTATACTTCTTACATTTTTCATCTATTTTCACATTTTTCTCAATTCTAAGTGGATAACCTTTAATAGTTTTAAATCTCTTTTGGATATTTTGGTTGATATAAAATACTATTGTGTAGATATAATTCTTAATTTTGGTTCACATAAACACAATTTCAGTTGATATGAAACACTATTATTTTTATCAAGAATATGGTTGATACAAAATACTACTGTATTGTATTTGTTTGTTGATATAAACTCTTTTCTGGTTGATATAAAATAGCATTCTATATAATATAACTCATATTTTTTTGTTGACATAAACTCTACTCAAACACTATTAATCAAATGTTTACTCTTTATACATGATATTAACCATTGTTATATTGATATATACACATGATTTACATGATATAAACTCATATTGTACTCGATATAAACTCGTACTTTTCAACGATGTAATCAAATCTTTACCCATGTACACATTATATAACCCCTTGTTATATTGATATAAACACATGTTCCACATGATATAAACTATGTTCTACTTTATATAAACTCATCTCTCAAATGATATAATCATCTTTCCTTTGTATATATACATATACATATAAACACAATTTCAGTTGATATGAAACACTATTATTTTTATTAGGAATATGGTTGATATAAAATACTACTGTATTGTATTTTTTTTTTTTTTTTGATATAAACTATTTTCTGGTTGACATAAAACAACATTCTATATTATATAACTCATATTTTTTGTTGATATAAACTCTACTCAAACACTATTAATCAAATTTTTACTCTTTATACATGATATTAACCCTTGTTACATTGATATAAACACATGTTCTACATGATATAAACACATGTTCTACATGATATAAACTCACATTCTATTCGATATAAACTCGTATTTTTCAGCGATATAATCAAATTTTTACCTCTGTACACATGATATAACCCCTTGTTATATTGATATAAACACATGTTCTACATGATATAAACTCGTGTTTTACTTTATATAAACTCATGTCTCAAATGATATAATCATCTTTCCTTTGTATATATAGATATACATATAAACAGAAGCGATCTTTGAATAAGAACGATGTCTACTACATTCATACCTCCTCCAATATCAGAAATCTTTGATTTACGATCTCTTCCTTTTCTAATACTAAATCCTAATCTAAAAGCATGCTGATTATATAAGTCAAAAGCAGCTTTCTCGTTCTCAATAATCTCACCAACCACAGATTTGTTTGACTCATCAACCAATACTCCAGAACCTACAAATAAAAAACAGTTAATATAGCAAAAAATATTTCACAAAAAATGATTATATCATACAAAATGTTACTTTATATTAACGCTAACTCCTCCTTACATCATAAAAAGGTCTAACATTATACATACTAACAAAAAACGATACCTTATATCAACCATATCTCAATATTATATCAACTAACACTTTCATTTATATAATTCATAACTAACCTTCATAAAAAACAACAACAACATTGTTCAAAATAGAACTCTCATCCGATCGATTATCATCTCCTCCTGAAAAATTCACTGCACTTCCAAAACACATAACAAATATTCAGGTTCTATCGTATCTCCACAAATTATCAAATAAAATCGCAACATCATAAAATGAATCGAAATACATTCTCCGTTCAACACATTACAATCGATTCCGAACAAATCATCATCCAATCGATCAACTTTACTAAAGCGGTCACAAATCTCCATTCTAAACGATCGAGAAAGCAAAATATCAGGGGGGAAAATAGAGCAATAATTCAGCAACAAAAACAACAAAAAATGAACGATACATGCAATCCGATCACAAAAATAATAATTATAAGTTGAAATACCTGGAATCCGAATAATCTGCAGTAGTTGAAGATCAATTTGGCGAGAAGAAAAAAGGAACGATATAAACGATATTTGGTAAATTGAATTAATGCAATATTTGAAAACGAAAAACAGGCGCCTTATATATAGAATGTGATTAGTTGGGTATCAAAGCGTCCAAACAAACTGCCTCAATTAAAAAAAAAATGTGGGAACCACTAATTAAACTCGTTCCCTACATAAAACTCACGCCGGGAACAATAGCATAGTACTACTATAGTAGTACCATATAATTTGTCATAAAATTGGGGGCCTGACACACGGCCCTCCCCTAATTTCTTTTATATATATATATTTTCTTGGGGGGCCTACGCAGCCCATATTTTTTTATTATTTTTTCGGGGCCCCCAAATTTCTTTTCTTTCCTTTTTTTTTTCTTCTTAATCACCTATTTTTTCCTTTCCCTTAAAAAAGTACACACTTTTTGTTTGTAATCAATATTTTTTAATTCACATTTTTTAAAAAAAATTAAATCATATATAATTTTTATTTTTTTATTTTGTTAATATAAAATAATTTAATTTTTATTTTAAAATTAATGTTATACAAAATATGAATTCATATTCATATTCATATCATAAGACAAAAAATGATGTAGATATCAGATAACAGAAGATATCATATCAGCATATAACATATATCATATCACAAGATAAAAGATATCATATCAATATATAACAGATCTCATATCACAAAACAAAATATATTATATCAACATATAACAGATATCATATCACAAGACAAAAGAAATCATATCAGCGAACAACAGAAATCATATCACAAGACAAAAAATAGAGTAGATATCAGATGACAGAAGATATCATATCAGCATATAAGAGATATCATATCACAAGACAAAATATATCATATCAGCATATAACATATATCATATCACAAGACAAAAAAATATCATATCAGCATATAACATATATCATATCAGCATATAATAGATATCATATCAGCATATAACATATATCATATCACAAGACAAAAGATATCATATCAGCATATAACAGATATCATATCACAAGACAAAAGATATCATATCAGCATAAAACAAA
Source organism: Knoxia roxburghii (assembly GCA_030378225.1). Lineage (NCBI taxonomy): Eukaryota > Viridiplantae > Streptophyta > Magnoliopsida > Gentianales > Rubiaceae > Knoxia > Knoxia roxburghii. The sequence goes on along the minus strand of CM059422.1, from coordinate 12,162,647 downwards.
TATCATATCACAAGACATAAGACATCATATTAGCATATAACTGAGATCATATTAGCATATAACAAACATCATATCATAAGACAAAAGATATCATATCAGCATATAACATATATTATATCACAAGACAAATGAAATCATATCAGTGGACAATAGAAATCATATCATACAACAAAAATGGCCCTAACATGTATTCATATCTGTAAACTTTAGAAATCATATCACAAGACAAAAGAAATCATATCAGCGGACAACAGAAATCATATCACAAGACAACAGAAATCATATTACAATATATAAAATTATTTAATTATAAAATAAATTAAGTAATAATTAAAAAAATTAATAATTTTTTAAAAAAATTAAAAAATTCTGAATTGTTTATTAAAAAAATGAATGGAAAAAAAGATTCACAGAAAAAGAAAAAAAAAAGACCATGGAAATGAATGGAAATGAATGGAAATGAGATGGGAAAGAAAATTGAAGCGCGCCTCTGTGTAGCTTCCGCCTTAAAAAAAAAAATTAAAAGAAATAAAAGATGTAGCTTATGGGATGTGTCTTGTTAACAACTCCTCCCCAAAAGTTACTATTTTTAGGGTGAGAGTAAAATTACATGGTGTCATAGAATCACAATATAATTTGCCCATAAAAACAAGGCCCCTAAAATTTGAGAAAGATAAAATCAATATGATACAGTTAGCTTATTGAAAAAGGAAAGAACATTTAGTCTCAAAATTAAATTCAAATAAAAGATAAGATAATCAAAACATGGTAACTGCCCTTAAATTATGGAAAATAAAACCAAACAATAACAACTTCATGCGTGGGCATGATTTAGTAACAGTTCAATAAAAATTCAGAAAAATTTTGATGACATCAGCAAACATCAGCAAAACTACGTATTTTTAGGGGTTAGACTATAATACTAGGTAATCCATGCACTATATAATAATTTGCCCTCAAAGCTCCTCCAATTCTTTCCAGGTGTTGGCAATATTGCTGCAACACAAACACCCAATACTCCACAATTTAACACCACGCGAACGCCATGCCTTCAAATAGAAATTATACTATGTACTATAGGTACATGTAGCTACTACTATATATAGTAATTTTCGAATGATAGTTGTACACTTACTAAATATAGTAAGTTTTTCCGACGCACGCCTTTTTTTTTTTCCTCGCTAAGTCCACCACGTCTTCACTGAGTCCACCATGTCATAACAACTACTACAACGTCCAAATACGTCTACATCCAGGCATGTGAATTTAAGTTAATTTTTTTACATAACACCTTCCACCACGTCTCCTAACACTACTACAACGTCTCTCTACGTCCAAAAAACAACAGCTGCAATGTCTACATACAGGCATGTGAATTAAAGCTGAATTTTTCACACAACACATTTCACCACGTCTTCTAACACTACCACAACGTCCCTCTACGTCCAAAAAATAACTGCTACAACGTTTACATCTAGACATGTGAATTTAATATGAAATTTTCACATAACACCTTCCACCACGTCTCTTAACACTACTACAACGTCCCTCTATGTCCAAAAAACAACTGCTACAACGTCAAAAAATGTCTACATCCAAACATGTGAATTTAAGTTGACTTTTTCACATAACACCTTCCACCAAGTCTCCTAACATTACTACAACGTCCCTCTACGTCCAAAAAAAAACTGCTACAACACCCAAAAATGTCTGCATCCAGGCATGTGAATTTAAGCTGAATTTTTCATATAACACCTTCCACCATGTCTCCTAACAATACTGCAATGTTCCCGTAAGTCCAAAAAAGAACTTCCGCAACGTCCAAAAAATGTCTACATCCAGGCAGTATGTGAATTTAAGTTGATTTTTTCACCAACATAATGTAAAAAATGAGTACCATTTAAATTAATAGAAAAAAAAAACGTCAGGAACGAGTCTTGAACCGTGGTCATATTTGTCTTGTATCTCTCCAAAAAAATCAATTGTCATTAATCCACTTAAAGTTAGTTGACATTTAATTAAACTTTTTTGTACATGGCATTTAAAAGATCACTATTTTCAATATTGAATTTCTCATCTCCCGATACATAGGTCAGTAGACCCCCGGAGGAACAAGGTTTTAATGTAGACTAATCGCAAAAAATCATTTTTTATACATGTCAAATGTTTTGTCGAAAGTTCGAAAAACCCTTAAAATTATTAAAAATCTTCTGTATCTTTTAAAATATGGCATTTTTGAGAGTTTAGAGCAGCCCAAACCACCATAGGCAGTTTGTTGCTGGATACATCTTGAAATGTTATATGAAATCAAAAAAAAATTCGTCTAAAATGGACCACCGAGCACAAAGTTATGACCCTTTAAATTTTTAGTCCAAAATCACATGTTTCCCAATGTTGGAACCATCTCCAAATGCCCGTTTGCAGTGTACATTGCATAGATCTCGTCGAGAACCATCAAATCGACTACTCGCGCGTCCAAATCAAGCAATCGAGTGCCGAGTTATGCCCTCCCGAACTATCCCTGCAATACAACTTCATAGATGGCAGCAATTCCCCTTCATAAAAATAGTCCACCGCGTCCAAAAAAACATCTACATCCAGGCATGTAAATTAAAGCTGCATTTTTCACATAACAGCTTCCACCACATCTCCTAACATTACTGCAACGTCCTCGTACGTCCAAAAAATAACTGCCGCAACGTCCAAAAAGTCTACATCCAGGCAGCATGTGAATTTAAGTTGATTTTTCACAAAAATAGACCACCACGTCTCAGAACGCTAACACCACATCTAAAAACGTCTACATCCAGACATGTGAATTTAAGCTATTTTTTCACAAAAACAGTCCACCACGTCCCGATACATCCCGATACGTCTCGATACGTCCAGTTACGTCCCATAACACCTTCTACCACGTCCAACAACATGGATGAAGCAGCGGGGAGAAATCAGAAGCAACCCATTTCACATGAAAGTATCAATACTTTACAAAAAATATTTATATATCATATTTCAGAGTAATAGAGCATTATTTGAAGAAGAAAACACGAATATAATATCATTAATACATTACCAACATCAAATTGCAAAAATAAGATTTCGTAAATCCATCAAACGGTACATACTTTATGATAAGAAGAATAAGTTATTTTTGAAGAGGAATAAGAAGAAGAGATTTTTGAACAGAAAAAAATGATTTTTTAATAAGAAAAAGTGATTTTTTCGTTGTATTTGGTGTTGTTCGTCGAAAAATACAATCGCCGATCTCCGTTAAATCTGTATTTGAATGAAAATTTGATTGAATGATGTTTCGAATGGAGTGCGGCGAATAAGAAGAATTGATTTTTGAAGAAGAAGAAAGTGGGATTTTAAAGAAGAAGAAGAGAGTGTGGGTCTCACTTTCTTATAGTGAGAGTGGTGAATAGTAACTAGGTACATATACCCACGGTGCAGCATATAATTTGCGCCATTCAAACCCCTATTTTCCCCCGACAATTCCCAGAGGATAAATTGGACCAAAAAATTGCAACTTCCATACTCAGCCCTCAATAATTTGTTAAGAGTTTTAATAATTTGCAACTTTGGAAAATAAAATAGGAGAGAGAAGAGAGGTGTTGTTATTTGATAGAGTATATCAAATAGTAAGGCGATTTGATGGTTTTAATTTATTTAATAGGAAGAAAAGTTTTTTATGTAAAAATACCATTTTAACCTCATAAAAAAGGGCTATCAAGGAATACAACGATTAAATTTAACAGAATGACCAAGAATGAATAAAAATGAAAAATTAATGATATTAAATATCATTTTTAAAGAATTGTGACCAATTTTACAATTCCCTCTAATTTATTAACTACAAAAATAAATTATAATTCCATAATTATACCATCACACTAAAATATTATTTTTAGTAACTAAATCCATTATTCTGTTATAAAATTGTAAGGACTATTATCCAATATTGGGCTTCGACCAAACCGACAAAGAAAACCAAAACCCAAACAGGGTGGTCTTTATTGCTTAGTTAGTTAGTTGGCATCTTTTCTTTTAATTTTTTTTTTTTATACGGTCATTTTGTTTAGCATGTTTATTGCTATCACACTGTTCAACTCCACGTTATACTTTCTTGTATCCTTTTTGCCATGTATTGAAACTCCCTATAATTTAGTAAGGAGTGGAGTTATGATGCCTCCTATACATCTTCTATGATGACTTTTATCTAATCTTACTTTCGTTGCACTGGATGATCTTGCATTTGAACCTTCGTCCACATTGATTTTGAGCCAATTCTCAAATGGAGGGATCCACATATTGAACATTAAGTAATTTGGCCTTTCTAATTTGTGCCCATCCATCTTTAGGAGATAGCCTTCAAATTTTCTGCCCACACAATACGATTTATTTTTTGTCTTTTTGCTGAGATTAGATGAAGATAAATATAACTCGCAATTCGTATCGTATCCGAATTAATGAGTTAAAAACTCTACCCGTCCACCTATCAAGCCAATTAAATATAAAATTAGTTCAAATATTTTTTTTTCAACATAATCCATTTATTTATATATATAACATTTGAAATTATTTTTAGATCAATTTTGAGTAATTTTAATCCATTACATTACATATTTAAGTCATTTTTCCTTGTCTCAATCACCCGCCTTTCTCCCTCCGATCTCGCAAATTTGAATGAAAAAATATAATATCATCCATCTAACCCGTCATTTTAATCTTTAACCCAACCCACGTCATTTTAATCTTTAACCCAACCCACGTCATTTTAATCTTTAACCCAACCCACAAGTCAACCCAAACTCAAACTCAAACCCAAAACTAAAAATCTTGACCATAACCTTTCTTTTTTTTTTTTTTCCGTGTAAATTCCGATTACGTAGAGTCAACAATTGTCACCTTAAAGACTAATTATTTTCAAGTAAAATATATCTAGGCCACCAGCAATAGAGGTCGAGAAAGGGTGGAACATATAAAATTTACAAGCAAATAAATATAGCACTCGATTAAATTTTCAAGTATAAATTAATAATATTAAGTACGCTATGAGTACTTGCATATTTTTGCATGCTACTACTACGGAATCCCAAAATTCTCATCACGCAAAATACATAAACTTCCCCAGTTGCAAAAAGACAATATAGCATCGCCAAGTGAAGGTTAAGGGGGGGGGGGGGGGGGGGGGGGGGGGAGGGGAGAAAGCAAAAATTGAGCATGGCACCGGAGAAAGAAAGGTCATCCACTCTCGACTAATCATCGAAGGTCGTTTTCTTGCCTGCAGTAAGAAAAGGAAGAGGCCTTGTTAGAATCATGACCATTTTACAACACAACAGCAACATAACAGGAGACCTACACTAACAAGAGGACGACACTGAAATAGTAGACAATCACCAAAATACAAATATAACCTCTACAAGTCAGAAACATTTATCACATTAAACAACTCTCCTAGTAGCAAAAACCACAACATCAATTAAAGCCAATCCCTCGAGTAACCACCAAACAACAATTATAATTTTCGCCCTCATATGATGAAGAAACAGCTTGTTTAAATCCTACAGAAAAGAATAATGAACACCACATTAACAATTAACATACCAGTACCAGCCGTAGCCATGCTAGGCTTGTTAAAACCTCCACGACCTCTGCCACCACGACCACCCCCTCCACTACCAAAGCGACCACCACCTCCGCGGCCACCACCGCCAAAACGGCCACCACCACCACCACTGCCGAAACGGCCACCACCACCACTGCCAAAACGGCCACCACCACCCCTACCACCACTTCTTCCACCAGCTCCATCACCTCTTGGCTTTGCCTCTTCTACTGTAAGAGTATAACCATGAACTTCAGACTGGTTACTTTCCAGGGCTTTGTTGAGGGAATCATTGCTCGAAAAATCAATATAAGCAAACCTGTTAGGAAAAGATTCCATCAAAACACTGGAACATAATGCAATGGTACTGAGAGATCTAAAACTAACTGTAGAAGGGAACTCAAAAGACAGACAGAAGGCGTCCCTCAGAAAACAAATCACCAAAGCAGACTGATGAAAGTAAATTAATTTACCAAATTCTGAACATGAGGTTCGAGATGACCTTCTATGTGTTTTAACTAAATCAGGATCATAAAACTAAAATCACTAGCCCAAAAAAATAACAAAATCCAGGGGTTCAATGACATCATATTCTAACACATGAGAAAAGGTGAACCACATCAATTATGTCTCAAAGCTGAGTAAAAAATGTTGAAAGAATATGGGAGCACTTTCAGCATCCAGATAATGACTAGAAAAGACCAAGATATAAAATGACACCAACAAAAATTATGAATCAGAGCTGTAACATGATTCAATAAATTAAAAGAAAACTCTTACTTAGCAACAGAATGTTAACTGTAATTAAAAAGCACTCCAATAAAAGAAAAGAACCATAAGAAACCCAAGATTTGCACATAGAAACATGAACCACACACCCTTTAACACCATTGTCATCCCTTGGAACAGAGATCCTTGTTATCTCTCCACATGACTCAAAATGCTCTCTCAATGCCCCCTTAATCTGCAATAAGAATGAATTATCTTAAGTGCTCTATAGAGAAAGTAGATGTAAGAGAGAGATGGCTAAATGAGAGAAACATACTTCATTTTCATCAACACTTCTATCAAAGCCACGGACATATACTGTTGCCTGCCCTTGAGAGCCAAATCCCCTCTGATTGGAACCTCTTTCCTTCCTAAATATTCATTAAAATGAAATAAACATATTCATTATAACTACCAACTAAAATCTCCGGCATCACATAAACGATCCAAAAAGAGGTTCGGAAGTCAGACTTTACCCGCTTTGAGGTGTATAGGCCCCCCTCTCAGCAGCGACGTCAAGCCTTACGTTGCGTCCCAGTAATTCTTCCCCATTCAACTGTTTTAGAGCCTGTTATTGAAAAGAAGCATTGTTGTAACCAAGAGTTTTTAAGAAGATTACATACACACCAACAAAGCAAAAATATTTATAATTTTAGATTAACATGCACACATAAATCTCTGTTTCTGTGAAAAACATCAAGTATTACATTCTCCCCCATAATTATTTTCCTATCAAGAAATTGGACACGCAAAAGCGAGTATGAAGTTGGAAGACAAGTACAAACACGATCACAGTAGATACACAAAACACCAAAATATCATCACAAATTGAATACCCATGAAAGAAATACTAAGGTGTGCCCTCAGAAAATGCTATTAAGGCACGAGCTCTAGCCCCACAAAATGTTAGGCTTCTATTGTTATCCAAAGACTAGAAAGTGCAAAACAAACTCACAACCCAGTAATCGTATACTGCATGCAGTCAACCTTCGATAAATCCACAGCCAAAATATCAGAAGTTGGCTTTCCTTATTGCAGATTATGTATCACATCTATTAAGGTCCTTAGCCGGACATAACTGCCTTATTTCAGTCAAAGAACTAGTACCTTTTGAGCAGCTTCAGCAGTAGCAAACTCAACATGGCCAAAGCCTCTAAATACACCATCTTGATCAGTGGCAAAGCGAACATCCACAACTTCTCCACACTTCTTGAAGAAAGCTTCGCTGTCATTTGCTTGTATTAGATAGCTTCCAACTTAAATATGTGAAACTACTCAAGAGGATTATAGACATACACATCATCCCTCTCAATGGAGAAAGAAAGATTTCCAACAAACAAGGTTTTGGAGCCTGATGCTTGAGACTGTGTTGCAGGAGTCTTAGGCTACAAAACAATAGTTTTAAGGGAAAATCATTAACAAGAAACTGTCATTTTAGGCAATGCATCTACCAAAGATACTTACCTCCTTCTCGGATGACAATCCCCCTTTCTTGGGCAAAGCATCCACCATTTCTACATCTGTATCCTGTAATCAAGAAAATGTTAAAAAGAAATAAGACAGCCCTCAGATACTGACTGCTGGATAAAAACTGCATATAACAATGTAAACTGTCAACCTAATCAAACATCATATTCATGCACCAACTTATACACAATGTATTTTGCATAGTGAACTTTCAAGCCATTAACAATCACAAGAGTTCTTCCAGTCTGAGCTCTTGGCAAAATAAATTCAAAACATATGCAATATCCTACCTAAGAACCAAGGGGTGACTAACAAAATCTAAATGCACTTCCAGGGGCAGTCAAAATCATGGCAATCAACACTTGGAACTACCATTTAACAAAGCTTTACAAGTCAAATCTGAACTGAAATCATTCACTACCTTCTTTTGAGGGGTCTTGCTAGGCTCCTCCTCGTCGGAAGATTCTTCTTCAGATTCAGATTCAGATTCATCTGAGCTGCTTTTCTTTGAGGCAACCGTCTGCCAAATAATAAATTTGACCATTAACTCATATACAACAAATGTCAAGCATTTTAACGACCAACCAATACACCCTAATTCTCTATTTAATAATATACATACCACAACTTTACTCTTTTTCTTCTGGGGCTCCTCATCTTCACTTTCCTCATCCTCACTATCATCTTCACTACTCTCGTCTTCAACCTGCGTATGCAAGAAGTTGAAACATAATAACCCTTTCACACCGAGGAAAAGAAAACTCAAAAACTGAAGCCCAAGGTACGACCCCACCACTGGAAGGGGGAGGGAGGGTGACTCATGCACACATCAAAGGAAAATATAATATATGTTCTCAAATAAAAAGGAAAAAGAGCAATACCTTCTTGTTCACAGCTGCAGAGGAAGCAACAGTTTTAGCCGGGACATCCTGAAAATATTAAAAATGCTTAGCATCTCGCAAAAAAATAAATAAATAAAAGGGAATTTTTGAAACTGACAGTACAAGAACATGACAACTTATATCCCACGTCAAAACAATAGCAAAATAACAGAAAAACAGGAGAAAGGGGAAAAAAAAAAAAAAAAACCCAAGGTCAAAGTCAACACAGATAACAACGTAGTCTTTTCACCCAATCCAACTTCAATGGTCTCCAAATACAAGTCTCCAAACACAAAAACTTTCCCCAGTTTCAGAACAAAGAAACTAAAGCAATTCTAACAAGGGAAACTCAATTACCACAATTCAAGGGAAACTTAGTCCAAAAACACGAGGAAAAGGATCAAGTAACCAACGCAACCATGTCAGGGAATAAAAATACTTACATCATCTGAATCACTTGTTTCATCATCAGAGTCTGAGTCATCACTAGATTCATTTTTTTTCTTAGCAGCTTGTACACCTTTAGCAATAACAGCAGCAGGGCCATCCTCATCATCCGAGCTACTCTCATCCTCTGACTCAGAATCAGATACCTTGGTTACAGAGGCCGGACGAACATTCTTAGCTGTCTTGGGAGGTGCCTTCTCATCCTCTGAACTGCTGCTTTCATCCTCTGAACTGCTACTTTCATCCTTTTTGGAAGCTGTTACTGATCCATTCTTAGAAGGATCTGGCAACTTCTTAGTTACACCATCATCATCTGAATCACTACTATCTTCAGAATCAGATTCACTTGACTCAGTTTTCTTCTGGGTACCTGCCTGGGCCCCATTTTTTGCCGCACCAGCAGATTTGCTCTTGGGTGCCTACAAATCAGCCCCAATGTGAAAAATAAGAATCAGAAACAAAATTAGTGCTTCAAATGGAATTTGGCACAAGTTAACAGAGATAAAGAGGATACTCACCTCATCAGATTCACCGTCATCTGACGTCTCTGACTCATCAGAACTACTGCTAGGCACCTCACCTTTTTTTGTGGCATCATTTTTTGTAGCAGACAATTGAGGTTTGTTAGGAACTTGCGCTACTTTAGTCGCAGGGACCTGGATAACAGTCGAAAGAATTGGCTTAGCCATAAAAAGGGAGAGGATACAACTAAACAAAACAAAACAAAAAGCAGCATCAGATGAAGAGGCTTCACAGAAAGCATAACTTGACTTAATTTCAAAGCTTTAATTTCAAAGTACACACAGAGAGAACATGCATATTTAATAAATGGGGCAAAACCTAAATATAGAGAAATCAGATCATTAAGAAACAGAGAAGTAGAATAATGTCAGATCAAAAAAAGGACTCAAAAGCCAAAAACCATGCAACGCGTTACTTCAAAATAAATGTAATCTGAGAGACTATTCTCACCCAAAAATCCCATTTCACTTTCTTACCCTCAGTATCCAACATTCAAGATGGATTTTTCATATTGAGGTTGAACTTCAGCGGCAAAAATATTCTAATCAACTTGAAATGGAACATGTCATGGTGGAAAGAAAAGCATGCAACGTATACTTATCCCTTTGTTCAAAAGAGAGACAAGGGTACATTTTACTCCCTATAATTTCTCCATAAGAAAGGGAAAAAGTTGTACGGGACTTCTACACGGAATCTTATTGAATTTTCTTCCTTATATTAAAAATATTATAAAACCACAAAGTCAGCGAGGAAAGTTCAACGGCAAGAAATAAAACAATTAGCATTAAACTTCAGATATCTTTTTATGAACCCTGGATTTTTCACCAATGCAGAGAGAGCAACATTTCCAAGCAAAATAGCATACAAACCTTCAACTCTTCCTCTGACTCCGAGCTAGAACTATCCTCAGAGGAACTGGATTCCTCAACCTTCTTCTTGACCTCAACCTTTTTCTTAACAACCTCCTCCACAACACCTTTCTTATGCTTCTTCACATTCACTTCCTTCTCAATTATCTCTTCAGCCTCTCTCTTACCTGGAGGTTTACCGTAACAAAACACAAACGCACAACACCAGACAAAAAATGAAAATCCAAATAGGCGCACAGAATCAAGATATCTGAATAAACCATCGTAAGCCTATACAAGAATGAAACAAATTAAAAAAAAAGAAATAAAATCTCACCCTTCTTCAATTGCTTAGCGGGTGTCGCTGAAACAGGAGGAGCTACATCAACCTACAGAATTAAAACACAAAACGTCGTCACAAAAACAAAAAACAGAAAAAGAGAAAAAACGGAAAACTCAACATTGATAAAGAAGCTTACTTTGGGGGTGGATTTCTTGGATGATTTACCCATTTCGCTTGACAAATCAGAAGAAACAAAGAGACAATTAAGAGGAAAACAAGTGACCGGAAGGAAAACCCTAAAGTTAGGGTTTAAGGAGAGAGGCGAAGTGGAGAGAATGAGCAAAACGGCCGAAAAAGATTATATATTTATACGAAAAGCTGCGATGTATACACCGCCGCTTAGGGTTTAATTATTCTTTCCTATTTTCCAAGTGTAGTGTCCTTTTTTTGTCCCCTCAATCGTACGACACCGTTTCATTTTTCAGTTTTTGTTCCAAACTTCATTCCACTGTAAAATTGCAGTGGTTTGCTAAAAAATTACCACCTCCGAATTTTTCTAACTTAAAACGTTTCAAAAAAAAAGTAAAGGGACCCAAATTATATGCTACATGTAACTATTATTATAATTAGTAATTTTTTTTGTCAATTATATATTTTTCATTTTTAGTAATTTCTACTGGAAATTTTTTTTTCTTTCTTTTTCCGCCGCGGTATATATACATTCAAAATATGGGTGTTGCCTTTTTTTTTCCAAAAAACTAACGAGAGCGATCGCATCCAGTGAATTTCGTATTGCGCCGCTGCTGAAATCATTCTGCAAACATTCAAATCGTTATTTTCGTTCTTGATCGTCGTTAATAAAGGTATCGGAACGATGAACAATGATGATCATCGGTTTTTTTTCTATTCGCGATTGATATTTCTATTGTTTAATTGTCGTTATGATAATTTTTTTTGCAAATTCTGGAAGAGATATTAATACATGTTAGCTTTTCAATCGGTTGAAAATCGTTTTTCCAATCGTATGATTCGTTTTTGTGATAATGTTAATATGATTGTTGTGTATGAGGATGTTGTTGGTATGTATGTTTGGATGTAGTAGCATATATCTGGACGTAGCGGGCTAGGATGTTGTTTTTTTTAGTTTTCAAATGATGTGGGTGGACGTTGCGTAAGTTATAACCAGACGTGGTGGGACGTTGCGTGCAAAGATGTTGTCTTTTTAAATTTTTGAATGATGTGGGTGGACATTGCGTAAGTTATAACCAGGTGTGGGTGGACGTTGTGGATGTTATAACCAGACGTTATGGGTTGTGGCTGATTTTTTTTTTCAGATATGGAATCGTATGATGAAGCAATGGATGATGAATCGATGGTGTCTTTGATGGGTCGTACAGTTGGAAGCGAAAATGAGGCATTCGATTTGAAATGCTTGATTTACATAAATAAGAGAAGAAAACAAAACGAAAAATTAGTGGAGGACACCTTTCATATATCAGCAAAAAATTTACATGAGACAAGGATGATCATACCTCCAGAGTTAAAGCCCAAGCAAATGCAAAAATTGCCTACCATATTCTACCAACCTATCTTTTCTTTAGAATAAAAATATTGCACTCCCTACCAATCTTTATAAGAATAGCATGATAGCCAACACATTTACAACCCACTTCACTGTAGGCTCGCATAAGATTTTCAAAAACAATCCTATCATTCAAGAACCCAAATCTTAGGCTTGCAAATGAGAGGGACGTTCTAAGCTCACAAGCTCTGAGAACATAAAGGAAGGTGTAGCAATCAGGTGGGAGTGAGAGCATTGCCTCCTGGTGAAGAAACTGAAGGCAGTTTCACGGGAAGACAGGAGGATATGAAGGTTGATCATTATGTTGTAAGAAAAACTTGAAGGGTTAGGCATCCAATTAAAAACTCTGGTGACATAGGTGGCAATGGCGGGGGAAACGGGGAGGAAAGAAATGCAAGTCAACATGATTTGAGTGAGTACGTGAGTATGAAAGCCAGAAAGTTGTAGCTCTCTTCTTATGACTCCGGCATGAACTTTCCGAACTTCTTAAATGCTCTTACATGTGTCTCTCAGAGTTATGAGGGAGTACTCAGAGAAAAAATTTGTATTCTTCATCTAATCACCCCTAGCATGTTTTTCATCAAGAGCAAGTTTTCTGTCTTCTTCATTCTTCTCATTCTTCCACAGCTTCCTCGTTACCAAATGTCAATACCAATGCAGATCTTTTCCCTTAATACTGAATAACTGAAGAGGGCGAATGTCAAGTTTATCTGTGCTCCTTAATAATTACAGAGTGAATGTATGAGCTGCAGTATCATCATCATATTTCTCATTCAAAACCTTTCCAAACACATCTATTATATAGTATTCATCGTCATCAAAATCAACCAAATTATCAATTATGTATTTAAAATGAATTTCATCACCGATGCAGACATCGTCGTCGCAATACACATTAAAATCGCCTTCTGGATAAATGGATCCACCCGCACCTTCAGTGATTAGGTATTGATGTTCATGAATTCGGGCAATCAGCTTCTCTTTGTCTCCATCCCTTCTCAAGCCATGGTTCAGCATATACATGTGTAATGCTCCCCCTCTGTGACCACTGATTTGTCGATTTCCCCATCATTAGTAGTAACAATCCTGATAGGATTGTCTGCTTAGGATTCAACTTCAAAGATGATTTTTCACCCAGTCTTTATTTCCCAAGGAGCTTTTGTTCTTAGCTCTTCCATTCGTGCGAAGTGTTCGGAATCCCCGACCAATTCTGTCAGGCAATCCCAATCAGTTTTACCACTTTTCATTCATGGCCGTATGTTTTGTTTAGAATCCTTAAAATGAAGTTGAAGAGTTGATAAACTTTAGAAGCACTTGTGTACAGTTGTTTACGTACATCCATGTTGATAGCTTTGCACAAGTAGAATTTTGAAGCCATAACAATCTGTAAACAGGTTCAAACCAAAAGTTCAATGTAAGTGTAAGCAAATTAAACGTGACAAATAAAAATGATCCTCTGTTTGTAAGTTGAAAGACACTGTAACGTCCTGTTTACATAACCACCACGTCCCTATATGTCCCAAAAACAACTACCACAACGTCCAACAGAAAACACAAATAACAAACACACTACAAGTCCAACAGAAAACACAAAAAATTCTTATTTTTTCACATATACAAACACCAAACACATACTGCAACGTCTAACATCACAAACGCAATGTTACTTTTAGCACAAAAAATAAATAGCAAAGACACTGCAACGTCTAGTATACATGCACACCACGTCCCTCTACGTCCAAAAAATAACTGCCGCAATGTCCAACCCCAAACAACAAAAAATTCTTAATTTTTCAAAAATACTAACACCAAACACATTTTTTGTCCCTTAATTTAACACATACTGCAATGTCCAACAACACAAACATAATGTTACTTTTAGCACAAAAATAAACAGAAAAGACACTGCAACGTCCAGTATACGTCCCGCAACGTCCCAAAAACAACTACTGCAATGTCCAACAGCAAACAACAAAAAATTCTTAATTTTCACATATACAAACACCAAACACATACTGCAACGTCTAACATCACAAACATAATGTTACTTTTAGCACAAAAAATAAACAGCAAAGAGACTGAAACGTCCAGTATACATACACACCACGTCCCTCTACATCCAAAAAATAACTGTTGTAACGTCCAATCGCAAACAACAAAAAATTCTAAATTTTTCAAAAATACAAACACCAAACACATTTTTTGTCCCTTAATTTACATAACACATGCTGCAACGTCCAACAACATAAACATATTGTTACTTTTAGCACAAAAACAAACAGAAAATGCACTACAACGTCCAGTATACATACCCACCACGTTCTGATACATCCCAAAAACAACTACCGCAACGTCGAACAACAAAATAATTCTAATTTTAGCACAAACACAAATAACAAACACACTGCAATGTCCAGTATACATGAGTATAGCATATTTAATAGTAATAGAGCATTATTTTGAAGATGAATACACGAGTATAGAATCATAATATAGAACCAAACTCAAATTCAGCAAATACGCAAAAATAAGGTTTTGAAAATCCATCAAATACAGTCAAATATAGTTTATAGTTTATGATGTAGTAGTTTTTGTGATGTATTTACCTATATTTTTGTTGAAATGTTGGTTTTGCGGAGATAAAGTACGAAGTTTTGATAAACGTAGCGGGACGTAATTCGTCCTGATTGAAGTTTTTTGGGTATTTTTTTGGTCTTCTTCGTCGAAAATTTCATCTGGAGCATAGTTCGTCTGGATTTGTTGGAGATTGGTAGCCTAATTTGTGTTTTTAGGGTTTGATCGATCGTGATTTTGGAAGATTTTGAGATAAAGTAGAAGATGGAAGTTGATATTTGAAAAAAGGTAACTGCAGAAAGTGGGTTTTGAGGGGTTTGGTGAATCTACTTTCTAATAGTGAGACTGGGATTGCTACTACTATAATTACTAGGTACATGTACCCATAGTACAAGGTATAATTTCTGTACAATTTGTATCACAACTTATTATTTGTATCACAAAAGAAATAGTAAGTTTACAAGAAAGTCGTCCATTCATTTTGTTAGGCCAAAAAGCCTTAAAAAAATGAGCGTTCCACGGAAGAAACACCCCCATTAAGCGATCATTTCACCATGTAGTCAACCCTTTGGAGTAGGCGTTTAACCAATGGAAAAGACGCTATTTGAAATGCCTTCAAAAAAACGAGCGTTTCACAGAAGAAATGCCTTCATTAAGCGAACGTTCCCCAGGTCAAACGCCTTTCTTAGGTGTTTCACCGTATAGTCAACCCTTTGGAGTAGGCGTTTGACCAATGGAAAAGACGCATTTTAAAATGCCTTCAAAAGGCGAGCGTTCTTCATTAAGCGAGCGTTTCACGAGTAAAATGCCTTTTTTAGGCATTTCATCTTGTGGTCATCCCTTTGGAGTAGGCGTTTGACCAATGGAAAAGACGCTTTGTGGAGCCTTGACACCTTGGATCAAGTGCTTTTTTGAAGCATTTCTCAGTAATGTAAAACGTTTTTCCGTGCATTTTTGGGACGTAAACTTCTTTTAAAGGGGTATTGTTAGAAGTTTATAATATTTTTTAATTGTTTTGTGATACAAATTGTAATTTTTGTTATACAAATAACAATTTAGTTAAAGAATGCATCCCGTAGAGGGCATAATCTAGTTTTATTATTAAATAAGGATGAGTTGGTTAGAAAATCAAAAATTATATTCAATATCTAAATATCTCATAAAGAGTTTTTTTATTTATTTTTAATTAGGGCATATTATATCGTATACCTACGGGGCATATTACAAGGTGCCCCTAATACTTTAATAGAAAAATATTGTATTATTTAATGCGGTAGCCCCCTGAATGCCCATTATTTCTCTCTTAACCAATGTTGTCATGTCATTTGTCAAAAGACACATTGCAATATAGCCCCAATAGTAATATATAATGAATGTTTAATTAGTGTTATGCATTTTTTAAAATTAAATATTATTAAATTAATTAATTTAATATAATTAAATATATGAATTCAAAATTTAAATGTAAAGAAAAATTATAAATATTATTAATATATAAATAATAATATAAATGATGATTAATATTATAACTATAAAATTATATTGTAATATATATTTGAAAAAAATACAAGTAATCCAAATTTGTGTATTTTTAAAAATAATATTATATCATAATTAGGCAACTTAAACCCAGGATAATATTAGAACAATTTTACAACAAAAAATATAACCGGCAACCATACATAAATTTTCTACCCAATTATAATACTCTAAACTGTCCAAAAGATGCCTGACAATATCTAGAACTGGGACTTACAACGGAGCCATATATTTAAGGTATAGGTTTTATGTTAAGGCCAGTTAATTTTTTCCAACCTATAAATATCCTAAGCAATAAATAAGATCAATTACATGTTTAAGTAATTAACAGTTATGAATCAACACATGGATAAATTAGCCTATAAGGCTAAACATAATAATAAAAAATAAATTAAACAGAATACTTACACAATTTCCCAACCTTCAAGCTTTTCTGAAGACAATAGCCAACTTATAGTATTCAAAATATTTTACAAAAGAAAGAAATGCTCAGCATATGAGCTACCTAAGTTCTACCAGATTTGTTCAGGATGAAGCTCTTTCTCTTCTCTTTTAGTGTGTATAAATTCAGTAGTTTAGTTTAGGCAGAGGGGAGAAGAAAAAGAGCTTCCTCCTGAACAACTCTAGTAGAACTTAGGTAGCTCATGTGCTGAGCATTTCTTTCTTTTGTAAAATATTTTGAATAATATAATTTGGTATCAGAGCCTGGTTATAGTATTTAATATGTTATGAATCAACACATCTTTTGCATCATGAATTTCATGAACATAATTAATAAAAATTTTAATATTAAAAATATAAAAAATGAGGAATATGATATTCTCCAAAATTTAGATTTGCTTAATAAATGGACTATCCAAAAGTCGAACATAAGTTAATATATTAATTAGGTACTTTTGAAAAATTGGGTTTAAAACAAGTAGTAAAAACTACTGAGCAATCTATTTCATTAGATAATAATGAAATGATAATCAGATTATTATCTGAAAATATATAAGTCAATATCTCAAACACATAAATTTCTACACATAGGATTAGTGCAAATTGCATTTAAACCTTTAACTTTAGAAGGTTTGTCAGAAAGCTTTATAGCAGCTTTAAGAGATGATAGAAATTTAAATTGGAAACAATCTTTAATGGGAATCATACAATCGAGTTTATCTCATGGACCAGTTTATTTTAACATTTATCCTAATTTACAATTATCTTTATCTGATGTAAATATATTATATGCGTTAACATTAAATGTTAAAACACATGGTTATAATTATATCCCTGGAACAGAAGTTATATGTCTTTGTTATAGAATATATTATAAACCCTTATTCACTTTAAATCCACAATGTAAAAGAATTGATAAACCAAAAAATGAAACAATAATAATTGAAACTAATTTCAATAGGTCAAATATTACTTCTAGAAGACCTATTAGATGGGAAGAAATAACTTTTCCAGAAAGTTGGATAATTGAGCAGACTATTCCTGTTCAACCACAAATTCATAATCATGATAATATTTTTGATATATTTCAAAGTAATGAAGAAAATGTTAACATTAAATTTGATAATAATAAGAAATTATTACCATTTCGAAAATGTAATTCCATGAGATCATATATATCACCTATAGATTATATAGTAGATCATCCTATGCCTTCCAGGGCATCTACTTTTCAAATGAGAGAATCAGAAATTTCAACACCTATTACAGAAAAATTGTATATAAACAGACAAAATATAGTAAGAGAAATAAATAATCAAACTCAGAATAGAAATGAGTTAGAACAGACAATGTCAGAAATGAAATTTTCTATTTAATGGATAAAAGTCAAATTATAGATTTCAGCCCTGACTCCCCAGCCAGAAAAATTATTTCTGAAGAATTCAAAGATTCAGGTTATAACCAGTTTCGAAAATGGTTTTTTGAAATTTTTACTAAGAAAGAAATATTACACTTTTAAGAGGAATTTTATAAATACTGTAATATTAAAAATGTTTTAATACCTTTTGCCTTATGGTTTATAGATACTTATGTAAAAAATTATATTTCAGTTATTGAAAGAGAATATAAACTTGAAACAGGAAATGTTTATAAGGGTATATATCCCCCACAACAAGCTTTTTATATTGAAAAAATGGGAAAATTCATAATTTTACAGCGTTTTTTAAATTAATAGAAAATGATACACTACATATTACATGTAAACATATTAACAATATGTTTGAACATCAAAATTATACTAGTCTTTTCCTAAATATATTATGAGAACAAATACAATCTATTCATAATAAAATAGAAATAATTATCAAGGCTATTAATAATATACAACCAGCAGTTATCAAAATAACTCCTAAAGTTAAAGAGGCTTCTCCTAGCTTTCAGTCTCCTCCATTTATATCTGATTTTAAGATAAGACCAATCCATGAATTAGAAAACCTTCTTGAAGAGAAATTTAATAAATTAAGTATTAAAACTTTAGATAAAGAATTACATTATGAATTAATAGAAAATTCTAATTATAATCAGGTTTTTCAAAATCAGATAAACAAAATTAATAAATGGGCAGAGAAGTCTATACAAAGTAAATTTTATTATAATAGACCAACACCTATAGATGTGTTACATGAAGAATATACTGATACAATTGATATTAATTATTCTGGTAATAAAATTTATGAATGGAATATTGATGGATATTCCAATAAACAAATGAGTAAATTCCAAAATTGGTCACTATACTATAGTCACTTTCTGGTTTTGGTCATCATAATTTGAAAATAATTTTTAAGGTCATCATACTTTACTTTTCTTTCCAAAAATGGTCACTCCGTCAAGTTTGACCGTTAACCCACTAACGGTCAACTTTTTTTAGGGTTATTTTTATCTTTTCATTAACTCATTAAATTAAAAAAAAGAGTAAACCCTGAATTTGGTCATCATACTTTTCTAAAATTCTATTTTTGGTCATCTTACTTTAAAAATTATATTTGAGGTCATCATACTTTCATTTTTTATTCAATTTTGGTCATTCTGTCTAAATGTTCCGTTAAGTCTGTAACGGCCATAATTTTTTGAGGGTAAATACAGAAAAACGCACCCCATCATACAAGTGAAATTTTTTTTATTAATTATTTTTTCGCATCTTCGTCACGAACACCCACAGTAGGGCTGGTAATTTCTGACACGACATGAAAATTGAACACGAAATCGGCACAAACGGGTAGGGTTCTAGTTGGAATTTTGGACCCGAAATATTTACAAGCCGGGTTCGTGTCGATCCAAGATTTTCAGGTCAAAATTAGGTCAACACACCAGGTCAACGGGTTGACATTATGACCCAAAATATTTTTAAAAAATTATTGTGTGAAAAAAATCAGGTTTGCGGGTCGAGTTAGGGTTGGTCGACACTAATCCAACCCGGTCAACCCGTTTGGCTATGGTTGGTGGGTCAATCAACGGGTTGATTATATCGGATTCGGGTTGATCTGGTAAACATCATGTCAGGTTCGGGTTGGGGTTTTCCAACCCGTTCGGGTTCGGGTTAGGGCCAGGGGTAAAAATATAATTTTCTCTTTCAACCGACATGAAACCGACACACTGACATGAATTAACAGCCCTAACCCACACCCTTAAGAAGAATAAAACTTTTTAAAGTCACGTGCATGATGGGGGTGTGGGTGTGGGTGTTGGCGGCGGAGATGCGAAAAAATAATTAATAAATAAAAAAATTCTATGTGCATGATAGGGTTTTTTTTTTTTTATTTACCCTAAAAAATTATGGCTGATTGAGACTTAACGGAACATTTAGACGGAATTACCAAAATTGAATAAAAAATGAAAGTATGATGACCTCAAATATAATTTTTAAAGTAAGATGACCAAAGATGGGATTTTAGAAAAGTATGATGACCAAATTCAGAGTTTACTCTTTTTTTAATTTAATGAGTTAATGAAAAGACAAAAATAACCCTAAAAAAGTTGACCGTTAGTGGGTTAACGGTCAAACTTGACGGAGTGACCATTTTTGAAAAAAAAAAAAGTAAAGTATGATGACCTTAAAAATAGTTTTCAAAGTATGATGACCAAAATCAGAAAGTGACTATAGTACAGTGACCAATTTTGGAATTTACTCTAAACAAATTTATAATACTATTCATTATAATATTGATATTTATTTCTTAATTGATTCATGACTTCTGTCATGTTATATGTTCTATTAGTATTTAAAATTTTCTCTGAGATATTTTCTTCAATATGAGAAGAAGATTGAAGTTCGGTGTAAGTATTTATGTTTTTTTTATGATGTTTAGCCTTATAGGCTAATCTATTTATGTGTTTATTCATGACTATTAATTACTTAAACATGTAGTTAGATTCAATTTATTTCTTAGGATAATCTTAGGTTGGATAATTGTAACTGGCCTTAACATAAAACTCATATCTTAAATATATGGCTCCTGGGTAAGTCCCTTTCCGGCCGTTGTAAGGCATTCTTTGGGCAGTTTGCAGTATTATGTTTGGGTAGAAATTTTATGAATCTTGTAAAATTGTCCTATATCCTATCCTGGGTCATAGATGGTATCAGAGCCATGCTGTAGTCTTTAATCAGTTAGGGATCAACACATAGTTTGAATCATGAATTTCATGAACATCATTAATAAAAATTCTAATATAAAAAATATAAAGAATGAGGAATATGATATTCCCCAAAATTTAGATTTACTTAATAAATGGACGATTCCAAAAGTTGAACCTAAGTTAATATATCAATTAGGTACTTTTGAAAAATTGGGTTTAAAACAAGTAGTAAAAACTACTAAGGAATCTATTTCATTAGATAATAATGAAATGATAATCAGATTATTATCTGAGAAAGATATAAGTCAATATAGACAAACACATAAATTTCTACACATAGGATTAGTGCAAATTGCATTTAAACCTTTAACTTTAGAAGGTTTGCTAGAAAGCTTTATAGCAGCCTTAAGAGATGGTAGAAATTTAAATTGGAAACAATCTTTAATGAGAATTATACAATCTAGTTTATCTCATGGACCAGTTTTTTTTAACGTTTATCCTAATTTGCAATTATCATTATCTGATGTGAATATTTTGGATGCTTTAACATTAAATGTTAAAACACATGGTTATAATTATATTCATGGAACAAAAGTTATATGTCTCTTTTATAGAATATATTATAAGCCCTTATTTACCTTGAATCAACAATGTAAACGAATGGATAAACCAAAAAATGAAACGATAATAATCGAAACCAATTTCAATAGGTCAAATATTACTTGTAGAAGACCTATTAAATAGGAAGAAATAACTTTTCCAGAAAATTGGGTAATAAAACAAGCTATTCCTGTTCAACCACAAATTCAGGATCATGATAATATTATTGATATATTTCAAAATAATGAAGGAAATGTTAACATTAGATTTGAAAATAATATGAAATTATTACCATTTCCAAAGAGTACTTCTATGAGATCATATATATCACCTATAAATTATAGGGTAGATATTCTTATGCCTTCTAGAGCATCTACTTCTCAAATAAGAAAATCAGAAATTTCAACACCTATTACAGAAAAATTATATATAAACAGAAAAAATATTGTAAGAGAAATTAATAATCAAACTCAGAATAAAAATGAGTTAGAACCGACAATGTCAGATATGGAATTTTCTATTTAATAGATACAAGTCAAATTATAGATTTCAGTCTTGGCTCTCCAGCCAAAAAAAATTATTTCTGAAGAATTCAAAGACTCAGGTTATAACCAATTTAGAAAATGGTTTTTTGAAACCTTTACTAAGGAAGAAATATTATATGTCCAAGAAGAATTTTATAAATACTGTAGTTTTATAAATGCGTTAATACCTTTTGCTTTATAGTTTATAAAGACCTATGTAAAAAAAATTATATTTTAGTTATTGAAAGAGAATATAAACTTGAAACAGGAAATGTATATAAGGGTATATATCCTCCACAACAAGCTTTTTATATTGAGAAAAATGGGAAGATTCATAATTTCTCAGCTTTTTTAAAATTAACAGAAAATGATACACCACCTATCACCTGTAAACATATTAATAATATGTTCGAACATCAGAATCTGTAGACATGTTTTGCAAAGATTCCATCCAGCTGGAATATATTGGAAAGCTTAATCAGAGAACCAATATTTCGTATCTAAATAATCTGCATCCAAGCAATCTTCATCTTCATTACCTGACGAGAATTCATCCAAGGTAAAAGTATGATCCAAATACATAGGATAAAAACAGAGCTGAACTTTAGATAGCTAGCTATCCTTATTAATCTGTAAAGATTTAATTCGGGTTATATTAAAAAGTTCATCTTCATCCCGCCATAGTCGATCGAATGATAGTTGATTCTGTAATCCTTTGTCAAGTTTCTTGGTACCAATTTCTCTATTCAAAATCTGAGTAGTACAATTCATATTTTGATCAGGCATAATAAATCCGCGTGCTTTAAGGTGTTCCTCAATCTTATCTGGACAATATTCTTGCAGCTGCGAATATGAAAAGAGTAAGATAAAGAGTTTTTTTTTTTTTTTAAAAACTCCAGATGTTCCAACACTAAATTGGAATCCATAGGATCAAAGGATGATCCTGTGGTAGAGGCGCCCTTAAAACTATTAGATTTCTCCTTAAACTTCTTGAATTCCAAAAATTCTTGGTATTCTAGAAGTTCATTCTCATGTTGAAGTTTTTGTTTTAATGATAGAGTTGACTGTGGTCGGGAGACTTGACTATTGCCTGAGCTTAAAACTTCTTTCTTTGCAGGAGTGGGGAAGCTAAGAGGGGCGGAAGAGAGTACTGGGAAGTTTCCGGACATTTTTGGATTGTTTTGAAGCAATTTTTGTTTTTTAAAGTAAATCTGAACAGAATCCTGAGTTACCTTGAGTGAAATCCACCATTTGATCTTAAATTCACGAACAAGAGAGAGTGGCATAGGCTTTGGAAAATACTGAGTGAATCTAAAATTCCAACAGAGAATCCATGGAAGCTTCAATTTGAAATGAAACTGAATAATCTTGCCAAAGTCAGGAACAACAAAATCTAGCTTTCCGCTGAATAATTGCCAAGCCTTCTTAGCATCAGGAGGATAAATATCTTCATTGGCTCCATAATACATCCACCATTCATAAAACCATAGAGGAATACTGGTAAAATCAGTTCTTAATGTCTTGTGAATTGTGTAAAACCACGAATGATTGAAGGTTCTAAAGAGAAATCCTCTAAACCATGCTTCTTTATAATCCTCATATGAGTATCCTGGAGGATTATAAGAACCTCCAAAATGGACTTTGCTGGTTGTTGATCCTGTCAAATCAATCCAATCTCGCCTGTTTAAGATTTTCCTGATAACAGCCTTGGAATACATAATGACCGAATTTGTTGGTATATCCATAGTATGGTGTATATCCACCGATCCTGAGTGTATCAAGATGTACTGATAATAGCGCAAATCCTTGTTTGGCTCAGAAGAGATCCAATATTGTTTATCTTGAAACATATTAAAAACGTATCCTAAACGGTCTTGATATTCTAAAGGTTCATGATGCCTGGTAAGAGTTAAATGTTCAACATTAAGCTTGGTGTCATAACATGGAGGATTTGGATTGAATGATTTTTTGTCTGGAGTATTCTGGGTTGGAACCTGGTGGCTGGATGTAGTTGCTGGTTGGCGTGAAGGGTAAGGAAAATGAATACTATAATCTGGTATAAGGGATCACTGTAATTTAGCTGAGGGATTGGAAACAGCTTGAATATAAGTTAAAGGTGGAAAATCCTGAAGAGACTGAAAACCATTAGAAGTAGATGGAGGTGTAGGATTCTTCATGAAATCTCGGACCGTAAGGGTCTTATTCTTGGTATTCTGGGTACTCATCCTTGGAACCTGTCGAAAATTCCCGAGTTAGGAAATCATGTAAAGAATTAGAATTTCCTTTGATATGTTCAATGTCAAAATCAAATACTGATAAAATCACCTGCCATCTTGCAAATATTTGTTTGGAAACTAAATTCTTTACATCTTTTTGTAAAACGTCTTTGGCAGGTTTGCAATCTACTTTTAAAAGAAACTTTTTGTTGATTAGATCATCTTGAAATTTAGAAATACAAAGAACAATAGATAAAATTTCTTTTTTTACTGTGGAATAATTCTTCTGCGGTCCAAGCCATAAACCTGAATGATATCTTACTAATTGATCATTTGATTCATATGTCAATCTTTGTTTTAAAATACCACCATATTCGATATCAGATGCATCTTTCTACAATCATGAATGCCTGAGGGTGTGGGATAGTAATAAGAGATAAAGTTTTTATTTGTTGTTTCAATAATTTTATAATGTTAGTATGTTCTTATGTTCAGGCAGGTGGATTATTCTGTAGAAATATAATACAATCCCCATTTAGTATGTTTTTCTGTCCAGGCAGGTGGAATTCTTGTCAGGAAATCTTCATTGATAATACTGTAGAAACCAAAAATCCTATGTTATCCGAGGTTGAACAGAGTGGGAATGCCTGTAGGGAAATCTTCATTTATAATACCTTATCAACCGTATACTCTTTGAATTCAGAACTTAACAAAAGTCGGAATGTTTGTAGAGAAGTCTTGGTTGATAATACCTTAGCAACCATATACTCTGTTAAGTTCATGAGTTCAGCAAAATAAGAGTGTTTTTAGGGAAGTCTTGATTGATAATACCTAAGCGACTACTTATTCTGCCGCGTTCTTGAGTTGATCAGAATAGATTACTTCTGGGAAGTCTTAAATGACAATACCATTAGCAACCTCTTATTCTGTGAAGCTCACGAATGAATAATAGTCAGAATGCTGGTAGGGAGATCTTTATTGATGATACCTTAGCAACTATATACTATGTTCATTCAAGTCCTTGTGTGATATATGTGTGGTGAGGAGGTCCAACCCCCTTGTCAGGTAGACTGGTTGGATTGGTGCTAGGCCGTACACAAGAGCGATCGGGGACTACATGGTTGATTGGTAGGGCGATCGCGAGGTACGTGACATAGGTGTTGTTCGAGTTGAGTCAAAACTGGGTGTTCTTCATCATATTTTTGATCCTCCCTGCTGGGAACCTCAATCCTTCTGTTGCAACGGATTTAACGTCGCGTACCGCTCAAAATTAACAATTTGTAAACTGAATATCACAAATGAATGTAGTACACGAGTCGATCTACAGGGAACGGATGGTAGAATCCTGTCAAAATGTTAGACTTCACAAGAAACAAATAAGTAAATAAGTAGCAGGAATATAAGCAGTCAGTGAGGTATATCTATAATGGGAGAAAAGAGGTAATGCTTTGAACAAAGAAACAGAGGATAAGAGTGAGAATTTTTACTCCCTTGAGAAAATAGAGGCTCTGATTACAGCGTGTAGATGACAAGAGAGATACAGCTTCCCCACAGCAAGAACCAAGTGTGCTTCAGAGCACAGTTCTGGCTCAACTCGAACAACACCCCTGTCACGTACCTCACGCTCTCTCTACCAATAGACCATGTAGTCCCCAGTTGCTCTTGTGTACGGCCTAGCACCAATCCAACCAGTCTTCTTGACAAAGGGATTGGACCTCCTTATCACACATCAATCATACCAGGACTTGAATGAACAAAGCATTTGGTTGCTAAGCTGTCATCACTAAAGATTTCCCTACAAGCATTCTAACCTTGTTTATTCTTAAGTTTTGCAAGATAAATGATTTCTAAGGTAATGTCAACTAAGACTTCCCTTAGAATTTTCTATATTGTTAGATTCAAGAGCTTTTCAGAATATGTGGTTGTTAAGGTATTGTCAGTTAAGACATCCCTGCTAGCATTCCTATTCTGCAAAACTCTTTCGACTTTTCAGAATATACATTTGCTGAGGTACTATCAATACAGACTTCCCAAAAGCATTTCTACTAATGTAAAGCACCGAGATTTACAGAGCATATGGTCACTAAGGTACTATCAATTTAGATTTCCCTATAAGCATTTCCACTCCGGACAACACAGGATCTTTGGGTTCTACAGTGTGACCAATTAAGGTTTCCTGACAAGAATTCCAATCCTTTGTTATCGCAGCCCCTCAGATTATATGATCATGCCATGACAATGACTTCTGTGATATCTTCACATCACTCTTTTACTCAAACTGTGTTTAATTCACCGAACCTATACTACAACACTCGCTGTAAACAGAATCAGATGAAGCTCAAATACAATGGAGTGCACACCAGGTTGACAGCAGTCGGTTCTACTCATCGGCCGGTAGAGAGGTTTAAGCGAGTAGTTTGGTGCCATCAAACCTGATTTAATGCGCATTTGTAAATGAGATTTTCACCTTGTCTCTACCTCATTAGAGAAGTAAAAATCCCTACAAAAACTTAGAACCTCATCAGTTCTAGATCAAACATTTGTAGAGAAAAACATGAATAAAGAAGAAAAGAAAAGAGTTTCAGATAAAACAACCCAAGTAACGAGTTACAAGGGAAAAAATCCGAACTCAACTACTACTCCTTACTCTCTACTATTTTTTGTTGTTGAGTTCGGAGTTAACTACTGCTATTTATAGAGAAACTGGAAATGCTGGATGGCTAAAATGGGAATTTCTGGATTATTTAGTGCTAAGGATTGCAAGCTAGCTTCTTGGCATCTTCCAGCGGGCAATCGCTGACAACCAGTCGTTAAAGCAACCTTGCAAAGTTTATAAACGGTTAAAGTAGCTTTCTGCACTGCTCTGGGCGTCCTTTAGTTGTATGATTCTTTCGCCGGTGTATTTCATGTCTCCTCGGGCAGGAACCCTTAACTGTAACGTGTACCTCTTGTCTCATGTGGTCCTGTCCATAGCTATTGCCGGTGTACTAGGTGTCCTTCTGGTTTCTGCCTGCTGCTTGTGCCAGTAATGATAATCAGACGCTCAGCTGATGGTAACTTCCACTAAGCGTCACATGTAAGTGTTCTGTCTCGGTTATCGTACACTGAAGGTTTAAACTTGGCTTCACCAGACGTGGCAGTTTCTTATCTTCATCTTCTCACGTCTTTCTGATGCTAGCGTTTGGTGATCGCCACGTTGAGACTCTCATGGGATGCTGTCGTCGGATAGTCGTGATTTTTCTTTAAAGCTCCTGCTACTTCTCTTCAGTTGTTTCCACTTTGTCGGGATCACGTCCAACGAATGTTGTCGTGAGCTGGACGTCTTCAGCTCATGGTTACCAAACGCTGAATTTCACTAGACTTGGTGAATGTCATGCTCAAGTGAAGCTGTCGTCTACTGGCTGTGTCATTCCTTCTAGCTTGTGAATCCTTGCTTCTGCTCCGAATGTTAAGTCCGACGTGTGGTTTCCTACAGTCTCATTTAGTACATATTTAACCTGAAATCAACACAAGTAGAGCAGTAACTAGTATTTTTAACATACAAACAGGGTGTAATTATGTTCATAGGCAGCTCAAAACTAGGATAAAAACAATTAGAAATA
Organism: Knoxia roxburghii; assembly: GCA_030378225.1. NCBI lineage: Eukaryota > Viridiplantae > Streptophyta > Magnoliopsida > Gentianales > Rubiaceae > Knoxia > Knoxia roxburghii. Next base: position 12,134,608 of record CM059422.1, on the reverse strand, counting down.
TGTGTAAAATGGCTTGCATCACATTCTTGTCAACTTATTGCCATAATCAGAGCCTCTACATCATAGGGAAGTAAAAATCACAACTCTCATCCTCTATTTCTCTGTTCTCTTAATTTCTCTTTTCATCCTTATTTTACATGCCTTGCCATTATGCTTGTTTACTGTTTCATACTTGTTCTGTTTTGCATATATTTCTAACTTGACAGCATAATTCTACCCTCCGTTCTCTGTGGATCGACCTGTATACTATGTTTATTCGTTGTATTCGATTACAAATTAATAATTCTAAGCAGTACATGACACTAAATCCATTGGCATCACCCCTATACAAAGCTATGACGATGGGGGATCGATTCTCAATTTCTTGAATTGCTCCCATGAGTCACAACGACGGGAAGTGTCCAGATGGCTATAGTAACCAGTGATGCGAAGTGTCTTGTCATCAATATACACCCATAAGTCAATGAATCTATTGGAGTTGCTCTGCAATGTCACTAATACTCCCCTTTTCCAAAGAAGTGCAAGGCCACCTCTATAGCCAAAAGGTGGCAAACATAGGTCATTCTGTTGGATCGAAAGGCACGAATTATCGAATTTCGCAGTGGAAGCTTTTGCGATTCGTCGTGTGCAATTTTTTATTTTTAGTGTTAAACAATTTTTAGGATGATTTAAAGTGTATACCCTTGAAGCGTAATCGGTTGTGCGCTCATCTTGATCCATTTCTGGTTTTGTTGATCACCTTTAGAAATTCCTCCCTAAAGAATTCTCTACTCTCAAACACTGAGAGTCTTTACAGAACGGGTGCTAGCCCCTCACACCTGTCGAGAAAATTTGGGAATTTTCTATTCTCTTTTTCTGTAACGTCTTACGTACGGATAGAAGTAAATCAGAGGTCTAGTCTCTATCGGTTATGTAATATTCTATCTTATAGAATATTACTTTAATGACTTGGATTATAGTAACCCATAGATCTGTTAGTTTTGAATACAGAAAAGCTATGGCTTGTATCAAAAACTAATATCCACAGTTGACATATCATTTTGTTTCGGTATAAATTTGTTTCTTTATATCATAGAACTAGATAACGGGGTGTGGAAAGACACAGTAGATACCGTTATTGGTTAAAGTATTGATATATTAAAAGTATGCTCGTAACTGAGATAGTCTGAACATACTATCGGTATAGATTATCGTGTGGTTTGGAAATTAGTTTATCTAAACTAGTTTAAATCACACGGATATGCCCGGGGCATATTGAGCACGACCAGTTTGGATAGAATTGACTTATACTGATCGACGTAGTCAATTCGGTCCTAGTATTCCGTCTCTCAATCCCAAGATTGGGACGGGCGTGAGGGTTGGATATCGTATGCTTTGATTTTCCAAAGAGTGCGGTCAATTGAGGCCTATACCTTGGTAGGTTGGGTATGCGGTATTTAGCTTCTTACGTGTCGTTGCTAGTCCGAGGAATCCATGTACCGGTTCGCCGGGTTGATGGTGCTCCCGAGATGAGCTCGTAAGGTCTATTATACTAAACTCGGCCGGTGGACTTTACGTCCGGTATAATAAAAGGACGAGTGGTACTAATCTCGGAAACCAAGAAGTCGGTGAATTAATTTGTCAGTAAATTGATAAACCGAGGAGCACTAGATCTTTAATGTGGGGAGATAGAATAAAATATAATGGCGCGATGTAAAGTCATTTTCGAGCGGTAGTTCCATAATTGGTCCGTTAGTGGTACGACTAATTATGCATTTGACTAATCGACAAGGTGAATTAATTAATCCTAAAAGTTTAATTAATATTTAATTGACAAAGTGAATTAAGAAATTAATTCTATTTGAATTAATTAATTCTAAGGGTTCGATTAAATTAAATTAACAAAGTGGGTTTAATAAATTAATTCAAATGGGTCGATTGGAGTTGACTAGTCGGGAAAGACTTAGCGGTCAACGAAAGTCAAATTAAAAGGTCTAACTCGAGAGCCCATTAGGTCTCCTTAGAAGCTCCTTATAAATATCCTTGTTAGGCAAGAAATTAATTAAGGAAACTTGAAGGCCAAGAAAAGCCTTGAGAGAGAAAGTCTAAGTCTAGAGAGAGAACTTTGTCTTCCTCGTCAAGTTTTCTCTCAAAGTTGACTAGGAAAGCTTTCTCTTCTTCGGGAAACTCAAGCCCATAGATTATTTAGAGCAGCCCATTGTTTATTATCATTTTTTCCCCCGGATTTGAAGCTTGATCAGACCAGTTGCTGCTGCGTTTTTACTGCCGTCGTGCGAACTGGTCGCCTGCGCAAGGATTATGCGGCTGTCCGAATTTTCCAGGGGCGGTTCTTGATTGCTCGCTACACTGATCCGCCGGCTTGGCTATCTAGCTTTGAGCCCGCGTACAGATCGTGATCGAGTGATTAGGATTTTGGTTTCTTGGTTTGATTCGGAAGAACAACTGCTATTTTTTTTTTGAAAAACTTGCGCAGGAAGTTATTGGGCAGCTTTGATTATTGGGCAGATTTGATTTTTCTGAAGTGGGTTTCCTTTGGTTTTCTATATTTTGCCGTGGGTAACTCCGTAGATAATAGCCCACACTATTTCGGAGTTGGATCGGAGTCATTCTTAGGATTTTTTGTGGTAATCGCAACAAAGATTGGATTTTTTCTTTAGGCAAGGGACTTCGCTACAAAAGGTAGAATCTTTAATATTCCGCTTTAATTAAAGATTAATTTTTTGTGTCCCGATTAATAAATTAAATAAGTATAAGCTAAGATCCGTTCATGGGTAAACTAATTTGAGCCTGAGCTTGGTCGAAAGCTTCCGATTATGGAATGCATTGCACGAAAGTGAGGTTTTCGATTTAGTCTGGGCTTGTTCAGTTTTCCTTCAAGATCAACCCAGTGACCCATGGATCATGCTAACGGATCAAGAAACACCACAATTGTAATTTGGTCCCTTGATTTATCAATCTATCCCAATAGCTCCTTGGTACTTAATTAACTCTTAATTAATACCACAAAAATTTCAAAAATACTTAATTAAACCATTTAATTAAGTATTATTTACCTAATCATAACCATTATACTTAGAACTGGTGTGAATACTTATTATGTATCATCGAATCTCTTGTGCGATCTTGTAGGCCCATTCTAATATCGTCAATGGATAACTCAATCTCATTGATTAATCCATAAGTCATTAGTGATCTCTAGCAAGACATAATGACTACCCAATCTAGAACGGATGGTCGAATAGTGATTCAACACAACCATTAGAGCATACTATGTGCGATCCTCTACATTGATGTCTCGTTTAGCATAAGGCATGAAACCATCATCCTTATTTAGCTAAATGTTTACTCGATCTCTTAGTGACACTGAAATTCATAAAGCAAATGATAACGCTTATGATTCATTGGGCACGACCATGCACTTCTCAGTTCATTATCAAGTGACCAATATATCATCTCTCACTTAAGTGAGATTTGTAGTCTTAGCACTTCACTCACATACGTGATTCATAGGATACCCAATCATACCCATATTTGGTAACCTATTATGACCCCGTTAGGCGTATGTCAAAGTACACTACTCTTCACCTAAGATCATGTAGTGATTTCTGGTATAAGGATTATAGTACGAGTACTACTCAAAAGAATCACTCATGATCTAAGTAGTCCATGGATTGTTTCTTTTAGCGGATCGATCCAATGATATATTTCCTAACATATTCATTTATGTCTTTAGTTGGTGTCATTACATCACCTCTACTATCACTAAAGCACATACTAGTCTTATCAAATTAGTGTTCCTACATCAATAAACGACTAGAGATAGTTTTGTACTTAGAACATTTCTGACTTAAGGGGTTTCACAACCAATACTCAAAAGGTTAATTTATAAGTCAATGTCTAGTACATGGATAATTTCATCATTAATATATGCACAAGAATATTAAACTGATGAAATTAACTCATTTGATATATATCAGTCAAATGAAAAATGTCTATATAGCCCTTATAAGGGCACATACACCAACACATTCATGCCCAGTGAATTCTGTATTGGATCAAAGACAGTAGGCTGACACATCGTTTCACAAAGAAATATAATGTGGGGATGGTGCTGGTGTAAGAGTTTATGCAATTCCTAAATTGTATCGGGGTTTCCAAGTCCTTGACAATTCCTACTCAATATATTCATTAGGCTGGGTGGGGCAGAACCTGAGCCGCCACCGTCTCATCACCATCCATGTTTTGAGTGAGATCCAGGTAATTCGGGAGGGGGGTGAGAATAACTCCGTAAGTGTTTGTGAAGGGGCTCCATTGAGATTTCTTAGAATACATACTCTAGAAAACTGTCAAACAACTTTATTTTGCTAAGCGGTGTGGGTTAAGACATGGATGAGGAGTCAGGCTTACGGAGATGAGAGTTGGAGAATTTTTTGGCTATTTTATGGGTTGGTTTATCAATCTTTAAAGGCACCTGAACCAGTAGATTAGGGATTAATCCTGAATTGCTTAGAGGATTTTTAGAGGCTGCAGATGGTGGTGATGACAATTGGTGAAAGGTGATTGCGGTTTGGGTAGTAGCAGTTGTAGAGTTTGTTGGGATAGTTGGGGAGACAGTTTGGGCAGTTAATGGAGAGGTTGTAGATTGTTATAGTTTAGACAGTGCTAAAGAAAGGAGTTGATGATGTGATTACGTGGGTGATTGTTGAGCAGAGTTAGTTACAGGATGAGAAAATGGACCTAAAAACTTGGGACTGATATCTGAATGACGTGGTTGTATGGGAGAACGTGAAAGATGCATAGGAGAGATAGTGTAAATGGCTTGTTGATTGGGTGTATGAGACTCCAAAAATACCGGTGAGGATACAATAACAGTGGCCACCAGCATCCTGTAGTGTAAAGGAGGTGATGTTTCAACCGGATGGAGAGGGTTAGCTGAATAATTTGTGGGGGGGGGAAGAGGAGTAGACTTTGAATTTTAATTTAAAGAATGCGACTTCACTACCCCAAATGGTTTGGTGTTAGATGGGGGCGCTAAGCCACGGACCGTGCTGGGCTACATATGTAATTGAGGGAGTACGAATTTTGCTACATAGTCTTTTGAAAGATGTCCAACGATGCCACAGTGGTCACAAAAATTAGGAAGATGCTCATATTGAAGTAAGAGTTTGGATAAGAACCGGCCATCATTAATGAGAAAAAGACGCTTCAGAGGGGATGAAATGTTGAGTTCAACTCGGATGCGAAGGAAACGGCTAATAAGAGAGTTTTCTACATTTCTATCAACATCAAGGTATTGGCGTAGAGCATTTTCAATTATCTGTGCAAATTCCATAGTCGTCCATCCTAGGGGGAGATGATGAACATGAACCCAGAAGAGGCTGTGGGCTATATTGATTTCACCACCTATGTAGGATATCCATTGCTCAGCCAAAAGAAGGAGATGTTTATCAAATAGCCAAGGGCATTCCGCAAGAACACGTGCCTTATCAATCTTTCTATTGAATTGGAAGAGAATGATATTATCCGCCAGAGGTTTACCAGACATTTCTCCTGAAGAATTCCATAGCCTACGAAAGAGATTAATGATTTGCTCATATGCTATGTAGCAGGGGGCAAGGATTTTACCAATCAGGGACAATGATTGATCAAAAAATAAGAAGGAGTAGGAGACGTAAGAAGAGTGAGTTTTTCAGATTTTGCTATGGAGATTTTGTTGTAAAGAGATGCCAGACTTTCCTCCATCACAATTTATCAGGGGCTGAACAGACGTAGTGGGTGGAATGAAGGAAGAGTAGAGAGGACAATGGAGGATGGGAAGAGATGATTGCTAGAGGGAGTGTTAATGAATTGTGAGGTGTAGTAAGTAGGAATCAAAGTAAGATGTTATGAAGAAGAAGAGTGATGGAAAAGAGAGTTAGATCATAAAACACAGTACCATGAAAGACTTAATAAGGCAGAACTAAAGAAAGACTAGATTATAAGAAAGAGTTCTCTAGAGAGAAACCTTCCTAGGACTTACACACCGATATAAATATATTTTTATAATGTCTTAACTTCACTATTAGTAATTAAATTCGATATTTGTTTAAAAAAGAATTGAATTGGATATTTTAATATTTCCTTAATTTAAAACTTAGAATTCTTACAAAATCCCTTTTGACCCATTTCCCTTCCCTTCTTTACCCTCCGCCGATGCCTCCGTTTTTTTTTATCTTATTCTTTTTATCGTACCGATCCCTTCCCTCCCTCCATCATCATCGCCAACACTAGATTTGTACCCACCAGCGATCTCCCTCTCCACTCTCCCGATCTCCCCCTCCCTCTCCCGTCCGATCTCCCTTTTCTGATCTTCCATTTGATCGGTGCTTCGACTCCCTCTTGCCTATTCGAGTTCAATCTCTCTCGCCTATTTGATCAGCCGTCACCGTAGCCAAAGAAAAAGAAGAAACCATCACCTACCCACACCTCTATTGATCTCCTCCCGTCCTTGGCCAATTTTTCGACGGTGGTGAGGTGTCTTCGATAGACGACAGATGCGATATCCCTTTTCATCGGATTTCCCTATCCCATCCAATAATTGCTTTGAGTCCCTCTCCCGTCTGATCTCCCTCTTCCTTTTTTTATCCCCGTTTGATCGGTGTTTCGAGTCCCTCTTCCTTTCGATCTCTCTCTTCCTCTTCCGATCCCGATCTCTCTCATCGGACTGTCGGTATAGTCATTACAGGGAAGGAAGCCTGATCCCGATCTTCCTCCTCTACACGCCCCCTTCTTCATCATCCTTTCAGAGAAAAAGAAGTCAGCGTTGATGATGAGCAAAGAAAAGAAGAAGAAGAATAAGACGGCGGTGAGTGACAGAAGAGGCGTTGTCGGTGGCGACGATGAGGAAGGTAGAAGGGCGGTGAATAAAAAAGGAATGGGGAATAAAAAATGTAGAGAATTTTAGAAAGAAGGGGCGATGAATAAGAAAAGAGTCCCATAAATAAAGACCCTTTAAAACTAGACCAAATTACTTTTTTGGTCCCTCTTAAAAGGGGTAGTTGCGCTTTTAGTCCCAAATAATAGTACAACTATACTATTGGTCCCTTAACATTTTTTTATTAGCATTTTTAGTCCTTGATTATATAAAAGTTTAGAAGATAACGGATTAACTCATTTGATCACTAGTCAAACCTAATTTTTTTTTTCAAAATGATTTATACCATGATGTTTTCAACCAATTTTATGATCCGGATTCTCATGAATGTTCAACCCATTTAGGGTTTCGGTCGTCATTTTGGATTGTGAGTCGATTTAAATAGGTTGAACATTCATGAGAAATCGAGTCATAAAATGGATTGAAAACATCATTGTACAAATCATTTTGAAAAAAAATTTAGGTTTCACTAACAATCAAATGAGTTAATCTGTTAAGGGACTAATAGTGTAGTACTATTATTTGGAAGCAAAAGTGCAACAAAAAATGCAATTTGGTTTTAAAACTATTATTATTCACTAATACTAAATCTGGATTGCTATTTGTATAACTAAATTGCTATTTGTATCACACAAAAAAATGATAAAATGACCAAAAGGCCCTTATGAAAGAAAAATATTCGAAATTGCTAAGTATTGGGCAAAAACGCAACTAAAATGCGTTTTTACCATGTACTGAAACGCGGATATTAACGTTTGTAACATGCAAAATATAATGCCAATGACGTTTTAATACAACAAAAACGTTAAAATGCTACGATACTAACAATCCAAAACGTACCAATTTAACGTTTCCTGGCAAACAAAAACGTCAAACCACAGCGTTTCAACCATGGGTCGCTCGTTAAAATGATGTGTTTTGTCTATGGTTCGCTCGCTAAAATGTCACGTTTGTGACTATCCCAATCTAAAAATCAGTTAAACGATTAAAACGCATCATTGTTACAAACACTTAGGCGAAATTATTTTCAAAACGCGATTATTGAACGATTTTGACCACAGAAAACGCAGAAATGGACGGAGGAGATGGCGAATCATCTCAAAGACATGGTGCGGGTAAAGGTCCAATGATAAACAAGGTAAAAATAGTTTCATGCGGCAATTTCTTTTGTTATCTGATTTTCTGCGCATTACCTTCCCATTTTTTCGATTTGAGTTGCATTAAACATTGTTTTTATGTGTTAATTAGGTTAGATATCGCAGTTTTGCTGCGTTTTAGGTTTGTAGAAACGTAGTTTCGTAGAGATATTGTAGTAAATAACCGTTAGTATTTGAGTTTTGGCCTATGGAAAATGCATTTCAGTGGTGTTTCGTTCAGCCTCAAACGTCGGCCGATGACGTTTTGTATATATGAAAACGCACATTTGGTGCGTTTCTGATCAAGTCAAACGCTGAGTAGTAGCGTTTGACTTTGACAGAAACGTACATTAAATGCGTTTCTTAGTACTGAAAACGTTAATAGGTTGCGTTTTGTTTGCTAAAAACGCTGATTTGGTGGGATTATACAATTTATACTTATTTTATTAATTTTACTTTCACATTTTAAGTTTATAATATAATAGCTTATATTTATTTATTTATTTATTTAGGGTGGCGCTAAGTTAAAGCCGCAAGTAGATAGACAGCGTCCCACAGCTTCTGCTAGAAGGCAGAAGGTACCAGTTATGAGAGGAGGCGGTAGAGGGACGAGTGGAGGTCGTGGTGGAGGAGGTATTATTATTTTTGAGGGAGGGCGAGGAGGTGGAGGTGTAGGTGTCGGACGTGGAGGTGGTGGATGAGGAGGTGGTAGACGAGGAGGTGGAGGTGGCGTTGGAGGTGATAGAGGAGGTGTTGGTGGCGATGACTCCTCATTTCAGTTGAGGGATGAGTATTATGATACTACTGATTCCGATGACACTGATGATAGTGAGGACAAGTCTATTGGGCTACAGGAAGAGGAGGAGCAGCTGCACCATGAGGAGGAGAAGCAGCCGCAGCAGGAGGAGGCCAGTGGGAGTGGACGCCCACTCGATGAGCAGGGTGAGGGGGATACCTACGGAGGTGACCCTTCTCACCCACACGCTGAGCGGACCATCCGGTATAGGAATCAGGGCGACGGACAGTTCGAAGAGGTCGATCCTGCTTCAGGTACATGTTTGAATTTATTTACATAATTATTTATAATAATTATTTGTTTTAATTTAATTGTTTATAAAATTAGTTTATTGATTGATTTAATTGTGTGTTTTTTATATAATTCATTATTTATTTTAATTACTTATGTATTTGCTTATTTTACTTATTTTTAATTACATTAATTTGTTTTTGTAGTTATTTATTTTAATTGATATTGATTATTAATTGCATTAACTAGCACCACATCCAAAAACACCTAGCACCACATCCAAAAAAAACAACTTGAACACCGTTCAAAAAACACCTAGCACCACGTCCAAAAAAAACAACTTGAACACTGTTCAAAAAACACCTAGCACCACGCACAGAATCAACAATCAACACGTCCACAAACAGTTATCACCACATCGAGGACAACTACATTGAATTAATTGATTTAATTGTGTGTTTTTATATAGTTCATTATTTATTTTAATTGCTTATATATTTGCTTATTTTACTTATTTATTAATTACATTAATTTGTTTTTGTAGTTATTAATTTTAATTGATTTAGATTATTAATTGCATTAACTAGCACCACGTCCAAAAACACCTAGCACCACGTCCAAAAAAAAACAACTTGAACACAGTTCAAAAAAACCTAGCACCACGCACACGAATCAACAATCAAGACGGCCACAACCACTTATCACCACATCCAGGACAACTACATTGAATTAATTGATTTAATTTTAAATTAAATTAATTTGTTATTTACTTGTTTATTTTAAGTTGTTTGGTTAATTTATATATTTATTTATATGAGTGTTATATTTTGTCAATTTAGTTCACCCTAGGAAGTGCGTGAAGCAGGATCGGAGTTGGTTAGTTACAGGGACCGTTGAGCCCTATAGATGATAGTTTGATACCTAGTTTTTTAGGGCATGTGGTATTTAGGTATTGGCAGGCGGGGGTGCCTACCAGATACCACCTTAGCTGCCACAATAGGGGTAGTATGTATGATATGTTCGAGAGGTGGATTGCATCCATGACGGTAGAGGGTGCACAGATTTTGAGCGGGACGGGACTTGGACACCTTCCCCACATTATGCACCGGAGCATTGACGAGCCTCTCATCAATGCGTTTTTGGAGAGGTGGTAGTCGGATACGAATTTGTTCCACCTCCCATTTGGAGAGATGGCAATTCTCCTACACGATGTGTGGGAGATTTTGAGGATTCCAGTAGATGGTCGATTGATCACTGAGGTTATACCGTCTTCCACCATACTATCATGGTCTAGGGGTTTGCTCGAGATTCCTCCAGAGGAGCGAATAGACGATTATTTGTACAAGAATGTTGGCTTTTCGACGCAGAGAGTGATCGAGAGGTGTATGCAGCATGCCAGGGACGATTCAGATGTGGCCGCTCTTGTATGGAGTCTTATTGGGACTTGTCTGTTTACAGACAAGAGTTCCAATAAGTTTATGCCAGCCCCTGTAGTACAGGTGAAGAAGGGGATGGATCAGGTTGGACAGGAGGCATGGGGCACAGCGACACTTGCATTCCTGTACCACCATCTAGGGTACGCGAGTCGCCACGGGACACAAAGCTTCGCTGGATGCATGACTCTGTTACAGTCATGGATTTACGAGCGCTTCCCAGATTTCAGACCCCATCCGATGCCCCTCCAATTGTATGGTACACAGGCGCGTGCAGCGAGGTGGGCCATCGACAGCCACCGTGGTACAGAGCAGCGTCTGAGCTCCATACGCCTTGCGCTGGACGAGATGACCGCGGACATGTTTAGTAAATCTTTAGTAAATATAAAAATTATATCTTGGTTTAATATAAGTTTTATATAGTTTATTATTTAAGTAATTTCAAATAATTTTCAAAGGTTACCTGTATGCCATACGGTCGAGACGCTATAGCGAGGACGTCGAGGACCCTGTACCGAGGACTTATTGCGTACATGGATCACATTGAGCCGTACATGCCCGATCGATGCGTGCGCCAGCTTGGATATGTTCAGTGGATGCCCGCTCGCTTCATCCGTCCTGGCAGGGATACTTACTGCGGCTACACTGGGAGGCCATATGTGGTCAGACACACCGTGGAGTATGCCGAGTCATCTTGGGAGGAGTTCGGGACGACATCCACAGGGATTTCCCTCATAGGGAGGCAGCCGAACGGTGGGGCTGTTCCTCGCAGTGCGTGCGTGGACGGGTATTTACAGTGGTTTAGAGAGCGTTCACGTCCGCGCGTCCTTCCTGTCGATCCTCTTGCTGTTATAGAGCCACGTCGATCTCGTCGTGCCGCCTCAGAGTTTGTAAGTATTTATTTTACATTTCAAATTATTTTTTTATTAAATTAAATTCAATCTATTTGCCTCTAATATATTGTTTATATATTTGTAGTGGATGGGTCGGTTTGGACAGCATCATCATGCACTTTTAGATGCAGTGCGGGAGCGAGCACCAGATTTATACGCGGAGTTCGCACCTGGAACTGCAGACTTAGAGGATGAGTTTGACCGATCCATATGATGTGTATTATTTATTATTTGTTCATACATTGATTTTATAATTTAGTGTTACCTTGAAACATATAATTTATTGTATAATTGAACCATATACTTTATTCTAAATTTGATCCATATAATTATTGTATACTTTACCCATATAATTTTTTTGTATACTTCACCCATATAATTTTTTCTATATTTGAACATTCCACGTCCCAAAAAGATATCTAACCACGTATATAGCAACTAGCACCTCGTACAAAGAAAACAGCGATATGACCAATATAGAAAATACATCAGGTTATTAAATTTTGTTGAATAACAGCAACTAACTTTAAAAAAATATATATTTGAAGTTACAAATTTTACTGCAATGATATGAATAATACAACATATTTCACATAACAAAATAGATCCTAGCCATCACGTAGGGCAGTCCAAGCACTAAATCTAGCTTCCAAATTTCTTGGCCAATCTCCCACACTTTCAGTATAACGCTGATGTTGCCAAACAGAGCTCAACAGTGGGATAGGGCACTCATCGACCACATCTACACGAACGTAATGGTTCTCATTTACATGGGCAAGCGCCATAACCCTTTCAGGTTGGGTGTCGGCACTAGAGGAATACAAAGGTAATACAGAATAATTTCTATCTGGACGAGTTCTGCTCAAATGTATTACCAGTGCATTTGCATAAGTGGCGAGCGAGAACAAATCCGTAGGTGTAGCCATCCAATGATGCTCACCACAGTCTGTGCCTTCAAAACTTACTCGCCTAAGTACCATAGCCACGTGATCACCATCAGGGGGCCTCAACTCCAAAGATTGGAATACACCTCGATACCTGTCCAGATGGCTTGTAATCTCTCCACTCAGTGATCTGCGAGCTAATCTCCAATATTTCTCGTGGCCAAATAAATAAGTAGAAATGACTCGGAAACCACAATGGCCATCCCCAATGACATCTGACCAGCCTGTACAGTAAGGCTGAAAAAATGCTGGCACACAATGAATGTCTCCACCAAAACCTGTCAAGTAAATTTATTTCATGGAATAAACTTAACTGCATAATGTATATACACGACCAAAAAATATTTTTAAAAAAATGCAACTACAAAATTGTAATTAAACATAACAAAAATGCTTATTTACATGTACGTAATGGAGAATGACCATCGGAGCCTGTATGAATGCGGTGTGAGCGACCAGTCGATCGACCGGATGAACCTGAATGACACCTGCCATGTTGGCCACGTGTCGCTCTCTCTCGTGAGCTCCACTCGCGCATCACAGAATGATGTAATCTACTTGGTGGGCGCCCCCTTTGGGGACCCGACACATCTGGCTCTCCAACACTGGCCATGTCAGGGTACATTTCCTCTACATACGCCCTATTCAACAGATAGACCAAAAAAGACGGACTGGTAGAGACTGTAGGGACGACAGTCTCGTTGAAATACCTTAACAAATAAATATATTAAATGTAACATACTTTAAAAAATTATCAAATGTGATATCAAATGACTATTATTAAAGTTCATATATTTATAATGTACCTGGTGTCTTCATCAATGTAATTCGAATCCCCTATGATGGCACAATGGTCAACCTTTTCCAAAACTCATGTACGTGTGGGAGTAGGGGATACTCAGACAATGACTGACCTTGAATATGTCACAAGTACAGGGAATCCCACGTGTCACCTTGGGCACACAGCCACATTGCTCGATTACTGCGCCGACCAACTTATTCTTTCTTTGAACTTCTTTCCTCACCAACTTCAAACAATGGTGGGACACATACTTGTTCAAATAACAGTATGGAAATCTCTGCATACTTGTTTAAGTCGTGGAAATGGAAGCCTCAAGCGACCCTCTGTTATAGTGTGAAGTAAAATGAAATGAAATAAAACATTCATAATAAATAGTAATATAATAAAATTTAATGATATGAACTAATAATGAAATAAAAACTTAAACAATTAAATAATTAAACTAACCCGATGTGAGGGTACAAGTGGCTGAGATGGGAGTCGATCTTTGTGAACAAAGTGTCAAGAGAATTGGTGGAAGAATTCAGCCAATCTTTCATAGCAGCATGCGAAGCCTCTACTCTGTTAGTGGAAGTATTACCAAAGTGGAGAAATTGATTTGTCCAAACACGAACAAATTTCTCCTTGTGAATGAGCCATGTAGTCTCAAAATAATCAATAGCCAAAAGCTCAATTAGAGAGTACTTAACCTTGAAATTCTGCAATAAATGGTTAAACTCCTCTACAGTCGGAGCCTTAATAATTTTCTTCCACCAGTTTTTATGGATATCACATGCTAAGTTTTTGTTTCTTCTCCCAACATTTTTTTCCAACCACGCATTGACATCACGACCAATATGTCACAAACATAACAAGTGATATGAAGTGGGAAAATGATCCTTAATTGGCTGTAACAAACCCAACTCCCTATCTGTCACAATCACACTAGGTACCAAACTAGCCGGCAGCAAAAATCTCAAGTTCCTCATCACCTAATCGTATGTATCCTTTGTCTCATTTCTAACAATAGCAAATGCAATATTGAAATTCTTATTTGTATGAGTCATACTTACCATCTCGACGACAGACATTTGGTACTTGTTGGACTTGTAGGTAGAATCAATCCCCACCACCCAATACCATCTATGGAACATCTGAATTGAGGTTGGATGTGCAAAGAAGACATGTGTGATCTCATCAGTGTTCGCATCCTTCAGAATCTTGACATAATACTGCTTCTCCTCAGCCAAATGCATAAATTGCTGCCCAATATTTCTACCTGCTGTCCCAGCTGTCTTCATCTCTCCTTTCAAATTGTACACTGATTTGATTGGTACCTGGGAATCGGGAAACTGTTTATTAACAGCTTCCCAAACACACTTTGGCTTCACATTTGCCCCAAGCATAAATTCAGCAACAACCTTTGACTCTTTAGTAAAATGGCTCAACTGTCTGTGCCCATATGGATGCATTATACCTGTAAATCCCATTTAATTATATTAATAATTCATAAATACTAAACATCAATAAACTTAATTACTATTATGCGCAAATAATGTAATACCAGTGTGATTGTGAGTTGACGCTGCTCCTGGATTTGAATAAACCTTGTGACGTCCCAGGTCAATTCGCTTACAGGTCAACCTGAAGGGGCATTTAGTGCCGCTCCTTCTTGTATTCTTCCGTCTGGTTGGGAGAGGGGCTTTAGCAGGATCTCTCCATCGCTTGCACGAAAAGTAGTACGTGGCAAATCCTTGATTACCCCACTCTTTGTAATGAGGAACTTAAGCCTCTTAGCTATTTTCTGGCAATGTTTCAAAGCCTTACTAATAGTGCAAAACTTTCTGTCGATCTGAAAATAACCACTCAAATCTGCGTCAGGTTCAAGTTCCACCGCCTCTCATTGAGCATGATCCACCTCATTGTCATCTTCATCCGCCTCTTCATCCTCCTCCTCCTCCTCTTCATCCTCATAAACCTCCTCATCCTTGTACTCATCATCGTCATCCTGTATGTAAATACACAAAAAAATTAAAACTAAACACTTTTAATATTCAATTATACAAAAATACAGTCAAAATTACATATGTAACAGTATAAACGAAACATTTTAACCATTATCAACAAAAAAAAAAAAGGAATTCTTACAATTATTTCTACAAAAAATATGGCACATTTACGATTCTTACAATAAAGAACGCAATATATTTAACATAATTTATAACAATAAAGAACGCAATATATTTAACATAATTTATAAATAAAACGCATGATTTCCACGATTCCTTACACAATAAACGCATCAAGATTTAGTTTTTGTACCAAAAAACGCTGAAGATTTATGATTTCAGTACATAAAAACGTAGCACTTTTCATATAATACATATCAAAAAACGTATCACTTTTTAAATAACAAAAGTAAAAAATGCAACAATTTTTACATAATAACTGTTTTTAACGCAACAAAAAAACGATTCAACCATGGCAAAATAGCAAAAGTGCAGCGTTTGCAGGCTTCCTAATCGTCATTTTGACGTGTTTCGTACTACATTTTTCCAAAGAAAAACAAATTACTTTACGATTCGAAAACTTACCATATCGTGATGCTTCTCGTGCTAAATCTTCTTTCGACGTCAACAAAATGATAGCTCTAATGTTTTTTTAGTTAAGAATTTGTTTTGATTTATTTTTTGGAAAGTTGTTTTGTAGTCAAGTGCTATATTTGACGTCACATTTTTTTCTCCAATTCACTTGAATGTATGTAAACGTTTTTGAACGTGTGTACATGTAAAAAACACACCATTTTTACGAGCGAACCATGGTTGAAACGCAACATTTTAACGATACAACAGCAATACAAACGTACCATTTTAACCAGCGAACCATGGTGGAAACATCCAATTTTAACGTTTTCACGACGGATTAATCGTTAAAGTATTACGTTTTTATTAACAGAATCACACAGATTTAGCGTTTTGTATTATTTGAAACGTCATCCTAGCTAAATTTAAAACGTCAAAAACGTTTTTCTATGCGTTTTCAATTATGACGCAAACGCATTTTTATGTCGTTATTTTACAAAAGCTTTGTCAATTTTTCAATAATTTTGTTCATAAAGGCCTTTTGGTCATTTTATAATTATTTTTATTTTTTTGATGCAAATAGCAAATTTGTGATACAAATAGCAATTCCAATACTAAATGGACAGTAATTGATTTCTAAAGTTTTACGTGACAAATTCTGCAGACGCAATCCACACACGGAGCTTTCCGCAGTCTCTCTGCCCCTGCTCGTTCTCTCTTTGGTATTCTTTCAAATATTTCGTGCGCATCGCTTAGCCCTCCCTCTCTTTTACCGGCACGGTCCAGTTTGACACCGGAAGATTTTTGTTTCTTTGGCAGTTTCTGCTCTGTCTGCTTTTGTTCTGTATTGATTTTCACTCGCGCCAATTTAGCGTAATAATCAGAGGTTTATTTATATGCAAGCCAAACGATTTGGCCCTACAATTACGCTGCGGAAAGCGTGATACTAAGGTTTTTTTACCCCTTTTTGCATTTCATTGACATGATTAGGGGCGTCTGGAAAAGATTGTAGTGTTTGATAAGGATGTTTGATAACTTTGAGAAAGATACATGCTTCATGTGTTCATTTCTAAAGATAGTTGATGCTTATAAATGTGGAAATAATTCACCTATGTTATTTATTGAAATGGGTTTAATGGACAGTTTTTTTGACGTTGGTTGTATTGGTTATGTGGATAATTAAGGATTTTTAGTCCCTTTGGTTACTTTTCTGCGGGAAACCTAACTTTAAGTGCGATGAATTGGAGCTAATGAGACTTACATAGAATTCTTGTTTCTAATATGACTACCGTGAGTTTGAAAATGCATTATTGTCTTTTACCGAGTAGTCTCAATTGGGGAAGTAGGACTTTACAGTAATGTTTTTAAGTCCCACATATTAATGAGTTTGAAGATTGCCACCATTAGTTTTATGTTCTATGATAAAGGAAAATGTTTTCTTTAGGTGGTGTACAATTGAATTCCATTTGCTTCCTATACCTTCAACTCAATGTTGTATGATGTTTTTAGTGATGCTTGTGGTTCAGATCTTTGTCAATGTTTCTGTTAGAAGGAGACTGAGTGAATTGAAAACTCATATATAAGTTCCTTGCGAATTAACTATCTGTGGTTCAGTTTTGATTTGGTTTGGTTTGGTTTGGTTTGTTCCCACTTAGGTGTTTGCAGCTGGTAAAAGAAGGTGCAATGTATGCAAGGAAAATAAGGAATAATTCTTATAAATGGAACTTTCTGCTGCAAAGGGGAAAATATTCGTGTGGTTTTAACTCCCGAGAATACTATTTGTATCATTCTTTAAGCTCTAAACAAACAACTGGAAGCTATGCTCTCCAAGGTAGTTTGATTAGAAGATATTTGTTTGAGCGGTTCGATCCATCAGGTGTTTCTCTGGATAGATGGTGTACTGGGTTACTAGGGAGATCACCATTGAGCTGTAGACATGCGCTTTTTAGGTTCTATAGCTCTGAAGGTGATGGAAGGAATGCAAATGAGGATAAACGTGCCTCTGTAAAAGATGGAGCCAACAATGAGAGGGCAAAGACTCGAGAAGAGAAAAGAGACGATGTGAGGCATTTTGATGCACATGCTCGACTTGCGGAAGAAGATCAAAAGGATTGGCTTAATAATGAGAAGCTGGCAATTGAAAGGAAAAAAAGACAATCTCCTTTTTTGACAAGGCGGGAGCGATTTAAAAATGAGTTCCTGAGGCGGCTTGTTCCATGGGAAAAAATTAGTGTTACGTGGGAAACGTTTCCCTATTATATTGAGTAAGTGAACGGTTTTGAAATTTTATATTTGTTTTGGCTGCATGCCACACCAGTTCCAGTGATGCAAATTGTTAAATTACAGTGAGCATACCAAAAACCTTTTGGTGGAATGTGCTGCTTCACATTTGAAGCATGAGAAGTCCACTACAGTTTTGGGCAGCCGTTTAAGTTCTTCAAGTGGGAGAATTCTTCTCCAGAGTATCCCAGGTTAATAAAGTTTTCATTCTTATGTCTTTTGTCTTCCAGGCATGGCATGGTATTTCTAAGATAATTGCGAGCTTTCATTTCTGGTAATGGAAAACACACTCTATCTTGTCTCAGGTACTGAGCTTTATCGCGAGAGATTGGTGAAAGCTCTGGCAAAGGATCTTCAAGTTCCATTGTTAGTGCTTGATAGCAGCGTGCTAGCTCCTTTTGTAAGCTGCAAATTCCTTACTTTTGTTTCCCAATCAACTATGGAGAATTTTAAAAGTGGGTTTTTATTTAGTAATATTAAATTTTTGCTGCCTTGATATGTGATTTGGAATTGTAATCTTACAACACATTTGTGACAACCTTAGGGAAAGACTGAATGACATCATTTGCTACAGTTGTGAATTTGTGCTTTCAGAAATAATATTCTCAGTAGACGTTATACATCTTTTAGAGTGACATAAGATGTGGAATGAAGAATTTAAAGGCTGAAGAAAAAAGTTACATAATTTTCTCTTCACATGTGCAGTTCTGATTCATATCCTTGATTCTATATCCCACTGAGAAACATGTTGTATTTATGATTAGAACAAAGCATTCATGTGATTGATTGATGTTTAGCATAAACACATGGCATGGCTGACTCCTACCATATGGCATTTTTTTGTCACTTCTTAGTGTACTTGATTTGCAATACTTCCCCATCAGTGAGATAAAGGCCTAGTTGTTGTTGTGGATTTGTGTTTGTTACTTAATCCATATCTATGCCTACTTTATGAAGTAATGGGAAGTATGTAATTGAGTTTAATACAATTGTTTGGGTCCCATTTAAATGTGAAGATCTGGTTTGGGCAATCATGGTTAAGCTGGACTAAGTGTGTGTTGGAGGAACACAGAGTTCACTTCGGTTATAAAGTTGAAGTGCTATAGTGGTTCCTGGTTGGTAGCATACCCTAGATATCTTTGCCAGGTTTAGTTGAGTTCAGACTATTGCTGTACTTGCTCAACCAAAATTCATATTTCAAATTCATCCCCTGGTTGGAGGTTTTGGAATGGCTCGTGTGGCTGGAAAGGGTAGGGAGACTTCCTGGTTTGGTGCAATCTCTTTTCACAGGAAAGGATGGTCAAATATCAAGAAAAGCTTTTTCAGATTGTCATCAATATTTTATAAGAAGCGCCTATTCATGTATGCCTGAGCTTCTTGGGATAAAATGTAAACTATTTAAGTAAAATCTCAGAAGTGAAAGTACAAGGTGTGGTAATTAACTCTGACATAGAGCTATAAAAAAAAATTATGAGACAGAGGTTGAAATTCTCTTTCCCTTGATGACCCAACTTCTCATGGTGTCATATTTTATATAGCAGCCTACTTTACTTTGTAACAGGACTTCAACCAGGATGGCTCTTCTGAAACTGAGTCAGACGATGACAATGTAGAGTCTGGTGAAGACTCTGCTTTGGACTCAGAGGTAGACAATGAAAATGGTGCAAGTAATGAAGATGAATGGACAAGCAGTGGTGAAGGAAAAGCAGAAACCAGTGATGAAGAGGTAATTGATATTCAGGCTGAAGCCTTGAAGAAGCTTATTCCTTACAATCTAGAGGAGTTTGAGAAGGTAGAGTTGAGCAAACTTTGGCTTCGTTTGTTTGCTTTTCTATTTCCAGGAAAAGGTTACTTCTGTTCCTCTACAAAAACAAGAGACGCAAACCATCATTCATTCACATTCAAAGTCCTCTCTAAAATTCTCCTGACATTATTTGAAAAGTTAGCCTCCAACAGACTTTTTCATTTCTGTCCAAAATCAAATTTTGCTCAAATTTCCCTCCAAAATTTTGTTCCCTTTGCAACTAAAACTTCCTTGTCAAAAAAACCTTTCAAACATGTTTTGTTAAATCTCTAATTAACTTCAGAACATGTTGGTTTTATTGAAGCAGGGAAGGTAAAAGAGGTAACTGATTAGTTTCAAAATGTGTTCGTTTTGCATGAAGTACTTCTATGTCAATTTTAGGTTAAACTAATATGTGAAGATAAAGGTCTTGAAGGGTCAGCGCGAAGTGTAGATGATCTGAGCCTGAAATCCTTTTAAAGTTTAAGCTCCTAACTGTAGAATTCAGATAAACAGGATGTTGTTGGCTTGTAATACCCGTCAAAGATTCTTAACAATCCATATTTGACCACTTTCCTTGTAATGAATTAATACAAATTTATTTACAGAGAGTTTCTGGAGAATCTGAAAGTGCCTCGGAATCATCAGAAGTGAAGAACAATGACCCTGCCGATAGTGAGAAGAAACCTTTTAAGAAAGGTGAAATTATATTTCACAAACTCTTCATGCTTGTGATTTGATTTGTTATATTAGGTATCCTTTGGGTATTTTTTTGTCATAAATCGTTTATGTATTTCTTATTGTTTGGAACACATGGATTTATATATGAAATCTGGCTAAGGGTTAACGAACAGATTGTGGATAAAGGTTTATTACCTTGAAAATTACGAGAGTCCAAAGGGGTGAAAGATTTGTATAATGGGCTGGCAGTTGTTTGAGAAGTGAATATGGGCTTTTATTGGTCTGCTGGTGTCTTATAGGATTTTGCTCGTTATTTAGTTTGCACTTTTTGTTTGAGAGTAGTAGATGCTTGCCTTGGAGTTTATTGTTCATCGATCAATCTTGAAGAAGAATATGCATTTTTAACTCTAACTTTCATGGCGAACTACCCAACTGAGAGTTTGAAATTTAACTTTTTCACCTCTCTGACATATTTATGAGACATTTTTCCCATTTCGTTCTGGAAACAGGAAATTGAAGCATGAAACTTATATCTTGAAGCTCATCGGAAATGTTTTTCCTTTACATGGTATTATAATGCTGATTAACCACGGCATCATCTGCATTTTGTGAAAATCACCCTTAGAAGATGAATTGTAATGTTGCAATGATGAGATTCACTTGCTTTAAGCATCTTTTGGCTACACCACTGAATAATCTTCCAATGTCTGGCATCTGAATTGTACTATAGGCTTGTCTGGTTAATCCAATGAATTTTTGCTAATCAGACAGAATATGTACAGAGCACGATGGTGCCATATGATCTACATAGGTGATTCCACATAGTGGGACAAAGGCATAGTTGTTTTAGACAAAATATGTCTTCTTCATGAAATAGGGGCTGGATATATATTTCAAATAATTATTTTTCAAACTGGATCGGTGTTTATCTTACGGAAACGAGGTGGTCTACTTGGAAAGTTTGCAAAGAGGGTCTTTGAAGGTTTCAATGTTTAAACCAACTTGACTCCAATTCTACAAGTAATTGAAAAGCTAAATGTGAATTATTGATTTCCAAAATTGGATGCAGAATACTTAAAAAAGTGAAGCATAAAGTGGTGATGCTTTGAAAAGAGCAAATTGTTTAAACCAACTTGATTGCAATTGTATGAGTAATGAAAAAGCTAAATCTGAATCTCTTCATTTCAAAATTTGGATGAAATTTTCAGCAATACTTAGAAAAGTGAAGCATAAAGTGGTGATGCTGTGAAAAGAGTCAATTTGTCAATTTCTTTGGTACATGCATTGATTATCTACTTCTTTATTGTCAACTTCTTTTGTACATGCTAATTACTAAGTTAACCTTTCATGCTTGGGCTTTTTGCATGGTTTATTACTTTCTTGTGTCAGTAATAATTTATTTTAGATGTTGAAGAGAGGGATTGACATAGCCAAACCGATTCAGCTTAAATCTTTTAGTTCTTGAGGGTAGGAGATGCGACGACCTTTGAGGCTTAGTTAGAGCATTAGAGCATCAGAAGGACACATCTGTTGTGGGTCTCCTTTCTTAAATATTATTTATGTTTGTTGAGGTGTATAAACAGAAACCTGCAATTGTTGGCCGAGTAAGAACCAAATTTGTACATTGCTTATTAGGTATGCTTTAGGTCATGAATTGCCAGATCTTGAGCTCCATCTTTTGTTAGTTATTTGACGCTGTTGACTGTCTTTAAGGATTATCATTTTGCATTTTCTATTGAAACATCATAATTACATCATTGCTTGTTGCCAGGGGATCGAGTAAAGTACATTGGTCCTTCTGTTTGCGATGAAGAAGATAAGAGGTTGTTACCTTTCTTTTGCTATTTTTTGTACAGCCAATGCCTAAATATTCGAATTTCTTATTTTTATTGCAAACTTATCTGTTAACATTTTGAACCTTATTTCTTAATGTTTTGACAGTATTTTGGGGATGATAAATTTGACTGGTAGGCCATTAAGTATGACTGCTTTCTGTTTGTGATGGTATTTTTTGCCTCTGGATGTTCCTGCTTTGATTTGCTTTGTTTGTTAAGTTCTATTTTGTAATTCTCTAAGTATGAGCTTTTTGAATTTTTAAGGACTGAAATGAAATATTTAATTTAATTTGGAAGTTGTTTAGCCTGCTGTTGATCTCTGGATATCTTGTTAATGAGATTGAGTCAGTATGTTTGGGCTGTTTGGTAAACTATTCCTGCCGTGGCAATTCTGTGGCTCGGGCTAAAATTTTTTTCCTGTGGATCATGCCTTTAATTCCTTGAAAAACAAAATCTTTTCATGGCTTTGCTGAAAAGTGTTTCCATTGTTATTTATTGTTCTTCTTCTTTCGAGTGGCTTTGGGGGCCAAATACTTCTAAATGACCGATGTGCTACTACTTAGTGCGCACCTGATCACTGGCCTCCAATTAATCTCAGGATTGTATTGGGGAAGATACCAACATCTGATGGTCCAACAAAAGTTTATACTGTTATTCCTGGCAGGTGGGTTGGTAAGTTGTCGTGATAAGTTGTAGGAAAATGTGGTATGATTTTGGTTTTGGTGTTTTGATAATACCTTCCTACTTTCTTTCTATGTCCTGATGCCCTGCTTGTGTTTGGGAAAATTATTTGGATGAAGACTATGACGTGAATGGATTAACTATCCCGGGGCATGTTGACTGGTACATTATAATCATCTAGTGTATAGTTTTATGGAGTTCTAGAAAGATTTTACTTAACTCTCAAAAAGATGTGCTCTCCGCAGTTTGATTGACCAAAGTATGTATGGCATCCCTAGGAATTCCTTTTGGGTCTTGTTGCTCTGAATTATAGAGACAGATATTTGAAGATTGTGGTCATGCAGAACTTTCTGAGATTTGAAGGAAATATGTCGAGGTCCTTTTTTTTAAAAAAGAAGCAAGGTATTTGTGTCAAGCAATTGTATGCTAGCAAAACTTTTTACAAGAGACTGCCTTTTGCTGCTAATTGCAAGTGACATGTCCACCTGAATAAGTTGAGGGTTTGAAAGTCTCTTCTCTTTTGATAGTATTTGACTGTCCAGTTCTCTTATACTGCCATTTATTAATGCTCCAATGTTATAATGTGGTGGTGTTTTTGGAGACTGAGTTTTGCTGAAGTAAAATGTAGCCAGTGATTTTTTCCCTGTATTCCTTTTTTTTTTTTGGGGTGGGGGTGTTGGGGTGGGGGAAGGGTTGAGGGGCAATAAATGTGTGCCAGTGATGGGTTGTGAAGGAAGGTGGCGGGAGGACAATGCTGGGTAATGGAATGTAAATTTGTTGCCTGAAGACTTAGAGAATGAATCCCTTGCCTATAAGCAGGAGGACATGATGACCATAATCCCTTGCCTATAAGGAGAATGCTCCATCTGTTTATTTGCTGGACCTCCTAGACATCTAGGGGAGATTTTTCCATCTGGGTAAATGGTGGTACATGAATCATTTGTCTCTATAGCAAAGTAATAGAGTTTTGTGTGTGATGCTTTGCTTTGGATGAACGAAAACTCTGCTTGTGTTCAATTATTAATGGCAGATATACAGCTCAGATTTGGCCACTAAAATGTGTATTTCTTTATTGATTTTCGTCATTGCTTTGGAAGTTGATGAATATTTACTTCAAACTAATTATTATTGCAGGCCTTTGTCCAGCGGACAACGGGGAGAGGTGTTTGAGGTTAAAGGGGATGATGTAGCAGTCATCTTGGATGCAACTGAGACCAGTACAGAAGTGAAAGACGAAAAGCTTTCTGCAGAAGCTGCAAAACGATCACTACTGTGGATGAACAGTATGTTTTATGAAGAATATGGTGATAGATATAAAATTTTTAATAATATGAGAACTACCTTTGGGTTTTAAACATGGTTTCCTTCCACTTTGATTTTTACTACTGTATTACCTTTTTCCCTTGCTTAGCTATCCATTTTTCACTCTCAGATGGGTTGTTGGTTCTTTGGATAGTTTGAAGAACCAGAAGTCTATTAACCATTTTAGTAATAATATGGCTGCACGTAGTGCTTTTCCTAAGATGAAATTGAAATGGAAGAGTTGGGGGCCTCGGTGCAGTGATGAGGGAGAATTGCAGACAGTAATGTCTATATTTGTTTCTCTTTCTAGTTTGTCTCAGTTGTCCGTTTCGTAAGTTCACCACCTTGTTTGATTTCTTCTTTCTTTCTTGCTTTTCTAGTTACTTTTATGTATTTCTGGATTAGTTGGATGGTAGGGGATGGATTTTGTCTATTACAATTTTTTAACAGTGTTCTGGATGTTTCCACGATTCAAGAAATTAACTTAATAATGTCCATAAAAATTTAAATATATACCCTCCATAACTTGCTTCCCTGTTATATTTACCTGTGTCCATCGTGAGGAAATTGTCCTGTCACTCTTTCCATTTCTGATATTCCTTCTAAATTTGAGTTTATTGTCATGCATTTGACATTAAAAAAATGGAAATTTATTTGAAGTCACTATTAGAATCCTTATTATAAATATGGCCACAATTTGGAATAATTTATTACCAAGGGCATGAAAGTGTACATCATGTGAACAACATGGTATTAGTGCACAAGAGATACATTCTATGCAGTCACACCTTTAATGAGGATCCAGTCAAAGTTGTGCCCCCTTTATAGTTAGAACCCTTAAGGTGCAAGTATTGAAGAAAGTTTCCCAGAAACAGGTGAGATAGGGGGAGAAAAGTTTGTATTTATTTTATGAGGGAGAAAGAAAGAATACCCAAGTTGGGCAGTAATGCCTTTAAAGAATTCTCAATAATTCTCAATGAAGACACTAGGCATGACATGTTTCCCATGGTATATGAGGAGTGTCAAATAAGCTATTAGAAGTCAAATGTGACTGTCATCAATCACTATAACTGTAGAGGGACTCAGATCTTTTCTGATGTTCAATTTCCAAAACAAAAACTTGACTTGCTATTATATTAGTTGCTAAACGTCCCACCTCTGATCTAGTTTCATGGATTTTTTTTCTGAAACACAATTTCATGGATAAAATCATTACATCTGAAGAAATTCGTTAATTGATTATCTCAGTCTTTAAAATTTAAAAGCGGAATGTGCTGCTTCTGTTTTTAGTTTTATTATTAATCCATTGCAGGGCCTAGACTCTTGTTAAACCAGTGAATGTTTCTTTTCCTCCTTTCACCAGCTGGTTCTCCTTCAACTATTGTATCTGACCTTAATATATGTTCCCTATATGCAGAAAAGGATATTGAGCTTGATTTAGATGCTCAGTCTGAAGACTGTTACATTGCCATTCAGGCACTTCATGAGGTCCTATGTTTTACATATTATCTGCAGTGTGTTTGAGCAAAGATTCTGCTGTATCTTAAGACTTGAGTTTTACAATGTTGCAGGTGTTGCTTTCTCTTCAACCGCTTATTGTCTATTTTCCAGATTCATCACTGTGGCTATCAAGAGCTGTTTCCAAGTCAAACCGCAAAGAGTTTGTTCAGAAGTTGGGAGAAATATTTGACCAACTAGCTGGACCTGTTGTCCTAATCTGCGGTCAAAATAAAGTTGAAACTGGATCAAAAGAAAAAGAGAAATTTGTAAGTGAACAAAATTATTTGTTCTCATTGCCTGGATGGTTGGCTTGTTTTAATTTGGATTTTTTTTTTGTTGACAGACAATGATACTTCCGAATTTGGGACGCCTAGCTAAATTGGTATCTCACAACCTTCTGTTCCTCTCTTATCTTCTAGAATTTGCAACACTCCATTTTGTAGTTGGCCGTTAGGATGCTCTTTTGCTCTTCTTTCTCTGTATATCTTTCTGTATCTTTGCTTTCCAAAGTCTGGAGAAGCTTGTTAGATACAGCTGTTCTAGACATTATTGTACATGTGACATCTGTAGCCAAATTTCCGTTGCTTCTTTCCCGTGCACAGAGTCTTTTGGGCATTGGTTTCAGTTTAAGCACTCAAATGTTCTTATTTTGCAGCCACTTTCTTTAAAGCACCTTACGGAAGGGCTAAAAGAAAGAAAGCGATCTGTGGATGATGACATATATAAGCTCTTCACCAATGTTATGTGTATAAATCCCCCAAAGGTATATTTCTGCCAGAACAACTGCTATACAAGATAAATAAAAGGGTGTGTAGATCACTGCCCTGATACAGTGTTTGTCAATATTATGTGGTTTTGTAATGATAATGCCATTTTGATCGTCATGAATGTAGTTGGTTATTGATTGTTAACTTAGTTGTAGCATATTAGCAATGACTATAAAAACCATAAAAAGTTGTATGATAAATAATGTTCGACAGCATTTTCAGCAATAAAAGCGTCATTGTGAAGAAATTGTTTGATTGGCAAGCAGTCTGTTCTTTCTTTGCACACATGCAACACAGCTCTGCTTTCTAGCATTACCATCATGACTGGTGCCTCCGGAGTATTGACATTGTTGAAGCAGATCTTAATTTTTTATTTGTTGAGTAGTAGCTTGGTTGTGGTATGTAACAGAAGTAGAATTTCTTTAACCATAATATTTGATGGTCGTGTGGATCCATTGTTGTCAGCTTGGTTGCTGTTCTTTCTTTGATGATATAATTTGCAAGTTTTAATATGAGAATTAGATCTCAGTTTGGTAAAGAAAAACCACAAAACGCATGCAAAGAGAACCAGAACAATTATCTTCTGTTGTCATATCCTTCATTCATTTAGGAGTTGCAGTTCCTTTGTTATATTTCTTTTGTTTTTGGGATTTCTAGAATTCATTGAGCTAGATATTCCAGATTTGGATGAAGGGGATTCTGAATATTTTAAAATTTCATCTCTTTGGGAAAAGAAAGATGTGCGTGTGCACCTTGATCTGTCACGCACAAAGAATGCTATATGAATGTGAACATGGTACTGGGCATTGGAATCTTCTTGTATTAAATTTTCTCTGACCGTCTGCATTTGGAAAGTAAAAATAAAATTCAATTGGCATGTTGCTGACATTTCCCAACACTGTAGACTTTCAGATTCAGGGTTCACCAAATCATGAAAAGCATCATGCAAGCAAATAAGTGACATTATTTTGAAGGAAAAGTATGCACTAGGCATTGAAAACCTTGTAAATCTACATGTTACTGGTGGTAGTCTATTGCATTACACTGCAGGAGTAACACATCTTAGGGTTGGAAGTTTCAGAGAAAAGTAACAGATTCTTGCTACTTCATGATGTGAGCAATGCATCTGTATCCTTGATGGTAGTTGTGTTATTATTTGGACAACTGTTTCTTAAAAGGTTATAAATATACTTCATCCCATTATGAGCTCAAAACAGTTGCAAGCTTAAACTTTTGTCACGAGTAGAACCTGATTTGGTATACATTCGTTGTACAACCAATTTCTCATTGCATGACACTCACTAGATTTTGGTGGTCTGTCAAAATTATGTTGTTTGCAGGAGGAAGATGTTCTTAGAACATTCAATAAACAAGTTGAGGAAGACAGGAGAATTGTGATATCTCGAAGCAACTTAAATGAGCTGCAGAAGGTAGATGTACAGATTGTTGTTGAACATTGTCTTTTGATACTTGTTTAGTTATAATTTTACTTTTTTGAATTATGTTAATTTGTTGATTAGGTAATCCTTGTTTAGTGCTTATTAATGAATCAATAAGTAGTGTGTAAACTTTGGATTCAATTGTGGAACTGTCTATTTCAGGTTATTGATGAAAATGATCTAGCATGCATGGACCTTTTACATTTAAACACTGATGGTGTGATATTGAACAAGCGGAGTAAGTCATTTACATCGGGAAGCTTATCTTGTACTTGAACAGCATTCTTGTTTATTATTGGAGTGTTATTTCTGAGAAAAGGTCTTTTGAAATATTAGTGAATATATTCCTTCCACTTTAGATCAATACTCTGGTGTTTTTTTCCTTTTCCTCCTTCACTCTTGCATGGTTCCACATAGATTGTACGGGTAGTTGGCTAGCATACCTGGGAGATATTAATATGAACAATTGTTTGTCAATTTAACTTCCAAGCATGATGTATGCTTTTTATATCCATGTCTAGGTTTTAGTACTAAGACGATGAATTGCAGAACTTCTAAGTTTTCTTTTCGGCTTTTTTTTGGATTGATTACACTTTGCTTTTTCGTGTTTGATGAGCTATTTATATATACAATATGCTAGTGCACATTATGGCATATTTTAATTGCGCATCTGTCCAAACATTGATCCAGATTACATTACTGCAAATGTTGGTTCTTTTGCTGGGGGATTGTTCGAGACACAGTGATAATTTACTGAGAATAATCCATATGAGAATAGCCCCAAAATATTTATTTGCATGGATGTCACCTTCAATCTAATGTAACTAAGAAGTTTAAGGTTCACTAAACTAATAACATTCTGTTCTTTGTTTGGCTGGGATCCAGCTGAGCTAAACCTCATATAGTTCCAACGCGTTCAATAATCTTGTAGACATTCTACTATTGTCTGACAAAGAAACTGCGAAATGAACAGATTTTACCTTTATTGGCTTTGGTCTGGTGTATTTTGTTTTGCTCCTGCATTGTACATATCCACATTTGGGAACATTTGCTCCTTGTCCTCAACTTCTTTTTGGTGGTGTCTAAAATATAATAAGTGTCATAAACGTTCCATGATATGTAATTCAATCTTGCGAATGAAACTGAGGCTCCTACAACTTTTAATTTGTGACACCGATGGTTCTAAACTTACGTAGTTCTATGAATTTCTTGATTACAGAAGCTGAGAATGTTGTTGGTTGGGCAAAAAACCATTACTTGGCCTCTTGTATTCTTCCGTACATCAAGGGAAGTCGGCTATATATACCACGGGAGAGGTAAGTAACATGATTTATTTGCAGTTGCAAAATGTTTTCAGTTTATCCTATCTTGTTCTTTTCTTTTTCAACTTGTCTGACTTGCTATGTTTGGAAACTATCTTGGAAAAAAAGTTACCTGAAGAATGTAGGGTTTTGGAGCGAAGATGAAAAAGTAGGTTGGGGGGAATTTTTTTCAAAAAATATGTGAATAGGAATTTTTTGGAGGGGAGTTATTTTTAAAATTTAAATTCCAGTACTTCTTAATTTTAGTGAAGTTACTGGAAATTGATTAATCAAATAATGTGTCTTGGGTCGCTCTACGGAAAAAGCCTCTTTGTATAATTACAAGGGTAAGGCTGCATACATCTAACCCCCGAAACCCAACTTAGTTGGGAATATTGGGTATGTTGATTGATTGAGTTATTTTTAAAATTTAAATTGCAATATTGTTTGGATAGTAAGATTTTTTCCTAGGAAATGTTAACTTTCCCATTTTGAGATACAATCCAAACATATCCTTGAGGAGATATGCTTACGTTATGTGTTTCGTGTACTATTGAAGCCTTGAAGTTGCAATCGTGAGGTTAAAAGAGCAGGAGGCAGTATCCAAGAAGCCTTCACAAAGTATTAAGGTATTTATCTTTACGAACTTTGTTGAGGACTTTGTTGGTGTTTTGTGACCTTTATTTAAAATTTGCAGAATTTGGCGAAAGATGAGTATGAGAGCAACTTTGTTTCAGCTGTAGTTCCTCCAGGAGAAATTGGTGTTAAATTTGATGACATTGGTGCACTTGAAGATGTGAAGAAAGCACTAAATGAGCTCGTAATTCTTCCTATGCGCCGACCTGAGCTGTTCTCTCATGGAAATTTGTTGCGGGTAATTCAACCTTTGTAAAAATGCACATTTTTTCCTCTTATTGTTGCTGAATAGATCTAAAAATATGCAAACTTTTTGCTAAGGAAAATTCTTCGGGTTTGACAAGTGCAGTAAATTGCATTTGGAATTTAAGCAATTCCAAAAACAGGTTGGACTGTTGAAAACTTGAAAGGATAAGAGAAAAGAATATGAAACCTCATTGTTTATTCAAAACCTTTAAACATCAGAAACAATGGTATGTTCCATCAGGAATACTCTAAAAGTACCTAATGATATGTAAGAATTTTCAGTGGAGCTCAAAACCTTCTTTGTGGATGAGAAATACTGAATAGGTGTTTGGATTGTTGGATTTGATTGAGAATGAGGGAATGAAATAATGGTAAGGATGATATTCGGTTATTGGGTTTGGAAATGAAGTTTTGGGCCTGATAACTTGATTTCCTGGAATCAGCCAATCCAACGAACTTGGTGAGTTTCATATCTGATTTCTTCTGGTTCTTGTTTAATATCAAATCCAATACCGTAGTGATTCTTGGGAGCCAAACCAAATGCCCTGCGACTTCATCGGCTTCTAAACCTTCTGTAACCTTCATTAGCGTGTATGTCTCTTTTGGTAGAAGGATAATATTTCTCTGAAGTAAAAGACTAAAAGTAAATCCTACTTGTAGAAGTATTCTTAGTTTGTCTCAACATGGGATGCTCTTAAATAAAATTTTTAAAATGATAATTTCCTGGGTATAAAAAGTTTCTTCATGCTTTGCTAGGAAAATTACAGCAAATAGAAATAAGACATACCCTTAAGTTGCCATAATAAGTTTAAAGTTTCTATAACTATTATGCTCAAATAGGCTCTGCTTATCTTTGAAGTTGTGCAGGTTTCAAACTTCAGCTAATTTTGAATTTCTTAGGTCAGGCCTCTTAATTAATTAAAACTACTATGCTTCTTCCTACAATCTAATTTTCTGAGGCTTTTCTCAGCCTTGCAAGGGTGTACTGCTTTTTGGTCCACCTGGTACTGGGAAAACCCTCCTTGCTAAGGCCCTAGCCACAGAAGCAGGAGCTAACTTTATCAGCATTACTGGTTCTACACTAACATCTAAGGTAATTTGATCATTTATTATCTTTTCACTTTGTGTTTTTCTGAAAATGGCATTTACTTTTGTTTTTATCTCTTTTATTGAGGTTTTTGAGTCTTTTCTTATTCACCTATTCTATTTGGTCCATATCTCATGCTTTGGTTTAATAAGCATCTGTAACAGTTATCTAATCACCATTGTACTGGACTTCAGATTGCTTTTTTTTTTTTTTTTTTTTTTTTTAAATTTTTTTTGCATTTGCCTAATGCTCTTAAGTCTTACTATGGTGACGTCTACTTCCATTTTATTTTTGTTGTTATCTACTTTCAGTTATTAGATGGATGATTGCTGATTGTCAAACCAAACAAGAAAAGCATAATAAATTTCTGAATTTCAACTAAATAAGTATTCTGTGGTTGCCATATTGTTCTCAGATTGGGTTCCTGACCTGAAAATTATTGAATTTCAGAGTTAAGTTCTGGAGAACACTACTAAACCATAAGATTAAAGTTATGCTAGATTAGATTATAGAAAGACTGAAACTACCTATTGTAGCTTTCACGTTTCTTACTTCAAGTTGTAAGCAATGAAGCTTTTGAATAATTCTGAAAATCCTTTAGTCCTCGTGGGGTTAATTGTGCAAAAATTGTATAACTATTTAGGAAAGTGGATACAGAGTTGATACCAAGATAAAAAGTAACTTTCCCTTGTACTATACTTAAGACAATATACTTCTGGAATAGCTAATTGCAGGTCAGAAGAAAGCTTTGTATCTTCTTAGGAGTGCCTAATTGAAACTTCACCAACATCTGGAAATTGTGAACTTTTGTTTTCTTCATCTCTTTGTTGTCTGTATCATTTCATTGCTGGTTACACTGGTTGATTTTATGACTTCTGTTTGAGCCTACAAAATCTATGTTTTCAGTTCCATCTAGTATTGATCACCTGGATAAGACTTGAACGCTTATGAGGGTGAGAGAAAGCAATAGATATAATTTCTAAGGTTTTATTTCGATCTACTTATCACTGTGACGAAAATAGGCATGAGAAGTCTTGTAGAGATACCGAGTGAAATCCGTTTATGAAATTCTTGTTGCAAGGCAATTTTCTCTACATATGATTTACGTATCTTAGAAAATCATTAAATCTTATGCATTTAAAATTGATTGATGTGGTAATTCAACTATTAGAATGGTGTCATTGCACTTGTAACGCATTTGTAATATTGTATTGTTGTGGGTTTCATTTAAGGTAGTGGGTAAGTGTCTTTTCATTTATGCCTTTGTTATAGTATTTAAAACCAGAATTATTTGAAAGTAAATTGTCTGTATACTTTCTCTGTTCTTATTTGCAAAAGTAAAAAAATTGAAGTGTGAAAGACACAGCTAGATATGATAAATTTTCAAATTCATACGAAGCTTTCCTTGCATTTCCCATATAATTCTTAACTTTTTGTCCTGATTCTTTCTCATGCAGTGGTTTGGAGATGCTGAAAAGCTTACAAAGGCTCTCTTTTCCTTCGCTAATAAACTGGCTCCTGTAATAATTTTCGTTGATGAGGTACGACTAGACTCTCCGTTCTTTTAACGTATGTATGAATTTTGCTTGTATTTGGTCCTCGATATCTACACTGGTTTTGTGTGGATTTCTTTTCATGTAGTCTGGTCCTGAGTTTTTTAATCTTCAAGTACTCTGTAGTATGTTCCCATTTTCTTTTATCCCGTTGTTCATAAAGCGATGTAATTTTTTTTCGTCTTTTTGGGTGTATGTTTGTGTGGAATTCATATTTTTTACTGTTATGCTGTACTTTGAACTTTAGATTCCTTCCTTATCAGACTCGTCATTGAGATCTTATATCTGTTTTGTGTTTGTGTTTTTGTTTTCTGATTTTATTTTTAGTGTTGGCTTCCTTTATCAGTGACATAATTGTTAATGTTTTTTATACAAGTTGGGGCAAAGACACTATTAGAGAAATTCTCTATATGCATATTTGAACTGCTCAAACATTTTTCCAATTCCAAGGAAGTAATCTGCTGTTGGCCGCACCAGTTTTCTGTCCCCTTGGGAATTTCCAGTGTCTCAATTGCAAATATGTTACTGATAAATCCGTTTTCTAATGTGATCTCTAGCTCAATCTCCTAATTTGAAACTTACCATATTTTTGTGATTCTGAAATGTCATATTTCTGTAGGTGTAGCTTGTACCTTGGTTTAATTGGTTTAGTTTGTTTTTTATCTAACTCCAAAATGTTCATTCATTTTTCCTCGGACAAGCAGGTGGACAGCTTGCTTGGTGCTCGTGGGGGTGCCTTTGAGCATGAGGCTACCAGAAGAATGCGAAATGAGTTTATGGCAGCCTGGGATGGATTAAGGTCAAAAGAGAGCCAGAGGATTCTCGTTCTTGGTGCTACGAATCGACCATTTGACCTTGATGATGCAGTTATCCGCCGTTTACCTAGAAGGTAAGGCTATGCTTGTTTGCATCTTTTTAACGGTATTTTGTAATGGGAATGTATTTTTTTTGTTGAGAAAGTTTTTATAGAAAGAAGAGAAAATGTATTGGAGGGAGAATTTTTTTAATAAGAGGAATTTTGGAGAGAATTGTAATTGATGTGATGTAATTTAGTGATTGTTTGGGTATGTTGTGTTTTGTAGGAAAAAAGACGACTTTCTCCGAGAAAAAAACTAAACAAACACAGCCTAAGGTTTTTTGAAATGGTTGTGTTGTTGGGGTATGGTGATGGTACATTTAACATTGAAAACTGATTTTTTGACTCACTTTTGATCTCAATAACATGCTTTTAAAAAATAATGCATTGTAGGGGGTCTTGATTACTCATCTACTTTAGTTTGAGTTTAACTTTACCTTATAAAGGTTCAGAAAAAAGGTTTGGCATAAAATTTCAATTTCTTTATGTAAAAACTAAGTTGATTCTATGTAGGATACATGTGGACCTACCAGATGCTGAAAACCGCTTGAAGATTCTGAAGATAATTCTAGCGCAGGAAAATTTGGAACCTGATTTTATGTTTGAGCATCTTGCCAATGCAACTGAAGGTTATTCTGGGAGCGATTTGAAGGTAACTTGTTGATTGATGGACTTGATTGATATAGACGTTTTCTTTATCTGCTACATTATATTCGAGATAAATCTTGCAGAACCTATGTGTTGCTGCGGCATACAGGCCTGTTCAAGAGCTTTTGGAGGACGAGAGGATGGTAATTTCCCATAAATTTGGATCTTGCTTTTGCCTGAAGCTTAATACATTTCCTGCATGATGCTCTTTCCACTATAATGAGAAGAAAATTACCTGAGAGTTTTGATGGTGTTGAGCTCAGTAAATTTGCTCTTTCACTTTTCTTTAGGTTGCTTCTTGGCATTTGTACTACTCCAATGCAACATATTTATACATATGATGAACTGTTTTATCATGAGCCCTGATTTTCCACTGTATATGCTACTTGGACTCCTCATTTGGTTGCTTCAGTTCCATCATTGTTTTGAATTAGAGTTTCATTTTTCAGCATTTTGAATAAGATACCAATAATTTCCTTTGTGTAATAGTGATTTAGATATCATCTAAATATGACAATTAAGAAAATGAGTGGAGAACTGTTTATTTAATAAGTTGGACTTCTGATCTTGGGCTTTGATTTTGGGATGGAGGGACTGGAAGACCAAAATCATTTCTAATTATGTTTTCCTAACGTTAGTGGAAGTTTTAACAACTGTAAGTCATTGTGTTTCTAAAGCAATGGATGACTTGTTTATAAGTGATATATTCTGGTCTATTGCTCTCCATGAAAATTTGAATAATAACAGTTTTATCACTTAATTGTTTCGGACTTTTTCAGGAATGTAACTAACAATGTATGTATCTTTTTTGCTCTCTTTTCAATCATTGAGACCTTCCACAATTGAACTAACCGAGTGTATAACGAGTGTCTAAATTTTTTAGGTAAAGATAAATGAATGTTTTTAAGTAAGAAATAGATAGAACTTATGAACTGAATTGATTTTCCTCCCTTTGCTAAGTTTGAGCAGTTAGCTCAGTTTCCAATGTCTTCCTTTCCTCAGATGTTATAATTGTATCCTCCTTTTGCGAAGGAGATTGCATTTCTATTTATTGTTGCTGTGAATCTTAATCCATGGTTTTTGTATGAATTTGTATATAGGGAGGAAAAAATGGTGTTGGCTCAATGTTAAGACCGCTGAATCTAGAAGACTTTATTCAGTCAAAGGCGAAGGTAAGTTCTCCTTAGTTATCTTTGATTTTATTGTGAACGTTAAATGAATTATGCAGGTGATACTTAATTGTCCTATGAACACTCAAGTGCATATTTCAATTTCCCAGCACAAGATCAAAGTTAACTAAACCAAGGGAACACCATAATAATAATGCAATGCTGTTAGAAACTACATACAGTTCTACATATTGGTTT
This sequence comes from Knoxia roxburghii, assembly GCA_030378225.1. NCBI lineage: Eukaryota > Viridiplantae > Streptophyta > Magnoliopsida > Gentianales > Rubiaceae > Knoxia > Knoxia roxburghii. The sequence continues at coordinate 12,098,937 of CM059422.1, read as the reverse complement.
AGCCAATTTTTTCATGTTGAGAATACAGTAGATTAGGGTTTGATTTTTCTGAGCCAATTGTGTGGTGGCCACACCAAACCCCTATTCCAAGACCTGTAAATTGGTAAGAGATTTGATAAACGAAAACACGGGTCCGGGCAAAAAAGGTTTATCTCATGTGGACAAACTTGCAGCACATTGTGCCTTAGGACGAATAAGCAGCATAATTTTGTTAACTGGGACTTGCAGTCTAAACTTATGTTTTACTTTTCTTTTAACTGTAGAATGGATTTGGTACTTGGAACAGTTGGACTGATATAACTTCGATTTCCATTGGCACTAAGGTTTTTTTGAAACTGAACTTGTATAGTGTGTAAGATGTTAACTAAGTGACTCAATATCTTTTACTCCTGGCGTATACTGCTTTGAGTGGTTTCCAAAAATCTTTGATCTAGTTAAGAGTGGTGGTTAATTGTTATCACTCAATTTCTAAATATAGTAATAGGTATAGTTTGCCGTCAAAGTTGGAAGAAATAAAACTAATAAGCATGATAATAGAGAGAGAGGCTTCACTTTATTCATGCAGTATTTACTCTATTTATAGAGCTAAAACATATAAAATATAATCATTAACAACCCAAAAAATCTGAAATATCTAATCTATAGTATCTGAACTTATTCTCTAAACCCAAAAAATCTGAAATATCTAATCTATCGTATTCGAACTTATTCTCTAAGCAACAATCAAATCTTCCTATTGACTAATTCAAAATAATACCTATAACCCACAAACTCCTCCTTGCCTTGGTTTGTTTGCAAACATCTAGCTTCATTTAGTCATGTTGTGAAGAATTTTTTTTCATCTTCTTGCATTAATAAGTTGTAGTTTGTAACAAGGCATACAGAAACAGAAAGGTTCCTCTTGAATTTGATATTTTTTTGCTGAAAACACACCTTCAACGTATTTGCCATATCTAATACTGTTCCATTCTCCATTGCTGACCCCAAGTTCATGATTATTGTGGATATTGTGGTGGAAAAAGCAGAGAATATGCATGTTTTTTGCTTTGGACTTGATGGTTTTCATTCTTTATAGTTCTTCATTGTAGCCACCGTTGAATTTGCTTGCAACATAGTCAACTATCATTTGAACAATCCAGACATGGGGCATGGTTATGGACCATGGTTCTGGTTTTTGTCATTAAACATGGTACAATTCACAGGTCCATGAAAGAAAGTTGTGATACCATTTGGTTGCTTTTGAAATTTGAAAGAAATCAAACTAGTAAGGGTGACAGAATAATAGAGAGAAAGGCTTCAGTTTTATTCATGCAGTATTGCTCTATTTATAGAGCTATAATCATAATAATCCAAAAAATCTGAAATATCTAATCTATAATATCTGAACTTATTCTCTAAAAGCAAACGACAACAAATCTTCATATTGACTAATTACTAGGAGCTAGATATGAGTGGGCGATGTTTTGCGAGTGAGACTGGTAAAATTCTTATGGAAGTCATATAACCAACACATTGAATACTAGGAGCTAGATATCAGTGGCACATATGTTTCATATTGGGTTAGTTCCTTGGTGGAGTCATATGGAAGTCATGCTAAGTTACACTAGACATGGAAGGTCAAGTAGAAAGGAATAGAACCAATATAATCTATTGGTTTTCTGGTAAGAAAAAAGATTATAATGAAAAGGATGATTAAGGTTTCTGGGCTGGCCTTGCTATTCAAATATTATTCACGGGGAAATGTGTTGTATTGCTTGCTAATGTGAAGTGTAATTGCATGAATTTCGCTTGCACGGGGAATGAAAGATCTTTAGCCATTTTCGGGTGGGTGGAAGGTCAACAGCTGAGACGTTTCCAGTGTTTTTTGGAAGAATGAATGTGGGGGTGTTGTAAGATAGAAAGAGATGATTAACCGTAACATAAAACCAGGAGGAGCCTCAGTTTTCATTCTCGTTTTTTCCCCTTATATTAAGCATCTTCATTCAATCCCTTTCAATTTAGGGCTGGTGGGAAACAATACATCTTTTTTAGCCTTAAAACTAACAGTTAGTGTTCCCAAATGAATTGCAGGTTGGGCCTTCGGTAGCCTACGACGCAACCAGCATGAACGAGCTGAGGAAGTGGAATGAACAGTATGGTGAGGGTGGAAGCAGGAAAAAATCACCATTTGGCTTTTGATACAATTACCAACAGCAGAGTAGGATTGAGAAGAGTTGTGTTCTAGGTTTATGTTCTTCTTCCCTCCATTTTTACTCAAATTATTTTCCTCCTTCATCAGACAGATTCTACTCTGACATAATTGTCCTGTAACCTAGAAACACATAGGGAAGCCAAGCCAAGCCAAGCCAATACAAGAAATTCAAAGTTAAGTCTTAGTGACGTTCTTGTAAATTTTGCAGCATTTACAAGTTAAATCGGTTCCCCAATGCATAATTTTATTACGTTTATTTCTTATTTCTTCTTTTTGTTATTTACATTGTGGTGCTTAATACCCTTGCTGTCCCAAATAATTCTGGATTGCTAATGGTCGGTGGCCCTTTTCGACCAAAAAATCCTTTTATCTTTTTTAAACATTTCACCTACCTCCTTTCTCCTAACCCCTTTTTCACTACAAAAAATTCCACCTTATCATTTTTGTTTTTTAATTATTAAAATTATAAATTAAATATAATTATAGTAATTGTAGAATTTTTTTTTAAATAGTAAAAATATACAATTTTTTAATGTTAATCAATCTAAATTTGTGATTGCCCCGACCCTTGACCATTAAAAAAAAAAAAAAAATCTAATTCTAATATACGTTTAATTAATAACAACTAAATAAATTAAATTGCTAAAAGAAAAACTAGATAAATTAAAATTTATAAGAATCATAAGCTATAATAATATAAATTAATATAGATAAAAATTATAAATTATAATAAATACATCTAATAATAATTCTGCTTCAAAAAATAATAAACAAATTACATTAATAATATATAATTAAAATAACTAATTTAAATAAAGGGTTATTATAAGCCGGCCCTTTTTAATATAGTTTGCCCCTTTTCTCACCTAAAATTAAAAAAAAAATTCCCCAATTTTAATATACTCCGCCACCTTTTTAATATAGTTCATCCTGTGGTACATTTAAAATATAACCTTTTTAATATTTACCGCGCTAAAATTTTATATACCGCCTTCTTCAATTTACTAATATAATCTTATAATATAATAATAATTTATTAAAACTAACTTTTAAAAAATTAATTACTAATTTACCATTATACTATAAAATACTACTAATATTTTTATTATAACTCATACTTAAATGTGTAAATTAAATTTAATTTGGAAAAAATATACTTGGTCAAAAAAATATTTCAACAAAAACCTAATTTGACGAACTATATTGAAAATTAATGTTGAAAATGCGAAATAAAAATTTTGACAAATAGGGACTTTGGCAGCACGATGATTTGGCAAAGTATATTTTTGCCAAAAAGAAATTTCAGCAAAAATCTAGTTTGGCAAACTACATTAAAAGTTAAAGTTGAAAATGTGACATAAAAATTTTGACAAATAAGGATTTTGGTACCGCGGCGATTTGACAAAAATATACTTTGCCAATAAAAAAAATTCAGTAAAAATCTAATTTGGAAAACTACATTGAAAGCTAATGTTGGAAATGCGAAATAAAAATTTTGACAAATAAAACTTTGGCGAGAAACCCTAACGACAAACTAAATATATGTCATTTAAATTAGTTTTCAAAAAAATGATTTGGTAAAGGATATATATGTTATATGCATAATTTGACATTTACAAAGTCATCAAAATATTATTTTTTCGATTGTGATAAAGAAATTTGGCCGAATTGGTGTTTTGGTCCCTTATAAATAGAGGTGTTGTCGTTTTGGTCACAGATAAAACTACGATTGTCGCTCTAGTCCCTTATCTATTTTTTATTAGCGTTTTACATCCTTTTGGATGGAAAAATGAGTTTGCTAACGAATTGACCATTTTGTGCAACTTTGACCGTCAAAAAATGCTAACTATGGTTAGTTTAACCGGACTTTGATTTTACTGTTTTAATTTGGTAAAAAAGAAAAAAATAATATCGGTCTAGGTAAAATCCATTTCTCCATTTTTGAATTACCATTTCATCTTTCCCGACCACCCTTCATTGCTCCGACCAGCGGTTCTGAACTGCATCTCCGTTAGCTTAGAAGCTCAGTCACCGGGAAAAGTGGTAAGTCTCCAGTATGAAAGTCCCAATATGAAATCGTCCGCTCATCTCCAGAAATTGTGAATCGAAGAACCATAACACCCAGAAATTGCTTCCTTCGTTCGAAATTGACAATCCCTAAACCCAAATTCCATTCACACATGGAAACCATCAAACCCTAAATCGGCCACCGCCTAACGAAACCCTACTCCCCAAAATTGTATGATTCGTTCGAAACCCCAAAGACACAACCTTCGTTCGAAAGCAAAAAACCTGGATCGGTCACTGTCGTTTGAATTCCCTTGACTCCCCGAAATCTCACCGTTAGTTCAAAACAATGAAACCCTAAATCGGTTACCTTGGAACGAAACCCAACTCTTAGAAATCGCATCGATTGTTTGAAACCACAAAACCCTAAATTGGTCACTTGTCGAACGAAACCACACTCCCAAAATTGCATCAACGGTTCGATATCATTAAAACCCTAAATCGGTGAACTTGAAATGAAACCCCAATTCCCTAAATTGGCCACCTTCGAACAAGACCATAAATCCCCAAATTGACTTCCATTAATCGAAACCCTAAATCCCCAAATTGGCCACCATCGTTCGAATACCTAAATACCAAATAGTCCGAGGCAGATCGTAAACCTAAATACCCAAATCGGCCGGAATAGATTGAAACCCTAAATTGGTGTCTATTTCTCATTTCCCCTAGATGACTAATCTTCTAACTTGGTGTCTATATTTGTACAGGAACCTTAAATTGGATGATGTTCTTGGTGGACTGTGCTCAACTGTAGAAGAAGGGTAATGACCAGGAACGAAGCATTCGATGATTTTAGTATTCCAGAGTATGGTAAAATCTTCAATTCCCATAATTTTACCTTTGTTGTATTTTACTGTTCAATAAATTGTTTTTGGAGTCTCGTGGTCCATGTTTTCGGATGTGGATTGATAGTTTTGTTTGACTGGTCTGTGTATGATGTAAAGGTTGATGGTAATGTAAATGTTGTTGTTGTGAATTATCAATTCATAAAGATTCTGCTTTGTTTGACTGGTTGTGGTCCCCTATGTCATTGTCTAGATTGACGTTAGATTCTTTCCTTTTTTTTGCTGAAAAAGTGTAACTGAAAACTGTTTTAAGTGTTCATAACAGAGTTAAAGAATTTTAAAAATGGTTAAGGTGTAATTGAATCTTAAATTTACTATTTTGTAGGATAAATTTGTAGATTTGATATATATATATTTGAATTATACAGATAAGAACAGTGACTTCATAACGTTGAAAATTTGGTATGGTGGGGCACTAATAAATAATCCAGCACCTTGTTATAGGGGAGGGAGGTTATATGCGTTTGATGATGTGTCAGTGGGTAAGCTAACCCTATCAGGAATAAGGGTTAGATTGGAGGGTGAAGGTTTGAGAGAAGAGTGCGAGTTCTACGTGTTATGGTCTGGTGGGTTTAATTTGCTAGGGGGTGATGAAGAATTAAAGGTGATATTGAATGAATGGCTGAATTATAGGGAGGTTACACTATATTCCTTGGGTCCAGCTACTGGTAAACACATTCAAAGTAGTGAAGAAAAGGATGATGAGTTTGAAAATTAATCTTTTCTAGAGAGTGAAGATAGTGAGTGGTCTGAAGTAGATTCAGACTACGACATTGGGTATGGTGCTGAGAATGGTATCGGTCTAGTTGAAAGTTTACAAGAAACTGAGGCAGATTTGTGTAGTCAAAAACTATTGAAGAAAAGTTTTCTGTCTCCGGATTTGAAAGGAAATGAGCTTGGGCAGAATGGGCAGCAGGGTCAGCTTGGGCAGAATGGCAGCGGGGTCAGCTTGGGCAGCAGGGTCAAAATGGTCAGAAGGGGTAGCTTGGGCAGAAGGGTCAAAAGGAAGTCTCAGTTATAGAAAAGTCTAGTCCAAGTGCTAAAAAATGTTTCGATGGTGATGAAGTATGTACTTCTGATAATGGAGATGTTAGCCTAAACTCATATGGGGAATTCGAAAACGTCAAAGGGTCTGATGATGAAGATGGCCAACATTTGCCGGTTTTCAACCCATCCGATATGTATAATCCACAGCTTGCAGTTGGTATGCAGTTTACTAACTTTTCTGAGTTCAAGGAAGCCTTGAGGTCTTGGAATCTTAAAAGAGGAAGGCAGCGGAAATTCGTAAAGAGTGACAAGCAGAGGGTGAGAGCTAAGTGCCCTACAGGAGCTAAAAATGGGAGATGGAAATGTAAGTGGGAGATTTATGCTAGTATCAGTTCAGGTAAGGACTTTCGTGGAAGAGCATACATACAATTTCACTCACAAGAATAAGAGTGTTAAGTCCAGTTGGTTTGCTAGGAAATGCAAGGAGTTTCTTCGATAGAATCCAAAAATGGAAACCAAAGACTTCAGACACACAGTTATGCTACCAAATAATGTTTATCTTTCCAAGCATCAAATGTATAGTGCAAGAAGAAAGTCTGTTAGGTTGCTCACTGGATCTGATGTGGAGCAATATAGCTTATTGCAATCTTGTAGGAGTTAGATTTTAAAGAAAAATCCAGGATTAACAGTATAGATAAAAGAAGTAGATGGGTTTGTTAACCCTGAGACAGGTAAGGAAAGGTTTGAAAGGATGTACGTGTGTTTTGGAGGAGTGAAGAATGGCTTTTTATCTGGATGCAGGAAGGTGTTGGGTTTTGATGGAACCTTCTTGAAAGGTCCTTGCGGAGGTATTTTGTTGACTGTTGTGGGGATAGACCCTGACAATAGGTACTATCCACTAGCATGGGCTGCAGTTAAGGTTGAGAGCACAAGTTCATGGACATGGTTTATGAATCTTTTGGATGCTGATTTGGGGATACAAGACTATGGTGAATGGACCCTTATTAGTGACAAGCAGAAGGTCTTATAAATGCAGCGGAACAAGTTTTTCCAGGTGCTGATCACAGGTTTTGTGTGAAACACATGTATTCCAATTGGGCTAATGCTGGATTTAAGAGTGTTGCTTTGAGAAAGGCACTTTAGGGAGCAGCAAAATGCACCACTGAAGCCCAATGGAGTTGTATGATGTAGATGATTAAAGATTTGGATGAGGATACTGCAAAATGGTTAGATGATAAGCCTCCTTCACAATGGTCATGATCACACTGTAAGTGCGAACCCTAGTGTGATATGTTACTGAACAACCACTGCGAGGCTTTTCACTCTACTATCCTTGATGCAAGGGAGAAACCAATTGTGGGAGTGTTTGAGGCAATTAGGATATATGTCATGTCAAGAATGCAAGAACTAAAAGATATTGCAAATTCCAGGTGGGTAAGACATTGATATGTCCTCGGATTTTCAAAAGGATTGAGAAAAAAGGTGTGAGTGCTACCCTATGTATCCCTATTAAGTCCACTGAAGAACATGTAGAGATCTATGGTGACTATGGAGAGAGTTATGCTGTGAACACTGGAGAGAGAACCTGCACGTGCAGGAGATGACAGCTAACTGGAATGCCATGTCAACATGCTATATCAGCATTATGGATGTTAGAAAAGGAGCCATTAGATTATGTTGATGAATGTTACAGAGTTGACACATTTAGAAGGGTTTATGCACACTCCATTATACCTATCAATGGTCAAGCAGAATGGCCGCCATCTGATATCCTACCTCCATTGCCTCCTGAGTATAGTAAGCGACCAGGAAGGCCCAAGAAAAATAGGAGGATGTCCTTCCATGAAGTTACAGAAATAAAGGATAAGAAAAAGCGGTTGAGCAAAGCAGGGATTAAGCCCAAGTGCAAGTTCTGTGGTGAAGAAGAAAGAACATGCCCAAAAAATAGTAATAGTGGACCTGCAAATGCAAATAAATGTGGGAAGTGTGGTGAGGAAGGCCACAACAGGAAGAACTGCCCTGAAGGAGTCAATAAGTTAGATGCTAGAGTGGAAATTCATCCTCAAAAGTTGTCGGTATGCATTCTATACTTATAAACTAACTCAAATTATTTATAAAATTATTTTACATACAGAGTCCTAAAAAGAGGATGCAGAGAACAGAACCTCCTAAATTTGCTTTAATTGATGAGGATGAACCTAAACAAACCACAGAAGATGCTGGATTGCAAGTTCGTCGTAAAAAATTTCCGGTATGCAATTATATATAGTAAAGTAGCAAAATATTTTTACTAAAATTTGTTTACAACTTCATTCACTTGTCTTTTCAGAGTCGTAGAAAGAGGATAAAGAGTACAGAACCTCCAAAATTTGCCTTAATTGATGAGGATGAACCCGAACATACCATAGCAGATGCATTGCATCATGCCGTGTGACAAGGGGGAAAAGGAAGCTACTATTTGCTGCAGAGACATCCAAATCAAGTGATGATGTTAGTATTTTATTTTCCCTAATAAATCCGTTTTAATTGTATTTTGTTAGATGATAAGTCATACTGTTTTTCGCATGTTGAATATTCAGCCTAAAGTTACTGTTGGGGAAGTTGTCAAACCTAAAGTCAACAGGATGAAAAAGGATGTTAGAAAAGAGGTATACATAAATTAGGCTCATCAAGTAACCTTCTTTATTATATTTTGTGCTTGGTTCAAGTACTATGAAAACATCAATATGCCTTTGGAGTAGGTCAGTTCAGTTGATGAAAGTTACAAGGAAATGTACAAGACATTTGGGCTGGTACCACCTCCATTTCCACCTGGTTCAAAGCCTAAGATGCGCAATGAAATTCGACCAAGTGATGGATCTTCCATGAAGGTCGTAAATACCAAGGTATGCCATGGAGAACCTATTTCAGTTTTTAAGTTTTAATTTTTTCTTTTTTGTCAACTTCTTGAATCATTGGGTAATTGAATTTATTATAGGACAAACCTATCAAACGTGCTGATAAAGAAAATATTGGAGAACTGAATACCAGTTAAGGACTTTTTTCAAGATCATCTGTGAGATTAGAGGTAATTGTTCTGGTTTATGGCACTCTACAAGTCTAGCTTTAGTTTTTTTTTTTTTTTTTTTACATTCTTCAATAATCATGTGATTAAATTTGTTGTAGGCTAAGCATATCAATCGTACTGATTAACAAACAGAAGGGGGATCTGAAAATAAGTCCAGGCCCTGTTACAAGATCTTCGGCTAGATTAGAGGTAATTGTACCGGTTTATGGAGCTCTACAAGTCTAGCTTTAGTTAGTTTTTTTTTTTTTTTCAACTTCTCCAATCATCATGTGATTAAATTTGTTGTAGGCCAAGCATAGCATTTATGCTGATAACAAACAGAATGGAGTACTGAAAATAAGTCCAAGCCCTGTTACAAGATCCTCGGCTAGATTGGAGGTAATGTTGTGGTCTTTGTAATGATCTGTAATAGTGGATTGTGTAATGTTGTGGTGATGTTGTGCTTCTTTCGTTTTTGATGAGCTGTATTGGTGGAATGTGTAATGTTGTGGTTCTTTTGTTTGTGATGAACTGTAATGGTGTATTGTGTTATGTGAAAGATTTTGGTAGGATCTGGGTTTGCACTTGCTCGATTTACCACGCAACAAAAATTTCTATTAAAGCGGAATCTTAGAAAAGTACCTTTGAAGCGTGCACTTGGTGATTCTCTTGTATGCCTCAAGACTATGACTTCACGTTGTGTGGGCAACGAACTAGAAGTCAATTGATCAGCTACTCACCACAATCCACCTGCTAGAAAACTCTAGCCCGCAGTACCTGGCACGTACTATAAACGCACCGCCCGCAGAGAGAGAAAGCTACGCGCAGCTGGTATAGACCAAGGCCAAAATTTCAGCCACTAGAAACCCAAAAACCAGCTGCACACTTTCTTGAAAATTCGACTTGGAGAGAGAAACATTTTCTCTCTCTAGAAATCCTGTGGATTAATTGTGTAATTGTTGTATTCTGAATGACTGATCCCTTGTCTATTTATAGAGTTACAAGAGAGACTCCAAGTTGGTTTAGGATTGGTCTTCCTACTGGGTTTCTATTTTCCTTCAATCCTGTTCCTGGACTGATTCACTCCCAACTGTCACAGAGATTCACTTATCCCAATCCAGTTCCTGGGATGAATCACTCCCAACTGACACAGGGATTCACTTATCCCAAACCAGTTCCTGGGATGATTCACAACCAACTGACACAAGGATTAATTAATTTCTAAATTAATTAAATCTACCTTTGTCAACAACCTAGTACATAATTAATCGTACCACTAACGGATTAATTATGACACTACCAACCTACACCAGAATTGCTTCCGGAACAACTTAATTAAATTATATTCATAATCTCCCCACATCAAAGATATAGTGCTCGTTAATTCATTAATTTACTGATAAATTAATTCATCAACTTCTTTAAATTCCGAGACTAGTACCACTCGACCTTCTTACTATACCGGACATAAGTCCACCGGCCGGGTTTAGTATAATAAACATTTCGAGCTCATCTCGGGAGCACCATCACCCCGGACTCACCGGTACATGGTTTCCTTTCGACCAGCAGTAGCACACCAAATAACTAAACACGCACACCCAACCCACCGAGACTATTGGCCACATTTGACCTCACCCATTGGCAGATCAAAGTACACTATGTCTAATTCTCATGCCCACTCGAGTCTAGGGATTTAGAGATAGAATACAAGGATCGATTTGTCTATTAAATCAGTACAAGACAAATCATTCCTAAGAGTCAAGTTCAATATGCCCCGGGCATATCTATATAATTCAATTAGTTTAGACAAACTAATTATCTGAATCACATAATAACCTAGACTGACAGTTTGTCCAAAGTTGTCTCGGTTACGAACCTCATTTATATATTATGTCTTTCAACCAATGATGAGATCTACTGTGTCGCACCAGACACCTCATCATCTACTTACATAATATAAATGGACGATTAATGCACAGCAAGATATGACTGAAACACAAATCGATATATTAAACTGGAAAACTGTACAATACAAGCATAGCTTATGTATTCTACTCCAACATTATGCTGTGGTAATGTAGTTTTTTTTGGGTGTAATTGGCTGTAATGGTGATAATGTGGTGATGCACTTTATCAAAATGGTGTTGATATAATGAGCTATAATGGTGATGATGTGCTAATGTGTATTCTTTGCATAAATAGGATGTGCTCTTGCGTTAATGTCTACTATACAATAGTTTTTTTTTCATGTTGTTCTCTATTGAGAATGTGTATTATATGCATTAGTTTATGCTTTGTGAACTGACCTGTAATATTATGATTATACTAATTTCTGGTTGTAATTAACATGTAGTCTAAAGGATGTGGGGGGCGGCCAAAAATTATTGTAAACAAGGCCACCACAGTTTCGAAAGTTTTTTCTGCGAGTCATCCTCAAACCAGGAAGAAGGTACAATCTCGAGGAAAGAAGGTGATAACCATATATAGTGATGATTGCCAGCAACTTCCACATAAAGTGATAGCACAGCCAACGACAACACAGCCGTTCCGACCTCTATTTCAGTCCTTTATTCCCAATTTTCCCGACCCTTTAGCAGTTTTGGCCGACCCTTATGCCAGTTTGGCCGATCTGTACAAGGCTTATGGGATTACATTGCCAGGAGGCAGTACCCCAAGTGTTTATGATTTATTCAATGTCAAGCCACCCGCATTTCTGACAGTTCCTAAGCCGAAGTGATAAGTGTTTAGGATTGCATTGAAGATATTAGATTTCTAAGGGATTTGTAATCGTAACAAGTATGGTTTAAGCTACTTTGTTTGTTTTGAATGTCTACTACATTTTGAATGGTTGAAGAATGAATTGATGTTTAACAATGACTTTATCTTTTGATATTGATCTAGCATGGTCTTGTAATGTTTACTACAAGTATTGTTACAACAGATTTTGTTGGCTTTGTCTACTCCATTTCAAATGGTTCATTTATGTACTTTTTTCCTTATAGTTCGCATTATACAGAACCTGTCCATGTACATAATACCATTTTAGGCTACATTCTTCTTTTCGGCCAAACATGAGTACATACACACAATGCCACATGTCTTCACTTCATGTATCCACTACAAGGATGAACATTCAAGCTGCTGGGAAACAAACCAACCCTCATCTTCAGCAATACCCGTAACCCTCATCTTCAATTTCTTCTTCTTAATTCTTCTTCAATATCACATCAAACTTTATCAAAACTTTTCCTCCATCGTGGTTGTTCAATTACATCACCAATCCATCTTCTTCATCATCATTGTTCATCACGACAACCACTGCCCATAACAAAATTAATAATTTCTTAAGAAAATTATTTCCATGCGGCAATTGCATCAGGAACGGCGAAAACCCAAATACAACAGAATCGATGATGCAATACTTTCCCCCGATTGCGTTTTGAGAATGGGCAGAAGAATGAATTAAACTAACCTTATTAATCAAGCCACAAACATCTCCACTGAATACGTGTTCAAATCTGGATGAATAAACCCTAACGATCCCAAAATGTTTGTGGGTTAGATCAGCTCGTCAATTCCTGTGGATTGTTCGGTAGATGAAGTTTTTCCTCGACATTCCTTTTGTTTATGAAGTTCAGAGTATGTAAATGCTTCTTTTTGGTAAGGATGGTGGGTTTTATTGGTAAAATGTGTAAACTAACCATAGTTAGCATTTTTTGATGGTCAAAGTTGCACAAAATGGTCAATCCGTTAGCAGACCCATTTTTCCATTCAAAAGGATGTAAAACACTAATAAAAATAGATAGGGGACTAAACGACAATCGTAGTTTTATCTGGGACCAAAACGACAACACCCCTATTTATAAGGGGCCAAAACACCAATTCGGCCAAGAAATTTTTATGTTTTTAATTTAAGAAACATATGAAATAGGACATTTAAAGGTAAAATTGAAAATGATTTGGTAAAGTTGCATATTAAAACGTTACCTTGGCCACTACATACATTGTACAATTTGAATTCAATAATTTTGTTATTGAAGAATATTGAATTAATGTTAATGACAGTAATGAAATGAAGGTCGTTGGGTTATTTTGGAATCACTTAAATAATAAATTAATAAATTCAACCAAAAGAAAAAAGAATATAAGGCTCCTAAATTGATGGCCTTACTTCAAAATCATTTCCTCAGGATAAGAGCACCTCATACTTTTAGTATTCTGTAGCCAATCAGAACGATTATTAGCACTAATCTATTTGTTATTATGTCCACGACAATATAAGTCAACTTTCCAAGGGGAAAACAATAACAAAATTCCTACTTCTTTATGGCAGACAATTAGCTTGGTAGAAAGAGTATTTGAATTCAAAGTACTTATAAATCATGTTCCCAAGCAATAAAACAGTTGACAATTATAAATTCATACTCAATGGATTTAATTTAGAAAACACGCAGGTTACAATTGAGCTCTAAACCATACATGATACACAATGGTCATCAAATTGTCGATTTCAGCAACAGAAAGCTCACCAACTCTACATCCAAAATCAAAACAAAGTAGGAATAAATCACGGTCCAAAACAAATATTTCCCCTTCTATCCCAAATATGAACACGAGCAAAACTAGAACTTGCATTCCATTATGCCATCCAAGGTCCAAAAAAAAAAAAAGAGCAAAGTGATATGAAGAAGGAGAACAAGTGAAAAGTGCTACTTTTTGGCTAATCTAACAGGATACACTAAATGTAAACGAGCATGGCTCATACCATTTTGGAACCTAGAATGATATTTTCTCAATCGAACTGAACATGGAAAATTACTCATTCAATCTCCAAAAACTGGTGCCGCAAACAGTCAAAAACATAACCTTAAACATGAAAGGAAATTGTGAAACAAAAATGATGTGACTGAAAAGCTTACAAACTTTCTAGTTTAACATTTATGACATCAAAATCAATACATACCTTTGCAAGATCTCTACTGCCTCTCACCTGCCTTCCTTAATTCACTACACTCAAAACTCTTTCTTTCTAATTAATCCTATTTTCAGATTGATTATTCAAACCTTATTGTCAACTCTGAATTCTTTTCTTTTATTGTATTTGAAAAAACAACAAGATGATGATCCAAACTTCACTAATCTTCAATATCATTTTGGTATTCTTTAACGCCTTCAAGATACTATCTTTTTACATTAAACAACAAATAAATTCAGATAAATATTAATGCTGCATCGTACTTGTTCTAGATCAGTCCTGCTCAATATACCCCGGGATATCGGTATCATTCAATTAGTCTAGACAAACTAATTTTTGAATCATACAATAATTTAAACCGACAGTATGTCCAAATTGTCTCAGTTATGAGCATTATTTATATCATGATTTTAACCAATGATGAGATCTACTGTGTCACACCAGATACCTCATCATCTAGTCATATAATATAAATGGACATGTTATAATTTACTGAAACACAACCGATAAGAAACTGAGAAATAGTTTTTCATATAAGCAAAGCTTTTAAGTATTCAAAACTAACAATCTCCCACTATAAAAACTGGTTTAATACATTTATTCTACTGTCATACTAAAATCCAGAGAACTCTCATGGCTCACTTAAGTATCTAACTCTCATGCCCTCAATGTGGGTCTCAAAAACTTTTGCAGTCAATGCCGTTGTGAATGGATCTACAAGGTTGTCTGCTGATGCTATCTTGGCCATGATCACGTCTCCTATCTTTACGATCTCTCGTATCAGGTGGTACTTGTGCTTTATGTGCTTACTCGCCTTGTGGGCTCATGATTCCATTGAGTTAGCAACTGCACCATTGTTATCACAATAAACTGTGATAGACCTTGGCAACTCAGGAATCACATCTAAGTCCACTAGGAAGTTTTTGAGCCGTACAGCTTCTTTCGCTGCCTCTGATACTGCAACATATTCAGTTTCCATTGTGGAGTCCGACACGCATTTCTGCTTGACACTTCGCCAAACTATGGCTCCACCTCTCAGAGTAAACACAAACCCATAGGTAGACTTGCTCTTGTCCATATCAACTTGGAAATCAGAATCTGTGTAACCCTTTGGAATTAGCTCTTGCGCTTGATAGATCAAAACATGGTCTCTCGTTCTGCAAAAATACTTGAGGATGCACTTGACAGCCTCTCAATGAGCATTTCCAGGGGTACTCTGATATTTGCTAACCATGCCAACGACAAAGCAAATATCAGGCCTCGTACACAACATGGCATGCATGAGACTTCCTACTGTAGATGCATAAGAAACTGTCTTCATGGCTTCTATCTTCTCAGTAGTCTTAGGAGACTGCTCCTTAGATAGATGCAATCCACATCTGAAAGGTAAGAAACATTTCTTAGAGTTCTGCATGTTAAAACGGGCCAGAATCGTGTCGATGTATGAAGCCTGAGAGAGTGTCAATGAACGTCTCATATGATCTCGAATGATCTTAATCCCAAGGATATGTCTAGCCTCTCCCAAATTCTTCATATCAAATTGCTTGGACAACCATGCCTTCACGTCTGATAATACCTTCTTACTGTTGCCAATGAGAAGAATATCATCTACGTAAAGTACAAAAAACACCACCAAGTTTCCATCATGCCTACGGTACACACATTGCTCATCCAAACACTGAGTAAATCTATAGGACTGGATTACCTCATCAAAATGGATGTTCCAAGATCTGGATGCTTGCTTAAGTCCATAGATGGACATCTTGAGCTTTTAAATCTTGTGCTCTTGGCCTCCTGCAATGAATCCATCTGGTTGCTGTATAAAGATGGTTTTCTCAAGACTTTCATTATGGAAAGCTATCTTGACATCCATATACCAAATCTCATAATCTAAATGAGCAGTTATGGCCAAGAGAATCCGGATCGACTTAAGCATAGCTACTGGGAAAAATGTCTCTTCATAATCGGTACCCTTTTTCTGAGTATACCCCTTCACTATAAGCCTAACTTTGAAGGTTTCAAAATTCCCGTCTGATCCTCTCTTTTGCTTGTAGACCCATTGCACCCAATTGATCGAAACCCATCAGGAAGGTCTACCAGCTCCCGGACTTGATTTGAGTCCATCGAACCCATCTCAGAAATCATTGCTTTTCGCCAAGAATCTGCATCTTTATCTTGGAGAGCCTTATTATAGTTAACTGGGTCTGGCTCGTGACCACTAGGGACAAAATCCGAAGATTCTCCTAAGCCCAGGTACCTCTCAGGCTGTCTCACAACCCTCTCACTACAACGAGGTGCAACCTGTGTAGATGCATCATCTGTGACATCTTGTGCAGTATTATGTGGTGTATCTACTTGTAATGGTGCATTAGGAATACTGGAATGTCCCTTAAGCTCTTATAGTACAATCTTGCTACTTGGTTTGTGATCTAGAATATAGTCATCTTCTAAAAATCTGGCGTTAGTGCTAACCACCACCTTCTGATCCTTAGGACTATAGAATAAATCACCTTTCGTTCCTCTGGGATATCCTAAGAACAACATTACTCTGATATTGCATCTAAATTACCCGCATCTGCCTTAAGCACATGTTTTGGACGACCCCAAATCCTGAGATGCTTGACACTGGGCTTTCGCCCAGACCATAACTCCACAGGGGTTGAAGGCACAGATTTAGATGGTACAAGATTCAGAATGTAAGCTGTTATCTCTAAGGCATATCCCCAAAACGAACTGGGCAACTCACTATAACTCATCATAGATCTCACCATATCCATAAGAGTTCTATTCCTCCTTTCTGCTACACCATTTTGCTGGGGTATGCCTGGTGCAGACAACTGGGACTGAATACCCTCATCTGATAAGTAGTTCCTAAATTCGCTAGAGAGGTACTCGCCATCATGATCTGATCATAGTGTCTTGATACTTTTGCCATGATGCTTCTCCACATCTACCCGAAACTCTTTGAACTTGCCAAAATATTTGGACTCTTGGCGTATCAAGTAAATGTACCCGTACCTAGAGTAATCATTTGTGAAAGTCACAAAATACTCAAAACCACCTCTAGGCTGAATTGACATAGGTCCACATAAGTCAGAGTGAACCAACTCTAAAACTTCTTTGGCCCTATACCCCTTTGCCTTGAAAGGCTTTTTGGTCATTTTACCCTCCAAACAAGATTCACAAGTTGGATAACTATCAATCTCCAATGAACCCAAAGGCCCATCATTGACCAACCTCTGAATCCTACTAAGGTTGATATGACCTAGTCTAAGGTGCCAAAGATAAGTTTGGTTCATTTCATAAGGTTCTTTCCTCTTAGTATGGCTTAATGATTTGTCATTCATTTCAGTGTTTTGCACAATAGGGAAGTTAGTTTTTATCAAGAAGAGATTTTCCACTAATGAACCAGAACATATAAGTTTCTCATTATTTCAAACAACAACAGAATTATTAGAAAAAACAAACTTATAACCATCCAACAAGAGTTTAGAAACTGAAAATTAATTCTTTCTAAAACTCATAATATAAAGACACTTCTTCAAAACTATTACAGCATTATTTTGGAAAATAAGTCTTGCTACTCCCACTACTTTAACTGACAATTTGGTAGTGTCTCCCAAGTAGACTTCCATCTCACCATCTCTAAGCATCTGGGTTACTTGGAACCCTTGCAAAGAATTACAAATATGATCAGTGGTTCTTGAATCCACACACCAAGTATCTGTGTGAATCACCGCTAAACATATCTCAGTAATTAAGGATGAAATAGTCGTACTAATGTGTTGAAGTTGAATACATAAGCTATGCTTGTATTGTACATTTTCCCACTTAATATATCGATTTATGTTTTGGTTATATTTTTTTGTGCATTATTTGTCTATTTATATTATGTAGTTAGATGATGAGGTGTCTTGTGTGACATAGTAGATCTCATCATTGGTTAAAAGACATAATATATAAATGAGGTTCGTAACCGAGACAATTTTAGGCAAACTGTCGGTTTAGGTTATTATGTGATTCGGATAATTGGTTTGTCTAAAATGATTGAATCATATAGATATACCTGGGGCGTATTGAACTTGACCATTTGGATTGTTTTGTCTTGTACTGATTTAATAGAAAAATCATTCTTAGTATTCTATCTCTTAATCCCTAGATTTGAGTGGGCATGAGGATTAGACATAGTGTACTTTGATCTGCCAATAGGTGAGGTCAATTGTGGCCAATAGTCTCGGTAGGTTGGGTGCACGTTTTTAGTTACTTGGTGTGCTACTGTTTGTCGAAAGAAAACCATGTACCGGTGCGTCCGGGGTGATGGTGCTCCCTAGATGAGCTCGTTATGTTTATTATACTAAACCTAGCTGGTGGATTTATGTCCGGTATAGTAAAAAGGTAGAGTGGTACTAGTCTCGAAATTAAAAAAGTTAATTAATTAATTTATCAGTAAATTAATAAATTAACGAGTACTATATCTTTGATGTGAGGAGATTAAGAATAAATTAATTAAGTTATTCTGGAAGCAATTCTAGTATAGGATGGTAGTGCCATAATAATTATCCGTTAGTGGTACGATTAATTATGTATTGGGTTATTGACAAAGGTAGATTTAATTAAGTAAGTAATTAATTAATCATTGTGTCAGTTGGTTGTGAATCATACCAGGAACTGGATTTGAGATAAGTGAATCCCTGTATCAGTTGGTTGTAAATCATACCAGGAACTGGATTGGGATAAGTGAATCCCTGTATCAGTTGGATGTGTATCAGTCCAAGAACAGGATTGAAGGAAACAGAAACCCAGTAGGAAGGCCAATTCTAAACCAACTTGGGGTCTCTCTTGTAACTCTAAATATAGACAAGGGATTAGCTATTACACAATACACAATTCATAAGTTTTTAAGACAAGAAAACTAGAGAGAGAAAGTATAGAGAGAGAAAAGCATAATCTCAGGCGGCGGTCGGTGGTTGATTCCTACAGGCGGCAGTGATAGGAAAAATCCGACGGCGGCGGCGGTTGAAATTCAGGCGGTAACTAGCTGTAGAATTTTTTCTGGCAGGTGGATTGTGGTGATTAACTGATCAATTGTTCATTGGATTGTTGCCCACACAACATACAAACAAAGTCTTGAGGCATACAAGAGAATCACTTGAGTATACGCTTCAATAGGTAATTCTTATGTTTCCGTTTTAATTAAGAATTTTTTTGTGTGATAAATCGAATAAGTACAAACCAAGATCTTGTGCAATGTTATTTAAAGCAAGGGTTGGAATAGCGATTGTGCTAGCGTATAGGTCTGGCCAGAGATTTTGATTCTAGAATGCGTAGCACGAAAGTGAGTTTCTGGCTAGGCCCGGGCAGATAATCTTTCAATTGGTATCAGAGCCTGGTTTTGGGTTTTGTGCTTGTTTGATTTATTACATGGTTTTATTTGCAGGTGGTTAATAAATCCCGACTATTATGGTTACGTTTGTATGGGTTTTAATTAAACTCTTGGACATGTCCAGATTTGATTTTATTATCAATGTTTGTAATAGTATAACCACGTGCTGGAAGCCGTGTAGGATCAGATCAAATATGTAGTAGGATTTTTTCTATGTAATTTCGATTCTTTAATTTTCTTAGAAAGTCCTGTAGTTGGAGAATTAATTTTTGTAATCGAGGGCGTTATGGTGGGCAACTTGAATTCGTGAGTTTTGGGTTATCATTAATTCGTAGAAACCCAGGAAAACCCAGAATGAATTGCAAGAAGACCAAATAGCATAGAAGAAACGAATGAGGGATTAGTGGTAGGGGCGGCGCCGGCGACGACTCGCCGCCCAGGCAATCGCAGAAAAATGACAGCACCACTGCCGCGCAGCATTTGCTGTGCCATCGTGCGGCCATTGGGGGCTGCGCAAGCGCGCGGCACGCGCGGCCCGTTCGGGTCACGTTTTGGCCCGTTTTTCCTCCAGTTGTATGACGGGACACAAGATCAAGGCAGAAGATAAAAGCAATTAAAACCATAATAGTCGGGAAATTTAATTTTCGAACTTATTTACCGTATTTATTGTTTTAATTTTTATGCTTTAATTTTTTGTGTTGTATTTTAGATGCATGATTTTAAAGCAGGATGGCTTTATAGTTGCATATAACTTAGAGTTAGTTAATTGCATGTTAAAATTGGAAAAATCCTCAATTTAGAAATCTAAGTGGGAGCGGGTTGGTTTAATAACCTCACGGCCACCATTACGAGTTCATGTGTGATGTGGGTGGACTTGCGCGTTGGCATTAGGGCCTTCCTCCATTCGGATGAGTCTAACCACGAGATTGCTAGATTATGAATTTCTGAGTAAGATGACTAGAGTAAGTTTAACTAGGAGAAATGCAACACCCTCTCCATCTGAGGCGCACTATCCTGAGGTAACAAGCTCAGAAGTCACGTATACGATCTGCAGTATTCCTCCCATCGAGGTTACGATGCTTATTTGTATGGCTGAAATCACCGACTATTAGCTACATTGATCAACAGATCGTTTGGTCAAACAGTGTAGTTAATGAACTTGGTTCTTCTCAAACGAATGTGGGTTAGCGTAAACGTTCACACTATCGTGGCTTGCAAGAATCCCGATGAATGAGATGCTGGTGGATTAAAATTATTATTTTGAGGGAAGTCAATAATTGTTAGAATTTTCTTTTTTTGAAATTCTAGATTTAATAACTGAAACATTGTCTGTTTATTTATTTTACAGTTTTTTGATATGGCATTCAACCACTTAGCTACTATATTGAAAGACAGTAAGTTAACTGGACCTAATTATGTCGACTGGAGTCGTAACTTGGACATTGTCCTGACGGCAGAGCAGTATAAGTTTGTGCTCACCGAAGTATGTCCAGATGTGCCTAACGAGGACTCTCATCAAGAGGATAGGGATGCCTATGCCTGGTGGAGAAAAGCGAAAGAGATGGCGCGGTGCAATATTTTGGCCTCTGTGTCAAATGTGCTGCAACATCAGCTTCATCCGATGGTCTCTGCCTTCAACATGATGGCTCACCTGAGGGAGATGTTCTCTTATTAAGGTAGGACTGCTAGGCAATCAGCCATGAGAAAGTTGATGAACACTAAAATGGTTGAGGGCGGATCGGTGAGAGATCATGTGCTTCACATGATCAGTAACATCAACGAGATAGAGGTGTTGGGAGGTGAAATCGACCTAGGAAGTTAGATAGATATCATCCTCCAGAGCTTACCCTCTAGTTTTAAGCAGTTTCGGGTCAATTATAATATGAATCAAAGAGTTTACACTCTACCCGAGCTCTTAACTGATTTGGTGTCGGCCGAAGGCATCTTCCAGGAGAATAAGCAAGCTTTGGTCATAGCAAAGGCTTCAAGTTCTTCTTCTGCACCTAAAGGCAAGAAGAATAAGAAGAAGAAGAATGCCAAGAAACTTGCTGCTAATCCCGAAATTGTAAAGAAAAGCAAGTCAAAAGGAAAGTGCTTCAGGTGCGGGAAAATGGGACACTAGAAAGCGGATTGTCCAAAGCCTAAAGGTACGATAGTTTCTGGCCTAATTACTGAGACATATTTAGCGGTGATTCCCACAGATACTTGGTGTGTGGATTCAGGCGCCACTGATCATGTTTGTAATTCTTTGCAGGGGTTCCAAGTAACCAGAAGCTTAGAGAGGGTGAGCTGGACATCTACATGGGCGACACTACAAGAGTGTCAGTAGAAGCAGTGGGAGTTGTCACTCTAAATTTTGAGAGTTCTATATTAGAATTATTTAATTGTCTTTATGTACTGAGTTTTAGAAAGAACCTCATTTCGGTTCCCAAACTCTTGAAGAACGACTATAAGTTTATTTTTTCTGATGATTCTGTATTTATTAAAAGAAATGAAAAATTTATTTGTCCTGGTTCATTGGCTGACAATTGTTTGTGGTTAATTCTAACTCCCCTATTGTGCAAAACATAGAAGCAGATAGGTCTTTATCTAACATTAATAAGAGGAAGAAACCTTCTAAAATGAATCAAACCAATCTTTAGCATCTCAGGCTAGGTCGTATAAACCTTAGTAGGATTCAGAGGTTGGTCAATGATGGACCTTTAGGTTCATTAGAGATTGACAGTTATTCAACCTGCGAATCTTGCTTTGAGGGTAAGATGACCGAGAGACCTTTTAAAACAAAAGTTTATAGAGCAAAAGAAGTACTAGAGTTGATTCATTCTGACTTGTGTGGACCAATGTCGGTCCAAGCACGAGGTGGGTTTGAGTATTTCGTGACGTTCACGGATGACTACTCAAGGTACGGGTACATTTATCTAATGCGTCACAAGTTCGAGTGCTTTGGCAAGTTCAAAGAGTTTCGGGCAGATGTGGAGAAGCATCATGGTAAGAGTATCAAGACACTGCGATTAGATCGTGGTGGAGAGTACATGTCCCATGAATTTTGAGAATACCTAAGTGAGGTAGGAATTTAGTCTCAGTTTTCTACACCTGGCACGCCACAACAGAACGGTGTAGCAGAAAGAAGGAATCAAACTCTCATGGAAATGGTTAGGTCGATGATGAGCTATAGTGATTTGCAGAGTTCGTTCTGGGGATATGCCTTAGAAACAGCGATGTATATTCTTAATCTTGTACCATCTAAAACCATGCCTTCAACCCAGTAGAGTTGTGGAACGGGTGAAAGCCTAGTCTAAGAAATCTCAAAATTTGGGGTTGCCCAGCACATGTGCTTAAGGCAGATGTGGCTAAGTTAGATACAAGTGTTAGTTTTGAATACAGAAAAGCTATGGCTTGTATCAAAAACTAATATCCACAGATGACATATCATTTTGTTTCAGTATAAATCTGTTCCTTTATATCATAGAACTAGATAACGGGGTGTCGACAAACACAGTAGATACCGTTATTGGTTAAAGTATTGATATATAAAAAGTATGCTCGTAACCGAGATAGTCTGAACATACTATCGGTATAGGTTATTGTGTGGTTTGGAAATTGGTTTATCTAGACTAGTTTAAATCACACAGATATGCCCGGGGCATATTGAGCACGACCAGTTTGGATAGAATTGACTTGTACTGATCGGCGTAGTCAATTCGGTCCTAGTATTCTGTCTCTCAATCCCGAGATTGGGACGGGCGTGAGGGTTGGGTGTCGTGTGCTTTGATTTGCCAAAGAGTGAGGTCAATTGAGGCCAATACCTCGGTAAGTTGGGTATGCGGTGTTTAGCTTCTTGCGTGCCGTTGCTAGTCGGAGGAATCCACGTACCGGTTCGCCGGGTTGATGGTGCTCCCGAGATGAGCTCGTAAGGTTATTATACTAAACCTGGCCAGTGAACTTTATGTTCGGTATAATAAAAGGTCGAGTGGTACTAATCTCGGAAACCAAGAAGTCGGTGAATTAATTTGTCAGTAAATTGATAAACCGACGAGCGCTAGATCTTTAATGTGGGGAGATAGAAGAAATAATAATGGCGCGATGTAAAGTCGTTTTCGAGCGGTAGTTCCATAATTGGTCCGTTAGTGGTACGACCGATTATGCGTTTGACTAATCGACAAGGTAAATTAATTAATCCGAAGGGTTTAATTAATATTTAATCGACAAAGTGAATTTAGAAATTAATTCGATCTTGAATTAATTAATTCTAAGGGTTCGATTAAATTAAATTTACAAAGTGGATTAAATAAATTAATTTAAAAAGGGTCGATTGGAGTTGATTAGTCGGGAAGACTAAGCGGTCAACGAAAGTCAAATTTTAAGGCCTAACTCGAGAGCCCATTAGGTCTCCTTAGAAGCTCCTATAAATACAACTTATTGGGCAAGAAATCGATTAAGAAACTTGACACCCAAGTAAGAGGTAGTGAGAGAAAGTTTTAGCTTAGAGTGAGAAGTTCGTCTTCCTCGTCGAAACTTCTTCTCGAAGCCAGCTAAGAAAACTTTCTTCTTCGCAGAAAACTCAAGCCCATAAAACCCCAGTATTTTTGCTGCGGCTTAGTTATTATTATTGAATGTTCCGGGGTTTTTTTTTCTTGGACAACCCAGATCGAGCATTCTGGGTTATTCTTCGACAACCCAGGTTGAACGCTGCGGGGTTTTCTTCAACAACCCAGATCGAGCGTTCTGGGGTTATCTTCAACAACCCAGGTTGATCTGCTGCTGGGTTCTTCATCCGCTGCTGTTTTTTTTTTCCCTTCTGCAGCGGGTTCATCATCAACCCAGTTCCGGCACAGTGGGTTCATCATCAATCCAGTTCCGGTGCAGTAGTTTTCATTGTCCGCCTAGTCCGCCCAGATCGCCCAGTATTCAGCAATGATGGGCTGATTTTATTCGCCCAGTATTCAGCAATGATGGGATGATTTTGTTCGCCCAGAAATCTGCACTGAAGGGCTGATTTTGTTCGCCCAGAAATCTGCGCTGAAGGGCTGATCTTGTTCGCCCAGAAATCAGTGCTGAGGGCTGTTTTTGTTCGCCCAGAAATCAGTGCTGAGGGCTGATCTTATTCGCCCAGTTTCAGGACTGCGGCGGATCAGTTTTCGCCGCCCAGTTCTTGCGATTGGTTTCCTGACCCGGGTGCTGATCCTGCTGCTGCTGTGTTGATCTCTTGTTCATCTCGGTGATCCGCAGCAGTGGTGGTGCAGATCGTAGCGGGTTTTGGAGTCCGATCAAAGGGGCTGAATTGGTTTTCTTTAGGCGACAGTTTGGTTGTTATTAGCGGCAGCAATTGGGGTTAATTAGTGGGCAGTTTTGAGTTTCTTGCAAAGCAAGTTTCTTGTTTTTCCATTGATTTGCCGTGGGTAACTCCGTAGACGATAGCCCACACTATCTCGGAGTCGTATTGGAGAATTCTTTGGATTTCTTCTGGAAATCGCCGCTGAATATTTGGTATTCTTTAATCGAGGGACTTCGCTACAAAAGGTATAATCTTTAAGTTCCGCTTTAATTAAAGATTCAATTTTTTGTGTCCCGATTAATAAATTAAAAAAGTATAAGCCTAGATCCGTTCATGGGTAAACTAATTTGAGCCTGAGCTTGGTCGAAAGCTTCCGATTCTGGAATGCATAGCACGAAAGTGAGGTTTTCGATTTAGCCCGGGCTTGTTCAGTTTTCCTTCAAATTGGTATCAGAGCGTTGGTTTCGGTCTTATACTTGTTTGATTTATTACACGGCTTTATTTTGGCATTATTATTTTTGTCCAAATGTATAAACAGGTGGTTATTGGTTTCCCGGCTATTATGGTAGAAATTTAATTTTCATTCATAAACCCCGGGACATGTCCGGGCTCGTTTTATTTTTGAATGGAAATTTCTGTAATAGTAATAACCACGAGCTGGAAGCCGTGTAGGATTAGAAAAATCTTGTAGTAGGATTTGATCTAATCATGTCGTCTTTAAATTCCTAGAAAACGCCTTTGTATATAGGAATTTTCGTACCATGACGAAGACGTTATTTTGGGTAACTTATATTCGCGGGTTTTGGTTTATTGTAATTTTGGGTGATTCCTAATTACGGAATAAACCGAGAAAACCCGGGCGAATCGAGAGGAATCCAAATAACGAGTGGGAGCGACACGACGGGAAGTGTCACCGAGGCGTCAAGGAATCAACGATAGAGAAGGCCATAATAGTCGGGAAATTTTATTTTATTTAATTTCCCGTATTTATGATTTTTTCGTTGATTGTGTGATTTTCGTTTTATTTTGCATGAACGAAATTCAAACCAAAAGTTTTTTCAAAAGGTAATGTGCAATTAACTAAGGTAGATTATTCGCATATTAAAACTCCAACGGTTTTATGGGTGCGAATATCCATAGTTAAGATATTGCATGTTAAAACGTAAAAATCCTCAAACTTAATTACATTCGCAAGTTTTGGTTTAATCGTAATTTTGGGTGATTCCTAATTACGTGGGGTTTTGGTTTATCGTAATTTTGGGTGATTCCTAATTACGTAGAAAATCGAGAAAACCCGGATTTTGGTTTTTCGTAATTTTTGGGTGATTCCTAATTACGTAGAAAACCGAAATGGAAAACCGAGAAAATTAAGGCGAATTTAAATTATTTTAAAAATCTAAGTGGGAGCGGGTTGGTTAATATCCCCATGGCCTCCATTACGGGTTCATTGGCGATGTGGTTAAACGGCTTCCCCGTCGGTTGAGTTTTCAATCACAGATATCGCTGGAATGAATTTCTAAAGGGATGACTATAGTGCGTTTAATTGGGAAAAGTTGCGACACCCTCGCCGTCCGAGGCGCATTAGTACCCTAAGTAACAAACTTAGAAGTCACGTAATGGCATACACTTAGTGTACTGTTTATAGTATCCCTCCTACGAGGTAACGCTATTTACGTGTACGGCTAAAATTGTCGACTATTAATTTCATTGATCATAAGATCGTTGGTCAGATAATGAGATTAATGGACTTTGGTCCTTCTCGAACGAATGTGGGTTAGCGTAGACGTTCACCCGTCGTGACCTGCGTTAATCCCGGTGGGAGAGATGTCGGTAGAAGATTATATTTCTTTTCTGAGGATTTTTCAATATTTTCGAAAAGTATACTGAGACATGTTTTTTCATTATTTTCAGTTGATATGTCGTTCAACCCGCTAGCTGTCATTTTTGAACCAAAATAAACTCACGAGTCCAAACTATATTGACTGGAAACGTAACCTGGACATTGTCCTTACCGCTGAGGGTTACAAGTACGTGCTTACTGAGGAGTGTCCCCTTAAGCAGGGTAGCCAAGCAGTCAGCTATGAGGAAACTCATGAATGCTAGAATGGCTGAGGGCATTTCAGTGAGGGATCACGTGCTGGACATGATCAGTTGCATCAATGAGATCGAGGTACTGGGAGGTGATATTGATGGGGAGACCCAGGTCGATATCATTCTCCAGAGCTTGCCTCCCAGTTTTTGAGCAGTTTCGGTTGAACTATAATATGGGCAAGCTCTCATATTCACTCCCCGAGCTCATGACTACATTGGTGTCAGCCGAGGGCCTATTCGCTGAGAAGAAGCAAGCTTTTGCTACTGTTGGTCCCTCAGGTTCCTCTGCTGGGCCCAAAGCCAGGAAGCAAGAGAGGAAGAGAGGCCAGAGAGCAGGAACTAATCATGGACCCAAGGCAGGCATTGCCAAGAAGCAAAAGCCGAAAGGCAAATGTTTTAAGTGTGGCAAAGTAGGACATTGGAAGAAGGATTGCCCAAAGCCTCGAGGTTAAAAGTAAATTTTCCCTAGTTACTGAGACGTGATTAGCGGCGATTCCCACGAATACTTGGTGTGTGGATTCGGGAGCCACTGATCACGTTTGTAATTCTTTGCAGGGGTTCCAAGTGACCCGGCTGCTTAGAGAGGGAGAGTTGCAGGTCTACCTTGGGGATACTACCAGAGTTTCTGTTGTTGCAGTGGGAGTCATTTGTCTTTATTTTTTAGACTCTACATGACAATTGGTTTTCAAGATATACTCCCCAGTAATGCAAAACACAGAAACTAGTGAGTTGCCTATCTCGTTTTGGGGTTATGCCTTGGATACAGCGTGTTTTATCCTCAACCTTGTGCCATCTAAGTCTGTGCCTACGACCCCAGTAGAGTTGTGGAGTGGGCGCAAGCCTAGTCTGAGACATCTCAGGATTTGGGGTTGTCCAGCACATGTGCTCGAGGCAGATGCAGGCAAGTTAGAGGCGAGATCTAAGGTTATGCTGTTTGTAGGCTACCCCAAAGGAACGAGAGGTGGTTTATTTTATAGTCCTCAAGATCAGAAGGTGGTGGTCAGCACCAATGCCAGATTTCTTGAGGAGGACTATATTTTAGATCACAAGTCAAGCAACAAGGTAGTATTGGAAGAGCTTAGAAGTCAGTCCATTATTCCAGATGCACACGTACAGGAAGATACACCACAAGAGACTGCACACACTATCACAGATGATGCTCTTACACAGGCTGCGCCTCGTCGTAGTGGGAGGGTTGTGAGACAGCCCGAGAGGTACATGGGTTTGGGTGAGTCTTCGGACTTTATCCCTGGTGCTCGTGAACTAGACCCAGTTAACTACAATGAGGTTATTCAGGATAGAGATGCAAGCATCCAGATCTTGGAACATCCGTTTTGACGAGGTTATCCAGTCCTATGGATTCACTCAGTGTCCGGATGAGCAGTGTGTTTATAGTAGGCGTGATGGTGATATAGTGGTGTTCCTCGTACTTTACGTAGATGACATTCTTCTTATTGGCAACAGTAAGAAGGTGTTGTCAGACGTAAAGGCATGGCTGTCCAGGCAATTCGATATGAAGGATTTGGGAGAGGCTGGACATATCCTTGGGATCAAGATTATTCGAGATTGTAGGAGACGTTCTCTGACTCTCCCTCAGGCATCCTACATAGATACGATTCTGGCCCGTTTTAACATGCAGAACTCCAAGAAGGGTTCACTACCTTTCAGACATGGGGTGCATTTGTCTAAGGAGCAGTGTCCTAAGACTGCTGAGGAGATAGATGCCATGAAGGCGGTACCCTATGCTTCTGCAATGGGTAGCCTCATGTATGCTATGTTGTGCACGAGGCCTGATATTTGCTTTGCCGTTGGCATGGTTAGCAGATATCAGAGTAACCCTGGGAAGGCTCACTGGGAGGCAGTAAAATGCATTCTCAAGTACTTGCGCAGGACGAAAGATTGTGTCCTAGTTTATAGAACGCAGGAGCTTGTACCATTGGGTTACACAGATTTGGACTTTCAAGGTGATTTGGACAAGAGTAAGTCTACCTCTGGGTTTGTGTTTACTCTAGGAGGTGGAGCCACAATATGGAAGAGTGTCAAGCAGAAATGCTCGGCGGACTCTACCATGGAGGCCGAGTACGTTGCCGCTTCAGAGGCAGCGAAAGAGGCTGTGTGGCTCAGGAACTTCCGGATGGACTCAGATGTGGTTCCTGAGTTGCCTAGGTCTATCACAGTTTATTGTGATAACAATAGTGCAGTTGCTAACTCGAGGGAACCACGAGCTCATAAGGCGAGTAAACACATAGAGCGCAAGTACCACCTGATACGAGAGATCGTAAAGAGGGGAGACGTGACCGTGGCCAAGATAGTATCAGATGACAACCATGCAGATCCTTTCACAAAGCCATTGACCCTAAAGGTCTTTGAGAGACATGTGGAGGGCATGGGAGTCAGATTCTTGAGGGAGCCATGTTAGTGAGCTTAAAGGTGTTTTGGAGATTTCATTATGACAGCAGTGTAATAGCGGGTTGGACAGTTTTTGTACTTCTTAGCATAGCTTTGAGTATTAGTGGGAGATTGTTAGTTTTGAATACAGAAAAGCTATGGCTTGTATCAAAAACTAATATCCACAGATGACATATCATTTTGTTTCAGTATAAATCTGTTCCTTTATATCATAGAACTAGATAACGGGGTGTCGACAAACACAGTAGATACCGTTATTGGTTAAAGTATTGATATATAAAAAGTATGCTCGTAACCGAGATAGTCTGAACATACTATCGGTATAGGTTATTGTGTGGTTTGGAAATTGGTTTATCTAGACTAGTTTAAATCACACAGATATGCCCGGGGCATATTGAGCACGACCAGTTTGGATAGAATTGACTTGTACTGATCGGCGTAGTCAATTCGGTCCTAGTATTCTGTCTCTCAATCCCGAGATTGGGACGGGCGTGAGGGTTGGGTGTCGTGTGCTTTGATTTGCCAAAGAGTGAGGTCAATTGAGGCCAATACCTCGGTAAGTTGGGTATGCGGTGTTTAGCTTCTTGCGTGCCGTTGCTAGTCGGAGGAATCCACGTACCGGTTCGCCGGGTTGATGGTGCTCCCGAGATGAGCTCGTAAGGTTATTATACTAAACCTGGCCAGTGAACTTTATGTTCGGTATAATAAAAGGTCGAGTGGTACTAATCTCGGAAACCAAGAAGTCGGTGAATTAATTTGTCAGTAAATTGATAAACCGACGAGCGCTAGATCTTTAATGTGGGGAGATAGAAGAAATAATAATGGCGCGATGTAAAGTCGTTTTCGAGCGGTAGTTCCATAATTGGTCCGTTAGTGGTACGACCGATTATGCGTTTGACTAATCGACAAGGTAAATTAATTAATCCGAAGGGTTTAATTAATATTTAATCGACAAAGTGAATTTAGAAATTAATTCGATCTTGAATTAATTAATTCTAAGGGTTCGATTAAATTAAATTTACAAAGTGGATTAAATAAATTAATTTAAAAAGGGTCGATTGGAGTTGATTAGTCGGGAAGACTAAGCGGTCAACGAAAGTCAAATTTTAAGGCCTAACTCGAGAGCCCATTAGGTCTCCTTAGAAGCTCCTATAAATACAACTTATTGGGCAAGAAATCGATTAAGAAACTTGACACCCAAGTAAGAGGTAGTGAGAGAAAGTTTTAGCTTAGAGTGAGAAGTTCGTCTTCCTCGTCGAAACTTCTTCTCGAAGCCAGCTAAGAAAACTTTCTTCTTCGCAGAAAACTCAAGCCCATAAAACCCCAGTATTTTTGCTGCGGCTTAGTTATTATTATTGAATGTTCCGGGGTTTTTTTTTCTTGGACAACCCAGATCGAGCATTCTGGGTTATTCTTCGACAACCCAGGTTGAACGCTGCGGGGTTTTCTTCAACAACCCAGATCGAGCGTTCTGGGGTTTTCTTCAACAACCCAGGTTGATCTGCTGCTGGGTTCTTCATCCGCTGCTGTTTTTTTTTTTCCTTCTGCAGCGGGTTCATCATCAACCCAGTTCCGGCACAGTGGGTTCATCATCAATCCAGTTCCGGTGCAGTAGTTTTCATTGTCCGCCTAGTCCGCCCAGATCGCCCAGTATTCAGCAATGATGGGCTGATTTTATTCGCCCAGTATTCAGCAATGATGGGATGATTTTGTTCGCCCAGAAATCTGCACTGAAGGGCTGATTTTGTTCGCCCAGAAATCTGCGCTGAAGGGCTGATCTTGTTCGCCCAGAAATCAGTGCTGAGGGCTGTTTTTGTTCGCCCAGAAATCAGTGCTGAGGGCTGATCTTATTCGCCCAGTTTCAGGACTGCGGCGGATCAGTTTTCGCCGCCCAGTTCTTGCGATTGGTTTCCTGACCCGGGTGCTGATCCTGCTGCTGCTGTGTTGATCTCTTGTTCATCTCGGTGATCCGCAGCAGTGGTGGTGCAGATCGTAGCGGGTTTTGGAGTCCGATCAAAGGGGCTGAATTGGTTTTCTTTAGGCGACAGTTTGGTTGTTATTAGCGGCAGCAATTGGGGTTAATTAGTGGGCAGTTTTGAGTTTCTTGCAAAGCAAGTTTCTTGTTTTTCCATTGATTTGCCGTGGGTAACTCCGTAGACGATAGCCCACACTATCTCGGAGTCGTATTGGAGAATTCTTTGGATTTCTTCTGGAAATCGCCGCTGAATATTTGGTATTCTTTAATCGAGGGACTTCGCTACAAAAGGTATAATCTTTAAGTTCCGCTTTAATTAAAGATTCAATTTTTTGTGTCCCGATTAATAAATTAAAAAAGTATAAGCCTAGATCCGTTCATGGGTAAACTAATTTGAGCCTGAGCTTGGTCGAAAGCTTCCGATTCTGGAATGCATAGCACGAAAGTGAGGTTTTCGATTTAGCCCGGGCTTGTTCAGTTTTCCTTCAACAAGAACAGAATTAATGTTGTTTGAAGGATATCCTAGGGGAACGAAAGGTGATTTTTTTTATAGTCCTAAAGATCAGAAAGTGGTGGTTAGTACCAACGCTAGATTTTTTGAGGAAGACTATATCCTGTATCACAAGCCCAAGAGTAAGATAGTACTAGAAGAGCTTAAGAGACAAACTAATAATCCTGATGCACCAGCACAAGTAGATACACCACACACTACACAAGAGATCACAGATGATGTGCCTACACAGGTGGTGCCTCGTCGTAGTGGGAGGGTTGTAAGACAGTCCGACAGGTTCATTGGTGTGGGAGAGGCATCATACCTAGTCCCAGGCGCGCCTGAACCTGACCCGGTTAACTACAATGAGGCAATCCGAGATAAAGATACAGAATCTTGGCGTAAGGCAATGATATCCGAGATGGGTCAATGGACCACAATCAAGTTTGGGAGCTTGTGGACCTGCTTGATGGGTGTAAGCCCATTGGATGCAAGTGGGTCTACAAACGTAAGAGAGGACCTGATGGAAAGATGGAAACCTTTAAAGCTAGACTGGTGGTGAAGGGGTATACTCAGAAAGAGGGAATCAATTATGAGAAAACCTTCTCCCCGGTAGCCATGCTTAAGTCGATCCGGATTCTCTTGCCATAGCTGCTCATTTAGATTATGAGATATAGCAGATGGATATCAAGACAGCTTTTCGAAATGAAAGTCTTGAGGAAACCATTTTCATTCAGTAACCAGAGGGATTCGTTGAAAAAGGCCAAGAGCATAAGGTTTGCAGGCTTAAGAAGTCCATTTACGGACTTAAGCAGGCATCCAGATCTTGGAACATCCAGTTTGATGAGGTAATCCAGTCCTACGAATTTAATCAGTGTCCGGATGAACAATGTGTGTACCGCAGACGTGATGGAAACTTAGTGGTGTTTCTTGTGCTTTACGTAGATGACATTCTATTGATCGGCAACAACAAGAAAGTGTTATCAGACGTAAATGCATGATTGTCCAAGCAGTTTGATATGAAAGACTTAGGGGAAGAGGGACATATCCTTGGGATCAAGATGATTTGAGATCGTAGGAAACATTCGTTAACGCTCTCCCAAGCTTCATATATAGGTACGATCCTGGCCCGTTTTGACATGCAGAACTCCAAGAAAGGTTTTCTACCTTTCAGACACGGAGTGCATCTGTCTAAAGAACAGTCTCCCAAGACTGTTGAGAAGATAGAGGCCATGAAGACAGTTCCTTATGCTTCTGTATTTGGAAGTCTCGTGTATGTCATGTTGTGTACGAGGCCTGATATCTGTTATGTTGTTGGCATTGTAAGCAGATATCAGAGTAACCCCGGGAAAGCTCATTGGGAGGCAGTAAAATGCATTCTCAAGTGTTTGCGCAGAACAAGAGACCAATTATTGGTCTATCAGGTGCCTGAGCTGGTACCCCGAGGTTACACAGATTCAGATTTCTAAGGCGACAGAGACAAGAGCAAGTCTACCTCAGGGTATGTGTTTACTCTGGGAGGTGGAGCCATAGTTTGGCGGAGTGTCAAGCAGAAATGCGTGGCGGACTCTACCAGGGAGGCAGAATACGTTGCCGCATCAGAGACAGCGAAAGAAGCAGTGTGGCTCAAGAACTTCCTAGTGGATTTAGATGTGATTCCTGTTTGCAGAAGTCTATCACGGTGTGTTGTGATAACAACGGTGCAGTAGCAAACTTGAAGGAACCATGAGCCCACAAGGTGAGTAAACATATACAACGCAAGTATCACCTCATACGAGATATCGTAAAGATGTAAGACGTGGTTGTGCCTAAGGTAGCATCAGAGGATAATCTTATAGATCCGTTCACGAAGACATTGACTTCAAAAGTCTTTGAGACTCACGTGGAAATCATGAGAATCAGATACTTAGGAGATCCATGATAGTTTTTCTAGATATATAGTCGCAGAGTGTATAGGAGTTGAATGTAGATGTATATTTAAAGCACAGCTTAACTATTAGTGGGAGATTATTGGAGTTGAATACATAAGCTATGCTTGTATTGTACATTTTCCCAGTCAATATATCGATTTATGTTTTGGTTATATTTTTGTGTGCATTATTTGTCCATTTATATTATGTAGTTAGATGATGAGGTGTCTTGTGTGACACAGTAGATCTCTTCATTGGTTAAAATACATAATATATAAATGAGGTTCGTAACCGAGACAGCTTTGGACAAACTGTCGGTTTAGGTTATTATGTGATTCGGATAATTGGTTTGCCTAAACTAATTGAATCATATAGATATGCCCGGGGCATATTGAACTTGATCATTTAGAATGATTTGTCTTGTACTGATTTAATAGACAAATCGTTCTTAGTATTCTATCTCTTAATCCCTAGACTTGAGCGGGCATGAGGATTAGGTATACTGTACTTTGATCTGCCAATGGGTGAGATCAATTGTGGCCAATAGTCTCGGTAGGTTGGGTCCGTGTGATTAGTTGCTTGGTGTGCTGCTGCTTGTCGAAAGGAAACCATATACCGGTGCGTCCGGGGTGATGGTGCTCCCGAGATGAGCTCGTTATGTTTATTATACTAAATCCAGCTGGTAGACTTACGTCCGGTATAGTAAAAAGGTCGAGTGGTACTAGTCTCGGAATTAAAGAAGTTAATTAATTAATTTATCTATAAATTAATAAATTAACAAGCACTATATCTTTGATGTGGGGAGATTATGAATAAATTAATTAAGTTGTTCTGGAAGCAATTCTGGTGTAGGATGGTAGTGCCAAAATTAATCCGTTAGTGGTACGATTAATTTTGTAATGGGTTAATTGAATAAGTAGAATTAATTAATTGATTAATTATTCCTAAGGGTTAATTGAGTAATTAAAAAAGTGAAATTATTTAATTAATTAATTAAGTCTTAAGTTTCAATTATAATTAGGAAATCCTAGAGATAAGGAAATCTAATTTGAATTTGGTTTATCCTATTAGATTGCTTACCTAATTGGATTTGGAAACTAATTACCTAAACCCATTAGGAAGACCAATCATAAACCAACTTGGGGTCTCTCTTGTAACTCTATATATAGACAAGGGATTAGCTATTGCACATCATACAATTCAATCGTTTTCAAGACAAGAAAACTAGAGAGAGAAATCGTAGAGAGAGAAATTTTTCTCACTCTGAAAATTGGATTTCCTAGGCTTATGGCTACCAATTTTTCTCCAGTTTTTTGCTGGCCGATTATGCTCCATAGATCGGTGGCGCGTGAGAATTTTGGCGGCTCATGAAGCTTCTCTCTCTGGTCCTAGGCGGCGCGTGTGGTTCAGGCGCTAAGGGCAGGTGGTTGCAAAATTTTTCAGGCGACCCAGTTGTGGTGATTAGTTGATCAATTGGTTGCTAGATCGTTGCCCACACAACGTGGAATCAAAGTCTTGAGGTATACAAGCGATCACCTGAGTATATGCTTCAATAGGTAATTCTTATGTTTCAGCTTTAATTAAGAATTTTTGTTGCGTGGTAAATCGAATGAGTGCAAACCCAGATCTTGCGCAATGTTATTTCAAGCAAGGGTTGGAATAGGGATTGTGCTAGCGTCTAAACCTAGCCAGAGATTCCGATTGTGGAATGCGTAGCACGAAAGTGAGTTTCTGGCTAGGCCCGGACAGATAATCTTTCAGCAAATACAGTACATCCAAGAATTAGGAATAGCACAAAGTTCTACCCGTGGTTTAAGGTATATATATATATACATATATATTTTAATCATAACAATGCATTATACAAAAATTATTATTAGTTGTAACTAACAAAAAATGTCCTTTTTTTTGTAGGATTGTGTTGGGGCTATAGATGGTACACATATCCCTGCATGGGTGTCAGCAGATAAACAAGATGCATTTTGAAATAGAAAAAGTGACATCACTTAGAATGTTTTGCTTGCATGCGATCATGATATGAGATTTATATTTATTTATGCTAGATGAGAGGGGAGTACACATGATGCTAGAGTGCTACAATGTGCATTAAATCGTGACAATGTAGATTTTCCAATGCCTCCTGAAGGAAAGTACTATGTAGTTGATTCAACATATGCCAAGATTTATGACACCATTTCGTGGTTTTCGCTACCACATGAAAGACTTCTCAGGGCGAGGCAGTGCTCCAAGAACTCCAGAAGAACACGTTCATTCTTCTTTAAGAAATATGATTGAAAGAAGCTTTGGAAGTCTAAAGCGTCGCTTCCCGTTTCTTAAAGGACCAATGAACAATTACACTTTGAAACACCAAATACATTTTGTAATTGCGTGTTGTGTCCTACATAATTTTATAAAAAAAAGTTCAGTTGGAAGATGATATTTTTTTGGAGTACGAGAATGAAGATCTTCAAATGGAAGGAGAAAGTGGTGATGTTGGTCATCAAGAAGGTGAAAATAGAGTTGAAGAAATTAGGATTGCAAATGAAGCCATCTTACAATGGAGTAATCGGCGAATGACTATTGCAACTCAAATATGGAATGCATTAAGGACGGGAAGTTAGAAATAATTATCAGATTGTGTTGATTATATGTTATAGCCTATCTGCTAAATGTTAGGGATTCAAATTTTTTTTTTTTTTTTTTTTGGAAGATTTCAAACTACTTGTTGGTTTTAATTAATATTTGTATGTTTTAAATTTTTACATAAGTATTTGTTATTATTTTTTTATTAGTGTAATGAAATCAATTACATGAAAATGTCTCAATAAACATGTCAATTCATAATGCAAAAATATTGAAATCAATGGTAGTTTTAAATGAAATTAAAGAAAAATAAATATTTTTAAATATGTTTGTCCAAACATCTATTTAGCTATTTTTTATTATAAAGATATTTTTTAAAATAATTATCCAAACACCTTTTTAACTATTTTTAACTTTAAAAGTAATTTTTTAAAATGGTTGTCCAAACACATATTTATTACTTTAAGAGAAATTAAAATCTTAATATTACTAAAGCAGAAGAAATTCTTGAGCAATCAACCCCGTAACCTGATGACTTGGATTTTAGACAAATTTCTTCAATTAATTAATTTATAAAAAATTCTTCAATATTAAAAGAAGATTAGACTTATCTCTTTTTAATGTTTCCTGATGCTCATCTTATTGAAGTCCACAATGTTATTTATTTTTATCAAGCCTTTAATAATAATAATTTAAACAATACAAATTTCATAATCTTAAATTTTAATAAAATTTATCTAACTTAATATTACCATTATCTTAATACTAATTTTTTTATAACTCTATATATATCCAACAATTAATTCCAAATTAATTTAACTCACATTTTTTTTAAATATCTCTCACATATTTGAATTTGTATTAAATTGCACATTTTGTTATATTACAATAATTTATCAATATTTTTATTTTTATACATACTTAAATTCCATATAATCATTTTTTCTTCATTAGTAATATTACTTTTATCAGATTTGACATGTTGATATAATTTTTTAATTACAATTAATATATAATAATATAATCATCATTATATTAATCATCATTATCATTATCATTATATTATATATTATTATTATTAATATTTTACTATCCAAATCCAATCTATGAACAGAGCTTCCATATTATGTTTAATGTATGAATCTAAATCCAATTATGCTTTATCATCTTTAATATATGAATCCAAATCCAATCCGTGAACTAACACACATTATTATAATATATAATAATATAATAATAATATAATATATATTATATACATTCATTATTTCTTAACATACATCCATTTTTTCTCAACATCTTTTTTTTGGTTCTATTATCCACCACCGGCCGCACATCTATTTTTTTTTCTATTGTACACCACCGGCCGCACCACTGTTATACCCAATTATGGATAACAAATATCGTAATAAATCCAAACATCTTCGATATTGGTTCCAAAATTATGTTGCATCTAACGTGGATATTCTTCCAATTCCAAACAGGTACAAACAAGAATTTTTGATGATGTTATCTCATGTCCATAACTTTGATTATGGGACAATTTCAATGGAAGCTCAAATACGAACATGGATCTTTCACTAAATGTTGGAAGAAGTTCAACACAGAGAGCTTGCTTCAAGATCGTGATTCAATCTTTTTTTATAAGATAGATGACTTCGTTTTCAAAGTAATCATCTTTGCACCAGATCACTCCGAGATAGAGAAGCATAATTATCAATCTGATTATTCAAAATCTGAAGATGAAGGTCCTACATCTTCAACGCATGAATATCCATCCTTCACAATCAACGTGGCTCAATATTGTTTTTCAGAGCAATGCTTGGTAATATTTTATTATTTATAAAAAAATTTGCTATTTGTTACTACATTTGAACAATTTTATTTGTTTACTCATTAAATATATGCATGATTTTGAATTTGTTATGTTTTACCTACGCATGTTATATTTTTTTATATTATGATGTTTTGAGTTTTAATAACGGCGGCGGCCTATACTTTCTTACATATTCATATTGATTTTCACCCTCTTTTAAGTACCAAGAAAAAGTTTATGCATATTATACGTTTATGCATATTATACTGTTATCCTCATAAATTTTTGCTTTATGTTCCATTTTTTTTACCTTATTTTTATCCTTACATGTGTATTCCTGTTTTGCCTATTAATAAATTCCTATGATTTAATTTTTCATAATATATTGCTGTTTTTTGTCTGAATGAGTTTCATTCTGGTCTGCAATTGCAAATATTTGTATTTTTTTAGATACTTCCGCGTGGATTTGCAATGGATAATGGTTTATTGCGAGGAACAATATTTAATGTTTCTATTGAAGATCCAAGAGGAATCCATTGGAATTTTGACCTTTATGAAAGTAGACGCACGAATATCCAAATCAAGAACCAGAAAAATTTGGCTGTTATGTTGAATGAGAATCAAATTGTTCAAGGAGAGAAAATCACATTGCTTTTGCTAAAAAAATGAGATTCTCCCGTTTTTAAGTTGGAAAAGATAACCCTTCATGAAGCAGTTCCTCCTCAAGAAATTACTGTAACCATATAGCCATATAGCCTCGCAAGAAATTACTTAGTAAGATCTATTTGAACTTTAACTTATCAATCAATACATATTTGTTAGTTTTGTCAATGTTATAGTTAATTTATCATTAATTTTTTCACATTGATAGTTAAATTATTCCTTTCAATATAACATTGTTCTAACTTTTTTCTTATGTTTTGTTTAGTATATTCCAATAAAATTTGCCACAGAAAATGGACTCTTAAACAAGCATCAAATGACTCTTACCGATGCTGGTAGGAAATGACCAGTACATGTGAAATTTGGTAGTGATAAACATTTCAAAATTATTGATGGATGGAGTCAGTTTAGAGATGCAAATTCACTCGAAAACATACAGGAATACACATTGCGCTTATTAGATAATCAAGATGTTCCTCTTGTGGAATTTATTGTAAGTAATATTTCATTATATATTATTATAATATGTGTAGTATTCTTTTTTATTCACTCCATAATACTCCTTTATTAAAAATATTATTTTATATTAATAGTTATTTTATTTTTATTTTTTATGTTTTGCAGGTTCATCAAAATGTAGAAGCAAGTGATTCAAATGTTATGATTGTCGATCAAAATGAACAATCAAGTGACTTAGATATTATCATAATTGATTGATGATTTCAAGATGTGATATTTGTATTATGGTTATGGATTATATGGGTGTAATTTGTTATTTTCGTTGAATTTTTTATCAAGCTTTATTATATTGTTTCCTTCACAAATTATTATTATTATTTTATCTTTCGTTTCAAATTTCATTTATATTTGAATAATTTTAAATTTTATTTATATTTCATGTTATCATTTAAAGCTAATGATAATCGCAATTCATCATCCTAACAACTAATCTCAATATTAAAATTTAAACATTTAATTAAGGATATATTTTAAATTACAAATTTCTTATCCAATACATCATATATCCTTAATTTATAATTAATGATAAATTTATAAATAGATATATATGTATTAGAAATATTATATAAGATTATATTATTATATTATATTTGATGTTGTTAATATATCTTGATTAAAACATGTATTCATAATAGGATAAACGTCCAATTTTGCAACATTCATCCTCATAATAGGATAACTCCATCGACAATTGTCGTATTCATAATAGGATAAGCTACTAATAATGCTTGCAAAGACAAATATTGCTTTATCTATTTCCGTTTCCACCGAAAATAATTTATTTTTCACAAAAAAAAAAAAATCTTTTAAAAAAAGGAACTTCTAAAAAGAAAGAATCCCAAACAAATATGAATCGTGTCTCAAAATTAATTATGTCCCAAAAAAATAGGTATTTATAATTTTAATTCTAATATTTATGATTTCATCTACTCCTGTATTTTAACTAATATATGTCATCTACAATAAAAATATAAAATTATAAAAAATAATAATAAAAAATTTTATGAATCGTATCATTCAACGAACAAAAAATAATTCTTTATTATGAAGTAAAATCTTATAACTATTTCCATAAAATTTAATAATGATAATGATTAATTAACCTAAATACTATTTTATTTTTCTCTATTGTCAAAAAAAAATGTACATTAAAAGATGCATTAGTAGAAAATAATAAGTTTATTCATTAAATGAATATAAAATTAAAAATTTTGTATATAAAAGTAATTATAAATCAAGAATATCTTATTTCGAATAATTATAATTCTGAAATTTAAAATTTGAAATTGAAATACAATAAATTCAATGAACAATTAATATATTATTATATATATCTGAAGCTAATATTTAAACTTTAACTTACAAATTGCTTATCCAAATATGAAATCTTAATTATTATATATATATATAACACATTAAACGAATTCAACTCACCAGAATTCATTTTCTTACTTCAATTAAATGTTCAACACATACCAATTTCATTATATCACTCCATCACATCATTTCTTTAATCCACAACAAACACAAACTCAAATATACCATCGTCATATTGCAGCTCAAGCAAGTTTGAGAAGAAGATTAATTTTGGCCAATAAGAGAGGAAGAACTTTATATCATCCATATAGCTATAGCAAAGTAAGTTTTTAATTTCATCTCTTAAACAATCCATTTTGTTGAAAATGTCATTATAAATGTTTTTTAAATATATTTTAATATGCAACATGTTCATCTTTCTAAACTCTTCTTTCCTAAATCATAAATCAGACCATCAAAACACGCGAAGCAAGGTTGAAGAGGAGAATCATTTTGGCAAAAAAGAGGGGTAGAACTATACATCAATCATATTTCAATCAAAATGTAATTTTTGTGAATACTCATTTATTCCCATATAGGTTTTAAATTAAATATTAATTTTTTAATCTTTTTCAAATAAATATATTCTTCAACTTATAATGGTTTCAATGTTGTTGATACACGTAGACTATTGATCATCCTCAACAAAACAGCACCATGACACTAAACAACGATGCAAATCAGAGACCTAACAATGTAAGTTTTGTGAATATTCATTTCTTTTCATATAGATTGTAAACTAAATATCAATTTCTTCATATTCTTCGAATAAATATATTCATTAACTTATAATGTTTTCAATATTGTTGATACACGCAATCTAATGATCATCCTCAACAAAACAACACCGTGACATCAAACAATGATGCAAATAAGAGACCTAAGACTATATGTGATGGAAAAAGCATAATACTTACATATTACACCACAAATTCATATAAATTTTACATCTTTAGTATTATTTACTAAATTATTCACCACAATATGCATTTTTATTAATCTTATTATTCAAATAATCATATTCATGTTTCATTCAATCATGCTTATTTTTTTAATTATATTTTTATGTAATTTTTTTAATAGATTATTGGGACATCGGAAATCCTTCCTATGATTGCCAATACTGTGGCGCATTGATGTGGATCCAAGAAAGTGTGGGTTATACAAAAAAGTCATCTAAACCTACCATCTCAAGGTGTTGCATGCATGGAAAAGTTCAACTACCCCTTTTGAAAGATCCGCCAATATTGTTGACGAATCAACTGGATAACAACGATGATAAAAGTAAACATTTTCTTCATAACATTAGAGCATATAATATGATGTTTTATTTTAATTCAATGGGAGGAAAGGTTGATTCTTCTGTTGCAAAAGGCTGTGGTCCATAAACATTCAGGATAACTAGACAAAACTGTTACAGAATAGGTAGTTTGGTACCAAATTCAAGATCAATTCCTAGATTTTCACAGCTGTACATTTATGATACTCAAAATGAAGTTGGCAACAGATTAAATGCATTCGGGTTCCTGTTAAATTAATTAACATGTGTTTACTTTTCATATTTAATATATATTTTATATTGCTAATCTTATTTGCATTGCTAATATTTTTTTCCATTAATAAAGGATCCACCGAAAAAAAACTTCATTAGGTACAGAGATTGTTCTTGATTTAAAAAGGTTTTTGATGATAATAATACTTTGGTAAAGGTGTTCAGAATGCAAGAGATCGTTATGTTTCAAATGATAATCAGAACTTCAAGTTGAAACTCATAGGAAGTAGAGAAAGAGATGGAAGAATGTATAACCTTCTAACAGCCTCAGAAGTTGCTGCTCTCATTGTTGGTGATATTGATAGTTCAACTACTAATAGGGATATTGTGGTTAAGACTCGATCTGGTAATCTGCAGCGGATACATGAGTTGCATCCTTCTTACTTGCCGTTACAATATCCATTAGTTTTTCCATAAGGAGAAGATAAATATAGATTTGACATTTCACTGAGAGTATTTGACGATCCTTTTGCCAGGAAAAGAAAGATATTTAGCATGAGAGAGTTTTTTGCTTTCAGGATTCAAGAGAGATTGAATGAACCTCCTACTATATTATCTTCAAGGAGACTGTTTCAACAGTTTTTGGTGGATGCATACACAATGGTTGAGGCAGAGAGGCTTTCTTATATTCGATCCAACCAACATGATCCTAGGAGTGAGTCTTATCAAAATTTATCATCAGCATTTCAAAATGGAAATTCGGAAGCTTCCTTGGTCGGACAACGAATAATGTTGCCTTCTTCATTCACTGGTGGTGAAAGATATATGACACAAAATTATCTTTGATGCAATGTCACTTGCAATTTTTTTGGATTTCCGGATTTATTCCTCACGTTTACTTGCAAGTCTAAGTGGCCAGAAATTACCAATTTCTTAAGTTTTTGAGGGCTTAGACCAGAGGATAGACCAGACATTGTTTCTAGAGTTTTCAAGGTTAAACTTTATCACTTTATCAATGAATTGAAGAATGAAAAGTTGTTTGGTCGAGTTAAAGCAGGTAAATTCAATAATTTTGAATAATTACTTTATAATTTTTATTGTCATGTATTTTATTTCAATTATAATTCTTGATAGTCATTTTATTTTTGATAAAATACTTTAATATATCATTTTGTCAACCTCATAATTATCCATATGCTTACTATTATCTCACTGTATTTATCTTCGAGTCTTTTGTCTTCTAATTTTATGTAAATTCAATAATAGTGAATAATTACTTTATAATTTTTTTGTGATTTATTTTATTTCAATTATAATTCTTGATAATCATTTTATTTTTTATAAAATACTGTAGTATATGATTTTGTCAACCTCATAATTATCTCATATGCTTATTATTATCTCAATGTAACATATATTTTGTAAATGACATGAAATGCATACGATATTCTACCTAACTTACTGATTATGTTATCTTTACAGTTATATATACAGTAAAATTCCAAAAACAAGGCCCCCTTACTCTCATGTAATATTGTTCTTCCATCCCGAAGACAAGTTTCCATATGCCGATCATATTGACAATATCATTTGTGCAGAAATTCTAAATAAAGATATGGATCCTGAAATTTATGATTTGGTGAAGGAATTTATGATTCATGGTCCTTGTGGTTCTTTAAATCCTAAATGCCTATGCATGAGACACGGTAGATGTTCCAAAAAATTTCCAAAGGATTTTAAGGAATTTAGTTCTGTTAATGCTGATGGTTATCCTGTTTATAGGAGGAGGGACTACGGAAGGACAATCCAAAAGAATAGATGCATTTTGGACAATAGATTTGTTGTGTCATACAACCCAGGATTGTTAGAGAGATATTGGGCTCACATTAACATTGAGTGGTGCAATCAGTCTAGGGTCATCAAGTATCTTTTTAAGTACATTAGTAAGGGAAATGACAGAGTTACTGCTGTTCTTTTAGAAAATGTCTCTTACAATGTACAGAGCAAAGGTAACAAGGACACCGACGAAATAAAGGTATATTATGATTATAGGTATATTTTTGCTTGTGAGGCGGTGTGGAGATTATATGGTTTTGATATTTACTACAGGACTCCATCCGTGAAAAGGTTGACTTTTCATCTTCCTAGTGAACAGTCAATTGTATTTGATGATTATGATGATCTTGAATATGTTATGAACCGGCCTGGTATTAATGAATCAATGTTTCTAGGATGGATGAAATGCAATAACACATATGATGAAGCAAAGTTGCTCACTTATGAGGAATTCCCTACCAGATATGTTTGGAATAAACAAATTAAGGAGTGGACTCCAAGGAAATGGGGTTTTACAATTAGCAGGGTTCATTATGTACCGCATAGGTCAGGTGAAATATATTTTATGAGGATTTTGTTGTGTAAAGTCAAAGGACCTACCTGTTATGAAGATATACGAACAGTTAATGACATAGTTTATCCAACTTTTAAAGAAGCTTGCTACGCCCTCGGACTATTGGATGATGATAAAGAGTACAT
Organism: Knoxia roxburghii; assembly: GCA_030378225.1. Lineage (NCBI taxonomy): Eukaryota > Viridiplantae > Streptophyta > Magnoliopsida > Gentianales > Rubiaceae > Knoxia > Knoxia roxburghii. The sequence goes on along the minus strand of CM059422.1, from coordinate 12,054,329 downwards.
TGAAGCTATAAAAAAAGCAAGCATTTGGGGATCTGGGCATTATTTATGAACTATGTTCGCATCTCTTTTATTATCTGATGCTATAAATAGACTTGAAGTTTTGTGGGAAGAAACATGGAAATTGTTGTCTGATGACATTCTTCATAATCAGAGGTCCATTCTTCAATTAGATGGTAACCTTATTTATATGTTATTTTTCTTATAATTAGCATACTTGATATTATCAAAAATTTACTAATATTATTAATGTATAATTTATCTTGTGTTTTGTTTTACAGATATGCAGCTTACTAATGAGGAACTAAATAAACATGCTTTGGTTTGTATTGAAAAAATATTATCTAGCAATGGCAGCAGCCTTAAGAATCATCCATTATTGCCATATCCAGATGATTTCATCATTTCAGATGGATGTCACAAGTTAATTCAAGATGAGCTTTATTATGATCATTTGTCTTTGGAGATGGAGCACCAGCAAACTTTTTGCAGCTTGAATGATGAATAGAATTTGGTGTATCAGCAAATAACCGATGTTGTATCAAAAGGAGAAGGTGATCTTTTCTTTGTTTATGGCTATGGAGGAACTGGAAAAACATTTATTTGGAAGGCATTATCGGCTAGATTACGTGCTAAAGGTGATATTGTACTAAATGTTGCTTCCAGAGGAATAGCCTCATTATTATTATTATCTGGAGGTAGGACTGCACATTCTAGATTTTGAATTCCTATAAATATTACTGAAATTTGTACGTGTGTCATTAGACCGGGTAGTGAGTTGGCTAATTAGATACATAAAACAAAATTGATTATATGGGATGAAGCTCCAATGATTAACAAGTTATGTTTGGAGGCTTTGGATAGGACTTTGAGGGATGTACTTCGATCCTCTAATCCAAGGAGTTTGGAACAAACTTTTGGTGGAAAAGTTGTTGTATTTGGAGGTGAATTTCGTCAGATACTTCCTGTTGTGCCTTCAGGTAGTAGGCAAGATATTGTCCATTCTGCTATAAATGCTTCTTACTTGTGGGATTATTGTAAAGTTCTCAAATTGACAACAAACATGAGGTTTAAACAATATGAATATGGAAACTCAGAGGAAACCAGAGAGTTTGCTGAATGGATTTTAAAGGTTTGAGATGGTTGTATAGGTGAGCCTAATGATGGAGAATCTGTTATTGAAATTCCTGATGACATTCTCATCAAGAAATCAGAGGATCATATTGCATCCATAGTGGATTCTACTTATCCCTCTATTGTTGAAAACCTATGGAATCCGTCATACTTTCAAGAGAGATCAATCCTTACTCCAACAAATGATGTTGTCGAAATCATAAATGAAAAGATGTTGTCAACTATACCAGGAGAAGAAAGAGTATATCACAGTTCTGATACAATTTGTGAATCAGAGAGTCAAATTGATTTTCATGAATCTATATACACTCCTGAAGTACTCAACGCTATTACAGCATCCAGTTTACCTAATCACAAGTTTGTGTTAGGAGTTCGGATTACGATGCTTAGAAATATTGATCAATGTTCTGGCTTGTGCAATGGTACTAAATTGCAGATTTTCAGGTTGGGAAGTCATGTAATTGAGGCAAAAGTTATTTCAGGAAAAAATATTGGCAATCCAGTATTCATTCATCGCTTGGTGTTAACTCCATCAGATACGAGATTCTCTTTTAAGCTACAGAGAAGACAATTTCCAGTGGTTCTTTGTTTTGCTATGACTATAAATAAGAGTTAAGGACAATCTCTTTCCAATGTTGGATTGTTTTTAAAGCGGCTGGTTTTTATTCATGGACAACTCTATGTTGCAATATCCAGGATTAAATCAAGACAAGGATTGAATGTGCTCATTTGTGACAAAGATGGTCAACTGGCCAAAACTATAACAAATGTAGTTTATAAAGAAGTACTTCATAATTTGTAATAATGTATACTCTCTGGTCCCTATCAAATCATTTGCAGATTATTGCGATCTTTATCTGCAATCTGCTACAAAGACCATAGAAGATCCTGTCGCAATGTTGGTATTTTTTGTTCTTTAAAATTTTGGATTAAAGATTGGAATCTTTTCTCGATCTTACTTTTGTGTAATTTATGTCAAAGACAAGTCAATTTCAATTAATCTTACCTTTTATTTTTTAAACATTTCCTTCCTTTTTCCATATTGTTATATTTTTCTTTAATTCCTTGCTCAAACTTGATTTTGATGTTGTTGTTTTTGTTGATTTAGATCATCCCTTTAAGTTTTTCTATCTGGGCTGCTGCAAACTTGATCCAAATGTAAATATTATCTTAAACATAGTGTATTTCCTGCAAACTTGGAAATGTGATGAAGCTCTCTATTTATGAATTTACCAAATTCTGAAATGAACATACATTTCAACATGGAACGACTATAAATTGAAGTTTTAATGTTGTGGAAGTTGCTGATTGATAACAGAGCATTATGTGCTCTCTGAATAAGTTTGTTGATGATCATCTAACCAGAATGTTGTGGATTAAGTAACTACTACATGAAGCAGTTAGGTCAAATGCCCATCAGCAAACGGATTCATAACTCCATATTGTGTGCATCCTTCTGAGTTCTGTGAGATTCATCTGAATCTATGGCTTCTTAGCAGTTATTTTCAATAGTTGTTTCCCTCAAAAAAGGTCAAGTTCTTACACATTACTCACCTGATTAGTGCAAATCAGTCTTCATCTAAGTCAGAATTGAACTCATCGAGATTGATAGTCATTAATCAATTTAATAAATAAATTACACCAATTTACAATTCATATAAAATATTACGATTAAAAACTAAAAATTTTAATAATTAAATTCTTATTACCATTATAAATAATGATGTCGGTCGTTATTATACTTTCAAGTGACATAAATAATTAGGGCGTTCATATTAATTCTCGTGCGATGCACGGGTGCATGTACTAGGCTGTTAATAAAATTTCCAAAAAAACTACTTCTACAAAAATGTTTTTAAAATTTTGTCCAAACGGAGCCTAACTATTTATATATATATATATATATATACAGTAATAGGCCTATTGGTTTTATGGTTATGGTGGAATGAAATGAACTCAAAACGGTGAAGTTACAATATTTTTGTTGTCTCCTAGTCGTTATTACTTCAAGCACATTTCAGAGATGACTCTAATCCCACTGTAAATATCCGAAGAGCTTCCTCCATGCTCCTCGTACTCACCAGCTACACAAAAATAGGGATATCATCATCTGTCGAAGCCCACGTAGAAACCCGTCCCAAGTACAACATTGAAAATACCCAGAAAAGTTAAGAAAAGAAGAAGGTCGCCATTAATGGAGGCCTTTTTTTCTCTAACTTACCTTGCTATCTGAATTTGGCTGATTTTAAGGGTTTAATGTTCATTTTTTATCGACGATTTCCTCTAATATAGGCACCACTTTCATTGATCGCACCTTCTGTAGATATTATGCAAAAAAAAAATTGAATGAAAAGGAAAGGAAAAATAAAAGGAAAGAAATTAAAAAAAAAAACACGCGCATCAAATGGAAATGCAAGTAACTGAAGCCAGGCAAGTGTAACTCACCCCAGTGACGCGGGCGTGGGTCTTGTGGTTAGACCCACTAAAATTTAAAAAAATAGTACAAAAACAAAGAAGTACAATTGGATTGTACTTTATAGTACTACTATATAAATTGTCGGTTCTTTGGGTTTGAGAAATACGAATGCTTGAAAAGCCTTTTTCATCCGAAAATTCTTAAACACTCCTCAGCTGCGGGTCTCATTTTCTTTCATTTCTCTCCGCCCCAGAAGCTCATAAACACTCCTTCAGCTGCAGCACCACACGCATCAAGCTCACTTCCGTTTTTCATCGATAATAGGTAAAATCCAACTTTATCTTTCTGATTTCAATGTCTAATATGCCTTGTGTGAATTTGATGTGTATTTTGTGGATTTTGATGGTTGAATATTGTGAATGTTTAACTTTTGAGCAAATCAGCAAAAAGGACCGTTCATCAGCCAAATGTGCAAATGGGAGCGCGAGCTATTTGCTTGCATATTTCACTTTTTAATATATTTTAGAAAAAGTTTAGGGGAGTAATAATATCTGCGCTATTTTATTATAATTTTTTAATTAGTTTATTATAATTTTATTATTACAATAATATTATTTAATTTTATAATGTTATTTATTAATTTAATTATTATTTAAAATTTTTTAAAATATCTCTACAGTTGGTCAACAATTATATAATTAAAGTCAACAGTTTTATAGTAAGGACATTAAAGGTATTTCATATTTCATCAAAAGATTCTTTCCAACAACCAAACATCATAAATGGTAATCATTTCCATTCCAAATTAATACACCTAACATTTTTTATCATTCCGACTCAAACCAAACCCGTTCCAATTCCGATTACAGTGACTTCAACCAAACGCCTCCTAACTCTTCGCAGTCTTAATCCAAATTTTCCCAAATTAGGCCAAATTACTTTTTTGTCCCTCATAATAGAGGTAGTTGCGCTTTTGGTCCCAAATAATAGTATGACTGCCCTATTGGTCCCTTAAAATTTTTTATTTGTATTTTTATACATTTTTTACGAAAAAATTTAAAAGATAACGAATTAACTCATTTGATCGCTAGTCAAACTTAATTTTTTTCTTCAAAATGATTTGTACCATGATGTTTTCAACTAATTTTATGATCCGGACCCTCATGAATGTCAACCCATTTAGAGTTTTGGCCGTTATTTTAGATTGTGAGTTGATTTAAATGGGTTGAACATTCATGAGAAACCAGATCATAAAATTGGTAGAAAACATCATGGCGCAAATTATTTTGAAGAAAAAATTAAGTTTGATAAGTGACAAAATGAATTAATCCGTTATCTTCTAAACTTTTTCGTAAAAAAAAGACTAAAAATACTAATACAAAAATATTAAAGAACGAATATTACAGTCGATTATTTGAGACGCAACTACATGAAAAAAAGGAATTTGACCCCCAAATTATAGAACGTGGACAATATTTGTGTTTTTTTCTCTGCAGGGTCCTCTTCCTCTTCTCTTCTCCCGCCGGCCGCCGCTTCTTCTCTGCCGTTCCGGCTCCTCCCCTCTTCTCTTGTCTTATCTTCTAGCGCCATTAAAACTCGCAAGCATTGGGTCCCCAAATTCTCAAGGTCTCACCAAAGCGCTCTCTTTTCTCCTCTTACTTGCTGTGGGTTCTTCCGTCAAGGTACGTTCCTAGTTCCGAGTACCGAGGCCGTCTTAAGGTGCTAGATTCTGCTCATTCTTCCATGCTGCCGCTGTTTTATTTCATGTTTTGTCAGCACGGTTTCTGTTGCTCCAACTTCAACTTGAAGGTTATAGTCAGTCTCTCTTAACTTTTTTTCTGAGTGTTTCATTTATTCCTAGGATTTTCAATACTGCAATTCTTTTGATCAATTTTTCATTTCGAATACTTGGTTAAATTTCCTGTTGTGATCTCTGCAGAGGATGGAATGTGGATGTTGGTTATGTCGGAAATTTGTTCTTCGTTGTTTCTCAAAAAAGTTAATTGGATAAACTTTTATGTTTGGGATTCTTAGAATGGTTATTGTAAATTAAAAAAAAAATTAAAAATGTATGTGTCCTTTGCTTGGGGTATGATGTGATGCATGTATGTGGATTTGTTCCTCTCATCATCCAGATTAAGGCATTAAGGAATTTAGCAAAGATGCAAGAGTTATGTTTTCTCCATAAGCTTTCATAAATCGGAAAGTGCTTAATAATAGGTAATTTCTGAAATTATGTGAAAGTTCTTGTAAATAGGTAAGATGTACATGCTGTTCGACTTAATAATTATCACTGTTGAAGGCCCTTAAAGTTTTCGATAACATAATTCAGTATGTTTGCAGAGTTGTGGCATTAGAACCAAATTTTTTTGACCCTTTTGTAATTTGTTTAACCTTTATTTCATTGATTAGGTGTGACAAGAATGCTGAGCTACACAAACAACTAATTAGGAGTAGTAAAGCTGTTGTAGGAAAACATGCTAGCCACCCAAGAATAAATGTCAGAACAGTGAAAATCGCAGAGAAAACAACAGCGAAGCTGATTACGGAAAGAGAAATCTGGGAAGGTTGGACAAAAGAGATGTTCAGGGGGACGCCTGATCGCATCGATGAAGACTACGGAAACTATTTGGCGTGTGATGGTTACTTTGAGACAACATATGATGATACTGAGGAGGATGATCCACCATACACTATTTTCTTGAATAGTCTAAAGAAAGTTGGAAACAATTGGGTGGTTCAAGCTAATGAAAGGAATGGATTACTAGAGTCTTATATTATGGAAGACGTGTCTGATGGTGGTGGGATGGATCAAGATATTAGGAGGGAAACAAGGAACGCGACGGGAGAAAATATTGAATATGTTCTATCTAATTCTTCGAGTCCAGAGGTTGCTGGTACTCTTTCTGAAAACCATAGAAAGACAACATTTGAGATTGGTATGAAGTTTGATTCGTCTGGTCCCATCAATCCCAATCTTTTAGAGGTAGAGCAAAACCAAGTTGTGGAGCATGATCATGGAAGTAGCTCTGAATCGAGTCAGTGTGATATTGATATTCAAGGTGGGTTTGCTGTGGAGTCCAATGATATAAGCTATGGAAAGACAACTAAGCCATGGGAGTTGGAGAATGCCCCAGAAGAAGATGTAGATCCTGACTATCAAACTTACTTGAGAAGGGAATATAATGGAGATGGAGATAGGAGACCTATGGTTCTTGGGGGTGATAATAAGCTGTATATGAATATGCATAGTAGTGTAAAGCCCGTGAATGGAAACCCTAAGTCCCCTGTTCATACTGGCAGATCTGATGTATGCTTTGTTTCTACCTACTTTGCTCTTTTCTTATTAACCATTTTCCTCTTTTACGCATTAAAATTTGTGACAGAAGTTCATTGACTAAAAGTGCATCACACCCTTTGTTTTTGGGCGCTAATTTAGGGAGATGGAGATGACAACGATATTTGGGTTGAGGAACGAGAAAGACCTTCTTCATTCAGAGAAGAAGTGGTGAGGATATTAAAAAAGCCATTTGACAAGAATGAGCACCTAAAGCTTGTAGATGCCGTGAAAGCTAGTAAACCCATAGATCGTCACATGGACTTGCGCAATGGGAGGGAGCAATTCTATATAACTAATAAAGATGGAAAATCGTACATTGATCATTATCCTGGTAACCTGACTCTCTTCTAGGTCCCTAGGTTCTATTTGACATATATTACTGTCAGTTTAATACTCAGTATTGGTGCACTGTTGCTTTCTTTTTGTTTGCTAAGTTCTGAAACTGACAATGTTATATTTGTCAGATTAGGTTGCTTTTTTCTTTTTTTTTTTTGTGTTGACATAATATTCCGTTTATCCTCTATCCTTATACTAGATTAGATGTATCATTTCATATTCCAAATCATAACTAATATCCATGGTTTTGAATGTCAAAAACAAGGCTGAAGCATGCCTTACTGGATGGCCAATGAATTTTGTGGCCACTTTATTGTTTGGCGAACAAGTTGGCATTACTCATTTTGAGGAACTGAAAACATTCGTGATAGCAAACTCTGTAGCTTGGTGTTAATCTTTCATGTTCCCACTCTCTTGTGCAGGTAGCAACTTTTTTTTAGGGGAAAAAGAGAATAAAATTGTAGGTCCTAAATGAAGATTTCTTTACTGAAGACTTTTGGAATCTGTCTTGAGTTAGAGACATTGAAGAAGGTGTCTTACCATATTAGACATGGGCTAGAGTTTTCCAGAGATCCTTTTGATTATTGCTGTGTGCAGGAGAAGTTGTGTCTTCCGCTTCTAGGTTGTTAACAACATGATTTTCTTGGGAAAATTTAACTAAAATGACTTATCTATGGCAAAAGGTTGCTAAAAATTAATAATAAGAGAAACAAATTAAGAAAAAGAACTATTTGAAAGGAATTGAATGAAAGCAAAAGGATTCATTTAAGTTTGTTTGCTTTATGTTTGCATGTATGTGATTCTTTTGTATTAGTATATTGAATCAGGATGTCCAAAAGTTAGCTGGTTGAGTTGGATGCCAGTGTGTTCACATTATTTAACAAATGTTTGGGACTTTCACGAGTTAACTTTCATCCAGGATTGTGTAAACTTAATTACATACTTTTGCTTAACTGGCTGAAATGGATAACTCGTATAGATGTAGCAACTTTCTACAGTGTGTTAAATTTTTGGAGCAATTAATATCCTATGGTATTATCTTTGCAGATCTTAGAAAAAAGCTTGAAGCAGCTGCTGATTGGTACAAAGAGTTGACCTTGTTACGTGGTTTTTTCTTCTGGTTAGAGGAAAGTAATTGTTGCATTGTTAAATCTTACGTTAATTATGTTTTTAGAACTTCCTAAAATAGTGTCGTTTCAATTTCACTTAATTTTAACCCATAGTATGTAAACAAATCTGCTTTTGCTTATGTTTATGGATCATTCTTACTTTTCCAATCTTAGTTACCAATTTGATAAACAAATTCTGGGAATGGGACTGCTAAAAGAAGACCTTAAATTTGATATGTGCCGTGTATTTTCCAGCTGTTAAGAGAATAAGTAGTCTGCTTGTTCTTCAAATCTTCTTTAATGGATAGGTTTTCTTTAAATGGATAAATCATCCTCACTTGTTATATTTAGTATGCTATTCCTTTTATAGATTTCTGAAATAGCGTTGGAATGGATCCAATTTCTTTTGGTGTTATCATTCGTATATAAGTCCGGGCTCTGGTAGTTTTCCCAATCTAAAATCTCAATGCACTCAGGTTGGTTTAAAATATCAAGTCTTTCAATTGAATAGCTGTTGAACTTTCTCAAGATTTTGGGTTAGCTGGTGTTCTCATGATCTTACATAGGTTTACACCATTTTCTCTTGCATAATTTTCTTTTTGGTATGCCTGATTTTTCTGATTAAAAATAAAACCTCGTTATGTTCCTGCTGTAGCAGTGTCCATCTGGGAAATTTTCTTTTTTGTAGACCTTCTCTGTTTGGCAATGCTGGCTGAATTGAAATTAAAAAGATAAAGCTATAGTATATCTGGGACTCACAATGATTTTTGATGCATAGGTTGAAACATTTTGGAGTTTTTGAGGGATTCATATGTTGTGAAGGAGTTGTCCTTAGTTAGGCCCCAGAAAGACAAGTGCAAAACATAAGAGTCGTTAGCTGAAATTGAAAGAGAAAGGGAAAGACCTAGGATTGAAAAGAAACTATTCATATGGATAGCCACTGTGTTGAAATATGGTCCATATATCTGACCTCACTTAGTTGTGGGATTCATGTCTCCTTATACTTTGTATTGTTAGCCTAATTATTTGGGAGGGCGTGACTATTTACCTGTTCAATTTTCAATTTATGATTATTAGCCTGACTAAATAAGCCTGTAAACTTGAGATTTCCAACTAGTTTATCACCAAAATTTGCCTTAGGCTTCTAACAATGATGATTCTCTCTGCCATTTTATGTCAACAATCCCTTCTTCCTTTTCAATATTTTTCAAATGATTCCTTACTGATGGAATCATTTTTCTTTTCAACAGAATCTGGCCCAGGAAGGAGCATTCAAACCTTGGCTAGATAAGGCATGCCTTGCTTTGCAGCCAGAAGATATGTAGAAGTTTAAGGGCTTTTTACTCTGGGCCGTTTTGGACATATGGATTATGCATGTTACCCCTTTTTAGCATCTAAAGTTGTAGTTGTATTAGTTTGAAGCTTGCCTAGCCACAGCTAATTTTGTGCAGTTAGCTGTTATGATAATTGTAGGCATATGATTGTCCTCTTTAGGTAAGATTAATTAAGAGTTGGAAAGACTTGCTTTTTTTAAAAAAAAAAAAAAAAAAGATTCTTATAAAAATTTTATGTACAAAAAAAATTACATTTTTAATTCAAATTATTTCTTTTAAAAAAATACAACCTAACATCCAATCTCTAACGGGAATTTTTTTTTTTTTAAATTTTCTGGCAGTGCCACATGCCATTTCTCATTCTTTTTTTTTTTTTTCTTTTCAAAAATAAGAGATTTTATTCATAAGGTAAAACATTGATTTCTCCTACCTATTGTAGCTTATTAGTACTATGGAAGTTCATGTCTATTCATTATAAGTACGTCATTGCTAATATTGTGATAAAAAAAATTGTCAGAAAAATAAGGCTAGCTGCTAAATAGAGGGAAAATTTACTAAAGATACGTGAAATTAAATCCTACTAGGTGAGTAACTGGCGCGGTTCTAGAATTTTTATAGAAAATTAATGCATGGACTATAATAATTTAAGGAAATTACTGCATGACTATAATAATTATAATTCAAATAAAGGAAATTAGTGCATGAATATTATTATTACATGAAGTTTTAAACTACAAATATAGTAGATAAATTATCTGATATAATAAAATAACATTTAAAAAATAAAATAACATTCAAGATTAAATTAGAAGTAACTTCAATTTAAAAGTATTATGCATTCTACCAACATGAACAAGAAAAAGCATAGAAGATGCAAACTCAAAGAAAAGTTCAAAGTAAAGGGAGAACCTGGAGTAGAGCAAGCTTTGATTTCTTTCATGTAATATCAGAAAGAAAACATGTTTGTTAAAGTCATTGTAATGTACAGAATCTTCGTGTCACCTTCAGATAAGTAAGGGCCTCCCATTACTTAACAACAGCTGAATTATGCTTCAATGTCCTACTCTTGCTTCTATAGGTTGAAAAAGATGCATAAGTACTCACTAATTTTGATACGATCCAGAAATCCTCACTTAAATTGTCCAACCTTGAAAATGCGTGTTTAGAGGAGCCCAACTATGAAACTCACATATTTGGAACAAATCACAAGCAACAAACCCAATTTGAAGGTATGAGATCAAGTTCAAAAGAAATTGGGCCACACAAGGTTAAAGAACCCATTAAGGAAACTCTTTTGGGTAAGACAAAAACAATAAAACTCAACAATCTCACAAAGGACTTGTGTTAAATTCCCTTGGATCTACTTCAAAGGCCTTGTTTATTATTTTAAATCTCTTTAAAATCAGTCATAATAATTAGTTTGGCCTTTTATTAATTTGGCCCAATGTTTAGGCCTTAAGTATTTAATTAATTTAGTAGAATAAATAAAGGAGGAGAAGCGCAGCCCATGAATACATTTGAAGACTATAAGAAGCTTCTAGAAGACTCAAGAAAGGAATGAATAAATTGTCTTAATTCCTCAAAAAGAAAACAAGACATATTGAATGATGATTAGGCAGATTGAAGGATGATTAAGGGAATGAATAATGAGTCCTAAAAGATTGAAGAATGATTGAAGATTTCTAGCATATTCTACCATAAATGTAGGCTAGGGTTTTTGTAACCTAAAGGCTCACTTTTACTCCTATAAATAGAGGAGAAGTTCAGCCTTTGTAATCATGATTTGAATAGACAAAAACTGAATTTTTCTCTCTAGCTTGAATCATCACTTTTTAGCATTTATCAAGAGTGATGGTAGTTCTCTCTTGTGGTTGCATCCTTATAGACTCTTTCTTTTGAAGGTCTCATCCCACTACCACCATAATCCATCCCTTGAGAATAAGTACTAGGTTAGGGACTTTGATCCTTCATAGAACCTTCATCCGAATCCGACTTCCATATAATCCTTCATGCAAACAAACATCTGCTGGATTCTTTGTTAAGTTGGAATGATCACAACAAATTTAGCTGGGAAAAAGAAGAATTTGTAGCATTTCCACCTCAGGTTTCCCAGTTTCTGGGATGCACTTGATTCAAATTCACGTTTGGAAAATGTTACAATGAATGCAGCTTATGTTTTATATGCTTTGTCAAGCTGATAAGATAGGAAATAAGCATTTGATAAGTGCAATCAAATTGTTGACATGATATAGAAATCAAATTTTCTGGCCAAGAAGCAGTTCCCGCAACGACTCCTCAGAGGACCTTAGATTTTGAAGATAGATGATAACTAATCTTGGTTCTGCAAAGAAGATTCCAAAATCTATGAATGAGAGAGAGAGAGAGAGAGAGAGAGAGAGAGAGAGCGGGAGAAAGAGTAGTAGTGACAGCAAAGTAAAGATCGATGCTATGTTATTTAAGTTTGATCCTTCAACACAATGTTATTTTCAATAGCAGAATCCAGAACCATGCATGAGTAGATAGCTTCTAAAACACACCCTGTGGACACTGCACGGTGACACAAAAACTTAACTATAACAAATCAACATGGCTTATCTTCGGCTATTTTTTACAGTAAACTTAAAAGCATTTATATCAACTCAGAGCAATAAGAAACTAGATTATGATGTAATTCTAAGTTACATCAATTCTTATAGCATTTTCTGCATGATTCATGACTATCATATAGAGTTTCTGTTACTCTTGTGCTGTTTGATGTCTCATTACGGGCCATGTGGAAATTGTACATCTTAGCCCAAGTTTGTCACTTTTTCACCCAAAATCTAGTTAGAAAATGCACAAAAATGGAAACTGGATATGCTAAGTTAAAGCTGGACCTTGGCAGTCAACTTGGATAGTCAAAAGGTGCTGGAATGACCATTGTACCATTGCTCATTTAGTCTAATTACAACCCTAATTCTATAATAGTATATATAGGGTGAGAACAATTCCTGAAAGGAACTTTTGCATCGTGTCTTCTTTGATTGAGCCGACAGTACTTCATTTCGTTGTGGTAGCTAGGGTTTCTCATCTAATACGTCGATTCAGCTTGGAACCATGAGGTTCTAAGCGGTTCTTGGGGAATTAGCCCCAGATCTCTTCAGCTAAGGTGAAATCGGGTGCCATTACACTCGATCAGAGACGGATTGCAGTTATACAGAGTAACTCGGCGTGTTGCCTTACCCCCAGTAGGTTTTCTAACCTCGTGTGAGGAGTCCACGAGTTGACCTGTCTATTTATATTCTCTGAGGGTAGTTGTATATGAATTCCTTTAATTCTATATGTGTATTTGTGTATTGCTTTCCTTGTGTGTGCTTTTTGAGCTTGTTAATCAGTTAGAAGGTTTCATCTTACATGATTGAGAAGATGCTCTGCTCACCTGATGACGAGCTACCGGGGCTACCTTTGTCGATAGTGTCCATGGCAGGCTTGTATCCAGGGGTAGAAAAGTGAGTTTGAATTGAGACTGAAACCGATTAATTGAAGCGGTTAAAGGTCCTTAGGAAACTAAGAAACAAATATAGAAGGAATACTTGCTGAGAGTGACAGTGGTGAAATTGCCCCTCTTCAAATCATATCATTTATCATTTCTGCAAATTGTTATTATTTTTATGAATCAAACCTGATCTGTATTTCTGCTACTTGCATGTTCCTTTGATGAGATACACAAGTGTTTAGTGCTCTCTGAGGATCGACACCCTTAGTACTACACAGCAGGATTAGTTATCCTAAAGTGTGCGAAAAAGGATTTTATTTGTGTTGTTATTTTAGCACATCACTTTTTGGCGCTGTTGCCGGGGAGCAGGTAGCCCTTGTGTGTAATTATTTTTTTTTTTAATTTTTGTGACTACAAAAATAGGGTGTTTATGGTGTAAACAAGGTCAACTAAAGCAACATCAACTTCATTCGGGACAGCTAGTGGGATTGGAACTCTAGCCAGACCGCTAAGGATAAGGAAGTGGTTGCTAAGGAGGTGGTTGTCAAGAAGATGGCAGAACTACCCAGACCAACTTTTGGTTCAGTTTTTGAGCCTAGATTTCGTGAGGATAATAGGGCAGCAGGGACGGATAATGTTGAGTATGTCGTGCCGCCACCTTTGATCAATTTGGTCTTGAATGGTTCGAACATTCGAGGGAAAGATCAAGAGGATGCCAGTAACCATATGAAGGCATTTTTGGATATCTGTAACACTACTAAGATACCAAATCTTACTCACGATCAAATGAAGAGGTTATTGTTCCCTTTTTCCCTGAGAGATGATGCGAGTAGCTGGTTGAATTCGCTGCCAGCAGAATCAATTGGCACTTTTGAGGATCTTAAGAAGAAATTCTATGCAAAGTATTATCTCCCTTCAAAGATCAATAGGATGATAAGTGAGATAGAAGGCTTCAGACAGCATGAAGATGAGTCCTTTGCAGTTGCATGAGAGAGATTCCAAAATCTTGTAAGGAAGTGTCCCAACCATGGTTTTGAGAAGGACAGAGAGCTACTGTGTTACCGAGGATTGACACTTTCAGCAAGGAGTTTGGTGGATGCTAGCACAGGAGGAAGTCTAAACAACGAGACAATAGACGAGGTGAGAGACCTTTATGATCGAATGTTGCAGACTTATTCAAATTGGTCAAGCGAGAGGTATCTGCAACCACCACTGGTGACAGCTGCACCAGCTTTGGGGAATAATCATTTAGCTGAACTGCAGGCAATGATTGAGAAACTACAAGTCAATTTAACAAATTGAAGGTCACGGCCGAAGTGGAGGTTTAGGAACCAGTTGATACCGTAGTGGAGGTGGCTGGAATAACTGTGAATTTTTTGTGGAACCTGTCGGGCAACACAAAAATATTGATTGCCCCCATCGGTTAACTAATACGGGATATGCCAGTGGTCAGCTGGACGCAGGAATCGCATCAGGGTACAGACAGAATTCGGCAGGGGCCACGTACAACAAAGGAACATATGGAGGAAATCAGCCACAAGGGAATTATAGGCCAGCTCAGCAGCAGTAGGAAACTAGAAAAGGTGATGGTATAAGAGCAGGACATGATCCAAGCATAGAGAGTACGAAGCAGGATTTTGAAGGAACAAAAAAGGATGTGGAATAATGAAGAATATGATGAAAGATATGCAAATGCAGTTGGTGCATTTCTTAAGGGACAATCCAGCAGGGAAAATGGCAGTTTACCCAGTAATACGGAGTCCAACCCTGCTAATACGGAACAATGTATGACTCTGACTTTAAGGAGTGGAAAAGGTTTAACGAAGGATGACGAAGGTAAGAGTGTCCTAAAGGAAGTGGATGCGCCCAAGGATTTGTTTGAAGGAGCTTTGGGAGGTCCATGAGAGGCCGAAGAAAAGACGAAAAAAAATTAAGTCAATTTAAAGGATCAACCAAAACCACCGTTTCCCATTCGGCAGTCCATGAAAGAAAATGATAGTAAGTATTGACAACGGTTTGTCGAATTAATGAATGAAGCCAACATGAATGTGTCTCTGGCGGATTTGATTGTATATGCTCCAAAGTACCACAAATATCTAAATGAATTGCTAGCTAAGAAGAGCAAGTTTACTTTGGAGAATATGGTAGCATCAGTTGGGGTGGATAACATTCAACAGTTTGAGGTTCCTGTTAAGTTGGAAGATCCTGGTATGTGTACTGTTCCTTGCAAGGTGGGAATCAGAGTTTTTGAGAAAGCATTGTGTGACCCAGGACCAGGAGTGAATTTAATACCGTTTAAGATAGCTGAATCATACGGAATAGTGAATGAACTGAAAACAACAAAAATCACATTGCAAATGGCAGACCGGACAAAAGTTAAACCAAGAGGGATAATTAATAATGTGATGGTGAAAATCAATCAGGTGATTCTTCCCGCAGATTTTGTAGAGATAGACGTCGAGGAAGATTCAAAAGTACCAGTTATTCTTGGAAGGCCGTTCTTAGATACTGGAGGTGCCACCCTCAAAATCATAGATAAGATTATTACCTTTGCTGTGTGTGAGGCTAAATATATTTTCAGTATAGAGGAGTCTAAGAAAAACCCATATGATGAGGTCATGAGGGTCACAACAAGAACAGAAGAACCAAGTGTGTACCAAGTGGTAAATGAGTTGGAGGAAGTGGAAGTGGAAGTGGAAGTGGAAGTGGAGGAACCAGAAAAGAGAGGGGAACAGATAGTTGAAGGATTTGAGAATAACCTTGTTGGTGCAAAAAGAAAGGTAAGACAAAAGAATAAAGATAGGCAAAAATTAAGGAAGAAGAAATTGCAAGAAATAATTAAGGAAGCAGCAAGCAGTTGGTAGGAGTAGAATACAGTGAAGTCTACCTTGATGTTCTCAAAGTGCTTGGGAAATCAGAGGGTTTTGGAGGGATCTTGATGGAGATATAGAACTTTACTGCTAGGCTCGAGGCATATTAGGAGCGCTAGTGGGAGGCAACCCACAAATAATTTTCTTTTGTTTTACTTTTGTTAAGAATTTTATTCTTCAGACTGAAGGAACACAGTAATGTTTTTGCAAGATGGTATCTAGAGAATAACTAAAAAGCATAGGAGAAGAGAAGTCGCTATTCAACAGGGGGTGTTTTCATTTATACTTTTTGATTGTTCTTCATGATAAATCACTTACTGTTAGTCTTGGCACAAATATAGTAGTATTATCGTTTACATGTAGTATTCATCGGGGACAATGAAAATATTTTGTGTGGGGGGCGATGGGGGGTCTACATACAAATTTCAGTAGCTTAGCTTACTTTGTTAATTTTTGCCTTTGTTCAATGACTTTCGTTTGGTTGCTCTGGTTTTGCATGATGGTGTGATAGCTAATTCTGCTTAATCCTACAGGTAAGTTCCCCCCGAATCACTGTATTTTCGGAATGTTTCATAGCTGATCCAGTGCTTAGAATTCATTGATACTCCAATGGCCAATTTTCATTGACTGTTTTAAAATTCTGAGCATCTATTTCTGGAAAATGGTGAATATTATGTACACTGGATTGCTTTAGATGAACTGATGTTGTATGTGAATTGATTGATGAAGTAACTACTGGCTTGAGTATTAAGCACAATTTTTCAAGAGTGAGTATATCTAAGGAATTAGCCCCAGATCTCTTCAGCTAAGGTGGAATCGAGTGCCACTAAACTCGATCAGAGACAGATTTCAGTTTTACAGAGCAGCTCGGTATGTTGCCTCAGTGGGTTTCCTAACCTCGTGTGAGGAGTCCACGAGTTGATCTGTCTATTTATGTTCTCTGAGTGTAGTTGTATCCGAATTCATTTGATTCTATATATGTATTTGTGTATTGCTTTCCTTGTGTGTGTTTTTTGAGCTTGTTAATCGGTTAGAAGGTTTCATCTTACATGATTGAGGAAGATACTCTGCTCACCTGATGATGAGCTACCGGGGCTACCTTTGTCGGTAGTGTCCATGGCAGGCTTGTATCCAGGGCTAGAAAAGTGAGTTTGAATTGAGACTGGAACTGATTAATTGAAGCGATTAAAGGTCCTAAGGAAACTAAGAAACAAATATAGAAGGAATACTTGCTGAGAGTCACGGTGGTGAAATTACCCCCTCCAAATCATATCATTTATCATTTCGGCAAATTGTTATTTTTTCTGCTACTTGCATGTTCCTTTGATGAGATACACAAGTGTTTTAGTGCTCTCTGAGGATCGACACCCTTAGTACTACACGGCGGGATTAGTGATCCTAAAGTGTGCGAAAAAGGGTTTTATTTGTGTTGTTATTTTAGCACATCACATTAGAACTCCAGAAAAGACGTCTTCAAAATTCTGAGTAAATAAATATTAACGTTAATGGATTTATTGAATATCCGCTAGTATAATTTACTTTGACAGGAAATGTTACATAATTACAACATTAAGAACCATAACATCAAAATAAAAGCTACGTGAAAAAAACAAGTCTCAGGTGATACTGAAATAAACATCAGTGATGAATACACCATGAAAGGCAAAAGATATTCCAAAATTATATGAGTTGAGTTAAATTGAATAATCCATCATACAAATGGAGACCAATCAATCTGTAATCAAGATTAATTATGCCAATCTACCAAAATCAAGAATACAACTTATTTCAGATAAGCAAGCACTCATCTTTCACCAAATTCATAGTCTTTTAACATTTTCTTTGCTGGGAAAATAAAATGCATTTATGGCAGGTTAAACCATTATATATATATCATTCAAATAATATTATACTTGACCATTGTCAGTTGGCCTACCAATTTGATTAGATACATCTCCCATTGACTTAGTAAGAACAACAACATTAATTTCACCCATCATATATTTATGATATCATTTCAGTTACAATAGCAACATGAAACAAAATTTTTCTTCAGATTGTATCATTAGTAGCTGCACACTAAAAATTCACAATAGATAGAAACCAAATTTAGCTACTACCCTTATAACAACTTCTGCTACCTCAAGATATCATTGAAGAACGCAAAATTTGTATCTTTCTGTTGCAATGAACAAACCATATTGTGGTTCCCCTTGTAAGCACCAAGAAAAACATAAATCCTCAACAAGTGTTCCTAAAATTTCTTAAATGAAAAAAATATAACTTATAGTGATTGCATGATATATACTAAAAAGGTTATTAAGGATTCCACTGCGATGAACATAGCCAGCAATAAGGATATTGTTTAGTTCTTCTTCAGTGATGTTTGTCATGACATATTCTGCATCAAATTTTGATTGGTCAACTGATGTTCTTAGACTGTTGAACAAGTTCTATAATCTTTCAGAGAATGATAAAGGAAGTATAAAATGGAATTTTATAAGGTAAATACCACAATATTTGATGTGAACATAAGGATGATAGAGCCTCCTCCAGAAGAAAAACCAGCAAGAGATGCTAGTTCTTTCTCCACTCCAGAGCAATTGGCGCAAGGAAGAGCTAAAGGAGAGCTGATTTGCGTAGGAATTAGCTCATAGAGATCACATGTGGATCACATCTCTGTTTGAGAGATCCACAAGCTGAGTATGTTGGACCAATACTTAATCTAGAGCCCAGAAGGCTTGTGGAACAAGTCCAGCTTCAAAGTTCGAGATCGAGTCCAAGGCCCAACAGGCCCAAACCCATCTAGCATCCACGATGCCCAAGCTCATTAGCGTCACGAGATTGTTCGATAATGGACTTGCAGAGTTAACGTAGATGAGGACTGAAGCCCAAGAATAAAAGGTTGAAGATTGGGTTGAAAAGTTAAAGGCTTAATAGCAAAGCCCATTCACTCACTAAGCCTATTTGAGACCCGTAAAGTCTCTTCCTATTTGGATTGCATTTTACTTTGTTAGTTCTATAAGGTTTTGTAAGTTTATCCTAATTCAACTAGGATAGATGGATTTTTCTCTTCTATAGTAGAATTTTATTTTTCTTCTAATACTACTCTAGGTTGGCCGAAATCTATAAGGTCTTAGAGTTAGTGTAGGATTTTATATTTCAATCTTTCTCTCATTAGGATTGAGTGATTACTTTTTAGAAATGGAAGAGGACTTCTTGTATACCTATATATAGGCCCCTTGGCCAAAAATTAATAAGAGGTTAGAAGGTTTTTGATATTCCAAGATTGTTGTCTTGTGTGTTTTTCGAAATTTGTGAGTTGGTGCTCTAAATTTCACATAGAATCTCTAGTTTAGAGTGATCTTGCAAGATTGTGAATGTCCTTGCGTAAGAGCCACAGAAACGCGTATGCTTTGGTTTTTAGTTGTTTAGGTTGAACTATTAAACCGTGTCTTTTATGAATAAATTCGTCACAAACCATCGTCCATCCTCTGAAAGTAATTTCGCACAAAGAGGTTAAATAATAGTGCGTTTGTGAGTTGAGCGATTTTGCCACTTAATTCATCTATCAAGATAGAGAGAAGGGATAGTTCGAAAGGTCAGGAACAATTTGATCTAGGTTAAACCTTCGAGAAACAAATCATCCTGATAGCTACGCTATCATCGGTGAGTTGTTCCGTAGGAAGGCTTGGCTTTCACCGACAGAGTGGTATCACAACAAAGGTAGTTTCATTAAATTCCATTATCTTATTTTTTGATTTTTGTTGTTGTCATTGGTTAGAAAAATTTTCAAATATTTCGATCCAAATATCTTTGGTCTTTTTCGAAATCAGTGTCCTTGATTTCGAAATCAGTGTTTGTTCGTTTTTGAGTCTTTTGCTTGATTTTTGTTTTGTGTCAGCCTAGAAGTCTTTCTTTAGGGAAAACTTGTCTTAGTTAAATTCTAGTTTTAGGAAACATGGTTTTAGCCCTATAAAAGTTGCTTCAAAACTTGCCCAAATTTACCAAAATACCCCTGTGGGAGTTTTTTTTTGTGAATTTTGAAAAGTTTTGAGTGTTTTATTGCTAGAGTCAAGGTTGTTTTTATTTATTTTATCTATCTTTGGATTTTTTTATCAGGTAGTACGAGTTTGGAACTTGCAAGGTTGAAAATGTATTTTCACAAATCAGCGCATGAGGATTACAGAGTTTGACATTTGAGGTTAGTTGGTGTTATTTAAGATCGAGTTGTGGTTTTCTTGAGAATACTTGAAGCTCGATAACCTAGTCCTCTTGTTAAGTACTTGAGGTTGAATTCCCTCTCGCAATTAGTAAGCAGTTCTAAACTCCTGGAAAAAGTCTAAAAATAGTGAGGAGAGACAAAAATCAAAGAGTCATCCTTAAGGTTTTGACAAAACCTGTAAAAAGAATAGCTCTTCTTCAAAAGTCTGGCTAAGTAAAGAAAAAGACAAGCCAAGAGTTAACAAAAGTTATCGTGCTATAAAGTTTTGTAGGGAAGCAAACGGAGTTCGGAGATAGGAGTGATCACACCTTCTGTGAGCACAATGGAAGTAAAGGGTGAAAAGTATCCCCTTGGTGAAATTACCCTGGTGTGTGTACAAACTCTTTCCTCTCCCCGGTTTGAGCTCACGTTCTTGAGGGATCACAGTTTGGTTGCAGAGATTACCTGATTTCTTTGGTTTTGTTTTACTTTTGTGTGACGTAATAAGCATCTATCTATATAGTTACTTATTTTCATCACCTTTGTTTGTTTTGAATTTTTACCGTCTGTTAGACTAGTCCTTTGATTACTAGTTGTTTTAGAGTCTTTTGTGTGTGTTTAGAGTCTTGTAGTTCAATTTTGTGTTTTGAGTCTTGTGAGAAGAGAATCCATCGAGCCAACACCTTCTTAAGGGACCAGGTTGTAGTTGGAACCAAAGTTAAAAAGGTTGAAAAGCTGCGAAGGTTAGGTTGTTGATCCCTAGCCCTCGAAATGCCACGCATATAGCGACCCACCCGTACCATCACTAAAAGATACCGCAGTAAGCAGCCGTCCGCCACCCAGAAATCAGCGACGTCCTCCAACCATCGTTAATTCTTGTTTCTTCGCGCCTTGTGTGCCGAGTTTGTAATCTTTTCCTTTTGTTTTTTTATTTGTTTTTTGTTTTGTCTTTTTTTTTTTGTTTTTGTTTTTTGTTGAGTCATTTCCTGGTTCACTTGGTCGTGTTTTCTTGTGTGATTTACCTTGTTTTGCAAAATGGTTCGTAACACCAACAAAGATAAGAACGTCCGAGAAGACGGGGCTGATGAGCAAGTTGAGGAACCCAGGAATCAAATCTCCATGGAACAAATTGCAGCTTTTCTTGCAGGTTTGCAGATGCAGTTAATAGAGGTAAACTAACGCATTGGACGTTCCAAGTGTCAGGCTCAGTGATTTACATCTTAAGGTTCATCAATATTCTTCTATCTTTAGCTATATGCCTATACACATATAGTACCTTTTAAGGTTAAGTTTTCATCTTCTTTCTTTTTATGTTTATTAATTATCATTACTATATTATTGAGGTAACTAGGTTCATTTACCTTCGTTTTGTTACAGATCTTGGCAGGCTTAACTTTTAACATGAGGCACTAATAGAAATTTGGCTTATTAACACATATGAAAATGTCTTAATATATAATAATTTGTCACATTTTGGTTTATTATGACACGAATTTTAGTGTCCTTATATGATGTCGTGATAATAGGTCTAGTAGCTATCAAACCACTATAAAATGTCAAGATACGTGCATAAAAGCATTATATTAAATCATGATTTAAATATATTATAACATATGCAAATGTTGTAATAAAGTGTGTGTTGTGACATTTTGCATTGTTTGAATAGACCATGATTTATATTATTATAACATATGTAAATATTGTAATTAGTTATGAAACGAAGCAAAACGCATGTTGATCAGACCCACCGTTTTACCTACAACCAGTCCGACATTCGTGTCAGCAGGAGCGGGCGTACGCTCCTACACAAGTTCAAACTATTTTTGCGCGCGAGCACGCGAGCGGGACGTGTGACGTATAATGTAGAATATGAATTTTAATACCCACTAAAAGTTCATTTATTTAAATAGTGGTATACACTCCTCTCTTTTTTCAATGTGAGACTAAAGTTTCGTTATTATTATCACATTATATAGTGAATTAATATAAATTTGAAATTATATATATTTTATAATGTTTATAATTACACTTATTAATGTGTTAATATCTAAAAAAATAAATGTGATAATACATTTGATATAATTTACACTAAACAATGTCACTATATTCCCATAAAAATATATTACACTTGTTGATGTCATAATTTAAATATATTACCACAACTACATTAAATGTCATACTAAGACTTAATTTGGTGTTCCAATAATATATTTATAGATACATCAATTATATAATGTTCTATTAGGTGGTAAATTGGTGTGCTAATAGAGGTCAATTATCACATTTCGTGTTTAGTATGATAACATGAGTGTGATAATAAGACAATATTGTACTAGTGAGGTTTGGTGTAAGGCGGAGCCATGCCTCGAGATCTGGTAGGGCATGTATAATTTTTTATTAAATATTAGAAATAAAATTTTATGAAAATTTTATACGAGTACTAATATTTTGAAAATGACATAAAATAACACATTATCAATAAAAAAAATTGTAGAATAATAATTTGACTAGCAAAATTAGGATGGCAGTGGCATAGATGTGGTGCTTTCGTCGAGTACTCTAATAGTCATCGTATTCAAAAAATTAGACTGAAATAATATACTTACAGGAATTTTTTATATAAGAATATCAATATAATAATTAACTAATAATTTAAGAGGAATTTTTGATATTTTCCAAATTTAAGGGGGTGTTTGATATATTACTAAATTTTAAGACCTTTTCATATTAATATTAACCATTTATTTAATAGTTCAAATGATTAAAAAATTAAAAAGTTCGAGTCACCAATGTATAAAAAAAATTAAAAAGTTACTCTAAATTTATTTATAAAAAATTAAATGATATAGAATTTATAGTAAAAGTACAACTGTACTTTTAAAACTATTTTTCTCTTACTTTTGTTCATATAGTTTTTGCCCCTCAATATTATAATTTTTAGTGGGGGCAATATTAAAATTTTTCTGTAATATTAAGACACATATAGGAGTATTTTAAAAATTTTTGAGGTGGGCCAATTGCCCCACTATTCTTCTATGTAGCTCCGTCCACGTGTAAACAGAGGATCTCAGATAGAAGGAGAGATGAACTCTAACTCCAATTAGTTTGATTCGACTCAGTTATGAGAATTTAAATCCTATTATGCAATTAAATATATAAATGTATTTTAGACTTAGATTTGTCTGATTTGTAGTTAATCTATTGTTCGTACATATCCACTCAATACTAGAATGCTAAGAAAAGAAAGGAGTTTAACTCAAGGGTGACTGAGTAAAGTATAGATCAAGTAATTAATGAATACTAACCTTAAGTTACCGTTTAAGTTATTAACCTAATCCTAATTCTACCCTTAGTGGTTTGCCAAACTACTTAGAGTAGTTAGTGGTTCGTTAGGTTTTGACAATAAATTACCAATTTAGGTTAACTCCTTGTCACTACTAAGTCTTAGCTAACTTACACTAGGATTCGTAATGCTTATTATTTATTTATTATATATATATATATTTATTTTATTTAAATAATTAATCAATTACTTGTGTATATCCCCCTCAATAGTAGAATATCAAGAGACAGACTGGAAATTTTGGGACGTCAAATCCAAGTCAATTGACCGTCCATTTGGCAAAGAACTATTGAGGATATACCATTTCAATAAATCATTCGTTAATTTCTAATAAACGGATCTATCCACGTAAACCAACGTTACCTTCCAATTTAACTGTTTGAAAGCCACATTAAACACAAGTATACAATCATATTCTACATACCAAACCACAAAGCAAACTTAACTATTATCTAAGGATGAGTTCCTCATCATAAACCAAACATTTAAGCTTTTTATCATGAAACTTAAACTAAAATAATTTGGTTTAAGTAGCGTAACGGACCACTCACAGGCGGAGGTTCTAACCTAATTAGACACCTATTTACTACCCAATATACATTTCCACTTATTAAAACTTATTTTGTATATTTTAGGTTATTAACCTATTGCTCCTGATACCAAATGTCATTCCCCGTAAGCACTTGATTTCCTAAACCGGTAGCGTAATTAAACTAATTAAAAGTAAATTACCAAAATTTAACTTTATACCAACTGAATTTTATTCAATTAACAATATTCAACCTAGATTCACTCTCGGTGCTCCCACTTGGATCACATTCAAAGATGAAAGAAACATAAGTATACGAAATGCATACTTAGTGAGGGTCACCTCTTGGACTCAACAGTATTAAATAAAATACAGATATACGTCAAACACTCAACATAAAGACATGCTTCAAGTGACTGTAAACCAAACATCATGCCAACACTATAAACCAACTAATCAGATAATGTGAACCCAAAAACCAACAAATCTGGATCTGTACCAACCAACTGGAACGGACATCCCACCCGCTATCGACCTGGCCACTAATATCCATCGAGCCACCTAGGTATCCCGGGCCATACATGTCCTACTACTAAGCCTCAATCTGGCCCCTACTAGTAGGTCGGCGTGAAAAGGGCGGGGCCCTTGACGTGCTCTTGTCGTTGTAAAGTTGGTTTGAACACCTCAAAATAAAATCTATAATTAAACTAACCTGTAAATACACAACTATAGAACTTAAGGTTTCGTTCCCACAAGATAGTTGGTTGAATTGATTATTGTGTTATGGATTTGATTCCTTAATTACTTTGTAATTTTAGTAGTTTAAACTAAAAACAAAAGATAACACAAACTAAACTAAGTAAAACAAACAAAACATGATAAACAAAGGATAGATTAGTAATTTTTATTGTAGAACATGCAAGTAGTGACTAAAGATAAAAGCGGTATCTTACCACCTCAAAATCCAAAGGGCCACTACCAAGCAAACTGAAGGAAACAGAACAAGCCTGGGCTAAATCGAAAATCTCACTTTCGTGCTATGCATTCCATAATCAGAGACATTCGACTCGGATTAGACTCAAATTCATTTCCCTTGAACAGATATAGGCTTATACTAGTTCAATTTATTAAAATGATGCTCAAAGATTAAATCTTTAACTAAAGTGGAAGTATTAAAGATTATACCTTTGAAGCGAGTCCCAAGTAATATAGAAAACCAAATCTATGGGAAAGCGAAATCCACTCAGAATCTGAAGAATAACTCCAAAACAACTCCGAACTTTTTGTGGGCAAGTGTCTACGGAGTGGCCTAAGGAAAAACGAAAAAGCCCTAAGAAACTTGCTTCAAAAAAACTTAAATCTGCCCAAAACATATTTACCTGGAACCTCCTTGCCCCTCCATCGTCAGCCGCCGGATTGCGTAAGAATTTGGAGTGTTTCTATCAAAGATATAGTGCTCGTTAATTAAAATTAATTTACTGATAAATTAATTAATTAACTTCTTTAATTCCGAGACTAGTACCACTCGACCTTTTTACTATACCGGACATAAGTCCACCGGCCGGGTTTAGTACAATAAACATTTCGAGCTCATCTCGGGAGCACATCACCCCGGATGCACCGGTACATGGTTTCCTTTCGACCAGCAGTAGCATACCAAGTAACTAAACACGCGCACCCAACCCACCGAGACTATTGGGCACATTTGACCTCACCCATTGGCAGATCAAAGTACACTATGTCTAATCCTCATGCCCCCTCGAGTCTAGGGATTTAGAGATAGAATACAAGGATCGATTTGTCTATTAAATCAGTACAAGACAAATCATTCCTAAGAGTTAAGTTCAACATGCCCCGGGCATATCTATATGATTCAATTAGTTTAGACAAACTAATTATCTGAATCACATAATAACCTAGACCGACAGTTTGTCCAAAACCGTCTCGGTTACGAACCTCATTTATATATTATGTCTTTCAACCAATGATGAGATCTACTGTGTCGCACCAGACACCTCATCATCTGCTTACATAATATAAATGGACGATAAACATGCACAAAAAAATATAATTGAAACACAAATCGATATATTAATCTGGGAAACTGTACAATACAAGCATAGCTTATGTATTCTACTCCAACACATAATTCAAGAATCTAGAGAGATAAAATTCTAGAGAGAGAAAATATTCTCTCTCACAGTCGAATTTTTCAAGCAAAGGGGCGGCTGGTTTTTGGACTTAAGGTGGCCGAAATTTTGGCTTACCCTTGCTAGCCCCGTATGTTGTTTTCTATCTCTCCGGGCAGTACGTTTGCAGTATGTGCTAGGTGAGGAGGTGCTGGATTTTTCTAGCAAGTGGAGTTGTGGTGATAGCTGATCAATTGGCTTCTGGATTGTTGCCCACACAACAAGAAGTCATAGTTTTGAGGCATACAAGAGAATCACCAAGTGCACGCTTCAAAGGTATTTTTCTAAGGTTATGCTTTAATTAAAAATTTTTGTTGCGTGGTAAATCGAGCAAGTGCAAACCTAGATCCTATGTGGCAATCCTTTCAACTTGTGTTTTAGGTGTTTACTTGCTTTGTGGGCTCGTGGTTCCCTTGAGTTAGTAAATGCACCATTGTTATCACAGTAAACTGTGATAGACCTAGGCAACTCAGGGACCATATCTAAGTCTACCAGGAAGTTCCTGAGCTATACAGCTTCTTTCGCTGCCTCTGATGCGGTAACGTACTCAGCCTCTATGGTGGAGTGTGCCAAGCATTTCTGCTTGACACTCCGCCATACTATGGCTCCATCTCCTAGATTAAACACAAACCCATAAGTAGACTTACTCTTGTTCATATCACCTTGAAAGTCCGAATCTGTGTAGCCCAATAGTACTAGCTCTTGCGCTCTATAAACTAGGACATGATTTTCATTCTGCGCAAGTACTTGAGAATGCATTTTACTACCTCCCAGTGAGCCTTCCCAGGGTTACTCTAATATCTGCTAACCATGCCAACGACAAAGCAAATATCAGGCCTAGTACATAATATAACATACATGAAACTACCCACTGCAGATGCATAGGGTACCACTTTCATGGTATCTATCTCCTCAGCAGTCTTCTGACACTGCTCATTTGATAAATGCACTTCATGCCTGAAAGGTAGTGAACCCTTCTTGGAGTTCTGCATGTTAAAACGGGCCAGAATCGTGCCTATGTATGAAGCCTGAGAGATTGTCAAAGAAAGTTTCCTACTATCTCGAATAATCTTGATCCCAAGGATATGTCTAGCCTCTCCCAAGTCCTTCATATCAAAATGCCTAGACAACCATGCCTTTACGTCTGACAACACTTTCTTACTGTTGCCAATCAGAAGGATGTCATCTACGTAAAGTACAAGGAACACCATCATCACGTCACACACTGCTCATCCGGACACTGAGTGAATCCATAAAACTAGATAACCTCGTTAAAAAGGATGTTCCAAGATCTGGATGCTTGCTTAAGTTCATAAATGGACCTCTTGAGCCTGCATACCTCATGCTCTTGGCCCTGAACAATGAAACCCTCTAGTTACTGCATAAAGATGGTCTCCTCAAGAATTCCATTAAGGAAAGCTGTCCTTGACGTTCATCTGCCAAATCTCATAGTCCATATGAGCAGCTATGGTCAATAGAATTTGGATCGACTTAAGCATAGCTACCGGGGAAAAGGTCTCATCATAATCCCTTTCACCACAAGATCTCAACCCTCCCATCAGATCCTCTCTTTCGCTTGTAGACCCATTTGCACCCAATATGCCAAAACCCATCAAGAAGGTCTACTAGCTCCCAAACTTGATTTGAGTCCATGGAACCCATCTCAACAATCATCGCTTTCTGCCAAGAATCTATATCTTTATCCTGGAGAGCCTCATTGTATCTAACTAGGTCTCGTTCATAGGCGCCTGGGATAAAGTCCAAAAACTCACCAAACCCATGTATCTCTCGGGCTGTCTGACAACCCTCCCACTACGACGAGGAGCAGCTTGTGTAAGAGCATCATCTGTGATAGTGTGTGTAGTATCCTGTGGTGCGTCATCCTGTACTTGTGCATCTGGAATACTCAACTGACCCCTAAAATCTTCCAATACTACTTTGCTGCTTGCCTTGTGATCTAAAATAAAGTCCTCCTTAAGAAATCTGGCATTGGTGCTAATCACCACCTTCTGATCCTGAGGACTATAAAATATACCACCTCTCGTTCCTTTGGGGTAGCCTATAAATAGCATAACCTCTGTTCTTGCATCTAACTTGCTTGCATCTGCCTTAAGTATATGTGCTGGGCAACCCCAAATCCTGAGATGTCTCAAACTAGGCTTTCGCCTAGTCTACAACTCTACTTGGGTCGTCGGCACAGACTTAGATGGTACGAGATTAAGAATAAAACATGTTGTCTCTAAGGCATAACCCCAAAACAAGATGGGCAACTCACAATAACTCATTATCGATCTAACCATATTTATAAGAGTCTTGTTTCTCCTATCTGCTACACCATTCTGCTGGGGTGTGCCAGGTGCAGACAACTGGGACTGAATACCCTCATCTGAAAAATAGGACCTAAATTCGCTAGAGAGGTATTCACCACAACGATCAGATCGCAGGGTCTTGATACTCTTACCTAGATGCTTCTCCACCTCAGCCTTAAACTCTTTGAACTTGCCAAAGCATTCAGACTTGTGGTGCATCAGGTATATGTATCCATATCTAGAGTAGTCATCTGTGAATGTCACGAAATACTCATAACCTCCTGTAGCCCGAACTGACATAGGCCCACATAAGTTAGAATGAATCAACTCTAAAACCTCTTTGGCCCTATACCCCTTTGCCTTGAAAGGCCTCTTGGTCATTTTACCCTCCAAGCAGGACTTCAAGGTCAGATAGATGTCAATCTCCAATGAGCCCAAGGGCCCATTATTGACCAACCTTTGAATCCTACTAAGGTTAATGTGACCTAGTCTCAGGTGCCAAAGATAAGTTTGATTCAAAAGGGAAGATTCCTTCTCTTACTATGATTCTATGATTGGTTATTAGTTTCTGTATTTTACACTACTAGGGAAATTGTCTTAATCAAAAACAGATTTTCAAACAATATACTGGAACATATAAGCTTCTGGTTCTTTCTAATAAAAACTGAATTATCAGAAAAAACACACTTATAACCATTCAAAAGAAGTCTCGAAACTGAAAGTAAATTCTTTCTAAAACTAGTTACATAAAGACAATCTCTCAAATGTAAAATAGAGTCTGAAAAATAAACACAAAGAATTACAAACGTGATCAGTGGCTCCTGAATCCACACACCAAGTATCTGTAGGAATCACTGCTAAACACGTCTCAGTAACTAGGGTGAAATTATACGTACCACGAGGCTTTGGGTAGTCTTTCTTCCAATGTCCAGCCTTGCCACATCTGAAGCACTTGCTTTTCGACTTGTGCTTCTTGGCATTGCCTCCCTTGGGTCCATGATCAGCTGCTGCTTTCTGGCCCCTCTTCCTCTTTTGCTTCATGGCTTTGGGCCCAACAGAGGAACCTGAATGTCCAATAGTAGCCAAAGCTTGCTTCTTCTCAGTGAAGAGACCTTCAACAGACACCAATACAGTCATAAGCTCGTGAAATGAATATGAGCGCTTGCTCATATTGTAGTTCAACCGAAACTGCTCAAAACTTGGAGAGCAAGCTTTGGAGGATGATATCGACCTGGATCTCCCCATCAATGTCACCTCCCAATACATCGATCTCATTGATGCAACTCATCATGTCCAGTACGTGACCCCTCACTAAAGAGCCCTCAGCCATTCTAGCATTCATGAGTTTCCTAATAGCTGACGGTTTGGCTGCCCTGCCCTGATGTCCAAACATCTTCATGAGGTTAAGCATCATATCGTAGGCTGAGGTAAACAATTGATGCTGGTGCTGGAGTACACTCGACATAGAAGCCAAGATGTAGCACCTGGTCATCTCATCAGCTTTCTGCCACCTCGTATATGGGTCTTTTTGCTCAGGGGTGGCATCATCACTAGGCTTAGGGGGCACTCCTCAGTGAGCACCTACTTGTAACCCTTGGCAGTAAGGACAATGTCCATGTTACGTTTCCAATCAACGTAGTTAGGACCCGTGAGTTTGTTCTGATTCAAAATGACAGCTAGCGAGTTGAACGACATATCAACAAACTGAAAAAATAAACAGTCAAGTTTCAATATTCTTTTTTGAAAATATTGATATCCTCAAAAACAATATAATCTCCCATCGACATCTCTCACACCGGGATTAACGCAGGTCACGATGGGTGAACATCTACGCTAATCCACATTCGTTCAAGAAGAATCGAAGTTCATTAATTCCATTATCTGACTAATAGTGGATGATTTTAGCCGTACACATAAATAGCCTAACCTCAATGGGAGAAATACTACAAACGGTACACTAAGTGTATGCCATTACGTGACTTCTAAGTTTGTTAATTAGGATACTAATGCGCCTCGGATGGCGAGAGTGTCGCAACTTTCTCCAATTAAACTCACTATAGTCATCCCTTTAGAAATTCAATCTAGTGATCTCGTGGTTGAAGACTCATTCGATAGGGAGGAAAGTCTAAGCCAACGCGCAAGTCTAACCACATCACATATGAATTCGTAATGGAGGCCATGGGGATATATACCAAACCGCTCCCACTTAGATTTTTAAGTTTGAGGATTTTTACGTTTTAACATGCCATATCTTAACTATGGATATTTAGACCTATAAAACCGTTAGAGTTTTACTATGCGAATAATCTACATTAGTTAATTGCACTTTACTTCTTAAAACGGTTTGGTTTTCGCTCATGCATAAAAATGAAAATAGACAATCAATGAAAAGACATAAATACGGGAAATACATAAATAAACATTTCCAGACTATTATGGCCTTTTCTATCATTGATTTCTTTGACGCTTTGTTGACACGTCCCGTTATGTCCCTCCCACTCGTTATTTGGATTTTTCTCAATTCGTCTGGGTTTTCTCAGTTTTCTACATAATTAGGAATCACTCAAAATTATGAGAAACCAAAATCCACGAATATAAGTTACCCAAAATAATGTCTTCGTCATAATACAAAAATTCCTATATACAAAGGCATTTTTCTAGGAATTTAAAGATGACACCATTAGATTAAATCCTACAATAAGATTTATCTAATCCTACATGGCTTTCAGCTCATGGTTATTACTATTACAGACATTTCCATTTAAAAACAAAATGAGCCTGGACATGTCCCGGGGTTTATGAATGAAAAATAAATATACCATAATAGCTTGGAATTAATAACCACCTATTTAACGTATTGACAAAAAATAATAATGCCAAAACAAAGTCGTGTAATAAATCAAACAAGTATAAAACCAAAACACTCGCTTTGATACCAATTTGAAGAAAACAGAACAAGCCCGGGCTAAATAAAAAATCTCACTTTCGTGCTATGCATTCGAGAATCGGAGACTTTTGACTCGGTTCAGGCTCAAATTCATTTCTCATGATAGGATCTAGGCTTATTCATTTCTCAAAGATTATATCTTTAACTAAGGTGGAAGGATTAAAGATTATACCTTTGAAGCGAGTCCCAAGCAATATAGAAAACCAAATCTCTGGGAAAGCGAAATCTACTCAGAATCCGAAGAATAACTCCAAAACAACTCCGAACTTGTGTGGGCAAGTGTCTACGTAGTGGCCCAAGGCAAAACGAAGAAATCCTAAGAAACATGCTTCAAAAAAACTTAAATATGCCCAAAACAGATTTGCCCGGTACCTCCCTCCGCCTCCACCAGTGGCAGTCGGATTGCGCAAGAATTTCGGCCGATCAAACTGCCGATTCCAGCCACGATCTGGACAACTTGCACCGTGGATCACCAGCCCAAGGAGAGATCAACACGGGGTTTTCAGATCTAGCACACAGGGAGTCGGACGGTCGCCAGAATTTGAAGAAATGCGGCAGTGCTAAAATACTCACGGCGACAGCGGTGGTTCTGAGATTAAAACCGGCGGGCACTCACATAAAATCCGATGGGCTTAAGTTTCTCGAAGAAAGAAAGCAATCCTAGTCGACTTCGAGAAAGAACTTGACGAGGAAGACAAAGTTCTCACTCTAGACTTGACTTTCTCTCACTAGGCCAAGTGGCCTCCAAGTTTTTAATGTCTTGTAAAATGCCTAACATGGACTATTTATAGGGAGCTTCTAAGGAGACCTAGTGGGCTTTTGAATTGGGCCTTAATGTTTGACTTTTGTTGACCCTTACTCTTTCCTAGACTAGTCAACTCCAATCGAGTCTTTTGAATAAAATTTTTAACCCACTTCATTAATTTAATTTAATCAAACCCTTACGATTAATTAATTCAATATGAATTAATTTCTTAATCCACTTAGTCAATTAAATATTAATTAAACCTTTAGAATTAATTAATTTACTTTGTCGATTAGTCAAACGCATAATTAGTCGTACCACTAATGGACCAATTATAGAACTACCGCTCGAAAATGACTTTACATCGTGCTCACTTTATTATTCTTGTATCTCCCCACATCAAAGATCTAATGCTTTCCGGTTCATCAATTTACTGGCAAATTAATTCATCGACTTCTTGGTATCCGAGATTAGTATCACTCGACTTTCTTATTATACCTGACATAAAGTCCACCGGCCAGGTTTAGTATAATAAACCTTACGAGCTCATCTCGGGAGCACCATCAACCCTGCGAACTGGTACGTGGATTCCTCCAACTAGTAACAAAACACAAAGAAGCTAAACACTGCATACCCAACTTATCGAGATTTAGGCCTCAATTGACCACACCCTTTGGCAAATCAAAGCATACAATATCTAACTCTCATCCACGTCCCAATCTCGGGATTAAGAGATTAGAATACTATGATCGATTAACTACGCCGATCAGTATAAGTTAATTGAATCTAAACTGGTCATGCTCAATATGCCCCAGGCACATCTGTATGATTTAATTAGTCTAGACAAACTAATTTCTAAATTACACGATAACCTATACCGATAGTATGTTCAGACTATCTCAGTTACAAGCATACTTTTTATATATATCATTACTATAACGAATAATGGGATCAACTGTGATTTTCTACACCTCGTTATCTAGTTCTATGATATAATAGAACAAATTTAATACTGAAACAAAATGATATGTCAACTAGGTATTAGTTATTGATACAAGCAAATAGCTTTCTAGTATTCAAAACTAACACAAACAACATATAAATAGGGTTAGCTAATACCATCAAGGAAGGAAAATAAATGCATCATATCTACGGATAAGTCAAGCTAACGATGAACCTTGTAAAAGGACCATGTGCTATCATCTAATCAAGGTTGTCAATCTTCATTATTTTCCAAATTAGGCCACCTAACTAGGTCATCCTAGCCAATAATTGAAATAGGGTCGTCAATCCTACCCAATTATTAATCCTTTACCCATGTTACTTGTGTATCAAGCAATCAAGCTAGTACCTATATCATGTGCTATGAATTCTTCAAGCCTAATACAAATTAAGCCCAATTGAACCAAGCTTATGACATGTATTCATGCAATAACTCCCAAAACAACAAGCCCATGAATAAATTCAATAACTAGCATAAGAACACAAGCAAAATAACTCTACCCATACAAATATTAACACATTTGTATGCAACACACATGATAATGTGCATGGAAAACTAAAGATAAGCATGATCAAGACAAGCCCATAGGTAATTCTACTACAAATATCTCTATCCATAAAGAAATCAGAAGCCTTAACCAAAAATTCATGATAAAAGTTTAACCCAAATCATTGGATTCCCATAAAAAGTGAATATCTCAATGGTACGGTCTCAAAATCATTCTAAATACTTGGATTCCACTATCCTCTATCACTTAGAGGGGTGGGATCCCTAAAATGATCCTTAGAACACCATGGTTCTAGAATTGAAAATCAAGTGTGTGTAGAGACTTCTTCACTGAGCAACTAAGATAAAAACTAACTAAAGGTGTAAAAGTGTGTGTTTTACATCAAATATTAGTCTATAAGAAAGCTATCCGGGGCTAAAAATGGTAAATTACAAGTTAAAATATGAGTAAGGGTAATTGTTGACATTTAGCAGTCTTCAGAGGTGGCAGCCAGGCTTCGGCGCTTGCTGGTCACCTAGAGTAGGCGGTAGCCAGGAACTAGCGCCTAACGGTCATCTGTTTCGTCTCTCATATGCTTCTTTTGCATCTTGTCCAATTCTCTTCCATTTCAGATCCTTTTCTTTTGCTCTAAAAGTCTACAAGTTTTGTCCAATCCCTCATTTATAGCCTTTTCTACAAAGTAATGCAAATCCAACTATAAGTTCTATATTAAACTCAAAAAGGATATCATTTCTTGTGAAAATAAACTAAATATTAGCTAAACATGCATGATTTTAACTCATAAAAAGATATAAAATTGAGTCACATCAGTCCCCCAAAAGATGCAAACACATACATGACTCGAACAAAAATCAACCAACAACTAGTCAAATAGATGCACGGTCAAGCAAAAGACTCTCCAGAAAATCCAACAGCATAACGATAGTAAAAGCAACATTTCCAAATGCCCAAACAACACAGAAATCAATCAAACATAACCATAATAATCAACCATCATCACACCACAGTATATAAACACAACCTATGCGTCGTCAAGGCCAAAACCTTCTAAACAGAAATAATAAATCAAACATTTTGAATGTAATCTAAATTCTTTCTAGGTTACACCTATATGTCCATAGAATATACCGATATACTCCTAGTTAAAATGGAAAGATTATCTGCCCAGGCCCAGTAAAAAATTCACTTTCGTGCTACGCATTCCAGAATCGGAATCTTTGACCAGGCCCAGACGCTAGCACAATCGCTATTCCAATCCTTGCTTGAAATAAAATTGTGCAGGATCTTGGTATGTACTCATTCGATTTATCATCCAACAAAATAGCTTCTAATTAAAGCGAAAACATAGGAAGTACCTTTTGAAGCGTGTTACTCAGGTGATCGTTTGTATGACTCAAGACTTTGATCGTACGTTGTGTGGGCAACGATCTAACTAGCAATTGATCAGCAATCGAACACACAAACTGCGCTGGGAATCTCGCCGGAAAAAAATCCGCCTCCCGCCGCTGGTAAGTTTGCCGGCCGCTGGTGATTCTTGCCGCCACCACCGCTTGGGAGAATTAATCTTGAGGTAGAAACTTATTTTCTCTCTCTAAATTCTCTCTCTAGTTTTCTTGTCTTGAAAACTTATGAATTGTGTACATTAGAATTGCTAATCCCTTGTCTATATATAAAACTACAAGAGAGACCCCAAGTTGGTTTAGGATTGGTTTTCCTAATGGGTTTAGGTAATTAATTAGTTTCCAAATCCAATTAGGTAACAAATCTAATAAGATAATCCAAATCCAATTAAATTTTCTATTCTCTAGGATTTCCTAATTCTAATTGAAACTTAAGACTTAATTAATTAATTAAATAATTCTACTTTGTTAATTACTTAATTAACCCTTAGAAATAATTTATTAAATAATTAATTCTACTTATTCAATTAACCCACTACAAAATTAATCTGACCACTAACGGATTAATTTTTGCCCTACCATCCTACACCCGAATTGTTTTCAGAACAACTAAATTAATTTATTCTTAATCTCCCCTTATCAAAATTTAGTGCTCGTTAATTTATTAATTTACTGATAAATTAATTAATTAACATCTTCAATTCCGAGGCTAGTACCACTAGACCTTTTTACTGTACCGGACATAAGTCCACTAGCTGGGTTTAGTATAATAAACATAACGAGCTCAGCTCGGGAGCACCATAACCCCGGACGCACCGGTACATGGTTTCCTTTCGACAAGCAGGAGCACACCAAGTAACTAAACATACGCACCAAACCCACCAAGACTGTTGGCCACAATTGACCTCACCCATTGGTAGATCAAAGTACACTATGTCTAATCCTCATGCCCGCTCAAATCTAGGGATTAAAAGATAGAATACTAAGAACGAATTGTCTAGTAAATCAATACAAGAAAAATTATTCTAAATGGTCAAGTTCAATATGCCCCGGGCATATCTATATGATTCAATTAGTTTAGACAAACCAATTATCCGAATCATTTAATAACCTAAACCGATAGTTTGTCCAAAACTGTCTTGGTTATGAACCTCATTTATATATTATGTCTTTTAACCAATGATGAGATCTACTGTGTCACACAAGACACCTCATCATCTAATTACATAATATAAATGGACAATATATGCACAACATATAAACCAAAACATTAAATCGATATATTAACTAGGAAAAAGTATAATATAAGCATAGCTTATGTATTCAATCATAACAATCTCCCACTAATACTTAAGTTGTGCTTTAAGTATAAAACTACATTCACTTTTTAACACTCTACAATATATCTAGAAAAACTATTATGGCTCTCCTAAGTATCTGATCCCCATGCCCTCCACGTGAGCCTCAATGACTTTTGAAGTCAATGTCTTCGTGAACGGATCTGCAAGGTTATCCTCCGATGCTATCTTAGCCACGACCACGTCTTCCCTCTTGATGATATCTCGTATAAGGTGATACTTGCGTTGTATATGTTTACTCACCTTGTGAGCTCGTGGTTCATTCGAGTTTGCTACTGCACCGTTGTTATCACAGTACATTGTGATCGACTTCTGCAAACATGGAATCACGTCTAAGTCCACTAGAAAGTTCTTGAGCCACACTGCTTCCTTCGCTGCCTCTGATGTGGCAATGTATTCAGCCTCCACGGTAGAGTCCGCCACGTATTTTTGCTTGACACTCTGCCAAACTATGGCTCCACCTCCCAAAGTAAACACATACCCTGAGGTAGACTTGCTCTTGCCCCTGTCGCCTTGGGAATCTGAATCTCTGTAACCTTTGGGTAGTAGCTCAGGCGCCTGATAGACCAACACTTGGTTTCTTGTTCTACGCAAATACTTGAGAATACATTTTACTGCTTCCCAATGAGCTTTCCCATAGTTACTTTGATATCTGCTTACAATGTCAACGACATAATAGATATTAGGCCTCATACACAACATGGCATACATGAGACTTCCTACTGCCCAAGCATAAGGAACTTTTTCATCAACAACTGAGACTGAATTCTAACCTCGCTGAGGTATTATCAAAATTCGTGGGACAGGTACTTACCACCATGATCTGATCGCAGTGTCTTGATACTCTTACAATGATGTTTCTCCACATATGCCCGATACTCTTTGAATTTGCTAAAGCATTCAGAATTGTGGCGTATTAGGTAAATGTATTCGTACCGAGAGACTGAATTCTAACCTCGCTGAGGTATTCTCGAAATTCGTGGGACATGTACTTACCACCACGATCTGATCGCAGTGTCTTGATACTCTTACCGTGATGCTTCTCCACCTCTGGCCGATACACTTTGAATTTGCTAAAGCATTCAGAATTGTGGCGCATTAGGTAAATGTATTCGTACCTAGAGTAATTATCCGTGAACGTCACAAAAAACTCAAAACCACCTCGTGCTTGGACCGACATTGGTCCACACAGGTCAGAATAACTCAACTCTAATACTTCTTTGGATATATAGCCTTTTGCTTTAAAAGGTCTCTTGGTCATTTTACCTTCCAAGCAAGATTCGCAGGTTGAATAACTATCAATCTCTAATGAACTCAAAGGTCCATTATTGACCAACTTCTGAATCCTACTAAGGTTAATATGACCTAGCCTAAGATGCCAAAGATAGATTTGATTCATTTCAGAAGGTACTTTACTCTTATTATTGTTAGATGATGAGCCATTTATCTCTATGTTTTGCACAACGGGGGAGTTTGATTTAATTATAAAGAAATTGTCAGCTAACGAACCAGAACAAATAAGTTTCTCATCTTTTCTAATAACAACTGAATTAGCAGAAAAAATAAACTTATATCCATTCTTTAAGAGTTTAGAAATTGAAACAAGGTTCTTTCTAAAACTCGGTACATAAAGACAATTAATTAAATCTAGCCTAGAATTTTCGAAATTTAAGCTAACTACTCCCACTACTTCTACTGACACTCTTGTAGTGTCACCCAACTAGATATCCAGCTCACCTTCTCTAAGCTTCTGGGTTACTTGGAACCCTGCAAAGAATTACTAACATGGTCAGTGGCACTTGAATCAACACACCAAGTATCTGTGGGAATCACCGCTAAACATGCCTCAGTAATTAAGGCAGAAACTATCGTACCTTTGAGTTTTGGACAATTCGATTTCCAATGTCCCGTCTTCCCACACTTGAAGTATTTGCCTTTAGGCTTACTCTTCTTTGCGATGTCTGGCTTAGCAGCAAGTTTCTTAGCATTCTTCTTCTTCTTTTTATTCTTGCCTTTAGGCGCAGAAGAAGAGCTTAAAGCCTTCGCTGTGACCAAAGCTTACTTCTTCTCGTAGAAGATGCCTTCGACCGACACCAAATCTGTTAAGAGATTGGGTAGAGTATAAACTCTTTGGTTCATATTGTAGTTGACCCAAAACTGCTCAAAACTAGAGGGTAAGCTTTGGAGGATGATATCGTTATGACTTTCGGGGTCTATCTCTCCTCCCAACACCTCTATCTCATTGATGTTACTGATCATTTGAAGCACATGATCTCTCACCGACGAGCTCTCAACCATTTTGGTATTCATCAACTTCCTTATGGCTGCTTGCCTAGCTGTCCTGCCTTGATGAGCAAACTTCTCTCTCAGGTGGGCCATCATGTTAAAGGCAAAGATAATAGGATAAAGTTGATATTGCAGAACATTCGACACAGAGGGCAGAATGTAATACCGCGCCATCTCATCCGTTTTTCTCCACCTCGCATAGGCATACCTATCCTCTTGAGGAGGACAGACTTCGATGAGCACAAACTTATACTGCTCAGCTGTCAAGACAATGTCCAAATTACGACTCCAGTTG
The DNA here is from genome assembly GCA_030378225.1 of Knoxia roxburghii. Lineage (NCBI taxonomy): Eukaryota > Viridiplantae > Streptophyta > Magnoliopsida > Gentianales > Rubiaceae > Knoxia > Knoxia roxburghii. Next base: position 12,015,202 of record CM059422.1, on the reverse strand, counting down.
ACATAATTAGGACCGGTAAGTTTGTTGTCTTTCAAAATTGTAGCTAAAGGATTGAATGCCATATCGAATACTGTAAATTAAATAAACAGACAATGTTTTAGTATTTAATCCTAGAATTTTGAAAATACAAAAATTCTAATAATTATTGACTTCCCTCAAAACAATAATCTAAACCACCGACATCTCATTCACCGGGATTTTCGCAAGCCATGATAGTGTGGACGTTTATGCTCATTTGAGAAGAACCAAGTTCATTAACTACATTATCTGACCAAACGATCTATTGATCAATGTAGCTAATAGCCAGTGCTTTCAGCCATACGAATAAGCAGTGTAACCTCGATGGGAGGAATACTACAAATCATACACTATGTGTGTGCTATTACCTGACTTCTGAGCTTGTTACCTCAGGATAGTGCGCCTAAGATGGATAGGGTATCACATTTCTCCTAGTTAAACTTATTTTAGTCATCTTACTTTAGAAATTCATAATCTAGCGATCTTGTGGTTGGACTCATCCGAATGGAGGAAGGCCCTAATGCCAACACACAAGTCCACCCATATCACATATGAACTTGTAATGGTGGCTGTGGGGATATTAAATCAACCCGCTCCAACTTAGATTTTTAAATTGAGGGTTTTTCTGGTTTTAACATGCAGTTAACTAAACCTAAGTTATATGCAAATATAAAACCAACATGCTTTAAAATTATGCATCTAAAATACAACACAAAAATTAAAACTATAAATACAGGAAATAAATACGAAAAATAAATTTTCTGACTATCATGGTTTTAATTGCTTCCATCTTTTGCCTTGATCTCGTGTCTCGTCACGCAACTCGATGGAATGAGACTTGAAAAATTGAATTTCTAAAAAAAATGAAATTCAGAGGAAAAACGGGCCAAACGCATGAGCCATACGGCTGTGCACGTAGCAGCTGCAGCTGCACACTGCTGTCGCTGCGCAGCGGCAGAGCAGCTAGTGCTGGCCGGCGGCTTCTGCCAGTGATTCGTCGCCGGCGTCGCTATCCACCTTCGATTCCTTCTTTGCTTCTTCTACACTATTTGGTCTTCTTGCAATTCGTTCTGGATTTTCCTGGGTTTCTACGAATTAACGATAACCCAAAACCCACGAATTCAAGCTGCTCACCATAACGCCTTTGATTACAAAAAATTATCCTACTATAAGGCTTCCAGGAAAATTAAAATCGAAATTACATAGAAAAAGTCCAACTACAGATTTGATCTAATCCTACACGGCTTCCAGCACGTGGTTATACTATTACAAGCATTCATAATAAAACCAAACCGTACATATCCCGGAGTTTAATTAAAAACCATACCAACGCAACCATAATAGTCGGGATTTCTAAACCACCTGCAAATAAAACCATGTAATAAATCGAACAAGCATAAAACCCAAAACTAGGCTCTGATACCAATTGAAAGATTATCTATCCGGGCTCGGTAAAAAATTAATTCACTTTCGAGTTACGCATTCCAGTATCAGAATCTTTGACCAGGCATAGACGCTAGCACAATCGCTATTCCAATCCTTACTTGAAATAACATTGCGCAGGATTTTAGTATGTACTCATTCGATTTATCACACAAAAAAATAAATTTTAATTAAAGCGAAATCATATAAAGTACCTCTTGAAGCGTGTTACTCAGGTGATCGCTTGTATGACTCAATACTTTGATCGTACGTTGTGTGGGCAACGATCTAACGAGTAATTGATCAGCAATCGAACACACAAATTGTGCCAGGAATCTCGCCGAAAAAAAATCCGCCGCCCGCCGCCTGCTACCGCCTGCCGCCGAAAAATATTTGCCGGCTGCCGGTGATACTTGGCGCCGCCGCCGCCTGGGAGAATTAATCTTGAGAGAGAAACTTGTTTTCTGTCTCTAAATTCTTTTTCTAGTTTTCTTGTCTTGAGAACTTATGAATTGTGTACATTAGAATTTCTAATCCCTTGTCTATATATAGAGCTACAAGAGAGACCCCAAGTTGGTTTAGGATTGGTCTCCTAATGGGTTTAGGTAATTAATTAGTTTCCAAATCCAATTAGGTAACAAATCTAATAGGATAATCCAAATCCAATTAGATTTCCTAATATCTAGGATTTTCTAATTCTAATTGAAACTTAAAAGTTAATTAATTAATTAAATAATTCCACTTTTTTAATTACTTAATTAACATTTAGAAATAAATAATTAAATAATTAATTCTACTTATTCAATTAACCCACTACAAAATTAATCGTACCACTAACGGATTGATTTTGACACTACCATTTTACACCAGAATTGCTTCCGGAACAACTAAATTAATTTTTTTCTTAATCTCCCCACATCAAAGGTTTAGTACTCGTTAATTTATTAATTTATTGATAAATTAATTAATTACTTATTTAATTCCGAGACTCCACTCGACCTTTTTACTAAATCGGACATAAGTCCACCAGCTGGGTTTAGTATAATAAACATAATGAGCTCATCTCATGAGCACCATCACCTGGATGCACCGGTACATGGTTTCCTTTCGACAAGCAGCAGCACACAAAGTAACTAAACACGCGCACCCAAACCGCTGAAACTATTGGCCACAATTGACCTCACCCATTGGCAGATCAAAGTACACATGTCTAATCCTCATGCCCGATCAAGTCTAGGGATTAAGAGATAGAATACTAAGAATGAATTGTATACTAAATCAGTACAAGATAAATCATTCTAAATAGTCAAGTTCTATATGCCCCCGGGCATATCTATATGATTCAATTAGTTTAGACAAACCAATTATCTGAATCATATAATAACCTAAGCCGACAGTTTGTCCAAAACTATCTCGGTTACAAACCTCATTTATATATTATGTCTTTTAACCAATGATGAGATCTACTGTGTCACACAAGACACCTCATCATCTAATTAGATAATATAAATGGACAATATATGAACAACATATAAACCAAAATATTAAATCGATATATTAATTGAGAAAAAGTATAATACAAGCATAGCTTACGTATTCAATCCTAACAAGAACGACAATCACAAGTAAGGGGAGGACACTCACCTTTACAGCGTTAAACTAATCTCGGGCCCCACTTGAACAAAGAGTGGTCTCCTAGTCACACCAATACCTATTCAATGTCACATAAACAAGTGTATGTCAGTTAGTGAATTTATGATTCATTTACATGTATTTTCATAAAGATTTATATATGTTATATTTTAATTTTTTTGTAACAGATACTTCCGCAAGGAAATCGTTCTCAAATTTGAATGCAGTCCACGTGTGGTCATGCGTGATCTGATTTTCAAGATGAACGCGTCACTGAATCCTGACAATACAAGTGTGTGCGAGCCAGCTGTCTTGGCAACATCAAAGGGTCGCCAAAGATTACATTCATCTGTGAGGCATGAGCTGAGTGCTCGTGAGAAAGGTGCACGACAAAATAATGCATCTGGGAAATCATCCAAAAGATCTTTGCAATTTGAGGATGGCAATCGTTTTGTGACAATTAATAACAAGTTACTTTACTTTTCTAATAGACTTAAATTACAATAATTATTTATTTCCAATTTGCAGTCAGAGAAGAAAATGAGAGCAGTCCCCTGATACCAGATTATGTCAATCCTTTCTGTACTGGCATTTTGGATGTACAGTCAGATGGCAATTGTGGTTTTCGAGCTGTTGCAGACGGTCTCTATGGCAATGAGGATGAATGGGGAACGGTTAGGACTACGTCTATTGGAAAAATTTATTGTGCATCCATATATGTACAGACCGCTTCTCCATGCTTGTTTACCACACAATCTTCCTTTTGACACTGATCCTTTAGCTTGGGAAGCTGGCCGATTGAATAATTTTTCATCGCCATGTGACAGAGCTTATTGGATGAGCACGCCACGGACTTGTATGCTATCGCCACGTATGCAAATGCACTGGTAATCCATCTCAGTCTCGCTCATGGGGCTTGTTTCTCTATATTACCTTTAAGGGCGGGTAGTGCTGGCCCAAGACCAGCTAAGCAGATAGGCATTGCTCACGTTCGTGGAAATCATTTTATATGTGTTAGATTGACCGATAATTGCCCTGTCCCTCCATTGGCATATCTGTGGAGATATCACTGCGATGCGGTTATGGCGGTTTTTGCAGTATCAGATGAATTTCAGGACAAGATTGACCATTGGAACAGGATACGTCCACCATGATATACGCTACATTATTTTGAACATTTATTTTGTTTTTTTTTTCATTATAATAGTTATGTGTTTTGTAATATGGGGTCTTATATAAAATACCATTGCATTTAAAATAAAGTCAAGCAAATATAAAGTCCACACAAAATACCAAAATACTAAAAAAGTCATAATTAAATAAAATACAACACAATCAATAAGTCAAAACTAAATAAAGTCCGCACAAAATCCAAAAATACCAAAAAAGTCAGTACAATACTACAATCACCCAGCTAAATACCACCGATCCATCTCGTCCCTCAGCCTAGCCTCGCACTCATCCGACTGGGGATATCCACCCTCTCTAATGATATCCAGAAACTCCTCAGATATAAGCGCAAATTGGCTCACTCACTACAAATTCAACACATTTCAATTAGTAATTTCATATTTCATATAATAATATCAAACTATCATTAAATAAAACAAAAGAAACAATTACTTACATATTATGTGTTCGTACGCGGCGGAACTCCTCCTAAATTAGTGGGGACCATCAATGAACAAGTACGGGTGGGAGTGCTGGCGGTACCATGTAATGTACCGATCTGTGAAGGCACCAGGGGAATCGCAAGACTGAAAATCCTCAGTACGTAAACTAGAATTGCGTACCGACTGCCATAGACTCTTGACGAACTCAAGGTTGAAGTCCACACGGTAACCCCCACTATACGCCCTAGTTGCCTTCTTCGGACGAAAGATAGAGAATGAGATATCCTGCATGTACCCAAACTGTCGCACACACCTATCTGGAATGTAGGGCTCAACCTCGTCCCCACATGCAATCAATCATCGGTACGTGGTGATCGGGGTGCGTAAGTGTGGATACTGGCCATATGGGGTCCATGTCACCTGTACTATATACAATTATGGTCAGATATTTATTAAATATTTTAAATTTAACTAAAAATTTAATTATAAAATGTACAGAAATATTTTAACATACCTCATCAACTCTCAAGTGGTCAAGCACGTCCCGATACCTCTGCAGACGGGGGCCAACAGTCCACAAAGTAGCTCATGGAGTATGTGGATCATCAGGCATAGGCACAAAATGGGGTCTGAAGGCTAGAAAATACTCATATATCAATGCCTGGAGCAATGTCAGACAACCCGCCATCCCGCTGCAGCTACCTCTACTAGCATACCTAAATGCCTAATAAGTACGCTAGTGTCGAAGTACCCCAAGAATGCTGATCAACAGTATGCAACTGGCCCCTAATCTGCACAATATGATGTGGTCTAAACCTATTGGAACTCTTGTCCACAAATAAAGTGGAACCAATAGCCAACCATAACCAAGCCTCCACATCATAAGGCAAGTGCATAGTACACGTCTCTAAATGCGAGCGTCGCCTAAACACATAATCAGCCACTATCCCACCACCAGAGTGCATCTCGCTCCACTTCCCATCCTGCTCAGACACCTGTAGCACGTCTCTACATAGGCTCCACATAACCGACTTGGCAATGCAATCAGCAATCATACTACCATCAATAGGTATGCGAAGTATCTCACACACATCGTGTGAGAGTATACTCATCTCACCGATGGGGAGGTGGAACATGTTCGTATCAGGCTGCCAACGCTCAATAAATGCACATATAAGGGGGGGCATCAATGGTACTGTGCATGATAGAAGGCATGTGAGACAACCCGGTCGACCTCAATAACGACTGCCAATCATCAGACATCTCCTCAAACCAAGAAATTAATCTCTCATTACCCTTGCCCTATTGTGGCACCTCAATGGCAACCTAGGTACCACAGCCTCCTCACCCTCTTCACCGTCCTGTCTATACTTCGAAGCCACATGCGCCTTCCAACTGGGTATAACTAACCCATCAATAGGGCCACCCGTACAAGGCACAGCCACAATCTAAGACGTATCGACCCTTCCATGCTTATGTGTAGCTAATTTCATAAAATATTTATTATAAATAAACTGAATTAACAAACATAAATAAAAAAATTCACTACTATACTTCATATATCAACACATAATCATATAACCAAATTACATAAATAAAAAAATTCACTACTATACTTCATATATCTCAAATTACATAAATAATAAAATTCACTACTATACTTCATATATCATAACATAATCATATATTCAAATTACATAAGTCAAAAAAATAAATAAACAGTAAATTAGTCATAAATTTTAAACCGACCTCGTGTGGGCTCCTTATCCTGTCATGTGGATGAGGGATTCTCCTGCCCGCTATGAATCCTGCTCCCCTCCATCAATATCCTCATCTATCAAAAGGTGGGATGAGTTACCTCTCCCTGCTTTCTCCTTCCTATTGGAAGCAGTGAGACACTGTCGCGGGAGAGACTTCCCCCCAACCTATAGCAAATTTCGTGAATACAACATTAACACTACGAATAATAATTAAAAATATGAAAAATATTAATAATAATTAAAAATTATAAAAATCGCACTTAAAATGATATTTTTGAGTATGTGCGACTTTTTATAAAACTATAGCCGGTCAAAGGCGATAATTTTCGGAAAACTTGCACCTGAGGTGCGATTTCTTGGAAAATTATCGCCGCTGAATGGCGATAGTTTTCCAAAATATCGCAACTAAGTTATGATTTTTCGAAAAGTATCGCCAGTCAACTGCGATAATTTTCACAAAATCGCACCTTAGTTGCGCTATGTCACCCGAAAATCGTAACTGAAGTGCGATTTTTTGAGAAATACCGTAGGTAACTGGCGAGATTTCTACCAAAAATCACACCCTGATGGCGATTTTTGACAAAATTATCGCACGAGATCAGCGATATTTTTCGCGAAAATTGCCAACTGGTTGCTATTGTTGGGAGAAATCTCGCCGATCGCCAGTGATAGACTGAACTATCGCCGGCGATCGGCTAGTTTTGCCAAGAATATCGCACCCCGTTGGCAATTTTTTTCAAAATTTAAACGAAATTCTAAGGTTTTTACCTGACCGTACAAGTCTTTCCCCTTCTCGGGACCGTGTGGTGGTTGAGAGCCGCCCGCATCCATTGTGCGATTTTTACAGAGAGTTTTGGATGGTTTGAGAGATTTTTGGTGATAAAATCTGAAATTGAGGGTGGATTTGTATAGTTTCTCAAGCAAGTAAATAAATAACCCACAAATAGAAAAACTTCTTGATCTTAAATGAGGAGTGCCAACCACTAGTCTAGCTCCTGCTTGTAATTTTTTTAATTAACTGTATTGCTATTGCTATGACAAAGTAGTTCCATAATATTAGTTATTTTCTCAAATTTAATTTATTCTCATAAAATTAGTCTAATAAAAAATGAAATGGATAGTTTGAACTTTATTTTGAACTTCGTTTCTTCTAAACAATTATTTGTTTGAAAGTTCTGATTTTAAAAAAAGACAATACTCACAAGAAAAAATATTACTGATATTATATTTCACAATGTAAAATAAGGCTATTTATACATCTATTTCTTTTAATTAACTACATTATTTAAACCGAATACTTTCATAATAATAACTTATTTTAAATTAATTTCCAACTCATAAGAGTAATCTAACTTCCAAGTTTTTATAATTTATATAGTATTTAATCTTGATTTAAATTACCATTAAAATTTATTTTTAGATTTAACATTATTTAATTTACTATATTAATCCAGAACCCCGCGGGCTCATCTTCTAGTTTTTAGAACAAATAATGATGAAGATTTATCTTTTTAAATTAGATTTGGTCAAAAATTCTAGAAAACCAAATACTAATAAAAGATGAAGCCCAAGTAGTTTGGGCCAATTAGCCCATTAGTGCATTAATTGTAGCAAAAGGATATTCTCTTACCTGGTATATTCCTTAAAGTATATTCCCAAATTAAATGTTTCTATAAATACTGGTAATAATAGGAAGTCAAATAGAATTTTTACTTCTCCTCCATTTAGATATGAAATTTTGCTTCCAATTTGATAAAAGAGATCCCAAAATTTTGGTTTGAAATTGAGATTGTAGAAATCTTTTGAGGGTCTCAAGGAGAATTTTCTAACTAGTTTGTAACATTCAATAGAAACCAGAGTGATCTTTGACTTATCGACAACGACCAAATTTGACAACAGTAACTGGCTGAACTTGATCGGAAGGGTGAAAACTTCAAGATTTCCTTTGACGCTATCACGTTTAGGTATTACCTCCATTTTCATCCTAGAGTGTTTCAAGATTTTTTTTTCTCACAAAAGATGATACTTTTGTGGGACCCAAAATTAAAAAAAAAAAAAGAAAGTTATAGTTTGGACAAATAAGACTTAATTTGTATGGAAACGAAGGGAGTATTATTTTCATCGTGTTTTCTTACTTCCAAATCATTTTGTGCATTTTTCAAAAAAAACTTCAGAAAAGTTGTGTTTTTATGGATTAAGTGCTATGGAAACCCATAGATAAGTCAATGCAAACTCACACCCCAAGAACATAAAACAAGAGTGTCTTTTTACTCTCCGCTGCTATTGTACATATGGATTACGTTACCACTTTAGCATCTTGTTCTAGTTACTTGTTGCATTAGTTTGAGCTAACTTTTTTTCGGTAAGCTGTTTTGATAGTTGTAGCGTATGTCTGTCCTCTTAGCTAATATTTTGCAAAGACTTCATTTTGTCATTTCCTGAACCTTGTAGCCAAGTTGAGCCATCCCTCTTAAGAAGAAGCAAACATGAAAATGTTGTCTAAATAAGGTGAGGTGAATTTGGATGATTTTCATGTTTACACGTCTTAAATGAATAGAATGTATAGTTTGCAAGCGTATTGGATCCTCTAGGACATTTTGTATAACGCTCAATATAAACCAGATTGCAATGTATGGCAATTAAGTAGCCCACCATGAAGATGGTTGGACAGTTTTAAATATGGGCATTGAATATAAGGTGCTTGCCTTGGAGTTTATTGTTCATTAATCAATCTCAATGAAATATATGCATTATTAACTCCTACTTTCATGGTAACTACCCAACTAAGGATTTGAAACTCCTTATGACATATTTATGAGACATTTTCCTATTCGTTTCTGGAAATAGGAAATTGAACAGGAAAGTGGTGATGCTGTGAAAAGAGTCATACTTTGATAGATGCATTGATTATGTACTTATTTTATACTTGCATTGATTGTCAACTTCTTTTGTGTATGGTAATTTCTAAGTTAACCTTTCATGCTTGGCCTTTTTGCATGTTTCATTACTTTCTTGGGTAACTAATAATTTGTTTTAGCTGTTGTGGAGAGGGATCACTATAGCCAAACAGATTCAACTTAAATCTTTTAATTTGCCCTGAAGGTTTTGTTAGAGCATTTGAGCATCAGAAGGACACATCTGTTGTGGGTCTTGACCTTTGTTAGATGTTATTTGTTTTTGCTGAGTTGTATAAATAGAGACGTGCAATTGTTGGCCAGTTGAGAACTTACTTTTTATATTGTTTAGTAGGCATGCTTTAGGTCTTCAATTGCCAGATCTTGAGCTCCAAGCTTTCGATAGTTATTTCAAACTGTTGATTAGTTTTAAGGATAATTCTTTTGCATTTTCTATCAAAACAACATAATTACATCATTACTGGTTGCCAGGGGATCGAGTAAAGTACATAGGACCTTCTATTCCAGAGGTCGTGTCTTTGCCTCTAAATTTGAATCGGTTGCTCCAACTTCATCTTGCAGGTTATAATCACGCTCTCGTAACTACATTCTTAGTGTTTATTTTATTCCTGGGATTTTCAATGCTGCAATTATTTTGTTCAATCTTGCATTTCAAATACTGGGACGAATTGCATGTTGTGATCTGATTATTTGGTTTTACTTCTTTGTAGAGGCTGCACTGGATGAAATGTGAATGTTGGCTATGTTCAAAACTTGCTCTTAAAAGTACCTTAGTTGTTTCTTGAAATAATTAATTGGGTAAACTTTTATATTTGGGGGACTCCTAGAATGATCATTACTTTATGAGTTGTAAATTGAAAAAATAATAAAAATTTGTCTGTGTTTTGCTTGGAGTATGCTGTGATGCATGCATGTGGGTTTGTTGTTCGCATCATCCTGATTAAGTCATTAAGGAATTTAGGTAAGATGCAAGAGTGATGTTTTCTCCATATGGTTTCAGAAACTTTAAGGAATTATGGGAAACTCCTTGTTAATATGTAAGATGTACATGCTGTTCGACAATAATTTTGACTGTTGGAGGCCCTGAAAGTTCTTGATTATATAATTCAGTAGGTTTACAAAGTTATGCCATGAGAACCAATTTTTTTTTTTTTTTTTTTTAAGTCTTTTGTAATTTGTTCTACATCTATTTTGTTGATTAGGTGTGACGAGAGATGTTCAAGGTGCCAACTACTATCATCGACGAAAGCTACAAAGAATATCTGGATTGTTACTTTGGGACAACAAATGAAGATGATCCACAACACACTACTTCCTTGAACAGTATTAAAAGAGATGGAAACTTGGGGAGGGAAACAAAGAACACTACAGGAGAAAATATTCAAGATGTTCCATCTAATTCTTCGAGTCCAGAGGTTGCTGGTACTCTCTCTCAAAACCAGAGAAAGACAACAGTTGAGACTTGCATGAAGTTTGATTCGTCTGGTCCCATTGAGGTAGAGCAACACCAAGTTGAGGAGTTTGACGGTGTAAGTAGCTTTGAATCGAGTCAACATGGTATTGATATTCAAGGTGGGTCTGCTGCGGATGGCAATGGTGTAATGTATGCGAAGACAAGCCAACGAAGGAAGTTGGAGGATGCCACAGAAAAATATGTCCTAGATCCTGACTATGAAATTTACCGTAGAACTGTGGTCACTAATGAAGATGGAGAGAAGAGACCTAAGTACCCTGTTCATACATGGAGCTATGTTGTATGTTTCTACCTAATTTCCTCATTTTTTATTAACCATTTTCCTCTTTCACGCATTAAAATTTGTGACAGACAGTTCATTGACTAAAAGTGTATCACTCCATTTATTTTTGGGCACTAATTAAGGGGGATGGAGATGACAACCACATTTGGATTGACGGTCCAACACAAGAAAGACATTCTTCTTTCAGAGAAGAATTGGTGAGGGTATTAGAAAAGCCATTTGACTTGGATGAGCTCCAAAAGCTTGCAGCTGAGATGAAAGCAAGTAAACCCGTTGGTCGTCACATGGACTTGCGCAACGGGAGGGAGAAGTTCTGTATAACTAATAAAGAAGGAAAATCGTACATTGATCACTATCCTGGTAACCTGACTCTCTTCTTGGCCCTAGGTTCTATATGACATATTTTACCTTCATTTTAATAAATTCGGTATTGGTGCACTGTTGCTGTCTTTTCATTTGATGAAGTTATTTAATGACATACTTGTACTAATCTGGCTGAAATGGATAGCTCATATAGATGTAGCAACGTTCTAGTCACAGGGAGTTAAATCTTTGGAGTAATTAATATCCTATGGTATTATATTTGCAGATCTTAGGAGAAAGATTGAAGCAGGTGATTGCTACACAGAGTTAACCTTGTTACGTGGTTTTTTCTTCTGGTTAAAGGTAAGTAATTGCTGCATTATCAAATCTTATGTTAATTATGTTTTCAGAAATTCCTAAAATTGTGTCCTTTGAATTTCACATACTCTTAACCCACAGTATGTTTTGTTTATGGAAACATGGTTTTGCTTATGTTGTAGGATCACTTTTGTTTTTCCTACTCTTAGTTACCAGTTTGCTTATCTAGTACGATATTCCTTTTAAATGTCTGAAAAGAGTTGTTTGAAATGCATAATCCAAGTGTTTTTAACATATGTATGTTGTGGAGGAGTTATCCTTGACAAACAACAATCCCTCCTTGCTTTACTGATGGAATTATTTTGTTTTTGTTTTCTGCAGAATCTGTCCCAGCCAGGAGTTTTCAGACCATGGGAGGATAAGGCATGTTGCTTTGCGGCCAAGATATGAAATTATTAAGAAGAAGCAAAGATGAAATTTTTGTAAAGATATTGTCAAAATATAAGCAATTTATTTAGTTGAAGGAGCAGAGCAAGGAATATGATATTATGGATTGCTCAAGATTTGGGCTGATTTCTAAGTCTATTATTATTTCATCCGTCCCGATTTATCTGTCACTATAAAATTTAATTTTTTATTTTATTTATCTGATATTTTTAAATAAACGAAGTAAAATTGAGTTATTATTCATGTTTTAACCGAGGAGGACGGAGGGAGTAATAGTTAAATTAACTTTTCAAATACCATTAAGGCACGTGGCTGGTGTAGCAACATGAAAAATAGGTACCAGCACTTAAGGTGAGAATGTGAAATTATATTATTGTATTGTTATTTTTTTTTTCCATGATAAGTTCATTCTTTTATTATAAATTATAAAATGTCTAAACACTCACTAAATTAAATCACATTAATTCTAATTTCTGTCAATATTTTTTATATTACTTTTAAAACTTTTTCCTTCCCATACAATTTTTTTTCTCTTCTTCTCATAAAACTTTACATTTTTAATACAAAATACTCAAATAAAAAATATAAACAAACATAGGCTTGAGTGTATGAGAAGTTGTACACCATCTCCCCTGCAAACATACACTCATTTTGGTCCTTTTTTATTGAAAAATTTTACTATAAGATTTTGGTACCTTTTTACTGTAAATTTTTACTCATACTGTCCTTTTTCTATCTTAAAAATTAAGGAAAAAAAAAAAAAACCTCTCTCCTCCTCTCCTCCTTCCCAAACACAAAAAACTCAATTATTAAATAAAAAAATTTTACTAGTTATCGCCCTAATTTTACCCTTTATCGCTCCAATTTGAACTAAATTTCCCTCGCCATCATTTATCCTCTCTTTTTTCCCTTGAAGTAAAAAGACAATTTTATCAAAAGTGGGACGGTAATGCTTAAACCTGAGAGAGTAACTAGTAATATCCTTCAATAAATCATTATCAACTAGGATAGAGAAACCAAAAATAAATAAATCATTAGCAACTAGAATGGAGAAATAAAAAAAAAAAAAAATCAAATCAAAGGATGTTTTGGAGGAACACCGACAACCAGAACGTGAGGAAATTTTTTTTTTTACTTTTAAATTAAAATTTTATTATATAATAAATATTTATTTTTAATATTTATGGTTAGGTTAAATATTTATTATGTTACTAATATTGGTATTGATCAGATTAAGATTTAGTAATTCATAATTATTTTTTATTGTATATTTTAGGTTATTATAATTGATTTTATTTTATATTAGATTGGAATAAATTAAAATTAATTATCAAATGTTTAAATTTTAAATTAATTAGTAAAGAATTTTTTTTATTTGTTTTAGTTAATGGTTATGGAAATGAAATTAATGGTTATGGATTATATTTATTAGTAAATATATATTTCGAAATATTTATATGAGTAAATTACATTTGTGTATACTTGTTTTAGTTAAGTATTTATTTGTTATTGTTAGTTATTTTATAATTATTTGTGATCTTATTCAAATGTCGAATTATTAACTAGTTAAAAAGTTAAAACAAATAATTAATTTCACAGTGACTAATTCTCAAAAAAAAAAAAAAAATCATTGTGACTAAATCCAAAGAAATATTGAGATTTTCACAAATTTAGTCTTGTCTCATTGTGAGACTAAAATTTTAGAAGTCCTACTATGTGGTGGGACTAAATCTATGATAGACCACACCATATATTGAAAATAGACCGCGGCATTGGCGGCACTTGCATGGATTTAATCTGACAATATTGTGGGTCTTTCAAAAATTTAGTCTCGGTACATTGTGAGACTAAATATTTGCAAGTCCCACCATATTGTGGGACTAAATCCATGAAAGACTACTATATATACGAGTCTTCCAAAGAAATGGACCTCACCATTGAACGGACTTCCAAAGAAAAAGACACTCCAATAAAAGAGTCTAAATATGCGTTAGACTTATCAATTGGAGAGTCTAATTTTATGAAAGACTCACTATTTCGTTGAATAAATATTATTTTATTAAAAGAAGAAAAAAAGGGACAAGACTAAGTAAAAAGGGGACAGAGAATAGGCATCCCCATTTTTTTTGTTTTCCTGCCGTGTGACATGTCATCTCTCATGCTTTTGTTTGTTTCTTCCTTTATTTTATTTATTTCAAAAACAATAGATTTTATTCATTAGGTAAAACACATTACATAGATGTGAAATGACAACTAACATTGAGTATTAGGTGCGTGTCTATGCACTATTAAATTCAACTTTCATGATAAACTGCTCAGCTAAGGATTTCGAAGTTCATCAGAAATGTTTTCCTTTACATGGTATTGTAATGCTGATTAACCACGTCATGGTCTGCGTTATGTGAAAATCACCCATAAAAGATGGATTGTTAATGTTGCATACAACACTGAATAATCTTGCATTGTCTGGTATATGAACTGTACTATGGGCTTGTCTGAATAACATCCAATGAATTGTTGCTAATAAGAAGAAATATGTCTTATGTACAGAGCAGGATGGTGCCGTATAATCCATATAGGTGATTCCAGGCATAGAGGCAGGATTTGTGAATAGCTTTTAGATGATCCAAAACCGGATTGGTGTTTTATCTTAGGGAAACAAGGTGAAGGTTTCAATGTTTAAACCAACTTGATTCCAATTCTAAAAGTAATGGAAAAGCTAAATGCGCAAAAAGTGGATGCAGAATACTTAGAAAAGTTAAGCTTAATCAATTTGCTGACTTGTTTGATAGATGGATTGATTATCTACTTCTTTCATACATGCATTGATTGTCAACTTCTTTTGCATAATTTGTATATGGTAACTACTAAGTTAACCTTTCAGTCTTGGCGTTTTTGCATGGTTTATTACTTTCTTACGTTAGTAATAATTTATTTTGGATATTAAATAGAAGAGAATATAATAGAAGAGAGGGAGGACAATGGTGGCTAATGGAATGTAAATATGTTGCTTCAAGACATAGATAACGAATCCCGATGACCATAATATTTTTTTTTTTTTTTTTTTTAAAACAGTTCCATTGGCCTGCTGGCCTCAATGAAACCGGCTGGGATCTCTCCCTTCCATATATTCATCAAAACAGAAGTTCAGTACAAGGGCACTCACTGCCTCAGTCTGTTATAACCCCTATCAACTTATGAACAAAAGAAAAGAGGTTGTTCGATATGTACTTCTACCATTTTCTAACTATCTACCTTTCTACTCTACAAGTTCATGCTTACTGTCTCTCGGAAGCGCAAAGCCGGTGTAGAGTTTGCATCCAAGGCGATGAGACCTCGCAGTCTAGCCGGTATTTCACTGAATCTTCTGAAAGTTGCTGATGTGCCCTTTGATCCAAGTTTTGCTAGGAAATCTGCCGGAGCATTGCCTTCTCTAGGAATGTACTTGATCGCCGATGTGCTCTGGCGCAAAAAACTGCTTATCTCTACAAGGATTGAGTATTCTCTCCAAGGAAAACCACTCCCACGAGAAATCATTTTAACCAGCCACTCACAGTCGGATAGAAAGAGAACTCCTTGATCTCCCCTTGTTCTACAGAACTTCATTGCTGCTTCCAGTGCTTGGATTTCTGTTTGTATTGCTGTTTCTGCCTCTATGGTTCCCGCAGCTCCATAAATGAATTCCCCAGTGCTTTTGCGAATGAGGAAACCAAATCCAGCAGCTCCAGAAGTACATTTAGAACCATCAGTATTGACCACTAGGTTTGATGAGCAAAAATTTTTCCAAGTTATTTTCTGCACTTCTCTCTTCATATTTCTGTGTGAAACATTGTGAGCCGAAATGATGATCATAGTTTCCTGTTTTATCTGTTGCAGTTGATCTCCTAGTTGCGGCTGGATTCCTTCAAAGTGAGCTGCATTCCTCATTTTCCATAGCTGCCATATGAAAACGCTTGGAACTAGATCCCAGAAAACTGCTGCTTTGATCTTTTTTGTGGCCGAGGTCCACCTGTACCATATGTTCCACCCCGTGTTCCTTGACAAACCAATTCCTGCAGCAGAAAAAAGCCTATCCCATATCTTTTTAACCCTTGGACAATTGAAAAAACAATGAGTGATTGTTTCATAATGGTTCTTGCAGAACCAACACCTTGATGGGAGTGTTGTGATACCTGCCTTTCTGCTGAGAACCTCTGGGAATGCCACATAACCATTATGAAGTCTCCATGTTAAGATAGCCAGTTTGGGAGGAAGAATGGGATTCCAGAAAGACTTGGCAGCATCTGAAATCTGTTGTGATTTACAAAATGCTTTATAAGCAATAGCTGCACTAAAATGACCCGTTACTGATGAACACCAAACCAGTTTGTCAGGGAGGGCCTGAAAATTTATCTCCACTTCCCTTAAGTGATCAATGTATGCCTCCTCCAAGTAGTCTTTTAACTGAACCACTAATTGCTCCTTGTTTTCAAAGAATTCCCTGACTGTGAGGTCTTGTAGAGGTGGTTGAGAAGAAGAATTCCAGAGAATGCCCAGCTCACACCAGTTCTCAAACCAAAACGAGGAGGATCCATCCATTATTATCCTCTTTGACATTGTTGTTAGTTGCTGCGATTGGTTCCATATCTTCCTCCATGAGGTTTTTAATCTAGCAGAGTGAGAAAGTGAATTCAAGAATTCAGCCCAGATGCCTTCATTGTTTTTCCACTTCCACCAAAGTTTAGCCCAAAGGCTCTCTAAAATAGCCTTTATCTGTCTTATTCCCAACCCATTTTGCTCAGTAGGAAAAGTAACCTTTTGCCAAGAACACCAGTGTCTTCTTTTCTCCTGATACGAATTCCCCCACAGAAATTTCTGACATTTTGTTTCCAATTCCTTGATCACTGACTTTGGCAGCCAATAGCATGAAGCCGTATGGATTGGAAGAGAATACAGAACCGATTTAATCAAAAGGACTCTCCCTGCTTGTGTTAAAAACTTATTCTTCCAGTTAGTTATTCTTGTCTCCACAGATTCCAGCAGTTTCCTGAAGTAAATGGCTTTTGTTCTACCTGTGAAAATTTGACACCCCAGATATGTGAAAGGGAAGGAGCCAGATTGCATCCCAAGCAAGTTCAGAATTCTATCTTTCCGGGCTGGAGTACACCTTTTCGGGAAGAGAACTGCACTCTTGGAGAAATTCACCTTTTGACCGGAGCCCTTTTCATAAAGTCTTAAGAAGGATTTCAACTGCTTAATAGATTTAAGAGTGCCCTTTGTGAAGATCATCACATCATCCGCATAGCCAAGGTGAGTGATGATGTTTGAGCCTGGAGGTGAGTAAAAAGGCTCAATTGCTCCGATCCTGACTGCCTCTTTCAAGCCTCTAGAAAAAGCTTCTGCCGCTATAATGAACAAAAGTGGCGAAATTGGATCTCCTTGTTTGAGACCACGAGTTGCTTTAAAGAATCCTGCCGGCGATCCATTAATGAGAACAGAAAACCAACCCCCTCTCAGCACATTTAACACTAGCTCAACAAAACGAAGTGGAAAGCCAAATTTCTCCATAATCCTCTCCAGAAAAAGCCAAGAAACTCTGTCAAAGGCCTTCTCCATATCCAGCTTGATCATTAAGTTGAGTCCTCCAGCTTTATTGTCCATGAATTGCGCCAAGTCTTGGGCAAGCAGAATGTTATCCGCTATTTCTCTTCCTTTCCTGAATCCTGTTTGTTCCGGTGAGATAATCTTAGGGAGGAGTTTCTCCAAGCGATTCTTAAGAACAGTGGAGATCACCTTACTGACAAAGGTGCAGAGGCTTATAGGTCTGTAATCCGAGAAGGTTGAAGCTGATGGTTTTTTTGGAATAAGGCATAGGAATGCACTACCCATGGATCTCGGCATAGGGACTCCTCTAAAAAATTCTGCACATGCAGAGATGAGATCATCTTTTATTATCTTCCAAGCGATTCTGTAAAACGTTCCTGAGAAGCCATCTGGACCTGGCGCACTGTCTGAGGATAAACTGAAGACAGCTTGTTTGATTTCTTCTTCATTTAATGGCGATAGCAACACCTCATTGTCTTCTTGATTCAACAGGTGAGGTATAGATTTCAAGAGCTTATCCAACAAATCAACCTCCATTTCACCTTCAGCTGACAGTAGCTTACTATAGAAGTTCACAGCATAGTTTCCAATCTCTTTGCCATCTGTGATCCAGGTGTTGTCCTGTCTTACCTTATGGATACTATATCTTTGTGATCTCTCTTTAAGAACTGCGTGGAAGAAAGCCGTGTTACGATCCCCTTCCTTGAGCCATCTCATCTTGGATTTTTGTCGCAGAAAGTCTTCCTGTTCAGCAAGGTTTTTGAAGTATGCTGCTTGAGCTTTGGAGTATGATTGTCTGGTGAAATCCGATGGATGATTCTGGTAGTCCTTCTCCCTTTCACTCATTATCTCTTCACTTGCCTTCAGATTTTTAAACACATCTCCAAATACAGTGTGATTCCACTCTTTTAATGCACTCTTCAATCTCTTTAGCTTGATTGTGAATGCCAGCATTCCTCTGCCCATGCATGCTTGGTTCCATGAATCTTTTACCAAGCTCAGAAAACCTTGCCTTCGTATCCACATCTCTTGAAATCTGAATGGCTTTGGTCCTGAGTAAGCCAAGAAATCTCCTTGATAAAGCATAGGACAATGATCAGATCCTGCCTTGGGAAGGTTGTGCAAAATTGAAACCTTGAAGATGGAGAGCCATTCTTGCGAGAACAAGATTCGGTCCAGTCTTTTAACCACATGTCCTGAGGTGCGCATTCCTTCCCAGGTGAATTCCATCCCCACAGTTGGAATTTCTGCTAATTCTGCTTTGTAGATGAAGTCATTAAAATCATTTATTGGTGTCTGAGCCGGACTTGAGCCCCCTTTATATTCCTCAATTCTTCTAATTACATTCCAATCTCCTCCCGCCGCCCAAGGGAGACCTTGGTTTAGCTTTCTTAAATCAAGAAGGTCACTCCATAGTTCCCGTCTCTTAACATAAGAAGAACTTGCATATATCCAGCTAAACCAGATAGGGCATGGTAAGTTTGCATTTTTAATTTCACAGGACAACATCTGCTCAGATTTACTAACCACAGTAACATTTGTATCCTTTCTAAACATCACAATTATTTTACCATTATTCGAAATTTCAGCAAAGTCAAAATTTAAGAACTTCACACACTCTAACAACTTATCATGAGATATCATAGGTTCCAAAATGCATAAACATGCAATATTATATCTAGCAATCAATATTTTCAATCTTCGCAGAGATGCCTTATTGGCAATCCCTCGAATATTCCAAATCAGCTGTGTCATCATTGTAAAAGGATTGTAGAGAGCGGACCTTGACGACGTTGAGAACGCCGTTTTATGTTGAATTGCCGTGTTCCTTCTGAGTTGATGGATTTGTCCCTTCTTTTCTTTTTCTTTACCAACGTGAATCCTTCTTCCTCCTTGTAGTACCCTGCTTCATCCTTTGTGAAGTCCGAATACACCTCTTCCTCTTCTTCCAATGCAAATGTAGAAAGATCAATCACCAGATTGGCAGTTTCATGGGGAGCAGAGTCTGACCGGATTAGACGAGCCTGATTGAGCAGAGGAAAGGTAGTAGTGTGATCTAGAGCAGAATTTATCTCTTCAACCATCTTGTTCATGCCTTGCACCTCCTCCATAATCGATTCAGAAACGTGTGATTCTGAAATTTCTCCTTCCTCGGCCTCAGCTTCCTGGACTGGATGTTCCCTCTGAAGGGGAGCGATTATTGGAATTTGAATTTCCTCACAGAGTGGCTTTTGATTGTTTTGTCTTGTATCTGCTTCTTCCGAAAGTTCTTCGGCGGAGGCCTCGATAATTTTCTTCCCAGTATTTTCTTCCACTCTATTCTGGGCTGTGTTCGTTTCAATCTCTGGAATTCCAGATGTTCCAGCCCCATTTCCCTTCAATTTTGAGATCTCCTCTGTTCCTCTTATATTCCTGTTTTTCCCCCCCTTGTCCTTGACGCCAGTGTCTCCCTTTTGTGCCAACCCCTCCTCTTTCTCCTGCCCTACTTTCTTTTTTCCTTCAGCCTTTTCTTTCCTGGCTTTCCCATCCACCCCTAGCTTACATTCTTCCTTACTATGCCCAATTTTCTTGCATTGTCCACAATAGGCAGGAACAAATTCATAATTGAATTTTTGGTCTCTGGTTTTACCTTTTTGCCCAATGACTATGCTTGCTGGGAGCTCGTCTAGGAGATTAACTTCAACACATATTCTTGCTACCGAAGGTCTGGTCCGATTCTTCGTCGGAGCGTCCACCTGAAGAGGGTTGCCAATTGAAGAGGCGATGTCGCGCAGAGACTGCGGATTGTAAAACTCTAAAGGGATGTTGTGGAGTGACACCCAAATCGGCGCTATGGGGGGTTCTTCTTCGAAGTGAAAGTTGGTTGTCCATCGAAGAAGTCTCATTTGATAGCCATTAATCATCCACCTCCCTCGAATCCAGCATCTTTGGTAGTCTGCTTCCAATTGAAATCGAAAGAGAACATGACGTTGGTTAAGTAGACTGATGTCGAGGCTGCCTAGTAGACCAAGTTTATCTAGATCCTTCCTGATGTCTTGAAGATTCGGACGACCAAAAGAGAATTTTCCGACCAAACATAGTCTGAACGGTGCTGCTAGCTGTTCCATCTCTTCTTCCTCATAAAGTAGGTGTGGCTTTCCGTCTATGAATTCGATGGATTTGGATTTTGGGAGGGTTGAGTGAACCGTATTTTCAGTGAATAAACTGGCGAAGGTTCTGGAGTTTGCCGCCGGTGGGTTTGGATTTTGATTGGGCTGGTTGTGGCCGCCGGTGGGTACCGGCGGCTCCATTTTTAGGGTTGTTTTCTCTTTCTCTTCTTATCTCTGTTCCTCTCTCTCTCTTCTTATCAATGATTGTGGGAATCTGAATGATTGTGTGTTTGGACTAATATTAATCTTTCCGATGACCATAATATAGGTAAAGAACCTTGTGCTGCAAAGAGAAGGGGGGGGGGTGGGGGGGGGGGGTGGGGAGTAGTTTGTCTTGTTAGGTTGCCATAGAACAGACTCCTAGCTTTTTTTATAAGCTGCAAAAAGATGAATACTGCGGATAAAAAGTATGTTTTATGAAGGATATAGTGATATCAGAACGACCTTTGGATTTAAAACATGGTTTCCTTCCAATTTTTAATAATTACCTTTTTTTTCTTTGCTGAGCTTTCCAGTGTTCACTTTCACAGAGGTTGTAGGTTCTTTGGGATAGTTTGAAGAATCACAAGTTAATCAACTAAGTTGGTCGTAAGTACTTCTGAAACAAAATTTCATTACATCTGGAGAAATTCATTAATTAATTGTCTCAAAAGATGGAATATGCTGCTTCTGTTTTGGTTTTATTATTAATTGATCTTAATAATGCTATTTGAATGCTAGCATAGTAAAGGGATATGGAATCTTGAAGACTTGTCTTAAATTTTCTCTAATTGTCTGCATTTGGAAAGTAAAAACCATGTAAATCTACATGCTACCGCTGCTAGTCTATTGCATGACACTCACTAGATTTTTGGTAGATATACAGATTGCTGTTCAACATTGTCTTTTCATACTTGTCTAGTTATAATTTTACTTATCTGAATTATGTTAATTTATTGATTAGGTCATTTACATTGGGAATCTTATCTTGTCTATGATTGCACAATGATATTTGGCAAGCATACTGGGGAACCCATTGTTTGCCAATTTAACTTTCAAGTTGCTGAATTATGCTTTATATATCCATCTACAGATTCTGGTTTTAAGGTGCCGTTTTATTGGAAGTTGTTGTGTTTAAAACGGACAGCTCCGTCTTTTTTCTTCACCGCTTCCGATCCTTGTTCGAACCCCTAATGATCAGCTCAGATCTCCGGCCTCCTTGCTCCACGAAGGAGTTTTCTCTTCGGCTACCACCTTGGAGAATCTCACAGGAACTCTCCGACCCAGCATTCCTCAAGGCTCGTCCTCTCTTCCTCTCAGCCTTAACAAAACGATAAACAGGAACTAATCCTTAATACCGAAAGAGAGTGAAGAGAGACAACAAAAAAGGGGCCGCAACTTGGAAACCCTAGTTTCTTCGGGAGAGGGAAGGTCACAGAGACCAGAGAGGAGAACGGCCAAGACAAAACAAGAAATGATCGCACTTCACCTTAAACCCTAGGGCATCGCCCGTGTATAAACAAAAGGAGGATGGGCCGCACGGGTTGCTGGGCCGGGAGTAGCCATGAATTCAGGAGAAGGGCAAACGGGCTTTGGGCCAGATTGGGCCACTACCCTACAACAGAAGTTGTTATAATACAAGTGAGAATATGCATGAATTTAATTATTTGTAATTATTATTATTTATGATATTTGGTTTGTTGAAAAAATAAATTTAAAAATATAAAAATAATAAATACATATGTGTGCGTCTAACTGGTTGCTCATTTGGCCCTACAACAACTAAATATTTTCTTCTCGAATTGGCCGCGGACGTTTGCGCGACCGAAATGGCTGCATATTTGCTCGCGCACTAGATCGACCTGAAATAAACAAAGATTTAGAAAGGTGGGTTGAAATCACTCGGAAGTGGCACCAGATCGACTGCGTCTGAAAGAGCTGTAACTGAACAAGGAGGAAGAGAATGGTGCTGTGAGAAGTTGAAAAAAAATGCAACGAAGAAGATGAAGAAAAATGTAACTGACAACTAGGAAATGCAGCAAAGAAGATTTCAGTAAAAACATGACGAAGGAAGGAGGAATGGAGTGAAAAGAACTTCAGCAAGAAAATGTAATGAAAATGAGAATGAAACTTAGGAGGAGGTGGTTTCGTGAAATCCATATTCAAAAACTTGCAACTAGATACTGATTTTGGGGTTTCATTTGCTGAGACCCCAACCAAATGGACCCTGAGAGTATGAACTTGGAGAACTTTCAAGTGCTTTTCTTTTGATTTTTTTTTTTTTTTTTTTGTTGAATTTATTCTACTTTACTTTTAAGATTTTACCTTTATTGGCTTTGATCTAGTGTATTTTCTTTTGTGCCTGCATTGATTTTCACATTCTGGATGCAGCTTCAGACAAGGCGTTCTTTCTCTCGTAGCCTGGAGGAGCCTTCATTCTCCAGCCCAAAATTCAGCTTCCGCTTCCGCTTCATGGAATCGGGTTCCACGTTCTTCAGTTTAATTTCATTTCATGCATATGGATTGAGAGCTTAAGGTTTTCTTTCACAAAAAAAGTCGTGAGGTGGAATTGGAAATTAGGCATGGAAGTGATATGTTTGCTTACAGGAAGTAAGGAGCTTGCCCAGAAAAAATTGAAAGCTGATAAAGACGTGTGTTGGTAAAGTTGTAAATCATGATAGCTTTCTTCTTTTTACTTTGAGAGATCATCTGGACTAGTTTGCGTAGGTTTCCTTTAACTCATTGTATAACTGTAACACTCAAGGTAGATGAGAATGTGTTTAATTGATTTAGAAACACAAATCCTACTCTGATCCCCTGAAAATCGATCGCTTTTAGCTCAGCTAGCAAGCAAAATTAGGTTTGGAAATAACGTTTTGGGCCTGATAACTATTAGATCCCTTATGTCATGCATTGAATCCTTATGGTCAAGAGAGAGTAGGAGTTGGATAAAAGGAGGAAAAGCATTCCTGCGTGGGATAACTAATTTTTGAGCTTCTACACGGATTTCTTCTTCCCTAACCTTCTGTTGTGTCTTCCTTCCCCCTTCACTGTAATTCCTTCCCTATTGCTCTTCTGTAATTCTTTTTCCCATCTTTTTGCTCTATGTACTGAATTAATATTTTAGTGAATATAAATTGCCTCAGTCATGACAATTCGTATCAGAGCGGGCGACCCTTGTCACGATTCCGCGGCGAAGATGGCTGAAACCCCAACGGAATCAGAGGATGAACACTTCGAGAGATTGGTGGATGAGATGATAGAGAGGATTAAATCGCAGATGGATGAGTGTCATGCGAGAAGGTTGAAGCAATTTAAGGATTGGAACACGAAATTGATGCGGCAAATGGATACGATGTTCGCTATGTTTGATCATAAATTGGAGCAAAACGTGAATCGGCCACTTCAGGAGAAGGAAGGAGTGAGTAGTACTCCTCTGCTTACTACTCCAGGTAACTCTAGTACCACTGTTGAGGATATTAATACTGAATGGAAGGAACCTAGTATGGAAAGACTCAATAATAGCAATCCTAGAATGGAATTGACGGTATTCTAAGGTGATAACCCAAGGGAATGGCTTAGGGAGTGCCAGAAGTACTTTAGGGTATATAACATTGTGGATAAGTTGAGAGTGTTCTTTGTAGAATTGTACCTAGAAGATAAAACAGACATATGGTACCAAGAATTTAGGGCTGGTAGAGTTAATGTGACCTGGAACGAATTTGCTAAGGAGTTGTTGATTAGGTTTGGAGATAAGGAAGGTAAGGAAGATTCTGAGGAGCTGTATTATCCAGAACTGAGAAAAAATGGAAAGGAAAATGTATTTGTGAAGAATTTGACTGATTCTATCGATAGTGGAAGGCTTGAAAATATGTTTGAAGTAGGTGGAACAGTGTTGTCCTATAACGTTGCCACGGATGATGATGGAAATAGCAAAGGATATGGATTTGTCCAAATTGATTTTGGAAACTCTGCAAATTCTGCTAGGCAGGACCTCAAGGGCTCCTCAGTAGAAGGAAAAGAAATGTTGGTTGAGAAGTTTGTAAAAAAAAGAGTAGCAGAATCCTAACTAGTTCTAATGATAAGTATACAAATTTGTATGGGAAGAATTGGGATCCTGGAAGAACAGAAGCTAACCTCAATGAAGAGTTCTCTGAATTTGGGAAAATTGTCAGCCTTGTTGTCTGGAAGGATGAAAATGGGGCAGCAAGAGGCTTTGGATTTGTGAATTTGGAGAATAAGGAAGAGGCTAAGGGAGCAATGGAAGTCATGAATGGATTTGCAGCATCGAATTCTTCTACATTGGAGTTGGAAGATGGCATAATGAGAATGAGGGAAGGAAGGTTAAAACAGAATTCAGAAGGTGCAACTGCGGTTTTAACATGGAGTACCAAGAGCTGTAAGATTGAAGAAATGAGGAATCCTGAAAGGGAGAAAGCCATACAGCTTTCAAAATTATTTGAGGAGCAGGATAACATGAATGATGAGAAGGATAACATGCAAAATGTTTCACATGATCTAGCTGGTATGAAAGTTCTTTAGGGGCTTGATAAAGTACTCGAGGGTGGTGCAGTTGTTTTGACACGAAAGGACCAGAGCATTCTTTCTGATAGGGAAATTAATGAAGTAGTTAATGTGCCTGAAAATGTGGAATATGTTAAGAGAGGAACATTTAAACCTTCCGGTAAGTAGTTAATGTGAAAATGTGGAATATGTTTCTATGGGTTGCTTCCTACTAAGCTATTCATTGACAAGTTAACAAGTGGCTTGCAGGGCTTCAATTCATAGTTAAGGTTTAACCCTACTAGTTTCGCTTCCTACCAAAACTTCATTGAAGATATGTGTGGACTGGCTGAAAAAGAGATAACAATATTTCACCCTACTAGTTTTGTTTCAAGAACTAGATTTCTTGAGATCTTAGATGCAACAGACTTAGCTTCCTTAGATGATATGCACGATGAGATACTCAAGGACTTAAGAAGGGATTTCTCGAAAGGACCAGTGTACTGGAACTGGCTTGCCAGACGCGAAGTTGAATTGAAGAGAAACATTGAAGGTTGTGAGGAAGGTTTGAGGGTTATATCTTCAGTTTCATGGTTAATTTTATATGTGAAATTTTTAGTGGATGCCATCAGTTATGAATTTATGAGTAACCAAACTTCAGAAGATTCCAGTCAATCTGAGAAAGACACAGAACCTATTTCTCATGGGTATATGAAAAAGCAGAAAGTCAGGGGTTAATATTTGAGGATCTTTCCTGTCAGCACGTTACTTTTCTATTGGAACTGGGAAAACTGGATGAGGCTCTGGAAAGTTTGCAGATTCAGCACAATTGTGGAGGTTGCACTTCTCAAACAACATGTGACGTATTTCAGATAACTCAGGCAAAGACAATATGTCATCCATGTTTGGTCTCCTGAGAAATGTAATGACTAAAGTGGCCAGTTCAGAAGCAGAAACCTTGTGGCTTATGGCCCTCAAATATTTTGCGCATAATAGAAGCTATTCTGACAAGTTAGTAGAGGTCTCTGTTGTGGCATTGGCTAAAAATGGTGGAATTGACAAGGAATTGAATGTGATAGGGTATACTTTACTCCTTAGTTTGATTGAGTACAAGATACTTGTGATGCATGGTCATAGGGAGAGGGCAGCAAATGAAATCCTATCATCCGTTCCAAAGGATCATCATCCTAATAGTGTGGCATGTTTCATGGAGTTCCAAGATATGGCAGTGGAATCATTGAAAGTTTCCACTGACCCTGATTATAGAGTTGAGCTAGCCATACAACTAAGGAAACTTGGCATTGCAAAGGAAATGGCTGCAGTAGTTCACAGCGAGTCAAAATGGAAGCAACGGGGTGAACTAGCTATGTCAACTGGGAAGTTAGAGATGACTGATGAGGGCTTGAATCAAGCGAATGACTTAAGTGGTTTGTTGTTATGGTATTCATCATTGCAAGATATCAATGGCTTATCAGAACTCGCATCTCACGCCAAGGAGCACGGGAAGAACAATGTGACCTTTGTTTGTTTGTTTATACTTAGAAAGTTAGAAGACTGCCTTCAGTTGTTGATTGATAGCAACAGGTTACATGAAGCTGTACTTATGGCTCGATTTTATCTTCCAAGTAAGGTGTTGAAAGTTGTAGAAATCTGGAGAAAAGATATTAAGAAGGTTAACCAGAAAGCTGCGGAATCTTTGGCTGGTCCCGAAGAATATCAAAATATGTTTGATGACTAGCAATTGGCACTTGAGGTTGAAAAGAAAGCTGTTGAAAGTTCAACTATCCTCTAGCAACTGAATACTTGAACCATGCGGAAAGATCATCCATCAGTCTTGTGGAGGCTTTTAGAAAGATGCAAATGGAAGGGGTGAAGGAACTTGAAAATGGAGGTTTAGGTCATAAGAGGATTAAAATTTCATTAAGCAGCAGTTTCCACAATTCAAGTATTGAGGTCAAGACTGTTTTGAAGCGGAGGGGATTGTCCCGCATTGAATCCTTACGGTGTCGTTTTGACTATCAAGAGAGAGTAGAAGTTGGATAAAAGGAGGAAAAGCATTCCTGCAAAGGATAACTAATATTTGAGCACGGATTTCTTCTTCCCCAACCTTCTATTCTGTCTTTCTTCCCCTCTTCACTGTCATCCCCTCCCTCCCTATTGCTCTTCTGTAATTCTTTTTCCCATCTTTCTGCTCTATGTACTGAATTACTATTTTAGTGAATATAAATTGCCTCAGTCATGACACCTTATTACTCTTAAATTTTACTATAACTAACGCATTAAAGGGCTAACAAATTGGCCCAAACTACTAAACTTTGTATTCATCTTTCATTGGTACTTGGTTTTCTAAGGTTTTTGTCCAATTAATTGACTTAATTAATCTAATAGTCAAAAGCCTTTAAGCATATTTTGGAAACTACATTGTATAAATCATAGAAAAACTTAGATATGCAATTAAATAAGAAATTATAAGGCTCTTAACTATTTAATTTAGGTCTATTTCTTGTCCCAGTAAAAGTATTTTCATATTCATTATTGGATTTGCCAATTTATAATCGTACCCCTAGTTATATTTGGAATTTCTGAGTTTCTTTGTTGCAAAATCGTTTTCTTCTTCTACTGTTTAGGACTGAAATTTAGCTTCCAACCTTGATAAAATTAAGTTTTCTGAATTCCTGAACCCACTGATTTTCGACGGCTTTTCTACAACACCATCCAACTTTCTATCACGTTCAGGTACTACTCCCTCTATCTCATATGTTTCAAGAATTTTTTTTTTTCTTTTAGAAGATATAATACTACATCTGTCCTAGATTAATACATCTTTTTATGCGAGTGTATATTATACATTGTCTAAATAAGCTTTAATTTTATGTTATAAATTATCTAAATAAGATCCCATTGGGATTTCTTGTTTCCAAATCTTTTCGGGCTGGATTCTTGAATTTGTTATCTTAGAGCTCTCTTTTAACATATTTGAGTGAGAAAGGAAGAAAATGAGTTTGAAAGTTTTGTATCATAAAAATAGAAATAATATCTTTCAAAATAATGGATTATTTTTTATGTTTCATATTTTACTACCATATTCTACAATGTCAAATACTGGGAAAAGAGAAACTGTTGATCGATTGGTGTTGTTAGAACTAAAGGTAAGAGAAAGGATGTCTAAGGTGATGGAAAAAACAGTCCAGATGATGAAAATCAAATACGATGGTTTGAGCAATCTTGAGTCTACAATGAGATTACATGGTAAAATTAACTATCATAACCATGGTTTGGTTGGAGATGATAAAGCTAAAGATATCGATGATGAGGACAACGATGATGATGAGTTCAAATCATCTCAATGTTCAAAAACATTTATTGAATTGAGAATTCCTGAATTTGAAGGTAAAAGTGAAGCATACTTGGAATGGGAAAAGCAAGTCGAGCTAATCTTAGATGTCTATAATTACTGCAAGGAGTCGAATACAATATTAGCTGCTACTGGATTTCGTGGTTATGCACTGTGAAAATTGAAGAAATTTTTAGGAAAAGTGTAAACGTGTAAAAGTGTAAAGTATCAATTAGTTACTGTATTTTTATCCATTAGTTAGTTTTAGTCAGCAGTAGTTTTAGTCCACAGGAAATATCTCCTGATATCCCTATAGTAGTTATACTTTCAGTTGTATTACTCTTATTTAAATCATCTTCATGTACGTTCAATGTAACAAGAAATACAGAATACATTTCTTCACATTTTTTAATCTTTTCATGGTATCAGAGCAGGACTGTTCCTGCCATTAATTACGTTTTTTTTCCTCGGTTTTTCCTCTTTTCGAACCACTGCATCTCGACACCTAGAGTTTCTAGGCTGCCTTGTTTTTTTTCTTCCCCCGTAGATACTTAAGGTTTTTGGATTCCATGGCAACCACAGCTGTCGTTGCGTCTGATTTTGATGAACAAGTCAGTCTTCATGGCACCGACAATCCCAGTTTGGTGTTGGTTTCGGCACTCCTGACTGAGACTAATTATTTGTCCTGGAGAACAACCATGATTACTGCACTGGAGGCTAAAACCAAGATGGGTTTCATTGATGGCACTTTTATTGAACCCACTGCCAATACTGTTCAGCATCGTCAATGGCGGAAGGCTCACAGTATGGTGTTGGGATGCATCAAGTCTGCAATAGCACCGGAACTACGGGATGATTTCATTTACATTGGGGATGCTAGGGCATTATGGCTCGAGCTAGAAGAGAAATTTGGCGTCGCTAATTCGCCTTTACTGTTTCAATTAAAAAGGAAAGTTGTTCTTACTCAACAAGGAGATTCCAGCGTTGCTCAATACTACAGTCATCTGAAGTAATTCTGGGATCAACTCTATCAATTGCGACCTCCAATTCGCTGCAACTGCGGAGGCAGGGAGGCTACGGAGGCTCGTGAGGTGGAAGATCGTCTGATTCAATTCCTGATGGGTTTGTCCGATATCTATGATAACGTGAGAGATCAAATTCTACTCCTTGATCCCATGCCCAGCATAAATAAGGCGTACGCCATGGTTATTCAAGCTGAGAGTCAACGGAGAGTTCGCGTTGATATGGTGCACGTCCCGGAAATTGCCGCAGCTGTCAGCGGCCCCATTTTTAGGACCGGTGGTTCGGCCGGTTCCACGCAGTATCCTGCTCGTTCTACTGGCAGTGTTGCAGGATCCCCTTTACCCCGCAGCGGGTCTTCGTCCGGTGGTGGGTTTTCCATCGGTGGTGGTCCTTCCGGCGGTGGAGTTTCGGTCGCTGGGGGGCGGCGCGCGCAAGGACGGCGTGATCGGCCAATCCTCCATTGTACCCACTGCAATCGTAATGGGCATGAGCGGGCTAGTTGTTTTGCTTTGCATGGTTTCCCCGATTGGTATATCGAGAAGCAAAGTCGCCGGGCAGCCCAGCTGAACTTTGCCGCTGCTGCAAATTCAGCCACAGCACTTCTTCCGCACGCACTGGAGACGCCGGTTGATTATCCTAGCAGCTGGGACGCTGCAGCGGTGCAGCGGGACCTTCATCGTGTCGGAATTTCTGGATCCGGTAGTTCGGTTGGTGCGTATGGTCCAGGGTCGGCCGTCGCTAATTTGGTAACTAATCCAGAATTTGCAGGTAACCTGGATTTTATCGATCGTCATACTTTCTTACTTGAGTATATTAAACATATTGATTGGATTGTGGATTCTGGCGCTACCCGATATATGTGTTGTAGTTTGACCTTGCTGATTAACATTACTCAAGTTATACCTAATATTCAGGTTGCTATGCCTGATGGGCGTATTTGTAATGTGGATCAGATGGGTGATGCTATGTTGTCTGTTGATTTTCGGCTATCCTCTGTGTTATATGTGCCTGGATTTCAGCACAATTTGCTATCGGTTCGACATTTGGCCATGGATTGCCAGTTGTTTTTCACCTTCTTTGTTGACTGTTGTGTGCTTCAGGACCCACGGAGTAAGCGCATTGTTGCAGTTGGGGGTGTTCGTCTCAACCTTTATGTCCTTAATGCTGCATCTTTTGAGGCTGTTTCCATTCGAAAATTTGAAGAATATTTTAGTTCGTTATTTCTTTCTCATGTCTCTTTACGACCACCTAGTCCAGTTACTGTAGATCACAGTTTGCACGTTTCAGTTTTACCTAAATTGTTTCATCTTCGCTGTGGACATCCTTCTATGACTGTTATGCAGCATATGTCTATTTTTGGTATTAATAAGAATAAGTTTTCTTCTTTGAACTGTGATGTGTGTCCTTTGGCAAAACAACATAGGTTGCCTTTTCCATCTAGTATTACACGTGTTGCTAAACGTTTTGATCTATTACATGTTGATGTTTGGGGACCATACAAACAGGAGTCACTCAATGGGTCTCGGTTTTTTCTTACCATTGTAGATGATTTTACCCGTATTACATGGGTGCTGTTTTTTAAGTTTAAGAGTGAGGTTGTCACGCTATTGCGAGACTTTTTCACTTTGGTCAGCACCCAGTTTGATTCTCATGTTCGTGTAGTTCGTTCAGAAATTCACTGGAGAGGCTTGTGCCTCCCTTTTCCGCCATCATGGGATTGTTCATCAGCGTTCCTGTGCTTACACTCCTCAGCAGAATGGCGTTGTCGAACGTAAACATCGTCATTTGTTGGAAGTTTGCCGTGCCTTAATGCTTGCTTCCCATGTCCCAACCTTTCTCTGGTCCGAGGCCATTCTTACTGCGGCGTTTCTGATTAATCGACTTCCCTCTAGTGTGCTTAATTGGCGTTCTCCATATGAGTTGTTTTATGGGCATGCTCCGGATTTCTCCTCTCTTCGTGTTTTTGGTTGTCGGGTTTTTCTGGCGGATCTTGCCTCTCGTGGGGACAAGTTGTCTCCTCGTGCTGTTTCTGGTGTTTTTGTGGGTTATCTTGCCCATCAAAAAGGTTATCGAATTTACTGTCCATCCTTGCACCGGATTGTTGTGGCTCGCGACGTGCTTTTTCAGGAAACTCTCTTTCCCTATGCCGAGTCTTCCTCGCCTTCCTTGGGCTCTTTGTTTGCCGATTTCCCGGCCTCTTTTTCCTTTGATGATCCACCATCCGGTTTGCCTTCGGCCCCTGTTACACCGCCTGGTCCTTCTTCCGAGGTGGCTCTTCGTCGCAGCTCCCGGCCCTCATGCCCCCGGCTATCTTAATGACTATGTTCTTACTAGCATTGATGCCTCCTCGCACGATATCCCTGCTAATTTTCGTGCTGCAAATCAAAATGCTCTCTGGGTCCAGGTTATGCGTGATGAGCTTGCTGCCTTGGAACGTAATCAGACTTGGACCCTTACTACTCTGCCTCCTGGTAAAAGACCCATCGGTTGTAAATGGGTTTATCGTGTAAAGTATAATCCTGATGGGAGTGTTGCGCGTTACAAAGCTCGTCTCGTTGCTAAAGGTTATACTCAGGTTGCCGGTGAAGACTTTGAAGAGGTATTTTCTCCTGTGGCTAAATCTGTTACTGTTCGTCTTCTTCTCGCGCTTACTGCGATGACTGGTTGGTTCCTTGAGCAGCTTGACATTAATAATGCCTTTCTTCATGGTCGGCTTTCGGAGGACGTGTATATGCAGCCTCCTCCTGGTTATTCTTCCGCTGGTCCTGGTCAGTATTGCAAGCTGCAGAAGTCTCTCTATGGTCTTAAGCAGGCTTCCCGTCAGTGGAATCTTGAGCTCACGCGCCAGCTTTTTTTCTTTGGATTTCGCCAGTCTGCTCATGATCATTGCCTCTTCATATATTATAGTGGTGTAGATGTTCTTTATCTTCTTGTCTATGTGGATGATATTCTCCTTGCTGGTTCTTCATCTGCGCTTATCGGCCAGGTTAAGCGTTTTCTTCATGATGTCTTTACTATCAAGGATCTTGGTCCAGCTAAGTATTTTTTGGGTATGGAGATTGTTCGGTCTTCCGCTGGTATTAGTCTCACTCAGACTAAGTTTGTTACTGATATTCTCCGTGATTGTCGTATGCTTGATGCCCATCCTGTTTCCACTCCTTTGCCTCCAGGTTTCCAGTTCCTTGCATCCGATACCGATGATGCTCCTTTCTGTTCTGATCCGGGTCCTTATCGTCGCCTTGTTGGCCGTCTATTGTACTTAAGCTTTACACGGCCCGATCTTGCCTTTGCAACTCAGCAGTTATCGCAGTTTGTTCATGCTCCTCGTGAATCGCATTGGATTGCTGCACAACATGTTCTTCGTTACCTTGTTGGCTGTCCTTCTCAAGGGTTATTCTACTCAGCCTCCTCTGCTCCCTCTCTTACCGCTTATAGTGATGCCGATTGGGGTGCTTGTCGTTCTTCCCGGCGCTCTTTGACTGGCTTTTGTATCTTCCTTGGCTCTTCCCTTATCTCCTGGATGGCCAAGAAGCAGACTACTGTTTCTTGTTCTTCTGCTGAGTCTGAGTATCGCGCCATGGCCACTACTGTTCGCGAGTTACAATGGTTGTCCTACATGCTTCGTGACTTCTCTTTTCCTGTCACTTCTGCCATTCCTTTTTGGTGTGACAATACTGCTGCCATTCATATTGCTGAAAATCCTGTCTTTCATGAACGTACCAAACATCTGGATATTGATTGTCACGTTGTTCGTGATCAACTACGTGCTGGTTTCATCGATCTGCGTCACGTTTCTACTGCTCATCAGTTGGCTGATTTCTTTACCAAGTCTTTGGGTTGTACTGTTTTCACTTCCATTTTGTCCAAGCTGAGTCTGGTTTCCTCGCCGTCTCCGCTTGAAGGGGGTGTAAACGTGTAAAAGTTTAAAGTATCAATTAGTTACTGTATTTTTATCCATTAGTTAGTTTTAGTCAGCAGTAGTTTTAGTCCACAGGAAATATCTCCTGATATCCCTCCTGATATCCCTATAGTAGTTATACTTTCAGTTGTATTACTCTTATTTAAATCATCTTCATGTACGTTCAATGTAACAAGAAATACAGAATACATTTCTTCACATTTTTTAATCTTTTCAAAAAGAATTGGGAAAACTTTCTTGTATATATTTAATCTGTACAGCAAATGCTCTATATATACAAAGGCTTTCCAATTCAAAAAACAATAATCCTAAAGTTATGCGTAATCCCTAAAGTTATTCGTATGCATATAAATTAAGCTCTGTTTTTAGCTTTATCTATACACGTCAGCCCAATTATCAAACGCAACCTCATCACCTGAATTATTTTCCTCAATTAACTTCTGGTCCGTCACCGCTGCTCAATATGAACACTCAACTATTGCTGCTATACCACTCAAGCTCTTGGCTGTCTAATCTGCTGCTTGTTCATATTTGGTAACACACCCCCCTTCCCCCCCCCTCCCCGGCAAGCTCAGCATCAGCAAGCTACAGCTTGGAAACTAAACCAAGGAATATAGGAGCAGGTAAAGCCTTGGTGAACAAATCCACCAGCTGCTGTTGAGTACTAACATGCTGCAAAGAAATAAAACCATTCTTGTACGCGTCTCGAGTCACATGACAATCAATGTCAATGTGTTTTGTCCTCTCATGGAAAACAGGGTTTTTCGCAATATGTATAGCAACCAGATTATCACATTTGAAATCCACAGGCAAATGTTCTGGAACTTTAAAAGTACGAAGAATATACAGAATCCATTGCAGCTCACGAACAGTTGAAGCCATAGCCCGATATTCGGCTTCAGCTGTTGAACAAGACAAAGTGGTCTGTTTATTGACCTTCCAAGAAACCAAAGCCCCACCAAGGAATTTGCAAAACCTAGTAAGAGAGCATCTAGTAGTTCTACAGACCCCCAATCAGCATCACAATATGTTGTGAGCTCAAATGAATTATTACTTGGAAAGAAAAGACCCTGCTAGGATTACCAACCAAGTACCTCAGAACATGAAATGCTGCTTGCTAGTGTGACATATGTGGATTCTCCAGGAATTGGCTTAATTGTTGAACGGAATGTGCAATATTCAGCCGAGTAAAACTAAGATACAAGTGCTGCCCTACTAGCCTTCTGAATTTAGCGGGTTCTTCAAGAAGGGAAGTGTCATCCTTGGCTTCAGACTGAAATTTCAAGCTTGGAGGAAAAGGAGTAACTGCAGAAGTACATGTCATCATTCCAGCGTCCTTCAAAATGTCAAGCACATATTTTCGTTGGTTAATCAGCATGCGTTCCTCTGAACGAGCCACTTACATTCCCAGGAAGAACTTAGTTGGACCTAGATCTTTGATGGTGAAAGCCTGATCCAAAAACCTCTTGACAGATTCAATTTCATCCATGTTTTATCCAGTGATCAAAACATCATCAACATACACCAAGAGGAAAAGACAGCAGTTGTTCTTGTATAAGTAAAAGAAACAATGATCATGGCCTGACTGAGTAAACCCATACTCCAGCAACGTAGAAGTGAATTCTATATTCCATTTCCGGGAAGCTTGCTTAAGCCCGTACAAGGACCGTTTAAGCTTACAAACTTGTTCTACACCAGTCTTCGAATATCCAGGTGGAGGGGTCATGTAAATATCCTCATCCAAGAAACCATGCAAGAAGTCATTATTGATGTCAATCTGCCACAAATGCCAGTTGTTTCTAGTAGCTACCGCCATAAAAATCCTTACTATCACCACCTTGGCCACAGGGGCAAACACTTCAGTAAAATCCTCTCCCTCCTTGTGAGTAGCCTTTAGCTACCAAACATGCCTTATACCTAACAACAGTACCATCAGACATGTATTTGACCTTATAAATCCATCTACACCCTACTGGTTTCTTTCCTTTAGGAAGATCAGTGATTTCCCAAGTGTCATTCTTCTCTGAAGCCTCCAGTTCTTGATCTATTGTAGCCATCCACTCATCACTAACACTAGCCTATTCATAAGTAAAAGGCTATGCATCTGCAGACACATTAGCAACAAACAGTTCATTATTAACATTAAAAGTACATAAAGAAGAACCTGTCTCAGTAACATTGCTTAAGCCAAAATCCTGCATCCATTGTGGTTGAGTTTTGTTCCTAAGGCTTCTTCTAAGAGATGGTTGTTTAATCTGATTGGAATGTAAATCAAATTCACTGATGGGAGGATCTGAAATCTCAGAGACCACAGATCTGTCAAGTGACTGAGATTAACTTGAATTTTGGACAGCTAAAGGCTAGAGATCATATGGAGATGCAGGAACAACATCTAAAGAAGGAAAAATAGATGAAGATGGAAGATCATCATTTGAAATAGAATGAATATTGGAAACTGAATGAATATTGTTTGTTTCAAAGGAAGAACCTAAGGAATCTATTGAAGGGAACACATCTTCACAGAAAATCACATCTCTGGATATTATAACCTTGTGTAACTCGAGACAAAAAATCTTGTATCCTTTAAAGTCTGAAGGATACCCCACAAATATACCCTTGTATGATCTTACATCAAATTTATCCTTTCCATGGAATTTGTTTAAAACAAAACTTAAACATCCAAACACCTTTAAACATTCATAATCAGGCTGTTTTTTATACAACACTTCATAAGGACTCTTCCATTGTAGCACTGGAGTGGGTAATCTATTAATCAAAAAGGTAGCTGTAAATATAGCTTCTCTCCAAAATTTCTTAGACAATTTGGACTGTAGCAAAAGAGATCTGGCCACATCCAGTAGATGTCTATGTTTTCTCTTCACCAATTCATTTTGTTGTGGAGTGTAAGGACAACTCCTTTGATGAACTATGCCTAAATCAGAGAATAACTTAGCACAATCTTTGTTGGTAAACTCATATCTATTATCTGTTTGAACTACTTTGTCTGTATGTCCAACTTGTTTTTGTAATTGAAGAATAAGTTGTTGTATTAATAGAGGAACTTGTGTCTTATTTTTCACCAATATAGTCCAAGTGGCTCTACTACAATTGTCCACAACAGTAAGAAAATATTGACTTCCATTTAAGCTAGGAAGCTTATACGGTCCTTATAAATCCATGTGTAACATGTACAGAACTTCATAACATTTGGTACTAAAGGAATGAAAAGGAAGTTTGTGTTGTTTTGCCAAAGGACATACTAAACAAGTATTATTCAACTCATCAGTATCAATACAACTCAAAACCTTGGATAAATGCTTCATTACATCTCTTGAAGCATGTCTTAATCTTCTATGCCAAGGCATATTAGATACTAAAGTCTGATTACAAAACTGTGACACAGTTGAATGATTTGAAAACAAAGTCTTATTGACAGAAAAAGATGCAAACTTATTATGTGCTTGTAGGATGAAATCCAGATCGAAGGATTGTTTGCTGAATATGTACAACCTATTGATGTTCATTCCAACTGCTAGAATTTTCTTAGTCCTTTGGTCCTGCAACCAACATTGACCATCCAAGAAAGTAAAATAACAGTCCAAATCCTTGATTAACTTAGTAACAGAGATGAGGTTATGTTTAAAAGATGGTACAAGTAACGCGTCCTTAAGAACAATATCAGGAGACAAGGCACAAGTTCCTACTGTATGAACAAAACACTGACTTTCATTAGGAAGAGAAACAGATGCAGGCTTAAGCAAAATTTGACAAGCTAGTATTGGAGTTGAGAGATATACCTGCATATTCTGCATAGTGAGCAAAATGCACACCACCTATAGCATCAGTTCTTTGTCCTGCTTGAAGCTTTTCAAACTCCTTCTGCATATTCTGAAATGCTCTTGCTAGTGAGCTATTCCCGCCACCATCTGTTTCACAATTGTCTAGAAGAAATTCCTTAGTCACTGCAGCAGTAGCCTTCTCTCCTTTCTTTTTGAATGCTTCCCACTATTCCAAAAAACCATGAACTTTGAAACAAGAATCCACCAAGTGGCCTTTCTTTTTGCATGCTTCCCACCATTCCAAAAAACCATGAACTTTGAAACAAGAATCCACCAAGTGGCCTTTCTTTTTGTAGTGAGTGCACAGCAACTTGCTCTTGTCAGTCTTGGCTTGCACCTTCTTCACAGTGTCCTTATAATTGACAGGTCCTTAAACCATCATTGCTGAATTTTCATATGTGATTCTACCATCATTGCTAACTTGACGATTTCTCTCTGCCTTTAGCAAGATGGAATAAATTTTGCTAACACTAGACAGTGATTCCATAAGAAGAACGTGATTTTTTCTGCTTAAAACTGATCACCAACTCCCATCAAAAACTCCATACTTCTGTCCTCAGCATTTCATTCATCTATTGTCTTCATGATCACATTCTATGTCTCTTTAATCAATTGTTTGAAAGTGAATACCTTCGATCATTCAGCATATCTGTCAGAACTTCCTCTGCCACTAAGTGAGGTCGCAGTTGATCAGTTCTATCTCTGATCTCTTGCATCTGTCCATAAAATTGTGTAGCCTGCATATTGTTCTACCTAAGCAATGAAACTTATCTTTTCAGTTGAAACAATAACGCCAAATTAGACATACCAAATCGCTCATTCAGTTCATTCCATAGAGCATAAACATCAGTAAAATACTGGAATTGGTTTACCAATTCTTCAAAAACTACAGAAAGAATCCGAGACACAACCATACTATTGACTCTCAGCCACTTTCTGTAGATCGGTAAGTTAACCGACGGCACCGGAAAGCTGCCATCAACAAATCTAGCTTTGTTCTTAGCCAACAAGGCTCTTCGCATCGAAGTTTTCCAAATTATGTAGTTACTGTCTGTTAACAATGGCGAGACTAACACCATAGTTGGATAGTCAGATCCATGGAGCATCAATTGATCCTCCATTTCTTCAGTCATGAGGAAGCGATTAACAATCACCTCCTCCAACTCTATTTCATGTTTTCGTCTTGGTATCCCATGAGATCAATTCGAATCACTCAAAACATAATCAGAAAACAACTCTAATTCAAATGCATGCCATTCACAACTTGATTGCTTTGATACCATGTGAAAATTGAAGAATTTGTAGGAAAAGAATTGGGGAAATTTTCTTGTATATCTTTAATCTGTAAAGCAAATGCTCTATATATACAAAGGCTCTCCAATTCAAAAAACAATAATCCCTAAAGCTATGCGTATGCATATAAATTAAGCTCTATTTTTTTAGCTTTATCTGTACACGTTAGCGAAATTATCAAACGCCACCTCATCACCTGAATTATTTTCCTTAATTAACTTCTGGTCCATTACTGCTGTTGAATATGAACACTCCACTGTTGCTGCTATACCACTCAAGCTCTTGGCTGATCTAATCTGCTGCTGGTTCATATTTGGTAACATGCACTAATCTGGTGGGATAATTTAACGTCATCTAAGAAGCGAAATCATAAAAGACCAATCATAACTTAAGACGAAATGAAACCTACAATGAGAGATAAATTTGTGCCACCTCTTTACTTGCAAGAAATGTTTGAAAGTTGCAAAATATCGAGCAAGGGCATAAAAGCGTTGATGAGTATGTTATGGAGATGGAGATGGCCAAGTTTCACACTAATGTTCAAGATGAAGATCCAGAAACTACTATACTTCGTTTCATTGGAGGATTGAACCTTGAAATTTCTAGCTTCATTGAGCTGGTTTACAACAACATTGAGGACATGATTTGCATGGCTAGGAAGGTGGAGGAGCAATTGCAACAGGGGTGGCACTACAGGGTGAAGAGGGAGGGAGCTTGTCCCCCGAAACAACTAGAATTTTCCTTAGGTTATTTCGGCCTATGTCC
Source organism: Knoxia roxburghii (assembly GCA_030378225.1). NCBI lineage: Eukaryota > Viridiplantae > Streptophyta > Magnoliopsida > Gentianales > Rubiaceae > Knoxia > Knoxia roxburghii. The sequence goes on along the minus strand of CM059422.1, from coordinate 11,975,630 downwards.
GCTCTAATGACATTGCAATTCTATCCCCCGAAAATTTAAAGTCTCCATCCGATCCTAAATTGCAATATTAGTTACCGAGCCCAGCCCCACACTCCAACAAGATGCAGCCAAATCAATCATGTCTTCCTTCTGCCCTTTCCGCCATAGCCTTCCCTCTTCAGCTGCATGCAAAATCGCATTAGCCTTCAATTTCCATTCTGACTTTGACTCATATTAATTGTTCATTATTTTTTATTGTTTTTCTTTACTGTTTAAACATTAAACAAAAATTATTCTTCCCTGTATTATAATAAAATTTCTCAATGAAAACGAAGATTAATTTGCTTTTTTTTTTTTGAAATCAGAAACCTAAAAGAAATAATAGCGAATATTGTGAATAGATCTTAATATGAAAGAATAAAAATTTAATCTTATGTTTAATGTAAAATAATTGCATTAATTAGTTATATAATTTTTTTGAGGAAATTAGTTGTGTAATTTGAATACATCTTATGTATAATTTGTATTCAGCACAAAAAGTATTGTGAAATATTTTATAAATAAATTTTTTCAAGCTAGAGAATAAAAAAAAATTTTATTCATAATTCTAGTACATATCCTTAAATGTAATTTGATTTGTTACATAATTTGATTTGTTTAGGGTCGAGAATAACAGTAAATTATGCCTATTACTATATTTGTAAATAAAATGATGACAATTAAACAATTTCTTAATTGTATACCTTAAATATATATACTCACTATTTCACAAACAACACAACTCTCACCACTTCATTTTCAAATATAGTAATGAATATATATCCCTAGGGTATATGGTATAATTTATCGAGAATAAATAACAAAATATTCTATACTAATTATCAATTAGAACTATTAAATTAATTTATTTCATATTTATTATTAAGATAATATATTATACGAGACAATCTCGCAAGCCTCATCAGACAAAGTAGACAGGGGAGATTGGTTACCTTATTATTTTAATATAAAGAATAGGAAGTGTGGTACAGTAAATAGTGTCAAGACTTACCTAAACCCCTTTTCAAGAAGTAGTGCACCTTTCCCCATCTTTAGCTAAACAATCGACAATATTCATATAGAGCTCCTTTTATTACAAATGTCTAGCTTTTAATTAGTCTCAATCCTGGGACTCCATACATCTAGCCGCAAAATTCCTTATAGGCAAATAGGCAAGTTTTCAATCATATAATTGGAAATGAGTTTACCTTTAATCTTCATACGTGCTAGGTAATCTATCGCAAAGTTACCTTCTCTTAGAATATGTGTGAGCAATACATTAAGAGAAAAGATGGCCATATGTATTTCCTCCAAGGGAAGTTTATGTCTCCAATCCATAATTAAGTCTCCTGTAAGCATACGAACCATCATCAAGTCGTCAGACATTATCTGCAAGCTAGTCAGTTGAAGGCCACGACAATATCGGATTCCCATAAGTAGTCTTGTAATTTCTGCCAACAGGACCGAGCCATTAACCAATGTGCCGAATTCAACATGAATTAAATGACCATTGCCAAAGCGAATAACAAAACCCTATCCCACTTTATTAGTACCATCAAACGATCCATCAAAGTTGAGGACCCATGAGGCTGAGACATTTTCCTTCCATTACACAGATTTAAACTTGTGAGGCCGCACATGTTGAAGAGTGACCTGGAAATCTTGGTAAATCAAATTAGAGTACCACAAACTTATTGTCTGACAAAACCAAGGAAGAATATCAACTAAATCCCGATAGATTCTTTGAATGACTACGTGTGGAGTTGGGTGACAGATTTCTGAAGGAATTGTCTATCTAGGTCCGATAAAAAATTCCACTTTCGTGCATAGCATCAAGAATTGAGAATTCTCAACCAAACCCGAACGCTCGTGTAATCTGATTCAAACCCCTTTCGAAATACCACATGAGCACCGGATCTTGGTTTACCTTATTCAATTTGTCACGCAACAATATTACGATCTTTAATTAAAGCGGAAGGATAAAGATTTGACATCTTGAAGCGTGTCCCTTAAGAATTCGCTTGTATGACTCTGAGACAAATCATGACATTGTGTGGGCAACGAACTTTAGAACCAACAAATCAGGAATAACGAAACAACCACAAAATCCTTGCCTCAAAAAACCGCGCCGGAAACACCACTAAATTGGCACGCCGCCGCCGCCTTTTCTGAGGAAACCGCCGCTCGCCGGTGAAGAACCACCACCCACCGTCGTGAAATAAACACCGGCTGCCGTTGGGAGGAGATAATCGTCCGCTGCTGGATTCAAGGAATCCGAACCCAACTTGGAGAGAATTACTTGCTTCAGAGATTCTCTCTCTAACTTTCTCTCTCTATGTGATTTTGTATTATGTCCAATAAGACTTGTTATGTCTTGTATTGCTAATCCCTTGTGTCTATTTATAGAGTTTCAAGAGAGACCTTAAGTGGGCTTGAATTAGGTCTTCTTGTTGGGCTTGGGTTTTAATAGTTTTCAAATCCCAATTAGATTACCTAATTTTTGGATTTTCTATTTCTTAATTGAACCAAGAATTAATTAATTAAATAATTAAATCTACTTTGTCAATTTACTAATTGACCATAAGGATTAATTAATTAAATAATTAATTCACTTTAACAATTAACCAAACAACATAATTAATCGTACCACTAACAGATTAATTATGAAATTACCGCTCAAACCAGAATTTCTTCCGGAACCACTAATTTTAATTATTCTTTATTCTCCCCACGTTAAAGATATAGTGCTAGTAATTTATTAATTTACTGATAAATTAATTAATCGACTTCTTATCATCCTAGATTAGTACCACTCGACTTTATTACTATACCAGACATAAGTCCACAGGCCGGGTTTAGTATAATAAACTTTACGAGATCATCTTGAGAGCACCATCACCCCGGATGCACCGGTACATGATTTCCTTTCGACAAGCAACAGCACACTAAGCAATCAAACACGCGCACCCAACATACCAAGACTATAGGCCTCAAGCGTCCACAGTCATTGGCAGATTAAACTACACTATGTCTAATCCTCATGCATGCTCAAGTCTAGGGATTAAGAGATAGAATACAAGGATCGAATAGTCTACTAAATCACTACAAGGCAATTCAACCCAAATTGGTCATGCTCAATACACCCCGGGCATATTTATATGATTCAATTAGTTTGGACAAACTAATTTTTGAATCACATAATGACTTAAACCGACAGTATGTCCAAACTGTCTCAGTCACGAGCCTCATTTATATATCATGACTTTAACCAAAGATGAGATCTATTGTGTCATACTAGACACCTCATCATCTAGTCATATGATATAAATGGACAACATATGTAACACATAAAGACAATTTAACTAAAACATTCAATCGATATATATAAATCGGAAAATAGTTGTAATACAAGCAAAGCTTTAATATTCAAAACCAACAATTTCGTCATGGAGAAGTTGATTCCGAAGCTTCCACAGTGTCCATAGGATCAATCCATGGGTGACTTTGCCCAATTGCAGCAGAATTTTAGAACCCGAGTTTCTTCACCCCCAGGAGTGAAAATTCGTTAGGGAGTAAGGCCAATGAAAGCGAAATCCATAAAAAAATTTCTAAAAGGTCCAAACACGCTTAGAAAACGAACGCTCCAAGAAAATGTGATGAAGAGATTCTCCATTCCACTTACAAAAAGCACAAACTGATGGAAGGGTAGTAATACCCAATTTGATAAGATTTTCTAGAAAAGGGAGCAAATAATTTGAGAACCTCCACAAACAGATAGAAACTCAGGGAGGAAACCAGTTCAACAAAAAAAAAATGGGCAACAACAACACGGTTGTGTGGGTGAGTGGAAGAGTACACTTAAGCCATTATGAATTCGCCGGAAGGGGTGGATTGCCAAACTATCCTATCGGCCTTATTAGAATAGAAAAATGCAGTCGTTGGAGTTGCATGATAACGTGTGGATCGAGTAAATGGCCAAACATTTGAAGGTATGTATCATGGTTAATAACAAATTCCCTAATGGAGAGTTCAGAAAGAGGAGGCCGACCGCTGTTTTGCCATAGGATTCTACAGGAAGACCAGTTATCCCACCAGAAAAAGGTTTCGCTATTCTAAATTAAAACATTTCTTTGGACAGCCGCCGCCATAGAGACATGGCGAACTCTCCTCCAAGAAGTACGCATCCTAACAGTGTAGGATAAAGAATGAACGAAGTGAAAGGATTGCCACATAGGATCTGGGTTTGCACTTCCTCGATTTACCACGTAACAAAAACTTATAATTAAAGCGGAACCTTAGAAAAATACCTTTGAAGCATGCACCTGGTGATTCTCTTGTATGCCTCAAGACTATGACTTCACGTTGTGTGGGCAACGAACTAGAAGCCAATTGATCAGCTACTCACCACAATCCACCTGCTAGAAAAATCCAGCACCTCCGCACCTAGCAGGTACTGCAAACGCACTGCCCGGAGAGAGAGAAAGCAACACACGGGGCTGCCAAGAGAGAGGCAAAATTTTGGCCACCTCTATGGAAAAAACCAGCCGCCCCAAGCTTATTAAAATTCGTTTAGGAGAGAGAAAATTTTCTATTTCTAGAATTTTATCTCTCTAGATTCTTGAATAATGAATCTATTGAATTGTGTCTTGAATAGCTAATCCCTTGTCTATTTATAGAGTTACAAGAAAGACCCCAAGTTGGTTTATGATTGGTCTTCCTAATGGGTTTAGGTAATGAATTAGTTTCCAAATCCAACTAAGCAACCAATCTGATAGGATAAACCAAAACCTACTAGATTCCTAATCTCTAGGATTTCCTAATTCCAATTAAAAACTTAAGACTTAATTAATTAATTAAATAATTCCATTTTGTTAATTATTTAATTAACCCTTAGGAATTAATTAAATAATTCCACTTTCTTAATTACTGAATTAACCCTTAGAAATAATTAACCAATTAATTAATTAAATCTACCTATTCAATTAACCCATTACAATATTAATCGTACCACTAACGGATTAATTTTGGCACTACCATCCTACACCAGAATTGCTTCCGGAACAACTTAATTAAATTATATTCATTAATCTCCCACATCAAAGATATAGTGCTCGTTAATTATAAATTAATTTACTGATAAATAAATTAATTAATTTCTTTAATTCTGAGACTAGTACCACTCGACCTTTTTACTATACCGGACATAAGTCCACCGGCCGGGTTTAGTATAATAAATATTTTGAGCTCATCTCGGGAGCACCATCACCCCAGACGCACCGGTACATGGTTTTCTTTCGACAAGCAGCAGCACACCAAGTAACTAAACACGCGCACCCAACCCACCGAGACTATTGGCCACAATTGACCTCAACCATTGGCAGATCAAAGTACACTATGTCTAATCCTCATGCCCGCTCGAGTCTAGGGATTAGGAGATAGAATACATGGATCGATTTGTCTATTAAATCAGTACAAGACAAATCATTCCACAAGAAATACCACTGAGTTTCCATCACGCCCGCGGTATACACATTGTTCATTCGGGCACTGAGTAAATCCGTAGGATTGGATCACCTCATCAAACTGGATGTTCCAAGATCTAGATGCCTGTTTAAGTCCGTAAATAGACCTCTGAAGCCTGCAAACCTTAATCCCTTGGACTTTTACAATGAATCCCTCTGATTGCTACATGAAGATGGTTTCCTCAAGACTTTCGTTTAGAAAAGCTGTCTTGACATCCTTCTGCCATATCTCATAATCTAAATGAGCAGCTATGACCATGAGAATCCGGATCGACTTATGCATGGCCACCGGGGAGAAGGTTTCCTCATAATCGATTCCCTCTTTCTGAGTATACCCCTTTGCCACAAGCCTAACTTTAAAGGTTTCAACCTTTTCGTCAGGTCCTCTCTTATGTTTGTAGGCCCACTTATATTGAATGGGTTTGAAACCATCAGGTAGGTCCATAAGCTCCCAGACTTGATTGTGGTACATCAAACCTATCTCGGATAACATTGCTTTTCGCCAAGATTCTGCATTTTATCTTGGAGAGCCTCATTGTAGTTTATCGGATCTGGTTCAGGCACACTTGGGATGATGTCAGAGGTTTCTCCCACGCCAATGAGCCTATCGGGCTATCTCACAACCCTTCCACTACGACGAGGCATCACCTGTGTAGGCGCATCATCTGTGATATTTTGTGCAGTGTGTGGTGTATTTACTTGTGCTGGTGCATTAGGATTATCAGATTGTTTTCTAAGTTCCTCTAGTACTATCTTACTCTTGGGCTTGTGATCTAGGATATAGTCTTCCTCTAAGAATCTGGCGTTAGTTCTAATTATGATCTTCTGATCTTTAGCACTATAGTGAAAGAATTTTGGTAGGATCTGGGTTTGCACTTGCTCGATTTACCACGCAACAAAAATTTCTATTAAAGCAGAATCTTAGAAAAGTACCTTTGAAGCATGCACTTGGTGATTCTCTTGTATGCCTCAAGACTATGACTTCACGTTGTGTGGGCAACGAACTAGAAGACAATTGATCAGCTACTCACCACAATCCACCTGCTAGAAAACTCTAGCCCCGCAGCACCTGGCACGTACTATAAACGCACCGCCCACAGAGAGAGAAATCTACGCGCAGCTGGTATAGACCAAGGCCAAAATTTCAGCCACTAGAAACCCAAAAACCAGCTGCACACTTTCTTGAAAATTCGACTTGGAGAGAGAAACGTTTTCTCTCTCTAGAATTTTCTCTCTCTAGAAATCCTGTGGATTAATTGTGTTATTGTATTAATCAGAATGACTGATCCCTTGTCTATTTATAGAGTTACAAGAGAGACTCCAAGTTGGTTTAGGATTGGTCTTCCTACTGGGTTTCTGTTTTCCTTCAATCCTGTTTCTGGACTGATACAGATTCTGTTTCCTTCAATCCTGTTCCTGGACTGATACACTCCCAACTGTCATAGGGATTCACTTATCCCAATCCAGTTCCTGGGATGAATCACTCCCAACTGACACAGGGATTCACTTATCCCAAACCAGTTCCTGGGATGATTCACAACCAACTGACACAAGGATTAATTAATTTCTAAATTAATTAAATCTACCTTTGTCAACAACCCAGTACATAATTAATCGTACCACTAACGGATTAATTATGGCACTACCAACCTACACCAGAATTGCTTCCGAAACAACTTAATTAAATTATATTCATAATCTCCCCACATCAAAGATATAGTGCTCGTTAATTCATTAATTTACTGATAAATTAATTTATCAACTTCTTTAATTCCGAGACTAGTACCACTCGACCTTCTTACTATACCGGACATAAGTCCACCGGCCGGGTTTAGTATAATAAACATTTCGAGCTCACCCTTTGGCAGATCAAAGTACACTATGTCTAATCCTCATGCCCACTCGAGTCTAGGGATTTAGAGATAGAATACAAGGATCGATTTGTCTATTAAATCAGTACAAGACAAATCATTCCTAAGAGTCAAGTTCAATATGCCCCGGGCATATCTATATGATTCAATTAGTTTAGACAAACTAATTATCTGAATCACATAATAACCTAGACCGACAGTTTGTCCAAAACTGTCTCGGTTACGAACCTCATTTATATATTATGTCTTTCAACCAATGATGAGATCTACTGTGTCGCACCAGACACCTCATCATCTACTTACATAATATAAATGGACGATTAATGCACAACAAGATATGACTGAAACACAAATCGATATATTAAACTGGGAAACTGTACAATACAAGCATAGTTTATGTATTCTACTCCAACAATCTCCCACTAATACTTAAGCTGTGCTTTAAGTATACAACTACATACAATCCTACCCAATCTGCTGCTATCTATCTAGAAAAACTGTCAAGGCTCTCCTAAGCATCTGATCCCTTTGCCCTTCACGTGAGCCTCAAAGACTTTAGAAGTCAATGTTTTCGTGAACGGATCTGCAAGGTTATCCTCTGATGCTATCTTAGCCATGACCACGTCTACCCTCTTTACGATGTCTCGTATCAGGTGGTACTTGTGCTGTATATGTTTAATCGCCTTGTGGGCTTGTGGTTCCTTCGAGTTTGCAACTGCACCGTTATCACATTAAACTGTGATAGATTTCGGCAAACCAGGAATCACATCTAAGTCCACCAGGAAGTTCTTGAGCCATATTGCTTCTTTCGCTGCCTCTGATGCGGCAACATACTCAGCCCTCTATGGTAGAGTCCGCCACGCATTTCTGCTTGACACTCCGCCAAACTATGGCTCCACCTCCTAGAGTAAACACATACCCTGAGGTAGACTTGCTCTTGTCCCTGTCGCCTTGGAAATCTGAATCTGTGTAACCTCGGGGTACCAGCTCAGACACCTGATAGACCAGAACTTGGTCCCTCGTTCTGCGCAAATACTTGATAATGCATTTTACTGCCTCCCAATGAGCTTTCCCGGGGTTACTTTGATATCTGCTCACCATGCCAACGGCATAACAGATATCAGGCCTCGTACACAACATGGCATACATGAGACTTCCTACTGCCGAAGCATATGGAACTGTCTTCATGGTCTCTATCTCCTCAACAATCTTAGGAGACTGTTCCTTAGATAGAAACACTCCATGCCTGAAAGGTAGAAATCTTTTCTTGGAGTTCTGCATGTTAAAACGGGCCAGAATCGTGTCTATGTATGAAGCTTGGGAGAGCGTTAGTGAACGTTTCCTACGATCTCAAATAATCTTGATCCCAAGGATATGTCCCGCTTCCCCTAAGTCCTTCATATCAAATTGCTTGGACAGCCATGCCTTTACGTCTGATAACACTTTCTTGTTGTTGCCAATCAATAGAATGTCATCTACGTAAAGCACAAGAAACACCACTGAGTTTCTATCACGTCTGCGATATACACATTGCTCATCCAGACACTGAGTAAATCCAAAGGACTGGATTACTTCATCAAACCGGATGTTCCAAGATCTGGATACCTGCTTAAGTCCATAAATAGACCTCTTAAGCCTGCAAACCTTATGCTCTTGGCCTTTTTCAATGAATCCCTCTGGTTGCTGTATAAAGATGGTTTCTTCAAGACTTCCGTTTAGGAAAGCTGTCTTGACATCCATCTGCCAAATCTCATAATTCATATGAGTAGCTATGGCCAAGAGAATCTGGATCGACTTAAGCATGGCTACCGGGGAGAAGGTTTCCTCATAGTCGATTCCCTCTTTCTGAGTATACCCCTTCGCCACCAGCCTAGCTTTAAAGGTTTCCACCTTCCCATCAGGTCCTCTCTTACGTTTGTAGACCCACTTGCATCCAATGGGCTTAAACCCATCAGGCAGGTCCACAAGCTCCCAGACTTGATTGTGGTCCATTGACCCCATCTCGGATATCATTGCCTTACGCCAAGATTCTGCATCTTTATCTCAAAGCGCCTCATCATAGTTAACTGGGTCAGGTTCAGGCACACCTGGGACCAGGTCTAAAGCCTCTCCCATGCCAATGAACCTGTCTGGCTGTCTCACAACCCTCCCACTACGACGAGGCACCACCTGTGTAGGCGCATCATCTGTGATCTCATGTGCAGTGTGTGGTGTATCTACTTGCGCTGGTGCATCAGGATTAGTAGTTTGTCGTCTAAGCTCTTCTAGTACTATCTTACTCTTGGGCTTGTGGTCTAAGACATAGTCCTCTTCTAAAAATCTAGCGTTGGTACTTACCACCACCTTCTGATCTTTAGGACTATAGAATAGACCACCTTTCGTCCCTCTAGGATATCCTACAAACAACATTAATTCTGTTCTTGCATCTAACTTAGCCATATCTGCCTTAAGCACATGTGCTGGGTAGCCCCAAATTCTGAGATGTCTTAGACTGGGCTTCGGCCCGTTCCACAACTCTACTGGGGTTGAAGGCACAGTTTTAGATGGTACAAGATTAAGAATATACATTGCCATTTCCAAGGCATATCCCTAGAACGAATGATAAGCATAAATTATACCTATATATTATGCACTTTTATTTGAGGTTTTGTTAGGATTTGTTATTATTTTATTAGATATTTATTTAATTATAATAGATAATGTAAAACATAAAAAAATAAATAACTAAAGAAGAAAAAATAATATAATAAAAGAAATGAAGTCAAAAGGGGGATTTTTCTAATTAATTGGCATTGGGTTGGAGATAATTAGCTTGGGTTAAGTTGGTAGGAAGTGGGCCGCAGGTTGAGGGAGGTAGCAAATTAGAGGGTTTTTTTTTTTAGGTTTTCCATGAGCTTAGTTATTTTTTTTCTCTTTCTCCAGTTTTGAAGAGGCGCCGGAAGGATCTTCTTCTCCAACATTATACGGCGAGCTGCACTTTGTTCTTGGGATTTTTGGCTCTCCAGAGTGAAGTAGCTTAGGACGGAGGCTGAGGGTTTTCCTCTAAAAGGCGGCTTCACCAATTTCACCAAATTCCAAATCGGCTGATAAATTTCACGGGAAAGCTTTCATAGTGGTGTTCTTCGATTGGGTTTTTATTCTTTGTTGGCTATGGGTTCAAGCAATTCTCAGACATCAGTCCTTTGATGAAGGAGTACCGAATACTGCAATTTAATTTCCCTTTTTGAGCAGAATTTTTATGTTTAAGAATTTATTTTAAATTCTGGTTTGGAATTAGTACATTTTTTATTCTATTTTTCAGATTTCAATATGATGAATTATATTTTTGCTATGATAGTTTTAATTATGTTTAGAGGCTAAATCTTTTTAATCTAGGACTTGGATGTAGCCATGGATTATTTAGTTTAGTTGAATTATAGAATTGTGATTTCTTCATTGATCAATATTTGATATTCTTGATTTATTCCATGTGAATATTTGATCACTATTTGCATGTTCTAAGGTATTAATTGATGGAGCGAGAGTTGAAAATTAATATTAGTTTGTGGGAATATTAGACTTGGAGAGTGTTTTACGAGAGTAGGAACATAATCTTTGCAGCTTTTAATTCCATGTTCTCAATGTGCTTTTGTTAATTCCTATCGTCACGAAAGTAGTCATAGGGTTAATTTAAGTAAGAGAGTTAAAACACGAGAGTGTATAATTCTTAAATGGGTGAATTGCTGTGAGATCAATGAATGTATAAAAATTACAGTTTTATGAATTTTACTTGAATTGAATAGACCGTAGGTGAGTCCAATGTCCTAGATTCCAAAATCTCCTTGTTTAATCCAGTTATCACGAATTCGTTAGTTTCAGTTGCGTTTTTTAGGTTACGTTAGAATTTTAGGTTAAACTTCTATGATTGTGATTTGTCTGAATAATAATAAGAATTAGTCTAGACCTGGTAGTTGATTTTCTTCTCTGTGGGATCGACCCTACTCTCTGCTATATTATTTTTTATTCGTTTTGAGTAGGTTTATTTGATTAAGTGTGACGACCGCTTGTCAACGAACTTGGCAAATCACTATAACTCATCATGGACCTAACCATTTCCATAAGAGTTCGGTTCCTCCTTTCTGCTACACCATTCTGCTGTGGCGTGTCAGGTGCAGACAACTGAGACTGGATTCCTACCTCAGTGAGGTAATCTCGAAATTCATGGGACAGGTACTCCCCACCATGATCTGAACGCAGTGTCTTGATACTCTTACCATGATGCTTCTCCACATCTGCCCGAAACTCTTTGAACTTGCCAAAACATTCGGACTTGTGGCGCATTAGGTAAATGTATCCGTACCTAGAGTAATCATCCGTGAATGTCATGAAATACTCATATCCCCCTCATGCCTGGACCGTCATAGGTCCACACAAGTCAGAATGAATCAACTCTAATACTTCTTTAGCTCTATAGCCTTTTGCTTTAAAAGGTCTCTTGGTCATCTTACCTTCCAAGCAAGATTCGCAGGTTGCATAACTGTCAATATCTAATGAACCCAAAGGTCCATCATTGACCAACCTCTGAATCCTACTAAGGTTTATATGACCTATCCTGAGATGCCAAAGATAGGTTTGATTCATTTCAGAAGGTTTCTTCCTCTTATTAATGTTAGATTCTGAGCTATCTATCTCTATGTTTTGCGCAACAGGGGAGTTAGAGTTAACCACAAACAAATTGTCCGAAATGAACCAGAACAAATAAGTTTTCCATTTCTTCTAATAACAACACAGTCATCAGAAAAAATAAACTTATACTCGTTCTTCAAGAGTTTAGAAACCGAAATCAAGTTCTTTCTAAAACTCGGTACATAAAGACAATTAACTAACTCCAAGCTAGAATTTTTGAAATTCAACTTAACTACTCCCACTGCTTCTACTGACACTCTTGTAGTGTCGCCCAAGTAGATATCCAATTCGCCTTCTCTAAGCTTCTGGGTTACTTGGAACCCTTGCAAAGAATTACAAACATGGTCAGTGGCACCTGAATCCACACACCAAGTATCTGTGGGAATCGCTGCTAAACATGTCTCAGTAATTAAGGCATAATTTATCGTACTTATAAGCTTTGGACAATCCGCTTTCCTACATCCCGTCTTATTGCACTTGAAGCACTTGTCTTTCGACTTCTTCGTTGCAATATCTGGCTTAGGCACAATTTGTGCCTTTTTAGCTACTCCCTCGAGCTTTCTCTTCTTCTTTCCAGCCTCGGGCTCAGAAGAAGATTCTAAAGCTTCGACTGCGACCAAAGCTCGCTTCTTCTCTTGAAGAAGACTTTTGGCCGCCATCAACTCTGCCAAGAGCTCGGATGAACTCCACAACATCTTACTTATGTTGTAGTTCAACCAAATCCGCTCATAGCTTTGAGCCGCCATCAACTCTGCCAAGAGCTCGGATGAACTCCACAACATCTTACTTATGTTGTAGTTCAATCGAATCTGCTCATAGCTTTGAGGCAAGCTCTGGAGGACAATATCGGTTTTGGTTTCACCAACGATTTCGCCTCCTCCTACCTCAACCTTGTTGATGTTACTAATCATGTCAATGACACGATCTCTCACAGGAGCACTCTCAGCCCTAAGGACAATGTCCAAGTTACGACTTCCATCGATATTATTAGTTCCAATTAAATTGTTGTTTTTCAAAATAGCAGCTAAAGGATTGAATGCCATATCGATTTAAACTGGAAAGTAAACAAACAGTGTTTCAGTTATATATGCTAGAATTTTCGAAAAAATGAAAATTCAATTAATTATTGATTCCCTCAAAACAATAATATTAATCCACCAACATCTCATCCACCGGGATTCTCGCAAGCCACGCAGTGTGGACGTTTACGCTAACCCATATTCGTTTGAGAAGAACCAAGTTCATTAACTACACTATCTGACCAACGATCTTTTGATCAATGTAGCTAATAGTCGGTGCTTTCAACCGTACAAGTAAGCAGCGTAACCTCGCGGGAGGAATACTACAGATCGTACACTAAGTGTATGCCATTACGTGACTTCTGAGTTTGTTACCTCAGGATAGTGCGCCTCAGATGGAGAGGGTGTCGCATTTCTCCTAGTTAAACTCGCTCTAGTCATCTTACTCAGAAGCTCATAGTCTAGCGATCTCGGGGCTGGACTCATCCGAATGGAGGAAGGCCCTAATGCCAACGCGCAAGCCCACCCACATCGCATATGAACCCGTAATGGTGGCCATGGGGATATAACACAACCCGCTCCCACTTAGATTTCCAATTTGAGGGTTTTTCCGGTTTTAACATGTAATTAACTAACCTAAGTTATATGCAACCATAAAACCAGACATGCTTTAATTCATGCATCTAAAATACAGCATAAAAATTAAAACAATAAATACGGGAAATAAATACAAAAAATAAATTTCCCGACTATTATGGTTCTAATTGCTTCCATCCTTTGCCTTGATCTCGTGTCCCGCCACGTCACTCGATGGAGAGAGTCTTGAATTTTAAAAAAACGAAAACTGGAGGAAAAACGGGCCAAAAACAGCTCGAACGGCCCGAACTGGCCGCCCGGGCCGCAGCCTGCGCGCACAGCCCACGCGGGCCGTGCGCGTGGCCCTGCGCTCGCGCGCGCGCGCACCGCCCGCCCGGGCGGTGCGCGCGCGGCCTGAGCGCCTGCGCGCCCGCGCGCCCGCACGGGCCGTGCGCGCGCGGGCCTGAACGCGGCTGCTGCTGCTGGCCTCCCGGCAGGCGCGACTTGCTGCCGGCGGTCGTCGCCGGCGTCGCCTCCTGCCACCAACTCCTCCTTCGCTTTTTCCCACGCTATTTGGTCTTCTTACAATTCGTTCTGGGTTTTCCTGGGTTTCTTCAAATTCATGATAACCCAAAACCCACGAATTCATGTCGCCCACCATAACGCCTTCGATTACAAAAAAAAATAATTTTCCTACTACAAGGCATTCTAGGAAAATTAAATAATCGAAATGACATAGAATAAATCCTACTATAGATTTAATCTAATCCTACACGGCTTCCAGCACGTGGTTATACTATTACAAACATTCTTAATAAAATTAAATCCGGACATGTCCCGGAGTTTAATTAAAAACCATACAAACGTAACCATAATAGTCGGGATTCTAAACCACCTGCAAATAAAACCATGTAATAAATCGAACAAGTACCAAAACCCCCTAAACCAGGCTTTGATACCAATTGAAAGAATTTTGGTAGGATCTGGGTTTGCACTTGCTCGATTTACCACGCAACAAAAATTTCTATTAAAGCAGAATCTTAGAAAAGTACCTTTGAAGCGTGCACTTGGTGGTTCTCTTGTATGCCTCAAGACTATGACTTCACGTTGTGTGGGCAACGAACTAGAAGTCAATTGATCAGCTACTCACCACAATCCACCTGCTAGAAAACTTTAGCCCCGCAGCACCTGGCACGTACTATAAACGCACCGCCCGCAAAGAGAGAAAGCTACGCGCAGCTGGTATAGACCAAGGCCAAAATTTCAGCCACTAGAAACCCAAAAACCAGCTGCACACTTTCTTGAAAATTCGACTTGGAGAGAGAAACGTTTTCTCTCTCTAGAATTTTCTCTCTCTAGAAATCCTGTGGATTAATTGTGTTATTGTATTAATCTGAATGACTGATCCCTTGTCTATTTATAGAGTTACAAGAGAAACTCCAAGTTGGTTTAGGATTGGTCTTCCTACTGTGTTTCTGTTTTCCTTCAATCCTGTTTCTGGACTGATACAGATTCTGTTTCCTTCAATCCTGTTCCTGGACTGATACACTCCCAACTGTCATAGGGATTCACTTATCCCAATCCAGTTCCTGGGATGAATCACTCCCAACTGACACAGGGATTCACTTATCCCAAACCAGTTCCTGGGATGATTCACAACCAACTGACACAAGGATTGATTAATTTCTAAATTAATTAAATCTACCTTTGTCAACAACCCAGTACATAATTAATCGTACCACTAACGGATTAATTATGGCACTACCAACCTACACCAGAATTGCTTCCGGAACAACTTAATTAAATTATATTCATAATCTCCCCACATCAAAGATATAATGCTCGTTAATTCATTAATTTACTGATAAATTAAATTATCAACTTCTTTAATTCCGAGACTAGTACCACTCGACCTTCTTACTATACCGGACATAAGTCCACCGGCCGGGTTTAGTATAATAAACATTTCGAGCTCATCTCGGGAGCACCATCACCCCGGACTCACCGGTACATGGTTTCCTTTCGACAAGCAGCAGCACACCAAGTAACTAAACACGCGCACCCAACCCACCGAGACTATTGGCCACAATTGACCTCACCCTTTGGCAGATCAAAGTACACTATGTCTAATCCTCATGCCCGCTCGAGTCTAGGGATTTAGAGATAGAATGCAAGGATCGATTTGTCTATTAAATCAGTACAAGACAAATCATTCCTAAGAGTCAAGTTCAATATGCCCCGGGCATATCTATATGATTCAATTAGTTTAGACAAACTAATTATCTGAATCACATAATAACCTAGACCGACAGTTTGTCCAAAGCTGTCTCGGTTACGAACCTCATTTATATATTATGTCTTTCAACCAATGATGAGATCTACTGTGTCGCACCAGACACCTCATCATCTACTTACATAATATAAATGGACGATTAATGCACAACAAGATATGACTGAAACACAAATCGATATATTAAACTGGGAAACTGTACAATACAAGCATAGCTTATGTATTCTACTCCAACATATAGAACATACCACTTTTCCTTCCTGTAGGATATCCTACAAACAACATTTTTTCTGTTCTTACATCTAACTTAGCCGCATCTGCCTTAAGCACATGTGCTGGACAACCCCAAATTCTGAGATGTCTTAGACTGGGCTTGCACCCGTTCCACAACTCTGTAGGGGTTGAAGCACTATTTTAGATGGTACAAGATATAGAATATGCATTGCAATTTCTATGGCGTATCCCAATAACGAACTAGGAAAATCACTATAGCTTATCAATGACCTAACCATTTCCATGAGAGTTTTGTTTCTTCTTTCTGCTACACCGTTCTGCTGTAGTGTGCCAAGTACAGACAACTGAGATTGAATTTTAACCTTACTGAGGTATTCTAGAAATTCGTGGGATACGTACTCACATCACGATCTGATCGCAATGTCTTGATACTCTTGCCGTGATGTTTCTCCACATCTGCTCGATTCTCTTTGAATTTACTAAAGCATTCGAACTTGTGGCGTATTATGTAAATGTATCCATACCTTGAGTAATTATCAATGAATGCCACAAAATACTCAAACTCACCTCGTGCTTGGACCGACATTGGTCCACACAAGTTAGAGTGAATCAATTCTAATACTTCTTTGACTCTATAACCTTTCGTTTTAAAAGGTCTATTGGTCATCTTACATTCCAAGCAAGATTCACAGGTAGAATAACTGTCGATCTCTAATGAACTCAATGCTCCATCATCGACTAGCCTTTGAATCCTACTAAGGTTTATATGGCATAGCCTGAGATGCCAAAGATAAGTTTGATTCGTTATAGAAGGTTCTTTCCTCTTATTACTGTTAGATGATGCGCTGTTTAATTCAGTATTTTGTACAACAGGGGAGTTTGATTTAACCACAAACAAATTGACAACTAATGAACCAGAACAAATAAGTTTGCCATCTTTTCTAATAACAACAAAATTATCAGAAAAAATAAACTTATAAACATTCTTTAAGAGTTTAAAAACCGAAACAAGGTTCTTTCTAAAACTCGTTACATAAAGACAATTAACTAATTCTACTCTAAAATTTTTGAAAATCAATGTGGCTACTCCCACTGCTTCTACTGACACTCTTGTAGTGTCGCCCAAGTAGACATCCAGCTCGCCTTCTTTAAGCTTCTGGGTTACTTGGAACCCTTGCAAAGAATAACAAATATGGTCAGTGGTGCCTGAATCCCCACACCAGGTATCTGTGGAAATCGCCGCTAAACATGTCTGAGTAATAAAGACATAAACTATCGTACCTTTCAGCTTTGGACAATCTGATTTCTAATGTCCCCTGGCCGTGCTTGTCGAGGCACTCAAAATAAATTTGGCTCTTCGAACTCCAAATAAACTTGCAGTAATAGTAGTACCTAGTCGAAATCCCAAAGTAACCAAATTTAATCCTTAAACCAAACAGCAATCAGGGGTTTCAAAGTTGGATTAACTAACTACTAAAGCAAAAGAAATTTATAATTGGTACAAATTTAAATCAAGAAAATCAGAAGAGAAAGATCCAATCCAAGGGAAACATGAATAATTAACACGTTGATCATAGGCTCAAGGGTTTTATTTCAATTCAAGCATTCAACCTCCACTATTATTGGGATAGCCGTAATAATCATGGATTCTCTAAGTCAATCAATCAAACCTAGCATTGGATTAACTCTCGCTATGAAGAACTGGGTACGATAGCATTCCATATTCACCCATAACAGCATTACACACAAGAACCAGTCGAAAAATAAACTTAACTAAAAGAGATAGCTACAATTAACTAATTTAGTCCAATTGTTTCCCTTTAGATTATCATGCATGCTCAATTAAGTCTCACCAACATGCATAAATAAACTAATTGCTACTTGGAACTACCATTTCGTGTCATATACGTAACACTCAATATGTAGATAGCACAGAAAAATTAATACTAATCGAGTCATTAATTCAATTAAACCAACAAACAATCATACTTGAACTTATGAAAGAAATTAAATTAAACTCAAAACCTTACAACATGGTAATTAAATCAAATCCCTTGAACTAGAAAAATAAAATTAGTTACTCATGTTCTTGAACAAAACAAATAAGAAATTGTAAATCATCAAAGTAGAAAACTGGAAACAGCAAAAACCAGACACAGCGTTTGAGCTCTCCTCTTTGCTTTGTTCTGTGCCCTCTGTCGTGTTGTATGCTCACGGCTCCCCATCTCTTTTAAATGCCAGCAACAGAAAAAAAATATAAAAATGGAAGTCCAGAACTTACCCATTTTACTTTGCTTTCTTCAGGTAAAAACAAATTGGAATTTGGAAACAGAATTTTCTTTTCGTTTTGCGCAGCAGCAATTATTTTTTGGAAAAGGAAAAGGTCTACAGCAACTTTGGAAAGGATAAATTGATGATAGCAGCTTTGGGAACTTCCCTTTTCTTTTCCTGATACATGAAATTCGAAATTGGCAGCTAAATTTTCCTCGTTTAGCAATCGAGCCCGGCTGCAACTTTTGGAAACTAAGGAATCTGTAACAGCTTTCTCTTTTCTCTGGTTTCATTGTTTGCATGGCTGCTGTAATTAAAGAGGAACATAGCTGCAATTAAAAGAAAAACTGGTTTCCTTTCTTATTCTTTTCGGTTCAGCAGTAAATTTGGGAAGAAGCTGAATCGGCCAGCAACTAAGAAACGAAATCAGCAGCCGGATTTCTTTGTCTTCCTCAGCCCTCTATCTCTGCAATTTTAGAAAAGCACCACCTTCTATTTTAGGAAATTAGGTTTCCTTTAGGATGATTCCAAAAAAATTGCAGAATTGGCCTCCTCTTATGCCCTTATAGATTTCCAACCTCAACCTTCATCAATCTTTCATTTGAGTCCCTAATCGTGCCAAATTGCCCATATTAATTGCAATCTCAAATTCTCAGCCTTAAGCAAAAATATAATTAAAAACAATTAGTTCCACTTATAAAGTCTATAAGAAAATAAAATTCTAGCAAATAAAATTCAATTAAACAGACTTTATCAAACTCCCCTACACTTAAATCATGCTTGCCCTCAAGCATGTCAAAATCAATCAAATATTCAAACTCATTGCATGGAAGGATTCAAAGGACTAGTCATTGAGATTTATAAGAAGGTATACCCAAGTATGTAGAACAATTCAAAGAACCAATCTCGTGCCACCATAAACTACTCAAGTGTGTGTGTGTTTAAATCAATCACCTTCAACTATTTTCAGGTTACAAGAATATAGATGAGGCAAAATATCTCATCTTCTAATCCACCCTATACTTATCTTTCATTGCACCCTTAACTAGCTTGAAACTTCCACCCAACCAAAGATCAATAGGAGTCTTTATTGGCTTGTATGCTTGGATAGGTGTAAAATAGGAGTATAGAACTTGGCTTGAACCCCCCAAACCATTTACAAACAACAAGCTCCAAAACCTTGCCTTTTCCTTGTTTTACCAAGTACCCCCACATTTAGACTTTTCCTACTCTTTTCTTGAAGTTCGTTGGAGCTTCGCCTTATACCTCCTCTTTGAAGTTCATTGGAACTTCCCTTATACTTTATTTCATTTTTTCTTTTTTATTCTAGCCACACAAATCCAATTGAAATGTTTATATTGGCTTCTTTTTTCTTTTTCAGCCACACACATTCAATTGAACTTGTTTATTTTTCTCTTTTTTTCTTTTTTATCACACCCAAACCTTTCACTTGCAATTCATAAATCTTTTTCATCCGTTCGAACTATACTTCACATGAGCTTCAAATGAAGGTTAAAAAAGAATAGATATCAAAGGTTGGGCTTTATTTGGTAGGAAAATTACACCAAACTCTCGAGGAGAATGCAAAGGATAATTTCAAAGATGGCCTCAATCACTTATTCAGTAGGATATGCTTCCAACTTAATCTCAAATGCCAATCAAACAAGCATAGAAGTAAATTAAAGGACAAAGACATTTGCTTTAGCATATTCTCTTCACACACAAATAGTCTCATGATCAGGACTTAAGTGGTCAAAAATTTTAGAGTGGTCTTAAGCAACATAAAATTGAATCAAAACATTGAACCACATACTCAAAAAAAATATAAAAATAAAATTTTTTGGCAAGAAAACACAAACTCCTCCCCCACACTTAAAGTTTGCATTGTCCACAATGTAGGAAACATTCAAAAAGAGTATTCTAGTATCAGAAATAAGCAGAAAAAAATATCAAATAATATGTGAAAGAGAATAGAACAATACTCCCTTGAGAATTTTAGTCGAGGAGCCACAAGATCAGATTGGAACTCAGAAGCAGAGATGGTGTCATCCTTTGAGAACTTGAGAGCCGCATGTGTCTTTCCAACTTGGCTGCCCCAATGAAACAAACTTATTTAAAAAAAACAAAAACTAAAACTATGTTGACTAAATGGTTAAGAAAACCACGAATATCAAGAAATCGAAGAATTTGAGATAATCAGGAACAAAAACCTTAACCCATTTAGTCAACTTATTCAAGAAGAAAGTAAAAACAAATAAAATTTAAACAATTGGGTTGCTTCCCAATAAGCACAAACTTTTAACGTCGTTATGCTCGACGTCTTCCACCCTTCAATTTGGTGTGTAATGAGGCACTGCCAAGGTGATGTCCACCATATCAGACTCTTTCAAATCGTCATGAAAGAATTTTAGCCACTATCCATTGACTTTAAAAACCTTACATGTGTCTAAACTCTTTATTTCAACTGCACCATGAGGAAAAACCTTAGTAATAACAAATGGACCAATCCAACGAGTACGTAATTTTCCAGGCAAAAATTTCAAACGAGAATTATACAACAGAACCTTCTAACCAACCAAAAACTGTTTTCTAAAAAGAAATTTATCATGAAACAGTTTGGTATTTTCTTTATAAATCCTCGAGTTTTCATAAGCCTCTAACCTGAGTTCTTCAAGCTCTAGTAATTGCAATTTTCTCGACTTACCAGAAGCTTCCATGTCTAAATTGCAGCACTTCACTGCCCAAAATGCCCTGTGCTCAATTTTAACTTGTAAGTGACAGGATTTTCCATAAACTAGACGAAAAGGAGACATACCTATAGGTGTTTTGTAGGCTGTTCGATAAGCCCACAATACATCATTAAGGCACAAACTCCAATCTTTCCATCCTGGATTCACTGTTTTCTCTAAAATGGATTTTACCTCACGGTTTGAAACTTCAGCTTGTCCATTTGTTTGGGGGTGATATGCTGTAGCAACACGATGAAGTACCCCATTTCTTTTTATCAAGGTCTCAACTGTTGTATTGCAAAAATGACTCCCTTGATCACTTATAATTGCTCAAGGCACTCCAAACCTACTAAAAATGTCAATTTTGAGGAAGCATACAACACATTTAGAATCATTAGTTTTGGTGGCTTTTGCTTCTACCCATTTAGAAACATAATCAACTGCCAACAGTATATAAATAAAACCACATGACGAAGGAAAAAGACCCATAAAATCAATACCCCATAAATTTCACAAACCAGAATAGGTGTTTGAGGCATTTCATTTTTTATGGACAGATTTCCACTTCGCTGGCTCCTTTCACAATTTTTACATAACAGATATGCATCTCTAAATATTGTTTCTCAATACAACCCACTATCCAAGACTTTCCTAGCAGTTCATTTAGGTCCAAAATGACCTCCACATGCATAAGAATGACAAAAAGTAAGAATAGAATTTTGTTCATGATCTAGAATGCATCTTCTAATCAATTGGTCAGCACAAAATTTCCAAAGATATGGATCACCCCACACATAATGTTTTTCCTCAGTTTTGATTTTCTCCCTCCTAGATTAGGTAGTGAATTTGGAAAAATTCCAATGACTAAATAGTTCACAATATCAGCATACCAGGGAACTATACCTTTTAATTGAAAGAGATGTTCATCAGGGAAAAATTCAGAAATGGGCAGTACCTTTTCCTCTCTTACTAACCTGCTCAAGTGATCTGCTATAGAATTTTCAATTCCGTTACGGTCTTTGATCTCTAAATCAAATTCTTGTAGTAACAAAATCCACCTTATCAGCCTTGGCTTGGACTCCTTTTTCGCCAACAAATACTTGAGTGCTGCATGATCAGAAAATACAACTACTTTAGAACCAAGTAAGTAAGATCAAAATTTAGTAAAAAAAATTGCTAGTAGCTCCTTTTCAGTAGTTGTATAATTGCACTGTGCTGAATTTAGCGTCCTTGAAGCATAATATATGACATGGATCTTCTTCTCAATTCTCTAGTCTAGTACAGCTCCCACAACATAATTTCTTGCATCGCACATGATCTCAAAAGGTAGATTCCAATATGGGGATTGAATGATTGGAGCAATGGTCAATAAATTCTTCAGCTTGTCAAACGCCTCCTTGCACTCCTCTCCAAAAACAAATACCACATCTTTTTGAAGCAGGTTTGACAGTGGTACTGCAATCTTTGAGAAGTCTTTGATGAACCTGCGGTAAAATTCTGCATGTCCAAGAAAAGAACGTACTTCCCTAACATTCTTAGGGTAGGGTAAGCTCACAATTAAATTAACTTTAGACTTATCCACTTCTATCCCCCTAGAGGAGATCATATGTCCTAAGACATTACCTTCATTCACCATGAAATGACATTTCTCATAATTTAAAACCAAGTTTGTTTCAATGCGCCTTTTCAAAACCATGGTTAAATTATGTAGGAAACCATCAAAAGAATCTCCATATAATGTAAAATCATCCATGAATACTTCAATGCACCTTTCAATAAAATCAGAAAATATACTAAGCATGCATCTCTAAAATGTACCTGGAGCATTGAGTAGGCCAAACAACATTCTTCTGTAGGCGAAAGTTCTAAATGGACAGGTGAAGGTTGTATTTTCTTGATCCTCCTGAGCTATAACAACTTGATAGTAACCTGAAAAACCATCAAAGAAAGCAAAAAAAACTCTCTACCAGCCAACCTTTCTAACATTTAATCAATAAAGGGTAAATGGAAGTGGTATTTTCGAGTGGCCAAGTTCAATCTTCAAAAATCAATTACCATTCGCCACCCATTTTGTACTCTCATCTAAACTAGCTCATTTTTTTGATTTAATACCACTGTAATACCTGTCTTTTTGGGCACAACATGGATTGGACTTACCCACTTGCTGTATGAAATTGGATAAATTATCCCTTGGTCGAGCAACTTAAGGATCTCTTTCAG
Source organism: Knoxia roxburghii (assembly GCA_030378225.1). Taxonomy (NCBI): domain Eukaryota; kingdom Viridiplantae; phylum Streptophyta; class Magnoliopsida; order Gentianales; family Rubiaceae; genus Knoxia; species Knoxia roxburghii. Next base: position 11,952,215 of record CM059422.1, on the reverse strand, counting down.
GACTACCTCTTTTAAAGTAGGGTTCAGTTTCCTCTGGGCCTCTCATACTGGTTTGGCATCATCTTCCAGAAGAATTCTATGCATACAGACCGCAGGGCTGATTCCCCTAATGTCAGCTAAAGTCCAGCCAATCGCCATTTTATGTTCCCTGAGAACCTTCAACAGTCTCTCTTCTTGGTCACTGGTCAATCTATTTGAGATTATCATTGGGATGTGTCTTTTTCACTCAAGAAGCCATATTTCAGATAATCTGGAAGAGTCTTTAATTCCAACTCTGGAGCTTTCAAAACTGAGGGTAACAATTTTTGGTGAATCAGTGAACCATTTGGTTGTAAACCTTCTCTGCTTTCTTGTTTTTTAATTTCTAAATCAGAAATTTGACACAAGTCATAAGTCTCCTCATTTTTTTCAAACAGTGCACTGGATTCATGATTACTTTCTTCATTCAATTGTTCCTGCACAATTTGATAAAAAATGTCAACAAAACAAATTGAATGACTTTCATTAGGATATTTCATTGCCTCATCAACATTGAAATGCACTGTTTCTCCAGCAAATTCTATAGAAAGAGTACCCTTATCCATATCAATTTTTGTTTTTGCTGTTCTCATGAAATTCCTTCCTAACAAGATTGGAGATGGATTTGAAATAGAATCATCCTGCATTCTCAAAATATAAAAATCTGCAGGGAAAATTAAATCTTTTACTTGTTCTAACACATCTTCTACAATTCCTTCAGGGTGCACAGTAGAACGGTCAGCCAATTGAATAAGAACATTAGTCTTTTGAAGTGGACTTATATTTAACAACTGATAAATTGAATATGTCAAGTATAAATACCTGGATGTGGACATTTTTCTGGCAATTGATGATCTATTTTTGATACAGTTTCCTTCTCCCCAGAATTACCTGCTTCCTTGCCCTTCCTTCGATTAATGCAAAGTTCCTTCAACATTCTGGCATACTTTGGAATTTGTTTGATGGCATCTAATAAAGGGATGTTGATTTCTACTTTCCTGAGAGTCTCTAACATTTCTTCCTCATACTCCTCCTTTTTAGATTTTTGCAGCCTAGTTGGAAAAGGAAGAACAGGTGGGTTAGAAAAAGACACAGAGGAATCTAATTTTACCTTTGAAGAATTTTCTTGTTTTTCTTGTTTTTCTACCTTTTCATTTTCCTCTTTAACTATAGGAGCAGCATAAATTTCAGGAAGCTTTTTCCCAATTCTCAGTGTGATTGCACTGGCATTCTCTCTTGGATTTATTATAGTCTGAGATGGTAATTTTCCTGAATTCTGTGCCTCAATCTTACCAACTGATGTAGCTAGTTGGCTGAATTGATGTCTTAATTCTTGTATGTTGGACCTTGTTTCCTGTTGAAATTGCTGAGTGTTAGTAGCTAAAGTTTGACAATTTCATCTAAAGACATACCTGATCCTTGGGCTTGTGTCTGCTGAGGAGGTGGTCTGGGATATGATTGACTTGGCCCTCCATGATTTCCCTATCTAAAATTGGGATGATCTCTCCAACCTAGACTGTAAGTGTTGGATTATGGATTATACTGATGTTGAGGTTGATTAGGGAACCCTCCTATAGCATTCACTAGTTGAAATCCATCATCATGAAGAGTAGGACACATATCAGTGTTGTGTCCCGGTGTAGAGCAAATCCCACAAACTTGAGCTACTTGTACCTGCCCTGCAACAAATTGTTGCACCAAAGTAGTTAAATCAGTCACTTGTTTTTCAAGATTTGAGTGACTTACCCTCCTTCACATGCTGAATTTCAGTCTTTGCCCTTGTCCCATGATGTTGAGAAGTCTCAACCATAATCTTGATCAACTCTCTAGCTTCATTAGGTGTCTTGTTCATTAAAGCTCCTCCACTAGCCACATCCAACATGTTGTTATCCATTTCAGAATGTCCCTCATAGAAGTATTGTAGCAGTAATTGCTCTGGAATTTGGTGTTGAGGGCAACTGTTGCACAGTTTCTTGAACCTTTCCCAGTACTCATGCAGAGACTCACTATGAAATTGTTGAATCCCACAAATGTCTTTCCTAATGTTTGAAGCTCTGGATGCAGGGAAAATTTTCTCTAAAAATTGCTTTTTTAGCTCATCCCAAGTTGTGATGGAGTTGGCCGACAGATCAAAAAGCCAACTTTTTGCATTACCTTCCAATAAAAATGGAAAGGCCTACAACTTCTCCCTCTCTTCACTAACTCCTTGATGTCGTACCGTTGAGCACACTACTTAAAAATGCTTTAAGTGTAAATAAGGATCTTCACCTGCAAGACCACGACATATAGACAATAAATGTATAGTACAAGATTTAAGCTCAAATGCTACCATAATCTCAGGCAAAACAATGCATAAGGACTGTTGGTTCACGTCGGGAGTTGCCAATTTCCTTAATGTTTTGTCAGCCATATCTTCCTCCTGCAAAACAAGAGAATCAGAAAGATCAATGTCACTATCGGATTCCTCCTTTGTTGATGATTCTCCTAGCGCTTGCTTAGTCTCTTTCCTTATGCATTTAGCAGTTGTCTCAATCTCCGGATTGAATTGCAGTGGTCCTCGTGGATGCGCCCTAGTCATAGAAAAAAAAAAAAAAAAAAAAAAAAACTGTTTAGTCAAAGAACTAATATTTTAGCTCCCCGGCAATGGCGCCAAATTTTGGCCATGCTTGTCGAGGCACCCAAAATAAATTCGGCTTTACCGAACTTCAAATAATCTTGCAGTAATAGTAGTACCTAGTTGAAATCTCAAAGGAACCAAATTTAATCCTTAAACCAAACAGCAATCGGGGGTTTCAAAGTTGGATTAACTAACTAATAATCAAAAGAAATTTATAATTGGTACAAATTTAAATCAAGAAAATCAAAAGAGAAAGATCCAATCCAAAGAAAACATGAATAATTAACACATTGATCATAGGCTCAAGGGTTTTCTTTCAATTCAAGCATTCAACCTCCACTATTATTAGGATAACCGTAATAACTATGGATTCTCTAATTTAATCAAAGCAACCTAGCATTCGATTAACTCTTGCTATGAGGAACTGGGTACGATAGCGTTCCATATTCACCCATAACAGCATTACACACAAGAACCAGTCGAAAACTGAACTTAACTAAAAGAGATAATTGCAATTAACTAATTTAGTCCAATTATTTCCCTTTAGATTATCATGCATGCTCAATTAAGTCTCACCAACATGCATAAATAAACTAATTGCTACTTGGGACTACCATTTCGTGTCATATACGTAATACTCAACATGTAGATAGCACAGAAAAATTAATACTAATCGAGTCGTCAATTCAATTAATACTAAAAATTTCTCAATTAAACCAAGAAACAATCATACTTGAACTTACAAAAGAAATTAAATTAAACTCAAAACTTCACAACATGCTAATTAAATCAAATCCCTTAGATTAGAAAATAAAATTAGCTACTCATGTTCTTAAACAAAACAAATAAGAAATTGTTAATCATCACAGTAGAAAACTGGAAACAGCAAAAACCAGACACAACGGTTGAGCTCTTCTCTTTGCTTTGTTCTGTGCCATCTCTTCTGTTGTATGCTCACGGCTCCCCGTCTCTTTTAAATGCTAGCAACAGAAAAAAAATATAAAAATGGAAGTCCAGACCTTACCCATTTTCCTTTGCTTTCTTCGGGTAAAAACAAATCGAAATTTGGAAACAGAATTTTCTTTTCCTTTTGCGCAGCAGCAATTTTTTTTTGGCAAAGGAAAAGGTCTGCAGCAACTTTGGAAAGGGTAAATTGATGATAGCAGCTTTGGGAACTTCCCTTTTCTTTTCCCGATACATGAAATTCGAAGCTGGCAGCAAAATTTTCCTTGTTTAGCAATCGGGCCCGGCTGCAACTTTTGGAAACTAAGGAATCTGCAACAACTTTCTTTTTTCTTTGGTTTCATTTCTTGCGTGGCTGCTGTAATTAAGGAGGAACATAGCTGCAATTAAAGGAAAAACTGGTTTCCTTTTTTCTGAGTTTGTTACCTTAGGATAGTGCGCCTCAGAAAGAGAGAGTATGACATTTCTCCAATTTCAACTTGCTCTAGTCATTTTACTTAGAAATTCAAAAGCTAGTGATCTTATGGTTGAACTCATCCGATATGGAGGAAGGTCCTAATGCCAACGTGCAAGTCCACCCACATCACATATGAATTCGTAATGGAGACTATGTGAATATTAACCAACCCGCTCCCACTTAGATTTCTAAAACGAGGATTTTTCCGATTTTAACATGCAATTAACGAATCCTAAGTTATGTGTAAACATAAAACCAGCATGCTTTAATATTATGCATCTAAAATACAACACAAAAATTACAGCATAAAACTAAAACTATAAATACGGGAAATAAATGCGTAAAATAAATTTTTTGACTATTATGATTTTAATTGCTTTTATCTGCTGCCTTGATGTCGTGTCCCGGTACGCCACTCGATGGATTGAGTCTTCAAAGTTGGATTTTAAAAAAATGAAAAATAAAAAAAACAGGCTGCACGCGCGAACCAAATGGGCCGCGCGTGCAGCAGCCCTGCTGGGCGATGCCCAGCAGGCGGCACCGCAGCACTGTTGCTCCACCGCCGCTGCGTGTCACCGGCGATACCTGCTCGTTCTAGTGCTGAAACTGAATATCGAGCCATGACAGCAGCTGCATGTGAACTTGTTTGGCTTAAGTGTCTGCTGCTGGATCTTGGTTGTACATTTACTACCCCGATCACTTTATTTTATCTTCAGTTTGAGGGGGTATATAGGATATTATTTGTATTTGTATATAGGATATTATCCTGAGGGATTATGGGAGTTCATATTGTACAGATAGTAAGATTAGGTTTATCTATATCATAGTTGATCATGATACTGAATATAGAGCATCACACTTTTCTACTTGAAGATGCAATTGGCAAGGCATTGCAATGGTTCGCGGCGGAGGAACTTGAGGTATTGTGAGACTTGTAGCAGTTCAAATTTTCGAGCGGAGCTCAGTTGGTTCATTTTAGGTTCATAGTGTGCATTTCTCTGAAACTTCAAGTATAAGAATTCACACATCAGTCAGTCCCCTTATTCTGTGAAAATAAAACTTGAAAAGGAAACAATACATCTCAAATACTATATTTGTCCCCAAAATTGTCTTAGTTTAATGAATATGACTTTATTTGAATGGCAGGAGTACATAATGATTAAACAGAAACTTCACCCAAGTTTTCTCTTCTTAAATTCAAGCATTCCGTTTGGGTTTGACATTTCTGTGTGGCCATGCACAGTGATCTTGTTTCCATAATTTCTGTTACCAAAACAGGGGAATAATGAAGATAGGGTCTGTGTTCAGAGCACGGAAAAATGATTACTGTAGCCTGAGGGAGTCGGAGTTGAATTACCTTTGGTTAAAGCGATCATTAAATATTAATAATGCATCTCTAGTGTAGACATTCGGTTCTGGTTTCACGCTTCCAATTTTCAACTGACTGTTCAGACAAAACTGAATAGATCATCATCCCTCTAGTCTTAATTTTAATATATCTCCAATGTTCACCCGAAAAAGTTGACTTCATTTTAATATGACTTGCTCTATCCTCTGAGTTGGATGGATAGCTACATGAATTGAATACGTTTGGATTGTTTAATAAACAATCTGAATGGAATTTCTTGGCAAATCTTGATGAATTAAGGATGAATTTACGTAGTTGAAAAACACTGTGGCCATGACCAAGACAAGCAAAATAAATATAGCATCACTCCAACCGGAATGTCACCATGTCCAACGATACTTGCACGTCTAATTGAAATATTTTGATTCGTGTGCTGCGGCGATTCCAGCATCACGATGGGATTCAATGAAAAGGGCAAAGCTGCCAGTGGTCCAGCAATCGGGATCGACTTGGGGACTACGTATTCCTGTGTGGCCTACTGGAAGCACGATCGAGCTGAAATCATTACTAATGATCAGGGGAATAGAACAACGCCGTCTTACGTAGCTTTCACTGAGAACGAACGTTTGATTGGTGATTCTGCTCATAACCAAGTCGCCTTGAACCCCGCCAACAGCATCTTTGGTAAGTATTTCAAACACCCTTTTTTGTTCCAGTTGATTTCTATTTTCCCCTTCTTTTGTTGGCTATCCTGCTAATGGTACAGAATATTTATTTAACGATAGCTTTATGTAGTACCATCAAAATAAACTTTACAATTTTTAATTGAATCATGTTTGGAAGTTGCGATGGAATATATTTGCAGTAGTGGAGAGAATATATGTTGGGTCACCTGGTCTATTATGGAATTTCAGTTTGATAGTTTATGTTTTTGAAGTTATTTCCATCTCAGCTAAAATCTTTCAAGATTTAAGTTGATATTTGATCACATTAATTAATGCTAGAATCTTGGTGTTACAGATGCCAAGAGATTGATTGGGCGAAAATTTAGCGACGAATCAGTGCAGAGTGACATGAAGCTCTGGCCATTCAAGGTCATTCCCGGAGCTGATGACAGGCCAATGATTGTCGTTACATACAAAGGTGAGGAAAAGAAGTTTACGGCCGAGGAGATCTCTTCCATGGTGCTGATAAAAATGAAACAAATTGCCGAAGCGTACATTGGATCAGAGGTGAAGGATGCAGTTGTTACTATCCCTGCCTATTTTAGTTATTCACAACGTCAAGGAACTATGGATGCTGGAGAGATTGCAGGCATTAATATATTACGCATCATTAGCGAGCCAACAGCTGCTGCCATTGCTTACGGTCTTGACAGTAAGTTCAGCGTCACAGGGACTAGAAATGTTCTTGTATTTGATCTTGGGGGCGGTACTTTTGATGTCTCAATTGTCACCATTAAAAATGGTAGCATTGAAGTACAGGCCACCTCTGGTGATACTCATCTTGGTGGGGAGGACTTTGACAATAGAATGGTGGATTACTATATTAAAGAATTCAAGAGAACGCACCACAAGGATATCAGCGAAAATCCTAAAGCAATTCTAAGGTTAAGAACAGCTTGTGAAAGGGCTAAGAGGATCCTTTTCACTGCTCTTACGACACGAATTGAAATTGATTGCCTGTTGGAAGGCATCGACTTTTCAGCAAATGTTACCAGGGCGAAATTCGAAGAGTTGAACTTGGATTTATTTAACAAGTGTATTGAGACAGTTCAAAACTGCATGACAGATGCCAGGATAAATAGGAACGCTGTGGATGATATCGTCTTGGTGGGCGGTTCAAGCAGGATTCCAAAGGTTCAGCAGCTGTTACAAGCCATGCTAAACAGGAAGGAACTTTGCAGAGACATCAACCCAGATGAAGCAGTTGCTTACGGGGCAGCCGTTCAAGCCGCAATCTTGAGCGGCCAGGCCGACCAGAAAGTTAAGGACCTCGTTGTTGAGGAAGTTACTCCGTTATCTCTAGGTGTTGAAAGTATTGGACAATACATGACTGTTGTGATTCCTAGGAACTCCAAGATCCCAACCAGAAAAGTAGAATATCGCAGAACAGTTGAAGATAATCAGTCCTTTATGAAGGTTCTAGTGTACGAGGGCGAAAGAGCAAGATCGATAGACAACTATTTGTTAGGTGAATTTCTGCTGACTAACATTCCATTAGCACCCAGGGGAGTCACTAAAGTCGAGGTTACCTTTGATTTGCAAGCCAATGGCATTTTGAATGTGTCAGCACGGGAAATAAAAACAGGCCAAGAGAAGAGCATCAGCATCTCGAGTGGAAGATTATCAAGAGACAAGGTTAAAATGATGATAGAGGAAGCTAAGAAGTACAAGGCCGAGGATGATGAGCACACAAGAAAGCACAAAGCAAGGGATGATTTTGAGAATTATGTTATTGGGATGAGAGATAAAATAAACAAGAACGCCATCACCACCATGTCGTCCGCCCAGAAAAAGGCGGCTGAAGGTGAAATAAATAAGGCCTTCCAATGGATAGACGCAAAGGTTGACGAGCTTGCAGAGGTTTATGAATATGAAGAGAAGAAGAAGGAACTGAGTGAGCGTCTGAGAGGGTTGGAGTGTATCTCTGATTGGAAACAGGGGCCGGCTTCGGTTAGCGGATCGGAATATGCATAAACTGCAGGATTTCAATTTTTAATTATAGATCTTTTTTTTTTCTGTTAAATTCATGTTTTTCTTCTTCACTTATCAGCCATGTTTGGTTTATAACCTATTGAATCAACAAAATCAACATCTCCACATTGTACATACCTACCAAAGTATTCATGAAAAACACATCATAATTTTCTTTTCCTAGAAAAAAACGTACTCATGTAGCTATATTTTCCGATTCACACAGTTCAAAAAATACATATCTCATATCAAGCAAGCAAAGACACTATCCACAACATATCAAACCACCATAGCTACCACATAGCTACAGGTGTTTCCGATTCAAAATCATCCATACCACACAGCTACAAGTGTTAACGATTCAAAACACAAACTGGCGTGCAGTGTTGGCGCATTGTTCGACGCATTGATACTAAGGTTGAGGCAGCTAAAATCTTTTTTGGCCGACCTTTCTTCCGTCGAACAAGGGAAAATCTATCCACAGGGTTAACTTTATATATATTTTACACATAATTATCACCTTGTATGTACAAAATTCCCATATTTTTTTTTTATCAAATAGTCTCACAAACTCCAACGGGCAACACAGGCCGGTGAGATTTGTTACCTTTAATTGAAAGTAAATAATAATTAAGTTGAAAGGTTCAGGGGTAGTGCATGACTCTAACCCTAACCCTCCTACCGTCTAACCAATCCAACAAACCACCTACTCTATACATACACTAATCCTCCATAAAATGAGATCTATCTATTAATCTTTTATCTAATTCACAAAGCTGGAACTCCCTTTACATCCAATACGACAAGACCCTGTAAACGATTGGGAGCTGACCTATTTACCAAGTAGGAGATAGACTTACAAGAAAGCCCAATTTGGCCAAGAAATCTGCGGGCATATTACCTTCTTGAAGACATGACAAATGATCGAAGGGGAGTCGGCCATGAACTGACAAATCTCCCTAAGTGCAAAGTATTCTTTCCGTAGAAAAACCTCCCCGTGAACAACCATTGAAACCAAAAAAGCACTATCTGAAAGGAATTGGACCCTACCAAACCAGCATACCTGCAATAGTGTGTTGCAGCAAGGACAAAATTCTCATACTAAAGGTCTCATACTTGTTTCGATTAGTATTACGAGTTTCCTAAGATACAGCGTATAAAGAAAATTCTGTACTGTATTTAATGAATTGGTGTCTCATCGTATTTTGATCATCGTATCTAATCATAAAGTTAGAGTATATGAACCGTGAAGGACTTTTAAGTTTGTCGGGTACTAGCAAGGATATAACAAGCATCAAGTGCTTACTTTTAAATGGACTGTTTCATCTAGTTGACAGACTTCACCTTCTTACTGTTGTTGCCAATAGGAATTACGATGAGTAGGAAGCAACAGAGGGCTCCCATGGCAGGACGTAAATCATTGCAAATGATCAAGGGAACAGATAACCCCGTCTTATGTGGCGTCGCATTGGCGATGCCGCTTTCAACCAGGGTGCTGTGAATACCGTCAACAGCGTCTTTTGTTTTGGGTCATAAAAACCTCTAGTTTCGTTTCAATTAACTCAGAAGTCAATTTTATGCCATCTGGGCTCTGTCTGAAGAGTATGATCTCCTTCTCTGTTTTCTCTTTTGTCCATACTTGAGAAAAAAAAAAAAAAAAAAAACCAAAGCATCCCTCACCTCTATGCTACAAAGCTTTTAGGTGTTCAGAAGAAAGTTTGTATTTCAATTAAGACGTTCCCCGTCTCTCATTTTTAGTTACTACTTTTTCCCCTTTCGGCAAATTAACAAGGGAGCTATAGTTGTGTGACTTCTGGCAGTTCAAACTTTCGAGCGGAGCCCAGTTGATGCATTTTAGGTTCACAGTGTGCATTTCTCTGAAATTTCAAATATAAAATTTACACATCAGTCCTCTCATTCTGTGAAAGTGAAACTGGAAAAGGAAACACTACATTTGTCGCCGAAAATGTCATTTTAGTATTATTGTTTTAGTTTAATGAATATTGGACGGAAGGCGTACATAATGATTAAACAGAAACTTCACTTTCTCTTATTAAATTTAAGCATTCCATTTGCGTTTGACATTTCTGTGCTGCCATGGACAGTGGTCCTGTTTCCATAATTTTTGTTGCCAAAACACGGGGATGATGAAGATAGGATCTGTGTTCAGAGCGCCGAAAACTGATTAATGTAGCGTGAGGAAGTCGGAGTTGAATTAGCTTTGGTGAAAGCGACCATTAAACATAAATAATGCATCTGTAGTGTAGACATTCGCTTCTGGTTTCACGCATCCAATTTTCAACTGACAGTTCATCCCTTAATTTTAATATATCTTCAATGTTCACCCCAAAAAGGTTACTTCATTTTAATATGACTTGCTCTATCGTCTCAGTTGGATGGTAGCTATATGAATTGAATACGTTAGGATTCTTTAATAAACAACCTGAATGAAATTTCTTGGCAAATCTTGCTGAATTTAGGATGAATTTACGTAGTTGACAAACACTGTGGTCATGACCAAGACAAGCAAAATTAATATAGCATCACTCTAACCGGAATGTCACCGTGTCCAACGATACTTTCACTTCTAATTGAGATATTTTGATTCGTGTCCTGCAGCGATTCCAGTATCACAATGGGAATCAATGAAAAGGCCAAAGCTGCCAGCGGTCCAGCAATCGGGATGGACTTGGGGACTACATATTCCTGTGTGGCCACGATCGAGCTGAAATCATTATTAATGATCAGGGGAATAGAACACGGTCTTATGTAGCTTTCACTGAGAACTTACGTTTGATTGGTGATGCTGCTCATAACCAAGTCGCCTTGAACCCCGCCAACAGCATCTTTGGTAAGTATTTCAAACACCCCTTTTTGTTCTAGTTGATTTCTATTTTCCCCTTCTTTTGTTGGCTATCCTACTAATGGTACAGAATATTTATTTAAAGATAGCTTTATGAAGTATCATCAAAATAAACTTTACAATTTTTAATTGAATCATCTTTGGAAGTTGCGATGGAATATATTTGCACTGGAGGAGAGAATATATGTTGGGTCACCAGGTCTATTATGGAATTTCAGTTTGATCGTTTATGTTTCAAGATTTAAGTTGGTATTTGATCAAATTGATGCTTGAATCTTAGTGTTACAGATGCTAAGAGATTGATTGGGCGGAAATTTAGCGACGAATCAGTGCAGAGTGACATGAAGCTCTGGCATTCAAGGTCATTCCTGGAACTGATGACAGGCCGATGATTGTCTTTACATACAAAGTGAGGAAAAGAAGTTTCCAGCCGAGGAGATCTCTTCTATGATGCTGATAAAAATGAAACAAATTGCTGAGGCGTACATTGGATCAGAGGTGAAGGATGCAGTTGTAATTGTCCCTGCCTATTTTAGTTATTCACAGCGTCAGGGAAATATTGATGCTAGAGAGATTGCAGGCATTAATATATTACATATCATTAGCGAACCAACAGCTGCTGCCATTGCTTACGGTTTTGACAGTAAGTTCAGCATTACAGGGACTAAGAAATGTTCTTGTATTTGATCCCAGGTGGCACTTTTGATGTCTCAATTGTTACCATTAAAAATGGTAAAATTGAAGTCAAGGCCACCTCTGGTGATGCTCATCTTGGTGGGGAGGACTTTGACAACAGAATGGTGGACTACTATATTAAAGAATTCCAACGAACACACAACAGGGATATCAATGAAAATCTTAGAGCAATCTTGATGAGCTGATATTTTCTGATACGATTTGGTGCTGAATGGGGCGAATTTGGATGTTTCGGTGAGGTTTAATAGTGGTTTTTACGTTTGCAGGGAGTAGTGTTGATTTTGAGAAGGACGGTGCAATTTTGGACAAAAGGATGGCAAATTGGACAATTGAAGAAAAGGAGTTGGGCTAATATTTAGGCCTAGAATTTAATTGTTGATAATTGGGCTGAAATATATTGTATTGGATTAGGAGAATTTTTGGGAAAGGAAAAGAATGGGCCTAAATTGGGAAGAAAGAGTTTTATTAGGTTAGAAAAAAAAAAAAGAGCAGAATTTTTATCGATATTCATTGTTTTTGGCATTGGTGGTTGACTGCGTGGACTGCGGGGACGGCTAAGAAACAAGAGCAGCAAAGGTTGGGCAGCAGCCTTTTGGGAATTTTGGAGCAGCTCTCCTGCGGAAAACTACCACCATTTAGTATTAATTCTAGTTCTTAATTTTTAGTTTTAAATCATGTCGCACAATTTATTTGATGATTTTCGTTTAATTATGAGTAGCTAAATTTTCTAGTCTAGCCAAGGGAATCAAAACCCCTCGATGTTACTTTAATCGTGAGATCGAATTGGTGTTCATATTAATTGATTACTGGTTTTCTTATTTATTCTTGAACATTTTTTTTTTGGGATTATTTGGCACTGTTTGTATAGCTGGTAGCATGCATGCTTTCCTAGGTAATCCAATCTACTAGAATACACGAGGTTCAGTATTCCCTAGAGTCAATGAAACTAATCACGTGGTACGTAATTAGTGAGTTGAAAAGAATAAATAATCAATTACAATTAAGCTAATTGGATTAATTGTAGTTGAACTGGGTCCTTGACTATCGTGATTTAGGTTCTAGGAGGTTCCAGAATTGATCATCGATTATAGACGCAATTAACGGAGGTTCGTTAATTGCTAGCTTAAACTAATAGGACTGAATTGTTAGGAGGTTCCAACAATGAAAACTGGTGTAACCAGTAGTTAATTAATACATTTTTGCATCAAGGATCGATTAGTGCATCGAGGTGGTCCAATTCCCTTGACTAGACGTTTTTCGAATTTGGATTTGATAAAGTGTTAAATTTTCTGTCTTTAATTTAATTTGATTTTCGTTATTTAGTTTAATTAAAAACAAACCCCCCATTTTGATTACGCGCTTTTGACTAAATTTATTTCACTCTGGTGCTCCCTGTGGATACGATCATACTCGCATTATACTATTTTTAATAGCTTATAAAGTAGGTTTATTTTTTATTGGTTTGACAACCCATCAAATTTTGGCGCCGTTGTCGAGTAGCGCGGTGTAGTGTTTTATTTTTGGTTAAAAGTTTTGGTTTTGTTTGTTCGTTTTTATGGTTCGCTCTTCTCGTACAGGCAAACTAGTATTTGACCTAGAGATAGAGAAGACTGCAAAGAGGAACACCAAAGAGAAGAAACAACGAGAACAACTGGCTGAGTCAGCATCTACATCTCAACTAGTTCACGAAAAGGAAATTGAAGTCTAAGAAGAAAAAGAGCAGTTAATCGCAGCACCAATGGCTGACAAGACTCTCAGGGAGTTGGCAACTCCTGATGAAAATCAGCAATCTCTTTGCATTACTTTTCCTGATGATACTCCTAGGTTTGAGTTGAAGTCTAGTACTATACACTTACTGCCTAAGTTTCGTGGTTTGACAGGTGAGGACCCCCACAAGTACTTGATGGAGTTCCACATTGTATGCTAGGCAGTGAGTTACCAAGGAGTTACAGAGGAGTAAATCAAGCTCAGGGCGTTCCCATTTTCCTTGGAAGATAAGGAAAACACTGGCTCTTTGGGCTACCAGCAGAATCCATTACCACATGGAATGAGCTGAAGAAAAGGTTTTTGGAGAAATTCTTCCCAGCCTCCCGAGCTTCTAATATCAGAAAGGATATCTACGGTGTCAGACAAGCAACTGGTGAAAGTCTGTATGAGTACTGGGAACAGTTCAGTGATCTTTACAGAAGCTGTCCCCAACACCAGATTCCTGAGCAACTCCTTATTCAGTATTTTTATGAGGGCCTATCTGAGTTGGACAGAGACAAGATAGATTCTGCAAGTGGAGGAGCATTGATGAATAAGACTCCTGCAGAGGCAATGAGGTTAATCTCTGTGATGGCTGAGACTTCTCAACAGTTTCATAGGCGAGCAGACATGCCCACCAGACGAGTTAACGAGGTGAGTGTCTCTAACATGGAAAATAAGATTGTACAATTGACTAATTTGGTGCGCCAGCTTGCTGTTGGGCAGTTGCATGCAGTGAAAGTCTGCGGAATTTGTGCAATGCAAGGACATGCCTCTGATGGCTGTCCAGCAATGCAAGAAGGAGAGCAAGTAAATATTGTGGGCGAATTCCAGGCCCCACCCCAGAGAAGATATGACCCCATTCTAATATCTACAACCCAGGGTGGAGGAATCATCCCAATTTCAGCTACAAGCAGCCTGGTTTTCAACCTCAACCTCAGTAATCCAGTTTCCAACCCCCAGTTAGGAACCCAGTACCTCCACCAGCAGAGGCTTCAGGTTCGCCGGTCGAATCGATGATTAGAGGATTGACAGTTGCTGTGCAGGGTCTTGTTGAGAGGGATCAAGCAAGAGAATAACAACAACAGGTTAGAGAACAGCAGCAACAGGCAAGAGAACAGCAGCAATAGGCTAGAGAGCAGCAGTCACAGGCTGTAATTAAAAACTTGGAGAAAAAAATCTCTCAGCTAGCCACTCAAGTAAATCAGAGAGACCGAGCCCAAGGGAAACTTCCATCTCAACCAGGTAGTTCAACTGAAAATGTGAGTGCCATGACTTTGAGGAGTGTGAGAGAATTGCAAGAACCAAAAGGTCCGACTGTTGAAGTTCAAGAACCTTCTCAGAAGTTAGAAAAGGAAGAGGAAGTGGAAGAGTTGATAGAGAAAGAGGTAACTCCAAAATTTATTGTGAGCAAAACTGAGAGTGTGATTTCACCCCTTTTCCTGGCAGGTTAGTCCAAGTGAGAAAGGATTACAGTGATGATGAGGTACTTGAAGTATTTCGCAAAGTGGCAATAAACATACCATTGATGGAGGCCATTGCACAGATTCCACGGTATGCAAAGTTTTTAAAGTCGTTGCTGACCAAGAAGAGAAGACCTGAAGGTAAGGTCTACGTGAATGAGAATGTGTCCTCAGTTCTTCAGTATAAGTTACCTCAGAAGTGTACTGATCCAGGTATTTTTGCCATATCTTGTGTTATTGGGTCACGTGTTATAAAAGCAGCTATGCTATATTTAGGAGCTTCAATTAATGTGATGTCTTCGTCTTTGTTTAACAAGTTGAAAATTGGGGCTCTTAAATATACAAATGTGATTGTCCAGTTAGCCAATAGGTCGATGATTTATCCAGAGGGGGTAGTCGAGGATGTACTAGTTAAATGCGATAATTTGATTTTTCCTGCTGATTTTTACATTCTTAACATGAATGATGAACATGTGACAAATTCTGATATTCTTTTACTGGGTAGGTCATTTATGAAAACGGCTAAGACAAACATAGATGTAGATACTGGTGTGTTTACTTTTGAATTCGATGGTGAAAAAGTGCAGTTTAATATGTATAAAGCTATGAAGTACCCACCAGACTCTGAATATTTTGTTAATGTTAGCCTAGTATACTCTATTGTGCAGGAAGAGATTGAGTTTAATCTAATGCTAGATGAGTTGAATTTTGTTTTACAGCATAGTGTGCTGGAAATTGATGCTCGCAGCAATGTGAGTGAAGTGGTCATTGAGGCAGTCTTGGCATTCCATGCTAGTCCGGAATTGCCACCAAGGTTGGCTAACCAATTTTTAGGATTATGTGTTAGTGCTGACAAAAATCTGCCTTCTGTGGTGCAGGCACCTAAACTTGAATTGAAGACACTGCTGAACCACCTCAAGTATGTCAACTTGGGAGAGTTGGAGACTTTGCCCGTGATCATCTCCAAGGAGTTGACGGACTTGCAAGAGGAGAAGCTACTAAGAGTGTTGAGGGAGTATAGAACAACAATTGGATGGACACTGGCAGACATCAAAAGAATCAGTCCTTCGATCTGCATGCACCAGATTTTGTTGGAGGTAGATTCCAAGCCAGTTAGAGAAGCCCAGAGGAAGCTGAATCCTGCCATGAAAAAGGTAGTAATGAAAGAGATTATTAAGCTCCTCGATGCAGGTATAATTTATGCAGTTCTGGATAGTAAGTGGGTTAGCCTGGTACATGTAGTGCCTAAGAAATCCGGTTTTCAGTTAGTTAAAAATGAAGCTAACGAGTTGGTTCCGTTGAGATTGCAGATAGGTTGGCGTATGTGCATTGATTTTCGCAAGCTAAATGCAGCCACGAGGAAGGACAACTTCCCGCTCCCTTTCGTTGATCAGATATTTGAGCGGTTAGCAGGTAAAGATTTCTTCTGCTTTCTAGATGGGTACTCTGGTTACTACCAAATAGCGGTAGCTCCAGAGGACCAAGATAAGACCACTTTTACTTGCCCATTTGGTACTTTCATTTATCGTCGTATGCCTTTTGGTCTATGTAATGCACCTGGGACTTTTCAAAGATGCATGATGAGCATATTTTCTGATTTTCTTGAAAAATACATTGAGATCTTTATGGATGATTTTACTGTGTACAGTGAGTCCTTTGATCATTGTCTTGACAGTTTAGCCATGGTTCTGCAGAGATACATTTAGAAAGATTTAGTGTTAAACTATGAGAAATGTCACTTTATGGTAAGAGAAGGCATTGTATTAGGTCATGTCGTGTCTTCTATGGGAATAGAGGTGGATAAGGCGAAGATCGATTTAATTGCTAGCTTACCTTATCCTACTAATGTCCGAGAAATTCGGAGTTTCCTTGGTCATGCAGGTTTTTAGCGGCGATTTATCAAGGACTTCTCCAAAATCACTCAACCACTATCAAGGCTGTTACAACAAGACGTGCCATTTGATTTTGGTGAGGAGTGCAGAAGTGCATTTCAGAGGTTGAAGGAGTTACTCACATCTACTCCTATCATTCAGTCCCCAAATTGGGACTTGCCATTCAAGCTCATGTGTGACGCGAGTCAATATGCTGTGGGAGTAGTGCTTGGACAGCGGAATGGAAGACAGAGCCATGTCATTTACTATGCATCCAAGACACTTGACTCGGCACAATGCAACTACACAACAACAGAAAAAGAACTTTTAGCAATAGTGTTTGCTTTTAAAAAGTTTTGTTCTTATTTGCTAGGTTCTAAGGTTGTTGTTTATTCTGATCATGCAGCTCTGAAGTTCTTGTTGGCAAAGAAGGAGTCAAAGCCACGACTCATAAGATGGATTCTCCTGTTGCAAGAATTTGATTAGGAGATCAAGGATAGGAAAGGTGCGGATAATTCAGTTGCTGATCATCTTAGCAGGCTGGTTCGTGAAGAGGATTCTAGGCCTATCTTAGAGGTGTTTCCAGAAGAGAAGTTGTGGGCATTGCAAGGTCACGAGCCATGGTATGCAGACATAGTTAACTATTTGACAACTGGTAAGTTTCCTCCCATCATGAATATTTATCAGCAAAATAAATTGAAGTCCCAATTTAGGCACTATGTTTGGGATGAACCTTATCTGTGGAAAATATGTTCTGATCAAGTAATTAGGAGATGTGTTGCTAATCATGAAATTCAGTCCGTACTTGAATTCTGTCATTCTCATGCTTGTGGTGGTCACTTTGGTTCAAAGCGTACTGCTAGGAAAGTTTTAGACTGTGGTTTTTATTGGAATTCTTTATTTAAGGATGCATATGATTACTGCAAGAAATGTGATAGGTGTCAGAGGGTAGGCAATTTATCTTCTAGGAATGAGATGCCTCGAGTACCTATGTTGTTTTGTGAGATTTTTTATGTATGGGGGATGGATTTTATGGGTCCATTTCCAAGTTCATGTGGGAAATTGTACATTTTGCTTACCGTTGATTATGTCTCGAAATGGGTAGAAGAAAAGGCTACCCAGACTAATGAAGCTAAAGTTGTTGCAGGGTTTCTTAAATCTAACATCTTTAGTAGGTTTGGCATGCCCAGGGCTATAATAAGTGACCAAGGAATGCATTTTTGCAATCGCCAAGTTGAGGCATTAATGAAGCGCTATGGAGTTCGTCATCGAATTTCCACTGCGTATCACCCTCAGACCAATGGCCAAGCCGAGATTTCAAACAGAGAGATCGAAAGCATCTTGGAGAAGACGGTGAATCCAGGCCGTAAGGATTGGAGCCTAAGGCTAGAGGATGCATTATGGGCTTACCGCACGACATACAAGACTCCCATTGGCATGTCGCCTTACAGGTTAGTTTTTGGGAAATTGTGTCATTTACCTGTTGAGTTAGAGCATCGTGTTTTTTGGGCAGTGAAGCAATTCAATATGGATGCTCAAGAAGTGGGACTAGAGAGGAAATTATAGTTGCAAGAATTAGAGGAGATTCGCTTAGAGGCGTATGATAATTCCCAACTCTACAAGGAAAGGACCAAGCTTGCTCATGACAAGCTTTTGAGGAGAAAGGAATTTGTGGTAGGACAAAAGGTACTTCTTTTCAACTCCAAGCTAAAGTTTATGCCTGGTAAGCTCAAGTCAAGATGGACTGGACCATATAATGTGGTAAGTATTTCTTCATATGGGATGATTGGAATTCAATGCTTAAAATCTGGAAAAGTGTTGCATGTTAATAGGCATAGGCTTAAGCCGTTTCTTGAATATAGAACCAATGAGGCCGTAGAGATGATCATGTTAGTTCACCCAGTTTATGCAGATTAATTTAGGAAAAGTGAGTCTAGCCAAAGACGTTAAAGAAAGGTGTTTATGAGATTTTTCTATTTTTTTTACAGGAATCTTCATGGCAAATTTTTCTTAATTATTACTTTGTATATACATTCTATGTGATAAAATTAATTATTCTATTATCTCTTAAAATTTTTATTAATTATAATAATATTTTATATCTTGATTACATTTATAATGATGATAAATACTAATTATGAGATTTTTCTGTTTTTTATTTTTACAGAAATCTTCATGGCTTCCACAAGGAATCAACAACTCTCTACTATCATTAATCTCTTTCACTCTTCTCACGAATTGCAATTGTGGTCTTTCTCAAACTCCTCTTCTATTATCTCTTAAAATTTTTATTAATTGTAGTAATATTTTATATCTTGATTATCTTTATCATGATGATAAAGACTGATTATTAGTTTTTTTACTGAAATCTTTATGGTTTCCACAAGAAATCAACAACTCTCTCACATTTTCCATCCCCCTCACTCTTCTCACGAATTGCAATTATGGTATTTCTCCAACTCTTCTTCTATTATCTTTTAAAATTTTTATTAATTGTAATAAGTTTTTATATCTTGATTTGCTTTTTCATAATGATAAAGATTAATTATGAGTTTGTCTTCTTCATTTTTTTTTTTTAATAGAAATCTTCATGACTTCTACAAGAGATCAACAACTATCTCTCATCTTTCATGTCTCTCACTCTTCTCATGAAATGGAATTGTGATCTTTCTCTAACTTTTCTTCTATTATCTCTTAAAATTTTTATTAGTTGTAATATATTTTATATCTTGATTATGTTTATCATAATGATAAAGATTATACATTAAATTTCACTGATTTATTAAAAAAATAATTATATGATTTTAAAAAAATAATTATTATCTAATTTAATGTATTTATCTATAACTTTCATGGATTAAAAATAATTAATTTAATCAATCAATCAATTTTAATTCCTTAGGGAGTTTTGTCACTAAATCATTAATTCTCATTTACACATATAATTTATGCACACAAGAGAAAAAAAAAAAAAAAAGTCCCCTTACATTAATAGATACATAACTACATTAATTGTTATTAAAAGATATTTTAATATATTTTTAATTAAAATAACTTATTTAAACTCTAATTATGAAATAAAAATAAAAATAATTATTGTGTAATATGAATTTAACTTTTGAAGATATAAAAATTAATTTAATAATGTGATAAGATGATAAGACTTTGAAGAGATAAAAATAATTAGAATGATATTAAATAAGATTAAAATCTAGATAAAGATAATAAGAAAAAATAAATATCACTTTGAACACATTTATTAATCTATCTATCTATTTATATATTAATGTGCAACCCCTTGTATCAAATAAACCCACAATTTTTCATACGTTTTTGTATAATTTTTTTTCTTTTTTTATTTTTAATTTTACTTTTAAAAAAAATTGAATGGTTACACAAAAAAGAAATAATCATATTTTTATATCATCAAATTTACTAAAATATTAAATTTTTAATGTAAATTATATTTCATAATTTGAAATATACCGTAAAAAATATCAATTATGTAATAATTTGATGATATTAAATTTTCATTAAAATTTCAATAATTGACAAATTATACACTAATATTAACGATTTTTAACTTATAATTTTAATAACATACTTAAACTTTTTTATTAATTTTTAATATTTAATATATTAAATAATAATATTATGAAAACAGTTATACATAAATATATAAAATTAAATAAATCTTAATTTTTAAAATATTTTTATTAGTATTTAGTTACATTTGTTTTTCATAATCATTTTTCTATTAAAATGTGATCGAAATTATCTCAATTATATCAACAATTTATATTAATAAAATTAACAAATAAATTATTAATATTATAATTTACTAAAATTGTTTGTAAAACAACATTACCAATTTAAAATTCATATAAAATATTATATTCTGAAATAAATAATATTAATAAATAAATTATTATTATCGTAATAACGATATAAATAGTTTTATGAGAATTCGCAAAATGTCTCCATAGGTGTATAATATAATTTACCGTGCGTTGCACGGTGGAGATCACTAGTCTTTTCTCTATTTCAAAAATTAAAAATACTTTTTACTATAACATTAATACAAAAATTTAATTAATAAAAATTATTTATCTCTTAATTTTTATTTATTTACTACCAGAAACAAGCCAAAAAGGTAAATCCAAAGCGGAAAACAAAATTTTCCTGAAGAATCAAATGGCGGGAAACCAATGGTTCCAAATTGTGCCCACGGGGAAGCAGATTGTTCCAATACAGCAAAGTCGCCAGTGTCTCCGCCGGCCGAACCGCCATCGCCTCCACCGTGCTTGCCACCGCCTGAATCGTCACCGGCATCTCTATGTGTATCTGTATGTTTCAGCAGCGAGGAGAAACAGAGATCATCAATCACACAATAAACGAAACCAGATCGCCTTCTGCACAATCAATTATCCCCCAAAATGCACAAACTACACTGGAACTGGATCAACTACAGTACCTGAATTAACGAGTAGTAGAACTTGAATTTGACGACGAGGAGCTTGCCTGGGGTGGTCTCTGCTAGGGAAGGGATAATGTGCGGTGTTTGTGACGGCAGACAAAATTAACGAGCCGCGTGCGTGCGGTAGCGGTGGTACAGAGATCAGAGTCCAAATTTCAGTAGATAATTTCCTGCAACTGCAAGCAGATGGATGGAGAAAACCAAAGCTCAGATTAGATAGATTGGGGAAAAGTAAAAACGGTGGGGGGTGGCGGAAGCAACATCGGTCCTATCGACCTGACCGACAAAATGTTCATCATGACCGACATGGAGTTTTGGTTTTTGATTTGAATGCAAAAGATTTACCAGAACAGAAAACGAAGTGTCCTGTAGAATCAAAACGCTGGGACAGCAGAATTACAGCTCTTGCTGCACCGCTAATCAGCCCCGCCGTGCTTTCTACCTCCTGAAACCGCACCGCCAATTTCTCTCTGCATATATGTATAATTTTCAGGTGGAGTAGCACTCGATCGATCGATTAGCACCGATCAATCACACAATTAAAAATAAATAAATAAACAAGATCGATGATCACACCACCATCAGTACATGCATGAGGAAGAACAAATCACATTGGATCATCTATAATACCTTAATTACGAATTGTGCCGCTGAAATTTAAGAATGGGGGCCGAGCTTGCCGACAGGGAGCTTTACCAAGCTGTTGTCGCTGCAATTTGAGAATGGGGAGCAAGCAGCCGAGACGGATGTTTACCAAGAGGGGCGAGCTGAAATGGAGACGAGCATGAGGAAGGAAGGGGGAGGGGGAGAGCTGGGAGGGCTGAAATGTTAGAACTGGGGGACGAGGATATCAATGGGGAGGTGAAAATGGAGAATGGGGGCGAGGATGAGGATGAGGATGAGGGAAAGTTGGCGGTGGTTGGCGGAAGAGAGCGGTGGTAACCGGCGGCATCAATATTTCATAGTCATCATCATGATCCTCCGCCTCACAATTGAAACTTGTTTACAACTCCAAGCAAACTACATTTTCACTGAATTTGGACTCTTACGTTGGAATAATGTCAGTTCAGCCGGTGGGGATTGCAGTTCAGCCGGTAACGCAACAATCTGCTTCGTGGGAGTCGCAACTTAGAACGACTGGTTTCCGGCATCGGATTTTTCATGACAATTTTATTTCCCGTTTTCAAAAATTTTGCCTCAAATTAAGTTATTTTTTATTTCAAAATATAGGTTATTTTAAAAAAATAAAAACTTTCTAAAATATATAAATAATTTTTAAAATTTTAAGAATAATTTTTTTGTTAATAACTTTTTGTATTAATATTAGAGTTAAAAGCATCTTTAATTTTTGTACCAAAAAAAAGCATCTTTAATTTTGAAATGGATTAAATAATTCAAAAACAAATTCTCAAAATATATCTTTATAAAAAATAGTATTAGTTTAGTTTTAATATAATATTCTTATAAAAATAAATTTTCAAAATTATAAAATAATGCGCAAAAGTTGGACATAAAATAAAACACAAAAATTGCACACTTTTTTTTTAAAAAAAAATTACAGCTTAAATAACATTAAGAAAGTTATAAAATCATGCACAAAAATTACATACTTTTTTAAAAAAAATAAATTTACAGTCTAAAAAATATTTTTAAAAACAAAATTTCAAAATTATAAGATCATACACAAAAATTGCACATAGTATTTGCACACATTTTTCACAAATTTTTTTTTTTAAATTACAGAGTAAAAGAGATTTTGAAAAAAGAAAATTTCAAACTTATAAATTATGCAAAACAAATTGCACACTTTTTTTAAAAGCAAAAATTACATTTTTTTGAAAAAATTCAAAATTATAAAATTTTGCATAAAAGTGGCATGGAATTACTAATTACCGTCCCAGTACTTTCCTTTTACCTCCTCAATTTGGACTAAAATGCCCCCCTTACAATACCCTCTCTCTTTCCCCTTTTTATGTAAAAAGAAATTTTTGTCAAAATCTATGAACTACCGTCCCAAAAAGTGAGACGGTAACTAGTAACCCCAATAATGCACAAAAATTGCGCCCCTTCTGCACAATTAATTAACCCCCAAATGGGACAACATTCACTGGAATTGGATCAACTACAATACCTGAATTAAGAAGCAAATCAAATCCCCACCTGTGTCAGCTGTGGAAATCAGCAGCAAACTAAAGCAAAATCTTCATCCCAATGTTATCAACTTAAACCTAATTGTTATTAATTTGTGCAGATGTTGTGCAGATTTAAATACAGATTTATTATTTTTAAAAACCTAAATTTTATTTATTTCTTCAGTATAGATACCTTGCAAATTGTAGTCATTAAGACAAAACTCTCCATTCAAAGAACTCAAGCCAGCTGAATAGAATCAGATTGTCCCTAATCCGAAAGGAACAAAACCTAAATCAGAAGTAGCTCAAACCTTTCTCTTGATCGGAGAATTTTAAATATCTGACCCAAAGTTGGGTTTTTTCCCCCTCTCCATCCTCATTTTGGACCAATGTCGGCGAAACCATCAAATGTTGTCATCGTGTAAGAAAGAAAGGAACGGATGGTTCCACCAATCCGCGGTGGAGAAAGTAGCAACCAAGGGGCAGCTCTCCAGCTTGCCCATTTTCTGACTCCCTCACTGAATTCCGTTGACAGCCCTTTTTACCCTCTTCAATCATCAAACGATTTGCAGTTGAGTAAGGATGATTGGAAGAACCCCCACTCAAAGACTGGAAAGCCTGGACTGATCGGATGCATTCTTTGCACCATTCAGCTTGGGAAAGAGCTGGAATTCGTGATGCCATTTTGAATTCGACTTATAAGATCCATCGAAGCCATGAAATAATTTATGGATTTGCTGAAAAATGGTGTCCTGAAACCAACACCTTCTTGTTTCCTTGGGGAGAAGCCACGATCACGCTGGAGGACGTGATGATTATAGGTGGCTACTCTGTTGTTGGTGGCCCTGTTTTATAAAATCTCTCTTGCCCGGGCTGTTTTTATCAAATCTATATGCAAATCTGACCAAGATGAAAAGGGCTCTCGTTACTGCCAAAGGGCTGCAGAATAGTAGAGATTGTAAGCAATATAACATCTTGGAACTCTTTATTACGGCCCCTTTTCAGTTCGTACAGATTTGGGTGTGGGAGAGATTCTTGACCTTGAGGCTGAATCATGTCACTTTGAGGTCTGCCAAGGTTTTCTATATGGAATGATTTGAGGATGAATGGTATTGGAGATGTGAAGTTAGCCATAGACGAATCAGCTGAAATTTTCCTAAAGAAGAGACAATGTGGATGATGGTAGGTTCTGGGATGGATCAAGAACAAGAAATACTTGTTCGATTGTTGGGTTAGATTCTGACTGCATTGAACAATACCTTCCGCATCGAGTTGCTATGCAATTTGGCTATGATCAGGATGTTCCTGGCCCTGTATCCAGAGATGATTCGAACAAATCTATGGCTTGGAGAAACTATACTAGGGAGATAAAAAAAAACAAAACAGATCGATGATGGATTCACACCATCAGTACATGCATGAGGAAGAACAAATCACATTGGATCATCTGTAATACCTTAATTACGAATCGGTGCCCCTGGAATTTAAGAAATTGGGGACGAGCTTGCCGACAGGGAGCTTCACCAAGCGGTTGCCGCTGCAATTTGAGAATGATGGAGGAAGCAGCCGAGAGGGATACGAAGAGGGGAGCATGGAGGACGAGCATGAGGGAAGGGGAAGAGGGCAGAGCTGAAATGTGAGAACTGGGGGCGAGTTTACCAATGGAGAATGGGGGTGAGGATGAGGGAGATAGTTGGCGGTGCGTGGCGGCAGCGAGCGGTGGTAACTGGCGGCATCATTCTGCTTCGTCGGAGCCGCAACTTAGAACGACTAGTTTCCGGCATCGGATTCTTCTGGACAATTTTGTTTTCCGTTTTCCAAAATTTCGCCTCAAATTAAGTTATTTTTTTATTTCAAAAAATATATATAAAAAAACTAACATTCTAAAATATAAACAACTTTTAAATTTTTAAGATTTTTTTTTAGTTGACCCTTAAAAATCCATGGTCCGATGAAGAAATGGTTATATCAATTAACATGGGTAAGTAATTAATTAATAGAAATTAAGAATAAATAATTTTTGTTAATTGAATTTTTCTATTAATGTTAGACTTAAAAGCATCTTTAATTTTGAAATTGATTAAATAATTCAAAAAAATCTCAAAATATAAATTCATAAAAATATAGTATTAGTTTTGTTTTAAAATAATATTCTTATAAAAAAGAAAGTTTTGAAATTATAAAATAATGCACAAAAATTGCACATAGAATAATGCACAAAAATTGCACACTTTTTTTAAAAAAATTACAGTCTAAATAACATTTTAAAAAAGAAAATTATAAAATCATTCACAAAAGTTGCAACACTTTTTTTTTAATTTACAGTCAAAAAACATTTTAAAAAGGAAAATTTCTAAATTATAAAATCATGCACAAGAGTTGCACATAGAATAATGCACAAAAATTGCACACATTTTTTTTTTAAAAAAAATTACAGGCTGAATAACATTTTAAAAAATAAAATTTCATGCACACAAATTTTACATTTTTTTTAATAAAAAATTACAGTCTAAATAAAATTTTAAAATGTAATTTAAATTATATAGTAATTATTAGATAGAATCATGTCAATTATATTGGCGATTGAAAAAAAAAAAAAAAAGAAAGACATATATATTATCGTTTATTACTCTTTTCATTTTATAAAATATTATTTTAATAAATTTAAATTTATTTATAACTTTATATCTTAATTATAAATCACATAAAACGAGAGGCTAACCTCTTGCATAAAATTAAAAGGTTTTGAATTCGAGTCAAATAAAAATGAAAATAATAAAAAGAAAATCAACAACTAGGGTGAGAGAGTCAGAGTCAAAAAGAGAATTGCTCACTTTTTTCTCTCATTCAAAGCCCCGTATAAGACTTTCATCTCACACAATTCATAAGTGATAAAAGAAAGAAGAACTTAAATTGCGAATGGTGTCTAAAAGAGGAAGAAGATTGCTCTCTTATTTATCACCATCCTACTCCTTCCACTAAACAAGTCAGAGAAGGTATACCCCAGATGACTTTTACGAATTCATCATTTCTTCTTGTAGCATAGAAGTAATTCACCACAGAACTTATCATTTGTTTGTGGATCTTGAGTTTCATTCACTTGTTGAGCTATTGGCCTATTTTTCACCACATCTCAACTTTCAATTGCAGCTGACACTGAGAGAGAGACCAATCATCCTCCAAGAAGATATTTACTGACGGTCTGTGAAGAGTGCTGCTAGCACGAGCTTCAAATTTAGTGATGCTAAAGACTTCTTCACAGCAAGTGCATTTGATTCCTTCTCGGGTTATCTTCCCTTGTTTCATGGGACGTCCATTTTGTAATTTTACAAAAAGGATGGTCGTCCGATGAAACAAGAGAATAAGAATATTCACCTGGATTGTTCCTGCACTCAAAATGAATTACCTTAAGAAACCCATAACAATCAATTCTTCCAAAACCTGATAAAAAAAATCAGTGAAGACAAACAAACATAGGGAAGTTACAAGTGAGGAATAATCTAGATCCAAATAGAAAAACTATCATAAACTTGGGTGAACAATAATTCTAGTGGATAATTAATTCGATGAAAGCGAAATGAAGATTTCATTTTTGCTCTTCTTCTTCCTCCAATTTCTTCTATTTTCTTTCATGTGGACATTGCAACACGTTTTTGCTGACTGCCCGCACACCATAAGAACAGCGGTTAGAGTAAAGATGCATTGGAGAAGATAAGAAGTTTATATAGGCAAACACTATGGCCTATTTCTTGGGTTTAACCCCTTAGACCTAGCTAATTTACAAGGCTAACACGACCACAAACATTGCATATATTTATCATCTCCACACGCGGACCATTTTGGGTACAAAACTCTACATATACTATTTTTCGAATTCCAAGAAACTTCCAAACATTTTAATATGGACACAAGGTCCAGTTAAGAAAATAGGTCTAGTTTTTTAAACTATAGTCTGTTTCATTATTTTTCTGACTAATAGTATCCTTTGTATTTTTTTGAAATAAAATATATATATTAATCTACTAGAAACATTCAGTAACGATTGACAACAGGAAGATACGACCAAAGAAACACAAATTACAAGTATTGTTGTGTTTACAACGGATGAACTTATATAGATCTACCCTATCAAACGGTTGATATATCTCTTTCCAAAATTTTAATTCGAGCAAGAATACTTCACTAATTATCAGATAAAAACTCTAAACCATAAATCTAATAAATAGATCTATGATGACTGAATCTTCTTGGACCAAATCAGCGAACATCATCAATGACGTCACTATCAATTCAAAGAACTTCACCGATGAATTGTCTCCATAACAACGAACACCATCAATGAAGTCGCGACCAGACAATACCAGTAGATCTGAATCTACTGAAGGAAAATAACACTCTACCCTTCTATAGATCATCTACTGAAGGACAAGAAAATAAAGATTGGGGATAACCCCCTTTATTGGAAGACGAAACTAAAATAGAAAAACAAAAATGAAAAATAAATTTATTTCCCCTATCCTCCCATGATAGGAAGATGGGGGAATAAATATTTTTTGAAGATTGAGTTTGGAAGATAAGAGAGGAACCATAACTATTTTTCTTAGTAATTCTAGTAGTCGGTTGTATTTAAACAATTTTTTTTGAATCAATTCCGAAATAGGAGAGGGAGGAACAATGCACGAAGGGTGCGTTTGATTGGTGGCAATCGGAATGGGAGCAATCGAAATTTGATAACTCAATAATCATTAAAATAATCTGATTGCGTTTGATTTGTTTGAGAAATTAAGAGATCATTCATTAAAGCAATCAAATTGCCTTTGACATGTTTGGTAACACAAAATTAGTAGTTTACTAACATGATGTCTTTTATAAAAAGGTAATCAGGTTAATAATGTGTTAATCATATATATTCACTGAAGTATTAATTTATCAGATTTCGTTTACCTTTGCTTTTATTGTTTGAAGTAGTAATCAGGATCATTTTCGATTGCTCCATTCTCATTCTCACGAAACAAATGCATCCTAAATTTATTTTGAAGGATATTTTACATTATTCCGCGCATTATTTCTCTTCTATATAGTATCATTTTTCATCAAAAAAAAAAAAAAAAAAGGAACTTTCACTCAAAATCAATAAAGGAACCGTAGAATTTTGCCATCAATAATTTACAAACTAGCGTAATTTGATTCTACACAAAATCTCAAAAAGCATGTACCTTGAATACTCTTGAAATTGAAGATTTATTTATTTTTTTTATACAATGATGACTCAAACTCAAAACCTATTGTTTTAAGTGAGGGAGTGTCTACCACTAGACTACATCCCTCTTGTCCTTGAAATTGAAGAATTAATTTAAAATTAAATTAAAACTCACCCAACAAAATTTTTTACATTAAGAGTCATTTAATCAAGTGGCAAAAATTTGATTCTACATTAAAAGTCTAAAACAAATTACTCCATCTCTGATATAAAACATCCTTTTTAAAATTATTAATTATTTTAAAAAAATAGTTCAGAGTAATATTTTTTTTGTTTATACTTGTAATTTTAACTTCACTATTTTAATAGAGCTTTTACAATTTTTTAAAACATGGAATGACACATTTAGTCACATAGAGTAATTTATTGTGGTTTATTGTGGAATTAAGTACCCATTCTGTTTTGCTGAGGGAGAGAGAGCGACCGTCGAAGGGCAATCACTCAAAAAAAATATATTCATATGCCAATCAATGTGAAAATATTTTCACTCTAATATAAAAAATCTTGCTAGTGTAACTATTCAAAATTAAACTTTATTAATTATTTTCTTTCCACGCTATTGACTAGATTCATGACTTAAATCAAACCCAACAAAAACATTTATTTTGTCACAATTTATTAATTATTGTAATCTCTAATGAATGCGTGAGTAGTAACTTTCACTTGCTGTGGTTCTGGGCTCCAAATCAAGTCCAAAAGCCATTCTGAATTTCTCTGGGCCGAAACACGAGAGGCACTTTGCACCAGAAAAAAAAAAAAAAACCAGATCATTTTGAACGCCAGAATATTTCCATATGTCTAATCTTGTACCATTAATTTCAATTGATGATAATAATCTTTGTAAGGGGTTGATTCTGCCACAATGGGTGAAAGATGAAATTCTTCTATCAGCTCAGGCAAAAAGCTGAAAGAAACCAACTTTCTGGGATTATGATCCAACTTCATGTATAACCTCATTCCAACCCACACAGAAATCAAGAGAGCAGTTTTGGAACCCAAAAAATGCCTTGTCATATACGTTCAAAGAAGCATTAAGAAGCAAAAAAAGGAAAAACAAGGCTTGGAACGGAGGACTAAAGCCTTGCTTCCAACAGTTTGTAACTTGAATTTGGCCTTTACGTTGCAACCTCCCAACGCTAAAAGCTAAAAGCTCTGCACTTGAATTTCCTGCTATCATTTTATTGTACAAGGCTCCAAAAGTCTCTTTCAGCCCCTTATGAAATAGACTATGGTTGGCAAAGCATGGAACTCGCATAATCCTTCCCTAGCAGATGTTTGGCATACCGAGCCAGCAATTCATCTTTTACTCACTCGAGGAGCTTTGTCTCCATGGACGAATGGAAATAATAATCCACTCTTTCCTTCTCCTTCTTGAGACAATCTTCCACTTTCACCATGTAATTAGGCCTGAATTCTCCGCTTGTGTGGTCTAAAGATCTGTTGAAGTTGAGATGACAAACTGACATGCACACTGCCAACACCATGTGCCAGGGGTGCCACTGCCCCTTTCCTGTTCACACCATACTGTGGGCACCACCAAATATCTGGTAGTTCCTGCATCCAAAATGAATTATCTTAATAAACTCATAACAATCGATTCTTCCAAAATAAATGAAGACAAGCCAAACATAGGGGAGTTACAAGCAAAGAATAATCTAATCCAAATAAAAAATTTATCATCAACCCTGGGTGAACAATAATTCTGGTAGGTAATTAATTCGATGAAAGCGAAATGAAGATTTCCTTTTTTCTTTTCTTCTTCCAATTTCTTCTATTTTCTTTCATATGGAGACTCCAAGACATTTTTCTTGACTACCCGCACAACATAAGAATAGCGACTAGGGTAAAGATGCAGAGAATAAGAAGTTTATATAGGCAAACATTAGTGCTATTTCTCGAGTTTAACCTCTTAGACCTAACTAATTTACAAGACTAACATGACCACAAAAATGTTGCAACCTTGCACACACTTATCGTGTTACACCTCTGTTACACCAATCAATAAGTGATACGTGTCCAACTTCAATTTCCATTCCTCATCTCTAACAGACCTCATGGCTTAGGCCGTTGTGTTTTTTTTTTTTTTGTACTTTGTACATTTTACAAAAAAAGAAAGGGAAGGAAAAAACAAATGCAAGCGTTCAGTTTCAAAAGCTCATTATTGGAACAATATTTGATTGTTAGAATTATGCATTATATTTTTTTTAGGTTGAAAATTCATCCTGTTTACTACTTCTTGTTGATTCTTATTAATACAATGTGTAATAAACAGGAGGAGGATGGCTCTCTGCTTGTACGATGTCGAGCGGCGGCCGACTCTTGATTGAATACTGGCATCATGAACGTCTGCATTATATTTTCAATCCCTCTATCGGTGCATATAAAAGAATTCCCCCGCCTCTGTCCTCCGGTAAAAGAATTCCGCCGCCTCCATCCTCTCCGGGCAGTATTAGTTGATGATGTTCTTAGCTCTTCTTCATCGTTTAAGTTGGTGGTACCAGCGCTGGTTTATCGCGATCGAGGTCACGATCGTCGTATAGTGATGTTGGAATTCTATATATTTGAATCTGAAAGCAACGAAAACAATGAATGGCGCAAGGCTCAGGCTTCCTTCAATTTAGTTATGATAATTTCCATCCCCAACCTATTTACCTTAATGATCGAATGCACTGGCGTTTGGGCAATAAAGACATACTGGTATTCGACTTAATTACTGAATTACCTGGGATCATTTCAAAGCCCTATGATCAGTTTGCTTACGCCACATATGGTTTACAGAAGAATTTGCATGGTGGTTATAGTTGGTTTGGAACTGCAGAAGTACACCTTGCCTATGTTAATCCAAACGGGGAAGAAATTTTGATATTTGGTTATGACTATGAGAAGAAACATCTCATTCGCGTTACTTTTGATCTGTGGCATTCTAGAGTGCCTAACTGATGTCAAAAGCAGAATTTATTTTTGATCTTCTGGATTTTTTTTTTTTTTTGGTTAGGGACTTATAACTGAACTTCTGCTTCAGGGGTAGCAACAATATTTTGCTTGGTTTCCTCACGATTCTGTGTTGTCAGCTAATTTATAGGATTTCCCCTTTTTTGGGATTTATGTTTGGTTTGTCTGTAACGGTTCCTCATGATTCTTTGCTTTGTGTTGGAGTCTTAAGATGGAAAAAAAAAAAAAAAAAAAAAAAGGTTTTGAGAGATGGCTTGCATTTATTTGCATGTCAGTCTTGGCAGCATATTTGCATTTCTCTTAAAGCAGAATCATTTTCAAGCTAATGATGCTCGGCCATTAAATTTGGTTGAGTTTGTGGTGCCAGTCTTCTGGATTTTGCACTTGTCACATACTTGGAAGAGAAATTTGATTCTTGTATTGAAGCATGCTATCTTTCATTCCTATTTTCTGAGCCAAAAGTTTCTTTTTCCTTTATCATATTCATTTCCTTTCCTGTTTGAGATACAGAAGCATTACCAATTCATTGATATTTATACTGTTTTCTGGACAGGAAGCATTTGTTTAGCTTAATCAATGATCAACCAACTGTGTTTGAGGTTGTAACAGAAATGGAAGCAGATCCCGTGGCAGCACAAAGGTTTGTGGATAGACGTAGTGTTTGTTTTTATTATTAATTCAATCACTAGTAGATCCAAGAGGAATAAGCTGTGAGAAAAAGTTGGCTGATGAATAAGTGTACTGGTTTATGATGTGGTGATTCAAATGGTATATTTGCGTGGCCTACAAGTGTGAAGTGGTATCATACCAGAAAAAGCCGAGCTGAACGGGCTTTTGGAATTATAAGTTTCTTGCATCTTTTTGTTGCCCCATTAGGAACTTGTGTTGGAGGAAAGCCATTTAACTAAATGTGATAGGTTTGAAATGACTTAGAAATGATCTTTTTAGTGGAACACACATAGTAGGATAAAATTGACTCCTCTGTTGCTGACATTTTTCTTTATCTGCTGAGTTCTAGTGATGTCCAAGCTAAAAGAAATCCAAGGTTGGCACGAGGAGGATGAAGATGAACATAGTGAAACACTTTGTGGAAGCTATGGTGAAATTATAATGCGGACGAGTTGACATCTGCGAAAGGTGGTTTCACGGGAAGTGCGTGAATAGTCTTTGCGACATGGATCTGGTTCTTGTTGGCATGATAAATCCTGCAAAATATACATTTAGCGAATTGGTTATTCATATATCAATCAATGTGAAAATATTTCACTCTAATATCAAAAATCTTGCTAGTGTAGCTATTATTATTATAAAAATTAAAGTTTATTAATTATTTTCCATACACGCATATGAATGCACGTATTTGTGGAGGAATTTTAGTTTTTCTTTTTCCATTTTTCATAGATTTTTGTAATCTTTGATGGGATAACATTTAACCTTCTTCTCTATATAAGTCCACTCTTTCTTTCAAGGATATTTTCATTTCTCAACAGGGAGTATTATTTACCATCCCCTTTTCTTATTCTTTGCCTCCATCCAAAATTGTCCTAATTCTAATTTTTCGCCCCCAAATTCTTATCTTCGGTTATTCTTGTAAATTAGTTAGGTCTAAGAGGATAAACCCGAGAAATAGGCCTTGGTGTTTGCCTATATAAACTTCTTATCTTTTCTAATTTTGCATCTTTACCTAGCCGCTGTCCTTATGATGTGCGGACAGTTGTTTACCCAGGTTGTGATAGCTTTTTTATTTGGATCTAGATTATTCCTTGCTTGTAACTTCCCTACGTTTTATCCGCAGTTTAGTGACATTGTTTTGGAAGAATTGATTGTTATGGATTTCTTAAGGTAATTCATTTTCGATGCAGGAACTACCTGAGGATATTTGGTGGTGTCCACTGTATTCATGCCAGGTCTGTGGACATGGTGTGAACAGGAAAGGGGCAGTGGCACCCCTGGAACTCGGATAGAAGAACTTTTTATCCGATGGAAAGAAGGTTGCTGGAGTACCACTTGTTGGCACAAAACTCAGATATAGCCAGCTTGGAATGTGTAGGGTTCTGATGAATAAGCTTGAAGAGAAACTGATGGAGCTAGAAGTTGAGAGGTTGGTTTTACCTGCTATTCAAACTGTGCTGAATACTTGGGAAACTTCATTTGGGTTCTAAAAAATAGAAGATTCAGAGAGATTGAACTTTGTGGACTGCACTTTCCTTGATTTTCCGGGTACTGTTATGTGCCATAAACTCTTAAAGAAGGGACCTTCTCCTGATTTTAGTCGATCAGAAGACATTCAGTGAAATTGTGGTGATCAGTTGAACAGATGCCATTCTATTTCAGAGAAGATCAAATGGTGGAAAGTTGGTGATCAATAGAATTAGTTAAATGTATAGAAATAGTTTTGTAATAGTTTATAGAATTTTGTGATGATTTATCTTCACTCTGTTTTCTTTTTATGAGTTAATTTTTTTTTCTTTTTTTACAATCTCTTCATTCTCTCATATATAGTTTTTTTTAATTATTTCTTCTCAACTCTTTAATTCTTGAGAATTAGTGTGAAAGCTAGTTGATTCTATTTCTGAATATCGTCATCCCTTCAAATTTTCCCTTGGTAACCTCAATTGTCCTCGTTGTCTTCCGTTCGGACCAAACCGCGAATGGAATTCATACTATATTTCAATAGAAAAAATCCTAATGAGAATTTTGCTCGTATTCGCTTCACAAATTTAAGAATATGATTAAATCATCGAATGTATGTGTTGAGCAGTACAACCACCACCACAGCAGAAGCTTCTAATTCAGCTCCAGCTCCAGAAGTTCACCTCACTGCAGCAGAAGAGCAATCAGCTACAGTAGTCCTCAATCTCAATCTAGCTGGTGTAGCTACAAGGCAGCAGCAAAATGATGATTTGGAAGCCGATGGATATACAATAACGTCCACACGTGTGAGGGAGGTCGGTTACAACTCCAGTAGTTATCAAGAAGGGAAGGAAGCTACTGTTACAGAAGCTTGAAGTGCAGTCAGCTGAATGGCTTAGAATGAGTGTGTCTGTTGTATAGCTTACGTGACAGTCCAGTTAAGTTGATTTTGCTTTCCCTCAGACGGTTGTTTATCTGCCTTGTATATAAGAAGATCAATTGATCATTTTAATCCAATTGAGCTTACAGAGAAAGCTTTTCCTCTCTGTCTCAAAACCTGCATTTGTTCTTCTGCTCTTGCCTTCTTTCAATCCCAAGTTTGATTGATGAAATGCTTTTTCTGTGATCTTCATGTGGTATCAGAGCTAGATTGTTGATACAGGTGCTACTAGTCATATGATTAAAAATGCTTATTCTCTTCTTTCTTCTTCATCTATTGATCATGTTTCTTCTGTATGCTTGCCTGATGCCACTCGGAAATCAGCAGAACTAATAGGACAGGTTGCATTGACTCCTTCCTTCCCTGACACTTAATGATGTGTTGTACTTATCCAGCTCCAAGCACAATTTGCTTTCAGTAAAAAAAACTTGTTTAGGACTCCAATTGTTACTGTACTTTTTTTGACAATTGCTGCTTACTGCGTGACCTGCAGACGAACAAAGTCTTGGTAGTTGGCACAGTTGTGAAAGGCTTCCATGTTCCTTCAAATCCTCAGTCCTGGAACAAGCTCAACATCATGTTTCATCCAAATCACTCAATATAGATGTAGGTTCATTAGTTTCTCATGTTTTCCAGTGCTCTTTTGAAGATCAAGCCTCTCTTCCACATTCTAGATTAGGACATCCCTCAAATGGTGTAATGAGTAGGCTAGCTGCAGTCCTTTCTATACCACAGAAATAATGTGAACTGAATTCATGTGAAGTATGTCCTTGACTTTTCCTCAGCCTCATCTTCTCAGTCGGCCATACCTCCATCTCTTCATCCCAAAATTTTATTCCATCGTCCCAATAAAAAAAATTAGAAACTACACAAACAACGCAAACACATAAATTTTTTCTGTCTCCATCGGCTTCCATCCAAAAAACAGCACAAGCCATAAACCAAATTGAAATAAAAAAACATGATTTACAAAAACAACTTCTTTTCCGCCCTTTAATAAAAATTGACTGCTCATGCATAACTTGAAAATTGATGACAAAGGTTTTTAAGAAGGCAATTATGCCATTTTCGTGCTTATTACTAGCCACAATGAAGGAAAGCAACGAGCAAAGAAGGGCAATTCCATACGCAAAGCGAGATACCCTTTTATCAATAAATCTTCCTCTTCCAACGCCTTATGATATTAGATATTCCAGCGGGCGGTGATGGGTTCTTGGCATCGGGTCTTGTACTATTTGTTGACGACTGTGTATTGACTCAAGTTGGGGATGCGACAGATGTGTACAATATTTCGGCAGCAGGTGGTGGTGGTTGGTTCCTTTTCTACAACGAGAACATGTGCGTCGATCATTATTCCTTGATCCTAACTGGGGCATGAAGAGAAGGAGCCAAGTAATTTGAGAAACAGAAGGAGCTTTGAATGAAGGCGGAAAAAATTGTTGAGGATGACACAAGATGAGAAATGGAAAAAGGCAAATTTGCATCATTGTGCTGGCTTTGGCAAATGTTCTCTGACAACTTAGTATGGAGTTCTTATTTGTCTGAATTTTTGAGATGGTGTCTAGCAAATGCTCCAATCCTACTTTTTCCATGACATCACCTAAGACGGTGTTCAGTAAATGCTGGAGCCACTTAGACATCACCTGAGCCGAAGTCCAGGTGGAGCTGGAACCAACTGAAAGTCACCTGAGACGAAGTTCAGCAAATGCTAGAGCCACCTGGACATCACCCCCTTGCAGCAACTTACGGGATTTCTTTAAGCTTTTCCATTGTTGCCCCAAACTTTCTCTAAATTACACCCAAGACCCCACACCACTTAGACCCCTATAAATACCTTTTTTTTGCCAGGGCTGTTCTAGGACGAAGTAGCCTCCCAAGACCCTAGGGCTTAACTCTAGTTCTCTTTTCTCTTCTCTTTTCATTTATTCTTAGTTTATTCTTGTGAATAGTTGAATTTTTTAATCTTCTTTATGGGATTATCACACCTTTCAAATGATAGAAGATGTGGAAACCCCATGTAAATAGATGGGTTAAATCTACTCAAATAGTTAAGATCCACTTTCTTTTCAGTCCTAACTTATGGGTTATGCAATTCTTGTTTAATTATTAAGAAGAACTACTCCATTCTTGTCTATTTAGTGATTTTGTGGTTAAATATGCCATGGGTTGTGATCATTTCATATTTTACATGGGTAATTCATTGCTTCTTGTATGAGTTTATGCTAATTTTATGATTTTGTGCTTAAGTGTGTGGATTTAAGTTATGGGCTAGTGCAAATTGATACTATTACTTCATGGGCTGTTTGTGATTGTAAGTTTCATTGTTCCATTGGTTGTTTTATGATGGGTCTTAGACCAATTCTTGATTGACGGTGCCTTTATGCCTTGGTTACGGTTGCCAACGGACTAGTTTAATGATGGGCTCATAGTAATAGGGTGATTAAACTTTAGATGAATGACCCAATCGATTAAGTCGTGTCCCATAGATCTAATGCACCGAATTAAAATACCCAATCGGTAGATTTGTTACAATTTCACAATCGAAGCCTCTATACCTTTAGGAGGTGAGAATCCTACTTTTATTTCTTTCCTATTCTCTAGTTTAGTAGCTAAACATGAAACCCATAAAAGTTGATAAAAAAAAAAAAAAACAACAAAAAGATTTTCTTCTTTCAAGTTCCTTGTGGGATCGACACCTCAAATACTACATCGTGAGAGGATTTTGATGGTCCTTTAGTGTGGAAAGTGAGCTTTTGTAAATATTATTGATATGAGAATTCAGTTGGCTATTATTGAGGATATTTAGAACAAAAGAAATAATGTCAATACCAAGGATGTGCCAATATTTCTTAAAAAATATAGGGTTTATATCGTCAGGGCTTGGGGATTTGAAGGGGTGCTTGGATTTGAGTGCTTTTATTACATCATCCTTTGTGTAATGGTTATCCAATAACTCATTTGTGGTGGAAGTGTCTGTTTGTTTTGAATACAGAAAAGCTATGGCTTGTATCAAAAACTAATATCCACAGTTGACATATCATTTTGTTTCAGTATAAATATGTTCCTTTATATCATAGAACTAGATAATGGGGTGTGGACAGACACAGTAGATACCATTGTTGGTTAAAGTATTGATATATAAAAAGTATGCTCGTAACCGAGATAGTCTGAACATACTATCGGTATAGGTTATTGTGTGGTTTGGAAATTGGTTTATCTAAACTAGTTTAAATCACACGGATATGCCCAGGGCATATTGAGCACGACCAGTTTGGATAGAATTGACTTATACTGATCGGCGTAGTCAATTCGGTTCTAGTATTCCGTCTCTCAATCCCGAGATTGGGATGGGCGTGAGGGTTGGATATCGTATGCTTTGATTTGCCAAAGAGTGCGGTCGATTGAGGCCTATACCTCGGTAGGTTGGGTATGCGGCGTTTAGTTTCTTACGTGCCGTTGCTAGTCGGAGGAATTCAATTACCGGTTCGCCGGGTTGATGGTGCTCCCGAGATGAGCTCGTAAGGTTATTATACTAAACCCGGCCGGTGAACTTTATGTTCGGCATAATAAAAGGACGAGTGGTACTAATCTCGGAAACCAAGAAGTCGGTGAATTAATTTGTCAGTAAATTGATAAACCGACGAGCACTAGATCTTTAATGTGGGGAGATAGAATAAAATATAATGGCGCGATGTAAAGTCGTTTTCAAGCGGTAGTTCCATAATTGGTCCATTAGTGGTATGACCGATTATGCATTTGACTAATCGACAAGGTAAATTAATTAATCCAAAAGGTTTAATTAATATTTAATCGACAAAGTGAATTTAGAAATTAATTCTATTTGAATTAATTAATTCTAAGGGTTCGATTAAATTAAATTAACAAAGTGGATTAAATAAATTAATTTAAATGGGTCGATTGGAGTTGATTAGTCGGGAAGACTTAGCGGTCAACGAAAGTCAAATTAAAAGGCCTAACTCGAGAGCCCATTAGGTCTCCTTAGAAGCTCCTTATAAATACAACTTATTGGGCAAGAAAGACATCAAGAAACTTGATACCCAAGTAAAGGGTAGTGAGAGAAAGTCTAGTCTAGAGAGAGAACTTTGTCTTCCTCATCAAGTTTTCTCTCAAAGTCGACTAGGAAGCTTTCTTCTTCGACAAGGAACTCAACCCACTCGATTTTAGAGCAGTTTTAATCTTCTAAACAAGGCAGCCGCCGGAATCCTTCAGTCCGCAGGTTCATCCCGCCGTGTGCTGGTTCATCCAGCCGTGCGCAGCTAATTTCTGGGGACTGCTTAGTTTCCGGGGTGCTGATCCGGCGGTCCTTTCATGTTGATCTCTTCTTCGATCGGTGATCCATGAAACCCGCCGTCCAGATCGTGGCCGGAACTGGCAGTTAAGAAGACCGGAAGTCCGATCATTTATAGGAAACCGGTGGCAGCTTTGCGCAGTGCTCTGGGCTGTTTGTTTTTGGTTTTCTTGTGACGCAAGTTTCTTGGGTTTTCGCTATCTTGCCGTGGGTAACTCCGTAGACAATAGCCCACACTATTTCGGAGTTTGTATCGGAGTAATTCTTCGGATTTCTTGTGGAAATTGCGCAAAAGATTGGGTTTTTCTTTAGGCAAGGGACTTCGCTACAAAATGTAGAATCTTTAAATTCTTCTTTTATTAAAGATTTAATTTTTTGTGTCCCGATTAATAAATTAAATAAGTATAGCCTAGATCAGTTCATGGGTAAACTAATTTGAGCCTGAGCTTGGTCGAAAGCTTCCGATTCTGGAATGCATTGCACGAAAGTGAGGTTTTCGATTTAGCTCGGGCTTGTTCAGTTTT
The DNA here is from genome assembly GCA_030378225.1 of Knoxia roxburghii. NCBI lineage: Eukaryota > Viridiplantae > Streptophyta > Magnoliopsida > Gentianales > Rubiaceae > Knoxia > Knoxia roxburghii. The sequence goes on along the minus strand of CM059422.1, from coordinate 11,912,750 downwards.
CCTTCAGTGTCAGGGTCGGTAGAGAATAAGAGTGGATGATGGATTTAATGGCTCCTGGTTCATTAGTTGAAACCCCACCACTATCTTTTAGGCTTGTAATGTTCTGAATTCGGCAACGATTTGCAGCTTGATGAAAATATCTCGTGTTGCCATCACCATTTCCGTACCAGAATAATTTTGCATGTTGCTACCATTTTGTGCTCTCTTGTTCCTGTAAGATTTCTAGCTGTGCACTAAGGGATTTTAAACTGTCACATGTTGCACTACTAATTTGTCTGTGTTGGAGTTTTTGAATTCAGCCTTTGTATCACAAATGCGTTTCTCCAAATTCCTGAATGAACCACCTCTCCACCTTATGAGACTGAGTGTACAATTACTAATTTTCGATGGCACATCTTCCAAACTATTCCAAGAGTTTGCAATAACTTTCTCACATTCTTCAGCACGTGTCCAGAATGCCTCAAAATGAAAGCACTTTCGCCTCCTTGAGCTACCTAGACTTGGAGAGAATTTCTGAAGCAAGATTATAAGCGTAGTGTAGTCTGATGTAAACGACATTATGCTTGTGGTATATGTGCAAGGATAGATGGCTTGGAGTTTGGGTTTATTAAATCCCTGTCCAAACGAGCTCGTGGGGTGGCAGGATGTGGAAGTAACGGCTCCATGTGAAACGTTTCCTATAGTCAATGACATCCTCTATTCAATCACCTCCTGAAATTATCTAATCTGCAAATCTTGTCTGAGCCCACGTCCCTTGAATTCATGTTGGTAGAGTATCTCATTGAAATCTCCAAATAAAACTCATGGTACACTGGGTTGTTGCTTTAATTGTCAAAAATTTAGCCATGATTCCTTTTGACGGGAGACTATAAGTTGGCCATAATAGCTATTCAATCAAAAAGAGCTATCCTGAAAAGAGACATTGACATCAATGAATCTATTACTAGAATGCAATAGACTCACCTTAACATCATGTTGCCAAAGGAGGGCCAAACCACCACTTTTGCCTAAGGCTTCATGACATACACCAAAAAGACCCAGCTGGTTTCGAATTAGAATGAAAGCATATTGATTGCACTTTGTTTCAAAAAGAAAAGTAACATTAGAGTTATAGTTGCATATAAAATCACACAATTCGTGAATTGTTTGAGGGTAACAACCCTCGATAATTCTAGTTAAGGATATTCATTAGGATGAGCGGGATTGGGATAGGTGCCCAATCTCCGCCAAATCGCCATCCATAGGGGAAGAATTTAGGGGATGGTATCAAGATCAGAAGAATCAACATGTTATATTGGGGTATCCTGCAAGGCACATAAATGAAGACTATCAACGACTAATTTCCATTTTTTTGTGACTGGTTCTAGTTGTGATGATTGTGGTAGGGGTGTTGATTGGTTAAGTCGAGTGAAATTTTTTTTGCAAGGCTGGGGTGTCAAGAGTCATAGGTGTTTAAACAAGTATACATGGAGTGAGGCATGAAGTAGTGGGGTTTTATTGTGTGGCAGCAATCTCGGTTTGGCTAGAAGAGATAAGGGGATTGGGATGTAGTGGGAATGGTGTCGAGCTGCAAATGTGGGAGTAGTGGAAGCGAACAATAGTGGGCTCATAAATAGTAGATGAAGTGTGAATGATGCATGAGATAGAGTTGATCAAATCTCGGTTGGGATATGGATCAGAGTAGGCATGGAGCTGGAGATAAGCATATCAGGATTCTGCTCAAGGACAACAGATTGTGTGAGCTGAATAATAGTGGATTTCACTTCGCCATGGGATGAGGATGATGATAGAGAGGAGATTGGATAGGGCAGGATGGAGAGAAAACATAGGACAAAATGATCTGTTATCATTTGTGAAATTGGGATAGCTTGAGTTCGTGATGGATGAGGGATTAAGGAGTTTGGTTATTTTGGGACATTGACTATGTTACCATTTTGGGAGGGATCAGTGACCTATTCGGGTCGGGCAGAATTCGAAAGAGAACAGGGGAAACTTGGCGGGCAGTTGGTTGTGATGGGGGGGGGATTGGAATTGGCGGCTAGGGAAGACAACCGTTCCTTATGGTGCAATCGTACAACTGCATGTCACTTTTCTCATTATTTTAATTCTCAAATTAGAAGATCCATATGCTTCGCTATACAACTTTCATACCTTTTATATACTATAATAATATTATTTACACCTCATCAATATTAAAAAAATAATATTATTACATTTTAGAAAATAATATTATTTATCATATATTTTTATTATTATAATATTTTAATTAAGAAATAAAACTATTATTTTAAAAAATATTTGGTTCAACATGTTTGATGATTTCACTCTTTTGGTCCAACATATCTGAGTCTCCCCAAAATACCTATAACGTTTTCATTTTTAAGCTATTTTGATCCATAAAAATTTTTTGATCAGTAATAACAGGTTTTTTATAAGTCAACTTAGTCAAAGGTAAAAAGGATTGTTTTTATAAATTATAATAAATATTTAGAAGTATTTTATAAATATACAGAAATTTGAGGTTGTATACTACAATTAACACAACTATTTCTATTTTTCCTTTCTTTTCCTCCTCTCCCGGCATACGATTTCTCCTTTCTTTGGCCGGCGGAGTGGTTCGTCGATTGTTCCGGAAGTGACAGCAAACAGCAAAAGCAGTACAAAACGCAGAAGTAGGGGCGGAATACGACGGTCGGAGAAGGAACAAAACCGGCTACACTCTCTGTCACTCTGTGTGAAAAAACTCTATTACCAAAAAATGAGATGGGGGTGCATTCTGGAGAAGCCCGATAATGGAGATTTTGTAGAAACACGATTTCGGAGGCCTGGTTTGGAAGAGAATTAAGCTCACCCCAGCTCCAAAGCCAACGCAAAGAAGCGTCTCCGCCGTCTCTGGCAGAATGAAGCTGTGCTGATGGCATGTTTCGAACCACCTCCTGTAGAAAAGTCACTTGCTGATGCTGGAGCTATCGGGACAAAGGAGACATCGGGCTGAGTAGAAATGGGATCTAGATTGTGTGAAACGCTGATCTTTTGTTAGCAATTTTATATACCTCGTGGGCTTGAAATCTTGCAAGGATAGTATTATCATCGAGTTGATTAATTATAAAGTTTATTGATCCATTAGGTTTCTTCTCTTAATGAAGTGTTTGAACTCATGTGGCATAATTGATTCAAATTCAAGACCTATTGTTTTAAGTGGGGTGTCTACCATTGGGTTACATCCCATGTCGGTTGCTTGATGATTAAAGAATAAAAAGCAGAAGCAGGGGCTGGTTAGGTTAGGTGGTCACTCTCCCTGCCGCAGTTGGAGGAGAAGGGAAAATGGCGTGGGGCCGTTTAAGGAGATGGGAAGAAAAAAACACAGAAAATATGAAACTAGGGTTTGAAAGTTTAATTTTACAACAGGGTACAGTATTTTAGTTTTTAAAATTAATCCATTTTAAAAATAATCCATTTTACTTTGACTAAATTGACTTATACAAAAATTTGTTATAATTTTTCAACAAAATTTTATGGATCAAAATAATTTAAAAATGAAAACGTAAAGTATTTTTGGAGAGACTCAACCATGTTGGACCAAAATAGTGAAACCAAATATATTAGACCAACACATAATATTATTTCCATTTATTATTTGCACGTGATAAACTAATAGATTTAATATAATTATCTGAGTGTATTCTATGTAAAACAGCAGTCTGTAGACTCCAAAGCTAATATGGATGATCCTTCTGAAATAATCCTGGATTCAACAGCGCGTATACCCTGTACACTGTGTACATGTACATATTACTATATATAGTAATTTTTCGCATGACAGCTATACACTTACTAAATATAGTAAGTTTCGCCTACGCGCGCCTTTTTTTTCCGCGCTGAGTGAACAACGTCTTCGCTGAGTCAACAACGTCTCAGAACAACTGCCGCAACGTCTAAAAAATAACTATCACATCATACAATAGAATTAAAACATACTTAACAAGGGAGATCAGATCAGGATTATATAGATATCAGATCAGAGAATACTAGACATCAGATCAACAGACTATAGATATCAGATCAAAAATATAAAAGAAATCATACAGTAGAACTAAAACATACTTAACAAGGGAGATCACATCAGGATTATATAGACATCAGATCAGCGAATACTTGACATCAGATCAACAGACTATATATATCAGATCAAGAATATAAAAGAAATTATACAGTAGAACTAAAACATACTTAACAAGGGAGATCACATCAGGATTATATAGATATCAGATCAACAGACTATAGATATCAGATCAAGAATATAAAAGAAATCATACAATAGAACTAAAACATACTTAACAAGGGAGATCACATCAGGATTATATAGACATTAGATCAGCGAATACTTGACATCAGATCAACAGACTATAGATATCAAATCAAGAATATAAAAGAAATCATACAGTAGAACTAAAACATACTTAACAAGGGAGATCACATCAGGATTATATAGACATCAGATTAGCGAATACTTGACATCAGATCAACAGACAATAGATATCAGATCAAGAATATAAAAGAAATCATACAGTAGAACTAAAACATACTTAACATTGGAGATCAAATCAGGATTATATAGACATTAGATCAGCGAATACTTGATATCAGATCAACAGACTATAGATATCAGATCAAGAATATAAAAGAAATCATACAGTAGAACTAAAACATACTTAACAAGGGAGATCACATCAGAATTATATAGACATCAGATCAGCGAATACTAGACATCAGATCAACAGACTATAGATATCAGATCAAGAATATAAAAGAAATCATACAATAGAACTAAAACATACTTAACAACGTCTACATCCATGTATGTGAATTTAAGTTGATTTTTTCACAGAACATAGTCTACCACGTCTCGCTACATCCAAAAAAACTAGCACCACATCCAGATATGTCCAGCTACGTCCGACAACGTCCCGCAACGTTCTAAAATACAAAGCAGCAACGTCCCACAACGTCTAGTTACGTCCCGCAACGTCCGAAAATACAAAGCAGCAACGTCCCACAACGTCTAGTTACGTCCAAAATACAAAGAAGCAACATCCCGTTATGTCCTGCAACGTCCCCCAACGTCTAGTTACGTCCCATAAGCGGGGAAGAATCAGAAGCAACTCATTTCACATGAAAGTGCCAATACCTCACGAAAACCATTTATATATCATATTTCAGAGTAACATAGCATTATTTGAATAAGAAAACACAAATATAACATCATTAATACATTACCCAACATCAAATCGTGAAAATAAAGTTCCGTAAATCCATTAAATACAGTTCATACTTTATGTTGTGGTGATTTTTTAAGAAGAATAAGTTATTTTTGAAGAAAAATGAGAGATTTTTGAAGAAGAAGAAAAGATTTTTGAACAGGAAGAAGTGATTTTTTAAGAAAAAGTAATTTTTTCGTTGTATTTGGTGTTGTTCGTCGGAAAAACTAATCGTCGATCACCGTTAAATCTGTGTTTGAATGAAAATTTTGATTAAATGCGGTTTCGAATGGAGTACGGCGAAGAAAAATAACTGATTTTTTAAGAAAAAGAAGTAATTTTTTGAAAAAGATGGAACTGGGTTTTTTCAGAAGAAGAAGAAGAGAAGAGCATGTATCTCACTCTCTTATAGTGAGAGTGATGATGTATTATTAGGTACATGTACCTCTAGGTACAGGATATAATTTGCGTGGATTCAAAGCATTCTTTTATCAGAGGTTTTAATAAAGTAGTACCCTTTTAGCAGGAAAGCTGAACCGGGAGCTCTGTTCATGAAAGCTAAGGTTGACGCTTCCCTTTTGCAATCAGTCCAGAATGCTTCGTTCACTGCTGTGATAAAATTATGAATTGCAAAATGAATAAGTAATGACTTTGTTTTTGTAAGTATAGCTCAAACCGCAAAAGAAGAAACGAAACCCACAAAGAAGCTGAAATGATACATAAAAAATTATGTTATTAATTTCTTAAAAAATCAGGAACAGGAAGGAAATTGATACACATTTGAGCCTTTGAATCAAATTATCAACAATTAAATCCTTGTGGTACAAGATATGTAGAATCTGCTAATCAATTTGAACATTGGAAAGCACAAGCAACTTGATAATAATGAACAAATAATGAATGAATATTTTGGGGGGGTTGGGGCTGGGACAGAAAATGAAAAAGTATTTAATTTATGGCGCTGCAAATCCTCCTTATGATCCCATCGCTCCCAGTGAGGGGTTGAATATCTCCCATTTTCACCATTGCAGCAGCGAAATCTGCAGCAAAGTTTGCTGGGCTTTTGCTGTAGTCGGAAACAATATTGTCTGTTGAACCTCCACTGAAGAGAACCTGGTCAGAATGAAGAAGCCCTTTCTTCTGCATCAGATTCTTGTAGTAGTTGTTGTCAAATGAATTTGGGGTGACCAAATCCAATGGTGCTAAGTTAGAGTTTCCATTATTAGCGTTTCCCGGGCATTGGCGCCTGCGAGTAGTGGCGAAGCCGGAATCAATGTCTGTTCCATTACTATAGATCCTATCTCGGAAGGTGAAACATTGAGCTTGACCAAGTGTGTGTGCCCCTGCAATTAATATATAATTAGGAAAACAAAGTTTTGATCAATTTCTGATGGCTTGATCACTTAAAAGAAGAAACAAAGAAATCAACTGAGCTCACCAGATAAAGCCACCATGTCCCTTACACTAAGCCCCTTGTTGTCAAACTTTTTGATAATAGGGTCTAGATCTTCAAAGAAACCAGGAAGATCTGTGTTCGCCTGAGATAGGCTTGCGGTGGTTGAATCTCTTCTTCCGAGCTTTACTTCCCAATTTGGACCACCCACCTAAAAAAAAATGGACCAAACAAGTATATATTATGAATTTTAGGACTGATTTGAAGAAAGAGCTTAGTTATATATGACATATGTAAGTGAAATGGAGGCTTACAGCTACTGAAGCATCCCTAGCTGCAGTTGCAAGAATGTCAGCACAAGAAACAACTCCAGGGCATATCTTCTCAACTTCACGCTTTGCTGTCTGAATGACTCCAAATCCTCTCACTGAATTAACATTTGGGAGTGCACTTTGCTCACTCTGAATTGTAGAACTATCCTCCAGTAATATTGATGCATCACAACCCTGCAAGTTAATTTAAACGAACAACAGATTTATTAGATTTTATCATCCCCTTCCCTATAATAAAATAAAATGAATACCGTAACCCTATCTCCATGCATTATGCATGCATAATATATAGATAGATTAATAATAGTGACCTGAACAAAGCAATCATGGAAGTGGAGGCGAATGAGGGATGCAGCCATGCGACGTTCTGCTGAGATGGCTTGTCGAATAGAGGTTCGGATTGTAGTGAGAGCTTTAGGACATGTAGTATCATAAAATGTGGTAGATAACTGTGCTTCACATTGAATGTTTATGTTAGCAAGCAAGCTCAATACTAAAGCAATGGCTACTGCTGAACTAATAATTGACGCCATTGATAGGGAGAAAAACGATGGCAATATATCAGTCTGCAAACTAACTGGTAATATTAAAATTTGATGTTCATAGAGAGAATGCTATCCTATGTTAAAATTCGATGATGAGTGGTTGAAATTGAAGAGAAATGAAACAGAATTTATAGGGATGAATTTGAAGAAATGGCGTGTGGGAAAACGATGTTTAAGAGAGAAAATTATGAGTAGTGTTTCGGCTGTGGTTTTTGCTTGCTAGCTAATTCATAGCTATATTCGGCCATCTTTGTTTGAATCAAAACTTCACTCGAAGCTTTTTTGACTTCTTCCCAGTACTTATATTATACCGAGTTTGCAACTTTCTAATTTTCCTTTATTATATTTTTCTTTTGATTATACGCTGTCGTACTTACCAACTCCGACTGCTGTATTGCTATCTTTTATATATATATTCTTAATTTTTCATTAATCAGTGAATGATAAATTTATAAAATAGTTACTGAGATTACATGAATCATTAATTCATATAAATGCAAAAATAAAAGAATCAATAATTTATGGAAACACAAATATCATTTCTCTCTATGGTGCTCCCCGAATCAGACAGACATATATATATATATATATTAGTTTTATAAGTTGTGGAAATGATTTACTATTAATCACTTGTATTAAATGCTTAATCAATTTAGTAATTATATTTTATAAATAAAACAGTTAAGTATAATAGGATTAGGCATTAATGGTTGTAGTTAAAGAGTGATAAAACTGCAAAATAAGCAATAAATACTTGTTAGGAAATACTAGTATGAAAGAAGCATCAAAATTTGAGTAGGGAAGAGGCCAAGTGTTGAGTTGTTGCATTTGTTCAATTCTTCTGGCTTGCCTTAGAAATATTCAGCTATCTTTGCTGACTTCCGCGTATTCCATAACCCCTTATTGGATTAGGTTTAGAAGGCACCAATAGTCAGAGGGTGGAAATTTCCATCCTATATCTTAAAATACTTTAAAATATTTGTTGCCTAAGATACACATACAACACAATTCTTATATTAGTGTTAGTATTATACATCAAAATATTTACAAAGAAATCCCGAACCTGCTTAGCAGGTTCATCAATTACAGCAAACTTCTTTGTAAAAGTGTACTAAGTCTTCTGTTTTTTTTTTTGTTTTTTTTAAGAATATTTCTTTTATCTCGTATATTTTTATTATTAAATTTAGATAATTAGGAGTTAAAAAGGTAAAAAATACATTAAAAGTATGAAAAGTTTCAGAAGAAAATTGCTCCTATTATTTAAATTAGTGACGGAGCCAAGTCCCTAAGATATAGGATTATTTTACGTTTACCTATACTTTGAAAACCCCGTCTAATTTCTTTTATGATGGTAGAATAATTAATAAATAAAAAATATATTTCAAATAAATAAATAAATAATACTACAAAAATTTCTTTGGTAGGACAACCGATAGATGGAAATTTTACAAAAATTAAATGATCAATGACAGAAATAAAAAATTAAAATTAAAATAAACTTTTAAAAAGATGAAAATTTTGGTTGATTTAAAACTATGAAATGGTATTAGTTGGTTTTAAAGAAACACACGAACCTAAAAACTAAATACATATTATGATTGTTGTGAATTGCCAATAGGAAATATGAGAACTTCTTTTGAAGGCGGACCAGAAAAGCAGAAATTGTCCAAGAAGAATGGAGTGTTTTTTTATAATTAATAAATCTAAATTAAAGAGTTAGCAAATGACATGATTTCAAAGATATTTTAGCAGCAGTGACACAAGGGAACGGAAGATAAAAACTTGGGGGCTAATTTTGAAAAAGGGGTGGAGAATAAACACTTTTAATCAAAATTTTAAACCGTCAAATGATAGGATCCCTTCGAGTCGATCCCAAAAATTCCAGAAGAATTTATGATGAAAGAAAGAGATGAGTGACAACAACGCTCTGATTGATATCCCCTAGAGTAATTCTCTGTCTATTTTATAATTACATTAACGATATGTTGTTCCTATTTTTTAGGCCTTTCGAGTATTGTGTATCTTCTCCTTGCCTTGCTGGTTCTTCCTGGCCGTCAACCGGAGTGAGGATATCCAAAAATTGTGTGATTTTGTAGCGGTGCCCTGGAGAGAATTTCTCATCACAATTGAAGCATAACCCCTTGGCTCGTCATTGTTGTATTCCAGTGGGTGAGAGATGACAAATTGGGAGCGGTGGTCGTGCCTAAACTAGCGCTGGTAGCAGAGCCACGGACGGTGATGGAATCGTCGCAAGTAGGAGCCTGTTTACTGCTGCAGTCAGATTCGATGCCACGTCGTCATTCCGCTGAGTGGAAGAATACGATTTGGGATGAAGGTCCTGGGTCTACTATCTGCCTACTTAGCCTCGACCAATGTTGCCAATCCTATAGCTTTCGTAATTGTTTCTGGATGGTGCTAAAAAATTATCTGCCCGGGTCCAGTAAAAAATTTACTTTTGTGCACTGTATTCCAAAATCAAAACTCTTTATCAGGCCTAAGCAGTAGCGCAATTACTATTCCAATCCTAGCTTGAAACACCATTGCGCAGGATCTTAGCTTCTACTTATTCGATTTGTCACGCAACAAATAAATTATTAATTAAAGCGGAAGTTTAAGAATAACCTCTTGAAGCGTGTACTTAAGTAATCGCTTGTACGACTCCTAGACATATTCGTACGTTGTGTGGGCAACAAATTAACAAACCAATTGATCAGCAACAACACACACAAAAAAATGCTCGTCGAAAAACCCGCGAACCTGTCGCTGCCCTGTGCGTACTTCCACGAGCTACTGCCGACCCCACGTGCCACTCCTCGGAATTCCACGTGCCGCCACCGAAAAAGGTAGCCGACCACCGCTGCTGTCTCTGAAAATGAGGTGTCGCTATTTGGCAAGAAATCCGACTTTGAGGGAGAAGGCTTTTGATTTCTCTCTCTAGGATTTCTCTCTCTAGTTTCAAGAACTGTGAAACTTGTGAATTGTATATTGCGTATTGCCAATCTCTTGTCTATTTATAAAGTTACAAGAGAAACCCCAAGTTGGTTCAGGATTGGTATTCCTATTAGGTTTTTGTTTCTTAATTAGTTTTCAAATCCAATTAGTAACCAAATCTATTTGGAATTAAATCTAATTAGATTCAAATTCCAAATAGATTTCCTAATGTCTTGAATTTTCTAATTCCAATTGAACTTTAAGACTTAATTAATTAATTAATTAATTCCACTTTGTTAATTAACCAATTAACCCTTAGGAATAATTAATTAAATAAATTCTACTTTATTAATTAACCCAAAATATAATTAATCGTACCACTAAAGGATTAATTATACCACTACCATCCTACACCAGAATTGTTTTCAGAATAACTAAATTAATTATTTATTAATCTGCCCAAATCAAAGATATAGTGCTTGTTAATTTATTAATTTATTGATAAATTAATTAATTAACTTCTTATAATCTGAGATTAGTACTACTCGACCTTTTTACTATACCAGACTTAAGTTCACCGGCAGTTTTTAGTATAATAAACATAACAAACTCATCTCGGGAGCACCATCACCCCGGACGTATCAGTACATGGTTTCCTTTCGACAAGTAACAACACACCAAGCAATCAAACACGTGCACCCTGTTGGATTAGAATACATAAGCTATTCTTGTATTGTACAGTTTCCCAGTTTAATATATCGATTTGTGTTTCAGTCATATCTTGTTGTGCATTAATCGTCAATTTATATTATGTAAGTAGATGATGAGGTGTCTGGTGCGACACAGTAGATCTCATCATTGGTTGAAAGACATAATATATAAATGAGGTTCGTAACCGAGACAGCTTTGGACAAACTGTCGGTTTATGTTATTATGTGATTCGGATAATTGGTTTGTCTAAACTAATTGAATCATATAGATATGCCCGGGGCATATTGAACTTGACATTCAGGAATGATTTGTCTTGTACTGATTTAATAGACAAATCGATCCTTACATTCTATCTCTAAATCCCTAGACTCGAGTGGGCATGAGGATTAGACATAGTGTACTTTGATCTGCCAATGGGTGAGGTCAAATGTGGCCAATAGTCTCGGTGGGTTGGGTGCGCGTGTTTAGTTACTTGGTGTGCTGCTGCTTGTCAAAAGGAAACCATGTACCGGTGAATCCGGGGTGATGGTGCTCCCGAGATGAGCTCAAAATGTTTATTATACTAAACCCAGTCGGTGGACTTATGTTCGGTATAGTAAAAAGGTCGAGTGGTACTAGTCTCGGAATTAAAGAAGTTAATTAATTAATTTATCGGTAAATTAATTTTAATTAACGAGCACTATATCTTTGATGTGGGGAGATAAATGAATATAATTTAATTAAGTTGTTCCGGAAGCAATTCTGGTGTAGGATGGTAGTGCCAAAATTAATCCATTAGTGGTACGATTAATTTTGTAATGGGTTAATTGAATAGGTAGATTTAATTTATTAATTGGTTAATTATTCCTAAGGGTTAATTCAGTAATTAACAAAGTGGAATTATTTAATTAATTCCTAAGGGTTAATTAAGTAATTAATAAAGCGGAATTATTTAATTAATTAATTAAGTCTTAAATTTCAATTTGAATTAGGAAATCCTAGAGATTAGGAATCTAGTAGGATTTGGTTTATCCTATCAGATTGGTTGCCTAATTGGATTTGAAAACTAATTCATTACCTAAACCCATTAGGAAGACCAATCCTAAACCAACTTGGGGTCTCTCTTGTAACTCTATAAATAGACAAGGGATTAGCCATTCAAGATACACAATTCAATAGATTCATTATTCAAGAATCTAGAGAGATAAAATTCTAGAGAGAGAAATTTCTTTCTCTCTCAAGAACGAATTTTTAAGCAATAGGCGGCTGGTTTATTCCCTTCAAGTGGCTGAAATTTTGGTCCTCCTTTGCTAGCCCCGTGTGTTGCTTTCTCTCTATCCGGGCAGTGCGTCTGCAGTACGTGCTAGGTGCGGAGGTGCTGAATTTTTTCAGCAGGTGGATTGTGGTGAGTTGTTGATCAATTGACTTCTAGATTGTTGCCCACACAACAAGAGGTCATAGTCTTTGAGGCATACAAGAGAATCACCAGGTGCACGCTTGAAAGGTAATTTTCTAAGGTTCCGCTTTAATTAGAAATTTTTGTTGCGTGGTAAATCGAGCAAGTGCAAACCCAAATCCTATGTGAAAAATTCTTTCACACCCAATCTATCGAGACTATTGGCCTCATGTGACCTCAAGTGACCTCACTCTTTGGTATATTAAAGTACACTATGTATAATCCTAATACCTGCTCAAGTCTAGAGATTTAGAGATAGAATACTATGATCGAATAGTCTATTAAATCAGTATAAGACAATTTAATCGAAAATGGTCATGCTCAATATGCCCCAGACATATCTATATGATTCAATTAGTTTAGACAAACCAATTTCAAAATCACATAATAACTTAAACTGACAGTGTGTCCAAAACTGTCTCAGTTACGAACCTCATTTATATATTATGTCTTTTAACCAATGATGAGATCTACTTTGTCATACCAGACATCTCATCATCTAATATCATAATATAAATGGACAACATATGTAAAACATAAAAAAAATTAACTAAAACATTTAATCGGTATATAAACTGGGAAATAGTTTTAATACGGGCAAAGCTTTAGTATTCAAAACCAAAAGGTGCAGTACCAATTCTCTCTGGATTTCTGTCTTGAGTCTCGACACAAAAAAATATCCAAGATGGCATTAGTAGGTAAATCCACAACACAATTATTTAATTTTTCAAACTCAAGTTGATATTTTGCCACTGTTTCGAGTTACTTGAGCTTGAAAATGCTGCCTGAGGATTTTCGTACCGAGATGGTCCGAACCTAACTTGCAATGCGTGAACAAAGGCTTCCCATGTTAAGAGGAGATGGTTGGAGTGTATCCACTTGAACCAATTGAGGGTGTTTTCTTGCAAGTACAATGAAATTATAGGTAAGCGTTGGTTTGTTGATATTTGGTAAAAAACAAAGTACTATTCAGCTTGGAATAACCAATCAAGTGGGTTAGTTCCGTCAAAGGTGTTGAGATGGATTTTTGGGCGGTTTAATGCTGGTAAAAAGTGGATTGGAATGCTTTGAATGGTTGTTGGAATCGGCTTGTTCCGGTCGATAGGGTGGAGGATCATTTGGTTGATTGTTTTGCAGCAGTAGGGTGCCAATGAAATTGGTAAGAGCCTGAAAATCCGATGATATTTTCTTATTTTGGTATTGTATTTGCTGGTCTGTTGTTGCATATCCCTTACTGCTTCCACTAGAGCATGCACGGTGTCCTTCAAGGAAGGGGATGAAGCCCCGGATTGCTCCTTGCGTGGCGATATCTCTCAAAGAAAGCACCAATTGATAGAATCCCTTCAAGTCGATCCCAAAAACTTCAGAAGAATTTATGATGAAAGAAGAGGTGAGTGAAAACAACGTTCTGATTGATATCCCCCATCGTAATTCTCTGTCAAATTTATAATTACATTAACAATAGGTTATTCCTATCTTTCGGGCCTGTAACTCCACTATTACTGAATAATAGTAATCGTGATAAAGGAAATGGTTAATAGTAATTGTAAATGATTAGGCCACAAAGTCTTTTCTCGAGCTGAGTTGATATTTTTCTCTGACTGATCTACGTGGCATTTTATTCCTATTATCAAAATTTCTAAACGTGAAAGTTTTGGATTTGTAAGTATTGCGTAATTAAATTATGGTGAGGTGTAATTAGTTTAAGGAAATGTGTTTATTTTTTGTAGGGTAATTACTGTTGAAATGAAAAGGTAATTTAGTGAATTTGATATACTTTTAAATTGTTTGAAATTTTCTAAAGGGTCAGTTAAAAAAAGAATGGAGAAAGTATTGTTTATAAAGTGGGTTGTATACATGTGAAATAAAAATTTTAATCATTTTATTAAATATTACACATATATTAATATATTTATCTTTATAAATATTACACTTTATTGTAACAAAAATTTTAGTAATTTATACCGTGATCCATGCAATTTTATTTCTATCCTAAAAATAATAAATTTTTAAGAATAAAATTAATACAAAACACGCGCGCGGGTATGGGCAGTTTTCTTTTCTTTTTTCTTTTTTTTTTTCTGCGCCCACGTGAGTCCACTGAATTTAGAGTCCTTAGATGATCTTGAGACAATAGACATAAAATCTTGGAGTTCTAAATCAATTAGGACTGCTGTATTTTCTATGAACAAACCTGCATTTTTATTAATATTTTTTTGGAGACATGCAATCCGAAAGAAGGGGGAAAAAAAAAAAAAAAAAAAAAGATTTCAGTTTTTTTTTTTAAAAAAATATTATACGGTTAGGATCTCTCCTAATTCTTATCGATCTTTTGATTTTAACCAACTAATATTCTTAATGTGAGGTAAAAAAATTTTAAATTGCCCAGTTTAATAGTTTCTCTTTTCTGTCTTTCATGTATATGTTGATTTTTCTTGTGATATGATATCTATCATCTTGTGATATAATATCTAAAAAAATACATGATTTGATACCCTTCGATGCATGTTTTAGTTGTATGATATGATTTCTCATATGTTGTGATATGATATCTTATATCTGCTGATATGATCTCTATTGTCTTTTGATATGATATATAAAGAATACAGGATTTGATACCCTTCTATGTATGTTTTAGTTGTATGATATGATTTATCATATGTTGTGATATGATATCTTATATCTGCTGATATGATCCCTACTGTCTTGTGACATGATATCTAAATAATACATGATTTGATACCCTTTTATGTATATTTTAATTGTATGATATGATTTCTCATATGTTGTGATATGATATCTTATATCTGCTGATATGATTTATTTTGTTTCTTACTAATAGCATTCTTTTATTTTATACTTTACTTTATTTTAATTAAATAATAAATAAAATAATAATTAAAGAATATTTTGTTATTATTTTTTAAAAAAATTCAAAAACATTAAAAAAATGCTGAATTGTTTTAAAAAAAATAGACGGAAAAAAGTTTCAGGAAAAATTTTAAAAAACAAGAAAAAAAAACCCTATTAAAATGGATAAATAATGAAAGAAACATCGGCCCGTATACCCTGTACCACTGTGTACATGTACCTAGTGTTTATATCCCACTCTCACTACTATATCGTAGTTACACGCGCACGACCGCTCAAAACCCACTTGCTGGACGTTTCCTTTTTCAAAACCCACAACTCCTTCCCATCAAAAGCTTCCATAACTTCCAGCGATCAAACCCTAAGAAACTTATTCGTACTTCCAATCTTCAAAAATCCAGACGAAAAACGAATCGGACGAAAATTTCTGACAAAGTTTCCGACAGAGAAGAGCAAAAACCCACCGGAACAACTTCAATCCAGGCAACTTACGTCCCGCAACGTTCATACACTACATCGAAACTTCACAAAACTACAGGTAATACATTGCAAAATCTACTACATCGTTTACTATAAACTGTTTTTCACTGGAATTGATGGATTTCCGAAACCCTATTTTCCCGTATTTGCTGCATTCGATTATAATGCTATACTAGACGTTGTTCTGTTACCCTTCAGACTACTGTAAATAATGCTCTATTACTCTAAATAATGCTATATTACTCTAAATTTTACTAGACGTTGCATCGTCTTTGTTATTTCTATTTGTACTGAAATTAAAATTCTGTGTTTCCTAATGGACGTTGCGGTAGTAATTGATGGACGTTGCGATAGTTATTGATGGACGTTGCGGTAGTTATTGATGGACGTTGCGGTAGTAATTGATGAAGTTGCTGCTTGTTTATCTGCCAAAAATAGAATTATTTTTGTTTCAAATTTGACTTTGTGATATATTTTATACGAATAGGATGATTCACAATCTGTTTGGTTTTTGGATTGGAGGAAATAACAGTTTTTTTTCTGTGTTTCCTAATGGACGTTGCGGTAGTAATTTTTGGGACGTTGTTAGACGTGGTGGACATGTAACTGGACGTTGCTGCTTTGTTTTTCTGCCAAAAATATAATTGTTTTTGTTTCAAATTTGACGTTGTGATATATTTTATACGAATAAGGTCATTAACAATCTGTTTAGTTTTTGAATTGGAGGAAATAACAGTTTTTTTTTTTTTTTTTTTGTTTCCTAATGGACGTTGCGGTAGTATTTTTTGGGACGTTGTTAGACGTGGTTGGTATGTAACTGGACGTTGCGGTGACTTTTCTGTTTGTTTAGTTTAATAAAAAATAACATTGTGTTTGTTGTAGGTTGTTGGATCGTGTCAAGTGTTGAGAGGGGGGGGGGGGTGAATCAACACTTTATCAATTTTTCTTTCAACTAAAGGATTCCCTCTCAAATGTTAGCTCAGTTAGAGCTTATTGTTGAACTCACGTTCTTGGCTTAGATGGACTCACTCAAGGAGGGTTCACTTACACAACCACGACACTCCTGTTCAAGCTTACAGTTTGAGAACACCACACCAGTCAAGACACACTCAAAGCAGTAAATGTGCACGGGGGATTTTTACGTGGTTCGATCAAATGATCTACATCCACGGACAGATTCACTCCTGTCAATCTTCACTATCACGGAATCATTCAGCTCTGGCCTCACTGACCGTAAGCAGCATAAACAAGAGCTCACTGCTCAACACATTGAGGTTCACTACCTCTACAAGTTCATCAACTAAAACAACAACATATAAACCTCTATTGTACTGCCTTTTCTACACAAATATCTTTCAAAATCACTTAATGAAAGACGTTTGATAGTGTTCTAGGCTTACCACCTGAAGCTGCAACCTCAGGGTCAGTTCTCCCGATTCTGCATCATCTATGATCTTAGTTTCAGTCTTCCCTTTTTCTGCTCCTCCTCAGCTTCTTCTTCTCCTTGACTTCTGCTTCTCCAAAGCTTCAGCTTCTCCTTGTGCAGCTGACTGTTTCTTTCTCTCTTGTATTTCTCATATCATCTTTTTGCAGCTCTCACTCTTTTACTTCTCCCTTTTCTCGGTTTCGTTCGGTTCAGCACACATCTTGCCTGCTGCTCATCTCTCTCTCTGTTTCTCTTCTCGTGCCTGCCCCCCTTTTTAGGTTTATCCTCCGTTCTGTAGTTGTTGTACCTGCCACACCTACTCATATGCCCGTTTTTTTTTTTTTATTATCTTCCACACTCTATCTTCTTTTTCCCAGAAGAAAAACTGTGCCCTACCGTGCAGTGTGTCAGCACATCATACACGAAAGGCGGCTCAAGATTCAAATAATCCATTTTCAACCTTTTGAGTTGCAACTTGCTTGCCATGTCATATTGCTGACTGTACTCCTTCATACTTCTCGAGTAGCTTGTCTTAGATATTTTGAAACAGCAGAAGTGATCTGATCTTAGCTTATAGCTGATCTGATGTGCGCGGCATTTGATCTGATGTCGCGCTTTGGTTGATCTGATGTTAGCTTGCAGTTGATCTGATGTTAGCCTTCGGTTGATCTGATGTTAGCTTGCAGTTGATCTGATGTTAGCTTGCAGTTGATCTGATGTTAGCCTTCGGTTGATCTGATGTTAGCTTCAGTTGATCTGATGTTAGCTTGCAGTTGATCTGATGTTAGCCTTCGGTTGATCTGATGTTAGCTTCATGTCACAACGTTCTGTCCAGCAACTCAGAACCATCCATGTAGCTCCTGCAGTTCTTCTGATCGGGCACTGCTTGATTCTTTTGTATTTCTGCTCGCTCACAGGATTGCTAGATACTTCAACATGATGCTCCTGCGTCTTCTGAATCTTTGAGAGACTTTTAGAGTCGCGCGTTTGAGGTGTGATTCACTAGCCGTCCTTGACTTCAGCTTCTTAGGTGTCTGCTCTAGCTCTCCAGCCTTGAGTTGTTCTCTTCTGCTGCAAATATGTTTTGTTGCTGACTTGCCTTGCTTCTGTGAAACCAAGCTGCTGAGCAATCCCTTGAGAATTTGATCTGATCTTTACTTCCGTTGATCTGATCTGTGCTGCATGTGATCTGATGTGTGCATCCTTTGATCTGATGCGCACTGCATTTGATCTGATCTTCACTTCCTTTGATCTGATACGCACTGCCTTTGATCTGATCTGTGTGGCCTTTGATCTGATATGCCAACAGTACACTTCCTTCTCATTTTGGCACTTCAGTTTATTCATCGGCTTCTTGCTGAGATTTTGTCCAGATAAAATGCTTTCAAACCTCATGAACTCAGTCCATTATTGCCTTAGTAATTCACAGATTTGTCACAATGTGGTTGCAACAATTACAACAAAACATTGGACTTTAACAAAGGCTAAGAAAGCTTCATTGTAGCAGCTTATGACATCCTTACTGATTCAGCTCCATTGTAGCGGCTCCAATGGCTCAACATAGGTATGTTATAGAAATTTGGTGACCAAAAATGTGTTTTGTGTTTTCTATTTATGAAAAAATAATAAATTTTTGGTCTTTCTTGTTGGACGTTGCTGTAGTCTTTTTTACAGACGTAACTGGACGTTGTAATCATAATGTTACCAATTTTGTGTTTTTGTTTCTGATAATTATTTCCGTGGTTCATTACAGGATGGTTAAATACAAACAATCCACAATAAGATCAAAACCAAATACAGATGATGAATATACAGATGATGATTTCGTGACAGATTCCACGCCATCACCAACACCAAGTAATCCAATCCTGCCGCACCAAGTGAAGATGACTCTCAAATTCCATTAAACCAATACATACTCAAAAAAAGAAATTCTAGCCCTCATATTTCTTCAAAAAAGCTGGATTCCCTTGTTCATGCAGGAACAAAACACATCCTCAACCCTCAAAAAAATCCACAGCCAAAGCAGAAACAGAAACAGGCTGCTAAACCAAAAAGACTTAGAGACGAATCAGAAACTGAAGAAGATGAACCACAACAAAAAAAGAAACATGCTGCTACACCCAAAAAAACACAAACAAAAAAGCAACCTGTAGCAGAAAAACCTACAAAGAGACCAAGAATTCAATCAGGTATGAATACTTTATGATCTTCTTAATTTCATATTTTCTATTATCATATCAACATGTTCTTTTAGGACGTTGCGGTAGTTATTTTATGGACATAACTGGACGTAGTATGTATTATAATAGACGTTGCGGAATATATTTTGTACGTGACTGATTTTTTTCATTTATTTCCATCACAGTTAGTCAAAAAAATCAACAAAAAAAATCTCCTAAAATGACCAAATCCAAATTCCAAACAAGGACCAGCATTGCTGCATTGTACAAGCTTGTAAGACATTTGACTGAGCAGCAAAAACAAGCAGTGAGAGATATTGGATTTGGATCCTTGCTTGACATCAACTTAAATCAACTGCCATGTGGATTAGGAGAACATCTGTTGCAATCTTTCACAATCTCAAACAACAGGTGCAAAATCCAGTTGAACAGTGGCAGCATTGATATTGAAGAAGAAGATGTCAGGCATGTGTTTGGAATACCACATGGTGGTATTAAAATTGAAGAATACACCACTTCTGATCTGTATTCTGACGAATACAAGACAGAAATGGAAAAATTCCATTCCAGACATCCAGGATCCGTTAGCAATGAAGGGGCTCAAAGAAAACCAACAACAACTCAAATGGCAGATTATATCAAGCAACACAAAGAGTATGCTGATGATGACTTCAAAATTGATTTCACAATCTACATGACAACAACTCTCCTTTGGGCTTACACGGATTTAAGTTGCCGACAATCTCTACTGAAGAGTGTCAAAAATGTAGATAACATCAGGAACTTGAACTGGTGCGAGTTCACCATCAGAGACTTGATACAATCTGTCAAACATTGGAACGACACAAATCAAAGAGTGATCTTTAAAGGATCGCTCCCCTTCATTGTGGTAAGTACTTCCAATCTACTTTATCAACCGTTGTGCACTTGATTTTCATCAGACGTAACTAACATTTATTCTTTTATTTTTTTTCAAGTTACTATATCTGGACATAGTCAAAATCCCTGGTGAACCCATACGTCCAAGAAATGTCTCTCTACTTTCACATTGGGATTATGAAAAATATACAAGAAGAGAGGCAAAAGAGACAAAAATGGGGGGATTTGGAATGGGAAGAATATTGACAAGGGATGAGATGAAAAACCAGATAGAAGATGATCAACATCAAATCCCACAAGACCATCAAATCCCAGAAGATCAACATCAGGTAATATTTACATTTTCAAAAACAAAAGCATTATTTGTTATAGACGTTGAAGGACGTTGTGCATATTATACTGAACATTGTGGACATTAACTAACACATGTATATGTTTCTGTTTTTATTTTTAAAAGCATGGGCCTCATGATGTTGATTATGACATTCATGATGATGATGATAGTAATGATGAGATAAGACATGAAGAAATACCAGAGAAGCAAGATCAGGTAAAATTCGAAATCCAAAATTACTATTTCTCTTATACATTAACTTGACGTAACCAGACGTAACTGGACGTTGTGGCTTTCTTATTGGACGTTGCGTCAGACGTAACTGGACGTTGCGTCAGACGTAACTGGACGTTGCGTCAAACGTAACTGGACGTTGCGTTAGACGTAACTGGACGTTGCGTTAGGCTTAACAGGACGTTGCGTTAGACGTAACAAGACGTTGCGTGTATTATTAACTCCTCTGATGTACCTTTTTTATTGTGTACAGCCTGTTGATAGTTCCAATGAAGCCAAAATCAGAAGACTTAATCAAGGAATGGCTCGATTAGTCAAGGAATACACCAACCTCATAAATCTTGTAGAAGATACAAAGAAAATACAAGATAATCCAGCATTGAGGATGCTTGAAGTGACATTGAAAAACATGGAAAGTCTCTTCAACAATGTCACAAAAAAAACACTACAAGATGAGGATGCTGCTGCTGTTGTACCAAGTCAACCTCCCACTGACTTTGAACCAATGTTGAGTCAACTTCAAAGGATGTTACAGAAACAACAAGAAGAACTCAACAAGAAGATTGATGCTACACAAAAGGATACTGCTATTGTTGTACCAAGTCAACCTCACAATGACTTTGAACCTATGTTGAGTCAAGTTCAAATGATGTTATATAAACAACAAGAAGAACTCAACAAGAAGATTGAAACAACTCAATATCCTGCTGAACTTTCGAGTCAAGTGGATAAGATTGTCCAACAAGAGATGGATAAGAAGTTTGCGGCATTTGTCACACCACAAAGTCAGATTGACAAAGAAGACATTGCTGCACTTCTCAGTCAGGTTGATAAGATCGAAAAAGGACAACAAGAGGCAAACAAGAAGCTTAAAGAAATTAAAGAAATCCTACCACCAAGCTTCGACCTCGGAATAGAATTGTCACAGCAGCAGCAGCAGCAGCATGAGCCAAGGCCGAGGAATCTACAAAAGGAGTATGATACTTCTCAGAAGATACAGGCTGATCCACATGCTCAAAAACTGGAAGAAATTAGACAGTAAGTAATACTATAATTCAAGCATTTTGTATCATACTATTATTACTGACAGATACATTTTCATTATTTCTCTAAAGAATCATCATGGACGAGGAAGACAATCCTCTGGAAAGACTTGATGAAAATCCACTTCCAAACCCAAAGCATCGCCAGATCAAGCTTCCATTGGCACTGAGGAGTCCATTTTACTGTTACATCAAGCCGCAAAAGAAACAGATGCTGGACGTAAAGCTTTCCAAGAAAGAGGAATTGATGATCAATTTCGCATTCCTCATTAGGGATAGGAAAAGGGATAAGACTCACCACAAACAGTAAGTACATCCAAAACATTATCATCCAACAAAATTAATTATTTATTCTTACTAACTTATGATCCAACAAATGCAGTGAAACACTCTACAGCTTTGGAAGAACGGTCTTGTCTAGGCTAGACTTCCACACCATGTCAGCAAATAAATGGGTTAGTGCGGAAATGATAAATGCATGGTGCGCCCACGAAAACTACATAAGATGTTTTCCTGGCAAGCTAAGAGACAAATCTGGGCTAAAACGGTTTTTCTTCACAACCAGATTTTTGGTAAGAACATTTATATTTGCAATAAATAACAACTGTTTGTATTTATATTTGCAAGTCGAACGTTGTGGTAGTTAACTTTTTGACGTAGTTCGACGTGGTATGTATTATATTGGACGTTGCGATAGTTTATTTTTTTGACGTTGTGGAACGTGGTGAGTATGTAACTTGACGTTGCGAGACGTGGTGAGTATGTAACTGGACGTTGCGATCGTTTATTTTTTGGACGTTGTAGGACGTGGTGGGTATTAACTGGACGTTGCGACTTGTTAACTGCTTATGTTTGAGATAGAAGTATCATTGACCTTTTTGCTGTTTGAGATAAAACCTTTAACTGACGTTGTGTATTAATTTGATGCAGTTAATTTTCACCAGTTACAAACAAAGCTTACAACAAGATGGTGAAAATGCACAAAAAAAATGTTTTCGTGATTGGATGCAGGAAGAACTTGCTCGATTCCACCATAGCTTGGAACATTTCGTTTTCGAGTTTGTAAGTACATTTACTAAATCATTCATTAAGTATACATATCAAATTCTATTTTATAATTTATTTTTTTCAATCACTCCAAGGTTTATTTTCCAATCATCGACGGTGGACACTTCACCACCCTGGCCATTAACATCCAGGATGCATATGCAAAAGTTCTCGACAACTTAGGACCAAATCAAAATTCAATCCATCTTGAGGTCCTAACAATGTTTGCAAGCATAATGGATGAGGAGAAAAAAGGCCAATATCCAGAATTCAAATACATGCAGACTAATTTATTAGAATATGCGGATCTGCCTTGGAAAGATCAAAATAACAAATGCGATTGCGGAATATACACAATAAGGTAATATTAATTCTCTTCCTACTTGTTTTATTACTTGTTTATGTGACGTAGATAGACTTTTTGAGTTAGTTAATAATTGCTGTTTCTGTTTGCTGTCGGACGCTGCGATAGTTGATTTGTTCGACGTAGGTAGACGTGGTTGGTATTAACTGGACGTTGTGGGTCATTGGTATTGCTTAAACTGCTATTTTGCTAAATAACTTCCACTATTTTGTGTTTACTATCAGGCACATGGAGATGTATGAAGGTCATTTGGAATTCTATTATGACAATCTTCTCATCGAAAGTAAGAAGGCAAATGACAAAAGCGTATTCATCAGGTTGCGAGCCAAATATTCATACAACATCCTGATGTCTCCATCGAACATGATAAAAGATGAGATCAAGCAAAAAGCATTGGACTACTACCAGAAGAATTATCATCTTTTATCAACCATGGCGCAGGAGTCATTGCCAATGCCCACTGGGAAAAAAGAAAGTGAAAGAGAAGAATATGATTTGCCTGATTCAGATCCAGAGATTGCAAATCCAAATCAGAAAAAACAACCGCCAAAGAAACAACAAAGGCAGAATCCCCGAAAATAAAAAAATAAATAGATTTCTTTGTATATTTGTATATTTCTTATATTTGTATATACTTTCCACTATATATAACTTATCTATACTTTCCTCTATATATAATCAACACTCCATACAACGTCCAAGACAAACCAACCACGTACGTTCAATATTAAATCTTTCAAAAGCTATACTATAAACAAGAACCACGTCTTGCAACGTCCAAACAACGTCCAAGCAAAATCACTTCATTCCGACGTTGCGATAGTTGTTTTTAAGACGTTACTGGACGTGGTGGATATATCAAGAAAAATCAAAACTTAAATTATATAATATTTATTAACAATAACCGTAAAACGTCCTGCCACTTATACAACGTCCGAAAAACGTATTACTACGTTTGTGTTTCTATAAAATAAGAAATGTTTCTCTTTTCAAATCAGACGTTGTGATAGTTGTTTATGGGACGTTGACGGACGTTGTTGGACGTGGTGAGACATTCACATTCAAAAACTAATTCAAAAACAACAAAAATCTCATTTCTGTTATAAATTGTTTTAATCTACATATCATTTTCTTCAATTTAGTAGAACAACGTCTGTTAACACTATCGTAACGTCCATATACGTCACAATTTGTCCATCTCGTAAAACTAAACAACTGTAAAAAAATATCCATCATTTACATCACAAAACGTCCTTTAACATTGAGTATACAAACAGACGCATCTTTAAAACTTCATTCACTGCATCGAACAAAAAACCGTACGACTTTCCAAGCATACCTTCGTTACAAACAAGAAAACTATCCACTCCTATAAAACTAATTCTAAAACAATGTTTCACATTCACTTTCGTATAACTTAAAAATTCCTTCGCTTTCCTTCTTCCCTATCAAACACACCAATCCCAAAAACTTCTTCACTTTCCAATGGCCAGTCGTTATATTCTTGAAAGCATGAACATATTCGAAGAAAACCAAGACCCGCAACCACCAATGCCTCCAGTACTCCCGCTTGAACAAATGCCAATGAAACATATGTTCAGCGTAGAACCTCATTCTGAACTCCGAATGTTTCTCTTCAGAAATCATTGGAGTGGATTGATGCCGATGAACGACCAACACGTAAACAGATCGCTGGTCCTAGAGTTCTATGATGGTCTGCATAATAGAAATAGACTAAATACAGTTTACGTCAGAGAACATTCAATCAGAATAACTACTCAAGCCATCAACGCCCACTTGGGCATCAGGAACTTGGGTCCTCACTCTTTAAAACATGATGATATTGCCCGTTTCCAACCAACCATGGAGGAAGTCCGAGCAGTATTAAAGCAAAACATTAACGTCCCAAACAATTATTGGACGATCAGATTGGAAGATCTGAACAGTTTTGCAAAAATATTGTACACGTTCCTTCGTTACAATGTCGCTGCAGGACAAGTCTCCAAGCCATTCGGTTTGGCACTTTTAATTGCAACAAATGCAAGAAAAAGTATCAATTGGGGCAACATCATCAAATACTACATGGAAGATGTTGGCTTATCAAATAGGTGGACTCGGAGTATCCTTTACCCCAGCCTCGTCATGGACATGTGCGAAATGTCTGGAATACTACAATCACATCATGATGAAGTGGTTTCACTCCCTGAATATCTTGGAGACACCTCTGCCATTCTGCTTGACGAGGATGACGCTTCAAGTGTAGGTAGCAATGATTTGTAATAATAATTTTAATAAAATTTCATTTTTTTCCTTTAAATATCAATATATTAAATTTTCTCTTTGCATATTAGACGTTGCGTTAGTATTTTACTTGACGTTGTGGGACGTGGATGGACGTGGTGAGCCATTCACTTTCAAAAACCATTTAAAACACAACAAAACATCTTCAAATGGACGTTGCGGTAGTATTTTTTGGGACGTTGTTAGACGTGGTTTGTATGTAACTGGACGTTGCTGTGACTTTTCTGTTTGTTTAGTTTAATAAAAAGTAACATTGTGTTTGTTGTAGGTATGTTATAGAAATTTGGTGACCAAAAATGTGTTTTGTATTTTGTATTTATGAAAAAATAATAAATTTTTGGTCTTTCTTGTTGGACGTTGCTGTAGTCTTTTTTTACAGACGTAACTAGACGTTGTAATCATAATGTTACCAAAATAAAATTTTAAAATTCCTTATGGACGTTGCAAATAATTTTTTTTTGGACGTAACCAAACATGCAGAAACGTAACAACTAATATCAAAACACAACTCATTATGCCACTACGTCCTACTACGTCCAATTACGTCTACAAAATCTCAAATTAAAAATCAATAAACATTCATTTTCCAAATCAAATGTTTATTACAACTACAAATTCATATCAATCCCTGTAATCATATAACTAAACTACACCTTCTGAACTGTTCTTTTTGTATTTCCTACCTCTCGAAATATTCCTTTTTTTCTCCATTGTACTCTTTGGCCGTACATTTCTAACACCTTTTGGTCTCTTTCCTTTCGGATCTCTAATTTCTCCTTCTGTACCATCATCATCATCATCATCATCATCATCATCATCATCATCCACATCTTCACCTCCTCCTTCCAATCTAATACCAGCTAAATCAGCAATGCAATCTCTAAGATCTTTGAATTTATCGTCTATAATTTCACGAGCAATAGAACTCGACTGACATAATTGAATCAATCTCAAATATTTCTTGCTGGCAGCATGCCTCCAAACAGAACAGTAAACATAATCTCATTCATTTCTAGGACGTGAATTGTGAAATTGAATCTGACGGCCATATGTCACACCCTTAGTCCACCTTTGCAATATACACCTATCGGGTAGTATCTATAAAAAAAATTAATTAATTAATTAATTAATCAACAAAACAAGTTACACAACAAACAACGTCTGGTATTTTATCATCAACGTCAATAAATACATAATCGCAACATCCAATTAACACATTAACAACGTCACCAAAAAAAAAACACAAAAAAACTGAATCAATAAAAATTCACACCTTAACACAATTCAGGTTAAAAACACGAAGTGAATGACCGCATAATATCCCAACTTCATTGAAATATTTGCAGCTGCATTGTATCCAATAAGTCAACTTATCAAACAACACAACATGTTGAAAAATACCTTCTCCATCCCACCAGACATGATATTGAATTAACCTGTCATCTTCACAAACCTTTTCATAATTGTATAAAGTCATGTCTTTAAACTGAGTCTCAAACATACGATATGCATTAATTGTGTAAACTTCAGAAGCTTGAATTAACATCGAATGTTTCGGAACAAACAAATCCGGCTTCCCTTGATGACACCTGTAGTCTTCTTCATTTTCGTTATTCCTCCAGTCATTCACCACATCTACAAATTGATGGTAAAAATCGCAAAGTGATGATGTTTTGCTTAGACGCCTTGAAATCGAACGATTTGTTGACTCACTCCTTTGAGATGAGAGAACCCCTCCAGAAAAGTAATCTTTGTTAAATGCAGGACACCATTTCTCGTGAATCTCATATAGATCATTCAACCACTTTATATTGCCACATTCATATTCAGCAACCATGCTGTAAACAAAATACCGCAACGTCAAAAACAAATACCGCAACATATGTAAAAACAATAATGCAACGTCCAATAAAACACTACCGCAACGTCTTTACCTGTCCCAAACATGCTGAAACTCTTCCTTTGTAACAACACTGTAAAGAAGGCGTTGAAACAATTTAAAAAAACCTGTGTCATCACGCAATGAAGGTAAGTTCTTCCGGAAGTTCTCACTTATATGCCAAAGACACAACCGATGACGAGTTGATGGAAATACGTCCTTTATAGCTGCTGCCAACGAAAAAGCTTGATCTGTCATCAAAGTAATCGGTGCTTGACCATCCATGGACCTCAAAAACGTCTTAAACAACCAATTAAATGATTCAATCTTCTCATTCTTTATAAAACCAATTCCAAACATAACATTACGGCAGTGATTGTCCATCCCAACAAATGGTCCACATATCAAACCATACTTGTTTGTCCTATAAGTCGTGTCATGAACAACCAAATCTCCAAATATATTGTAGTTTGCCTTCATTTGTCCATCACGCCAAAACAAATTACACAATGATGAATCGCTGTCCAGCTCAAAATCAAAATAGAAATCCTGTTCATCAAAAGACCTTTTCTTCAATATCTCAAAAAGTGTATTTGCATCACAACCATCAATGGTCTTTTTCTTCTCAATTTCCATACGATTATAAACATCTCGTGAAGTAAAACCTACTTGAGATGGTCCACCAGCCTGTTGCAAAAAAAAAATAAATAAATAAATAAAATTTATAACTACAACGTCCACAAACGTCTGTAATACTACTCTCGCAACGTCCTGAAACGTCTGTATTAATACTCTCGCAACGTCCACTTACGTCTACATGAAAACTATTTAAAGTTCATTACCTCTTTGCACAACACTCTGTAACCATCTGAAACACGAACTCCAGAATCCTTCAAAGTCTTCAAATAATCAACTGATAAAGAATTCATATTTCTACTAGAACGCAATAAGTGTCTCTGATGTTCAAAGCACATCTCGTGATTGTGTTTCCTAAAATGCTTCTTGACCTCCCAAATACCATCATCAATTCTCTTAAATTCAACCAGGGCATTACATTTCGTTCGAACATCCAATTTAGAATAAATCCTCTCATTCTCAGTCTTATTTTTATAACCCTTCTCACCTTGCTTCGAACACACAAACTGTCTAATATATAACCCATCTTCCTTGCTACGAGACCTATGCTTCCTAATACTAAAACCCAATTCGAAAGCATATTTGTTATACAAATCGTATGCCTCATCTACGCTACCAACTCTCTGACCAATCAATGACAGCATCGACTCATCGTCCATTGATTCCATATCTGAAAAAAAAAAAATTATAACAACTTAAGCAACGTCCCACTTATTACTTACGCAACGTCCCAACACGTCCAAATTATTACTTACGCAACGTCCAGATAAAAATCACAAAAACTAGAGAAAAATATCATATCACGCAACGTCCCACTTATTACTTACGCAACGTCCCAACACGTCCAAATTATTACTTACGCAACGTCCAGATAAAAATCACATAAAAACTAGATAAAAATCTCATATCCCGCAACGTCACACTACGTCCCACTTATTACTTACACAACGTCCAGAAACATCACAATAAAACAAAACAAACAACATCGCATTTAGCAACGTCCAAAAATGTCTCAGTTATACCTTAAGCAACGTCCAATTACATCATATAAAAACTAAAAAAAAAATAACATCCTATCCCGCAACGTGCATATTTATTCCCCAACATTCAAAAATACATACCAACAACGTCCTCGAACAAAACGATCAGAATATCAACATCACAAAGACGAATCATACGAATGGAACAACAATTTTCAAACGATCGAAAATCATAATTTTCAAAAACATACTATAAGAACAACAATTAAACAACAAAAACATCAATCACGAACATAAAAAAAAAAAAAACCAATGATCATATTTCGATCCAATACCTTTATTAACAATTTCAATAATTGCAGAAGCAGCGCAATTCGAAAAACTCTGGTTCTAATCGCTCTCGTTCAATTTTTGATCGCTCTCTTTCAGTTTTTGATCGCTCTCGTTCAGTTTTTGATCGCTCTCGTTCAGTTTTTGAAAAAAAAAAAAGTGCAACCACCACGTTTTGAATGTATATATACCCAGGCGGGAAAAAAAAAAAAACTGGGCGCGTCACTAAATATTACTAAAAATGGAAAAAATACAGTCGGCTCAAAAAAAATTACTAATTATAGTAAGTGGTACAGGATATAAATTGCGAAGAAACATGAATAAACATGGACATCCTCCAGGTAGTCTGCTGGGCAAAGGAAACCGCGATGATGCAGAAGAAAAAAAATCCACGCACCTAATTACTTATTATATTTAGGGTAAGAGTAAAATTAGATTGTGCTCTACTAGTAATTCCAAAATTTTTAGTTAGAAATAAAAGGTGCAAATTAATATTTATGAATACAATAGAAAAGAAGGGGGGATGGAGAAAAGGAGGTTACAAAATTAAGGAAGTAAAGATTGAGACTTTCGAAATTTTGATCGGGATAATGTCAGACGCTAAAAAAGCAAAGTGAAGGCTGACTTTTAACACTTCTAACTGCCAATTGAATTTCAACGTTGAGTATTTTAACACTTTCATGCATGCAAATTATATCCTACTCCTAGGAGTAAACCGGACGGTTTACTCCTAGTTGGTTTTTATTTAAAAAACCAGATTAATGATGGCAAAACTGGGATTGAACCGGGTTCTGTAAATCATTCCTACCTTCACATCGCATTTAATGTGCATTTAATGCTACTGAAGGGAAAGAAAGGTTCACGCGCATCAAATGTTGATTTTTTGGTCCATTTTGTTGCTCAGCAGACAAATAATGATGACGGGCGGTGATTTTGAATTTCAAATTTGGTATCCATTTGTGGCAGTTTTAAGGGACGATAGTTTATGTAAACTCGCTTTTTGTGTTTATGTAAACTCGACTGTGTGCTTTATGTAAACTCGAATGTGTATTTAAGGGCACTATAGTGTTATGTAAACTGCAGTTTACTGCAAAGTTTATGTAAACTGGTGCTTGGGCAAAGTTTATGTAAAATGTAAAGTTTACTACAAATGAATCAAAACGATATTTTTACACTAACAAAGACCACTTTGAACCAGAAAAGAGTATTTAACATAGAACAAAATCATTTTGACCAAAAAATCAGTAGTTTACATAAGCCAACAGAACTTTTGCAGAACGCATCTCTATTCTTTGTTATTTTTCGGAAAATCTAGAAAGCCAAATTTACTTATATAAATTTCTGAGTAAACCTTATACAAAGAGGTTTAAATCGAGCTATAGTTTGCTTAAATCGGACAAAGAATGAAGAAGATATGAATTTCTGAAGTACAGTCATTACTTCAGATTTTTTTACGAAAAGAATAGCACTTGCAGCTCTATTTCAGAGCTGATTTATGGTAGATTTACAAGTCCAAATAAAGATCCATAAAATTATGTGTAATCCTTGTAAGGAGAGGTTTAAAACAAGCCAAAGTTTGATCAAAACGGATGAGAAACGATGGAGATATGGAATTCCAAAGTTTGATGACAGCTGTAGAATTTTCACTTCAGTTTACATAAACTTAACAATGGAGATCACATCAGGATTATATAGACATCAGATCAGCGAATACTTGACATCAGATCAACAGACTATAGATATCAGATCAAGAATATAAAAAAAATCATACACTAGAACTAAAACATACTTAACAAGGAAGATCAGATCAGGATTAAGCGTGTTTTAATTCTATTATATGATTTCTTTTATATTCTTGATCTGATATCTATAGTCTGTTGATCTGATGTCTAGTATTCGCTGATCTGATGCCTATATAATCCTGATCTGATCTCCCTTGTTAAGTGTGTTTTAATTCTATTGTATGATTTCTGTTATATTCTTGATCTGATATCTATAGTCTGTTGATCTGATGTCAAGTATTCGCTGATCTGATGTCTATATAATCCTCATCTGATATCCCTTGTTAAGTGTGTTTTAATTCTAATGTATGATTTCTTGAATGATTCTTGATCTGATATCTATAGTCTGTTGATCTGATGTCTAGTATTCGCTGATCTGATGTCTATATAATCCTGATCCGATCTCTCTTGTTAAGTATGTTTTAGTTAAATTGTATGATTTCTTTTATATTCTTGATCTGATATCTATAGTCTGTTGATCTGATGTCTATATAATCCTGATCTGATCTCCCTTGTTAAGTGTGTTTTAATTCTAATGTATGATTTCTTAAATGATTATTGATCTGATATCTATAGTCTGTTGATCTGATGACTAGTATTCGCTGATCTGATCTCTCTTGTTAAGTATGTTTTAGTTATATTGTATGATTTCTTTTATATTCTTGATCTGATATCTATAGTCTGTTGATCTGATGTCTAGTATTCTCTGATCTGATGTCTATATAATCCTGATGTGATCTCCCTTATTAAGTGTTTTAGTTCTATTGTATGATTTCTTTTATATTCTTGATCTGATATCTATAGTCTGTTGATCTGATGTCAAGTATTCGCTGATCTGATGTCTATATAATCCTGATGTGATCTCCCTTGTTAATTATGTTTTAGTTCTAGTGTATGATTTCTTTTATATTCTTGATCTGATATCTATAGTCTGTTGATCTGATGTCAAGTATTCGCTAATCTGATATCTATATAATCCTGATGTGATCTCCCTTGTTAAGTATGTTTTAGTTCTAGTGTATGATTTCTTTTATATTCTTGATCTGATATCTATAGTCTGTTGATCTGATATCAAGTATTCGCTGATCTGATGTCTATATAATCCTGATGTGATTTCCCTTGTTAAGTTTATGTAAACTGAAGTGAAAATTCTGCAGCTGTCATCAAACTTTGGAATTCCATATCTCCATCGTTTCTCATCCGTTTTGATCAAACTTTGGCTTGTTTTAAACCTCTCCTTACAAGGATTACACATAATTTTACGGATCTTATTTGGACTTGTAAATCTCCCATAAATCAGCTCTGAAATAGAGCTACAAGTGGTGTTCTTTTCGCAAAAAAATCTGAAGTAATGACTGTACTTCAGAAATTCATATATTCTTCATTCTTTGTCCGATTTAAGCAAACTATAGCTCGATTTAAACCTCTTTGTATAAGGTTTACTCATAAATTTATATAAGAAATTTTGGCTTTCTAGATTTTCCGAAAAATAACAAAGAACAGAGATACGTTCTGCAAAAGTTCTGTTGGCTTATGTAAACTACTGATTTTTTGGTCAAAATGAATTTGTTTTATGTTAAATACTCTTTTCTGGTTCAAAGTGGTCTTTGTTAGTGTAAAAATATCGTTTTGATTCATTTGCAGTAAACTTTACAGTTTACATAAACTTTGCTCAAGCACTAGTTTACATAAACTTTGCACTAAACTGCTGTTTACATAAACTTTGCCCAAGCACCAGTTTACATAAACTTTGCAGTAAACTGCAGTTTACATAAACTTTTCCCAAGCACCAGTTTACATAAACTTTGCAGTAAACTGTAGTTTACATAAACTTTGCCCAAGCACCAGTTTACATAAACTTTGCAGTAAACTGCAATTTACATAAACTTTGCCCAAACACCAGTTTACATAAACCTTGCAGTAAACTGCAGTTTACATAAACTTTGTCCAAGCACCAGTTTACATAAACTTTGCAGTAAACTGCAGTTTACATAAACTTTGCCCAACTGCCAGTTTACATAAAAATTCAGAAAATAAACAACCAGCACTTTACACAAACATTCAGCACTTTACATAAACAACCAACACTTTACAAAAACGAATCAAAACGATGTTTTTATACTAACAAATACCACTTTGAACCAGAAAATAGTATTTTACACCAAGAAACAACATTTTGACTAAAGAATCAGAAGTTTACATAAGCCAACAGTACTTTACATAAACAAGCAGCACTTTATACAAACACCATTTTACACAAACAACACCATTTTA
The DNA here is from genome assembly GCA_030378225.1 of Knoxia roxburghii. NCBI lineage: Eukaryota > Viridiplantae > Streptophyta > Magnoliopsida > Gentianales > Rubiaceae > Knoxia > Knoxia roxburghii. The sequence continues at coordinate 11,879,103 of CM059422.1, read as the reverse complement.
CACCACCATGTTGGATCGTGTCAAGTGTTGAGAGGGGGGGGTGAATCAACACTCTATCAATTTTTCTTTCAACTAAAGGATTCCCTCTCAAATGTTAGCTCAGTTAGAGCTTATTGTTGAACTCACGTTTTGGCTTAGATGGACTGTTGGCAGATCAGATCAACCAAGGAAGACATCAGATCAACCAAGGAAGACATCAGATCAATTCAATCACTCAAGGAGGGTTTACTTACACAACCATGACACTCCTGTTCAAGCTTACAGTTTGATAATACCACACCAGTCAAGACACACTCAAAGCAGTAAATGTGCAAGGGGGATTTTTACGTGGTTCGATCAAATGATCTACATCCACGGACAGATTCACTCCTGTCAATCTTCACTATCACAGAATCATTCAGCTCTGGCCTCACTGACCATAAGCAACATAAACAAGAGCTCACTGCTCAACACATTGAGGTTCACTACCTCTACAAGTTCATCAACTAAAACAATAACATGTAAATCTCTGTTGTGCTGCCTTTTCTACACAAATATCTTTCAAAATCACTTAATGAAAGACGTTTGATAGTGTTCTAGGCTTACCACCTGAAGCTGCAATCTCAGGGTCAGTTCTCCCGATTCTGCTCCTCCTCAGCTTCTTCTTCTCCTTGACTTCTGCCTCTCCAGCGCTTCAGCTTCTCCTTGTGCAGCAGACTGTTTCTTTCTCTCTTGTGTTTCTCATATCATCTTTTTCTGCTCTCACTCTTTTTCTCCTCCCTTTTCTCGGTTTCGTTCTGTTCAGCACTCACCTTGGCTGCTGCTCCTCTCTCTCTCTTTTTCTTTCTTTTCGTGCCTTCTCTCTCTTTGGGTTTTTCCTCCCAATGTGGTTTATCCTGCATTCTGCAGTTGTTGTGCCTACCACACCTACTCATCTGCCCGTTTCTTTTCCCAGAAGAAAAACTGTGCCCTACGTGCGGTGTGTCAGCATATCTTACACGGAAGGCGGCTCAAGATTCATATAATCCATTTTCAACCTTTTTAAGTTGCAACTTGCTTGCCATGTCATATTGTTGACTGTACTCCTTCAGACTTTCTCGAGTAGCTTGTCTTAGATATGTTGAAACAGCAGAAGTGATCTGATCTTAGCTTATAGCTGATCTGATGTGCCCGGCATTTGATCTGATGTCACGCTTCGGTTGATCTGATGTTAGCATGCAGTTGATCTGATGTTAGCCTTCGGTTGATCTGATGTTAGCTTGCAGTTGATCTGATGTTAGCCTCCGGTTGATCTGATGTTAGCTTGCAGTTGATCTGATGTTAGCCTCCGGTTGATCTGATGTTAGCTTGCAGTTGATCTGATGTTAGCCTCCGGTTGATCTGATGTTAGCTTCATGTCACAACGTTCTGTCCAGCAACTCAGAACCATCCATGTAGCTCCTGCAGTTCTTCTGATCGGCACTTCTTGATTCTTTTGTATTTCTGCTCGCTCACCGGATTGCTAGATACTTCAACATGATGCTCCTGCGTCTTCTGAATCTTTGGGAGACTTTTAGAGTCGCGCGTTTGAGGTGTGATTCACTAGCCGTCCTTGACTTCAGCTTCTTAGGTGTCTGCTCTAGCTCTCCAGCCTTGAGTTGTTCTCTTCTGCTGCAAATATGTTTTGTTGCTGACTTGCCTTGCTTCTGTGAAACTAAGCTGCTGAGCAATCCCTTGAGAATTTGATCTGATCTTTACTTCCGTTGATCTGATTTGTGCTGCATGTGATCTGATGTGTGCATCCTTTGATCTGATGCGCACTGCATTTGATCTGATCTTCACTTCCCTTGATCTGATCTGTGTGGCCTTTGATCTGATGTGCGCGTAACTTGTCTGTGCAGCCTTTGATCTGCTGTGCGCGTAACTTGATCTGATCTGTGCAGCCTTTGATCTGATGTGCGCGTAACTTGATCTGATCTGTGCAGCCTTTGATCTGATGTGCGCGTAACTTGTCTGTGCAGCCTTTGATCTGATGTGCGCGTAACTTGATCTGATCTGTGCAGCCTTTGATCTGATATGCGCGTAACTTGTCTGTGCAGCCTTTGATCTGATGTGCGCGTAACTTGTCTGTGCAGCCTTTGATCTGATGTGCGCGTAACTTGATCTGATGTGCGCGTAACTTGATCTGATCTGTGTAGCCTTTGATCTGATGTGCCAACAGTACACTTCCTTCTCATTTTGGCACTTCAGTTTATTCATCGGCTTCTTGTTGAGATTTTGTCCAGACAATCCTCATGAACTCAGTCCATTATTGCCTTAGTAATTCACAGATTTGTCACAATGTGGTTGCAACAATTACAACACAACATTGGACTTCATTGTAGCAGCTCCAATGGCTCAACAATCTCCCCCTTTGGAATTGTTGGCAACCACATTTGCAGCCAATCAGTCAACTCAGTGCTAAGCTCCCCCTGAACCTTATTCCCCCTGAACCAGCTCCCCCTGAACCTTATTCTTCTACATAGTAAGCTCCCCCTGCATAGAGCTTTTCCAACGTCCTTCTCTCCCAAGGACAATACTGCTGCGTCAACGTCCTTCTCTCCCAAGGACAATACTGCTGCGTCTGGCCGGCCTGCTGCGGCTATCTCTCCCCCTTTGACAACCAATTTCAAAGGGATTTGGGGATGCTCAACTGATTCAGCATGAGAAGGAGGACTGCACTCCCATTTGCATCCTCAAAGTTTCAAACACCTCGGCTGGAAGAGGCTTTGTCATTACATCAGCTATTTGTTTAGCTGTGGGAACATACTCTAGCATAATTTCTCCTTTCTCAACCTTGTCCTTTATGAAGTGATACTTGATTTCTATATGTTTGGCTCTCGAGTGCTGGACTGAATTCTTTGACAAATCAATGGCACTTTTGTTGTCACAAAGAATTATCAGTGGCAAGAGAACTTCTTCTTTAAGATTTTGCAGTTCAGATCTCATCCATATAGCTTGAGTGCATGCCTTGGTTGCTGCTATGTACTCAGCTTCAGCAGTGCTTAAGGCTATACTTTCTTGCTTCTTGCTTAACCAGCTCACACATCTATTTCCAAGAAAGAATACTCCTCCTGAAGTGGATCTCCTGTCATCAACATTTCCTGCCCAATCAGCATCAGTGAAGCTTCTTAATCCCAAGCTTCCTTTCCTTGCATACCACAGACCATAATCTACTGTCCCTTGCAAATATCTTAGCACCCTCTTTAGTGCAATCATATGAGAACTCTTTGGATTTGCCTGGTATCTAGCAGCTTGGCAGACAGCAAAGGTAATATCAGGCCTTGTTGCTGTTAAGTACAATAAGCTTCCTATCATGCTTCTGTATAGACTTTGATCAGCTTCAGCTCCTTTTTCATCCTTGCTCAGCTTGCAGTTAGTTGCCATGGGTGTAGACATTGGCTTAGCATCAGTCATACCAAATTTCTTCAGCACTTCTTTGGTATACTTGGTTTGAGAGATAAAAATTCCAGTTGCTTTTTGATGAATCTGCAGTCCAAGGAAAAATGAGAGCTCTCCTATCATGGACATTTCAAACTCTTCTTGCATCTTTCTAGCAAATTCATGGCACAGCTGCTCCTTATCTCCTCCAAATATTATGTCATCAACATAGACTATGGCTATTAACTGTCCACCCTTTCCATCAAGAACATATAAATTGCTATTTATGCAACTTTTTCTGAAATTCAGATTCTTCAGGTAGCTGTCCAGCCTTGAGTACCATGCTCTTGGGGCTTGTTTTAATCCATACAGTGCTTTTTTTGAGCCTGCACACCTTGTTTTCATCTTCACAAACTAGAAAACCATCTGGTTGCTCAATGTACACTTCTTCCTCCAGATTTCCATTCAAGAAGGCAGATTTAACATCCATTTGGAAGACCTTGTAACTCCTTGCTGAAGCCACTGCCAAAAACATTCTTATGGCTTCAAGCCTTGCTACTGGGGCAAAGGTTTCATCCACATCTACTCCTTCAATTTGAGAGTATCCTTTGCACACAAGCCTTGCCTTATTCTTTACAACCTTTCCTTCCTCATTCAACTTGTTCCTGAACACCCATTTTGTGCCTATCACATTCTTGTTTGCTGGCCTATCCACGAGCTCCCAAGTTTGGTTTTTCTCAATTTGGTCCAGCTCTTCATTCATGGCTTGCAGCCATGACTGGTCCTCCAGGGCTTCCTCTATTGACCTTGGCTCAACTTGAGACAGTAGGGCAGTTGCAACCATACTTTTCAGTTGCCTTCTTGTTCTTACTGGAGCTTTGGGGTCTCCAATGATAGGCATCTTGTCAATTCTCTTGTTGTACTTTCTTTTTGCTTTTTCCTGGCCTTCTATAACTTCTGTCTCTGATCCTTCTGCATCAGTCTCCTCAGTAGCTGATTTCAGCTCCAGGTCTGCCTCATCTTGGCTCTCTAAGTCATCTAAGTGATCCAGAAAATTTTCAGGATCAGTGGCTTTCATCTTGACTTCCTCAACCACTTTCACATCATAGCTTTCCATAATCTTATCCAGCCTCTTGTTATAAACCTTGTAAGCCTTGCTCTTATTTGAGTAACCAAGGAAAATGCCCTCATCAGCTCTCTCTTCAAATTTTCCAAGGCTTTGCTCCTTGTTCTTGATGAAGCATTTGCTGCCAAAAACTCTAAAATACTTCACATTTGGCTTGTGACCATACCAAAGTTCATATGGTGTCTTTTCAGTGTTTGGCCTCAACATGGTTCTATTTTGTACATGCACAGCTGCCATTGTGGCTTCCTTCCAGAAGTGCTTTGGAGTATTGTGCTCCAACAGCATAGTTCTTGCCATCTCAATCACACTTCTATTTTTCCTCTCTACAACTCCATTTTGCTGGGGAGTGTGAGGACTTGAGACTTGATGTTTGATTCCCATTTCCTCCACGTATTCTTCAAATTCCTGTGAGGTAAACTCTCCTCCATTATCTGATCTCAAAACTTTGATCTTCCTTCCATGCTGGTTTTCTGCCAGTTTCTGAAATCTTTTGAAGCAGTTGAAGGCTTCACTCTTTTGCTTCATGTGCATGATGCACATCATCCTAGTGAAGTCATCCACAAAAAGAATGAAATACATCTCTTTACCTGTACCTTTTCTTTTCATTGGTCCACATACATCAGTGTGAACTAGCTCCAATGGCTTAGAGGTTCTATGCTCCTTGGACTTGTGAGAAAGCTTTGCAAATTTCCCTTTTTGGCATGAGTCACAAGTGCTGTTGTCCCTCTTTAGTACAGGGAGGTTTAACACTGCATTGCACTTCACCAGGCTTCTCATGCTCTTTTGATTTAAATGTCCAAGCCTGCAATGCCAAAGAGTATTTTCATCCATTTTGCTTAGCATGCACAACTTTTCCTTCACATCTATGAGGTATAAATCCTTGTTGTCTCTTATTCCTTTGGCCATGATTTCTCCAGTCTTGCAGTCTTTGATGAAACAGCCATTTTTTGAGAAATCTACTTTGAAACCATTGTCACACAGTTGTCTTACACTCAGCAAGTTGTACTTCAGCCCTTCTACAAACAGCACCTCCTTAGATTTGAACTTTTCTGATCCAATGGTGGCTTCTCCAACAGCCTTGATCTTTAACCCACTCTTATCTGCAAACTTGACAAACCCTCTTTCAACTTCTTTTGTGTTTCTCAGTAGAGTTTTGTCTCCAGTCATATGGCTTGTGCACCCACTGTCAATGATCCATTGGGCTTCCTTAGCTTTTGTTTTAAGTGCAACTTCAGCAATGCAAGCTTCTTCAAATCTGTGCTTCTTCCTCCAAATTTTTCTTGCTGCTGGTATGCCTTGCTGTTCATTCAATCTTTGATTGCTCCTGCTGCAGCTCCAGTGATCATTCTCTTCTAACCCTTCAAAAATTTGAAATCTGTTTCTCAGATTAAGTGGCTGCATTAGAGACTGATTTCTTCTTGTGTAATCTGCTTGGTTTCTTCTTGTTTCTGCTGCAAAGTTTCTTCTATTTGTAGCTTGTTGCAGTGGCTGGGCTCTCCTGCTATTCACTCCTTCAAACCACTTGCTTCTCTTATTTGGCAATCTGCATCTGCACCAGACATTCAATTTCTGATACACTTCTCCAGGTTGTATGATATGGCCTTTTCTGATTTCAGCTTCAGGGATCCTTCTTGAAGTACTTAGGCTTCTTTGATGATAATACTCTTTTCTATTCCATCCTCTTGACTGCATTGTTCTTCCTCCAAATCTCCAGAATGCCTTCCTCCAGCAATTTGCTGCATAGTGACCTGATTCTCCACAGGTGAAACATACTCCAGCAATCAGCCTTCTACTTTTGAGCAGGCTTCTTTGATACATAGATTGTCTCCCCCTCAGCTCGTGCAGTCTTTCATTTTGCTCATTAGACTTTCTTGATCCATTAGAAATTTCCATCTTCTTAGCATCAACAAAACTAGTTCCTGCCTTTACACCAGCAACACAAATTGAACCTTCTTTGACAAAGGTAACAGTCTTCTTGGTTGTTGCAGCTGGTTGTCCTTCTAATTTTTGATTTCCTTCATAACCAAGACCTTTCTTCCCTTCTGAATAAGATCTCTGCTTGCTGAGGCACTCATCTAACTTCCTTGTGGCTTCTTCAGTTTTTTGCAGCCACTTCTTTGCTCCTTGAGAATTCACCAGGCTCAGTTTTGCTTGACTGAAACTCCAGCTTTCCTTTCAATTTTGATTCTACAGTAGTTCCATCAGTCATTTCTTCAGCTTTGAACACAGTTTGTTGAGACAGCAGATCTTCTATCTTTCTTGTTGCATCCTCTAGTTCGGCAGTGGTGGCATCTAGCTTTTCTACCAAGGTTTCACATGTCTTTTGAAGTTCCATCTTTTCTCTTGTACAATTTTTGTGAACCTCAGCTTCATTTTGCATGAGAATCAGTTCCTGCTCCAATTCAGTTACTCTATTCTCCAGTATTGAGTTTTCTTCTTGACTGCTCAAGATGACCTTTTCCATCTCCTTCATTGTCTTCATTGTCTTCTTGTGCAATCTCTTCTGCTCCTCTATCTTGTTGTATGCAAACTCCAGTTCTTCCTCTAGATCCACTTCTTCATCATCAGCTGATTGGTTCTCTAGTTCAGCATCCTCCTTTAATGAAACAGTTGAATATTTCATTACCATGAGAGTCTCCTCTTCAGCTTCAGACTCATCTTCACTGTCTGAGACATCAGTCTCTTCATCCTCCTCAGAGCTATCATTCTTCTTCTTGCTCAGGTAGCTCCGTTTTCTGTAAGCTTTCCCTTTTCTTGATTTGAAGCTCATCTAATGTCACTTTATCTAGGTCCCTCTCCTCTATAGCAGAGACCTTAGAATCATATCTTGCTGGTAGGGATCTAAGAACCTTTTTAACTATATTGGAATCTCCAACACTCTCACCCAGACCCCTCATTGAGCTAACTAATTCAACAACTCTGTTTAGAAAGTCCTCAATGTTTTCACCTTCTCCCATCTTAAGACCTTCAAACTTACTTCTAAGAACCTGCAATTTTGCCTCCTTAACCTTGATGTCTCCCTCATGAATATTAATCAGTTTAATCCATATTTCATGAGCAGTAACACAGTCTATAACTTTAAAGTTCTCTTTTTCTGACAGAGCTGCATATAGAGCATTCCTTGCCTTTCCATCAGCTTCTAAGTTTCTAATTTCTGCAGCTGTAGGATTCTCCTCATCTACGGTTGGTGTAAATCCATGCAAGACTACTCTTTGTACTTGTAGACCTTGTGCTAAGAGATAAGCACTCATTCTCTTTTTCCATAACTGGAAATTTTGGCCACTGAAATAAGGAACTCCCTTAACAGTTGTTGCTTGATTCTCCATTTCTACTGCTGGTTTTAAGTTTCAACAATCACTTGACAAAAGCAAACCTAGCTCTGATACCAATTGTTGGATCGTGTCAAGTGTTGAGAGGGGGGGGTGAATCAACACTCTATCAATTTTTCTTTCAACTAAAGGATTCCCTCTCAAATGTTAGCTCAGTTAGAGCTTATTGTTGAACTCACGTTTTGGCTTAGATGGACTGTTGGCAGATCAGATCAACCAAGGAAGACATCAGATCAACCAAGGAAGACATCAGATCAATTCAATCACTCAAGGAGGGTTTACTTACACAACCATGACACTCCTGTTCAAGCTTACAGTTTGATAATACCACACCAGTCAAGACACACTCAAAGCAGTAAATGTGCAAGGGGGATTTTTACGTGGTTCGATCAAATGATCTACATCCACGGACAGATTCACTCCTGTCAATCTTCACTATCACAGAATCATTCAGCTCTGGCCTCACTGACCATAAGCAACATAAACAAGAGCTCACTGCTCAACACATTGAGGTTCACTACCTCTACAAGTTCATCAACTAAAACAATAACATGTAAATCTCTGTTGTGCTGCCTTTTCTACACAAATATCTTTCAAAATCACTTAATGAAAGACGTTTGATAGTGTTCTAGGCTTACCACCTGAAGCTGCAATCTCAGGGTCAGTTCTCCCGATTCTGCTCCTCCTCAGCTTCTTCTTCTCCTTGACTTCTGCCTCTCCAGCGCTTCAGCTTCTCCTTGTGCAGCAGACTGTTTCTTTCTCTCTTGTGTTTCTCATATCATCTTTTTCTGCTCTCACTCTTTTTCTCCTCCCTTTTCTCGGTTTCGTTCTGTTCAGCACTCACCTTGGCTGCTGCTCCTCTCTCTCTCTTTTTCTTTCTTTTCGTGCCTTCTCTCTCTTTGGGTTTTTCCTCCCAATGTGGTTTATCCTGCATTCTGCAGTTGTTGTGCCTACCACACCTACTCATCTGCCCGTTTCTTTTCCCAGAAGAAAAACTGTGCCCTACGTGCGGTGTGTCAGCATATCTTACACGGAAGGCGGCTCAAGATTCATATAATCCATTTTCAACCTTTTTAAGTTGCAACTTGCTTGCCATGTCATATTGTTGACTGTACTCCTTCAGACTTTCTCGAGTAGCTTGTCTTAGATATGTTGAAACAGCAGAAGTGATCTGATCTTAGCTTATAGCTGATCTGATGTGCCCGGCATTTGATCTGATGTCACGCTTCGGTTGATCTGATGTTAGCATGCAGTTGATCTGATGTTAGCCTTCGGTTGATCTGATGTTAGCTTGCAGTTGATCTGATGTTAGCCTCCGGTTGATCTGATGTTAGCTTGCAGTTGATCTGATGTTAGCCTCCGGTTGATCTGATGTTAGCTTGCAGTTGATCTGATGTTAGCCTCCGGTTGATCTGATGTTAGCTTCATGTCACAACGTTCTGTCCAGCAACTCAGAACCATCCATGTAGCTCCTGCAGTTCTTCTGATCGGCACTTCTTGATTCTTTTGTATTTCTGCTCGCTCACCGGATTGCTAGATACTTCAACATGATGCTCCTGCGTCTTCTGAATCTTTGGGAGACTTTTAGAGTCGCGCGTTTGAGGTGTGATTCACTAGCCGTCCTTGACTTCAGCTTCTTAGGTGTCTGCTCTAGCTCTCCAGCCTTGAGTTGTTCTCTTCTGCTGCAAATATGTTTTGTTGCTGACTTGCCTTGCTTCTGTGAAACTAAGCTGCTGAGCAATCCCTTGAGAATTTGATCTGATCTTTACTTCCGTTGATCTGATTTGTGCTGCATGTGATCTGATGTGTGCATCCTTTGATCTGATGCGCACTGCATTTGATCTGATCTTCACTTCCCTTGATCTGATCTGTGTGGCCTTTGATCTGATGTGCGCGTAACTTGTCTGTGCAGCCTTTGATCTGCTGTGCGCGTAACTTGATCTGATCTGTGCAGCCTTTGATCTGATGTGCGCGTAACTTGATCTGATCTGTGCAGCCTTTGATCTGATGTGCGCGTAACTTGTCTGTGCAGCCTTTGATCTGATGTGCGCGTAACTTGATCTGATCTGTGCAGCCTTTGATCTGATATGCGCGTAACTTGTCTGTGCAGCCTTTGATCTGATGTGCGCGTAACTTGTCTGTGCAGCCTTTGATCTGATGTGCGCGTAACTTGATCTGATGTGCGCGTAACTTGATCTGATCTGTGTAGCCTTTGATCTGATGTGCCAACAGTACACTTCCTTCTCATTTTGGCACTTCAGTTTATTCATCGGCTTCTTGTTGAGATTTTGTCCAGACAATCCTCATGAACTCAGTCCATTATTGCCTTAGTAATTCACAGATTTGTCACAATGTGGTTGCAACAATTACAACACAACATTGGACTTCATTGTAGCAGCTCCAATGGCTCAACACACCAAGCCAGCAAAAATATACGATTTTACATAAAAAAAAAAACACATCTTTTGCCAAAACCCTAATTTTTCTTTCATCTTCATGGGCTGCAAACACAACCAAACGAATCCCCTTCTTCGGATCTATAAAACCCTAGTTTTCTTTTCATTTTCGTGACTGATTTAGGGTTCTCTCAAACCCAAAAAACGGCAAAATTGTAGAAAATGGTATGGGTTTTGAAGTTTGAGATGTGTAGAGTATTTTGGCGGTGAGATATCTTCAAAAATCTTCTCAGAATCGGCAGCAAGAAGCTACGGGGGAAGAGAGTTTGGGGAGAGAAATCGCTATTGAGAGAAAGATAAAGGGGTGAAGATTTGGGAAAAGAGGAGCTGATGTTGGTTATATTATAACAAAGGCGCGTTAAAGCCACCGTCATCCAGCCTCATATTTTGTTTTTGTTTTTTTTTTTTTTGCTAGGAGTAGTAACAGTGTTACTACTCCTAGGAGTATAATATACTAACTGCTTTCATGCATGCACTCTTATGTTGAAATGTCAACTACTGCTTAATACTCGTTCCTGCTTTTATGGGCAATTTATATGGTGATCCCATACAATTTTATTTCTATCATAAATATAATAAGTTTTTTTTATATGAGTTACTTTTGAAAAAGAGAGCGCGTGAGTTTTCTTTTTTTTTTTTTTTTCTTTCACGTCATTGCGGCTTCCTTCGACAGCATATTCCTAATTTCCTTAGCGTGGATTAATTTCTTTTTTTGCTTTCTTTTCATATTATTATATTATTTATTCAGATTTTTTTCTTTCTTTTTTCCACCACTGAGACTTTTTTTTTGTCATTTTTTTCTAAACAATTCAGTATTTTTTTAATATTTTTGAATTTTTTAAAAAAAACGTATAAAAAAAATATTTTTCAATTCTTTTTTTATTCCTTCAAATTTTTTTTCATTTTTTTCTTTGTTCTGGAAACCTTTTTTCCGTCCTTTTTTAAAAACAATTCAATAATTTTTTCTATGTTTTTGAATTTTAAAAAAATGATTAAAAAATATTTATTTATTTATTTATTTATAATTATTTAATATTATATACTGTGATATGATATCTATTTTTCAATGATCTGATGTCTACTATTTTATGATCTGATGTCTACATAATCATGATTTGATCCCCTTGTTAAATCTGTTTTAATTCTATTTTATGATTTCTTTTATATTCTTGATCTGATATCTATAGTCTGTTGATCTGATGTCTATATTTTGTGATCTGATGTCTATATAATCATGATTTGATCCCCCTTGTTAATTATGTTTTAGTTCTATTGTATGATTTCTTTTATATTCTTGATCTGATATATATAGTCTGTTGATCTGGTATCTATATAATCATGATGTGATCTCCCTTGTTAAGTATATTTTAGTTCTATTGTATAATTCTTTTATATTCTTGATCTGATATATATAACCTGTTGATCTGATGTCTAGTATTCCGTGATCTGATAACTATATAATCATGATGTGATCTCCTTTGTTAATTATGTTTTAGTTCTATTGTACGATTTCTTTTATATTCTTAATCTAATATCTATAGTCTGCTGATATGATGTCTAGTATTCTGTGATCTGATAGCTATATAATCATGATATGATCTCCCTTGTTAAGTATGTTTTAGTTCTATTTTATGATTTCTTTTATATTCTTGATCTGATATCTATAGTCTGTTGATCTGATGTCTAGTATTCTGTGATCTGATGTCTATACAATCATGATGTGATCTCCCTTGTTAAGTATGTTATCTATTGTATAATTTCTTTTATATTTTTGATTTGATATCTATAGTCTATTGATCTGATATCTAATATCTTATTTTTTAAAAGTATTTTTTTAAAAAAATGCCGTGTATAAAAAAAATAAAATTTGTAGCACGCAACTGTAGCATATTACTGTAGCGTGCTACAATTACAGTAAAATTCACGGTGGTCCTATAGATTTACCGTATACGAACTCGCTTTTATGTCATCTTTCCCATTATTAATAGTTTTTTCTATAAAGTCGATTTAAATAATAGGAAGAATTTTCTTCAATATCCTTTCATATTTTTATTGTGTTTTTAATTTTTTTTAAAAATATAAATTATCTGTATTTAATAATAAAAATTTAAAGAGATAAAAGAGATATTTAAAAAAAGGCTGAATTGATATTTTGGTTTCTTATAAATGGAGGTGTTGCTATTTTGGTCCCAAATAAAACTACGATTGTTGTTTTGGTCATTTATCAATTTTTTATTAGTGTTTTTAGTCCCTTTTTACGAAAAAGTTTAGAAGATTACAGATTAACTCATTTGATCGCTAGTCAAACCTAATTTTTTCTTCAAAATGATTTATACCATGATATTTTCAATCCATTTTATGACTCTGTTCTTCATGAATATTCAACCAATTTAGATCGACTCACAATCTGAAATAACGGCCGAAACCCTAAATGGGTTGAACATTCATGAGGAACCGAGTCATAAAATGGATTGAAAACATCATGATACAAATAATTTTGAAGAAAAAATTAGGTTTGACTAACGATCAAATGATTTAATCCGTAATCTTCTAAACTTTTTCGTAAAAAGGGACTAAAAACGCTAATAAAAAATTGATAAGAGATCAAAACAGCAATCGTAGGCAATCGTAGTTTTATTTGGGACCAAAACAGCAACACCCTCATTTATAAGGGATCGAAATACCAATTCGGCCTTAAAAAAAAGTTTTAATACATTTTTTGAAAAAACTTTTTGCGTAATTGATGAACGTACTTAGCTGGAAGAGGATTTCCTTGTAACATTTCGAGGTTTAAGTTAGTACTAAGTGTGAAGCAATATGTCCGTAAGAATTGTGTTGTAAGTGTAGATCACCCACCTAATATTAATAACTTGATGATTAATGCGATCTAAATAAATATTTTATATATTTATAACTCACTGATTAATGAAATTAAGAAAATATAAAAGATAGCAAAAATACCATATCTAAATTAATGCCATTTATTACAGCAGTCGGAGGAGTTGGTAAGACAGCGTATTATCAAAGGAAAAATATAACAAAGGAAAAGTAGAAAGTCGCAAACTCGGTATAATATAAGTACAGGGAAGAAGTCAAAAGGCTTTCTAGTGAAGTTTTGATTCAAACAAAGATGGCGGAATAGCTGTGAATTAGCTCAGCGTGCAAAAACCACAGCCCAAAAACTACATATATTTGTCTCTGTCAACCATTGTTTTCCCACACAGCATCCATCAAATTGAGCCCTATAAATACTGTGTCATTTCTCTTCCATTTCAAGCACTCAAAATCTGCACCATCTATACAAACAAATCCCTTCTATATATAGTTCGCCAAGCTAATAGAACATAGCATTCTCTCAATAGACATTAAATTTTAATATTACCCATTGACGACTGATATATTGGTTCTGTCTTGTTGAAAATTATCATCATTTTTCTCCCCTATCAATGGCGTCAATTATTAGTTCAGCAGTGGGTGTTGTTCTAATACTAGTATTGAGCTTGCTTGCTAACATAAACATTCAATGTGAAGCACAGTTATCTACCACATTTTATGATACTACATGTCCTAAAGCACTCACTACAATCCGCACCTCTATTCGACAAGCCATCTCAGCAGAACGTCGTATGGCAGCATCCCTCATTCGCCTCCACTTCCATGATTGCTTTGTTCAGGTCACCATTATTAATCTATCTATATATTATGCATGCATAATGCATGGAGATAGGGTTACTATTCATTTTATTTTATTATAGGGAAGGGGATGATAAAATCTAATAAATCTGTTGTTCGTTTAAATTAACTTGCAGGGTTGTGATGCATCAATATTACTGGAGGATAGTTCTACAATTCAGAGCGAGCAAAGTGCACTCCCAAATGTTAATTCAGTGAGAGGATTTGGAGTCATTCAGACAGCAAAGCGTGAAGTTGAGAAGATATGCCCTGGAGTTGTTTCTTGTGCTGACATTCTTGCAACTGCAGCTAGGGATGCTTCAGTAGCTGTAAGCCTCCATTTCACTTACATATGTCATATATAACTAAGCTCTTTCTTCAAATCAGTCCTAAAATTCATAATATATACTTGTTTGGTCCATTTATTTTTTAGGTGGGTGGTCCAAATTGGGAAGTAAAGCTCGGAAGAAGAGATTCAACCACCGCAAGCCTATCTGAGGCGAACACAGATCTTCCTGGTTTCTTTGAAGATCTTGACCCTATTATCAAAAAGTTTGACAACAAGGGGCTTAGTGTAAGGGACATGGTGGCTTTATCTGGTGAGCTCAGTTGATTTCTTTGTTTCTTCTTTTAAGTGATCAAGCCATCAGAAATTGATCAAACTTTGTGTTCCTAATTATATATTAATTGCAGGGGCACACACACTTGGTCAAGCTCAATGCTTCACCTTCCGCGATAGGATCTATAGTAATGGAACAGACATTGATTCCGGCTTCGCCACTACTCGCAGGCGCCAATGCCCTGGCAACGCTAATAATGGAAACTCTAACTTAGCACCATTGGATTTGGTCACCCCAAATTCATTCGACAACAACTACTACAAGAATCTGATGCAGAAGAAAGGGCTTCTTCATTCTGATCAGGTTCTCTTCAGTGGAGGTTCAACAGACAATATTGTTTCCGACTACAGCAAAAGCCCAGCAAACTTTGCCGCAGATTTCGCTGCTGCAATGGTGAAAATGGGAGATATTCAACCCCTCACTGGGAGCGATGGGATCATAAGAAGGATTTGCAGCGCCATAAATTAAATACTTATTCATTCATTTGTTCATTATTATCAAGTTGCTTGTGCTTTCCAATGTTCAAATTGATTAGCAGATTCTACATATCTTGTACCACAAGGATTTAATTTTTGATAATTTGATTCAAAGGCTCAAATGTGTATCAATTTCCTTCCTGTTCCTGATTTCTCAAGAAATTAATAACATAATTTTTTATGTATCATTTCAGCTTCTTTGTGGGTTCATGATGTTGGAAGAAAGAGTGTGAATGAGAGAGAGGTTTGGGAAATATGCTTGCGCCTGCGAACACGAATGTCGGACCGCTCGTAGGCTTAAACGGCAGGCCTGATCAACCTCCGTTTCGCTACTTAACGGATTCAGTTTTTAATCCAAATTAAAACATGCTTAATGGCTGCAAATAACTCTCTACATTTGAATGGTTGTTTTATTCTTCAAGAAACAAAATGGTTGCTTGATGACTGAATTAATTTAAAAAATGATTTCTGCATTAGTGCATGAAACGTTTGAATTAATTTCAACCCTTTTGATGAGTAATAGGTGCAGTGTCTTTCAAGACTTATTTCTGCACACTAATTACTGTATTAATCCTAAAACGGATTAAAACGGACGAAGAATAAATATGGAGCAATTAAACCGTGGTTTAATTTTTCGTGCAAAAGGCTCCAACCTTCACCTATAAATACTGCACACTAGAGCTTCCACAAGACACCTTAGAATTCATTCTTACTTTTCTAAAGAAGAATTCTCCTCCTTCTCTATACAACTCTCTGACTAGCCTTCCCTGAATTTCCTTCCTTCAGTGTTCAAGCTTCTGTTCTCGTTTGTTGGTAAGGCAGTTTTTGTGCAAAACTGACTTTACGATTTCCATTGTATTTTGGGAGATAGTTGTCCACGTATTCTCTAGCACAGTTGTAGAAAGGACAAATCTATCTTAAGGAAATTGTGCTCTACAAGCCTTGAAAATTTTCTATTTTTTTATTTACTTACCAGCCGAATTGTTCTTCATATTTTCTAACAATCTTAAGATAGAGTTTTTGTCCTTAAAATGGCTGGTACAATTAGTATTGTTTCTTCTATGGAATTTCTTGGTGGCTGCGTTGATTTCATGAAAGGA
Source organism: Knoxia roxburghii (assembly GCA_030378225.1). NCBI lineage: Eukaryota > Viridiplantae > Streptophyta > Magnoliopsida > Gentianales > Rubiaceae > Knoxia > Knoxia roxburghii. The sequence continues at coordinate 11,862,946 of CM059422.1, read as the reverse complement.
GTTGCAGGATCATAAAATGAAATTTAGAACGAAGCGGATTGAGGATCTTTGATGGATATGAACATTAGAACAGAGAAATAATTTCTCTACAAAGGTATAGTTATGAATTCAAGTTGATATTGCGATTCTTAATTATGATTGTTTAAATATATGCATGACAATATGTTTGTCTGACTTAGTGATATGATTGTTATCAAATTTGGGGTTTAGTGAAAATTATTAATTTACATGTCGTGCTTGTTCTACTTATTGATCAAGTGATTGTATGCGTTGAAATATAAAAACATGATTCTAATTTACCCAACTTAAGTTTATTTTACAAATTAGATGCAGCAGGTTTTAATTTAATTCATATTAGGGGCTACAGTTTTGCAAAATTAAATTTGGATTAATAGGATTAATGGTTGCAGTTAATCCTAATATTATATTCCTAAACGGTTTGGGAAATATTTTGATTAAAAAAAAAATTTGTTAGAAGATTAAAGTCTCAGCCTTCAGATTTTTAGCAAAATGGTTTGAAAGCTTCGGTGGGGTCAATGAAAATGCCTCAATGAATCAATACCACATAAACTGGAAAACCGTGTATAAATTATGCACATTTAGACTGAAGCATTCTTATAGCTATTTTTAGCATTAAACTGGAGTATGGTATTAGTGATTAAATTTTAGATTTTAAAATTACCATTAGTTTTGATTTTGTAACTTTCAGATTGATTGTGAATTAATTAGTTCAAAACCGACTGAATTTCTTTTTAACTGCTATCTATTTGCATGAGTTTAATGGCTACGTTGCATGTCATCTGAAAACCAAATTTAATAGGCTAAATAGTGTGGATGAAATTTGCAAATTAAATGTGATTTAATTTGGAAATTAAACCATTTACAAATTGAATTTGGGTATTTTTAAATGGCTTTGGTTGTGAATAAATTAAATCCGAATTTAATGTATTAATAGTGGACTGTATATTTGATTGTGCTTAAATGATAGTAATGACTGAACAAATTGATGATATGAGTCATCAGGTTTGGGTTATGCCATTTTAAATGGATGATGATTAATTAAGTTTATTAGTCATCAGGTTTGTTAACGGGTGGTAAACTTAATGTGTGCAGAATTAATAATAATATTAATTCTATGACTAAAACTCTGCCTATAAATAATTCATGAGAAATTCAAATGAAACATGAGATGTTGTTATGTGGCATTATTACGATTGAATTATTTAAATATCCGAATGTGTCAAAAATGTGAAAATTGGTTATGTTATTTTTCCTTAAAATTAGAATTCTTAAGGGTAAAAATTGTCCAAGTTATACTTAACTCATATTGAGTTTTTATGAGTACTTTAATTTGATAGTGAATGTTGGACATAAAGCATGAAAGAATTATTGGGTATTAACTCCAGTTTTATGCATGAATTCATGGAAAAATAAATAATAGCCAAAATAAATGTGATATATGTTAGTTCACTATTCTTGATCATGATTGAAAATACATGATATAAGTGTAGCATAGAAAAATGCATAAATGAATTAAAAATGCACGTGTAAATGATTCTATGCTAAGTGGTATTGAATGCCCATTCTATGTATTTTTGATTATGCATTTGTACATGATAAAATGTGACATGATGCATAAACCATGAAATTGTGAAATTTTTTCCACATAGATGAATTTGGAAATTGTGAAAAACTCTTCTTGTGGTATGAAAGAATTAAGATAGAACAACATTACATTGATTCTTTGGTGCAAACCACGTGGTGGCAATGGACACATCTACTAACTCTATGAGTATAAATAGATAAATAGGATGTGAGAGACTTGTTGAGATTGAGAATTGATTAACGTTGTGAGTGAAGCACCTTTTGGTGACTTCTTTGCACAATATAGATTTGTCTATAAAGTGTGCCTACAAGTATTCATTTCAATGAGAATCTAAACATTAAAAAGGGATGAGCAAGATATTCCCATTGTGAGCTCAATATTCTCGATAATGAATCTCGTGAGATATATTCTCTATGAAGATATTTTATGAGATCGAGGTTGAGTGTCAACTCGATATAAGAACTGGAAAGTGGTACAATTGGTGATTTCTTTACACAACATAGAGTTGTCTGTGAAGTGTCTACCATAGTTACCTCTATATGAGATGAAAATTGCATGATGAAAGAAATATCATACGTGATATTTTTTGAGTTTAACAAAACCAACAAAATGTGGGGGGACGATTTCTTGTTAAACGAACTATTTTAAAGTAAGATATCTTTAAAATAAAAGGGACCACCTTATAAATACTTGCGAGTGTGGGGGTCTTCATATGAGGAGTGTAAAAGGCATTCTGAATGTCTTGCAAGTTTAACAACATTTGCTAAAGGCTATAAAGATCAATCCCTCTGTGATGGATTGAATCTTTATAATCTATGACACGAACGTGGTTGTGTAAATTTTGTTCAAAACCGAACGCAAACACAACGACGGGTCAAATGGAAAAGTCTAATGTGCTTATGACTTTCTGACTTGGATCTTTTTAGAAGAATCCATGTGGGAAAAATGATTCTATACTAAAGAATCATAGTTGGGAGTTAATGGTTCTCCCATATATAATCAAAGGGAATAAGCAATAACTTGCTTGTATTACTATGATAGAATTTTCTCCCGATGAGATAAAATTTTATGACTAGTGATACTTGGTATCATACACTTATGAATTATGAAATATTCAAAAATGATGGTTCTAGATATTGAATCCTGTGTGGAATCTAGATGTTGAACCATGTGCTGAGCAAACCTGAGGGTTTCAAAGTCCATATACCACAAATGAAGTCGAGAAATTGGTAAGGTCTCTTATTGTCTTGAATAAGATAAGAGATTACCAATAGATTTGAAATCAATGAGTTATAAAAATGTTAATGTGAAACAGACATAAGACTGCTTAGTCTTATATTGTCTATGGGTGAATAGCATACTCATTGATAGCAATAGAAATTGGTATATGCTGCCAATAACATGATAAACTTGAAGTTTGACATGTTGAATTTGCTGATTTGATTTTAGAGGATAAATTCATATGAATAGCAAATGGTCGTGTTTTCAGTCAATCTCATCACAGAAACAAAACTCTTGTAGAGTTTAAATGAAAATGACTCTGGAATTAAAAGAACACCATTAGATAACAGACTCCAACTATCCAAAATCATGGAGAGAGTATTTCTCAAGTAGAATACTCCAAAATCATAGGGAGTCTGATGAATCTAATGAGTTGTACTAGACCAAACATTGCTTGTGTTGTAAGCAAATTGAGTTCATATACGAGTAAACCTGGAAATGAGAGCTGGTATGCCATAATTATAGTACTAAGTGAAAGATTATCTGTCCGGGCCTAGCCAGAAACTCACTTTCGTGCTATGCATTCCAGAATCGGAATCTCTGGCCAGGTCTAGACGCTAGCACAATCGCTATTCCAACCCTTGCTTGAAATAACATTATGCAGGATCTTGGTTTGTACTTATTTGATTTATCACGCAACAAATAAATTCTTAATTAAAAGCGAAAACATAAGAATTACCTATTGAAGCGTATACTCAGGTGATTCTCTTGTGTGCCTCAAGACTTTGATTGCACATTGTGTGGGCAATGATCTAGCAACCAATTGATCAACTAATCACCACAATCCACCTGCTGGAAAAAAATCCAGCACCACCGCACCTGGAACGTGCACTACATGCGCCGCCTGGGAGGAGAGAGAAAGCCACACGTGCAGCTGAAAGATTGGGAGAATTTTAGTCGCCAATAGCCTTAGAAAATTCAGACTTAGAGAGATAAAGTTTTCTCTCTCTAGAATTTTCTCTTTCTAGTTTTCTTGTCTTGAAAACTTATGAATTGTATATTGTGGAATAGCTAATCCCTTGTCTATATATAGAGTTACAAGAGAGACCCCAAGTTGGTTTAGGATTGGCCTTCCTAATGGGTTTAGGTAATTAATTCGTTTTCAAATCCAATTAGGTAACCAATCTAATAGGATAAACCAAATCCAATTAGATTTCCTAATTCTAATTGAAACCTAAGACTTAAATAATTAATTAAATAATTTCACTTTGTTAATTACTCAATTAACCCTTAGAAATAATTAATCAATTAATTAATTCTACATATTCAATTAACCCATTACAAAATTAATCGTACCACTAACGGATTAATTTTGGCACTACCATCCTACACCAGAATTGCTTTCGGAACAACTTAATTAATTTATTCATAATCTCCCCACATCAACGATATAGTGCTCGTTAATTTATTAATTTACTGATAAATTAATTAATTAACTTATTTAATTCCGAGACTAGTACCACTCGACCTTTCTATTATACCAAACATAAGTCCACCGGCCGGGTTTAGTATAATAAACATAACGAGCTCATCTCGGGAGCACCATCACCCCGGACGCACTGGTACATGGTTTCCTTTCGACAAGCAGTAGCACACCAAGTAAATATACACACGCACCCAACCCACCAAGACTATTGGCCACAATTGACCTCACCCATTGGCAGATCAAAGTACACTATGTCTAATCCTCATGCCCGCTCAAGTCTAGGGATTAAGAGATAGAATACTAAGAATGACTTTTCGATTAAATTAGTACATGATAAATCATTCTAAATGGTCAAGTTCAATATGCCCCGGGCATATAAATATGATTCAATTAGTTTAGACAAACCAATTATCCGAATCACATAATAACCTAAACCGACAGTTTGTCCAAAGCTGTCTCGGTTATGAACCTCATTTATATATTATGTCTTTTAACCAATGATGAGACCTACTGCGTCATACAAGACACCTCATCATCTAACTACATAATATAAATGGACAAATAATGCACAACAAAATATAACCAAAACATAAATCAATATATTAACTGGGAAAATGTACAATACAAGCATAGTTTATGTATCAAATCCAACAATCTCCCACTAATACTTAAGTTGTACTTTAAGTATACATCTACATTCAACTCCTATACACTCTGCTACTATATATCTAGAAAAACTATCATGGCTTCCCTAAGCATCTGATTCCCATGCCCTCCACATGAGCCTCAAAGACTTTTGAAGTCAATGTTTTCGTGAACTGATTTGCAAGGTTATCCTCTGATGCTATCTTCGCCACATCTTCCATCTTGATGATATCTCGTATTAGGTGGTACTTTCGGTGTATATGTTTACTCGCTTTCTAGGCTCGTGGTTCCTTCGAGTTTGCTACTGCGCCGTTGTTATCACAATACACTGTGATAGACTTCTGCAAACTAGGAATCACATCTAAGTCCACTAGGAAGTTCTTGAGCCATACTGCTTCTTTCGTTGCCTCTGATGCGGCAACGTATTCAGCCTCCATGGTGGAGTCTGCCTCGCATTTCTGCTTGACACTCCACCAAACTATGGCTCCACCTCCCAGAGTAAACACATACCCTAAGGTAGACTTGCTCTTGTCCCTGTCGCATTGGAAATATGAATTTGTGTAACCTCGAGGAACCAGCTCAGAGGCCTGATAGACCAACACTTGGTCTCTCGTTCTACGCAAATACTTGAGAATGCATTTTACTACTTCCCAATGAGCTTTCCTAGGGTTACTCTGATATCTGCTTACAATGTCAACGACATAACAGATATCAGGTCTCATACACAACATGGCATAGATGAGACTTCCTACTGCCGAAGCATAAGGAACTGTCTTCATGGCCTCTATCTTCTCAACAGTCTTTGGAGAATGTTCTTTAGACAGATGCACTCTATGCCTGAAAGGTAAAAAACCATTCTTGCAATTCTGCATATTAAAACGGACCAGAATCATATCTATGTATGAAGGTTGAACGGCAACGAACGTTTCCTACGATATTGAATTATCTTGATCCAAGGATATGTCCCGCTTCCCCTAAGTCCTTCGTATCAAATTCCTTAGACAACCATGCCTTTACGTCTGATAACACTTTTTTGTTGTTGTCAATCAATAGAATGTCATCTACGTAAAGCACAAGAAACACCACCTCATTTCCATCACGTCTGCGATATACACATTGCTCATCCGGACACTGAGTGAATCCATAGGACTGGATTACCTCATCAAACTGGATGTTCTAAGATCTGGATGTCTGCTTAAGTCCGTATATGGACCTATTAAGCCTGCATACCTTATGCTTTTGGCCTTTCTCAACGAATCCCTCTAGTCTTGAAGATGGTTTTCTCAAGACTTCAGTTCAGGAAAGCTATCTTGACACCCATTTGTCATATCTCATAATCTAAATGAGCAGCTATGACCAAGAGAATTCGGATTGACTTAAGCATGGCTACCGGGGAGAAGGTTTCCTCATAATCGATTCTCTGTTTCTGAGTATACCCCTTCGCCACTAGCCTAGCTTTAAAGGTTTAAACCTTTCCGTCAGATCCTCTCTTGGGTTTGTAGACCCACTTACATCCAATGGGTTCAAAACCATCAGGTAGGTCCACAAGCTCCTAGACTTGATTGTGGTCAATTGACCCCATCTCGGATATCATTGCTTTTCGCCAAGATTCTGCATCTTTATCTTAGAGAGCCTCATTGTTGTTTACTAGGTCAGGCTCAGGCGCACTTGAGACTAGGCCTGTGGCCTCTCCCACGCCAATGAACCTGTCGGACTGTCTTACAACCCTCTCACTACGACGAGGCACCACCTGTGTAGGCGCATCATCTGTGATATCTTGTGCAGTGTGTGGTGTATCTACTTGTGCTGGTGCATCAGGATTATCAGTTTGTCTCCTAAGCTCTTCTAGTACTATCTTGCTCTTGGGCTTGTGATCTAGGATATAATCTTCCTCTAAAAATCTAGCGTTGGTGATAAACTACCACCTTCTGATCTGTAGGACTATAAAACATACCACTTTTCGTTCCCCTAGGATATCCTACAAATAGCATTACTTCTATTCTTGCATCTAACATTGTCGCATCTGCCTTAAGCACATGTGTTGGGCAACCCCAAATTCTAAGATGTCTTAGACTGGGTTTACGCCCATTCCACAACTCTACTGGGGTTGAAGGCACGGTTTTAGATAGTACAAGATTAAGGATTTACGTTGGTTTTCTAAAGCATATTCCCAGAAGGAACTCGGCAAATGACTATAGCTCATCATCGAACTAACCATTTTCATGAGAGTTCAATTCCTTCTTTCTGCTACACCGTTCTGCTATAGCGTGCCAGGTGCAGACAACTGAGACTAAATTCCTACCTCACTGAGGTATTCTCAAAATTCGTGGGACAAGTACTCCCCACCATGACCTGATCGCAGTGTCTTGATACTCTTACCATGATGTTTCTCCACATCTGCCCGATACTCTTTGAATTTACTAAAGCATTTAGACTTGTAGTGCATTAGGTAAATGTATTCATACCTTGAGTAATCATCCGTGAACATCACGAAATACTCAAACCCACCTCTTGTTTGGACCGAGATTGGTCCACACAAGTCAGAATGAATCAACTCTTATACTTCTTTGGCTCTATAACATTTTTCCTTAAAAGGTCTCTTGGTCATTTTACCCTCCAAGCAGGATTCACAGGTTGAATAACTGTCAATCTCTAATGAACCTAAAGGTCCATCATTGACTAACCTCTGAATCCTACTAAGGTTTATATGGCCTAGCCTGACATGCCAAAGATAAGTTTGATTCATTTCAGAAAGTTTTTTCCTCTTATTAAAGTTAGATGATGCGCTATTTGTTTCTATGTTTTGCACAACAGGGGAGTTAGATTTAACCATAAACAAATTATCTACTAATGAACCAGAACAAACAAGTTTCCCATCTTTTCTAACAACAACTGTATTATTAGAAAAGATAAACTTAAAACCATTCTTTAAGAGTTTAGAAACCAAAATAAAGTTCTTTCTAAAACTCGGTACATAAAAACAATTTGGTAAATCTAGTGTATGATTTTCGAAAAATAAACTAACTTCTCCCACTGCTTCTACTGACACTCTTGTAGTGTCGCCCAAGTAGACGTCCAGCTCGACTTCTCTAAGCTTCTGGGTTACTTGGACCCTTGCGAAGAATTACAAACATGGTCAGTGGCACCTAAATGCACACACCAAGTATCTGTGGGAATCACCGCAAAACATGTCTCAGTAATTAAGGCACAAACTATCATACGTTTAAGCTTTGGACAATCCGATTTTCAATGTCCCGTCTGATTGCACTTGAAGCACTTTTCTTTCGACTTCTTCTTCGCAATATCTGGCTTAGGCGCAATTCGCACATTTTAAGCTACTCCCTTGAGCTTTCTCTTCTTATTTCTAGCCTCAGGCTTTGAAGAAGATTCTAAAGTTTTGACTGCGACTAAAGCTCGCTTATTCTCTTGAAGAAGACTTTTAGCCACCACCAACTCTACTAAGAGCTCGGATGAAGTGCACAACAATTTATTCATGTTATAGTTCAACCTAAACTGCTCATAGCTTCGAGGTAAGTTCTGGAGAACAATATCGACTTTGGTTTCACCATCGATTTTGCCTCCTACTACCTCAACCTTGTTGATGTTATTAATCATGTCAATGACATGATCTCTCACGCGATTGCTTTCAGTCGTTAGGACAGTGTCCAAATTATGACTCCAATCGACATAGTTCGGACCAATTAATTTTTTGTTTTTTAATATAGTAGCTAAGAGGTTGAATGCCATATCGAATACTGTAAATTCAACAGACAACGTTTTAGTTATCTAATCTAGAATTTCAAAAATTAAGACTTTTCTCAAAACAATAATTTAAACCACCGACATCTCATTCACCGGGATTCTCGCAAGCCACAATAGTGTGGACGTTTACGCTAGCCCACATTCATTTGAGAATAACCAAGTTCATTAATTACACTATCTGACCAAACGATCTATTGATCAATGTAGCTAATAGTCGGTGCTTTTAGCCGTACAAATAAGCAGCATAACCTAGATGGGAGAAATATTACAAATCGTACACTAAGTGTGTGCTATTTCGTGACTTCTGAGCTTGTTACCTCAGGATAGTGCGCCTCAGATGGAGAGGGTATCGCCTTTCTCCTAGTTAAACTTACTTTAGTCATCTTACTTAGAAATTCATAATCTAGCGATCTTGTGGTTGGACTCATCCGAATGGAGGAAGGCCCTAATGCCAAAGCGCAAGTCCACCCACATCAAATATGAACTCATAATGGTGGCTGTGGGGATAGTAAACCAACCCGCTCCCACTTAGATTTCTAAATTGAGGGTTTTTCTAGTTTTAAAATGCAATTAACTAATTATAAGTTGTATGCAAACATAAAACCAGCATGCTTTAAAATTATGCATCTAAAATACAACACAAAAATAAAGCACAAAAATTAAAACTATAAATACGGAAAATAAATATGAAAATTAAAGTTCCCGACTATCATGGTTTTAATTGCTTCCATCTTTTATATTGATCTCGTGCCCCGTCACATAACTCGATTGATTGAGTCTTGATCTTCAAAAAATGAAATCGAGAGGAAAAATGGGCCAAAACGTAAGCCAAACGGGCCGTGTGTGTGCAGCATACACAAGGCGCGCCGCGCGCACACAACCCTTATGGTCCGCATGCGCTGCTTCCGCAATTGCAGCTGCTGCCGCACGCCTGCGTACCGGTTACTGTGCTGGCGGTGGCGGCCTCCTTTTGCTTCTTCTATGCTATTTGGTCTTCTTACAATTCGTTCTGGGTTTTCTTTTTAACGATAACCCAAAACCCACGAATTCAAGTTGCCCACTATAACGCCTTCGATTACAAAAAAATTCTCCTACTACAAGGCTTCTAGGAAAATTTAAAAAATCGAAAATTACATAGAAAAAGTCCTACTACAGATATGATCTAATCCTACACGGCTTCTAGCACGTGGTTATACTATTACAAGCATTCACAATAAATCCAAATCCGGACATGTCCCGGAGTTTAATTAAAACTCATACAAACGCAACCATAATAGTCGGGATTTCTTAACCACCTGCAAATAAAACCATGTAATAAATCGAACAAGCACAAAACTCAAAACCAGGTTTTGATACCAATTGAAAGATTATCTACCCAAGCCCGGTCAAAAACTCACTTTCGTACTACGCATTCCAGAATCAGAATTCTTTACCAGGCCTAGACTCTAGCACAATCACTATTCCAATCTTTGCTTGAAATAACATTGCGCGAGATCTTGGTATGTACTCGTTCGATTTATCACGCAACAATAATTTTCTAATTAAAAGCGGATCATAGAAAAGTACCTCTTGAAGCATGTTAACTCAGATGATCGCTTGTATGACTGAAGACTATGATCGTACGTTGTGATGGCAACAATCTAGCGAGCAATTGATTAGCAATCAACACAACTGGGCTTACCGGAAAAATTCTGCAGCTCGTCGCCGCCTGAATTTCAACCAATGCAGTCACCGGATTTCTCCAGCCACCGCCGCCTGCCGGAATTACACCACCGACTGCCACTCGGGATAAATAACCGGCTGAAAATTATTCAAGAAGGAGAAAAAATGTTTTCTCTCTCTATTTTCCTTGTCTTGAAAACTTATGAGTTGTGTGTTATATAATTGCTAATCCCTTGTCTATATATAGAGTTACAAGAGAGACCCAAGTTGGTTTAGGATTGGTCTTTCTACTAGGTTTCTGTTTCCTTCAATCCTGTTCCTGAACTGATTCACATCCAACTGATACAAGGATTCACTTATCCCCAATCCAGTTCCTGGTATAATTCACAACCAACTGATACAGGGATTCACAACCAACTGACACAAGGATTAATTAACTACTTAATTAATTAAATCTAGCTTTGTCAATAACCCAATACATAATTAATCGTACCACTAACGGATTAATTATGACACACCATCTTACACCATAATTACTTCTGGAACAAATTAATTTATTCTTAATCTCCCCACATCAAAGATTTAGTGCTCGTTAATTTATTAATTTACATATAAATTAATTAATTAACTTCTTTAATTTCGATACTAGTACCACTTGACCTTTTTATTATACCGGACATAAGTCCACCGGCCGAGTTTAGTATAATAAACATAACGAGCTCATCTCGGGAGCACTATCACCCTGGATGTATTGGTACATGGTTTCCTTTCGACAATCAGCAGCACACCAAGTAACTAAACACGTGCACCCAACCCACCAAGACTATTGGCCATAATTGACCTCACCCATTAGCAGATCAAAGTACACTATGTCTAATCCTCATGTCCGCTCAAGTCTAGGGATTAAGAGATAGAATATTAATAACGGTTTTTTATTAAATCAATACAAGACAAATCATTCTAAATGGTCAACTTCAATATGCCTCGGGCATATCTATATAATTCAATCAGTTTAGACAAACCAATTATCTTAATTACATAATACCTAAATCATCAGTTTATCCAAAACTTTCTCGGTTACGAACCTCATTTATATATTATGTCTTTTAACTAATGATGAGATCTATTGTGTCACACAAGACACCTCATCATCTAACTGCAAAATATAAATAGACAAATTATGCACAACGAATTTAACCAAAAACATTAAATCGATATATTAACTGGAAAAATATACAATACAAATATAACTTATGTATTCAACTCTAACAGTAGCCCTACCAAGAATATTTATAACTAAAAATAATAGCAAAAATAGAGAGAGGCAACTTAGAAGTTACAACGCATGTACATAGTTGAAGAAAGTGACTTACGGAAGTTGAAGAGGCTGAATCAACCAGTGTGACCACATTTTTGCCAATAGGCGTAACTTGCTGTTGTTTGTGAAATATGTACCAGCCATCTATTTTCGCCTCATTTGTAAAAGATTTTCAACTTAAATTGTTGATAGTTTATACCTTTTAACTCTCGTAAAGAAACTAAACTTTTGTAATTTGTTATTCTGGAACACTGATTTTAAGACCCCATTCCGAAGAAACATTCAAGAAATAAAATTTGGGGGAAAAGGTTAAAATTTTCAATCAATTAAATTAAGGAAGAAGAATCTAAAACGCAATCCACAACTACAATCCATCAACCAAATAAAAACAAATAGAAGAAAAAAAAGATTGGAGACTTACATACTGGTTAGAACATGCAATCTTCGAGACAATAGGGGGCTAATGGATAGAGGAGGAAGAAAGTGGCAGGCAATAGATGGAGAAAATTGGCAGACTGGAGAGAAGCAGCTTGGAGAGTAGCGAGAGAAAGAGTATAGACGGCTCTAAGGTTTTGTTTTGATTAATTAAAAATATAATATATATATATATTTTTTTAAAAACATTTAAAAGGTTTGGTGAACTATTTTTGGTACAATGAAATAGGCATAATGCCTATTGAAACCTATTAATTTAGATTCGTTGTGACTCTTGAGTGCCTCCAATGTAATCTGCTACCCCCGGGTGTGACTCGAACATAGGACCGCTATCTAGCGTGACTTTAATTCAGAATCTCCATGTGCCTCAGCATCTCTCAGTCATGACTCGAACTCAGGATGCTCTTGGTCCTAAGTGAGGAGGCCTACCACAAGGCCAATTCATTCATGTCAAAGGTTTGCTGACGTTTAATAATACACAATCCATCTTGGCCGTGAATTAACCTCATTCTATCTTTGCCGTTCTAAATTAATTAGCGAACTACACGCCAACAGTAGCCAACTACACGCCACTACCAGTTCTAAATTAATTATTCCATAATTTAAAAATATAATATTAGTTATATATATTTATAATATTATAATATTAAATAATTAATATATAATATATATCCGGCTGGTTCGGACAAAGTTGCCGGTTTCATCATCGAAATCGTTGGCCAAACCAATCTTACCGGTTTGAAAATTTTCAAACCATTAACAAATCGGTTTTGTCGATTTCGGTCAAACTATTTACACCCTTATCATAAATCACTCATTTCTTGTGACACTATATGTAACAAACTCCAATTACTTTGTATATATATATATATTATATTTCAGGTTGATACAAAGTAATTAAATTAACATGAAATACAATATATATACAAAAATTAATTAGAGTTTGACACATGGAGTGTTATACAAAAGTGTGATAGAGAATCCTAAAAAGTTAATTACTCGGGGAATGCTTGGTATTCCTTAAATTTGATTTGAATTGATTATATCTGGATTGGTCAATTTGTTTGGTGGGGTCCCACGGAATGAATGGCGGGATCCAATTTGGGGGAGAAATTTTTGATGGGTTGGATCAGTCTTCTTCGCTGACGTCGTCGTCTTCTTCTTCTTCCACGCTGGCGAAAAACACGGCTATCACTGCCTTGTTCAGTTTCGGTCCTAGAGGACGAAATTATATTGAACACACCGTTTCCAAATTTGATACACTTGCTAGAGGAATTTTTGACGAAGAAAATGCCAAAAAAGAAATTGTGGACAAAAAATGAAGAATTAGAAAATGTGGACCAAAAATGAGTTTTTGGATTTTGAAAATCCGAAATTAAGAAAAATCTGATTTTCAAAATTCAAATCATGACAAAAAAGAATTAACGACTTTGTAATTAGCTTAATTAATTAAATTAATGAAATTCAGATTTTGGAAATTTGAATTTTAAAAAAACCTTAAGAAAGAAATTTTTAATGTTGAAAAATTTTGAAGAAAGTATTCGGATTTACAAAATCCAAATTTTGGTCAATTATAATGAAATTTGGATTTTGTAAATCCGAATTTAGTTGAACATATTAAAAAAAATTATACATGTTGAAAAAATAAAAAAGGTTGATTGGTCCTATTAGCAACAATGAAATAATAAATTTTAAATATCAAAAAATTGAATGTAAATACATTTCGAAAGAACCATTATATTAAATTGAACAATAATATAAAAAAATCTAAAGAGTTAAAATATGATAAATATTATAAAATATAAATATTAAAACATCCAATGGAAAAACAAAGAATCTAACTAAATCCATATCTTGTAGGTCGAAGCGCATTTCTTTTACCAACTCTCCTAGCTATAGGCCCCGTACTCGAACCAGCACCTCGTGAACCTCCACCCCGTGAACCTCCAGCTATAGCTCCACCTTCACCTCCACCTCCACCCTGTGGACCTGCGCCATGTGGCGGTGAGGAACCTCCATCATACTCGATCTCCTGATCATCCTCGCCCTCTTCATCATCTTCTTATTCATCTTCTGCCCCTAAATGTTCCACATCCAAATGCTCTCCTACGACTGCCCTCATTTTTCTTCCTCATCCCCAGGAGGAATGTTCCTCACTCGGTGACTCGGATGTGGGGCCAGAGAGAATGTAGGTTGAACATCTGTGAGTATTTGGCTGCCCTCGACTGCCTCAAAAGCACTGCCACCAAATGTGAGGGCACTATGGAAAGAGGTGGTAATATATTCGACGTACTGCAGGATCTCGGGGTCATCACCAATGTAATTCGCTTGGAATTCCATGCCCCCTTTGTACGCGTCACTCACCACCTCCATCTACAATTAATTTATATATATACAATAGTTATAAAAAAATTAGATAAAATTGGTAAATATGTAAAAATGACATATAAGGTATTATATTGAAAACTCATATATAGTCTCTCTAGGGCAGAAGCACCTCGGTATCCATCCACAAAATCAATGCTTAGATCATTGATTAGTTTGACCGTATGGCGGTTATACCATGAATGGTACTCATCGTCCGCCGTTGGAGAAACCTCTGATACAAAATCATCTCTAATGGAAAGCCTCATATTCTCATAATCTGTCATGTACGAGCGATTGTCTATGCCGTAGTCTATGTACCCCTTGCCTTGCCTTCCTTTGGCATGCATCTGATTATATTTCTTCTCCGTTAATGGATAAATTCGAGGGTTCCCAGGACGTGACTGACGGAACCCAAATTGGCGAAGAACTATATCGATCTCATGAGGCTGGTGGCACTCCCAAAAAATAAGAAAAGTTCGGGACATCTAACAATCGGGGTCATCTCGGTAGAAATTGGGGAGATATTCGAGGATACCGTCCTCAACGTAAGGTAGCCATTTGAACTAAAAAAAAAAAAAACCCTCAAACTTATAAAAAGATTGGTAAATCTAAATCTATAGTATTATAATATAATGACTTAAGTTAATAAAGATTCAACTCATGTCACCATCTCGAAGACTGTTGAACTGATCTCGGTATGCAGGCAGGACATGAGAAGTGACATCATCATAAGTGAAATGGACGCCCCACCGTTGTGCCAATGGGTGACCCACCTCGGGTCTGTCAGTATCTACCACTCTCCGCGGGCTGATGCGAGGAATACGCTCCCAAGCCCATACCTGTATAAAAAAATGAAATTTACATTTAAAATGAGAAAGTTATAATATGAACCTATATAAGGTGAAAATAATAATAAAAACAAGGAAAAAAATAACATTGAACATATTCATTTTGAAAATAATAGTAAATCTGTATACCCGTAGGAGGAGCAGGAAATCAGTTATGTCCTTGGCATCGTGCAAGCAAGCCTTGCATAGGCTGCAGTATAAACTGGCAAGGGCCTCTAAACCCCAACTAAGTGCAGTACACCTCTCTTGAAACTCTATATTTACAAGCTAATGAAGAGGACGTAGTTGTTTGCCTTGTCCGTGAAGATTATCACATATAGGAGGCAGAGTATGTAGCACCTAACCCGCCGTACAAAACACTCCCTATCAACCCTTGGCAGGACTGCTCCTTAATCGCACGCAATAAACGGTTAAGATGCAATGAGTTGCCCCACAAATGCTCTGGATCTGGGAAAAAACCCAACAAGTGGCCACATTCGGCTATCCATTCTTGTGTCGTCCTCTGAGGAAAAGTACCCGTAACAGCTAGACCGTCTGTACGAAGACCAAAAAGGACTTGAACATCCTGCAAGGTGACTGTGGCCTTGCCGAATTGAAAGTGGAACGTGTGAGTCTCCGGTCGCCATCTCTCAACCAATGCCGTTATATGGGCATGGTCGAGTTGAATCGACCCAACATGTGTGACCCCTCCAAATCCAAACTTGTCCAGCTCATCCTGCACTTGGGGCAGTTCTTGTGGCAAATAGTCCTACATACTACCATCATAGCGTTTACACTTGAGGATCTTGGTTTGAAACCCTGGGGCATCATTGTACACTTGCAAAGATCAGTGTATACCCTTCGTATAAAGTATCTAAGGTTCGATAGGACCTGGATTGAGATACTTGCGGCGTTGACTGTTTTGCCTCGATGAAGCCATTGTACCTAAAACAACACACAACAAAATTTAAAATCCAAATTTCCAAATAAATTTTGGCAGCATAACGGTAGTAAAATAAACATTTCCTAATACCCATACCAGAGAAATACTAATAAAATCATCAATCCATCAAATTAAAGCCACAAGTAAAAAAAATAATAATAATTCAATACACAATTAAAATTCAATCTACTAAATACGTACAAATATATGAAACACACAAATATAAATAATACTAACACCTATTTAATACGATCTAAAAATAACATAATTATTTAATATGCACTAAAAATTGAATTATTGAAAAAAATAATTATTTGTAAATAAATCAAATATATGAAAATAACATAATAAATAATAGAAAGTAGAATATTTATCACTAAATTTGAAGGTAGATGGAAGATCTGGCGACTTTCCGGCGGCAGTCCGGTGGCAGTTAGAACGAAATGATAAAAAAACTAATGGATTTTGTTCTATAATGTGAGGGGAACGTTTTTATGGTGATAATTCAACTAAAAATTGGTTAGTTTGGCCGAAATCGATGAAAATGTGATGGGTATAAAATTTTTGGGGAGGAAAAAAATTGAGAACAAAATGAAGATTGGCTTGGCTAGTTTTGTTCCTTATGTTGTAGGCAAGATTTTGATCGGATTAGATTTTAGAAAAGGAGCTTTGGTTGGCCGGAATCAAAAATTGGTGGTTTAGGGTTTATGATGTGCGTTTGTAATTTTGGGGGAAGGAGGAAGGATGAAAAAGGGGGGTAGAAAAGAGTGCTGCTCCTTTTATACCCCCCACCCAGTTTCGGATACGGATTTACAAAATTTGAATTTACCCAGTTTCAGATTTTGGAAATCTAAAACCTGAGCGCTACAGACATGCGCTTTAGGCAGTAAGCACTGCTTGCAATGCACGTCCGTAGCGCCCTAGGACGCCCGAAGAAATTTTTTCTTTTTTGACTTAAATGGTTTTTAAAACCCAAACAACCCCATGTTTTTGTTCTTCTGTTTCGGACACACCCACACAAGCACACTACTTGCGAATTTCAATTCTAAGGCTTTCAAAAAGAAGGAATTTCTCGATGAGAGCCATTAATGAGTTGCTCGAACTCAACTTGGGCATTAAACCTTTTGGAACGAATGGAGTAAATAGTTTCGAGACAACTCTAAGTGATATCCACATAATTTTGAGGAGCCATATTCAGACACCAGATTCGTGGGTGAATATCAAGTATCAAGACTTGAACAGCATGGCTAGGACCCTTTATATATTCATGGTCCATAATGTGTCACCGGCGATGAATATCAACCCGACTAAGTTCCGATTGCAATTGTTGATGCTAACGTATAAGGAAGCTGAGTTGGACTTAGGAGATATCATCCTTGATCAAATTATGGAGGCTCATGAGAAGAAGAAGAAGAAGAAGAAGAAGAGTGATGGACTTCCATTCCCAAATGTGATAGAAAAGTTATGTGAGCGAGCTGGAGTTATGAATGAAAGGAATGATGCGATGGACACACTTTTAGGCTCTATCACCGACACCACTTGTCAAGACCCTGAAGATAAATTTGCTGCAATAACACAACCAATGAAGAAGAGGGTTAGAAGACAAGGTGAAGGTGATGAAGAAGAAAAGGACTCTATATTCGAGGAGGAGGTGAACATGGACATTGCGTAAGAAGTTGAACCCTCCAATCAAATCATTTTGGATGACGTTCGAAGAATAAGAGAGGAGATGGAGGAATGGAGAGAAATTGGCAAGAAAAGAAGGCAAAATGTGAGGGCCAAAGTCAAGGCCAAGATGAAGGCAATGAAGTCCACATTGAAGAAAAAGATCAACGATCTCAAAAAAATAATTTCCACCAATTTTGAGAGAGTCATATCACACATGTCACCTCCATCAAAGATGACATCCACAAGCACTCGTCACTCACCAAGCCATTCGTGGCCATAGTTTGTATGAGAAGAGAATTTTGAAAGATTATCTACCCGGGCCCGGTCAAAAATCTACTTTCGTGCTATGCATTCCAAAATCGGAACTCTTGACCAGACCTAGACTCTAACACAATTGCTATTCCAATCATTGCTTGAAATAACATTACGCAGGATATTAGTTCGCACTTATTCGATTTATCACGCAACAAATAATTTCTAATTAAAGCAGAAATTTAGAAATACCTCTTGAAGCGTATAATTAGGTGATTCTCTTGTATGACTCTAGACAAGCTCGTATGTTGTGTGGGTAACGAACCAACAAACCAAAACAAATCAGCAAAGAACTAGAATACCAAAATTGCCCGGAGAATACTCATGCCGCCTGCGCGTGACCACACGCACCACCAACTACTCTCCACGCGTTGCCTGAATTAAGTTCTTGCGCCGCCGGTGATTTAGAAGGAATCCGGCCGCTGGTCTTAGGACTAATGCCACTGAGCTATTGAGAAAAAAAACTGACTTTCAGAAATAAATTTTATTTCTCTCTCTAGTTTTTTTGTCTTGAAAACTTATGAATTGTGTATTCTAATTGCCAACTCTCTATGTCTATTTATAGAGTTACAAGAGAGACCACAAGTTGGTTTAGAATTGGTCTTCCTCATGGGTTCAGGTAATTAATTAGTTTCTAAATCCAATTAGGTAACTAATCAAATACGATAATCCAAATCCAATTAGATTTCCTAATCTCTAGGTTTCCTAATATAATTGATACTTAAGACTTAATTAAATAATTTTTCTTTGTTAATTACTTAATTAACCCTTAGGAATAATTACTTAAATAATTAATTCTACTTAATCAATCAACCCACTACAAAATTAATCATGCCACTAATGAATTAATTTTGGCACTACCATCCTACACCAGAATTACTTCTGGGACAACTAATTTAATTATTCTTTACTCTCCCCACATCAAAGATTTAGTGCTCGTTAATTTATTAATTTTCTGATAAATTAATTAATTAATTTCTTATAATTCAAGATTAGTACAACTCGACCTTTTTACTACACCGGACATAAGTCCACTGGCCGAGTTTAGTATAATAAACATAACGAGCTCATCTCGGGAGCACCATCACTCCGGACGCACCGGTACATGATTTTCCTTCGACAAGCAACAGTACACCAAGCAACTAAACATGCACACCCAACACAGCAAGACTATTGGCCACAAATGACCTCACCATTTGGCAGATTAAAGTACATTATGTCTAATCCTCATGCCTACTCAAGTCTAGGGATTAACAGATAGAAGGAATGAATAGTCTATTAAATCAGTACAAGACAATTCATCGTAAATGGTCAAGTTCAATAAGACCCTGGCATATCTATATGATTCAATTAATTTAGATAAACCAATTTTCGAATCACATAATAACATAAACCGACAACGTGCCTAAAACTATCTCGGTTACGAATCTCATTTATATATTATGTATTTTAACCAATGATGAGATCTACTGTGTCACATAAGACACCTCATCATCTAATTACATAATATAAATGGACGACATATGCACAACATATAAACCAAAACATTCAATTGATATATTAACTGGGAAATAGTATAATACAAGAATAGCTTTAGTATTCAAAACTAACAATTTTCCGCTAATACTTAAGATGTGCTTTAAGTATAAAACTACATTAATCTTTTAAAACTATAATATACCTAGAAAAAATATCATGGCTCTACTAAGTATCTAATTCCCATGCCCTCTACGTGAGCCTTAAAGACCTTTGCAGTCAATGTCTTTATGATAGGATCTACAAGGTTATCTTCTGATGTTATCTTTGTCACGACCACGTCTTTCCTCTTGACGATGTCTCGTATTAGGTGGTACTTGCACTGAATATTTTTACTTGCCTTGTGGGCTCGTGGTTCCTTCAAGTTTGCCACTGCACCGTTGTTATCATAGTACACTGTGATTGACTTCTGCGAACCAAGAATCATATCTAAGTGCACTAGGAAGTTCTTGAGCCACACTGCTTCTTTCACTGCCTCTGATGTTGCAACGTACTCAGCCTCCATGGTAGAGTCCGCCACGCATTTCTGCTTGACACTCCGCCATACTATGGCTCCACCTCCCAAAGTAAACACATACCTTGAGGTAGACTTGCTCTTGTCCCTGTCGCATTGAAAATCTGAATATGTGTAACCTCGGGTACCAGCTCAGGCGTCTGATAGACTAACACTTGGTCTCTTTTACTAATCAAATACTTGAGAATGCATTTTTAGTACCTCCTAATGAGCTTTCTTGGGGTTACTCTGATATCTGCATGCAATGCCAATGGCATAACAGATATCAGGCCTCGTACATAACATCGCATACATGAGACTTCTTACTGCCAAAGTATAAGTAACTGTCTTCAAGGCTTCCATCTCCTCAACAGTCTTTGGAGACTGTTCTTTAGATAGATGTACTCCGTGTCTGAAAGGTAGAAAACATTTCTTGGAATTCTGCATGTTAAAACGGGCTAGAATCGTATCTATGTATGAAGCTTGAGAGAGCATTTGCGAAAGTTTCCTACGATCTTGAATTATCTTGATCTCAATGATATGTCCCGCTTCTCCTAAATCTTTCATATCAAACTGTTTGGACAGTCATGCCTTTACATCTGATAACACTTTCTTATTGTTGCTAATCAGTAAAATGTCATCTACGTAAACAAGAAACACCACCGTGTTTCTATCACGTCTGCGGTAAACACATTGTTCATCCGGACACTGAGCAAATCCGTAGGATTAGATCACCTTATCAAACTGGATGTTCCAAGATCTGGATGCCTGCTTAAGTCCATAAATGGACCTCTTAAGTTTGCAAACCTTATGCTCTTGGCCTTTTCCAATGAATCGCTCTGGTTGCTGTATAAAGATGGTTTCCTCAAGACTTCTGTTAAGGAAAGCTATCTTGGCATCCATCTGCCATATCTCATAATCTAAATGAGTAGATATGGCCAAGACAATCTGGATCGACTTAAGCATGGCCACCGGGGAGAAGGTTTCCTTATAATTGATTCCCTCTTTCTGAGTATACCCATTCGCCACAAGCCTAACTTTAAAGGTTTCAACCTTTTCGTCAGATCCTCTCTTTCATTTGTAGACCCACTTACATCCAATGGGTTTGAAACCATCTGGCAAGTCCACAAGCTCCCAGACTTGATTGTGGTTTATCGACCCCATCTCGGATATCATTGCTTTTCACAAAGATTCTGCATCTTTATCTCAGAGACCCTCATTGCAGTTCACTGGATATGGTTCAGGTGCACCTGCGATGAAGTGAGAGACTTCTCCCATGCCAATGAACCTATCGGGCTAACTGACAACCCTCCCACTACGACGAGGCACAACCTCTATAGGCACATCATCTGTGATATCTTGTGTAGTGTGTGGTGTATCTACTTGTGCTGGTGCATCAGGATTATCAGATTGTTTCCTAAACTCTTCTAACACTATCTTACTCTTGGGCTTGTGATTTAGAATATAGTCTTCTCTAAAAATCTGGCATTAGTGCTCACTACCACCTTCTGATCTTTAGGACTATAGAACAGACCACCATTCATTCTCCTAGGATATCCTACAAACAGTATTACTTCGGTTCTTACATCTAAATTAGCCGTATCTATCTTAAACAAATGTGCCGGACAACCCCAAATTCTGAGATGTCTTAGACTGGGCTTACGCCTATTCTACAACTTTGTAGGGGTTGAAGGCACGGTTTTATATGGTACAAGATTTAGGATATATATTGCAATTTCTAAGTCATACCCCAGAACAAACTCGGCAAATCACTATAGCTCATCATTGACCTAACCATTTCCATGAGAGTACGATTCCTTCTTTCTGCAACACCATTCTGCTGTAGTGTGGCAAGTGCTGATAACTGAGACTGAATTCTGACTTCACTGAAGCATTCTCAAAATTCGTGGGATAGGTACTCACTATGACGATCTGATCGCAGTGTCTTAATACTATTACCGTGATGTTTCTCCACATCTGCCCGATACTCTTTGAATTTACTAAAGCATTCGGACTTATGGCATATTAGGTAAATGTATCTGTACCTTGAGTAATCATCCGTGAACATCACAAAATACTCAAACCCACCTCATGCTTGGACCGACATTGGTCCACACAAGTCAGAGTGAATCATCTCTAATACCTCTTTGGCTCTATAACCTTTTGCTTTAAAAACTCTCTTGGTCATTTTACCTTCTAAGTAGGATTCGTAGGTAGAATAACTGTCCATCTCTAATGAACTTAGTGGTCCATCATCGACTAACCTCTGAATCCTACTAAGGTTTATATGGCCTAGCCTGAGATGCCAAAGATAGGTTTGATTCATTTCAGAAGGTTCTTTCCTCTTATTGCTGTTAGATGATGCGCTATTTACTTCTATGTTTTGCATAACAGGGGAGTTTGATTTAACCACAAATAAATTGTCTACTAATGAACCAGAACAAACAAGTTTGATATCTTTTCTAACAACAACAGAATTATCAGAAAAAATAAACTTGTAACCATTCATCAAGAGTTTTTAAACTGAAATAAGGTTCTTTCTAAACCTCAGTACATAAAGACAATTAGGTAAATCTAGTCTAGAATTTTCAAAATTTAAACTAACTACTCCCACTGCTTCCACTGACACTCTTGTAGTGTCGCCCAAGTAGATTTCTAGCTCGCCTTCTCTAAGCTTCCGGGTTACTTGGAACCCCTGCAAAGGATTACAAACATGGTCATTGGCGCTTGAATCCACACACCAAGTATATGTGGGAATTGCTGCTAAACACGTCTCAGTAATTAAGGCAGAAACTATCGTACCTTCAAGCTTTGGACAATTCGATTTCCAATGTCCCGTTTTGTTGTACTTGAAGCATTTGCCTTTAGGGTTTTTCTTTTTTGTGATGTTTATTGGAGTTGAATACATAAGCTATGCTTGTATTGTACTTTTTCCAAGTAATATATTGATTTATGTTTTGGTTATATCTTGTTGTGCATGAAATATCCATTTATATTATGTAAGTAGATGATGAGGTGTATTGTGTGACACAGTAGATCTCA
The DNA here is from genome assembly GCA_030378225.1 of Knoxia roxburghii. Lineage (NCBI taxonomy): Eukaryota > Viridiplantae > Streptophyta > Magnoliopsida > Gentianales > Rubiaceae > Knoxia > Knoxia roxburghii. Next base: position 11,839,623 of record CM059422.1, on the reverse strand, counting down.
TCATTGGTTGAAAGACATAATATATAAATGAGGTTTGTAACCAAGACAGTTTTGGACAAATTATCGATTTAGGTTATTATGTGATTTGGATAATTGGTTTGTCTAAACTAATTGAATCATATAGATATACCCGGGACGTATTGAACTTGACCATTAGGAATAATTTGTCTTGTACTGATTTAATAGACAAATCATTCTTGGTATTCTATCTCTTAATCCCTAGACTCGAACGGGCATGAGGATTAGACATAGTGTACTTTGATCAGCCAAAGGGTGAGGTCAATTGTGGCCAATAATCTCGGTAGGTTGGGTGCGCGTGTTTAGTTGCTTGGTGTGCTGCTGCTTGTCGAAAGGAAACCATGTACCGGTGCGTCCGGGGTGATGGTGCTCCCAAGATAAGCTCGTTATGTTTATTATACTAAAACCAGCTGGTGGACTTATGCCCGATATAGTAAAAAGGTTGAGTGGTACTAGTCACGGAATTAAATAGGTTAATTAATTAATTTATCTGTAAATTAATATATTAACGAGCATTATATCTTTGATGTGGAGAGATTATGAATATAATTTAATTAAGTTGTTCCAGAAGCAGTTCTGGTGTAGGATGGTAGTGCCATAATTAATTCGTTAGTGGTACGATTAATTATGTATTGGGTTATTGACAAAGGTAGATTTAATTAATTAAGTAGTTAATTAATCCTTGTGTCAGTTGGTTATGAATCATACCAGAAACTGGTTTGGGATAAGTGAATCCATGTATCAGTTGGTTGTGAATCATACGAGGAATTGGTTTGGGATAAGTGGATCCCTGTATCAGTTGGATGTGTATCAGTCCAGGAACAAGATTGAAGGAAACAGAATCCCAGTAGAAAGGCCAATCCTAAACCAACTTGGGGTCTCTCTTGTAACTCTATATATAGACAAGAGATTAGCTATTCACGACACGCAATTCAATAGATTCATAATTCAAGAATCTGGAGAGATAAAATCCTAGAGAGAGAAATAATTATTTCTCCTTCGAAGTCGGATTTTCCAAGGCGCAGGCGGCTGCTCTCTCTCCTCCAAAATTGGCGACCGGTTTTTACATTATTCCCGGAGGTGCATGGTTTTAAGAGGGCTGCGGCGATCAAGCTTTGGGCCGGCACGTGCGGTGGACGGCGGGTTTTTCTCCGACGAAGTTTCCGACACAGTTTTTTGTGTAGATTGATGATCAATTGGTTACTAGATCGTTGCCCATATAACGTGAAATCAAAGTCTTGAGGCATACAAGCGATCACCTAAGTGCACGCTTCAAAGGTATTTTTCTAAAGTTTCTCTTTTAATTAGAAATTTTGTTGCGTGGTAAATCGAATAAGTGTGAACCCAGATCCTGTGCAATGTTATTTCAAAAGGGTTGGAATAGCATTGTGCTAGCGTCTAGGCCTGGCCAAAGATTCCGATTCTGGAATGCATAGCATGAAAGTGAGTCTCTGGCTAGGCCCTGGCAAATAATCTTTCAATTGGTATCAGAGCCTGGTTTTGGGTTTTGTGCTTGTTTGATTTATTACATGGTTTTATTTTGCAGGTGGTTAAGAAATCCCAACTTTTATAGTTACGTTTGTATGGGTTTTAATTAAACTCTGGGACATGTCCGGATTTGATTTTACTATGAATGCTTGTAATAGTATAACCACGTGCTGGAAGCCGTGTAGGATTAGATCAAATCTGTAGTTGGATTTTTTCTATGTAATTTTGATTATTTAATTTTCCTAGAAAGCCTTGTAGTAGGAGAATTAATTTTTTGTAATCGAAGGAGTTATGGTGGGCAACTTGAATTCGTGGGTTTTGAGTTATCGTTAATTCGTAAAAACCCAGGAAAACGCAGAACGAATTGCAAGAAGACCAAATAACGTGAGAAAAAAAGAAGGAAGTAATGGTGGCAGGGGGCAGCGCCGGCGACTACCCGTCGGCAGCAATCGCCTGGAGCTGCAGCGCTGCTGCGCGGCACAGCAGGAGGCTGTGCCAGCACAGCAACAGCAAGGCAGTGCACGCGGCCCGTGTGGGCGGCATTCAGGGTGCGAGTGTGTGGCCCGTTCGAGCTGCGAGCGTGCGGCCCGTTCGGGCTGCATTTTGGCCCATTTTTCGTCCTATTGTCATTTTTTGAAGTTCAAGACTCTCTCCATCGAGTGACATGGTAGGACACGAGATCAAGGCAGAAAATGGAAGCAATTAAAACCATAATAGTCGGAAAGTTTATTTTTTATATTTATTTCCCGTATTTATTGTTTTAATTTTTATGCTTTATTTTAGATGCATGATTTTAAAGCATGTTGGTTTTATGGTTTCATCTAACATAGGGTTAGTTAATTACATGTTAAAACTGGAAAAACTCTTAATTTGGAAATCTAAGTGGGAGCAGGTTGGTTTAATATCCCCATGGCCACCATTACGAGTTCATATGCCATGTTGGTGGGCTTACGCGTTAGCATTAGGGACTTCCTCCATTCAAATGAGTTCAACCCCAAGATCGCTAGATTATGAATTTCTAAGTAAGATGACTAGAGTAAGTTTAACTAGGAGAAATGCGATACCCTCTCCATCTGAGGCGCACTATCCTGAGGTAACAAACTTAGAAGTCACGTCATGGCATACACTTAGTGTACGATCTGCAGTATTCCTCCTAAGAGGTTACGCTGCTTATTTGTACGGCTGAAAGCATCGACTATTAGCTACATTGATCAATATATCATTTGGTCAGATAGTGTAGTTGATGAACTTAGTTCTTCTCAAACGAATATGGGTTAGCGTAAATGTCCACACTATGTGGCTTGCGAGAATCCCGGTGAATGAGATGTTGGTGGATTATAATTGTTGTTTTGAGGGAAGTCAATAATTATTAGAATTTCATATTTTCGAAATTCTAGGTTAATAACTGAAACATTGTTTGTTTGTTAATTTTACAGTTTTATCGATATGTCATTCAACCCCTTAGTTGCTATTTTGAAAGACAATAAATTAACTGGAACCAATTATGTCGACTGGAGTCATAACTTGGACATTGTCCTGATGGCTGAGTAGTATAAGTTTGTGCTCACCGAAGTATGTCCAGATGTGTCTAATGAAAACTCTACTCAAGAGGATAGGGATGCCTATGCCCGGTGAAGAAAAGCGGATGAGATAGCGTGGTGCTATATTTTGGTCTATGTGTCAAATGTACTGCAACATCAGCTTCATCCAATGGTCTCTACCTTCAACATGATGGCTCACCTGAGAGAGATGTTCGGACATCAAGGCAGGACTGCTAGGCAATCAGCCATGAGGAAGTTAATAAACTCAAAGATGGCTGAAGGCGGATCGGTGAGAGATCATGTGCTACACATGATCAGTCACATCAAAGGATAGAGGTGTTGGGAGGAGAAATCGACCCAGAAAGTTAGATAGATATTATCCTCCAGAGTCTACCCTGTTGTTTTGAGCAGTTTCGGGTCAATTACAATGTGAACCAAAGAGTCTATACTCTACCCGAGCTCTTAACTGATTTGGTGGTGGCAGGAGGCATCTTCTACGAGAAGAAGCAAGCTTTGGTCGCAGTAAAGACTTCAGGTTCTTCTTCTGCGCCTAAAGGCAAGAAGAATAAGAAGAAGAAGAATGCCAGGAAACTTGCTGCAAAGCCCGAGATCGCAAAGAGGAGCAAGCCCAAAGGCAAGTGCTTTAAGTGCGGTAAACCAGGACACAGGAAAGCGGATTGTCCAAAGCTTGAAGGTACGATAGTTTCTTCCCTAATTACTGAGACATGCTTAGCGGTGATTCCCACAGATACTTGGTATGTGGATTCAGGTGCCACTGATCATGTTTGTAATTCTTTGTAGGGGTTCCAAGTAACCCGGAAGCTTAGAGAGGGCGAACTGGACATCTATATAGGCGACACTACAAGAGTGTCAGTAGAAGCAGTGGGAGTGGTCAATTTAAATTTCGAAAATTGTAGATTAAAGTTAGTTAATTGTCTTTATGTACCGAGTTTTAGAAAGAACCTTATATCGGTTTCTAAACTCTTAAAGAACGATTATAAGTTTGTTTTTTCTGATGAGTCTATATTTATTAGAAGAAATGGTAAACTTATTTGTTCTGGTTCATTGGTTGACAATTTGTTTGTGGTTAACTCTAATTCCCCTGTTGCGCAAAACATAGAAACAGATAGCTCTTTATCTAACATTAATAAGAGGAAGAAACCTTCTGAAATGAATCAATGATGGGTCATCAACCGATCAAAAATAATTACCTACTCTACACAGAATAAAATAGCAAGCAGCGAGTAGGATCGTCTCCACAGGAAGCAAGGTAGTGAATTAATTAAATAAAAAACTGGTAACCAAGAGGGGGTTTTTGAGAATTTTATTCTACTTAAATAAACTTCAATAAAAATTAATTAAGAAAACAAGAATTGGCTTAAATCAAATTTACAAAATGATCTAGTCAAAGGAATTGTTTCCACCCTGATGTGATAAATTGATCCTCGATGCACAAATTTTCCCAATTAACCTTGATTATATTGGTTTACCCTGTTGGAACCTCCTAACAGTTCAGTCCTATAAATTAAACCCAGCAAATAAGGAACCTCCGTTAACTGCATCTATAATCGAATATCCGTCCTGAAACCTCCTAGAACATTGATTTCGATAGTCTAGGACCCAATTCAATTTACAATTAATCAAACCTTGTCTAATTGTACGTTCATTATTTATTCCCTTCAAAACGCGAACCTACGTACCACGTGATTAGTCGAATTGAAACTCTTAGGAATACCGAACTTCGTGTATTCGAGTTGACTAGACTACCTAGGAAGAATTGAATGCTACCAGCTATTCAATTAATGCTAAATAATCTAACATACATAGCGGAGAATAAATAAATAATCAAAACTCATTTGATATTAAGAACAAATTGATCTCACAATTTAATTCACATCTAGGGTTTAATTCCTCTGACTAGAATTAAAGATTTAGCTACTCATAATCAAACTAATAAAAATAATGTATAATTTGTGCGACATGAATTTAAGCTAAAACAAAGGAATAGAAACGGAGTACTATAGGTAGTAGCCGCCTGGAGCCAAAAACTGCTGTCACCAGCTTGCTGTCTCCAAAAACGTCAGCCACCTCTGGTACCAAAAAGTCACTCCCAAAATTGAGTCCTCAAACTCTCTCCGCAGCCACGCTCAATACCCAAAAACATAAGTCTCCCACTGTAGTCACCAAAACCTAATTAAACTTCCCTTTTTTTCTTATTGGGCCCACAAGCTTACTTAAAATATACTAACTTAAATATAAAATCAAATACCAAGTCCAACTTGGAAATATCCCTTAATTTAAAATAAATCTTGGGTTTCAACCCACAGCCCACTTTAATAACTCTCCTTTTGTATTTTTTTTTCTTCAATCCAGCCCACTTCTTTCAAAATCTGCCAAAATCTCTCTTCTTTGCTCTCCTTTATGAAATCTTCCCGCAAGTAAAAAATAGCATATTAGCTCATTAAATCCCTCAAAACAACCCTCAAATTGCACTCAATCCACCACTTAAATTCCAGCTTATCAATCAAACCTATCTTTGGCATCTCAGGCTAGGTCATATAAACCTTAGTAGGATTCAGAGGTTGGTCAATGATGGACCTTTAGGTTCATTAGAGATTGACAGTTATGCAACCTACGAATCTTGCTTGGAAGGTAAAATGACAAAGAGACCTTTTAAGGCAAAAGGTTATAGAGCTAAGGAAGTATTAGAGTTGGTTCATTCTGACTTGTGTTGACCAATGACGGTCCAGGCACGAGGTGGTTCGAGTATTTCGTGACGTTCATGGATGACTACTCAAAGTACGGGTACATTTACATAATGCATCACAAGTCCGAATGTTTTGGCAAGTTCAAAGAGTTTCGGGTAGATGTGGAAAAGCAACATGGTAAGAGTATCAAGACACCGCGTTCAGATCGTGGTGGGGAGTAACTGTCCCATGAATTTTGAGAATACCTCAATGAGGTTGGAATTTAGTCTCAGTTGTCTGCACCTGGCATGCCACAGCAGAACGGTGTAGTAGAAATGAGGAATCGGACTCTCATGGAAATGGTTAGGTCGATGATGAGCTATAGTGATTTGCCAAGTTCGTTATGGGGATATACCTTAGAAACGGCGATGTATATTCTTAATCTTGTACCATCTAAAACCATGCCTTCAACCCCATTAGAGTTGTGGAATGGGCGCAAGCCCAGTCTAAGACATATCAGAATTTGGGGTTGCCCAACACATGTGCTTAAGACAGATACGACTAAGTTAGATGCAAGAACTGAATTAATGCTATTTGTAGGATATCCTTGGGGAACGAAAGGTGGTCTGTTTTATTGTCCTAAAGATCAGAAGGTGGTTAGTACCAACGCTAGATTTTTGGAAGATGACTATGTCTTAGACCACAAGCCCAAGAGTAAGATAGTACTAGAAGAGCTTAGAAGACAAACTACTAATCTTGATTCACCTGCACAAGTAGATACACCACCCACTGCACATGAGATCACAGATGATGCGCCTACACAGGTGGTACCTCGTCGTAGTGGGAAGGTTGTGAGACAGCCCGATAGGTTCATTGGCGTGGGAAAGGCCTCAGACCTAGTCCCAGGCGTGCCTGAACCTGACTCAGTTAAATATAATGAGGCTCTCCGAGATAAAGATGCAGAGTCTTGACTTAAGGCAATGATATCCGAGATGGGGTCAATGGACCACAATCAAGTCTGGGAGCTGGTGGACCTGCCGGATGGGTTTAAGCCCATTGGATGCAAGTGGGTTTACAAACTTAAGAGAGGACCTGACGGGAAGGTGAAAACCTTTAAAGCTAGGCTGGTGGCGAAGGGGTATACTCAGAAAGAGGGAATTGATTATGAGGAAACCTTCTCCCCTGTAGCCATGCTTAAGTCGATCCGGATTCTCTTGGCCATAACTGCTCATTTGGATTATGAAATTTGGTATATGGATGTCAAGACAGCTTTTCTAAATGGAAGTCTTAAGGAAACCATCTTTATACAGCAACTAAAGGGATTCGTTAAAAAGGGCCAAGAGCATAAGGTTTGCAGGCTTAAGAGGTCCATTTACAGACTTAAGCAGGCATCCAGATCTTAGAACAGCCGGTTTGATGAGGTAATCCAGTCCTTCGGATTTACTCAGTGTCTGGATGAGCAATGTGTGTACCGCAGACATGATGGAAACTCAGTGGTGTTTTTTGTGCTTTATGTAGATGACATTCTATTGATTGGCAACAAGAAAGTGTTATCAGACGTAAAGGCATGGTTGTCCAAACAGTTTGATATGAATAACTTAGGGGAAGCAGGACATATCCTTGGATCAAAATAATTTGAGATCGTAGGAAACGTTCGTTAACGCTCTCCCAAGCTTCATACATAGAGCCTGTTTTAACATGAAGAACTCCAAGAAAGGTTTTCTACCTTTCATACATTGAGTGTTTTTATCTAAAGAACAGTCCCCTAAGACTTTTGAGGAGATAGAGGCCATGAAGACAGTTTCTTATGCTTCGACAGTAGGAAGTCTCATGTATGCCATGTTGTGTACGAGGCCTGACATCTGTTATGTCATTGGCATGGTAAAATGCATTCTCAAGTATTTACGCAGAACAATGGACCAAGTGCTGGTCTATCAGGCGCCTAAGCTGGTACCCCTAGGTTGCACAGATTCATATTTCCAATGCAACAGGGACAAGAGCAAGTCTACCTCAGGATATGTGTTTACTCTAGGAGGTGGAGCCATAGTTTGGCAGAGTGTCAAGCAAAAATGGGTGGTGGATTCCACCATGGGGGCTGAGTACGTTGTCGTATCAGAGGCAGCAAAAGAAGTAGTATGGCTCAAGAACTTCCTAGTGGACTTAGATGTGATTCCTGGTTTGCAGAAGTCTATTACGGTTTATTGTGATAACAACGGTGCAGTAGCAAACTCGAAGGAACCACGAGCCCACAAGGCGAGTAAACATATACAGCGCAAGTACCACGTGATACGAGACATCGTAAAGAGGGAAGATGTGGTCGTGGCTAAGATAGCATCAGAGGATAACCTTGCAGATCCGTTCACGAAGACATTGACTTCAAAAGTCTTTGAGACTCACGTGGAGGGCATGGGAATCAGATACTTAGGAGAGCCATGACAGTTTTTCTAAATATATAGCATCAGAATGTATAGGAGTTGTATGTAGTTGTATACTTAAAGCACAGCTTAAGTATTAGTGGGAGATTGTTGGAGTTAAATACATAAGCTATGCTTGTATTGTACTTTTTCCCAGTAATATATCGATTTATGTTTTGCTTATATCTTGTTGTACATGAAATGTCCATTTATATTATGTAAGTAGATGATGAGTGTCTTGTGTGACATAGTAGATCTCATCATTGGTTGAAAGACATAACATATAAATGAGTTTTGTAACCGAGACAACTTAGGACAAATTGTAGGTTTAGGCTATTATGTGATTCGGATAATTGGTTTGTCTAAACTAATTGAATCATATAGATATGCCTGGGGCATATTGAACTTGACCATTAGAAATGATTTGTCTTGTACTGATTTAATAGAAAAATCGTTCTTGGTATTATATCTCTTAATCTCTAGACTCGAGCGGGCATGAGGATTAGACATAGTGTACTTTGATCTGCCAAAGTGTGAGGTCAATTGTGGCCAATAATCTCGATAGGTTGGGTGCGCGTGTTTACTTGCTTGGTGTGCTGCTGCTTGTCGAAAGGAAACCATGTACCGGTGTGTCCGGGGTGATGGTGATCCCGAGATGAGCTCGTTATGTTTATTATACTAAACCCAGTTGGTGGACTTATGTCCAGTATAGTAAAAAGGTCGAGTGGTACTAGTCTCAGAATTAAATAGGTTAATTAATTAATTTATCATTAAATTAATATATTAGCGAGCACTATATCTTTGATGTGGGGAGGGTGTAGGATGGTAGTGCCATAATTAACCGTTAGTGGTACGATTAATTATGTATTGGGTTATTGACAAAGGTAGATTTAATTAATTAAGTAATTATTAATCCTTGTGTCAGTTGGTTGTGAATCATACCAGAAACTGGTTTAGGATAAGTGAATCCCTGTATCAGTTGGTTGTGAATCATACAAGGAACTGGTTTGGGATAAGTGGATCCCTGTATCAGTTGGATGTGTATCAGTCCAGGAACAGGATTGAAGGAAACAGAATTCCAGTAGAAAGGCCAATCCTAAACCAACTTGGAGTCTCTCTTGTAACTCAATATATAGACAAGAGATTAGCTATTCAAGACACACAATTCAATAGATTCATAATTCAAAAATTTAGAGAGATAAAATCCTAGAGAGAGAAATAATTATTTCTCCTTCGAAGTCAGATTTTCCAAGGTGAAGGCGGCTGCTCTCTCTCCTCCAAAACCGGCGGCCGGTTTTTACATTACTCCTGGCGGCGTGTGGTTTTAAGAGGGCGGCGGCGATTAAGCTTTGGGGCGGCGTGTGTATCACACGCGCAGGCGGCGGATGGCGGGTTTTTCTTCGGCAAAGTTTCCGACGCAATTTTTTGTGTAGATTGCTGATCAATTGGTTTCTAGATCGTTTCCCACACAACGTGGAATCAAAGTCTTAAGTCATACAAGCGATCACCTAAGTGCACGCTTTAAAGGTATTATCTAAAGTTTCGCTTTTAATTAGAAATTTTGTTGCGTGGTAAATTGAATAAGTGTGAACCCAGATCCTGTGCAATGTTATTTCAAAAGGGTTGGAATAGCATTGTGCTAGCGTCTAGGTCTGGCCAGAGATTCCGATTCTGGAATGCATAGCATGAAAGTGAGTTTCTGGCTAGGCTCGAGCAGATAATCTTTCAATATCTGGCTTGGCAGCATGTTTTTTGGCATTCTTCTTCTTCTTGTTCTTGCTTTGAGGCGCAGAAAAGGAGCTCGAAGCCTTAACTATGACCAAAGCTTGCTTCTTCTCATAGAAGATGCCTTCGGCCAACACTAATGCTGTTAGGAGCTCGGGAAGAGTATAGACTCTTTGGTTCATATTGTAGTTGACTCGAAACTGCTCAAAACTAGAGGGTAAGCTCTGGAGGATAATATCGATCTGACTCTCCAGATCAATCTCACATCCCAACACCTATATCTTATTGATGGTACTAATCATGTGAAGCATATGATCCCTTACCAATGAGCCTTCAGCCATTCTGGTATTCATGATTTTCCTCATGGCTAATTGCCTGCCGTCTTGCCTAGATGAGCAAACATCTCTCTCAGATGGGCCATCATGTTAAAGGCAGAGATCATGGGATGAAGCTGATGTTGCAGAACATTCGACACAGAGGCCAGAATATAACATCGCGCCATCTCATCTGCTTTTCTCCACCTCGCATAGGCATCCCTATCCTGTTGAAGAGATTCATCACCAGGCACATCTGAACAGACTTCGGTGAGCACAAACTTATACTGCTCAGCCGTTAGGACAATGTCCAAATTCTGACTCCAGTCGACATAATTCGGACCGGTAAGTTTGTTGTCTTTCAATATTGTAGCTAAAGGATTGAATGCCATATCGAAGATTGTAAATTAAATAAACAGACAATGTTTCAGTTATTAAGCACAGAATTTTCAAAATTCAAGTAATTATTTATATCCCTCAAATAATAATTTAATCCACTGACATTTCATTCACTAGGATTCTCGCAAGCCACGATAGTGTGGACGTTTACGCTAATACACATTCGTTTGAGAAGAACCAAGTTCATTAACTACACTATATGACCAAACGATCTATTGATCAATGTAGCTAATAGTCGGTGCTTTCAGCCGTACAAATAAGCAGTGTAACCTCTGTTGGATCGTGTCAAGTGTTGAGAGGGGGGGGTGAATCAACACTCTATCAATTTTTCTTTCAACTAAAGGATTCCCTCTCAAATGTTAGCTCAGTTAGAGCTTATTGTTGAACTCACGTTTTGGCTTAGATGGACTGTTGGCAGATCAGATCAACCAAGGAAGACATCAGATCATCCAAGGAAGAGATCAGATCAATTCAATGAAGAGATCAGATCAATTCAATAAAGAGATCAGATCAATTCAATCACACAAGGAGGTTCACTACCAGTCAAGACACACACTCAAAGCAGTAAATGTGCACAGAGAATTTTTACGTGGTTCGATCAAATGATCTACATCCACGGACAGATTCACTCCTGTCAATCTTCACTATCACAGAATTCTTCAGCTCTGGCCTCACTGACCATAAGCAACATAAACAAGAGCTCACTGCTCAACACATTGAGGTTCACTACCTCTACAGGTTCATCAACTAAAACAACAACATGTAAATCTCTATTGTACTGCCTTTTCTACACAAATATCTTTCAAAATCACTTAATGAAAGACGTTTGATAGTTTTCTAGGCTTACCACCTGAAGCTGCAACCTCCTCAGCTTCTTCTTCTCCTTGACTTCTGCTTCTCCAAAGCTTCAGCTTCTCCTTGTGTAGCTGACTGTTTCTGTCTCTCTTGTATCTCTCATATCATCCCTTTTTCAGCACTCACTCTTCTCCTTCTCCCTTTTTCTTGGTTTCTTTTTGTTCAGTATATCTCTCTGCTGTAGCTCATTTCACTCTATTTTTCTTTTTTTTGTGCCTCCCTCTCCTTCTTTTTTTTTTTAGGGTTTTTCCTCCCGATGTGGTGTATCCTGCATGCTACTGTTGTTGTACCTACTCCACCTACTCATATGCCCGGTTTTTCATTTTCCCAGAAGAAAACTGTGCCCTACGTGCGGTGTGTCAGCATATCTTGCATGGAAGGCGGCTCAAGATTCATATAATCCATTTTCAACCTTTTTAAATTGCAACTTGCTTGCCATGTCATATTGTTGACTGTACTCCATATTTCTCAAGTAGCTTGACCAAGATATTTTGGAACAGCAGAAGTGATCTGATCTTAGCTTATAGCTGATCTGATGTACGCGGCATTTGATCTAATGTCAGCTTGCAGTTGATCTGATGTTAGCCTCCGGTTGATCTGATGTTGGCTTGCAGTTGATCTGATGTTGGCCTCCGGTTGATCTGATGTTAGCTTGCAGCTGATCTGATGTTAGCCTCCGGTTGATCTGATGTTAGCTTGCAGCTGATCTGATGTTAGCCTCCGGTTGATCTGATGTTGGCTTGCAGTTGATCTGATGTTGGCCTCCGGTTGATCTGATGTTAGCTTGCAGCTGATCTGATGTTAGCCTCCGGTTGATCTGATGTTAGCTTGATGTCACAACGTTCTGTCCAGCAACTCAGAACCATCCATGTAGCTCCTGCAGTTCTTCTGATTGGGCACTGCTTGATTCTTTTGTATTTCTGCTCTAGCTCTTCAGCCTTGAGTTGTTCTCTTCTGCTGCAAATATGTTTTGTTGCTGACTTGCCTTGCTTCTGTGAAACCAAGCTGCTGAGCAATCCCTTGAGAATTTGATCTGATCTTTACTTCCGTTGATCTGATACGCACTATCCTTTGATCTGATGCGCACTGCATTTGATCTGATCTTCACTTCCTTTGATCTGATACGCACTGCCTTTGATCTGATGTGCGCGTAACTTGATCTGATCTGAGCAACCTTTGATCTGATGTGCGCATAACTTGATCTGATCTGTGCAACCTTTGATCTGATCTGTGCAGCCTTAGTAATTCACAGATTTGTCACAATGTGGTTGCAACAATTACAACACAACAATCTCCAATGGCTCAACAACAATAAAGGCTAAGAAAGCTTCATTGTAGCAGCTCCAATGGCTCAACAATCTCCCCCTTTGGAATTGTTGGCAACCACATTTGCAGCCAATCAGTCAACTCAGTGCTAAGCTCCCCCTGAACCTTATTCTTCTTCATAGTAAGCTCCCCCTGCATTAAGCTTTTCAACTTCCTTCTCTCCCAAGGACAATACTCCTGCGTCTGGCCGGCTACTGCGGCTATCTCTCCCCCTTTGACAACCAATTTCAAAGGGATTTGGGGATGCTGAACTGATTCAGCATGAGAAAGAGGACTGCACTCCCATTTGCATCCTCAAAGTCTCAAACACCTCGGCTGGAAGAGGTTTTGTCATTACATCAGCTATTTGTTTAGCTGTGGGAACATACTCTAGCATAATTTCTCCTTTCTCAACCTTGTCCTTTATGAAGTGATACTTGATTTCTATATGTTTGGCTCTCGAGTGCTGGACTGAATTCTTTGACAAATCAATGGCACTTTTGTTGTCACAAAGAATTATCAGTGGCAAGGGAACTTCTTCTTTAAGATTTTGCAGTTCAGATCTCATCCATATAGCTTGAGTGCATGCCTTGGTTGCTGCTATGTACTCGGCTTCAGCAGTGCTTAAGGCTATACTTTCTTGCTTCTTGCTTAACCAGCTCACACATCTATTACCAAGAAAGAATACTCCTCCTGAAGTGGATCTCCTATCATCAACATTTCCTGCCCAATCAGCATCAGTGAAGCTTCTTAATCCCAAGCTTCCTTTCCTTGCATACCACAGACCATAATCTACTGTCCCTTGCAAGTATCTTAGCACCCTCTTTAGTGCAATCATATGAGAACTCTTTGGATTTGCCTGGTATCTAGCAGCTTGGCAGACAGCAAAGGTAATATCAGGCCTTGTTGCTGTTAAGTACAATAAGCTTCCTATCATGCTCCTGTATAGACTTTGATCAGCTTCAGCTCCTTTTTCATCCTTGCTCAGCTTGCAGTTAGTTGCCATGGGTGTAGACATTGGCTTAGCATCAGTCATACCAAATTTCTTCAGCACTTCTTTGGTATACTTGGTTTGAGAGATAAAAATTCCAGTTGCTTTTTGATGAATCTGTAATCCAAGGAAAAATGATAGCTCTCCTATCATGGACATTTCAAACTCTTCTTGCATCTTTCTAGCAAATTCATGGCACAGCTGCTCCTTATCTCCTCCAAATATTATGTCATCAACATAGACTATGGCTATTAACTGTCCACCCTTTCCATCAAGAACATATAAATTGCTATTTATGCAACTTTTTCTGAAATTCAGATTCTTCAGGTAGCTGTCCAGCCTTGAGTACCATGCTCTTGGGGCTTGTTTTAATCCATACAGTGCCTTTTTGAGCCTGCACACCTTGTTTTCATCTTCACAAACTAGAAAACCATCCGGTTGCTCAATGTACACTTCTTCTTCCAGATTTCCATTCAAGAAGGCAGATTTAACATCCATTTGGAAGACCTTGTAACTCCTTGCTGAAGCCACTGCCAAAAACATTCTTATGGCTTCAAGCCTTGCTACTGGGGCAAAGGTTTCATCCACATCTACTCCTTCAATTTGAGAGTATCCTTTGCACACAAGCCTTGCCTTATTCTTTACAACCTTTCCTTCCTCATTCAACTTGTTCCTGAACACCCATTTTGTGCCTATCACATTTTTGTTTGCTGGCCTATCCACGAGCTCCCAAGTTTGGTTTTTCTCAATTTGATCCAGCTCTTCATTCATGGCTTGCATCCATGACTGGTCCTCCAGGGCTTCCTCTATTGACCTTGGCTCAACTTGAGACAGTAGGGCAGTTGCAACCATACTTTTCAGTTGCCTTCTTGTTCTTACTGGAGCTTTGGGGTCTCCAATGATAGGCATCTTCTCAATTCTCTTGTTGTACTTTCTTTTTGCTCTTTCCTGGCCTTCTTTAACTTCTGTCTCTGATTCTTCTGCATCAGTCTTCTCAGTAGTTGATTTCAGCTCCAGGTCTGCCTCATCTTGGCTCTCCAAGTCATCTAAGTGATCCAGAAAATTTTCAGAATCAGTGGCTTTCATCTTGACTTCCTCAACCACTTTCACATCATAACTTTCCATAATCTTATCCAGCCTCTTGTTATAAACCTTGTAAGCCTTGCTCTTATTTGAGTAACCAAGAAAAATGCCCTCATCAGCCCTCTCTTCAAATTTTCCAATGCTTTGCTCCTTGTTCTTGATGAAGCATTTGCTGCCAAAAACTCTAAAGTACTTCACATTTGGCTTGTGACCATACCAAAGTTCATATGGTGTCTTTTCAGTGTTTGGCCTCAACATGGTTCTATTTTGTACATGCACAGCTGCCATTGTGGCTTCCTTCCAGAAGTGCTTTGGAGTATTGTGCTCCAACAGCATGGTTCTTGCCATCTCAATCACACTCCTATTTTTCCTCTCTACAACTCCATTTTGCTGAGGAGTGTGAGGACTTGAGACTTGATGTTTGATTCCCATTTCCTCCAAGTATTCTTCAAATTCCTGTGAGGTAAACTCTCCTCCATTATCTGACCTCAAAACTTTGATCTTCCTTCCATGCTGGTTTTCTGCCAGTTTTTGAAATCTTTTGAAGCAGTTGAAGGCTTCACTCTTTTGCTTCATGTGCATGATGCACATCATCCTAGTGAAGTCATCCACAAACAGAATGAAATACATCTCTTTACCTGTACCTTTTCTTTTCATTGGTCCACATACATCAGTGTGAACTAGCTCCAATGGCTTAGAGGTTCTATGCTCCTTGGACTTGTGAGAAAGCTTTGCAAATTTCCCTTTTTGGCATGAGTCACAAGTGCTGTTGTCCCTCTTTAGTACCGGGAGGTTTAACACTGCATTGCACTTCACCAGGCTTCTCATGCTCTTTTGATTTAAATGTCCAAGCCTGCAATGCCAAAGAGTATTTTCATCCGTCTTGCTTAGCATGCACAACTTTTCCTTCACATCTATGAGGTATAAATCCTTGTTGTCTCTTATTCCTTTGGCCATGATTTCTCCAGTCTTGCAGTCTTTAATGAAACAGCCACTTTTTGAGAAGTCTACTTTGAAACCATTGTCACACAGTTGTCTCACACTCAGCAAGTTGTACTTCAGTCCTTCTACAAACAGCACCTCCTTAGATTTGAACTTTTCTGATCCAATGGTGGCTTCTCCAACAGCCTTGATCTTTAACCCACTCTTATCTGCAAACTTGACAAACCCTCTTTCAACTTCTTTTGTGTTTCTCAGTAGAGTTTTGTCTCCAGTCATATGGCTTGTGCACCCACTGTCAATGATCCATTGGGCTTCCTTAGCTTTTGTTTTCAGTGCAACTTCAGCAATACAAGCTTCTTCAAATCTGTGCTTCTTCCTCCAAATTTTTCTTGCTGTTGGTATGCCTTGCTGTTCATTCAATCTCTGATTGCTCCTGCTGCAGCTCCAGTGATCATTCTCTTCTAACTCTTCAAAAATTTGAAATCTGTTTCTCAGATTAAGTGGCTGCATTAGAGATTGATTTCTTCTTGTGTAATCTGCTTGGTTTCTTCTTGTTCCTGCTGCAAAGTTTCTTCTATTTGTAGCTTGTTGCAGTGGCTGGACTCTCCTGCTGTTCACTCCTTCAGACCACTTGCTTCTCTTGTTTGGCAATCTGCATCTGCACCAGACATTCAGTTTCTGATACACTTCTCCAGGTTGCATGATATGACCTTTTCTGGTTTCAGCTTCAGGGATCCTTCTTGAAGTACTTGGGCTTCTTTGATGATAATACTCTTTTCTATTCCATCCTCTTGACTGCATTGTTCTTCCTTCAAATCTCCAGAGTGCCTTCCTCCAGCAATTTGCTGCATAGTGACCTGATTCTCCACAGGTGAAACATACTCCAGCAATCAGTTTTCTACTTTTGAGCAAGCTTCTTTGATACATAGATTGTCTCCCCCTCAGCTCGTGCAGTCTTTCATTTTGCTCAGTAGACTTTCTTGATCCATTAGAAATTTCCATCTTCTTAGCATCAACAAAGCTAGTTCCTGCCTTTACATCAGCAACACAAATTGAACCTTCTTTGACAAAGGTAACAGTCTTCTTGGTTGTTGCAGCTGGTTGTCCTTCTAATTTTTGATCTCCTTCATAGCCAAGACCTTTCTTCCCTTCTGAATAAGATCTCTGCTTGCTGAGGCACTCATCTAACTTCCTTGTGGCTTCTTCAGTTTTTGCAGCCACTTCTTTGCTCCTTGAGAATTCACCAGGCTCAGTTTTGCTTGACTGAAACTCCAGCTTTCCTTTCAATTTTGATCCTACAGTAGTTCCATCAGTCATTTCTTCAGCTTTAAACACAGTTTGTTGATACAGCAGATCTTCTATCTTTCTTGTTGCATCCTCTAGTTCGGCAGTGGTGGCATCTAGCTTTTCTACCAAGGTTTCACATGTCTTTTGAAGTTCCATCTTTTCTCTTGTACAATTCTTGTGAACCTCAGCTTCATTTTGCATGAGAATCAGTTCCTGCTCCAATTCAGTTACTCTATTCTCCAGTATTGAGTTTTCTTCTTGACTGCTCAAGATGACCTTTTCCATCTCCTTCATTGTCTTCATTGTCTTCTTGTGCAATCTCTTCTGCTCCTCTATCTTGTTGTATGCAAACTCCAGTTCTTCCTCTAGATCCACTTCTTCATCATCAGCTGATTGGTTCTCTAGTTCAGCATCCTCCTTCAATGAAACAGTTGAAGATTTCATCACCATGAGGGTCTCCTCTTCAGCTTCAGACTCATCTTCACTGTCTGAGACATCAGTCTCTTCATCCTCCTCAGAGCTATCATTCTTCTTCTTGCTCAGGTAGCTCCGTTTTCTGTAAGGTTTCTCTTTTCTTGATTTGAAGCCCATCTTCTTCTTTCCTTTCTGCTCAGGCCACCTGTCTGATGGCTTGTCAGCTTCCTCATCTTCTGTTCTCTTGTTCTTCATGAAGCACTTGCTTGCAAAGTGGCCTATTTTGCCACAATTGAAGCATTTTAAGGGCAACTTTCCCTTGTACTTTCCAGTCTGACCTCTGAAACTCCTTGAAATCAGCACCATCATTCTTTCAAGATCACTGTCTGCTGCTTCATCTTCACTGCTTTCCTCCTTTAGCTTCCTTGAGTGTTTTGCTTTAAATGCTATCTCCTTGACTGCCTTTGACGTCTCCTCCTTTGAATTTGAAATCCTCATTTCATATGCTACAAGAGTGCTTTGTAGCTCATCTAATGTCACTTTATCTAGGTCCCTCTCCTCTATAGCAGAGACCTTAGAATCATATCTTGCTGGTAGGGATCTAAGAACCTTTTTAACTATATTGGAATCTCCAACACTCTCACCCAGACCCCTCATTGAGCTAACTAATTCAACAACTCTGTTTAGAAAGTCCTCAATGTTTTCACCTTCTCCCATCTTAAGACCTTCAAACTTACTTCTAAGAACCTGCAATTTTGCCTCCTTAACCTTGATGTCTCCCTCATGAATGTTAATCAGTTTAATCCATATTTCATGAGCAGTAACACAGTCTATAACTTTAAAGTTCTCTTTTTCTGACAGAGCTGCATATAGAGCATTCCTTGCCTTTCCATCAGCTTCTAAGTTTCTAATTTCTGCACCTGTAGGATTCTCCTCATCTACAGTTGGTGTAAATCCATGCAAGACTACTCTTTGTACTTGTAGGCCTTGTGCTAAGAGATAAGCACTCATTCTCTTTTTCCATAACTGGAAATTTTGGCCACTGAAATAAGGAACTCCCTTAACAGTTGTTGCTTGATTCTCCATTTCTACTGCTGGTTCTAAGTTTCAACAATCACTTGACAAAAGTAAACCTTGCTCTGATACCAATTGTTGGATCGTGTCAAGTGTTGAGAGGGGGGGGTGAATCAACACTCTATCAATTTTTCTTTCAACTAAAGGATTCCCTCTCAAATGTTAGCTCAGTTAGAGCTTATTGTTGAACTCACGTTTTGGCTTAGATGGACTGTTGGCAGATCAGATCAACCAAGGAAGACATCAGATCATCCAAGGAAGAGATCAGATCAATTCAATGAAGAGATCAGATCAATTCAATAAAGAGATCAGATCAATTCAATCACACAAGGAGGTTCACTACCAGTCAAGACACACACTCAAAGCAGTAAATGTGCACAGAGAATTTTTACGTGGTTCGATCAAATGATCTACATCCACGGACAGATTCACTCCTGTCAATCTTCACTATCACAGAATTCTTCAGCTCTGGCCTCACTGACCATAAGCAACATAAACAAGAGCTCACTGCTCAACACATTGAGGTTCACTACCTCTACAGGTTCATCAACTAAAACAACAACATGTAAATCTCTATTGTACTGCCTTTTCTACACAAATATCTTTCAAAATCACTTAATGAAAGACGTTTGATAGTTTTCTAGGCTTACCACCTGAAGCTGCAACCTCCTCAGCTTCTTCTTCTCCTTGACTTCTGCTTCTCCAAAGCTTCAGCTTCTCCTTGTGTAGCTGACTGTTTCTGTCTCTCTTGTATCTCTCATATCATCCCTTTTTCAGCACTCACTCTTCTCCTTCTCCCTTTTTCTTGGTTTCTTTTTGTTCAGTATATCTCTCTGCTGTAGCTCATTTCACTCTATTTTTCTTTTTTTTGTGCCTCCCTCTCCTTCTTTTTTTTTTTAGGGTTTTTCCTCCCGATGTGGTGTATCCTGCATGCTACTGTTGTTGTACCTACTCCACCTACTCATATGCCCGGTTTTTCATTTTCCCAGAAGAAAACTGTGCCCTACGTGCGGTGTGTCAGCATATCTTGCATGGAAGGCGGCTCAAGATTCATATAATCCATTTTCAACCTTTTTAAATTGCAACTTGCTTGCCATGTCATATTGTTGACTGTACTCCATATTTCTCAAGTAGCTTGACCAAGATATTTTGGAACAGCAGAAGTGATCTGATCTTAGCTTATAGCTGATCTGATGTACGCGGCATTTGATCTAATGTCAGCTTGCAGTTGATCTGATGTTAGCCTCCGGTTGATCTGATGTTGGCTTGCAGTTGATCTGATGTTGGCCTCCGGTTGATCTGATGTTAGCTTGCAGCTGATCTGATGTTAGCCTCCGGTTGATCTGATGTTAGCTTGCAGCTGATCTGATGTTAGCCTCCGGTTGATCTGATGTTGGCTTGCAGTTGATCTGATGTTGGCCTCCGGTTGATCTGATGTTAGCTTGCAGCTGATCTGATGTTAGCCTCCGGTTGATCTGATGTTAGCTTGATGTCACAACGTTCTGTCCAGCAACTCAGAACCATCCATGTAGCTCCTGCAGTTCTTCTGATTGGGCACTGCTTGATTCTTTTGTATTTCTGCTCTAGCTCTTCAGCCTTGAGTTGTTCTCTTCTGCTGCAAATATGTTTTGTTGCTGACTTGCCTTGCTTCTGTGAAACCAAGCTGCTGAGCAATCCCTTGAGAATTTGATCTGATCTTTACTTCCGTTGATCTGATACGCACTATCCTTTGATCTGATGCGCACTGCATTTGATCTGATCTTCACTTCCTTTGATCTGATACGCACTGCCTTTGATCTGATGTGCGCGTAACTTGATCTGATCTGAGCAACCTTTGATCTGATGTGCGCATAACTTGATCTGATCTGTGCAACCTTTGATCTGATCTGTGCAGCCTTAGTAATTCACAGATTTGTCACAATGTGGTTGCAACAATTACAACACAACAATCTCCAATGGCTCAACAACAATAAAGGCTAAGAAAGCTTCATTGTAGCAGCTCCAATGGCTCAACAACCTCGATGGGAGGGATACTACAAATCGTACACTAAGTGTGTGCCATTACGTAACTTATGAGTTTGTTAACTTAGGATAGTGCGCCTCAGATGGAGAGGGTGTCGTATTTCTCCTATTTCAACTCACTATCTTACTTAGAAATTCATAATCTAGTGATCTTGTGATTGAACTCATCCGATATGGAGGAAGGCCCTAATGCCAACGTTCAAGTCCACCCACATCACATATGAATTCGTAATGGAGACTATGGGGATATTAAACCAACCCGCTCCCACTTAGATTTCTAAAATGAGGGTTTTTCCGATTTTAACATGCAATTAACTAATCCTAAGTTATGTGCAAACATAAAACCAGCATGCTTCAAAATTATGCATATAAAATACAACACAAAAATTAAAGCATAAAATTAAAACTATAAACACGAGAAATAAAGACGTAAAATAAATTTCTCGACTATTATGGTTTTAATTGCTACCATCTTTTTCCTTGATCTTGTGTCCTGTCATACCAGTCGATGGATTGAGTCTTGAAACAAAATTTCAAAAAAAAAAAAAAAAAAACTAACACTAGAGGAAAAATGGGCCGCGCGCAGCACGCATAAAGCGTGTAGGCCCGCGCACGCAGTTGTTGCGCGCAGCTGCTGTTGCTCGCTGCTCGCGCTGGTGGCGGCTCCTGCCAGTGAGTCATCACCGACACCGTTGCCCCCCTTCCGATTCCTCATTCACTTCTTCTACGTTATTTGTTCTTCTTGCAATTCATTATGGGTTTTCTTAGTTTTCTACGAATTAACGATAAACCAAAAACTCACGAATTCAAGTCGCCCACCATAACGCCTTCGATTACAAAAAAAAAACTTTCCTACTATAAGGCGTCTAGGAAAATCAAAATTGAAATTACATAGAAAAAATCCTACTACACATTTGATCTAATCCTACACGACTTCCAACACGTGATTTTACTATTACAAGCATTCATTAAAAAATAAACCCGGACATGTCCTGGTGTTTAATTAAACTATATAAACGCAACCATAATAGCCGGGATTTCTAAACCACCTGCAAATAGGGGTGATTATTCGGCCGGTTTTGGTTTAAATGGCTTATTCGGTTCGGTTTATTTGGTTTTTCGATACTAACCTCATCCGCCCACAAATCGCACTGCATAAGCTATGAACCGAACCAAATAAGCATATTCTGTTTTCGATTTTTGGTTCGGTTATCAAATTAACCCAAATAAGCATATTTGGATCGGGGTCGGATATCCAATCCAATTAACCCAAATCTAATCCACCCAATTAAACGATTTTGCAAACATCAAATAGTCCTACAAAGTTATCTTCAACAACAATCCATCCAAAATATATATCATACAATCCCAAATAATAAACATCCACAATAAAATTCTAATCCAAAATAAACTAAATTCATCATACACATCAATATTAAACTTCCATAAGCATAATAAATGTAAAATTCAAGGAATTCAAAATGCCACTAGTGCATAAGAAATTAGTCTTCTTCAATTAGATTCTTCACTCATAAGATCCATCTTCTTGAACACTTCAAACTTCACTCATAGTATTTTTGCAATGTTTCTCAGCTATCTTATCATCAAAAATGGCCAACTCTCTGTATTTATTGTTCCACCAGAATCGACAGGTAAACTACTGCCCATTCATGTAAAATCCATCCGAGAAAGAAACATTGAGACTGTAATCAAAAGATGAACAGCAATTAGACAAGAGACCCTATTACAAGAGACCCTATCCACCAGAAAATTTGCAGACCATACATAAACTAGAAGTTTTTCCTAAATTGTTCAGAAGACGAACAGCAATTACAAGAGACCCTATTAATCTCTCAACTGAAGTCTTGAATAGCAAAACTTTGCTTGGGTTTCTACTTTCTTCTTCGGGTGGAACAGAGCTGGTGAATTTACATCCACAGCCGCCAAATTTGTACTCCATTCCATTCCATGTATAGTTTCAGTAGAGTTGGAAAAATGAAAAGAAAAATCATTTCTTTGATAAGTGTGGTGTCATGGACTCATGGTTTCAATCATTTTCGATATGAACTTCAGCCGCCAAGAATTTAGGTGCAAAAATTGAATATTATATCTTCATTTTTAGTGTAGACACTTAGTTATAACATTAAAAATATAATCTTCCAAAGCCCATCTACAATTACATCAACTAACAGGAATCTTCAATCTCGCTTCGCTGGAGGTCGCCGCTGATCAGGGATCCTTGGTGTCGCGCCGATGAGTCTGGTGTTAGGGATGTGTGTCGCGACTTTGAGGCTTTGATCGGGTGACGAGACGACCTCACTGTGTGGATGACAAGAAGACGGACAGAACTGCGGAGCTGGTGCCGTTATGTCGACCTCGATCGGCGAAAGTGCTGCTGCTAATGACCTTCAGACTGGGACGAACTTCGTACGGAGGGACCGACTAGAGCTTACGGTGGTGGACTGCGTGTGGTGGTAGTGGTGGTGGGACGGTCGGTCCGAACGGTGGTTGTAGATTTAGGGTTTTATTTTGTTGGCTTAGGGAGGTGAGATGAGGGAGTCTCCGAGTCGATCGCATAAGCGGCGGGCGTACGAGTGATGACGACGAGTCGCATAAGGAGTGAATGGCCTAATTTAGTTAACCTTATTATAAATTACACTATAGTCCTTATACTTATTCGGTTTTCGGTCGGGCCCCAAATTAAAAAAGCAAACTTCACAACCACCCAATTAACCAATTTACTTAATCGGTTATCCAACCGCAACCCCAAATAACCCGAATAAGCCGCACCAAATAACCCGAATCACTTCAGTTTGGGCGGGTTATTCGTGTCAACCCGAATAGTGCACACCCTTACCTGCAAATAAAACCATGTAACAAATCGAACAAGCACAAAACCAAAACCAGGCTCTGATACCAATTGAAAGATTATCTGCCCGGGCCTGGTAAAAAATCCACTTTCGTGCTATGCATTCCAGAATCGGAACTCTTGACCAGGCCTAGACTCTAGCACAATCGCTATTCCAATCCTTGCTTGAAATAACATTGCGCAGGATTTTAGTTAGCATTTGTTCAATTTATAACGCAACAAATAATTTCTAATTAAAGCTAACGTTTAATACCTTTTGAAACGTATACTCAGGTGATTCTCTTGTATGACTCTAGACAAGCTCGTACGTTGTGTGGGCAATGAAACAACGAACCAAAACGAATCAGCAAAGAACTAGAATACCAAAATTGTCTGGAGAATGCTCGCTGCAGCACGTGCGTGACCACACGCGCCACCAACTACTCTCCAAGCGCTGCCCGAATTAAGTCCAAGCACCGCCGGTGATTTCGAAGGAATCCGGCCGCTGGTCTTAGGACTAATGCTACCGAGCTATTGAGAAAAAAAACTAAATTTGAGAAAAAAATTTTATTTCTCTCTCTAAGTTTTCTCTCTAGTTTTTTTGTCTTGAAAACTTATGAATTGTGTATTCTAATTGCCAACTCTCTATGTCTAATTATAGAGTTACAAGAGAGACCCCAAGTTGGTTTAAAATTGGTCTTCCTAATGGGTTCAGGTAATTAATTAGTTTCTAAATCCAATTAGGTAACTAATCTAATACGATAATCCAAATCCAATAAGATTTCTTAATCTCTAGGATTTCCTAATTCTAATTGATACTTAAGACTTAATTAAATAATTTTACTTTGTTAATTACTTAATTAACCCTTAGAAATAATTACTTATATAATTAATTTTACTTAATCAATCAACCCATTACAAAATTAATCATACCACTAATGGATTAATTTTGGCACTACTGTCCTACACCAGAATTACTTCAGGGACAACTAATTTAATTATTTTTTAATCTCTCCACATCAAAGATTTAGTGTTCATTAATTTATTGATAAATTAATTAATTAACTTCTTATAATTCGAGATTAGTACCACTCGACCTTTTTACTGTACCGGACATAAGTCCACCGGCCGAGTTTAGTATAATAAACGTAACGAGCTCATCTCGGGAGCACCATCACCCCATATGCACCAGTACATGGTTTCCTTTCGACAAGTAACAACATACCAAGCAACTAAACACACACACCCAACACACCTAGACTATTGGCCACAAATGACCTCACCCTTTGACAGATCAAAGTATATTATGTCTAATCCTCATGCTTGCTCAAGTCTAGGGATTAAGAGATAGAATACAAGGAACGAATAGTCTATTAAATCAGTACAAGACAATTCATCCTAAATGGTCAAGTTCAATACGCCCCGGGCTTATCTATATGATTCAATTAGTTTAGACAAACAAATTTTCTAATCACATAATAACATAATCCGACGGCGTGTCCAAAACTATCTCAGTTACGAACCTCATTTATATATTATGTCTTTTAACCAATGATGAGATCTACTCTGTCACACAAGACACCTCATCATCTAATTACATAATATAAATGGATGACATATGCACAACATATAAACCAAAACATTCAATCGATACATTAACTGGGAAATAGTATAATACAAACATAGCTTTAGTATTCAAACCTTACAATTTTGAATTGTTTATTTTTATGCTTTATTGATTTTAGTAAGAATTACTAATGTTTTTAGTTAACCAATCAAACTTGGTATGGATTAATGCATATGGCGTATAATTTTACGTTTTCATGATATATTTTAAGCAATCTTTCGGAGTAATGTTGTCTTGTTCGTCATATAGGATACAAGAATAATAATTCCAAAATTTAAAAAATGAGAAATAGCCGAATTTCAGATTTACAAAATCCGAAATTGGGCTGTTTTCATTACAAGATCACATAGGCAGAACGTTCTGCTTGGTTAGGACATTCGTAGCGGCCCATGGCGCTACGGACGTGATCACCAGGCAGCAGGTTTTGCCTGGTGACATTATGCTACAGACGTTGTCACCAGGCACAATATTCTGCCTGGAGACCATTTTTCAGGTTGGAAAATATTCCGATTCGGAGTTAGTGAATCCGAATATACTATAAATTCATATTCGTAAAATCCAAATTTAAATAAATTCGGATTAATGGAATCTAAAACTTAGTTAAATTTGGATTTTATGAATCCGAATTTTGTTAATTCTGATTCGTAAAATCCGAATTTAATATAAACCTAATTAAGATATTCCAAGATCATAAAATAATGCAATTATACCTATTACATAATCCAGAACACTACTAACAATCTACCAGCACTATGTGATCACACAAATGTGCAATTGTAGCTGCTACACAAATCAAATTACCAATGCAACATCAAATAAGAAATTCTACCTATTACATATACCAAAACATCAATAACTCATAAAAACACCAATACAACATCAAATAATTAAATTGTTCCTATTACATATACCAATACATAAATAACTAACCATTACACCATATGAAAGTCAAATAATGCCATCTGCATCATAGAGTCTACCAAGCCCTATTCGGTCTGCTCTGGGATGAGAGATGGGACACATTTTAACTCGATAGGCTGTGCTGCCACACCTCGTGCATTCGCCACGGCGTCGTCTTCCACGTTGATCCATTTGCATTGTAAATCTTCACTTTTGTCTCCTTCCCGGCGGTGCATTATGAACGATAAGTCTTTCGTAGTCTATATTTAACTTCCAGTCAATGTCTCTTTGCCAATGGTTCTCGGCGGGATTAGGACAAAATTGCCATGCCCGAATTGCCTCTTCCAATTTTGGACCGTAAGCAAGTCATCCACAAGATTGCATGCATTATCACCAAGAAAAAGACACACCGCCAAGGCATGAGAACACGAAAACCTATAGGTTTGCCATTTATGACAAGTACAATTGCGCACCTGATAATCAACAGTGTGTATGTTTTCTCCTTTGCCATCGTAACGCACAAATGTACTAACCCTGAATATTTTATTCGTTCAGTTATAAGGTTCAACCTGATGTCCACCAGCTCTTATCTCGTAATCCTTGAATATTTCCTATAGAAGAGGAGGAAATTGAGTGTTGCATTTACGAGACTTTTCATTTTCTTGGTGGAATATCTCTTTTGTTTTCTGGAAGGTCGACTGAATGATTGCTCTAATAGGAAGAGATCGTACGCCTTTCAACGCACTGTTGTAACTTTCAGACATATTTATCGTTAGTTACCCCAGCAATGGAATCCGTCATGTGCAAGAGTCCATTTATCAGCACCGACATCCTGCAAATACTGATAGGCGTCCTTACTGTATTCAAACAGCTTCGCACCAACTCTATCAAACTTTTGAGGTTGGCAGCATGAACCCATTTTCCTACACAGACTATTCAATCTATTGTCCAGACAATGAGTCATTAGATTGTTTCGAACATGTCAGAGGAAAAATCTGTGGTGACTTGTAACACCTTCTTCTTATTCCTCAATGTCTCTAAATGCAGTGAGGATCCCAACATATATATTAGATAGAACACACGTCGCACGCTGAGCAAAGACATGACGAATGAGGTTTCTTATGAAAAAGCTCCAACTCTCAGTAGTTTCGTCGTCAACCAATGCATACGCCAATGAAAGTTGACGACGTGCTGCGGTAACTGTGATGGCAACCAGCAACTTCCCCTTATATCCACCACGCAAATGTGTCCCGTCTATACTAACCACCGGTGGACAAAATCTCCCAAACGTACGTTGAGCATGACCGAATGCCCAAAACAAATATTTGAAATGCCTATCTGAATTAGCCATTTCACTCGCCCCTCATTGATATTCCCATTCTACAATCGTCCCTGGATTCGACGATTGCAAGGCTTCAACAAAGCTACAAAAACAAACCAGTAACAGAGTCATCACCCAATCATCATGTGAACATTAATTCCAAGCAAAATTTACAAAAAAGCATAAACATTTAAAACTTACCTCAGTAACTCAACAAAATTTGTGACCCAATTACCATATACCAACTCAATGGCTTTCCTTCTCGCATGCTATGCTTTCTTATTATTGACGTCAACTTTTAATTGAGTTTTGACGTCAATTTGAATAGCGGCCACTGGATACTCCAGATCTTGTTTAATTTGATTCATTATCAGTGGTGCTATTGTCCATGATGTCACATTGGGGTGGTCATCTACCACGGCCGTTCCAACGCAATTGTGACTCGGACACCAAATAACCACTTCCCATTTACCGTGAGTACAGTTCTTTTTCGACACCCAGATTTTCTATGCATATGGGGAATAACCTTCGGGTGTCTCAAATCGTTGACTCTTGCATTCCACGCACCATGTGGTTTTATTGCTCTCCACATTTACGTATTCCCTAATTCTTGCAACGTTCTATGCGGATATAGCCTGTTCTGCTTCTTCCTTGTTTTTGAAAATAGTTCTAAGGCCTATAGTCTCCGGATTGCCTTTATATCAGGGCAAAGCATATTCATCCTGATCAATGGCGTACGGATCTTGGTGTCCGACATCAGAGTAAACGACATGTCCCCTTTCATACGTCTCAAGCTCATCCGGACTTACCTCAGAACTGAACTCCGTAGAATTAGAACAAAAATCACTCTCGGATTCATGGTCACCATCGGCATCGTTCTCAATGTTATAATCCAAGTCCCCGGGCTCCTCTTCAAAATCATAAGAGAATCCATAATCAAATTGACCTTCTCCACCATGTGAAGAACTCGAAGCAACATTTTGTCTATCAACTCTATCAAGAGACTTAATTTCTCAATACCGACGTACACATAAATAAAACTCCATGCTCGAAAAGTATAAAAAAAATTCAGCACAACATTAGAAGTAATTACTAAGTGTGATTTTGCAAGAATTAATTGACACCCCAATTACATTGCAAATGTTTTCTACCAAATTATCCCTTGACAATATAAGATTAATGACTAGTGTATGATCCGAATTCGGAGGATTATTAAAATCAAACGTAGATGTCCAATAGAAATTAAACATATACAGACCATTAAATACCATTACACCTGTCAATCATAAAAATGTCATTATAACAATTAATTTTCGATTTTCTTAATCAAAATTTATTATCAATAAAATTTATAAACCACAACATTATAAAAAAACACAACATTATAGACAATAATCCACAACATTATAAACAACGACCCATAACATTATAAATAACCCACAATTCGTCATAATCATATTTAAAATCGTAATTAACATAATTACACTACTAATGCATGTCTACTTATTATAATTCCACAATTTCTACACATATCATAGTCCAATGGTAATAATACATATATTTCATAATCACATTTCCTCAACTACATACACCATTAATCAAAATATCATCTAATCACATCAAAATCATATCAATAATGAAATATAAACCATAAAATACGTAAATCATCACTCACTTACCACGATATCACAACGTGACGTAGATATTCGAAGAAATTGAAGCCGAAATCTAAGATTTTTTGATGAATAGTGCAGCCCCGAAATAGAGAGAGAAAATTTTAGTGAGAAGATGAAGAGAAGAGAGAAGATACTGCAAAGGACTAGGATTTTTGGTATTTATAGTCCCGTATAATTTTAAATTTTATAAATCCGAAATTATACAAATTCGGATTATTAAAATCCGAATTAGAATTTATATTAATTATAGAGTTTCATTTTCTTTGCATTTTTCCTACTATTTTTAAAAATTATATTATATTATTATTCTGTAAAAATCGAATTTTACAAATCTGATTTTATTAATTAATTAAGGAATTGGATTTACAGAATTCGAATCTTAAAAATATTAAGATTTTTGAATTTTACAAATTCGAAAACCTCTTTCTTGTCCACATCCCCCAAATCAATTTATTTCAGTTGAGACACTGTATTTTAGGATTTTCAGGGTCTGCCCCCTTGCTGGTGTCGCTATTAAATATGGCGTTGGGGTACAAGTTTTGTTTTTCAAAAATAATTTTCGTGATTTATTTGGCGACTAAGAATATTCTAAATTTAGGTTTTGAATTGTTGTTTGTATTATACATTCTTTCGTATCTTTTTTTCCACTTTTTGTTATGTGGGATTGTGTTCTTTGTCTGCTTTTTCTGTTCTTGCTGTGAGGAACTGAAGAAAAATTTAGTCTGGCTGTTAGAGACGATCAAGTGAGGGCGCAGATTATGTTTAGATTGAATCGGTGGTTGATTGGATTTGTTGTTTTGTGATGCAATGATGATAATCTACCAATTCCTAACTGTTGCCCTAGTTTATTCGCGTAGTTTGAGTACACAGTAGCATCAATGATTTATTTTCAGGAGTTATATTGTTTGATTTTTCAAGGTTGGCACATTATTGAGATCGGATTATTTGCTTTGCTGCCTCTCATTTGAATAGCTTCACTTAGAAATGCTAGAACCTTTTGCAATGATCGGTAACTGACTTTATTTAGTGTAACTATAAGAATGGATATTATCTGACATGTCTACTTGTCCGGGGAACAGTAATACATTTTTCTTGTAGTTTTTTTAGGGCTTCTAATAATGCTTGAATTGTTATGTTGATTGCAGTAATGTCTATTAACGTTCCTTTCTATGGTTCTTCTTTTGGCATCCATTGCTTTTATTGATTAGGTTTCAGACATAAAGAGGATTAATGGTTTGGTGTCAGATCTTCAAATGTTTACTCTGAAGACACTTCACATTCCGTTACCAGGGGGGCATCCACCATCACCAAACCTGTCAAATGGTTATGATAGTCACGGGTATGGACCAATTTCGCATGTTTGAGACTTCACTTGCATTAGTCTTTGTCTCCATAGGAGGTTATCACGTTTTTATGTAGTGCATTATCTGTATCTTTCTTTCAACTGTTTATGACATGTGAAAGAGAGTTCCATTTCTGACAGTGTGCCTTGTCTGGATGTTGCTGGGTTTCAGATAAGTTTTTTGCTTATTTTGTAGTATGTGTAGTTTTTCTGCCAATTGGTGTTAGGGGTATTTTACTGAGAATGGGCAATTAGGTGGAAGATTGACTGGTTGCTTAAATTAATAGCTTGATATTTAAAATTTAATTTCATTGCACTTCTTCTGGCCATTCATTTTAGTGTGTTCCATTGTAACTTGCCTCTGGATATACCTTTTATCTGAAAATGATTATTTGAGCAGGCTTGATCGATGGTTGACTTCTGAATTCTATACAAGTAAATTCACATGTCATTTCAGGTTATGTGAAAAAACTTATCTCATGCGTTTTAAATTATGTAACTACAGTTAGGATCTCCAGTTCTGTATTATGAAGTGTAATCTTTGCATGTAGATTCTTTTCTGTGAGCGTGGTATTTGCTTGAAGATATTATGTGTCCGGATTAATTTGAGCTTTGCTCACTGACCTTTTACCTTATTGTCATTAGTAACAGTTATTTGTGATTGATCTATAATAGAAAACTACTGAGTTGTGAATAGACATACTCTCGTGCTGTTGCCCTCTGATTCTGAGTGATATGGGAACAGTCTTCAGTCATTTCTGTCAGAAAGTCCCTGAAAAGTTAATGCACCTTTTGAAATTTGAGCAGTGGCTCTGACTGATCACTGTTATTTTATGTTTTTGTTATAAAGCTTTTCAAAATGTTTGATCCTGTATGGATAAGCTTCCCGTTCATTCACATTACAGTAGGGATGATAATGCACATAGCTGACAAAGTGCAATTGCAGCATTTTACTCTTTTTAATACATTGATAAGTGGGAGTAAAATAATTGTATACCGAGGTGAACATTGGATAATGGTTTGTTATCAAATGTATAGTGATATTTTATTCAACAATGTTTGTGTTCTGTATCTGCTTTAGGAATGACAATGACAATGTGCATACCCGATGAGTTGTTATAGCATAGGGATGACAATGTGCAATAGCGGCAATTTCTTACTCTTTAATACATTGATAAGAGGAAGTAATGAAGTTTAGAGGGAGTGAAATAATTATGGACCAAGGTGTGGACATGAAATAGTGATTTGTTATCGAGTGTATGGTGGGATTTTATTTCAACAATGTTTGTGCTCTGTATCTGCTTTAGGAATTGAAGTGCTGAAGCTGATATAAAAGTCAAACAGTTGACTGTGTTATGTTATGGGGCTATTGCTTGGAGAATTTGGCTTTTAGTGTATTAGAAGCCCAAGTTTAGTAGTTTGGGCCAATTTCTTAGCCCATTAGTGCATTAATTGTAGCAAAAATATTTTTCTCTTTATAATCGTCTTCCTCCGACTTACATAGGAATTTCCAAAGTTGTGCGTTTCTATAAATACTGACAATACTGGGAAGGCAAATAGGGTTTTTCCTTTTCCTCCTCGATTGAGATATGAAATTTAGCTTCCAACTTTGATCAAATTCAGTTTTCTGAATTCCCGAACCGGCCGAACTCGATCAAGCGGCGGAAACTTCAAAATTTCCTTTGACGCTGTCACGTTTAGGTATTACCTCCATTTCCATCCTATAGAGTTTCAAGATTAATTTTTTTTTTTTTTTCTCACAAAAGATGATACCTTTATGGGAGAAGGTGTACATTGGACAAATAGGACTTAATTTGTATGGAAAAGTTATTTGAAACCGTTGATTGTTTTTTAAGGATAATTCTTTTGCATTTTATATCAAAACAACATAATTACATCATTACTGGTTGCCAGGGGATCGAGTAAAGTACATTGGACCTTCTATTTCCGAAGTTGTGTTGCCTATAAATTTGAATCGGCTGCTCCAACTTCATCTTGCAGGTTATAATCAGTCTCTCGTAACTTTATTCTTAGTGTTTATTTTATTCCTGGGATTTTCAATGCTGCAATTCTTTTGTTCAATCTTGCATTTCAAATACTGGGACGAATTGCATGTTGTGATCTGATTATTTGGTTTTACTTCTTTGTGGAGACTGCACTGGATGGAATGTGGATGTTGGCTATGTTCAAAACTTGCTCTTAAAAGTAACTTAGTTGTTTCTTGAAAGAGTTAATTTGGGGGACTCCTAGAATGATCATTACTTTGTGAGTTGTAAATTGAAAAAAATAATAAATATTTGTCTGTGCTTTGCTTGGAGTATGATGTGATGCATGCGTGTGGGTTTGTTGTTCGCATCATCCTGATAAAGTCAAGGAATTTTTTTTTTTAAAAACAAGTCATTAAGGAATTTAGGTAAGATGCAAGAGTTATGTTTTCTCCATATGGTTTCAGAAACTTTAAGGAATTATGGGAAACTCCTTGTTAATAGGTAAGATGTACATGCTGTTCGACAATAATTTTGACTGTTGGAGGCCCGTAAAGTTTTTGATTATATAATTCAGTAGGTTTACAAAGTTATGGCATGAGAACCTTTTTTTTTTTGTTTTAAACTCTTTTGTAATTTGTTCTACATTTATTTCGTTGATTAGGTGTGACAAGAGATGTTCAAGGTGCCAACTACTATCATCGACGAAAGCTACAGAGATTATCTGGCTTGTTACTTTGGGACAACAAATGAAGATGATCCACAACACACTACTTCCTTGAACAGTATTAAAAGAGATGGAAACTTAGGGAGTGAAACAAACAACACTACAGGAGAAAATATTGAAGATGTTCCATATAATTCTTTGAGTCCAGAGGTTGCTGGTACTCTCTCTGAAAACCAGAGAAAGACAACAGTTGAGACTGGCATGAAGTTTGATTCGTCTGGTCCCATTGAGGTAGAGCAACACCAAGTTGAGGAGTTTGACGGTGTAAGTAGCTTTGAATCGAGTCAACGTGGTATTGATATTCAAGGTGGGTCTGCTGCGGATGGCAATGATGTAATGTATGCGAAGACAAGCCAACGAAGGAAGTTGGAGGATGCCACAGAAAAATATGTCCTAGATCCTGACTTTGAAATTTACCGTAGAACTGTGGTCACTAATGAAGATGGAGAGAAGAGACCTAAGTACCCTGTTCATACATGGAGCTATGTTGTATGTTTCTACCTAATTTCCTCATTTTTTATTAACCATTTTCCTCATTCACGCATTTAAATTTGTGACAGAAGTTCATTGACTAAAAGGGTATCACTCCATTTATTTTTGGGCACTAATTTAGGGGGATGGAGATGACAACCATATTTGGATTGACGGTCCAACACAAGAAAGATATTCTTCTTTCAGAGAAGAATTGGTGAGGGTATTAGAAAAGCCATTTGACGTGAATGAGCTCCACAAACTTGCCGCTGAGATGACAGCAAGTAAACCCGTTGGTCGTCACATGGACTTGCCCAATGGGAGGGAGAAGTTCTGTTTAACTAATAAAGATGGAAAATCATACCTTGATCATTATCCTGGTAACCCGACTCTCTTCTAGGCCCTAGGTTCTATATGACATATATTACCTTCATTTTAATAAATTCGGTATTGGTGCACTGTTGCTGTCGTTTTGTTTGATAAAGTTTTTAAACTAATAAACATTGTTAATGACATACTTGTACTGATCTGGCTGAAATGGATAACTCATAGAGATGTAGCAACGTTCTAGTCAGTGTGTTAAATCTTTGGAGCAATTAATATCCTATGGTATTAAATTTGCAGATCTTAGGAGAGAGGTTGAAGCAGCTGATTGCTACAAAAAGTTAACCTTGTTTCGTGGTTTTTTCTTCTGGTTAATGGTGAGTAATTGTTGCATTACCTAAAATTGTGTCCTTTCAATTTCACATACTTTTAACCATATGTTTTGTTTATGGAAATATGCTTTTGCTTATGTTGAAGGATCATTGTTGCTTTTCCTACTCTTAGTTACCAGTTTGATAAACAATTTCTGGGAATGGGACTGCTAAAAGAAGACCTTAAATTTAATAAGTGGCGAGTATTTGGCAGTTGTTAAGAGAATAAGTAGTCTGCTTGTTCTTTGGACCCTCTAAAATGGATAGGGTTTTGTTTAAATGGATAAATCATCCTCGTTTTATCTGGTACGATATTCCTTTTAGATGTCTGAAAAGAGGTTGTTTGAAATGCTTAATGGAAGTGTTTTTCACATACTTACTTTGTGGAGGAGTTGTCCTTAGACAGTCGGTCTGAATGTCCCTGACATACAACAATCCCTTCTTTGCTTTACTGATGGAATTATTTTGTTTTTGTTTTCTACAGAATGTGGCCCATGAAGGAGTATTCAGACCATGGGAAGACAAGGCATGTCTTGCTTTGCGGCCAAAACACATCTAAAGATGTTTTGGGGCTTTTGAGACTAAGGCTGCTTTAACATCTAGTTCTTGTTACATGATGATGCAGTAGTTTGAAGCTAAGCCTAGCCAGCTAACTTTGTTCGTGATGCTGTTTTGATAGCTGTAGCATACCCTCTTTGGTAAGATTTATTAGCCATTTTGTCATTTTGTGAAGCCGTCCCCTTTAACCTTAGTTTAAGAAGATGCAAAGATGAAATTTTTGTAAGAGTATTGTCAAAATATAAGCAAATTATTTAGTTCAAGGAGCAGAGCGGAGAATATAATATTAAGTATTGCTTTGGGCTGATTTCTCAGTCTATTTATAGTTAACTTTTCAAAGCAAGTGGCAACGTGAAAAATAGGTAACGGCACTTAAGGTGAGAATGGGAAATTATATTATTGTCTTGCTTTGTTTGTTTGTTTGTTTGTTTTTTTTATTTCTATGATAAGTTAATTTTTTTATTACAAAATATAAAATATCTAAACACTCATTAAATTAAATCACTTTAATTCTAATTTCTTTAAAAATTTCTCATATTATTTTTAAAAATTTTTTCTTCACATATATATATATATATATTTTTTCTCTTTTCTCATCCAACTTTACATTTTTAATACAAAAAACTTCAATAAAAAATACAAACAAACATACGCTTATAGCTCTAGGTATATATTCCTTATAGTTTTTAGTAACATCACCACTCTCATATACAAAAAGTAGCACGAGCTTTTCTAACCTCATTCTCATTCTCCTTCTTCATATTCTTTTTCTAAATCATCTTCTTATTATTTTTCAAAAATTAATTTCTGTCTTCTTCGCCCAAATTCTTTCATAACCGCAATCAATCAAATCTTAAAGAACACATATTTCGTTTCCATTTTCAGCATTTTACACAAAACAGTAGAGATTGACGACATAATTTCTGACGAACAACACAAAATATAACGGACAAAACATCAATCTTGACGCACAACGTCTGCTACGTTGATTCGAACTTTGTTTTTCAACTCCGCAATACCAATATTCGAACAAACATACAACTAATACATCGCAAAAACTACTACATTATAAAGTATGAATTGCATTTGATGGATTTACGTATTTTCGCGTATAACCTGCATTCGATTTTGGGTAAGGTATTAATGATGTTATATTTGTGTATTCTTCTTCGCATAATGCTCTATTACTCTGAAATATGATATATAAATCTTTTCCATGAAGTATTGATACTCTTCTGTGAAATGGGTTGCTTCCTGCTCCATCCCTACTGTTGGACGTAATATTAGTGTATAAACAATGTATGGGATGTAATATGTATGTATAAAAGACGTAACATTGTGTCTCTGCTTATTATTTAGACCCTTGTGCCAGACGTAATATCCTTTTACAAATGACGTATTAGATGTAACATC
Source organism: Knoxia roxburghii (assembly GCA_030378225.1). NCBI lineage: Eukaryota > Viridiplantae > Streptophyta > Magnoliopsida > Gentianales > Rubiaceae > Knoxia > Knoxia roxburghii. The sequence continues at coordinate 11,803,501 of CM059422.1, read as the reverse complement.
TAGGTATAAAGGACGTAACATTGTGTCTCTGCTTATTATTTAGACCTTGTGCTGGATGTAATATCCCTTTACATTGAACGTAATATGTATGTATAAAGGATGTAACATCGTGTTTCTGCGAAATATTCAGCTTTAATTCACATATTATCTTTTCAAAACATGATACTACGTCCAATACGTCTAACATTCATGGAATCTACGTCGTTTAAAAAGTAAAAAAAACATATATCATAACATGATTACGTCTATTATAACATGATATTACGTCCTATACGTCCAACATATAAAGAATCGATGTCTCAGCGAGAAAAAAAAAAGAAAGAAAAAGGACACACGTCAGGTGAAACATACTACATTTAGTAAGTGAACAGTTGTTCTGACAAAAATTATTATATTTAGTAATAGGAATATGTACCTATAGGTACACAATATAATTTGCGATATGCACCAGGTCCAAATATGCAATTAAAAGTATTAGTAATTCAATTTTTATTTAATTTTATCTTAAATTTAAATTATTTTAAGATAATAAGGGATATGTTATCTTTATCTTTTCACACCTTCCCTCTCTCCACTAGTCACGTTTTTCTTCCTTTTGACTTTTGCTCCCATCTTGTGTTATCTCTCTTCCTATCCTCCATCGAATCTTTTTTCCCATCTTCTATCGTCTCTTCCCATCCTCTGTCGAATCTGTTTTATTTTTTAAGTTTTTTCGTATTTCTATCTCTCACCAACATGTATTCTTTTTTCCAACTGTTAAATTTAACAGCAGAGTTCTTGCCAAATTTTCTTAGAGAGCAGAACTTACAATTTCTTGCTTCTTTCTTTTATCATAAATTTAGTATTTTTTTTCATGTGTTTTGAATTTATGTATTCCCATGATTTCTCTTAATTTTTTCAACTATTGAATTAAATACATGTTTTCGTTGTCGCCATTGTTAGATTTCATCAAATTATATTTACATTATATTTTGACAAACTTCCATGCATATTACGTAATACTTACATGTATATTACCAAAATATAACATGTATATTAGGTATATTTTTAAACTTTAATGTGTGTATATATATATTTTCATGTATATTTCACCAAACTTATATGTATATTACAAAGAGATAACATGTATATTATGAATATCTTCAAGTATATTTCACCAAATTTGTATATATATAATGTGATATTTACACGTATATTTTCACAAACATGCATGTATATTATACAATATTTATATGTATATTACGAAGAGAAAGAAAGTCTATTAGGTAGATTTTCACGTACATTTCATCATAGTTACATTATATTATATAATATTTAAATTTATATTATGCATATTTTCACATATATTTCACTGAAATTTCATGTATATTATGTAATATTTATATGTATATTGTGGAAGAAAGCATGTATATAATAAGCAAAGTGAATGTGGTTGCAGATGATGGACTGAAGTTCAAAACTTCGTAATTTTGCCGATGAAGGTCATGATTTTGTCAACTGCTGATGAAAATTCATGTCGTTAGTTGGTATTGATTGCATAAATTGGTTGCTAATGATGGTGCTTGGGAGTATGTAGTAGTTTAGAAAGGTTGGGAGGTTGATGATGGTGGTTAGAATGTGGTTGAATGGCGTTGCTGATGGTGGTGGTTGGGTGTATATATGGTGGTTTAGGAAGGTTGAGGGCGTTGACGATGGTGGTTTAATAGAGACGTAAGAGAGAGAAGATAATTAGGATTTACATTTTTGTATTTAAAAATCAATTTGGATAATAAAAATCTTATTGGGATTATAATTAATTTTTCAAAAATTACAAACTAATCATATATTTATTGCAGGTTTGGTTCTGGGTGCACATACACCTGAGTCTACCATATAAGAACTGCTTTTTACTCATCGTCCCTTTTTATCTTAAAAAATTAGAAAAAAAACTCTCATCTCTCTCTCTCTCTCTCTCTCTCTCTCTCTCTCTCTCTCTCTCGTCCTTCTCCTTCCCAAACACAAACAACTTCAACCATTGAAGAAATCATTAGCAACTAGGATGAAAAAAAAAAAAAAAAGGAAAAGATGTTTTGAAGGAACACCCGTAGTCATGATGAAGGTGGAGGGTGTCTATGACAACCACTTCCTTCATATCTGATAACCTCCAAATCTAGAGGAGATCATCACCGGAAAAAAGTCCATGGAGGAAAATTTATTTTTTTAAAAAAATTAAATTAAAAATTTATTTATTTAATGGGACTTACTTTTTGTAGCACAAAATTACTATTTGTAGTACAAGAGAAATAGTAAGTTTACAACAAAGCCCTTCATCCAAAAACCTTCCAAAAATCTCAAAAAACCTTTAATCAATCATTTTGTTCAAGTCGAGGAGAAGCACTAGCTAAAAAATCACGCAAAAATTATAATTTTTTTATATGTTTTCATAGTTTTTATTTTTGTTCCGTTAGGCATTTTTTCCAATGAAAAAACGTCTCTATTAGGTGTTTTGTCCAATGGAAAAACATCTAATAGAGGCGTTTCGTCCATTGGAGAAACATCTAATAAAGGCCTTTTTCATTTTGACAAAACACCTAATAGGGGCGTTTTCCATTAGAAAAAACTCCTATTTTAGGTGTTTTTCCAATGGAACGCTCACTTTTACGAGGCTTTTGTTCCATTGCAAAAACGCATATTTTAGGTGTTTCACCCATGTTACAAACGCCTATTTTAGGTGTTTAACCCATGGTGCAAATTTCTACTATAGGTGTTTAACCCATGGTATAAATGCCTAAAATGCGTGTTTAACCCATGGTGCAAACGCCTAATATAGGTGTTTCGACATATATTATTATATATGATTAATTTGTTAATAAATAATATTTTTATAGTTTGTAATTGTTAATATTATATTATTAGAAGTTTGTGTTTAATTTTTATAATTATTAATTGTCTTTATTTTTAAATACGTGAATTTATTTTAATTTATAAATGATGTAGGATCCATATGCACTACCCGATATTCAATGAGATTTGAGTGAATATTTTAAGTGTTTTGAATATTTTGCTACTGAATGACTTGCATATAAGAATTGAAAGTAGATAGCTCTTGGACTATGGTTCGAGCTTATAATGGGAGGGTAGAATTCAAATAAAACAGCATGATACTTTTTTTTTTTTTTGTAACCGATTCAGAGATCCTATTTAACAAGGGTCTCTCCCCACAATAAGGAAGAATACCATACGACGAGTATGTGGTTACCGGTCAGGTTCGTTTGTAGGCAAGAGGAAAATGGTTGGAGGGTCTATGCAACGCCGGGGGAGTTGTAAACGCACACTCATACTACTATAGTGTATGCAGAGGGGCACAAACAGTTTAGCTTCTTGAGTGAATTATCAAATAAGATTGTCCAATTTATGAATAAGTCAAATGTGAAGCCAAAAACTATTTGGAAAGCTGTTGATGTGTAGAACCCCCAACATAACGTGGTCATGAGGCTGATATACAATAGAAAATCAAAGGACAGGATGGAAGGGTTGGAAGGTAGAAATATAGGGACCAATTTGTTCGTTTGGCTGTGGATAAGCATTATATTGTTCAGATTTTGAAGGATGAGGGCACAGATGAGATCAAACATGCATTCATAGCGCATCCAACATCAGTGTAGCTGTTCAACATATATCGTTGGGTGATTGTGGTTGATTCAACATACAAGACCAACAAGTACAAAATTCCACTCTTTGAGATGATTGGTGTGACTCATTTCAATAAGAATTTCAATATTGCATTTTCCATTGTGAAAGATGAGACAAAAATTACTTACGAATGGGAGATGGCACAGTTGAGGTTATTGTTGGAGCCTGCATTAGTATCAAGTGCTATTGTCTCAGTAGAGAGTTGGGTCGGCTGCAGCCTGTTAAGGATCATTTTCTACATTCACACCACCTGTTATATTTGTGGCATACCGACAATGATGTTGATTTACAGTTGACAAGACGTGTTGGTCAAAATCAAAGTAATTGAAAAGTGATATCAAATATAACAGGTCAAGAATTATTAAGATGGCAACAGTTGAACTGTATGATCTTTTACTACAGGGTTTCAAGGATAGTTACTCTACAGTTCTGCCTTCTGCTGTTGTCTACTTGGAGAAGACATGGCTTGTCAACAAAGAGGAAATTTGTTTGGTTTGGACAAACCAAATTCTCCACTTTGGCAATACTAGTAGTAACAAAGTGGAGAGTTCTCATGCTGCATTGAAAAATTGGATGAATTCTTTCACCAATTTACTTGCCACGCTATTTGGTGTGATCGACGACCATGTAAAGCACCAATTACACCACATTAGTAATTTTATTAATTTATTTGATCCGCTACTTATATCATTTAAAGAAACATGTGTTTATTATTGAATTCAACTTTACACACACATACACACACAGATATATGGGAAACATTTGAGAAATTCATTTCCAATAAACCAACCGATAAGATGCTATTTCCATATGATTTCTTGAACGGTTGTGAGTCACACCATTATTTGGAGTTGATTGATAAAGAAGTTGAACGGATGGATAAGTTGGGCTGCGATGTGATTGACAAATGTGGATACGTCTACAAGGTGACTCATTGTATGACGTGTGCTTGTGATGTATTCAAAGCAAAGGAATCTAACGACAAGATCACGATCGAAATGGTACACGAGTTCTGGAAGAGATTGATGATCGAACTCTCTTACATTGTTTCGAATACCATTTCCAAGGACATTAGGTATGTTTACATATGTATATCATTAAGTGAATTTATATTTCATATATATATTTATAAATTTTTTATATATTATATTTATTTTTAATTCTCAGATACTTCCACAAGAAAATCGTTCCTATCGTTGATAGCAGTCCATCTTTATTCGTGCGTAGGCTGAATATCATGTTTGATGAACAGTTGTATCCTGATAGGTCTAGTGCGTGCGAGCCCAATACTTATATAGTACAACTAAGTATACTATAAAAATCTATACACATAGTAAAAATTAAAACAAAAATAAAAACTACTATGGGAAACATCATTAATGACCTCAATTTAAGAAGAGAAAAATTGGAAAACATCATTTAATGACATGTTTTATATACAAAAACTATTATGAGTACCATCCTACTTGTACACCTAGTTGTAGGAAAAAAATTGCCCGTGCGAGCCCACTGTGATGACTACATCAAAGATTCACCAAAGATTACATTCATCGGTGATGCACGAGCAGAGTGGCACCAAAAGAGGGGCACGTGTTGCACGTGATCGTGGCAGGGCCAAAACAAATTCAACTGGGCGTACGTCCAAAAAATCATTGCATTTTGAGGATAATGATGGTAAGCATAACTGTTTCCAACTTAATTTACATTAATTGTGTCAATTATTATATTAGTTGAAAATTATTATTTATTTTAATTACCATTGTTATTTATTTTAATTACATATTAATTTACTTGATAATTTTAATTTATTGTAATTATAATAATTTATTATATATTCATTTTTAAAATATGGTTTATTCAATTTTGTAGGTAATGGATAAAATGAGAGCATTCCCTGTCTACCAGAGTTTATTCAGCCTTACTGTATTAACTATTTGGACGTACGCCCAGATGGCAATTGTGGTTTCCGAGTTGTGGCAGATTATCTCCATGAAAACCAAGACAATTGGGTATGGGTTCGGTAAACGACTATTAGAGAAATTTCTTTATGGCCAGATAGGTACAGACATTTATATGATGGAATTGTGATGGGTGACGGTGCTGTGGATGGTGATTTTATATGTGCGGCACTTAGGAGAATCAATTATTTTGCAACATCATGTGGCCAAGAGCATTGGATGTGCACACCTGCGGACTTGTGTCCTATCGTCACATTTGCTAACGCACTGGTAATCCATCTCAGTTCTACTCCTGCTTCATGTTTATCTGTATTACCTTTGGTGACGTTAGATGGTGTCACAAAACCATCTAGGGAGATAGGCATTGCTCATGTTAATGGAAATTATTATGTACGTGTAAATCTGACTAATAATTGCTCTATCCCACCCTTGGTCATTCTTTGGAGAGCTCACAGCCATCAAAGTGTAGAAGGATTTGAGTCACCTGAACTTTTGATGAGGATTGCACATTCGCGGACTATATGTCCATCTAGTTGATGTTGTACGCCTACCTATCAATGACATTTCTATTTAATTTACATTCATTTGATTATTTCTTTTTATTTCATTGTAATAGTTGTAATATGTTGGGATGTATAAGTCTTATATATTATATTATAGTTTGCGATAGAAAATAATAATAATTAAAAAAATAAAACAAAGTATATAAAAGTGATCTAACATAAATAAAACCCAACAAAATATAGTAAAATACATAAATCCATACAGTACTACAAGTTTCATATAATAAACCTATCAACTTGCAATATGCCACTGATCCATCAAGGTGGACAGCTCTGCTGCACACTCATCCGCATGGGGCAATCCACCATCTCTGATGATCGCAATAGCTCGCTGTGAAAACGTAGAATAGCGTCCCACCCACTAGGAAATGTAAACAATAACATTATAATTAAATAATGGATAATAATAATTTTAATTTATGAAATTAAAAACAAAATAAATACTTACATATTATGTGTTGGATCGCGGTGAAACTCCTCGAGCAGGGGAGCCACCACAGAACAGGTATGGGAGGGAGTACTCCATGTATCCACCCGTACTAAGGGATATAGTCATCCTCGCAGTCGCTATGGCACTCGACCAAGAGAACCCCTACCATCCACTCTCTGCGTATGTGATGTGGTGATCCACCCTCCCAGAATACGGTCATGCACACTTGACAGGCTTGGGGATAGGTACAAGGATGGGTTGGACGTATGATGGGTGTCAAACCAACAAATATAAAAGACCTACTCTAAAGGGTTTTAGCAGCACAGCAGTGAGTAGGATCGTCTCCTCAGGGACCATGTATTAGAACTAACCTCTTTTCTACTATCTAGTCAAGAAACGGGGGTTTTTGAGAATTGATTTACTAATTAAACTAACCAACATAAATAAAAATAAAGAAAATAATAAAATTCCTAACGTAGTACTTAGATAAGAATCCCTCATAAACTCTTTAATTTCATAGTGCTTTACAAACCCAGAGTTAAAGATATTTGGATGCAAATATGCAAATCGAATCAACATGTCATCGTCTCACCAATTAGTAGGCTCAATTCAAATCCATTGAATCCACCGACCTTATTAGTCACTTCATCACATTAATTAATTCAACCTATTTATTGCTACAAACCATTGCCTTATTAGTGTTCTAGGCCTTAAAAGGTTCCACCTTTTTAACCTCTTCAACTCTAATTGGCAAATTCGTAAGCCTGCATGGATTATCCTAATTGAGATTATATTATATCAAACTTAAAAGCTCTAGGCAAATTATTTGACTGTAATATAAACCAAATAGCATAAATCACAATAAATATTCAAAAATATTTAACACATAAGTATACTATGAAATTAAATAATTTATGAGTTCATCCAATCCAAGTACTATCAAACCTAATTAAAATACATAATTGAAATTAAAAGAAAGAAAAGAAAACTTAGCCGAAAACCAAATCCAATAGGTGGCCGCCGACTTCCTGGCTAAAAACTAAAACTCTCCCTAACCTACGTCTACTACTATATATATACTAACTCCTAATAAGGCGGCCCACAATTAAATATATATATATATAACTAATTCCTTATAAGTTTAAAAACCAATTAAAATAATACTAATTGTAAAATCCAATCTAACTTTGAGTCTAAATATAAAGCCCAATTAAATATTTATTTTCCTTCACAAATAGTTCTCCTGACCAGCCCAATTTGATATTTCTTTAATCTGCTCAAACTCTCGACTTCCTCCAAAAAAATGGCCAAATTGCGTATTTAGCTCTACCAAAGTCCATCTTCTCCTGCATTACAAATAACGCGCAATTAAAGCATAAACTTCATAAAACTGACCTCCAATTAAAACAAAATAACGCGTTAATTCTAGACTTATCAAATCCCCCACACCTAAACAATGCTTGTCCCCAAGCATGACTCAAGACTCATCAAGAAAAAGAAACAAACACAAAACAACAAACGAACACATGGATCCTCAATATGCAACATACGATCAAGCAAGGCTTGCAATCCACATAGGAAACTTTCATAGTATCATGCATTTGCTATAACTATACCCACTCCTCATAACTCTCCAAAATCAAATAACAAGCAAGAGTGACATCCACCTCTCAGGTAATCTCTCATGCACTCAAAAGTGTTCAGGGGATATATAATCACTCAAATTCATCACATAACATGTTCTTGCCATAAGCTTGCAAAATTATCACATTACTATCACTCAAATAAATCAAAGTACAAATCAAAAGGTCTTCGTCAAGGGTCATCATGGGGTTCAGGACAAGGTAGGATAAACAAGGATTAAACAAAGGCTAAATTCACGATAGAAAGAACGCACTTGATTGTTAACTTTCAACCATCTTACCGAGAATAACACATGAAAGACACTAGTAACCCACAAAGGATTCCAAACTTGGCTCTTTCCACAATCCCTTTTTTTCCTTTTTTCTCTTTTTTTTTCCTAGCCACACAAATTCATTTGAATTTGTTTATATTGGCTCCTTTTCTTTCTTGTCTTCTTTTTTTTTCATTTTCTTTTTTTCTTACTTTTTTTTCTTTTTTTTCTCTTTTCTTTTTCAACAGCCTTGGTCAGAGCACAACTTATCCTTAATGAGTTACTATTGCCTTACAATGTCCGCCTTCAAACCACAAACCCAAGTTAACAACCAAGTATATGCTCCTTTCAATAACTAGGAAAAAGAGCAAGCTAAACACAGGTCTAGGTTTAATTTAGTGGCTTTAAAATCAAAGAATCAGGTCCAAGCTTCAAAAAAGGTTAACTAAGGGTAAGCATTGAAGGTTGGATTTTTTAGCAAGCCAAATTTGGTTATCCTATTGCCTTTATCCTTTTTGTACTTCAAATTCACAAGCAATGGTAACATGCATAACAAAGCAAGTTCTAGAATATGCAAACTATGTGTGAAACACTTTAAAGAAAAACAATTGAGCACAAGAAAGAATTATTACTCATTAAGGCCCAAAATCTCACTTTATCTAGCTTTTTGGGTGTCGCTCACACAATTACCATCATTTGAATTATCATAATGAACAGTTATAGCCATCCAACACACAATACTACTAATATTCCCTACATTTCATCCTTACCTCACCAAATCACACATTGCATATCAATTTTCCAACACAAAACACATAACATTTACATCTCCCCCACACCTAAACTCTAAACACAATAAAACACAAAACATCCCCAAAACAATAATCATACAAAACAATCCCCCCACACCCAAAACTCTACATTGTCCCCAATGTAGAAAAAAAAAATAGGCATAAACAGGATCTCAAAAACAAACACCACCAAGACAGAATAAAAATAAATAAAATAAATAACTAAAACAAACAAAAGTTAGTAAGAGGAAGAGAAGCTTCTCTATGGTGGAGGAAATGGTGGTTTCAAGCCCACATGTGCGCAAAGGGCATGGAGATTGGAGTTCATTTCTCGAATTTTTTTTTTTTTTTGAAGCCATTGAGCTAATCGTTCCTCCTCTAGTGGGGCCTCTTGGCTTTGGCCGTCATTCTCACCACTAATCAATTGCAAAAATAATTAAATCAGCACCCAAAAAGTTCAATCAACCCTCAAAGTAAAGGAAATTAACAAGAGAAAGATAAGGGAAGAAAAATTCAGCCCAGGGCGAATGGAGAAGATGAGGTTGACAGCGGTGAGTGGTCGGGGTTGTGTGATTACGGCGGTAGTGGAAGTCTGGCGATGAACAACCGAGAGAGGGAGCGAAGCCGTTGGCTGACTGGAAGATTGCAGCGAGAATATCCTCAAGACCAAAGTCAGCCCCCCCCCCCCCCCCCCCCCGATGAGAATGTACGGTTGAAGGGGAAAATATTTGGGCGTCACTGGTTTGCTCCAACGCTTGGCCGGATGTCGAAGGAGAAGATGGCGGAGCGGTCGCTGTACCCTGTAGAGATTAGCGGTGGCCGATTGGAGAAGAAAAACTGTGATGGTGAAGGATGGTGGCGGCGGGTTTGGTTGGGAAGAGGGAGTCAGGCGCCGCTAGTTGAAAACAAGAATGAAAACCAAAGAAAGTAAGAACCCTAATTAAAAAAAAAATGGAAAGGAAAAAGATTTTTTTTTTTTTTTTTGTAAGTGTAAATGACATGGTCATGTCATAGGAAAACTTGTAATCTGCCAAACTCCTTAAAAATTCAAATAAAAAGCAAAGAAAAACGTGAAAAAATCAAAGGCACTGACCTGGGCATGTCAGAGGAAAAATTATATTCTGCCCCATCCCTTAAAAGTCAAAGGAAAACTCACCTGGGCATGTCAGAAGAAGAATTATATTCTGCCCAAGCCTTCAGAAAATACAAAAACCATGCAAACCTTGATCTGGGCATATCAGAGGAAGAATTGTATTCTGACCAAGCCTTCAGAAATTCAAGAAAAACTCACCTGGGCATGTCAGAAGAAGAATTGTATTCTGCCCAAGCCTTTAATTCCCCTCGAAATTCTCAGCTAAAAAACACTTAAAAATACAATTAAAAGACTAAAAAAAACTTAGAAAAAAAATTTGGGTTGCCTCCCATAAGCGCTTGTTTTACGTCTGTAGCTCGACGTGAGATAGCTTGCTTTAACGCGGATGATATACGTAGTTTTGACTATCGTCATGGCACTTTCCTTGTGTTTGAGGTGCATTTACCTTTCCTGGATCAGATATGAGACTCTTAGTTGTAGGCTTCTGACTATTCAGGAGTTGGAACATCGTGTCTTCTAAAACGGTTAGTCTTTCTTTGAATCTCTTGCCCTCTATCTTAGCCTTTTCTCTCTTTAACCGTCTCTTACTCTTCTTACTATGGATGCACTTCTTCTTGGTGTCTATTCTAGCAATTTGAGGCGTCATGTCTTCTTCTGGAATGAGGTTGTGAACCTCAAATGCCATAGCGTGGTCACGCAATAACATTTTTTCTATGACTTCATGCTCTTCCTCGCTAGAATCATCAGGATATATGTACATTGTTTCAAGAGAGTCCTTGATTTGCTCATTCCCACTAATTTCTCTGCCATGTGTTCCCCCCTTGGCATGACTTTTTGGAATGATCCCACCATTGTTGATGTCATTCTTTGCAGAGAGCATCTGAACACTTTCCTTCTCAAGTAGATGGATACAAACATCCTTGACCACGGAGTTTAATTGTTTAATCTGTGATTTCACTTTGAACAATTGTTCTTCTTGGACATACTCTCTTTGAATTATCTTGTCTTGAACCTTTAGATGCTTGTTCCACCTTGCACTTTCCTTTTCTAAGTATTTGAGCACCTCTTTCTCAAAATTTAACTTCTTGCCATTATCCTTTGGCGGTTGATCCACTGGCTCTTTCTCTTGCACGTAAACTGCCCCTTGACATTGTGGTTGTGACAATTTTTGCAGCACTAGGTCCATTGTCTCTTGCATTTGGGTAAGTCGAGTCTCCAATTCGAAAAATCTACTTTCGCATTTGCAAGACCTTTCACATTGCTCAACCTGCATATTTGGTGCTTGTCTGTCCATTATTTCATTACTCAATCTGCGTATTTGACTTGCTAGATCTTGTCCATATGATGTATCTTCTGAACGAGCTTGCCAAGTGGGCATATTTTGGTACTCTCCCTCATAACCATGCTGGTAACTTGCACCGAATCCATTGTGACCTTGCCATGAATAATTGTGCTCATCCATCATTGTTCTTGCAAGCTTCCTAAACAGAAAATATGGAAAATAATGGAATACAGAAAAAAACAAATATATATAATAAAATATAAAAACTAGAATAATAAAATCAAGGTTTTCCTAATATCTTTAGTCCCCGGCAACGGCGCCAAAATTTGATGGGTGTCAAACCAACAAATATAAAAGACCTACTCTAAAGGGTTTTAGCAGCACAACAGTGAGTAGGATCGTCTCCTCAGGGACCATGTATTAGAATTAACCTCTTTTCTACTATCTAGTCAAGAAGCGGAGGTTTTTGAGAATTGATTTACTAATTAAACTAACCAACATAAATAAAAATAAAAAAATAATAAAATTCCTAACGTAGTACTTAGATAAGAATCCCTCATAAACTCTTTAATTTCATAGTGCTTTACAAACCCAGAGTTAAAGATATTTGGATGCAAATATGCAAATCGAATCAACATGTCATCGTCTCACCAATTAGTAGGCTCAATTCAAATCCATTGAATCCACCGACCTTATTAGTCACTTCATCAAATTAATTAATTCAACCTATTTATTGCTACAAATCATTGCCTTATTAGTGTTCTAGGCCTTAAAAGGTTCCACCTTTTTAACCTCTTCAACTCTAATTGGCAAATTCGTAAGCCTGCACAGATTATCCTAATTGAGATTATATTATATCAAACTTAAAAGCTCTAGGCAAATCATTTGACTGTAATATAAACCAAATAGCATAAATCACAATAAATATTCAAAAATATTTAACACATAATTATACTATGAAATTAAATAATTTATGAGTTCATCCAATCCAAGTACTATCAAACCTAATTAAAATACATAATTGAAATTAAAATAAAGAAAAGAAAACTTAGCCGAAAACCAAATCCAACATGTGGCCGCCGACTTCCTGGGTAAAAACTAAAACTCTCCCTAACCTACGTCTCCTACTATATATATACTAACTCATAATAAGGCGGCCCACAATTAAATATATATATAACTAATTCCTAATAAGTTTAAAAACCAATTAAAATAATACTAATTGTAAAATCCAATCTAACTTTGAGTCTAAATATAAAGCCCAATTAAATATTTATTTTCCTTCACAAATAGTTCTCCTGGCCAGCCCAATTTGATATTTTTTTAATCTGCTCAAACTCTCGACTTCTTCCAAAAATATGGCCAAATTGCGTATTTAGCTCTACCAAAGTCCATCTTCTCATGCATTACAAATAAAGCGCAATTAAGCCATAAACTTCATAAAACTGACCTCCAATTAAAACAAAATAACACGTTAATTCTAGACTTATCAACGTAGCCAAGCTGTCGCACACACCTATCTGGAATATAGCCTCAACAATGTCCCTATATGCAATCAAACCTCAGTACAGGGTCCTCTGAGTACATGCGGCAGGATCAGGCACATATGATAACCAAATCATCTGTAAATATTATGTACAATTAAAATAAAATTCAATTTAAAAATTTTCAAAAAATTTAAATATTTATCTAAAAAAATATTAACATACCTGCTCAGTGGTCGTGCTGTCAAGCTGCTCCCGAAACTTCTCCAAACGATCAAGAGGATGGCCCCCGACGCCGACAACCAAAGTAGAAGCTCGCGCCCTCGATGCATCTACAGCCAGGGGTTGAGAATGGGGTCTAAAGGCTGGGAAGTGCTCGTAAATCCAAGCCTGGAGTAACGTGAGACAACCCACCATCCCTTTACTCTCTCATCTACTAGCAATACCTAACTGCCTGTAGAGATAAGCTAGTTTCGCAGAACCCCATGAATCCTGTCCCACATGTGCTAACCAGTCCCTGATCTGCATGATATGCACTAGTCTAAACTTATTGGAAATCTTGTCCACAAATAGACAATATCCAATAGCAATACACAGCCAGGCCTCCACATCACCCGGATCGCACCCCCGACCCCTGCACAGCTTTATCACCTCATCCGTCACAATTCCACCATTCTGAGACATGTCGGTCCATGTTTGATGGGCCATAGGTAGCTCAACCACATCTCTACTAAGACCCAGTATGGTGGTCAAATTAGTACTATCAGTGATCATACCGTCCTTTACTGGTATGCGAAGGATCTCCCAGACATCGTGCAGTAGTATGGTCATCTCTCCAAAGGGTAAGTTGAATGTATTGGTGTTAGGCTACCACCGCTCTATGAATGCACATATAAGCCGGGGAGGGGGGATCTAGGGACTGGAACATAACAGAAGGCAAGTTAGACAAATGGGTATCTCTCAATCTCATGCACCACTCACTAGGCATCTTAGCGAACCAATTAACTAACTTAGTACAAACCTGTGCCCTATTCTGGCACCTAAATAGTCCCCTAGTTGCCTTTTCGGGTCCGTAACGCGACCCCACATGACCCAACCAATTAGGTATCACTGACCCATTCCTAGGGCCACCCTCAACAGGTGTAGTCACAATCCACGATTCCTCAGCTTGGGCACATTTGTTTTCTAATTTCATAAAAAAATTTCTTATAAATATAATGAATTAACAAACAAATTCTAAATAGTAATGTTCATTTTTAAATCACACGGCCAATCACATAAATAGTAATAATGTTTACAAATTACATAAATTTATAACTAGTAATAATCATAGTAGCAAATTACATAAATCACATATATTTATAAACAATAATAATCAAAGCCATAAATTACATAAATCACATAAATTTATAAATAGTAAATTAGTCATAAATTAAGTGTACAAATTATAAAATACTAATAAAAAATCATATATAATTAGCTATCGTTTTAGAGTGTGTACCTGAAGCCGTAAAACGTCCATCCTGGAGGGGTCACGACTGTACATGAACCTCCTCATCCGTGTAATCAGAAGCATCATCATCCTGCTCCTTTTCAGTGTGGTCCTCAAGCTCCTCCTCCCCCCTCCCCGCGGCTCATCTCCCGCTGCTCCTCTCTAATGTGGTCATCCTCCCCATCCTCTAGCTGTTCTTTCATCAACTGGAACGATGAGCTACCTCTATGCGCTCTCTGCTTCCTCATGTAGGAAGTAGTAGGATACTGTCTCTCAACAGGACGAATAGGAGGAAGCGTGTTCCCAGGACGTCTTGGGAGTTGCTTCCCCGCAACCTACAAAACATTTAATTAATTGAGCATTTAAATAAATATAATCATGTGCATTATTATAAAGGCCAAATTTCAATTTTGGTCCCTTATAATAGGCCTTGTATCACTTTTGGTCTCAATTAATTTTACGGGGACACTTTTAGTCACTTGACTTTTTTTATTAGCATTTTAGTCCTTTTGACGAAAATACCATTTGACTAACTGTTAACTAACCCTCAAAACCCTTTAACTAACGGTTTGACGAAAATACAATTAACATTCAAAGTGTCTCATCCATTTTCATGCTCTTACAATTATAGAAAAGATTGTTTATGTTTTATTTAAAAGGTTTTGAGGGTTTGTCAACCGTTAGTCAAAGGGTATTTTTATAAAACAGGACTGAAAATACTAATAAAAAAAATTAGGGGACTAAAAGTGTCCCTATAAAATTAATTGGGACCAAAAATGATACATGACCTATTATAAGAGACCAAAATTACAATTTGGCCATTGACTAATAATGCAACAGTACAAATTGCTCCTCCTCTAGTGCCAGTGACGGAAGTATTATTAAAGGGGGGACCCTGTTGACAATAATAGTGACGCTGACTCTGTTGTTCGATCTGAGCCTAAGTTGAGAGATGATGAGGGATTTCAGGAAGTTCGGAGGAAGCGCGGCCGGCCCTGGACACGATAACAACACCCACAGACACAAACTTTGACTCCCCACCATTCAGTGAGCAACCCGATTACCTCTTTGCCTCCCCTTGTTTAAATGATTCATGGAATGGTATGGAATATTAGAGAGGTGGAAAATTCTGCCTCTCTGCTTAGGCTGTCTTTTTTGGTTGCTCCCTATAATCTTTCACTTTTTGGAATTCTTGAACCTATGGTCGATCATGATCAGCTTGCTATTATTGCTCGTAAGTTGGGCTTCAATTTTTCATGGAGCTCTCATTCTGGTAAATTATGGGTTTTCTCATGTCATGGTCTCAAGTTGAGTGTAATGTTTGACAATGGTCAAAGTGGGTCTTTTATAGCTCAGCACCCTTTAATTAATGGTGATATCTGATGAGCTGATATTTTATGATACAATTTGGTGCTGAATTGGGCAAAGTTGGATGTTTTGGTGAAGCTAAATAGTGTTTTTATATTTGCAGGGAATTATATTGATTTTGAGAAGGATGGTGCAATATTTGGAAAAAAGAAGGGCAGATTGGATAAATTGAAGAAAAGGAGTTGGGGCTAAGAATTGAGTTTAGAATTAATTGTTAATGTGGCTGATATATTATATTGAAGGAGGGGGATTTTTGGGAAAGACAAGAAAGGAAGAATGACCAAATTGGGAAGGAAGAGTTATATAAGGCTAGGAATAAAAAGAGCAGGATTTTTATTCTAGGATTGATTGTCTTGATTTGGGGGAAGTTAACTGCAGGAATTTTAATTTTGGAAAAAGGGAAGACTTTGGAAAGAAAGAAGAAATCTTGCACTGCAGGGGGGGATTATTCTGGGCAGGATTTACTTTTGGTTTTTTGGAGAGTAGAAACAAGGCGGGGACGGCTGAGACCAAAGAGGAGACAATGGGTTGCAGTTTTTGGACACTATTTGGGAGAGCTCTCCTGCAGAAGAACTCATAAATTAGTAGGATTTTTATTTCTTAAGTTTTTAGTTTTAATTCATGGAGTACAATTTTTATTTGATGGTTTTCTTTTCAATTATGAGTAGCTAGATTTCTTTAGTCTAGTCAAGGGAATAAAAACCCCTCGATACTACTTGAATCGTGAGATCGAATTGATATTATTATTAATTAATTATTGGTTTCTTATTTATTCTTGTGCATTTTCGTGGATTATTTGGCACTGTTTGTATAACTGGTAGCATGCAGGCTTTTCTAGGTAATCCAATTTACTAGAATATACGAGGTTCGGTATTCCTTAGAGTCAATGAATTAATCACGTGGTACGTAGATTAGTGAATTAAAAAGAATAAATAATCAAGTGCAATTAGGCTAATTGGGTTAATTGTAATTGAACTGGGTCCTTGGCTATCGTGATCTAGGTTCTAGGAGGTTCCAGAATTGATCATCGATTATAGATGCGATTAACGGAGGTTCCTTAATAGCTGGTTTTAATTTATAGGACTGAATTGTTAGGAGGTTCCAACAATGAAAACCGGTGTAACCAGTAGTTAATTAATACATTTTTGCATCAACGATCGATTAGTGCATCGAGGTGGTCCAATTCCCTTGGCTAGACATTTTTTTGAATTTGGATTTTACAATTTATTTAATTTCTTGTCGTTAATTTTAATTTGATTTTGTTAGTTAGTTTGATTAAAAACAAACCCCCCATTTCGGTTACGTACTTTTGACCAAGTTTAGTTCACTCTGTTGCTCCCTGTGGATACGATCCTACTCACTCTATACTATTTTTAATAGTTTCAGAAGTAGGTTTATTTTTTATTGGCCTGACGACCTATCAATATCTTTTCAAAAAACGAAATTTGGAGGAAAAATGGGCCAAAATGTGACCTGCATGGGCAGAGCGCGTAGCACCCCTAAGGCATGCCGCGAGTGCGCGCTGCCCAGCAGCGTGCAGCAGTTGCTGTGCGTGCCTCCGCCCGCTGGCGCAGCAAATCTGCTGTGTCGCGCGGCAGCGGTGCTGCCGTTTTTTGGTGGTTGCCTACAGCGGCTCCCGCCCCCTCCCTCCGATTCCTCCTTCGCTTCTTTTACGTTATTTGATCTTCTTGCAATTCGTTCTGGGTTTTTCTGGGTTTCTATGAATTAACGATAACCCAAAACTCACGAATTCAAGTTGCCCACCATAAAGTCTTCGATTACAAAATTTAATTCTCCTACTACAAGGCTAGGAAAATTAAAAAATCGAAATTACATAGAAAAAATTATACTACAGATTTTATCTAATCCTACACGGCTTCCCGCACGTGGTTATACAATTACAAACATTCATAATAAAATCAAATCTGGACATGTCCTGGAGTTTAATTAAAACTCATACAAACGTAACCATAATAGTCTGGATTCTTAACCACCTGCAAATAAAACCATGTAATAAATCGAACAAGCACAAAACCAAAAAACCAGGCTCTGATACTAATTGAAATATTATCTACCAGGTCCCAGTCAGAAACTCACTTTCGTGCTATGCATTCTAGAATCAAAATTTCTGACCGGGCCTAGGCGCTAGCACAATCGCTATTCCAACCCTTGCTTGAAATAATATTGCGCAGGATCTGGGTTTGCACTTATTGGATTTATCACGCAACAAATAAATTCTTAATTAAAAGCGGAAGAATAAGAATTAACTATTGAAGCGTAAACTCAGGTGATCGATTGCATGCCTCAAGACTTTGATTGCACGTTGTGCGGGCAACGATCCAGCCACCAATTGATCAGCAATCAACACAACTGGGTTGTCAAAAAATTCAGCAACCGCCTGCTGCCTTGAGCATGTGAAAATACGCGCCACTTAGGCCTCGAGAGAACTTACCTGCCGCCGATTTTTGGGACAAAATAGCCGCCCAAAACTGAGGAAAAAATCGACAGCCTCTGAGCTTTAAAATCCAATTTTAGTGAGAGAAAATATTTCTCTCTCTAGGATTTTCTCTCTCGAAGTTTTCTTGTCATGAAAACTATTGAATTATGTGTCTTGAATAGCTAATCCCTTGTCTATATATAGTGTTACAAGAGACACCCCAAATTGTTTAGAATTGGTCTTCCTAATTGGTTTAGGTAATGAATTAGTTTCGAAATCCAATTAAGTAACTAATCTAATAGGATAAACCAAATCCAATTAGATTTCCTAATCTCTAGGATTTATTAATTCTAATTGAAACTTAAGACTTAATTAATTAATTAAATAATTTCACTTTGTTAATTACTTAATTAACCCTTAGGAATAATTAATTAAATAATTAATTCTACTTATTCAATTAACCCATTACAAAATTAATCGTACCGCTAACGGATTAATTTTGGTACTACCATCCTACACCAGAATTGTTTTGGAAACAACTTAATTAATTTATTCTTATTCTCCCCACATCAAAGATTTAGTACTCGTTAATTTATTAATTTACTGATAAATTAATTAATTAACATTTTTAATTTCGAGACTAGTACCACTCGACCTTTTTACTATACCGGACAGAAGTCCACTAGTTGGGTTTAGTATAATAAACATAACAAGCTCATCTCGGGAGCACCATCACCCCGGACGCACCGGTACATGATTTGCTTTTGACAAGCAGCAGCACACCACATAACTAAACACGCATACCCAACCTACCGAGACTATTGGCCACAATTGACCTCACCCTTTGGCAGATCAAAGTACACTATGTCTAATCCTCATGCCCGCTCGAGTCTAGGGATTAAGAGATAGAATACAAAGAATGATTTGTCTATTAAATCAGTACAAGATAAATCATTCTAAATGGTCAAGTTCAATATTCCCCGAGTATATCTATATGATTCAACCAGTTTAGACAAACCAATTATCCAAATTACATAATAACCTAAACCGACAGTTTGTCCAAAACTGTCTCGGTTAGGAACCTTATTTATATATTAAGTCTTTTAACCAATGATGAGATGTACTGTATCACACAAGACACCTCATCATCTAACTACATAATATAAATGGACAAATGATGCACAACAAAATATATCCAAAACATAAATCGATATAATTACTTAGAAAATGTACAATACAAGCATAGCTTATGTATTTAACTCCAACATTGTAGTATTCCTCCCATCGCGGTTACGCTGCTTATTCGTACGGATAAAAGCACCGACTATTAGCTGCATTGATCAATAGATAGTTTGGTCAGATAGTGTAGTTAATGAACTTAGTTCTTCTCAAACGAATGTGGGTTAGCGTAAACGTCCACACTATCGTGGCTTGCGAGAATCCCGGTGAATGAGATGTTGGTGGATTAAAATTATTATTTTGAGAGAAGTCAATAATTGTTAGAATTTCTTTTTTTTTTTTGAAATTTTAAGATAAACACTGAAACATTGTCTATTTTTTTAATTTACAGTTTTTTGATATGGCATTCAACCCTTTAGCTACTATATTGAAAGATAACAAACTTACTAGTCCTAACTATGTCGTCTGGAGTCGTAACTTGGACATTGTCCTGACGGCTGAGCAGTATCTGTCCAGATGTGCCTAATGAGGACTCTCCTCAAGAGGATAGGGATGCCTATAATAGGTGGAGAAAAGCGGATGAGATGGATCGGTGCTACATTTTGGCTTCTGTGTCGAATGTGCTGCAACATCAGCTTCATCCCATGGTCTCTGCCTTCAATATGATGGCTCACCTGAGAGAGGTGTTCCCTCATCATGGCAGGACAGCGAGACAAGCAGCCATGAGGAAGTTAATGAACACCAAAATGGCTGAAGGTGGGTCGGTGAGAGATCATGTGCTTTACATAATCAGTAAAATCAATGAGATAGAGGTGTTAAGAGGTGAAATTGACCCAGAAAGTCAGATAGATATCATCCTCCAGAGCTTACCCTCTAGTTTTGAGCAGTTTCGTGTCAACTATAACATGAATCAAAGAGTTTACACTCTACCCTAGCTCTTAACTGATTTGGTGTTGGTCGAAGGCATCTTCCACGAGAAGAAGCAAGCATTGGTCACAGTGAAAGCTTCAAGTTCTTCTTCTGTGGCTAAAGGCAAGAAGAATAAGAAGAAAAAGAATACCAAGAAACTTGCTGCTAAGCCTGAAATCACAAAGAAAAGCAAGCCTAAAGGCAAGTGCTTCAGGTGCGGGAAAATGGGACACTGGAAAACGGATTGTCCAAATCCTAAAGGTACGATAGTTTCTGCCCTAATTACAGAGACATGTTTAGCGGTGATTCCCACAGATACTTGGTGTGTGGATTCAGGCGCCACTGATCATGTTTGTAATTCTTTGCAAGGATTCCAAGTAACCCGGAAGCTTAGAGAGGGCGAGCTGGACATATACTTGGGTGACATTACAAAAGTGTCAGTAAAAGCAGTGGGAGTGGTTACTCTGATCTTCAAGAATTCTAGATTAGAGTTAGTTAATTGTCTTTATGTACCAAGTTTTAGAAAGAACCTTGTTTCAGTTTCTAAACTCTTAAAGAATGGTTATAAGTTTATTTTTTCTGATGATTCTGTTGTTATTAGAAAATATGGAAAACTTATTTGTTCTTGTGCAAAACATAGAAGTAGATAGTGCATCATCTAACACTAATAAGAGGAAATAGCCTTCTGAATTGAATCAAACCTATCTTTGGAATCTCAGACTATGTCATATAAACCTTAGAAAGATTTAGAGGTTGGTAAATGATGGACCTTTAGGTTCATTAGAGATTGACAGTTATTCAACCTGCGAATCTTGCTTAGAAGGTAAAATGACCAAGAGACCCTTCAAGGCAAAAGGTTATACAGCCAACGAAGTTCTAGAGCTGATTCATTCTGACTTGTGTGGACCTATGTCGGTCCAAGCACGAGGTGGGTTTGAGTATTTCGTGACATTCACGAATGACTACTCAAGGTATGTGTGCATTTACTTAATGCGCCATAAGTCCGAATAATTTAGTAAATTCAAAGAGTATCGGGCAGATGTAGAGAAGTATCATGGTAATAGTATCAAGACACTGCGATCCGATCGTGGTGGGGAGTACCTGTCCCGCGAATTTTGAGAATACCTTAGTGAGGTCGGAATTCAGTCTCAGTTGTCTGCACCTGGCACATCACAGCAGAACGGTGTAGCAAAAAGAAGGAATCGTACTCTCATGGAAATGGTTAGGTCAATGATGAACTTTAGTGATTTTCCAAGTTCGTTCTGGGGATATGCCTTAGAAAAAGCAATGTACATCTTTAACCTTGTACCATCTAAAACCGTGCCTTCAACCCCAGTAGAGTTGTGGAATGGGCGCAATCCCAGTCTAAGAGATCTCGGAATTTAGGGTTACCCAGCACGTGTTTTAGGCAAATACGGCTAAGTTAGATGCAATAACGGAAGCAATGCTGTTTGTAGGATATCCTAGGGGAACGAAAGGTGGTCTGTTTTATAGTCCTAAAGATCAGAAGGTTGTGGTTAGTTCCAACATTAGATTTTTAGATGATGACTATGTCCTAGATCACAAGCCCAAGAGTAAGATAGTACTAGAAGAGCTTAGGAGACAAACTGATAATCATGATGCACCAGCACAAGTAGATACACCACACACTGCACAAGATATCACAGATGATGTGCCTACACAGGTGGTGCCTCGTCGTAGTGGATGGTTGTAAGACAGCCCAACAGGTTCATTGGCTTGGGAGAGGCTTCAGACCTAGTCCCAGGCACGCCTGAACCTAACTCGATTAACTACAATGAGGCTCTCCGAGATAAAGATGTAGAATCTTAGCGTAAAATAATTATATCCGAGATTGGGTCAATGGACCACAATCAAGTCTGGGAGCTTGTGGACCTGCCTGATGGGTTTAAGCCCATTGGATGTAAGTGGGACTACAAAAGCAAGAGAGGACCTGACGGAAAGGTTGAAACCTTTAAAGCTAGGCTGGTGGTGAAGGGGTATACTCAGAAAGAGGGAATTGATTATGAGGAAACCTTTTTCCCGGTAGTCATGCTTAAGTCGATTTGGATTCTCTTGGCCATAGCTGCTCATTTAGATTATGAGATTTGGCAGATAGATGTTAAGATAGCTTTCCTTAACGGAAGTCTTGAGGAAACCATCTTCATGCAACAACCAGAGGGATTCGTTGAAAAAGGCCAAGAGCATAAGGTTTGTAGGCTTAAGAGGTCTATTTATGGACTTAAGCAGGCATCCAGATCTTGGAACATCCAGTTTAATAAGGTAATCCAGTCATACGAATTTACTCGATGTCCGGATGAGCAATATGTATATCGTAGACTTGATGGAAACGCAGTGGTGTTTTTTGTGCTTACGTATATGACATTCTATTGATTTGAAACAACAAGAAAGTGTTATCAGACATAAAGACATGGTTGGCCAACAAATTTGATATGAAGGACTTAGGGGTAGCGGGACATATTCTTGGGATCAAGATAATTTGAGATCGTAGGAAACGTTCATTAATGCTCTCCCAAGCTTCATTCATAGATACGATTCTGGCCCGTTTTAACATGCAGAACTCCAAGAAAGGTTTTCTACCTTTCAGCCACAGAGTGCATCTATCTAAAGAACAGTCTCCCAAGACTGTTGAGGAGATAGAGGTCATGAAAACAGTTCCTTATGCTTCGGCAGTAGGAAGTCTCATATATGCCATGTTATATACGAGGCCTGATATCTCTTATGTCATTGGCATTGTAAGCAGATATCAGAGTAACCCTGGAAAAGCTCATTGGAAAGCAGTAAAATGCATTCTTAAGTATTTGCGCAGAACAAGAGACCAAGTGTTAATCTATCAGGTGCCTGAGCTGGTACCTCGAGGTTACACAGATTCAGATTTCCAAGGAGATAGGGACAAGAGCAAGTCTACCTCAGGGTATGTGTTTACTCTGTGAGGTGGAGCCATAGTTTGGCAGAGTGTCAAGCAGAAATGCGTGGCGGACTCTACCATGAAGGCTGAATACGTTGTCGCATAAGAAGCAGCGAAAGAAGTAGTGTGGCTTAAGAATTTCCTAGTGGACTTAGATGTGATTCTTGGTTCGCAGAAGTCTATCATAGTGTATTGTGATAACAACGGTGCAGTAGCAAACTCGAAGGAACCACGAGCCCACAGAGCGAGTAAACATCTACAGTGCAAGTACCACCTAATATGAGACATCGTCAAGAAGAAAGACATGGTGGTGGCTAAGATAGCATCAGAGGATAATCCTGCAGATCCGTTCACAAAGACATTGACTTCAAAAGTCTTTGAGGCTCACGTGGAGGGCATGAGGATCAGATACTTAGGAGAGTCATGCCAGTTTTTCTTGATATATAGTAGAGTGTATAGAGTTGAATGTAGTTGTATACTTAAAGCAGAACTTAAGTATTAGTGGGAGATTGTTGGAGTTGAATACATAAGCTATGCTTGTATTGTACATTTTTCCAGTTAATATATCGATTTATGTTTTGGTTATATTTCTTTGTGCATGATTTGTCCATTTATATTATGTAGTTAGATGATGAGATGTCTTGTGTGACAGAGTAGATCTCATCATTGGTTAAAAGACATAATATATAAATGAGATTCGTAACCAAGACAATTTTGGACAAACTGTCGGTTTAGGTTATTATGTGATTCGGATAATTGGTTTGTCTAAACTGACTGAATCATATAGATATGCCCGGGGCGTATTGAACTTGACCACTTAGAATAATTTGTCTTGTACTGATTTAATAAACAAATCGTTCTTTGTATTCTATCTCTTAATCCCTAGACTCGAGCGGGCATGAGGATTAGACATAGTGTACTTTGATCTGCCAAAGGGTGAGGTCAATTGTGGCCAATAGTCTCGGTGGGTTGGGTGCAATTGTTTAGTTACTTGGTGCGCTGCTGTCGCGAAAGAAAACCATGTACCGGTGCGTCCGGGGTGATGGTGCTCCCGAGATGAGCTCGTTATGTTTATTATACTAAATCCAGCTGGTGGACTTATGTCCTGTATAATAAAAATGTCGAGTGGTACTAGTCTCGGAATGAAAGAAGTTAATTAATTAATTTATCGGTAAATTAATAAATTAACGAGCACTAAATCTTTGATGTGGGGTGATTAAGAATAAATTAATTAAGTTGTTCCGGAAGCAATGCTGGTGTAGGATGGAAGTGCCAAAATTAATCCGTTAGTGGTACGATTAATTTTGTAATGAGTTAATTGAATAAGTAGAATTAATTATTTAATTAACTATTCTTAAGGGTTAATTAAGTAATTAAGAAAGTGAAATTATTTAATTAATTAATTAAGTCCTAAGTTTCAATTAGATTATCCTATTAGATTAGTTACCTAATTGGATTTGGAAACTAATTAATTAACTAAACCCATTAGGAAGACCAATCCTAAACCAACTTGGAATTTCTCTTCTAACTCCATATATAGACAAGGGATTAGCTATTCAAGACACACAATTCAATAGTTTTCAAGACAAAAAAACATAGAGAGAGAAAATCCTAGAGAGAGAAATATTTTCTCTCACTAAATTCGGATTTTAAAGGCTCAAAAGCTGCCGGTTTTTCCTTCGTTTTGGGTGGCCGGATTTTGGTTTAGAAAACCGACGGTGCGTGAGCTGATTTCTCGGGTCCTAGTGACACGGCCGGGTGCCGGTCGTTCCGCCCGTCTCGGCCGTTTCAGCTTTTTCAGCCCGTCAAGAGTTATTTGTTGGCACGTTCGGACATGGAGGGATCTAGAAGGACTAGAAGGTTCCCTCCTTTGCAAGTTGCATCGCAAGTTGCACGGGTGACATCATGCACGATGTCAGCCCTAGGAATTTCCTTGTATATATTATTTAGGGACTAGATTCTTCCAAGAATAAAATATAGGAAGCTTCTCTTGGAAGACATGAATAGTAACCGACCTTGAGCCCTATAAATAGAGGCCAAGGGTCATTTGTAAAGTCACCAAGAAAAGGGTGTGTGAGTACTTGTCTTGAGCAATATACTTTTGGTCACTTGTGTGCCTACATTTCTCTTGTGTTTCTTAGTCACTTTGCTGCCCACAAGTTCACTTGTGTGCTAAGGGTTAAGGCTGAGCTAGTTCTAGTCGTTAGTTGTTAGAACTAGTGCCGCACGGATCGCTCGTGAAGAAGTGAGCCCGTGACAAGTGGTATCAGAGCCAGGTTCTGCTCTTAAGCTAAGTTTTTGCTCCATCGTTCCTTAAAGGGATCATGGCCGCACCAAGCAATACTACCAAGGTGGTAGAGGTTGAAGGTGCGCCTCACGTGAAACGGAACGTGCCGGCAAAAAGGGGAGCCGGAAGGACAAATCCGTTGCACGTGAGCCGTCGGCCGATTTTGAGACACGGCTGGCTAAGGTGGAACTGGCCGTGGGGGACTTCCTCGATCATGATGAGGACGAGCTTGAGGAGAGGATGCTGACCGTTCTCAATCAGATCGTGGAACGGTACGATCGAACGATTGAAGAGCAAAAGGTAAGTATTGCCAATCTCCAGGAGGGGATGCTCAAACTTCAAGAGGAAGTTGAAGTTTTGAGAGCACAGGTGGTCAGGGGAGGAGTTCAAGGTGGAGCTCTCCCCACCACCCGGATCGATATTCCTAAGCCCGAGGCTTATGGGGGAGCCCGGAAGGCGAAGGATATTGAAAATTTTCTATACGGCCTAGAACGGTATTTCAAGGCCGTTGGTGCAGCTACAGATGCTGCCCGACTGGACTACGCCCCACTCTACCTCAAGGATGCTGCCTTGGTGTGGTGGAGAAGGAGAACGGGGACCATAGACACAGGCGTGGATGCCATCAGCACTTGGGATGAGTTTAAAACAGAATTGAAGAAGCAGTTCCTTCCCAAGGACGCTGAAGACGAAGCTAGGGCGAAGCTTCGTCGCTTGCAACACCGGGACGGCCAAATTAGGGAATACGTCAAGGAATTTTCAGAACTGATGCTGGAAATCCCTGACTTGTCCCCTAAAGAGGCCTTGTTCACTTTTATGGATGGCCTGAGGCAATGGGCTAAGCTTGAGTTGCAGCGGAGGGACGTGCAAAATATAACTCAAGCTATGAATGTAGCGGAGTCCTTAATCGAGTTCCAGAAGAGAGACGGGGACAAGACCAAGGACAAGCCAAGGAAGTTTTCGGGCAAAAGTGGGGGAGACAAGGGGAAGTCTTACTCCAAGCCCGAGACGGCCAAGCCATCCAGCAGCAAGGACGGGTCGAAGGGAGACCGGCCCAGGAGGTTTGAAGGGTGCTTTCTATGCCAAGGTCCACACTTGGCGCGGGACTGCCCCTCACGTTCCAAACTTGCGGCGTTAATTCAAGAATCCAACCAAGATGACGAGAGGAGGGTCGCTTGCATCCAACGGTTGGATGTCGTTCAAGCTAAGCTGGACGGGAAGCGTAAGGGCCGCATGTTTGTGGAGGTAAGTTTTCCCAATCGGTCTTGTTGGGCACTTGTAGATACAGGGGCCGATTGCAACTACGTAAATGATGCCCTAGCCCGTGAGCTAGGCATCTCCTGGGAGCCCAGCAACGGTAGATTCAAGGGAGTCAATGGGGCCTGGACATCGGTCGTAGGCGAGGCCAAGGGTGTACCGGTCCAGATCGGGTCGTGGAATGGCCGTGCCTCATTTTCCGTTGCACCTTTGGGTGAATACGGTGTGGTTTTGGGCATGCATTTTATTGACGGACTTCGGCCCTTCATGGTGACCAAGGACGACACCATGGTCGTGCTGCAAGGACGAGAAACGTGCGTCATCCAGATGCACCGAGAAACGGAGCTGAGTGCCAGACAGCTCAACCGAGGCCTGAAACAAGGTGAGCAAACGTTTGCGGCCCTGGTGTTCGAGGAGGAGCAGCCGACCGAACCAGTATCGGTAACGGAGCCCGTTCCCCCAGCCCTACGCACCGTGATCGAGGAATTTCGGGATATAATGCCCGATGATTTACCGAAGGAGTTGCCCCCTAGACGGGAGATCGACCATGCCATCGAGCTGGTTGAAGGGGCAAAACCCGTAGCCAAAGCGCCGTACCGAATGTCCCCTAGCGAGCTGCAGGAGTTGAAGACTCAACTAAGGGAGCTGCTCGAGGCGGGGTTCATACGGCCCTCTAAAAGCCCATATGAAGCACCGGCCTTGTTTCAGCGCAAGAAGGACGGGACGTTGAGGATGTGCATAGACTACCGGGCGCTGAACAAGTTAACGGTAAAGAATAAATACCCGATCCCTCTTATAGCTGATTTATTTGACCGCTTGGTGAATGCTAGGGTCTTTTCCAAGCTGGACTTGAGGAAGGGGTACTATCAGGTTAGGATAGCCCCAGGGGACGAGCCGAAGACAGCCTGTACCACCCGGTACGGATCCTATGAGTTCTTGGTGATGCCGTTCGGCCTCACCAACGCACCGGCCACTTTCTGCACGCTCATGCAACGCGTGCTGGCCGATTTCATCGACCGTTTTGTGGTGGTCTACTTAGATGACATTGTCATCTATAGTGAGACCATGGAGGAACACGTGGGTCATCTCCGTGCCGTTTTTCAGGCCCTAAGGGAGAACAAGCTATACGCCAAAGAGGATAAATGTGCGTTCGGGCTAAAGGAAGTTTCCTTTTTGTGCCACATCATTGGGGAAGGCCAGATTCGCATGGATCCGGCCAAGGTTCGAGCCATCATTGAATGGGAGGCGCCAACCAAGATGACCGAGCTACGGTCTTTTCTGGGACTCGTCAACTATTACCGGTGGTTCATTGAGGGTCACTCAGCTATTGCTGCCCCTCTAACGGACCTGCTTAAGAAAGGGACGGGATGGTGCTGGACACAGAAGCAACAAACGGCCTTCGAAGCCTTGAAGGATGCAGTGACAAAGGAACCGGTGTTGGCCCTTCCAGATTTCTCTAAGCTGTTTGAAGTATGCACCGATGCCTCCGATTTTGCCATCGGTGGCGTGCTGATGCAGGACGGGCATCCCATCGCTTATGAAAGCCGAAAGTTAAGCGATGTGGAACGACGGTGGCCAACGCACGAGAAAGAAATGCTGGCCGTAGTGCATTGCCTAAGGGTCTGGGAGCACTACTTAAAGGCAGCAAACCCGTTCAAGGTGAGAACGGATAATCGGGCGGTAAGTTTTATTCAGAACCAACCGAAACTATCGAGCAAACAGGCGCGATGGCTGGATTTTCTAGCCGAGTTCAAGTTTGAGTTGGAGTACTGCCCAGGAAAAACCAACCAAGTTGCGGATGCTCTAAGCCGCAAGAGTATGTTGGCCGCCATCACCAGCGCACCGGAGGGCCAGATCTTAGAACGTATAAAAACGGGACTGGAGCATGACAAGCAAGCTCAGGCCTTCATTGAGCTTGTCAAGGAGGCAAAGACAACCCGGTTTTGGCTCAAGGATGGGGCCTTGTATGCCAAAGGGGACCGGTTGTATGTGCCGGCTTGGGACAATTTAAGACGGGAAATCTTGAAGGAGTGCCACGATTCCCGTTATGCCGGACACCCAGGTACGCACCGTACGCTAGCTTTAGTGCAAGAACGTTTTTACTGGCCGAGAAT
The DNA here is from genome assembly GCA_030378225.1 of Knoxia roxburghii. NCBI lineage: Eukaryota > Viridiplantae > Streptophyta > Magnoliopsida > Gentianales > Rubiaceae > Knoxia > Knoxia roxburghii. The sequence goes on along the minus strand of CM059422.1, from coordinate 11,774,368 downwards.
GAGGGAGGACGTAGAAGCTTATGTACGGACGTGCCTTGTTTGCCAACAAAATAAGACCGAGCAGGAGTATCCATACGGTCTTCTCCAGCCGCTGCCCGTACCAGAGAGGATATGGGACAGTGTCTCTATGGACTTCATAGTTAGCTTGCCTGTCTCAAGCGGATGCACCAACATTTTGGTGGTTGTAGACCGTTTGTCGAAATATGCCGAGTTCATTCCAGCCCCAAAGGAATGCACGGCTGAGACCACGGCCAAGCTTTTTATGAAGCATGTGGTAAAGTATTGGGGGCTGCCAACTTCAATCGTGAGCGACCGGGACTCACGGTTCACCGGACGGTTCTGGCAAGAGTTGTTTAGGCTGTTGGGCACAGAACTAAAGATGTCAACAGCAATGCACCCGCAGACGGACGGCCAAACGGAACGGGTCAATAGTGTGCTGGAGGTATACCTCAGACACTATGTCGCAGCCAACCAAACAGATTGGGCACAGCTACTAGATGTTGCCCAATTCTGTTACAACTTAATGAGAAATGAAAGTACCGGCAAGAGTCCATTCGAGATTGTCTTGGGTTTTCAGCCAACAACACCCAAAGACATCATTGGAGGCTACACGGGGAGTAGCCCACCGGCTTACCGGTTCGTCAAGGATTGGTGAGAACGAACCGATATTGCCCGACTTTACTTGGAACGATCGGCCAAGAGGATGAAGAAATGGGCCGATAAGAAAAAAACTGCCCGGGAGTTCCAGGAAGGAGACCAAGTGTTGGTCAAGTTATACCAACACGGGCGTGTTCGAGGCTTGCATCAGGGACTAATGCGTCGGTACGAGGGACCGTTTACCGTCCTCAAACGTGTTGGAGCAACGGCCTATAAGTTGGAGTTGCCGGATACTTATGAGAGGCTACATCCGGTTTTTCACGTGAGCCTACTCAAGCCGTTCCACAAGGACTTGGAGGAGCCGGAGAGAAGTGTTCCAACACGAGCCCCAACAAGGGTAAGGGAGCCATTGGGGAAAGAACCTGAGCAAATCCTTTCCAAACGTATTATTCGAGGGCAAAACCAAGCACCGGCTAAGGAGTACTTGGTTAAGTGGAAGGGACAACCAACGAGCGAGACAAGTTGGGAGCCGGCCGAAAAGTTAAGGGACGCAACCAGACTGGTGGTTGAGTTTGAGGAGTTAGAGCCATCGAGGACGATGTTGAAAGATTTTGGTAGGATCTGGGTTTGTACCTGCTCGATTTACCACGCAACAAAAAAATTCTAATAAAAGCGGAACCATAGAATAATACCTTTGAAGCGTGCACCTGGTGAATCTCTTGTATGCCTCAAAGACTATGACCTCTTGTTGTGTGGGCAACAATCTAGAAGTCAATTGATCAGCAACTCACCACAATCCACCTGCTGAAAAAATTCAGCACCTCCGCACCTAGCACGTACTGCAAACGCACTGCCTGGAGAGAGAGAAAGCAACACACGGAGCTAGTATTTTGGACCAATATTTTCGGCCACTTGATGAAGAAAACTAGCCGCCAATTTGCTCAAAAAATTCGTTCTTGAGAGAGAAAGAAATTTCTCTCTCTAGAATTTTATCTCTCTAGATTCTTGAATTATGAATCTCTTGAATTGTTGTTTCTGAATGGCTGATCCCTTGTCTATTTATAGAGTTACAAGAGAGACTCCAAGTTGGAATAGGATTGGTCTTTCCTACTGGGTTTCTGTTTCCCTTCAATCCTGTTTCTAGATTGATACAGATTCTGTTTCCTTCAATCCTGTTCCTGGACTGAAACACTCCCAACTGTCACAGGGATTCACTTATCCCAATCCAGTTCCTGGGATGAATCACTCCCAACTGACACAGGGATTCACTTATCCCAATCCAGTTCCTGGGATGATTCACAACCAACTGACACAAGGATTAATTAATTTCTCAATTAATTAAATCTACCTTTGTCATTAACCCAGTACATAATTAATCGTACCACTAACGGATTAATTATGGCACTACCACCCTACACCAGAATTGCTTCCGGAACAACTTAATTAAATTATATTCATAATCTCCCCACATCAAAGATATAGTGCTCGTTAATTCATTAATTTACTGATAAATTAATTCATCAACTTCTTTAATTCCGAGACTAGTACCACTCGACCTTTTTACTATACCGGACATAAGTCCACCGGCCGGGTTTAGTATAATAAACATTTCGAGCTCATCTCGGGAGCACCATCACCCCGGACGCACCGGTACATGGTTTCCTTTCGACAAGCAGCAGCACACCAAGTAACTAAACACGCGCACCCAACCTACCGAGATTATTGGCCACATTTGACCTCACCCATTGGCAGATCAAAGTACACTATGTCTAATCCTCATGCCCACTCGAGTCTAGGGATTTAGAGATAGAATACAAGGATCGATTTGTCTATTAAATCAGTACAAGACAAATCATTCCTAAGAGTCAAGTTCAATATGCCCCGGGCATATCTATATGATTCAATTAGTTTAGACAAACTAATTATCTGAATCACATAATAACCTAGACTGACAGTTTGTCCAAAGCTGTCTCGGTTACGAACCTCATTTATATATTATGTCTTTCAACCAATGATGAGATCTACTGTGTCGCACCAGACACCTCATCATCTATTTACATAATATAAATGGACGATTAATGCACAACAAGATATGACTGAAACACAAATCGATATATTAAACTGGGAAACTGTACAATACAAGCATAGCTTATGTATTCTACTCCAACAGATGTCTCGTTCAAGTGGGGGAGAATGACACGTCCGGGTGCCGGTCGTTCCGCCCGTCTCGGCCGTTTCAGCTTTTTCAGCCCGTCAAGAGTTATTTGTTGGCACGTTCGGACATGGAGGGATCTAGAAGGACTAGAAGGTTCCCTCCTTTGCAAGTTGCATTGCAAGTTGCACGGGTGACATCATGCACGATGTCAGCCCTAGGAATTTCCTTGTATATATTATTTAGGGACTAGATTCTTCCAAGAATAAAATATAGGAAGCTTCTCTTGGAAGACATGAATAGTAACCGACCTTGAGCCCTATAAATAGAGGCCAAGGGTCATTTGTAAAGTCACCAAGAAAAGGGTGTGTGAGTACTTGTCTTGAGCAATATACTTTCGGTCACTTGTGTGCCTACATTTCTCTTGTGTTTCTTAGTCACTTTGCTGCCCACAAGTTCACTTGTGTGCTAAGGGTTAAGGCTGAGCTAGTTCTAGTCGTTAGTTGTTAGAACTAGTGCCGCACGAATCGCTCGTGAAGAAGTGAGCCCGTGACACTAGGCAGCTCGTGCACTTCACGCGCTAAGGGCAGTGGTTGCAGAGTTTTTTGGCGACCCAGTTGTGTTGATTGCTGATCAATTGGTTGCTGGACCATTGCCCACACAACGTGCAATCACAGTCTTGAGGCATACAAGCGATCACCTAAGTTTACGCTTCAATGGGTAATTCTTAGACTTCTGCTTTTAATTAAGAATTTATTTGTTGGGTGATAAATCAAATAAGTACAAACCAAGATCTTGCGCAATGTGAAGGAAAACAGAACAAGCCCGGGCTAAATCGAAAACCTCACTTTCGTGCAATGCATTCCAGAATCGGAAGCTTTCGACCAAGCTCAGGCTCAAATTCATTTACCCACGAACGGATCTTTGCTTATACTTATTTAATTTATTAAATCGACACAAAAGATGCAATTTTTAATTAAATTAGAATATTTAAAGATTATACCTTTTGTAGCGAAGTCCCTTGCAATAAGAAAAATCCAATCTTTGAGCGAATTTCAATAGAAATCCAAAAGATTACTCCGATAGAACTTTGAATATTGCGTGGGCAATAATCTATCGAAGTCTAATTGTTCAGCCCACGAAAACCCACAAGAAAATCTCTCGATCAAAATCAAAAACTGCTCTAAAAGGACCGATCAGACCATCCGCTCGCTGGTATCTTCCGCAGCAAATAAACCTCGCAGTCCTGCCGCAAAAAACTGATCGGATTCACTCTAAAGGCTCAACCTTTGGCCACGATCTATACAAGCCATGCTGCGGATCACCAAGGAGAGATCAAAACGCAGCAAGACCTGGATCAAGCACCCCAAAGATGTCACCTTGAACCTCCCAAAATTAACCAACAGCGGCTGGACTGAAAATAAAGAACACCCGGCGGAAAACTGTTTGAAGAACCCGGCAGAACCAGCAAAAAATAACAGACAAGGTCTGATCTTTGAGCTATGATTTAATTCAAGAAGCGAGATTTCAAGTTCAACTTCGAAAAAGACTTCAAGAAGAAGTTCTCTTTCTAGAACTTTCTCACTCTAGGAAGCAAGACTTGTCTTGCAAGATTTTCTTAGCTTTATTTGGCCTCAAGTTATTCTATTTATAGGAGCTCTAATAGAGACCTAATGGGCTCTCGAGTTGGGCCTTTTAATTTGACTTTCGTTGACCGCTAAGTCTTTCTCAACTAATCAACTCCAATCGACCCATTTGAATTAATTTCATAACCCACTTTGTTAATTTAATTTAATCGAACCCTTAAAATTAATTAATTCAAATAGAATTAATTTTTTAATTTACGTTGTCGATTAAATATTAATTAAACCTTTAGGATTAATTAATTCACCTTGTCGATTAGTCAAATGCATAATTAGTCGTGCCACTATCGGACTAATTATGGAACTACCGCTCGAAAATGACTTTACATCGCGCCATTATATTTTCTTCTATCTCCCCACATTAAAGATCTAGCGCTCATCGGTTTATCAATTTACTGACAAATTAATTCACCAACTTCTTGGTATCCGAGATTAGTACCACTCGTCCTTTTAGTATACCGGACATAAAGTCCACCGGCCGGGTTTAGTATAAAAGACCTTACAAGTTCATCTCGGGAGCACCATCAACCCGACGAACCGGTATGTGGATTCCTCCGACTAGCAACGGCACGTAAGAAGCTAAACACTGCACACCCAACCTACCGAGGTATGGGCCTCAATTGACCGCACTCTTTGGTAAATCAAAGCATACGATATCAACTCTCACCCCCGTCCCAATCTCGGGATTTAGAGATTGAATACTATGACCGAATTGACTACGCCGATCAGTATAAGTCAATTCTATCTAAACTGGTCGTGCTCAATATGCCCCGGGCATATCCGTGTGATTTAACTAGTCTAGATAAACTAATTTTCAAACCACACGATAACCTATACCGATAGTATGTTCAGACTATCTCGGTTACGAGCATACTTTTTATATATCAATACTTTAACCAATAACGGTTTCTACTGTGTCTTTCCACACCCCGTTATCTAGTTCTATGATATAAAGGAACAAATTTATACCAAAACAAAATGATATGTCAACTGTGGATATTAGTTTTTGATACAAGCCATAGCTTTTCTGTATTCAAAACTAACACAATGTTATTTCAAACAAGGGTTGGAATAGCGATTGTGCTAGCGTCTAGGCCCGGTCAGAGATTTCAATTCTGGAATGCTTAGCTCGAAAGTGAGTTTCTGACTGGACCCGGGCAGATAATCTTTCACCCATAGCCAACAAAATTCGTGATATTTGGATTCTCCATTAATTTCTAGATACTTATTCTGAGTTTCCTAACGATGAAACAAAATTTTCAATACGCTAAAAAATGTTAATTGCTGCTGATGATCGTCAAAAAGTCTTATATAGTGGTGTCAATGAAAACCCTAACCTAGTGGGCTACAGCTGCTTGTTCTTTCAAAGACTTAAGAAGGCAAGTTCTTGGCTTCTACATCGTTAACGGCCCCAACAAGATTCTTCTCAAGCTTCGTTTGAAAATTTAATGGAGTTTTGTGAATTAAAAGTTGGTCATAACTCTACATAATATTCCCAAATATATCATTGCTTTTCGAACAAATAAAAAGGTTAATATCAAAAATCCCCCCTAAACTTCATTTATATATCAAACACCCTCCTGACATTGAAAAATATCAAAATCTCCTTTTCACAATCCAAACTTGAAGAAATGACTAAAAAATCCATGCAAGTTCAAAAAAGAAAAAGTCAAAATCTATGAGTTTTTATTTATTTCTCGCTTAAATCCATTTTTGGTTCCTCATAACATGGGTCATTCCAGTTTTAGTCCCATATATGTTTTAGTCACCAATTTTAGTCCCACTTAAATTTTTTTTTACCAATTATGGTCCCTTTTAACAGAAAAGTTTAGAAGATAACGGATTAACTCATTTGATCGCTAGTCAAATCTTTTTTTTTTTTTAAATGATTTGTACCATGATGTTTTCAATCCATTTTACGACTCGGTTCCTCATGGATGTTCAACTCATTTAGATCGACTCACAATCCAAAATGACGGCCGAAACCCTAAATGGGTTAAATATTCATGAGGATCCGAATTATAAAATTGGTTGAAAACATCACGGTACAAATCATTTTGAAGAATAAAATTAGTTTGACTAGCAATCAAATGAGGTAATCCGTTATCTTATAAACTTTTCCGTTAAAAGCGACCATAATTGGTAAAAAAAAATTAAATGAGACTAAAATTGGTGACTAAAACATATGGAGGACCAAAATTGGAATAACCTATGTTATGAAGGACCAAAAATGGATTTAACCATTTATTTCTTGAATGAGGTTTTAGCCATTTCTTCAAGATTTTTTGGCGGAAGTTGTTTTTATATTTTTCAATGTTCAATATGGGTATTTGATTTTTAAGTAAAGTTTAGGGGATTTTTTGATATTAACCCAAATAAAAACAAGAAACTTAGGAAATCGATGTTACATGTATTTTTTGTTTTTTCCTTGTTGATAAGAGAAATAGTTTTGAAGGAACTTCTTAAAGAGAAAATAAAAAATGTACTGAAGGAAAATAATATGAGATAATTCTTTTAATAGTTCTAAAATTTTAATATTATTTGAGAGTTGTGTTCATTAATTTATTGATGAAAATATAATATAAAGAATTGTATAAATGGTCATTATTAGCAAATCGTTAACATGGGATCAGCCCCCTCAAACTTAATTCTTTTTGTTACTTCATTCCGTTTTGTATCCCTAAATCTAAAATCCTTAAAAGAGATGACTTAATTGAAATATAGAATTTCTTAAAATAGATGGCCTTAATAATATAGCAACCCAAATTAGTACATTTAGAGACGCACAAGTTTTACTGAAACAATAACAAAATAACAACCAAGTAAAAATATAAATTTACTCCATTTGAAACAAACGAAGAAAACAAAAATACAACAAACATACCCATACACTAATATTAAAGCCTATCAATCCTAGGAACCCAAATATACATCATCAGTTGGAATTTTGTTCAAGTCAAAATCTAAAATTGTTGGTTCATTCTAATCAAAATTCAATGGAAATTTATCACCTTTAGATTGAGTTTCTTCTCCTTCCTCATTTCCCGTTTCTTCATATGCATCTTGAACGACTTGATTGCTTAACTCCTCTTCCAAAAACAAACCTTCTTCTAATCCTTCAAATGAATCTTGAACGACCCGATTGTTTAACTCGTCTTCGAAACAAATATTTTCTTCTAATTCTTCAAATGAATCTTGAACCAGTTATTCCTTTTCATCCATGTGTTGGGTAATTTTTGATACTCTCGCTTCAAACAGCCACTTTAAAACAGACTCGGGTTTAAAAAGTTAACCCAACACCATGTTCAAGCAAGGTTTTGAGTATGGATGTGAGCAACGATGGAGTACTAAAGATGCATAAAACCCCTTTATATATATATATATATATATTTGGATGGTTAAAAGTGTATTACTTAATGAGTGCATTGGGATCCGGTAACTTTTTGTTGGGAGTAAAAGTTGCATTGGGATAGAGGATTATAAGGGTAGAATAAGAAAAGAAGAGTAATAGTTGTCTTGTAATTTTAAAACGACAAGTAAATATGTAGAATATAAATTTTATAGAACAACAAGTAAAAAAAAAAGGGAGGGAGTAGGAACTAAGAGGACAACTTCCTCGTTTTAAATGCTTGAATGACAGTTTCTTATATCTTTCCATGCGGGGATAGAGTGCCTTCTGTCTTCTAGGAGCACTGAGGAACTACCTCTTTATGTATAGCATCGGTTACGTCCCTTCAGGTAAATAAAAAAAATTAAAAACACATTCACTTGCTTAACTCCCTCACGTTAAGAAAACAAAAACAAAAACAAATAAACTTCATGTAAGAAAATGAAAAAATTGATAACATTTCCACTAGCGTAAATACTTCAAAGAAAACTAACTAAATAAATAAAACTAAGAATATATTCACTGTCGGAAATATAAAAACAACACTTCAAAAGTGGAGAGAGAGAGAGAGAGAGAGATTTTTGTTTTGAACCCAAAATAAAATGTATTTTCTTTTGAAAAAGAGTGATGTTTAAACCCAAATTGTATAATGAAATGGCTACACTATACTTTTCCATTCAAGAAAAATTCCTCTTTTAAAATTTTTAATCCTTCACTTTTATCACAATTCTTGTGTCCGAAAATAGTTAATTTTTTGTAAAATTTATTTTGTTGCCATTTTTTTTTTCTTTTAATGCTTATAATTAAACTCTATCGACTAATTGCCATTGACGAAAAGATTTATATCAATAAATTGTAATACTTTATTAAATAAAATAACTACATTAGAAATTTCACTCTATAACTGTATCACTATAAATTGGTAATTTATATGGTGGTCCTATAGGACCACCATGCAATTTTACTCCTACTAGCGCCCTACAGTGCACGCTACAGTAACGCGCTACAGTATCTTCTTTTCTTTTGTTATTTTTGGCTATTTTTTTATTTTATTTTTTTGCCTTCCTCATTGAGACTTTTTTCCGTCCGTTTTTTTCTAAACAATTCAGTATTTTTTTAATGTTTTTAAATTTTATAAAAAAATATTTTTAAATTATCATTTTATTTGTTTTATAATTAAATAATTTTAGATATTATGATATATATTATGGACGTTTTTGTTGTATGATATGATTTCTTTTTATATTCTTGATCTAATAACTATAGTCTGTTGATTTGATGTCTACTATTTTGTGATCTGATGTCTATATAATCATGATTTGATCTACCTTGTTAAGTATATTTTAATTCTACTGTATGATTTCTTTTATATTTTTAATCTGATATCTATAGTCAGTTGATCTGATGTATATATAATCCTGATGTGATCTCCCTTGTTAAGTATGTTTTAGTTCTATTATATGATTTCATTTATATTCTTGATCTGATATCTATAGTCTGTTGATCTGATGTTTAGTATTCTATGATCTGATGTCTATACAATCATGATGTGATCTCCCTTGTTAAGTATGTTTTAGTTATATTGTATGATTTCTTTTATATTTTTGATCTAATATCTATAGTCTGTTGATCTGATGTCTAGTACTCTCTGATCTGATGTCTATATAATCCTGATGTGATCTCCCTTATTAAGTATGTTTTAGTTCTATTGTATGATTTCTTTTATATTCTTGATTTGATATCTATAGTCGGTTGATCTAATGTCAAGTATTCGTTGATCTGATGTCTATATAATCCTGATGTGATCTCCCTTGTTAAGTATGTTTTAATTCTATTATATGATTTCTTTTATATTCTTGATCTGACATCTATAGTCTGTTGATCTGATGTTTAGTATTCTATGATCTGATGTCTATACTATCATGATGTGATCTCCCTTGTTAAGTATGTTTTAGTTATATTGTATGATTTCTTTTATATTTTTGATCTGATATCTATATTCTGTTGATCCGATGTTTAGTATTCTATGATCTGATGTCTATACAATCATGATGTGATCTCCCTTGTTAAGTATGTTTTAGTTATATTGTATGATTTCTTTTATATTCTTGATCTGATATCTATAGTCTGTTGATCTGATGTCTAGTATTCTCTGCTATGATGTCTATATAATCCTGATGTGATCTCCCTTATTAAGTATGTTTTAGTTCTATTGTATGATTTCTTTTATATTCTTGATCTGATATCTATAGTCTGTTGATTTGATGTCAAGTATTCGCTGATCTGATGTCTATATAATCCTAATGTGATCTCCCTTGTTAAGTATGTTTTAGTTCTACTGTATGATTTCTTTTATATTCTTGATAGATATCTATAGTCTGTTGATCTGATGTCAAGTATTCGCTGATCTGATGTCTATATAATCCTGATGTGATCTCCCTTGTTAAGTATATTTTAGTTTTATTGTATGATTTCTTTTATATTCTTGATCTGATATCTATAGTCTGTTGATCTGATATCAAGTATTCGCTGATCTGATGTCTATTTAATCTTGATGTGATCTCCCTTGTTAAGTACGTTTTAGTTCTATTGTATGATTTTTTTTATATTCTTGATCTGATATCTATAGTCTGTTGATCTGATGTCAAGTATTCGCTGATCTGATGTCTATATAATCCTGATGTGATCTCCCTTGTTAAGTATGTTTTAGTTCTACTGTATGATTTCTTTTATATTCTTGATCTGATATCTATAGTCTGTTGATCTGATGTTTAGTATTCGTTGATCTGATGTCTATATAATCCTAATGTGATCTCCCTTGTTAAGTATGTTTTAATTCTATTGTATGATTTCTTTTATATTTTTGATGTGATATCTATAGTCTGTTGATCTGATATCTACTGTATTATTATTTTTTTAAAAAAAAAGTTTTTTTTTAAAAAAGGCTGTACGTAAAAAAAAAAAAAAAAACTGTAGCGCGCAAGGAGTAAAATTCACCCTACTCCTATAGGCCTACCGTAAACGGAATCATATAAATTTTATCAACTATTTGAACAATCCACCAAAAGCATTCATATCTATATCTAAAATCACTTTTGTCATTTAATTTTTTTCACTCACCTATTTTTTTTTTAAAAAAAAAAATTATATTGAAACATAACTCTAGAGCATTACAGAACAACCATGCTTTTGAAATTTTCAATTCAAATTGTCGAAGAAATGATACATTATAATTTTAATACTACAATATTTGGATGAAACATATGACTGCAATCAACTCAAACCCATATGCCTACCTTCAACGTTGATTTTGAGGATTCTTGGCTATATTCAAATTACAACGTTGTACTCTCATCCAATCTAAAAATTTCTCACTTCCCAACATTGGTTTTTTGGTAATGGCTTGATTAAAATCACTTCCCAACGTTGCTTTTTGGTAATATCGACCACTGCTGCCGCCGGGAGCTCGATATCCCAATCTCAATCGTCTGGATCTCCCCAGCGATCAAGATCGGGATATCGAGCTCCCGGCGGCAGCAAGGAGAATGGGTGGTGGTAGAGGAAGAAGTAGAAAAAAAATTTATACAAATGCCCTTGAAAAAAAATTTTAACACAAAAGTCCCCAAAACTAACAACAATTTTTGTCAATCCATTTATTGACCAAAATTCCCGTTAAGAGGGACTAAAAGACCTAATAAATTAATGTTAGGGGACTAAAAAGGTCCCCGTTATAAGGGTCCAAAAATGAGACAAGGCCAATTATAAGGGACCAAAAAAGCATTTTTTCCAACTAATTAATGTGATGCATTAGCTAGTAAAGTCGTTAAAATCAATTGATTTGTATTGAGCCTATTAATTAGTGAGACGAGGACATAATGATTCAATTTGCATATTTGTAGCCAATTATTTTTAACTGTTGATTTTTAAAGTACTTTGACATTATCTAAGTACTACATTAGTGATTTTTTTTAATCTCTTTATTTTATTATGTTATTTCGTTTAATTATTTAATCAATCTTCAAACACCTTTATAGACTAGATAATAAGAAAAGATGTTAGTATTAGTACATAATCCTTGAGAAGCCAACCTTACTCATAACTATACTATCAAATCTATTAAGAGCAAATTCTTTTATTTTTGATCAGTTTACCAATCCCGCACTTAAAAAAAAAAAAAAAAGTCACAGTCACCCGCGTAGAAAGGAAATTAGAGTTGAATGTCACTACTCCTATAATAATTGGGGCATGTTATGAAAAAAAAAAACAATAATATCCCTTATACGTTAAACACTATGTTATTAATGTCATATCTTTTAGTGAGCTCCGAAAATGCTGGAACATGACCTAATGTCGTCTTCAGGACATGCGCCCACAAAAGTGCAAGCAGGCGAGCCACCGGATCTACATCCTAGAAAATTTCCTTTGCTGAATCAGTCTGGCATGGGGGCAAGTCAGGATTTCCGATTTTCGAAAAGGAGAAGAGAGGATGAGAAGAGCGGACCAATTTAGTAGCGGGTGACTGAAACTGGGGCGAAGTCAGGCCCTAGCGCAACAGGCCATTCCCGCGTTAGCTTCCGAGACATGGTGGGTAGGGCATTACAGAGCCATATTGTGTAGTCAGATGATGAGGATGCATCGAATGAGGGAGATGCGATTGACTCGGAAGGGCTGACGATTTTGTTATTGATTGGATTGGGCCGAAGCCAAAGGTTACGGTTTCCCGCAAGCTGGAGAAGGAGTTGTTGGAGGATTAGAAGGTTGCTGTGGTGGTGAAGTTGATCAGAAAAACAGTGTCTTACTCTGCGCTTTTTAACCGGTTGGCAGTGATGTAGTCGGCATTGGCAAATGCGAACGTTTTGGACTTGCCAAATGATTACTATCTCGTTCGCTTCAAGAGTGCTGAAGATTCTGTGCATGCTTTGAGTGGAGGCCCTTATGTGATTATGGGTCACTACTTGCACATGGAATAATGGACCCCCAGGTTTGATTCCACGACAAACATAATTAACTTTTGGTAGTGTGGATTCGACTACCAGGGATTCTGGGCCATTGGTATGATGCGAGGGTGTTTTGCAAGCTTGGAGCGATTTTTGGAAAAGTCATCAAAATAGATCACCATAGGGCATCATGGTCACGAGGGAAGTTTGTGAGAGTGGCGGTGATGGTGGACCTCACTAAGCCGTTATGCCCGGCTTTCTTATGGGAAGAACGGGAGCAGTAGATAGAATATGAAAGTTTGGTGGAGTTATGTACCAATTGTGGGAGGGTTGGTCTGGGAGAGAGGTGCTGCTTTAAACAGAAGAAGCAACGTTCTGAAGGGAATAGAGGGAGAAAGGGGGTGAGACTTCTGATCCTTCCCGCCCGTGGGTTCAGGTGCCGAGCTGGGGCCGAGGTGGGCAGCGGGGAGGTGGGTCATTACCCCCGCAACAAGGAGAGAAGAGTGGAATGGTGTTCGGGACAAGGTCCAGGTTTGCCTATTTGTCGTCGGAGGGGGGACTGCGTGTGGAGGTAGTAGTGGGGAAGGAGGATAGCGAGGGTAACAAGGGAGAGTCGGGAGTGGGATGTGGGTTAGAAAAGGAGAAGGTGGTGTCTGGGGCAAAATCTACTGGGGCTACTGGGTTGTATAAAAAACGTAGGGAAAAGCCGCCCAAGGATGGGGATGTGGTGCAGGGTAAGGAGGGAGGGCAGAAAGTTGTTACTCTTAGGGAGGGAGAGATAGGGGGAAATGTATTGGCGGTGGTGGGCAATGATGGGGAACAAACGAGGCAAATAGTGGGGGGACAGGGGAAAAGGGTGGTGCAACATATCCAGAACTTTAAGGGTCTGAATAGGAGCCAAAAATTGATTGCAGTAGAAACTGAGCTAAATTCCAATAGACACCAAGCGTTTATGGCAGTAGATGGGTTGAGGGGGGATGATATTGCACCAGGGAGTAGAGTGGTTGGGAGTGACAGCATGGCCAAACTTAGCCATGCTCGTCTATCGTTGGAAACCCCGGATGGACTGCATGAGATGAAAGTGGAAGGGGAAGGAGTGGAGGAGTTATGAACGATGGTCCCTGCATCTTTGTGATTTTTTGTGACCATTTCTTTATACTGTGAACTAATATTATGAAGATACTTTGTTTGAATGTTCAAGGGGTTGGCGCCAGATTTTTGCTAGCCTTCTATGTTCTTGTGTCTAGCTACTCGCCTGATATCGTGGGCATATTAGAGCCCAGAATCAGTGGGAGGAAAGCGAATGAGTTTATACGGAAGAGTGGTTATGATCGCTCGTTCCGCATTGAGGCAGTGGGTTTTTCTTGCGGGATTTGGCTGTTGTGAAGAAGCAGGGTTGAGGTGGAGGTTGAACATGCCCATAAGCAGTTTATTCTTTCTCAGGTTAGAGTAGAGGAGAAGTGGTTTGGATTGAGTGTGGTATATGCAAACCCGATGGAGAGGGAGATGGGGAATTGTGGAAGGAGCTTAATTGGGTAGCAAGTACTTTTAGAGACCCTTGGCTGGTAGGTGGAGACTTTAACAGTTTACTTAGGCTCTCTGAAAAATGAGGGGGCTCTGGGGCGAGGAACTGTGTGTGTAGGGGCTTTGTAGATTGGGTTTATCATACCAGTTGGAGGAGGTGACACATGATTGGCTGGTTTTCTCTTGGGCGAGGGAGGATAGTCGATGGAGGGTGGAAGAGAGGTTGGATAGGTGCTTCTGTAATGATGAATGGCAAGATCAGTGGCCGCCTTGTTTCGTTCACCATTTACAGCGAGTCCAGTCTGGCCATGTTCCAATTATGGTTCAGCTTTTTGCGCAGGGTGGGCAAGCGACGAGGAATAAGTCGTTTCGTTTCTTGGCCGCTTGGCTCATGCATGATGGTTTTAGTAATATGGTTTCTAAGCATTGGGACGACAATAAATCATATGAGGAGACGATCAGGGGGTTTACAACAATGGTGACAGTGTGGAATAAGGATGTGTTTAATAGTATCTTCCTGCACAAAAAATGACTATTGGCAAGAATAAGTGGGGTTCAACGAGAGTTGCAAAGGTATACTACTCCTAGGTTTAGGAACTTGGAAATGTCTTTAACTGAGGAACTCGAGCACGCAATTGTTCAGGAAGAGCTTTTGCTGATCCATAAGTTAATACGAGATTGGCATCCTTTTGGGGACCACAATACTGCCTTCTATCACCGTCAAGTAAAGTATAGACGTCGAAGGAACAAGATTGTGAGACTGCTTGATGAGGCAGGAGGTTGGGTGACGGATTTTACTCAGCTTAAACAAATGGCTGAGGCGTATTTTCAGGATATTTACACTGCAGGGGTGGAGCACGCAGGTGTATTTAAGATGCCACGTGATTTCCCACTAATAGAAACGGATGCATGAGACTCTCTAAGAGGTAAGGTGTTGGATGCTGAAATCAGCTCCGCATTGGGTGATGTGCATTCACTCAAAGCTCCTGGCCCAGATGGTTTGAATGCTCTTTTCTTTAAGAGCCAATGGCCGGTGGTAGGCAAAGCTGTATGTAAGATGGTTCGGTCCATAGTTCAGGATGCAGTCATGCCGGCTAGCCTAAACAAAACATTGATAGTTGTCATTCATAAGGTGGATAACCCTAGCAGAATCAAAGAATTTTGGCTAATAAGTTTATTGAATGTGGTGTATAAACTGGCTACTAAGGTTTTAGTGAATCGGCTCAAGCCAATCCTGCCTAAACTTGTGGACCCTCCACAGGTCAGCTTCGTGCCTGGTAGGCACATTACGGATAACATAATCATAGCTCCCGAGCTCATACATACCATGCGCATGAAGACGAGAAAGAAATGAATGATGGTTGTCAAAGTTGATTTGGAAAAAAGCCTATGATTACTTGAGTTGGGTTTTCTTGAGAGATACGTTAGTGCATGCAGGGTGTCCTACTAAATTTGTTAAGAGTGTCATGGTGTGTGTGGAATCAGCCTCTATGGAGGTATTGTGGAACGGTAGCCCGAGGGGTGAATTTAGGCCTGGAAGAGGTGTTAGGCAAGGATATCCATTGTCCCCCTATCTTTTTGTTCTTTGCATGGAGCGACTTGCCCACCTGATACAATGACGGGTAGTAGCTGGACTTTGGAAACCGGTAGTGGTTGGTAGAGCTAAACTAGAGGCCCCGTACTTGATGTTCGTGGATGACCTGCTGCTGTTTGCAGAGGCAACTATAGAACAAGGTGGTGTGGTGAGGGATGTGCTTCATGAGTTTTGTTGCGAGTCCGGCCTAAAGGTGAACAGTATGAAGACAAAAGTTTTCTACTCATCTAACGTGTTGCCAAGTTCGAAAGAGGCTGTCTCGTTAGTGATAAGTTATCAGGAGGTGATGGATCTTGGGATGTATCTGAGGTGCCTATTATACATGGGAGGGTCACATATGGGCCGTTGTTGGAGAAGACTGAGAAAAGACTAGTGGGCTGGAAGGCAGCATCACTTTCCTTGGCGGAGAGGGTAACATTAGCTCAATCTGTGGTAAGTGCCATTCCCATCTATGCCATGCAGACTGCATGGTTACCGAACAACATTTGTGATGGCATTGAGCAATGCTGTAGAAGATTTGTGTGAGGCGGCGATGGTAAGCAGAATAAATTGAGTTTAGTGCCTTGGAATGAATATGTGAATCAAAAGAGCATTGCGGCTTGGGTTTGAAGAATCTCCAAAGAATGCATCAAGCATTATTAATAAAGTTGGGCTGGAATTCGATTACTTTGCCACAATCATTGTGGGTTCATGTGCTCAGCGCGAAATATGGCCTCAACTTTAGTGCTATGCCGCCAACTCTTTCTTGTCCTACGGGCTCGACAGTTATTAGGCCGATTGGTAAGGTGTGGGAGATTGTTCTTGCCGTGGTTAGCTGGTCGCTTGGGGATAGCCGTTCAGTGCTATTCTATGAACATAATTGGACTTATTTGACTGAACCGTTGATTCACTATGCTATGGCGCCAATTCCTACTTTGTTGAGAGGGAAATCGGTAGCACATTTTGTCAAGGACGGAAGAAGTTGGGACTGGTTAGCTTTTGAAAATATGCTTCCTGGCTCGGTGATTGAACATATAAACTCCATTTTTCCTCCGGCAGCAAGTGTGGGGGAAGATAGGATTTGCTGGAGGTGGAATTCGAATAGGAACTTTTCGACAAAATCAACCTATGAACTGATTCGTCCAGAAAGAGAGAGGGCTATGAATAGGTTGTGGCGCAGAATCTGGAGTTGGCAGGGATCCCAGAGGATCAAACAGACCTTATGGCTAGTGGCAATAAACATATTGATGACTAATAAGGACCGAGTTCGGCGACATCTTGCATCTTCTCTTGTTTGTAGCCTCTGCAACAGCCGCGAAGAGACAGTTTTGCATGTAGTAAGGGACTGTGTAAGGACAAAGAGTGTGTGGACTAAGCTTATTCCTGAGGGGGAGAGAACTCAGTTTTTCTCAAAGCCGTTAGAAGCCTGGTTGGTGGACAATTTGGAAACTAAATATGGGAAGGATGAAGGGTGGTCGTGTGATTCTGGGATAGCTATTTGGAAGGTCTGGAATGAAAGAAACGGGGCCATTTTTCGTGGATTAAAGCATGCAACATGGCTGATAGTGAAAGACATCCGGCTCAAGGGTGTAGAAATCTGGGCAGTGGTAGCTTCGGGTACTAAAATAGGGGTGCGGGGGGTGTCTAAAGAAGAACGTTGGGTGAGATGGAAGCCGCCGGATACGGGGTAGGTGTGTTTGAATGTGGATGGAGGGGCGGGAGTGGGTAGAGATATCAGTGCGGGTGGTTTGTTTCGGGATCATACTGGAACTTGGCTCCATGGTTTCTTATTTAAGGGAGGTAGAGGAGGTGCGTTGGCGGCAGAATTGTGGGCTTTTTATCATGGCTTGAGATTGGCTTAGGAGGGGGATTGGAGAAAGGTGGAAATTCAGGTGGATAGCAAGGAGGTGATGGAGCTGGTTCTGGCAGAAAGTGAGGATGAAGCGGGCCATTTTCGTTATCTAATTCATGGCATACGGGGCCTCATGGGAAAGGAGTGGAGTGTTTGTTTCACCCACATCTTGAGAGAATCTAATTATGGTGCTGACTGTCTTGCTCATCTGGCATCTCTTAGAAGAAAATGGGTAGTTAGTCTAGGAGAATCGCCACCGGAGGTGCGGTATTGGCTTCAGCAAGACAACAAGGGAATGACATACTTTAGATATGTTGCCAGGAACTAGTTAGGCGTTGGCCTCCTTCTTTGTACCGAAAAAAAAAAAAAGTCATATCTTTTAAGATATTCTATATTTTAATTAAGTAATCTCTTGTAAGGATTTTAGATTTAGGGATACAAAACGGGATGAAGTAACAAAAACACATTAAGTTTGAAGGGGCTGATCCCATATTAAAGATTTGATAATAATGACCATTTATAAATTCTTATATTATATTTTCATCAAGAAATTAATAAATTAATGAACCCAACACTCAAATAATATTAAAATTTTATAACTGTTTAAAAAATTATCTCATATTATTTCAAAAAATAATTTCCTTCCTTACATTTTTTATTTTCTCTTTTAAGAAGTTCCTTCAAAAGTATTTCTCTTATGAACAAGGAAAAAAACAAAAAATATATGTAACATTGATTTCCTAAGTTTCTTTTTTTTATTTGGGTTAATATCAACAAACCCCCTAAACTTTACATATAAATCAAATATCCTCTTAAACATTGAAAAATATCAAAAACCCCCTTCTACCAGTCAAACATGAGGAAATGACTAAAAACTCATCCAAGAAATGACTAAAAACTTATCAAATTTGACTTTTTCTTTTTGGACCTTGCATGAGTTTTTTAGTCATTTCTTCATGTTTGGATTTTAGAAGGAGAGATTTTGATATTTCTCAAAACTCAGGAGGGTGTTTGATTTATTAATGAAGTTAAAGGGGGGGGGGGGGGGGGGGGGGGGGTGTTTGATATTAATCTTTTATTTGTTTGAAAAGCAATGATATATTTGGTAATATTATGTAGAGTTATGGCCACCTTTTAATTCGCAAAACTCTATTAAATTTTCAAATGAAGCTTGAGAAGAATCTTGTTGGGGCCGTTAAAGGTATAAGCCAAGAACTTTTCTACTGTAAGTCTTTGAAAAAACAAGCAGCTGTAGCCGACTAGGTTAGGATTTTCATTGACACCACTATAAGTACCTTTTAATGATCATCAGCAGCAGTTAACGTTTCTGAGCGTGTTGAAAATTTTGTTTCATCATTAGGAAATTCAGAACAAGCATCTAGAAATCAATGGAGAATTAGATTGTCACGAATTCTGTTCGTTTTGGGATGATCAGGACTGTCGTGCAATATGCTCAGTGTCAAAAGAATCATGCGGCGAGAGTTGGAGGGTACATTTTGAATGGGTGCCAGGAGTACATGGCCGTAGAAGAAGGTGGTGCTCCAAACGGTGCAACATTGGCTTGCGGCTGTTGTGGCTGTCACAGAGACTTCCATCGCAGGGTGGACAATCAGGTGATTTTCCTCGATTGTTCTTCCCCAACGTCCTCTCAATCTTGAGAAAAAGTGTTTAGGCTTGTTTCCTAAGTGTTCGTCCTGTTGAAAGGGTTCTAGAAAACCTGGGAATAATGAGTAACAGTTCTATATTTAGTTTTATGTTCCTTTTTTCTTACCTTAATTTGAGTTGTTAAAAATTTCTTTGGGATGTTCATAAAGTATGATTATGGAGATGAATTAACCAGGTTGTCTTTTTCATTTAATATGTTTTATTTTATCTTAAAATCTGTGTTTTAATACAATTAAAATTTTCTTCTTGTTATAGATAATTTTTATTAGCTTGTTTGAGTATATGAAAAAACTCTTAAATGATCGTTTAATAATAAGATACAACAGTTCATATTTTTTTCCTTTCATATTACTAAGCTTATTTACACGGAAATATGTTAATGTTTCATGAGCTCTTTTGGCTAAATTAATTATGAGAAGAAGCGATAGGCACCTTGTTTGTTTGAGAGGGAGTATTGAATCCCAAGTCTTTTCAACATCCTACCAATTAATTTTGAGTAAACCTCTGATTCTTTAGGTTCTCAAAATCGATATATAAAACCAATGTGGAACCGAACTTGTAATTAATCCCGTGCATAATTTAAGAGAAGGGGAGATGACTGATTGTTGTGTGAGAAGAAAGGAAAAAAGAGCTAGAGAAGAAAGGGGGAGATGAGTAAGTGTTCGGTTAGGAGAAAGGAAAGAAGGGGAGGAAGAAAAGAAAGAAGAAAGAAAATGGACCAATCAAAAAACAAAGCAACACTTTTTCTAAAAAAAATGATTCCACTTATGGAAATTTTAAAAGTTATAAAAATTTTGTTTTTCCTAGGGACACTACAAGAAAAAATAGCTTCTAAAACACTTCAAAATGTTGTATATTGAAATTGATTCTTATCTTGAATTGTCATTATTTTATTTTTAAATATAATAATAGGTATATATATAGTATATGATATAATTTCTCAAATTCTATCCATGTCCAGTTACACCACTACTCTAACCATTCTAAGTTTTTGTATAAGTATAGATCAAGGTTATTTCAGACGGTTTGCATGTTTTTAACTAGTTTCGTTAATTAAATTGGTCGGCATGAAATCCTCAACTAACCTCTTTTCGGTAGGGAACGGGGAGCGAATTTAGAAAACTTAATTTGTTTTTAAAATCTATGGAGTGGAATCAATTATTTTTTGCCTGTTAAAATCACATTAATTATCTTTATGTCAAATATTATCCTTCTATAAAATTACAGTAGTTGTGAAAGTTACAAAGATATATAGAAATTTGAAGATAAAAGTTATTGAGAGTCACTGGGAGTTTTAGGATAATTCCCAATTTTCCAAGATTTACAATGGATTACTATGCAGAGGAAATTTAGAAAGGAGTTTTAGATGTTGAGGAAATTATTTACAGTCCAAATAAAATTTCTGAAGGGTCAATTATTTGGAGAGAGTATTTGTCAATAATATGAATTTATGGAGGGACAGCAAAAGAAATTATTGATTGTGATGAGCATTTAACTCCTATGATTTCCAGTATTGTGCTTATAATATCTAGCATTCATATATAAATTTTTCCTCAGCAAAGAAAAATTCAGTCTTATCTTTCAAACCATTCTTGATTCTTTAACAAACCTTTCTTCATTCAATTTTTCTTTTGCAATGGCAGCCACATATCACAACAAGAAGGGCAACAGGACAACTGGTGCAAATTTGCCAGATGAACTTGTAGAGAAGATCATATCATATATCCCAATTAAAATGGCCACAAGGGCTGCACTAGTTTCAAGAAGATTTATCAATTCTTGGAGGTTGAGTCGAGACCTCTATTTTGATACAAGCAAACAATACATTTTTCAAGCTACATTTATTGGTGTCATTGATCGTGTTGTGAGTCAACATACCGGGCCTAAAATTGAAAGATTTGTCCTGAAAATCAATCCTACTGGTCATGAAAATAGAATCAATGAATGGATTCAAATGGCTGTTGCAAAAGGGGTTGAAGTGCTTGAATTGTCCTTCTTTGCATCTTCTCAAAAGTTTCAGATCTCCTCTGATTTGATTGATGTTGAATCGATCAGAGTCCTGAAGCTACAATCATGTGATCCCCAGTTTTCAATGCACCTTAACGGGCTGCGGTTTTTGAAAGTGCTTCAGTTTTTGAACATTTATCTCACTATCTCCCTGTTGGGTTCAATTACTAGCAATTGTTTGTTGCTTGAAGATATGGAATTAGTAAATTGCAAGTTTGATCTTCGCATGCAATTTTTTTCCACAGATTTGAAAAACTTTAGGTCTTTGAAAGTGGTGCATTTTGAGGAAATTCACACCATTTCTATCAATGCTCCAAGCCTAGAGACATTGTCTTACAGTGGAGATGCATGTAGTTTCTTTTTTGTTAGTCCTTGTCCAAAGTTGAATGTTGCCACATTTAACTTTGGACCAAGATTTCAACAGCTTCCTGGAGTTGAACATCTTGTGACGTCACTACACACCTGCAAGAAACTCAACATATGTAGCAAAATTCTTGAGGTGATTAATTCTTTCTATTTCTTTTCGGTCTAAATAATTTTTGAGTATGTATGAATCTTACTCGGTTAAATATTAAGTGTTGACGATTAAGTTAAATATTGTTTTTGTGTTGAAATTTTTCAAAGGGGTTATCTCCCAAATTCAGAGACAATCAATACATAGATTTTCCTTTTAGCTTTTCCAAATTGAAGGATTTTAGTTTGATCCTTGGAGGATCAAACTATGGTGGCAGAGGAACAACTTTTGTCAACCCTTGGGACATTATCTATTTCTTGAAGAACTGCCCAGAGTTAAACAAAATAGACATCGATGTGAGTTTTTGTTTTTCTGTTTTCACTCCAAGAGTTCAATATATATATTTCTAGGATGGGGCTTTTACTTCGTGTTTTATGCAGCTTGGAGACAATTCATTTGAAGAAGGGTTCTACTGGCACTTGATGGTGAAGGAGAGATTTGAAGAGTGCTTCCCTCCATTTCAGTTCTTGAAAAGTTTGAGAGTGAATGATTTCAAATATCGGAATCTGGAGTTTCAACTAGTCAAAAAAATTGTAGAAAATGCACCAATTTTGGAGGAGGTGACTTTGATCAAGGGCATAAGAAACAGTCAAACTTTAGGAAGGGAGATAATTTTGAATTGGATGAGTTTACAACGTTGTAAATTTAATATAGTTGAGAACCCTAAAAATAGACGTTCAAGTATTTCTTCATAGAATGTTAACTAAGAGCGAATGGGCATGTATCGCTAGCATTTCGTATTATGCATTAAACAATATTTAGTTGCTAAATTTTATTAAAAAACATTGTTCTCGAATCTAGTGGTTTAATGCTAAAGTTGTTCCAGTACCATTTATTCCTCTGGTTTGGAAAAATTATAAAGTGTACATTTATTTTACAAAAAATTATTATTATTTCGTTGAATTACTTTTTTGTCCCTAATAAGGATAGTACCATTTTTTTGTCCTAATTAATTTTACCACGATATTTTTTGTCCTTCATATTTTTTATTAGTATTTTTAGTCTACTATATAAATTACTGTATTAAATACTGTCTTTTTCTTTTTTATTTATCATCCCTTTTTATCAAAATAATTGTATAATTTTTTAATCTAAAAAATACCAAGAAAGTTTAGTAAAAAGGGGGACAAAATGATACTCAAAGGCGATTAATTAAAAAAAAAAAACGTATTTAACCTCCACTTACAATCAAATTATGATTTATGTGATGTGTGTTCTAATTTTTTTAAAGAAAGGCCATGGTAATTTGACTACTCCATCTAATAGATCATGACATTTTTTTCCTTTTATAACGGCAGCTAATTAAAACGTTTTATAAAATGGAGAGATCATTTAAAGAACAATTTTTATATTACAATATCATAGACACAATATTATATTACATATTTGATAATAGTTAAGCGGCAATCTTGTGCTTGTGTCCTGGATCGCCAATTCCCTAAACGCCTACATGGTCTTGTTATCCTTGATGTCAAGGAGTCCAATATATACGTCTGCCACGTTAGATTAGTGATCAATGTAATAGTTAGTGGCTCCCTCACGAGTATTTAGGTTTGTATAATTTTAAGTTATTTGAGAAATTTCATTTTAAGTTGTAGATTTGAGTTTTGGATAAGTTTTGATGTTGTACATTGTATTTTATTTTTTTTATTTTTATTATTTTAATGAAATGATAATCTATTTTGATCGCTGGAGTTTGGAGACTATTTGTTTAAAAAAAAATTAATAATAATGATCATTTGTACAGTTATTTATATTATTTTTTTTTTTTTGAAAAAAGCTTGAACTTTATATTATATTTTTATCTAGAAACAAAGAAATTAATGAATCCAACTCTCAAATAATATTTAACTTTTAAAATTATCTCATATTATTTCAAAAAATAGTTTTCCTTTGGTGCATTTTTTATTTTCTCTTCTAAGAAGTTACTTTAAAACTAGGTCTCTTCCCAATAAGGAAAAAACCAAAAAACAAAAAATGTAATCTCGATTTCCTAAAATTTCTTGTTCTTATTGGTTTGAAAAGCAATGATGTATTTGGTAACAGTATGTAGAGTTATGACTAGCTTTTAATTGAGAAATTTTCAAATGAAACTAGAGAAGAATATGCTTGGGTAAACGAGGCGGAAGCCATGAACAAGCAGCTGTAGCCCACTAGTTAGGGTTTTCATCGACACCACTATATAAGTACTCTTTAACGATCATTTGTTGTTAACATTTTTTAGCAGATTGAAAGTACGGTTTCAACATCACAAAAATAAGAATAACCATTTAAGAAGTTAATGGATAATCGGGACGTCAGAAATTCTGTTGACCATAGGATGAACAACACCATCGTTCGATACTATCAGTGCCAAAGGAATCATGCGGTAAGAGTTGGAGGCCACGGCTTGGATGGGTGCCAGGAATTCATTGCCGTAGATGAAGGTGGTGGTAGTCCAAAAGGTGCAACATTGGCTTGCGCTGCTTGTGGCTGTCACAGAAACTTTCACAAAAGGGTAGAAATTCGAGTGATTACTGTTACTATTCCCGATTGTTGTTCCCGAACGTCATCTCCATCTTGAGAAGAATGAATGTTTAAGTTTGTTTTTGAAGTCTTTTGTCCTGTTGAAAGGGTTGTGGAAAATCAGGAATATTGAGTACCAACTCCTATATATTTAGTTTTTTGTTCCATGTTTCTTGCATTTATTTGAGTTGTTAAGAATTGTTTTGGGGGTGTTCATGAAGGTTTATGTTTAATCTTAAAATGGGGTAGTATGATATATGGAGATGGATTCACCAGTTGATCCTCTTTCAATCGTTTTATTTGATCGTGAAATCTATATTTAACTATAATGAAAATTTTCTTCTCGTTATAAATAGTTTTTACTAGTTAATTTGAGTATATAACAAAATTCCTAAATGAACATTTAATTTAATGGAACAAACTAACGGTTTTACATTGCATCATCATATTCTTCAAATGGTAAACCACCTCCAAAAAAATTGACCACCAAACGACGACAAATTATATCGTATACTTACGGGACATGGAGCATTATGTCTTTAATAGAAAGAATTTTTTATTATTTAATGCAATGGTCCTCTTGAATGTCCATTGTTTTCTCCTTACCTAATGTTGTCATGTCATTTGTCAAAAGACACATTACAATGTAGATTTAGTACTATATATAACGATTGCGAAAAAACATGAAATAATAAGATATGAAGCTTATTTTTTCTGTTCTAAAGTTGATGAATACATCTACGTTTAAGTATTTTGCGAGAGTGACAACCATATTGATGAGTAGGCAGAGCTTGTGGTTGATAAAAGTGCTCATCAACTGTTTCATATATCCCTTCATCTAATTATTTGATAAAGTCTAAAAAATAAATTGCAGAAATTTAATATTTTTTAATATTATCTATATCCTAAAAGAAATAGTCGTAATATTTTATAAAAGTGAACAGTGGAAGAGTACTTTATTTTCTTTATATATAAAATGTGCAAATCCTGACATTTTATGCATCTCAATTCTTTAACTAACCATAAATCAAGCTAGCTAACGGATTGAAATCTAAGAGCAATTAGGGATGTTGTTTTGCATTTACAATATAAAAATATATAACATTGTAAAATATATAAACAGTTTAGAGAGGGCCATACAAGCCGAAACTCTCGTCTTCCATCCCAGTTTAATCCAAGGAAGGTTGTTTATACTTCATAGTGTACTCTTATGGCATTTGAATATTACGGTAAAATGCTTTATTTAAGCCCGATTGGCTATCAATTCTTGTACTGTACTCCTATAGTAGTATATTCATCCGTTCTCGTCTTAATTTTTTCACATTCCACCAGTAATACGACGTGCGTGTGACTCTGAACCTCTTTACTTTCTCGTCTTTGTTTTCTCCTCCCTCCCGATCGCTCCTCTCCCTCGCACCGCCTCCCTCCCCGCCCAATCTCCCTCCCTTCTTGCTGCCTTCCGATCTCCTCCTTCTATTTTGGGTTGTTCAATTTTGTGTTCGAACAAACGCAAAATTGCTAATAACGCGTACTCCGGACTCATCGGCTGCCGCAACAAGGACGGCGAGACTCCCTTCTTCCTGGCGGTTCTTCACGGTTAGAAAGATGCATTCCTCTACCTCCATTTTATTTGTGGAAGTCTAAAAGGCTATTCCTTTTGCCGGAGAAATGATGGTGAGACCATTCTTCACTGTGCCATTGCCGGAGTATATTTTGGTAACTTTCCTTCAATAAACTTTTACCATTTTTCTATCACCATGTCAAATATTTTAACACCAAAAAAATGGAGCGATTTTTTCTGTTTGTGTCGACAGATTTGGCCTACTAGATCATTCATCATTATGAGAACCTTGTTAACTCCATCAACGCCCAAGGTTTATCCACTGCACATTCTCGCTAGCGAACTTTCAGCCTTCAGAAGTGGAAGCTATATGCCTAATTTTGGAACGTGGAGGGTTGGTCCGATGTCATGGAGGTATTTTGGATTAAATTAGCAGTTCTTTAATTTTTTAAAAAAATACACAATTGGTTCTATATAATGACCCTGTTACACAATTGGTCATATACGTTTGGAACTGGACAAATTTGATTATAAACGTTTCAATTAACGAATTTTACACAAACATTACGGTTGACTCATCAATCATTAAGTCAACCGTCACGTGGCTACCACATGCACCAACCGTCTATTCACATGCTATGTGGCATCCACATAGGATGTCACATGGCATAATTATTAAAAATTAGGGAAAAATGCACAATTGGTCCTTTATAACAAACTTGTTACACAATTGGTCCTACACATTTGATACTCGAAAAATTTGTCCTCAATATTTTTAAAATTGACACATTTGATCTAATTTAATATTTTTTAATAAGGTTTAACGACTGACTCAGCAATCATTAAATTTTTATGCCATGTGGTACAAACATGGCGGCCACGTGGCAGTCAATCGTCCGCCCACATGCAACGTGGCATAAAAGGTGTCACGTGGCTTCACTCGTATGCGCATATGTCACGTATCAGTCTGTGTCGACCTTGAATCGAATCAGTTGATCATACCTACCCAATTTGACCCATGTTGACATTTTCTATTTCATTTATATTAATAAGAATTTATTTTTTTCATAATTTTAACTATTTATTAGCACATGTCAGATCAAATTATTCTAGTCAATTAATTTGATCCGAATTGAGACAGATTCAAATCCGGCAAAAATTTACTGATTTGACTTAAAATGTTGCGAACAAATACAGGTGGCTGCCACGTGACATGTGTGCGGACAATTTTCTGCCACGTGGCAGTCACGTTGGTGCTACGTGACATAAATTTAACAGTTGGTGAGACAACCGTTAAACCCTATTACCACGTGGCAGCCACATTGGTGCTACGTGACAAAAAATTTAACAGTTGGTAAGTCAGCCGTTAAACCCTATTAAAAAATATTAAATTAGATCAAATGTGTCAATTTTAGAAACATTTATAACCAAATTTGTCGAGTTCCAAACGTATAGGACCAATTGTATAATATTGTCATTATATAGGACCAATTGTGCATTTTTCCCTAATTTTTAATAATTATGCCACGTGGCATGTGAGTGAGCGATTGGTGCCATGTGGTGGTTGATTTAACGGTTGAGGAGTCAACCGTTAAATCCTATTTAAAAATGTTAAATTAGACCAAATGTTTCAATTTTAGAAACGATTAGGACCAAATTTGTCGAGTTTCAAACGTATAAGACCAATTGTGTCAGGGTCATTATATAGGACCAATTTTGTATTTTTTCATCGTTTTTATTTTTTTTTATCAAAGTTTCTCCCCTTTGCTCTTCTAATCCCTGTTTCTTCTCTTGTTGTGGTTGTAGATTGCCTATCTTGGGTGGATCACGATTGTTGTGCGGGGGGAAAGAATTGATCATTAATCGCAACATAACTCTTAATGAAAATCATATGCAAAAGATAAATTGAAACAAGCACATAGCAAATAACACCATAGAAACTCCAAGTAAACACAAAAGGTTTAGCATTTTTCATCAATTAAATGAAAATCACTCAACCCACAATTCAAATCTAAGTTAAGGTGGAATTTCACCATGAAATTGATAAAAATCTGAAGGAATTATCTGTCCGGGTCCGATAAAAAATTTCACTTTCGTGCATAGCATCCAGAATCGAAAATTCTCAATCAACCCCGAATGCTCATGCAATCTGATTCAAAGCCTTTTGAAATATCACACAAGCATAGGATCTTGGTTTACCTTATTTGAATTTGTCACGCATAAAAAATACGATAACTAATGAAAGCGGAAATATAGAAATTGACCTCTTGAAGCGTGTACTCAAGAAATCTCTTCTATGACTCTAAGACGCGATCTGACGTTGGGTGGGCAACGAACGAAATCAACACCAAGAAAAATCACCACAAAAACTGCTGCCGAAAAAATCGAGAATCCTCCACCCCGCGTGAGCTCCACGCGCCCCCTCGAGAAACCACCGACCGCCGCATGTGAGGATGATGTGCCGTCGAGGAGAAAACCAACCCCCGCCGCTGACCAAAGAGAAAATCCAAAATTCAATGTTCTTTCTCTCTCTAGTTTTCTCTCAGAGTTTCTATCTCAAAAGCTTTTGTGTTCTCAATAATGACTTGTGTGTCTTGTATTCCCTTGTGTCTATTTATAGAGTTGTAAGAAAAACCTTAAGTGGGCTTGAGTTAGGTCTTCTTGTTGGGCTATTTACACCAAACAACTCATTATCTAGTCATATGACATAAACGGACTTCATATATATATATATATATATATGCATAAATATGAAACAATTAACTAAAACTTTCAATCGATATATAAATCGAGAAATAGTTTTCATTCAAAACCAACAAAATCATCCTAAAACATAGAATTTTCACTTCCTCTATCCCATAATGTTGTGAAATTCCTAGATCTAACTTAGAAACCTATGGTTCTAAGATCAAAAGACATGGTTTAGGTGTTTCTCTCTCTAAACTAACTCTACGTTCTCTCTAAAATATAATCTACTATGTGTAAAATTCAAGTGTAAAGTATGTGTTTCTATTCTAATATGTTAATTACATCAAAAAATGAAAAATTTTACTAGTTACCACCCCAATTCTTACTCTCTACCGCCCCAATTTGTACTAAAAAACCCCTCCCCCCTCCTTGCCCCTCTCTCATCTCCCCTTTGAAGCAAAAAGACAATTTTGTCGAAATGTAGGCGGTAATGCTTAAAATTGAGGCGGTAACTAGTAATACCAAAAAATGAATAAATTAAAGAATATCATGTCTAAAATTGGCATTTTACACTTAAAATCCGTGAAGGGTAAAGTAGTCAAAGTGAAGGTAATTCAGCATCGAGCGTCCAGGTGGCTGGTAGCTTGGTGGACGCTTCTTTTTTTTCCTCCTCACGCGTCTAGGTGGCGCCAATGCTTACAGGACGCCACCAGTCGCGGTTAAAATTGCCCGTCCACCATGATGCAGCGCGCTGAACGTGATCTCTTCATCCTGTTCTTGCCTTCTTTTTCAAGTTTTCTCATTTTTTGCTTTTACTTTCTTCCCTTTTCAGCTACAAATTCTTTATATCTTCATTTCAACTTCACATCTTCAAGAAAACCCTATAAAACAAACAAAACAAGCCATAAGTCACCACTTAAAGCACATTTAAATTGAAAATATATTAAAAGTTAGCTTAATTATGCATGTTTTCTACTCAAATAAAATGTGAAATTGGTTCCGATCACTAATTTTCGTGCTAGTTGGATCTCTATTCTTGTCAATGACTCGCCAACTGTCTTTTTTCTTGCCTCTAGGGTTGGAAAAAAGGGGACCCTCTATCCCTTAAATTAAACGAATAGACCATGCATGATTAGAAAATTTTCAATTAAAAAAAAAAAGAAACAAAGAAACAAAAACTTCAGGTATCTTTCATATGGAACATGCATGCCGATGAGATGGAATAATATATTTGTTGGAAGGATATTTTATTGTGTTTTTTGCTGGTTCTATTGCAATTTGGTCACAAAAGAAGGATTTAAAAGGTGTTTCTTGTCATTCTAATTTATGAAAAATCTAATAGTAAAGGAAAATTGCAATTTCTGCCCAACTTTATTTTTTGAGTTTTTAATAGCTAAGGATGCAACGATAAATTTTGATTATAAAAGGACCAAAACTGCCAAAAGCATAGGTGAGGTCCAAAACTATAATTTTTCATTTTCTAGAAGTCCCTAAACCTTATTTATTGTCAAAGACAAAATAACCTGCAATACCTAACCATTGTACTAATTTTGCTAGGTTTTATTTATTTTTTTTTTTTTTTGCTAGTTTTTTTATAGATAGGGAGTAAAATTGTAAATTTCAACTGTTGAAAGGCCAAAATTACGAATTGATCATAGATGAAGGACCAAAATTATAATTTTTTTCATTCAAAATGCTACCAAATTAGGTAAGTAATTACCCCCTTTCTCACAATATATGTCATTTTTTCATTTTTTAAGACATGTCAAAATATATGTCACTTGTTTAGTTATAGAAAAATAAATAATTATTTTTACATAATTATCCTTAATTATTTGCTCCTCTTTATTTGAAACATATGAAGTTTTCTAATTAAAATTTTTGGCTAACAAATCTCATTAAAAAGTCATTATGTTCGTTATCTCATTAAAAAGTCTTGTATTACCAAGATAATTTATTAAAGATACTTAAGAAATTGTGATTTAAATTTGATAAAAGTGTGTATTAAATAATTAATTTTTAAGTAATGTGTCAAATTGAAAATGACTTATATTATGAATCCGATAGGAAATTATCAAAACACACAAATTTATGAAAGTACTAACACTGACACAAACAAATAAATGTTCAAAGATACAAAAATTTCTATCATAATCTTTTTCTATTCAACTAAAATTCTACAACTAAACATAGATATATTAGAATCAAAATACAAATGTAAAACATCATACTTTTTTTAAAAAGAAATTATCATGTTTTAAAATATCTTACATAAAAAATTGATAGAGAAAAAAAGGAAAAGTGGAAGTAATTAACACGATAGTTTGAGTCAAAGTTTAATAAAACTAAATGATATTTTTTACTTCTGATAAAAATCTAACTTGCAAATGACATTCAAATTTTGAAACTATTCAAAAGTATTATATTTTAAAAAAACTTTTCTTCCTTTAATAAGAACGACCAATTGCTTTAATTAGAATTTAATTCATCTCCAATAGCCCATACTCACTGGTGCAAATTTAGAAAAATATTATACCTTTTTGAAATACTATTTGACCGACGAATCTGATTTGTCATTTTTCTTTTTGAAATGGTAATCTATAATTTAGGTTCCCACAAAACTTTGGATGCAAGCAAATAAATAGTATTAACGGACATTAACTCTTGTAATTTACCTGAAACAAAGAAACTCTTGTAAACTTCTCTATGATATTACAAGTTTTAGCTGGAGTTCTCGATTCATTTTCTCAGCAAACAAAAGTTTCAATCTTTCCCCTCAAATCATTCTTGATTCATCGTTTGTCGGAAGAAACTATTCTGGATTTACTTTTTACTTCAAAACATCCTTCTTGATGCACTTTTTGCTACGACAGCAACACATCACCAAAAAAAAAAAAAAAAAAAAGAATAGCAAGATGGAAACTGATGCAAATTTATCCGATGAACTTGTAGAGAAGATCATATCGCACTTCCCAATAAAAATGGTCACAAGAGCTGCACTAGTTTCAAGGAGATTTATCGAATCTTGGAGGTTGAGTAGAGAGCTCGATTTTGATATAACCCAACAAGTCCATCCTCGATCTGCCTTTGCTAGTATCATTCATCGAGTTACGACTCAATATTTTGGTCCCAAAATTGAGAGGTTGGTCTTGAAAATTGACCCCACCGGTTATGTAAATCGAGTCAATGAATGGATCCAAATGGCCCTTTCAAAAGAGGTTGAACATCTTGAATTGGATTTTTTAGAGGAATTCAAATATTCTCCATTTCATGTGACTTGACAGGTATTGAATCCATTAGAGTCTTGAAATTAAATTTCTGTGTGTTTGAACTTGGAATGTCGTTTAATAGATTGCGATTCTTAAAAATGCTTCATTTCCAACTCATTCATCTGACTATATTATTGTTGGATTCACTTTTTAGAAAGGGACTTGCTATTTGTATCATGAATTTGCTATTTGTATCACAAAAAAAAATAAAAATAATAATAAAATGACCAAAATGCCCTTATGAACAAAAAAATTAATAAATTGACAGATTTTATGTCAAAAAAGGGGCGAAAATTGCGTTTTAATCTCAAAAAAACGCAATGCAAAAACGTTTTGGACATACACAATTTACCCTAAATTGCGTTTTTATATGTACAAAACGCCAATTTAGTGCGTTTTTGTATGTCAAAATCGCCAAATGCTTGCGTTTTTGCATGTAAAAAACGCAAAAATGTGATGTTTCTACCATGGTTCGCTCGTTAAAATATTGCGTTTTTTACACCAATAAACGTCAAAATGTGAAATTTCCACCATGGTTCGCTCGTTAAAATGTTGCGTTTTTGATATGTACAGAAGTTAAAAAACGTTTACATACATTCATGTGAATTGGATGAAAAACTCATACACAACAACTATCCTAAAATCAAATCCAGATAAATTCTTAACTTAAAAACATTGTTGGATCATTCAGTTGACGGCGAAAGAATATTTAGAAAGCGAATCATCACGATATGGTAAGTTTCCGTACCTTAAAGTTATATAAGTTTTTTTAAAAATATTGTATGTCGAAACACGCTAAAATGACGTTTAGGAAGCGGTCAAACGTCCCTTTTTAGCGTAGAAAAAGTCGCTTTTTAGTGTTTCCGACATGCATTATATAAAAAGTGTTGCGTTTTTGACATGCATTATATAAAAAGTGTTGCGTTTTTGACATGAATTATATAAAAAGAGCTGCGTTTTTGACATGCATTATATAAAAAGTTCTGCGTTTTAGGTTGCTGAAAACCACATCTGGGTGCGTTTTTTACTGCATGAAACGCAACATTTTTGCGTTTTTGTAGATAAAAACGCACATTTGTAGCGTTTTTATCTGCAAAAACGCAAAAATGGTGCGTTTCATGTTGGATGAAACTTCAAAATGTTGCGTTTTTTGATTGCAAGAACCATAACTGTGCTGTAATTATAATTAATCTGTGTATTCACCTACAGGCTGACAATGATGATTACGATGAGGATGAGTTGTATGATGATGATGAGGAGGCGGAGAATGAAGAGGAGGATGACGATGAAGATGAGGATGTAGATGACAATGAGGCGGATAATACTCATGGGGAGCCGGTGGAACTTGAACCTGGCGCAGATTTGAGTGGATATTTCAAGATTGACAGAGAGTTTCGAACAATTGGCAAGGCTTTGAAATATTGCCAGAAAATAGCTAAGAGGCTGAAGTTTGTAATTACAAAGAGGGGAGGTAACCAAGGATTTGCGACGTACTACTTCTCGTGCAAGCGATGGAGAGATCCTGCCAAAGCCCCTCTCCCAACTAGACGAAAGAATACAAGAAGGAGCGGCACTAATTGCCCCTTTAGGTTGACTTGTAAGCGGATTGATTTGGGACGGCACAAGGTTTATACAAACCCAGGAGCAGCGTCAACTCACAATCACACTGGTATTTCATTATTTGCGCATAATATTAATTAAGTTGATTGATGTGTTGTATGTATTAATTGTTATTATAATTACATGTGATTTACAGGTATAATGCATCCATATGGTCACAGACAGTTGAGCCATTTTACAAAGGATTCAAAGGCTGTTGCTGAATTTATGCTGCGTTCGAATGTTAAGCCAAAGTGTGTTTGGGAAGCTGTTAATAAACAGTTTCCCGATTCCCAGGTACCAATCAAATCTGTGTACAATTTGAAAGGAGAGATGAAGACCGCCGGATTGGAAGGTAGGAATATTGGGCAGCAATTTATTCATTTGGCTGAGGAGAAGCAGTACTATCTGAAGATTCTGAAGGATGCGAACACTGATGAGATCACACATGTCTTCTTTGCACATCCAACATCAATTCAGATGTTCAACAGATGGTATTGGGTGGTTGGGATTGATTCTACCTACAAGACGAACAAGTACCAAATGCCTGTCGTCGAGATGGTAGGTATGACTCCTACAAATAAGAATTTCAATATTGCATTTGCTATTGTCAGGAATGAGAAACAGGATACATATGACTGGGTTATGAGGAACTTGAGATTTTTGCTGCCGGCAAGTTTGTCACCTAGTGTGATTGTGACAGATAGGGAGTTGGGCTTGTTACAGCCGATTAAGGATCATTTTCCCGCTTCACATCACTTGTTATGTTTGTGGCATATTGGGCGTGATGTGAACGCGTGGTTGGAAAAAAATGTTGGGAGGAGGAATAAAAATTTAGCATGTGATATTCATGACAACTGGTGGAAGAAAATCATTAAGGCTCCGACAGTAGAGGAATTTAATCGTTTATTGCAGAATTTCAAGGTTAAGTACACTCTCCTTGAGCCGTTGGCTGTTGAATATCTAGAGACTACATGGCTCATTCACAAGGAGAAATTTGTTCGAGCCTGGACCAATCAATTTCTCCACTTTGGTAATACTTCCACTAACAGAGTAGAGGCTTCGCATGCTGCTATGAAAGATTGGCTTAATTCTTCCACCAATTCCCTTGACACTTTGTTCACAAAGATTGACTCTCACCTCAGCCACTTGTACCCTCACATCGGGTTAGTTTACTTATTTAATTGTTTATAACAGATGTTATTTAATGTCTTAGAATTTCATTTTTGGTATGCTTCTATTTATTTGGATGTTTCAATTAATTTTATTTTTAATTGACATTATTATAGAGGCTCTCTTGAGGCTTCCATCTCCACGACTCAAACAAGTATGCAGGGATATCCATACTGTTATTTGAACAAGTACGTGTCACACCATTGTTTGAAGTTGGTTAGGAAAGAAGTTCGGCGGAAGGATAAGTTGGGAGGCCTTGTACTTGAGCGATGTGGATGTGTGCCCAAGGTGACACGTGGGATTCCCTGTGCGTGCGACATATTCAAGGCACAGTCATTGCCTGAATATCCCTTACTTCCACACGTGCATGAGTTTTGGAAGAGGCTGACCATTGTGCCATCACATGGTGATGCGAATTATATTGATGAGGACATCAGGTGCAGTTTTCAATTATGAACTTTAATATTATGCAATTGAATTGACAAATTTTTTTTTGAAGAAATATTTGGAGTTGATATATTTGTTTGTTAAGGTATTTCAACGAGGAAGTAGTCCCCACCGTATCTACCAGTCCGTCTTTTTTGGCCCGGCTGTTGAATAGGGCGTACGTAGAGCAGATGTACCCTGACATGGCCAGTGTTGGAGAGCCAGGTTTGTCGGGACCCCAAAGGGACCGACCACCAAATAGATTACATCATTCTGTTATGCGCGAGTGGAGCTCACGAGAAAGAGCGACACGTGGCCGGCGTGGCAGGTGCCGTTCAGGGTCATCTGGTCGATCAACTGGTAGATCACACCGCATTCATACAGGTTTTGATGGTGAGTCTCCATTAAGGACATGTAAATAAGCCCTTTAATTTAGTCAATTAAGTAAATAAATGATGAAGGTTTGTTTATTTAATGTAACATAATTACTTAACAGGGTCTGGTGGAGACATTCAGTGTGTGCCAGCATTTTTTCAGCCTTATTGTACAGGGTGGTCAGATGTAGATGGGGATGGCCATTGTGGTTTCCGAGTAATTTCTACGTACCTTTTTGGCCACAAGAAATATTGGAGGTTAGCTCGCAGGTCATTGAGTGGAGAGATTACGAGCCACCCGGACAGGTATAGGGGTGTATTCGAAGCATTGGAGTTGCGTCCGGCCGATGGTGATTTTGTGGCCATGGTACTTAGGCGAATAAATTTCGAAGGCACTGATTGTGGTGAGCAGCATTGGATGGCTACACCTACGGATTTGTTCCCTCTCGCCACTTATGCAAATGCACTGGTAATACAGTTTGACCGTACTCGTTCAGATGGAAATTATTCTGTACTACCTTTGTATTGCTCTACTGGCGACACCCAACCGGAAAGGGTTATAGCGCTTGCCCTTGTGAATGGGAATCATTATGTACGCGTAGATGTGGTCGATGACTGCCCTATCCCGCCGCTGAGTTTCGTTTGGCACCATCAGCGTCATGCTGAAAGTGTAGGTGAGTGGCCACAAAATTTAGAAGCTAGATTTAATGCTTGGAATGCACTCCGTGATGGATAGGACGTTTATTGCCATGTGACATATGTTTTATTATTATTATCTTGTGCTTACCACTATTTATTTTGGGTTTTGTAGAAATATACGTATAAAAATACAACATATATATGAAGAATACAATAAACTATAATCAGCGAAATAATAATACAATATTCGGATAATGTATACAAAAAATAGTACAATCCACAGATCATATGGAACGGTCGAACTCATCCTCTAGATCTGCAGTACGAGGTGCGAACTGATCGTACAAATCAGGAACGCTCTCCCGCACTACATCTAATAATGCATGATGTAGCTGACCATACTGACCCATCCACTGCAAACATATAAACAATATATTAGATTCCTCTGAATATAATTTAACATATAAAATATATTACATTAATTAATATGAATACTTACAAACTCTGAGGCGGCGCGCCGTGGTCGAGGAGGCTCTATAGCAGCCTGGGGATCCGGGGGAAGTACGCGCGGACGTGATCTGGGACGAAACCAACCTAAATAGCCGTCGACCGCAGCACTCCGAGGAACAGCGCCACCTGTCCGCTGTCGGCCAGCTAGGGAAATACCCATGGAAGACGTGCCGAACTCCTCCCACGCAGACTCTGCATACTCAACGGCGTGTCGTACCACGTATGATCTCCCTGAGTATCCGCGGTAGGTGTCCCGGCCCGGACGGATGAAGCGCGCGGGAATCCACAGTACATACCCAAGCTGGCGGACGCATCGGTCTGGCATGTACGGCTCTATGTAGTCCCTGTACGCAATAAGTCCACGGTACAGGGTCCTCGGCGTCCGCGAAACGGCGTCCCGTCCGTAAGGCATCCAAGTAACCTTTGAAAAGTAGATAATGATTGTGAATAATAAAATATATTAAATATATTAAATCAAAATATATTTGCAGACATTTATAACTATTTACTAACCATGTCGGCTGTCATTTCGTCCAGCGCAAGTCGTATGGCTGCCAATCGCTGCTCTGTGGCCCGATGGTGGTCGATGGCCCACCTCGCTGCACGTGGCTGAGCGGCGTGCAATGGAAGGGGCAGAGGGTGGGGTCTGAAATCCGGAAAGTGCTCGTAGATCCATGACTGTAATAGAGTCATGCATCCAGCGACTGCCTGCGTCCCGTGACGACTCGCGCACCCTAGATGGTAATACAAGTACGCGAGTGTCGCGGTACCCCATGCCTCCTGGCCAATCTGATCCAGCCCATTCCTAACCTGTACAACAGGGGCTGGCATAAACTTATTGGAACTTTTGTCTGTAAACAGACAAGTCCCAATAAGGCTCCATACTAAAACAGCAACGTCCGAATCATCCCTGGCCCGCTGCAAACACCGCTCGATCACCCGCTGCGTAGAAAATCCGCCATTCCTATACAGCTCCCCGTCTATCCGCTCCTCAGGAGGAATCTCTAGCAATCCTCTCGACCATGACAGTACGGTAGACGACGGTGTCACCTCGGTGATGAGTCGACCATCGACCGGAATCCTCAAAATCTCCCACACATCGTGTAGGAGGATGGTCATCTCTCCGAATGGGAGGTGGAACGAATTTGTATCCGGCTGCCACCTCTCCAAAAATGCATTGATGAGAGGCTCATCAATGCTACGGTGCATAATGCGGGGCAGGTGTCCAAGGCCTGTCCCGCTCAATATCTGCGCACCCTCGACCGTCATCGAGCCGATCCACCTCTCAAAAAGGTCGTACATGCTACCTCTATTGTGGACTCTAATGTGGTATCTAGTAGGCACCCCCTCCTGCCAATATCTAGATACCACATGCCCTAAAAAGCTAGGGATAAGGCTATCATCTATAGGGCCCCCCTCAATGGGCCCTGTAACTATCCAACTACGATCCTCCCGCGCGCGCTTCCTAGGGGGAACTATATCGACAACATATACATATAAAAATATATAAGTAAATTAATTGTAAAAATTAAACAATACACGTAATTAAATAAAGCTAATTAAAAATAAGTACACATAATTAAAAAAAATAAAGAAAAACATACATAAGTAAAGAAAATACGTATAGGAATTAGAATAATTACTGAACTACATAAAAAGTGCACAACTTTAATATAAGTCAAGCAATACCAAATTCTCGTCTTATGAACAATTAAAATAAATAAATTATTTATTAAAAATAATAATACAATTAAATTAAAACGCGTACCTGCAGCAGGATCCACCTCCTCGAACTGTCCGTGGTCCGGATTCCTATACCGGATCGTCCTCTCAGCATGTGGGTGAGAAGGGTCACCTCCGTAGGTATCCCCCTCACCCTGGTCCCATAGTGGCCGTCCACTCCCACTAGCGTCCCCCTGCCGTGACTGCTCGTGGGGATGCCCAAACTCCTCCTCATGGCCAAACTGCTCCTCCTCGCTCGAATCAGTGTCATCGGAATCAGTAGTATCGTAATACTCATCCCTCAACTGAAATGAGGAGTCACGACCTCCCTGTCCTCCCTCGGATATAACAATCCCGCCTCCCCGTCTACCACCACCTCCCCGTCTACCACCACCTCCCCTAATAACTGGCACCTTCTGCCTCCTAGCAGAAGCTGTGGGAGCCTGTCTTTCGCCTCGTGGCTTTAACTTAGCGCCACCCTAAATAAATAAACGAATAATTGCATAAATAAATAGATAACTAAATAAAACGAAGCAATTATATTGTAACATACGATATTTACATCAAAATATGGGTTGGGGTGGTGTTCAATATCCAAAACGCCGGACGCCGGCGTTTTGAGATGCTCAAAACACCGGCGGCCGGCGTTTTGAGCACTCCAAAACGCCGGCGGCCGGCGTTTTGGTATAACCAAAACGCCGGACAACGGCGTTTTGGGTATCCAAAACGCCGGCCGATGGCGTTTTGGATACCCAAAAAGCCGTCGGCCAGCGGTTTGGATACCCAAAACGCCGGCCGATGGCGTTTTGGGTATCCAAAACGCCGTCAATCGGCGTTTTCGGGTCTGAAAACGCCGGAAGACGGCGTTTTCAGACCCGAAAACAGCAAATCTGCCCCAAAAAAATCTGAAAAAATGCTGAAAAAACTCAAATTCAAAACGATTTTTACCCTGTTTATCAGTGGACCTTTGCCCGCTCCGTGCCTTCGTGATTGTTCGCCATCTCCTCCGTCCATGATTTGCGTTTTTGGCCGGCAAAATCTATCCCTTTTTGCGTTTTTTGGACTGTTTTTTTGAGAAAAAAATTGCCCTAATGAAGCTGCTGCCGATTTGGGGGTTTTATGTTTTTTTTTTGTCTAAAACGCCCCAAATCGGCGAGTGAGCCGCGGTGGAAACGCCTGTTTTTGGCGTTTCCTCCGTGGCTGAAACGCACGCAATTTGCGTTTTTACAGTGTCAAAAACGTAATTTTGTTGCGTTTTATGTGGCTAAAAAATTACTGTTTTGACGTTTTTAGGCATCAAAAACGTCGTTTTACTTAATTTTTACCTGTAAAAAACGTTTTTTCCTTGCGTTTGTGGCTATGGTAGAAACGCAATTTTGCTGCGTTTTTACACCGTACTTAGTATTTTCTACTCATTTTTGTTCATAAGGGCATTTTGGTCATTTTATTATTATTTTTATTTTTTTTTGTGATACAAATAGCAAATTCATGATACAAATAGCAATCCAGTTTTAGAAATTGTTTGGTGCTTGAAAATCTAGTATTATAAATAGCCTATTTGGCCCTGGTCTTCAAATTTTTGTTGAAAATTTGAAACAATTAAGTCATTGAAAGTGGTTCATTTTTAGTCAATTCACTCCATTTTTCTCAATATTCCAACTTTGGAGTCATTATATTATAGTGGAGCCGTTTGTAATTTCTCTTTTGTTAGTTCTTTGGTGAAGTTGAATGTTACGACATTTAACTTTGCACCAAATAAAAGATTTCAACCTATTCGTCAAGCTGAGCATCTTGTGAGATCACTTTACTATTACAAAACACTCAATCTATGCCGTAAAATTCTCGAGAAAATTACTTCTCCTTATTTCTCTTTCGTTTTAAATAATTCTTAAATATGTTTGAATTTTACTCATTCTTCTTCTGATAACTAAGTTACACATGATTTTGTGCTGAAACTCTCCTAGGGTTTATTTCCCAAATTCCGAGAATATCAGTATGTGGAAGTCCCTTTTATCTTTAGGAGATTGAAGGATTTGAGTTTGATCCTTGGAGGAACAGACAAAGTTAGAAGGGGAACTACCTTTATTAATCCTTGTGACATTGTACGTTTCTTTACAAACTGCCCAATAATAAATAAATTACTCATCGATGTAAGTTTTCAATATTTTATTTTTACTACTAAATGTGAGTTTAATCATTTAGATACAAAAGTAAATGAATTGAATATGATTCTTCCTCTTGCCTTCAATTTTTGTTTTGTGTTTTAAACATATAGGAGATTATCCATTTGAAGAAGGGTTCTATTGAAACTTGGTTGCAAAAGAGAGATTTAAAGAGTGCCTCTTATCATTTCAATTCTTGAAGAATCTGACAGTGAAGGGTTTCAAATATCAAGAATTAGAATTTCAATTGGTCAAAACGATTATAGAAAATGAAGATTTATCGAGGATGTGATTTTAATCAAAGGCATTACCAAAAACCCAACTTTGGGAAGTGAGAAATTTTTAGATTGGATGAGGGTACAACGATGTAATTTCAACGTATCCAAGAATCCTCAAAATCAACATTTTAGGTAGGCATATGAGTTTGAGTTGATGGCAGTCATATGTATCATCCAAATATTGGAGTATTAAAATTATTATGTATCATTTCTTTGAGAATTTGAATGGAAAATTTCAAAAGCATGGTTGTTCTGTACTAGAGTTCTGTTTCAATATAATTTTTTAAATAAAAAACATAGGTGAGGGAAATAAATTAAATGACAAAAGTGATTTTAGATATAGATATGAATGCTTTTGGTGGATTGTTTAAATAGTTGATAAAATTTATGTTGATACAATTATAGTGTGAAATTTCTAAATTAGTTATTTTATTCAATAAAGTATTACAATTTATTGATATAAGTCATTTTTGTCAATGGCAATCAATCGATAGACGTTTAATTATAAGCATTAAAAGGAAAAAAATATAGTAATAAAGTCCTTTTCAAGACACAAGAATTGTCATGAAAGTGAAGGATTAAAAATTTTTAATGAAGAATTTTTCTTGAACGGGAAAGTATATTGTAGCCATTTCATTACACAATTTGGGTTTAAATATCACCCTTTTTCAAAAGAAAATCCATTTTATTTTGGATTCAAAACAAGAATATCTGTCTCTCTCTCTCTCTCTCCATTTTTTAAGCTTTGTTTTTATATTTACAGTAGTGAATATATTCTCAGTTTTATTTATTTATTTTCTTCGAAGTACTTACACTAGTGAAAATGTTCTCAATTTTTTCATTTTCTTATTTGAAGTTTTTTTTTTTTTAACGTGAGCGAGTTACGCAAGTGAATGTTTTTTTGATTTTTTTAATTTCTTTATTTGTTTACTTGAAGGACGTAACCGATGCTATACATAAAGAGCGATATGAAAAGTAGGGGTGTAAACGAGCCGAGCCGAGCTCGAATTTGCCTATGTTCAGGTTCGGCTCGCCTAAATATGAAGGGGTTCGAGCTCGAGCTCGTTTAAGAATTGTGAAGCTCGAGCTCGAGCTCGCGAGCTCGATTTTGAGTTTGACAAAGTGCTCATTGAATTTAGGATCTTACTATTTGTAACTATTTGTAGTACAAAAAAATTGATGAAATGCCTAAAATACCCATAAAAACAGAAAATGTGAAGTTTGCATGAAAAATCGCCTATAATTTGCGATAGCAGAACAAAAAATCGGACCAAAATGCAATTTTTAATCCAAAAATCGGACGAAATGTGCGAAAATGGGGCGAAAAATCGCCTCACTTATTCAATATTTGGGAGAAAAATCGGATAAGTGGGGCTATTTTTCCCCCAAAAATCGGATAAGTGGGGCGATTTTTTGCCCCACAATCGCACATTTATCCTATGTTTGGCTTAAAAATTGGAAAGTAGGTCCGATTTTTTCACATTCGTATGTTTATATAATTGTCTTCACATGAATGGATGTAGACGTTTCTGGACGTGGCGCTAGTTATTTTTGACGTGGTGCTAGTGTTATGAGACGTGGTGGACTGTCTTTGTGAAAAAAAATTTAGTTTAAATTCACATTAATGGATGTTGACGTTTATGGACGTGGTTCTAGTTGTCTTTGACGTGGTGGGTTGTCTTTGAGAAAAAAATAGCTTAAATTCACATGAATGGATGTAGACGTTTCTGGACGTGGTGCTAGTGTTATGAGACGTGGTGGACTGTCTTTGTGAAAAAAAATTAGTTTAAATTCACATGAATGGATGTTGACGTTTATGGACGTGGTTCTAGTTGTCTTTGACTTGGCGGGTTGTCTTTGAGAAAAAAATAGCTTAAATTCACATGAATGGATGTAGACGTTTCTGGACGCGGTACTAGTTATTTTTGATGTGGTGCTAGTGTTATGAGACGTGGTGGACTGTCTTTGTGAAAAAAAATTAGTTTAAATTCACATGAATGGATGTTGACGTTTATGGACGTGGTTCTAGTTGTCTTTGACGTGGTGTGTTGTCTATGAGAAAAAAATAGCTTAAATTCACATGAATGGATGTAGACGTTTCTGGACGTGGTGCTAGTTATTTTTGACGTAGTGCTAGTGTTATGAGACGTGGTGGACTGTCTTTATGAAAAAAAAATTCGTTTAAATTCACATGAATGGATGTTGACGTTTATGGACGTGGTTCTAGTTGTCTTTAAGAAAAAAATATCTTAAATTCACATGAATGGATGTAGACGTTTCTGGACGTGGTGCTAGTTATTTTTGACGTGGTGCTAGTGTTATGAGACGTGGTGGACTTTCTTTGTGAAAACAAAATTAGTTTAAATTCACATGAATGGATGTTGACGTTTATGGACGTGGTTCTAGTTGTCTTTGACGTGGTGGGTTGTCTTTGAGAAAAAAAAACAAACAAACAATCAACCGACCGCATGAACCCACAATACATAAAACCAGTAATACAGTTGAAGGAATTGTCTGCATGGGTCCGATAAAAAATTCCACTTTCGTGCATAGCATCCAAAATAAAAAAATTTCAATCAAACCCGAACGCTCGTGCAATCCGATTCAAACCTCTTTTCAAATATCACACGAGCACCGGATCTTGTTTACCTCATTAGATTTGTCACGCAACAAAATAAAGCTAAATTAAAGAGGAAGGATAAAGATTTGACCTTTTGAAGCGTGTCTCTTAAGTATTTCTCTTGTATGACTCTATGACTCTGAGATAGATCCTGACGTTGTGCGGGCAACGAACTTCAAAACCAAACGAATCAGCACCAACAAAACTGCACAAAACTTACCTCGAAAACCAGCCTGGTTTTCCCGATTTTGCTCCGCCCCCTACCGATCTCCATGTGCCGCGCCCGTGCTCTTCACGCGCCACCGCCGAGGAGAGAGGTGGGCCGTCGATGGGTTATTACCCAATACCGCCGCCTCCACTTGCAACTAGAAACGCGGGAAGCACGTAGAGAATTCTTTACTCTCTAAGT
Organism: Knoxia roxburghii; assembly: GCA_030378225.1. NCBI lineage: Eukaryota > Viridiplantae > Streptophyta > Magnoliopsida > Gentianales > Rubiaceae > Knoxia > Knoxia roxburghii. The sequence continues at coordinate 11,730,581 of CM059422.1, read as the reverse complement.
GTTTCTCTCTCTAGTTTCTCTTTCTAGTTTCTTGAATTATGAAACTTGTGTATTAGTATTGCTGATCATTGTGTCTATTTAAAGAGTTACAAGAGAGACATTAAGTGGGTTTGAGTTAGGTCTTCTTGTTGAGCCTGGGTTTTAGTAGTTTCCAAATCTTAATTAGATTACCTAATTCTTAATTGAACCAAGAATTAATTAATTAAATCCACTTTGTCAATTTACTAATTGACCCAAGGATTAATAAAATAAATAAATAATTTTACTTTATCGATTAACCTAACATAAAATTAATCGTACCACTAACGGATTAATTATGGAATTACTGTTCAAACCAGAATTGTTTCCGAAACCACTAATTTAATTATTCTTTATTCTCCCCGCGTCAAAGATATAGTGCTCGTCAATTTATTAATTTGCTGATAAATTAATTAATCGACTTCTTATCATCCGAGATTAGTACCACTCGACTTTATTTCTATATCGGACATAAGTCCACCGGCCGGGTTTAGTATAATAAACATTACAAGCTCATCGCGAGAGCACCATCACCCGGATGCACCGGTACATGGTTTCCTTTCGACAAGCAAAGGCACATTATGCAATAAAACACGCGCACCCAACCTACCGAGAATATAGACCTCAAGCGACCGCACTCATTGGGAGATTAACGTACAATATGCTTAATCCTCATGCCCGCTCAAGTCTAGGGATTAAGAGATAGAATACAATGTTTGAATTAACTACTAAAGAACAATACAAGTTAATTCAATCCTTAACGGTCATGCTCAATATACTCGGGCACATCTATATGATTCAATTAGTTTAGACAAACTAATTTCCGAATCACATAATGATTTAAACCGACAGTATGTCCAGACTGTCTCAGTCACGAGCCTCATTCATATATCATGACTTTAACCAATGATGAGATATACTGTGCCACACCAGACACCTCATCATCTAGTCATACGATATAAATGGACAACATATGTAAAACATAAAGACAATTTAACAAAAATATTCAATAGATATATTAAACCAGGAAGTAGTTTTAATACAAGCAAATCTTTAGTATTTAAAACTAACAACAATAGCACCAAAATCCTTCCAATAATTGACTTCAATCATGGAACTTGGAGAGTTTGCGAACCTGAGTTCTTGAGGGCTTCCTGAGGTCGACTGCATTCATGATAATTAAAGACGCCTTGGATCCTCTGAGCTTAGGTCGTCCACTGCGCCTTTTCACGGGCATAAAGCCTTCATTTTCAGTCTAATTTTCCCGTTCCTCCATGTTGTGCTCTCCATCGATTAAAGCATCAGAGACCAAGTCCAATATTTTTCTTCTTTTTCAATTGAAGCATCTGTTGGGAAAGGCCAAAACGCATCCACGGGTTTTGATTGCTCCAGTAGTCTTACACTGTACTCTCCCTTGGAAAGACGTCATCTTCTTCGACCTATTGTTAACTCTACTTTATGGTCAAGTCCGACTTTAGATTTTGTAAAATGGTAGCAACCGGAATCGGGGCCAGGATAGGTGCGAGTGGTAGCTTGATGATTATGTAGGGTGATTTTTTCCTTCTCTTTATGCATGTCCCTTGGCGATTCTACTGGGGGCATAGAGACTTGACTGGAAGAGACCGGTTTGGGCTTGGCTTTCTCAGAGACCTTTTCCTTCAATTGATAATCTGATAAAATTGGCTTTGGAACATTGGGATTTACCACGGTGTCTTCATCTTTGGACGTTTCTTTTACCATCAAGGTGGTTTCTGGAGCTGATTGCTGAACTTTGACGCCTCTCTTACACTCTTCTTTCTTATGGCCAATCTTCATACAGTCAACACAGTATGAGGGGACAAATTCAAATGTGAATTTTTTCTTCTTGGTTTTTCTTTTCCCTCCTATAGCGATGCTTTCCGGCAGCTCTTCCAACAAATTAACTTCAACACAAAATCTTGAAACTGAGGGGCGGGTTTGGTTCTTAGTCGGTGCATCTATTTGAAGAGGGAAACCAATTGAACAAGCTATGGAGAAAAGGGATTGAGGGTTTGCGTATTCAATAGGTAGCTCATTGAGGAAAACCCAGATTGGGGCCAGAGGTGGTTCTTCTTCAAATTGAAAGTGCAGAGTCCACCGGATCAATCTCATCTAAAATCCTTTGATCATCCACCTCCCTTTTAGCCAACATAGTTGATAATCTGCTTCAATTTGAAACCAGAACAAAACATGGCGGCGGGTTGATGAGACTTATGTCGAGCTGCCCTAAGAGACCAAGTTGGTTGAATTCCTTCGGTATGACTGCAATTTTGGTCCGGCCAAATGAGAATTTGCCGACCAAGCAAAGTTTGTGTGGTTCGGAGAGTTTGGCTAGTTAGTCGTAGTAGAAAATATGAGGTTTACCGTCTATAAACTCAATCGTTTTGGGAATTGTGAGAGGACTTTGAGCAGGATTTTCTTTGAAGAGGTTTGCAAAGGTTCTAGCCAAACTAGAGTTGGGGGTTTGGAAGGTTGGGGGCCACCGGAGGTCTCCGGTGGCTCCATCTTGGGGTGGCAGAGGGCGGTCGGGGAGGGTTTGTCGGGAGGGAAATTAAGAATTAGAAGAAAATATTTATTTAGAGGAGGAGTTAAACAATCAGGCGGTTCAAGATTCATTTTGAACGATTAGAAGGTATTTTTTTGGAAGAGGAGTTAAGCAATCAATTCATTTAGAATACATGTGAAGAAACCGGAAATGAGGAAGGAGTAGAAACTCAATCTAAAGGTGACAAATTTCTATTGAGTTTTGATTTGAATGAACCAGTAACTTTAATTTTGATTTGAACGAAATTCCAATTGATAATGTAGATTTGGGTTCCTAGGATTGATAAGATTTAATATCGGTGTATTGGTGTATTGGTGTATTGGTGTGTTTGTTGTATTTTTGTTTTTTTAGTTTGTTTCAAATGGATTAACTTTATATTTTTATAATTTTACTTGGTTGTTATTTTGTTATTGTTGCAGTAAAACTTGTGCGTCTCAAAATGTACTAATTTGGGTTGTTATATTATTAACGTCATGTATTTGAATATTTTATATTTTAATTAAGTCATCTCTTTTAAGTATTTTAGATTTAGGGATACAAAACGAGATGAAGCAACAAAAACACATTCTCATATCAAAGATTTGACCGTTTATACAATATTTTCATCAAGAAATTAATAAATTAATGAACCCAACTCTAAAATAATATTAAAATTTTAGAACTGTTTAAAAAATTATCTTATATTATTTCAAAAAATAATTTCCTTCAAGTTCCTTCAAAACTATTTCTCTTATTAACAAGGGGAAAAAACAAGACAGATATATTAGAATTAAAATATTAAAAATTACATTAAAAGTGTAAAACATCATATTTTAAAAAAAACTCATTTTTTAAAATGTCTTACATAAAAAAAATTGATAGAGAAAAAAAGGAAAAGTGGGAGTAATTAGCACGATAATTTAAGCAAAAGTTTAATAAAACTAGATTATATTTTTCACTTCTGATATAAATCTAACTTGCCAATGGCATTCAAATTTTGAAACGGTTCAAAAGAATTATTTTTTAACACTTTTTCTTCCTTACATATATTTTTTATTTCCTCTTTTAAGAAACGTTGCCCTTAAAATTATTTCTCTTATTAACGAGGAAAAGGGAAATTCATCAAATACAACTATATTATTTTTACCCAAAGAACTATCAATCACTTTAATAAGAATTCAATTCACCTCCAATACATCATACTCATTGGTGCAAATTTAGAAAAATATTATAACTTTCTAAAATCGTATTTAACCGACCGTTTTCTTTTTGAAACAGAAATATATAACTTAGGTTCCCACAAAACTTTGGATGCAAGCAAATAAATGGTATTAACGGGCATTAACTCTTGTAATCTACCTGGCAAAAAGAAACTCTTGCAAACTTCTCTATGATATTACAAGTTTTAGTTGGAATTATCGATTCATTTTCTCAGCAATCAAAAACTTCAATCTTTTCCCTCAAATCATTCTGGATTCATCTTTTGTCGGAAAAAACTATTATTGATTTACTTTTTACTTCAAAAATCCTTCTTGATTCACTCTTTGCTACAACAGCAACACATCAAAAAAAAAAAAAAAAAAAAACAGCAAGATGGCCAATAGTGCAAATTTATCCGATGAACTTGTAGAGAATATCTATGACACTTCCCAATAAAAATGGCCACAAGATTTGCACTAGTTTCAATGAGATTTATTGAATCTTGGAGGTTGAGTAGAGACCTCTATTTTGATATAACCCACCAAGTCCTTCCCCGATCTGCCTTTGCTAGTATCATTCATCGAGTTATGACTCAACATTCTGGGCCCAAAATTGAGAGGCTGGTCTTAAAAATTAACCCTACCGGTTATGCAAATCGAGTCAATGAATGGATCCAAATGGCCCTTTCATAAGGGTTGAACATCTTGAATTTGACTTTATTAGAGGAATCCAAATATTTTCAATATCATGTGACTTTATAGGTATTGAATCCATTAGAGTCTTGAAATTAAATTTGTGTGTGTTTCATCTTGGAATGCCATTTAATATATTGCAATTTTTAAAAATGCTTCATTTCCAACACATTCATCTGACTATATTCTTGTTGGATTCACTTTTTAGAAATTGTTTGGCTTGAAAATCTCGAATTAGTAAATTGCCTATTTGGCCCTGGTATTCAAATTTTTGCTGAAAATGTGAAACATTTTAAGTCATTGAAAGTGGTTCATTTTGAGCCAATTCACTCTATTTCTCTCAATATTCAAACGTTGGAGTCATTGTATTATAGTGGAGGCGTTTGTAGTTTCTCTTTCGTTAGTTCTTTAGTGAAGTTGAATGTTGCAACATTTAACTTAGCACCAAATAAAAGATTTCAACCTATTCGTCAAGTTGAGCATCTTGTGATTACTTCGCTATTGCAAAACACTCAATCTATGCAGGAAAATTCTCGAGGTAATTACTTCTTCTTGTTTCTCTTTCGTTTTAAATAATTCTTAAATATGTATGAATTTTACTCATTTTTATTCTGATAACTAAGTTACATATGATTTTGTCCTGAAACTCTCCTAGGGTTTATCTCCCAAATTCAGAGAATATCACTATGTGGAAGTCCCTTTTATCTTTAGGAGATTGAAGGATTTGAGTTTGATCCTTGGAGGAACTGACAAAGTTAGAATGGGAACAACCTTTATTAATCCTTGTGACATTGTATCTTTCTTGAAAAACTGCTCAGTAATAAATAAATTACTCATCGATGTAGGTTTTCAATATTCTATTTTTACTACTAAATGTGAGTTTAATCGTTCAGATACAAAAGTAAATGAACTGATTCTTTCTCTTGCTTTTAATTTTTGTTTTGTGTTTTAAACAGATAGGAGATTATCCATTTGAGGAAGGGTTCTATTGGAACTTGGTTGCAAAAGAGAGATTTTAAGAGTGCCCTTATCATTTCGATTCTTGAAGAATCTCACAGTGAAGGGTTTCAAATATCAAGATTTAGAATTTCAATTGGTCAAAAAGATTGTTGAAAATGCAGAATTTATGGAGGATGTGATTTTTATCAAAGAAATTTTGAGATTGGATGAGAGTACAACGTTGTAATTTCAATGTAGCCGAGAATCCTCAAAATCAACGTTGAAGGTAGGCATATGAGTTGAGTTGATTGCAGTCATATATTTCATCCAAATATAGTAATATTAAAATTATAGTGTATCATTTCTTCAACAATTTGAATTGAAATTTTCAAAAGCATGGTTGTTCTGTAATGTTCTAGGGTTCTGTTTCAATGTAATTTAAAAAAAAAAAAAAACATAGGTGAGGGAAAGAAATTAAATGACAAAAGTGATTTTAGATATAGATATGAATGCTTTTGGTGGATTGTTCAAATAGTTGATAAAATTTATGTTGATACAATTATAGAGTGCTATTTCTAATTTAGTTATTTTATTCAATAAAGTATTACAATTTATTGATATAAGTCTTTTTCATCAATGGCAATTAATCGATAGAAGTTTAATCATAAGCATTAAAAGAAAAAAATATGGTAATAAAGTCCTTTTCAAGACAAAATAAATTTTACAAAAAATTAACTATTTTCGAACACAAGAATTGTCATGAAATTGAAGGATTAAAAATTTTAAAAGAAGAATTTTTCTTGAACGGGAAGGTATATTGTAGCCATTTCATTACACAATTTGGCTTTAAACATCACCCTTTTTCAAAAGAATATCCATTTTATTTTGGGTTCAAAACAAAAATTGAAGGAATTATTTGTCCGGGCCCAATCGAAAAATGTCACTTTCGTGCAATCCGAATCGGAAACCTTCTCTCAGGCCCAAACGCTCGTGCAATCCGATTCAAACCCTTTTGAAATATCGTTGCACCGGATCTTGGTTTGCTTTGTTCGAATTTTTCACGCAACAAAATACAAAACTAAATTAAAGCAGAAGATTAGAATTGACCTTTGAAGCGTGTACTTGAGAATTCACTTGTATTCTCTAAGACTTGTCCGGACATTGTGTGGGCAACGATCTATCGAACAGACGGAATCATCCAAATATATATATAAAGGGGTATTATGCATCTTTAGTACTCCATCTTTGCTCACGTCCATACTCAAAAACATGCTTGAACATGGTGTTGGTTAACTCCTTGAAGCCCAAGTCTGTTTTAAAGTGGGTTGGGGTTGAGCCCAATAGGGTTTGTAACTCTTTAGTATAAATATATGCTTTTGTACTAAAGTTTGTAAGCAGCAGTGAGGGTAATTCATTAGCATATGCATAAAATTGAGTGTTTGAGAGACATAGTGTATTGGGAGAAAAAAATACACTTTTGTAACCTCTTTTATTCCTATATTAATGAAGTGTTGTATTGTTGCCGTGGAGTGGATCTGTTGAGGATCGAACCACGTAAATCTGTGTGATTTGCTTAGTTGTTTGTTTTGTTGATTATGTTGAGCATAAACAACTAACCCTTTAAAGCGTGGGTATCAAAAATTACCCAACACATGGATGAAAAGGAAGAAGTGGTTCAAGATTCATTTGAAGAATTAGAAGAAAATATTTGTTTGGAAGACGAGTTAAACAATCAGGTGGTTCAACATTCATTTGAAGGATTAGAAGAAGGGATGGTTTGGGAAGAAAAGTTAAGCAATCAAGTCGTTCAAGATACATATGAAGAAACAGGAAATGAGGAAGGAGAATAAACTCAATCTAAAGGTGATAAATTTCCATTGAATTTTGATTTGAATGAACAAACAACTTTAGATTTTGACTTGAACGAAATTCTAACTGATAATGTAGATTTGGGTTTCTAGAATTGATAGGATTTAATGTAGTGTAGGGCATGTTTGTTGTATTTTTGTGTTTGTAGTTTGTTTCAAATTGATTAACTTTATATTTTTATATTTTTACTTGATTGTTATTTTGTTATTATTGCAGTAAAACTTGTGCGTCTCTAAATGTACTAATTTGGGTTGTTATATTATTAAAGCAATCTATTTTAAGATATTCTATATTTTAATTAATTAATCTCTTTTAAGGATTTTAGTTTTAGGGATACAAAACAGGATGAAATAACAAAAACACATTACGTTAGAGGGCTGATCCCCTGTTAAAGATTTACTAATAATGACCATTTGTACAATTCTTTATATTATATTTTCATCAAGAAATTAATAAATTAATGAACACAACTCTTAAATAAGGTTAAAATTTTAGAACTGTTAAAAAAATTATCTCATATTATTTCAAAAAATAATTTCCATCAGTACAGTTTTTATTTTCTCTTTAAAAAGTTCCTTCAAAACTATTTCTGTTATCAACAAGGAAAAAACAAAAAATATTTGTAACATCGATTTCCTAAGTTTCTTGTTTTTATTTGGGTTAATATAAAAAAACCCCTAAACTTTACTTATAAATCAAATACCTTCTTGAATAATTGAAAAATATCAAAAACCACCTTCTGCACACTCAACTTGTTGAAGAAATGACTAAAAACTCATAGATTTTGACTTTTTCATTTATGGATTGCTATTTGTATAACTAAATTGCTATTTGTATCACAAAAAAAATCAAAAAATTTATGAAATGACGAAAAGGTCCTTTTTAACAAAAAAATTAGAAATTCGCTAAGTACATGTTACAAACGCAACGAAAATACATTTCTGTCATTTACACAAACGCAAGGAAAAACGTTTGTAACACACAAAAATTACTACCGATGACGTTTGAATATAAAGAAAACGTTAACATCCAATGCATTGAAAAGAAAATGCAACACTTTTAATATTCATGTTACGACAAAACGAATGTCACGGGCTCACTTTTTAACTAGCGAACCGTGTGGCACTAGTTCTAACAACTAACGACTAGAACAAGCTCAGCCTTAACTCTAGCACACAAATGATCTTGTTGGCAGTAAAATGACGGAGAGAACACAAGAGAAATGTAGGCACGAAACTAGCCAGAAAGTGAAACGAAAGTATATTGCTATGGAAATGTACTTACACACTCTTGCTTGGTCCCCTTTACAAATGACCCTTACCCTTATTTATACTACTCAAGGTTGGCTACTGTTCATGGCTTCCATGAGAAGCTTCCAATATTTTAATCATGAAAGATTCTAGTCCCTAAATATTATATACAAGGAAATTTCTAGGGCTGACCTCAGCATGATGTCACCCGTGGCCCACCTGTGCAACTTGCAAGGGAATAGAACCTTCTATTCTTTCTAGATGATGGTTTGACCCATTGTGTCCCTCCAAGTCCAAACGTGCAAGGAAACCACAGTAACGTGCTGAAGGATTTTCCAGTGCAAAAAGAACAGAAACAGGCCGAGACGAGTGGAACGATTGGCACACGGCCTTGTCATTCTCCCCCACTTGAATGAGACATCGCCCCTGATGGCTCTTGCTCCTCAAACTCAACCACAAGTTTGGTCGCTCCCCTTAACTTCTCTGCCAGTTCCCAACTGATCTCGCTCGTTGGTTCTCCTTTCCACTTAACCAAATACTCCTTAGGCGGTGCCTTGTTTTGCCCCCGAATAATACGTTTGGAGAGGATTTGCTCTGGCTCCTTCTCCAACGGCTCTCTTATCCTTGTTGGGGCTCTTGTTGGAACACTTCTCTCCGGATCCTTCAAGTCCTTGTGGAACGGCTTGAGAAGGCTCACGTGGAAGACCGGATGTAACTTTTCATAGCCTTCCAGCAACTCCAACTTGTAGGCAACTGTTCCAACACATTTGAGGACAGTGAACGGTCCCTCATACCGACGCATTAGTCCCTTATTTAGCCCTCGAACTCGCCCGTGTTGGTATAACTTGACCAATACTTTGTATCTCTCCTGGAACTCCCGAGCAGTTATTTTCTTATCAGCCCATTTCTTTATCCTTTTAGCTGATCGTTCCAAGTAAAGCTGAGCAATATCGGTTCGTTCTCGCCAATCCTTGATGAACCGGTAAGCCGGTGGACTGCTCCCCGTTTAGCCACCAACGATGTCTTTGGGTGTTGTTGGCTGAAACTCCAAGACAATCTCGAATGGACTCTTGCCGGTACTCTCTTTTTTCATCAAGTTGTAGCAGAATTGGGCAACATCTAGTAGCTATGCCTAATCCGTTTGGTTAACTGCGACATAGTGTCTGAGCTACACTTCCAGCACACCATTGACCCGTTCCGTCTGGCCGTCCGTCTGTGGGTGCATAGTTGTGGACATCTTCAGTTCTGTGCCCAACAGCCGAAACAACTCCCGCTAGAACAGTCCCGTGAACCGTGAGTCCCGATCGCTCACGATCAAAGTTGGCAGCCCCCAATACTTCACCACATGCTTCATAAAAAGCTTGGCCGTTATCTCAGCCGTGCATTCTTTTGGGGCTAGAATGAACTCGGCATACTTCGATAGTCGGTCTATAATCACCAAACTGTTAGTGCATCCACTTAAGACAGGCAAGTTGACTATGAAGTCCATGGAGACGCAGTCCCATATCTTCTCTAGTACGGACAGCGGCTGAAGAAGACTGCGTGGATACTCCTGTTCGGTCTTGTCTTGTTGGCAAACAAGGCACGTCCACACGTAGGCTTCTATGTCCTCCCTCATTCTAGGCCAATAGAAGCATTCTTGCACTAAGGCTAAAGTACGGTGCGTACCTGGGTGTCCGGAATAACAGAAATCGTGACACTCCTTTAAGATCTCCCGCCTTAAATTCTCCAAAGTCGGCACATATAACCGGTCCCCTTTGGCATACAAGGCCCCATCCTTGAGCCAAAACAGAGTTGTCTTTGCTTCCTTGGCAAGCTTCATGAAGGCTTGAGCTTACTTGTCATGCTCCAATCCCGTCTTTATGCGTTCTAAGGTCTGACCCTCCGGTGCGCTGGTGATGGCAGCCAGCATGCTCTTGCGGCTTAGAGCATCCGCAACCTGGTTGGTTTTCCCCGAACTATACTCAAATTCTAACTTGAACTCAGCTAGAAAATCTAGCCATCGCGTCTGCTTGCTGGATAGCTTCGGCTGGTTCTGAATGAAGCTTATCGCCCGATTATCTGTTTTCACCTTGAACAGGTTTGCTGCTTTTAGGTAGTGCTCCCAAACTCTTAGGCAATGCACTACGGCCAGCATTTCCTTCTCATGCGTTGGCCACTTTCGTTCCACATCGCCTAACTTTCGGCTTTCGTAGGCGATGGGATGTCCGTCCTGTATAAGTGCAGCACCGATGGCAAAATGAGAGGCATCGGTACATACCTCAAATGGCTTGGAAAAATCTGGAAGGGCCATCACCGATTCCTTTGTCACAGCATCCTTCAAATCTTCGAAGCCAGGTCCAGCACCATCCCTTCCCTTTCTTAAGCAGGTCCGTTAGAGGGGCAACAATGGCTGAGTGCCCCTCAATGAATCATCGGTAATAGTTGACAAGTCCCAGAAAAGACCGTAGCTCGGTCGTCTTGGTTGGTGCCTCCCATTCAATAATGGCTCGAACCTTGGCCGGATCCATGTGAATCTGGCCTCTCCCAATAATGTATAAAACGCACCATTTTAACGATTTGGTACACTAAAAACGCAACATTTTAACGAGCGAACCATGGTGAAAACTTCCCAGTTTGACATTTTTGAGTGCCAAAAACGCTATAAATTTGCGTTTTCAACCCATAAAAACGCAATTTGGCATAAATTTTGTATGTTTGAAACGTTTTTTCATGAAGTTTTGGGAGAGAAAAAACGCAATTTTGCCCCGTTTTTTACATAAAATCTGCCAATTTATCAAGAATTTAGTTCATAAGGGCATTTTTGTCATAATTTTTATTTTTATTTTTTTTTATAATACAAATAGCAATTTCATGATACAAATAGCAAGTCCCAATTTGATTTGATATTACAAAATTACTTTTACCATTTATTCATGTTTCTTTATATTTACACATAAAAATAAACATCATCAATAACAAATCCTTCCACCACCGCCACAGTAAATCCTCTCCCTCCCGTCACCATCACCAAGAACCGACTTGAGCTGAATAAAACGGTTTTAAAAATAATAATAAATTACTTACTAAAACGACGTCGTTTCAATAGACAATTTAAAAAAAAAAAAAGCAAAGCCAGGGCCCTAATTTTACAAATGGTGAAGCATGACTGTTCTGCTAGCAAAATACCACCCTATTAAATAGTTTTTGACGTGATAAAGGTATTTCAACATGTCCCTAGGCATATGTATGACTTCCAAGTCACTATCTTTTCCTAATTAAAAACATAGAATGCACAGAGTCTAGACAACAAGACATCAAATTCAAAATGCACCATTGGTCATTCGAACACAATATCCCAGAGTGACCTTGCAATCACAACCAACATATGCCACACATTTTTGTTTATATTCATTTATTTAAGAAGTACACAAGATATTGCACAATAATTTATCAAAATAATAATTATTTAGAGAAATTTCATTGTACTTGCACTTCTTGTTTTGTGGTCTTCGATATTTTGGACAAATCTCTTATTTATTTGACTAAAATTTTCACAACTACTTGCTTAATTAGTATGCTCCTTTTGCTTTTTAAAGATTGCTTGCCCTAGGCACATGAGTGAGCAACAATTTCTCATCCACCACATGTTTACAATTTACATAAACCAATAGGAATATACAGTGAGGTCAACATTATAAAAACAAATAATAATAATAAGTGGTAAAAAAAAAGATTTATTAAAAATAAAATAAAGAGAAAAGAAGAAATGGATTGGAAAATTTGCGAATTTCAAAGATTCGTTTTACATTAAAGGCATCGAGTTGACAAAATCCCCTAAAAAATAAGAGCAAAAGAATCATACAAATCCGAATACATATTTAGTCTAGAAATTTAGTCAAATAATTTATTACATCCATTTTATTCCAGAAACATTTCATCAAAACTTAACTTACAGCCACGTAATAAAACTAATCATTACTACAATGAGACATGCTACAAAACAAACTCAAGTTTAAAGATTATGGAAAAAAATAATTAAGTGTATAAATAAACGATGAAAAATTGTATTGCATATTGTGACTCGCATTCTATATAAAATGAAACCAAATAACTCGGACCCTCGGTTGTTAAATAACGTAATTATTTAAAGTAACTCATACGTTAATCTCAAGTGTAACATCCCAAATAAAAGTACCAGATTTCAAAGTATTCGGATTTCAACATAAGTTTTACTAGTTACCATCCCACTTCTTATTCTCTAACGTCCCAATTTGAACTAAAATGTCCCCCCTACAATACCCTCTCTCTTCCCCCTTTTAAATAAATAGATAATTTTGTCAAAATCTATGTATTACCGTCCAAAAAATTGAGGCGGTAACTAGTAACCCCTTCCAACATTTTTTGCCTATGATTGTTTGTTTGCTTTGGAGTTCATTACTGGTTGATAGATAATGAAGTACATACAAGAATTGAGTTTAGTTGGGGCTTTATTTGAGGCCACGGCTAGGGGGGTGCTCCCTGGCTTTGATATGGGTAGGATGGCAACTTGTTATGCCAAGGTCAAGATAGTTTCCATTTAGGCAAAAGCCATAACCTGTCCTTGGTTTGTATAGGATGGGAGTGTATTCTGGCTATGAATGACTACTGCACATTATTTTGGATCGTCTTCTTTCGGTATGTATGGTGCAAGAGATGGCCTTCATCCCATCCAGATGGATATTGAAGGTTAAGACATCCTCCATTCGTGTATCAAAAAGTCTTACATATTTTTATCCCATTTCTAATTTATTTTTCAAATATCGATGATTAAACGTCTAATCGATCAATTTTTATAAGTACATCTTGTAGGTATGTTTTGGAAGGTATATTGTTACTATTTTATACACTTATACTATAACATTAAACAATGATTTTACCATTGGAGGCCGATAATATTGTATATTTACCATTCATCACGCTGTAAACAAAATTCAACTTTTTTTTTAATAACAAATTTAATTTATAGGCATGTAATTTAATTAATTCTATGCGTCTTCAAGCATATATATATATATATATATATATATATAACCCTTTTTGCTAGTACCGCTCCTAGATAGTTTTACTTTTCAAATTTAGTTTTATTTTTTCAAAAACAAACGGGCAAGAGTTTGAAGTTCATTGCGTAAATTATACATATACCTATTACTATATATAATAATATTTATCATGACAATTATACAGTTTTTAATTTTGATTCAATATATATAATAATACATATAGGTATATTATATATATATATGAATATATTTATTAAATATATGTACCTCGTAGATATATGTAATAGAAAATGCATTATAGGTAATTCATGAGACATATACGTGTTTTGAAAATTTTTAAAAGGCAAAATGATAAATATGAGGCGGTATTAGAAAAAAGGAAATGATATTTAAATAATCCAAAAGAAATATTATTCAATCTCAATATACTAGTTTTATTTATTGTATTATTTTAGTTTAATAAAAAATTATTATTATAAGATAAGGTAATGATCAAATTTCAAGTCTATTATTTTTTAAAGTCGCAATAAGCTACAAATTAACCTGGTGCAGTTTTGTTTTTTCAATAATTTGAAATAGATTATTTTAAATTTGTAATACTTTAAGAGGATAAAACAAAATAAGAATTTCGCAAAATCAATAAATGTGGGACATTTTCTAGCGGCCGACTCAAGAAAGGAGGAAAAAAAAAAGTTTATTCTACCTACCTACCTACTCTAATTTTGCCAGCCTTAAACAAAAGAGAATTGACTTCTAATATTTTAAGATAACAAACTAACTAGACAAGAAGACAAGTTTGTTATTTTACTACTATTTATTATATATATATATATATTATGGTACGAACAGTAAAATTTAAAATTCATTAATCTAATTTTTGATGTGATCGAATTCGAAGTCAAACTCAAATTCTATGCTTTTAAGTGTTTTAGTGTGATCTGTTATTTCTAGTGTGACTCAAATTCAGGATCGCTATACTCTTAAATGTTTTCCTTGTGATTCGAATTCAAGATTTTCATGCTCCTAATTATTTTCCGTGTGCCTCAAACTAGAACTGAACAATTTGATCAATGTTATTATTATATTAATTCTATTACATATAATAGAGTTATTTTTTTAAAATAGATATAATATTATTATAAATATTTTAATATTAATTATCATTAAATTTTCAAAATAAAAAAGCAAACTACACATTATTTTTACTTGTAAAAAATTTTAAAATTATCATATAAAAAGTGTTAATTTAATAAGTTTTGGTATCATTTATATTTATTATCGTAAATGTAAATAAAAGAATGTAGTAAAGATGGTGAGTCGAGTAATTAGTAAGAATATTCTATTAGCTCAGCAAAACTAAAAAGTTGAAACTAAAGATTGCCTAATTTTGAAGGACCTTAAGAATGCAACAAACCTTCCTTCGTGTACTATCTTGAGCTTTTTGCCACATCTCAATTTCCCATTTTTGTGTTTTTGATTTTGGGGTTTTTTCCATTTTTCCTGTTGAAGGAAGAAGCCCAAAAAAATATCATTAAAAAAAAAAAAAAAAAAACCGCATGAAAAAGACGCTCACACAGACATTAGAGAGGTAAAGAACTCACCAGATCGCCCACTCTCAGACCAGATCTAAAACAGCCCTTTTCGTCTTCAATCCTATCAATCCCAACCCCATTATTCTCATCTCAAAATCTATACAAATTTCATACATTTGTAGGTTTGATATGTTAATTACTGGGTGAATGCTTGGTATTCGTTAAATTTGATTTGAATTGATTGTATATAGATTAGTCGATTTCTTTGGCTTGTTTGGTTTGGTGGGGTCCCACAGAATGAATGGCGGGATCGGATTTGGGGGAGAAATTTTTGATGGGTTGGATCAGTCTTCTTCACCGACGTCGTCGTCTTCCTCTTCCACGCCGGCGAAAATCACGGCGGCCAATTCACCGCCTCGGTTCGCTGTCGGTCCCGGAGGACGAAATTATATTGAACACACCGTTTCCAAATTTGATACACTCGCTGGTGTCGCTATTAAATATGGCGTTGAGGTACAAGTTTGTTTTTCGGAAATAATTTTCGTGATTTATTTGGCGACTAAGAATGTTTTAAATTTGGGTTTTGATTGTTGTTTGTGTTATACATTGTTTCGTATCTATTTTTCCACTTTTTGTGTGTTCGGTCTTCTTTTTCGGTTCTTGCTGTGAGGAACTGAAGAAAAATTTAGGCTGCCTGTTCGAGACGATGAAGTGAGGGTGCAGATTATGTTTAGAAAACAATAGAATCGGTGGTTGATTTGGATTTGTTGTCGTGTGATGCGATGATGATAATTGACCAATTCCTAACTGTTGCCATTGTTTATTCGCTTAGTTTGATTACACAGTAGCATCGATGATATATTTTCCGGAGTTATATTGCTTGATTTTTCAAGATTGGCACATTATTGACACCTGATTATTTGCTTACTGCCTCTCATTTGGATAGCTTCCCTTAGAAATGCTAGAACATTTTGCAATGATCAGTTTTGTTATCTGACTTTACTTAGTGTAACCATAAGAATGGATATTCTCTGACATGCCTTCTTGTCGGGAGAACAGTAATACATTTTTCCTGTAGTTTTTTTCGGGGCTTCTAATGCTTGAATTCTTATGTTGATTGCTTTTAGTAGTAATGTCCATTAACGTTCTTTTCTATGGTTGTTCTTCTTTTGGCATCCGTTGCTTTTATTGATTAGGTTTCAGACATAAAGAGGATTAATGGTTTGGTGTCAGATCTTCAAATGTTTGCTCTGAAGACACTTCACATTCCATTACCAGGGAGGCATCCACCATCACCAAACCTGTCAAATGGTTATGATAGTCACGGGTATGGACCAATTTCGCTTCTTTGACACTTCACTTGCATTAGTGTTTCTCTCCATAGGTTTATGTAGTACATTATCTGTATCTTTCTTTCAACTGTTTATGACATGTGAAAGAGAGTTCCATTTCTTCACTCATAACCTCATCAGTCTGAGTTTCTGATAGTGTGCCTTATCTGGATGTTGCTGGGTTTCATATAAGTTTTTTTGCTTTTTTTGTAGTAGAATGTGTAGTTTTTCCGCCAATTGGTGTTAGACGGGTATTTTATTGAGAATGGGCAATTAGGTAAAAGATTGACTGGTTCTTTAAATTAATACCTTGATATTTAAAATACAATGTCATTGCAATTCTTCTGGCCATTCATTTTGGTAGGTGAAATGTGTAAGTCAAGTAAATTTTGGTTGGATGCAAACTTCCAACCAAGTAATGTTTAGTGTGTTCCATTGTAATTTGCCTCTGGATATACCTTTTATCTGAAAATGATTATTTGAGCAGGCTTGATCATGGTGGACTTCTGAATTCTATACAAGTAAATTGACATGTCATTTCAGGTTATGTGAAAACCTTATCTCAAGTGTTTTAAATTATGTAACTACAGTTAGGATCTCCAATGCTGTATTATGAAGTGTAATCTTTGCATGTAGATTCTTTTCAGTGAGCGTGGTATTTGCTTGAAGATATTGTGTCCAGATTAATTTGGGCTTTGCTCACTGACCTTTTACCTTATTGCCATTAGTAACAGTTATTTGTGATTGATCTATAATAGAAAACTTCTGAGTTGTGAATAGACATACTCTCGTGCTGTTGCCCTCTGATTCTGAGTGATATGGAAACAGTCTTCAGTCATTTCTGTCAGAAAGTCCCTGAAAAGTAAACACTTGCAACTTTTGAAATTTGAGCAGTGGCTCTGACTGATCACTGTTATTTAATGTTCTTGTTATGAAGCTTTTCAAAATGTTTGATCCTGTATGGATAAGCTTCTCGTTCATTCACATTACAGTAGGGATGATAATGCGCTTAGCTGACAAAGTGCAATTGCCGCATTTTACTCTTTTTAATACATTGATAAGTGGGAGTAAAATAATTGTAGACCAAGGTGTGAACATTGTATAATGGTTTGTTGTGAAATGTATAGTGCTATTTTATTCAACAATGTTTGTGTTCTGTATCTGCTTGAGGAATGACAATGTGAATACCGACAAATTGTTAAAGCACAGGGATGACAATGTGCAATAGCGTCAATTTCTTACTCTTTAATACGTTGATAAGAGGGAGTAATGAAGTTTAGAGGGAGTGAAATAACTATGGACATGAAATAGTGATTTGTTATCGAGTGTATGATGGGATTTTAGTTCAACAATGTTTGTACTCTGTATCTGCTTTAGGAATTGACGTGCTGAAGCTGATATAAAAGTCAAACAGTTGACTGTGTTATGTTATGTGGCTATTGCTTGGAGAATTTGGCCTTTAGTGTATTTGAAGGCGCATTGTTTCTACAAAGAGAAAGGTGGAAATTCTGCTTATACTGTTTCACCTATGGTCCTGGATTCCTGCTTTGATTTTAATGATGCTGCAATTTAATTCTCAGAGATTTGTTTTTTTTAATATCTTCTTTTGGAGTTCATTTCTAATGTCTGCAGTGAGCAAAATGGTTTGAAAATATTCGGAAATAAATTTAATATTCTTCTCTCATTCTTTGGATTTTCTAAAGGAAATGAAAATTTTCATTTGTAATTTTTACATGCAGACCAAATAGCTCCGATGAGACCCATTGCAGTCGCCGGCAGTCTGATTTGTTTGATTCATTTCCATCACTGAGATTGACGCCTTCTCCACAGCGGAGAGTCTCTCCTGCCATGATTAGCTTACAAGGCTTTTATGGTCTTCAAACCACAGACGAGAAATCTGTACCGGAAGGCTTTGAAATGGCTGTGTATCGAAAAGGAGGGGCTCATTGTTTAGAGGATGGACCGTTTACCAAGGGTTCAGGAGTTCTTAACCCGCCACTGAGTCATCATAGAAAATGTAAGAGTGCTGCTAATGGTTTTACCACAGAAAATGGTCACTTGGTCAATGGCCTGTCTGGTCAGGAAAGTACAGATAGTGATTCCGATAATTGGATGGAAAAGTTGCTAGTGAGAAGGCGTCAAAAATCTGAAGCTGATTTTAGTTCCCGTACTCCTGAAATGGTTCTTAAGGAGGATAACAGCAGTAGCAGTGGGTTTTTGGCAACTAAAGGTCAAGGCTTGGCTTTGAGACCCAAGTCAGCTAGCCGAAATGTATCTGGGGCTGATGCAGAAGCAGGTTCGCCAAACCCCATTCCCGCAGGTATGGGAGATTATATTTTAATTGACAGTTTTGGTGGTGTTAGGAAATCATCAAGCACATCCAGTTTAATAGAGTCTGATAGTAATGGATTGTCATCCCTGTGGCCTACTTCAAAGTGGAGTTTGAAGCCAGATCTACAGGCGCTTTCTACCGCAGTCATTACAAGACCAATCTTTGATGGATTACCTAAGCCAATTACTAGTCGAAAAAACAAAGCTGCCCTTGATTAGTAGAATTGTTATGCACCTGGTTGATGAATTATCTTTTGGCATTTGTGGAAGAGTCCAAAAATTGGGAGCAAGGAAGAGATGAGAAGTAGAAATAAACCTTTAATATGTGTGATCATTCCGTGATACAGCCTTTTAGTATTGGCTGAAAGATGTTCACATTGTCACGACTAAGTTCAAAAGTTAATTATTAGGAACGAAAGAAAGATGTCAGTTTTTACTGGTGCTGGTTACAGGATTTTGATATAGAATGGTTTTATGGGATATTCAAAGTCACAGAAAATGTATATCTAATAGTTAGAGCTCCCCAGCTTATACAATGCAAATGAGAGGACAGTATGATTTTTGTGTATTTATACAATTCTTTAATTGTATATCGATTCGTCTTTGTTGTTTCTTATGTTCATTTTGGTGGGGTGAAATGGGGGGTGGGGGGAAGGAGTGTTCAAAACTCCTGTCCTCTACAAGAGTGTTTAAGTATCTGTTATTGTATTAAGTTAAATTTTGTGGTGCTAAAATATCTATTGTCATGACATTGTTGTGAGGGTTACTCTTTTAATCCTCGTCTCATGCTATTAATAAAATTTACAATTGTGTAATCTATTGTGTCTTATATTGTCACTACATTGGTATAAGGAAATGTGTATTTGTAGCATAAGAAATTACAAATTTGTAGCACAAAAGAAAATAGTAACTTTCCAAAAAACTCCATTTAAGAAGAGGTTAAAAACTTCCACACACTAAAAAAACCCTTCCAAAAACTCAAAAAACCTTCCAAAAACCTTTCAACACACAAAAATAGTAAGTTTTCGTCGTTTTTATTTACTTTTCACAGAAAAACGCTCAATAGCAGCGTTTTCTTGTAAAGAAAATGTTAAAAATTTCAAAAATTTTGCAAAGTGGGGAAAGAAGCTTATAGTCAAAAGGGCGGTATCGCGTATTTTATGTACATGAACCAAGCGCTTGAATATGTACATGAACCAAGCGCTTGAACCACGGTGAAATCGCCCAAAACTAGGCAATTCACAGAATCACTCAAATTGGGCGATTTCACCATGGTTCGCGCGCTTAAGTCGTGCGTTTCCACGTATGAACTTTCGCGCCAATAGGGCTTTTACTTCACGGTTTAGTTGTATTTTTTAGACATTTTTTCAATGGGTGTCTCGCCTTTTTGTACGTTTTTTGCTAGAAAATTAGATATTTTCACTTGTAGGTGTATTTAAGGAAGTTTACTATTTTTTTGGTATTACAAATAGTAATTTTTTGTTATAAATAACGTTTCAGATTTCAAAATGGGGAAACAAGCTTATGGAATCAATATACATTATAAAAGAATGAATACATACATTTTATAGAAAATTAATCAATTAATTATATTTGTTAGGTAATTTTCACTTTTGTCATATTATTCGAAAGTAATAAATGAGTTAGGATATAAAACTTAATTGGAGGTTTGATGAGGTCTGAATTCTGAAAACTGAATTCATTAAATTAGTATGTTTGATTAAATTAAAAAATATGTATGAATTATGAAGTCTAAATTATGAATTATAAAATTAAATATATTTACATTTTAAACTAAATTACTTTTTTTTAAAAGAAAAGACACATACTTTTTTAATTTATATAATATAATTTTTAAAATGTATAATTATTTACTTAAAAGAATATATATATATATATATAGAGAGAGAGAGAGAGAGAGAGAGAGAGAGAGAGAGAGAGAGAGAGAGAGAGAGAGAGAGAGAGAGAGAGAGAGAGAGAGAGATGAAGGAGGAGCCCGATTGAAAACTGCGGGGATGGAGGAGTGCAAACGGGAATATTTTGTGTGAATGAGGAGTGACAAAGAGAAGGGGAGGAAGGAGACCGTGGCCGCTGAACCTTTCTCATTTCCAAAACCTTCAAATAAAGGCAGGAATAGGCCATTGCAATATAATAAGAAATGGACTACTGTTTTCAAACCTATAGAACTAAACCAAGCAATTTAAATGGGTTTGATACCCATAGAATAATAACTATGTCCTCTATCCAAGCAGGCACTTTCATCTATATAAAAAATCAATTGCGTTGAGGTTCTGCGTTTTTTCCCCTACAGCAAAGATTGTTCGTTTTTCTTATTTTGATTGCAAATTTCATTCATACCTTGATTACCACTATCGTTTTGCTTTTATTTTTTAAAATTTTTTAAATCTTTGACTATTTAACTCTTTTGATTCTATGTAATTTCATTTCTATCATATCATCAATCTATTTGCGGTGTAGATGACACGAAGAGTAATGTTGATTTTTTTTTTAAGCGATAATGTTGATGTGTTTGATGCTTCGGTCGAGAGAAATATTGGCATTGTAGGTGAATTTGAATGATTTATATGTAGGAATTTCTTATGTTGATAGCTTGTAGGTTCTGTTAATTATGTTCTGTTTGATAAAACTTAATTTGAATTTTGAAATTTGAAAACTGAATTTATTAAGTTAGCATATTTAATAAAATTAAAAAATATGTATGAAATTTAAAGTCTAAAATCTAAAATCTAAAGCCAAAAGTATAAATTCTAAATTCTGAATTTTGAATTTTGAATTATAAAATAAGTTTATAAATTTAAATATATTTAAAATTTAAACTAAATTACCTTATTTTTTAAAAAAATATTAGACACATATTTTTTTTAAATTTATAGAGTATAATTTTAAAATAGATAATATTCACTTAATAATATGAAATTTAACTATCAAAAATTTTTTTAAAACTTTTAATAATTAGACTGTCATTATTATTTTAAAACTAAAATATTAATTAAAATAAATATCACATGTGAATAAAGATTTATAAAAAAATTCATGTCTTAGATATATTTTATTTATTTATTTAAATGATAAAATATTTTTTAAAAATTATTTAATAAATAAAAATTATTTAAAGAAAAAACTAAAAACAATGATAAATAATGAAGAAAAGAAAAAAAAATTGCAAGTAATTCAGTTTAGCAATAAGTGATTCAGCCTAACAATTGTACTTAATTTCAGACACACTTAATCTATTAAAACTTTGATTTGTAGTTATCAAATGTAGTTAATTAAAAAGTTCTTAATTCATTAAATCATAAATGAGTTAAGTTATCAAACGCTCTTAGTTAAATAAATATTTAATTAATTAAAATTAAATGCTGAATTAGTTTATCCAACAGAGTCACTATTATTTCAATTTTTTTTATAGTCATATTACTTGGTTGGCACCACCACTATGTGTTTCCTAGATCACCAATTATTCAAAATACTATTCATTATTTCCTAACTCTTGTTTGATAAGTTATATGAAGTATTATTTTTATTTTCTGTCCTAAATACATTGTTAATTTCTCTTGTTATATCGGATGGATTTTTTATTTTCTTTTGGATGGTTTTTAATGTTATATCAGATGGATTCTCATAAGACCCAGCATAAAAACACGACGAAACAGACACGAAATAAATTGGGTTAGTAATGTGAAATCTTCACCAAGGATGAAGATTGCTTGTTTTTCCTGATCTAGTTCTCTCCGCAATGTGTTGAATGGCGGATATTTATGCAATGAGATGTGAGTTTCAAAAGGAAAGACCGGTAGAATTAGATCACACTAGTTATAGCATCCACTAGTGATAAACTCTTTGAGACTTGATTGATTAAGAGAGAGAAAAACTCAACAATATAATTCTCACAAGTCTAGCTATATTGTCGTGTAACCCTCTCTATTTATAGAGTTGGTGCATGCAAAATAGCTTGTCTTTATTAATTTGGTATATTATAAAAGATGGAAAGAGATCACCTTCTAAAACTAACTTTACAATTTGTAGTAGCTAGTGAGGTGTCATTCCTTATTAAATAAAGACAACTATTTTGACTAGATCTTAATATATCTTACTAAATCTAAACTTTATTAACTAAATACAAGAAAAAAGGAAAAGAATCCACGTAAGGGAAGGCCAACGCGTTGCTTGCTTCCCACGGCTTTTCTTGCTTCTAAAAGATACTTTTTCATTATCTTGGGTTTTGACTCACTAATGGACATTTCAAAATATAAAACTAATCCCATTAGATCTAAAAACCCTTTTGATTGTCCAAGACTCTAAAATAAATGTTATGGTGGCCAAAATACATTGTCTAAAATGCAACTTAAAATAAGAAAGGTTTAAAAATTACAAATACTTAATATATCGACCAATATTGTAAAGAACTTGTCTTGAATGGCATGTTCTTGGCTAAAACACTATTGGACTAATATATTAAGGGTTTTATTGGCTTTCCTGAGTCTATTATTGTTAGTTTTGAATACAGAAAAGCTATGGCTTGTATCAAAAACTAATATCCACAGATGACATATCATTTTATTTCAGTATTAAATTGTTCCATTATATCATAGAACTAGATAACGGGGTGTGGAAAGACACAGTAGATACCGTTATTGGTTAAAGTATTAATATATTAAAAGTATGCTCGTAACTGAGATAGTCTGAACATACTATCGGTATAGGTTATCATATGGTTTGGAAATTGGTTTATCTAGACTAATTAAATCACACGGATGTGCCCGAGGCATATTGAGTACGACCATTTTGGATAGAATTAACTTATACTGATCGGCGTAGTCAATTCGGTCCTAGTATTCAGTCTCTCAATCCCGAGATTGGGACGGACGTGAGAGTTGGATATTGTATGCTTTGATTTGCCAAAGAGTGCGGTCAATTGAGGCCTATACCTTGGTAGGTTAGGTATGCGGTGTTTAGCTTCTTACGTGCCGTTGCTAGTCGGAGGAATCCACGTACCGGTTTGCCGGGTTGATGGTGCTCCCGAAATGAGTTCGAAAGGTTTGTTATACTAAACCCGGCCGGTGGACTTTATGTCCGGTATAATAAAAAGGTCGAGTGGTACTAATCTCGGATACCAAGAAGTCGGTGAATTAGTTTGTCAGTAAATTGATAAACCGACGAGCACTAGATCTTTAATGTGGGAAGATAGAAGAAAATATAGTGGTGAGATATAAAGTCATTTTTGAGCGGTAGTTCCATAGTTAGTCCGATAGTGGTACGACTAATTATGTATTTGACTAATCGACAGTAAGAAGGTATTGTCAGACGTAAAGGCATGGTTGTCCAGGCAATTTGATATGAAGGATTTGGGAGAGGCTGGACATATCCTTAGGATCAAGATTATTAGAGATCATAGGAGACGTTCTCTGACACTCTCACAGGCATCCTATATAGACACGATTCTGGCTTGTTTTAACATGCAGAACTCCAAGAAGGATTCATTACCTTTCAGGCACGGGGTGCATTTGTCTAAGAAGCAGTGTCCAAAGACTGCTGAGGAGATAGATACCATGCAGGCGGTACCTATGCTTCTGCAGTAGGTAGCCTCATGTATGCTATGTTATGTACGAGGCCTGATATTTGCTTTGCCGTTGGCATGGTTAGCATATATCAGAGTAACCCTGGAAAGGCTCACTGTGAGGCAGTAAAATGCATTCTCAAGTACTTACACAGGACGAGAGATTATGTCCTAGTTTATAGAGTGCAGGAGCTTGTACCATTGGGTTACACAGATTCGGACTTTCAAGGTGATATGGACAAGAGTAAGTCTACCACTGGGTTTGTGTTTACTCTAGGATGTGGAGCCATAGTATGGCGGAGTGTCAAGCAGAAATGCGTGGCGGACTCCACCATGGAAGCTGAGTACGTTGCCGCATCAGAGGCAGCGAAAGAAGCTGTATGGCTCCAGAGCTTCCTGATGGACTTAGATATGGTTCCTGAATTGCCTAGGTCTATCACAGTTTACTGTGATAACAATGGTGCAGTTGCTAACTCGAGAGAACTACGAGCCCATAAAGCGAGTAAACACATAGAGCGCAAGTACCACCTGATACGAGAGATCGTAAAGAGGGGAGATGGGATCGTGGCCAAGATAGCATCAGATGACAACCTTGCAGATCCTTTCACAAAGCCATTGACCCCAAAGGTTTTTGAGAGACATGTGGAGGGCATGTGAGTCAGATTCTTGAGGGAGCAAAGTGAGTGAGCTTTAAAGTGTTCTGTATATTTCATCATGACAGCAGGGTAATAGCAGGTTGGACAGTTTTTATACTTCTTAGCATAGCTTTGAGTATTAGTGGGAGATTGTTAGTTTTAAATACTAAAAAGCTATGGCTTGTATCAAAAACTAATATCCACAGATGACATGTCATTTTGTTTCAGTATTAAATGGATTGACCTAAGTCAGAACAAGCCAATTAGGGTGCAATAAACCAAATCACGTAAAAATAATTTTACATTAAACTGATTGATTAATGTCAAATTAGTCAAATCATGAAAATAAATTTTACATTACTTTCAGGGAAAGAAAGTAAATTTTTTTAAAAAAAAAAATGTTGGTGAGGGTCAAAACGGATCAAGAACCAGTTTTGTTAACGGGGCATAGGAAAAGGCCCAAAACTATAATTCTATCATACATTTAAATTTATAAAATAATTTTTAAGAAATTGTTGTCTAGTTTGGGCAAACAACAAAAAAAACCCTATAATATCCGCTAGAACACTTACGTGTAATTTTGAATTGGCGAGGGATAAAACGAGCAAATTATATTATATACCTTTAGGGATAAAAATTCAACAAGATATAATTTTGAAAATAATTACTTTTAGATTTACAATCAGGATACATGGGGATGTTTTACAGCATAATATGTAACCGGTAACCCTTCATAAAACTTTCTACCCAAAACATTATACCAAACTGCCCTAAACGCCTAACATCGGCTAAAGCGGGACTTACAATGGCCAGATGTTTCACATATATAAATTTCATGTTAAGGCCAGTTACCCTTATCCAACCTATGAATATCCTAAGCAATAAACAAGATCGTTCACATGTTTTAGCATGCACAGTTATCAGTCAACACACAAATAGGTTTAGCCTATAAAGCTAAACATCATTCAACAAATATAAGTTATGAACTTACAGTTCTCGGACTCTGGTCCAGTAAGCTTCAAGAGCTGCTCCGCTCCTTTGATAAAATTAGTTGATTTTATTTACTTAGAAAGGATTTACAAAAGAAAGAGGTGCTCAACACTTGAGCTACAAGAGAGGGAGAGAGAAGTATAGAATAGCAGAATTCTCAAAACTCGTTCTGCCTTCTTTGAACTAACCTATCCAAATTATAGAAGGAAAAAGTATAAATAACTATTTATGAATAGTTCTGAAAACAAAAAAGTCAAAAAGTGTACAGTAAAAAGTCAATTAGTTTGGCTGAATTATTAAAGTAAAGCTGGGATTCTCGGATCTTGTTTTCTTCTTTTTTCTTCCTTTATTAGGAAAATGTCTTCATCAGCAACAGTCTCTTTTGTATTATTCTTCTGCCTTTCTTTGGGCGGAGGAAGATGCTTCTCCATTCTTTTTTGCAATTTGTTCCACCAACGTATCTTTGATGGCTTCGAAAATGTCTTCAATACACACCTCATTGGGATCCTGTGCATCTTGCATATATTCAGATGCCATAGTAAAATCAGATTTTGTTGATCTTACTTCTTCAAATTGAGAAATTAGATCTTTTTTCATTTCTTCGACATATGCCGCAATCATTTTTTCCTTGGTCACATTTTCTGATCTTATTTTAAATTTCCTTGAGATGTGATCAAAAGGGGATGGAGTGTTAATAGTCTCCTGTTGTTTCTCATAAAGACTTATTTGTCTTTCCATTAAATCTATTGTTTCTTTTCCCATAAGTTCTTGGGTGACTGGATCAATCGTCATAATCTTTTCCCATAACTTTGTATGAAAAGTCCTCTGTAAACATGGGATTCCTGTCTTGGTATAACCAACTTCTGGAATCCATTTCCCAATCCATGGAATTGAAAATTCAATAAAAAAGAAACATGAGACTATTCCCTCAATATACAATTTTATTTCTCGCTTCTTTAGAAGTTGAGGCGAAAGTTCTACCCATTTATCAAAAAAAAAATTCATTTTCTCCAGTAAAATATTCAGAGTAGGACCAAAATAATAGAACCATTGTATAAACCAGTGAGGAATTTCATTGTTATAAACATGAGCACAAATTTTTATAAACCAAGAATATTTGTGCTTGTCATTCTCATAGTAAAATGCCTTTATAAAAGCATCACAGTAATCCCAGTAATTATATTTAATTACTGCTGATGTATTAATCAAAATTTCTTTTTCTTTCATTGGAGATATTCCCGAATCTTCCAGGGATATAACCCTTTTGATGATCATTTTACTGAAAATATAAATATATTTATTTTTCCCAGTAAAATGTGATATTTCACAAGATCCACTCTGAACCAGTATTTGTTTATAAAAAGATCTGGACTTATAAGTCCTAGTAGTCATGGATGAATTATCCAAATACCTTTGCATTAAGGCCCATGGATCATTTTTCCATTTTAAATCTTTTTCTTCCAAGATAAATATAATCTCTTTGTATTCATTTTTTGAAAATCCAATAGTATTGGATTTAGATTCTTCTTCACCAATTATTTTGGCATAAGAAGGATTTTTATTACCTTCATCAGCAATTTACTGACTTCTTTTAAATGCAAGGAATGCTTGATATTCAGCATCCTGAGACAAATGCATAGCTATAAGCTTCTGTTTTCCATGTTGAGATATAATCTCTGGAATTTTTCTTTGACCACCTCTTCCTCTATAAGAGAAAGTTCCTCGGCTTCGAGAACTCATATCTGTTATGAACTTAAATATTCTCGAGTTAAGAAATCTGGAAGACTATTATATTCGCCTTTTTTATAAACAATTTCAAAATCGAATGGGGTTAAATGAGCCTGCCACCTTGCAAGCATTTGTTTCGAAACATCATGTTTAAAATTCTTTTGAAACATAAATTTTGCAGCATTGTAATATGTTTTTATAATAAATTTATGATTATATAAATCATCTTGAAAGTTTAAAACATATTTAACTATCGCTAAAACTTCTTTAGCTATAGTAGCATAATTTTTTTATGAATCATTCCATTTCCCTGAATGAAATCTAACAAGATATACTTGTTTATTATCTGGATTTTTCTGAGTTAATATTCCTCCAAATCCTATATCAAATGCATCTGTTTCAATTATTTTTTCCCAATTAGGATTACTAATCATTAGACAAGACAATATTTTTACCTTAGACTTTATTCTTCTGACTGCCTCAGAATGGGTTTCAGACCATGGCTGAGGATTCTTTTAAGTCTATCATATAAGATAGTTGCGTCCTTTATTAAATCTTTATAATACAGAGCAATATCATTTAAACTTCCTAAAAATCTTTGCAATCATGTTTTATCAGTGATTTTATCAGAAAATTTATCAGCAAAATCTATGCTTCTATTTATAGGAATTATATTTCCTTTTTCAATAATGTGATCAAGAAATCTAATTCTGGTTTGAAATAAAACCATTTTAGGTTTTGAAATAACTAAACCATTCTGAACAATAATTGACTTAAACATGTTTAAATGTTTAAAATGCATTTCAATAGTTTTAGAATAAACCAATATGTCATCAATATAAACAATTCTGAAAGTACTATAAGGAGTAAATATATCATTCATAATCTTCTGGAATTCAGAAGCGGCATTCTTTAAACCAAATGGCATTACATTCCATTCATAATGTCCTATAGGCACATTAAATGCTGTTTTATATCTATCAGATTTATTAATCTGAATTTGCCAGTATCCTAATTTTAAATCAAATTTAAAAAATATTAGACTATCATAAAGCCTATCAAGTAAATCCTTTTTATTAGGGATCGGATGTCTAATCCATTTTAAAACTTTATTTAAAGGTTTATAATTTATTACCAATCTAGGTATACCTCTTTCTATTTCTGAATATTTATTAACATAGAAAACAGTGCATGACCATGACGATTGTGAAAGACTTATTAATCCTTTTTGTAAAAGAGATTCTATTTCCTTTTTACAAATTTCCAGATATTCAGAATTCATCTGACAAGGCCTAGCCTTTGTTGGAATTTCTTTTTCATTGAAAGAATCTTCATAATGTAAAGAAACATTATGTTTTTATCTGTTCCAAAAAGCATTTGGATGGTCATTGCATATCTCTATAGAGAAATGATTCTTTAGTAATTCAATTTTATTCTTTAATCTAGGATTATTCAATTGTTCATCATTGACAGAATACTAATTTCTTGTTTTAAGAAATTTATCTGATTTTGTTTTGCCTTGATATTATCATACATACTATTTAGCATTCTAGTATATGGTTCTATTATGAATTCAAGGAAAATATCATTATTTTCAAAAGTTCCAATTATTCCCTTATTATCAATCTTTTTAATTGGATATATATGATTTAAAAATGGTGTGTCAAGTATCACCTGATTCGAAATATCTTTATCCAAAATAAAGCTTTGAGCAATACATTTATTATTAATGCACACAAAAGCTTTAGGAAGCTTATATTTAATTTGGAGTTTGTCACCCCCAGCATGCCATAAATTATGACTGGTTTTATGAAAATACCTGGCATGAATCAATCCTTCCTGTATAACATATAAATCTGCTCCACTATCAACTAATGCAATGAATGTTTGTGTATAATAATTATCAATCAATAATGATATCTTAATATACCATTTTTGAGATATTATCATTTCTAAAGTAGAAAGAAATTTTTCTGGAATATCATGTTCAACAGCTTTTCCTATTGAAGTAGTTTTTTTTATTAAAACTATATCCGTAGAAATATTTTCTAATTTAGAAATTCTAGTTTCTTGAATCATATTATTATTTTTTAATATCTGAATTTCTTCTTTTAAATTATTAATTTCTTTATAAAGTGTTTGAAGAGAAATATTTTCTTCATTATTCTGATATTTATTTTTTAACTGCTTCATGACTTCAGTCATGTTATATGTTCTATTAGGATTCAATATTTCCTCTAAAACATTTCATTCAATATTAGAAGATGATGAAGTTCCTTCTTCTGTATTTATTTTATCAATAATTTTCATCCTTAATTTTGGATCTTTTATTGATTCCAATAATTCAATAACATTATTAGAAGTTAGTACATTTAGTGTCATGTCTGAAAATTGAGACATTATTTTATAAAATTCATCTTGATTAAGATTAGTCTCAGTTTTATTCTTTTCTTTAGAACAAATTTGTCCTATTCTACATGGTTCATATTCTGATTCAGAACTATTTTCATTTTTTAAAGCATTGATTATCTCTTATTCTTCTGATTCAGAAATATCTGTATCTTCTGTTTCTGATCTATCAGATTCAGAATTTTGAAGTGTTTGTATTATTATGGATTTTATATCATCTGGAATATCAAGATTATTAATCTTATTCTTAGTCCAACAATATTTGGAAGTATGGCCAAATTTACCACATACTTTACAATGTCTTTCTTTATTTTTCTTTGTATAGTATTTTGGTTATTTATTTATTTCTTCTCTTCTTTGATTTTTCTTTTCAATATGATTATGAGAAGATCTTCTATGTTTAGATTTATAATCGTTATTGTTTTTTTATGAGTTTTACTAGATGTGGGATTATCTAGTCCAAATTGTTGACAAAATTGTCCTAATTGTTTCCTTTCATCAAGGTTTTGTATTTTAATTTGCTGATTCAGGTTTATTTCATTACATAGAGCTAATCCCTCTTGGATACAAGTATCTATTAATGCTCCGTATGTATAATTTTCATATAATATAGTAATATTGTTTTTCCTTAGGCTTTTTCTAACCCTTTCAGCAAATAAACTTGGAAGTCCATCTATAAACTTAGATTTCCAATGTGTATTACTACATTCTGGTAATTCCATTACTCTACTTAAGAAAGTATCTTTATACCATCTAAAGTCAGAGAGTGTTTTACACCTTAAATTCTGTAGTAAAGTTCTAATAGTATCACTATTATCACTAAACCTTCCAGTAAAATGTTATATAATATTAATAGCTAGTGTATACACTGAATTTTCTACTAAAGTATTATTTTCTTGTTTTACTGTCTTCATAATCTCATCTTATTTTGTTGAGATAAGAAATTATCCCACCAACTTTTAAGTTGTCCAGTAAATCCAGCAACTATCATTGCTGCAATAGTCTTATCAGAATTATTATTCTTTTTACAAATAGTAGAATACATCAGCATTCTATGAATAGTATTATAAATTTGTTTATTAGAATATCCATCAATATTTCATTCATAAATTTTACTACTAGAATAACTAATATCAATTGTATCAGTATATTCTTCATGTAATACATCCATAGGAGTAGGTCTAGGATAGTAAAATTTATTCTGTATAGGCTTTATCTGCTCATTTATTATTAATTTTATTTTTCTGGTTTTTAAAAACTTGACTATGATCAAAATTTTCTATCAACTCATATTGTAATTCCTTACCTAAGGTTTTTATACTTAATTTATTAAATTTTTCTTCTAGAAATTTTTATAATTCGTGAATTGGTCTTATCTTAAAATCAGATATAGACGGAGGAGGCTGAAAGCTAGGAGAAGCCTCTCTAACTTCAGGAATTATTTTTATAACTGCTGGCTGTAGATTATTAATAGCCTTGATTATTATTTCAATCTTATTATGAATAGATTGTATCTGTTCTCCTAGTATATTTAGGAAAAAATTTGTATAATTTTGATGTTCAAACATATTATTAATATGTTTACAAGTAACAGATAATGTATCATTTTCTATCATTTTACGAAAAGCTGTAAAATTATGAATTTTTCCATTCTTTTCAACATGAAAAGCTTGTTGTGAAGGATATATCCCCTTAAACACATTTCCAGTTTCCAGTTTATAATCTCTTTCAATAACTGAAATATAACTTTTTATATAAGTATCTATAAACCATAAGGCAAACGGTATTAAAGCATTTTAATACTACAGGACTTATAAAATTCTTCTTGAAAGTATAACATTTCTTCCCTAGTAAAATTCCCAGACAACCATCTTCTGAACTGGGTATAACCTGGATCTTTAAATTCTTCAGAGATAATTGTTCTGGCTAGAGAGCCAGGGCTGAAATCTATAATATGACTTTTATCCATTAAATAGAAAATTCCATTTCTGACATTGTCGGTTCTAACTCATTTTTATTCTGAGTTTGACTATTTATTTCTCTCACAATATTCTGTCTGTTTATATACAGTTTTTCAGTAAGAGGTATTGAAATCTCTGATTCCCTTATTTGAGAAGTAGGTGCTCTAGCAGGCATAGGAGAATCTACCCTATAATCTATAGGTGATATATATGATCTCATAGAAGTACTTTTCGGAAATGATAATAACTTCAAATAATTATCAAATCTAATATTGACATTTCCTTCGCAATTTTGAACTATATCAATGATATTATCATGATCCTGAATCTGAGGTTGAACAGGAATAGCTTGTTCTATTAACCAATTTTTCAGAAAAGTAATTTCTTCCCATTTAATATGTCTTCTACAAGTAATATTCGACCAATTAAAATTGGTTTCAATTATTATCATTTCATTTTTAGGTTTATCCATTCGTTTACACTGTGAATTCAAAGTAAACAAAGGTTTATAATATATTCTATAACAGACACATATAACTTCTGTTCCAACAATATAATTATAACCATGAGTTTTAACATTTAATGTTAAAGCATCCAGAATATTAACATCAGATAAATATAACTGTAAATTAGGATAAACATTAAAATAAACAGGTCCATGAGATAGACTGGATTGTATAATTCTCATTAAAGATTGTTTCCAATTCAAATT
The DNA here is from genome assembly GCA_030378225.1 of Knoxia roxburghii. Taxonomy (NCBI): domain Eukaryota; kingdom Viridiplantae; phylum Streptophyta; class Magnoliopsida; order Gentianales; family Rubiaceae; genus Knoxia; species Knoxia roxburghii. The sequence goes on along the minus strand of CM059422.1, from coordinate 11,697,843 downwards.
TCTACCATCTCTCAAAGCTGCTATAAAGCTTTCTGGCAGATCTTTCAAAGTTAAAGGTTTGAATGTAATTTGCACTAATCCTATATGCAAAAAATCATAATTGTATTTATAAATTTTATAAATATAATAATAGATATATATTTTACTGTATATAATATAATTTGCCGATAAAATTGCTACCAGCCATAACAAAAGGACCTGTGTGATATCCAAAAAAAAAAAAAGAAAAAAAAGAGAACCTATTGTGCGGACGGATTAGAAGTGAAGTACCAAAACTGTAATTTTACCAAAAAAATTTCTGTTTGCTTACTAGGAAAACCTCTATTCCCAAGTGAATTTACACTCGTATCCTCGCCTTGAGCGCGTGCTTCACTATTACTTGTCGTTCCGATTCTGCCTTGGCTTCTCCGGGTCCCCATCGACCGCCTCAACCCCTCTCCTCCCCAAACCCAAAATTAACACTTGCTATTCCGACACCACTCTCAAGCAACAACAACAATTGACAATGGACCGAATCTCACATCCCCGTTTGCCCCTCCCATTGCCGCCGCCGCCGTCGTCAATTCCTCACAACCTCCGCCCCTAGTTCCACCTTCTTATATTTTGTTTTAATTCTAAAACCACAATTCTCCAACCTTTCCTTTTCTTGTTTGTTTCCTCTTTTTGTTTGTAGTAGTCTCGGAGAGGATACTAGTGTTGGATAATCATCGATAATCATCAATTAGAACGAAGAAAAGCAACCGCAATATTAGGGCTTTAATTGCAGTTGGTTGAGACTTTTTTACACTTTTGTGTGGGAAAAAGACGGAACGTTATAAATATTGAAATTAAGAAAGCGTGAATGAGTTGAAATACACCCTGAATAAGTCGCGTTTATATAGATACTATACTTTATATGGCTCCAGGACGAAAGCGCGGAGCAAAAGGCGTTGGTGGTCCTGGAGGTGGAGGAGGTTTGCGTCTCGGCGATCTCGTACTTGCCAAAGTCAAGGGTTTTCCTGCTTGGCCTGCTAAGGTTAAAGGAAATTTTCACTTCAATTTATCTCGCATTTGTTTTTTGAAATTGATTTTGTTCAATTTTATCTTTTTCGTTTTGATCATTGGTTTTAGTCTTTTAGTTATGGGAAGGTGATTGTCAAGCCTTTTTTTTCAATTGGTTGTGTTTTCTCGGTATGCTTAGTTGTTATGGTGCTGCATTGGTGTTATTGATTTTGATTTCTGTTGGGGCTTTTTCTCTGAGTAACTGTTTACTGCTTTTGTATTTGTTACTTGTAAATCGGTCATCTTAAGTTATAGGTTCAATGTAGGGGTTGAATTATGGAGTTGCCAAAGGTTAGGGATTTCAGATGTTTTAAGGACTGTTGTACACTTTTCTGGCTTGTGCACGAATGATGTAGATTTGTTACTTATAATTGTTTGTTGCACTGGAGTAATTGATTAGGGTATCTGTTAGGGCTTTTCCCACCCGGGTGACTGTTTGCTGCTTTTGTATTTGCTACTTGTAATTTGGTCATTTTAAGTTACAGGTTTAATGTACGGTTTGAAATTTATGGAGTTGTGAAAAGTAAGGGATTTTAGATGTTTTATGGATGGTTGTGCACTTTCTGGTTTGTGCACGAGTTGCGTGTATTAGTTATTTCGGTAAAAGGTGTTGTCACAGAAGGCATTGTGTAAGATTTGACGGTGATATTAGTACTTTTATAGAAGGTGTTTCGGTTCTTTATTTGTGGTTTTATGTGAATTTATTGAACTAAAAGTATTTAGAGCATGTTTTGGTTGACTATGTAGTTTGGGTAAATTATTGACTAATTAACATTATGACCATTAGATGTCCAAAATCTTTTTGCTGGCTATTAATTGCGACTCGTCCTAGTTTGTACCAACTTTACGTGGCTAGAAATGGATCTCTTTACTCTCCCCCTCTCCCTTTATATGTTTATGTATCTGTAAGTGGTGGAAATTGGTCAAATCAAATTCAGTGTGGTGCTGAATGCATGCCAGCAGCTTTTAGCCTGCTCAAACATTAATTATGGAGTTCATTACATATAGGGGGCAAATGTGTATAATGGCTTGGCATTGCTCGCTACTTTATACTCCTTCCCTATCTTGTTTGGTAACAACTAATTCAGACACATGATGTGTCATACGCATAATTAGCTTTTTGGTTGCATTTTTCGCTTTTCCATTCCCAGTTTATGACTGAAAGTTTTTTCTTGTGTACTGTCTTGTGTTTGGCATGTGAGAGACAAGTTTTCCTTGAGCATATCACCTCACCTTGTTCTTTTGTTTGCTTTTTCGTTAGATATTGTGGTATCGCTAATAAAGCACTCTTGGGCTTTGATTTCTTTGCAGATAAGCAGACCTGAAGACTGGGAACGAGCTCCTGACCAAAAGAAATATTTTGTCCAATTCTTTGGTACAGAAGAAATGTATGTTTTCCTGGTTTTCTTATTTTACTCGCTTTCTAAGTTCTAAAGAATTTGAATCCCGTCTTATGTGCTGCGTAAATGCTTTTTATTTGAGGGCTCACTTGTGATTTTACTGTTTTGCACTTTACTTTAACAATGATTATCTTGCATTTTGTTGGAAATGCTGGAAAATGTTTTTCAGTAGTTGGATAAAGACAGAACTACTCTGTCTTTGTTGGTCTAGATTATTGAAAGGCATTGTTTGTCTTCTACACATTAAAACAAGGATTTGTTTCCTAAAAGTTGCCTTCATGAGCTGTGAACGTGATAATCTTATTTTCACATGTTTTGGGTGAAATATGTATTTGTTTGTTTTTCCTTTTTGTGTTTTTCTTATTGTAATAATTAAGTGATAAAATGGACCTATGCGGTAGCATACATGTTTCGTCGTCTTCAGAAGAAATTGCTCTTCTTTTTTAGCTGGTATTGTCTTTTATCTGTTTTGAACCATGTTCTCTTTGGTCTATTGATGCTTTTAAATGCCTTCTCTATTCAGGTAAAAGGGGAATGCTTATATAAGTCTGGCTTATGTTTTTGGTAATGCATTTTCTTGCAGATGTTTTAGCACGTGTTGTTGAAATTATGTTTCCATTCATGTCCTTTTCGCTTACCCATGGAATGAGAGTTTAGATTCCTGACCTTGTATTTCTTGGTGGTGAAATTAAGATGAATCTGACTGCAGTTGTGGAGAATAGATGTAGTTATATGATTGGAGAAATAGCCTTAAGACGCCAGAAAGATTCAGGGATTATGAAATTATCTTAGGTGGTACCCTTGCTTCCAATATTACACGTGTTGTTCCAAGTATAGAGAACTATTAGAAGTACCTATTTTGGGAACATTTTTTGGGTTATTTGGATGGCTTTTAAAGAATATATCAGACATGCTTGAATTTGTAAATTGAAAGTTGTGGACGCCATAGACTGAATTTTCATATTCTGTTCACAACAGTTGGAATTGCTGGTCTATTCTGTTCATGTATGTTGTATTTTGGTGAGATAATTACTTCTGGTGTCAAAATGCTAGAGTCGCTTAATAGGTGTGTATCATTGTCAGCTAAACTAATGAAAGCCAAAAAGTTTTTTGGTCTAAGGTTTTGTATGGCCCAAACCTGCATGTTTTCAAAATGTTTATAGTTGGTCCCTTAGGAAGGCCTTTGGTATAGTTTGCTTATGGCACAAACAAGGAAATGTTTTAGATGTGTGGATCATGAACATTAGCATATTATCTTTGTGTGTATCCGGTCATCTTTCCCATCTGTGGTTTTGGGTGAATGGAGAACAAGTAATGGATTGGTTAGAAAATAAGGGACAACTACTCATCTCTTGCCTGTGATGTAGTTACTGGAGGTTGTGGGTTTCTTTTTCCTGCTTGGCGATTTGGGGGTGGGGGCAGGGCAGGTTATTGGGAAATGTCCTAGCTTGCGGTATTTTGATCACACTGGATGATGTAAATTTACTGTAACTTCTTTAAACTAATTTTAGCTTTTAATATTTCATGAATGTCTTTCCAGTTTTAGGGTCTGCTACTCACGGTTGTATGAACTGTTTATCTATGTCATTGCACCCACTTTTCTGTACTGTCGAAGACATAATTTACGTGGTGCATGTATCAGATACTTGTTTCATCTTCATCTCCTATTCGGGAGACCTGTACTGAACTTTCACCGATCTAATATATGGCCCTATTTTGAGTTTTGGGTGATAATTTTTCTTTGTGATTTCTTGGCTCAAGTGTTCTATGTGATTGTTATGCTATCTGATTTATCATTTGAATGTATCTAAAAGTTTATTTGCTGTATTTACGTGTTTTGAGTACATTAATGATGTGGTACAGAAGATTACACTATACCGGTTGTGAGGTTAACATTTTTACCTTCAACAGTGCTTTTGTTGCCCCAGCGGATATTCAGGCCTTCACAAGTGAGGCAAAAAATAAATTGTCAGCTCGTTGTCGTGGGAAAACAGTTAAATACTTTGCCCAAGCAGTGAGGGAAATTTGTGATGAATTTGAACAATTGCAGCAGAAAAGTTCAAGTGATCTCAGAGATGATGAAAATCAATCAGCTCCTGGAAGTGGTTCACACCTTGCTGATGGAGGAGTTGATGACGCTGTAGAGACTGACTCAAAGGACAGGGATGGAAAAGAAGGAACTAAACAGCAGATAGAGATGAGAAGTCTTGGTGACCATAGTTCTAGCCTAGGGCGATGCTCACAGAGACAAGGGGAACTAGAGTATAAAAATAACAAGTCTCATGCCTCAAATGGTGCAAATGGGGGTTCATCAAAGGGGAGCAAGTTATCTACTGATGGTGCTAATTCAGTGAGGGAGGAATTATCAATTTCTAGTTCAAACAGTGAGTCCTTTGGTGAGGAAAGTTCCCCCAACAGAACAGAAGAGTGTTCTTCAAGGAAAATGAATCATAGAGGGGTCTCAAAAGGTAGAGACAACAGTAATTTGGTAGGAGATGATTCTGTAGTGTTACTGTCATCCAACCATACAGATTATCCTGATGATTCTGAGGATCGTATAAATGGACACAGATCAATGCCAGATGCAGGGTCAAAAAGGAAAGGTGACGACTCATTTGAAATGCATAATATTGATGGCACAGTTGGTCCAACTAAAGGAGTACATAACAATTCAAGTAGTGTCAATCAGAAATCTGGAAAATATCTTAAGAAAAAAGATGCCTCAATTGGGAAGGATTCATCTCAGACCGATCGTGGGAAAAAAGTGAACAAATTTTTTAAAGATAAGAAGCATCTTGAGGAAAAGGTTAAGCCTCATTTGGGTGTTGAAAGTAGTGTTAAGGACAGGGCAGGATTATCTGGCAAGAGGCAAGGGCCATGGAAACAACAAAAAAGTGAAGTCTCACCCCCTGCCAAGAGGTCAAAATCTGCAGATGTGACTGATGGTTCAAAAGGGTTGCCGCAAACCAGCAAAAAGATGAACTCCCAAAGTCAGACTGATAAAGTTGCTGGTTCAGGCGTTGAGAGGTCTGTATTTCGGGGAAAAGCTGAAAATAGATTGGGCATTAAACCGTCATCAGCTACTGTTGATTCCAATTTTTCTGGTGATGAAGATGTTCCGCCTCCAGCGAAGCGACGCCGGCGAGCATTGGAAGCTATCCCCACTTCCTCCACTTTGAGTTTGGAAAATAAAATTGGAAGAACTTCTGCTGTAGTTAGGAATGATTCAAAACGAAGAGCAGTTCGCCTTTTTGATGATGATGAAGAAGAAGAGCCCAAGACTCCAATACATGGAGGTTCTACAAAAAAAATCTTGGTTACTTCGCATGATCAAGTTTCTTCTAAGAAAGGTGATATTCATGGATCATTATATAATCAATTGTGTAAGCAAGGTTCAGGTACGCCGGATAATAAATCTTCTAAGAAGTTGGTACCATCTGGAGATAAGCCCCTCGAGTATTCATCTCCTAGCTCTCAGCAAGAGAAGGGGCACATGAAGTCATTAGCTTCTCGTCTTAGCCCTGGGAAGCTAGATGGTGGAAAAGTTTTTCCAAAAGAAGGAAAGCAAGCTCCTGCTTCTCCTGGAAAGTCTCTGCTCCCTGTTTCTACAAAATTACTAGTAGAACCCCAGAAACCCAATAAACTCTTGGATAAATTTTCTGGCCACATTTCTCAGAAGAAAACCCCATCGTCCATCAAGGATCCTGTTATGACTTCTGATGGCTTTAACCCATCAGTCAATCAACCGTATGAAAGGAGCAAGCTGGATTCCTCTGCAGAAATAAGCAAAGGCACTCCTAAATCACATTTAAAAACTAATGACACGACTCATGTAGCAGGATCCACGATGGAAAGTCATTTGTCGCAAGGGGAAAGGTACTTTAGTAGTATATTAAAGTTTTCAAGTTTTCCACAAAGTAGTTCCTGTAGTCTCATGTTCTGTTCATTTTCTGGAAATTTACAGATCTGAATCTCACAGAGAAGAGAAACTGAATTCTGTTGATCTAAGAGCTTCAGATTCCTCTACATCCATGAAACATCTCATTGCAGCTGCTCAAGCAAAGAGGAGACAAGCTCATTTGCATAACTTCACTGGACATTTTGATTCTCTTGTAGCACCCAACACAGATATGCAGGGGAGAAGTCCTAGTCCTGCTGCTGTTTCTCAACCCTTGGGGTCGAGCCACATGGCACCACTGGACAAACAAGGATTTCTTCCCAAATCATCTGTAGCTTCTCCATCTGATGCATATCAAAGTTCATCAATTAATCCACACGAAAGTGATGAATTTGTGGAGAGGAGAGTTAGTTCGGGGCATCAGACTGCTGGGGGCTCGTTGAGTGGCGGTACTGAGGCTGCCGTTGCTCGTGATGCTTTTGAGGGAATGATAGAGACATTGTCAAGGACTAAAGAGAGTATTGGACGTGCGACACGTCTTGCTATTGATTGTGCAAAGTATGGAATTGCTAATGAGGTATGTAGTTGCTTGGTTTGATGTTATGCTTTATGACTGTTGGAATTTGAAACTGTTTTCCTCGTAAAACTTTGAATTTCAGTTAATAGTTGCCAGTTTGGGTTTCTACAAGGTTTAGTAGTCTTGATGAATAGTTTGATTTTGATTGGTCTTCTAATAATCTGAGATCAGTGTGTAGGAGAAAATTCTGGCCCTATATCTAATAACTATGAGTTTTTTGGAGCTATTATTAATTTATCAGTTCCTATCCCGTTATCATTGCAACCAGTGGTTTTTTGCTTTTTATGTGTTATTTGCACAGCAAATTTGATGATTAAGTTTAGATTATTTGACCAAAAAGTTTTTTGTGATGCTAGAAATTCCTTTTGAAATGCACGACTTTCTAACTCTGTACAACTTTTGTGATCACTAGAGGTTGGCCATGTTGGTGGTATGTCAGTAAATAGTTTTAGAAGAGATGGCTGAGCGAAATGATGAAACTGCAGTTTCCTGGGGTATTGCCATAGTATGATTGAATGTGTGTATTACTTGTAGTAATAAGCAAAATACTAAGTCTTTCCATTTGATATATATATATATATATATATATATATATATATATATATATATATATATCTTCTGAGTTTTGATTAAAACTGGATCATCTAAAAAGGAGCTCGTGTTTGATATTCTTCCACTTTTCTCTTAAGGATGTTAAAGTAACTGTATTTCTGAGGATGTAAGCTTTGGTCAAGCATTGCTATGGATAAATAAATTTTAGGTAATAGTGACAAACAGTGAGGAAAGAAAATGAGCTTCCCCATTTACTCCTTTGCTTCTCCTGCTGCTGCGTTGCCCTTTTGCATTTGATGTCAGATGGCAGATGCTTGCTCATGCTTCTATACAGGCATGTCTGCCAGTTAGATGATTTTGGAGTAGCTGACCTCACCTGCTGTCCCTTGGCTGTGTTCATAATGTTCTTTGAAGTTTCAGATTTTTGTTGTAGAATCCAAAGAATGTCGATGTAATGGTTTTTAAAGCTGTCAGTATGATTGTTATTATTTCCCTCCTTGATCTTTTGAAGCTTATGAAATATTTTGTTACCGGTTTTTACTGACGATTTCATCAAATGAAGATACTTATTTGAGGGAATGATATCTGCAAAATCCTGCGATTGTTCATGCTTGTATGGTTTGAACAATACTCCAGTTACTCTTATTTTCATGGTATATGCTTGTTTGTTTTCTTGGAAAAGGTGCTTTTGGATGTGTGAACGGTAGTCTGGTGTCCATAAGAATACTACAATAGTTGGATTTTTTTTCCCTATAGTTACTAAAAGGGAAAAATATACAACAAGGCGAACTAAAAGGTAGTAGAGCATCTAAATAATCATCATGGTTGTAGGTGTATAATACCTTATGAGGAGTTCACAGCATACATTTCTGTGGCACAAAATTAGGTTGCTGTTACATTTGCTATGTAGTGGAAATTTCATATGTGCCTTTCCACGAACTACTTTCTGTAATGTTTATGCTATGCGTTTGGAACCTAAGGGGTTGGGGTTGGTTTACGGTGATAGTTATGAAAGCATTTCATAGTGAAGTACATTCACAGAATGAAGAAAGTGAATTTAGAAGAAGATCAATATCAGGTAATGGTAATTTTGTGAGTCATAGGCTTGTTATTCTTTAAGAACGGATCACACATCCTTCCTTTAGTGAAGTCAGTTGGAACATAAAGAGCTTAGGTAACTTAATGAATTTTTACTGTAGAAGTGGAAATTGAACAAGATTAAACCCTGCTTTTCTTTCTTTCGTGTAAGCTCCAATTTCATGCAAGAAAGCCTTTGTCAAGTTGATCCATAAGAGAATATAAATCATTTGTGGGCTGGAGATAATAACTGACTACCTTGAATCTTTTCTGTACTGTCAGCAAGTGAAATTAAATTATTACTTCTTGGTTCAGTATTGAGCTATATTGACTGTAAAGAATGTTGATATATCATATTTTTTAGGTTGTGGAACTTCTCATTCGAAAATTGGAGAATGAACCAAGCTTCCATCGGAAAGTGGACCTATTCTTTCTCGTGGATTCAATAACTCAATGCTCTCACAGTCATAAAGGTACTAAAGAAAAGTCAAGATGACATTTGCAGCATCCTTTAGGTGGAAAGCCGCAGTATAATTTTAGACGGAGCTGCATGTATTATCTTGTATCCCGTCAGAATACCTCATATTTTATTTTGCCTGTTCATTGGTCTTCCTTTCTATCAGGTATTGCTGGAGCCTCTTATATTCCTGCAGTTCAAGCCGCATTACCTCGCCTTCTAAGTGCAGCTGCTCCCTCTGGACCTGGTGCTCGTGAAAATCGACGCCAGTGTCTTAAGGTGATGATTGTCTAAAAGCTGTTTATGCATTTATATCTGTTTCTTGATAAGAGCCATTCAAGTTTGCATGGTGGTTTACTTCGTAATCGCTTAACAGGTTTTGCGGCTGTGGCTTGAAAGGAAAATTTTACCTGAATATCTTTTGCGGCGTTACATGGATGATATTAGTACAGCAAATGATGATACAGCATCTGGTTTTTCACTTAGACGTCCTTCTCGGGCTGAGCGAGCTATAGATGATCCTATTAGGGAAATGGAAGGCATGCTTGTTGATGAGTATGGAAGGTCAGGGACCTATACTTGATCTTCCACTTTTGTCTTGCTGATTATTTGATTTTTCCTATTTCCTATCCTTTTAGTTATTGGAATGATGTGATTGAGTAATTTCTGCAGTTAAAATTTTATTCTGCGGTTTTCTAATTTTCCAGTCATGGCAGTACATATTATAGCTACCCTCTGTGCTAGAGATAAAAATTGCTATCAGAAAATAATCAATTCTACTATTGTGGTATTCATTCTTTCTGGTCCCTGGAAGTTAGTGGCTGTAAGCTTGTTGGTTGTAGTTTAGCTGGTTCATCGGTAACTTATTTCTCAAGGGAAGTATGTTTTCAACAATCAGTTTGTACGAGGATCAAGTGGGCATTGGTTTTCCAGAAGGGGTTGAAGAAGTGGTAGACTCTTGTTTTGATCTTTGGCGTTTTATATCCTTATGGATTAAATTTTACTAATTATAAATTATGTAGAATTAGTAATGAATCCTTTACAAAGAGAGTGAGCATAACTAAAATAGTTGAGAAAATGAGGGGAGTATGCATAAGATGGTTTGGACTTGTGCGTAAGAGGCCTTTAGACGCATGTGCTAGTTAGGCATGTAGAAAATAGAAGAGAATCATGAGATCAAAATAAATGGGAAAGGGGAAGCCCTCAAATAAACTGGGAAAAGTAACCTATTAGAAAAGAAATGATTTACTTAAACGTAAATGTGACCTTATGTATTGATAGAACGATAATGGCATATAATCCATATAGCTGACCTACATAGTTTGATGAAGGCTTAGTTAATATTGTTGTATATCCTTATGAATTAGAATTTATTGTTGTGGATTCATTGGTACATAACATTCATTCTTTTTTCAAAAAATTATAATTTTTATTATTTTGGTTCCTTTTGGTAGGTTCTCGTTGATAGAGTGGAAAATATTCATGTCTGTACAAAATTATTGGTGCAATTTGGGTTACACAATGCTGTGGGTTTGGTTAAATTCTTGTATCAAGTAAATAAGATCAAGAGGTTGGTTGAGGATCTATTGCACACCGACAGAAGAGTTTTGCCTATAACTTGTCATCTGCCTGCTTTGATATGTGATTTCCACCTTCTATGCCGTTTTATGTATATGTATTTTCCGTTCCTTCTGGTTGATATTTAAAGGAAAAATCAAACAGAAAAAGCCAATTTAACTCCACATCATCCAGTATGGAGGCACCTTCTTCACCTGGCTTGCCCACTTCCTTGTATCAAAGCAGCATCAGCAAGGTGCGATAACCTGTGGCATCTCCAAGCAGGAAAGGAGATGTGGAGTCTTTTGGTTCATAAAGCTCCTTATTCCTAGTCATTGCTGTCTTGATTTACTTTCTTGTACTTCATATTTCAGTAAATCTCGTTGATTGTTAATGTTGACTTAGTATTGCTATTCTATCAGATTTCTCAAGTATTTTAGTCACTGAGAAAGTTTGAGCATATCTGTTGTTTTTGTTGCATAGACACACACGGATATCCATTGTCCATGTTTTCTGCTGTTTATGTGAAAATATGCTTTATTTGCCTCAGAGATTGTTTTTTCTGCAACAAACCTCAACTTTGTTCTTTTGTTTTCCCCAGCAACGCAACATTTCAGTTGCCCGGAGTTTTTTCTCCTCATGCATTTGAAGAAGAGGAAGAGGAGGAGGAGGAGGAAGTAGTAATACCAAATAGGACAATCAAGGAAATTGCAGTTCTATCGCCTTCAGAACATACCCCTGCTGCAGGAGATCAAGAAAATTGTAGTGTCACTCCAAATGAGAGGCGTCATCACATATTAGAAGATGTTGATGGTGAACTTGAAATGGAAGATGTATCTGGACACCAAAAGGATGAAAGACCATCTATAACTGATGATGCCTTTGGGGTTGGTGCGAGCCATTTTGATTCAGCAAATCTAGCAGAACCAGCCTTAAGTATGCGTTGTGAATTGCCACCTCTTCCTGAAGGTTCTCCACCACTACCTCTAGATTCTCCTCCTCAAACACCGCCTTTGCCATCTTCGCTGCCTTCATCCCCATTGCCACCTCCGCCACCGCTCTCTCCAGTTCCACCTCCTCCACCACCACCCCCTTTGCAGCAACAGCAAATTCCTCCACCACCCATTGGTCCTCCACCAATACTCCCCCCTCAACCATCTTTGCCAGTGCAGCCTGCAATGGTACCTCAACATGTACACCTGCTTCCAGCATCTAGTTTAGCTCCATCTGTTGGATCATATCAGCAAGCTCCAAGGCCCGCTGAAATTGGCAGCAATGCCAGTGTAAGTCTTTTGGCTTCCTCTTCATATCGTTGCTGCGAACCACCTATTCAAGGTTCAGTGATGATTTCGATCGTGATTATGATATTTATTATTTTCATTCTTTACAGGGAAACCTTACTCCAGTTACTGGAAACACTTCTCATGGGCCCAGTGTTGATGCATCTGTGAGAAATGACATGTTTGCTCAACAAGCTTCTTGCTTTGTTCCAGCTGGAGTGGGAGGTGTGCAAGATCCTTTTGGATATAATTCATCAAGGTCCTCGGAATATGGACACAATACTCCATATATGAGTTCGCTGGCTTCACAACCCAGTATTCAGTTTCAGCCTGGAAATGCCCCTTTCACACAAAGGCCTTTACCCCCAAATCCCCCGCAACAAAATGCATCAAGCCATTTTTCATACCCAATGCCTGCAGTCCGGCAGCATCCTCCCCCCCTAGTTCAACATCCTTCTACTGCAATTCAGCATCCTCTTCCTCCCGTGCAGCATCCTCCATCACAACCCTATCCTCCACAATCCCATGCCAAATTTGCTGATGTGCCGAGGCAGTTTGTTGCTGATGAGCAATGGAGGTTGAGACCGCCTAATGAGTTCAATGCTGATCATCAGCGTGGCATGTGGATGCCAGCAGCGAGATCATCCTCAGGACCAGCATATCCACCGGATGGTGAGTCTCTACTATTGGTTCTTTGAGAGATTTTAGTACTCAAGCATTTTATGCATGGGAACTGGTTCCTTTATCATTTTGAAATAGCAGTTGAGTTGATTTTCTTTTGGTTTACAATAAATCTTTTTTCCCCGAGTGATTGTAGGTGAGGTGGTTGTATGTTTTTTGGATAATTCTGAGCTTCTTTAATGTGACAGGTTATCTTGTGACACATATAGAAAGGCCTTCTGTAGGTCCTGTTAGTTTCCGGCCCTCAGCACCCAACACCTTTCCAGGTGGTAATCCAGTCTCAGGTAATTGTTCAGTAGTAAATGTAAGCTTTATACACCGCTAATTCCTCCTGTAAATGTTGGCAGTCCACCAGTTCTGAAGTTTTAATTGCTTGTTGATGTTTTTTCTTCAGGTCATAATGTTACTCACATGATTCCTGGTAGACCAGATATGTCAGCATTCAGTTGGAGACCTGCTTGAGAAATGTCTTGTATTTCTGGTTAGATTTGGTCATCTATGTACTATATCAACCGTCACTTCCTTGTTCATTAAGTTGGTAGCTTTTTATTCTATCGACGGTTCAATTGTTGTATAAAAGTCTGCATTCAGGCGTTACGGACATCCTTGCCTCTGTTTTGTGCATGTGCAATTCCTTGAATGTCCTTTTTTTTTCCATATTGTGATATTTTAAGCTGATCCTTCCCCCTCTCAATCAGGGGAAAAAAAAAAAAAAAAGAAAGAAAAGTAAAAGAGATAACCTGTTTGATTTGAATTGGACCCTCTTAGTTCAGTTTATTTGATCCTTTTACTTCTGTTTTTTTCCCCCAACACCTCGCAGGTCGTATGAAAATACTGACATGGGAGATTCTGGGATGTTCTGTGCGGCAAATGCTTGGGTACTTGATAACAATTGGATTTGAACTAATGCCTTCACAAGTTATGAAGACCATTAGCAGGATTGTGTATAATGTAATTTTCCTGACAAAAGGCATCTCGCAAACATATACTTGGAATTGTAAGCCATTTTACTCAGTAGACTTAAGTTCTGTAATTATTCGAAATTCACCTGGGAATGATGTTAGGCAAAGGAATTTAGATTTCTACCTTTTTTAAAAAATATATATATATTCTTCTTCTTATACCCTTTCACCCTTCTCTCTTATTCCACTGCATCTTATGGACTCCTTTGAAATAGAAAGAGGAGTTACTGGTCTGTGGACTTAAATGCTTTCAATAGGACAGGTAAATTTGCTTTACCATTCTTGGTTTTTTTGTTTAATTTTCTGCCTCCGAGGGTGGGGATGTGTGGAGGTAGATTGAGATCAGTTTCTAAGGTGGGGAGAAGGATTCATTGTATGAGAGAGCAGTGACCAAATAAACATTTTGGCCTGTATTATTCCATCTGATGCGTGATGCCTTGTTACTCTAGTATCCTTTTGTTATCCTCTCACTGTCGACCTTTACCATATTTAAAGAAATACTCACATGTACGCAAATATACTAAAAGAAAGTTTCTTGTAATTGATCTTGTCCTTAACTAGGGCCCTAGCCCATTGTCACTCTTAACCCTTGCTACGCCCTTCATTTCTTATGCAGATTCCCTTATTTTCAATTAAGTTGTTGCCCAGATTTGTCTTTTACATCTGCTAGCCTTGGATCAACCCCCTGCTTACCCTATATGAAAACAAGTAAAACAATGTGGTTTTTGGCAAGTATTATTCTCCCTTTCCAGTTTTGTTAACTTTCCCAGTAGCAGTATACCATGTATATTTATTATGACTACACCAAGAAGTTCAAGGATTATCCGAGGCTAAGATGGATTATCTTGTGCTTTTAACTAAAACCTACATACATGAAGTTAAGATGAGTGTGCAATCTTAAATGTTTGATTAACCAGGTGTTTGTTGACAGACATCTGTTCAAGACTTGGAGTTATTTGTAGTAGAGACGCATGCTTCTAAATTTTTTTTTATGAGTAGAGTCTTTGATACAATTTCTTCTTGTATTGTCTGATTATGATTATGATTATGAACACAGTTTGGCATTTATTTTTTACTTTCACCTTTTTCTTTCTTTGTTTTGTCCATTTTGAATCCCACCTTCTTTGCCTCATTCTGAGCATCTGATAGGAAATGGCTTCTTGAAATTAACTATTCAACCTTTTCATCATAGCCCACAAATTTGAATTGTAATTATTGCAGGGTCACTCAAAACTTGTAATGAATATATTATGTGATTAAGTTAATAGGTGTATGATGTTTCTTTGTGCCTATAACTTAATTGGCTGTTAACTCAATATGCATGTGAGATGGAATCTGGTTTGATTATGGACAAATATAATTAAATAGCAATTGATGTTTATTTCTTAGTAACATTCAGATTTGTCTTTTAAGAATTGATGAAATGGGATCGGTTTTCTTATAACTGGCATCAGATTAATATAGGAACAAGAAAAGGTTTCATGGTGGGGTTGGAGGGAGTCTAACATGAAATGGTAACAATTGCTACAAACACAAGCTAGGGTAGCAAAATTGTACATGAAAGTATGATTGAACATATAATTTTATGATGAAATAGTGGTCTACAGAGAATTATGTTAAATTTCTGAAATTTTTGTATTGAGGCAATTTAGAACTTTCCAAATTGCTAAATGTAAAGTGGTCTCTACTGAACTGATTAGCCGTCCTTCCTGATTTAATCGGATTTAATTGAATAGGACTTTATATATGTAGGCAGATCATAATTTTTTTGGAAATCGTTCAATTCTAAACTGGTAAGTAAATCACATGTTGATTATCTATACATTTGCTTTGTTATAGGATGTCATTTGTAGGTAAAGTACGGCATCAGAACTAGAAATTAGTGGGCCATTAGTATCAGACGTTGCATTACAATTGTCCCAACTCCAAGTATTTATGTGCTTTTACTTTATGTAGTATAGATGGTGATATGCCTATAAAACTATAGCTCTGTAATTTTTACATCTACCATTCACAATAGATGGGGCATTTACATAATGTACCTATTTCTTTTCCTTGTAAGTATTGCAAGTAAAGTTGACTTTCTGCTCTTGCTTGCATACTCTTTTGATTCCTTAATGAACGTGGTATATGCTGCTAAGTAGTCAAATCCCTGTTCGGTATCAATATGGAACACAGATTGGACCTGCTGCATGTCTATGCTTACATGAGTTAAAAAATGGAAATCCACATTAGTTATAATTTTTTTTTTTGGGGGGGGGGGGGGGGGGGGGGGGGGGGGGGGGATAACTGACAATGTGAAGTGAATAAGGGAGAGAAAGGATAGAGGGAGAAACTAATGACTTGACTGGTCAAGTATTGAGAGAGTTATTTGAAGGTAGGTAATAAAACACAGAGAAGATGGATTGCGAGTACAGGTTCTAACCATGAATGTTCATCTAGAGGCATACACAGGATGCAGATTTTATGTTTGTATTGGTTGCTGAACCAAGTATCTGATCTTTCTTGACGCCTTTGAGTAGGGAGGTCTCCCTCTATCATGTGATGACTTGGATGTGTTGTACCATGACAACTGTTTCTACTTGGTATCTTAGTCTAGCTGCATGAGTGATCTGCCAAATTGACTTGAAAGGATTGAAGTCAGGTTGACTTGCAACATTTATGTCAACTTGTACTGTCACTTGTTTTTGGTTTTCTTAATATGAAGGACTTGTAAGGTTTAAAGTTCCTAAAAGCCTGGAGAGTGGGATCTTTCTGTTTAGATGAATGAGAGTGTCCCACACAGACAGAGAGAGTGGTACTAAGCCATTGGAAGGACATGTTACGTTAACTAGTAGTGACCAGTAGCTCTTTATTGTTTCCATAGTCTCCCAAAAAAGGACTTACTTATTCACAATCATGTTTAGTATAACGAAGATCTAGTGAATATAGCAAGTTGTGACTGCAGCCAACATTTTGTACATCAAGGATAGATAAATATATTGCATTCTCAGTACCCCCAACCCCCAAACATTGCGTTCTATTCTGCATTGCATATGCATGTTGGGAGCTTCAATGTTGATGGGGAGTAAAGGATGAGTTGGTTTAGGATTAACGTTTGATGCCACCACCTTAATTGAAGTAGATTTTATGAGAGAAATTTTCTTCACAACCGGATCTTTGGTGACACCTGCTTCTTATTCACTCTACTTTATATTTGAGATCATTAATATTACTCTGTGTTGGAATGTAGCATGTTAT
This sequence comes from Knoxia roxburghii, assembly GCA_030378225.1. Lineage (NCBI taxonomy): Eukaryota > Viridiplantae > Streptophyta > Magnoliopsida > Gentianales > Rubiaceae > Knoxia > Knoxia roxburghii. The sequence continues at coordinate 11,681,121 of CM059422.1, read as the reverse complement.
TGTATCTAGGATGTGCATATTCTGTAACTTATTCTTATGATTGCTTTTCCGAAGAAGCCTATGAACTGTAGGTTACATTATGTTGAGGGATTAACAGGCATGATGTACTCTGCTATTGATTTACTGGTTGATTAGTGTTGTTATGGTACCTTTTACACTCTTCTACATTAGCATGAGTTATTGACAATTATTTTGTGGAGGTATGCATGTGTCTTCTTCTCTTTTTGACATGTTATTCAGAACTGGGAGTTGTGATGGATGAGAATCACTGATGATACATAATTACTTGAGAATCGCTATATCTGTAGTGTAGAAAGATAGTTGAAGTGATTCATGAGTGAGTTGTGTGAATGAGAGTTCTATGCTAGTCACATAGAAGGTTGCATGCTGTTGAACTGCTTGTGATGTATGTATGAACCTAGGTATGGTTAATGCCACAGAACCATTTCATAGACTACTTGGATGCATGTCGCATGTGATGTTTTCTTTGTGCATACAAGTGACTGCCCGGCTTCCCTTCTTATATATGAGAATTGCATGAGTGTAGAAAGATAGTTAAATGGTATCACGAGTTTGTAGTGTGGGCGGGAGTTATAGTGAGTGACATACAAGGTTACTTGCTTTTGCCTTGTTGAAAAACTTGAAATGTATGCATGGACCATGATATGATGACTAATGTCAAAGAACCATTTCTTAGACTACTTGGATGCATTTCGTATGTGAAATTTTTCCTTTGAACATGAGGGAGTGACTGCACTGGCGGCCCCATTTTATATATGAGAGTGACTGTTAGTGTCTTCTATTCATTTTGGCAGGTGTTTGGAAATCTCTTTGTTGGTTGTGATTGGTAATTCATCTCCAAGAAACATATAGATTCTGCCGGATATTTCTGCTGCACAATTTTGAGGTAATTATGAAAGAGCTTTGGGGCCTTCTTTACCTTTCTAAATGATGTTGTAATTGACTTGGTTTTAGATCGTTTCTGCTAAATCAAGGTGGGGATAAATGCATAAAATTGTAGGTGATACCCCATTTAACATAGAAAATAAGAGAATGTATTATTGTAGTTGGTTGCTTTTATAATGTTACAGTGGAATCATTGTACAGAATATCATACCATATTTACCTTTTGACAGTGATTACATCAAATTGGCTGTTATCTTTTTGTTTTGGCATTTGCAAGTTGAGATCAGCGCATTAAGACTTCGTGTGGATGGCTTTTGCATATCATTGCAAAATCTGGTTCTGTGAATTTCTCAGTCAGTTTATTTTTGATCATTCAGCTATCTTTTTAATTTACTTGCTACATAGATTTTCTGAACTGGTTGCTTGCTGTTGTTAACTGCTGGATTTTGCCCTGCCATTTTCTTTTTTGGTGCCTTGGGCTTGGACTAAGCAAGTGAAAGGGATTCAGGGATTCCTGTTACCACTTTCTGATTTGAGAGAATTGATATTTTGCACAATTGATTTGGCATTTGCCTTCAGAATTTTTTTCCTGTGAGCCCCAGTTTTGGGGTTTGAAGTGATGCAATTTTACAGTGTTTTCTTTTCTTCCTCATCTCTTCTTTTTCTTTCATTCTCTCTGCAGCTAATGGTCTCGTCAACTAAAATGACATAAACTTGCTAGGTAGAAATTCCACTAGGAACTGTGGAACTTTCTGCACAGGGTGAATGCCACTCTCTTCCTCTCTTCCATTTTGGTTTTGCTGGTTGTCACTTGTTTTCCTGGTGGTTTGTAAAATCCATTTTCTTAAATTTCTAACTGAAGTGGAAAAATACTAAATATAGATATAATCGTATTCTGACACTATTTATATCTTTTTATTTTCATCTCAATGAATATCAGTCATTGTGCTGATTCGTTATCATTATCTAGGTCATATCCCTAAATGCTTATTACAAATTCTGTGATACGATTATTATACACCTACCGTTGTTCCGTGTTTCCCTATCACATGGAAGTGCATAAAAATTCTATTGATGCTCTTATTTTGTTTTTGTTTTTTTTAAATTGGAATAGATTTAAATTTCCATGCCTAAGTGATGTAAAGTCGGATGTTAATGTACACAAAACACAATTTCTGATTCTGCTTTTATCTGCTTTTAATCTTTGAACATATTTCTGTGTGCTCAAAAAGTGTATTTTATTAAATTAGTATGCATTTTTCTCCTTTGATGTCAATATTCTCTTGGCCAGTTATTCTTTCTCATCTTCAAACGGACTTACTGGAAAATTTCTCTCAAATCTTTATGAATTTATAGAAGGATTCATCTTTCTATTTGTAGCAATATAGTGGTCTTTATGTATATTCTCTGGTAAGCTCTTCAATTTCATTGCCCAGGCATCTGGGGCATGTCCACAAAAAATAACAGCCTGTCCCAAAATTGCTAATAGAATTCTAATTTCAGGGGAAGGTAGAAAATAAATAAAATTACTGTCCCCTTCAAGTTAGGCTATATGGATGTGGAGAATTTGAATTTGAAAGTTTGTATACAGAAGAATGTCATCCCTTTTTCATTATTGCATTATTTTCCCAGTTTATCTTTTGTAGGAGTCGTTCAAAGAGAATTGCCTGTTCAGAAGCTTACCGAATTTCCCCTAGCTTCTGCGGCAAAAAGGGGTGCCCATTTTGCCCTGAATAATGCCATTTGATTAAAAGATAATAATAATAATAATAATAATAATAATAATAATAATAATAATAATAATAATGACATGACACTAATTTTTGTACAAGGCAATTCATGAGCTTCTTTACCGAACACAGAAAATCTTGAGGATTGAGCAACAGTAAAGTTGTAAGATTCTGCAACCACCCTTCATTTGTAGTTTATTGCACCTATATTCTGAATCTTGCATACCATAGCTGGTTTGCACTTTGATATTAATCAACCCATTTACTTTCTTTCCCAATTGGTCTATGCGTGATGAAGGGGAGGGAGATTAGACATGGCTGATCCGAAAGAATGTGAGTCTTGGCTGTGGCTTGTTTAGGAAGAAATAGTGTTGCTTTAGCATCTGAATTGAGTTGCATTTGGGGTTTCTGGGTCCAGAGAGTTTGATCTTTTGCTAACCAAAATGTTCCTTAGAGGAGTATATGGCAGTGCGTCCAAATAAGGTTGCCTGCTTCATCCATTGAGTTAAACCTGTTCCCTAGTTCTGCTTGTTCATCATCAGCTAGTGGAGATGGGGCGAAATCTCGCAACTCTTGTAGATCCTGATGGGTCTTAGCGTAGATTTTTCCCCGTTGCTAGAGATATGCTCGAAGATTGTGTTGATACACACAGTAAAGGATAAACCCATCGATGACCGATGAAGATTGGATGAAGGGGTGTTCTGATCTGAACAATAACCAGTTAAGATATACGGACTCTTTTCTCCTCCTGCAGTAGTTGAAGTCTTGTCATCATAATACCAAGGCAAATGGAAGAAATATGGCAGGCTAAAGGGTATATTAGTTACCTTAGTGAATCTGTGGAGGCAGTAGATGATCCAATTCAGAGGCTCATGCACTGTTGATTAGCTTCTGCTTCAATCCTCTTATCAAATATTATTATCTCGAGAATTATTATTCCGGGACGGAAGCAATCTTGACAACCGCCACTTAATAAGAAGTATCTAGGAATGGTTGATTGGTTTGTTTTAGTTGATGTTATTCCAAGGCCTCCCATGTAACATGTGAATTGGGGTTGCATGAAATTAGATATGATAGTCTACGACGAATACTCTTATATTTTTTTGAATTTGCTATTTATAATATTAAAATAAAAACATCTTGCAATATGTATGTATGTATATTTAAGGATAATGGAAGGGGTTAAGATGTATATTTAAGTATTGTGTCATTTTATAATCTCATTATTTGATTTGAAAAATTCAAATACGATTTGGACTTGATTATCATAAAATTAATACTGGATTCCCACAATTGAAAATTGAGAGAGTATTTTGCTATTATTTAGTAGTTGAAAAAAAAAAAAAATTATATCTAAGGGAAAGCGTATAAAGGTGGATATTTATCAAAGTTAAAGTAGTTGAATCCATAGTTTTCAGGATCGAGATTTCATGCAGAATTGTTTTGTAATCACAGGATTGGATCGGTCCCTGGATCGGTAGGATCGTATTATTAGGATCGTAAAAGTATTAAAATGTAGACAAAAAAAATATGAATTTATGAAACATTTCATAAACACATACTTGTTCAAATCACATTTCTTACATAATGTACTAGAAATGGAGAACACAATATTATTACTTTAAATTCATAACGTTCGACAAAATAAAAAGATTCAACAAACACTTGAACGTAGCGTGACGTGGTGCTAGTTGTTCTTGACGTGGTGCTTGTTTTTTTGGACTTAGCGAGACGTGGTAGATTATGTTTTGTGAAAAATCTAGCAAAAATTCACATGTTTAGAGACGTTTCTGGACGTGGTACTAGTTGTTTTTGACGTGGTGTTAGTTGTTCTGAGACGTTTCTGGACGTGGTACTAGTTGTTTTTGACGTGTTCTGAGACGTGGTGTACTGTCTTTGTGAAAAAAAATCAGTTTATATTCACATGCATGGATATAGACGTTTCTGGACGTGGTGCTAGTTGTTTTGTGACGTGGTGGGCTGTTTTTGTGAACAAAATCAGTTTAAATTCACACGAATGGATGTAAACGTTTCTGGGCGTGGTGCTAGTTGTTTTTGACGTGGTGGACTGTCTTTGTGAAAAAAATTAGCTTAAATTCACATGTATGGATGTAGACGTTTGTGGACGTGGTGCTAGTTGTTTTTGACGTAGTGTTAGTGTTCTGAGACGTGGTGGATTGTCTTTGTGAAAAAATCAGCTTAAATTCACATGCAAGGATGTAGACGTTTTTGGACGTGGTGCTAGTTGTTCTGTGCCGTGGTGGGCTGTTTTTGTGAACAAAATCAATTTAAATTCATACGAATGGATGTAGACGTTTCTAGACGTGGTGCTAGTTGTTTTTGACATGGTGCTAGTGTTCTAAGACGCGGTGGACTGTCTTTGTGAAAAAAATCAGCTTAAATTCACATGCATGGATATAGGCGTTTGTGGACGTGGTGTTAGTTGTTTTTTACGTGGTGCTAGTGTTTTGAGACGTGGTGGACTGTCTTTGTGAAAAAATCAGCTTAAATTCATATGCATAGATGTAGACGTTTCTGGACATGGTGCTAGTTGTTCTGTGACGTGGTGGGCTGTTTTTGTGAACAAAATCAGTTAAAATTCACATGAATGGAAGTAGACATTTCTGGACGTGGTGCTAGTGTTCTAAGACGTGGTGGACTGTATTTTCCTTATGGATCGTACAGACTCTTGAAATCGGTCTGATCCCACGGTCCCATACGATTATGTCCGATCCTACTACGATCCCATCTATAAACTCGATCTGCAATGATCCTGGATCGATTTTGTGGTTTTGGACCGTAGGATCGGACGATCCTATGATCCGGATCGCGATTTTGCAAACTATGGTTGAATCTATTATTTTGTTGCTCTTCATAAATGTAGCCTTAACAACGCAAACTTTTAGGTGTCATTTATCTATCATTTTAGGTATTGAAAATTGTCTCTTATTACACTTTATTATTATAAGATAAATTTTTTAATTTTTTTTTGTTTTATCCTCCCTCAAAATTTGTGAGTATATCGAACTCTAACACCCAACTAACAGTGACATCATTAATTATTACTTTTTCTTGATAACAGTGAAATTTCTAAAACGTCAGATGAAGGGAGTATTTAATAAATTTTTGTGTTGCACGTTCTCATACAATTCAATTATCAACTCTAATGTGACTCAAAACAATCTTTTTGAAAAAAGAAAAACTAATAATTACACTTTCCTTACAAATAAAAATCCAACTCAAATTAATCAATTGGTATATAGTACCTAGGGTTCCATGCTATATACCCCTATCTATTAAAAATAAAATAAAAAATTCTGGTGAAAAATGGGAGTTGAACACATAATGTATTTTGGAAAGGTTGAAAACATGGAAATTTAATTGCTCCAATATCAATTAAGCAAAATTAAATATTTTTTTAAAAAGAAACGGAATATCCTATCAAAATTAACTGCATCAATTATTCATTAAATGGGTTAGGTTTAGTTTTTTTTTTTTTTCAATGATCCATCGTTTTGTTCCTCATCGATGAAGTCCAAGTTCCTGAGGAAATAACCTTTGTAAGTGTTACCTCTATCATCTGTTGCTAATTTTGTTTTCAATTTGAGAATGAATCGGTGGCTTGTGTGTCATGTTTGAAGTTGTCTTGAATTCCTTTTTTTTTTTTTTTTTTTTTTTTAATGGGAAACATAATAGTTATAGCCATGGAAATGTTGGGTTCTCATTGGAATTTAAAATCTTCAAAAAGATAGTTAAGGGTTTGTGAGGACTTATTAAAATTGGAAGAACACACGCGCATGAATCAAATTCTTACTGTTATTATGCAATTCTGAGACTTTGGTTATTCTTACCGTTTCCAATGTAAAGTATATTACTAGCATTCTCGGTTGGAGTTTATACATTAGTTAATCATAATTCCAAAATTGTGTCGATTTTTTTTTATGAAAACACTATCAAATTTGATGAACAGTATGTGATTTGCTTAGTTGGGCACTTCCTTTACAAGGCTAGAGTTGTTTTGTGCATTAGTGAACTGCTTTTTCACTTTCAAAAATTAAAAACGATGTCTATTCTGATGAACAAAATAACTAAATCCTAATCCATTTAATGAATAACTGAACCCTAACCTTTTATATAATAAACCCTAACCCATTTGATGAAAACCCCTAACCTATTTGATGAACCTGAATCTTTTATATAAAAAATAAACCCTAACATTTTATATGGATTTTTGTGGATTATGAAAGTGGCTTTAGCATGTACTAATTGTGTGTTTGTGTATGTTGTAAGTGTTAGGTTTGAATACTGAAGCTATGCTTGTATTATATTATTTCTCAGTTAATATATCGATTGAATGTTTTAGTTTATGTGCATATGTCGTCCATTTATATTATGTAATTAGATGATGGGGAGTCTGGTGTGACACAGTAGATTTCATCATGGTTAAAAGAAATAGTTTATAAATGAGATTCGTAATCGAGACAGTTTTGGACACACTGTCGGTTTAGGTTATTATGTGATTCAGAAATTGGTTTGTCTAAACTAATTGAATCATATAGATATGCCTGGGGCATATTGAACTTGACCATTTAGAATGAATTGTCTTATACTGATTTAATAGACTATTCATTCCTAGTATTCTATCTCTTAATCCCTAGACTTGAGCAGGCATGAGGATTAGACACAATGTACTTTGATATGCCAAAGAGTGAGGTCATTTGTGGCCAATAGTCTCGGTAGGTTGGGTGCACATGTTTAGTTGCTTGTCGAAAGGAAACCATATACCGGTGCGTCCGGAGTGATGGTGCTCCCGAGATGAGCTTGTTATGTTTATTATACTAAATTCGACCGGTGGACTTATGTCCGGTATAGTAAAAAGGTCGATTGGTACTAATCTCGGATTATAAGAAGTTAATTAATTAATTTATCAATAAATTACTAAATTAACGAGCACTATATCTTTGATGTGGGGAGATTAAAGAATAAATTAATTTAGTTATTCCGAAAGAAATTCTGGTGTAGGATGGTAGTGCCACAATTAATCTGTTAGTAGTACGATTAATTATGTAGTGGGTTAATTGATTAAGTAGAATTAATTATTTAATTAATTATTCCTAAGGGTTAATTAAGTAATTAACAAAGTGGAATTAATTAATTAATTAAGTCTTAAGTTTCAATTAGAATTAGAAAATCCTAGAGATTAAGAAATCTATTTGGATTTGGAAATCCTATTAGATTTGTTACCTAATTGGATTTGAAAACTAATTAATTACCTAAACCCATTAGGAAGGCCAATCCTAAACCAACTTGGGGTCTCTCTTGTAACTCTATAAATAGACAAGAGTTTAGCAATTCTACAGACACAATTCATAAGTTTTTAAGACAAGAAAACTAGAGAGAGAAAATAAAATTTTCCCTCAAAGTCGACTTTCTAGCTTCTGAGTGGCGGCCCATATCCCGAGGTGCGGCGGCCTATCTTCCTCCTTGATTTTTGGCGGCGCGTGGATAGTTCGGGCTGCGGCAATTGGAGTGAGGCGGAGGCGCGTGAGCCACACCCGTGGGCGGCGGCGGTTGCTGGATTTTTTCGGCGACTTAATTGTGTTGGATTGTTGATCGTTAGTTCGTTGGTTTGTTGCCCACACAACGTTCGAGCCTGTCTTGAGTCATACAAGCGATCACCTAAGTACACGTTTCAAGAGGTATTTCTAGACTTTTACTTTAATTAGAAATTATTTGTTGCGTGGCAAATCGAACAAGTATAAACTAAGATCCTGCACAATGTTATTTCAAGCAAGGATTGGAATCGCGATTGTGCTAGAATCCAGGCCTGGTCAAGAGTTCCGATTCTAGAATGCATAGCACGAAAGTGAATTTTTTACCGGGTCCAGGCAGATAATCTTTCAATAGGACTGCAGGATGGGAAATAACAGTGAAAAAGCTAATGTTAGATTCCATTGACATATATATATATATATATACTTTCTTGAATTTTGATTTTGTTTTCTAATTTTTCAGATTGTTTAATCTTCTAAGATTGTTTGAGAGTGATTATGATTTCCTATATTCATACTTGTTATAGAAAATGATTATTGATTTCTAATATTATAAAATCTAGTTTTTTTTGGTGAAAACAGTTTCTGAGCTGATGAAAAGTGTTTGTTTGATGAAAATAGTTTCTAATTTTGGAGTTGTTTTGCTTCATGAAAATAATGTCCAATCTGATGAAAACTATTTGTACTATTTGTTTGATGAAAACTGTCTTTGTACAACTATAACGACGTCTTCATGTCTTCGAACACGGTCAATTTTTATTGAAAACTATTTGTACTATTTGTTTGATGAAAACAGTCTTTGTACATTAGTCTTATTATCACGAACTGGTATTCACAGTGTTCAATAATAGTGTTTATTATATTAGACGTTACACGGGTCTGATAAAAAAAATTTATTATTGATAAAATAGAATTTATTCTTATTTTATACAAACAAATTTCGTACAACTACCTTAAACCGAAAAACCCTAACCTTTTTGGTGAAACACTGAACTCTAATATTTTCGATTAAAAAATTGAACACAAACTTTTTTGATGAAACACTGAACCCTAACTTTTTTTTATGAAGCACTAAACAAAACCTTTTTTTTTTTTTTTTTTTATAAAGGACTAAACCCTAACCTTTTTTTTTTTAAAGAACTGAACCCGTAATCTTTTCAATTAAAGAACTAAACTATTATGAAACACTAAATTCTAACATTTTCACTTAAAAAACTGAACCCTAACATTTTTTTATGAAACACTGAACCTTAATCTTTTCGATTAAAAATCTGAACCCTGACCCTTTCGATGGATCACTGAACTCTAACTTTTTCGATTAAAATATAAAACCTAACATTTTCGATAAATAACTATACCCTAAACTATTTGATGAATAACTGAATTCTAACCTTTTATATAATAATTAAGAGTGAATTGTAAAAAAAGTTATCATACTTTGGTAAAGTTTAGGTTTTGGTCACTAACTTTTAAATATTCAAAAAAGGTCACTAACTTTAGCATTTGAATTTTAGTTTTGGTCATTCCGTTAGAATGAACCGTTAAGTCCACTAACAATCCTATATTTGGACGGTATTTTTGTCCATTCATTAATGCTGTACACATGCTGCTCGCGCTACAGTGCGCGCTACAGTAACGCGCTACAGTAATGCGCTACAGTTATTTTTTTTTAACGCATAGCATTTTTTTAAAAAAATATACTTTTTTAAAAAAAATAATTTACTAAAAATACCAAAAAATTTTATTTATAATTCCGCTCATCTATGCTACTTTATTTATAATTTAATCTACCAAAAATTTATAAAAATTATAAATAAAGTAGCATAGATGAGCGGAATTATAAATAAAATTTTTTGGTATTTTTAGTAAATTATTTTTTTAAAAAAAGTATTTTTTTTAAAAAAAAGTATTTTTTTTTAAAAAAAGTATTTTTTTTAAAAAAAGGCTATGCGTTAAAAAAAAAATAACTGTAGCCCGTTACTGTAGCGCGCACTGTAGCGCGAGCAGCATGTGTACAGCATTAATGAATGGATAAAAATACCCTCCAAATATAGGATTGTTAGTGGACTTAACGGTTCATTCTAACGGAATGACCAAAACTAAAATTCAAATGCTAAAGTTAGTGACCTTTTTTGAATATTTAAAAGTTAGTGACCAAAACCTAAACTTTACCAAAGTATGATGACCTTTTTTACAATTCACTCAATAATTAAACCCTAACCCATCTGATGAAAACCCCTAACCCTTTTGATGAATAATTGAACCCTATCATTTTCGGCGAATAACTAAATCTCTAACCTATTTGATGAATAACGGACCCCTAACCTTTTTTATAATAACTAAACCCCTAACCCATTTGATGAATAACTGAATCCTAACCATTTATATAATAACTAAATCCTAACCATTTCGATGAATAACTGAACCCTAACCATTTCGATGAATAACTGAATTCTAACATTTTATATAATAACTAAACCCTAACCCATATGATAAATAATTGAACCCTAACCATTTAGATGAATAACTAAACCCCTAACCAATTTGATGAATAACTGAACTCTAATATTTTCAATTAAAAAATTGAACCCTAAAATTTTTTATGAAACGCTCAAAACTGACGTTTTCAATTAAAAAACTAAACCCTAACCTTTTTGATGAGACACTGAACCCTAACCTTTTTTATTAAAATATAAACACTAACATTTTTTATTAAACAATGAACCTTAATCATTTTGATGAAACATTGAATCCTAACATTTTTTATGGAAAATGAACCCTAACCTTTTCCATTAAAACACTGAATCCTAAACTTTTTGATGAAACATTGAATCCTAACCTTTTTTATTTTATGAAAAACTGAACCATAACCTTTTCAATTAAATAAGTGAACCCTAACCCTTTCAATTAAAAAACTGAACACTAACATTTTTGATGAAACACTAAACCCTAACATTTTCAATTAAAAAACTGAACCCTAACATTTTTGATGAAACACTGAATCCTAACATTTTAGATTAAAATAGAAACCCTAACATTTTTTATTAAACAATGAACCCTAACCATTTTGATGGAACATTGAATCTTAACATTTTTTATTAAAAATTGAATCCTAACCTTTTTCAATAAAACACTGAACCCTAAATTTTTTTGTGAAACACTAAACCCTAACATTTTTTATGAAAAACTGAATCCTAACATTTTCAATTAAAAAACTGAACCCTAACCCTTTCAATTAAAAAACTGAACCCTAACCTTTTTGACGAAACACAAAACCCTAACGCATTTGATGAATAACTGAACCATAACATTTTATATAATAACTAAACCCTAACCCATTTGATAAATAACCGAACCCTAATCATTTATATATAACTAAACTCCTAACTCATTTTATGAATATTTGAACCCTAACCTTTTATATAATAACTAAACCCTAACCCATTTAGTGAAAACCCCTAATCCATTTGATCAATAACTGAACCCTAACCTTTCATATAATAACTAACCCTAACTCATTTGATGAATAACTGAACTGTAAGTTTTTACAAAATGACTAACCTCTAACCCATTTGATGAATAACGGAACCCTAACATTTTATATAATAACTAATCTCTAAATCATTTGATGAATAACGGAACCCTTACCTTTTATATAATAACTAAACCTTAACTCATTTGATGAATAATCGAACCCTAACCTTATATATATAATAACTAAATTCCTAACCCATTTGATGAATAACCAAACTCTAACGTTATATATAATAACTAAATCCCTAACTCTTTGGATGAATAACCGAACCCTAACCTTATATATAATAACTAAACCCCTAACCCATTTGATGAATAACCGAACCCTAACCTTATATGTAAAAACTAATTGATGAATAACCAAACCCTAACCATTTATATAATAACTAACCCCTAACTAAACTCTAACTCATTTGATGAAAACCCCTAACCTATTTGATAAATAACAGAACTCTAACCTTATATATAATAACTAAATCCCTAAACCATTTGAATAATTGAACCCTAACCTTTTATATAATAACTAAACCCCCCAACCCATTTGATGAATAACCGAACTATAACCTTATATATAATAACTAAACCCTTAACTCATTTGATGAATAACCGAACCCTAACCTTTTGAGGTATAGGGATTAGGGACTAGGGTTTAGGGGTTAGGATTTAGGGTTTTAGGGGTTAGGTTTTGGTTATTTAAGGGCTAGGGTTTAGATTTTAATCAAAGGAGTTAGGTTATAGGTTTTTAAACGAAAAGGTCAAGGTTTATTTTTTATCAAAAATGTTGGGGTGGAGTGTTTCATCGAAAGGGGTTAGGGGTTAGTTATTATATAGAAGGTTAGAGTTTAGTTATTATATAAAAAGTTAGGGTTTGGTTATTTATTAAATGGGTTAGCGGTTTAGTTATTACATAAATTGTTAGGGTTCGATTATTTATCAAATGGGTTAGGGGTTTAGTTATTATATATAAGGTTAGAGTTCCGTTATTCATCAAATGGGTTAGGGATTTTCATCAAATGAGTTAGGGTTTAGTTATTATATAAAAGGTTAGGGTTCAAATATTCATCAAATAAGTTAGAGGTTTAGTTATTATATAAATGATAAGGGTTCGTTATTCATCAAATGGGTTAAGGGTTTAGTTATTATATATAAGATTATGGTTCGGTTATTCATCAAATAGGTTAGGAGTTTAACTATTATGTACACTTCATCTTCGTTTTCAAAAGTTTTTCCAATTAGAAATTCCATTGAATAGTCATCGTCATCTACAGCAAGAAGAAGTTGAAGAGCAGTATCATCATCTTGAACATCATTTAGTCTAATATCACGATCTAAATGTTGAACAGATGAATCCATGATTTATAAATTTAAAAAATATATGAATCTTATGAACAGAAGGGAGGATGGAAATAAAATGAAGTTGTTTGCTACTGTTACTTGAAAAACGTATAATAATTCGTTAAGTAAGTTAAATTATTAAAAAGTGTAAACAAAGAGATTTTCCAATATAACAAATATTAAATGCAGTTCATTAAATTTTGGAAATTATTGTTTAATTCAAGAATATTAAATTTTAGGTAATATTATTATTTTCTAATCAATAATGATTAACCATAATTACGAAGGTGTTTGTGCAACACACAACAACAAGTGGAGAGTGAAAGAATTTTCACCAAAATTTCTAAAAAATATTAAAATTATGAAAATTTACCTAAAAAACGAGTAAGGACATAAAGCTATATACCTTAGGGGTACTATATAATTTGCGCAAATTAATAATGCATCACAATTAAAAAATAGAGTAAAATTATCATGGGTATTCAAAAAAAATCCTAAAAAGTTAGTTATAATTTTTCAAAGGAATCATAACATTTTTGAAAAAAAAAAAAATTGGCAAATTTCGCCACATCTATTTTTGTGTTCACAAATTAATATAGAAAATAAAACTCAGTGGAAATAAAAAGATAGAACAAGATAGTAAAGTACTTCCCTTGTCAAAGACACATCGATGCTTAGCTCATCATCTCCAGTTCTTCCAACCAAAGACATGAAAGCTTTTCTTATTGTAAAACCTACACAATGTGAAAGCTTTTCTTATCTAAATTGCTATTTGTATCACTAAATTGCTATTTGTATTACAAAAAAAAAATAATTATTATAAAATGACGAAAATGGCCTTATGAAGGAAAAAGGTAGAAAATGGCTAAGTAAATGTCGAAAACGCAATGAAAATGTGTTTTCAACATTTACACAAACGCAGAGAATAACGTTTCTGAAGTGTAAAATTTAATACTGTTGACGTTTTAATACAACCAAAACGTCAAAATTCTCCGATAATGACAACAAATAACGTATCAATTTAACGTTTCATGTGCAGTAAAAACGTCAAACTGGAGCGTTTAAACCTTGGCTCACTGGTTTAAATGGTGCGTTTCCACCATGGTACGCTCGTTCAAATGGTGCATTTTCCACCATGGCTCACACGTTATGGGACGTAACTGGACGTAGCGGGACGTTTCCGGTCGTAGCTGGACGTAGCGGGACGTAGCGGGACGTATCTAGACGTGGCGATAGTTGTTTTGGACGTAGCGAGACGTGGTAGACTATGTCCTGTGAAAAATTCAGCTAAAAGTCACACGCATGGATGTAGACGTTTCTGGACGTGTTCCTGGTTGTTTTGGACGTGGTGCTAGTTGTCCGGAGACGTGGTGGACTGTCCTTGTGAAAATAATCAGCTTAAACTCACATGAATGGATGTAGACATTTTTGGACGTGGTGCAAGTTGTTTTTGACGTAGTGCTAATGTTCTGAGACATAGTGGATTGTCTTTGTGAAAAAGTCAGCATAAAAGTCACACGCATGGATGTAGACGTTTCGGGACGTGATGCTAGTTATTTTTGACGTGGTGCTAGTTGTGCTAACACGTCTACATCCATTCATGTGAATTTAAACTGATTTTTTTTCACAAAAACAGTCTACCACGTCTCAGAACAACTAGCACCACGTCTCAAAACACTAGAACCACGTCGAAAAACGTCTACATCCATGCATGTGAATTTAAACTGATTTTTGCACCAAACATCTCAACTCGTCTCATAACAACCATAACCACGTCAAAAAAACGTCCAGAAATCCATTAATGTGAATTTAAACTGATTTTTTTTCACAAAGACAGTCTACCACGTCTCATAACACTAGCACCACGTCTCAAAACACTAGAACCACGTCCAAAAACGTCTACATCCATGCATGTGTATTTAAACTGATTTTTGCACAAAACATCTCAACTCGTCTCAGAACAACTATAATTACGTCAAAAAACGTCTGATGTGGACAGAAATGTGCCTAATCTATTGTCTAAGGGTTTTGAAAAGATAAAACAAATAAAACGGCTATACAATTCTCAGAAATGATCATGATCTCATATCTAAGAGTTGTAATGAGATAAAACAAATATAATGACCATTCAACTCTTAGAAATGTTTATGATGTCTGATGTAAGTGTTTTGTGAATATAAAACAATTAAAATGACCATATTACTCTTAGAAATGTTCATGATCTTGTAAGTAGGTGTTATAAATAGATAAAACAAATAAAATGGCCATACAACATCTCAACTCGTCTCAGAACAACTAGAACCACGTCAAAAAAACGTCTACATCCATTCATGTAAATTTAAACTGATTTTTTTTACAAAGACAGTCTACCACGTCTCATAACACTAGAACCACGTCTCAAAACACTAGAACCACGTCCAAAAACGTCTACATCCATGCATGTGAATTTAAAATGGCCATACGCTACTCCTGGGTTTGTATAAACCTTGTGACGTCCCAGATCAATTCTCTTACAAGTCAACCTAAAGGGGCAATTAGTGCCGCTCCTTCTTGTATTCTTCCGTCTAGTTGGGAGAGGGGCTTTGACAGGATCTCTCCATCGTTTGCACGAGAAGTAGTACGTCGCAAATCCTTGATTACCTCCCCTCTTTGTAATTGCGAACTTCAGCCTCTTAGCTATTTTCTGGCAATATTTCAAAGCCTTGCCAATAGTTGGAAACTCTCTGTCAATCTTGAAATATCCACTCAAATCTGCGCCAGGTTCAAGTTCCACCGCCTCCCCTTGAGCATTATCCGCCTCATTGTCATCTTCATCCTCCTCTTCATCGTCATCCTCCTCTTCATTCTCCGCCTCCTCTTCATCCTCATACCCTCCTCCTCCTCGTACTCATCATTGTCAGCCTGTATGTGAATACACACATTAATTAAAACTACAAAACAGTATGAATGCGATACGGTAAAAATTATCGTACAAAAACCAAAAAGAAGGAAAAAAATTAAATAATTCTTACAATTATTTCTACCAAAAATATGATTCTTGAAATAAAAAACGCAACAATTTTGCGTTTCATGCACCAAAAAACGCAACAATTTTGCGGTTCATTCAGCCAAAAACGCAACAATTGTGCGTTTCATGCAGCAAAAAACGCACCATGATTTAGTTTCCAGCAACCTAAAACGTAACACTTTTTATATAATGCATATCGAAAACGCAGCACTTTTTATATAATGCATGTCAAAAACGCAGCACTTTTTATATAATGTATGTCAAAAACGCATCACTTTTTATATAATGCATGTCAAAAACGCAAAAAAATGAAGTTTCTACCATGGCGAAATTGCTAAACAGCAACGTTTAAACGCTTCCTAAACGTCATTTTAGCGTGTTTTCGGCCTACACTATTTTTAAAAAAATATATATATAACTTTACGGTTCGAAAACTTACCATATCGTGATGATTCGCGTGCTAAATATTCTTTCGACGTCAACTGAATGATATAGCGAATGTTTTTTAAGTTAAGAATTTGTTTGCATTTGTTTTTCTGGATTGTTGTTGTGTTTCATCCAAATCACATGAATGTGTAAACGTTTTTGAACTTCTGTACATGTCAAAAACACACCAGTTTTACGAGCGAACCATGGTCAAAACGCACAATTTCAACGATTTCGCTGACTAAAAATGCATCATTTTAACGAGCGAACCACGTCCAAAACGTCTCATAACGCTGTCACCACGTCAAAAATAACTAGCACCACGTCCAGAAACGTCTACATCCATGCATGTGAATTTAAGTTTTTTTTTTTTTTTCCACAAATACAATCCACCATGTCTCAGAACACTAGCACCACGTCAAAAATAACTAGAACCACGTCCAGAAACGTCTACATCCATGCATGTGAATTTAAGCTATTTTTTTTCCACAAAGACAATACACCACGTCTCAGAACACTAGCACCACGTCAAAAATAACTAGAACCACGTCCAGAAACGTCTACATCCATGCATGTGAATTTAAGCTGTTTTTTTTCCCACAAAGACAGTCCACCACGTCTCATAACACTAGCACCACGTCAAAAATAACTAGCACCACGTCCAGAAACGTCTACATCCATGCATGTGAATTTAAGCTGTTTTTTTTTTTCCACAAAGACAGTCCACCATGTCTCAGAACACTAGCACCACGTCCAGAAACGTCTACATCCATGCATGTGAATTTAAGCTGATTTTTTTTCACAAAGACAGTGCACCATGTCTCGGAACAACTAGAACAACGTCTCAAAACACTAGAACCACGTCAAGAAACGTCTACATCCATGCATGTGAATTTAAGCTTTTTTTTTTTTTTTTTCCACAAAGACATTCCACCACGTCTCAGAACACTAGCACCACGTCAAAAATAACTAGCACCACGTCCAGAAACGTCTACATCCATGCATGTGAATTTAAGCTGATTTTTTTTCACAAAGACAGTACACCACATCTCGGAACAACTAGAACAACGTCTCAAAACACTATAACCACGTCCAAAAACGTCTACATCAAGACATGCGAAGTGAAACTTATTTTTTCACAAAACATCTCAACTCGTCTAAGAACAACTATAACCATGACCAAAAATGTCTACATCCATTCATGTGAATTTTAACTGATTTTTTCCACAAAGACATTCCACCACGTCTCAGAACAACTAGAACAACGTCTCAAAACACTAGAACCACGTCGAAAAACGTCTACATCCATGCATGTGAATTTAAACTGATTTTTGTACAAAACATCTCAACTCGTCTCAGAACAACTAGAACCACGTCAAAAAACGTATACATACATTCATGTGTTATTTAAACTGATTTTTTTCACAAAGACAGTCCACTACGTCTCAGAACACTAGCACCACGTCAAAAATAACTAGTACCACGTCCAAACACGTCTACGTCCATTCCTGTGACATTTTAACGAGCGAGCCATGGTGGAAACGCACCATTTAATCGAGCTAGCCAAGGTTTAAACGCTCATGTTTGACGTTTTTGGTGCACATGAAACGTTAAAGTGATACGTTTTTTGTTTGTCATTATCGGGAAATTTTGACGTTTTTGTTGTATTAAAACGTCAACAGTATTAAATTTTACACTTCAGAAACGTTATTCTCTGCGTTTGTGTAAAGGGAGAAAACGCATTTTAGTTGCGTTTTCGACATTTACTTAGCCATTTTCTACCTTTTTCCTTCATAAGGCCATTTTGGTCATTTCATAATTATTTTGATTTTTTTTTTTGTGATACAAATAGCAAGTCCCTTTTCTTATTCAACAATGACTTGATAGTATTCCTTACATCAATAGAGACCACAACACAACACATGATGAATATATAACCCCATCAAAGATTTTAAAATGACTATATTCACTTGGGACGATAATTATATCGGATCTTTTGAATCTGACATAAAATCTTGATAAGATTCATTTATTTATAAAGTAAAACTACTGCTGACATACAAGGTGGGAATCAGACTTCAAATCG
This sequence comes from Knoxia roxburghii, assembly GCA_030378225.1. Classification (NCBI taxonomy): domain Eukaryota; kingdom Viridiplantae; phylum Streptophyta; class Magnoliopsida; order Gentianales; family Rubiaceae; genus Knoxia; species Knoxia roxburghii. The sequence goes on along the minus strand of CM059422.1, from coordinate 11,662,545 downwards.
TAGTGATAAATAATATTTTGCCTCAATTCCACCTCACCATCTGAGCTAGCTGAACTACCGAGGTTGCTGCTCATCACAAAACCATCAGTTGAAATATTAGCTAAAATGCTGCTGCACTTTTTGCCTTCATTCATCATATCTTGTAACAGTTTAAAATAAATATCAATACTATTAACTAATTTTATAAGATAAAAAGAAATATTATTTACGAAGAGAACAAAAGTTGGGGTTTTTATCTCCAATCACTGGATATCAGTTGTGATTTTATTGTTCAGATTCTTTTACTTGGTTGAGATTTTATAAGTTAATATGTCAAATATTTCGAAAGTTCAACAGTAGAAAAAGAGGGAAAAACAAAACAATACCAACAACGTTGTAAATTCGTTGTTCACTCATAGACATAACTCTCCTTTTGTCACTTGATGTAATAAAGATGAGTCTTTCTCGATCAAAATTTTATAAATGGGTGTATAATTTTTTCTATTCGTGAGCAGGTGGAGAGAATGAAATTTTTTACGAAATTCAAAACTCTAAAAATAAATTATCAAACATATTAATTCCGACTGAATTTTGACCTACTTTAGTTTCTTAATCAATTTGGCATTTAAACTAACATTTAAATTTTCGGGGAAAAAAACAAAAAACATTTGATATTTGAATATGGAGATTTATAAATTTTAAAACAATTTTTATCAGAAACCCTAATGAACAAGACACAAACGATTCATCATCTTTCTCGTATATATATAGTGTTGGGAGTTTGGGTGCTTACGAACGATTATGCCTTAATTATTCTTATTTGATGGTAATTTTATTTCCATTGGAATACTGTGAAATTAATCATTTAACTTAATGTTGACGAATTTGTTCTTCACCCCAGAAAGAGGGTGAAAGAGAAATGGTTAGTATTCAGTTAAAGAGTAACAATATCGACATGAAAGAGCACTCCTCATTTTGATTCACGGAGGTCATGAGGTCGAGTCACGAGCTCAAGCTCGGGTCAGGTGGGTGAGTTAATAGATTTGTGCCTTCCAAAAAAGAAAAAGCGCGCAACAAGCAGTGAGGAGAGGGGGAAAAGTATAGCATTACGAGGCACTAAGCATCAAAAATTGTCCAGAATCAACAATGAGCAAATATGATTAGAACTAGCTCTGTATGCCACAGACAAAGCATATTAGTCATCTTTTATGAAAGGCACCTTATCCCGAAATATGAATTCTAATTAGACAAGCTTGGAACTTCATCCATGAAAAAATTCCCATTTCAGTTGTACAAAACCATCATTCCCAGATCACTCCCTGCATCAAAGATGAAAGAGGATCAGTTCAGAAGCTAAATCTTCGTGACCACCTAGCTCCATACCAAGATCAATCCAAGCTTAACAAGTCTACCCAAAAATAAATATCTCAACCAAGCAAAACAAATAGCAAAATACTACTCCCTCTATCCCATAAAATGCGTCTGAAAGTACTATGTTTTGTGTTTCTCTACTTCACATGCTTGTCAGCAAGCATCGACGAGCTATGAACAATTTAGCAGAGTTTAGGTGTTCTAAGCCTCCTACCAAAACACTAGGAAGGAGGAAGTAAAGTAGACATTATTTAACTTACAATTGGAGGTATGCCAATATGGAGATGATATAACTTCAAACTTATGCCCAGATCCAAAAGCAGCGCTAAGGCCGAATTAGTACTTCTAAAGTTTTATAACCTGTATTCCCGGAAAGAAAATGCAACAAACTATGCACACCCTACAACCAATTTATATATCCCAAATTCTAAGTGAGGTTTGGTTTATAAATCAAAAGGTTTAAATTAATCCATACCCCCCTTCATCTCAAGAGTCCAAGCAGTATCTTGTCACAGAATGCCAGAAAACAGAATGAAAAGAAGTATAATGCTGAAAACTTAACTTCCTTCAATCTACTCCATAAGTCGAAAAAGGATAATGATAAACAAACACAAACCAAAGATCCAATGAGCTCTTGCCATGATATATTCGGGGAACAATTCAGCTCGGAGTAATAATTCAATATAGGAAAAAGAAATAAAAGGAGGTAAAAGTAAGTATCAACATATAACAACAGAAGGAAACTAGCATCAGCTTATTTTATCAGGAAAAAGGACTTCTTATAACCAGAATCTCGAGGCTTTTTCTTCTTGTTTAGGTGATGTAATGATGAGATCACAAAAAAATCCACTAGTAGAATCCCATTAATTCGACGTCTACAGTACTACAGCACTTGCAGTACAATAGTAGTATCAGGCTGCCTTGAGATCATTACAATCTTCCACCAAATTGCTGCAACAAAATTAGACTACACTCTTGAAGCCTTGATCACAACTTGGATCTTGGTAGGTAGCTTTCAAACAAAATTTGATTGCCATAATTCCATATGCTATTCCGAGCCAGTTTACAAGCCATTATAAACTTCTTGATCTACCTGATCTGTTACTATTGTTTGATCTGCCGCAATTACCATGACTACCTGATCTATTACTATTATTGCTTGATCTACTATTACAGTGACCACCTGACTGCCATTACTACTACAGCCTCAGCTAGTTGCTTGACCACTGACTGCTGCTTCTAAGTTTTATCACCTGATTTGCTACTTTTATAACATATTGGCTCTATAAGTGCACTGACTACGACTCCCTCATCTGATTCTACTATTACTGCCGGCTCAATTATTGACATACTGGATCCACTGGTCTCTCATATCTGCAACTGTTACTACCACATTAGTATCACCGCCATAAGAGCTGCCAGATTGGCTACCAACAGTGCTAGATATGCTTCAGTTGGTGATCTTGATTGTAACTTTATACTATCCTCTGCAAGTTTGTGGTCATGTCAAAACCCAAGCTGATTCCTCCATAGTGGCCTTAATCCTGACTGGAAGAATTATAATATTGTACAATGGTAGTTCTTACTATTTCCTACAAGTGTGCTATCATAATGCATTAATGATATCACTCTAGATTACCTTAATGATTTTGGACTGTGTTCTAAAAGCCGAATCTTACGTACCCTTGAGACAAAATCGCTTACAATTAAAATTCTTACTACTAAAATGAAAACTTTTGCAAATGAAAAATAAAGAACAAGTGTAATGGTTCTTCCACATTTTCGAACTTCTTAATACTGTAGAAAAACAAAATTAAATTTCTTTACAAATCAACCAATGCCCTTACACCATCACCAGACAAACCTCCACATCCCCAAGCCCAAGGCCCAAACCAAGATCAGTGGTAACCGAGGTTGTCAAACACCATCATGATGTCCATCACCAGGACACCAGCAATCTGACCACCACAACCCACTTACTGTCCCCTTCCTTGCACATACAAACACAGAAAGTTAGCACCTCTTTCCTCCCTCTCTGACCCTGAAAAGGATAAACCATTTCTCTATACAGTCAAACTCATTAAACCCAAAAATCTCATAATCACCATCAAATTGATGACGCACACAGGATCAGGCAGTGATGGATGCGGAATCAAAATTACCTATATTGCTGGATTTGGGATTACAGAGTCAACACATGGGGCACTGGTATGAAAAACTTTGGAATCTCTAAGGAATGTTATTTATAATTATTTTTAGCAGTAGTAGTTCTAAAAGTATTTCAGGGTCAAAACCTATTTGAGCATCTTAATGTACTTTTATAAGAATTTTTTAAAACAAAAGTAGCTCTTAGGCACCCTAGATCAAGTCTTTTAACATTATGATCTGAAACTACAGGGCTGATGTGGGGAGCTACAATTCTCTGCAACGTGGACTAAAATCAACACGACAGCATGGCAGAAGGGACAGTGTCAGCAATGGGAGGATAGCAAGGATTTAAAATTGGTCCAGGGACAAACAGGTGGTGGAAGTGTCAAGTCCTAATGCGGGGAAGAAAGTCCAGTCACAGCAAGAACATGTACTTAAACTTCATTTCCGGAGATGGAGCTCTCAAATGAGTCATTGGTTCTTGTATCCCAAATTTTGTTGGTGATTGGTTCTAAAACTTTTAGCTTCCTCTTCCTTGAGATGTTTGTGTCCATTGCAAATGGAGCTGGAAGTCATTAGTGAAGATCTTTTAGCTTTGTGCTAACGATCAACTAGATTAAAACGACTTAATTAAATTCTGGTGCTTCTTAATGTTAGTGAAGTTGCTGGAAATGAATACACCAAAGTCGCAACAGAAACAGACTCCAATTGTACAGACCCCGAGACCTCAAAAAAGTTGGGATATACTACTAGGTATAATTGGGGTTTAAAAATCAATGAGAAGGATAGGGAAACGAATGAAAAGAGAAACATTTTTATTTATACATAAGACAACTTCCAATCTATCTCATTGCATAGGATTGAAAATATGAATCATAACTTGCCATCCAATTCCAGTAGAACACATGTTCTCATTTATGTTTAACTCTATCGTGTCTTTTGCAAGAGTTCATTTTCAAGTCTTATAGGTCTTCCCCTTCAACTTTTAGTTGGGGTTAATAACCCCCTATTTCATACATGTATTAGGGCATCTAAAGGCCACCTACGCATGTGCCCGAACCACCTTAAACATGTATCTCTTATTTTCTCCTTTATTGGACCACCCCACTTTATTTCAAATGCATTCATTGCTTATTCTTTTATCAAGTCTGGTCTGTCCACATATCCATCTCAATGTTCTTATCCCTACCACCCTCTTTTTTTTTTAATTCGTGTTCCTAGTATATTTCCAACACTTTGATCCATAGAGCCATGCTAGTCTTAAAGATGTTTTACAAAATTTTCTATCCAGTTTGAGTGATACTTAACCTGTATAGAGATGCACTTCTCGCTTTGATCCACCCTGCCACCAAGATTCTAACTTGCCATTTACTCTTAGCGTCTAATCAATCAAAGCTACATCATCTGTAAATAACATACATCCGGGATGGCCTTTTACTTATGCTTAGCAATTAAATCTACTACTAAGGTGAAACAGTACAAAGTCAAAGTTAATCCCTGATGTACCTATATATTTATAACATAATTTATATCATTAAAAAGAGAATGTCATCAAGTCAATAACAGAGGTAGAAAAATGTTATTTGCAGGGCAGAAAAAGCCTCCAATATAGATACAACTGATAGAAACAGATGCTCGTAGATAAAAATATCTGACATCCTAGTGCAGTAAAAACAGATGAATTTTCGTAACTGAATATTTATACTCAATAAATTTCAGCACAAATCAAAGCCAACGGAAGACCTCCAAAAGAAACAAAAAGGTATAATAGCATCAGGGAGTAAGATGAAAGAAAAAGAGCATCATAATGATGCAACCAAATTGAAGAACTTTATAGCAATACATGTGAGAAAGGTGCTGATTAAGCAATTTGATGAACTAATCTTATGAGCGGTCAAAACAAAAAGAAAAGAGAACTGGTAACAACAATGCTTACCTCAAGTTCCACTTTTGCCCTTAATCTTATTTCTCATTGTCAACGGCATCAGTCACCAAAGCTATTGGCCTCTGATCCATAACCTCATCAATTATTCCAAACTCCTTTGCCTCTTCAGGTGTCATAAAATGATCCCGATCCATAAACTTTTGAATTGTTTCTACTGGTTTCCCAGTGTGCTTTGCATATATAGCATTCAATATATCCCACATCCGAACAATCTGCTTTGTGTGAATGGTCATATCTGTAGCTTGACCACTAATCCCACCAGAAGGCTGATGAATCATGATGGTAGCATTAGGAAGAGATTTCCTTTCACCCTTTGCACCAGCGGCCAAAAGAACAGAACCCATTGAAGAAGCTTGACCCATACATATAGTGTTGACTGGACATCGAATATACTGCATTGTGTCATAGATTGCAAGACCTACAATTTTTATCTAACTACCATTAGCACTATCCAGGAAAAAATCCAGTTGGTGAACTTGACGGATAAGTGTGAATCTCATTCTGACAACTTAAATACAACAAACTTTTCCAACTGATTAAACTTCAAAAATATTTATGACAAACAAAATAGCCAGCTTGAATATATATGGTTACAGTTGTATAGGAGAAGATTTGAAAGTCCAAAAAGGCCATAACAAAAGACTCAAAGTGGAAACTTGGGGCTGTAAACAGCAGGAGGATAAAAAACTTCGAAGAGGAAAACTAAGGATTAGAAAGAAAAAAATTAACATTGAATCCTGAAATTTTCTTGATCTAATCACATATGAAGGACAAGAAAAAATATCAATATCTGTGACTGCTAGAATCACCTTGCTTTTAACAGAGGTTATACATGACAAACCAATTTACACGGGCATGAACAATTGAGATAGTTACCAAAACTTTGACAATTGCCAGAAATTGAATGACCATCTCAGCAAGTACTAGAAGACTATTACTTCTCCTAGTTCCAAAACCAACTTTTAACTATCACACTACTTTCATGTCAATTAACTAGACATGCTACCTTCATTTACCTTGTACTGTTGCATACCAGACTGCCAGCTGGAACACATCAATACTCAGCAAAAATCTATGAATTACCAAAAAGCAACATCTAAGTACAAATTTTACTATCACACCAGAAACTCTCTTGCTCAATCACCCTAGTAAGATAGACCAGAAACAGCTAAGGGGAAAGGATAAGTTATGAAAAATTTGACATTCCTCCCACTTGCTCTCACAATAAAACAAGAAATTAAAATTCAAGAAAAAAGTCAAATTACATAAGCTGAAGGAGGGAAAATTATGTCAAGATAACACATTATCCATTCCAAGGCCACCTTGTTTGTACTTAACAATATTTCTAGCCAGAAATTATTAATCATATTGATAAGTCCTCTGTTAGTTGCTCAATGAATTTTCTAAAATCAAAACCAAAGAAGGTGCAAAATCCAATCTTTTCGTCGCAACGGTACCTCAAATTTAAAATGCAAATTAAACTGAAATGTTTAACAGCTAACAAAAGGCTACATCTCCACCACAATGTAAAACTTCATCACATATTACAAGTAAAACTCCCTGCAAACGATTCTTTCACCCATTAAATGCCCCTCAATTTATTTTTTACCTCAAATTTTGGTGACACGCATACAGATTCAAATCAGCCTAAAGTCCATCAAGGATTCAAACTAGTAAAACTCGCAACCAGTAGAATGTGACATGTAATAACATAATAACCCAATAGAAAATTTACCTCTTTTATATTACTCCCCCCGTCGATAATAGCTGTTTGTTGAATTGACTACTATTTTGGGACAGAGGTAGTAAAATATTTAGACAAGATTGACTACAAGAACCATAAATCAACACCAAAAAATTAACAACCAAAACCACATAGAACCAAAACAACAGGCACATTGAGAAGAAAAAATAGTACTTGAATAAAAATTGAGAACTGAAAAAAGTTACCAACCAGCAGAGACGCCGCCGCCGGGGGAATTGATGTACATGTTGACGGGTTTAGAAGGGTTTTCTGATTCGAGGAAGAGAAGCTGAGCCACGACTACATGTGCCGTGTCATCTGATATGGGACCATTAATGCAAATGATACGTTCTTTCAATAAGCGTGAGAAGATATCGTAGGCTCTTTCTCCTCTCGAAGAATGCTCTATCACCATCGGAATCAAACTGTAACGCCGACTCTGAGTCATGGCAGGAGGATGGCAAATGGTATTGATTTGGGCGGCGAAATTCCACAATTTAGTACGAGAAATAAAGCTCCGCATGGCTGGCTGTTAATGGAAGTGGGGTTTGCTGTGTGGTTTTGTGTTCTTCTGATGCGGGAAGGAAGGGTACTGAGGAGAAGCCGAACCTATGATGTTGGGGGGTTAGAAAACTGGTTGCGGGGAGAAAACACGGCGGGCGTGAATGTGAGTGAAGGTTGAGGAAGAAGAGGCAAAGTGCAGAGGGGAATCTGGAGGTTTGGCCGTGAATTTGAGGGATGAGGACTGGAGTGGAGGAGACGATGAAATTGTTATTATTGTCGATAAAGGATTAGGGTTGAAAAGGAGGGAAGAAAAATTAGGGGTTTGATAAAAATCTATTAACTAGTAATTATCAGGGAGATAAAACACTGCCACATCGGAATTTTGATTTTTAGAGTTATTTTAGACCGGGTGTACATGGTCCGGTTTAGCGATTTGAAAGTAAAGGTATAGGCCAAACCGCAATATACGGTTTGAAAAAATTTCAAACCAATGGCCAATTTTATTTTTTAAACTAAATTGGTCAAATTATTTTTTAACGGTTTGATTTTGCAGTTTGACAGTTCAGACTATTTTTTATTTATTTTTAAAATCTACAAACTTATTTGTAGAGTCCATTAAGTTTTTGGGGTTTGGGCCCAAGGCCCAAGGCCTAAATCCCAAAAACTTGACCTGCTGAATTCTAAAAATAAAAGCAAGCAAGCACATTACATTCGGACAACAGAATATAAATTCTACAATTAAAAGCAAGCACATAATGGGTTCTCGCCACCAACAGAATATATATCAAGCACAAAATATATCTAGCCAATAGAATTTCTGGGCATTTAAATACTATATCCCTGTTATTAATTCGCAAATACCAATCAAGCACCAAATTAGATTACATTCATCCAAAACTTCAAAACTACAGAAAATTGGCAGCTGTGGCAGTTTCAGAACATACATCCACTTCAGAACTTCAAGCAAGCACCAAATTGGCAGCTTCCATTTTATCTTTGAAAGGTTGGCGCAACTGTGGATGATCCCTTGGCGGCAAAAACTACAGAAAATATGACCATCAGTTGCAATTTAAGAGAATAAACTTTTGGGAAAACAACCATGCACATGAAAACAACAAAATAAGAGCCCAGCCAGTAAGTACCTTGCAAAATAAGAGCCCAGCACACGAAAACAACAGCCAACCAAACAAACATTAATGAAAAATTGGAGCAAATTACCTGCAACAGAACATGAGAGCAAATTAAGAAGAAAACACCAGCCAGCCAATGGAAAATGAAAAATGAGACTGATTTTGGATCACTTTTATTGCAGGTTTCTTACTATTGTTTAAACTTTCCTGCCAACCAATGCTATCAATCAATGTGATTCGTGCAAATATTGATATGAGTGGCAAAATCTGCAAAAAAAAAAAAAAAAGAAAGAAAAAAAGAAAACAATACCAAAATATTGAGTGAGAGTCTAAACAGGAAGTAACAAAACAGAAAAAAAAAAAGTTTTAAAATGTTTGATAAATACCTTTTTCAATCCCTTCAAGGTCTGAAATATCTTTTATTGCAGCATGTATATCAATTGGTTCTTTTTCTTGTTCCATATCATTCCGGGACAAATTTTGTGCACATATAAGGGTTTGAACTGTTTTAAGAGTGAGACTACTCCTAAAAGAATCTAAAACACAACCTTCTGTACTAAAAGTTGATTCTGAAACAACAATAGAGACAGGAACAACAAGTATATCTCTTGCAAGCCTTGACAAAGTCTTATATTTCGAAGAGTTTCTCCTCCACCAACCCAATACATCAAAATCAGATGAAGTATCATCATCTAAACTCTCTTTTGACTCAATCAAGTACAAATCTAATTCATTCTTTTCACTCCTTAATCCAACTTGCAAAAAATAGTTAAATTTCAGCATATGCTTCTCTTTTAAGTCTATTTGAAGACCTAATTCAGTCATACTTACACCATCATTATGACTGAAAACTTTATCTTTAACAAGCTCATGATCTTGTTTGTGATAATGATAAAAAAGCTTCTTAAGAGCATCATCTACTTTTAACTTCATTGCTGCAGCAAGTTTAATATCATCCTCATACATATCCTCAATGCTCCAATTCACATAATCTTGCTTATAACGAGGATAAAGAATTACAACAATAAATAACAATGGGTTCAATTTCTTAACATCTCCTCAATACTCGTCATATTTTCTCTTCATGTTTTCAGTCATTGATATCAGATTCTCATTAACATCTCTCATGCAAGCAGTAATATGAGTATGAACCAAACATATATCATGAAAGTAATTATTTGAAGTAACATATAATGAACCTGAAAATCTCAATGTTACTTCATAGAAAATCTTAAGAAATTTCATGAAATTTCTAGCTGCTTCCCAATCTTCATCAGTTGGTGGTCCAATTTTATTCAAATCATAACTTTTATGAGCATCAATGTCATCCAAAAGGTAACTTCTATCAACAAAATATCGAGAATATTGGCCATCTTCCTCTAATCAATCAAAAGTACGCTTAAATCTCAAAGTAGATTGTAATATCAAGAAAGTGGAATTCTATCTAGTTTGAACATCCAAACACACACTTCCACAAACATCTAACTTTTCCTTCACAACACATTCAATAAACTTTTGTAACCTAGAGGGAGAAGATCTCACGTACCTCACAGCATTCCTAATCACTTGAATGGAAGAATTGTATTCTTTCAAACCATCAGTCACAATCAAATTAAGAATGTGAGCACAACACCAAACATACAAAAAAACACAATTTAAAATTGAATTTCCCCAGTTTCTCACCTTCTTTTCAATGTAAGCAAGAGCTAAATTATTAGAACTTGCATTATCAACAATAATGCTAGTAGCCCTCTTAATGCCCCATGCAAGCAAACAAGTTTCAAGCATTTTCCCAATAGTTTCACCCTTGTGATTAGAAATGACCTCAAAATTCAAAATTCTCCTTTACAACTTCCAATCTTCATCGATGTAATGTGCAGTGAGAACCATATAGTTGATATTTTGAACAGAAGACCATGTATCTGTGGTAAGACACACTCTTTGTGAAGAATTACTAAAAAATGATTTCAATCTTTTCTTTTCTTCAACATATAATTCTAACACATCTCTAGAAATAGTTACCCTAGATGGCACCTCAAACTTAGGTTGCATAACACCGCAAAAATACTTAAAACCCGTTTTCTACAGAAATCTAAAAGATAACTCATAAACAATAATCATCTTTGCTAGAGCTTTCCTACACAATGCACTTGAGAAAAGAATAGCTTTCAAACTCCCACCATCATTGGACTCGAAAATTAAAGTTTTCTGTTTCTTGTTCGTTTCCTTATAAGGATTTTTTTTGCATTGTGTGTTCAAGTGATTCCATAAACTACTAGTACCAATCTTCTTAGTATCATAAGCATAACCCTTACTGCAATAATTACATTTAGTGCGCTGAGCTTCTTCAGGTTTTGGAACACTAAAGTGTTTCCAAACCTCGAAATTTTTCTTCTTCCTCTTAGAACCAGAACCAGAACCAGAACCAGAACCGTGAACCTCCTTCTCCAAGACATCACCATCAATAGCTTGATCATCTTCTGAATCTAACAACTTCAACTCAATGGCATCAGCTTCAGGGTCATTTTCCATCTGATAAATGAAATAAAAAAATGAATTAGAATGATTTTTAAATCATAAAACATTAGCATCAAAAAATAAACAACAGAGCAGAACAGAAAATAAACAACAAAACTGACCTTATTTTTTCAATTCCAAGAACTGCAAAACACCCACAAAAGTGTGTCAAGAAGAAAGAAGGTTGAAAGTTTCAGACTTTCAGCCTTTCTTGCCTTTACTGTAGATCTGAAAGAATCTATCAGAAGTGTTCAGTCAATGAAAAAAATAATACCCGAATGCTTTGAAGCATATTCATAATGCAGAGATAGAGAGAAGTGGATTGCATGTGAAAACCCAGAAAAAAAATCCCGAAAAAAATATGACACTTAGAAACTCAAGAACCCATGTGCATAAGAAATATTCTGAATTTGAAAACCTCCTAAAAAGATTAAATCTCAAAGAAAAAACTCAAAAACTGCAGCAAGTGATGATACTACGTTCAAGCTGTGATTACCTTCAGTTCGAACTCAACATAATCGCTTCCCAATTCTGCAGCTAGCTGAAGTGCTTCACGCTGAATTTGGTCATCAGCAGCATCATACTGACCACCTTTTGATGTCGTCCTGTGATTACAAACACAAGTTTCAAATCCCCCGAACCTTTCACCATTATATTCATTAACAGTATTCAAGTGAATGCAGTTTCTAGATACTTTTTAAGCATCTTTTCAAGGACAAAATAGCACAGGAAATTAATCCACTAATTGCACTGGATGGAGTAATTTAAGTATCAGAAAGAAGAATTGCATATTTCTGTTAATATGTCCATTGCATGAAAATTTGTCACTTTGTCAGCACTGAGGCTATTTATCGAGTTGCAAATCATCCTCAAAGAAAAATGATGAATTTTTGACATTGTAGAGAAAAGACTAACTTAAAACAAAAGAATGGTACTCCACAAATTTCATAACTAAAACACTTGAAAATCCCTACCATAAATAAGAACACAAAATAATAGTCATTATCAGCTAGATCAATACAATTTCATACAGAAATTTTATTGTACACCCGGGTTTAACTTAAGTGATGCAAGACAACAAATAAGTAAATCTACAACTAAGGATTTCCTTAATGGTGCCCAAGTTCTGTTAGAATCCATGAAGGAAACAAACATTTAGATAACCAGATGAAGGTATCCTTATTCAAGTATTTGAAGTCAAAATTCAGTGAGTTTGATCAGTTATTCTGAAGTTGTCGAGGGTATTTCAGTAAATTCCTCATGTGCATGAAATTTCTGAATTCAATATTTCCTATCCAGAGTTTTTGTTTCCAAAAATTTGTTCTGGAAAGCGTTAGCTCAACGCAATAAGTCTAGAGATGTTCATTCTTTAGGAAAATGAAAGGAAAAGCTTGATCTGAAATGGTTTTATTGTTGGAGATTGAGAGTTGAGTTTAATAATGAAAAAATTCCGGCCTCATTATTGTTTTTTTTAGGGTTGAGTGATGCATAAAGATAGCATGGTCAATGACATCTAGGATCATTTTGCATCCCAGATGAAGAAAACCAAGATTCCCACCATTTCCCCTTAAAAACAATTGTCACTAGTTATAATGTCATATTAACAATTCTATTCAGCGGCAATCTAATGTCAAGTATATATGTAGGTATAAAACACAGTTATTTCACCAATGACTGAGAGAAAAATTAATTTGAAGAGATAAGAAGTCAAAAAATTCAAGTGACCAACTTGCAGGAAATCAGACAAAAACAAGCACGCGTGTGCAAGTGCTAGAAAAATCTCTGATCACTAGATTGAAAAACATACATGATATGTAACTCTTGAAAAATTACGAGCAAGTGAAAATTTTGGAATAAAAAGCCTTGTTCATATTAATAAAGCTTGAAGTACATTATACATTAAAGTAAGCTTTCTGCAGCTGAAGCCTTTTGCACAGCCTCAATTGCTGCCGCCTGTGCTGCGTCTCTGTGCTTCAAGACTTTCTATGAAGTACAACCAACAAATTTAGTTTCACATACAGTTCTCACAGAAAGAATAAATGGAAATCGCATGCTATGCGACATACAAATCCCAGACAAGGGAACAACAATCAGTGGCAAAAATCAACTAAAAGTTTGCCTAGGGATAGAGAAAGAGTTCAATCCTACTTTGTCAGTGTAGAAAATGCTGATAACCAAAACCAAACAACTCCCAAAAAATGTAACAGTGAAGCTTACAATGCTTATTTCATTAAAAGACTTAAATCAAGTCAAGGGGTCATCGGGAAAATCTGCAATAACACTACCCAAGTGGATATCTATCATAAGGATGATAGAGGTCGCCACTGGTAAGAAGATCCAGTTATAACTTCATATGTTCACTTGAGCCCTTTTGTGCATTTCCTTCATCTCCCTGAGGGGTTCCTTGCGCAATTTGCTCTGGAGTAGAGAAAGAACTGGCTTATCTTGTTGGTTCTTTTTCTGGCGGAGGTTGATCTATCCTGATGTCCTCATCAATATCATTCTTATATAAATGTTATATCAGGCATTGACAAAATTTATATCAAGTATATGTATAGTTTTGAACAAACAGAGGTCAAAAGATAGGGTTTATATCAATATGTATGATGCTTTATATCAACAAAAGGTAAAGTTTCTATCATGCATAGTGATGATGGATTTGCTATCATGTACCGTACAGAATTAATATTTATATTTAACCTCACACCACAAGAAAATGTAGTAAAATGTGTCGATCCCATAAGGAAAGACGATAGAATTCTACTGTACAAGTTAGAAAAGTAGTAAAATAGAGCAAGTAAGAAAGCAGTAAAATATAAGCAGTTGGTGAGGTATAAAACAAGGGAAATAAGACACAAAACAAGAAACAAATTATAAAAGATGGGATTTCCACTTCCTTTCTGAAATTGGAGGCTTCAGTTATGGCTTTCTTACGTCAAACAAGGTTAAAGCTCTCTAACAATTAGGACTAGAAATAATGAGGTGAAGAACTTTCAAAATTGGTTCACTTGGTGTAACACCTATGTCACTTACTCCACGGAAACTCTATCACTAATTGTGAAATCCCTGCTTACACACAAACACTCAACCTAGCACATTCATTCTCAAATAAACTGACCTCCTCACCATAACAACCACACACCAGAAGATAGGGCATTTCCTAAGGTATCATCAATTAAGATCTCCCAACAAGGATAAGAACTCAGCTTCCACCCTACTCCCAAAGGGCACGACGCGTTGTCATGATAAGGACTAAATAATTCAGCATCTCACTCCTATAGAGAACCCGAAGCCATAATACCTACCATAACCAAAAAGAATGAAAGCCCAAGTACAAGACGAGCTCATCAGATTTTATAACATGGTTAATCACTAATCAACCGATAGAGGAAATATGCACACATTATTCTAAATGAAGTGAATAATGTGCACGCGAACAAAGATATACGCAAGCGGTACACACATATTAAATTTGTTTCAGGCACATCTTGTAAATGGATTTTTCACTTTGCCTCTATTCCATTAAAGGAGTGAAAATCCCTACAAGATGCTTAGATTCTCATCAGTTCTTAATGAAAACAGAAAAAAAAGAAAGACATGAATAAAAAAAAAAAAGAAAAATGAGTTTCGGATAAAACAACCCAAGTAAAGGTTACAAGGGAAAAAAACTCGAACTCCCCTAAGTTGGAGCATCCTACATCTATTTATAGAGAAAATCTAAGTTGGGAATTCTGAAATTTTCCTTTGGGGCTAAGGTTTGCAAGATGGCATCTTCCAGGAGGCAGCTGGTTGACATAGCCACAAAAGTAACATGCCCTGTTTAGAGGCCGTTAAAACAACCTGCAACGGTGTACTGGTTGTCCTTCTAAGTATGTTTCTCTCGTGTCGGTGTACTATTTGTCCCCTTGGGCAGGATCATAGCTTGTGATGATGTACTAGTTATCTCCTTTGGTCCTGCCCATAGTTGTGCATGTGTACTAACTGTATTTCTGGTTATTTGCCCGCTCCCCGTGCCGGTGGTAGTCGTCAGACGCTCAACAGACATTGGCTTCTGCTGAGCGTCACCTGAAAGTGTTCTGTCGTGGTCATCGTGCGCTGATCGGGTTGACACTTGGTCTTCAGACACTGCAGTTCTGGGTCGTCATCGGACTCACGCTCACTAGACGATGATGTTTGCTGGTCTTCACATTGTCACATTCTATGGACTCTAGCTTTCGCAAGTCGTGACCTCCTCATATTCAGTGTCTGCTGCTTCATCTCAGTGCTAACTCTATTTTTTCTTTGTCACGTCCATGAGACGACGTCGTGAACTAGACATATTCAGCTCATTTTCACCAAACGCTGGATTTAAATAGACATTATGTATCTCACGCTCAAGGGAAGTTATCGTCTACTTGTCATGTCCTCTGCTATCATGACAATCTTTGGCTCTGCTCCAAATGCTTACTCCTTAGTGCGGTTTTCTACTGTCTTCATTTCATCCACATTTCACCTGCAATTGGCACAAATAAAGCCATAACTAGTATATTTACCGCACTGATTAGACTAAGAATTTATCTTTGGTAGGCTTAAAACCGTGCTAAAAACATATGAAAATATTTGTAAAATGATTCAGATCACATATGCAAAGTTTATATCAGGCATATGTATGGTTAACAACAAACAGATGTCAAAACATAGGGTTTATATCAATATGCGTGATGTTATATATCAGCAAAATGTAAAGTTTCTGTCTGGCAGAGTTGAAGTTTATATCAGGCATATGTATAATTTACAACAAACAAAGGCCAAAATATAGGGTTTACAGCAATTGAACATTTGTTCGAGTGACTTAAGTGCATTAAATCAGATATAGAAGTTTTTATATCATCAAACAATATGTTTTATATAAATCAAAACCATGTCATTAAGCACTTCAGAACAAACATATTTGCAAACATAGGGTTTATATCAAGCATAAATGAACTATGTAAAGCGACTATACGGTTAAAGATAACATTTGTAAAAAATCGCCAACAGATGAAATCTATATATGTACAATATCAAAGTTTTCATAAAATCTTAAACGAAATGTGCTATAAACTTTATATCTCGCTGAAATGGAGTTTATATAGTATAGCAAGGCATTATATCAGTAAGAAATCAACAAAAAATGAATACATTGTGGAATCATACCGTAGTATTCAGTTGAGAGTGGTTTGATGCTTCTTATTTTTTGAAGAAACCCTTATTATTTAAAATAAATCGTATGACCTTTGTATTTATAGCGTTGGGTTGCGAAATGATGTTTCGTTTTGGAAGTTGATAGATAAAGATAATGTAGCAGTGTCGAGATAGTTGTCGGAGTTTCTAGTGATATAAATTGTATTTTGGAGGACCTTGATATGTTTTAAAGAAGATCGATCGTCGTTGAAATAGTGCGAAATGTGAAGCGACGGGAAAAGGTATAGACGTGTTTGTTTGGGTGATGTAAACTGCCATTTAATTTTGGGAAAAAAGCGTGTTGTCAAGCGACGGGGTTGCAAGTAGAGGTGCGTAGAAAATCTAGGGTGGGGCACGCAGAATTGTGAATCTATAGGCCCATGGTATATAAATTGTGTTACTATATACTAAAAGATACAGAGAAAATTGATTTAAATTTTGGAAAGGAAACTAAGCAAAATTATAGATGTTCGTTTCTTAATTTTTATCTTTTTTAACTAATTAAAAATTATATTATATATTTTTTTAATCAAAATTTTTTTAACTATCCTTAATTTTTATGAATTTTGAATTTAAAATGTAAATTTAAACTAAATCTTTCATAAAAATAATTTATTTTATTTTCGTGCATAAAGTTAATATATAAAATTTTATTTAAATTATTTATGATAAAAAATATTGAAATAAAATTTTTACTAATAACTATTACATTCCATCTTATAACATGCTTATAATGTAGTTAAACTACTATTAAAGAAATAAAAAGTTTGAGAAAAAACACTTATCTTGAATTATGTATATATATATATTTAGCAAACAGCCCCCAGGTCCTAGCGGACAAGACGGATCCGCGGGATTGACTACCATTTTATTAAAATAAAATTATAAACCAGAAAGTTACACGGGGCAGTGCATATTCTAACCCCAACCCTCCTACCGGGACACCCCCTAACCAAATCCCAACTTCCTAATCTATACATGCGCCAATCCTCCCGGATGAGTACAATATAATAATAATAAAAAATAAAAGAATGAAAGAATACTATCGAATTCTTAAACCAGGAGTACCGCTTCATCAAGAGCCACCAACCCTTGGAATTGCCTGCTGAGCCCATTTTTGCAAGAAAATCTGCCGTCATATTCGCCTCTCGATATACATACCTCAAATTAGATAATGAATCTGCCATATAACCACATATCTCACATAATGAGTTATATTCCCGCCACAAAAAAAACCCCTCCCTGACTTACCATAGATACAAGCAACTTATTATCTGATAAAATATTTAACATTGATCAAGCCTTTGTATTCGCAGTACCTAATGGCTGCTAGCAAACCCAAAACCTCAGCCCTCACAGAAGTTTCACCCAAGTCAGCATCAATGCAGCATGCCTACGCAAAAAGGAAAAGGCCAAAACTCCTGCGCACAATAAAGCCAAAGCCAAAAGCACCACTTTGCAACCTTGAGCCATCAATATTTACTACTAATTGCGGCCTTGAGTACGAAAGCTAAGATACTGACAGAACCCGATGAGGAGAAGAAGCTACAACCATTTTCCGAAGAGTCATGCACAACATAGCCTTCGTTTTGACCCTGTTAAGCAGCCCTGAAAAATCAACTTTTGCACCATCAAATATGATTCTATCCCCCATCTTCCATATTTCCCGACGCAGCAAAACAGGAAGGAGCTGAGCTAAAATGGGACTTGTAGCAGCAGCAGCACAACGAAAAAATTGATTCAAAAAATTCCAGCCCACCTAGTGCGAACAAGCGAACCCAAAGCTTCTCATCAAAGAAACCAAGATCGGATGGACCTCTGGACAAGTAAAAAATGCATGCAACAATCCATCATCCTTTGCGCAAAATACACAAACCGATAAAAACACACCAGCCCCCTAGTTTGGAAATAATCTCCAGAAAGGCAGAAATCCATGGTACAGTTTCCCCATGAAACAGGAAATATTCGGAGGTATCAAAAGCCCAGTAAAACTTCATAGATGGAACCACCAGCCTGGATCTACACAAAGGCTCTATATGTAGAAGATACCGTGAATTGACCGACCAGTGAGGGCTGCCGAAAGATAATATCAGCTCCCGCAAAAAAACTGGACCTCCAAAGTCCTCAATAAAAGAAGGCTTTGACCGTTAAAACCCCTTCAAACTTATCAAGGTACCCCAACTTGTCCAAAAAGAATTCCCTGATAGTCAGACCATTAAAAAAAAGGCGTTCTGTGACCTTCCACAAAACACCCAATTGGCACCAATTATCATGCCAAAAAGAAGATGACCTGTCCATTATAACCAATTTAGAAAGATGGGCAAAATCTGAAGACCGGATGTAAATGCGGGCCAGAAGTTCTATGCCGTGCCGAAGGGGAAAGAGAAGCTATGAACGAAGCCCACAAGCCTTCACTCGTCTCAGTTTTCACCAGAGCTTCGCCTCAAACCTCTCCACTGTTGCCGGAAGCCGGCAAATTCCCAAGCCGCCTTAATTAACTGGATACGTCACCGGATCCCAATCACACCAGTGGCAGCGCTTGATATCATCAGTGGAAGCACACAAAAATCTCTGGCAACACGTTTCAATAGCTGAAATCACCGGCTTTGGAGGCGAGAATGCTGACAATACATGAATAGGTAAAGATAGGAGGACCGAGTAATCAATTGTATACACCCCGCTTGCGATAGCAGCTTGTTTTTCCAACCCCCTAACCTTGAATCAATTGTCGAAATTGAAGGAATTGTCTTCCCAGGTCCGATAAAAAATTATATTTTCATGCTACGTGTGACATCCTGCAAAGCAGGTGAATAGTTCGATGAGAGTTTTGGTTGTAAATCCTTAAAT
Organism: Knoxia roxburghii; assembly: GCA_030378225.1. NCBI lineage: Eukaryota > Viridiplantae > Streptophyta > Magnoliopsida > Gentianales > Rubiaceae > Knoxia > Knoxia roxburghii. The sequence continues at coordinate 11,643,158 of CM059422.1, read as the reverse complement.
AATGAAATAAACTGTGTTTAAATAAATATAATTAAATGATTAGTTAATAAAAGGAATTATTAAATAGGTAAATTGGTGGAATTGGGGACTTAATTGTAGGGAACAAAGGCTTTTAGGGAGCAATTTAGAGAATTGCTAAAATCTAGGGGTTGAAACTAATTATTAAAAGTAAATTCCTAAAACCCACTTTTCATTCTTTTCTTCTCCTTCCAGCCGGGCCTTCCCTTTCCTTCTTCCCTCTTTCATTTTTCTTTCTCTTTTCCTTTCTTCCTCCCTTCACTACCGCCGGATACCTCCACAAACCACCGCCGGCCGCCTTCATTCCCGGTCATCTGAGCACCATTTCGGCGAGCTAAACATACCAAAGTGTTCCCCACGACATAAGGAATAAAACCCTACCCTTATTCCTACATTTTGTTAGACTTTTCTCTCTCTACAAAATTTACCGCCCCGTCGCGATTTCTCCCGTCCGGCCATGCATTTGGTCGGAACTCACCATCAAAATACTCCTTGTCAAGCTTCCTGGGTTTCCTCTTTCCCCTGTCAAGCTTCCTCCGCCGCTGCCCCGCCACGAACCGCCGCCGTCCGGCATCCCTTAGGGCTGCCAATAACTTGCATGAACTCCCTTACTCAAGAGCTTCAAAACCCACCAAGATTCCTTGCAATTTGACCGCCGGAAAGACCACGCCGCCACCAGACCGCCGCTGCCGCCACTGGACCGCTGCCGCCGCCGCTGGACCTCCTCGTCGTCGGTTCCTCCTTACCTCCAGTTGGTGGTAAACCTTAAATTCTATCTAAGCTAGTGTTTCTACATTTAAGTTTATGCATATTTAAGAGTTAGTAGCTGATTTTTGTGAAGCTAAGCATGAGATTTTCAAATTGAATAAATGTGGCATGTTTAGGGTAAATTAAGGCTTGGAAACAATCTAGGGACTGTTTTAGCTAAGAGATAGATGATTAAAGTAACGAAGTAAATTATGTTAGTGAAGACAAGTTAGAAAATACATAGTAAGTCAAGAAAATGATTAAAATTGCATCTATGACCCTAGTTAAATATTTGTCAAAAGGAGTTAGAACCAATTTGAGCCTTGCAAACTCAAGTAGGATCTTTTTCCCTTTGACATCTTGTTTGGTTAGAGACATGCATAGGGATAGGTTAGTCTCATTTAGAGAACAATAGGTCATAATGCATTTATACATCTTATAAGCGAATATTGATAAAGGATTATATGATATTTGTAATAGGTATCTTTTGTGTAATAAGATTGTTGGTGTCTTCTGATCAAGTGAGACTCTCGTAAGGTATAACGCGGTAAAGGTGAGTGTCTCCCCCTTAGATGTGCTTGTTGTTCTCACTAGGAGTACACTGGTATGTTCTATGGACATACAGGCAAAACCTAGGAAGGACCTGGATTACATTCAAAGTTTTTCTTATGCTTGTGTTTGGTTTATATTCTGTATAGAAGATTATGGCCTTGCCGGCACATAGGTTTCAGTTATGTATATTATGTTGTGTTGTTGGTTGATTCTGTGGCTGTTTTTGAATGATTCTATGTTGTTTGGTTATTTGGTTTTGTTGTGGTTACAGTCGTTATGATGCTGAAATTTCTGTAGAGTCTATGACACGACCGTATAATTATTTGTACTAATTGTTGTATGATTTATTTAAGAGTCATGGTTGTGTTTGCATCTTTTAGGGGCCCCGCCCTTTCCATGCCGGCCTACTAGGTAGGGGCAGGATTGAGGCCTAGTACATAGGACAGGTATGGCCCGGGGTACCTTTGGTGGCTCGGCGGATATTGGTGGCTCGGTTGATAACGGGTGGGATGCCCGTTTTCGTTGGTTGGTACAGATCCAGGTTTGTTGGTTATTTTTGTATGCGCATTATGTGGTTATTTGTTATAACATTGGCATGTTATTTGGGCACGTTAGAAATACATGACTGTTGTTGCAGGTTGTTCTTCTGTTTGTTGTTTTTCAATTATACTGTTGGGTCCAGGAGGTGACCCTCACTAGGTATGCGATTTCGCATACTTATGTCCATTTTTCTCTTTGAATGTGATCCAGGTAGGAGATTACCGGATACAAGCCTAGGAGAAGCTTGGGAGTGGTTGGGATGTCATAAGCTTTGAAAATACTTAAATGTAATAGCTTGTTAATTGGAATTTTGTAGGTTGTAATTAGTTTAAATTAGCTTCATCATGCTTTGTTGCGAGTTTAGGAAATCAGGTGCTTTCGGGGGCTTGACACTACGCATTCCAGAATTGGGAATTCTCAATCAAACCCGAACGCTCGTGCAATTCGATTCAAACCCTTTCGAAAAACCACACGGTCACTGAATCTTGGTTTACCTTATTCGATTTATTAAGCAACAAAAAATACAATCTTTAATTAAAGCGGAAGGATAAAGATTTGACCTTTTGAAGCGTGTCCCTTAAGTGATTCTCTTGTATGACTCTGAGACGTGTCCGAAAGTTGTGTGGGCAACTTTCTACCAAACAAATAGATCAACAATAAAAAACAACACAGAAAGCTCACTGGAAAATTTCTCGCTGGAAACCGAAGTTCCCGTTGCCGTCTGGGAAACCGTGTCGCCGCCAGTCTTGATCTGCCGCTCGCAGCCAGAGTTTTTCGTCGGCCGCCGCTAGTGGACCACCCGTCGCCTCCACTTGGAAGAAAATTGACTTTGAGGGAGAATTCTTTGATTTCTCTCTCCAAGTTTTCTCTCTCTAAGTTTCTGTTGTTCTAAAACTTATGACTTGTGTGTCTTGAATTGCTAATCCCTTGTGTCTATTTATAGAGTTACAAGAGAGACCTCAAGTGGACTTGAGTTAGGTCTTCTTGTTAGGTTTGGGTTTTGGTAATTTCCAAATCACAATTAGATTACCTAATTCTTGGATTTCCTAATTCTTAATTGAACAAAGAATTAATTAATAAATTAATTAATTAAATCTACTTTGTCAATTTACTATTTGACCCTCAGGAAGAATTAATTAATTAAATCAACTTTGTCAATCTATTACTTGACCCTCAGGATTAATTAATTAAATAATTAATTCACTTTATCAATTAATCCAACGACATAATTAATCGTACCACTAACGGATTAATTATGAAATTACCGCTCAAACCAGAATTGCTTCCGGAATCACTAATTTAATTATTCTTTATTCTCCTTACGTCAAAGATATAGTGTCCGTCAATTTATTAATCCGAGATTAGTAACACTCGACCTTATTACTACACCGGACATAAGTCTATCCGTCGGGTTTAGTATAATAAACTTTACGAGTTCATCTCGAGAGCACCATCACCCCAGACGCACCGGTACATGGTTTCCTTTCGACAAGCAACAACACACTAAACAATCAAACACGCGCACCCAACCTACCGAGAATATAAGTCTCAAGTGACCGCACTCATTGGTAGATTAAAGTACACTATGTCAAATTCTCATGTCCGTTCAAGTCTAAGGATTAAGAGATAGAATACTATGATCGAATAGTCTACTAAATTAGTATAAGACAATTCAACCCAAACGGTCATGCTCAATATGCTTCGGGCATATCTATATAATTCAATTAGTTTAGACAAACTAATTTTCGAATCACATAATGACTTGAACCGACAGTATGTCCAAACTGTCTCAGTCACGAGCCTCATTTATATATCATGACTTTCACAAATGATGAGATCTACTGTGTCACACCAAACACCTCATCATCTAGTCATACAATATAAATGGACAACATATGTAAAACATAAAGACAATTTAACTAAAACATTCAATCGATATAAAAACCGGGAAATATTTTTAATACAAGCAAAGCATTAGTATTCAAAACTAACAATTTCCCACTAATACTTAAGTTGCGCTTCAAATATAAAACTACATTAATCTATAGCTACACTAATAACTAGAAAACAGTCAAAACTCAGCTAAGTATCTGATTCCTATGCTCTCCAAGCGAGCCTCAAAGACTTTTGTAGTCAATGTCTTCCTGAATAGATATGCAAGGTTCTCTGCGGATGATATCTTTGCCACGACCACGTCTCATCTCTTTACGATTTCTCGTATCAGGTGGTGCTTGCGCTCTATGTGCTTACTCGCCTTGTGAGTTCGTGGTTCCCTTGATTTTGCTACTGCACAATTGTTATCACAATACATCGTGATAGACCTCGGTAACTCAAGAATTACGTTTAAGTCCACTAGGAAGTTCTTGAGCCACACCGCTTCTTTCGCTGCCTCTGATGCTGCAACATACTCGGCCTCCATGGTAGAGTTTGCCACGCATTTCTGCCTGACACTCCGCCAAACAATAGCTCCACCTCTTAAATGAACACAAAACCGGAGATAGACTTAACGGATTACCTATCGAAACATAAAAATTAATGGATTAATTTTGGCACTACCATCCTACACCAGAATTGTTTTCGGAACAACTTAATTAATTTATTCATAATCTCCCCACATCAAAGATTTAGTGCTCGTTAATTTATTAATTTACTGATAAATTAATTAATTAACTTCTTTAATTCCAAGGCTAGTACCACTCGACTTTTTTACTATACTGAACATAAATCCACCAGCTGGGTTTAGTATAATAAATATAACGACCTTATCTCGGGAGCACCATCACCCCAGACACACTGGTACATGGTTTCCTTTCAAAGAGCAGCAACACACCAAGTAACTAAACACGTGCACCCAACCCACCGAGACTATTGGCCACAATTGACCTCACCCATTGGCAGATCAAAGTACACTATGTCTAATTCTCATGTCCGCTCAATTCTAGGGATTAAGAGATAGAATACTTAGAATGATTAGTCTATCAAATCAGTATAAGACAAATTATTCTAAATTGTCAAGTTCAATACGCCCCGGGAATATCTATATAATTCAATCAGTTTATACAAACCAATTATCCGAATCACATAATAACCTAAATTGACAGTTTGTCCAAAACTGTCTCGATTACGAGCCTCATTTATATATTGTCTTTTAACTAATAATGAGATCTCTGTGTCGCATAAGACACCTCATCATCTAACTACATAATATAAATGGACAGATTATGCACAACTAATTTAACCAAAACATAAAATCGATATATTTACTGGGAAAAAGTACAATACAAGCATAGCTTATGTATTCAACTCTAACAATCTCCCACTAATACTTAAGTTGTGCTTTAAGTATACAACTACATTCAACTTTATACACTCTACTACTATATATTTAGAAAAACTATCATGGCTCTCCTAAGTATCTGATTCCCATGCCCTCCACATGAGCCTCAAAGCCTTTGAAGTCAATGTCTTCGTGAACGGATCTGCAAGGTTATCCTATGATGCTATCTTTGCCACGACCACGTCTTCCCTCTTTACGATGTCTTATATTATGTGGTACTTGCGCTGTATATGTTTACTCGCCTTGTGGGCTCGTGGTTCCTTTGGGTTTGCTATTGCACCATTGTTATCACAATACACTGTGATAGACTTTTGCAAACCAGAAATCACATATAAGTCCATTAGGAAGTTTTTGAGCCACACTGCTTCCTTCACTGCCTCTGATGCGGCAATGTATTCAGCCTCCATGGAAGAGTCCGCCACGCATTTCTGCTTGACACTCCGCCAAACTGTGGCTCTACCTCCCAGAGTAAACACATACCCTGAGGTAGACTTGTTATTGTCTCTGTCGCCTTGGAAATCTGAATCTGTGTAACCTCGGGGTACCAGCTCAGGCGCCTGATAGACCAACACTCGGTCTCTCGTTCTGCACAAATACTTGAGAATGCATTTTACTGCTTCCCAATGAGCTCTCCCGGGGTTACTCTGATATCTGCTTACAATGCCAATGACATAACAGATATCAGGCCTCGTACACAACATGGTATACATGAGACTTCCTACTGCAAAAGCATATTGTCGTCATGGCCTCTATCTCATCAATAGTCTTGGGAGACTGTTCTTTAGAATGATGCACTCCGTGTCTGAAAGGTAGAAAACCTTTCTTAGAGTTCTACATGTTAAAACGGGCCAGAATCGTATCTAGCCTGAGATGCTAAAGATAGGTTTGATTCATTTCAGAAAGTTTCTTCCTCTTATTAATGTTAGATAAAGAGCTAATTGTTTCTATGTTTTGCAAAACAGGGGAGTTAGAATTAACCACATACAAATTATCTATCAATGAACCAGAACAAATAAGTTTGCCATTTTTTCTAATAATAACAGAATCATCACAAAAAATAAACTTATAACTATTCCTCAAGAGTTTAGAAACCGAAATAAGATTCTTTCTAAAACTCGGTACATAAAGACAATTAACTAATTCTAATCTAGAATTTTTGAAATTCAGAATAACTACTCCCACTGCTTCTACTGACACTCTTGTAGTGTCTCCCAAGTAGATGTCGAGCTCGCCCTCTCTAAGCTTTTGGGTTACTTGGAACCCCTGCAAAGAATTACAAACATAGTCAGTGGCTCCTGAATCCACATACCAAGTATCTGTGAGAATCGCCACTAAATGTATCTCATTAATTAGGGCAGAAACTATCGTACCTTTAAGCTTTGGACAATTTGATTTCCAGTGTCCCGGCTTCCAGCACTTGAAGCACTTGCCTTTAGGCTTGCTCTTCTTTGCGATTTCAGGCTTAGCAGCAAGTTTCTTGGCATTCTTCTTCTTCTTATTCTTCTTGCCTTTGGGCATAAAAGAAGAACTTGAAGCCTTCACTGTGACCAAAGCTTGCTTCTTCTCGTGGAAGATGCCTTCGGCCAACACCAACTCTGTTAAGAGCTCGGGTAGAGTGTAAACCACTTAACCTAAAACTGCTCAAAACTAGACTGTAAACTCTGGAGGATGATATCATTCTGACTTTCTGGGTCGATTTCACCTCCCAACACCTCTATCTCGTTGATGTTATTGATCATATGAAGCACATGATCTCTCACCGATCTGCCCTAAGCCATTTTAGTGTTCATAAACTTTCTCATGGCTGCTTGCCTAGCAGTCCTACCTTGATGAGCGAACATCTCCCTCAGGTGAGCCATCATGTTGAAGGCAGAGACAATGGAATGAAACTGATGTTGCAGCACATTTGACATAGAGGCCAGAATGTAACACCGCGCCATCTCATCCGCTTTTCTCCACCTAGCATAGGCATCCCTATCCTCTTGAGGAGAGTCCTGGTTAGGCACATCTGGACATACTTCGGTGAGCACAAACTTATACTGCTCTGCCGTCAGGACAATGTCCAAGTTACGACTCCAGTTGACATAATTAGGTCCAGTTAACTTGTTGTCTTTCAATATAGTAGCTAAGGGGTTGAATGTCATATCGAAAAACTGTAAAATAAATAAACAAACAATGTTTAAGTGTTTATCCTAGAATTTCGGAAAAACAAGGAAATTCAAACAATTATTGACTTCCCTCAAAACAATAATTTTAAACCACCGACATCTCATCCACCGGGATTCTCGCAGGCCACGATAGTGTGAACGTTTACACTAACCCACATTCGTTTGAGAAAAACCAAGTTCATTAACTACACTATCTGACCAAACGATCTATTGATCAATGTAGCTAATAGTCAGTGCTTTCAGTCGTACAAATAAGCAACGTAACCTCGATGGGAGGAATACTACAAATTGTACACTAAGTGTGTGCCATTACGTGACTTCTAAGCTTGTTACCTCAGGATAGTGCGCCTCAGATGGAGAGGGTGTCGCATTTCTCCTAGTTAAACTTAGTCTAGTCATCTTACTTAGAAATTCATAATCCAGTGATCTCGTGGTTGGATTCATCCGAATGGAGGAAGGCCCTAATACCAACACGCAAGTCTACCCACATCACATATGAACCCGTAATGGCGGCTATGGGAATATTAAACCAACCTGCTCCCACTTAGATTTCCAAATTAAGGGTTTTTTGGGTTTAAAAATGCAATTACCTAACCCTAAGTTATATGCAAGCATAAAACCAACATGCTTTAAAAATCATGCATCTAAAATACAGCACAAAAATTAAAGCACAAAAATTAAAACAATAAATACAGGAAATAAATGTGAAAATTAAATTTCCTGACTATTATGATTTTAACTGCATCCATCTTCTGCCTTGATCTCTTGTCCCGCCACGCAACTCGATGGATTGAGTCTTGAACTTCAAAAAACGAAATCTGGAAGAAAACGGACCAAAAACTAAAGCCAAACGGGCCGCACGCGCGGCCCAGCAGCCCGCAGCAGTTGCTGCGATTGCAGCTGCTACTGCGTGCCTGCGCAGCAGTTGCTACGCTGCGCGGCGGCAGCTGCACCGCTGCCGGCCGGCGCCGCTGGCCTCCTCCGATTTCTCCTTCACATTTTCCCACACTATTTGGTCTTTTTGCAATTCGTTCTGGGTTTTTACGAATTAAGGATAACCCAAAACCCACGAATTCAAGTTGCCCACCATAATGCCTTTGATTACAAAAATTAATTCTCCTACTACAAGGCTTTTTAGGAAAATTAAAAAAAATTAAAATTACATAGAAAAAATCCTACTACATATTTAATCTAATCCTACACGGCTTCCAGCACGTGGTTATACTATTACAAACATTCATAATAAAATTAAATCCGGACATGTCCCGGAGTTTAATTAAAACCCATACAAATTCTTAACCACTTGCAAATAAAACCATGCAATAAATCGAACAAGGACAAAACCCAAAACCAGGCTCTGATACCAATTGAAAGATTATCTGCCCGGACCTAGCAAGAAACTCACTTTCGTGCTATGCATTCCAGAATCGGAATCTCTGGCCAGGCCTAAACGCTAGCACAATCGCTATTCCAACCCTTGCTTGAAATAACATTGCGCTGGACCTTGGTATGTATTCAATCGATTTATCACGCAACAAATAAATTCTTAATTAAAAACGAAAACATAAGAATTATCTATCGAAGTGATTACTTAGATGATTCTCTTGTATGCCTCAAGACTTTGTTCGTATGTTGTGTGGGCAACAATCTAAAGAGCAATTGATCAGCTAATCACCACAACTGGGTCACCTGAAAAATTCTGCAACCACCGCCCTTAGCGCGTGATGTACACGTGCCGCCTAGGACCCGAGAAATCAGCTCACATGTCACCGGTTCTCTAGACCAAAATCCGGCCGCCTGAATTGAAGGGAAAATCGACAGCTTTAGAGCCTTTAAAATCGGAATTTAGAGTGAGAAATATTTCTCTCTCTAGGATTTTATCTTTCTAGTTTTCTTGTCTTGAAAACTATTGAATTGTGTATATTGTGTAATAGCTAATCCTTTGTCTATATATAGGGTTACAAGAGAGACCCCAAGTTAGTTTAGGATTGGTCTTCCTAATGGGTTTAGGTAATAATTAGTTTCCAAATCCAATTAGGTAACCAATATAATAGGATAAACCAAATCCAATTAGATTTTCTAATCTCTAGGATTTCCTAATTCTAATTGAAACTTAAGACTTAATTAATTAATTAAATAATTTCACTTTTGTAATTACTTAATTAACCCTTAGGAATAATTAATCAATTAATTAATTCTACATATTCAATTAACCCATTACAAAATTAATCGTACCACTAACGGATTAATTTTGGTACTACCATCCTACACCAGAATTGCTTCCGGAACAACTTAATTAATTTATTCATAATCTCCCAACATCAAAGATTTAGTGCTCATTAATTTATTAATTTACTGATAAATTAATTAATTAACTTCTTTAATTCCGAGACTAGTACCACTTGACATTTTTACTATACCGGACATAAGTCCACCAACTGGGTTTAGTATAATAAACATAACGAACTCATCTCGGGAGCACCATCACCCCGGACGCACCGGTACATGGTTTTCTTTCGAGAAGCAGCAGCACACCAAGTAACTAAACATGTGCACCCAACCCACCGAGACTATTGACCACAATTGACCTCATCCATTGGCAGATCAAAGTACACTATGTCTAATCCTCATGCCCTCTCAAGTCTAGGGATTAAGAGATAGAATACTAAGAACGATTTGTTTATCAAATCAGTACAAGACAAATCATTCTAAATGGTCAAGTTCAATACGCTCTGAGCATATCTATATGATTCAATTAGTTTAGACAAACCAATTATCCGAATCACATAATAACCTAAATCGACAGTTTGCCCAAAACTGTCTCGGTTACGAACTTCATTTATATATTACGAACCTCATTTATATACGAATCTACTGTGTCACACAAGACACCTCATCGTCTAACTACATAATATAAATGGACAGATTATGCACAAATAATTTAACCAAAACGTAAAAAATCGATATATTTACTGGGAAAAAGTACAATACAAACATAGATTATGTATTCAACTCTAACATAGCCCTCTTCTAAAAATTTGGCGTTAGTGCTAACGACCACCTTCCGATCTTTAGGACTATAAAATAAACCACCTTTCGTTCCTCTAGGATATTCTACAAACAATATTACTTTTGTTCTTGAACCTAACTTACTCACATCTGCCTTGAGCACATGTGCTGGGCAACCCAAAATTCTGAGATGTCTCAGACTGGACTTACGCCCGCCCACAACTCTGTAGGGGTTGAAGGTACGGATTTAGATGGCACAAGGTTAAGAATGTAAGTCGTTGTTTCTAAGGCAAATCCCCAAAACGAATTAGACAATTCACTATAACTCATTATCGACCTAACCATTTCCAAAAGAGTTCTGTTTCTACGTTCTGCTACACCATTCTACTGGGGTGTGCTAGGTGCAGATAACTAAGACTGAATTCCTACCTCTAATAGGTAGTCTCTGAATTCACCCAATAAGTACTCACCACCACGATCTGATCGTAGTGTCTTCATACTCTTACCATGATGTTTATCCACATATGTCCGATACTCTTTGAACTTGCCAAAACATTCAAACTTGTGGCGCATTAGGTAAATGTACGAGTACCTCAAGTACTCATCTGTGAACGTCACAAAATACTCAAAGCCTCCTCTCGTTTGAATAGACATAGGTCCACACAAGTCAGAGTGAACCAGTTCTAACATTTCTTTGACCCTATACTCATTCGCCTTGAAAGGCCTTTTGGTCTTCTTACCTTCTAAGCAGGATTCACAAGTCGAATAGTTGTCAACTTCTAATGAACCTAAAAGTCCATATGTGACCAACCTTTGAATCCTACTAAGGTTAATATGACCTAATCTAATGTGCCAAAGGTATGTTTGGTTCATCTCAGAAGGTTCTTTCCTCTTATTATTATGATTCAATGATGTGTTATTTGATTCAGTGTTTTGCGCAATATGGGAGTTTGGTTTTAATAAAAACAGATTATCTACTAATGAACCAGAACAAATAAGTTTCTCATTCTTTCTAACAAAACCAGATTTCTCAGAAAAAATAAACTTATAACCATCCAATATGAGTCTAGAAACTAAAATTAAATTCTTTCTAAAACTCAAAATATAGAGACAATATTTTAAAACTAAACTAGAATTTCGAAAATTCAGCCTAACTACTCCCACTACTTCAACTGACACTTTCGTAGTGTCGCCCAAGTAAAGGTCTAATTCGCTATTTCTAAGCCTCCAGGTTACCTGAAATCTCTGTAAAGAATTACAAACATGATCAGTGGTTCCCGGATCCACACACCAGGCATCTGTGGGAATCACCGCTAAACATGTTTCAGTAATAAAGGTGGAAATAGTCGTACCATTGATCTTTGGACAGTCTGACTTCCATGCATTTGAAAAACTTGCCTTTCGGCTTCTTTTTCTTTGCGATCTCAGCTTAGGCGCATGATTGATAGCCTTTTGAGCTTTGCCCTTGAGCTTCCTCTTCTTCTTTCCAGCCTTGGACCCATAAGACTGAAGCTTTGACTGCGCCTAAAGCCTGCTTCTCTTCTTGAAAAAGACTTTCAGCCGACACCAACTCTATCAAGAGCTCAGATGAAGTATACAACCTTTGATTCAGGTTGTAGTTCAACTAAAACTACTCAAAGCTTCGAGGCAAGTTATGGATTACAATATCAACCTTGGTTTCACCATCGATTTCATCTCCCGCTACCACAATTTCGTTGATGTTACTAATGTCCAAGTTACGATTCTTTGCAGGAGTGCTCCAGCCGTTAGGACAATGTCCAAGTTACAATTCCAATCGATAAAATTTTGACCAGTTAATTTGTTCTCTTTTAGTATAGTAGCTAACAGATTGAATGCCATATCGAAAACTGAAAAATAAATAAACAGACATGTTTTAGAATAAAGAATTTCAAAAATATTGAACCCTTAAAAAAAATAATCTATCTACCAATATCTCATCCACCGGGATTCATGCAAGTCACGATAGTGTGAATGTTTACGTTAACCTACATGCGTTTGAGAATAACAAAGTAAGTTCATTAATCTTATTATCTGACCAAACGTTCTATTAATCAATAAAATTAATAGTTGGTACCTTTTAGCCGTACACTAAAGTAGCGTAACCTCGATGGGAGGAATACTACTAATTGTACACTAAGTGTAACCATTACGCGACCTCTAAGTTTGTTACCTAGGATAGTGTGCCTCAGATGGAGAGAATATCACATTCTCCAATTTAACTTACTATAGTAATCCAATCTAGTGATCTTGTGAATTAGACTCATCCAATATGGAAGAAGACCCTAATACTAATGCGTAAGTCTATCAACATCACTTATGAAATTGTAATGGTGGCCATGGAAATTAATTAACTAACCCATTCCCACTTAGATTTTTAAAATGAGGGTTTTTTTATTTTAACATGCTTTTAACTATCCTAAGTTATATGTATAAAAATCACTATTTTAATCATGCATTAAAATAAAGCATAAATTAAAGCATATAGACATGCAATTAAAAACAATGAATAGGAGAAATAAATACGTAAAATAAATTTTCCAACTATTATGGTTTTAAATCTACATGTTGCTTCCATCTGTTGCCTTGTCTCGTGTCCCGTCACGTCGCTCTGATGGATTGAGTCTTGAAAATTGGATCTTAGAATTATCTCAAAAAAAGGGCCATGCGCGTAGCCCGTTGGGGCGCGCACTGCCCGCACGACCCGTGCATGGGTCGCGTGCGCACAACAACTATGCCACGCACGCGAGCGCCGCACACCAGCGCTAATGTGCGCAGTTTTGCGCCTCACTGCTAGCGATTGCTTCGTCGGTGTTGTCTTTTGGGTCTTCCGTTCCGCTCCTACTCGTTATTTGGTAACCTCACAATTCGCCTGGGTTTTCCCGATTTTCTACGCAATCCTTGGAATCACCCAAATTGTGATAAACCAAAACCCACAAATTCAAGTCATCCAACAATAACGTCTTCGCTATTACATATTTTCCTATATACAAGGTTAAATCTTTCTAGGAAAATAAAAATGAAAATTACATAGAAAAAATCGTACTACAGATTTAATCTAATCCTACACGGCTTCCAACTCGTGGTTTTAGTATTACACAAATTCATATTAAAAACCAACCCGAACATGTTCCAGAGTTTAATTAAAACATACAAACGCAAACCATAATAGTCTGGATCACAAACCACCTGCAATAAAAATCATGTAACAAATCGAACAAGTATAAAGCCAAAACCTTAGTTCTGATACCAATTGAAGGAATTGTCTGCCCAGGTCCGATAAAAAATTCCACTTTTGTGCTACACATTCCAGAATTGGGAATTCTCAATCAAACCCGAATGCTTGTGCAATCCGATTCAAACCCCTTTTGAAATACCACACGAGCACCGGATCTTGGTTTACTGTATTCGATCTATTACGCAACAAAAAAAATACAATTTTAATTAAAGTGGAAGGATAAAGATTCAACATTTTGAAGCATGTCCCTTAAGTGATTCTTTTGTATAACTCTGGAAGTTGTGCGGGCACCTTTCTACCAAACGAACAGATCAGCAATACAAAAACAACACAGAAAGCTCACCAAAAAATTTCTCGCCAGAAATCGAAGCTCCTGCCGCCGCCGCTTGGAAGAAAACCGACTTCAAGGGAGAATTCTTTGATTTCTCTCTCTAAGTTTCTGTTGTTTTGAAACTTATGACTTGTATGTCTTGAATTGCTAATCCCTTCTGTCTATTTATAGAGTTACAAGAGAGACCTCAAGTGAGCTTGAGTTAGGCCTTATTGTTGGGCTTGGGTTTCTGTAATTTCCAAATCACAATTAGATTACCTAATTCTTGGATTTCCTAATTCTTAATTGAACCAAGAATTAATTAATTAATTAATTAATTAAATCCAATTTGTCAATTTACTACTTGACTCTCAGGATTACTTAATTAAATAATTAATTCACTTTATCAATTAACCCAACAACATAATTAATCGTACCACTAACAGATTAATTATAGAATTACCGCTCAAATCAGAATTGCTTCCTTAACCACTAATTTAATTATTATTTATCCTCCCCACATCAAAGATATAGTGCTCGTCAATTTATTAATTTATTGATAAATTAATTAATCGACTTCTTATAATCCGAGATTAGTACTACTCGACCTTATTATACATCGGACATAAGACCACCGGCCGGGTTTAGTATAATAAATTTTACGAGCTCATCTCGAAAGCACCATAACCCGGAAGCACCGGTACATGGTTTCCTTTCGACAAGAAACATCACACTAAGAAATCAAACACGCACACCCAACCTACCGAGAATATAAGTCTCAAGTGACCGCACTCTTTGGCAGATTAAAGTACACTATGTCTAATCCTCATGTCCGTTCAAGTCTAGGGATTAAGAGATAGAATTCTAGGATCAAATAGTATACTAAACAATACAAGACAATTCAACCCAAACGGTCATGCTCAATATGCCCCGGACATTTCTATATGATTCAATTAGTTTAGACAAACTAATTTCCAAATCACATAATGATTTAAACCGACAGTATGTCCAAACTGTCTCAGTCACGAGCCTCATTTATATATCATGACTTTACCTAATGATGAAATCTACTGTGTCACACCGACACCTCATCACCTAGTCATACGATATAAATGGACAACATATGTAAAACATAAAGACAATTTAACTAAAACATTCAATCTATATATAAACCGGAAAATAATTTTAATACAAACAAAACTTTAGTATTCAAAACCAACAGAAATAAGATAACTAAAATAGTGAGCTCGTGTGCGACCTTTATACAGATGACATCCCAAATATGTAAGAGGTGAGCTCCCTTTTTGTATCCCCAAGGACCTCAGCAACCTTGTCCTCCTCCACAAAGGACACCCAGTAGGAAAAATATTAGGGCTTTTGAGTTTATTCACTTTTTGCCCTGATGCTACTTCATAGGTACCCAAAAAATTTGGGAAAGATTGCAAAGTGAAAATCTTGCCCCTAGTGAATATGAGAACATTGTCGGCGAATGCAAGATGGGACACCACTAGAGAACTGTTGGTATATGTGCCCTTATAAGGGCTATATAGACGTTTGTCATTTGACTGACATATATCAAATGAGTTAATTTTATCAGTTTAATATTAATCCGTTTACTAGAACACTGGCTTGTAAATGAACCATCAGAGTGTTGGTTGTGAAACCCCTTAAGTCAGAAATGTTCTAAGTACAAAACTATCCCTAGTCGGTTATTGACGTTCTCACACCAATATGATAAGACTAGTATGTGCTTTAGTGATGGTAGAGGTTTCAGTAGCCATGATGTAGTGACATCAACTAAATACATAAATAAATATGTTAGCGAACATATCATTGGATCGATCCGCCAAAAGAAACACTCCATGGACTACTTATATCATGAGTGATTCTTTGAGCAGTACTCGTACTAGAATTCTTAGACCAGAAATCATTACATGGTCTTTGGTGAAAAGTAGTGTACTTTGACATACACCTAACAGGATCGTAACAGGTTTCTAATTACGGGTATGATTGGGTATGCTATGAATCACGCTAAGGTATGTAAGTGAAGTGGTGGGTCTACAAGTCTCTCTTAAGTGGGAGATGATATCTTGGTCACTTGATAGTGAACTGAGAAGTGCATGGTTGTGCCCAAAGAATGATAAATGTTATCATTTACTTGATGAATTTCAGTGTCACTAAGAGATCAAGTAAACATTTAGCTAAATAAGGATGATGGTTCCATGCCTTATGCTAAACGGGATATCAATGTAAAGGATCGTACATAGTATGCTCTAAAGGTTGTGTTGAATCACTATTCAACCCTCCATTCTAGAATGGGTAGTCATTATGTTTTGTTAGAGTCCACTAATGACTTATGGAGGTTGAGTTATCCATTGCCGATAATAGAATGGGCCTACAGGATCACACATAGAGAGTTCAATGATACAGAATAATTATTCATGCCTGCTCTAAGTTTAAAGGTTATAGTTAGATAAATAGTGCTTAATTAAATAGTTTAATTAAGTATTATTGAAAGTTATGTGCATTAATTAATAGTTAATTAAGTATATAGGAGCTATTGGGATAGGCTGATAAATCAAGAGACCAAATTGTAGTTTTGGTACTTTTTGACTCATTAGCCTGATTCATGTGCCAATTCGATTAATCCATGGGTTAATAGGGTCCAAGATTAAAAGAACCCAACCGTCTGTGATAATTCTCTTGTACGTGAGACAGAGAATCAAACAAAAACAATCCCAAAACACTCTGCAGGTTTAAAGAAGGCTAGCACCCACTCTGTGAAGAACTTTCCGTGCTTGAGAGTAGAGGATTCTTTCGGGAAGAATCTACGGTGATCAACGACATCAAACAAAGGATCGAGACGAACGACAACCGATTATGCATCAAGGGTAAGAGTTACCGCTTTGAACGTAATGATTAAATAACACTAAAATCAATTGGCATGAAAATTTTTGGAAAAATTTTGTTGCATTTTTAAAAATTCGTGCCTACGATCCCAACTAGAACCAGGGGGAGAATAATACGGCTGCATCGACCATCTGCCACATGGGCCTTTAATCCCCTAGTAATAGCTTCAGAAACCATAATAAAAAGATAAGGCAAGAGAGGGTCTCCTTGTTTCAAACCCCTCGTGGCCTTAAGAGAACCCGTCGGGAAACCATTCACAAGAACCGAAAACCAGATTGTCTGCAGATTGCCCAAAATTAAGGAAAGAAAATGTCTCAGAAACCAATCTTAAGTAACAACTCCTTTAAAAACCCCACGAGACCTAATCAAAAGTTTCATCATGTCCACCTTTATCAAAAGATTATCCCCATCAATCTTGCCATCCAAAAACTGAATCAAATCTTACGCCAATAACACACTATCCATAATCTCTCGACCTTGCAAAAAAGCTAATTGCTCCGGAGAGATTACTTTAGAGAGACTTGGCTACAACATTCTCTTCAATACTGAAGAAAACACTTTATTGACAAATGTACAATGACTAATCAGATGATAGTTAGCAAAAGTTGAAATCAGAATTTTATATTTCATATGGCTTGATTACAGTTTTGGTCACTCTTATATTTTAAATGACAATTTTAGTCCCATTTTTTAAAAGTAATTTTAGTCTTTTTAGACGTCACGGTTAATTCAAGGATCTTTTTGCAATTTTTTTCCCCTAAAAATCCTAATCTCCTTCTCTTCTTCCTTCTGGCCACCACTCGCTGCCTCACCGCCCGCCACCCTCCTCCTCCTCTTTCTTCTAATTCCATTTTCTCCCGCCACATGTCGCTCTCCTTCTTCTGTTTTCTCCCACCTTCCCAATCTCCTCAAACCCTAGTCGCCCTTGTCATCTTCCTCTCTCCCTGAACCCCAGTCGCCGGTCTCCTTTTCTCCCTCTCTCCGCTCGATCAAAAATTGTGGTCGACGGAGGGTCTGAATGAAGAATACGAACAAAGAAGACGGAGGGTCTGAACCGATTCGATCTCCTGGAGAAGACTAACGAAGAAGATGAGCGTTTTCTCTTCCCCTTTTCCCCATCTCGATCTTTCCCGTCGGCGCCTCTATTCTCGTTCTCGCTTGCCGCTCATAACCCAAAAAATCGAGCCTAGGAAGAAACCCAAATAGATCCGATGGCAGATGGAGAAGGACGAGGAGGAGGAGGAGAAGAAGAAGAAGAAGGAAGAGCAGGGTGGAGCAGCGGCAGCGGTGGCCAGAAGGGAGAAAGAATGAGAAAATAGGTGAAGGGGAAAAAAATTAGAGTTTTAAGAAAAAAAATTACAAAAAAGTTCTTTAATTAACCTTCCTATTTGGTCAAACGTTAGTTGACCAATTTTTCGTTTAAAAGGACTAAAATTATTTAAAAAAAAAGATAAAGATTAATATTGTGATTCAAAATATAAGAATGATAAAAAATATTATTACCCATATTATGAGGGATCAAAATTGCAATTAAGGCTTTTCATATCTAGTTTTAATTTTTAAAATTTTATTTAAATTATTATATAGACATTTAAAATTATATTAAAATATTTTTTACTAATAATATTTTAGAATGTAAGTCTCCAACAACACCAATATAATTACAATATGTGTTTTTAAAGTTCTTCTCAAAACTCTCCACTTAAAACGATAGGTCTTGAGTTCGAGTTACGTTATATCAAAAAAGTTCTTTTTAAAAAATCACTATGTTACAATGTGTTTTTGACAAATGACAGAGTGTATTAGTTAGAGAAAAAATCAAGAACATTTAGTA
Organism: Knoxia roxburghii; assembly: GCA_030378225.1. Classification (NCBI taxonomy): domain Eukaryota; kingdom Viridiplantae; phylum Streptophyta; class Magnoliopsida; order Gentianales; family Rubiaceae; genus Knoxia; species Knoxia roxburghii. The sequence goes on along the minus strand of CM059422.1, from coordinate 11,624,477 downwards.
GTATATAGTTTTAATACTACAATATAATTTGTCGCAACTACATAATATAAATATATATATATTGAGAAACTGGGTAAGGAAATCATTTGTTTTATAATACTAATAGTAGTACACTGCAATGTTTATTTTTGACAAATGACAGGGAAACATTAGTTAAGAGGATAAAATTAGGCAAATTCAAAGTCCATTTTTGACAAATAGAAAGGGAGCATTAGTTAAGGAAAAAAATTAGACAAATTCAAAGCCATTGCGTTAAATTGCTTATTCTCATTGAGTGAGTATGTACTAATTGTACTAATTCTTATATTATATAACTAGAAGCACAATCCATTTTGACAAATAGTAAGAGAGAGAGTATTAGTTACAGAGAAAAAATAACACAAATTCAAAATAACTAATGCATTAAATGGTAAAAGAACATTAGTTTGAAAAAAAAGTCAGATTCAAGAGTTTAGAAGAACTAATGGATTAAATTAATTATTTTTATAAAGCCAATACTATACAATATATTTTGCCGTAATCATCGTACAATCTAATTTTGCCGAGGGGCAATTGCCATGTGATCTGCAGTCAATTTTCTGTCAGAGTTCGATATTAAAGATTCGGAACTGTGTCATTATTTCCCAACGACAATCTATAGCACTTTAATGCTCAACTCAACTGTATACGGCTCTCTTTCAAAGTCCAATCAGCTCGTGATTCTTGTATTTGTCCTATGGTTCTTGTTTTTCTCATCCTTTTCACGTCTCCATTCACACTCATCGTCCAATAAATCTGGTTTATTCCAAGCTCTATTATGAAGATGCTACCAACAGAAAAATCCCCTGCTGCTTAAAATCTTAGCTCCCAAGTGCCCTCTTCAGCTCTCAGTCTCAGGCTTCCTCATTGTTGTAGCTCAGGAGAGAAACTAGGGATGCCCAGGTTAGCACATCTCCGCCAGAACACCCGATTTTTTCTCTAAAATTTTCGAAGTTTTTTCTTGTTTCTTGCTCTGATAGACATGACTGTGAAAACCCATTTTTAAAAATTTTTTATTGATTTTTTACTGCATACCAATTCTGCCGGGCTGCTGGCCATGTTGCAGTTTCACTATGAAACTGAACTTGAAAGTTATGTTAATGAAAACTTGTTCTGTTTTGTTGGCCTCTCCTCTTCCCTATTGTTTTTGCATAACTCATATCCTGGCGAACCTTTACATTTTCAATCCAATTGGTTACAAATTTATGTTTTTTTCCTCCCTATAACAGCGTAATGCCCTAAATTCAGCTGATAAGTGAAATCTGTTAGTGTTTGCTTGCTGTCTCGTGGATCATGTATGCTTTGTGTTAACAGTAGATGTTTTATTAAAATATTGATTTTAACAGTAGATCATCGTACAACTTTTAGGATACGGATAACACTTGTTGTTTATTGTCCTTATTTCATTTGCTGACCATTCTGAGAGTATGCAAAACATGTAAGATTTCTGATGTGGCTACTGCTAAAAGCTAAGTGATGTTCCTTTTTCAAAGTGGAGAATGAATTTAAAATCTACAGTTGCTGGAAGCCTTTTGGAAATCTAACTGACAAGCCCAGAAAATCATAGGTTGATGGTTTTCCTCTAATGTCTAAACAATGAAAGATTATTTCCAGGAAATGTTTAAATGGTTTCTTTGAAATTCAACTGCACTGTTGTGAAATTATGCTAACTCTAATGATTTCTATGTCTTATTAATGTCAGCTGACTCTAGCAGGTATCTTTTTGAAGATATTCAATAGCAGGCATCTTTTCAGAATCTTGGTTTGGATTTCACATCAGCTGTCAAACTTGAGTAGGAAAAATTCCCTTTTTAACTATCTAAGCCAATGGTGAACCGTATAGGGTGGGTCATACTGCTTGCTTTTCTCTGCTCTGTTCCCGTTCTTGCGCAGAAGCAACTAAGATTTGATAAGAATGGAGAGTTTAGAATTCTGCAAGTGGCTGATATGCACTTTGCCAATGGCAAAAGTACTCCTTGCCTAGATGTGTTGCCTAATGAGGTTGCCTCATGCTCTGATCTGAATACCACTGCCTTCATTCGCCGTCTTATCCTTGCTGAGAAACCTCACCTTATAGTTTTCACAGGTACACTCCCCATCCTTGTTCGATTTAGGTTGCATTACTTGCTTTAGAGACAAGAAATTAGATTATTGTGTATAACTATATGAAAGCAAAGCTTGTTGTGAAATAAATGAACTCATATTTTTTTTTTTCTAATTCTTCCTTCTAATCAGCGAGTAGTTAATTAGCGCTAAGAATGATGATTTGGTGATGGTTGATCATTGATTAACTAAGTTTCAACCTTTTATAACTGAAAGAGCAAAATGGTTTATTGGTAAAGAAGAGAATTTCTTTGAAGAGTATTTCATAGAAACTACTAAAAGGTTGATGCATATGGAATGTTTATATATGAAGGTGTAGTAGAGGTGCTTCTGGATGCTGGTGTGATTGGTTATTTGATATACACTTTCCTTTGCATAATTCAACAAATCCAGCATATCTAACAAATTTCCCCCCAATGTGAATATGCTTGACTTAGGTGACAATATTTTTGGATTTGATACAACCAATCCTGTCAAGTCCATGAATGCTGCTTTTGCTCCTGCCATATCATCAAACATCCCATGGGCCGCTGTGCTTGGAAACCATGATCAGGAGTCTACACTATCAAGGGAAGGTATCATGAAATATGTTGTAGGCATGAAGAACACTTTATCTCAGCTAAATCCTCCTCAAGTTCATGATATTGATGGTTATGGCAACTACAACCTAGAGGTACATGGAGTCCAAGGTTCTGCCCTCACTAATAAATCAGTTCTTAATCTCTACTTCCTCGACAGCGGTGACTATTCAAAGGTTGCTTCCATTCCTGGCTATGACTGGATCAAACCCTCCCAGCAGCTTTGGTTTCAACATACTTCTAAGAAGCTTCAGGTATGAATGAGGAACATCATGTTCAACCGTATGGTTAGTCGAGTTTTTGACTAGAAAATTTGGATCTTAATGAATGGAGCTTGTGTGCAGAGAGCATACATTAGTGAACCAGAGGCACAAAAGTCAGCTGCTCCAGGGCTTGTGTACTTTCACATTCCCTTGCCTGAATATGCAAGCTTTGACTCATCAAATTTCACAGGAGTGAGGCAGGAAGGCATCAGCTCAGCATCTATAAACTCTGGGTTTTTTGCAACAATGGTAGAAGCAGGAGATGTTAAAGCAGTTTTCACGGGGCACGATCACCTCAATGACTTCTGTGGAGATTTAGTTGGTATCCATCTTTGTTATGCTGGAGGCTTTGGGTATCATGCTTACGGCAAGGCTGGATGGTCAAGGAGAACAAGGATGGTGGTCGCCTCCCTTGAGAAAACAAATAAGGGAGGTTGGGGAGCAGTGAAGTCTATCAAAACATGGAAGCTACTTGACGATGAGGACCTAACAGCAATTGATGCTCAAGTTCTTTGGAGCAAAATGGGTTAGTTTCTAGAGTAATAACTTGAGCTTTCCATTAACAGAACCTGCCACTCCTCACTACTGAGGTGTTGCAAGTTTGTACTTCTCCTGATCTGTAGGGCTGAGTCAGTAAATGATTATTGTTTGTGGTGTTGCTGCCATTTGAACAGGTCCTCGAAGAAAGAAGGAAATTGGTGGGCTCTGAGGGCATCATCTGAGGTTTGATTAAAACAAGATCATATCCCACATGTATAATGTACACTGAAGTAGACACGAGATGATGAATGAATACGCTCAACTGTTGTGGCTAGCTATAAACGTGAGGATAATGTTACTTGCTATTAATCCCTCATTCAATTTCAGTTAGTGCCCTACTTTGGCTTCAAGATGAGATTATTGGAATGAGTTTGATAAGGGTATGATAGTGATGATCATAGGTTTTTTCTTCAAGAAATAAGAGATTTTGTCAATAATATGGTAAACATTGCAACATTACATAACACTTGCTAACACAGGTATGAAGGCAGGGATTGAAATGAAATTGGTGTTTGGTATAGAAAGGGTATTATAAGTTACCGCCTCAGTTTTAAGCATTATCGGTCCAATTTTGATAAAATTATCCTTTTGCTTCAAAAGGGGAATAGGGAGAGGGGGAGGGGGAGGCGGGAGGTTTTAGTCGAAGGGTGATAACTAGTAAAATTTGTATATAAATTCAGACAAATAAAATGATGGAAATCTGTTTGTTTTGGCAATCTCCAGTTCTCAAAAATAACAAATCTGGAATCATTATTCTTAGGCATTCTCCAGCTCAGATTTCCTCAAACACTCAAGACTTCCTTCTAAGATCATCTTTGCATTATGCTTGTACTGAAATCCCATTTCCTCCAGCTTTGATGAACCCCATCTCACCTCTCCCTGGAAATCCTCAATGAACCTGAAGAAACAAAAACAAATGCAACATTTTCAACACATACTAACATCCCTGAACCCATACACAACACACACTTAATAATTAGCTCTCATACTCATCAGGGATTCTAATGTCATCAGGGCAGCAACTCTGCAGAATGCTGGCCATCTCGGCCGATTTGACGAGACCAGAAGCACATAAGAATCTCCCAGTTAAGCCCTCAGTTTCAATGCAGAACAAAAAGGCTGCAGTTACATCTCCAATGTGCACAATTGGAACTGCTCTAATCACTTCTTCCATGAACCTCACCATCTCATACCTCTCCTTGTCTTTACAAACCTTAGATATCAGCATTCTCAGGCTTCCTGACAGCCAAGGTTGAATTGTATCTCTCCAACAAGCCCACAAGCAAGACTCACCGTCTCTAGCTTCTCCTCATCATTGCATTTCAAAGCCTCCTTTTCTGCCAACGTCTTTGAATGAACATAGTCCTGCCACATTACAGTATTATTGCAAATGTTGGGTTAATTTCTCAAAGTCCAAATCTGTTTCAAAGTGGGTTAGGATTGAGCCCATTAGGATTTGTAGCACTTTAGTATAAATATATGTTTTTGTACTAAAGTTTGGAAGTAACAGTGAAGGTATTCATTAGCATAGCTATAAAATTGAGTGTTTGAAAAATATAGTGTGTTGGGAAATAAAAACATATTTGTAAGCTCTTTTATTCCTATATTAGTGAAGTATGTTGCTGCCGTGGATATAGATCTATTGAGGATTCAACCACGTAAATCTGTGTGGTTGTTTAGTTGTTTATTTTGTTGATTGTGTTTCCGCATAAACAATTAGACCTTTGAAGCGTGAGTTACTATACTAATCCATGTTTAGAAACAACCAATGCATAGAAAACAATTAACAACTTACATCCATAAATTCTTGGGAGTAGTGATTGGACAAATTGAGAGGAGTCCAGCAAGTTTCATCCGTGGAGTCCTTATAGCCCGATCCATCATCTTTCAATGGTGAAGCTGATAAAACAGAGCCTATGTAGACAAGACGCTTCACGGTGCCTGATTTTATGCAGGAATCCACAATGCTCTTCACCCCAGCAACCGCTGCCTCTGTTGTATTCTTGTACTACATGATTGATGTGTTGAGCATTTTTGTCAATTTTTATTTCAAGACGAATGATATATATGTATTAATTGTTAACTGAACCTTTGATTTGATCAACATATACCTAAGAAACAATAATAAGACAAAAAATTTGGCTTAAATCCATTTTTGGTTCCCAAAATAAAGGTTATTCCAGTTTTGATCCCTCTTTTATTTTGATCACCAATATTAGTCCACTTAAATTTTTTTTTGGTAATTATATATTTTTTTTACAAAAAAATTTAAAAGATAACAGATTAACTCATTTGATCGCTATCAAACCTAATTTTTTCTTAAATATAATTTGTACTATAGTTTGTTGAACCAATTTTATGATCTGGATTCTCATGAATGTTCAACTCATTTAGGATTTCTACTGTTATCTTCTAAAATTTTTCGTAAATAAAAAAAACTATAATTGCCGAAAAAAATTTAAGTGGACTAGTATTGGTGACCAAAATAAAAGAGGGATCAAAATCAGAATGATAGGTGCATAATTAGTTAGTTTTTAGGATTAATTTTGTTATTATTATGCACCTATTTAATGTGATTCTTGGTGATTTAGGCTAAATTAGGATTTGTGGTATGTGGCAGGGAGCTTTTAAGGAAATTGGCTAAAAAGGGGCTAAAGTGCAAAGTCTGAAGAAGATGATGCTGACTTGGAAGCAAAGTGGTGGCTTGAAAGAATTTACAAGGAAGAAAGGAAGTTTTGATCGGGTAAAAGTCTGTTGGGAGTTATGATTTTTCTGGCTTGCAAGATTTGGGGGAAGTTGAAGTGGAACAGAATTTATTGAATGGAATATTTTCCGTAGACAAATCAGATTTAATTTTACTGTTGGGATTGAGTTAGTTTTGAATTTGAAATGTTTTTTATTTGCCTATAAGTAAAGGCATTGAGAAAAAGAAAAAAACAGACCATTCCCTGCAAAGGGACGTAGAATTAGTAATAGTTAGTAGTCTTTTACTTCTCCTTAGTAGTTTTATTTCCAAAAACTCTGTTTTTAATATTTCAACTTCAAGTTATTTCAGATTCAAGTTCACTTCTTACGTTTCTTAAAATTCTAGTCTTAAACAAGCTTCTGTTGCAGAATTCCTATTTTACTCTTTCAAGTTTTCGTCTTTGTTCAATTCACGACATTCAATCGTTCAAGTTAGGAATTAGAGTTAAATCAGACTCCTTTGGGATTAAACCCGAAACCACTACTGCTGCAAATTTTTGTAGTCCGTAAGCGAATTCGGATTAATTTGACAAGCATGACAAAACTTATCACAGAATAATCTCAATTAAAGAGGACCAAAAATATATTTAAGCCCGAAATTTTGCCACATTTGAAAGATATTAAAAAAAAAAAAACCAAAAACATCATTTGATAATCTAGACCGTACATATGAGTCAAAATATGGCAAAAATAACGTCATTCCAAATTAGGCAACATATCTGTAGAGTTTATGAGCATTAAATATCAAATTCATACAGGACTTACAAGTGTGCTGTGAGGGTCGTGTAGGAAGGGGGTGGTGACATGTACGACGGTTTGGAAGCCCAGAACCGTCGGAGCAAACTCGTCGGGATTATAGATATCAGCCTGAAACAACACAAGCCTTGAGTCTGCAAATGGAAGAGATTTCAGCAGCCCCACCTTAACTTCTTCACCTGTGAATTCATTCATAAACAAACTTTAAAGAGAGTAGTGAACTGAAGTGAATTATATGAGGGGAAATTTAAATTTAAAAAAGAAAGAACCTAGATTTCTGAACAGTGTAGCCATTTTCCAGTAGTTTATTGACAAGAAATGAACCAAGATAGCTTGAACCTCCCGTTACACAAACCTTGGGTGAACTGCTGTCCTTAGTATTCACCATTTTTTAGCTTTTCTGGTTGGCTTTGTGTTGAATTTGAAGATGTTGGAAAATATATGTTTAAATATGTGTATTCAGAAATAGAGAAAAAAAAATCCGAGGCTCGTGAAGCACGATTTCCTTAAAACAGTTTTGCCCCATCACACTGTGCCAGAGGTTAACTGGACAACTGTTTCTCAGGATACAACAGATACGTGAAGTCTGTTTTGCACGAAACAGCCTCACCACGAACTAGAACAGAGAGAAATGATGAACAAAAAAAAAAAAAAAAAGAGAGATAAAGTAGTCCTAAGAAACTCAAGAAGAATGTTTCTGAATTGGGGGTTCCAAATGCTTGAAAATGAGTCACTATTTATAGGTGAAAAATTCTTTGGTCTAACTGAATAGGTGCATAGCAGATTCATTGTACATACGTTTCAATGTATCTAACAAATTAGATTCATTGTAGAAATATTTCAATGTATCTAACAAATTAGATATGTTTCCTTCTGCATATTAAATTCATTCATGAATAGTCACTACCTTTCAGCTCATTACAGAGTAAACTGTAGGTTGATCAGGCCTTTTGGTATTACCCTTGATTTTTCCAACACAATGAGAAACTCAATTCTCATTCAAATTCGTCTCATTTCTAACAATCCCCCACATGAATGAGATATTGATTTGAATTGGAGGAAAATGTTCATCATTCGATTTCTGCATAGAGAAAGTGGGTGTCAACACCTTTGAACTTCCCCCTTGTAAAGTACGCTTGCATTACTAGCTGGCCAGTAGATATGATATCTTTGAACTGTCCTGCTGGATAGTGTAATGGAATCCCACGTACAGTACACAGAAACTCCTCTTATAAATGTTCTGTTCACATGGTTTTGTTCATTATATCCATGAACACGCTCTGGTTCTGCAAGATTGCTAAAGAATTGAGCCTAATCAATTCTCCTTTGAAGCGCCCCACTTCTCTCTTACATAGGTGACTGCTTAAATCTAAAGTAAATCACGATTACTTCCCTTAAGAGTCATTAAAGCAATTAATTGCTATCCTGAATTCATCAATCACTGTTTATTGACAGAAATATGGTTAATGAGGTTTCAATACCCCCACAGTGACCGTAATTAGTCTTTAAGTAGGTTGTCCCTTTGAACATAGATCTTGAAATCTCCAGTCAACTAGGTTGAGTTTTCCTTCAAAGACTGTTCATTTCCACACGCTTTACACCCATTCCTCTTGTCAATCTCTCACTGCCTCTCTATTTAACCCTTTGGTTAGCAGATCCACAATGTTATCCTTTGATCTTACATAATCAATTGAGATAACCCCTGTAGAGAGTAGGTGTCGAATGGTATTATGTCGACGACGAATATGTCTCGACTTACCATTGTACATAGTACTCTGTGCCCTTCCAATCGCAGATTAGTTATCACAATGTATCGAAATAGGTGGCACAGGTTTTCCCCAATTTGGAATATCCTCTAAGACGTGTTGAAACCATTCAGTTTCTTCTTCACATTTATCGAGTGCAATAAACTCGGATTCCATCGTTGATCTGGAGATCACTGTTTATTTTGAGGATTTCCATGACACAGCTGCACCAGCTAGTGTGAACACATAGCCACTTGTGCACGTTGAGTCATTTATATCAGATATCCAATTTGCATATGTAAATCCTTCAAGCACAGCAGGATATCTGGTATAATGAAGTCCATAATCGCGAATATACCTTAAGTATTTGAGAATTCTGGTAATTTCATTTCAATGCTCAACATTTGGATTACTCATGTATGAACTCAACTTGCTTACCACAAAAGCAAGGTCTGGTCTAGTACAACTCATTAGATACATCAGACTCCCAATAATCTGGGAGTATTCTACTTGAGAAATACCCTCACCGCAATTTTGCCCAGATGGTGACTGTTATCCAATGGTGTCCTAGCAACCCCAGAGTCATTCTTGTTAAACTTATCAAGAATCTTATCAATATAGTGACTTTGACTTAATATGAGACCATCTGCTGTTCTTATAATTTTGACGCCCAAAATTACATCAGCAAGACCCATATCCTTCATGTCAAATTTGGAATTTAACATGTTCTTGGTAGATTAAACCAAATTGTCATTGCTACCAACAATAAGTATGTCATCAACATAAAGGCATAAGATGACATAATCATCGCCTGTCTCTTTGACATACACACACTTGTCACACTCATTAATCTTGAATTCAATGGTTATCATTGTATTGTCAAACTTCTCATGCCACTTTTTAGGAGCTTGCTTCAGCCCATAAAGTGATTTAACCAGTTTACATACTTTCTTATCGGATCCTAGAGCCTTGAAACCCTCCGGTTTCTCCATATAGATTTCTTCATCTAAATCTCCATTTAAGAAAGCTGTTTTTACATCCACTTGATGTACCTTCAAATTTCGAAAGGCAGCAATAGCTAGTATTACCATAATGGAAGTTATTTTTGTCACAGGAGAATATGTATCAAAGTAATCTAAGCCTTCACGTTGCTTATAGCCTTTGATCACTAGCCTTGCCTTGTATTTGTCAATGGACCCGTCAGGTTTCATTTTCCTTTTGAAAATCCACTTAGACTGTAAAGGCTTACAGTAAGGTGGAAGGTCCACTAACTCTAAAGTATGATTCTGCAGGATAGAATCAAATTCACTCTTTATGGTTTCCTTCCATAAAGGTGCTTCAGAAGAACCTACATCCTTGGCATAGGTTTCGGGTTCTTTCTCCAGAAGATAAGTTTGAAAATCATCTCCAAATGATTTTGCAACTCTTACTCTTTTGCCCCATCTCAATGGAATCTCACCTTGATCAGGCAATTCTTGATCTGCGGTTTCACGAGTTCATTTAGAACCATATTCATCACTTGATTTACAAGGAAACACATATTCGACGAAGGACGCATTCTTAGATTCCATAGCACTATTCTTGTGTATATCTGGGACATCTGAATTATGCACAAGAAATCAATATGCAGTACTATTATGGGCATAGCTAATAAAGACACAATCCATCGTTTTGGGTCCAATTTTGACTTTCTTTGGTGGCGGTACTGCAACCTTTGCTAGACACCCCCACACTCGCAAGTGATGGTTGGATGGTCTATGTCCTTTCCATAACTCGTATGGAGTTTTCCCTTTTTTTCTTTTGGGGTATTCTATTTAAAAGATAATTACTAGACAGAATAGCATCTCCCCACATGCTATAAGGTAAGCCTGAGCTTAATAACATCGCATTCATTATCTCTTTGAGAGTGCGATTCTTTCATTCAGCAATCCCATTGGACTGTGGTGAGTAAGGCGCTGTTTCCTCATGGATGATACCATGTTTTTCACAGAAGTCACCAATTGGTGCTTCATATTCCCTACCTCTATCACTTCTGAACCTTTTGATCTTTTTCCCGAGTTGATTATCTACTTTAGTTTTATAGAGAATAAACTTTTCTAAAGCCTCATCTTTGCTCTTAAGAAAATACACATAGCAATATTTCGTGCTATCATTGATGAAGGTGATAAAGTATTTATTACCACCTCTTGTTGGAATTGATTTCAAATCACACACATCATTGTGAATCAATTCAAGTGGTTCAGTGTTCCTTTCAACTCGTTGAAAAGATGATCTTGTCAATTTTGCTTCAACGCAAATTTTGCATTTATGTTGTGAATCAATTTGGAATGTTGGGATATGGTCCAAGTTAATTAATCGACGCATCGAATCAAAATTAACATGTCTTAGTCTATAATGCTACAAATTGGAAGACTCAATCAAATAAACAGAAGAAGAACTTGCAATTTCATTGATAGTAGGCATTACATTTACCTTAAGCAAGCCATCAGAAACATATTCCTTCCCAACAAACATTCCTGACTTAGATAAAATTAATTTATCTGATTCTATTACAACACGAAATCCATGCTTATTTAACATGGGTTCGGAGACAAGATTCTTGTGAATTTCAGGGGCAAACAACACATTCTGAAGTGCCAGAAGTCATCTTCAACGACATCGTTCCTTAGCCTTCAACCTTGCCCACAGCTGAATTTCCCATATAAAGGTTATCCCCTTTAATGGATTCAAAATTAGAGAAATGATGTCTGTTGGTGCGCACATGAATGGAAGCACCAGAGTCATACCACCACTCATTTGGATTTGACTCAACCATGTTAACCTGAGAGATAACAGCAACTAGATTCATATCACCGACATCTTTGGTGATTTCATTAATCAGGTTGGCCTTGGGGTCATTTTTGGAGGAACGACATTCAATCAATTTGTGACCTTGCTTGCCACACTTGAAGCACTTTCTTTTGAATTTGTACTTCGGTTTGGAGACACCTCCAGATTTTCCAAACACAGCTTTTCCTTTGATGGGATTCTTTGTTTTTTTCTTAGAGGGAAAATTTTTCCCATGTTCCACGACATTCACTTTTGCCTCCACACGGCCTTTAGCCTTGATCTCAGATTTCTTGTTGTATTCTTCGATTTGAAGTCTAACAATGAGATCTTCCAGGGACATTTCCTTTCATTTGTGCTTTAGATAATTCTTGAAATCCTTCCAACCGGGTGTCAAATTTTCAATTACCGCCACCACTTGAATGGTCTCACTGAAAATAATCCCTTCAGCACTTATATCATGCAAAATTAATTGCAATTCATCAAGTTGACTCATAACAGATTTAGAGTCAATCATCATAAAGTCAAGGAACCGTCCGATGACAAATTTCTTTGCACCGGCATCCTTGACCTGATATTTGTAGTCTAAAGCATCCCACAACTGTTTGGATGTTTTGTACGAAGCATAGACATTGTACAATGAATCATCCAAACTATTCAGAATATAGTTCCGATATAGAAAATTAGAATGTCCTCTCACTTGAGTCGCTGTGAGAGTTTGAGCATCAGCCTCTCCTTCCAAGACCGTTGGAGCAGTCTCAGTCAAGCATTTCGCGAGATTGAGAGTGGTGAGATAGAAAATCATCTTTTGTTGCCACCTTTTCATTTCTCACAAATCGGTCCAACTTTTCCTCTACTCTCCCCGTGGCATCCTTCTTCGACCATGTATACTTGAAACCAACTTCAGATATTTGATTATCAAATATCCAATCCACGAATCCCATGCAAATGCAGTCACACCGCCAGGAGCCACCTTTCTTCTCATGCAATCTCAACAAACTGTTAAAATCACCACCAAAAATCCAATGACCATTTACATCTACTGCCATCTCATTAAGGTAGGACCAGAGTTCCCTCCCTTCAGCTTGCCTAGGGCTGGCATATACAAAAGTTACACACGCTGTTCCATCTGCACTTTCCACAAGAGTGTGAAGAAATTGTTTATGCCTCCCAAAGACAGTCACATTCACTCTGTCATTCCATAACAACCAGATACCTCATGAGAAACCTGTTGCCTCAATACGACACGACCTCTCAAAACGACTATTTCTTATAAATCTGTCTGCCTGTAACCCGCTCACTCGCGGTTCAAAAAGTTCGACCATATCCGGCTTGTACATAAAGTTAATGGTAGAGAAGGCTCACTTAAATTTAGGCAAACCTGCCCCTTGCACATTCCACGTGAGAATCTTCATAAAAAACAACAAAAAAGTTGTAATAGGATCAGGATAATACCGGACGCTAGAGCGTTGCCGGTGCTACCGTACTAATAACTTCTTCCGAGACATCCTCCATAAAGTGTTCAGTAGCTTCGGGCAGACTTGGTCCCAAGCAAATGATAGAGGCTGAACTCTTTCACCAGTATCCTGAGGCTCCAATCCAACCTCAAACATCACCGAGTCAGCTCCTTGGTCATGTATCTTCGACGGCTGGCTCGGTTGAATGTTCACCGAGGACGTCTCGAGCACTATAAAAACTTGATGCCGGCCCAGATCAAGTCCAGAGAACCCCTGCATCACACCTAAACCAATCTCCTCTCCATCCCGTGTTGCCTCCTCATGACTCACCACCTTACAGTTCTCCTTCAATTGCCCCACCGCTACTCTTCCAACCTCCAAAACCACATTAGGCTTATGATTTTCCTTCCCTCTAACCTGCACCTAAATTTTCTCCCTCTCCGGACGTGCCCTCTGTTTTTCCCCACCCTTAACTCCCTCACTTCCTCTCGGTTGAGCACCCGACATGGGCGCACCCCCGAACACCAACCCCCTTCGCCAACCATTGCCTTAGGAACCACTCCCTCACCTTTAGCCTACATTTCCTCCCCCACCTCACGAAGGCCCTCAAATTGAGACCCCAATGCCCGTAGACCCATTTCATTAACCAGTGCTTTCCAATTCTACCCGGTACCATTACGAGGCAGCCCAAAATTTTTGTGGCACCCGAACCTACGGCCCATATTTCCCTCTCAGTTTCCCTACGCCAGTATCATTAGCAGCCGAGTCTCGCGCCTCACCTTCTCCCTCCACCTTTGGCTCCGAGCAAACTTTTTTAACATGGCCATATCGACCACAATTGAAACAAATCTCAGGCATACTCTCATACTCAACCTTCTGCACCAGTCCCAAGATATCAAAATCCATGCATAACGGCTTGGATAGATCAATAGTGACAGGCAATCTCGCAAACTTAGCCCTCATCCGAGCCGCCGTCGGACAGTCCACTTTCACAACCTTCCCAATCACTTCCCATATCCTCCTAAAACCCATTGGTGGTACAAATGGAACGACAAGCCGGGCAACTTAATCCATGCAACAATCGAGGAGATGCGATCCTCTGTGGCACCAAATTTTGGAATCCATGTTTGAACATGCAGATAGTGCCCCATAATGACGTGGGGCCCAGCCGACAGCACTTGCGCCGCATCCTCTTGAGCCTTAAACTTCACCAAGAAATAATTGTTTTCCAAGTCCTGCATCGAACACCTCGTCATGCATGGCCAAGCCGCCACCAGTCGGTTATACAGGACCTGAAAAGAGACGGACATGCCATAAGCTTTACTACCAACGCATTTTGTCAATCCCTAACAAGAGACGCATGAAATTTGTTTGACAACATTACCTTCGGACGCTCGTGTTCAAAAGAAACTGTGACCGCATCCGCTATACCACCCACGCCGCCATCATCCCTCATCGCGATACCATCATCCTCATCCAGAACCACTTGCGGGATAGCCTTACTGAGCATGTCGCGAAAACATGGCCACGACGGCACCGCAGGCTGTAATCCCGCTCCAACAGGCGGAGCACCTCCTCCACCGGGCTGCATCACTGATGACTCAATTTCCCTCATCGTTTTTGTGTAACGTCCATCCCGGGTCGACATAGCGGCAGCTTTTTGAAGCATCGAAACTGACAAGCAAGAATATCAGGCGGGCCAACCCCCAGATAAACCTGTCGTTCGGTGGTGGCTAGGGTTCACAGCTTGCTCCGACATTTGTGAAAGATTTCCCATAGTTTCCTTTTCAAAAACAAAAACGGAATTTACCATCTGCGTATATAATCTAATTAGTTCTTCTTACATTACTACTATATTCTTATTACAGGACTATTATTTTAAAAATAAAAGTAAGTATATACATTTTGAGAATTTGTTTTGAATTATTTATCCATTTCAAAATTTAAAATGCTTTTTACTATAACATTAATGCAAAAAAAGTAATTAATAAAAAAAATTATCTTCTAATTTTTATTAATTTATTGCTTTGCCCATATTAAGTCATGCCTATTTTTTTATCCGGCCATGGAATTTTAAGAGTAATTAAAAAACGATTTTTTTTTAAGAGATTATTGGGGAAGGATTGGGAAGTCCGAGTAAGGCATGGGTATAGAGAAGCGAACGAGCGGCGAATGGTTTAGCAAAGAATGCTCTAAAACACCAAGGGGGTACGAAAGATTGACGGAACACCCTGATAAGGTTCGCCGATGGTTGATGCGAGATGCGCAAGGAGTAGCCAAATCCGAAGAGTAGCTACTGAGTAATTTAGACTTTGATATTTTTCATTGTATTAAAATTTTTTTTTTTTTTTAATTTTCCAAAGTTATTTAAATTTTAATTTTTTTTTAAATTACTTACATTTTAGGGGGGAAAAAAGATATTCGAACTATATATATATTTCTGTATGATTATGGAGATGTAAACAGAAAAGAAAATGTAAATGAAGTCCAAAATTAATATGAACTTAGGAACAACAAAAATAGCCGTTAAATTTGATGCAAATATATGGACTGGCAGATGAAACGAAACACACTACCAGAAACATGCCAAGAAGTTAGCTAAAAAACCGAAAACAAAATTGTCCGGGAGAATCAAATGTGGGGAAACCAGTCGTTCCAAGCCGCGTCTCCGAGGAAGCAGATTGTTGCAATACAGCAACGTGGCCAGTGTGGCCACCGGGTGAACCGCAATTGCCTCCACCGTTGTTGCCACCGCCAGGATTCTCACCGCCATTATATCTCTTCTATATATGTCGGAAAACACACAACTCCTTTAGTATATGCAATGTCGGAAAACAATTAAGGTGACAACCTTAACATTAACGAAGAACAAACCACACTGGAACAACGGGATCATCTACGACACCTGAATTAAGTGAGGACTAGGAGCTTGCCGATGGCGAGGGGATATTGTGCGGCCTGAGTGCGGTAGTGGTGGTACAGAGAATTGTGAGCGGAGGAATGAGAATTGAGAAACCCAAAGCCCAGATTTGGGAGATCGAGGCAAAAGTTACAAACGGTGGGGAAGCGGCGTAAGTAACTTGACTCCTATGTCGACCGGAGCAACTAAATGTTCACCATTCCGGACATGAAAGTTGGTTTTTTAAATTTGATTGCAAAAGATTTACCAGAAACATGCCAGGAAGGAAGAAGTTTGCAACAAAACCGGACGGAAACCAGAATTGGGGCTTTGAAGTTAGCAGATTTTCAGAATGCAACAACGCTGTCGTCAGGGTTGCCACCTGCTGTACTCTCCCTGCTTTTACCATTTCGGTTACCGATGAATCACACAATTAACACAATCAATTGGATGATCACACCTTTTGCAAAATCAGTCAATACCCATTAGAACATGCATGAAATAAAAGATGGAATCCTTAGAAATAAAGGGAGAAGAAATCACATTTGGATCATTTGTAATACCTTAATTCCGAAGCGGTGCAGCTGAAATTTGAGAATAGGGATCGAGCTAGCCGAGAGGGAGGTAGGGAGGACAAAGAACAAAGAAATTAACGAGACATGTGGGCTGTGCAACTGCCAGTCCAGTAGGCTTCAACTGATATTCAAACCAAAGAGTCAAAAAAATGTAACAGTGAGACGGAGGATGAGGATGAGAATGATAAATTGATGAGAAACCCAAAGCCCTGAAATTGGAGAGCTTGGGAGATGAACAAAAAGTGTACGTAACACTTCGGTCATATCGACCGACTAATCACCATCTTTCACCAGGATTCATTTTTATCATCTCTATTCATTTCTGTTTCTTAATGTTTTAATTCAAAATTTTCAAAATATGTATTAATTTTTTTGAATTACATATATGTGAATGTTTAATTTGATTTACTTATGTTTTTTGTTAAAATATTACACTTAAAATTATTATAATATTAAATAATTTAAAATTTTGATAATATACCTTTTTAAATGTGTAATTATTTATATAAAAAATATTTTATACATACATTTAAAAAGCTTTGATATAATTCCTCAGTTTAAAAAAGAAATTTATACATACATTGGGATAAAAGAGGTACAAATGTATATATATATATTTTTTTCATTATATTTGTGTTAGTGCTCTACCTTGGCTTAAAGATGAGATTATTGGAATGAGTTTTATAAGGGTATGATAGTGATGATCATAGGTTTTTTTCTTCAAGAAATAGGAGATTTTGTGAATAATATGCTAAACATTGCAACAAATATTACATAACACTCGCTAACACAGTTATGAAGCCAGGGATTGAAATGAAATTGGTGTTTGGTATAGAAAGGGTATTATTAGTTATCGCTCAATTTTAAACATTACAGTCCTAATTTTGACAAAATTAGAGGAAGAGAGGGGCAAGATAGAGATTTTAGTCTAAATTAGGGCGGTAATTAGTAAAATTTGTATAGAAATTAAGACAAATAAAGACAAATAAAATCTTAGTTTGTTTTGGCATTCTCCAGTTCTCAGAAGTAACAAATCTGGAATCATTATTCTTAGGCATTCTCCAGATCAGATTTCCTCAAACACTCAATACTTCCTTCTAAGATCATCTTTGCATTATGCTTATACTGAAATCCCATTTCCTCCAGCTTTGATGAACCCCATCTCACCTCTCCCTGGAAATCCTCAATGAACCTGAAGAAACAAAAACAAATGCAACATTTTCAACACATTCTAACATCACTACCCATACACAACAACACTCTTAATTAGCTCTCATACTCATCAGGGATTCTAGTGTCATCAGGGCAGCAACTCTGCAGAATGCTGGCCATCTCAGCCGATTTTACGAGATCAGAAGCACATAAGAATCTCCCTGTTAAGCCCTCAGTTTCAATGCAGAACAAAAATGCTGCAGTTACATCTCCAATGTGCACAATTGGAACTGCTCCAATCACTTCTTCCATAAACCTCAGCATATCATACATCCCCTTGTCTTTACAAACCTGAGATATCAGCATTCTCAGGGTTCCTGACAGCCAAGGTTGAATTGTATCTCCTCCAACAAGCCCACAAGCAAGACTCACCGTCTCTAGCTTCTCCTCATCATTGCATTTCAAAGCTTCCTTTTCTGCCAACGTCTTTGAATGAACATAGTCCTGCCACATTAAGTAACCAAAACAAAGCAATACAGTATTATTGAAAACAGGGCTAGGATTATGAGACAACTTGTTAAATTTTATTGATCCAACATGAACATGCAACCCAAAACCAATTGTCAAGATTGCCACAATCCCACATCACTCCCCCACAGCACTTGTGTCTCAGAGTGTGTAGTGAGTTACTAATGTGGAATTGGGGTAATCTTAACACAACCAATGCATAGAAAACAATTAGCAACAGAAATGAACAACTTACATCCAGAAACTCTTGGGAATACTGATTGGACAAATTGAGAGGAGTCCAGCAAGTTTCATCCATGGAGTCTTTGTAGCCTGATCCATCATCTTTCAATGGTGAAGCTGATAAAACAGAGCCTGTGTAGACAAGACGCTTCACGGTGCCTGATTTTATGCAGGAATTCACAATGCTCTTCACTCCAGCAACCGCTGCCTCTGTTGTATTCTTGTACTACATGATTGATGGGATGGGCATTTTTGTCATTGTAATTTCAAGACCAATGAAATATTTATTAATTCTTAACCAAACCTTTGATTTGATCAACGTACACCTGAGAAACAATAAATAAATAAAAAATTTGGCTTAAATTCATTTTTAGTCTCCCAATAAAGGTTATTCTAGTTTTGGTCCTTCTTTTAGCTTGGTCACCACTACTAGTACATTAAATTTTTTTATTTTTGCAATTATAATTATTTTTTAAGAAAAAATTTAGAAGATAACAGATTAACTCATTTGATCGCTAGTCAAACTTACTTTTTTTTTTCTTAACCATAATTTGTATTATAGTTTGTTCAACCAATTTTATAATCTGAATCCTTATAAAAGTTCAACCCATTTAGAATTTTGGCTGTTATCTTTTAAATTTTTTCAAAAAAATGACTATAATTATCGAAAAAAATTTAAGTGGAACTAATAATGATGACCAAAATAAAAGAGACGCCAAAACGGAATAACTCCTATTAAGGGGGATAAAAATAAATTCAATCCCAAAAATTTTGCCACATTTAAAAGATATTAAAAAAAAAAAAAAGACCCAAAACGTCATTTGATAATCTAGACCCTACATGAGTCAAAATCTGGCAAAAATAACGTCATTCCAAATGAGGCAACATATCTGTAGAGTTTATGAGCATTAAATATCAAATTCATACAGGACTTACAAGTGTGCTATGAGGGTCGTGTAGGAAGGGCGTGGCGAGATGTACGACGGTTTGGCAGCCCAGAACCGCCGGAGCAAACTCGTCGGGATTATAGATGTCAGCCTGAAACAGCACAAGCCTTGAGTCTGCAAATGGAAGAGATTTCAGCAGCCCCACCTTAACTTCATCACCTGTGAATTCATCCATAAACAAACTTTAAAGAGAGAACTAGTGAACTGAAGTGAATTATATGAGGGGAAATTTAAATTTAAATTTAAAAAAGAAAGAACCTAGATTTCTGAGGGTGGCATGAACAGTGTATCCATTTTCCAGTAGTTTCTTGACAAGAAATGAACCAAGATAGCTTGAACCCCCTGTTACACAAACCTTGGCTGAACTGCAGTCCTCAGTATTCACCATTTTTTAGCTTTTCTGATTGGCTTTGTGTTGAATTTAAGATTTCTTATAATGATGGTGGTGGATTTTAACTGCCTCTCAAAAGCCCTCCAGGTGATTATATGTAACGTAACTTGGAAAAGGACACTGAAGACACCACTCAACGCATATACGTGTACACGGACATTTGTAGCTCCCTCTCTGGTACGGATATTTGTGCGTATTTGTAGCCATCATTTATGGCATATAGCTTATATTCGATATATATTAATTAGGATTGTGATAGAGTTGACTCTTTGTATACGTTTGTAGTTCGTAACTGATAGTCCAATAATTACATTAAAAAATAGTTTATTAATAAATAACAATATTAGATTAGTTGGATGGCAAAGGATATGATATCATTAAAATGATTTTAAATTTTATATAATTGATTATCTTACATGATATTATGGTATAAATAAGACGGGAAATATAAAATTTTTTAATTATTATTATACTTGTCGTGTGTTATCAAATATAGATTAAGAAGTAAAATTTTATTAAGTTTACCTGCACTCATACAATATGCATACACGAATTAAATAAAAAATTGAAATGGTATAATATTATTACTCTAATTTTAAAATTCTTTATACCTAAATTTAATTTATTAATCAAACGATATTCGAATTATCCCTTTCGAGAATTAGTCGTCCGATTGCATTTCATTGTACAATATCATCGATGTTAATTATTTCATAATTTTTTTATCACATAGAAAACGTTAATCAATAGAGTTACAAAAAATTAGGGTGTGTTTGATAAATCAATTTAATATTTAATTTTAATTATTTAATTAACTATCATTATTTAATAACTATACTTAATATCAATTTAATGAATTAAATTTTTTTAATTAAGTACTTAAGTGTATAATTTTGAGTTCGTATACCGTATGGCTATAGGACTATAACGAATTTTACTCTTACTGTAACGCGCGGCGAAGTCAGTCGCAACTCCTTACACGCAACTAAATTAAACAACTAGTCACCCATTATGTTTGAGTCCGTTTACGGTGGTCCTATAGGAGTAGGATGAATTTTACTCCTACTAGCGTGCTGCAGTAGCGCGCTACAGTAACGCGTTACAGTAACACACTACAGTAGCGCTACAGTTTTTTGACTCACAGCCTTTTTAAAAAAAATTTTTTTTTTAAAAAAAAATACTTAACAATGGAGATCAGATCAGGATTATATAGACATCAGATCAGCGAATAATTGACATCAGATCAACAGACTATACATATCAGATCAAGAATATAAAAGAAATCATATACTAGAACTAAAACATACTTAACAACGGAGATCAGATCAGGATTATATAGACATCAGATCAGAGAATACTAGACATCAGATCAACAGACTATAGATATCAGATCAAGAATTTAAAAAAAATCATACAGTAGAACTAAAATATGCTTAACAAGGTAGATTAAATCATTATTATATAGACATCAGATCACAAAATAGTAGACATCAAATCAACAGACTATAGTTATCAGATCAAGAATATAAAAAGAAATCATATCATACAACAAAAACGTCCATAATATGTATCATAATATCTAAAATTATTTAATTATAAAACAAATAAAATGATAATTTAAAAATATTTTTTTTATAAAATTCAAAAACATTAAAAAAAAATACTGAATTGTTTAGAAAAAAATGGACGAAAAAAGTCTCAAAGAGGAAGGCAAAAAAAAAAAAGAAAAAAGCCAAAAATAACAAAAGAAAAGAAGACTACTGTAGCACGCTACTGTAGCGCGCTACTGTAGCAGTAGGAGTAAATTTGCATAGGACCACCATATAGGACTATCGTGAATTTTACTCCTACATACTGTAGCGTGCTACAGTAACATGCTACAGTGTGCGCTACAGTACGCGCTATAGTTGCGCGCTACAGTAATGAGCTACAATTGCACGCTACATTTTTTTTTTGACGCACAGCCTTTTTAAAAAAATACTTTTAAAAAAAAATACTTAACAATACGACAGCAAAAGACGAAACAAAGAACGGCAACAAACACGCGGAGAAAAAAAAAAAAAAACTTATATAGCCTTCGGTAAGCAAAGGAGCGTGTCCGAATTTTTTTTAAAAATAAACTACTAAATTCAATTTAAAGCTAAAATAGAAACTACTACTATATTTGGGGTGGGTGTAAAATTGCATGGTGGTTCTATATGACCACCATATAAATTACCTATAATTTTCAGTTTCAAAAAAAATTATCGTGAATTGAATTACCAGATATTTTTTAAAATAATTTTTATCACTTAAATAAATAAAGTTTATTCATGACATGAGTTTATCTTTTATAAAAATTTATTGATACGGTGGTTTTTATTTTGATTATTATTTTATTTTTAAAATAGTAAAAAAGGTTTTTTTAATTTTAAAAATATTTTTACTATTAGAATTTCATATTATTAAGTAAAAATAATTACATAATTAAAAATTTATATTATATAATTTTGAAAAATAATTATTTTTATTATGATAATTTTATGGGTTCAATATATTTGAGAAAAAATTAATGATTGAACTCCTAAAATGGTCCATTACATATAGCGAAAAGTACATTTTGGTCCAAAATAAATAAAAACTACTTTTTCACACCATTACATTAATTCTTAAAAATTTTTGGTCCAAAACTCACTTTTATCTGTCTTGACCAGGGGTATTTTGGTCTTAATTAACAATATTTTTCTTTTAACCGACTGAAAATAATAAAATATTCAAAAAAAAAAAAAAAACATTTACCCTCCCTTCCCCCTCTGTGCCACCGCCGCTCCTCTCCCTTTCCACCACCGTCCCGCCCATCCTCTTCTTCACCACCATCCTTACACACTCCTCCTCCTCCTCCTCCTCCTCTCCACCCCTATCTCCATAATTAAGGAAAAAAAAAACCCTATTTCACCAGAAACCTAATTACATTCAATCCAAAACAATTAGCTGGGATCCCAATAAAAAACAAAAGAAAAAATAGCAGTAATGACACAATCAAATTCACATAAAACGGAAGGGATGAATCAACTTCTTTTCAACCGAAAATCTCAATACAAAAACCCATTTGGTTATCCCTTCGATTTTCAGATCAAAACAACCCCAAAAAAATAAAAACCTTTTCCGGTGAAAACTTTTCAGAAACCAGGTTCAAGCTGAGCAGGTCCACTATGTTTTAAAAAAATAATAATAATTAACATAAACACCAACGCACCACCATTAACAAATCCATCAATTTCGTGGAATCAATTTCGTCGAGGAAGAGGGACAAATAAATGGAACTCCAACTGGGGAATAGAATCCAGAAGCAAGGAATTGAGATAAAATAAATTGGGCGAGCAAGGGGACTGAAAATGATGAAAGGAGGGGCGGGGGTCTCCGTTGAACTTCCCTCCACCGTTGTTGACTAATTGGGGTCTCCGCTGGAATCAGTTCCACCCGTCGATGCCACCAGAAGATCGGAGCAGGTCTTAGGAAATAATAGAGGTGGTACCGATTTGGGAAGCTAAGAAAAACTTCCTTTTTCTTCGGTCCGACGCGGCTGTAATTTTTTGGAAGTAGCCGACCGTTAGGTAGTTTCCAAATCCAAAATGGCAGCAGACAGAAGGAGTCACATGCGGGCAATTAAAAGGAGTGAGCGGAGGAAGAGGTTTGTAAACAAGATAAGCTTGAAGAGTAGTGGCCACGGCTAAATTCGAGCCCAAATTTCATTTCAAATCTTCTTCCAATCATACCTAAGATCCCTAATCATACCTAAAGATGGCAAGGGCCGATAATTAGGCTTGCGCCTAATTTGGGGAAAACATCAGTGGGAGGAGTTGCGGCCAGAATCGATGTTCAGGCACAATTAAGTTGAAATTAATGGAGAGGGGCAGTGGCGGACGGGAGGGGGAGAGAGGAGAGAGGGGGTAAATTTTTTTTAATATTTTATTATTTTTAGTGATTAAAAGAAAAATATTTTTCATTAAGACCAAAATACCCATGATCAAGACATGCAAAAGTGAGTTTTAGACTAAAATTTTTTAAGAATTAATGAAATTGACTAAAAAAATAATTTTTATTTGTTTTCTATTAAAATGTACTTTTCGCTATATGTAATGGACCATTTTAGGAGTTTAATCAATTTTAATTTAGTTTATAAGATTATGATATATCTAATTTTAGAAATTATTTCAAAGTTTATAGTTTAATTTCATCCTAAGTTAATAAATTCAGTTTTTAAATGTCAAATTTTAAATTTCAAATTAAAATTTATCAAATAATCCATATCCAAACTTTACTCTTTTTTTCTTTGATTTTGGTTTAAATATGTGTCAAGCATTTGTGCCTTAAAAGAGCTTGGCGACACAGAGTAAGTTGTCTCTAACACTTTAATACAAAGAATTTTTTGTCATTTAATGTTGTACCCCTCTAAATGTCAATTTTTCTCCCAAAACCAATGTTTTCCTGTAATTTGTCAAAAGACACGTTGCAAAGTAGCTCTAAGATTACTACAATTGGACCATCATCTTCTAGTATACTCACTTTTTACTGTATTGTTTTTCTTTTTTTTTTTTTTTTGGAGGGGAGGCACTTTTTTTTTTTTGGATTCGTCTAGTGCTTCCAATTTTTTTTCTTCCGTCCGTTTTGTTAGGTTTGAATACTAAAGCTATGCTTGTATTAAACTTTTTCCCAGTTAATATATCGATTTAATTTTTTCGTTTATATGTTGTGCATGTTTTGCCCATTTATATTATGTAGTTAGATGATGAGGTGTCTGGTGTGACACAGTAGATCTTATCATTGGTTAAAAGACATAATATATAAATTAGGTTATTATGTGATTCAGATAATTGGTTTTTCTAAACTAATTGAATCATATAGATATGCCCAGGGCGTATTGAACTTGACCATTTAGAATGATTTGTCTTGTACAAATTTAATAGACAAATTGTTCTTAGTATTCTATCTTTTAATCCCTAGATTTGAGAGGCGGCGCGGTGAAAGTGGCGGCTGTGGGCAGCGGCGATAGGGGGTGGTGGCAGCGAGGATTTACCCTAATTAGAGGGGTTATTATTATTATTTTTAAAAAATTTGGGGAGGGCAATGAAATTGGGCCTTTTTTGTTTTTAATTTTTGTAATGAATAATATTGACCCAAATGCCCTCAAAAAAGTGCTCCGTTATGAAGCATAACAGACTAAAGAGACGGAGTGACCTTTTTTGAAAATAAAAGTAATGTACGATACCTTAAAAATAGCTTTCGAAATATGATCACTAAAACCAGAAACTAACTATAGTATGGTGACCAAATTTGGAATTAAACACTGTTATGCATGATATGGACTCATGTTTTGTATGATATGAATTTTTAAAATAAAAAATTAAACTGTTACATGTTAAAAATATATATAAGAATGAAAAAAATAAAAATTATACAAGATGTAAGATTTTTTTTTAAAAAAATTATAAATTTAAAAAATTGATTGCAAGGGAAATATTTTTATTAAAAAAATGAGAAAAAAAACTTCCAAAAAAAAAAAAAAGGCCTTAGCCCTGCAACCACCATATAACAATTGGGGGTATAGATATGCATTTTGAATTTTTTTTTTTTTTTTCCCTTACTCTTTTGTTATGAATAGAGTAGCATATATAAATTAGTTCCTCAAAAAAAGAATTAGTTCTTAAATTTTTGACCGGAAAAATTCCCAAAAACAAATTGTGGACAGAAAAATAGGAAATTTGCAAATGTGGACGGAATTAGGATTTTCGGATTTTGAAAATCCAAAATTAAGCAAATTCATATTTTCAAAATTCGAATCATGTCGAAACCCGAATTAATTAGAAATTAATTAAGTTAATTAATTAAATTAATGAAATTCAGATTTTTAAAATCCAAATTTTAAGGAAAAAATAAAAGAGAATTAAAAAAATCAAAATTGAATAATATTAAAAAAATAAGGATTCGGATTTATCTTTGGTCATTTAGACTAAAGTTCGGATTTTCTAAATCCGAAATTAGTTCAACTATAATAAAAAAAATTTATACATGAAAAAAAAAGAAAAAAAGGTTGATTCGACCTATTAGCAACAATGAAATAAGAAATTCCAAATGTCAAAAAATTGAATGTAAATATACTACGAAAGAACATTCATATTGAATTGAACCATAATATATATAAAAAAAATCTGAAGAGTTAAAATATAATAAATATTATAAAATCAAAATATCAAAACATCCAATGAAAAAACTAAAAATCTAACTAAATCCATATTTTCTAGGTGGAGACACATTTCTTCCACCAACTCTCTTAGCTATAGGATCTGTACTCGAACCGGCACCCTGTGAACCTCCACTCCATGAACCTCTAGCTCCAGCTCCAACTCCAGCTCCACCTCCACTTCCACCTGGACCCTGTGGACCTCCTCCATGTGGCGAAGGCGAACCTCCATCATCCTCGCTCTCCTCATCATCTACTTCATCTTCGGCCCTTAAATTTTCCACATCCAAATCCTCTCCTACGATTGCCCTCTTTTTTCTGTCTCCTCCCCTAGAAGGAACGTTCCTTACTCGGCGACTCGGACGTGAGACCTGAGAGAATGTAGGTTGAACATCTGTGAGTATTTGGCTGCCCTCGACTGCATCAAAATTACCACCACCAAATGTGAAGGCACTGTGGAAAAGTTGATAATATCTTCGACGTACTGCATGTTCTCGAGGTCATCACCAATGTAATTAGCTTGGAATTCCATGCCCCTATTGTAGGCGTCACTCACCACCTCCATCTACAAATAATTTTAAAAAATACAATAGTTAAAAAAAATTCGATGAGCTTGGCAAAGATGTAAAAACCACATATAAGCTATTATATTGAACACTCACATATAGTCTCTCTCGGGCAGGAGCACCTCTGTATCCCTCGACAAAATCAATGCTTGGATAATTGATTAGTTTGACAGTATGGTGGTTATACCACGTATAGTACTCATCATCTGCTCTTGGAGGAACCTCTGGTTCAAAATCATCTGGCACTAAATACCTCATATTTTCACAATCTCGCATGTACATGGAACCGTCTCTGGAATAGTCGTTGTACCCCTTGCATTGCCTTCCCTTGGAATGCCTGTCATTATATTTCTCCTTCGTCAATGGATAAATTTGAGGGTTCCTAGGAACAGACTGATGGTACCCAAGTTGTCGAAAAACCCTATCAGCCTCATGAGCCTCGTGGTACTACCAAAAAATTAGAAAAGTTTGGGACATCCAACAATCAGGGTCATCTCGGTAGAAATGGGGGAGATAATCGAGGATATTGTCCTCAGCGTAAGGCAACCATTTGAACTAAAAAAAAAATTCTCAAACTTATAAAAATATTGGTAAATATAAATCAGTATTATAATGACAGAATTTAATAAATATTCAACTCACGTCATCATCTCGGAGACTGTTTAACTAATCTCGGTACCCAGGCAAGAGATGAGCAGTGACGTCTTCATAGGTGAAACGGACGTCCCACCGTTGTGCCAATGGGTGACCCACTTAGGATCTGTCACTATCTGCCACTCTCCGCGAGCTGACGCGAGGAATACGCTCCCAAGCCCATACCTGTATAAAAAAAATGAAATTTGTATTAGAAGAAGAAACTTATAATATGTAGCTATATAAGGTAAAAACACTAATAAAAACAAGAAAAAAAAATAACATTAAACATATACATTTTCAAAATAACAGCAAATCTTTTTACCTGTAGGAGGACCAGACAACTGGTTATGTCCTTGGCATCGTGCACGAAAGCCTTGCATAGGCCGCGGTATAAACTGGCGAGGGCCGCCGAACCCCCAACTAAGTGATGTACACCTACCTTTGAACTCTATATTTAAAAGCCAATGTAGAGGGACATAGTTGTTTGCCTTGTCCGTAAATATCATACCATATAGCAGGTACAGGATGTAGCACCTAGCCCGCTGTATATAACGTTTCCTAGCAACCCCTGCCAGGACTGGCTCCAAAATCTCACGCTTTAGACGACCGAGATGCAAGGTTCTGATCCTCAAAGGAACTGGCTCCGAATGAAAACCCAATAACCGTCCACATTCAGCTATCCATTCTTGTGTCGTCCTCTGAGGAAAAGTACCCGTAACAGCTGGACCGTCTGTCCGGAGACCAAAAAGGACTTGAACATCTTGGAAAGTGACAATGGATTCGCCGAATTGAAAATGGAATGTGTGTGTTTTCGGCCGCCATCTATCCACCAATGCCATTATAAGGGCATTTGTCGAGTTCGACCCCACACGAGTAGCCCCTCCAAATCCAAACTTGTTAATCTCATCCTGCACTTGGGGCAGTTCATTTGGCAAACAGGTCTACATAAAACTATCAAAGCGTTTACACTTGAGGGTTTCTGTTCGAAACCCTGGTGCATCATTGTATACTTGCAAAGATCGGTGTTTATTCTAGAGATAAAGTAGATCTGCATCGATGGGTCCTGGATTGAGATACTTGTGCCGTTGACTGCTTTGGCTCAATGATGTCATTGTACCTACAACATCACATAACAAAATTACATACCCAATTTTTCAAATAAATTTCGGCAGCATAACTGCAGTAAAATGAACATTTCCAAATACCCAAGACTGTGAAATAATAATACAATCACCAATCTATCAAATTCAATCCACAACTAAGAAAAACTCATAATAATTAAAATAAAATCATTAATCCATGAAATTCAATCCACCAACTACGTAAAACTCATAATAATTAAAATAAATCATGAATCCATCAAAGATGCGCCGGAAAGGCCATAATTCATAATAATGTATAAATAAAATATATCAAACCCACAAATATAATTATTAATAACACCAATTTAATATGGACTAAAATATGAATTACAAAAAAAAATAATTACTAACAAATAAATAAATTCTACCAAAAACATAATAAATAATAGGAAATAAAAAATTTACCACTAAATTTGATTGGATTTGGAAGGTCTGATGACTTTCTGGTGGCGGTCCGACGGTGCAGTCAACGAAAAAAAATGAGAAAAAAATGAATGGGTTTTGTTCTACCACG
The DNA here is from genome assembly GCA_030378225.1 of Knoxia roxburghii. Classification (NCBI taxonomy): domain Eukaryota; kingdom Viridiplantae; phylum Streptophyta; class Magnoliopsida; order Gentianales; family Rubiaceae; genus Knoxia; species Knoxia roxburghii. The sequence continues at coordinate 11,595,654 of CM059422.1, read as the reverse complement.
TGAGGGAAACGTTTTTATGGTGAGAATTCAACTAAAAATCGGTTGGATTGGCCAGAATCTAAGAAAAGATGATGGGTCTCAAATTTTTGGGGAGACAAAAAATGAACCCAAACTAGAGATTGGCTTGGATGGTTTTGTTCCTTATGTTGTTGGGAAGATTTTGATCGGTTTAGATCTAAGAAAAGGGGTTTTAGTTGGCTGGAATGAAAAATTGGGGGTCAGGTTTCTAAAATCCGGTGGCTAATGTTTTTGGAAGAAAGAAAGAGAAGAAGGGGGTAAAAAATGAGGGCTGCTCCTTTTTATATGAATTCGGATTTACAGATTTACAAAATTTGATTTTCCCTTTGCATTTTTTCTATTATTTTTTTTAAACTTTTCAAAATTAAATTTGAATATTATATTAGTATTTTATATATTCGGATATTATGAATCCGATTTTACTAATTAATTAAGATTTCAAACTTAAAAAATTCGAATCTTAAATTAATTAAGAGTTTTACATTTTACAAATTCGAAAGCCCTCCTTTCTATCCATACTCCACCAAATTTACATATTTCGGTCCACCCCCTTTAATTTAGAATTTTTTGGGTCCGCCCCATTAGTTCTTCTTACATTACTACTATATTCTTATTACAAGACTATTATTTTAAAAAATAAAAGTAAGTATATACATTTTGAGAATTTGTTTTCAATTATTTATCCATTTCAAACTTTAAAATGTTTTTTTTTTATCAAAAACTTTAAAATGCTTTTGACTATAACATTAATGCAAAAAAGTTAATTAATAAAAGAAAAATATCTCCTATTTTTTATTAATTTATTGCTTTGCCCATATTAAGTCATACCTATTTTTTTTATACGTCCATGGAATTTTAAGATCAATTAAAAAATATATATTTTTAAAAATTTCCAAAGTTATTTAAATCTTAAAATATCAATTTTTGTTTTAAAAAAATACTTACATTTTAGGGAAAAAGAAAAAAAATATTGGATGTGGAGATGTAAACAGAAAAGAAAATGTAAATGAAGTCTAAAATTAATGTGAACGCTTCGCGCCCCTTTTATATTCAAATTATCTATAATAAATTAGAAAATATTAACCATAATATTTAAATATAAAATATAATAATATATTAAATTATCTAAATACCTTCAATAAATTTACTAAAAATATTTAAAAAATTATTTATAATCCAGCTCATCTATGCTACTATAATCATAATTTTTATAAATTTTTAATAGATTAAGAATGCACTTATAAAATTTTTGATAAATTAGTTAATGATATTTAGATAATAATATAAGGTTAACGGGGTGAAAAATAAGAATTAAGAGTACTATTGTTAATAAAAAGGAGGACCGAATAAGAGAACATTAAATAACAAAGACGGGTGCCCATATAACACTACCCAAAATTAATACAGAACTACAAACAACAAAAATAGCCGTTAAATTTGATGCAAAAATTTGGACTGGCAGATGAAACGAAACACACTACTACAAACATGCCAAGAAGTTAGCTACAAAACGGAAAACATAATTGTCCGGGAGAATCAAATGTGCGGAAACCAGTCGTTCCAAGCTGCGTCTCCGAGAGCAACGTGGCCATTGTGGCCACCGGGTGAACCGCAATCGCCTCCACCGTTGTCGCCACCGCCAGGATTCTCACCGCCATTATATCTCTATATATGTTTCAGGCGGAGAAAACACGATCGATAAATCGGTGGATCACAAACCAGTTGGATGATCACGCCTTCTGCACAATGAATTAAACAACCAAAACACACACCTACATTAGTACGTACGTGCAATGTCGGAAAACAATTAAGGTGACAACCTTAACATTAACGAAGAACAAACCACACTGGAACAACTGGATCATCTACAATACCTGAATTAAGTGAGGACGAGGAGCTTGCCGATATTGTGCGGCGTGCGTGCGGTAGCGGTGGTACAGAGAATTGTGAGCGGATGAATGAGAATTGAGAAACCCAAAGCCCAGATTTGGGAGATCGGGGCAAAAGTTACAAACGGTGGGGAAGCGTCGGAAGTAACTTGACTCCTATCGACCCGACGGTGGGGGAGCCGCGCAAGTAAATTGGGTCCTATCGACCGGACCAACTAAATGTTCACCATTCCGGACATGAAAGTTGGTTTTTTTAATTTGATTGCAAAAGTTTTTTACCAGAAACATGCAAAGAAGAAGTTTGCAACAAAACAAGAAGGAAACCAGAATTGGGGCTTTGAAGGTAGCAGATTTACACAATGCAACAACGCTGTCGTCAAGGTTGCCACCTGCTGTACTCTCCGTGCTTTGCCACCCACACAATTAACAAAACCAATTGGATCACCACACCTTTTGCAAAATCAGTGAATACCTTTTAGAACATGCATGAAATAAAAGATGGAATCCTTAGAAATAAAGGGAGAAGAAATCACATTTGGATCATTTGTAATACCTTAATTCCGAAGCGGTGCAGCTGAAATTTGAGCACAACTGCTTGTCCAGTAGGCTTCAACTAATGTTCAAACCTAAGAGTCAAAATGTAATAGTGAGGCGGAGGAGGAGGATGATGATGAGAAACCTAAAGCCCTGAAATTGGAGAGCTTGGGAGACGAGCAAAAGTGTATGTAACACTTCGGTCTAATCATCATCTTTCAATAGGATTCATTTTTATCATCTCTATTCATTTCTGTTTCTTAATGTTTTAATTTTAAATTTTCAAAATACGTCTTAACTTTTTGTGAATTACATATGTATGAATGTTAAATTATATCTAATTATGTCTTTTGGTTAAAATATTACACACTTAAAATTTTTACATACTTTAATTTTTTTGTTGTGTGCCTTGAATTGTCAAATTGTGTCTTCTTTTTGTGTATGCATCTAGATTTTTTTTTTAATAATTTCAGTTTGGAAATATTTTTATGTATTTATATTATAATTTTTTGACAAAAATTTGAGTCTCGAAACATTTTTATAGATTATGATATAATATTTATAAATAAATTCTATTAAGAGTATAATGCTAAATTTTTAAAGAATGGGCAATTTTTAACATTTGAGATTATTTACTGTAGTAAAAAAATGCCATTTTGGTTGAAGGCATAAATATCACATGAAGTTGCTAGCTAGCTTAATTTGTGGGCAATTTTTAACATTTGAGATTATTTACTGTAGTAAAAAAATGCCATTTTGGTTGAAGGCATAAATATCACATGAAGTTGCTAGCTAGCTTAATTTGTTGATGCTAAATAGTTTTTTTGAAAAAATTAAAAACAATTGTGTGTCATTTGTTAATTGTTCAAATATTATGCAATATATGTGCAAGTATTGTTCAAATATTGTGCAAAATATGTGCAAGTGTTGGTCAAAGCTGAAACGAATCATAAAAATTTTCATTTGATTATACTTTGAAGGGAAAAATAAAAACCAACAAATCTTGAATGAAGGGGAAAAAAAGGCTGATAAACTCAAAGATCGTCGTGTACAGAAAAAAGTATTGAATAATGTGGCACTCAAGAAAAAATAGCTGCTTGGTATTACTAGTTACCGTTTCAGTTTTAAATATTGCTGTCTTAATTTTAATAAAATTATTTTTTTACTTTAAAAAAAAAGAAAGAGAGTATTGTTGAGATAATAAAAGGTAAAAATTGAACGATAACTAGTAAAATTTTAATCTAATTAACTGTTTTAATAGCTGGATCAAATGCAGACTCCACCGGAGCTCTTGATTCAGAAGAGTTGGCAAAAAGACTGCAAGGAAATGGAACAAATATATCATATGTATTTCAGGCTACCAACGTGCGAGGCTGGATCAAGGATGACTAAAGCAAAAAGAATCAGAGATGTTATTGAGAATTACCGCACAATGTCATGATTTAAGATTTTCTTTATTCAATTAGAAACACCCTATCTGCCTGTCATTTCATAAAAATGAATCCAACTGTCAACCGTTATGAAACCAACTGTCATATCTTACAATATTTTGAAAATTCGTTAATTATTTGAGTCTGCTTTTAAGTAAATATTTAGTTTCAACCGGTCCCTTAAATTAGGTTGGAATTAATCAGTAATTTGAAGGATTAATGTGGCAAATGGAGCCATATATTAATAAACCATCATTGATAATCTTAATTTAAAAACAAATTTAAAATTTTTTATTGTGTCAAAATAAAATTTTTAAAAAAATTAAAGAAAAATGAGATGATTAATTAAAAAATAAATAAATAAAACCCCGCGTCAAACTTGTATTGAATTGCAAAGTAATTGAAGTAAAAATAAGTGCATCCACTAATCGACGCACGTGTAAATCTTGTTATTGTATAAAAAGTTAATAATTACAACTGAAATACATTAAAATTAAAAAATAATATAAAAAATAGTAATTATACTCGTATAAGGGTATTATATAAATTGCCATATACAAGTGTCCTACCTTGAACGTCGAGCCTTGTGGTCTGCTCTGTTGGATTTTCGTTTGAAATGGCCTGCTATTCCTTGGAGTGTTGGCGGAGATTTCAAAGTGATTAGTAGTATGGATGAGTATCGTGGTGGGGCATCTCTTTCTCAAATTCCAATTTAGGAGTTTAATGCATTCATTGCTGAGGCTAGTCTTCTTGGTGAAGCTTTAGTGATTGTTTGGATTTTACCTGGGGTGGGAACAGGTGTACAGGATTTGTACAGAAGAGGTTGGATAGAGTTCTGTTCTCCCCAGAGTGGTTAGCCCTTTTTCGGAAAATAATTGTGCACAATCTCTGAAAAGCAACATCTTATCATAGCTCGTTGTTGTTGCAGTTTGACTTGCTGAGTCAATCCAAGCCTAAGCGTCGGCCGGGTTTTTTATATGTGGTTAACGATAGTTGGTCTGAGCCAATGTTGGGAACATGAATGATATCTTTCTCCTTGAAGCTGTGCCGTTTGAAACAGATTCTTCATTTATAGAATCATGATGTTTTTGGTAATGCTTTCCTAAATTTGAAGAATAGTGAAGAACATATGCTTTCTTGTGAAAAAGTCCTTCAAAATTGTCCTTCTGGTGAGTCTAGGTCTGCCTTCTCCTGTGTCCAAACTCATTTTCTACAAAGCCTCGAAGAGCACTCTGATTTCGTTCAACAGAAATCTAGAGTCGTTAGTTGTAATATGGGGATCGAAACACTTCTTTCTTCCATGCTACAGTTCGGGAATGGCATTATCGTTTGGCTATTCACAAGCTCAAGGTGGATGGCATTTGGACAACTGACCCGGTGGTTCTTGAAGAAAGTGCAATTGATTTTTTTCCTCTTTACATTCGGCTGAGGAGGGCTTTAATCAATCTATTGTTGAAAGTTTGTTACAGGATGTTCCAAGTTGTTTAACTGATGAGGATAAGGAAGGTTTGTCAGCCCCTTTGCTCCCAGGAGAGATTAAGGATGCAGTTTTTTCACTTTCCGCAGACAGCTCTCCAGGCCCAGATGACTATCTAAAGGACCCAAAATCATAACAATAACAACGACCACTATGATCAATCTCCAAGATGATCAACCAACAATGGAACTCAATTCACCAACCAAACAAGAACGCAAAATGAAAGTGGTATAAATAAATAAATAAACCAAACAAGCAATGCACACGATTTATACGTGAAAAAACACCTTCGGTGTGAAGAGTAAAAAACCACGGGACCTTTCAAGAAGCTTTTTCTCTTATTATGATAAAATTGAGGCTAAAACAAACCCAACAAAGTCACACAACGTTACACCCACCAACAGTAATCAAATGAACAAGAGAAGAACACAAATAAAGACAAGAAAAACAAGCCTTCCAACAATCTTTCCAAGCTTGAAATATAGCCCTCGACCTCCAATAGTGATCTTCACATTTTCAAAAACTTAGACCATTTCCTTCTTAGAAACCCCCCCTCCCCCCCCCCCCCCCCCTCTTTTTTTAATGTAACCAGCCACCACACTTAAATAGGCCACAGATACATCCAATGGGCCACCAAAATGGGCTGGACCCATAACAATCTCCCCCTCCAGCCCATCACGGGGAAGATGTGTACGATTCTTCATCACTTGAATCTCATCCCAGAGAGCTTGCTATAAATCTCAAGCTTGTGTCCGGGAACCACTTTAGTTAGCATGTCCGCTCCATTCAAATTTGCGTGAACTTTCCTCAGCATCAATACTTTCTCCTCAATCACATCTCGCAACCAATGATACCTAATATCAATGTGTTTTGGCGAGCATGATACATGGTGTTCTTGCTCAAATCTATAGCACTCTGACTATCATAGAATACTACATATTCACTTTGTTTCAAACCCAACTCTTGAAGAAATCTCTTCATGTCAAATAATCTCTTTACATGCTTCAACAGCTGCTATATATTTTTCCTCAATAGTAGACAGAGCTACACACTTTTGTAGTTTGGATTGCCATGAAATGGCTTCCCCTGAAAAAAATAAATACATAGCCTGAGGTAGACTTTCTGCTATCAAGATCACCATCCATGTCTGCATTTATGTATCCCTTAAGGATCAGTTTGGCACATCCATAACATAGAGTCAGTCTAGAAGTACCACGCAAATACCTTAAGATCCATTTTACTGCATCCCAATAAATCTTTCCTGGGTTGGACAAGTATGTGCTAACCAACCCAACAGCTTGTGCAATATCTGGCCTTGTACAAACCATTGCATACGTCAAAGAACCAACAACAGAAGAAAAGGGGATAGGGGACATATGTCTTTTCTTTGCCTCTGTCTTAGGACAATATTTCTTGCTCAACTTGAATTGAACTACCAAAGGTGTACTAAAAGGCTCTGCATGCTTCATATTGAACCTTTCAAGCACCCTCTCAATATAATTTTCTTGTGATAGCCACATCCTTTTATCTTTTCTATCACGAATAATCTCCATGCCCAATATCTGTTTTGTTGGACCCAAATCTTTCATGTCAAAATACTTGGATAAGTCTTTCTTCAAGCTGCTAATCATCTCTGCATCTTGCCCAACTATCAGCATATTATCTACATATAGAATAAGGGTAATGAAATTACCTCCAGGAAACTTTCTAAAGTAAACACAAGGATCTGCTGAAGTTCGCTTATAGCCATTGCTTGTCATAAATGAATCAAATTTCTGGTACCATTGCCTTGGTGCCTGCTTGAGTCCGTAAATATGCATATTCGGCCTGCAAACTAATCCTTCCTTCCCCTTCTCTTCAAACCCTTCAGGTCCCTCCATGTAGATCTCCTCTTGCAAGTCACCATGTAAGAAAGCAGTTCTCACATCAAGCTGCTCCAACTCAAGATCAAGACTTGCAGCTAAACTCAAAGCAGTTCTGATAGAAGTCATCTTGACAACAGGAGAAAAAATGTCATCAAAGTCAATGCCTTTCTTCTGGTTACATCCCTTTACCACAAATCTGGCTTTGTGCTTCACTATCAAATTACCATCCTTCTTCATCCTGAAAACCCATCGGTTTTTCAAGACCTTCTTGCCTTAGGGAGTCTTCACAAGCTCATAAGTTTTATTTTTTCTCAAGAAATTCATCTCTTCCTTCATAGCATCAAGCCACAGGTGTTTGTCTTCACTAACCAACGCTTCCTGATAGTTCTCTGGCTCACCCTCTTCAATGACAACAATAAACACTGAACTTGAATATTTTGCAGAAGGTTTTCTTTCTCTACTTGACCTTCAAACCTGTGGAATAGGTTGCTCCCCCTGCTCATGAATGTCTCCAACATCATGTAAAGCATTCTCAACTTCTTGTTCATCATCATAATCATCATCATTCGAATGCACATTCTCAACATCATCAAGTGTTGTTTCCACATTATCATTTACTAGCTACTCAATAGAAATGGGACCAGAAGTAGAAAAAGCATTAGTAATATCAAAAGACATCTCTAAAGTAAAAATGCACCTTGTACTTAAGAGATCTGCACCCATCTCATGCTCAAAGAATATTACATCTCTACTTCTCACCACCTTCTTTCCTTCTGGATCATAGAGTCTGAAACTATACTCTTCATCACCGTAACCAACAAATACACAAGGATTAGTCATGGAATCAAGCTTTGATCTCTGTTCTTTCAGCACATGCATATATGCCTTACATCCAAAGACTCTCATGTGTGAATAAGTAGAGTCATTACCCTTCTAAGCTCTCTCAGAAATGTCAAGACTGAGAGGTATAGACGGTGATCGATTAATCAAGTAAACTGCACAGTTTACTGCTTCAGCTTAAAACGTCTTTGGAAGATTAGACATTCTAAGCATGCATCTCACTTTCTCAACAATGGTTCGATTCATTCTTTCTGCAACTCCATTGTGTTGTGGAGTACCAGGCATAGTTTTCACATGTCTAATCCCATGTTGTGAACAATACTTCTCAAACTCATTAGAAGTATACTCACCATCATTGTCAGATCAGAGACACTTTAGCTTTCTTCCTATCTCCCTTTCTACCATAGCGTGGAATTTCTGGAAGACTTCAAAAACTTGAATTTTAGTCTTTAGCATGTAAACCCAAGTTCTCTGAGTCGCATCATCAATAAAAGTGGGAAAATATATGCTCCCTCCAATAGATTCCACCTCTAAATGACAGCAAACATCAGAGTGTACCAACTCTAACTTTTCTTCCTTATTGATTGACTTTTTTTAAAAAGAAGCCCTATGTTGTTTTACTGCTAAACAAAAATCACAAGGGTCAAAGGAAACAGACTTGTCAACAGGAATAAGGGATTTACCTACTAAGAATTTTATCCCTTTGTCACTTATGTGCCCCAATCTTCTGTGCCACAAGTTTGGAGAATTCTTTCCTTCAACTGCATTCAGCTCACCAGTACATACATTCAAGTATGTTTTATGCAAAGAACAACACAAATCTCCTCGAGCAACTGTTAGTGAACCAAAAGTATGTCTGAACCCTTCTTGATCAAGAACATTAACAGACAACAAGTTAAGGCGAAGATCAGGAATTTGGCGCACATTCTTTAATATAAGAAGGCACCCAACACTTGTCTTTACTCGAATGTAACCCAAGCCAACAATACTTGCTGAGCTTTGGTTCCCCATCTTAAAATACTTTTAATGTGACCAGGTTTGTTGCAGTAAAAACAAGGCCTCGCCTCCTTGCCATCTCTTGACTTGGACCTTCCTTTCGATTTACTGCGTCCATTAGAAGCTTTGCTTTTGTTTTTTCCCTGTTCTCAACAACAAGAGCCTGTGAATTATCAACTCTTGTCTCCTTTCTTCTTAGCTTCTCATTGAACATACTTTCTTTAATTGTATCCAACAAGAGTACACCATCTAGAGCAGAGTTGCTTAATGTCACAATAAGAGTTTCCCAACTGTCTGGCAAAGAACTCAACAAGAATAATGCCTGTAGCTCATCATCAAGAATAATCTTCATAGTAGTAATCTTGTTAATAACATCTTGAAAATCACTGAGATGCTCAAAACAGGTTTTCCACTTTTCAATTTCAAATTAACAAGCCTCTTAATCAAAGAAGCCTTGTTGTGCGCAGTTTTTCTTTTATAAAGACCTTCCAGTTTCTTCCACAAATCGTATAGATCATTTTCCTGAGAGACATGGTTGAAAATACTGATATCAATCCACTGCCTAATAGTCCCCAAAGTCTTCCTGTTCAACTTCTCCCATTCTTTATCTCCCATTTTTTCTGGCTTTACTGGTTTACCCGCTTTTCCATCCTTGTCGGTGACTACACCAATCGGATCATACGAATCCTTGCAAAACAAGAAATCTTCCATCATAGGTCTCCATATAGAATAATTGGTTGATGTCAACTTAACCATGAAATCACTACTAGACTCCCTAATTAATTCAAAAAAAAATAATAATAATAAACCTTGCTCTGATAACACTTGTTGGGGGGAAGGATCCACTCAAAACCCACATCAACCTCAAGCCCAATATATAAGCTCATGGGATTCCACACTAAAACCAATTGGCAACGGGGAAAGTAGCCAACCACATTTATATATTGAGATTGGTACTCTTCGTCTACCGATATGGGATTGGGTTTGCACCCCAACACTATCCAGGATCATTTTTTTAGAGCTTATTGGGATATTGTTGGACATGATCTGGTTGCATCATGTGAGGAATTTATGTTAGGATTCCTCTACCTCGATCAATTGGTAGTACGTTCATTACCCTGTTGCCAAATAAACAAGTTCCATTTACTTTTTCAGACTTTCGCCCAATAAGTCTGTGTAATTTTATTACTAAGGCTTTCACCTCAGTTTTGAAGAATAGGATTCAGCCTCTTCTTCCTAAGATCATCTCTGCCGAGCAATCCGGGTTTCTGAGGGACAGAGATATTTTAGATAATGTGTTGTTGGCTCAAGACCTGGTGCAATTTTTAAATGAAAAAGTTGTGGGACATAATCTACTAATCAAATTAGACATGATGAAGGGTTTTGATAGGGTATCTTGGTTTTTTCTCTGATCAATTCTGTCTAAATTGGGTTTTCTAGAGTTGTTTGTTCAGTTGATTATGTCTAACCTGAATGGAAGCTGGTTTTCTTTCTTCTCAATGGTTCGCCAGTTGGTTTTTTTCCTGCTTCAAGGGGGCTGAAACAGGGAGATCCACTTTCCCCTATTTTGTTTATTTAGGGGAGTTTCATCTGGCAGAATCTCACATTTTTGTTCACTTCCTGGCTCATCGGTGGTGTCACACTTGGCATTTGCAGACAATGTCCTTATTTTTACTAGGGGTACAATGCGGTTTTTTAAAGGCCCTTTTGGATTTTTTGAGAGACTATGAATCAGCCTGTTCCATGGGTAAATTCAATTATCCATTAGGTCCCTTGATTTGTCAGCCAAATTCAATTCTTCCTGGGAAATTAATTAACTCTTAATTAAGACCATAATACTCTTCAATAATATTTAATTAAACTATTTAATTAAATATTATCAATTTAAGTATAACTCTTATACTCAATGTAGGCAATTTAATTAATTCTGAATCATCGAATTTACTTATGTGCGATCCTATAGGCCCATTCCAAATTGACAATGAATAAATTAATCTCATTAATTAATCCATAAATCATTAGTGGTCTCTAGCAAGACATAATGACTACACAATTCAGAACGGAGGGTCGAATGGTGATTCAACACAACCTTGCGAGTATACTGCGTAATGTCCTCTACACTGATATCCAGTTTAGCATAAGGCATGGAACCAATCATCCTTATATAGCTAAATGTTTTACTTGATCTTTTAGTGACACTGAACTTAATCAAGCAAATGATAACCCTTATCATTTCTTGGGCACGGCCATGCACTTCTCAGTTCACTATCAAGCGGCCAAGATATCATCTCTCATTTAAGAGAGACTTGTAGTCCCATCACTTCACCTACATACCTTAGCGTGGCTCATAGTGTACCCAATCATAACCGTACTTGGCAACCTATTACGGTCCCGTTAGGCATATGTCAAAGCACACTCTAATTCACCTAAAACTATGCAGTGATTTCTGGTCTAAGGATCCTCGTACGAGTACTACTCAAAAGAATCACTCATGATCTAAAAGTCCATGGAGTGTTTCTTTTTGGCAGATCGATTTCATGAAATTCAATATGCACAATAATATAATTTCATGAAATTAACTCATCAGATAAATAATCAATCAAATGACAAATGTCTTATTTACATAAATAACCCTTAAAATTTATTTACATAAATAGCCCTCAAAAGGGCACATACACCAACAGGTTCTTCGTCATTTTGAACTGATAATTAGTCCTCTTTGGGAATTATTTGGCAGAATTTTCAGCGCCCACCATTTCCAATGTTAACGATTCGAGATTTTGATGACAATCGGCCTCACTTCCTAGAGATTTTTGATTATTTGATGAATTTAGTGCTGGATTTTAAAGATGGAGCAGATGTGTTAGTGTGGCGACCTTCTCCAACTGGAGTTTTTTCAGTGGCATCGGCTTACAAAGCCATGTGTAGATCACCAATACTTATATAGTACAACTAAGTGTACTATAAAAATCTGTACACATAGTAAAAATTAAAACAAAAATAAAAACTACTATGGGAAACATCATTAATGACCTCAATTTAAGAAGAGGAAAATTGGGAAACATCATTTAATGACATGTTTTATATACAAAAACTACTATGGGTACCATCCTACTTGTACACCTAGTTGTAGGAAAAAAATTGCCGTAGATCACGGCCTACTGATTCATTGTTGACACATTTCTGGTCTAATTCAATTCCTCCTAAAATTTTTATTTTCTTTTGGCGCCTATATAATAATTTTTATTTTCTTGATCTGTTGTTTATTTTATGCTGATTTGATCTTCGCTATTAAGTTTGTTTTAGTTATTTGAAATGATTTTCTTTCAAAATTAGTGATCTGATGTCTATTTTCAGTTGATCTGATGTCTGTTTTTTCGTGATCTGATGTCTGTTATATGCTGATTTAGTCTTCACTGTTAAGTTTGTTTTAGTTCTGTGAAATAATTTTCTTTTAAAATTATTGATCTGATGTCTGTTTTCAGTTGATCTGATGTCTATTTTTTTGTGATCTGATATCTATTTTTTCGTGATCTGATGTCTGCTATATGCTGATCTGATCTTCACTTTTAGGTTTATTTTAGTTCTGTGAAATGATTTTCTTTCAAAATTAGTGATCTAATGTCTGTTTTCAGTTTATCTGATGTCTACTTTCTTGTGATATGATAACAACATATTTTTGCTAATATTCTTTTACTGCTATATTACAAGAAACAATATAAACATAATGGGTGACTAGTTGTTTAATTTAGTTGCGTGTAAGGAGTTGTGACTGGCTTCGCCGTGCGTTACAGTAATAGTAAAATTTATTACAGTCCTATACCCATACGATATACGAACTCAAAATTATACACTTAAGTACTTAATTAAAAAAAATTTAATTCATTAAATTGATATTAAGTGTAGTTATTAAATAATGATAATTAATTAAATAATTAAAATTAAATATTAAATTGATTTATCAAACACACCCTAATTTTTTGTAACTCTATTTATTAACGTTTTCTATATGATAAAAAAATTATGAAATAATTAACATCGATGATATTGTACAATGAAATGCAATCGGACGACTAATTCTCGAAAGGGATAATTCGAATATGGTTTGATTAATAAATTAAATTTAGGTATAAAGAATTTTAAAATTAGAGTAATAATATTATACCATTTCAACTTTTTATTTAATTCTTGTATGCATATTGTATGAGTATAGGTAAACTTAATAAAATTTTACTTCTTATATTTCCCGTCTTATTTATACTATAATACCATGCAAGATAATTAATTTTATAAAATTTAAAATTATTTTAATGATATTATATATTTTCGCATCGAACCAATTTAATATTATTATTTATTAATAAACTATTTTTTAATATAGTTGTTGGACCATCACATACGGACTACAACGAAACGTATACAAAGAGTCAACTCTATCACAATCCTAATTAATATATACCGAATACGGAATATAAGCTATATGCCATAAATGATGGCTACAAATACGCACAAATATTGGTTCCAGAGAGGGAGTTACAAATGTCGGTGTAAACGTATATGTGGTGAGTGGTGTCTTCAGTGTCCTTTTCCAAGTTACGTTACATATAATCAGATGGCTTTTGAGAGGCAGTTAAAATCCACCACCATCATTATAAGAAATCTTCAATTCAACACAAAGCCAATCAGAAAAGCTAAAAAATGGTGAATACTGAGGACAGCAGTTCAGCCAAGGTTTGTGTAACAGGGGGTTCAAGCTATCTTGGTTCATTTCTTGTCAAGAAACTACTGGAAAATGGATACACTGTTCATGCCACCCTCAGAAATCTAGGTTCTTTCTTTTTTAAATTTAAATTTAAATTTCCCCTCATATAATTCACTTCAGTTCACTAGTTCTCTCTTTAAAGTTTGTTTATGGATGAATTCACAGGTGATGAAGTTAAGGTGGGGCTGCTGAAATCTCTTCCATTTGCAGACTCAAGGCTTGTGTTGTTTCAGGCTGACATCTATAATCCCGACGAGTTTGCTCCGGCGGTTCTGGACTGTCAAACCGTCGTACATCTCGCCACGCCCTACCTACACGACCCTCATAGCACACTTGTAAGTCTTGTATGAATTTGATATTTAATGCTCATAAACTCTACAGATGTGTTGCCGAATTTGATATTTAATGCTCATAAACTCTACAGATATGTTGCCTCATTTGGAATGACGTTATTTTTGCCAGATTTTGACTCATTTAGGGTCTAGATTATCAAATGACATTTTGGGTCTTTTTTTTTTTTTAATATATCTTTTAAATGTGGCAAAATTTTTGGGATTAAATTTATTTTTGGTCCCCTTAATAGGAGTTATTCCGTTTTGAGACCTCTTTTATTTTGGTCATCAATATTAGTTTCACTTAAATTTTTTTGATAATTATAGTCATTTTTTCAAAAAAATTTAAAAGATAACAGCCGGAATTCTAAATGGGTTGAACATTTATAAGGATTCAAATCATAAAATTGGTTGAACAAACTATAAAACAAATTATGGTTAAGAAAAAAAAGTAGGTTTGACTAGCGATCAAATGAGTTAATCTATTATCTTCTAAATTTTTTCATAAAAAATTATTATAATTGCAAAAACAAAAAATTTAATGAACTAGTAGTGGTGACCAAGATAAAAGAATGACCAAAACTAGAATAACCTTTATTGGGGAACAAAAATAAATTTAAGCGAAATGTTTTGTTTATTTATTGTTTCTCAGGTGTACGTTGATCCAATCAAAGGTTTGGTTAAGAATTAATAAATATTTCATTGGTCTTGAAATTAAAATGACAAAAATGCCCATCCCATCAATCATGTAGTACAAGAATACAACAGAGGCAGCGGTTGCTGGAGTGAAGAGCATTGTGAATTCCTGCATAAAATCAGGCACCGTGAAGCGTCTTGTCTACACAGGCTCTGTTTTATCAGCTTCACCATTGAAAGATGATGGATCAGGCTATAAGGACTCCATGGATGAAACTTGCTGGACTCCTCTCAATTTGTCCAATCAGTATTCCCAAGAGTTTCTGGATGTAAGTTGTTCATTTCTGTTGCTAATTGTTTTCTATGCATTGGTTGTGTTAAGATTACCCCAATTCCACATTAGTAACTCACTACACACTCTGAGATACAAGTGCTGTGGGGGAGTGATGTGGGATTGTGACAATCTTGACAATTGGTTTTGGGTTGCATGCTCATGTTGGATTAATAAAATTTAACAAGTTGTCTCATAATCCTAGCCCTGTTTTCAATAATACTGTATTGCTTTGTTTTGGTTACTTAATGTGGCAGGACTATGTTCATTCAAAGACGTTGGCAGAAAAGGAAGCTTTGAAATGCAATGATGAGGAGAAGCTAGAGACGGTGAGTCTTGCTTGTGGGCTTGTTGGAGGAGATACAATTCAACCTTGGCTGTCAGGAAGCCTGAGAGTGCTGATATCTCAGGTTTGTAAAGACAAGGGGATGTATGATATGCTGAGGTTTATGGAAGAAATGATTGGAGCAGTTCCAATTGTGCACATTGGAGATGTAACTGCAGCATTTTTGTTCTGCATTGAAACTGAGGGCTTAACAGGGAGATTCTTATGTGCTTCTGATCTCGTAAAATCAGCTGAGATGGCCAGCATTCTGCAGAGTTGCTGCCCTGATGACACTAGAATCCCTGATGAGTATGAGAGCTAATTAAGAGTGTTGTTGTGTATGGGTAGTGATGTTAGAATGTGTTGAAAATGTTGCATTTGTTTTTGTTTCTTCAGGTTCATTGAGGATTTCCAGGGAGAGGTGAGATGGGGTTCATCAAAGCTGGAGGAAATGGGATTTCAGTATAAGCATAATGCAAAGATGATCTTAGAAGGAAGTCTTGAGTGTTTGAGGAAATCTGATCTGGAGAATGCCTAAGAATAATGATTCCAGATTTGTTACTTCTGAGAACTGGAGAATGCCAAAACAAACTAAGATTTTATTTGTCTTTATTTGTCTTAATTTCTATACAAATTTTATTAATTACCGCCCTAATTTAGACTAAAATCTCTATCCCTGCCCCTCTTTTCCTCTAATTTTGTCAAAATTAGGACTGTAATGTTTAAAATTGAGCGGTAACTAGTAATACCCTTTCTATACCAAGCACCAATTTCATTTCAATCCCTGGCTTCATAACTGTGTTATGTAATATTTGTTGCAATGTTTAGCATATTATTGACAAAATCTCCTATTTCTTGAAGAAAAAAACCTATGATCATCACTATCATACCCTTATAAAACTCATTCCAATAATATCATCTTTAAGCCAAGGTAGAGCACTAACACAAATATAATGAAAAAATATATATATATACATTTGTACCTCTTTTCTCCCAATGTATGTATAAATTTCTTTTTTAAACTGAGGAATTATATCAAAGCTTTTTAAATGTATGTATAAAATATTTTTTATATAAATAATTACACATTTAAAAAGGTATATTATCAAAATTTTAAATTATTTAATATTATAATAATTTTAAGTGTCTAATATTTTAACAAAAGACATAATTAAATTAAATTAAACATTCACATATATGTAATTCAAAAAAATTAATACATATTTTGAAAATTTAGAATTAAAACATTAAGAAACAGAAATGAATAGAGATGATAAAAATGAATCCTGGTGAAAGATGGTGATTAGTCGGTCGATATGACCGAAGTGTTACGTACAATTTTTGTTCATCTCCCAAGCTCTCCAATTTCAGGGCTTTGGGTTTCTCATCAATTTATCATTCTCATCCTCATCCTCCGCCTCACTTTTACATTTTTTTGACTCTTTGGTTTGAATATCAGTTGAAGCCTACTGGACTGGCAGTTGCACAGCCCACATGTCTCGTTAATTTCTTTGTTCTTTGTCCTCCCTACCTCCCTCTCGGCTAGCTCGATCCCTATTCTCAAATTTCAGCTGCACCGCTTCGGAATTAAGGTATTACAAATGATCCAAATGTGATATCTTCTCCCTTTATTTCTAAGGATTCCATCTTTTATTTCATGCATGTTCTAATGGGTATTGACTGATTTTGCAAAAGGTGTGATCATCCAATTGATTGTGTTAATTGTGTGATTCATCGGTAACCGAAATGGTAAAAGCAGGGAGAGTACAGCAGGTGGCAACCCTGACGACAGCGTTGTTGCATTCTGAAAATCTGCTACCTTCAAAGCCCCAATTCTGGTTTCCGTCCGGTTTTGTTGCAAACTTCTTCCTGGCATGTTTCTGGTAAATCTTTTGCAATCAAATTTAAAATACCAACTTTCATGTCCGGAATGGTGAACATTTAGTTGCTCCGGTCGACACAGGAGTCAAGTTACTTACGCCGCTTCCCCACCGTTTGTAACTTTTGCCTCGATCTCCCAAATCTGGGCTTTGGGTTTCTCAATTCTCATTCCTCCGCTCACAATTCTCTGTACCACCACTACCGCACTCAGGCCCCACAATATCCCCTCGCCATCGGCAAGCTCCTAGTCCTCACTTAATTCAGGTGTCGTAGATGATCCCGTTGTTCCAGTGTGGTTTGTTCTTCGTTAATGTTAAGGTTGTCACCTTAATTGTTTATCCGACATTGCATATACTAATGGAGGTGTGTGCTTTTTGTGGGGGTTAATTTCATTGTGCAGAAGGCGTGATCATCCAACTGGTTTGTGATCGAGTTTTTCTCCGCCTGAAACATATATAGACGAGATATAATGGCGGTGAGAATCCTGGCGGTGGCAACAACGGTGGAGGCAATTGCGGTTCACCCGGTGGCCACACTGGCCACGTTGCTGTATTGCAACAATTTGCTTCCTCGGAGACGCGGCTTGGAACGACTGGTTTCCCCACATTTGATTCTCCCGGACAATTTTGTTTTCCGTTTTGTAGCTAACTTCTTGGCATGTTTCTGGTAGTGTGTTTCGTTTCATCTGCCAGTCCAAATTTTTGCATCAAATTTAACGGCTATTTTTGTTGTTCCTAAGTTCTGTATTAATAATCCAAAGCATTTTAAATTTTGAAATGGATAAATAATTCAAAACAAATTCTCAAAATTTATATACTTACTTTTATTTTTTAAATGATACTCTCGCGCCACCACCGGAGAAAAGTCGGCCCGTTGCTGCCCAGTTTTCCACCTAGCCGCCACTCAAAGAGCGAGAAGAATTATTTCTCTCTCTAGCTTTTCTCTCAAAATTTCTCTCTCTAAGTTTCTTGAATAATAAATCTAAGAATTGTGTATTGTGTAGTGTCAATCTCTTGTCTATTTATAGAGTTAAAAAAGAGACTCGAAGTTGGTTTAGGATTGGTCTTCCTATTGGGTTTGTGTTTTACTTCAATCCCGTTCCTGGACTGATTCACATCCAACTGACACAAGGATTCATTTATCCTCAATTCAGTTTGATTCACAACCAATTGACACAATGATTAATTAATTACCTAATTAATTAAATCTACCTTTGTCAACTACCCAATACATAATTAACCGTACAATGACAGATTAATTATGGCACTACAATTCTACACCAGAATTGCTTACGAAACAACTAAATAATTATTCTTTAATCTCCCCACATCAAAGATATAGTGCTCGTTAATTTATTAATTTATTAATAAATTAATTAATTAACTTCTTATAATTCGAGACTAGTACCACTCGACCTTTTTACTATACCGGACATAAGTTCACCGGCCAGTTTAGTATAATAAACATAACGAGCTCATCTCGGGAACACCATCACCCCGAACATACCGGTACATGGTTTTCTTTCGACAAGTAACAGTACACCAAACAATCAAATATGCGCACCCAACCCACCGAGACTATTGGCCTCGAGTGGCCTCACTCTTTGGCAGATTAAAGTAGACTATGTATAATTTTCATGCATGCTCAAGTCTAGGGATTTAGAGATAGAATACTATAATCGAATAGTCTATTAAATCAGTATAAGACAATTCATCATAAATGGCCAAGTTCAATATGTCCCAGGCATATCTATATGATTCAACTAGTTTAGACAAACCAATTTCTGAATCACATAATAACTTAAACTGACAGTGTATCCAAAACTGTCTCAGTTACGAATCTCATTTATATATTATGTCTTTTAACCAATGACGAGATCTACTGTGTCACACCAGACACCTCATAATCTAAGTGCATAATATAAATGGACAACATATGTAAAACATAAAAACAATTTAACTAAAATATTTAATCGATATATACAAACTGTGAAATAGTTTAATACAAGCAAAGCTTCAGTATTCAAACCCAACACTAACTACCTTTAATTGATTTACTAAAAATACAAAAAAATCATTTATAGTTCCCGCTCATCTATGCTACTTTAATCATAATTTTTATAAATTTTTGGTAAATTAAGAAGGGACTTATAAAATCTTTGATAAATTGATTAAGGGTAGTTAGGTAATAATAGGAGTGACGGAAGATAAATATTAAGGGGGCGAGAAATAAGTATTAAAGGGCAATATTTAACAAAATTGATGACTTTTTTGGAAAAATGGAGACGTTGAACAACAAAAAGGGTGGAGCGATATAACACTACCCTTTTATTTTTTTTCATTCTTATATTTCGTTAACATATAACAATTTAATTTTTTTATTTTTAAAATTCATATCTTACAAAACATGAGTTCATATTATGCATAACAGTGTTTCATATCAATACAACAAAGAGATTCTTATATCACTAGATCCGGCCACTCGACCGGCCGAAAACGAAGACCCACCATCTACAAATAAAACCCCCCAAAGGACTTTCTCCTCTCTTTTCAAAACAGAGCCACAAACCCACACACCGTCCCACCCAAAGATTTTGAATTTTGGAATGGCAAAGCTATGATTGAATACACCCCAGAAGAATTCGTGAAGATGGTAGCACCTCACCGCCTCTCTCTAGTTGGTAAATTCAGCCATGACCGTCCAAAGCTTCATGAAATCAGAAAAAAGATGTCCAAGATTGGCTTCCATGGATCTCTAGAAATCGACATTCTAAATCCGAGGCACATCATCATCAAATTTGGCAACCAAGAAGACTTTCAGAATTGTTGGATGCGAGGTAGCTGGAGCATCGGAGGTTTCCAAATGCGTGTCCTAAAATTGACATCGGGCGGACCCGCCGCTAGCTCTAATCTAGGTGTCTCTAGAAAACCTCCTGCTGGAACTCCACTCTCCAGAAGCCATTTTTTCTGTGACCAAAGTAATTGGAAAGCCTTTCCAAGTTGACGGCCCAACAAAAAACCAAACCTGCCCCTCGGTTGCTATAGTTTGTGAGCAAATTCTGCTAATCAGTAGCTGAATTTGTAGAAAATGCAAGAGAATAAAAGAACCCTAGAAAAGCAGTTGAGAGAAAAGAAAGAGGCGGGAAGTGTGAAAGCTTTTCATTTTCATTAATTGTGTAAGAAGCTGTACAAAGACAGAGGCTTTCGTTTATATACAAGTATGTAAATTACAAGCTTGATTACTAAGCTAAGATTCAAACTAAGCAACCTTACAAATCTGACTAACTATTCCCGCTGATGTGTCACATATTGCTTGATGTGTCTCATCCTCATTGGTTTTTATTCCTCTTGTAATTAAAATCACATGCAGTTGTAACTAATAAATCTTTTTCCTTTCGTCTCCTTGCTTTCCTAATTACAAAAGCTGCACTATTGCTCAATATCCCCTCCTCAAGCGCAACATCCATAAGCTGCAGCTTGGACAGTAGATAATTGAAAACATGGAATGAAACTGCTTTGGTAAATAAGTCTGCAACTTGTTCCTTGGAAGCTATACGTTCTGGTTTGATCAATCCTGCTTTATAAGCCTCTCTAGACACATGACAATCTATTTCTATGTGCTTTGTTCGTTCATGAAAGACAGGGTTCTCCACAATGTATATAGCTACATTATTATCACAATAAAATGGTAAAGGCAGAGCCACTGGCATCTGAAACACCGCCATCATATAAGTAATCCATTGTAGTTCTCTCACAGTAGTTGCCATGGCTCTATACTCAGCCTCTGCAGTGGATGATGCAATGGTAGTCTGCTTCTATGCTTTCCAAGATACCAAGGCATCTCTAAGAAAGATTCCAAATCTAGTGACAGATCTTCTGCTTGATTTGCAGGATCCCCAATCTGAGTCACAAAAAACCTTTAAATAAAAATCATTACTACTTAAGTAAAATAATCCTCTTCCAACAGTCCCAACAAGGTATCTAAGGATGTGACTTGCTGCATTCCAGTGAGACAATCGGGTTAGTTGTTGTACAGGGAATGCTAAGTCTGGCATTGTGAATCCCAAGTACAACAACCTACCAATCAACCTTCTGTATTTCTCTAGATCATCTAACAAGGGAAAGTCATCTTTATCTTCAGACGCAAACTTCAAACCATGAGGGAATGGTGTTGAAGCTACAGTACACTTGATCATACCTGCATCTGTCAATATGTCTAGTGCATATTTCCTTTGGTTCACTAATATCCCATCTTCTGATCGTGCCAATTCCATTCCTAGAAAGTATTTAGCTATTCCCAGGTCTTTGATTGTAAAAGCTTGATCTAAAAACTGCTTAATGTTACTGATTGCAGTTTCATTAGACCCTGTGATTAAGATGCCATCCACATAAACCAGTAGATAAACACTTGTAGTTCCTGTATGCATAAAAAACAGACAATGATCATAAGCAGCCTGTTTAAAACCATACTCCCCAACCTTCTTTGTGAATTCCTTATTCCACTGCCTAGAAGCCTGTTTTAGGACATAGAAAGACCGTTTCAACTTGCAAACTTCTCATTTTCTAGCCTTCAAATATCCTGAAGGAACCTCCATGTATACCTCCTCTTCCAGAAATCCATGAAGGAAAGCGTTGTTCACATCAATCTGATAAAGAGGCCAGTTACATCCTGCAGCAATAGCAATCAGGAGCCTCACTATTACAATCTTTGCCACCGGAGAAAAAACTTCAGTGTAATCCTCCCCTTCCGTTTGATTGTATCATTTGGAAACTAACCCCGCCTTATACCTATCAATGGAGCCGTCTGACTTATGTTTGATCTTATAGTTCCAGCGACATCCCACAGTTGCTTTACCATCTAGCAACTGTGTGAGCTCCCAGGTTCCATTACTCTCCAGTGCCTCCAACTCTTTCTCCATAGCTTCTATCCACTTTGAGTCAGTGTTAGCCTGTTTATATGAATAAGGCTCTTGCAGAGTAGACAAAAGTGCCACAAACTGTCTATGATTAGCATTAAACACACATGAATGACAAACAGGCTTAGGATTCTGAGAAATTACAAAATTTCTCATCCAGGTTGGTTGGCTCTTTGTTCTGTGGCTTTTTCTGATAAGAACAGGTAACTGTGGCTTAGAAGAAACAGAAGATCCTGAAGAAAGAACAGGATTGATGTCTGAATTAGAGACATCTCTAGGAATGCTTGAAAGAGAAGCATCACTGGATGAATTAAAAGGAGAAATATTGGAGTTTGGCTCTGGAAATGAGAATTGTTTAGCTGGACTAAAATTAGAACATTCAGGTTGTTCAATTTCAGTAAAATTATGAAAGGAAACTGCAGGTTCAGAAACAATTTTTGAATGATTACTTGAACCAGGAAATACATGTTCATGAAAAATCACATCTCTAGAAACTACTATTTTATTCTGATCAGGTAAAAATATTTTATATCCCTTTTGTCCCACTGGATAACCAATGAACACTCTCTTAGTAGACCTAGGATCAAATTTGTCCCTCTCTGGTGCCTTATTCAACACAAAACAAAGGCAACCAAAAGTTCTGAGATGGATATATGAAGGTATATGATTGAATAGAAGTTCAAAAGGTTTTCCATTGTAAGAATGGGGTTGGAAGCCTATTAATCAAGTAAGTGGCTGTGAGAATGGCTTCACTCCATAATTTTTTAGGCAGTTTGGACTGAATTAGCAAGGCTCTAGCTACCTGGACAAGATGTATGTGTTTCTTTTCTACTAAACCATTTTGCTGTGGGGTATAGGCACAACTTTTGTAATGAACAATGCCTTGACTAGTAAAATAGTCTTGACAATAAGAACTCAAAAATTTAGAACCATTATCAGTTTGTACAATCTTAACTTTAGTATCAAACTGATTTTGTAATTGCAGCATAGTGTTTTGAATTAAAAGAGGGACTTGAGACTTGAATTTCAAAAAAAAAAAAAAGTCCAGGTAGCTCTACTGTAGTCATCAACTATATTGAGAAAATACTGAGCATTATTAAAAGAAGGAATTCGAAAAGGTCCCCAAAAGTCCATATGTAACTTGTACAATACTGATGTACTTTTGGAATTATTGGCGGAGAAAGAATTTCTAGTCTTTTTGGCTAATGGACAAACATCACAACATTCAGGATCATGATCCTTATCAAAACAAGGTAATTCATCAGACAAATGCCTTACAAGGTCAGAAGGGTGTCCTAGTCTAAGATGCCAAGGAATCTTGCTATATACACTATTATTACAAGCTGAAAAGAAAGAAGACTTCTGCAATAAAAGCTGATCATGAAAAGTCTTCAAGTCCAGAGCTCTGAAATTTATTAGCTCTTGGAGTTTTGTTGTTGATTCAGGAATGAAAGATTGCTTATCAAAAGTATAAAGGTTGTTGACCACTGCTCCAACAGCCAGAACCTTAGAATTCATCAGGTTCTGCACCCAGCAGTGTTCACCAACAAAGACAAAACCACAATTGGAGTCTTTAGACAGTGTAGGTACAAATATCAAATTGTGTTTAAAATATGGCAGATAGAGCACATTCTTAAGGACAATGTCATCAGACAACTGATATGTTTAAAACTAATCATGTGGCAGGTGGCACCAGTATCTACAATCCAAGAAAACTTATCCACACAACTAGCAGATGATAAAGCATTGAAATCAAAATGAACAGAAGTACTACCTGCGAACTCATTGATGTGGGCAAAATTGACTGCTGCATTAGCCTTTCAAGCTGATGAAGAGGTTTTATTCATCCTCCCTGCCTGTAGTGCCTCTATTCCCTTTTTTATTGCAATGGATAAAGCTTCATTCCAGACCTGAACATCAATATTCTCATCCAAAGGAGTTTCTGTTGTCTTCACACAATTAGTTTTACCTCCTTTCTTCCTGGTTGTTTCACACCAATCGGGATATCCATGTAGCTTGAAACACTTATCAACTAAGTGTCCTGTTTTCTTGCAATGAGTGCAGTGTAACTTGCTTTTGTCAACCCTGCCCTGAGGTTTCTTCCCATAATCTTTCTTAATTAAAACATCCTTCGCAAAGCAAAGCTGAACTTTCTTGAGTCTTAGTCTCTGAACTGACCTACCTGTGTTGCTCTGCTTGCATTAATATTGAATAAGCCTTGCTTACAGAAGGCATTTTATCCATAAATAGAATGTGATGTTTCTATGCATCATATTCTTCGTCCACTACCTTAAAAAACTCCATAGACCTCTCTTCTGCAGCAATTTCATCCAATTATCTCAAGACTTTAGCCAATGTATCTCTCATTCCAATCTTGTATTGCACTGATCTATTCTCTCTAGTCAGCAGTTTCTTGATAATTTTAGTACCTAGGAGATTAGGCTTCAATTCTTCTATTCTATCCCTGAGTTCTTTAACTTTACCATATTAAGAAGTAATGTGCGTATTTCCTTGTCTTATAGTTGAAATCTCCCTTCTTAACTGAAATAGTAAAGATAAATTGGAAACTCCAAATCTCTCATTAATTTCAGTCCACAGAACTCTCGCATTATTCATATACATAAACTGATTAACTATCTCCTTTGAAATTGCAGCTTATAGCCAGGATACAACAAGTCCATTAACTCTCTTCCATTTTCTATACAAAGGCGAATTTACTGCAGGCTCTGGAATACTACCATCACAGAATCCAAATTTGTTCTTAACTTCTAACGCATTCACCATAGAATTTCTCCAAATATTAAAGTTGCTATCAGTCAAAAATTGTGGAACGAGTGGTATACTTGGATACTCAGAACTGTGCACCTGTAGTTGTTCCTCAAGCTCATCTGATGAAAGTATCAACTCACTTGGTAAGAAATCTTCAGAATACATTTCATCTCCAGTAACTTGGTCTTCTCTAGTACGATCTTCCATGAGATCTTCAGTGAACATGAATTCCAAAAATCTGTTCCGATTATTCAATTCGCCGTCTCAAATCGAGCCTAGCGCTCTGATACCATGAGCAAATTCTGCTAATCACTAGCTGAATTTGTAGAAAATGCAAGAGAATAAAAGAACCCTAGAAAAGCAGTTGAGAGAAAAGAAAGAGGCGGGAAGTGTGAAAGCTTTTCATTTTCATTAATAGTGTAAGAAGCTGAACAAAGGCTGAGGCTTTCGTTTATATACAAGTATGTAAATTACAAGCTTAATTACTAAGCTAAGATTCCAACTAAGCTGATCAAATTGGTTTCTAGATCGTTGCCCACACAACGTGAAATCAAAGTCTTGAGGCATACAAGAGAATCACCTGAGTGCACGCTTCAAAGGTATTTTCTAAAGTTCCGCTTTTAATTAGAAATTTTGTTGTGTGGTAAATCGAATAAGTGCAAACCCAGATCCTGCGCAATGTTATTTCAAAAGGGTTGGAATAGCATTGTGCTAGCGTCTAGGCCTGGCCAGGTATTCCGATTCTGGAATGCATAGCACGAAAGTGAATTTCTGGCTAGGCCCGGGCAGATAATCTTTCAGTTTTGTAAGATATTTGATGTATGGGGTATGGATTTTATGGGGCCGTTTCCAAGCTCTTGTGGGAAAATGTATATTTTGCTTGTTGTAGATTATGTCTCGAAATGGGTAGAAGCAAAAGCTACCTAAACTAATGACGCTAGAGTTATTGCAGAATTTCTTAAATCTACATCTTTAGTAGGTTTGGCGTGCCCAAGGCGATCATCAGCGACCAAGGAATGCATTTTTGCAATCGCCAGGTCGAGGCATTAATGAAGCGATATGGAGTTAGGCATCGCATCTCCACTGCTTACCATCCCCAAACCAATGGCCAAGCCAAGATTTCAAATAGAGAGATAAAGAGCATCCTAGAGAAAACGGTGAATCCAGGCCATAAGGATTGGAGTTTAAAGCTGGAGGATGCCCTATGGGCCTACCGCACAGCTTACAAGACTCCTATTGACATGTCTCCTTACAAGTTAGTTTTTGGAAAATTGTGTCACTTACCTGTTGAGTTAGAGCATCGCGCTTTTTGGACAGTTAAGCAATTCAATATGGATACCCAAGAAGTGGGATTAGAGAGGATGTTACAGCTGCAGGAGTTGGAGGAGATTCATTTAGAGGCTTATGATAACTCCCAGCTATACAAGGATAGAACCAAACTCGTTCATGACAAGCTGTTGAGGAGGAAGGAATTCGTGGTTGGTCAAAAGGTCCTTCTCTTTGATTCCAAGTTAAAATTCATGCCAGGTAAGTTAAAGTCAAGATGGAATGGATCGTATAATGTGGTAAGTATTTCTCTATATAGGATGTTTGGAATTCAATGTTTAAAGTCTGGAAAAGTGTTGCATGTTAAGGGTCATAGGCTTAAACCATTTCTTGAACATGGAAACAATGAGTCCGTTGAGATGACTATGTTAATTCACCCCATTTATGAGGATTAATTGAGGTCGGAGTGAGTCTAGCCAAAGACGTTAAAGAAAGGCGCTTTTGGGAGGCAACCCAAATTTTTTTTTCAAGTTTTTGTAGCAATTTTAGTTATTTAATTGTTTTTTTTCTAAGTGAATTTTAGCAGGGATTTTTGAGATGAGCTAAGGAGCTTGGGCAGAACACAAGTGTTCTTCGGACATGCCCAGATTAGTTTTTCTTTGAATTTTAGAGGAGGCTGGGCAGAATAGAAGGGTTCCCCCGACATGCCCAGGTCGAAGGTCTAATTTTTTTGTTCAAATTTAAGAGAGTTTGGGACACAATACAAAAGTTCCCCTGACATACCCAGCGGCGACCGATCAACTCACCCGCAGAAGTCCCCGCAGTGCCTTTTCCGCGTGAGAATTGCAGAGGACTTTTTGTTCTTCTTGGAAATCGTGACCAGTCCCTCACTTCCTGTTTATTCACCGTAAGATCCATTGGTGTTTTTCGGGGTCTGATTTCCCACTCTGTCACCGTGCAGAACGTTTGGCGCCATCGGACAGCGATTCGAGCGGCTATTTCAGCCTATTTTTCATCGTTTCTGGCATCGTTTCAATTCAAGGTTTGGGTTGAAGCCATACTGGCGCTGAAGTTTCTCATCAGGCTGCTACAATTCGTGGCCATCTGTTTCCTTTCGCCGTTTATTTTTGTCCGAGGCTGCGTCAATTTCTTTCCGCAATAGCCACGCCGAATCCCATTCTCAACAGGAGTCGGGACCTTCAGGGGATTGACTAGCCGCGTTGAAGTTTTTGTTCACAATTGGCCACGCTTTCTGTCCAGCCGTGATTGGCTTCTACCGATTCTGGTTACCTGCTTCAATCCAGTGGCGACGAATTTTTCACCTTCTCATGTGACTTTAATTCTTCCAATTTTTATTTCCCGCGCATACTTTTCTTTTGGGAATTTTTGAAGGGGCTGATTTAGTGATAATATTTTTGGTGCAGGAAATTATTGTCCGCAAGAAAGCACTGACAAAGATCCCATTGCGGGATGAGTCCAGTTCTTTAGAGGAGGATGCGTCTCCTTCACCCTTGCCACTTGTCGTGCAGCATCCGAAATGGTAGAAGACTCAACCTGAGTCTAGTAGAGCTGTCGTGTCATCATTCAATGGCCGCTCACGGATGAAGAACGGGCCGAATACACTTCCTTTTTCAATTGCCCAGCAATTTGTGGTCAAACTGGAAACCGCCAAATAACGCCAGTTGTTTGCGAAGGTATCGTCTCGCACCTTCTATGAATGCAAACGTTTTGATATGGATATATTATGTGCCTTGAATGTTTATGAAGAAGTGTATAACTTATTTGCTGGCGTTGGATGGCTAAAGTACTTTAATTTACATTTGTCTACTTATATGGAGCTTACTAGGGAATTTCATTCAACATTAGAGTAAAAACCGCCTAAACAGAATTTTACTTTAGAATCTCCTGGTGTAATAAGTTTTTGGCTCATGAATAAATCTTTTAAGATGTCCGTTGTTGAATTTGATATGGCTATGGGTTTTGTTTCTCAAGCTGAGTCCAAATCCCTTGAATATATTGCATGTGAATTGGATACCTCGGCTGATTTTTACCCCGATGAGTGCTTTGCAGCTTGGAAAAGCTTAGCCCCTTCCTCTAGAGATATCTTTGAGCTAAGCAAAGTTTGTGATTACTATTTCGCTAACCTGGCTTTAAGATTGTGTCATAGGTTTTTGGGGTATAGTCTGTCAGGTCGTAAAGATCAGGCCAATATTATTACTACACATGAATTGTTCATTTTGACTCACATGCTTAAGGGGTCCAGGGTGTGTTTTGCTTACTCTTTTGACACCCAGGTGTTAGCATCATTAAATCGCCCAGGTAGGGGTTTTATTTGGGATATTTGATTACTCATTTTGTTGTGAACCTAAAGGTTTTGGATTTGGAAAATAACCCCTTGCATGAAGCCTGTAAGCTGGTTCCTCTTGATGCTGTTTCCCTCCAGTGAATGCAATTGATTCGCAAGAGGAGTTATCATTATGAGTTTATTTCGCCGAGTAGGCCTGTTCCACCCGAGCCTGTTCATGTTCCTTCTACAGGTGCGTCGAATGCAGAGCAAGCTGCCCCAACCTCTGTGACGGTGGAGCAGCTAGCGGGGATCTAGGCGCAGTTGGCCAACATCCAAGAAGTCCTTCAGCATATGAATACCAAGATCAATGCATTGTGCACCCGTGTCGGTTTGGACTGATTGACTCCATCACATCAGGGAGGCTTCTTGTTTTAAGATTATTTTTGGTGTACAGTTTTAATTTGGCATGTTTTGTTTTCTTGGTGGTGTGCGCTTGTTTCCTCCTTTCTTATTTCTACATTGAGGACAATGTAGAGATTAGGTGGAGGGGGTTTTTTGGTTGTGATTTATGATATTGTGTTGTGTATGCTATTCATTTGGATTGTTTTCTTTTGTTTTATTCTATTGGAGGAATTATGTGATTATTTTGGGATAGTTATAGTATGTAGAATCTAGGTGTGGGGGAGGTGTGCTGTGTTATCTGTGTGATGTGTGTGCTGGAAATTGATGTGCAACTTGTGAATGGGTAAGGTAAGGATGAAGCGTAGGGAGTATTAGTAGTGCTTTGTGTTGGATGATTATAACTATTCTTGGTAACCATTCGGATGATAATACTTGTGTGACATGACACTCAAAAACACTAGAAAATGGAGGTTTTGAGCTTGTAATGAGCAAAAATTCTTTTGTGTGCTCAAATTTTTGTAGAGTGCTTCACACATAGGTTGTATTTTTCAGAACTTGATTGGTTATATGTGTTACCGTTGCTTGTGAATTTGAAGTACAAAAGTGATAAAGGCAATACAATAACCAAATTTGGCTTGCTTTTAAAGTCCAACCTGTTATGCTTACCTTTAGTTAACCTTATTGAAGCTTGGATCTGATTCTTTGATTTTAAAAGCCACTAAATTAAACCTGGGTCTGTTTTTAGCTTGCTTTTTACCTAGTTATTAAAGAAGTGCATGCTTGATTGTTGGCTTGGGTTTATGGTTTGAAGGCTGACATTGCAAGGCATTAGTAATTCATAAAGGATAAGTGTGAGTGTGCTCTAACCAAGGTGGTTGTAAAAAAAAATAAGAAAGAAAGAAGAAAGAAAAAAATAATCGTTCTTTGTACTTCTTGAAAAAAAAAAAAAAAAAAGAGCTAATATAAACAAGTTCAAATGAATTTGTGTGGCTGAAAAAGAAAATAAAAGAAAAGAAAAAAAGGTGGAGAGCCAAATTTGAAATCCTTTATGGTTACGAGTGTCTTGCATGGGTCATCTCGGTAAGATGGTTGAAAGTTGGCAATCAAGTGTGTTCTTTCTTTCGTAACTTTAGCCTTTGTTTAATCATTGTTTATCCTACCTTGTTCTGAGCCCCATGATAACCCTTGATGAAGTCCTTTTGATTTGTACTTTGATTCATTTGAATGATGGTAGTGTGATAATTCCGCAAGCATATGGTAAGAGCAATTCTATGTAGTGAACTTGTGTGATTATGTCCATTATACACTTTGAGTGCATGAGTGAATTACCTGAGAGATGGGTGTCATTCGCGCTTGTGTTTGAGTTTAGAGAGTTATGAGGAGTGGGTATAGTCATAGCAAATGCACTGCACTATGAAAGTTCCCTATGTGGATTGTGAACCTTATTTGATCATGTGTTGCATATTGAGGATCCAGTTTCCGTTTGTTGTTTGTGTTTGTTTCTTTGTCAAGTTTTGAGTCATGCTTGGGGAGAAGCATTGTCTAGGTGTGGGGGATTTGATGAGCTTATATTTCTTAATACGATTTGGTGCAAGTTTGAGTTGATTTGGATGTTTGGTGAAGTCTAATGAGCTGTTTTGACATTTATTGGGAGGAAGATTAATTTTTAGCAGGATGTGCCAGTTTGGATGCAATTACTGTGAGTTGGGCTTGAAAGAAGACAAAAACATGTGGGCTGTATTGAGTTTTGGATTTAATTATGACAAAGAATTTTATTAATTAAGGAGTTATTGGGCTGTAATTATTTTTGTGGAGAGAACTTTTAGTTTAAAGAATTAGTGTGGGCTCAACTGGGGAAGAAAGGTTTTATTATGTTGGAAAAGAGAGCAGCTGACTGATGTTAGGTTATGTTTTTGGTTTTGGGTGTTAACTACGGGAGCAGCGAGGCAGCCAAGTTTGTTGGAGACTCAATTTTGGAGACCAAAAATTGTGGCGACACGTTTTGGGAGAATACACTTGGATAGCAACCTTTGGGAATTTTGGGCGGCTCTCCTGCGGATGTCTACCACTACTTAGTATTATTCCTGGTTCTTAATTTTTAATTTTAAAATTATATCGCATATTTATTAGTTAATTTTAGTATTGCAATTATGAGTAGCTAATTTCTTCAGTCTAGCAAAGGGAATTAAATCCCTCGATGTTACTTTAATCGTGAGATCAAATTATTTTAATATTAATTAATTACTAGTTTCTTATTTATTCTTATGAATTGTGATGAGGATTATTTGGCACTGTTTGTATATCTATTAGCATGCAAGCTTTCCTAGGTAGTCCAATCAACTAGAATACACGAGGTTTGGTATTCCCCAGAGTCAATACAACTAATCACGTGATACGTAGGTTAGCGTATTGAAAAGAATAAATAATCAAATGCAATTAAACTAATTTGATTAATTGTAATTGAACTGGGTCATTGACTATCATGATCTAAGTTCTAGGAGGTTCCAGAATTGGTAATCGATTATAGATGCAATTAACAGAGGTTTCTTAATTGCTTGCTTAAATTAATAGGACTGAATTGTTAGGAGGTTCCAACAATGAAAATCGGTGTAACAATTAGTTAATTGATACATTCTTGCATCGATGATCGATTAGTTACATCGAGGTGATCCGATTCCCTTGACTAGAGATTTTCCCGAATTTGATTTTAATCATTTGTTTAATTTCCGGTCTTTAATTTTAATTTAATTTTCTTTATTAATTTTAATTTTAAAAAACCCCCCTTTGGTTAAGTATTTTTAACTGAATTGATTTCACTCTGGTGCTCCCTGTGGAGACGATCCTACTCGCTCTGTGCTACGTTAAAAACTTATAGAGTAGGTTTTATTTTTGATTGGTCTGACAACCCATCAGAAGCCCTATTTCGCACCCCTTATTCTGTTATTTCGCACCCCTTTTATACCTAAATTATCCCTGACAAATTAAGAAATACCAATAATAATATTTAAATATAATATTTAAATATAAAATATAATAATATATTAAATTACCTAACTACCCTTAATCAATTTACTAAACATACCCATTAAAAAATTTATTTATAGTTCCACTCATCTATATTACTTTAATCATAATTTTTATAAATTTTTATTAGATTAATAAGGGACTTATAAAATTTTTGATAAATTGATTAAGAACAGTTATGTAATAATAGGAGGGGCGGAATATAAGTATTAAGGGGGCGAGAAATAAGAATTAAGGGGGCGCAACTTAACAAAATGAAGAGTTTTTTTAGAAAAATTGAGCATTCAATAACAAAAAGGGGGCGCGATATAACACTACTCATTTTTTTATGTTAGAATACAATATTTATACTCACTTGGTGGGTTTTTAGTTGCACAATTGGTCTCAATTGGTATTTCTAAACCTATCTAACCTAAGATTTTAGCGTTGTAGGGTGGATTACGACGTTGTGTTCAACTGAATTCGCACTCGAATTTTACTCAATCAGATAATCAGTATGTTGTGAACATATTGCAAGATGGCACACTTTTCCTTTGGAGAGAATATATTGTGATACATAATTTGTTTAGAACTTTTAGGTATAGATTTGTGCGTATTTATAGGGAGGTTAATGTTGTTGCTAACTTTCTAGCTAGGCAGGGTTCTAGAGGGTTGTCTATGTTGTATTCCATTTTCTCTTCTTTACCATATATTTTAAAAGGGCACTTGGTTTTGAACCAACGTGCTACTCCATATATTAGGAGTCAATAGTTTGTAAATGTCAATTTTTTAAGGAGAAATAAAGTCTTTAGTTTTGTCTTTCAAAAAACATACTAAGTGTATAGTAATAAAAAAAATTTTTTAAAAAATCGGGTATATTTAAGTTTTGACAAATTAATTTAAAAGATATAGCCATATAATATTTTGAATGCTATTACGAAATTTATTAGTTGATAAAAGTTAAAAATTGTATCCAAAGAACAAAATAATGTTCTACCACTAATAAATATAAATATTATACAATGGTAGTTGATTTTGGACATATTAATAATTTGTCACTTTAATATCATAAATTTATAATAGAAATTGGATTGTGTCGCTAAATAATGATAATTTGTTAAAGTGCGACAATAATTATGCCGCGGTGCAGTGACATGAAAATAAAATGACACAAAAGTGTTACAAAGTGACTTTATTTTCTTATAAAGTCGTAATTGTGATGCAAATTCGCTTCAGAAACATAAATGTGTCGCTATTTGAGGGCATTTTATTTTAATGTGGCACATAAGTGTCGTATATTTGCATAACAATGACTAGATGTCGTATATTTGAGTCAATATTTTGAATTGACGCCATAATGTCGCAAATATATGACACAAATACAAAAATATCTCAATTTCGTGGCATTATCTTGCGACACAGCTTTTAATTGTGTCGCAAAAAACCATTTTTGTTGTAGTATGTATAAAATAAAAAATTATATTTTTGTTCAAACACAATTATTTTTATGAGATAAATATAATAAACAACAATAGATATGCATCTTTTTTCTTTTTTTTAGTCGCCAATACCACGGCATGATTATTTGTATAATCGATATGTAACTTTAAATTATAATCGATACATAACTTTAAAATGTTATTTTAAAATGTTACACATAAAATATGCACAAAAATTGCTTGTCACATTCTAAATAACATTTTAAAATATACACAAAAATTCAACACAAAGCCAACCAGAAAAGCTAAAAATGGTGAATACTAAGGACAGCAGTTCACCCAAGGTTTGTGTAACGGGAGGTTCAAGCTATCTTGGTTCATTTCTTGTCAATAAACTACTGGAAAATGGCTACAATGTTCATGCCACCCTCAGAAATCTAGGTTTTTTAAAAAAAAAAAAAAAATTCCCCTCATATAATTCACTTCAGTTCACTACTTCTCTCTTTAAAGTTTGTTTATGAATGAATTCACAGGTGATGAAGTTTGTTCAGTTCACTGCTCAGAACTTAGCCGAAGGAAGTGGAGCGAGACAGAGGCGGAGGGAAGTGGTGTAAATTGAACACGGATAAAGCTTATCAACCGTAGAATGGGGTGGCAGCTGCTGGAGGTTTGGGAGGGATCACTGGGGAAGGTGGAAGGCTGGTGTCATGAAACATATTGGTTACTGTAGCAGCTTGGGGGAGGAGTTATGGTGGCTCTACCATGGCCTTCGGCTTTGCTGGGAAATGGGAGAAGCTAGAGTTTTGGCTGAGGTTGATAATGAGGAAGTGGTGGAGCTGGTGACGGGAAGGAAAACGCATGATAGGTTCTATGGAAATATTGTTCGGAGCATCCAAGAGCTCGTGGGAAGGCGTGGAAAGTGAAAGTTTCTCATACTCATCGGGAAGGAAATTTTGCTACAGACTGCATGGCATCTCTTGCCCTATCCAGAATGTACACTATGTTTGAACTCCGAGGAAGATCAGGAAATAATTTAATCATGATGTAAAAGAAATTTCTTATTTTTACAGTATAGGCCTCTACAGTTTTAGACTCCTTTATACCGAAAAGTACAAAATAAAAACAAATCCAAAAGAATGGTTTGGAAAAAATTAAATTGAAAAAAAAAATTTGGATCAATCTGAAGATAATCCGTGCTGATGCAATCCAAAGCATTACTAGGAAAATTACTATAAATATCAATTTCATTTCACAAATATTTGGGTCCAGATTCCTTAATAAAAAAAATACACAACCAAAAGAATGTTCACCAGTTATATTTGTTACAGTTCAGCTGCTGCTCCACAAACCATATCTTCCATGGCAAAACCATTAAACCCAACATGACAAGGTAACCAAAACCAAGCTACCTAATGAGTTAACAAGACCTGAATTACACCGCATCTTGCTTGGTAACATCCTACTGTGCTGGCCCCAGCTGCTTCAGCTTTGCTTGTAATACAATGCCAACCTCATCGGCTATACTTTTCTTCTTCGTAGCTACCTGTTCATAGTACCTATATTAGCAATCGAGGACATAAACAACATACATGCCTCAAAAGATACAGATATACAAGCTTCCAACGTTCATTACAAAGTTTATATTCTATTTTATAATCTTCTTTTGATTCTATAAAGTTCGTGAATTACAATCAATGAATTTTCATTCTTCCCATAACTTCACATAACCAAAAGAGATTCCATGTTCATAACAAAACCAATTCTTACTTTCTTAAACTGTTTTGCCAGTGGCTTCCAGTACATACAGGATTTGCACGATAAGAAATTAGGGTATCCCGAATATTTCAACAGAATTATTACAGTTACCAGAAAATGAAAACTTCAAATAATGGCGGGAACTGAAGAACAAAAGGGCAATCAGTGATTAATAATGTTAAAAGAAAAACACACAATTCTCCTAAAGGGACTAATGATCATAGACCCTGCAAAGATTCATCTGTATGATTTGCCATAGTGGCCCAAACTAGTTCAGCTTTTGCCAAGTTTGATTATTTCATTACTCATAAAAGCATTATCATTCATCACTACTACTTGTTTGCCACTTTTATTCTTTCAATTGGTTTGTTGAGTACACAATTATTGCAGTATTGACCTAGGATGTTTTCATTATATTCCATATTTTGATCATAGTCTACTTTCATCCATCAGTTTTTACTGGAGGTATCAGTGGTATGCAAAAAGCAACGGAAAAAGAAAAAAATAAAAGCTTCTTCGTCAATGATTCATACATACCTTTTACTCTATTTCAGAACATTAGCAATTCAATTGCAGAGATCTATATAGCATTAGCAGAATATTGTGCTACTTAAATGTTAGTGTCAGTGTCAGTGTCAGAGACAAAATCCTACTGATTTAGAAGGAGTTCACATCCATGGAGATGGATATTCCCTAATATTACAGTTTAAATGCTCTTCAACATTGTAATTGTTTTGACTTTTTTGGATTTAGTTTTCAAGTACTATAATCTCTCAGATTCTAGTATAATAAAATTCAGCTGCACATAAACTTATAGGGAAGGGGGCAAGTTTTTAGAAGAATACTCACCTTCTTATCATATACAAAAGCTTTTAGACAACTTAAATAAATAAAAATCTACAGTCTCAAACAAGGAGATAGATGCACATAAAAAATTATATGCTGAAGTTTGCTCAACCACTTTACAAGCAAAAACCGTTCAAGGCCTTTCTCACATTTTACCAAATTCTAGACCAGGCAATGAGAGAAATTATGATGACCGAGGAGCAATACATTAGGAATTTGCATTTGACTTTTTAGCATTATCTTCAAGTCCAAAACATTGATACATCAATTTTCTTCCATTTGATATTTGTTTACTGAAACAAAGATGCATGACTCGTGATTCAGACAGAGGCGCAGGAGGCTAATTTTCTCACATGGTTTATAACTCTCTTATTGAATAAAGCAAAAGTATTACAAAAACAATGTCACTTATATCAACATAGATGATGCGGCAACGATATGCTATTTCAGCCAAGAGTGAGAGAAGGGATTTCACCTTTTGCATAAACAATGAAAGTACAAGGTTAAAAACAAATTATAGCCTACTATATCATCATTTCAATTGGATCCAAGACACTTAATACAAGTCAAAGGACAACCACATTGCTGTAATTAAAATAGAAAAATCAATAAGTGTTAAGTTATTAGGAAGAAGCCTAGCAAACCATCATAATGCATGGCAGAAGATGTAAATAATTCCAGGATATGAAAGAAAAACTAGAGGATAATCAGGGGAAAATTATCAGGAGTTCGACATGCATACCTCAAGAAGCTGATCATAGTTGGACTTTAGCAAGTTAATTTTGCGCTCACAATAATCTTTTCCTTCCGCCATTGTTTTCTATATCATAGAAGTAACTAAATTAGGAACTATAGAAAAGGAAATAACTAAACCTAGGAATGCAAGTTAAAACAAATATTTAGTAAGTGTTCAGATAATAATGGAGGTGCTACAATAGCATTTGCTAAAACTACTTGTTAATATTTGTCAAATTAGAAGTTTGAAATCATTCAATGTCTAAATCACTTCACATAAATAAGGTAACGACTATTAAACTTTCCACAGAAATTTAACCAACTGTGACCCTACTTAGAGGTGCTAAACAAAGGAAGATCAGTTTGTTTGGAAATTTACCTATTGCCATCCCTATTGAAAGGGAGAAAAAAGATCAGTCTTCCTTCTCCATTGTCTTTAACATTCTTGACAAGTAAGACTAAGGAGAGGGAAATTGGTGCAACTGATAAGAGTATGAAACGGAATTGAGCATTTTACAGTTAGCCATTAAGGTCACTTATCTAGACGCATAAAAGCCAAAAAACAGCCTAAATATTAGTCGTCACTAGAAGGAAACACATGCGCATTCCAGTAACATAAGTGCAGAAAACTCCGCATGCTCCTGCCTACCTTTAAACAAAAGTTAAAGGGGCGCACATAACAGTATATGCTCAAATACACCTAAACTCCCCATGCTGTGGTTAAATTGAACTCAATAAGTCAACTTCTTGATTAAATTCGTCATTTTTAAATAAAGAGTTGCTCCACAGCCTATAATCTACTCATTTTCAATGGAGTAACATACTAGTGTGGTCCCAGATCGAGCACAAACTTTCAACACTGATCAATCAATTAGCAATAACATAAACAAGGCACACATGCTACAACACCTAAAACTTGCTTTACTGAAAATAAAATGCTAGAAAAAGAAAGAGGTTATGTAACGGAAACTTCACTAACCTCGATGAAATATCCAGTGCCCACATCAACTAACACCTTATCAGCATCATCTAGAGTTCCAGGCACATAAAGCGACGCCGTTAATGGCACCAGCATTTTCTTTCCTAAAATTAAAACCCAAACCAACAGCAAGATCAAAGCAAAATCAAGGAAAATTCGGGAAAAAGCACAGGCACCCACAAACATTTTCCCCCACACACAAACACATGAATAGTGTGAGCAGTAAACCTAGATTAGTTAATCCTTTGAAAATTTCCACAAAATTTAAGTAAACAATACGTAAAAATAAACTCAGTTCATTTGAGAAAAAAAAAAAAACTACGGCGACCTTGGGGGCGGAGAGAGAGATCGTTGAGAGCATTAGAAGCGTTGTCGAGGCGAGCAGTGGCACTTCGGATATTGGTAAGGCTATCTTGGAGGAGATTCACTTCCATATCAGCTTGCTCTTTTACAGCTTTAAGCTGCTCTAAGCTTAATTTATCCAGTTCAATGGCCACCGGCGTGCTGGCGGTGGCTGCCTTGGAAGACGCCATTGGTTGTCTTTTATTTTTCGGTTAACTGCGCTGTTTGCTGGTTTTATACTGGATTAATACATACACAGCCCTTTTACCATATGCCGCCCAAACTGAACGCTGCTTCTTTTACTAATTACCAGGTCCATAGTATAGGGTATTGAGTAATAATATATATATATATATATATATATATATATTTATATATTGAAATAGTAATATTTTATATTTGGTTAAATTAAAGAGTTAATATTAGGAGTGTACACGGCCAAACCGGTTTGAAAGTAAAAGTATAGGCCAAACCGTAATATACGGTTTCAAACCAAACTGACCAATTTTATTTTTCAAATCAAACTGGCCAAACCATTTTTTAACGGTTTAGTTTGGCAGTTTGACAGTTTTGGCCATTTTTTATTTATTTTAAAAGTCTACAAAATTATTTGTAAAGTCCATTAAGTGTTTAAAATGATTTTTTCATGTGAATTTAAACTGGCACCAAGTCCAAGTCCAGATACACCTACATCCATTCATGTGAATTTAAACTGATTTTTTTCAGAAAGACAGTCCACCACGTCTCATAACAACTAGCACTACGTAAAAAACAACTAGAACTGCGCATACATCTAAACATGTGAATTTTAGCTGAATTTTTTACAGAACATAGTCTACCACGTCTCGCTACGTCCAAAATAACTAGCACCACGTCCAGATACGTCTACATCCATGTGTGTGAATTAAACTGATTTTTTTCACAAGAACAGTCCACCACGTTTCAGAACAACTAGCACTACGTAAAAAACAACTAGAACTACGTATACATCCAAACATGTGAATTTTAGTTGAATTTTTCACAGAACATAGTCTACCACGTCTGGCTACGTCCAAAATAACTAGCACCACATCCAGATACGTCTACATCCATGTGTGTGAATTTAAACTGATTTTTTTCACAAATACAGTCCACCACGTCTCAAAATAACTAGCACTACGTATACATCCAAACATGTGAATTTTAGCTGAATTTTTCACAGAACATAGTCTACCACGTCTGGCTACGTCCAAAACAACTAGCACCACGTTCAGATACGTCTACATCCTTGTGTGTGAATTTAAACTGATTTTTTTCACAAAGACAACCCACCACGTCAAAAACAACCAGAACCATGTCCAGAAACGTCTACATCCGTTCATGTGAATTTAAACTGATTTTTTTCCCCAAAGACAGTCCACCACTAGCACCACGTCCAGAAACGTTTACATCCATTCATGTGAATTTAAACTGATTTTTTTTTCACAAAGACAGTCCACCACGTATCAGAACAACTAGCACCACGTCTAGAAACATCTACATCCATTCATGTGAATTTATGCTATTTTTTTCACAAAAACAACCCACTACGTCTTTAACACTAGAACCACGTCAAAAATAACTAGCGCCACGTCCAGAACGTCTACATCCATTCATGTGAATTTAAGCTATTTTTTTCACAAAGACAACCCACCACGTCAAAAACAGCTAGAATCACATCCAGAAAAGTCTACATCCATTCGTGTAAATTTAAGCTATTTTTTTCACAAAAACAACCCACCACGTCTCAGAACAACTAGAACCACGTCCAAAAACGTCTACATCCATTCATGTGAATTTAAACTGATTTTTTCCCCAAAGGCAGTCACATCTCAGAACACTAGCACCATGTTAAAAATAACTAGCACCACGTCCAGAAACGTCTAACCCAACTTTTTATGTATATTAAATGCTAAATATATTTATAATATATACGGTTTGGTTCGGCTAGAACAGCCGGTTTCATAGCCTAACCCATTGACCGAACCGTTATTGCGGTTTATAAATTTTTCAAACTGTCGGCCTCTAAATATATATATATATATTTAAATCGGCCAAACTAAAAAAATGGTTTGGTTTGGTTTGGTTTGGTCAGTTTAAACGGTTTCGGCCAAACTGTGTACACCCTTAGTTAATATCAAAAAAATGGTATTAAATAACATATTTTTATTAAAAATAATAAAAATATTTGGATAAAAGAATGGGGCCAAAAGGTAATCAAGGACTATAAATAAGAAAAATAGTGATATTTAGAGGTTAAAAAAAAAAGAATTACCCCTCAAGTTTCATAAATGTACAAAATATATTAAAATATCTTTTTGAATATAATTTTGAATATAATTAAAAGAATTAAAAGAATTACCCCTCAAGTTTCATGCAATTAAATTGAATATAATTTTGAATTGTTTTTCGCCAACCTCATTTCACTATATTCAAATTTTTTTTTTTTAAAAAAACGCAATTTAAAAGAAATGAGATAGTCTCAAAATTATAACACTCAGATAAATTTGCACAACTCAACATATATCAAGTAGATAATTTCAAAAACTTTGACTTGAAACTTCGATTAAATCAAACCATTATAATATTTTTTCCTAGTAGTTTTTCAATTTTATTTATATACTCCTTAAATTTTTTAAGAATTTCAAACTCACACTTTAATAAGTACATATTACTAAATCGTGAATGATTGTTAGTAAAGGTGATGAAGTTTGAAAATCCACCTCTAATTTAAATTGTCATGGACCAGATACATAAGCTTGTATAAGGCTAAGTAATTCAATAAACCTTATACATTTTTCACTAAAAGGAAATTTATAAATTTATAAAACAAGTTATTATGACTAAGGTAATAACTATTACATCGGTAAATTCACTTATGGAGCACATTGTAAGATGTTTCTAGCACATTAATAGAAATAATATTTTATTATTTAATATGATGGACCCTTGTAAATGTCCATTATTTCCTCCCTTAGTCAATGTTATCCGGTCATATGTCAAATGACACATTACAATGTAATCATAGTACTAGTGTATAACAATTGATGTTCACATGTCCACTTCTCTAGTTGCCAAATTCTACTTTATTAACTTCTTGTTGTCATTAAATATCATCTTTTTTAATTTATTGTCCAACTTTTTATCAAAATGCCTTTATTATTTTCCAATTTAAAAAATAATAAAGACATTTTGGTAAAAAGAGAGACAAAATGATAATACAAGGACGATAAATAAGAAAAAATCGTGATATTTAGGCATTCACTCATCTTGCATGTTTTCATAAAATATGAGATTTTGCTATGATATCTAATTATTAAAAATCAGATTATATATTAAAAAAAGAGTGAAAAAAAAAAACTACAATTTCAATTGATAACAAGAAAAAATAAGTGACAAAATCAAGAATAAATTCTTTCAAAATAATATGCTTGTTCTCATAACTCATGAAGTTACAAGAATATCTTTTAAAAAATAAATTTACAAGTTCAGATTAGTACCATTAACCATTGAACTATTAACACGTCGATTTTG
The DNA here is from genome assembly GCA_030378225.1 of Knoxia roxburghii. Classification (NCBI taxonomy): domain Eukaryota; kingdom Viridiplantae; phylum Streptophyta; class Magnoliopsida; order Gentianales; family Rubiaceae; genus Knoxia; species Knoxia roxburghii. Next base: position 11,554,048 of record CM059422.1, on the reverse strand, counting down.
ATTTCCTTCTTCAACGTGTGGATTGTCTTTTGGTGGCCCTCCACTACAAAGGGGTCTACCTCCCCTTGCGGTATACTCACATTTTCTCCTCATAATAGGCATTTCTGCAACAAAATTCCATTATTAGAGCTATTTAGAATCAATAACATTATTCCTTCTATATATCTAAACAAAGCAAATAGGTTCATAGTGTTATCATGGCTTTACTGAATGAAAACAATTTTGTAATCAAAAATATTATACAAGACAAAACTAAAACTTTGTTACTATTCATCAGATCATTAGAAACAAAGAAAGTAAATTATAAGATGTATTTGAATGATAACAGTAGTCTGTCGTATAATTGGATATCGAATAATCACCATGCTCATTTTCACTTCTATTATCAACACGTGGAACGCCATTTAGTATTGCATTAGGCACGGACTTACCTCCCTTTATTTGATATCCACCTATTCCCCTCATTCTGATCATATATGTAATATAAAGTTAAACTAATTTTAATCATTTTTTTTAAAAAAATAAAAGGTAAAAGAAACCATAAGTTAAAAGGATATAAATATTTAAAAATTAACTTTAAATTTAGAGGACCATAAAATAGTCTTATAAGGGCAAAATCTGGAAATGTATATCAATATTAGAATACACCAACATCACCATGACTATTCACTATCCCCGGACATGTTTTCATCTTGCATCATTTCCTATATTAACATCACTATGGTCATCATTTCAATCAATCAAAACACCACTTCGATCATCTAAAACTGTTGGATAATCAATCATATCAACTGAATGCTCCTCCACTTCATCATCTTAGATAACCAAATCTGTTGAAGAATAATCAAATGCAAGTCTTGGTTTAACTTTGCACATAGCCCACCAATGAACTTTATCCTCTTTTGTACTAGGGTAAGGTGCATGGTATACTTGTGCCGCTTGAGTAGCCAAAACAAAAGGTTCATACCTATTAAACCTTCTTGTATGGTTTATATCAACTATATTATACTCCCTACGAACCTTCATCCCGAAATTTGAAATTGGATCAAACCAATCACAGTTAAAAAATACGACCCGTTTAACAGGCAGTGCAATGTATTCCAATTGCACAATTTCACTTAATATACCATAATAATCACACGATAGATCGCTATAGTTTGAACCCTTTATGCATATTCCACTGTTGAAAGTTGATCTCCCATAATTATGATCTCTTGTATGGAATTTAAACCCATTAAAAAAAATACATTGGATAAGATATCACAATTCTTAAAGGTCCACAAGCAACATCCTTGATGATCTGGCTAATCATGTTGCCACTTTCATCACGTGCCTATGAAACAAAATAAAATGTAAGTACCCATATATTAAAAAATCACAGAAGCTTTTGTAACACTTACATATTTATCAAGCCAATTAGCAAATTCAATCTCAATCTTAATCTTTATTTGCTCATCACTTACATTTGTGTCATTTGCTTTCATCTCATCAACAAATATCATGCAAATAATAAACTGTATTTATTAACACTAATTCCATAATTTAGTAACACATAAGTCCTTACAACATTGTACTCTTCATTAGTCAAACATCTTGGTTTTGTTTTCCCATATGATCGACTCAGAGATATAAATATAGAAATACTCTCCTCACAGTGTTCTACTTCCTCCCTATCATCATTACGAGATACTTTATTTATCTGTGTACTAACAGAAGGCTTAAAGTAATGAGAACAGAACATTGATGTTTCCTTAATCAAATAAGCATTAGCAATTAAACTTTCTACCTTCGTTTTATTGGTCACTTTCAACTTCAATTTCTGTAAGAACCTAAGTAAAAATAGATGTTTAAACTTGTTAATATATCCATTAACACTTCTAAGTTAATAAAAAACACTATATATATAGTTTAACAAACCTTTCAAATGGATACATCCAAAGATATTGGCTGGCCCCGCAACTCTTAATTCATAAAGTAAGTGAATGGGAAGGTGTTCCATGGAGTTAAAGAAACTAGGAGGAAATATCTTTTCCAATTTACACAAAATCACAGGAATATCCCTCTCAAGTTTGATAATGTCACCCTCTTTAAGGAATGTACACGTAAGATCTTTAAAAAACAAATTTAGCTTCGTTAAAGCTTTTCACACTGTGATTGGCAAAAACTCACAAAAAGCTATTGGATTAATCTTGCATAAACACATGAAAATCATGGATTTTCATCCCAAAACGTTTATACTTTTGCATATCCACACACCTTGCCATATATGAAACAAAGCCGTCAGGAAACTCAAGTTTTGTCACCCAATCATACACAATTTTTTTCTCCATTTTACCTAAGCTATACAAGCTTTAGGATATTTCTCACTTAGTTCCTTTTTCCCTAACTCTTTTGGATTACATAGAATCTTTACATCCTCTCTTTCCTTTGCATTATCTTTGGATTTTCCTTCAACATCCATCATGGTATCAAATACATTCTCAAAAACCTTCTTCTAAATATGCATTGCATCAAGATTATGACGAATAAGATTAGTACTCCAATAAAGAAAATCCCAGAATATACTTCTCTTTTTTTTTTTTTTTCCATCCACACAACTTGCAAATAGGAGCATTCCATTACGCCCCACCAACTTCAGTAACTTTCTTCAATTCTAAACAATCAATTTGTTTGATAACTTCTTCACCGGTTAATTTCAATGGAAGTAGAGACTCTTCTATCCTATTCTTAATGAAGTGAGATTTATTTCTTCTAAAAGTATGATTCTATGGTAGAAATTGAAGATGGCAATCAAACCATAAAACCTTTTTACCATTAACCAAACTAAAAGATTTTTATTTGTCCATACAATATGGATAAGCTCTTTTTCCCAATGTACTCCATCTGGACAACATACTATAAGCAAGAAAGTCATTAATAGTCCATAGAAGTGCAGCTCTCATAAGGAAATTCTGCTTATTTGAAACATCATATGTGTGTACACCTTCCAGAAGAGTTTGCAATTCTACTATCAAGGGTTGTAAATAAATGTCAATATTTTGTTTTGGGTTTGGGCCAGGGATAACAATAGTTAAGAACATATCGGGGTCTTTCATACACATCCATGGAGGCAAATTGTAAGGTGTTAGAATAACAGTTTAACATGAATATTATTTTCCTGATTGCCGAAAAGGTTGAAATCCATCTGTGCATAACCCAAGTCTAACATTTCGAGCCTTTAAAGAAAAAGATGAATGCATACGATCAAAACTTTTTCATGCCACGACATCAGATAGATGTTGCAACACACTTTCCTTTATAGAATGCTCGTTATGCGACCTCATATGATTAGCTGTGACTTTTGAAGCATACAATCTTTGTAGCCTAGGTGTGAGAGGAAAGTAATGCATCATCTTATATGGTGTTTCAGTTTTTCTCTTTTTCGAACCTCTCTTTCACCCTTTATATCGATGATGATTACAAAACTTACAACATGTTCTGTTGCTATCCTCACTCCAATATAACATGCATCAATTAATCAACAATGAATTTTCTCACACGGGACACCCAAAACAGATGCAAACTTCTTTGTTTCATAAAAACTAACAACCAATTTATTTTCATATAGTATTGCATTCCTAAGAACTTCCAATATAGCATCATAACGTTTTGGCTAAATTGCTTTTTTTGGTCCCTCTTAATAGGGATAGTTGTGCTTTTGGTCCCAAATAATAGTACGACTGCACTATTGGACCCTTTTATTAGTATTTTTAGTCATTTTTTACGAAAAAGTTTAGAAGATAACAAATTAACTCATTTGATCGCTAGTCAAACCTAATTTTTTCTTCAAAATGATTTGTGCCATGATATTTTCAATCCATTTTATGACTCAGTTCCTCATGAATGTTCAACCAATTTAGATCGACTCACAATCCAAAATGATGGCCAAAACCCTAAATGGGTTGAACATTCATGAGGATCCGAATCATAAAATTGGTTGAAAACATCATGGTACAAATCATTTTGAAGAAAAAAATTAGGCTTGACTAGCGATCAAATGAGTTAATCTGTTATCTTCTAAACTTTTTCGTAAAAAAAGACTAAAATTGGTAATAAAAAAATGTTAAGTGACCAGTAGTGCAGTCGTACTATTATTTGGGACCAAAAGCACAACTACATTTATTAAGGGGGACCAAAATAGCAATTTGTTCTAACCTTTTTCTGGTATACGATACTCAGACTTTATATTTAGGAAAAAATACACAATTGGTCCTATATAATGACCATGTTACACAATTGGTCCTACACGTCTGGAACTCGACAAATTTAGTCCTAAATGTTTCTAAAATTGACACGTTTGGTCTAATTTAACATTTTTAAATAGGGTTTAATAGCTGATTCAGCAGCCGTTACGTCACCTGACATGTGGCAGTTACGTAGCAGGTGACTTAATAGCTGCTGAGTCAGCTGTTAAATTTGTGTAAAATCCATTAATTGAAATATTTATAACCAAATTTATCAAGTTCCAAACATGTGGGCCAATTGTGTAACATGGTTATTATATAGGACCAATTGTGTATTTTTTCCTTATATTTAATAATCTAACAACAATAGATAGTTGTGATAATTTTGAACATCCATGCCAAAGTGATTCATAGGCTTTTTGGAGTAAATCATACAAATTTTGAGTTTTTGGATCTGGTGGGTCCACAATAACTATAGAATGTGAGTCAAAACTAGGATCAATTGCATCTACAATCATATTGCGATATAAATTAAAACCTTCTACATTTCTTTCACTTAATGTGTTGTCTTCTGATTGCATATGGTCCAAACAATGGTTCCCCATGGAAAACCCACTGATCATAGTCTTTAAGAAATCCACTCATATAAAGACGTAATTTAACTTCACTTGGTAAAAGATACTTTCGATTGTGACATTTACAACATGGGCACCTAATCTTATCACAGTCCATATGAGCTGGTTATTGAGTGACATATTCAACAAATGACTAAAACCCTACTAAGAATTCAGGATTAATATTAGGGGTGTTTACGTATCGGATTGGCCGGATTTTGCATCAATCCGGAACCAATCCATAACATACCAATTTAAAATTTTTTGATTCGTAACTGACCAGTTTTTATTCCGTATCCAATCCACTTTGGACAATCTGGATTGACCGGATTGACAAGTTAGACATACAATTTTTTCAGTTTTGGCTCGTAAAATGAGATTTTATACATTTTGGCCTTTATATTTTACCATAAATCAAAATACCCAAAATTAAACGATCAGATTTTCAATATTATAGGAAACTAGATCACAATCAAATGAAAAATAGTCCAAAAACATCTTCAGTTAAAAAAAAAAAGAATACCAAAGTATGCTAGACATACAGAAATCAGTCCAAGAAAACGTCCAAAAAATTACAACTTACCAACACTAACTTTGAATTTTAATGACACTAAACCTCAATGATTAATATATATATATATATACATATAAACTAATATTATTATTAATTAAATACATATACGGATCCGGATTGACGACCGAATTTTTAGGATAAATCCGGAATCTGGTCCGAAATGACTGATTTTTAATTTTTGAATACGCTGCATTAAAAATTTAAATGAAATCCATCCATGAATCCAATCCGCGAATCAGATTGACCGAATCAATCCGAACCATGAACACCCCTAATTAATATAGCTTCGTCCAGCTAAAAATCTATTATACATCCAATCTAATTTTACTTACTTAATTACTCAAATATAAAACTAACGCAGACGATCATCTAATTCCGAGAGGCGGCTCCCAGGAAAACCCTCTTCGCGACCTATCTTGCCGGTCAAGCACCTTCTTCTCCGTACGTCTTTCATCGGCGCCGAACGGGAAGGTCCTTCCACCCGTCGGTTTCTGTTGGTTCTTGTTTTCCCTTATAACTTACTTTCTCACTCTCAATATCAGTTTGCTATGGATGACTCTTTGGCGGCTTTATATGACAAATTGTCAATCAACGAGTCCGAAGTTCTTTCAACGCCGTCCCCTGGTACTTTTTCTCAACGGCTGGCGACGGATAACGCTATTATCGGGAAAGTACTCGCTTCTAGAATTGTTCCGCCGGACCATGTTGCCGCCCTTTTCCGAAAGTTATGGAAGCCCACCGGATCTCTCACGGTAAAACCTATAGCAGACAACACGCTCCTCTTTCAATTCCAAAATATGTCGGACAAGAAGCGCGTCATGGCTAACAGACCATGGTTATTTGATCGCCATCTCCTCCACTTGTCGGATGCAGCGTCAACCGACATAGGGCCAAAAGTCAAATCTTTAACGTGCCCTTTTTGGATTCATGCCTATCACGTACCCATTGGTAGAATGACAATCGGTTTTGCAAAATTTCTGGGTGATTCCCTGGGACAATGCATGGATGTAGATAAAGATTCGGACGGCTCCTGTGTGGGTCGCTTCCTGAGATTCAAGGTGAATATTGATTTAGAAAAGCCTCTGAAACGCATACTCCTGTGGACAGATGATGGTACTCAATATAAATTCCCTTTGCGCTATGAAAACCTCCCTGACTTTTGCTTTCACTGTGGCATAATTGGCCATACAAATAAGGATTGTTTGTCTCAGGACCCTGCTGATGAATTGAATGACAATCCTGATCCTTTTGGCCAGTGGTTGAAGGCTCCTCCTAATTCCAAACCTTTTTCCATTGGTCGCCCAAAGCCCTCGAATGTTCCGGATATGAATGATGTGACTCCGCCACCTTCTCCACGCCCAGAATACCAGCAGACAGCTTCCTCAGAATATAGAAGACAGCAAAAAGTGGATAATCATGAAAATCGAGAGCCTCACGCTCTTGTTGTAGCGAACGAGAACAATCTTGCATTGTCATCTTCCCCTGATGGGATCAGTCCCCGGCCGGTGATTCAACCTGCCATCCCCGCTTCTTCCCAGCACCAGGCCGACGACCCTCCAGCATTGACAAGAACACACTCCAGCCCAGGCCTAATAGATTGCATGCTAGTGCAGGCGGAAACTCTTTTGGACCCTTCTGCGCGTCAACTGCAGAAGAAAAAATTCACTCGACAAAGACGCTCTAACAACAATGTGGACTCTCATATGAGCCCAGTTTTATTGGGAGCTAAACGTAAACTGGATGTGGATGAGAAATCCCCAAATCTTGATCAGGTTTCTATGATAATCAGCAATGACAAGCGGCAGAAAACGGTCTTGGATGTTACCTCTCCTCCCGATGTGAACTCACTTAATTTAATGGTTGGCGGTGCGGCGGTGATTGGCGATCATAGCCAATCCCGCCCAGCTCAATGAATCTTTTAAGTTGGAATTGCCGGGGCTTGGGGAATCCCCGGACAATTCAGGAGCTGCGGGAACTTATCCGCATACACCATCCCCAGGTTGTCTTTTTGTGTGAAACCAAGTGCTCTCAGGCAGCCTTTATTAAGATACGCAATCAACTTGGTATGTTTGGAGTTTGTAAAGAAGCCAATGGTCGCAGTGGTGGTTTGGGGATGTTATGGGATCGTAGCTTGCAGGTTGATCTTTTAAGTATGTCAGACAGATTTATTGATACTTTAGCTCATGTCCAGGGAAATGTAATCCGGTTAACAGGTTATTACGGGCATCCAGCCGTATCCCAACGGCGTGCGTCCTGGTCTGATTTTCATCAATTATACAGACCATCACAGGAACCTTGGGTTTGTTTCGGGGATTTTAACGAAGTTTTATATCAGTCAGAATTTCAAGGCAGTGGCCCTCGCCCTATATGGCAAATGCAATCTTTCAGGGAGGCTTTGGAACATTGTAACTTAGATACCGTTGCGGATTCCGGAGAGCAGTTCACATGGGCCAGACTCTTAGCACACCCGCACACTCAGCGAGCTCGGCTTGATCGTGCTGTGATAAATTCAGGACTGATACTTTTATACCCAGCAATAAGCACCAAAAGCGTTCCGACATACGCCTCGGACCATACTGCTCTGGTCCTCTACTTGCGGTATGCCCCTCATAACTCCACGCCGTACCATCGACGTCGCTGTTTCAGATTTGAGGCATATTGGATGCGCTCAGCAGATTGTGAGAAAATTGTTTCAGACCACTGGGCAGCCAACAGTGATGTACTTGAAAATTTGACTAATTGTTCCTTAGGTTTAATACAGTGGGGAGGGGGCCCTTTTAAGAACCTTGACAAAGGTATTAAATCGTTGCAAAAGGAAATTGAACGTCTGCGGAAAGGTACCATTACGGACGTTGTGCACGCTAGGCTCCAACATTTGCATGGTCACCTTGAATTGTTGCAGGAACAGCTAGCTCTGAAGTGGCAACAGCGGTCAAAATTATTTTGGCATCGTGAAGGGGATGGTAATACCCGCTATTTTCATCAAGCAGCGAATAGGCGGAGGCTTAATAATTTGATTTCCAGCTTAAAAGATGAATCGGGAGTTACACGCACTGAGCCAGGGGAGATTGAGACAATCATACACGGCTACTTCACCTCCCTCTTTCGCACCTCCAACCCGAATAACCAGGATATGCGCAGAATTCTCGGCCGTATGGATCCCAGGGTATCCCCTGAACTAAACGAATTCCTCTCTAGCAGATATACTGAAGATGAAGTCGTTAAGGCGCTGAAATCTATGCACCCTTACAAGTCCCCAGGCCCAGATGGTATGAGCCCTGTTTTCTTTAAGAGGTATTGGCACATTGTCGGCTCCGACATCTTGTCTTATGTTCTTAAAATATTGAATGATGGTTACTTTGACCCCTTGATAAATTTCACGCATGTCGTACTTATTCCCAAGGTTAATAAGCCCGAACTTGTCACTCAGTTTAGGCCTATTAGTTTATGTAATGTGATTTACAAGCTTGCATCCAAGGCCGTTTCCAATCGCCTTAGGACAGTCCTACCCCACATTATTTCCTCTTCTCAGTCAGCTTTTGTCCCTGAAAGACTAATCACTGATAATGTTCTGATCGCCTACGAAACTCACCATTCAATGAAGCTCAAAACTGCAGGAATAAAGGGCCTTATGAGTGTTAAGCTTGACATGAGCAAGGCTTTTGATAGGCTTGAGTGGAACTTCATCACATGCACACTTCGAGCTCTTGGGTTTAACGATGGGTTTGTTTCACTTGTTACACAGTTTCTATCTACTGTTCGCTATTCTTTCCTATTGAATAGTACGCCGGTGGGGGAGCTGGTACCTCAGCGAGGGATTAGGCAAGGGGATCCCCTTTCGCCGTATCTTTTTATCATTTGCAGTGAAGTTTTATCATGTCTTCTTCAGGATTTACAAAACTGCGGTCATTTAGGCGGGATAGCGGTATCTCGAGGGGCACCATCCATCTCTCACCTTTTCTTCGCTGATGACACTCTACTTTTCGGGAATGCCACCACTGAGGAAGCCGGGCATATGAAGTGGGCTCTTACTATGTACGAGAGGATATCTGGTCAGAGCATTAATCTTGAGAAATCCGGAATTGTTTTCAGTCCTAATACCTCCATGCCAATTCGTAATGATATTTGTGGCATTCTCGGTATTTCCGAAACTGCATCGCACGGGAAGTATTTGGGGTTGCCTAGTGTAATGGGGAGAAGCAAGAAAGAAGTATTTAGCTGCCTAAGAGACCGGGTTGCTACTCGCATTCAGGGCTGGAATGAACGTTCTCTATCTAAGGCTGGGAAAGAAACCTTAATCAAATCGGTACTTCAGGCTATTCCAACTTATACTATGCAGTGCTTCTTAATTCCGGATGGAGTGATTGAAGACATCCAGAAACTTATAGCGCGCTACTGGTGGGGATCCAGTGCTGATAAACGGAAAATTCATTGGACAGTTTGGCAGGAGCTCACTCGAAAGAAATCTATGGGCGGTTTGGGTTTCCGCGACCTTAAATCGTTTAATATAGCACTCCTGGCCAAGCAAGCTTGGCGGTTACTCACGCAACCGCGATCACTATTGACTAAGCTGCTGCGGGCCAAATACTTCAAGGAAGGTAACTTGTTCGATGCAACGGCAGGCGTACGTCCTTCTTCTACATGGCGTGCTATTTTAGAAGGCATAAAAGCGCTGAAATTAGGAGCGAGACGACAAATTTTAACGGGCACCACCACTAGTCTTTGGCAGGATCCTTGGCTTCCCGGCAACACACCTTATTGCCATTACTCTCCTACAGATGCCCTCCCTGCCAATTCTATGGTTGCAGCACTAATAAATCCTGGAACGATGACCTGGAATGCCCCTTTGATTCAAGCGAACTTCCCTCCAGACACGGCAACATCTATACTCTCCCTCCCCCTCGGAGTTAGTAACCGACAGGATCGTTGGATTTGGAGCCCCAATAAAAAAGGCACATTCACTGTTCAGACTGCCTACCACACCATCCATCAGTCTCGTAGTCCTTTTGTGTCCAGGATAATTGGTGCAACAGCAGCAAATGGCACCCATCCTATTTGGAAGAAACTCTGGAATTTAAATGTACCACCCAGGATTATGCATCATTGTTGGAGGCTTCTTACTGATACTCTGCCCACTTTAGAGAATCTGGAGAAGCGACATGTTTTTGCGAATCGTCAATGCCCCCTCTGTAACGCTGCAAATGGAACTCACCTTCACCGGCTCTTCTACTGCCCTTTTGCACGAGATTGTTGGAAGCTGCTGTCCTTCCCGGGGGTTCCGTTCATGTTTCAGAATCCATTAGCAGAAACATGGGTGCTGAACCTGTTTCTTGGTATTTCTAAGGATGAAGCAGAGAAAGTTGCAATGTTACTCAATTCTATGTGGTATGCACACAATCAAGCGGTGTACGAATCCATTTTGATGAAGCCATCGGACACGGTCCTCTCCGCCATGGCTACGCTCCATGCATATCAATCCGCCCGCACTTTGATCCCATCATCATTGCTTTCTGGCTTCTCACCACTTCCTGTCCGCCCCGAATCTCTGGATGGTCATGGCATCTATTTCGATGGTGCAGTTTCAAGCCAACGCAACGGCGCAACTGTTGGAGTGGTTGTCTTGTCCAGTACCGGCGAGTTTGTTCATGCCTTTGGAAAATTTTTTCCCTGTATTATGGAGCCTGATGCAGCAGAGGCCTTAGCACTCCGTGAGGCAATTCTATTGAGCCGGCGGCTGAACCTTCCATCACCATCTTTCTTGGGTGACTCATCGCAAGTTGTTCTGGCAGCAAAGAATCTTGAAGTTAGTTCACACATCTGCCTCCCGATTATAGACGAATGCAAGCATCTTCTGGCCTCTAACCAGCAAATGCGACTCTTCTGGATCCCTCGCTCGCATAACCTTCATGCTCATGAAATAGCAAATTTTGTAAAGCTTAATGCTGCCCCTGTCTACGATTGGCCTAGTGTGCCAAATTTTCTTAAACCTTTGCTCCTGGACTCTCCTCCAGTGACTTAATAAACTTACTTCTACTCAAAAAAAAAAAAATTATACATCCAATCTTGATCTAGTCTCATTTCAAACCAAATAGGTCATAGATGGGTTGAAAAGAACAACATAAATAGCTAAATATTCAACAAAATTATATGAAATTATTATTAATGAAATGTTCATTCATGTTTGAATCGAAACAACATTAAAAAGAACAGTTTCACTGGCTGTATTTATCAATTATCATAAGAAGTTTAGCCTTCAAACTCTATGGAAAAAATGCAAAACAGAATATCACTTCCAATCAATCTATAACCATATCGAGGAAAACTACACATGAATCTTTAGCTAAAATATGATTTTCCCAACTCCAACATATTTAAAACATAAATAACTACTTATTTTATTTAAAACTTATTCAGACAGATAGAATTATACAAATGAAAAGGTTTAGACAAAAGAAACTTATGATAAAGTTTAAATGAAAAGAAACTTTGCCTCTGTTTGATAAACCAATTCAGCACTTAGGGTCTGTTTGATAAACTAATTCAGTACTTATTCTAAATAGATTAAGTACTTATTTGATTAAGGGCGTTTGATAACTCAACTTGTTTATGACTTAATGAATGAAGAACTTTTTTAATTAAGTACTTAATAATTAAGTGCGTTTGATAACTATGATTCAAAGTTTTAAAAGATTAAGTGAGTCTGAAATACAAGTACAATTGTTAGCCTGAAAATAAGTGATTTGTGAATCACTTATTGCTGAATTGAATTACTTGTAAATTTTTTCTTATTTTCAATATTTATAATTTTTTTCTTTAAATAAATTTATTTTAATAAATATTTTTTAAAAAAAATATTTTATCATTTAAATAAATAAAAGATATATTTATGATGTGAATTTTTTATAATTTTAACTAATATATGATATTTATTTAATTAATATATTAGTTTTAAATTAATAATGACATTCTAATTTCTTATTAAAAGTTTTAAAAATATTTTTATTAGTAGAATTTCATATTATTAAGTAAAAAAATTATAAATCTTAAAAATTATATTATATATTAAAAAATATGTGTCTAACATTTTTTAAAAAAAATAAGATAATTTAATTTAAAATTTAAAAATATTTAATTTTATAAATGATTTTATAATTCACATTTCGACTTTAGAATTCAGACTTCAGATTCAGATTCAGATTTCAAACTTCAAACTTCAGATTCAGACATATTTTTTAATTTTATCAAACGAGTATAACTTAATAAATTCAGACTTCAGAATTCAGATTTCAGACTTCAGTTTTCAGACTTCAAATTAATTTTTATCAAACGGAGCCTTAGTCTAATCATTTGGGAGGTTACCTCACCTTCCAGTCTACTTTGAGATGGTTAGAAAGGGTACGACCCTAAATTCATTTAAAGTCTTGTTCACCTCCATAAATTGTTCTCAGTTTTTTGCGCCAGTTATGAGCCACTGAGATACCCATGTCATATACAAAAGAAAAAAAAGAAAAGGTATTAGACAAGAAATCATATATAATATGAAATTCCCCAAAAATGCAGAAAGCAATATTTTCTTGCCTCTATGATTGCCAACTACTGTCTGGAAAAAAGTGACAAATTCACATACTGAGCCTCAAAATGATACAATAAATTAAGGAGAATTTCATTTTAAGCTTCTCATAGGTAGCAAAAATTATAATGGCTAAGAAGTACGCACATAAACACTGGAATTGGAATAGGTATCATAGTAGGGTGGAATGACAATGAATTGTCAAATTAGAATGAGAATAATTAAACCCACTTGATTCATTTATGGGAATGCACCTCGTTCCTCCTCCAAACCCATTGTAGAAGTTTCTCCCCCACTGCCACATACCATAATTGGTCACCACATCATCTCCTTCCTCACCACCAGAAACTTCGATCGGCCACAACCATCATTTCCTCCCACCGGCACAACCCAAACCCAAACCCAAACCCACCCACTGTTGAAGCTTTGAGCTTCTGGAAATTTTCTAGAAAAAAAAAAAAGGACATTCATAATTTCATCTCCGACTCAAAACCCACCCAACCCAAAACCCATTTAACTCAATTGTTGAAGTTTCGAAATGGATCTGAGCCCACCAACCCAAAACCCATTTACCTTTATTGTTGAAACTTCGAAATGGGTCTGAGCCCACCAATTGAGACATGATGGTTTTGAAGGTTTTCAAATGGAGATGAAGGAGAGAGGGAGCATAAGGAAATAAACGATTTTGAACCAAAGATGAAGGAGGGTGACACTGATTGAAAACTGCAATGGGCAAAATGGAAGTAGTTTTTGTGTGGTGGATGGAGGAAAAAGACTGCGTTTGTAATAGAGGATGGAGAAGTTATTCGTGTTTTTTAAACCCTCCAAATTAAAGAGGAATGTGCATTAAAGTATATTAGGGAATGGCTACTATTGTGAAACCCAAGGAAATGAACCAATCAATTGAAATGAGTTTGATACCCATAGAATGAATCCCATGCCCCCCATCCAAGCAGTCCTGAGGCTTTTGAGTTATAGAAAAACAATATTAGTTTTAATCAGAAAATACACATCCATAGCCTGCTACAGACATTTCAGAGAAGAACATCTAAAACTAATCCACTTGCAATACAACTAGTTGATCAAGAATTACACTAGTGTTGAGATAGTCATAAAATCACACAAAGCTTTGTTAGCTTTCCCTTTTTTTACCAAGCACATCGCGGCCTTGTGAATGTTCCACAGTTATGGTACTTGAGAATGATAATACATTGCAGCATCATTTTGGGAAAAAAAAAAAAAAATTAGAGGTTTGGAAACTACGAGAAGTTAAAGAGCATGAAATTTTAGTAGGCTAAACTGCCAACAGGAAACTGAATCTCTACCTGAACAAAATGTACAAGCTCTACCTCAAAATGAACTTCCACAGAGACTTCTACAGAAAGAATCAGAGGAGATTCAGTATTATGTTGACCAGTAACATAAATTACATCCTTCTCTTCACGAGGCATTGTGCCTATTCCCATTTCTTAACCTTTAGGTATCTATTTCAATATGCATGCAATGAATACGAAAATAAGTTTACATCAAGTTTCATACTACCCAAAATGAAAAAATGACAAGCAAATAAATTGAATTCCTTTCCAAGGAGAATCTGGAAATATGTATGTTTTCATAGGGAGAACAAAGAATGGAAAGAGCAGAAGAATCGAAACAAATAAGAAGCATGAAAAGAAGCAAAGTCAGAAGACAAAGAAACTCAACACAACCTCAGATTTTCCAAAAGTAAAAGGTATCGGTTCTATTCCATGTGATAAAAGCACTTTTCCGTCCCCTGACTTTGCTGAAATCCTAGTACAAAGACATTAGTGTTTGATTAATTAAAAGAATTTTTTAGCAAAAGAGGAATTATAAACAACAATTGTTTGAGCAGTACAGTAGGTGATTGGGAAATCATGATTATAAGTTTCTAATGTTAAGCAATTGCAATGCATATAACAGTCTGTGACAAAGGAAGGAATTCAGTAATATATCATTTCAGTATGAGGACTAGTGTTAATATAGCAGAAAGGGGCAAGCTAATGTGCCTTGTTTGGTGCTTGTGTCCAGAGTTTATTAAGAATTAACTTTTGGGCAGAGAAAACCACAGCATTTGATAAGACACGAAAAAAATGATAAAATATAAATTTTTGGATAGTAAATAGGCTGGCATATCATTGCCAATACTTATTCTTCATTTTTCAAGAAACTTATATTTCATGACAAAGCTGGACTCTAAATTTTAAAAATTCACTCTATTATAACTGTCTAGACCAGGAAATGATTGTAGTATGTTTCTAAGTCACATATTAAAATCTTGATTACCAACTTCGTAATGACTTTAAGAGTACATTAATTAAAGTTGCATTAAAAAAAAACAACCACGCTAGAAAGGAATAGGGAACAAAAACCTTAACAGCCGCTATGCAACTTGGTAACCAACAATGGTAACTACCCTAATCTCTACTAACAATATGAATAAGGCATTGATTATGAAATTGGGATGGGGTTTGATGACTAGGCCTAATGCTTTGTGGGTGAGAGTTTTACAAGCTAAGCATAAGCTCCAGCCTGGTCAAATGTCTGCTGATTTTGTTTTTCTTAAAGGGTTGGCAGTACTGAGTGCAATTGGGAAGGTGTGGAAAAATGTGGTGTAGAGAATGAGATGGGTTCTAAGGGATGGGAAAAGAGTGAGATTTTGGGATGATGTGTGAAGGAATTATTAGTCCAGACCCAATCGAAAATTTTCATATCTTGCATATCATTCCAGATTAGGAAACCCCTCTTAGGCCCAGACGCTCGTACAATCCGATTCAAACCCTTTTGAAATATCGTTGCACCGGATCTTGGTTTACCTTGTTCGATTTGTAACGCATACAAAAACAACACTTAAATAAACGTGAAAGACTAAAAGTTGACCTTTGAAGCGTGATCTTCAAGAAATCTCTTGTATGACTCTGAGACTCATCTGGAAGCTGTGTGGGCAACTATCTACCAAACGATCAGAATAAACCCCGACAGAAAACCAACACAAGATTCTCCTGGAAAAATTGGAGCTGCCGCCGCCATCTTAGGACCGTCGCCCCCACGTCGGAACACGAGCTGCCGCCTCGAATACCGTGTCACGCCTCAGGTTTTGTTCCTGAGGTCTGCGCAGGTTTCTCCCTCTAGTTTCTCTCTCTAGGAATTTGTGTTCTGTTTGTTATGATTGTTGTATGTCTTTTGGGGATATTGTTGTGTCTGTTGGTTTTTGAATACTAAAGTTTTGCTTGTATTAAAATTATTCCCTGTTTATATATCGATTAAATATTTTAGTTAAGTTGTTTTATGTTTTACATATGTTGTCCATTTAATTATGTAATTAGATGATGAGGTGTCTGGTATGACACAGTAGATCTTGTCATTGGTTAAAAGATATAATATATAAATGAGGTTCGTAACTGAGACAGTTTTGGACACACTGTCAGTTTAGGTTATTATATGATTATGAAATTGGTTTGTCTAAACTAATTGAATCATATAGATATGCCCGGGACATATTGAGCATAACCAATAAGGATGAATTGTCTTATACTGATTTAATAGACTATTTGATCCTAGTATTTTATCTCTAAATCCCTAGACTTACGCAGGCATGAGGATTAGACATAGTGTACTTTAATCTACCAAATAGTGAGGTCACTTGAGGCCAATAATCTCGGTAGATTAGGTGCGCGCGTTTGAATGCTTGGTGTCCTGTTACTTGTCGAAAGGCTCCTTAAGGTTGGTCATCATATCAAAGACTGAGGTCATCAACTGATGCTGGTGCTGCAGTACATTTGACATAGATGTCAAAATGTAGCACCTGGTCATCTCATCACCTTTCCTCCACCTTTTATAAGCCTCTTTCTCCTCAGGAGTGGAGTCATAAGTGGGCATTTCTGGGCACACTTCTGTGAGCACATACTTGTACCCCTCAGCAGTAAGGACAATGTCCAAATTGCATTTCCAGTCAATGTAGTTTGGACCATTCAGTTTGTTTTCTTTAAGTATGACAACAAGTGGATTGAACGACATATCGAAAGTTGAAAAAAAATAAACAGAGAAGTTTCGGTATTTTATATTTTTAAAAAATATTGATGCCTTCAAAACAATATAATCAAATCCACCAACATCTGTTCACCGAGATTTACGCAGGTCACGATTGTGTGAACGTCTATGCTAGTCCACATTCGTTCTAGAAGAACTAAGTTCATTAATTTCACTATCTGGACAAACGATCTATTGATCAATGAAATTAATATTCGGTGATTTTAGTCGTACACATAAGTAGCGTAACCTCGTTAGGAGGGATACTACAAATGGTACACTAAGTGTATGTCATTACGTGACTTCTTAGTTTATTACTTAGGATACTTATGCGTCTCAGATAGAGAGGGTGTCGCAGTTCTCCAATTAAACGCACTATAGTCACCCCTTTAGAAATTCAATCTAGTGATCTTATGAATAAAGACTCATCCAATATGAAGGAATGCCCTAATGCCAACACACAAGTCTATTCACATCACATATGAATTCGTAATGAAGGCTATGGAGATATAAACCAACCCGCTCCCACTTAGATTCTTAAATTGATGGTTTTTACGGTTTTAACATGCAACATCTTAAGTTTAGTCATTTCTAACTTTAGTTATTTGCACCCATAAAACCATTTGTTTTCAATCATGCATAAAACATAAAATGAAAGCACACAAGCAACAATCAGGACATATAAAGCGGGAAATAAATACGTAATAAAATATTTCCTGACTTATTATGGCCTTCTCAACCATTGATTCCTTTTGACGCCTTGTTGACACGTCTCATCGTGTCGCTCCCACTCGTTATTTAGATTCCTCCTAATTCTTATAGGTTTTCTCGATTTTCTATGTAATCTGGTGAAAATTACGATAAACCAAAACTCAGGAATATGAGTTACCCACAATAACGTCTTCGTCGTTTTATATAAATTCCTAAATACAAGGCTTGTCTAGGAAAATAAAGATGACATTTAGAATAAATCCTACTACAAGATTTAATCTAATCCTACACGGCTTCCAGCTCATGGTTATTACTATTACACACATTCACATTCAAAATAAAATGAGCCCGAACAAGTCCAGGGGTTTATAAATGAATGAAAATCATAATAGTCGAAAAAAATTGAAAGATTATCTGCTCGGGTTGAGTCAAAAATTCACTTTCGTGCTATGTATTCCAGAATCATAACTCTTGACCAGGCCTAAACTCTAACACAATTGCTATTCCAATCCATGCTTGAAATAACATTGCACATGTTCTTAACTTTTACTTGTTCGATTTGCCACGCAACAATGAATTCCTTATTGAAGCGGAAGTTTAAGAATTACCTCTTGAAGCGTGTACTTAGGTGATCGCTTGTATGACTCAAGACTAACTCGTACGTAGTGTGGACAACGAACCAACGATCAACAATTCACCACAAAACTCAACTCGAAATTTCCAAGCTTGCTTCCTGGAATCTCCAACGCCGCTGCAAGCGCTCTCACACGCCGCCGCACACTGCTGCGCGTGGTTCCACGTGCTACCACGAAAAGCTCGCTGCCACTGCCTATGATCTTCATGCACCGGCCCAGAATCTTGGAGAAGGGTCGCCACTTGATCGATCTTGGGCACACGCTTCGAGGAAGAAAAGAACTTGAAAAATTGTTTTTCTTTCTCTAGCTTTCTCTCTCTAGTTTTCTTGTTTTGAAAACTTATGAATTGTGTGTATGGAATTGCTAATCTCTTGTCTATTTATGGAGATACAAGAGAGACCCCAAGTTGGTTTAGGATTGGCCTTCCTAATGGGTTTAGGATTATTAATTAGTTTCCAAATCCAATTAGGTTCTAAATCTAATAAGATTTCCAAATCTAAATAGATTTCCTAATTCAAATTGAACTTTAAAATTTAATTAATTAATTAAATAATTTCACTTTGTTAATTACTTAATTAACCCTTATAAATAATTAATTAAATAATTAATTCTACTTTATCAATTAACACACTACATAATTAATCGTACCACTAACAGATTAATTATGGCACTACCATCCTACACCAGAATTGCTTCCAGAACAACTAAATTAATTATTCTTTATGTTGGAGTTGAATACATAAGCTATGCTTGTATTGTACATTTTCCCAGTTAATATATCGATTTATGTTTTGGTTATATTTTGTTGTGCATGATTTGTCCATTTATATTATGTAAGTAGATGATGACGTGTCTTGTGTGACACAGTAGATCTCATCGTTGGTTGAAAGATATAATATATAAATGAGGTTCGTAACCGAGACAGCTTTGGACAAACTGTCGGTTTAGGTTATTATGTGATTCGGATAATTGGTTTGTCTAAACTAATTGAATCATATAGATATGCCTGGGACGTATTGAACTTGACCATTAGGAATGATTTGTCTTGTACTGATTTAATAGACAAATCGTTCTTGGTATTCTATCTCTTAATCCCTAGACTCGAGCGGCCATGAGGATTAGACATAGTGTATTTTGATCTGCCAATGGGTGAGGTCTATTGTGGCCAATAATCTCGGTAGGTTGGGTGTGCGTGTTTAGTTGCTTGGTGTGCTGCTGCTTGTCGAAAGGAAACCATGTACCGATACGTCCGGGGTGATGGTGCTCCTGAGATGAGCTCGTTATGTTTATTATACTAACCCAGCTGGTGGACTTATGTCCGGTATAGTAAAAAGGTCGAGTGGTGCTAGTCTCAGAATTAAAGAAGTTGATTAATTAATTTATCAGTAATTTAATAAATTAACGAGCACTATATCTTTGATGTGGGGAGATTATGAATAAATTAATTAAGTTGTTCCGGAAGCAATTCTAGTGTAGGATGGTAGTGCCATAATTAATCCGTTAGTGATAATATTAATTATGTATTGGGTTATTGACAAAGGTAGATTTAATTAATTAAGTAATTAATTAATCATTGTGTCAGTTGGTTGTGAATCATACCAGGAACTGGTTTGGATAAGTGAATCCCTGTATCAGTTAGTTGTGAATCATATCAGGAACTGGATTGGGATAAGTGAATCCCTGTATCAGTTGGATGTGTATCAATCCAGGAACAGGATTAAAGGAAACAGAAACCCAGTAGGAAGGCCAATCCTAAACCAACTAGGGGTCTCTCTTGTAACTCTATATATAGACAATGGATTAGCTATTCAAGATATACAGTTCATAAGTTTTCAAGACAAGTAAACTAGAGAGATAAAATCCTAGAGAGAGAAATAAATTTCTCCCTCAAATTCGGATTTTAAGAAGAAAATTGCGGCTGGTTTTTCTTCAATTATTGGCCGAAAGTTTGGCATGTTCAAACCAGCAGCGCGTATAGTTTTCTCTCTCTCTGGGCAGTGCGTTTATT
This sequence comes from Knoxia roxburghii, assembly GCA_030378225.1. Classification (NCBI taxonomy): domain Eukaryota; kingdom Viridiplantae; phylum Streptophyta; class Magnoliopsida; order Gentianales; family Rubiaceae; genus Knoxia; species Knoxia roxburghii. The sequence continues at coordinate 11,533,666 of CM059422.1, read as the reverse complement.
GTACGTTCCAGGTGCAGCGGTGCTGGAATTTTCTGGCAGGTGGATTGTGGTGATTAGTTGATCAAAATGGTTTCTAGATCGTTGCCCACACAACTTGAAATCAAAGTCTTGAGGCATAGAAGAGAATCACCTGAGTGCACGCTTCAAAGGTATTTTCTAAAGTTCCGTTTTTAATTAGAAATTTTTGTTGTGTGGTAAATTGAATAAGTGCAAACCCAGATCCTGCGCAATGTTATTTCAAAAGGGTTGGAATAGCAATTGTGCTAGCGTCTAGGCCTGACCACAGATTCTGATTCTGGAATGCATAGCACGAAAGTGAGTTTCTGGCTAGGCCCGGGTAGATAATCTTTCAGTTTAACCTCCCAACATCAAAGATATAGTGCTCGTTAATTTATTGATTTACTGATAAATAAATTAATTAACTTCTTATAATCCGAGATTCGTACCACTCGACCTTTTTACTATACTGGACATAAGTCCACCGGTCGAATTTAGTATAATAAACATAACAAGCTCATCTCGGGAGCACCATCACCCCGGATGCACCGGTACATGGTTTCCTTTCGAAAATCAACAGCACGCCAAGAAACTAAATACGCACACCCAAACTACCGAGACTATTGGTCTCAAGTGACCTCACTCTTTGGCAGATCAAAGTACACTATGACTAATCCTCATGCCTGCTCAAGTATAGGGATTAAGAGATAGAATATTAGGAACAAATAGTCTATTAAATCAGTACAGGATAATTCGTCATAAATGGTCAAGTTCAATATACCCACGGCATATCTATATGATTTAATTAGTTTAGACAAACAAATTTCTGAATCACATAATAACCTAAACTGACAGTGTGTCCAAAACTGTCTCGGTTATGAATCTCATTTATATATTATGTCTTTTAACCAATGATGAGATCTACTGTATCACACCAGACACCTCATCATCTAATTACATAATATAAATGGACAATAAACAATTTAACTAAAACATTTAATCGATATATATATAAAACTGGGAAATAGTTTAATACAAGCAAACATTTAGTATTCAAACCCAACAATCTCCCACTAATACTTAAGTTGCACTTTAAGTATAAAACTACATCAATCCTACAACTACAATAATGTCTAAAAAAACTGTCATGGCTCTACTAAGTATCTGATCCCCATGCCCTCCACGTGTGCGTCAAAGACTATTGCAGTCAATGCCTTCGTGAATGGATCTGCAAGGTTATCTTCTGATGCTATCTTCGCCACGATCACGTCTTTCCTCTAGACGATATGTCGTATTAGGTGTTACTTGCGATGTATATGCTTACTCGCCTTTTGGGCTCGTGGTTCCTTCGATTTTGCTACTGCGTCGTTGCTGTCACAATACACTGTGATCGACTTCTGCAAACCAGGAATCACATCTAAGTCCACTAGGAAGTTCTTGAGTCACACTGTTTTTTTCGCTGCCTCTGATGCTACAACATATTCAGCCTTCATGGTAGAGTCTGCCATGCATTTCTGCTTGACACTCTGCCAAACTATTAAAAGATTATCTGCCCGGGCATAGCCAGAAACTCACTTTTGTGCTATGCATTCCAGAATCGGAATCTCTGGCCAGGCCTAGACTCTAGCACAATCGTTATTCTAACCCTTGCTTGAAATAACATTGCGCTGGATCTGGGTTTGCACTTATTCGATTTATCACGCAACAAAAATTCTTAATTAAGCAGAAACATAAGAATTATACCTTTGAAGCGTGTACTCAGGTGATTCTCTAGTATGCCTCAAGACTTTGATTGCATGTTGTGTGGGCAACGATCTAACAACCAATTGATCAGCTAATAACTACAATCCACCTACCAGAAAATTCCAGCACCGCTGTACCTGGTACATACAATAAACGCACCGCTAGGAGAGAGAAAGCTACACGCGCTGCCTGTTTAACAGGCCAAAATTTCGGCCAACAATAGAGTAAAAACCAGCCGCACCTAGGCTTCTAAAATCCGACTATGAGAGAGGAATTTTATTTCTCTCTCTAGGATTTTATCTCTCTAGTTTTCTTGTCTTGAAAACTTATTGAATTGTGTATTGTGGAATAGTTAATCCCTTGTCTATATATAGAGTTAAAAGAGAGACCCCAAGTTGGTTTAGAATTAGTCTTCCTAATTGGTTTAGGTAATTAATTAATTTCCAAATCCAATTAGGTAACCAATATAATAGGATAAACCAAATCCAATTAGATTTCCTAATCTCTAGGATTTCTGAATTCTAATTAAAACTTAAGACTTAATTAATTAATTAATTAAATAATTTCACTTTGTTAATTACTTAATTAACTCTTAGGAATAATTAATCAATTAATTAATTCTACCTATTCAATTAACCCATTACAAAATTAATCGTACCACTAACGGATTAATTTTGGCACTACCATCCTACACCAGAATTGCTTCCAGAACAACTTAATTAATTTATTCATAATCTCCCCACATCAAAGATATAGTGCTCGTTAATTTATTAATTTACTAATAAATTAATTTATTAACTTCTTTAATTCCGAGACTAGTACCACTCGACTTTTTTACTATATCGGACATAAGCCACCAGTTGGGTTTAGTATAATAAACATAATGAGCTCATCTCGGGAGCACCATCACCCCGGACGCATCGGTACATGGTTTCCTTTCGACAAGCAGCAGCACACCAAGCAACTAAATACGCGCACCCAACCCACCGAGATTATTGGCCACAATAGACCTCACTGATTGGCATATCAAAGTACACTATATCTAATCCTCATGCCCGCTCGAGTCTAGGGATTAAGAGATAGAATACGAAGAACGATTTGTCTATTAAATCAGTACAAGACAAATCATTCCTAATCGTCAAGTTCAATACGCCCCGGGTATATCTATATTATTTAATTAGTTTAGACAAACCAATTATCCGAATCACATAATAACCTAAACCGACAGGTTGTCCAAAGCTGTCTCGGTTACGAACCTCATTTATATATTATGTCTTTCAACCAATGATGAGATCTACTGTTTCACACAAGACACCTCATCATCTACTTACATAATATAAATGGACAAATCATGCACAACAAAATATAACCAAAACATAAATCGATATATTAACTGGAAAAATGTACAATACATGCATAGCTTATGTATTGCACTCCAACAATCTCCCACTAATACTTAAGTTGTACTTTAAGGATACATCTTCATATAACTCCTATACACTCTGCTGCTATATATCTAGAAAAACTGTCATGGCTCTCCTAAGTATCTGATCCCCATGCCCTCTACGTGAGCCTCAAAAACTTTTGAAGTTAATGTCTTCATGAACGGATCTGCAAGGTTATCTTCTGATGCTATCTTAGCCACGACCACGTCTTCCCTCTTTATGATGTCTCGTATTAGGTGGTACTTACGCTGTATATGTTTACTCACCTTGTGGGTTCGTGGTTCCTTTGAGTTTGCTACTGCACCGTTGTTATCATAATACACCGTGATAGACTTCTGCAAACAGACTTCTGCAAACCAGGAATCATATCTAAGTCCACTAGGAAGTTCTTGAGCCACATTGCTTCCTTCGCTGCCTCTGATGCGGTAACGTATTCAGCCTCCATGGTAGAGTCCGCCACACATTTCTGCTTGACACTCTGCCAAACTATGGTTCCACCTCCTAGAGTAAACACATACCTTGAGGTAGACTTGCTCTTGTCCCTGTCGCCTTGGAAATCTGAATCTGTGTAACCTCGGGGTACCAGCTCATGCGCCTGATAAACAAACACTTGGTCTCTCGTTCTGCGCAAATACTTGAGAATGCATTTTACTGCCTCCCAATGAGCTTTCCGTGTTACTCTGATATCTGCTTACAATGCCAACAACATAACAGATATCAGGCCTTGTACACAACATGGCATAATGAGACTTCCTACTGTCGAAGCATAAGGAACTGTCTTCATGGCCTCTATCTCCTCAACAGTCTTGGGAGATTTTTCTTTAGACATATGCACTCCGTGTCAGAAAGGTAGAAAACCTTTCTTGGAGTTCTGCATGTTAAAACGGGCCAGAATCGTATATATGTATGAAGTTTGGGAGAGCGTTAATGAATGTTTCCTATGATCTCGAATTATCTTGATCCCAAGGATATGTTCAGCTTCTCCTAAATTCTTCAAATCAAACTGCTTGGACAGCCATGCCTTTACGTCTGATAACACTTTCTTGTTGTTGCCAATCAATAGAATGTCATCTACGTAAAGCATAAGAAACATCACTGAGTTTCTATCACGTCTGCGATACACATATTGCTCATCCGGACACTGAGTAAATTTGTAGGACTGAATTACCTCATCAAACCGGATGTTCCAAGATCTGGATGCCTACTTATGCTCTTGGCCTTTTTCAACGAATCCCTCTGGTTGCTGCATGAAGATGGTTTCCTCAAGACTTTCGTTTAGGAAAGCTGTCTTGACATCCATCTGCCAAATCTCATAATCTAAATGAGCAGCTATGGCCAAGAGAATCAGGATCTACTTAAGCATGGCTACCGGGAAGAAGGTTTCCTCATAATCGATTCCCTCTTTCTGAGTTTACCCCTTCGCCACCAGCCTAGCTTTAAAGGTTTCCACCTTTCCATCAGGTCCTCTCTTACGTTTGTAGACCCACTTGCATCCAATGGGCTTAAACCCATCAGGCAGGTCCACAAGCTCCCAGACTTGATTGTGGTCAATTGACCCCATCTCGAATATCATTGCCTTATGCCAAGATTCTGCATCTTTATCTCGGAGAGCCTCATTGTAGTTAACCAGGTCATGTTCAGGCGCGCCTGGGACTAGGTCTGAGGCCTCTCCTACGCCAATGAACCTGTCGGGCTGTCTCACAACCCTCCCACTACGACGAGGCACCACCTGTGTGGGCGCATCATCTGTGATCTCTTGTGTAGTGTGTGGTGTATCTACTTGTGTTGGTGCATCAGGATTAGTTTGTCTTCTAAGCTCTTCTAGTACTATCTTACTCTTGGGCTTGTGATCTAGGATATAGTCTTCCTTCAAAAATTCTAGCGTTGGTAATAACCACCACCTTCTGATCTTTAGGACTATAAAACATACCACCTTTCGTTCTCCTAGGATATCCTACAAACAACATTAATTCTGTTCTTGCATCTAACATAGCCGCATCTGCTTTAAGCACATGTGCTGGCAACCCTAAATTCTGAGATGTCTTAGACTAGGCTTTCGCCCATTCCACAACTCTACTGGGGTTGAAGGCACAATTTTAGAATGTACAAGATTAAGAATATACACCACTATTTCTAAGGCATATCCCCAGAACGAACTCAGAAAATCACTATAGCTCACCATCAACCTAACCATTTCCATAAGAGTTTGATTCCTTTTTTCTGCTACACCGTTCTACTATGGCGTGCCAGGTGCAGACAACTGAGACTGAATTCTGACCTCACTGAGGTATTCTCAAAATTCGTGGGACAGGTACTCCCCACCACAATCTGATCGCATTGTCTTGATACTCTTACCATGATGTTTCTCCACATCTGCCCGAAACTCTTTGAACTTGCCAAAGCACTCAGACTTGTGACGCATTAGGTAAATATACCCGTACCTTGAGTAGTCATCCGTGAACGTCATGAAATACTCGAACCCACCTCGTGCTTGGACCGACATTGGTCCACACAAGTCAGAATGAATCAATTCTAGTACTTCCTTGGCTCTATAACCTTTTGCTTTAAAAGGTCTCTTGGTCATCTTACCCTCCAAGCAAGATTCGCAGGTTGAATAACTGTTAATCTCTAATAAACCTAAAGGCCCATCATTGACCAACCTCTGAATCCTACTAAAGTTTATATGACCTAGCCTGAGATGCCAAAGATAGGTTTGATTCATATCAGAAGGTTTCTTCCTCTTATTAATGCTAGATAAAGAGCTATATGTTTTTATGTTTTGCACAACAAGGGAGTTAGAATTAACCACAAACAAATTGTCAGCCAATGAACCAGAAAAAATAAGTTTTCCATTTATTCTAATAACAATACAATCATCAGAAAAAATAAACTTATAACCGTTCTTTAAGAGTTTAGAAACCGAAATAAGGTTCTTTCTAAAACTCGGTACATAAAGATAATTAACAAACTCTAAACTAGAATTCTCGAAATTCAGAGTAACTACTCTCACTACTTCTATTGACACTCTTGTAGTGTCGCCCAAGTAGATATCCAATTTGTCTTCTCTAAGCTTCCGGGTTACTTGGAACCCTTGCAAAGAATTACAAACATGGTCAGTGGCACCTGAATCCACACACCAAGTATCTGTGGGAATCACCGCTAAACATGTCTCAATAATTAAGGTAGAAACTATTGAATGTTTAAGCTCTGGACAATCCGATTTCCAATGTCCCGTCTTATTGCACTTGAAGCACTTGTCTTACGACTTTTTCTTTGCAATATCTGGCTTGGGCGTAATCTGCGCCTTTTGAGCTATTTCCTCCAGCTTTCTCTTCTTCTTTCTAGCTTCAGGCTCAGAAGAAGATTCTGAAGCTTTGCCTGCGACTAAAGCTCGCTTCTTCTCTTGAAGAAGACTTTTAGCCGCCACTAACTCTACCAAGAGCTCGGCTGAAGTACACAACATCTTACTTATGTTGTAGTTCAACCGAATCTGCTCATAGCTTTGAGGCAAGCTCAGGAGGACAACATCGACTTTGGTTTCACCAAAGATTTCGCCTCCCACTACCTCAACCTTGTTGATGTTACTAATCACGTCAATGACATAATCTCTCACAGGAGTGCTCTCAGCCATAAGGACAATGTTCACGTTACGACTCCAATCAACATAATTAGGTCCAATTAACTTGTTGTTTTTCAATATAGTAGCTAAGGGGTTGAATGTCATATTGAAAACTGTAAATTAAACAAACAATGTTTCAGTTATCTAACATAGAATTTTGAAAATAAGGAAATTCTAATAATTATTAACTTCCCTCAAAACAATAATCTTAATCCACCAACATCTCATTCACCGGGATTCTCGCAAGCCACGCAGTGTGGACGTTTGATCTAACCTACATTCGTTTGAGAAGAACCATGTTCATTACCAAATGATCTATTGATCAATGTAGCTAATAGTCAGTGCTTTCAGCCGTACAAATAAGCAGCGTAACCTCGAGGGAGGAATACTACAAATCATACACTAAGCGTGTGCCATTACATGACTTCTGAGTTTGTTACCTCAGGATAGTGCGCCTCAGATGAAGAGGGTATCACATTTCTCCTAGTTAAACTTGCTCTAGTCATCTTATTCAGAAATTCACAATCTAGCGATCTCGGGGTTGGACTCATCCGAATGAAGGAAGGCCCTAATGCCAACACGCAAGCCCACCCACATCGTATATGAACTCGTAATGGTGGCCATGGGGATATTAAACTAACCCGTTCCCACTTAGATTTTTAAGTTGAGGGTTTTTCTGGTTTTAACATGCAATTAACTAACCCTAAGTTATGTGCAACCATAAAAACATCATGCTTTAAAATCATGCATCTAAAATACAGCACAAAAATTAAAGCATAAAATTAAAACAACAAATACGGGAAATAAATGCGGAAATTAAATTTCCCGACTATGATGGTTTTAATCGCTTTCATCTTCTGCCTTGATCTTGTGTCTCGCCACGCAACTCGATAGATTGAGTCTTGATATTGAAAAATGAAAACTGGAGGAAAAACGGGCCAAAACGTGACCCGAATGGGCCACACGCCTAAAAGGCGTGCCACGCGCGCAGCCCAGCAGCAACTGCTGCCGCGCCTGCTGCTCCGTGCGGCAGTGGTGCTGCAGCCACCGGCGGTTGCCTGCGGCGGCTCCTGCCGGTGAGTCGTCGCAGGCGCCGCCCTCTGTCACCTGTTTCTCCTTCGCTTCTTCCCACGCTATTTGGTCTTCTTGCAATTCGTTCTGGGTTTTATGGGTTTCTATGAATAAACAATAACCCAAAACCCACGAATTCAAGTTGCTCACCATAACGCCTTCGATTACAAAAATTAATTCTCCTACTACAAGGCGTTCTAGAAAAATTAAATAATCGAAATTAAATAAAAAAAATCCTACAACAGATTTGATCTAATCCTACACGGCTTCCAGCATGTGGTTATACTATTACAAACATTCATAATAAAATCAAATCCGGACATGTCCCGGAGTTTAATTAAAACCCATACAAACGTAACCATAATAGTCGGGATTTCTTAACCACCTGCAAAAAAAACCATGTAATAAATCGAACAAGCACAAAACCCAAAACCAGGCTCCGATACCAATTGAAAGATTATCTGCCCGGGCCTAGCCAGAAACTCACTTTCGTGCTATGCATTCCAGAATCGGAATCTCTGGCCAGGCCTAGACTCTAGCACAATCGCTATTCCAGCTTGAAATAACATTGCTCAGGATCTGGGTTTGCACTTATTCGATTTATCACGCAACAAAAATTATTAATTAAGCGAAAACATAAGAATTATACCTTTGAAGCGTGTACTCAGGTGATTCTCTAGTATGCCTCAAGACTTTGATTGCACGTTGTGTGGGCAACGATCTAGCAACCAATTGATCAACTAATCACCACAATTCACCTGCCAGAAAATTCCAGCACCACTGCATCTGGTACGTACAATAAACACACCGCCCGGAGAGATAAAGCTACACGCGTTGCCGGTTTAACAGGCCAAAATTTCGGCCAACAAGAGAGTAAAAACCAGCCGCACCTAGGCTTCTAAAATCCGACTATGAGAGAGGAATTTTATTTCTCTCTCTAGGATTTTATCTCTCTAGTTTTCTTATCTTAAACACTTATTGAAATGTGTATTGTGGAATAGCTAATCCCTTGTCTATATATAGAGTTAAAGAGAGACCCCAAGTTGGTTTAGGATTGGTCTTCCTAATTGGTTTAGGTAATTAATTAGTTTACGAATCCAATTAGGTAACCAATCTAATAGGATAAGCCAAATCCAATTAGATTTCCTAATCTCTAGGATTTCCTAATTCTAATTGAAACTTAAGACTTAATTAAATAATTAAATAATTTAAATTTGTTAATTACTTAATTAACCCTTAGGAATAATTAATTAATTAATTAATTCTACCTATTCAATTAACCAATTACAAAATTAATCGTACCACTAACGGATTAATTTTGACACTACCATCCTACACTACAATTGCTTCCGGAACAACTTAATTAATTTATTCATAGTCTCCCCACATCAAAGATATAGTGCTCGTTAATTTATTAATTTACTGATAAATTAATTTATTAACTTCTTTAATTTCGATACTAGTACCACTCGACCATTTTACTATACCGGACATAAGTCCACCAGTTGGGTTTAATATAATAAACATAATGAGCTCATCTCGGGAGCACCATCACCCCGGAGCACCGTACATGGTTTCCTTTCGACAAGCAGCAGCACACCAAGCAACTAAACACGCGCACCCAACCCACTGAGATTATTGGCCACAATAGACCTCACCCATTGGCAGATCAAAGTACACTATGTCTAATCCTCATGTCCGTTCAAGTCTAGGGATTAAGAGATAGAATACCAAGAACGATTTGTCTATTAAATCAGTACAAGACAAATCATTCCTAATGGTCAAGTTCAATACGCCCCAGGCATATCTATATGATTCAATTAGTTTAGACAAACCAATTATTCGAATCACATAATAACCTAAACCGACAGTTTGTCCAAAGCTGTCTCGGTTACGAACCTCATTTATATATTATGTCTTTCAACCAATATTGAGATCTACTGTGTCACACAAGACACCTCATCCTCTACTTACATAATATAAATGGACAAATCATGCACAAAAAAATATAACCAAAACATAAATCGATATATTAACTGGGAAAATGTACAATACAAGCAAAGCTTATGTATTTCACTCCAACAACTATGGCTCCACCTCCCAAAGTAAACACATACCTTGAGGTAGACTTGCTTTTGTCTCTGTTGCTTTGGAAATCTGAATCTATGTAACCATGGGGCACAAGCTCAGGCGCCTGGTAGACCAAGACTTGGTCTCTTGTTCTACACAAATACTTGAGAATGCATTTTACTGCCTCCGAATGAGCTTTCCCGGGGTTACTCTGATATCTGCTTACAATGCCAACAACATAACAGATATCAGTTCTCGTACACAACATTGCATACATGAGACTTCCTACTGCAGAAGCATAAGGAACTGTCTTCATGGCTTCTATCTCCTCAATAGTCTTTGGATACTGCTCTTTAGACAGATGCACTCCGTGTCTAAAAGGTAAAAAACCTTTCTTGGAGTTCTGTATGTTAAAACGAGCCAGAATCGTGTCTATGTATAAAGCTTGACAGAGCGTTAGCAAACGTTTTCTACGATCTCGAATGATCTTGATCCCAAGGGTATGTGTTTCTCCTAAGTCTTTCATATCAATCTGTTTGGACAACCATGCCTTTACATATAATAACAGTTTTTTATTGTTGCCAATAAATAAAATGTCATATACGTAAAGCACAAGAAACACCACCGCGTTTCCATCACGTCTGCGGTACACACATTGTTCATCTGGGCATTGAGTATATCCGTAGGATTGGATCACCTTATCAAATCAGATGTTCTAAGATTTGGATGCCTTCTTAAGTCCGCAAATGGACCTCTTAAGCCTGCAAACCTTATGCTATTGGCCTTTTTCAACAAATCCCTCTAGTTGCTGCATGAAGATGGTTTCTTTAAGACTTTCACGAAGAAAAGTTGTCTTGACATCCATTTGCCATATTTCATAATCTAAATGAGCAGCTATGACCAAGACAATCTAGATTGACTTAAGCATGGCCACCGGGGAGAAGGTTTCCTCATAATCGATTTCCTTTTTCTGAGTACACCCATTTGCCACAAGCCTAGCTTTAAAGGTTTCAACCTTTCCGTCAGGTTCTCTCTTGTGTTTGTAGACCCACTTACATCCAATGTTTTAAAACCATCAGGCAGGTCTACAAGCTGTCAGACTTGATTGTGGTCCATCGATCCCATCTCGAATATCATTGCCTTTTGCCAAGATTCTGCATCTTTATCTCGGAGAGCCTCATTGTAGTTCACAGGGTCCAGATCAAGCACACCTGGGATGAAGTCAGAAACTTCTCCTATGCTAATGAACATATCAGGTTGTCTCACAACCCTCCCACTACGATGAGACACCACCTGTGTAGGCGTATCATCTGTGATATCTTGTGCAGTATGTGTTGTATCTACTTGTGTTGGTGCATCAGGAATATCAGATTACTTTTAAAGTTCTTTTAGTACTATCTTACTCTTGGGCTTGTGATCTAAAATATAGTATTCCTTTAAAAATCTGGCATTAGTACTAACTATCACCTTCTGATCTTTAGGACTATAGAACAGACCGTCTTTCGTTCCTCTAGGATATCCTAAAAACAACATTACTTCTGTTCTTGCATCTAACTTAGCCGCATTTGCCTTAAGCACATGTGCTGGACAACCCCAAATTCTGAGATGTCTTAGATTGGGCTTGTGCCCGTTCCACAACTCTGTATGGGTTGAAGGCACGGCTTTAGATGGTACAAGATTTAGGATGTACATTGCAGTCTCTAAGGCATATCCCCAGAATGAACTAGGCAAATCACTATAGCTCATCATTGACCTAACTATTACCATAAGAGTTCTGTTTCTTCTTTCTGCTACACCATTCTGCTGTGGTATGCCAGGTGCAGACAACTGAGACTGAATTCCGACCTCACTGAGGTATTCTCGAAATTTATGGAACAGGTACTCATCACCATAATCTGATCGTAGTGTCTTGATACTCTTACCGTGATGTTTCTCCACATCTGCCCGATACTCTTTGAATTTACTAAAGCATCCGGACTTGTGGCGCATTAGGTAAATGTATTTGTACCTTGAGTAATCATCTGTGAAGGTCACAAAATACTCAAATCCACCTCGTGCCTGGACTGAAATTGGTCCACACAAGTCAGAGTGAATCAACACTAAAACTTATTTGGCTCTATAACCTTTCGATTTAAAAGATCTCTGGGTCATCTTACCTTCCAAACAGGATTCGCAGGTTGAGTAACTATCAATCTCTAATGAACTTAAAGGTCCATCATTGACTAATCTCTAAAACCTACTAAAGTTTATATGACCTAGCCTGAGATGCCAAATATAGGTTTAATTCATTTTAAAAGGTTCTTTTCTCTTATTTAGATTAGATGATGAGCCATATAGTTTTGTGTTTTGCACAACAGGGGTGTTTGATTTAACCAAAAACAAATTGTCTACTAATGAACCAGAACAAACAAGTTTTCCATCATTTCTAACACCAACAGATTTATCAGAAAAAATAAACTTGTAACCATTCATTAAGAGTTTAGAAACCGAAATAAGGTTCTTTCTAAAACTTGGTACATAAAGACAATTAGGTAAATCTAAACTAGAATTTCCAAAATTTAAAGTTACTACTCCCACTGCTTCTACTGATATTCTTGTAGTGTCACCCAAGTAGACTTCAAGCTCGCCTTATCTAAGCTTCTGAATTACTTGGAACCCCTGCAAAGAATTACAAACGTGGTCAGTGGCGCCTGAATCCACATACCAAGTATCTGCAGGAATCACCGCTAAACACGTCTCAGTAATTAAGGCAGAAACTTACGTACCTTTGAGCTTTGGACAATCTGATTTTCAATGTCCCATTTTACCGCACTTGAAGCATTTGCCTTTAGGCTTCTTCTTCTTTGCGATATCTGGCTTGGAAGCATAATTCTTAGTCTTCTTCTTCTTCTTGTTCTTGCACTTAGGCGCAGAAGATTAACTTGAAGCCTTCACTGTGACAAAAGCTTGCTTCTTATCTTGGAAGATGCCTTCGGCCTACACCAATGTTGTTAGGAGCTCGGGAAGAGTATAAACTCTTTTATTCATATTGTAGTTAACCTAAAATTGCTCAAAACTAGAAGGTAAGCTCTGGAGGATGATATCGATATGAGTTTGTTGATCAATTTCACCTCCCAACACTTCTATTTCATCGATGTTATTGATCATGTGAAGCACATAATCTCTCACCGATATGCCTTCAGCCATTCTAGTATTCATTATCTTTCTCATAACTGATTGCCTCGTTGTCCTGCCTTGATGACCAAACATCTCTCTCAGGTGTGTAATCATGTTAAAAGCGGAGACCATGGGATGAAGCTGATATTGCAAAATATTCGACACAGAGGCCAGAAAGTAACACCGTGCCATCTCATCTGCTTTTCTCCACCTCGCATAGACATCTATTTCCTTTTGAGGAGAGTCATCAGTAGGCGCATCTGGACAAATTTTGGTGAGCACAAACTTATACTGCTCAGTCGTCATGACAATGTCCAAATTATGACTCCAATCGACATAGTTCGGACCAATTAATTTGTTGTCTTTCAATATCGTAGCTAACAGATTAAATGTCATATCGAAGACTGTAAATAAATAAACAGACAATGTTTCAGAAAAATAAGCACAGAATTTCAAAAATAAATTCTACAATTATTGACATCCCTCAAAATAATAATTAAATCCACCGACATCTCATTCACCGGGATTTTTGCAAGCCACGATAGTGTGGATGTTTACGCTAACCCACATTCGTTTGAGAAGAACTAGGTTCATTAACTACACAATTTCACCAAACGATATATTGATCAATATAGCTAATAATCAGTGCCTTTCAGCCATACAAATAAGCAGCGTAACCTCGATGGGAGGGATACTACAAGTCATACACTAAGTGTGTGCCATTACGTGACTTCTAAGTTTGTTACCTTAGGATAGTGCACCTCAGATGGAGAGGGTATCGCATTTCTCCAATTTCAACTTACTCTAGTCATCTTAATTAGAAATTCATAAGCTAGTGATCTTATGGTTGAACTTATCCGATATAGAAGAATGCCCTAATGCCAACGCACAGGTCCACCCACATCATATATCAATCCGTAATGGAGGCTATGAGAATATTAACCAACACGCTCCAACTTAGATTTCTAAAAGGAGGGTTTTTCCGGTTTTAACATGCAATTAATTAATCCTAAGTTATGTGCAAACATAAAACTAGCATGCTTTAAAATATGCATCTAACATACAACACAAAAATTAAAGCATATAATTAAAACTGTAAATACGGGAAGTAAATGCATAAAATAAATTTCCCGACTATTATGGTTTTAATTGCTTCTATCTTCTACCTTGATCTCGTGTCCCATCACATCACTTAATGGATTGAGTCTTGAAAAATTGGATCTTGAAAAAACTCGAAAAAATAGAAAACGGGCCGCGCTAGCACTAGCCCGCCTAGACCTGCGCGCGTGCATGTGCGCCCCGCGCCGCATATTTACGGCGCTGCACCAGCGCCTGCTGCGCGCAGCCCGCGCGCAGCTGTGGTGCTACCGGCCAGTGGTTTCTGTCGGTGAGTCGTTCGCCGGCCTGCCTGCCCCGTTTCATTTCTGGGTCTTCTATCCTGCTCCAACTTTGATATTTGGTCTTCTTGCAATTCGTTATGAGTTTTCTTAGTTTTCTACGAATTAATATAAACCAAAAACCCATGAATTCAAGTCGCCTACCATAACATCTTCGATTACATAAAAACTTTCCTACTACAAGGCATCTAGGAAAATAAAATAAATTAAATTACATAGAAAAAATTCTACCACAAATTTTAATTTAATACAACATGGCTTCCAGCACGTGGTTTTACTATTACGAGCATTAATAAAAAAAATAACCCAGACATGTCTCGGGGTTTAATTAAAACATACAAACGCAACCATAATAGTCGGGATTTCTAAACCACCTGCAAACAAAACCATGTAACAAACCGAACAAGCACAAAGCCAAAACCAAGCTCTGATACCAATTTAAAGATTATCTGCCAAGGCCCGGTCAAAAATTAACCTTCGTGCTATGCATTCCATAATCGGAACTCTTGACCAGGCCTAAGCTCTAGCACAATCGCTATTCCAATCCTTGTTTGAAATAACATTGCGCGGGATCTTAGCTTCTACTTGTTCGATTTGCCACGCAACAATGAATTCCTAATTAAAACGGAAGTTTAAGAATTACCTCTTGAAGCGTGTACTTAGGTGATCGCTCGTATGACTCAAGACTAGCTCGTACGTTATGTGGGCAAAGAACCAATGATCAGCAATTCATCACAAAACTCAACTCAAAAATTCCAAGCTTGCTGCCCAGAATCTCCAACGCCGCCGCACGCGCTCTCACGCGTCGCCGCACACTACTGCCCATGGTTCCACGCTCTACCATGAAAAGCTCGCTGTCGCCGCCTACGATCTTCACGCACTGGCCCGGAATCTTGGAGAAGAGCCACCGCTTAATCGGTCTTGGGCACGCGCATCGAGGAAGAAAAGAACTTGAAGAATTGCTTTTCTCTCTCTAGTTTTCTTGTCTTGAAAACTTATGAATTGTGTGTATGGAATTGCTAATCTCTTGTATATTTATAGAGTTACAAGAGAGACCCAAAGTTGATTTAGGATTGGTCTTCCTAATGGGTTTAGGATTATTAATTAGTTTCCAAATTCAATTAGGTTCCGAAACTAATAGGATTTCCAAATCCAAATAGATTTTCTAATCTCTAGAATTTCCCAATTCCAATTGAACTTTAAAACTTAATTAATTAAATAAATAATTTCACTTTGTTAATTATTTAATTGATCCTTAGGAATAATTAATTAAATAATTAATTCTATTTTATCAATTAACCCCTTAATAATTAATCGTACCACTAACGGATTAATTATGGCACTACCGTCTTACACCAGAATTGCTTCCGGAACAACTAAATTAATTATTTTTTAATCTCCACACATCAAAGATATAGTGCTCGTTAATTTATTAATTTACTGGTAAATAAATTAATTAACTTCTTATAATCCGAGATTAGTACCACTCGACCTTTTTACTATACTGAACATAAGTCCACCGGCTGGATTTAGTATAATAAACAGAACGAGCTCATCTCGGGTGCACCATCACCCCGGACGCACCGGTACATGGTTTCCTTTCAACAATCAACAGCACACCAAGCAACTAAACACGCACACCCAACCTACTGAGACTATTGGTCTCAAGTGACCTCACTCTTTGGCAGATCAAAGTACACTATGACTAATCCTCATGCCTGCTCAAGTCAGGGATTAAGAGATAGAATACTAGGAACGAATAGTCTATTAAATCAATACAAGACAATTCGTCCTAAATGGTCAATTCAATATGCCCCAGACATATCTATATGATTCAATTAGTTTAGACAAACCAATTTCTGAATCACATACTAACCTAAACTGACAGTGTGTCCAAAACTGTCTCGGTTACGAACCTCATTTATATATTATGTCTTTTAACCAATGATGATATCTACTATGTCACACCAGACACCTCATCATCTAATTACATAATATAAATAGACAATAAATAATTTAACTAAAATATTTAATTGATATATATAAAACTGGGAATAGTTTAATACAAGCAAACCTTTAGTATTCAAACCCAACAAAAATAACCACCTGTAATAAAACCGTGTAATAAATCGAACAAGTATAAAGCCAAAACCTTAGCTCTGATAACAATTGAAAGAATTAAGATCCGGTCCGGGCCAAATCGAAAATCTCACTTTCGTGCAATGCATTCCAGAATCGGAGACTTTTGATCGAGCCCCAACACTAAAATAAATTCCCATAAGCGGATCTAGGCTTATACTTGTTTGATCTATTAAACGACACACAAAAGATTCAATTTTTAAATAAAGCGGAACTAAAGATTGTACTTTGAAGCGTGTCCCTTAGAGAATAAGAAAATTCCAACCTTTAGTGCAAAGATCCACAAGAAGTCCCTCGAATGTCTCTAGACAAACTCAAAAATTGATTGGGCAATTATCTACTGGGTAGATCTATCGAGGACCAAGAAAACTCACAAGAAACTCACCCCGAAAAAGCTCAAAAAGCTGCCCAAAAGGAACCCGGACAGCCGCGAAGAACCAACCGCCACGAAATCCCACCCGGATCGGCTGCGACCTGGATGCCGAAGCTGCGGATCTGCGCGTCGAACTCACCAGAATCTCAACGTCGGGAAGCTGCTCTTAATGGGAAAAATAAAAGAAACCTTTGGACTGAACTTTTTCGAGGAAAGAAGGATCTAAAGTCGACTTCGAGAAAGATCTTCAATGAAGAAGATGAAGTTCTCTCTCTAGACTTTCCCTCTCTAAAAGGCAAGACTTGCCTCTCAAGTTTTCTTATGTCTTGAATGCCAAGACTTAATGTATTTATAGGAGCTTAAAGGGAGACCTAATGGGCTTTTGAGTTGGGCCTTATTAATTAGATTTAATTGACTTTCTTAGTCCTCACTAGACTAGTCAATACTTAATTAGCCCAATGATTATTTCATAACCCACTTTGTCAATTAAATATTAATTAACCCAAGGATAAATATTTATTTAATTCACTTTGCCAATTAATCCAATTCATAATTAATCGTACCACTAACGGATGGAACTACCGCTCAAAAATGAAATTGTTTCGTGCACACTTTAATTATTCTTTTATCTCCCCACATCAAAGATATAGTGTTCGACCTTATTATTATACTGGTCATAAGTCCACCGGCCGAGTTTAGTATAATAATCCTTACGAGCTCATCTCGGGAGCACCATTACCCTTGACGCACAGGTACATGGTTTCCTTTCGACAAACAATGGCACAATAAAAAATCAAACAAGCATACCCAACTTACCGATATCTAGGCCTCAATTGACCGCACCCTTTGGCAAATCAAAGTACACTATGTCTAACCCTTATGCCAGCTCTAGTCTATGGATTAAGAGATTAGAATATAAGGCTCGAATTAACTACCAAAATCAGTACAAGTTAATTCGATCCTAAATTGATCCTACTCAATATGCCCCGGGCACATTCATATGATTTAATTAGTCTAGACAAACCAAATTCCAAATCATACAATAACCTAAACCGACAGTGTGTCCAAATTGTCTCAGTTACGAGCATTATTTATATATCATAAATTTAACCAATAATAAGATCTATTGTGTCACACCAAACACTTTATCATCTAGACATATGATATAAAGGGACAATTTATAACACTGAAACACAATCGATATGTAACTGGGAAATAGTTTTTCATACAAGCAAAACTTTTCAGTATTCAAAACTAACAGAGAGATCAAGGCTTCTAACGCAACGGCTTCTTAGGCAGGCCATCCTACGGTGGGCAATGAAAATCGCTGGATAAGATGGAGACCACCACCGGAGGGCTGGGTTAAATTGAACTCCGACGGAGCTTACCATGCACAATCAGGGTGGGCAATGGCGGGAGGACTATTTAGAGATGTGCAAGGAAGTTTGAAGGGGGGTTTAGGTTCAATATTGCATCTTTTCTATTATGAGGGCGGAGTTATGGGGGTTGATTTGTGGCTTGCGACTTACATGGGAAATGGGGTTGAGAAGGGTAATAACAGAAGTGGATAATGCGAGTGTCGTGTCATTGGTGGAGCAAGCAAGGGCCATGGGTATACATGGAGACTTAGTGGCTGGGATCAAACTGTTTCTGGCCAAGGATTGGTAAGTGAAGGTGCGCCGCAAACATAGAGAGAGTAATTTTGCTGCAGATTTCCTAGAGGCATCAGCCTTTAAAGAGTCTAAGGGTCTCTGAAAATTGGAAAACATCCCTACAAGATTAGAGAGATGGTTGGCGCACGACGTAATAGGTGTTGGATATGAACGTAGAGTAGCTTCAGATTAGGCTGACTAGCCTCCTTTTTAGTACCATAAATAAAAATAATTTGTTTGCATTAACGAGAAAGCCCCTACAATTATCTTCAGCAGCAGGAATTAATTTATAAGAAACGAATTGATGCTTACCCACGATTTCACAGGAAAACAGAACCTCCAAATTTGGTTGAAGACTCCCTTTTTACTGCAGCACCTTGTCCCTTTCTCTTCTCCTCAAAACCTCTTGGTTTCTTAGCTTAATTAATCTAAACAGCTCCTTGTTGAAGAACCCCGTCAATAACTGATTTTCTGCAGCTGGCTTCATTCCACTCCAACAAAAATTCTAAGAATCTTATCAAGGTTATGACAAAGGAATGGATTTCAAGGAAAGAGGGGCTCGCTGATTTTTTTTTTAAAAAAAAAGTGGGGGAGAGGGGGCCAACCCATGACAATCGAGTTTGAAATTTTACAAGGTGAGCAAAATAGGGGCTACGAAGTGGTGAGGGAAAAAAATAAAATGTGGACTATTGGCTGGGTGAACAAGAGAAATTGCAAGTTGAAAATGAGATTGGTATACAAGGTTAACCCATTTCATTAGTATTTACACTATGATCCTTATTTTTTTAGTTTTCTACTTTGAGGCTTGTCAAATATGTGTAGGTAATTTCTTAAAAATTAATTATCTAATTATTTTTCACATAATGGCTAGTTAATGGGTAATCAATGGATAGTTAAAATGCCTCATAATTTACTCATTATAATGGATAATATTTGGTTAATAATTGGAGGGAGTTTTCCCTCATAAATTTACCTAATAAAATTTTCCCTTAAACACAATAAATGAGTAATTTTTGGGTAATCATTGGAGGGGGAGTTTCCCACCTAAATTTTTCCAAGTTTACCCAATGAAATTTTCCCTTAAACACAATATATGGATAATTTTTGGGTATAAATTGGAGGGAGAGTTTCCCTCCTAAATTTTTCTGAGTACTAGCCAGAAGATTTTATGGTTTGAGAAATTTTATGAGAAAACTTATGGGTATTTCATGGGAAAAAATAGATGAGATTTTTTTACCCTATTTATGGGAACTTCATGTGTAAGAATTGGGTATTACACATGAAATCATAGTAATGGGAAATGTTAATGGGTAATTAAATATTTTCTTGTAGTGTTTTTTTTTTAAAAAAAATTTTCTTTCTTTAAAGACGCCTTTTTCCTTTTTTTTCCATATGCCTTTTTTTCTTTTAATTTTCTTTGTTTTTACGACACCTTTTTTCTTTTTTTTTTTTACCAGACATCATTTTGTTTCTTTTTTGCAATAAATATGTTTTTAGTTTACAATTTTTTAAAAAAAAAAATCTTACAGCATATATAATTTTAATTTTTTTCATTCTTATATTTTTAGAGTAAATTCCAAAATTGATCACCATACTAGAGTGAGTTTCTGATTTTAGTCATTATACTTTGAAAATTATTTTTAAGGTCATCATATTTTACTTTTCTTTTCAAAAATGGTCACTCCATCAAGTTGGGCCGTTAACCGACTAACGATCAATGTTTTTTAGGGCTATTTTTGTCTTTTCATTGACTCCTTAAATTAAAAAAAGAGTAAACTCTAAATTTGATCATCATACTTTTCTAAAATCCCGCTTTTTGTCATCTTACTTTAAAAATTATATTTGAGACATACTTTCATTTTTTATTCAATTTTGGTCATTCCGACTAAGTGTTCCGTTAAGTCTCTAACGACCATAATTTTTTTAGGGTAAATACGAAAAACACACCCCATCATGCACGTGAAATTTTTTTATTAATTATTTTTTTGCATCTCCACCACCAACACCCACACCCTCACCCTCACCCTCACCCTTTCTCCTTTGCTGCCGCCAGCCACCACCCATCACCACCATCTTCTCCGCCACTCCAAAATAACCCCAATCACCTCTACTACCTCTATCTCTAAAAATTTCATCCATCTACTTCATAAAAAACCTAAAATAGAAACAAGATAAATTTAAAAATAGCATTAAACAAAAGCACAGAAAATAGGAGCCCCAAAAATCATCAAAAATCAAAAGTCAAATTGTGAGACCCCAGATTTTGACAATCTTAGATGGAATATATTACACAAATATAAAGCGAGTTGAGGTGTTTTGAAATTAAGGTTTAGATTCGTAATCAATGAAAATAGAGCAATTTATCAAATTTACAAATTATGAAGTATAAGGCCTTAGAAGCAATTTATTAAAAATAAAATTCATTAAAAAGGAAAAGAATAAAGGAAATGAAATGATGGATTAATTAAAAGGAAATTAACAAAGTCAAACCAAATAAAAGAAGAAAGAAAGTAGCTCCTATTTTTACAAAAGTTTCCACAACTTTCATAACTCTTCTCTTTCACTCGTCTTCTCTCCAGAACACTCATTCCTCAGATTTTATCACACTCCTTTGCCTCTCTCTAACGTTTCTTCTCCATCCCAACTTCACCATGTTGGTCTTCACATAGCTAGCAGTAATATGGCATGGGCACAGCAGCGACATAACAGTCCAAAACCGGAACAACCTTCTCGGTCTCACACAACGTTCAACCCAATCCATCAATCAGTTCTACCAAAGCTTGCTTAATACACTTGGATGGAGCAAAGAGTGGCGCAATTGAGGATAGCAAGGTCGTAAAAGTGATTTAGGGTTCTAGAGTCATAATTGGGAAACTCGATCTAAGAATTACAACTATTCAATGCATCAGTGGGTTCCTTAAGCTTGGTAGAGGTAACCACACTTCATAACCATCAATTAATTTTTCAATTGGCATAGGAAGGAATAAATTGTTAAGATTGAAACAGGGGCTGGTCTTATGGGTGTGCAAGACTGAAGCTATACAGGTTTTTAGGTGGAAGCTTGGATTCTTTCATTGTACTTCTAAGGTCTTGATTAAGGTAACGTTACTGCCTTTATACCAATAATCCACTATTGTACATATCATATCAAGGCTTAGAATGGTTTGATTGGTTTGTGAAATGGATTTATTAATCCTTCTGAAGGTATGATGGAACAAGATCAATTGCTGCTGATATTTGCTTTTGAAAATTGAGATTTAAGTAGCTAACTTTAGAGTCTTAGATTGTTGCCAACTTTTATTGGTTTTGGTTGACACATAAGCTGGTTTCAATCTTCATGCTTCTAACTTTTAAGTGCTTGTTTCCGTTTCGAAAATGGAGGTGTAAAGCCTCATGAAATTTATTTTGAAAGAGAGCAACAAAAACATAACTATTCTGAAAATCAGCAAGGTCCTATTTTGGGCATGAAGCTTTGGAACCTTGTATCTCCCTCATCTTATATATGATTTCTGCAAAATTTATCTTGTTTTAAACCTTGTACTGCAAGGTTTAACCAGTATCTTTCGTTTTGTAATTTGGGCTTTTATATCTTCTGAAAGATATCCTTCAACCAAGACTGCAACAGCTGATATTTTCAGAATTTTCATTACCACTGGGCTGATTTCAAAACATCATATCTCTTTCAATATAAGTCCGTTTTTAGTGAAACTCATCTTGGTTTAAACCTCATATACCAAGGATTACTAATCATCTTGTAGAACATTATTTGGACCTATAAACTGCCAGAAAACTTATTTAAATTTAGACTGTCATTGTTGTTCCCTACAGAGATTCTACGGTCGTTGTTAACTTTGAAAAATCATATCTTCTTCATCTCTCATTTGATTCGGCCAAACTCTACCTTATTTTGATCCTCTCAAATCAAGGTTTATTCAAAATTTCATATCTTGCAAAATGGTTTGACAGACCTTCCAGAATATTGTTTTAAACAGAGCTACATTCCGATTGAGTAGTCTTTCCATGACTTACTATCCTAAGATTGTTCCTAGGTGAGTTATGACTTATAGTTTGGACATTACTGAACGTTGTTAGATGTTAATAGACATTTCTAGATGTGGCTAGACGTGCCTGGATGTGGCTAGATGTATCTAGACGTGGCCAGACGTGGCTAGACGTAGTTCATGTATACAAAAATTTTGCAGCTGTCATCCAACTTTGAAATTCCATATCTCTCTCGTTTCTCGTCCGTTTTGACCAAACTTTGGCTTGTTTTAAACCTTTCTTTCAAGGATTATACAAAATTTTACGAATCTTCATTTGGATTTGTAAATCTCCCATAAATCAGCTCTGAAATAGAGCTGCAATTGCTGTTCTTTTCACAAAAAAATCTGAAGTAATAGCTGTACTTCAAAAATTCATATCTTCTTCATTCTTTGTCCGATTTAAGAAAACTATAGCTCGATTTAAACCTCTTTGCATAAGGTTTACTAAGAAATTTATAGAAGCAACTTTGGATTTCTAAATTTTCCAAAAAATAGCAAAGAACAGAGCTGCATTCTGCAGTAGTTTTCTGAAAATTGAAACCTGCCCCTACTTTAGACTAGAAGAAGTAAAATGTCTAGGCTAGTTGAATAGACATGTAAGAACGAAGAGAACCTAAGTTTTAAAGTTGTTACCTTGACTTGCCCTTGTTGTAGGAACTCAGCTGGACCAAGGTGAGCTTCCAAAGCCTTGAGGATCGGTGAGTGTTCTCGCTATTTTCTTGTTGTGTAAATGATTTGCTATCACCTATATGTGTTATGCATATATGTATAATATATACATATAGTTATATTCGTGCATATCCCTTTATCTCATGCCTTTACATGAATGATTTATACATGTTACTGATTGGATTGAACGACTATTTCTTGACATTACTGTTACGGTAGTGTAAATGGTTACCCGGGTATACCTTAATTGTAACTGCAACTGTTGGTCGTAATAGGGATCCCCAACCCTCTACGATTGAGCTGAACTCTCCAGGCCAACAATGGGCTTGGCTGGTCGAGTAAGGCCGTCGGGAGGTACTGTTATAGCTAGCTACACTGACTGCTAAGGGCGACGGTTGATGATAGTGCGGGACGCCGCACAAACTGGTATAGTGAGTGGTTAGTTTCACCTCTTTAGGGTCAGGTAGCCCAGGGTGAATTCTAGCCACGCTACATGAACTTGATTGATTAATTGACAAACTCTACTGATGAGTTAAATGTACATTGTTTGATTGATTGAATGTAATGACGTGTTGTATTGACTGAGTAAATGTTTGTTAAATGTAAAACGAAATGTTTGGAATGGGATATATTTGTGATTGATATTTCTGGACTGAGACTCGTTGTTTTAAAAATAAAAGAGAACCTCACGGGCATTAGCTCACCGTTATTTTCAAAATTATTATTTTCCTCTAGGTTTGAAGGCAGGTGCACGTGCTAGATCAGAGTAGCGCAGCGACTAAACTAATGGTTAGAGTTATGAGGATTTTAACCCAATCGCTGCATTAGTAAACATGTTATATCTTGCCATTGTATGTATAAAAGCATTAAATAGGATCATAGGTTCTAAATTTGTAATTTTATTCATTAAGATTGTACTTTTCGAATGAGACCTGGCGCGAGTCAGGCAGACGTCCGATTAGACTTCCGTATTAGATAGGGGACCTGGTTGGGCGTTACACAAATCACCATCAAGGTCGCCTCCTTCCCTCCCTTACTCTTCAATCGGATCCGATGGTGGTGGTGGCGACGAAGCAACGCAACGGAGAGGGGAGAAGTAGACTCCAGCAATGGAGAGAGAGAGAGAGAGAGAGAGAGAGAGAGAGGGGGAAGCAGACTCCACCTAAGAGGTAGTGGCTACAATGTTCGGCGACCGGAACACAGAGATAAGATAGAGTTTAGGGTTTTTGGGTTGGGGCTTTATTGGCAACCTGAAGGGAACAATCTAAAAGTGAGCCGAAGGAAAATGATTTGGGGTTGTTAGATCAAGAAAGAGGCCGAGACAATGGCGACGCCGATGAAAAGAGGAGAATGGGGAAGGAAGATTGAGAAGACAAATGAGAAATGAAAGGGAAGACGGGGGAATGAGAAATGGGGAGAGAAGATGTCGGCGAAAATGAGTGGCAATGGGGTTAGGGGTTTTCCGGGTGGAACAGACGAGAGAGACAAAATAGGGGGATTGTTCGTGATGACGAGCAACCAAGATTCCAACCTAACTTCAGCGGCAGCTCTGTTAAACTGAAGAAAAAGAAAACCTTTTAGGTTTCTTGTTAAATTTAATAGAAATAGCAGTTTTAGTCCTTAAAAAGAATAAAACTTTTTAGGGTCACCAATAAAAAAAATTAAGAATAAGAGAAGTGAAGGAATCGACAAAAATAGCCCTATAAAAAATGATCCGTTAGGGGTTTAACAGAGCATTTAGACGGAACAACCAAAATTGAATAAAAAAATGAAAATATGATGACCTCAAATATCATTTTTAAAGTAAGATAACCAAAAGCGAGATTTTGAAAAAAGTATGATGACTAAATTAAGATTTTATTATTTTTTTAATTGAATGAGTCAATAAAAAGACAAAAATAGCCCTAAAAAAAGTTACCGTTAGTGGGTTAATGGCCCAACTTGACGGAGTGACCACTTTTTAAAAGAAAAGTAAAGTATGATGACCTTAAAAATAGTTTTCAAAGTACGATGACCAAAACCAAAAACTGACTATAGTATGGTAACCAATTTTAGAATTTACTTTATTTTTTAACATAAAACTGTTTAATTTTTTTATTTTTAAAATTCATATTATACAGAACATGAATTCATGTTTATATCTTACAAAACATAGTTTCATATCAAATAGAATATGATTTTATACCATACGTAGCAAACTTTCATATCAATACAACATAGAGGTTCCTATATGAAAGCGAACAAAAAGATTCATATCCCATAGAATATAGTTTCATATCAGATAGAATATAATTTAATATTATGTATAAGAGACTTTCATATCAATACAACAAAAAGATTCTTACATGAAAACAAACAAAGGGTTCATATCATACAAAATATAATTTCATATCACATAAAATATTGTTTCATATCATACGCAATAGACTTTCATATAAATACAAAATAGAGGTTCCTATATGAAAATAAAACATTCATATCATACAAAATATATTTGCATATCAGACAAAACATGATTTCATATCATATATAACAGACCTTCATATTAATACAACAAATAAATTCTTATATGAAAGTAAACAAAGGTTTCATATCATACTAAACATAAGTTCATATCATACGTAACATGGTTTCATATCATGCATAGTTGAGTTTCATATCAATACAACGTACAACTTCTTATATAAAAGAAAACAAAGGGTTCATTTCATACACAACATAATTTATATCAAACAAAACATGATTTCATATCATGCCTAGTAGGGGTTTATATCAATACATTTTCTTATAAAGAAAGTTAACATAGTTTTGCTTGATATGAAACTTTATTTTGCTTGATATGAATTCAATTTTTTCATGATATGAAACTTTGTATATATTTTTTTCACATAAGCTCACGCTTTAAATCAATTAAATAATTTTAAAATTTAATTAAAATTTTAAAAACTTTTTTATTATAAAATAATAATGAAACAAATATTTTTGATAACTTTTTAAAAAATAAAAAATATTAAAAAAATGAATGTTGAATTGTTTAGGAAGAAAAAAAAAGCGACTCATGGAAGCAAAAAAAAAAAACTTACAGAAGAAAAAAAGAAAGAAGCCAACTCCCCCCCCCCCCCCCCCCCCCCAAAAAAAACAGTGGGTACCCAAAAAATAATAATATTTGAATTTCTAATATTTGGCTGAAGAGGTATGAATGTTTTTTTTTTGGAAATAAGGTATGAATGTTTGGTTAATGACCGCAATTTATATACTGTATCACTTACTATAATTAGTAAATTTTTTTGAGCCGACTGTCTTTTTTCTATTTTTAGTAATACTTAGTGGCGCGCCCAGTTTTTTCTTTTTCTTTTTTTTCTTTTTTTTTCCCGCCGTAGTATATAGACATTCAAATCGTGGTGGTTGCACTTTTTTTTTTTTCAAAAACTGAACAAGAGCGATCAAAAACTTAACGAGAGCGATCAGAACCAGAGTTTTTCGAATTGCGTTGCTTCTGAAATCATTCTGCAAGCATTGAAATTGTTAGTAAAGGTATCGGATCGAAGAACAATGATGATTATAGGTTGCCTGGATTGAAGTTGTTCCGGTGGGTTTTTGCTCTTCTCTGTCGAAAACTTTGTCAGAAATTTTTGTCCGATTCGTTTTTCGTCTGGATTTTTGAAGATTGGAAGTAGAAATCTGTTTTTTTAGGGTTTGATCGCTTGCAGTTATGGAATATTTTGATGGGAAGGAGTTGGGGTTTTGAAAAAGGAAACTGCAAGCAAGTGGGTTTTGAGTGGGGTTCTTGCGCGTGTAGCTGCTATATAGTAGTGAGAGTGAGATATAAACACTAGGCACATGTACACAGTGTAGAAGATATATGCGCTGGTTAATGACACTCATTCGGTTAAAAGTTATTATTTTGGATGGGAAATGACCACTTAAAACTCAATTATACCCAAAAAATTAATAAGAGAGGGAAGAGAGAAAATAATAATAATAATAATAATAATAATAATAATAATAATAATAATAATAATAATAGTAAAGTGAGGGTACAACCGGAATTCACCATGTAATTTGGGGAAAAAAACCTCTCTTTAAATTGGGTTTTTAGGGTTTCTCTTCTCTTCTACTTCAATCGTTTCACCGCCACCGCCGCTGGTCTCCTCTCCAATCCTCTCCAATCTCTCTTCCCGCCTAACAAGCACCTGTAGCCGTCAGCCATGGTAAGTTTCTTCTACGAGTTTCTTCTACGTCCATTTCCATTTTAACAAATGCTCTGTACCATTTTAGAACCTAGTGGTGGTTGGATTGTTATAAGGATAGTATCTTCTGAAACCGTCAGTTTCCTTTTCGTTTATTTTTTTGATCAGATTATACCTGAGAAGAACCGCAGAGAGATTTCAAAGTATCTCTTCCAAGGTTAGTATCCAATTCGGCCCACAATTGCAGTTCTTCGCTTTTTGGGATTTTACAGGAAATGGTTTAGCTTTTTAATTTTTTTCCCCATTATTGTTGTTAGCTAGTTTTTTTTTTTTTTTACTGATTTTGTATGTAATTGCTATTTGTTAATGAAGAGGGAGTGTGCTATGCGAAGAAAGATTATAACTTGGCGAAGCATCCCGAGATCGATGTGCCCAACTTGCAGGTGATCAAGTTGATGCAGAGCTTCAAGTCCAAGGAATACGTGCGCGAGACCTTCGCATGGATGCATTACTACTGGTACCTCACCAATGACGGCATTGAGTTTCTTAGGACTTACCTTAACCTTCCCTCCGAAATTGTCCCGGCTACTCTGAAGAAGTCTGCTAAGCCTATTGGCCGCCCTATGGGTGGACCTCCTGGTGATCGCCCTCGGTAAAAATGTCATTCATTTTGCAGGATTCTTTTTTTTTTACCCTTTGAAAAGTGTTTTTTCTGTTTTAAATATTTTTGTTGATAGAAAGTTAATTTCTTTGTATTTTGGGAAATACATTTTATTTACAGTGGCCCGCCAAGGTTTGAAGGCGATAGGCCTAGATTTGGTGACAGGGAGGGTTATCGGGGTGGCCCTAGAGGAGGGCCTCCTGGCGAGTTTGGAGGTGACAAAGGTGGAGCTCCAGCAGATTTTCAGCCTGCCTTCAGGGTTAGTTACTTAATTTGCAAGTTGTGATTTGTTACTGAACATGTGCTGAGAACGAAATAATGTTTAACTTTATGATATTTGAGAATTGTTTCTTGTTTTACTTCCCTCCACCGAAAGCTGGTGCACAATTCCTGAACAAGTTTTAGTTAGTTTATGGTTAAAAGGAAACAAGTTTACCTGTGTTTAATTAATCAATCAATAAACATACCCAATATTCCCAACTAAGTTGGGCTTTGGGGTCAGATGTACACAGCCTTACCTTTGTAAAGAGACGGTTTCAGTAGAGGGACCCGAGATAGGTTGATTCATTTGATATATCAATTTCTAGCAACTTCACAGAAAATTAAGAAGTATTTAAATTTAATTGAGCCATTTTGACGTAGTCCATTTGTTAGCACAAAACTAAAAGATTGTCAGAGTTGACTCTTCTAGCTCCATTTACAATGGACATAAGTTTACCTGTGTTTAATATGTTAAAAAATTTATTGTTTCCCTTGTGTCATTGTAACTGCTTTCTTTGGTTGCCTGTCTTTCTACTCAATATCTGTTTCGGACAATCTGGATGAGTGTTAAAAGTATACCTTGTTAGGTGGAGAACTTACTCAAATCAAGTAGGCCTTGTATTATTGGCTGGCCAATGGTTCATTTTGAATATGTTATAGTGGGTATCAATTTTTCCATGAAATATATTTCATACTTTGAAAGGATGCCTTAACAATTCCTTGGTAATTTGACGTGTAGGGTGCTGGTGGAAGACCCGGCTTTGGTCGTGGATCTGGAGGATATGGTGGCTCTGCACCACCGAGTTCTAGCTTCTCTTAGATTCAATTCAATCATGTCAACTAGTATTGCAATTTTGGGATTCTGATGTTGCAAGGAAAAGTTTATTGTTATTTCAGATGGTTTTTGGATGAATGTACACGGTTTTGTTAGCTTGGAGCTTAAGTGAACCAAAAGGAGAATTTACCAGAAAAGGATGATACCCTGTTATTGCTTTGTTTTTTCCGTGTCCTTATTTGTTTCCGATTGTATTTGTTTGTGGGTTTATTTGTTTCTTCCTAATGCAAAAAAAAAACTCAAGAGAAGAGGAAAACTCAAAAAACGCATTAGCCCCAACTGAAGTTCTTAATTGAAAGAATCTTGGTTTAATTAACCTTACATACTATGTCAAGCTATTTAAACTACAACTCTGCCCAAGGTTAAAACTGTTTTTTCTTTTTCTTTTTATTTTTATATCATAGGAAGCTGAGTTTCTAGTTCTATCAAAGTATGGAACCTTATAGGGAATTTGAATGAAAACTTTGTTGATGTATCTGCACAAGAATTTTCATCTCCTGTATGTGTGAACAATCAAAACTTGCTAAATCTCAACCCATTGTATTGCAGTTTGCCATCGTAGAGGGGATGTTTGAGGCTCCATCTACATTGAATTTGATCCAGTCTTCCGGAGGAGGTGTCCATTTAGTCTGCCTTGATTTTTTTCATTTCGACCGAATTATGTGTTAATTAATTTCTTTAGACCTTTGTTTGATGGTGCGAGTAATTCTGTTGCAGAAAAATAGATGTAATTGTCATTGAAACTTTGTTTCTAGTGGTATTAAAGGTGAAGATTGGCTGGCAACTCGGATCCATATTCATTGCTTTTACGGGCACTTGTTGCCTTAATGGCGTCAGAAACGCTCAGATTGATTCAGGTCCTCATTGGGTTTCTTCAATTTTTGGTTCCGTTTGTTTAGTATCCTATGAGCTATAAGGACACTTTAGAGTCAAAAGTCCAAACAGGTAAAGCAGCAGCAAGAATTCGTGTTATCAAAAATACTCTCTTCCTCTTCTTCTGAAATATATTACTGGTAATAAGTATACAATAAGTATACAAACAAAACACTAGTTCTAGTTTACAAAAGCAATATTCTCCAATCAATGTTCTCATCTCATCCATCTAAAACGCTGAAGAAGAATTAAGAAAAAATTGGAAAGGCACATTATCCAGATGCTATCACCAATAATCACCACAGGAACAAGTTCCACCTTTGAAGCGATGAAACCTGCTGGCATCCCTCAGAATAATTTGGCGATTTGTCACCAAAGCTATCAACTTGATGGCATTATGACAATCCAAGCAAATCCTGTGATTCTGGACAAGATTCAACTGAGTCGAATCAATCGTATTTATGATACCAAATGAAACAGCCAACTTTTCGCTATGATGTGCCTGTAATTTTTCTTCTTCATCATCTACATCACCAAGCAAGGACCTTCCTCCAGGAACATAGCCTTTTCCTGAGATTTCTTTCATCATTTTGTCTAGGTTATCATACATCTCAGTTTGGGAATGGGACTTATCCCCTGAGAAGAAAACATGAGTCTTCTTCTTGATCTCTATCCAGGTACATGCATGCAAGATTCTCAGACCTTTTCTTCTCAAAGTGTGGATGACATCAGCTGCTTCCCGCAACTTTCCTGAAGCATTGTACACATTAAGAAGAACTACATAATTACTCAGCTTTTCGGGCTCCATCCCATAAAGTTCCTCAGCAGCAAATTTTCCAAGTAAGAAATTCTTGTTGATTCTACAAGCTGTCAGCAAGGCCGCCCACATATTCAAGGTTGGCCTGAATGGAGCTTCTCTTATTAACGCAAAAGCTTCATCCAAAAGCCCTTTTCGACCTAGCAACTCAATCATACATGCGAAATGCATTGCTCTTGGCTTCACCTTATAATCTTTTGACATTGATTTAAATATTTGCCACCCTCGATTGAATAAACCAGAATAACTACAAGCAGATAAAACAGCAAGAAATGTGACATGGTTTGGTTTATATCCTTCAGAAACCATCTGATCAAATAAATCAACTGCTTCTGCTCCTCGTCCATGAATACCATATCCACCTATAAGAGCATTCCAACAAATAACATTCTTTCGTGGTATCCTGTCAAAAACATTATGTGCATCTTCTATCCGTCCCCATTTGCTATAGAAGTCCATAAGTGCCGTATTGGCAACAACATCTAGACCAAAGCCATGACGAACAAGCCCCGCGTGAGCTTGTTTAGCATGCTCTAGTGAAGCCAACCTGGAACATACTCCTAAAATTATTGAAAAGGTGAAATGATCCATCTTTGCACCAGAATCTTGCATTTCATAATACAAATCCTTAGCCTCCTCGCTATAACCATGTAGGGCATATCCAGCAATCATATTGTTCCAAGCTACAGTAGTTTTCTCTGGTATGTCATCAAAAACACACCTCGCATCAACAATGTTACCACATTTGCTATACATATCAATCAAAGCACAAGAAACATAAATATCATCTTTTACATCTGTTTTCAAAACCAGAGAATGCAATTGCCTTCCTGGAGAGATCAAACCCATACCAGCAGATGCACGGATCATCATTGCAAGCATACGCGAATCGGGAGAAACAAAATCATTGGACATCATCATCGTAAACATCTTAAATGCCCCATGGTAGTTTCCAGAATCTAGAATTCCCCCAAGTATTGTATTCCAAGAAACCACATTTCTTTCAAGCATGTCATCGAATAACTTCAGTGCATCCATCATCATACCACATTTCACATGCATCAATAGTAACCTATTGCTCAAGTACTGATCTGGTACAAACCCACAACTACCCATATAATTCATCAACCTTTTAACACCGCTACCAGATTTCAATCCAATGCAAGCACGAACCAAGGCATCATAAGTACTGATACCCACATTACTATCACCAGATTCACACTCTAAAATCTCAAACAATTCAAGGGCCTCCCGAAACAACCCATGAAAAACCATTTTCTCTATTTTACCACATATCCCAGAGCTAAAATTCGTACCTCTCATTATCATAGTATCCTCTTTCTCCACCACAGCTAGCTGATTTCCTAAAGGCTTAGGCAAAAGGGGAGAGCGATATTTAGGACGCGGTTTTAGGCCTTGTTCCATGGAACAACATCTAATCCTCTGTCTAAACGAGCTTGTATAACAAGAATTATTCTGATTAAGTAGAAAAAAATTCTCCCTTTCTCTGAAGAAAATCCTGGGTTCTGTAATTTGACAAGAAAATCTACACCTACTATGTGTTTGATCCAGTCCAACCCACAAATCCATCCTAATATATCTGCAAGATAAACAGGTCTACATGCCCACTCAGTACATCGATAGCTAGGGGAATTCAATAATGGTGATATCTGACGGAAGAATCGACCCTATTATGCATGGTCAGCTTGCAGAAACATGAAAAGGAAAAGACAATGTACAGAGATTGAAAACTCACATTGGGGCTCGTAAAATGGAGGTCTTTATACATTGAGAATATTGATTCAGAGCGAGAATAGAAAGCAAAGACTAAAGATTGAAGAATAAGAACTGAAGAAGATGAGGATTTGAGGAGTGCGGTCAGCTTGGAAAGATCCGCCCAACTTTTTGCCTTGTGGTTTTGTTATTGTTGTTGTTGTCGGCGTCGTTCCAAAAAATAATAAAATATTGGAAAAAATGCATTAGATTTGGCGAATTTTATGTTTAGCATTATCAAAAAAATATTCATTATGTTTGAAATTTTATATAGTCGGTTAGATGAAAAGAGTAAATTCATCAAACATGTTGAATCAAAATTACATTTTTTTCATAAAATATCTCTCAAAACTTTTGTTTTTGTTTTCCTTTATTATTTTTCATAAATTCAATTTACGTTTTTTTTAAATAAAAGATATATATTAATTTACTAGAAAACGTCTACCCTATCAAACGATGCATATATTACATATAAAAACTCTAAAATATATATCTAATAATTAGATCTATGATGACTAAATCTTATTGGATCAAACTAGCGAACATCGTCAACGACGCTATTACCAATCCAACGAGTTTGACCAACAGAATTGCCATCATAATAACGAATATGCAAATAGTTGACAATAATAAATAATTTTTTTAAATTTACTAAAATTCTTAATAAAGGATATATGCGAATAGTATTTTTTTATATAATTAAATATGCTCATTCATGGGTAAAATTTCATCTCAATATAATAATTTAAACAGTAATAATGGGTATAAAATCTCATGCATAAATTGAAATTCAAATATTTAACTTTAATTAAAAATAGTGAGACTCATTACTCTGACCGTACGACCCCAAACTTTTCTTTTTGATTGAAGTGTCATACTAGATGAATCACTGCGTTTATTACATTGGACAAAGAAGGATTAAATAGGACCGTGGACACTGAATTTTTAATATAAATCTTGAAATTTAATCGAAAAATTTCAATTTTTATGTAAAATTCGAGAATTTGAATTTTTATGTGAGTTATGAGATTTGATCTGAAAACCTGAATTTTTATTATAACTTTTGAAATTTGATCAGAGATGTCGGGCAGAGCTTCAACTCTTTCATGGTTGGCAATTAGGTATTTTTTTTAGGGTAGTTATGACAAATTATTATTATTTTTTTTAATATCAAGGTAACTCGAAACCTATTAAGTAGGAGTGCCTACCACCGGGCTATTTTGACACATTCTTCAGAGCTTCAACTCCAGGCTCCATTGGGAGTATTTACTGAATGGCTTAAAATCAAAACTAGAATTCATTAACCAAGATCTGGTTAGCTAGCTTTCTCCAAATTCCAAAAGCATATATCTCCATCAGCCCAAGATTAACATTATGGGAGGTGCATGTTGGTCAGTACAGAGTGCACAGAGATATCTACCATTCTGGAACTCAGCTTCAAACTCTGTGAGTTGGAAACCTGGATCCTCATTGAGCCACCTGTGATCAATCAAGACTCGCTGGGGAGAACATTAAGAAAGTGGTATACCTCTTCTTCGTCGATGACTCCTACCTCTGTGGAACATATTGCACAATGGATTGGCTTAACCATTCCATGGCTGGAAGATTCAGCTTCGGTTTCAGCAAAGTTTGTGTGTCTTCTACCCCTTTTCCGTTTAGTTCCAGGATGTGATGCTTGCTTGTTCATGATCTTACAGTTCACCACAAACATTGCTCGGTACTGGGTCACATATTTTTCATGCCTGTAAGAGGGAGAAAAGTTTAGGATGAAGGAAAGACAAATAGTTCACAACAACTGAAATTAGCTTGCAGTTAATGAAAACATTGTACTTGTAGTAGTAAACTTGAACTTTTAAGGTCAAAATTTGTGCAAGTTCATCAAGTTAGTCATCATCTCATTCCTTCAGGAACAAGAATCTCAAGCATTATCTTTCATACCAATTAGATGAAAAATTTCGCATGATTTATCAGACTAGACATAGGATGAAGCACACATGGTGAAATTGTTCACTGAACCCATTTAATATATAGTAGGGTCAGTCTAGTATGCCATAAAATGGTATGTTCATCGGTAGAGCAGCTAATTCCACAATATAAAAAGGCGCTCAGATAGGGAACTCGACATAAGCAATCACCGAGGGACAGATTAACCACTCGTAGAAAAGTTCACTTTATCTCGCCAAGCATTGTACATCATATCTACTTTTATAGCTTACACAACATGTTACTTCTCTACAAGCATATGTCATACCAACTTTATTGCTTAAGCACCATACCTATCTTTTCCACAATGGCAGGATACCGCATAGCAGTCTATAAATTAATGTCACTCCTCGTTCTGATATTGAAACATTGGTTTCTCAAAATAATAAAGTAGGTAAATGGGTCAATGAGCTTGAAGAAAGCAATTGAATGCACAAAAACCTTTGCTTAAAGTTAACAAGTTAACAATAGAGGTTTTGTTCAAAAGCCCCTGATGGCAGTGCATTTGTGTTTTCTACTGCTCCACATAAATACAAGATTTAGAAATCAAGGATCAAATGATATCTTAAATGATTTAGATCATAGAGCCTCCAGATGTCCTAAGTCCTACCTGTCATCCAAAAGCACTGGTCCATGGGCCTTAAAAAAATGGGTTCTTCCCAGTTTTTCAGTTCAGAAATGCAAAACTGGTATCACAAAACCAGATCACCGCACTTTTCCTGTTTCCTCACTCATTCAGTGAGTTACAGTGAGACTCATATACGTTTCATAGAGAAATGAAATCAGAAAAGGATCAGAAGACAAAAGAAAGAAAATAAGGTAACTGCTCCTTCACCCAGAAGAAGATTTGTTAACTAAAGGAACTTCAAACACTAAACTACCACTAATTCTAGCAAAATTTAGCATTCTTATACAAGGAGTTATGCTAATGATCTAAGATGGCATACTTTCAGTTTCTATATTGGGCTATGCTTATATAGTCCACCTGCTTTATGTCACTATCTACCCAACTCCAATTATAGTTCCCATGGCCTTCATAAATGAGATTCTGCTCAAAGCCAAACACCCCATGTGGAATGTCCCAACCAAAATTAAGTCTGCTTATTGCAACCTTCATTCAAATGTCAGTTAATAATGCCTGCAACACTCCACAGGAGATGAATTAGCCCACCTGATGAGCATTTAAATGTCCCACACCAATGCCTTCTTATATTTCTTTATAACAGTTGGTGAAAGAATATCAAATGCATCCTTCGCATGTCATCTGGGGGGATTTGGTAATCCCAATGGTTTAATTAGTACTCAGTATCCTCCCTCTTTCTCATGCTATGAAGTCAGCGTTCTAAATTCCAACATTACATAATCTCATTTCCATTTCGTAATACTGATTTTTCGTATTAGAAATAGGAGTCTAAATTTGGACGGTTCTAGTACTTAACTCTAAAGTCACATAGGCTACTCCTTATTTCATTTTGATATTAACACCCTTAAGAATATTCGTATACAAACATTTCAGCGATAACATATAAATCAAATAATGGTTAGTGCATTAAAATTCCAAATATGCTACAGTGTCCGAGTTTATTTTCTAGTGATCAATGGCATGTGTTTCCCAGTTATCAGTTTTGAGACTTAAATTTGGAAAAATACTCCAAATCTCAGTTTTTGACTGCCAGTTTAATTGTGAGAAAGTTTTATGATCCAATGTTATTATAGAGAAACTTTAAACAATTGAGTTCCTTCTGTGAAAAAAAAAAATTGAGTACCATGTAAGGATAGAGCTAACTTAATGTTTGGAATCAGTGTGGACCTATCTTTATAAATGTTCTTCTATAGGAGCCTGGTGAGACCTAGAGATGTATCTATTTGATTCTTGAAACATATATGGCATTGTAAATTGTTTTCTAGATCCCAATTCCATCCCAAAAGAATATGCGCCTGTTTGGACAGCCAACTCAAATTTTCCCATTTTCCAATACAACTTTCTAATTTTCAACACAACTTTTTCAAATCCCAATTCAACTTTTTCAATTTCCTTTACAAAATAAAACTCAAAATACAAACCAATTCTTCAGGCTAGCTTGTACAATATGGTTTCTGCTTCCATTAGAAAGGAGTTTAATACTCCATTGAAGTAATACAAGAAAATAAAAAATGTCAATTTCCTGTCAAAGCTAATGTTAAAGTTTGCATAAAAAAATCATCCAGATTTAAATCTACTTCAATTTTTTTTTCCAGGACTTTCTTAAGGAACAACTATTGCAACTATCCACATTGAAGACAAAACAAATTTTAGTACTAACAAGATAAAAGCTATAGATTATCACTCTATCCCTAGTTTAATTCTGAATTTTTCTAGACATCTTCAAAAAGTTCACCTACTTTAACAGATTTTTCTTTTCTTGATGGCTGGAGTAAGATAGTTTTAGGGATTCATGGAATGATACATGAGCAGAAATCTGCGGAACAAATATGGCATTCTTTTCCATCAACTAATACTCTACTTTATCATATCCACAGAACCCAACTACTGCACACTCAGCCACTCGATAAACCTTCAGCAAGCCACCTAGGCAATCAGATTTATTATTTGTACATCTTGGTTGATTACAGTAAAAATGGAAAAGATGGCGTAAAACTAATAGGGAGATTCATTCACTTGAAATGAAACTAGAAATAATCTAATCCTCCTTGGAATGAACATCACATGCACAGCCTTTAGAAGCTTAAGTTCTAAAGGTCTCATGAAATGAAACTATGATATTGATTCTTCACAGATACAGCAACCCAAGGTAAATTCTTCTGCACACCTTATCAACTTATGACTTCATGTTCCTCAAGATCTAGAAACATATAGTTCTCTCATTCCGAGCAGGACATACACAGCTATTATTTCAGTGCTTGTTCAGAATGAGAGAAAACTACTTGAGTACTCTTCATCAATGTTTTATAACAAGATGACATCCATTTAGACCTTATCCACCCATCATCTCCCTCTAAAAGCACAAACAGTTGAAGGAGATTCCTTTCGTTATTACTTGACTACGTAGGCGATAGAACTTCTTGTATTCCCAGTTCTCACTCACATTCACACTATTCCCAGACAACCAAAGAAATCAGGATTCCAGGCCAGGCACAGAACACAAGGAAATTTGCATTACTATTGATATCCCATGATCATGCCCACCCCAGTCTTCAGCCAGAGAGTTCAAAAAAGCCCTGGTCAACTAAGGAAAACATATATCACACTCTCCATGCCTTCCTATAAGAAGTTACTGAAGATTTAACTTATCTATTTGGGCAGACACTGGAATTTTATATGAAAATGTATTTGCACTTTGTTTTATCCTCTACAGTTGGACTGAGTTCATGCTGAGGTGCATAGTTACTAACTACAGATTCCCTGAGAGCATTGAAGGAAACATATCCAACTTTTGGCATATAAAGTTGGAAATAACAAGCAAACTCTATAATCAGCTTCCTCTTTCCATGGCTAAGAACCACTTGGAAACAGAACATGTAGATTTCCTTTATGCAATAAATCAATGATAACAAAAATATTACGAATACAACCTTATAATTCCATACTAAAGAGCAAAAGAAAACCTAGAGTCTTCATCTAATGGTTTAGCAACCCCTTCAAACTGCTAGGTCTAAAGCAATTGTACTTCGTTCAAATTTGATGAAAGGAAACTTTAACAAGATGAGCAAAAAAAAAAAAAACAAGGGCACTGAAAGCACACGTAGTTTTGCAATATGCATAGAGAAAAGCAGCACCCAAAGCATATGTTGTTTTACAATATGCTCAAAAAACTAACCTTTGACAATCCAAACAAAGGGTTGTGAAGCAAGCAGGGCAGCTGAGAACAGCATCAGAAGTACGGCCCAACCTTTTCTTTTGAACCCACAACTCATCTTTGTCATCAAGTTTTGGGTCATAAAATTCTGGCTTTATTGAGTAGTCTATTTCATCATCATCAGAAACTGCAAAACAGAGCCAAATAGGAATGACCAAAAAATTCTGGGTTTCACCTATAAATGTCTCAAAACATACAAAAACAACACGAAACACGAAAAATGGGGTTGCAATCAAACTTTACAAATTGATACATCGATGCCTTCTGTTACCGCAAAATTTTGGATTTTTACCTATTTGCTGAGATTCAAGTTGGGAGCACTGCCCTTCTTGTCTTGCGTTGTCTTCTTCTCTTTTCATCTGTTTATTTTGGTATTTCTTTGTCGAAATTAAAGTGACAATTTCTGGAGGATCCAAGCCTCTAACTTGGTAATTTATAGCATGAATTTTACTGCGTTGTCTTCTTCTCTTTTCATCTGTTTATTTTGGTATTTCTTTGTCGAAATTAAAGTGACAATTTCTGGAGGATCCAAGCCTCTAACTTGGTAATTTATAGCATGAATTTTACTTCTACCCCGCTACAGTAGCGCGCTGCTACAGTGCGCGCTACAGTAGCATTCTTTCCTTTTGTTATTTTTGGTTTTTTTTTTTTTCCTTCCTCTTTGAGACTTTTTTTCGTCCATTTTTTTCTAAACAATTCAGTATTTTTTTAATATTTTTAAATTTTATAAAAAAATATTTTTAAATTATCATTTTATTTGTTTTATAATTAAATAATTTTAGATATTATGATACATATTATGGACGTTTTTGTTGTATGATATGATTTCTTTTATATTCTTGATCTGATATCTATAGTCTGTTGATCTGATGTCTAGTATTCGCTGATCTGATGTCTGTATAATCCTGATCTGATCTCACGTGTTAAGCATATTTTAGTTCTACTGTATGATTTTTTTTATATTCTTGATCTGATATCTATAGTCTGTTGATCTGATGTCTATATAATCCTGATCTGATCTCACTTGTTAAGTATGTTTTAGTTCTACTGTATGATTTCTTTTATATTCTTGATCTGATATCTATAGTCTGTTGATCTGATGTCAAGTATTCTCTGATCTGATGTCTATATAATCCTGATCTGATCTCACTTGTTAAGTATGTTTTAGTTCTACTGTATGATTTATTTTATATTCTTGATCTGATATCTATAGTCTGTTGATCTGATGTCTAGTATTCGCTGATCTGATGTCTATATAATCCTGATCTGATCTCACTTGTTAAGCATATTTTTAGTTCTACTGTATGATTTTTTTTATATTCTTGATCTGATATCTATAGTCTGTTGATCTGATGTCAAGTATTCGCTGATCTGATGTCTATATAATCCTGATATGATCTCACTTGTTAAGTATGTTTTAGTTCGTGTATGATTTCTTTTATATTCTTGATCTGATATCTATAGTCTGTTGATCTGATGTCAAGTATTCTCTGATCTGATGTCTATATAATCCTGATCTGATCTCCGTTGTTAAGTATGTTTTAGTTATACTGTATGATTTCTTTTATATTCTTGATCTGATATCTATAGTCTGTTGATCTGATGTCTAGTATTCTCTGATCTGATGTCTATATAATCCTGATCTGATCTCACTTGTTAAGTATGTTTTAGTTCTACTCTATGATTTCTTTTTTATTCTTGATCTGATATCTATAGTCTTTTGATCTGATGTCAAGTATTCTCTGATCTGATGTCTATATTATCCTGATCTGATCTCTCTTGTTAAGTATGTTTTAGTTCTAGTATATGATTTCTTTTATATTCTTGATCTGATATCTATAGTATGTTGATCTGATGTCAAGTATTCTCTGATCTGATGTATATATAATCCTGATCTGATCTCACTTGTTAAGTATTTTTTTTAAAAAAAAGTATTTTTTTTAAAAAAGAATTTTTTTTAAAAAGGCTGTGAGTCAAAAAAAAAAAAAAAAAACTGTAGCGCGCTACTATAGCGCGTTACTGTAGCGCGCTACTGTAGCGCGCTAGTAGGAGTAAAATTTATCCTACTCCTATAGGACCACCATAAACGGACTCCTCTAACTTTCAACACTGAACAAAGGTTTGGACTACGCTAATAATATATAGTAAAAATTATAATTTATTATAAACTAATCTAAAAACATAACTTAGCTTTATCTATGATTGAATATTATTATTAAGTTATACTCATGTTACATTAATTATTGAAGATGGTATGGATTTTCATTTTTTAAAAGAAAATTATAATATTTTATTTGTTCTAAATAGAATTCTACTTGTTAAATTATAAATGTGTAAGAAATATAATGTTTTTTTTTTTTTGTGATAGAAAAAAAAAGGGGGCTTA
The DNA here is from genome assembly GCA_030378225.1 of Knoxia roxburghii. Classification (NCBI taxonomy): domain Eukaryota; kingdom Viridiplantae; phylum Streptophyta; class Magnoliopsida; order Gentianales; family Rubiaceae; genus Knoxia; species Knoxia roxburghii. Next base: position 11,492,656 of record CM059422.1, on the reverse strand, counting down.
AATGCAATTTAGGTCTACGGTAATTTTTTCTTTAAAAAATATTTGTAGCATAATATTTCCAATCCATTTTATACTCGATCCCTCATGAATGTTTAACCCATTTAGATCGACTCATAATTTAAAATGACGGTCAAAACTCTAAATGAGTTGAACATTCATGAGAATCTAAATCATAAAATTGGTTGAGAACATCATGGTACAAATCATGTTGAAAAAAAATTAGGTTGACTAGCGATCAAATAAATTAATTCGTTATCTTCTAAATTTTTTCGTAAAAAATGACTAAAACTGTTTAAAAAAAAAGATAAGAAATAATATTGTCATTCAAAACATAAGAGGGACCAAAAGTGAAATTACTCCTATTATGGAAACCAAAACTGCATTTAAGCCAAAAAAAAAAAAAAACTAGGAAATGGGAAGAAACATTGTTCCATTATTCAAGATTCCAAACTAGAATGATAGTCTAGTACAAGAATGAAATGGGAATTGAAACAATAATTCTGGGGAAAGATCTTATTGATTAAATTGATTGATTTACTAGTTTCTAGTACATATATAAATGATATAAAAAAAAAACCCAGAAAGTTGGATTTTTTTTTTTTTTCAAATAAAAAAAGGAAAATGGATATAGAGTGGGAGAGGAAGAGAAAAGAGGAGAAAATGGATGGTTCTAAATTGAAGAACAGTCCCCTCTCCTTCTCCCCCAACCACCACTCTTGGATCTTTTCAATGTTTCCATTTGGCCTATTAATTATAAATGTGCTTTCCAAACTTTAAAGATCAATCCTTTGGTTACGGCCCCTCCTCAAACTTCAACTGACTTGTTGTGGTGTCCAAGACCCACTGCATCATCTGGGATGTACTGACCCCAGAACCAGTGTGCCTTCCACACTCTGTTCATCTCCTCAATTGGGACGTTCTTGGTTTCAGGCAAGAAGAAGTAGATGAAGAGAGTCATTATGATGACGAATCCGCCAAAGAAGTAGAATAGGCCGAACTTAAAGTGGCAAAGCATGTTTAGGAAGAGCTGTCCGATGAAGAATGTGAAGAGCATGTTGACTGAGACGTTGATGCATTGTCCGGCCGATCGGATTTCCAGTGGGAATATCTCACTGGGAACTAACCATCCCAAGGGCCCCCATGACCATGCGAATGCAGCGACGTACACACAGATTAAGGTCAGTGCGATGTCACCTTGTGTCCTGGTGAAGGAACCTATGCCGGTTGTGCCGAACACTGTTGCAATCAAGCTTCCCAGTGCAAACTGCAATGCGTTTGAAGATGGATTAGTGTTCTTGTTTGTAAATATAATGTTTGTTTTTTTTAAGTATTTTGGGTCGCTTGCAATAAGGAATGAATGTTAGGGATGGAGAAGAATTCTAAAAAAGAATGGCGAAATCACTAGGCATGAGACCCTCTTGCTCCTTGCTGGTACCGCCTCGCTACTTACCTGGCAGATAATCATTTGGATTCCACCTTCAAGGAACAGAATTCTTCTTCCAAATTTGTCAACGCTGAAGATTGAAACCAGAGTAGCAAAGACATTGACGAGCCCAGTGACAACAGCACCTATAAGGGCAGCATCATCACCGAAGCCAAGAGTCTTGAAGAGTACAGGAGCATAAAACATAATGACATTGATCCCAGTGAGTTGCTGGAAAAATGGAATGAGGCAAACAATGACAAGCTGAGGTCTGTGTTTTCTCTCTAAAATATCCTGCCATGGCTGCTGGGCTTGGTTAGAGGCTTGGCTTGCCTCCACAAGATCGTTATATTCGTTATCCACATTGTTGGTTCCACGGATCTTGACAAGCATTTCCCTAGCCTCTTCATTCTTACCTCTCTCAATCAAGGAGTTAGGGGTGTCTGGCAAGAAGATGGATCCTACAGTCATGATGATAGCAGGAACAACAGCCAAACCAAGGGAGATTCTCCACCCGTTTTGCTTCATCTGTGCAGTTCCATAGTTCACCAAATTGGCTATGAAAATACCAATGGTAATAGCCATCTGGAAACCAATGTTCAATGCACCTCTGATCTTTGGTGGTGCCATTTCAGATAGGTACATTGGAACAGACTGATTAGCATAACCAATGCCAACACCGAGCAACAATCGGCCGATGATGAGCATCGCAACATTCACTGCTGCTCCGTTGACTATAGCACCAACAAGGAAGACTATACCTCCAATCAACATGGAGACCTTCCTCCCCAAAGCTTTTGTCGTTGCAGAAGCAAAGAAGGAAGCAATCAGGGCCGCTAGGTATAGCGACGAAGTAAAAAGTGTCAGAGTCTCACTGTCAAATGTACAGTAATTATTTCCCTTTCCTTTCTCCAGCATTAACTTTTCATGCACTTCGGGGAAGAACTTGATCAAGAACTCGTCCATGGATGTAACCCCACCTGCAAAAAAAAAAAAAAAACACACACACACACACACACACAGATGCCGCAAATTATACCATAAAACCCGCGAATCAAATGAGTTTGTGGTAAAGAAAACAGATAGATACCTCACCTGAGATACCAATGTCATAACCAAAAAGAAGACCGCCAGTAGCAGCAACTAGACATGCAATAAGCACAAAGGCTGTCACTTTTCCCTCATATTCTCCTGCACTTCCCTGCGAAACAAATCCACCACCTGCCATATCTGTTTTAGATGAAAATATATTTGTACAAATACGTACAATCTTTTTTTTTTTATGAAGAAACTAAAATATACAGTATTTTTGGGTATATATTTGGGGGATAGATAGTCTCTCTGGCCTCTGCTACATGAGGTGGGTGGCTACGCCAATCCCAGTCGAACCTCTTTTTTATTTTTCTGCTTCGCTTGGTTTAACAAGTGAGGATCAGGGCTGTTCATATACTCTCTGTTTTTGCCATTTTTGGCTTCCACATTCTTGAATTCTGACCATGGAAAATACCGCATTTCTTGCTTTCTTGTTCAAACTTATCCAGCTTGCATTTTTTGTTCCAAGGAAGGACAGCGAATTGGTCCTGATTCCCCACTTTTTGCCGCAACAGAGGGCCATCTCTTTACCCAGTTTCAGAGGCTTCATCCTTTAGAGGATTCTGAACAAAAACAGAGTTTATTATATATCATTTTCAATCTATGCTCTGCCCTACGTTTGATTTCAGTGATTAAAAGGGAATTATGATTGCTCATTTGGAGCTTTCTTTGATTTAACTAAAAACCGAAAAATGTATGAGTCATTTCACAATATATTGGGAGAAATATGTAAAATAAAAATATATTAAATGAAAATTTAATTATATTATATGAAAAAATTAAAAATATTTTTTTAATAAAAATTATTATACCATTCCATTTTTTTTCGTATAAATAATTATTTTTAATAACAATTATTATTATTATTATCTATCTATCTATTTAAAGTTTTCTAAAACAAAAATCAGAGAAAGAATGACTTTAACAGGTAACCCCAATGTTGATGACGTGTTTTTTGCTATTTCATTTAATATTTTAGAGTTTTAAACCTTTTACAACTTTGATGAATACTAAATAATTAATTTAATAAATCTTTCAATTTTAATTTACTTAATAATAATTATTAATAGTAACTTTATCATAAATTTCAATTATTATCCATTACTATTCAATTTTATGGTATAGTTATATTTTCTTCCGTTATTCTTAATTTAAAATTTTTATTTTCTCAATTATATATATTTCTTCATTATTCACTTTCCCGTCCACTATTCATTCTCCTCATAATTTATACCATTCACACAAACGAGGTTGAATCCATCATTCTTATCTTGACGATGAAATTGTATATATATTTTTTTAATTTTGTTGTGCTTTTATAGAAATCGTCATGAATTCTATAAACAATCTAATTGTGTATTTTTTTCTTTAATTATTTTATAAATTATATCTTGATTATGTTCTTAATTATTTTATATATTTTATCTTGATTAAGCTTGATGTACAATCTCCTCACGCTTCTCACATACCAAAGATATTTTTGTTAATTAATTTGCATTAATTTTTTTATTTTATATCTTGATTATATTCAATGTGATGATAAATATTCATTATGATGTTTTTATTTTTTTAACAGAAATTTTCATAGCTTCCCCGCTGAATCAACATTTCTCCCATCCTTCATTCCGTAACTCTTCTTAAGAATTCTAATTGTGGTCTTTCTCTAACTTTTCTTGCATTATCTCTTAAAATTTTATTAATTGTAATAATAAAAAAAATTTATTGTTCGGCGCATTAATCATTTTCACAAATTATTTTATGTAATTAAATTATTAATTATGCAATAATATATTTTTGTTAATAATTCATTTGCATTAATTGTGCATATATAGTTTTCTTAATTACTACTTTGAACATTCTAATTAGATGTACTAATTTTTTATTTGGTGGATTACTTTTATTTTGTGACTAAATCTTTAATTTATGTAGAAAACGTAGAGAAATAAATTCATACCTTACCACCAACAAAAAACCCAGAGTTAATTAACGGACTTTCTTAATTATTTAACATTTGCGGAAGATTATACATAAAATTTTCACTAATTTCTTTTAAAAAATAATATAATTTTAAACAAAAATAATTATTATCTAATTTAATGCATTTATCTATAACTTTAATTAATTAATTTTAATCAATCAATCAATTTTAATTTAACTTATCATCAAATTATCACTTATTGTCAATCGAGTCCGTTTACGGTGGTACTATAGGAGTAGGATGAATTTTACTCCTACTTACTGTAGCGCGCTACAGTAGCGCGCGCGCTATTTTTTTAAAAAAAATACTTTTTTTAACAAGGGAAATCAGATCAGGATTATATAGACATCAGATTAGAAAATACAAGAGATCAGATCAACAGACTATAGATATCAGATCAAGAATATAAAAGAAATCATACAGTAGAACTAAAATATAATTAACAAGAGAGATCAGATCAGGATTATATAGACATCAGATCAGCGAATACTTGACATCAGATCAACAGACTATAGATATCAGATCAAGAATATAAAAGAAATCATACAGTAGAACTAAAACATACTTAAAAAGGGATATCAGATCAACAGACTATAGACATCAGATCAGCGTATACTTGACATCAGATCAACAGACTATAGACATCAGATCAAGATTTTGAAAGAAATCACACAGCAGAACTAAAACATACTTAACAAAGGAGATCAGATCAGGATTATATAGACATCAGATCAACTCATACTTGACATCAGATCAACAGACTATAGACATCAGATCAAGATTTTAAAAGAAATCACACAGCAGAACTAAAACATACTTAACAAAGGAGATCAGATCAGGATTATATAGACATCAGATCAACTCATAATTGACATCAGATCAACAGACTATAGACATCAGATCAAGATTTTAAAAGAAATCACACAGCAGAACTAAAACATACTTAACAAAGGAGATCAGATCAGGATATATAGACATCAGATCAACTCATACTTGACATCAGATCAACAGACTATAGACATCAGATCAAGATTTTAAAAGAAATCATACAGTAGAACTAAAATATACTTAAAAAGGGAGATCAGATCAACAGACTATAGACATCAGATCAGCGTATACTTGACATCAGATCAACAGACTATAGACATCAGATCAATATTTTAAAAGAAATCACACAGCAGAACTAAAACATACTTAACAAAGGAGATCAGATCAGGATTATATAGACATCAGATCAACTCATAATTGATATCAGATCAACAGACTATAGACATCAGATCAAGAATTTAAAAGAAATCACACAGCAGAACTAAAACATACTTAACAAAGGAGATCAGATCAGGATATATAGACATCAGATCAACTCATACTTAACATCAGATCAACAGACTATAGATATCAGATCAAGAATATAAAAGAAATCATACAGTAGAACTAAAATATACTTAACAAGGTAGATCAAATCATGATTATATAGACATCAGATCAGAGAATACAAGACATCAGATCAACAGACTATAGATATCAGATCAAAAATATAAAAGAAATCATACAGTAGAACTAAAATATACTTAACAAGGTAGATCAAATCATGATTATATAGACATCAGATCACAAAATAGCAGACATCAGATCAACAGAATTTAGATATCAGATCAAAAATATAAAAGAAATCATATCATACAACAAAAACGTCCATAATATGTATCATAATATCTAAAATTATTTAATTATAAAACAAATAAAATGATAATTTAAAAATAATTTTTTTATAAAATTCAAAAACATTAAAAAAAATACTGAATTGTTTAGAAAAAAAACGGACGAAAAAAATTTCAAAGAGGAAGGCAAAAAAAAAAAAAAAAAGCCAAAAATAACAAAAGAAATGAAGGTACTGTAGCACGTTTACTGTAGCGCGCGTTTACTGTAGCGCGGGGTAGGAGTAAAATTCATGGTGGTCCTATAGGAGTAGGATATAAATTGCCTTGTCAATTACTCTCCCACATCCCAAAGGTATTTCCTTTATAGTTTTAATTAATTTACATTAATTCTTTTATTTTATATCTTGATTATGTTCATGATGATAAAGATTGATTATATTTTTTATACAAATTTGCATGACTTCCACAAAAATCAACAACTCTATTCAAATAAGTATAAAAATTTTCATTTGAAGAATTTTAATACATTCAGAATTTGTAACAATATTATTCTTAATGAAAGATAATAATTATCACATAATAATTTTAATCTAATAATTATACAAGTTTTGGTAGTAGTAGGAATTAGTACTGGAAACCCACCTTGGATTTTTTGCAGTGTGGCCGAATGACCATTATAAATATAAGGTTGTGGTTGAATTATTGGACGTTGAATTTTATATATTGAGTTATTTTTTTAATTTAATTTAATGTGTTAATTTTTAATTTAAAATGTATTAGTTGCGCATATCTAACCACAATTAATATGTTATTTTTTTAAGCAATATGTTATTTTTAATTAAATGAGAAGTATATTTTAAAGAAAATAAATAGAGTACTAAAATTGAGATAAACTTCCTGTTAAATATTTATAATTATTAACAAAAAAATAATATATATCTATTTAAAATTTCATATATATTATAAATTCAAACAAAAATAATGATTATTTATCTAATTGAATGTATTTAAATAACATAATTGGGTTAAATATAATATTTACTACAAGACTTCTTACATATATTGATTCGTTTGATATATCAAACATCAACAAGTCTGGTACATCAAAGTAAGTTATTCTTTCTTTTATTTATAGAATGAAAGGCTAAAAGCCTCATCGTTGGAATAAAATGATAAGTAGATGAATAAATACAAAATTTAAATCATTTATTGAGAAATCGTCAGTATGATAATATTGAATTAATAAATTGGTAAGAATCTGTAATTTGATTGTAAATTTAGAAACGAAGGGTATAGCCTGAACATTGAAAATTTAAAAGTAAGGTGTTAAACTCATATATCTATTTAAAATTTCATATATATTATAAATTTAATGTTATATAAATTTAACTTTTGAAGAGATAAAAATTAATTTAATAATGAGACGAGATGATAAGATTTTGAAGAGATAAAATTAATTAGCATGAGAATATTTATGAAGAAAAAATTAAAAAAAGAAAAATAAATGAGAGAATTGGAAGGAAAAATGAGTAAATACAATTTAGGTCCATAAAATATAATATTATTAATACATTTTCATTAGTTAAAATTTATAAAAGTTAAAAAAAAGGATTTATAAAGTTTTGGTTATGTAAATCAATCCATTATCAATTGTTACCACTAAAATTATCATATCAATTATAAACATTAAAATAATAATATAATAATAATAATAATTTTTTACTATAATTGATCCTCCACATAAACTAATCAATTACGAATTCTAATTTCACTTATCAATTACTAACAGTAAAATTCTCATTAACTCATTTTTAAATTTTAAAATAGTTCTATCTTTTTCTGTTATTTTAAAATTTTTATCTTCAATCACAATTATATATCTTTTTTATTTTTTATTTCTTTTGTGCACATACTTTTTCATATCTTAAATATTTTCGGAACAATATTGTAGATTTGAATAAGAATGGCGAAATATAAGATTAAATTTTGTATGCATTATAATAATGTTAATAGTGATACGTAAATAAAATAACTAATATGAAAACCAAAACCAAACTAAAGTACATGAGATCACATATCAAAAACTTTCCAAGCATCCAGTAACATTTATTATAATTGACTTATGTGGCTAAAATTTATTTACAAAAATATAAAAGGAACAGAATTATAAGATACTTCATTTTGAATACATGTATATTGTTATGGCCAGTTCAAAATTTAGGAATGACATGGTAATGTGACAGAAATATTAAAAACTATCCAAACACAAGCACTAACTCATAAACATGAAAACAAATTCAGCAGGTCATATCACGAGGAAATACACAAGAATGAGAAAAGATTTCAAACACTTTACATCTTAAAGTAATATTAATTTCTTTTGATGCAATTCTCTTAATATTTTGTCACACATGAGCAACTTAAATTCCTACCCAAAATAACAAAGGAACGGTCTCATCGTGTATCATCAAAAGTTATAAGTCGTAAACAAAAGTTTTGTTACTAATAAAACTATTCAGAGAAATTGAAATGAAAATAAAACCACATTGATTTGCAAACTGGACCTTTCAAAGTAATACAATACTTTTTCAAATCAAATTTACTAAAATAATGCAAAAATTAATACATAACCTAAACATGTATAGAGAACATGTCAAGTCAAGCCAGTTTTTACATTTGCTTATAAGAAATGTCACATTAGAAGAGATTATCACCAGAGGGTCATCTAAGGACAAATGAAACATATAAAAATATAGAGAACCAACGTTTCCAATGCATATGTGTGCAACAGACCATGATGTGCACCAAGAACACGACTTTCATAATAGCACAAAATTTTTATCAGAATAATGCTACGTTTAAAGAAATAATCTTTCCATATAATCTGATCAACCTTTTCAAAAAACAAGACTGATCAATATATATATATATATATAAAACTGGAGAATGGATGAATGGTTGATAATAGTAACATTTAAAGTTTACCTATTCGAGCAAATGAAATCTACAAAGGTCTCTAAACTGATTGAAAGATATATCTATAACAATATTTTGTACAAAATATTTCAAAAGTTTAATATGTGAGAACTCTGAAAACACATGTATATGTACAAGAAAGTTACATATTTATATATCAAAAGTGATGGAAACATTGAAATAACACCAGTCTCCAAATTGCATTACCGTGACAGTACTCTATATGCTTATTAAAAAATTAAGGTCACACAAACAAACCGTATTATAATCAAAGGATTTTGGAAGAAAACGTCATGAAGATGCAATCAAATGACGTGCCTATGCTATATATTCATGGAGAATATATTCTTTTAACTAATACTAAGTGAAATTATACATAAGGCACAAACTTTTGCAATCAGAAAAAAATATTCAAGATATTATATCTGAGAAATAAAAACAAGTCAATAAGTTAATAGAATGCTTAAGATCAAAATATCAAACTCTAAATAATCTCGCATCAATAAATTGTATGTTTTTCATCATTGTCTTTCCTTTACAAGACAAAGAAAACCTCAACTGCCCAAGAAACCTTAACACCAGGGAAGACAGAAAGAACATCAGCAACCAATTAGATACTTTACCTTCTTAAATTTATTATCAGTATCTTTAAACAAATAGTGTCGTGATACACTAATTTTAATGAATTTTAACTTATTATTTTAATAACATAATTAAAATTTTTTATATTTAATTTAATAAATAATAATAATATTATTAACCAGTTATACATAGATAGATGAAATAAAATAAATCTAAAATTTTAAAATATTTTTATAATATTTAGTTCGAATTAATTTTCATATTACCACTTTATATTAAAATGTGATTAACATTATCTGAATTATATAAAATAGTTATAATAATAAAATTCTTAAATAAATTATTAATATTATAATTTACTAAATATTTGTATACAAATTATTTCTAAAACAATGACACCAAATTAAAATTCATATAAAATATTATATTTTGAAAAAAATAATAATAATAAATAAATTATTTTTACCGTAAATATTTTAGAACTCATACAATGCACGGGAGTGATCCGCCAGGCACTAGTTATTATTACTATAGAACACTATTAAAAATATCAGATATCACTTCTTTTCTCCCAAAATGATGATATTATTTTGGGATTGACAAAATATACTTTTTGACATGAACCCTTCAACTGAAGTTCCCTTCTAACAATAGACTGAGTGTCAAACCAACCAACTCTCATTCTGCATCCTCCACATATACGACGATTCAATTTTTGTTTGATAAAACTTAATCTCGAGTAAATGTAAATATGAATATGAATTTTTTTTATTTATATAAATTTTTTTTAACAATTATATTAATTTAATTATATTAAATTTTATCAATAAAAATACATAAAATTTTATTATAATTTTGAAAATTCAATTACATAATATTTTCAAAAAATAAATAAATAATTCATGCAGAGAGAAAGGGGGTGAAGGGAGAAAAGAAAAGAAACACAAAAAGGAGAGTAAAAAATAAATAAAGAATGAAGGATAATATTAACATTAAAAATAATTTCTTAAACACTGAGCGTGTTCATGTTAAGTGATTAGTGAGTCACTCAATTGAATGAGAGCGTTACCAAACGCACTTAATTAAATAAATACTTAATTTATTAGTATTAAGTGATGACTTATGTTATCAAGCATACCCTAACACTGCATTTTCTATAGATATAAGGAGGATTATAAACTACAACTGCACAACAAACAAGACCCTAGGCAGATGAAGCTGCAGCAGAACAAATCAGGAGAATGGCTGCACCAACAACATTTAACATACAGCTACAACACTTCAGCAAACCACCACATTTTCACCCGACTCCAAACACAGTCAATGAACAATATTGCATGCATTAACTTCAACTTCACAAGTTAAAAACAGGATGCATGCTTCGGATTCCCCATTGAAGGAAAACTACAGTGAATCTCTTCTAGCAGAATCATTATTTCTGCCAAATAAATCTCCCTCAAGAAGCATTTTTCATGGAAACAAGTTTTCATAAATAGGACACCATAATAAGTACAAACCACAAGTCATTCATCTCGTCTAGCATTCCCAAAAGACAAAAGTTTCAACCTGTCAGCTTATTACTCAAAAATGTGATGCATTAGATTCAAGAGCATCAAGATAAAACAATGTTATCCATTTAACTTGTCGTATAGACACATATGTGATTCACTTCAGAACTACTCCAATATACATCATAAGCAGAAGCCAAGTTTCTGTTATACTACAAAAATATATAAAGGATAGGGAAAAGAGAATCTCCTACTTACAAATATATCTAGACATGTCAAAAGAGAAAGAATTTTCGGTTGAAGCTACGCAATAGTCACAGACTCGAGAAGGCCATCAATATAATCCTTGAGCTTTACTTTTGTAATTGCACCTTCCCTCCGGCTTCCAGTGACTTCCTTTCCATCTTTGAAGAGAATTAATGTAGGTAATCCATACACCTTGAACTCTTCAATTAATTTAGGGTTGGCATCATGATCAATTTTGACAACTGTTAGTTTTTCATCGTACTCCTAGAAAAATCCCAAATAGAACTGTTAGTACAGGTATACAGATGAGAATTAATTCAGGTACAGAAATATAGATGAGAATCCCAAGCAGCTTTTTTCTTGTTCTCCTTTCCCATCACTTTATAATCGGTTTCAATGTAAACTTTTGAAAGTAGATTAAGAACAAACGCAAAAAAAAAAAGTAAAAGAACTTTTGTAAAAGTGACTATAATTCTAGGCATCTGCAGTTAGACTCTCCATGTGATGAATCTAATCATCTACTTGAGAAACTGCAATCAATAGCCACAGTATGTCAGTTGCAAGCAAATTGCACAATTTTTTTGTTGATTTTCTTTCTTAAGCCGCATGCAAAGATCAGTAGTCTCCATCAGTATAGTATCACTTCAGCAATTTCTATGAAGACTGCCTGCAAACTAAACATAATATTTCAGTTTCATGCATCTCCTGCACAATGGCAACAAAAAAGCCTTTATTCCACTGTTGGGGATGATTATATGAGGATTATATGTCATCATCATGCTCTATAAAAACACAAATTCTCATTTAAGTTTTTTTTTTTTTACAAAAACCATGTCCTTGCAATAGTTTACATCCAAACAATCATAATTTTAATTCTCTCTCTTATCATCTGATATATTCATATTGGTGGCTATCTCGGTTTCTTTTGTCCATCTTCTGAACTAAAGGTTATGTTTGTGACAACCATAAGCCAATTTGAAGATGCGAAGCTGATTAAAAGAAACTATATTTTTGTAGCTTATGCAGCATTCGACAGGCTTCAAATCTTTCCATACCAGTATAAAATAGGACTGGGAATCAGTCTACCAAATTACTAAAAGATCTCTACATCACATATTATCTACTTCACTGACAATGCTAAACAATAAAGAAGAAAAAAATTTAACCAATATACCTGAGCAAGTGTTTCCACTGCAGGGGCAATCAAACGGCAGGGACCACACCACGTCGCCACGAACTCAACTAGAACAGGACGATCGGACTTCAAAACGACCTCCGGGAACTCGGTTTCATTAATCTCTCGTACTTTACCACACGTTATCTTCATCACAGAGTACGACGAGGAAGATAACCTCGTCGCTTTGTTGCTGCTGCTCACTGAAGCTGACCGGCGGCTATATTTCGGGTTTAGAAAAAGAGGCTTACCATTGAAAGACGCAGAAGAAGCGAAGCGAGTTCCGGCAGTCCGAACCGGAGGGATTCCGAAACAGTAACTTCGGCAAAACGACGTAGTCTCCATGGAGGTCGGAGATCACGAGGGGTGGGGCAGTTTTTTTTTTTTTTTTTCCATGTTCAGAGAGTCGTGATAAAATGACGGCCCATTGGATGACGTGGCAATGATTAATTGGTGATGGTGCTCCTTGAAATTATGTGGTGCTGAGGGGAACAGTGAGAAACTGGAGGAGGAGATATGATATCACGTGGAGTGTTATGTTGCCCTCGTGGATACTATGAGCTTAGGTGGCATTTGGGTGTTGAGTTGGATGCTCTCTACTCCTACTTATTATCCTCGTATTACAGGTTCACTTTTGGAACCCTAAAACTCGTGCAACATTAGTACATGAACACTGACTGGACAACGTACTAGCACAGTCAAAACGCCCCAAAGTACAGTGGTTAAGTGATGCAGTAGCTGAGAGGAAGAACAGAAAAATGACAGAACGAAAAATGATGTAATGAATGCTAGAAATGTTTGGAGAATATCGATAATATATTCACACAAACTATCTATACAAACACCCAGTCCCTAGTTGTACAACAATGGTCTAGTTCTCTTCTATTTGCTCACAAGATTTAGCTAAGTTAACTAGTTTGTGCTCTTGGTTCGGGCCCTAACTTCTCTCACCTGTTCTTATTTACAACTGAAGGTTCTTCCCATTTAGAGGGCTAGAAGGAAGTTTCGACACATGTCTAAACTTGAGTTTCCGCCCGTGATCATTCTACACACTCCCAAGCTTGCTGGAGAAACTTCTGGACCTTTGCCCACTTGTGTTGATAGCTGAAGTCATCTGTCTCATTCCTGTCTCCATTTCTAGAAGTTCCTAGCAACTCTAGCTTTTGCCCCGTCCGTTCCAAAATCCTCCAATAGCTCCTGCCAAACATGAAGTGCCCATTGTTGTCACATCGTGTCTTTTAGTGCTCAATTTCCTGCCACAGGGTTTGAGCTTGGCTCCGGCCTGGTCCCGTTGATCGGTTCGTGACCATTGCGCCCAAAATGCTTAAGTTCCATCCGATTTGTTTGCATTTGTTGAATAAAAAATCCACACCATCCGGACTTTTTTCATGCAAAGTCCCTGATATACGGTCCAGTAAATTTTCATTCCGTTTCGGACAACACGACCATGTCCAGGCTATGTCACTCTCCCCCACTTGACAGAAGAATCATCCCGGGTGTTCTTTAGGTCAAAGTCCTTGCTGTGTCAACTGGTGATTTTTGTTACTACCCTCAACCTAGAGCTACCGACACTTGTCCCGGTCTGCAGCACAACTGTTTCACATCCCTCTGTTGATGGTTTTTTCTCGATCACAACCGCGACTAGATTGTGCTGCACCTGTTGCTTCCCCCAGTTAGTTTTCTCACCAACCAACTTATGTTCCCGTTTGAGCCGTTTGGTGAAGAATCCCTTCCATATTGTGACAACTATAGCTTTCGGGCCTTATAATGAACGCCATGAGCCAGCCAACGAAGTTCATCCCCAAGACAATGCTATAATCGTCAAGTGAAGCAATGAAGAAAAAGAGCTTACCCTACAACATCCTGGTCGTGATGGTAACATTGACTTCTCCGCTAAGTCCATGCCGTTCTCCATTAACTCCCTTCAAACAGCCCGAGCTAGGTACCCACTTTATGCCTAAATTTTGTGCAAGTCGTTCATCAATGTAACTTGCACTTGACCCCAGATTTTAAAGAGCTATAGCACTTTCCCGAAGTCCACTTCTATGAATAATCGCATGGGTTACCTGTGTCCTTCTTATTTTGCACCTTGGGTTGCACCTCATCTTGTTTGATGTAGACCATGTGTGCATTACGTCATTTGTCCATCCGTTGGATAATGGTCGTGAGTTTTGTTCGAGATGGATAGTCTCGTGCTAAGTGTTGTCCGTTACACAAAGAAGCACCCTTTGCTCTCTTGGTATTGTCATGTTTCTGTTCTTTCCTTGTTTCTACCGGCTTAATGGTCTCTTGAGATTTTGAGCGAGATTTGACCATATCTCCCTCATTATCGTCCCTGTTAAATTTAAGTGTTTCAATCTTAGTTTTAATAATAACAAAACAAATATGTGAAACTAATAATTTCTCAAATTGTCTAAAATTATTTTTTGTAGAAAGTTTCAATTTTCAGTTTGATACATTCAACTTTAAATGAGCATAACTCTTGTTTCACTTGGCCAAAAATTATGATTTAGGATGTTTTGAAAATCTCTTTCAATTATCGAAAAAATGGTGTCTAATAGTCAATGTGAAATTCTAATGGAATATTTGTGAAAATAGACAAAAAAGAAACTATGTCATTACAATGCCATAGTTCAGTAAAGTAGTTGTACCGTGAGCTAAAAAATTCCAAATTGACTAATTTTGATGGCATTGGAAAGCTAAGAGAAAGATCTACAACATTGATGTCTAACACAAAAGTCAAAAGCAGCTGAAAGAAGCCGAAAAAGTTGAAGGAAGTTTAGACTATGTCAAATCACCTTTAGAGACAAAATTTAAGTGTTTGAATTGGAGCCCAAATTTGCCTATAAATAGAGACCATAGGTGAAGACATTCAATATATCACAAGATATCAAGACATTGTTATTATTGTCAAACTCTATCAAGTTTTCAAGTGCTCATTTTCAAATTTTACTTTCAAGTTCTAGTTATTTTTCAAAGTGTTCTAATAAATTTTCGAAGTGTCAATCTTAGACTAAAGCCTTGTCACTTGTAAACCATAAACACTTCACAAACAAAAAAAGGTTTTATTGTTCTTGAAAGTAAGAGGTTGCAAGTCAAGAATATGTTAGAGGGAGAGTAGTGAAGAACCTCTTAGTAGAGTTACTAAGTTGTTCTTGGAAAATTTGTAAATGTTTGAATTCCACCTTAAGGAATTTTTGTTTCTTTGAGAAAGAAATAGGAAGAGCCTCAACTTTAGAAGTTGGGGAGTGGATGTAGAGCTTGTAAGGGGGTTACAAGTTTGAACCAACATTTTGTCTCTTTCATTGCATTGCATTTTGCATCCATACTCTCTCTTTTACATTTCTTGCATCATAAAACATCACCATTAGACTTGTTCAATTCAAGTCTTACATTTTTAATTTCAAGATTTTATTTAAGACTTGTCCTTATTTCAAGTTTTCTTTCTATAATTAAGTATTTACTTTATCTTAGACTTGTCCTTATCAAGTCAAGGACTTGTATGGCTAAAAGCACTGACTATTAGCTACATTGATCAATAGATCGTCTGGTCATATAGTGTAGTTAATGAACATAGTTCTTCTCAAACAAATGTGGTGTTGGAGTTGAATACATAAGCTATGCTTGTATTGTACATTTTCCCAGTCAATATATCAATTTATGTTTTGGTTATATTATGTTGTGCATTATTTGTCCATTTATATTATATAGTTAGATGATGAGGTGCTTCTGTGACACAGTAGATCTCATCATTGGTTAAAAGACATAATATATAAATGAGGTTCGTAACCGAGACAACTTTGGACAAACTGTCGATTTAGGTTATTATGTGATTCGGATAATTGGTTTGTCTAAACTGATTGAATTATATAGATATACTCGGGGCGTATTGAACTTGACCATTTAGAATGATTTTTCTTGTACTGATTTAATAGACAAATCGTTCTTGGTATTCTATCTCTTAATCCATAGACTTGAGCGAGCATGAGGATTAGACATAGTGTACTTTGATCTGCCAATGAGTGAGGTCAATTGTGGCCAATAGTCTCGGTAGGTTGGGTGCGCATGTTTAGTTGCTTGGTGTGCTGCTGCTTGTCGGAAGGAAACCATGTACCGGTGCGTCCGGGGTGATGGTGCTCCCAAGATGAGCTCATTATGTTTATTATATTAAACCCAGCTGGTGGACTTATATCCGGTATAGTAAAAAGGTTGAGTGGTACTAGTCTCGGAATTAAAGAAGTTAATTAATTGATTTATTAGTAAATTAATAAATTAACGAATATCTTTGATGTAGAGAGATTAAGAATAAATTAATTAAGTTGTTCCGGAAGCAATTTTGGTGTAGGATGGTAGTGTCATAATTAATCCGTTAGTTGTACGATTAATTATGTATTGGGTTATTGACAAAGGTAGATTTAATTAATTAAGTAATTAATTAATCCTTGTGTCAGTTGGTTGTGAATCATACAGGAACTGGATTGGGATAAGTGAATCCCTGTATCAGTTGGTTGTGAATCATACCAGGAACTGGATTGGGATAAATGAATTCCTGTATCAGTTGGATGTGTTTCAGTCCAGGAACAAGATTGAAGGAAACAGAAACCCAGTAGAAAGGCCAATCCTAAACCAACTTGGGGTCTCTCTTGTAACTCTATATATAGACAAGGGATTAGCTATTACACAATATACAATTCATAAGTTTTCAAGACAAGAAAACTTAGAGAGAGAAAATCCTAGAGAGAGAAATTTTTCTCTCACTAGAAATCGGATTTTATAGATCAAAGGCTGTCGATTTTCCTCCTCAGTTTGTGCGGATTTTTTGTCCCTAAAATCGGCAGCGTGTGAGTTCTCTCGGAGGCCCAGGTGGCGCGTGATCTTCACGCACTAGGGACAGGTGGTTGCAGAATTTTTCAGGCGACCCAGTTGTGGTGATTAGCTTATCAATTTACTCGTTAGATTGCTGCCCACACAACATACAAGCAAAGTCTTGAGGCATACAAGAGAATCACCTGAGTATATGCTTCAATAGGTAATTCTTATGATTCCGCTTTAATTAAGAATTTTTGTTGCTTGGTAAATTGAATAAGTGCAAACCCAGATCCTGCGCAATATTATTTCAAAAGGGTTGGAATAGCGATTGTGCTAGCGTCTAGGCCTGGCCAGAGATTCCAATTCTGGAATGCGTAGCACGAAAGTGAGTTTCTGGCTAGGCCCGGACAGATAATCTTTCAATTGGTATCAAAGCCTGGTTTTTGGGTTTTGTGCTTGTTCCATTTATGACATGGTTTTATTTGCAGGTGGTTAAGAAATCCCGAATATTATGGTTACGTTTGTATAGTTTTAATTAAACTCCGGGACATGTCTGGATTTAATTTTGTTATGAATATTTGTAATAGTATAACCACGTGCTGGAAGCCATGTAGGATTAGATAAAATCTGTAGTAGGATTTTTCTATGTAATTTTGATTCTTTAATTTTCCTAGAAAGCCTTGTAGTAGGAGAATTAATTTTTGTAATCGAAGGCATTATGGTGGGCAAGTTAAATTTGTGGGTTTTGGGTTATCGTAATTCGTAGAAACCCAGGAAAACCCATAACGAATTGCAAGAATACCAAATAGCGTAGAAGAAGCGAATGAGAAATTGGGGGCGGGGGTGGCGCCGGCGAGTCGCCGCCGCTGGCAAACGCCGAAAAACAACAGCACCACTGCCGCGCGGCGCATCAGATTTGTTGCGCCAGCGCGCGGCAGTAGGCATGGCAGCAGCGCGTAGCAGTTGCTGAGCGCTGCTGGGCTGCGCGCGGCGCGCCTTAAGCGTGCTACGCGCGCAGCCCGTTCGGGTTACGTTTTAGCCCATTTTTCCTCCAGTTTTTATTTTTTGAAGTTCAAGACTCTTTCCATCGAGTTACGTGACGGGACACGAGATCAAGGCAGAAGATGGAAGTGATTAAAACCATAATAGTCGGGAAATTTAATTTTCGCATTTATTTCCCGTATTTATTATTTTAATTTTTTGTGTTGTATTTTAGATGCATGATTTTAAAGCATGATGGTTTTATGGTTGCATATAACTTAGGGTTAGTCAATTGCATGTTAAAACCGGAAAAACCCTCAATTTAGAGATCTAAGTGGGAGCGGGTTGGTTTAATATCCCCATGGCCACCATACGAGTTCATGTGCGAGGTGGGTGGACTTGCGCCTTGGCATTAAGGCCTTCCTCTATTCGGATGAGTCTAACCACGAGATCGCTAGATTATGAATTTCTGAGTAAGATGACTAGAGTAAGTTTAACTAGGAGAAATGCGACACCCTCTCCATCCGAGGCGCACTATCCTGAGGTAACAAGCTCAGAAGTCACGTAATGGCACACACTTAGTGTACGATCTGCAGTATTCCTCCCATCGAGGTTACGCTACTTATTTGTACGGCTGAAAGCACCGACTATTAGCTATATTGATCAATAGATCATTTGGTCAGATAGTGTAGTTAATGAATTTGGTTCTTCTCAAACGAATGTGGTTTAGCGTAAACGTCCACACTATCGTGGCTTGCGAGAATCCCGATGAATGAGATGTTGGTGGATTAAAATTATTGTTTTGAGGGAAGTCAATAATTGTTAGAATTTCCTTGTTTTCGAAATTCTAGATTTAATAACTAAAACATTGTATGTTTATTTATTTTACAGTTTTTCGAGATGACATTCAATCCCTTAGCTACTATATTGAAAGACAATAAGTTAACTGGACCTAATTATGTCGACTGGAGTCGTAACTTGGACATTGTCCTAACGGCAGAGCAGTATAAGTTTGTGCTCACCAAAGTATGTCCAGATGTGCCTAACGAGGACTCTCCTCAAGAGGATAGGGATGCCTATGCCAGGTGGAGAAAAGCGGATGAGATGGCGCGGTGCTATATTTTGGCCTCTGTGCCAAATATACTGCAACATCAGCTTCATCCCATGGTCTCTGCCTACAACATGATGGCTCACCTGAAAGAGATGTTCGCTCATCAAGGCAGGACTGCTAGGCAATCAGCCATGAGAAAGTTGATGAACACTAACATGGCTTAGGGCGGATTGGTAAGAGATCATGTGCTTCACATGATCAGTAACATTAACGAGATAGAGGTGTTGGGAGGTGAAATCGACCCAGAAAGTCAGATATATATCATCATCCAGAGCTTACCCTCTAGTTTTGAGCAATTTCAGGTTAATTATAATATAAATCAAAGAGTTTACACTCTACCAGAGCTCTTAACTGATTTGGTATCGGCCGAAGGCATCTTCTACGAGAAGAAGCAAGCTTTGGTCACAGCGAAGGCTTCAAGTTCTTCTTCTGCGTCTAAAGGCAAGAAGAATAAGAAGAAAAAGAATGCCAAGAAACTTGCTACTAAGCCCGAAATCGCAAAGAAAAGTAAGCCGAAAGGCAAGTGCTTCAGGTGCGGGAAAACGAGACACTGGAAAGTGGATTGTCCAAAGCCTAAAGGTACGATAGTTTCTACCCTAATTACTGAGACATGTTTAGCAGTGATTCTCACAAATACTTGGTGTGTGGATTCAAACGCCACTGATCATGTTTGTAATTCTTTGCAGGGGTTCCAAGTAACCTGGAAGCTTGGAGAGGGTTAGCTGGACATCTACATGGGCGACACAACAAGAGTGTCAGTAGAAGCAGTGGGAGTTGTCACTCTAAATTTTGAGAGTTCTAGATTAGAATTATTTAATTGTCTTTATGTACCGAGTTTTAGAAAGAACCTTATTTCGGTTTCTAAACTCTTGAAGTACGGCTATAAGTTTATTTTTTCTGATGATTCTGTATTTATTAAAAGAAATGGAAAACTTATTTGTTCTGGTTCATTGGCTGACAATTTGTTTGTGGTTAATTCTAACTCTCCTGTTGTGCAAAACATAGAAATAAATAGCTCTTTATCTAACATTAATAAGAGGAAGAAACCTTCTGAAATGAATAAAACCTATCTTTGGCATCTCAGGCTAGGTTATATAAACCTTAGTAGGATTCAGAGGTTGGTCAATGATGGACCTTTAGGTTCATTAGAGATTGACAGTTATTCAACCTGCGAATCTTGCTTGGAGGGTAAGATGACCAAGAGACCTTTTAAAGCAAAAGGTTATAGAGCCAAATAAGTACTAGAGTTGATTCACTATGACTTGTGTGGACCAATGTCGGTCCAAGCACGAGGTGGGTTTGAGTATTTCGTGACATTCACAGATGACTACTCGAGGTACTGGTACATTTACCTAATGCGTCACAAGTCTGAGTGCTTTGGCAAGTTCAAAGAGTTTTGGGCAGATATGGAGAAACATCATGGTAAGAGTATCAAGAAACTGCGATCAGATCGTGGTGGGGAGTACCTGTCCAACGAATTTTGAGAATACCTCAGTGAGGTAGGAATTCAGTCTCTGTTGTCTTCACCTGGCACGCCACAGCAGAACGGTGTAGCAGAAAGAAGGAATCGAACTCTCATAGAAATGGATAGGTCGATTATGAGCTATAGTGATTTGCCAAGTTCGTTCTGGGGATATGCCTTAGAAACAGTGATGTATATTCTTAATCTTGTACCATCTAAAACCGTGCCTTCAACCCAGTAGAGTTACGGAACGGGCGAAAGCCTAGTCTAAGACATCTCAGAGTTTGGGGTTGAGCAGCACATGTGCTTAAGGCAAATGCGACTAAGTTAGATGTAAGAACAGAATTAATGCTGTTTGTAGGATATCCAAGGGGAACGAAAGGTGGTATGTTTTATAGTCCTGAAGATCATAAGGTGGTGGTTAGTACCAACGCTAGATTTTTGGAGGAAGACTATATCCTAGATCACAAGCCCAAGAGTAAGATAGTACTAAAAGAGCTTAGGAGACAAACTAATAATCCTGATGCACCAGCACAAGTAGATACACCACACACTACACTAGAGATCATAGATGATGCACCTACACAGGTGGTGCCTCGTCATAGTGGGAGGGTTATAAGACAGCCCGACAGGTTCATTGGCGTGGGAGAGGCCTCAGACCTAGTCCCAGGCACGCCTGAGCCTAACCTAGTAAATTACAATGAGGCTCTCCGAGATAAAGATGCAAAATCTTGGCGTAAGGCAATGATATCCAAGATGGGTCAATGGACCACAATTAAGTTTGGGAGCTTGTGGAACTGCCTAATGGGTTTAAGCCCATTGAATGCAAGTGGGTCTACAAACGTAAGAGAGGACCTGACAGAAAGGTGGAAACCTTTAAAGCTAGGCTGGTGGCGAAGGGGTATACTCAGAAATAGGGAATCGATTATGAGAAAACCTTCTTCCCGGTAGCCATGCTTAAGTCGATCCGGATTCTCTTGGCCATAGCTGCTCATTTAGATTATGAGATATAACAGATGGATGTCAAGACAGCTTTCCTAAACGGAAGTCTTGAAGAAAAAATCTTCATGCAGCAACCAGAGGGATTCATTGAAAAAGGCCAAGAGCATAAGGTTTGCAGGCTTAAGAAGTCCATTTATGAACTTAAGTAGGCATCCAGATCTTGGAACATCCGGTTTAATGAGGTAATCCAGTCTTACGAATTTACTCAGTGTCTGGATGAGCAATGTGTGTACCACAGACGTGATGGAAACTCAGTGGTGTTTCTTGTGCTTTACGTAGATGACATTCTATTGATTGGCAACAACAAGAAAGTGTTATCAGACGTAAAGGCATGGTTGTCAAAGCAGTTTGATATGAAGGACTTAGGGAAAGCAGGACATATCCTTGGGATTGAGATAATTTGAGATCATAGGAAACGTTCGTTAACGCTCTCCCAAGCTTCATACATAGATACGATTCTGGCCCGTTTTAACATGCAAAACTCCAAGAAAGTTTTCTACCTTTCAGACACGGAGTGCATCTGTCTAAAGAACATTCATCCAAGACTGTTGAGGAGATAGAGGCAATGAAGACAGTTCCTTATACTTCTGCAGTAGGAAGTCTCATGTATGTCATGTTGTGTACGAGGACTGATATCTGTTATGCCGTTGGCATTGTAAAAAGATATCAGAGTAACCCCGGGAAAGCTCATTGGGAGGCAGTAAAATGTATTCTCAAGTATTTGCGTAGAATAAGAGACCAAGTGTTAGTCTATCAGGCGCCTGAGTTGGTACCCCGAAGTTACATAGATTCAGATTTCCAATGCGACAGGGACAAGAGCAAGTCTACCTCGGGGTATGTGTTTACTCTGGGAAGTGGAGCCATAGTTTGGTGGAGTGTCAAGCAGAAATGCGTGGCGGACTCTACCATGGAGGCTGAATACGTTGTCGCATCAGAGGCAGCGAAGGAAGCAATGCGGCTCAAGAACTTCCTAGTGGACTTAGATGTGATTCCTGGTTTACAGAAGTCTATCATAGTATATTGTGATAACAACGGTGCAGTAGCAAACTCGAAGGAACCACGAGCCCACAAGACGAGTAAATATATACAGCGCAAGTACCACCTGATACGAGATATCGTAGAGAGGGAAGACGTGATCGTGGCTAAGATAGCATCAGAGGATAACTTTGCAGATCCGTTCACGAAGACATTGACTTCAAAAGTCTTTGAGGCTCACGTGGAGGGCATGGGACTCAGATACTTAGGGGAGCCATGACAGTTTTTCTAGATATATAGTAGCAGAGTGTATAGGAGTTTAATGTAGATATATACTTAAAGCACAATTTAAGTATTAGTGGGAGATTATTGGTGTTGAATACATAAGCTATGCTTGTATTGTACATTTTCCCAGTCAACATATCAATTTATGTTTTGGTTATATTATGTTGTGCATTATTTGTCCATTTATATTATGTAGTTAGATGATGAGGTGTCTTGTGTGACACAGTAGATGTCATCATTGGTTAAAAGACATAATATATAAATGAGGTTCGTAACCGAGACAGCTTTGGACAAAATATCGGTTTAGGTTATTATGTGATTCGGATAATTTGTTTGTCTGAACTGATTGAATTATATAGATATGCCCGGGGCGTATTGAACTTGACCAATTAGAATGATTTGTCTTGTACTGATTTAATAGACAAATCGTTCTTGGTATTCTATCTCTTAATCCCTAGACTTGAACGGGCATGAGGATTAGACATAGTGTACTTTGATATGCCAATAGGTGAGGTCAATTGTGGCCAATAGTCTCGGTAGGTTGGGTGCGCGTGTTTAGTTGCTTGGTGTGCAGCTGCTTGTCGAAAGGAAACTATGTACTGGTGCGTCCGGGGTGATGGTGCTCCCGAGATGAGCTCGTTATGTTTATTATACTAAACCCAGCTGGTGGACTTATGTCCGGTATAGTAAAAAGGTCGAGTGGTACTAGTCTCAGAATTAAAGAAGTTAATTAATTGATTTATCAATAAATTAATAAATTAACGAGCACTATATCTTTGATGTGGGGAGATTAAGAATAAATTAATTAAGTTGTTCCAGAAGTAATTATGGTGTAGAATTTTATTGCCATAATTAATCCGTTAGTGGTACGATTAATTATGTATTGGGTTATTGACAAAGGTAGATTTAATTAATTAAGTAATTAATTAATCATTGTGTCAGTTGGTTGTGAATCATACCAGGAACTGGATTGGGGATAAGTGAATCCCTGTATCAGTTGGTTGTGAATCATACCAGGAACTGGATTAGGATAAGTGAATCCCTGTATCAGTTGGATGTGTTTCAGTCCAGGAACATGATTGAAGGAAACAGAAACCCAATAGGAAGGCCAATTCTAAACCAACTTTGGGTCTCTCTTGTAACTCTATATATAGACAGGGATTAGCTATTACAAAATATACAATTCATAAGTTTTCAAGACAAGAAAACTTAGAGAGAGAAAATCCTAAAGAGAGAAAATTTTCTCTCACTAGAAATCGGATTTTATAGCTCAAAGGCTGCCGATTTTCCTCCTCAGTTTGGGCGGATTTTTTGTCCCCAAAATCGGCGGCGCGTGAGTTCTCTCGGAGTCCCAGGTGGCGCGTGATCTTCACGCACTAGGGACAGGTGGTTGCAGAATTTTTCAGGCGACCCAGTTGTGGTGATTAGCTGATCAATTACTCGTTAGATTGCTGCCCACACAGCATACAAGCAAAGTCTTGAGGCATACAAGAGAATCACCTGAGTATACGCTTCAATAGGTAGTTCTTATGTTTCCGCTTTAATTAAGATTTTTTGTTACGTGGTAAATCGAATAAGTGCAAACCCAGATCCTGTGCAATGTTATTTCAAAAGGGTTGGAATAGCAATTGTGCTAGCGTCCAGGCCTGGCCAGAGATTCTGATTCTGGAATGCGTAGCACGAAAGTGAGTTTCTGGCTAGGCCCGGGCAGATAATCTTTCTTGTGGGTTAGCGTAAACGTCCACACTATCGTGGCTTGCGAAAATTCCTGTGAATGAGATGTCGGTGGATTTATGTATTGTTTGAGGGATGTCAATAATTGTAGAATTTTATTTCAAAATTCTTGTACTGAAACATTGTCTGTTTATTTATTTACAGTATTCGATATGACATTTAATCCGTTAGCTACGATATTGAAAGACAACAAAATAACCAGTCCTAACTATGTCGATTGGAGTTGAAATTTGGATATTGTCCTGACGGCTGAGCAGTATAAGTTTGTGCTCACCGAAGTTTATCCAGATATGCCTACTGATGATTCTCCTCAAGAGGATAGGGATGCCTATACGAGGTGGAGAAAAGCAGATGAGATGACACAGTGTTACATTCTGACCTCTGTGTTAAATGTTCTGTAACATCAACTTCATCTCATGATCTCAACCTTTAACATGGTGGCTCATCTAAGAAAGATGTTTGCTCATCAAGGCTGGACAGCTAGGCAATCAGCCATGAGGAAAATCATGAATACCAGAATGGCTGAAGGCTCATCGGTGAGAGATCATGTACTTCACATGATCAGTAACATTAATGAAATAGAAGTATTGGGAGGTGAAATTGATCCGGAGAGTCAGATAGATATCATCATCCAGAGCTTACCTTCTAGTTTCGAGTAGTTTTGGGTGAACTACAATATGAACCAAAGAGTGTATACTCTTCCCGAGCTCCTAACAGCATTGGTGTCGGCCAAAGGCATCTTCCAAGAGAAGAAGCAAGCTTTGGTCACTGTGAAGGCTTCGAGTTCATCTTCTGTGCCTAAAGGCAAGAATAAAAAGAAGAAGAAAGCCAAGAATCATGCTTCCAAGCCAGACATCGCAAAGAAGAAGAAGCCTAAAGGCAAGTGCTTCAAGTGCGGTAAAATGGGACATTGTAAATCAGATTGTCCAAAGCTCAAAGGTACGATAGCTTCTGCCTTAATTACTGAGACGTGTTTAGCGGTGATTCCCACAGATACTTGGTGTGTGGATTCAAGAACCACTGACCACGTTTGTAATTCTTTATAGGGGTTCCAAATAATCTGGAAGCTTAGAGAAGGCGAGGTAGAAGTCTACTTGGGCGACACTACAAGAGTGTCAGTAGAAACAGTGGGAGTAGTTAGCTTATTTTTCAAAAATTCTAGGCTAGATTTACATAATTGTCTTTATGTACCGAGTTTTAGAAAGAACCTTATTTCGATTTCTAAACTCTTAATGAATGGTTATAAGTTTATTTGTTCTGATAAATCTATTGTTGTTAGAAAAGATGGCAAACTTGTTTGTTCTGGTTCATTAGTAGACAATTTGTTTTTGGTTAAATCAAACTCCCCTGTTGTGCAAAACACATAACTAAATGGCGCATCATCTAACCAAAATAAGAGGAAAGAACCTTCTAAAATGAATCAAACCTATCTTTGGCATCTCAGACTAGGCCATATAAACCTTAGTAGGATTAAGAGGTTAGTCAATGATGGACCTTTAAGTTCATTAGAGATTGACAACTATTCAACCTGCGAATTTTGCTTGGAAGGTAAGATGACCAAGAGACCTTTTAAAGCAAAAGGTTATAGAGCCAAAGAAGTATTAGAGTTGATTCACTCTAACTTGTGTGAACCAATTTCAGTCCAAGCACGAGGTGGGTTTGAGTATTTGGTGACTTTCACAGATGATTACTCAAGGTACGAATACATTTACCTAGTGCGCCACAAGTCCGAATGCTTTAGTAAATTCAAAGAGTATCGGGCAGATGTGGAGAAACATCACTGTAAGAGTATCAAAACACTACTATCAGATAATGGTGGAGAGTATCTATCCCACGAATTTTGAGAATACCTCAGTGAGGTCGAAATTTAATCTCAGTTGTCTGCGCCTAGCACACCACAGCAGAACGGTGTAGTAGAAAGAATAAACAGAACTCTCATGGAAATTGTTAGGTCAATGATGAGCTATAGTGATTTGCCTAGTTTGTTTTGGGGATATGCCTTAGAAACTGCAATGTATATTCTAAATCTTGTACCATATAAAACCGTGCCTTCAACCCATACAGAGTTGTGGAACGAGCGCAAGTTCAGTCTAAGACATATCAGAATTTGAGGTTGTCCAGCACATGTGCTTAAGGTGATGCAACTAAATTAGATGTAAGAACAGAAGTAATGTTGTTTTTAGGATATCCTAGAGGAACGAAAGGTGGTCTGTTCTACAGTCCTAAATATCAGAAGGTGATAGTTAGTAATAACACCATATTTTTAGAGGAAGACTATATTCTAGATCGCAAGCCTAAGAGTAAGATAGTACTAGAAGAACTTAGAAAGCAATATGATAATCCTGATGCACCAGTACAAATAGATACACCACAAAACACTGCACAAGATATCACAGATGATGCACCTACACAGGTGGTACCTCGTCGTAGTGGGAGGGTAGTGAGACAACCCGATAGGTTCATTGGCATAGGAGAAGCCTCTGACTTCATCCCAAGTGCACCTAAACTGAACCCTATGAACTACAAAGAGGCTCTCCGAGATAAAGATGCAGAATCTTGGTGAAAGGCAATGATACCCGAGATGAGGTCGATGGACCACAATCAAGTCTGGGAGCTTGTGGACCTACCTGATGGTTTCAAACCCAGTGGATGTAAGTGGGTCTACAAACGCAAGTGAGGACCTGACGGAAAGGTTGAAACCTTTAAATCTAGGCTTGTGGCGAAGGGGTATACTCAGAAAAAGGGAATCGATTATGAGGAAACCTTCTCCCCGGTAGCTATGCTTAAGTCAATCTGGATTCTCTTGGCCATAGCTGCTCATTAGATTATGAGATATGGCAGATGGATGTCAAGAAAGCTTTCCTTAACGGAAGTCTTAACGAAACTATCTTCATGCAGCAACTAGAGGGATTCGTTGAAAAAGGCCAAGAACATAAGGTTTGCAAGCTTAAGAGGTCCATTTACGGACTTAAGCAAGCATCTAGATCTTGGAACATCTGGTTTGATGAGATGATCCAATCCTATGGATTTACTCAATGCCCGGATGAACAATGTGTGTACCGTAGACGTGATAGAAATGCAGTGGTGTTTCTTGTGCTTTACGTAAATGATATTTTATTGATTGGCAACAATAAGAAAGTGTTATCAGACGTGAAGGCATGGCTGTCCAAACAGTTTGATATGAAAGATTTAGGAGAAGCGGGACATATCCTTGGGATCAAGATTATTCGAGATCGTTGGAAATGTTCGCTAACGCTCTCTCAAACTTCATACATAGATACAATTTTGGCTCGTTTTAACATGCAGAACTCCAAGAAAGGTTTTCTACCTTTCAGACATGGAGTGCATCTATCTAAAGAGCAGTCTCCAAAGACTGTTGAGCAGATAGAGGCTATGAAGACAGTTTCTTATGCCTCGGCAGTAGGAAGTCTCATGTATGCGATGTTTTGTACGAGGCCTGATATTTGTTATGCTGTTGGTATTGTAAGCAGATATCAGAAGACCCCGGAAAAGCTTATTGGGAAGCAGTTAAATGCATTCTCAAGTATTTACGCAGAACGAGAGACCAAGTTTTGGTCTATCAGGCACCTGAACTTGTGCCCTGAGGTTACACAAATTCATATTTCTAAGGTGACAGGGACAAGAGCAAGTCTACCTCAGGGTATGTGTTTACTTTGGGAGGTGAAGCCATAGTTTTGCAGAGTGTCAAGCAGAAATATGTGGCAAACTCTACTATGGAGGCTGAGTACGTTGCAGTATCAGAGGCAGCGAAAGAAGCAGTGTGGCTCAAGAACTTCCTAGTGGACTTAGAAATGATTCCTTGTTTGCAAAAGTCGATCAAAGTGTACTGTGACAACAATGGTGCAGTAGTAAACTCGAAGAAACCACGAGCCCACATGGGGAGTAAGTATATACAACGCAAGTACCACCTGATACGAGATATTGTAAAAAGGGAAGATGTGGTCATGGAAAAGATAGCATCAGAAGATAACCTTGCGGATTCATTCACGAAGACATTGATTTCGAAAGTTTTTGAAGCTCACGTGGAGGGCATGTAATCAGATACTTAGTAGAGCCATGATTTTTTTTTTCTAGACATTATTTTAGTTGTAGGATTGATGTAGTTTTATACTTGAAGCGCATGTTAAGTATTAGTGGGAGATTATTGGATTTGAATACTAAACCTTTGCTTGTATTAAACTATTTCCCAGTTTTATATATCGATTGAATGTTTTAGTTAAATTGTTTATATGTTCTACATGTGCCGTCTATTTATATTATGTATTTAGATGATGAGGTGTCTGGTGTGACACAATAGATCTCATCATTGGTTAAAAGACATAATATATAAATGAGGTTCGTAACCGAGACAGTTTTTGACACACTGTCAGTTTAGATTATTATGTGATTCAGAAAATTAGTTTGTCTAAACTAATTGAATCATATATATATGCCTGGGGCATATTGAACTTGACCATTTAGGATGAATTGTCTTGTACTGATTTAATAGACTATCATTCCTAGTATTCTATCTCTTAATCCCTAGACTTGAGCAGGCATGAGGATTAGACATAGTGTACTTTTATCTACCAAATAGTGAGGTCACTTGAGATCAATAGTCTCGGTAGGTTGGGTGCGCGTATTTGATTTCTTGGTATGCTGTTGCTTGTCGAAAGGAAACCATGTACCGGTGCGTCCGGGGTGATGGTGCTCTCGAGATGAGTTCGTTATGTTTATTATACTAAACCCGGTCGGTGGACTTATGTTCGGTATAGTAAAAAGGTCGAGTGGTACTAGTCTCAGATTATAAGAAGTTAATTAATTAATTTATCAGTAAATTAATAAAATAACGAGCACTATATCTTTGATGTGGAGAGATTAAAGAATAATTAATTTAGTTGTTCCGGAAGCAATTCTGGTGTAGGATGGTAGTGCCATAATTAATCCGTTAGTGGTACGATTAATTATGTAGTGGGTTAATTGATAAAGTATAATTAATTATTTAATTAATTATTCCTAAGGGTTAATTAAGTAATTAACAAAGTGGAACTATTTAATTAATTAATTAAGTCTTAAAGTTTAATTAAAATTAGGAATTCCTAGAGATTAGGAAATCTATTTGGATTTGGAAATCCTATTAGATTTGGTTCCTAATTGGATTTGGAAACTAATTAATAATCCTAAACCCATTAGGACGATCAATCCTAAACCAACTTGGGGTCTCTCTTGTAACTCAATAAATAGACAAGAGATTAACAATTCACAATACACAATTCTTTAGTTTCATAATTCAAGAAACTTAGAGAGAGAACTTAAGAAGAATTCTCCCTCGAAGTCAGAATTCTCCCTCAGTGGTTGCGGCGGTCCGAATTCTATCGGCGGCCTGTGGTGGATGTTCACGGCAGTGGCGGGCGGCGGTATTGGACGGTGGCACAGTGCCAAATTCCGGCGGCGGTGAGCTGCTGGAATTTTTTGGCGATAGCGTTTTGTGGTGATTGCTGATCAATTGTTTGTTAGATCGTTGCCCACACAATGTACGATCAAGTCTTGAATCATACAAGAGAATCACCTAAGTACACGTTTAAAGAGGTAATTCTTAAACTTCCACTTTTATTAAGAATTTATTGTTGCGTGACGAATCAAATAAGTAGAAGCTAAGATCCTACGCAATGGTATTTCAAGTAAGGGTTAGAATAGTAATTACTCTAGAGCTTAGGCCTGGTCAAGAGTTTCGATTATGGAATGCATAGCACGAAAGTGAATTTTTGACCGGGTCCGGGCAGATAATCTTTCATCATCGACTTCCAGCTCCGCCACTTGGCAGAATTTATCGGTGCGACCATGGCTGTAACAAGCTTGTACTGATCTTGATCTGGACACAGCAATGGACACGAACAGTTGGAATTTATGCTTAGCCAAATGCACTATCAACCAACAGAAGCTCGGTCTCGAATTGATCTTGCTTTGATACCACTTGTCACGGGCTCACCTTTGGAACCCTTGAACTCGTGTGACACTAGTACTTGAATACCGAATGAACAACATATAGCACAACCAAAATGCCCCAAAGTACAATGGTTAAGTGCTGCACCAGTTGAGAGGGAGAACAAAAAAAAGGACAGAAGGAAAAATGTTGAAATGAAGGCTATAAAGATTGGGAGAATATTGGTAATATATTCACACAAACGCTCAGTCCCTGATTGTACAATAACCAGGGCTGGTTTTGTGGGAAAGCACTATATATCATTGATTGGGGCCCCCAATTTTGTAGGGCCCACAATTACATGATTTTAATAAAAAAATCTACCGATTTTCATTTTTTCTCATATTGTTTATGATTTTTACTCTTTAATTCTCCTTAATTATCTCTTAATTTCTCAATAGTTTTATCTCATCTTTATATAATTATCCTAAAACTGTCAAATTCAATCAACAAGTAATTAGAGAAAAATATAAATAAATAAATATATATAAATATATATATATATATATCGAGATTGTGATTTCAAAAGTTATCGCTGAGTTGTGAGGAAGCATATTGATGTCAAAATCTTTAAAAACATTTATTTATTTTTTTTGGATAAATAGGGACGATAATGACAAATTTTTTTGTTATTTTGAGATGATTTTATTTATATCATTTTATTATTGAACTTATTAATACATTTTTATTTGACAACAAAAATATTAAGAATATATTTTTGTATTTATAGGGATCATATTTTCCGTTTTGTTTTGGGCCCCGAAAATATCTAAGATGGCCCTGACAATAACAGTCTAGTTCCATTCTATTTGTGCTCATAGAGTGCGTTTGGTAGCGATGTTGTCGAAAGTTGGGTTTTGATTTAATTGGGTTATGAGATGGGATTTGATATGCAATCCGGTGTTTGGTTCGACTAGGTGAGCAGTCCGTATATCCTGTACACAGTGGTACATGTACCTACTACTATATATAGTAATTTTTTGGTTAACAACTGTACACTTACTAAATATAGTAAGTTTCGCCGACGCGCGCACCTTTTTTTTTTTTTTTCCGCGCTGAGTGAACAACGTCTTCGCTGAGTCAACAACGTCTCAGAACAACTGCCGCAACGTCCAAAGAACAACTGCCGCAACGTCCAAAAAAATACTTAACAAGGGAGATCAGATCAGGATTATATAGACATCAGATCAGCGTATACTTGACATCAGATCAACAGACTATAGATATCAGATCAAGAATATAAAAGAATTCATACAGCAGAATTAAAACATACATAACAAGAGAGATCAGATCAGGACTATATAGACATCAGATCAACATATACTTGACATCAGATCAACATACAATAGACATCAGATCAAGAATATAAAAGAAATCATACGGCAGAATTAAAACATACTTAACAAGGGAGATCAGATCAGGATTATATAGACATCAGATCAACATATACTTGACATCAGATCAACATACAATAGACATCAGATCAAGAATATAAAAGAAATCATACAGCAGAATTAAAACATACTTAACAAGGGAGATCAGATCAGGATTATATAGACATCAGATCAACATATACTTGACATCAGATCAACAAACAATAGACATCAGATCAAGAATATAAAAGAAATCATACAGCAGAATTAAAACATACTTAACAAGGGAGATTAGATCAGGATTATATAGACATCAGATCAACATATACTTGATATCAGATCAACATACAATAGACATCAGATCAAGAATATAAAAGAAATCATACGGCAGAATTAAAATATACTTAACAAGGGAGATCAGATCAGGATTATATAGACATCAGATCAACATATACTTGACATCAGATCAACATATACTTGACATCAGATCAACATACAATAGACATCAGATCAAGAATATAAAAGAAATCATACAGTAGAACGTCCCGCTACGTCCGACAACGTCCCGCAACGTTCTAAAATACAAAGCAGCAACGTCCCACAACGTCTAGTTACGTCCCGCAACGTCCGAAAATACAAAGTAGCAACGTCCCCAACGTCTAGTTACGTCCCCTACGTCCAAAATACAAAGCATGCAACGTCCCCCAACGTCTAGTTACGTCCCATAAACGGGGAAGAATCAGAAGCAACCCATTTCACATAAAAGTGCCAATACCTCACGGAAACCATTTATATTTCATATTTCGGAGTAACATAGCATTATTTGAATAAGAAAACACGAATATAACATCATTAATCCATTACCCAACATCAAATCGTGAAAATAAGGTTCCGTAAATCCATTAAATACAGTTCATAATTTATGATGTGGTGATTTTTTAAGAAGATTAAGTTATTTTTGAAGAAGAATGAGAGATTTTTGAAGAAGAAGAAAAGATTTTTGAACAGGAAGAAGTGATTTTTTAAGAAGAAGTAATTTTTCCGTTGTATTTGGTGTTGTTCGTCGGAAAAAATAATCGTCGATCTCCGTTAAATCTGTGTTTGAATGAAAATTTTGATTAAATGGGGTTTCGAATGGAGTACGGCGAAGAAGAATAACTGAATTTTTAAGAAGAAGAAGTGATTTCTTGAAAAAGAAGGAACTGGGTTTTTTCAGAAGAAGAAGAAGAGAAGAGCGTGTATCTCACTCTCTTATAGTGAGAGTGGTGATGTGTTACTGTGTACATGTACCACTTGGTACAGGATATAATTTGCGCTAGGTGAGAGTGTGCTTAAATGGGATTTGATATTGTAGTTTACAAGTTTACCCCTTCAATAGTAGTATTTAAACACTAAATTTATCTTTCTTTTGTGAGGGGTTCGACTTGCTCCCTTTTTCAAACTGGTACGGCGACGCTAGGGCACTCGCTCATACCTCGAATTATTTTCTATGATAAGTGGCCATTTATTGTTTTGCTTACCAAAGTCGAAATTAGAATGGGTTTTCAATTGAAGTGCTCGTTTTCTTCTTTTTACTCGCTCAGAGCTCGTGTTAGTTTTATGAGAAGTGGCTGATTATTGTTCTGCTTACAGTAGTCGAAATTAGTTGATGTTTTCAATTGAAGTTCTCGTTTCTCTTCTTACTAGCTCATAGCTCATATTATTTTCTATGATAAGTGGCCGAATATTGTTTTGCTTGGGTTGTCGCCATTAGTTTTTACCATTGCCATTATTGTATGATTTCAGGAGTGTAATTGATGTTTCTGGTAGCTGATTACCTGGAAATTTTTTACCATTGCCTGCACTTCCTAGTTCCAGGCACAATGGCAGAATCTTCCAGACCGAAAGCCAAACGCACGAAGCTTGTGTAGGTGGCTGCAGAGGAGCAGGAGCTAATTGCATCTATGAAGCAGCTTATTGCGGATGGTGGCAGGAACGAGAATGGCTTCCGTCCAAATTACCATATTGAGATTGAAAAAATGATGAAGGCAAAGCTTCCTCACACGGCAATAAAAGCTGACCCCCACATTGCCTCCAAGTTGAAAACATGGAAGAAAGAGTACGCCATTGTCTCAGATTTCGTAGGAAAGTCAGGCAATGGCTTGAATCACATTACTATGAAAGTGGACGCCACTGAGGAGCATTGGAAGGAACTTCTCCAGGTCATTTGCCGTAGTTAAAAATTATTCCTGCGTTGTTCCATTTTTTCCCCTTGCGTGTGCATATAATTAGTGTGTTTTTATACAGTTGGTTTCTATTGGAGATATTCTGTTCGGGTGTTGTATTCAGCATGTAATTAGTGTTTTTTTTTCACTTTTGTGCGTAGTTATCGTTGTTTGTATGCCCCTGCGGACAGTGATTTTGCTACTTCCCTCCAAATGTTATTGATTTATTTACTTCCCATTGTTATGCTTCGCTAAAGGTGTATCCCATTGTTATTTACTTCCCATTGTTTTACCTCATAATTAGTGGTTCTCTAACTTTCTTGTCCTGGATGTTATTTTAAAATTGTTTCACTTGCATCCAATTGGTTTTTATGTTTCTGTGAACCATGAGAATTGATTGGATTGGAAACCATGAGTTTGATTGCATATGTCGATATTATTTGCTGCTGCTTTGTTGCCTAAATTTTGAACCATGAGTTTGATTGGCAGCATGATAGGGATGTTTACCTCAAACTGAAGGATAAGCAATTTCCATATTTTGACGACTGGTGGAGATATTCAGGAAGGATAGAGTGACTGGCGATGGGGCTGTAGGTGCAATGAGGCGGACGGGATTGAAGATCTCACATTCTCTTCCACAAGTAACATTCCCCCCGCTTTTAACTCTTTTCCTGGAGACACAACTCCAGAGTCCTCCAACGTGAATGCAAAAGGGAAGAGGACACTCCTAGACTTCGATGAAGCGACCATGAAGGAGTTCAGGGAAATGAACCAAGCAACAAGGATGGAAATGAGATCTGCTGCATCTACGGTTGGTAGCGAGATGAGCAACAAGATGCAAGCAGCGTCTATCATTCAGAAGATGATGCTCAGGCCGATGGAGAAGAAACGATGTTTCTGCGCGCCTGCTGAACGATAGTGGTGGAGTTCCAAGCTTCTTGGTTATAACAGATGACGAACAGAAGGACTTAGTGGCTGCCATCCTTTTGTCCCTGTGATACTTTTCGGGGGCATGTTGGCGCATTTTGCTGAACATTAGCTTTTAAGTTTGCTTTTCTAGACATTGTTGTCGCCTTTTGTTTGCATTTCTGAACGCTAGACATTGGTAGTGGCCTGTGCTGCCCACTTTTGTGTCCATACTTGTGATGGTTTCACATTTTGTTATGCAAACAAAATGCTTTTGTTGTTCTAACTTCACACTTGAAAATCACGGTTGGCCTCTTCATAGTAGACTTGTTATGCCAAAAAAATGGACTTGAGTTGCCTTGAATTACAAGTAAACAATCAATTCTTTAAATCTAGAATGAAAAGAATCTACCACAATAGCTCTAACAAGGCACATAAATGGAGTTATTCTTGTGCCACTATTTTTTATTGATTTCAGTTCGTTTTTCCTACACTAAAATGAAAGTTCCTTGTGCCAACCAATTTCATGATAAACTTCAAGGCCAGGAAGCTAATGCAGAAACAACATCCAATATCAATCCAATAACAAATCCAATAGCAATCCAGTAACAATCCAATAACAAGCCAATCAAATAACAAAGCTCATAAGAAATCTCATAACAAACCAACAAAATCCAATAGCAATCAACCGTAGAACACAAACACATCAATTTGTAGGGCGGGCGCAGGGGCCACTCCATATACATGTCTCTTGCCAAAGATCCCCTCCAATCAGTCCAGCTAGGGGCATTCTCAATGCTAGAGATTGTGTCATCCACCTCTATCTCCTCGTACTCTTCATCCACTTCTTCCATTTCCCTTCTTATGAAGTTGTGAAGTAAGCAACAAGCAAGGATTATCTTGTTCTGAGTTTTCAGCTTATAGAATGAAGGCTGTCGTAATATAGCCCATCGCTTCTTCAACAAACCCCAGGCCCTCTCTATGACATTTCTTGTCTTCGCATGCCTCCAATTGAAATACTCGAATTCATTCGTGGGGAGTCCCTCTGGTGGACGCCATCACCTCAAATGGTATCTATAACTGCGGAAAGGAGTCAGAAATCTTCGTTGTTCGTGTAGCCGCTGTCAGCTAGGTAATAGTGACATGTACAATGGAAAATGAGCAGAAAATAACCAGAAAATGAGCAGAATATTCAGTCAAACGTCTTCAGCTCCACAAAAGATTACCAGAAAAGTAGCACAAACATTCAGGTGCACACACAAATTTATCCTTTAGCCTCTAGTGCAAAAATCCTGCAGCCTCAAAGACAATTAAAAAAAAAAAACAGTTTAGGCGACATTCTCAGATAACAATGCAACAACATCCATCCACACAGGAAAATTCAGGAACATCCAGCACAGAAATAGAACAAAGAACATCTCATAAAAAGAAGCAAGAAATTTTGGACCAAGAACATCTCATACAGGAAGAGTATCTCAGAAACAGAAACATGAAGCATACAAAAAATCCCAGAATCAAGGAACATCTACAGGATGATACAAAATTTTGCACAATGACATAAGTGGTTGCATAATTGAACAAAGGGCATGTCCACCTTTTTGCACACGAAATCCAGGATTTCTCATGAGCACTTCACGGAGCACACAGTCATCTGTAGCAGATCCCTCCCAACCGCTCAATACGTAGATGAAGTTCATGTTTACATCGTATACTCCTGAGACATTAGTAGCAATCTGCCCCTTCCGTGTTCTATAGCGGGGTTTATCTATTTCATCAACCGTAAGCTCAATGTAAGTCCCATCCAAAGCGCCTAGACAATTCTAAAAACAACAAAAAAGGTTAGTAGGAGTAACTCCAACCAAAGGAACAATTGTAGGAGAAAATAGAGCTACCTCAAAGTACTTGAAAGCATTGTTGTTCACTATAGCATGGGGTTTCATTAGGAGAACCCCATGTAAGCGCAAACCAGCACGCAAGACGGCATAGAATGTGCACAATTTGTAGGGAGCGGATGAAATCGAACTTTTGTAGCCGCTGTTTTTTGGAATGAGCTAGGACCCCTAGAAATGAGGCAACCATTTCCCGAATTGAAACATATTTTCCCGGTGTTAAGCCACCACGTACCTCAAGAATGCAACATAATTTGTTGAATGTGTCGATACGCAGCCTCAGATTGTCATGGAGGGCGTCCCGAACATAACCAGGTCCCTGAGGTAGCCTATCTGCCTAGGAATCCTTTCTCTCATAGTATACTGCAGATAGTGCTTTCGGCTATTTTTCTTGTGAAGCTTCATCCAGTACATGAAGAACTGAAGTTCTTGTGTTGCTGCCGCCTCCATTACTGTCAACATGAACTGCAGCTTGGCATTGTCATCCACTTTTTAGCATACACAGCCTGATTCAGTAATTTAGTTTCCCTGCCACACCAACCCAACCAAAAAAGAAAACCTTTACCAGCCTCATTATAATATAACAGTAAAATTCAGACATGAAAAATATATAACCACATGGCAAATTACAAGCCTCATTAGTAAAGTGTAAGCCAAAATTTCACAGTAAAGTCAAGTATAATTTCACACTGAATTTTACTGCGATGAATGTTAAATTAACAGAAATTTCACACTGATATATAGTAAAGTAAATATGAGATGATAACTGCAGTGACCTACGTTAAGTTTCATTCATACTGAACTCAATTGCATCGATGGAACTCAATTTTCACAGTCAGAGAGAACGTGAATTCCAGATATGTTTCATTCATACATGAATTCAATTGACTTGAATAACTGCGATAAGCAACAGCTCATCGTATTTACCTCAAACTGAAGACGTCGAGCCAAGAACATCCAATAGCGAGAACATCGAAATTCTGGGCAATGTTAGAATTGAAGTCGGAAATGCAAATTCTGGGCAACGCAGTCTTTGCCCACACATTCACGCAAACAAATCTGCACAATTATGTTTCGATGGATGTCGCCAATGTTAGGTTTGAAGACGGAAATGGGCGATGCATAGAACGAAATTTTGTGGCATCTTGAGAGCAATGTTGGGAGGAAATACCAGCTAAACTCGGTTTTTTGAAAGCCAATTAACTAAACTCGGTTTTTTGGCAATACCAGCTACCAAACGCCGAAAATGAAAACTAAACCCGCCTAATACCGCCTTACCAAACGCATCCATAAGACTTAGCTACACTTTCTCTAAATTAGCTAGTTTGTGCTCTTGGTTCGGCTCATAACTCTTCTCCTCTATGCTTATTTACAACTGAAGGTTCATCCTATTTATAGGGTTGGGAGAACCTTCTACACATGCCCAAACGTATTGGAGAAGCTTCTGGACCTTTTTCCACTTGTGCTGACGGCTGAAGTCATCTAACCCATTCTTGCCTTCATTTCTAAAAGCTCTCAAGAGCTCCAGCACTTGCCCCGTCCATTCCAAAAGCCTCTAGTAGCTCTTGCCCATACATGAAGTGCCCCTTGCTGTCACATCGTGCTCAATGGGTTTTGAGCTTGGCTCCGGCCTAGTCATGTTTGATCGGTTCGTAATCATTGCGCCCAAAATACTTAAGTCCCGTCCGGTTTGTTTGCATTTTCCGCACCCTAAAATCCTCACTGTTTGGTCCTCTTCGTGCAAACTTCCCAAAACATGGTCCGATAATTTTCCGTTTCGTTTTGGGTAACACGGCATATGTCTAGGCCGTGTCACTCAGGCTATTCCTATTTTCTTTTTTGACAGTAAAACGGTAGGGAAGACCGCTACTCGCTGGAGAGTGGGCTGAGCTACACAAACGAAGTTCGATTTTCCGGAATCCAAAAACCTAGCCGGAGTTCATTGTAGCTCACCGGAAAAAAATGATTACTGTCGGAATCCTTGAATAAAGCCGGAAAAATGGAATCTTGCCGACCAGAAATCCAAGCTTCACCTTTTTTCTTTTTCTTCGTGAGAGAGAATTAAATCGACTTCGAATGAGTTCTCTTGAGGAAGAAGAAAAACTTCTAAAAAACTCTCTCTAGACACATTCTCTCTCTAGAGACAAACTTAGCCTTTAAGTTATGATTTTTAGGGACAACTTATTCTATTTATAGGATGCTTGTAGGGAAACCTTTAAGTGGGCTTAAGTTGGG
This sequence comes from Knoxia roxburghii, assembly GCA_030378225.1. Taxonomy (NCBI): domain Eukaryota; kingdom Viridiplantae; phylum Streptophyta; class Magnoliopsida; order Gentianales; family Rubiaceae; genus Knoxia; species Knoxia roxburghii. Next base: position 11,453,067 of record CM059422.1, on the reverse strand, counting down.
CCTTACTAATTGGACTTGTTGACTTCTAAGTTTTCATTAGACTAGTCAGCATTAATCAACCCAAGGATAATTAATTAATTCGATCCACTTCGTTAATTGACCCGAGGATAATTCATTAAATAAATAAATCATCTTTGTCAATTTACTTAAGGATTATTAATTAATTAATAAATCCACTTTGTCGATTTAATCTAACTCATAATTAATCGTACCACTAACGAATTAATTATAAAAGTACCGCTTAAATCAAAATTGCTTCCGAGTCCACTTTTAATTATTCTTTTATATCCCCACGTCAAAGATATAGTGTCCGTCAATTTATAAATTTATTGATAAATTAATTAATTGACTTCTTCTCATCTGAGATTAGTACCACTCGACTTTATTACTATACTGTACATAACTCTACCGGCCGGGTTTAGTATAATAATCCTTACGAACTCATCTCGAGAGCACTATCACCCCGGACGCACTGGTACATGGTTTCCTTTCGACAAGCAACAACACAATAAGAAATCAAACACGCATACCCAACTTACCGAGATCTAGGCCTCAAGTAACCGCACCCTTTGGCAAGTCAAAGTATACTATATCTAATCTTCATGTCTGTCCTAGTCTAGGGATTAAGAGAAAGAATACAATGCTCAAATTAACTACAAAGATCAGTACAAGTTAATTCGATCATACTTAGGTTTTGCTCAATATGCCTCGGGCACATCCGTATGATTCAATTAGTCTAGATAAACCAATCTCAGAATCATACAATAACATAAACCCACAGTATGTCCAAACTGTCTCAGTTACGAGCGTTATTTATATATCATAACTTTAACCAATGATAAGATCTACCTGTTGGTGTATGTGCCCTTTTGAGGGCTATTTATGTAAATAAACTTTGAGGGTTATTTATGTAAATAAGACATTTGTCGTTTGATTGATAATTTATCTGATGAGTTAATTTCATGAAATTATATTCTTGTGCATATTGAATTTCATGAAATCGATCCGCCAAAAAGAAACACTCCATGGACTTTTAGATCATTAGTGATTCTTTTGAGTAGTACTCGTACGAGGATCCTTAGACCAGAAATCACTGCATAGTCTTAGGTGAATTAGAGTGTGCTTTGACATATGCCTAACGGGACCGTAACAGGTTGCCAAGTACGGGTATGATTGGGTACACTATGAGTCACACTAAGGTATGTAGGTGAAGTGATGGGACTACAAGTCTCTCTTAAATGAGAAATGATATCTTGGCCGCTTGATAGTGAACTGAGAAGTGCATGGCCGTGCCCAAGAAATGATATGGGTTATCATTTGCTTGATTAAGTTCAGTGTCACTAAGAGATCAAGTAAAACGTTTAGCTATATAAGGATGATTGGTTCCATGCCTTATGCTAAACTGGATATCAGTGTAGAGGACATTACGTAGTATACTCGGAAGGTTGTGTTGAATCACCATTCGACCCTCCGTTCTGAATTGTGTAGTCATTATGTCTTGCTAGAGACCACTAATGATTTATGGATTAATTAATGAGATTAATTTATTCATTGTCAATTTGGAATGGGCCTACAGGATCGCACATAAGTGAGTTCAATGATTCAGAATTAATTAAATTGCCTGTTTTAAGTATAAGAGTTATACTTAAATTGATAATATTTAATTAAATAGTTTAATTAAATATTATTGAAGAGTATTATGATATTAATTAAGAGTTAATTAATTACCTAGGAAGAATTGAATTGGGCTGACAAATCAAGGGACCTAATTGTGAATTGAGGTTCTTGACCCATCAGCCTGATCCATGGATCAATGGGTTGATCCATGGTGTTGGTTAAACCCAACTCAGTAAATAAATAATTAATTATTATTAAAACAGATACTTCTCAAATCAGAGAAGTATCTGGGAGTCTGTTAAAGTTTTTTTTTAACAGAATTGGTTTTAAAAGACGTTTGAAAAGGATTTTAAAAAGGAGAACAGACTTCAGTACAGACTCTCCCAAAACTCTTCCCCAGAGAGAAAAACGTTTTCTCTTTTGCAGGCAACAATTTTTGGCTAGCACCAATTCTGATAGGCTCCGGTGCAAGATCGTAGAGATAATTTACGTGAATTGTTGGTGAACGCTATCTTCTCAAAAGAGCCAGACGACTGCACAACCGATTACGCTTCAAGGGTGAGACCCGATTCCATAGAATTTAGGCTATTCCGTAGCATAATTTAGGAAATTATGCATGCCTAGTTCCAACACTACCGTGTCACACCAAACACCTTATCATCTAAACATATGATATAAGTGGACACTTTATAAAACTGAAATGCATTCGATATGTAAACTGGGAAGTAGTTTTTCATACAAGTAAAGCTTTTTAGTATTCAAAACTAACAAGATCAGTACAAGTTAATTTAATCATATTCAGTCATTCTCAATATGCACGGTGCATATTTGTATAATTCAATAAGTTTAGATAAACCGATGTCAGAATCACACAATGACTTAAGCCGAGAGTATGTCCAAACTGTCTCAGTCATGAGTCTAGTTTATATATCATAACTTTAACCAATGATGAGATCTACTGTGTCACACCAAACACCTCATCATCTAGTCATATGATATAAAGGGACTTCGTATGTAAATGTGAAATAATTAACTAGAGCAAATTCAATCGATATATAAACTGAAAAATAGTGTTTATACAAGCAAAACTTTTCAGTGTGACAGTCTCTCACTAATACTCAAACCTACGCTGAAAGTATAAATAAAACTGGTTCAATACATTAATCTACTACTACACTAATATTTAGAAAACTGTCAAGGCTCAGCTAAGTATCTAACTCCCATGCTCTCCACATGAGCGCCAAAGACTTATACTCTCCACATAACTTATGAATCTGTGATGTAGACCATGGGATTATTTACCAACCCGTTCCCACTTAGATTCTTAAAACGAGGATTTTTTTAGTTTTAACATGCCATTAACTATCCTAAGTTAAAAGGATTCTAAAACCTATGTTTTAATCACATCAAAACTAAAACATAAATTAAAACATACAAACATGCAATTAAAAACAATAAATAAGGGAAATAAATACGTAAATAAATTTCCAAACTATTATGATTTTCAAAACTGCATGTCGCTTCCATCTGATGCCTTGTTTGCGTGTCCCGTCACGTCACTCTGATGGATTGAGTCTTGGCTCGAGATCTTGGAACAACCCAAGAAAAAAAAGCACACTCCACGATGTACGCACGACGCCATGAGGGCGCTACGCACCGCAAAGCTGGGGCAGCAACGCCACACCCGGTATCGCATGCGGCGCCGCGGCGGTGCTGCCTGTTGGGTTTGAATACTAAAGTTTGCTTATATTAAATTATTTCCCAGTTTGTATATATATCGATTAAATGTTTTAGTTAAATTATTTTTATGTTATACATATGTCATCCATTTATATTATGTAATTAGATGATAAGGTGTCTGGTGTGACACAGTAGATCTCGTCATTGGTTGAAAGACATAATATATAAATGAGGTTCATAACTGAGACAGTTTTGGACACACTGTCAGTTTAAGTTATTATGTGATTCTGAGATTGGTTTGTCTAAACTAATTGAATCATATAGATATGCCCGGGGCATATTGAACTTGACCAATTATGATGAATTGTCTTATACTGATTTAATAGACTATTCAATCCTAGTATTCTATCTCTAAATCCCTAGACTTGAGCAGACATGAGGGCTAGACATAGTGTACTTTAATCTGCCCAATAGTGAGGTCACTTAAGGCCAATAGTCTCGGTGGGTTGGGTGGGTGTGTTTGATTGCTTGGTGTGTTGTTACTTGTCGAAAGGAAACCATGTACTGGTGCGCCCGGGGCTATGGTGCTCCCGAGATGAGCTCGTTATGTTTATTATACTAAACTCAATTGGTGGACTTATGTCCAGTATAGTAAAAATGTCGAGTGGTACTAATCTCGTATTTCAAGAAGTTAATTAATTAATTTATCATTAAATTAATAAATTAACAAACACTGTTGGATTGCGTTTAGGCATTTAATTCTAAATTAAATGGCGGAATTCCTAAACACTAAAGGATTCGGGTCTTACCCTCGACGCGTAATCGGTTGTGCAGCCGCCTGGATCCTTTGGGAAGACTGCGTTCACCACCACAGAACAATTCAAGCGAATTGTCTCTACGTTCTTGCACTGGAGTTCTCTCAGAACCGGTGCTAGCCCCAAAATTTTGCCTGTTTAGAGAAAACGTTTTTCTCTTTGTGGGAAGAATAATTTTTTCTTTTCTTGGAAGAACGTGTCTCCTGAAGTCTGATTGTTTTGTTAAAAAATTTCAAACGTATATTTAAAAACTGAGTCTGTTAAAACTTTTTTAACAGACTCCAGATACTTCTCTGATTTTAGAGAAGTATCTGTTTTAATTAATTATAAATAATAATTAATAATAATTAATTAATTATTTACTGAGTTGGGTTTTACCAACACCATGGATCAACCCATTGATCCATGGATCAGGCTGATGGGTCAAGAACCTTAATTCACAATTAGGTCCCTTGATTTATCAGCTCAACTCAATTCTTCCCAGGTAATTAATTAACTTTTAATTAATACCATAAAACTCTTCAATAATATTTAATTAAACCATTTAATTAAATATTATCTATTTAAGTATAACTCTTATACTTAGAACAGGCAATTTAATTAATTCTGACTCATCGAACTCACTTATGTGCGATCCTGTAAGTCCATTCCAAATTGACAATGAATAAATTAATCTCATTAATTAATCCATAAATCATTAGTGGTCTCTAGCAAGACATAATGACTACACAATTCAGAACAGAGGGTCGAATGATGATTCAACACAACCTTCCGAGTATACTACGTAATGTCCTCTACACAGATATCTAGTTTAGCATAAGGCATGGAACCAATCATCCTTATATAGCTAAACGTTTTACTTGATCTCTTAGTGACACTGAACTTAATCAAGCAAATGATAACCCTTATCATTTCTTGGGCACGGCCATGCACTTCTCAGTTCACTATCAAGCGGCCAAGATATCATCTCTCATTTAAGAGAGACTTGTAGTCCCATCACTTCACCTACATACCTTAGCGTGACTCATAGTGTACCCAATCATACCCGTACTTGGCAACCTGTTACGGTCCCGTTAGGCATATGTCAAAGCACACTCTAATTCACCTAAGACTATGCAGTGATTTCTGGTCTAAGGATCCTCGTACGAGTACTACTCAAAAGAATCACTCATGATCTAACAGTCCATGGAGTGTTTCTTTTGGCGGATCGATTTCATAAAATTCAATATGCACAAGAATATAATTTCATGAAATTAACTCATCAGATAAATAATCAATCAAACGACAAATGTCTTATTTACATAAATAACCCTCAAAGTTTATTTACATAAATAGCCCTCATTAGGGCATATACACCAACAATCTCCCACTTGCCCGTTGAAGGGCTATGTCCTAAACTGTTTAAGACCAAGCTCTATTACATGTCTATCAAACTTTGACTGCGGTAGAGCTTTTGTGAGAGGATCTGCTACATTGTCGTCTGACCCTATCTTGCACACTTTCACATCTCCTCGATCAATGATCTCTCGGATGAGGTGAAACCTTCTGAGTATATGTTTGGTTTTCTGGTGTGACCGAGGCTCCTTAGCTTGTGCGATGGCCCCGTTATTGTCACAGAAAAGTTCTATCGGATCTTGGATACTCGGTATCACTCCGATGTCTGACACGAACTTTCTTAACCAAACAGCTTCCTTTGCCGCATCGGATGCAGCAATGTACTCAGACTCTGTTGTAGAATCGGCTGTTGTATCTTGCTTTGAGCTTTTCCAACTTATTGCACCGCCATTCAGACTAAACACGTAGCCTGATTGTGACTTCATGTCATCTTGATCTGTTTGGAAAGCAGCATCAGCGTAACCTTGTACGATGAGCTGTTCTTGTCCTCCATACACTAGCATCAATCCTTTAGTCCTTCGCAAGTACTTTAGGATTGCTTTGACTGCAGTCCAATGATCTGTTCCTGGATCTTGTTGGTATCTGCTAGTCATGCTCAGTGCATGTGCGACATCCGGGCGAGTACATAACATGGCATACATGATAGATCCTATTGCCGAAGCATATGGTACTCTACTCATTGTATCCCTCTCCTCTCTTGTTGAAGGACCTTGGTTCTTCTTCAAGAGAAGGCCATGTCTAAATGGTACCTTACCATTTTTGGAGTTAGACATATTGAACCTCTTCAATATTTTGTCTATGTACCCTTCTTGACTTAGTCCTAGAAGCCTTTTTGACCTATCTCTATAGATCTTGATACCTAGTATCATTTCAGCTTCTCCTAAGTCTTTCATAGAAAATACAGTCCCCAACCATTGTTTGATGTCTTTCATCATGGGAATGTCATTTCCTATGAGTAGGATGTCGTCCACATATAGGACAAGGAAAACTATCTTGCTCCCACTAACCTTCTTGTAAACACAAGGCTCATCTTCGTTCTTTATGAAGCCGTAACCTTTTACTGCCTCGTCAAAACGAAGATTCCAACTCCGAGATGCTTGCTTTAGTCCGTAGATGGACCTCTGAAGCTTGCATACACGATTTGGATGCTTTTGATCAATGTATCCCTCAGGTTGTTTCATATAAACATCCTCGAGTAGGTTTCCATTCAGGAAAGCCGTCTTAACATCCATCTGCCATATCTCATAGTCATAATATGCAGCTATGGCGAGCATAGTCCGAATGGACTTGAGCATCACGACAGGGGAGAAGGTTTCATCATAGTCTATACCATGAGTCTGTCTGAAACCTTTAGCCACTAGTCGTGCCTTGAAGATCCCGCCAGGTTTTAACTTGAAAATCCACTTGCAATCGACAACCTTTGTCTGAACAGGAGGATCAATCAAAGTCCAAACTTTATTGTCCCTCATGGATTGCATTTCAGATTCCATTGCTTGTAGCCATTTATCTGAATCTGGACTTTCTAAAACCTGTTTGTAGTTCACGGGCTCATTAGAGTCCACCAAGATCAAATCTTGATCGTCAGTTACGAGAAATCCGTATCTCTCAGGTTCATGACGAGATCTACTAGACCTTCTAGGTTCTTGTGTTGTTGACTCAGGCTGCTCATCTTCATGAGTTCCTATGTCAACTTCCATCTCAGTTTCTGTAGATCGTTCTACATTCTTTTGTGGTTCTGGAACTTCTCCGAGTTCTATTCTACTCCCACTATCTTTCTTGTAGAGAAAATCTTTCTCTAAGAAAGTGGCTCCCCGAGCAACAAACACTTTGTTCTCAGTTGGATTGTAGAATTGATATCCTTTAGTTTCCTTAGGATATCCCACAAACAGGCATTTGTCAGTTTTAGGTTCAAGCTTACTACTTTGTAAACGCTTTACATGAGCTTGACAACCCCAAACTCGTAGATATGACATATAGGGTTTTTGACCCGTCCACATCTCATATGGAGTCTTATCTACTGCCTTAGATGGAATACGATTTAGTAAGTAGGCAGCTGAAAGGAGGGCATAACCCCAAAAGGACATAGGGAGAGTCGCTTGGCCCATCATAGATCGAACCATATCTAATAAGGTCCGATTTCTCCTCTCGGATACACCATTCCATTGAGGTGTTCCTGGTGGAGTCAGCTGTGAAACAATTCCACACTGTTTTAGATAGCCATCGAACTCATCATTAAGGTATTCACCTCCCCGATCGGAGCGAATAGCCTTAATCCTTCTATTTAACTGATTTTCTACTTCATTTTTAAACTCTTTGAACTTTTCAAAAGTTTCACTTTTATACTTCATTACGTAGACATAACCATATCTACTATAGTCATCGGTAAAAGTCACGAAGTATTCAAATCCACCTCTGGCTTGTGTGCTCATCGGTCCACATACATCTGTATGTATTAGTGCCAATAGCTCACTAGTCCTCTCGCCTTTCTTGCTGAAAGGACTCTTCGTCATTTTGCCTTGCAAACAGGGTTCACATGTGTCATATGATTCGAAATCAAATGAACCAAGCACTCCATCTTTATGAAGTCTTTGAACTCGTTTCTCATTTGCATGGCCTAGACGACAGTGCCACAGATATGTTGGACTTAAATCAGATTGAATTAATTTGGCTTTCTTTTCAATGTTATATACCGGTTTCTCTTGGGTCAAATCCAAGATATATAGGCCATTGCATAAATTTGCAATTCCATATAAAACATCTTTTTGATATAAAGACAACGATTTATTACCAATAATAAAACGAAATCCTTTAATATCCAAACAAGAGATTGAAATAATATTCCTACTCATAGTAGGCACATAATAACAATTCTCTAATACAATGTTTAAACCGGAAGGCAAAGACAAAATGTAATCTCCAACTTCAACGGCTGCAACTCTTGCCCCGTTGCCCACTCGGAGATCTACTTCGCCTTTCTTTGTCATCCTTCTATTGCTCAGTCCCTGCACATCAGTACAAATGTGAGCCCCACATCCGGTATCTAATACCCATGAGGTGGACATAGAAAGATTTATTTCAATAACAAAGATACCTGAAGCCGAAGGATTCTGTTTCTTCTATTCAAGAAACAGCTTGCAGTTTCTTCTCCAATGCCCCTTCTGATTGCAATGGAAACATACTGCGTCCTTCTGAGCATTTTTCTTAGCAGGAGGAGTTTGAGGCTGAGCCTTAGGAGCAGTCTTACTGCGAGGCTTCTTGTTTTCAGCAACTTTTGCCTTGCCTTTAAACTTTCTCTTGTTGCCCTTACCTTTTTCCACAACAAGTACTGGCGTTGCCTTCCGAAGGGTTTGCTCAGTATTTTTAAGCATTCCATGGAGCTCAGGAATTGTCCTCTCCATGTTATGCATGTTGTAGTTCACCACAAAGTCATTGTAATCATCAGGCAGTGAAGCCAAGATGATGTCAATGGCTAACTCTCTAGAAAGAGGTGCATTTAATCTCTCTAGGGTATCGATATACCCCTTCATCTTGATCAAATGCGTGCTTACTGACGAACCCTTCGCCATCTTGCACGAGATCAATGCTTTTATCGTAACGAACCTTTCGTTACGGGCTTGTTCACGGAACATTTCCGTTAGTGACACATAAATTTGGAACGCTTCCGAATTCATGAATTGTTTCTGAAGCTCGCCTGACATAGTCGCGAGCATCAGACATGTCACGTCATCGGAATCGCTTTTCAGCTTTTCCCATGCTCGTTGAACCGCAGCCGTAGCATTTACTGGTGGTTCAGGTAAAACAGCGTCTAAGATATTAAGCTTCCTTTCTTGTTTGAGAACGATTCTCAAGTTTCTTTCCCAATCTAAGAAGTTCGGACCAACAAGTTTTTCTTTGTCCAAAATACTTCTTAGAGTGAGATTAGATGTATTAGTGCTAGTAGATGCCATTTCTACAAAAGAAAATGCAAAATATTAGAATGAGTTTTTAAAATATTTTCCACAATAGCCAAAATTGAAATCCCAAACAATTTTGTGTTGGTGCTAGATTGTGGGCCGAAAATCCACAAAGAATCAACCCCAGTCTTGCTTTGGCAAGTATCGTAGGGATTGGGCTCTTTTGGTAGGCAACGTTCAAATCACATCCCTATGTAATTTAACGATTTCCAATTGCATCACTATGCAACTTTTCGGTGATAGGATGAACATTCCAAATGTTTGACACCATCCTATCTTTGCAAAATTAATCCCTAGTCAACTTATCGGGTCAAGCTAGGATTAATTTTCCCAAGTTAAACCATCCCTCAAGGCATCACATCAATAGACACCCACACAGTTTTTCCATAACAAGTGGTAGTGATAAAGTCGGGCATCTAATACCCAAACAGTTTTTCCACTCATTAATGGTAGTGATAAAGTTGGGCACTATTATGCAATAACCCGCCGCACGAAGAAAACCTGAGGCCCTTGGGCTCTCCAAGTCCACCAGACGTTCAACGCTCAAGCGGGCCCTCAAGTATGGAAGCAAAATCTTGGGTTTTTGGGATTTAAGTTTGATCGGCTTAACATGCATTGTCGTTTTCATTCATTCACAAAACATAAAACTGCGGAAATGCGATGAATTGGGCTCTAATCTATTACAGGGCCTTTTAACAAGAAAAACTTCTTTTGGGCCTCCATTTTAGGCTTCCGTTCCTGGGCTCCACCATGGACTCCTTTGGAACCTCCTTTTGGGCCTAACTATTACATAATTATTTAATAGGCACGCAGGCCCAATTTTAAAATGGCTCGCAGGCCCAAAAATTTAAATAATAAATTTTAAGCCCAATTCATGCATAGAAAAACACGCAATTGCATATGCTTCATACAAGCCAATTTTATTAGGCCGAATCATTTAATTAAGGATTGTGTAACCCTTACACTATTAAAATTGATCGTGTCATGATCAATTTTAATCAATCCCAAGTTCATTCATTTTAATCGAATGATGCATGGTCATACCAATAATGCGTGCAATTATTTAAACATTTTAAATAAAAAACACATTATTTCAAAAATGAATAAATAAAAAAAAAACATAATAATTAATTAACTAATCTTATTAATTAATTAATTATTTATTTATTCATTTAATTATCTAATTTTATTAAGATAATCTTTCTAATTTTAAAATTTAAATATTTCTAATTATCCTAATCTCATTAAGATAATTATTCAAAATTCAAAATTTTAAAATTCTATAGGATAAGAATTAAATCTAAATCTAATCCTATCTTTTCGCAATTTAAAATCTGATAATATCTTTTAATTTATCCTATATCATAAATTAAAATTTTATCAAATTTTAAAATTCAGAAAAATTAAGTTTTCTGAAAATTTTGAGGCCAATCTGTAATTTACAAAACCTCTCGGGCTAGGGTTTTAAGGTTTAAAACTTCTGGGGTTGTTTTGCAATTTTAAAACAATTTTAAAACATTTGCTGCTTAGGGTTTGTTGGGGCGGCGGGGGTATTTTAGTAAAATCAGCCCCTAGGGCTTCACCCCCAGCCGCCGCCAACATCTTCTTCCCCGATTTGCTGCCGGCGTCGACTGCGATTTCCGGCGAACCGATTCACCATTTCCGGCGCTGCATGCAGCGCCGGATGTCGACTCTTCACCCAGGCCTGACCCCGATCACATCGAAGCCCACCTCGGCGATTTATCGATCGACAAAATCGAATCCGACTTTCGAAAAATCCGTCGGCGCGAGGAACTTGACGAAAACGATTTTCGTCAATTCGTATCCCCGCGGCACGAGGAACATTTCCCCGGCCTCGACGAAGCAGCCAGCGCGAGGAACACTTCCCCGTCATCCAAACCTGCAAGCAGCTTACAAAAAACGAAAACCCAAAACAACAGCAGAAAAATTTCGGTCATCCGATTTACGATTCAGACAATTTTCAAAACTAAGCATTCAATTTCCGGCAAGGAAATGAACCCCAATTCAGCCCAACAAACAATTTAAACCAAACCAAAATAAATAAACAGAATCCAATCTGTTCATCAAAAAAAATTTCCGGCAAGAAACCATGAATCGTGTCATCCGAATTCAAACACAAACCCAGTTTTGAAAACCCAAACAACACAAAACCCGTTCCCATTAATAAAAGAACAAAAGCACAGGAAAAATTCAGGCCAAAAAAAAACTAATTTTCAAAGTGGCGCGATTTCCCGGCGAACTTCCGGCCGGCCGGAACAATTCCGGCGAGCCATTCCCAGAAACCGGCGACCATTGAAGCAGCAACATTTTTTTTTTTTCTTAAAACTGTTTTCAAGGAAAAAAAAAACTTATACCCAATTTTCTTAATTCTTTTGTTTCAATTAAACCATTTTTAATTAAAACAAAAAATTAACCTATGGCTTTGATACCACTGTTGGATTGCGTTTAGGCATTTAATTCTAAATTAAATGGCGGAATTCCTAAACACTAAAGGATTCGGGTCTTACCCTCGACGCGTAATCGGTTGTGCAGCCGCCTGGATCCTTTGGGAAGACTGCGTTCACCACCACAGAACAATTCAAGCGAATTGTCTCTACGTTCTTGCACTGGAGTTCTCTCAGAACCGGTGCTAGCCCCAAAATTTTGCCTGTTTAGAGAAAACGTTTTTCTCTTTGTGGGAAGAATAATTTTTCTTTTCTTGGAAGAACGTGTCTCCTGAAGTCTGATTGTTTTGTTAAAAAATTTCAAACGTATATTTAAAAACTGAGTCTGTTAAAACTTTTTTAACAGACTCCAGATACTTCTCTGATTTTAGAGAAGTATCTGTTTTAATTAATTATAAATAATAATTAATAATAATTAATTAATTATTTACTGAGTTGGGTTTTACCAACACCATGGATCAACCCATTGATCCATGGATCAGGCTGATGGGTCAAGAACCTTAATTCACAATTAGGTCCCTTGATTTATCAGCTCAACTCAATTCTTCCCAGGTAATTAATTAACTTTTAATTAATACCATAAAACTCTTCAATAATATTTAATTAAACCATTTAATTAAATATTATCTATTTAAGTATAACTCTTATACTTAGAACAGGCAATTTAATTAATTCTGACTCATCGAACTCACTTATGTGCGATCCTGTAGGTCCATTCCAAATTGACAATGAATAAATTAATCTCATTAATTAATCCATAAATCATTAGTGGTCTCTAGCAAGACATAATGACTACACAATTCAGAACAGAGGGTCGAATGATGATTCAACACAACCTTCCGAGTATACTACGTAATGTCCTCTACACAGATATCTAGTTTAGCATAAGGCATGGAACCAATCATCCTTATATAGCTAAACGTTTTACTTGATCTCTTAGTGACACTGAACTTAATCAAGCAAATGATAACCCTTATCATTTCTTGGGCACGGCCATGCACTTCTCAGTTCACTATCAAGCGGCCAAGATATCATCTCTCATTTAAGAGAGACTTGTAGTCCCATCACTTCACCTACATACCTTAGCGTGACTCATAGTGTACCCAATCATACCCGTACTTGGCAACCTGTTACGGTCCCGTTAGGCATATGTCAAAGCACACTCTAATTCACCTAAGACTATGCAGTGATTTCTGGTCTAAGGATCCTCGTACGAGTACTACTCAAAAGAATCACTCATGATCTAACAGTCCATGGAGTGTTTCTTTTGGCGGATCGATTTCATAAAATTCAATATGCACAAGAATATAATTTCATGAAATTAACTCATCAGATAAATAATCAATCAAACGACAAATGTCTTATTTACATAAATAACCCTCAAAGTTTATTTACATAAATAGCCCTCATTAGGGCATATACACCAACAAACACTATATCTTTGATGTGGGGGGACTAAAGAATAATTAATTTTGTTGTTCCGGAAGCAATTCTGGTGTAGGATGGTAGTGCCATAATTAATCCGTTAGTGGTACGATTAATTATGTATTGGTTAATTGGCAAAGGAATATTAAATTAATTAATATATTAATTAATCATTGTGTAAACTGGTTGTGAATCAGTCCAGGAACTGGATTAAGGATAAGTGAATCTTTGTGTCAGTTGGATGTGAATCAGTCTAGGAACAAGATTGAAATAAAACACAAATCCAATAGGAAGACCAATCATAAACCAACTTGGGGCCTCTCTTGTAACTCTATGAATAGACAAGAGATTGGCAATACACAATTCATAGTTTCATAGTTCAAGAAACTTAGAGAGAGAAATAAAATATTTCTCCCTCGCAGTCAGTTTTCCCTCAGAGTTCAGTGGCACTACTCCAGAAACCGGCGGCCGGATTTTCTCTAAGAGATCGGCGGCGCGTGGTGATCGGTGCTGGTGGCGCGTGTAACTCACGCGCTAGGCGGCAGCTTTGCTGGTTTATTTCTGGCAGGTTTTTGTGATATGTTGCTGATTGTTGGTTCGTTTGTTCATTGCCCACACAACATACGAACTGGTCTTGAGTCATACAAGAGAATCACCTAAGTACACGTTTCAAGAGGTAATTCTTAAACTTCCGTTTTTATTAAGAATTTATTGTTGCGTGACAAATCGAATAAGTAGAAGCTAAGATCCTGCGCAATGGTATTTCAAGCAAGGGTTGGAATAGTAATTGTGCTAGAGCTTAGTCCTGGTCAAGGGTTTCGATTCTGGAATGCGTATCACGAAAGTAAATTTTTTACCCGGCCCAGGTAAATAATCTTTCACTACTCGGGCCGAGGGTTCTGCTGCCAACGATAAGTCGCCGGAGCTGCCCTTGCCTCCGCGTAGCCTCTGGGTTTCCTGCTCCGCTCCTACTCGTTATCTGGTCTTCTTGCAATTCACCTGGGCTTTCTCAGTTTTCTACACAATCATTGGAATCACCCAAATTGTGTCAAACCAAAACCCGTGAATCCTAGTTGCCCACAATAACGTCTTCGATTACAAATCTTCCTAAATACAAGGCTTAATTTTTCTAGGAAAATAAAATCGACAATTACATAGATTCAAATCCTACTACATATTTAATCTAATTCTACACGGCTTCCAACTCGTGATTTACTATTACAAGCATTCATATAAAAAAACAAACCCGGACATGTCCCGAGATTTAATAAAACATGAACGCAAAAACCATAATAGTCGGGATAAATTAACCACCTGCAAAGCCATGTAATCAAATCGAACAAAAAGTAATCGAGAACCTAAGCTCTGATACCAATTGAAAGTTCTCGCACTTATTCTGGTCTAGTAAAAAATTTTCATTCGGGCAATCCGATTAGAAAACTTTCAACCAAACCTAACAATGCGTTACTACTAATATGATTTCATCTAGAAAGATTTTGGTTCGTGCAATCCGATATGAAATCTCTTAGAAATCTATAGTACAGGATCTTGGATTACTTTTATTCAATTTGACACGTAAGCAAATACAATATCTTAAATATAAAAGCGGAAATTTAAGAATTGACCTTTGAAACGTGATACTTAAGAAATCGCTTGTATTCTCTGAGACAAGTCCGGACGTTGTGTGGGCAACGATCTACTGAACAAACTGAATCAACCCTGACAGAAAACTGGTCATAAAACTCGCTGAAAAAATCCAGCTGTCGTCGCCGCCATAAACCGAGGGAGCCGCCGCCGAGCGCGGGAACACGCGCCGCCCGAGAGAATCGTTGCCTCAGCGCGGGATCACGCATTGTCGTTGGCCGAGAAAAACTTCTGTCGTTGCGCCTTGAGAATTGCACCGCCCAAGTCTCTTTTGTAACTTTCTCTCTCTAAGATTTGTGTTATGTCAATTATGACTGTTGTGTGTCTTCTGGGGCTGATTCTTGTGTCTTATATAGAGCTACAAGAGAGACCTCAAGTGGGCTTGGGTTTGGCCTTCCTGTTGGGTTTGTGTTTCACTAATTCCAATCATTCTCCAAAACTGATTAGCAATCAACTGACATAATGATTAATTAATTAAATAATTAATTCCACTTCGTCAATTAATTCAACACATAATTAATCGTACCACTAACAGATTAATTATGGAACTACCGCCCAAATCGAATAATGCTTCCGGTTCCACTAAATTACATATTCATTAATCTCTCCGTGTTAAAGATATAATGCTCTTTGATTTATTAATTTACTGATAAATTAATTCATCAACTTTTTTAACCGAGATTAGTACCACTCGACCTTATTACTATACAAGACATAAGTCCACTAGCCAGATTTAGTATAATAATCCTTTTAAGCTCATCTCGAGAGCACCATCACCCCGTACGCACTAATACACAATTTCCTTTCGACTCGCGACAACACACAAAGTAACCAAACGCACGCATCCAACCTACTGAGCTTATAGGCCTTAAGAGCCCACACTCATTGGCAGATTAAAACACACTACACTCAATCCTCGTACCCGTCGTCGTCTAGGGATTAAGAGACCGAATACAAGGTTCAAATTAACTACGATAGATCAGTACAAGTTAATTCAATCCTAATCGGTCCTGCTCAATATACACCATGCATATTTGTATAATTCAATCAGTTTAGACAAATCGATTTCAGAATCACACACTAACTTAAGCCGACAGTATGTCCAAACTGTCCCAGTCACGAGCCTAGTTTATATATCATAACTTTAACCAATGATGAGATCTAATGTGTCACACCAAACACCTCATCATCTAGTCATATGATATAAAGGAACTTCATATGTAAATATGAAACAATTAACTAGAGCAAATTCAATCGATATATAAACCGGGAAATAGTGTTCATACAAGCGAAACTTTTCAATATTCACACTAACACGGTAGGGTTCTTTCTTTCACAGCAGTTGATGTGGTGCTTAATTTTGACGGAAATGATGGACTTTATGGCAGGCCATTAAGGAAATGTGGGGGGTTGAGTAAGAAACGTTTGGCTATTATTATTGCGGTCGGTGTGTTTAGAGCTGCTGCATCTATGTTGCTGGGCTTTGGGGCATGGTGGTGGTGGAGAAGCAACGGCGGGCGGTGGCGGCGATTGCTGAAAGGAAGAAAGGAGGAGAGGATGAGGGGGGAGACCAATTTTTTTTTTTTTTTTTTTTTTTTTTTTTGCACAAGAGGCAACTAAAAAAATTTGTTCACTTAAAAAGCCCAAGACTAACAACCAATTTTGGTCAAACAATTAGTTGACCAAAATTTCCATTAAGAGTGACCAAAAGACCTAATAAATTAAAGGTTGTGAACTAAAAAGACTTCCTTAAAATTATAAGGGATTAAAAGTGAGACAAGACTAATTATAAGGGACCAAAAAAGTATTTTATACTAATAAAAGAGATTTATATATAAAAATTAAATATTATAATATCACATCAAATTAAATCATATAATATCTTCAAGATTATATGCACGTTTAATTAAGGTCAATCAAATATTTTAAAGAATATTATTTTTTTATTTAGAAGGACTAAGTAGTTTGAATAGATGGAATGGGTTTATCATCTTTACAATAATATAAAAAATACAAGGGTATTATTTGTAACAAATTAAAGCGTAATTTTGGTAACATATCAGATCGTGGGATAAATTGTAATTTTCCTAAAATACCTAAAATACAGTGGTATTTTAGGTAATTAATCGAATAATTTATACGGAAGTCATATGCTTACGAAAGGTTTCGAACCCTGGGGGTTCCTTTTCTTCGTATTATATAGGTGAATTACATTTTACCTCTTAAGATTTGGTTAAAATACGAAAACCTCTTTAAGGTTCTAAAAATTATAAAAACCTCTTTATACTATCTGATAGTCTCTTTCTACCCCCTAAACAGATGATGTTATTCAATTTATTAAGTAAATGGATAATAGTACCTTTATGAATTGTGAGAGAAAAATAAAAATTATGATGTAAAAAAGTGAAAAAAAGAAATTATGAGAAAAAGTATTCTAACTAAAAATCTGGATCACTATTTCACCTCATAATTTTTATTTTTTCTCATAATTCATAAGAGTATTATTGTCCATTTACTTAATAAATTAAATGACATCATCTGGGTGAAAAAAGACTATCAAATAGTACATAGGAATTTTTATAATTTTTAGAACTTTAGGGGGGTTTTCTTATTTTGACCAAATCATAGGGGTAAAATATAATTCACCCTATATATTTGGTTTTGTGCTCTAATCGAATCGAGAGGGAGAAAGAGGGTGTGAATGTAATTTACTCATTCTAAACGTAAAAATCTCGTTCAATTGTCCTTCTCATTTCGTTAAGCATCCCTCCTTCTCCTACCCTCCAACGATGTCTTACGCCGGAGTCACCGTGGCCGGCGGTGGCCCGCAGCTCTACTTTTGCCACCAATGTGACCGGACCGTCACCATTCATGTTTCGCCGACTTCGGACCTCGTTTGCCCCAATTGCCGGTCCGGCTTTGTTGAAGAATATGAAAACCCTAGCCCTCCCTATTCGCCCGAAATGTTTCTCTCCGACATGGATCCGATTACCCAGATTCTCGAAAATCTCTCCGCCCGCTCCTCTCGCTCGCATGACCTCCCGCGAAGCCCTAGATCACAAACTACATCTACACGTTCTGGTACGGGCATGAGCTCGGACCAGAGTTTTTCATTCAGCGTGGATGATTTTAATCCCGCAAATTACTTGCTTAACCTCTTATTATCCCGTCGGGCTCATGGGGTTAATTTTGAGTTCGTAGTCGAAGGCGGCGGTCATCCTGGCGCAAGTTTTTCGAATATCCCGAACTTCGGGGACTATTTTATGGGACCGGGATTTGAACAATTAATTCAGCAATTGTCAGAGAACGATCCAAACAGATACGGAACTCCTCCAGCCTCAAAAAGTGCGGTGCAGGGATTGCCTGATGTGAAAGTGGATGAGGGTATGATGAAATCTGAGCTGGCGCAATGTGCAGTTTGTAAAGATGATTTTGAGTTGGGTGTTGAAGTCAAGCAGATGCCTTGTAAGCATGTATACCATAAAGATTGTATAATGCCATGGTTGGAATTGCATAATTCTTGCCCAGTCTGCCGATATGAGTTGCCTACTGATGATCCAGATTATGAGAACAGGGATAGGGGTAATTCAGGTGATTCAAATGGTTCCGGGCCTAGAAATTCTGGTGGGAGGCTGTTTACAATTCCATTGCCTTGGCCGTTGGGAGGCTATGGGTCAACTAGTCATGGTGGGGGGTCTAATTAAACTAAATAAAGCTATGGTTATTGTTTCTTTTTCTGTTGGCAATCGGTTCGTCTAGATTGATGCATGAAGTTTCTCTGTTTTTATTTTCTGTATAGCTATTTAGAGATCTTCTTGTATTATAGAGCAGTTGTCTGTTTTTTTCAAGAAATTTGCTTTATTGATGGCGCAACTAAGTTAAACTTGAGTACTGTTTATGAGTATAAACAGAGTAATTTCATTTGGTATTTGCTGATATGTAGTTTTGTTTCTTTGATAGATGGATTATTTCGTGCCCAAATTTGTCTGTTATTGGTTTGAACTGGAATACTACTGTAGAGAGTGGAGAAGACTGGCTCTCCAGTTTTTTTTTTTTTTTTTGAAAAAAAAATTGTTAAAAGGCTGACTTGTGCAGCTGTATTATGTAGGGTACTAAATAGTTTCAGACGCCATCAGTATCCATTGTGAATTGTCACTTCTAAATCACTGATTTGATTGTTAGATTGGCATGAGTTATCATCAGATGAGAATCTTAAGAAATGAAATGAGTGTTTATATCTAGGAAAGTAGTGTGACAATTTATGCTTAGCTTTATGGACAGAGTGGGAGATATGATGCTAGTTAGATTCTTGTGTGTAGATTTTGCGACTGCCTTTTATTAGTTGCACTATGTTTAGGTTAGATTTTCTCAGAGTTTTGTGTATTATCCTGTAATAGTAATACTGGTAGCTATGCCATCTTAAACAAGAAAATTGTTTGCTGATAACAGGAATTGTCCATGTGTTATATAAGTGAGCACTGGAGTTCAAATTCCTCTGAAATTGTCATTTGACTGATATTTAGGAAAATATGGAAAAATCATATACTAGGAGGAATAATACTGTTTATTTCCAGATTTTTTTAATACCTTTGTTGCTTAATTACCTGTATTAATGTGGTAATATTTTGAATGTCAACTGTGAAGCATTCTTGTATTGAAAAGTAGTCTTCTATAGCTAAGCATGTATGAAGCTTCCATAGACTGGTTATTCTTTTTTTTTTTTTTTTTTTTTTTTTTCTGACAAGTCAATGTTACTGCTTGTGGAAGCTGAAAATTAGACACTGGATTCTTTTTGTGCTGGCTATGCTTCATGTTTTCTTTTTACATATTGTCTCTTTGCTCAGGTATCAGTACTCTTGGAATCCTCTTGTCTCTATTTACATTTTTTTAATACTCTCAGATGTGAGTCCACTTGCAGCCAGCTGCAAGTTTCATGTAAGCTGACTGTTAAAACTCTTTAAGACTTGTATATACCTTGTAATTTGGGGCTACATTGTGCTCCTGGAAATAAATTTTGGCCTTAGAAACTAGTTGAACTAAGAAGGTGGAACCAGAGGTGTTTGTGTTGGTTTGGCAGTTATTGGCACCTGTAGACTGTAATTCTTAAAGAACTTGTTCCAAAGCATAAAGATCTTTGTGAGGGGAAGAAATTGTGATAGGATGTGGGATGTAACAACCTTCTTAAAGCTTTTAGTGGGTGAAAAAGAAAAAACGTATAGAAGCTCCCAGGTTCATTTGCTTGTCCTAAAGTTGATGTTAGTGTTTCTTACTTGAGTAATGTGCTTACTTGGGTTAACTTTGCCCTGAAATAACATCTCCTTAGCCCATAGCTTCAGCCTCTCTTGCAGTGTGGAATTTGGAAGTCTGAGACTGAGATGTTGTGTTTTGTTGGGTTATTATATTCAGTTCATTTGATAGGATGAAATAGGTAAATGCTGATTCATGGTTACATATCTAGCTTCTTCAACTGGTAGTTTGGGTGTCAATTATGTTTTTGTTCTATTTAGATTATTTGGTTTTCCCAAGCTTATTGGCCCATAATGTAATCTGTTTTTTATGTTAGTTTACATTAGGAATGAAGCATCATCTCAGTAGTTAAATTCATAAGGTATTGAATGCCTTGGTAACTTATCTTTAATGGCCGTGGAGATTATCTGATGGTTTAGGACTATAGTAGACTATAATATGAATTAGGCATATTTTTTTATATTGATGAGTGACCTTTACCCAATGTATACAGAAAAGAAACAGAAATTTAGGGAGAAGCAAAGGATGAGCCCCAAGTGAAGAAATAGGTAATCAAGTAACTTAATGAAGCAAACAGAAAGTTTGTTTAGTTTAGAGGACCTAAGAAATAGTTAATGAAATAATTTAAGCAAGCAGACAAAAAGTCTGTTTTACAAAATCGAATAAAACAAAATGTCTGTTTAGAAAAAAAAGAATGAAACAAAATGTCTGTTTTAGGAAAACATCGAATAAAACAAAGAGTCTGTTTAAATGACCGAATAAAAAATACACGGAATTTTGCTTAATCAAAGGTCTCCTTCCTCCCTTACTGCTTGTGTAATAAATGAAAGGGTGACCTCAAATGAGATAATAAAATAATATTAATTTTTTTTGAACATAATAATAATATTTGCATAAGTATTTTTGCTTATTTTTTTTCTAAAATAAGGGATTAATTGATTATTAATTTGAATAGTAGAAGGGTATGCTTTAAATATTTCCACAAGCCAAAAAGAAGAGGCAATGGTTCGGAAAAAGATTACCTGGAAAGAACTGAGGAAAATTTGGGATTACCACATCATATTTTCTTCATGTCTTCCATAATTGATAAATCCTTCATTAAATCTTTAGAATTATTTAATTAACCTTAAATATAATTTTAGAAATCACTTATCTCAAATTCTATTACTCTTATATTTTCCTCAATAAATATAACCAAAAAGATATTTTATCCGTCACTTTCTCTCAATAAATATAATATTTTTTGAGGACCTCAATAAATATAATTTAAAAGGTAAGAATAAAAATATATATTTTTTATTCATTACTTGTATTATTTACATCTAATGGTTGTATTTATTAGGGGTGTATAAATAAATCACGAAAATGACCGTTTGGTTCATTTCAGAGAATTATGGAGTCAGTTCCATTTGGATTTTTTTATAAAAATAAAAAATCTCAATTCGGTTGGTATTGTGACAATCGAACCAAATTCGGTTTCGAATAATTGATGGTAGTTTTGGTTTTATTAATGAAAATAGCAATAGAACCTCCGTTGAAAAACTTTAGTCAATATAAAAATTAATTAATTGAAATATAAAAATTTAAATAGATGAATAGAAAAAAAAAATAAGTGGCCTTACAAATTGAAAAATAAAACAAATAGAGGTGGAGCAATTCACTCTTAGGCTATAGTACTCCTATGTGAGTCCGTTTACGGTGGTACTATAGGAGTAGGATGAATTTTACTCTTACTTACTGTAGCGCGCTACAGTGACGCGCTACAGTAACGCGCAACAGTTTTTTTTTTTTTTGACGCACAAACTTTTTAAAAAAAATACATTTTTTGAAAAAAATTCTTTTTAAAAAAAAATACTTTTTATAACAAGGGAAATCAGATCAGGATTATATAGCATCAGATGAGAGAATACAAGAGATCAGATCAACAGACTATAGATATCAGATCAAGAATATAAAAGAAATCATACAGTAGAACTAAAATATAATTAACAAGAGAGATCATATCAGGATTATATAGACATCAGATCAGCGAATACTTGACATCAGATCAACAGACTATAGATATCAGATTAAGAATATAAAAGAAATCATACAGTAGAACTAAAACATACTTAAAAAGGGAGATCAGATCAACAGACTATAGACATCAGATCAGCGTATACTTGACATCAGATCAACAGACTATAGACATCAGATCAAGATTTTAAAAGAAATCACACAGCAGAACTAAAACATACTTAACAAAGGAGATCAGATCAGGATTATATAGACATCAGATCAACTCATATTTGACATCAGATCAACAGACTATAGACATCAGATCAAGATTTTAAAAGAAATCACATAGCAGAACTAAAGCATACTTAACACAGCAGAACTAAAACATACTTAACAAATGAGATCAGATCAGGATTATATAGACATCAGATCAACTCATACCTGACATCAGATCAACAGACTATAGATATCAGATCAATAATATAAAAGAAATCATACAGTATAACTAAAACATACTTAAAAAGGGAGATCAGATCAACAGACTATAGACATCAGATCAGCGTATACTTGACATCAGATCAACAGACTATAGACATCAGATCAAGATTTTAAAAGAAATCACACAGCAGAACTAAAACATACTTAACAAAGGAGATCAGATCAGGATTATATAGACATCAGATCAACTCATACTTGACATCAGATCAACAGACTATAGACATCAGATCAAGATTTTAAAAGAAATCACACAGCAGAACTAAAACATACTTAACACAGCAGAACTAAAACATACTTAACAAATGAGATCAGATCAGGATTATATAGACATCAGATCAACTCATACCTGACATCAGATCAACAGACTATAGACATCAGATCAAGATTTTAAAAGAAATCATACAGTAGAACTAAAACATACTTAAAAAGGGATATCAGATCAACAGACTATAGACATCAGATCAGCGTATACTTGACATCAGATCAACAGACTATAGACATCAGATCAAGATTTTAAAAGAAATCACACAGCAGAACTAAAACATACTTAACAAAGGAGATCAGATCAGGATTATATAGACATCAGATCAACTCATACTTAACATCAGATCAACAGACTATAGATATCATATCAAAAATATAAAAGAAATCATACAGTAGAACTAAAATATACTTAACAAGGTAGATCAAATCATGATTATATAGACATCAGATCAGAGAATACAAGACATCAGATCAACAGACTATAGATATCAGATCAAAAATATAAAAGAAATCATACAGTAGAACTAAAATATACTTAACAAGGTAGATCAAATCATGATTATATAGACATCAGATCACAAAATAGCAGACATCAGATCAACAGAATTTAGATATCAGATCAAAAATATAAAAGAAATCATATCATACAACAAAAACGTCCATAATATGTATCATAATAGCCAAAAATAACAAAAGAAATGAAGGTACTGTAGCGCGTTTACTGTAGGGCGCGGAACTGTAGCGCGTTACTGTAGCGCGCTACTGTAGCGAGATAGGAGTAAAATTCATGGTGGTCCTATAGGACCACCATATAAATTACCCTCCTATGTGTCCAATGGCCATTGTAAACCTAGGAAAAATTCTATATAAATAGGCATTAAATGCATTGGTCTCCACTTGTACTTGTTGCCTCTCATACACCTAAATTCAGCTTGCATAACACTCAAATTTTTTGAAAATTTTTCTATTAATTAATGTTGCATCATTTCATTTCTCCAAACCTTAATCCCTTTTCTCTCTTTTTCTCCTTCCCCAACCGTCCTCTATTTTCTCTATCTCTGAAGCTTTCTTCCATGTCCCTCCTCGCTGCCGATACCAACGATTCTGGGCAGAGTTTTGAAGATCTCTCACTGCCAAAATACTCTCCACCTCTCAAACTTCAAAACTCATCACTTGTTTCACAATTTGCATATGTATTTCTCTCTCCCCAAAGCTCTCTTCCCCGCCGCTCATTGCCTCCGATTTCGACCATTTCGGGCGGAGTTTTGAAGATCTCTCACTGCCAAAATACTCTCCACCTCTCAAGATTCAAAACTCATCCATTGAAGGAATGAAGGGAAAAGGGGATTAGGGTTTGATTTCCACTAGAAGAGGCAAGTTTTTGTCATTCTCTTTTTTTGATGTAAAATCGCATATTTTGAATATATATTGTCTGTTTTTCAGCATATTTTGAATATATATTGTCTGTTTTTCAGTATCTGATTTGGTATCATATATTTTGATTTAAAATGTGATTCTGATTGAATATTATTTCTGATGGAAAACTCATATCTGAATGTTGAAGGAAAAATGACGTTAAATCGGTTGGTATTGATGTATAATAAGTAGATATAATGTTTAATCTTTTGATATTTAGGTGATGTTAAATGTTGACTGTTCATTTGAAATAATATAAAATACGTTGAAATTTGATATAAAATGCTGTAAACTAAAGGAAATCAAGGCATCATATGTTTTGGTTGATATTGATGTTAAATATGTGTTTTGATGTATAATCGTGATACTGATGTATCATATGTTTTGGTTAAAGGAAAAATGATGTTAAATATGTTGATATTGATGTATAATAAGTTAGATATGATGTTTAATTGATTGATCTTTAGGTGATATTAAATGTTGACTATTCATCTAAAAATGATGTAAAATATGTTGAAATTTGATGTAAACTGATATTTTGATGTAAAATCATATATTATAAACTTGTAATTTGATGTAAAATAATGTATTATAAACTTGTATTTTGATGTAAAATCATGTATTACTTTGAAATTTGATGTAAAATCGCCGCCAATTTGATGTTAAATGTGACTGTTCATCTGAAATGGGGGAGAGAAAGGAAGAAAAAGACTGATGATTTAATTGGAAATGAAGAAGATAAAAGGGAGGGAAAGATGGTCAAAATTTTTTTGAAATGTTGTCTTGGAAATTGTCGCTTTGGAAAATGATGAGTTGGAAATTTATAATTATATTTCATGTGAATTTAGGGAGATTTGGAGGCATTGCAGAATTTAATGAGATATTTTTGCACTTGCAGGGAGGAATATTGATTTTGAGCAGGATGAGCCATTTTGGATGAAATTAGAGAAAGTTGGGCTTGAAGAAAGACAAAGAAGTGTAGGCTGTGTTGAGTTTGAGATTTAATTATGGCAAATGAATTTTATTAATTAAGGAGTAATTGGGCCATAATTATTTTTGTTGGGAGATTTTTATTGAGGAAATTAATTATGAGCCCAAGAAAAAGAAAAGAAGGGGTTTATTAGGTTTTAAACAAAAAGGGTGACGAATGTTATGTCAGCGCGTATACCCTGTACACTGTGTACATGTACCTATTACTATATATAGTAATTTTTCGCATGACAGCTGTACACTTACTAAACATAGTAAGTTTCGCCTACGCGCGCGTCTTTTTTTTTTTTTTTCGCGCTGAGTGAACAACGTCTTCACTGAGTCAACAACATCTCAGAACAACTGCCGCAACGTCCAAAAAACAACTATCACATCATACAATAGAATTAAAATATACTTAACAAGGGAGATCAGATCAGGATTATATAGACATCAGATCAGAGAATACTAGACATCAGATCAACAGACTATACATATCAGATCAAGAATACAAAAGAAATCATACAGTAGAACTAAAACATACTTAACAAGGGAGATCACATCAGGATTATATAGACATCAGATCAGCGAATACTTGACATCAGATCAACAGACTATAGATATCAGATCAAGAATATAAAAGAAATCATACAGTAGAATTAAAACATACTTAACAAGGGAGATCACATCAGGACATCAGATCAGCGAATACTAGACATCAGATCAACAGACTATAGATATCAGATCAAGAATATAAAAAAAATCATACAGTAGAACTAAAACATACTTAACAAGGGAGATCACATCAGGATTATATAGACATCAGCGAATACTTGACATCAGATCAAAAGACTATAGATATCATATCAAGAATATAAAAGAAATCATACAATAGAACTAAAACATACTTAACAAGGGAGATCACATCAGGATTATATAGACATCAGGTCAGCGAATACTTGACATCAGATCAACAGACAATAGATATCAGATCAAGAATATAAAAGAAATCATACAGTAGAACTAAAACATACTTAACAAGGGAGATCACATCAGGATTATATAGACATCAGATCAGCGAATACTTGACATCCGATCAACAGACTATAGATATCAGATCAAGAATATAAAAGAAATCATACAATAGAACTAAAATATACTTAACAAGGGAGATCACTCAGAATTATATAGACATCAGATCAGCGAATACTAGACATCAGATCAACAG
This sequence comes from Knoxia roxburghii, assembly GCA_030378225.1. NCBI lineage: Eukaryota > Viridiplantae > Streptophyta > Magnoliopsida > Gentianales > Rubiaceae > Knoxia > Knoxia roxburghii. The sequence continues at coordinate 11,426,453 of CM059422.1, read as the reverse complement.
ACTATAGATATCAGATCAAGAATATAAAAGAAATCATACAATAGAACTAAAACATACTTAACAACGTCTACATCCATGTATGTGAATTTAAGTTTATTTTTTCACAGAACATAGTCTACCACGTCTCGCTACGTCCAAAAAAACTAGCACCACGTCCAGATACGTCCAGCTACGTCCGACAACGTCCCGCAACGTTCTAAAATACAAAGCAGCAACGTCCCACAATGTGTAGTTACGTCCCGCAACGTTCGAAAATACAAAGCAGCAACGTCCAACAACGTCTAGTTACATCCCGCTATGTCCAAAATACAAAGCAGCAGCATCCCGTTACGTCCCATAAGCGGGGAAGAATCAGAAGCAACCCATTTCACATGAAAGTGCCAATACCTCACGGAAACCATTTATATATCATATTTCGGAGTAACATAGTATTATTTGAATAAGAAAACACGAATATAACATCATTAATACATTACCCAACATCAAATCGTGAAAATAAGGTTCGGTAAATCCATTAAATACAATTCATACTTTATGATGTGATGATTTTTAAGAAGAATAAGTTATTTTTGAAGAAGAATGAGAGATTTTTGAAGAAGAATAAAAGATTTTTGAACAGAAATAAGTGATTTTTTAAGAAGAATTAATTTTTTCGTTGTATTTGGTGTTGTTCATCGGAAAAAATAATCGTCGATCTCCGTTAAATCTGTGTTTGAATGAAAATTTTGATTAAATGCGGTTTCGAATGGAGTACGGCGAAGAAGAATAACTGATTTTTTAAGAAGAAGAAGTGATTTTTTGAAAAAAAAAAGGAACTGGGTTTTTTCAGAAGAAGAAGAAGAGAAGAGCGTGTATCTCACTCTCTTATAGTGAGAGTGGTGATGTGTTATTAGGTACATGTACCTCTAGGTACAGGATATAATTTGCGATGTTATGTTATGTTATGTTAGGTTTGGTTTTTTTTTTGAGAGGAGACTCACGCTGGTGTGGTTGACTGCGGAGGCAGCGAGGCAGCCAAGGTTGTTGGAGACTCAATTTGGGAGACTCAATTTTTGGAGACACTGGACAGCAGCCTTTTGGAATTGCGGGCGGCTCTTCTGCGGACAACTACCACTTCTTAGTATTATTCTTAGTTCTTAATTTTTAGTTTTAAATTATGTTGCACAATTTATTTGTTACTTTTAGTATCGTAATTATGAGTAGCTAATTTCTTTAATCTAGCAAAGGGAATCAAACCCATCGATGTTACTTTAATCGTGAGATCAAGTTGCTTTAATATTAATTAATTATTGGTTTATTATTTATTCTTGTGGATTGTCGTGAGGATTATCTAGCATTGTTTGTATAGCTGGTAGCAAGCGAACTTTCCTAGGTAGTCCAATCAACTAGAATACACGAGGTTCGGTATTTTCCAGAGTTCGATACAACTAATCACGTGGTACGTAGGTTAGCGTATTGAAAAGAATAGATAATCGAGTGCAATTAAACCAAGTTGCTTAATTGTAATTGAACTGGGTCTTTGACTACCATGATCTAGATTCTAGGAGGTTCCAGAATCAGTCATAGGTTAAAGATGCAATTAACGGAGGTTCCTTAATTGTTGGCTCAAATTAATAGGACTGAATTGTTAGGAGGTTCCAACAATGAAAACCGGTGTAACCATTAGTTAATTAATATATTCTTACATCGAGGATCGATTAGTGCATCGAGGTGGTCCAATTCCATTGACTAGATATTTTTCCAAATTTGATTTTACAACTTGTTTAATTTTCTGTCTTTAATTTTAATTTAATTTTCGTTAGTAGTTTTAAGTAACAACAAACCCCCCTTTTTGGTTACGCACTTTTGACCGGATTTATTTCACTATTGTGCTCCCTGTGGATGCGATCCTACTCGCATTATACTATTTTTAATAGCTTAAAAAGTATGTTTATTTTTTATTGGTCTGACAACCTATCAAATTTTGGCGCCGTTGCCAGGGAGCACGGCGTAGTGTTTTATTTTTGGTTAAAAGTTTTGGTTTTGTTTGTTCCTTTTTATGGTTTGCTCTTCTCGTACAGGCAAACTCGTTTTTGACCCAGAGGTAGAGAAGACTGCAAAGAGGAACACCAAAGAGAAGAAACAAAGAGAGCAACTGGCTGAGTCAACATCTTTGGCCCCACCAGTTGATGAACATGAAGAAATTGAAGTTCTGGAAGAGGACGAAGAGTTGGTTGCAATACCAATGGTTGACAGAACTCTAAGGGAGTTGGCAACTCCTGCTGATGATCATCATTCTTTATGCATAACTTTTCCTGATAACACTCCTAGATTTGAGTTAAAATCTAGTACTATACACTTACTGCCTAAGTTTCATGGTCTGACAGGTGAGGACCCCTACAAGCACTTGATGGAGTTCCACATTGTATGCTCGACAGTAAGTCACCAAGGAGTTACAAAGGAGCAGGTCAAGCTCAGGGCGTTTCCATTTTCCTTGGAAGATAAGGCAAAACACTGGCTCTTTGGGCTACCAGCAGGATCCATTACCACGTGGAACGAGTTAAAAAAAGGGTTTTTGGAGAAATTCTTCCCAGCTTCCTGTGCTTCTAATATTAGGAAGGATATTTGTGGTATCAGGCAAGCAACTGGTGAGAATTTGTATGAGTGATGGGAAAGATTCAGCGATCTTTGCAGAAGCTGTCCTCAACACCAAATTCCCGAGCAGCTCTTAATTCAGTATTTTTATGAGGGTTTATCAGAGTTGGACAGGGACAAGATTGATTCTGCAAGTGGAGGAGCACTGATGAATAAAACTCCTACAGAGGCAATGAGGCTAATCTCCGTGATGGCTGAGACGTCTTAGCAATTTCATAGGCGAGCGGACATTCCCACCAGAAGAGTTAACGAGGTTAGTATTTCTAATATGGAAAGTAAGATTGAGCAACTTACTGATTTGGTGCGCCAGCTTGTTGTGGGACAGTTGCTGGCAGTTAAGATTTGCGGGATATGCTAAATTCAAGGACACACATCGGATGGTTGTCCAACCATGTAAGAATGTACACAGATGAATGATGTGGGAGGATTCCAGGCTCCACCCCAAAGAAGTTATGACCCATATGCTAGTACTTACAATCCGGGGTGAAGGAATCAAACCAGTTTCAGCTACAAGCAGCCTGGTTTTCAACCTCAACTTTAGCAATCCAGTTTCTAACCCCCAGTGAGAAACACAGTACCTCCACCAGCAGAGGCTTCAGGTTCGTCAGTCGAATCGATGATTAGAGGATTGACAGTTGTTGTGTAGGGCCTTGTTGAGAGGGATCAAGCAAGAGAACAGCAACAACAAGCAAGAGAGCATCAATCACAAACTGCAATAAAAAATTTAGAGAAGCAAATTTCGCAGTTAGCCACTCAAGTTAATCAAAGAGATAGAGCTCAAGGGAAGCTTCCGTCTCAACTAGGTAGTTCAACTTAAAATGTGAGTGCCATTACTTTGAGGAGTGGAAGAGAATTGCCAGAACCTAAAGTACCGATCGTCGAGGTTCCAGAACCCTCTCATAAGTCACAAAAGGAAGAAGAAGTGGAGGAGTTTCCAGAAAAAGAGGTAACTTCTAAATTTATTGTGAGGAAAACAGAAAGTGTAATTCCACCACCTTTACCTGGCAGGTTAGTCCAGACGAGGAAAGAGTACAGTGATGAGGAGGTGTTGGAGGTGTTTCGCTAGGTGGCAATAAACATACCATTGATGGAGGCTATTGCGCAGATTCCAAGGTATGCAAAGTTTTTAAAGTCACTGCTGATCAATAAGAGGAGACCTGAAGGTAAGGTCTATGTAAACGAAAATGTTTCCTTAGTTCTCAACGCAAATTGCCTCAAAAGTGTACTGACCCAGGAATTTTTGCTATCTCTTGTGTTATTGGGTCACAAGTTATAAAATCAGCCATGCTGGATTTAGGAGCTTCAATAAATGTTATGTCTCTATCTTTGTTTAATAAGTTGAAAATTGGGGCTCTTAAGAACACAAATGTGATAGTTTCGTTAGCCAATAGGTCGATGATTTATCCGGAAGGGGTTTAGTTAAATGTGATAAATTGATTTTTCCTGCCGATTTCTACATCCTTGATATGAATGATGAGTATGTGACAAATTCTGATATTCTTCTTTTGGGTAGATCATTTATGAAAACGGCTAAGACAAAGATTGATGTAGATGTTGGTGTGTTTACTTTTGAATTTGATGGGGAAAAAGTACAATTTAATATGTATGAAGCTATGAAGTATCAACCAGAATACTTTGTAAATGTTAGCCAGGTTGACTCTATTGGGTTGACTCTATTGTGCAAGAAGAGGTTGAATTTAATTTGACGCTTGATGAGCTTAACTCTATGTTACAGCATAGTTTGCAGCAAACGGGTGCTCAAAAAGATGTGAATGAATCCGTCATTGAGGCAATCATGGCATTTCATGTCAATCCTGAACTGCCACTGAGGTTTGCTAACCATTACTTGGGATTGCCTATTAGTTCTAAAAATATTTTACCTTCTTTGGTACAGGCACCTAAATTGGAGTTCAAGTTGTTCCACGATCATCTCAAACGTTTTCTGTTAGAGCCTGAACCAAAATCGATGTACAAGGAAAGGACAAAAACCATTCAGGATGAACTGCTACGGAGAAAGGAATGTGTGGTTGGGCAGAAGGTATTTTTCTCATTCTGCAAATGGAAATTAATGCCTGGTAAGTTCAAATCAAGACAGCACAAACCCTATATTAAGGTAAGTACTTCTTCTTCTCATATAGTTGAAATTAAAGATTTAAAGTCCGGAAAAATATGGGTTGCTAATGGTCATCGACTCAAATCTTTTCTTGTGAATGATAGAACTACTTCTGATAATGAAATTTGGTTATTTCTGCTTATTTATGAAGATTAATTAGAAGTACGTCTGTGTCTAGCCAAAGATATTAAAGAAAGGCGCTTGTGGGAGGCAACCCAATATTTTTTTTTAGTTTTCGTAGTGCTTTTAGATGTTTAATTGTTATTTTTAAGTGATTTTTAGCAGGGAATTTCTAGGGGAATTAAAGGCTTGGGCAGAATACAATTCTTCCTCTGATATGCCCAAGTGAGCTTTTCTTGGATTTTTTTTAAGGAGGCTGGACAGAATAGAATTTTTCCTTCGACATGCCCAGGTCAAGGTTCGAATGGTTTTTGTATTTTCTGAAGGCTTGGGCAGAATACAATTCTTCCTCTAACATGCCCAGGTGAGTTGCCTTTGATTTTTAAGGAATGGGGACAGAATAGAATTTTTCCTCTGACATGCTCAGGTCAGTGCCCCTTGATTTTCACTAGTTTTTCTTTGCTTTTTCTTTGAATTTTTAAGGAGTTTGGCAGATTACAAGTTTTCCTATGACATGCCCGTGTCATTTACACTTAAAAAAATTTTTCCGTTTCCTTTCCATTTTTAATTAGGGTTCTTAATTCCTTTTGTTTTCATTCTTGTTTTCAACTAGTGGCGCCCGACTCCCTTTTCCCAATCAAATCCGCCACACCATCAATCACCATCCAGGTTTCTTTTCTTCTTCAATATTTCGAGATTGTCCCACCGCAAATCCAATCGGTCGCTCATAGTCTCAGCCGGATAGCGCGACTGAACCTTCATCTCTGTGTGTTCACCGCGATTTCAATTGGCGGTCCTCCATCTCCACAATCGACGAAGAGCCAGCGGTAGAACGAACCCGAGGCGCCCTATTTTTGTTCTCCAAGCCATCTCTGCCGCAATCACTCCAGTCCACCGAAGGGTAGTCTTTAGCAGCAGCGGGCTCGATTTCTCTACCGTCTGTTATTCTCCGGCGTCCACATCGAAGAGGGTGTTCGTCGGACCAGCATTCTTCTTCTTCAAGTTTCACGAGTTCGTCAACCCGTTCATAGGCGAATGCTGGGTTTTGCAATCCAAGCAACTCAGCAGCGGTCACCACACGCCCTTTGCGCACATGTGGGCTTGAAACCACCAATTCCTCCATCATAGAGAAACTTCTTTTCCCCTAACTTTTATTTGTTTTAGTTATTTATTTTATTTATTTTTATTCTGTCCTGGTGATGTTTGTTTTTGCGATCCTTTTTATGCCTATTTCTTTTTTCTACATTGGGGACAATGTAGAGTTTTAGGTGTGGCGGGATTGTTTTGTATGATTATTGTTTTGGGGATGGTTTGTGTTTTATTGTGTTTAGAGTCTAGGTGTGGGGGAGATGTAAATGTTATGTGTTTTGTGTTAGAAAATTGATATGCAATGTGTGATTTGGTGATGTAAGGATGAAATGTAGGGAATATTAGTAGTATTGTGTGTTGGATGACTATAATTTTTCCTTGTGATAATTCAGATGATGATACTTGTGTGAGAGGCACCCAAAAAGCTAGAAACAGTGAGATTTTGGGCCTTAATGAGCAACAATTCTTTCTTGCGCTCAATTTGTTTTCTTTAGAGTGTTTCACACATAGTTTACATATTCTAGAACTTGCTTGGTTATGCATGTTACCGTTGCTTGTGCATTTGAAATACAAAAAGGATAAAGGCAATAGGATAACCAAAATTGGCTTGCTAAAAAATCCAACCTTCAATGCTTACCCTTAGTTAACTTTTTTGAAGTTTGGACCTGATTCTTTGATTTTAAAGCCACTAAATTAAACCTAGGCCTGTGTTTAGCTTGCTCTTTTCGCCTAGTTATTGAAAGAAGTACATACTTGGTTGTTAACTTGGGTTTGTGGATTGAAGGCGGACATTGTAAGGCAATAGTAACTCATTAAGGATAAATTGTGCTCTGACCAAGGCTGTTGAAAAAAAAAAGTAAGAAAAAGGAAGTGAAAAAAAGAAAAGAAGACAAGAAAGAAAAGGAGCCAATATAAACAAATTCAAATGAATTTGTGTGGATAGGAAAAATAAAGAGAAAAAGAAAAAAAAAAAAAAAGGGATTGTGGAAAGAGCCAAGTTTGGAATCCTTTGTGGGTTAGTAGTGTCTTGCATAGGTTATCCTCGGTAAGATGGTTGATGATTAACAATTAAGTATGTTCTTTCTTTCATTACTTTAGCCTTTGTTTGATCTTTGTTATCCTACCTTGTCCTGAGCCTCATTCTAATTCTTGACGAAGACCTTTTGATTTGTACTTTGATTCATTTGAGTGATAGTAATGTGATAATTTTGCAAGCATATGGTAAGAACTATTCTATGTGGTGAACTTGAGTGATTACGTCCTTTAAAACCTTGAAGTGCATGAGTGAATTACTTAAGAGGTGGGTGTCATTCGTGCTTGTTATTTGAGTTTGGAGAGTTATGAGAAATGTGTATAGTCGTTACAAATGCATGATACTATGAAAGTTTCTTATGTGGATTGCGAGTCTTGCTTGATCGGATGTTGCATATTAAGATCCAGTTTTCGTTGGTTATTTGTGTTTGTTTCTTTGTCAAGTTGTGAGTCATTCTTGGGGACAAGCATTGTTTAGGTGTGGGGGATTTGATGAGTTTGAAATTTATAATTATATTTCATGTGAATTTAGGGCGATTTGGAGGTATTGCAGAGTTTAATGGTATATTTTTGCACTTGCAGGGAGGAAGATTGATTTTGAGCAGGATGAGCCATTTTGGATGAAATTAGAGCAAGTTGGGCTTAAAGGAAGACAAAGAAATATAGGATGTGTTGAGTTTGGGATTTAATTATGGCAAATGAATTTTATTAATTAAGGAGTAATTGGGCCATAATTATTTTTGTGGGGAGATTTTTATTGAGGAAATTAATTATGAGCCCAAGAAAAAGAAAAGAAAGGGTTTATTAGGTTTTAAACAAAAAGGGAGACGAATGTCATGTTATGTTATGTTAGGTTAGGTTTTTTTTTGAGAGGAGACTCACGCTGGTGGTGTGGTTGACTGCGGAGGCAGCGAGGCAGCCAATGTTGTTGGAGACTCAATTTTTTGAGACACTGGGACAGCAGCCTTTTGGAATTGCGGGTAGCTCTTCTGCGGACAACTACCACTTCTTAGTATTATTCCTAGTTCTTAATTTTTAGTTTTTTATTATGTTGCACAATTTATTTGTTATTTTTGGTATCGCAATTATGAGTAGCTAATTTCTTTAATCTAGCCAAGAGAATTAAACCCCTCGATGTTACTTTAATCGTAAGATCAAATTACTTTGATATTAATTAATTATTAGTTTCTTATTTATTCTTGTGGATTGTCGTGAGGATTGTCGTGAGGATTATCCGGCACTGTTTGTATAGCTGGTAGCATGCGAACTTTCCTAGGTAGTCCAATCAACTAGAATACACGAGGTTCGGTATTCCCCAGAGTTCAATACAACTAATCATGTGGTACGTAGGTTAGCGTATTGAAAAGAATAGATAATCGAGTGCAATTAAACCAAGTTGCTTAATTGTAATTGAACTGGGTCTTTGACTACCATGATCTAGATTCTAGGAGATTCCAGAATCGGTCATAGGTTAAAGATGCAATTAACGGAGATTCCTTAATTGTTGGCTCAAATTAATAGGACTGAATTGTGAGGAGTTTCCAACAATGAAAACCGGTGTAACCATTAGTTAATTAATATATTCTTGCATCGAGGATCGGTTAGTGCATCGAGGTGGTCCAATTCCCTTGACTAGATATTTTTCCGAATTTGATTTTACAACTTGTTTAATTTTCTGTCTTTAATTTTAATTTAATTTTCGTTAGTAGTTTTAAGTAACAACAAACCCCCCTTTTTGGTTACACACTTTTGACTAGATTTATTTCACTCTGGTGCTCCCTGTAGATACGATCCTACTCGCATTATACTATTTTTAATAGCTTAAAAAGTAAGTTTATTTTTTATTGGTCTGACAACCCATCAGAAAAAAGTTTCAAGGAGAGTGAATTACACTCTCTCAATTTTTAATTTAATTTCTAATTTTTTTTACTAGGTGAACACTATCACATGGTACACATACGTAACTCACAAGAAGGGTGAGTTACGAGTACTATTTGATTTAAAATATGATTCTAATTGAATATTGTTTCTGATGAAAAACTCATATATGAATGTTGAAGGAAAAATGTTGTTAAATCGGTTGGTATTGATGTATAATAAGTTACTCGTGTATAATAAGTTAGATATGATGTTTAATCGTTTGATCTTTCGGTGATGTTAAATGTTGACTGTTCATCTGAAAATGATGTAAAATACATTGAAATTTGAGGTAAAATGTTGTAAACTAAAGGAAATTAATGTATCATATGTTTTGATTTAAGAAAAATGATGTTGCATCTGTAAAATCATGTATTATGAACATGGATTTTGATGTAAAATCATGTATTATTTAGGAATTTTGATGTTAAATTAATTTTTGACTTTGGTTGAAATTTAATATAAAATGATATTTTTGATATAAAATCATGTATTACGAACTTGTATTTTAAAATTTAATGTAAACTGATATTTTGACCAAGTTAGTATTTGTGATTTTAATTTATCCAAAGACTAGAGGCTGCTTTATTCTTATATAAATTGCTCTAAATTGTTCTTGAGCAATTACAGGACTTGAAAGCTTTTTCTAATATAATTTTGGGCAAATATGTAGAATAACAATTCAAAAGACATATATACATCTTAAAATAACTAGAGTTTTCAAGCTAGGGAATTATAGATAATTATTATTTTATAAAAATTAAATTATAATAATTTTTTTGAAGAAATTAAATTATAATAAATTAATTTCATATTCCGAATTTGAAAAAGATATTTAAAAAAAGAATTATTGTAAAATTGGTATCCAAATATCCACAAAAATTAGGAAATATTAAAAGGTTATGAAACCCATAAAACCCTACAAACAAACATCCACATAGTCGTCTTCTTGGGGACATATTGACCTTTCTCTCACCCGTAGATAGATATGACCAAGAAAGCAGAAAATCCGACGCCATATCCATGGTTAGTGTATCTCGGCGCCCATTCTCAAACTTTTTGCAGGATTTCCTCTTCAGGGTCGGTAGTATCCAGAGAGTCGAAGAATATTTCGGCACTGCGTAAAAAAGTAATCTTGAATTGTTCCCACGATGGTAAGTCGTTGCTTTTGCTCCAAAGTTTTCCGATTGACACTGCCGGAGTCCTAAAAAAGGCTGAGTAGTCGTTATGGAAATCCTACCACTCAGGAGTCAATTGGGCTACCTCTACTACCTTGTTTAAGATCTGGACAGAGTATCTGTTGTTGTGGATTGGGACGTAGTTTCCATTGTATCCGTTATGGATTGCTGTCTTCTTCGCCGCCGTCCCATGATACATTGATATTGCTGTTTCTTAATTCTAGCTTGATCTTATTGTCGTGTTGGTGATACAAAATGGAACCAATTTGATTATAGCATGAGCATAGGAGCTCTTGGGTTGCTATATGAAATGGATTTAATTTATTTAACTCATTGGACTTACGCATAAATTTAATTTAGACATGGCCTAAGTTCATAGCAAGTACGCATAAATTTAAATTATTTCGTTTTTTAAGTCAGCTTTTTATCATTCAATTCCTATTTTACCATTTCGATTATTTTGATATATATATATATATATATACATATATATATATAATTTGAAAAATACATTTCACCAATCTAACACCCTCATTCCCATCATAAAAGGATACTTGCACCCTCACAAAAATTCATATCTCATCAATTTTTTAGACAATTTTAAAAAACTAATGGCATAAAAAAAAACCATAGGAAAAGGCAGAGGAACAAATAAAAAAACATAAATGTTATTTTTTACGACAAAATAAATAAATTTTTAAATTTAATTTCAATAAAAAAATATAACAAATGTTTTGAAATAATCACTTTTAAATTTTAAAACACTACAGACCTTGCGCAACCTTTTCGTGCACAAGCGAACTAGTTTCATGCACATGCGGCATGCGCACGAACCTAGATTTGTGCGCAACCTCAGACCCTGTGCAACCTTTTTGTGCACGAACTAGGTTCGTGCACATAGAGGATGCATTCGTGCGCAAGCGGCATGCGCACAAACCTATATTTGTGTGCAACCTTTATGCTCACGAACCTAGATCCATGCATAACTCCTTTGAGCATGAATCTCTGTTAGAAAATTACTTACGCCTAATCTTATCACGTATGCAAATTTCTTTCACTTAGTTGTTAGAAAAAATGAATTGAACCAATTTTAATATAAAAATCAATTTGAAAGTTATAAAAACTAACCATTTAATATGCTTTCACAAGGTTCTATATTCACAAATTTATGCCACTCACAACTGAGTATTAGGGATTTGGCGAAATAAATTTGTATTGATGTAATGATTAATACATTAGTTTGAAATTACAAAATCAAATAAGAAAATGATTATTATAAATTTTGTAAATAAAAAATATATGAAGGGCAAAAAAGTCTTAAAGTGAGCTGTAACAAATAAGAGATGTGTATATAGCAATAGCCTTTGAGATTGATGATTGGCCCAAGTATTTTTTTTTTTTTAAATTTTTACAACTTCTATGTTTATTGATAATAATAAATAAACCCATTTGAGTATTTCTTTCTTCACAAATAAACCCATTTGATATTTTATTGTAGAAATTCTTTTTTTTATATACATAGAAATTCATTTCTTGTATAATTCTTTACAAAATAAATGTAAAAAAAAAAAAACTACAATTTAAGTATATCAGTATTCTGATAAACATGTTTATTGATAAGATGAAAAATATTTTGAGTCATATATTCAAAACTGAATGATTAAGCATTCAAACCTGAGTCACTTTTTTTTTTTTTTGAAATATGAGTCACTTAACCTTCAGCTTCTGAATATTTAGATATTAAGGCTCAAATATAAAATTTATAATCTCGTAAAAATATTCTTTACTAGTTCATTTAGGCATGTGGTGATATGTGTATTTTTCTTTTTAATTTGTTTTAGTTGAGTAGCTACGCATGTGTTAATCAACTGTTGGATTAAGTGGGATTTGTAAGGAATTTAATTCCTAAGAAGCAAAAGACTTCAATCAATTCTTGGGATAGTATTGAAGTGAAAGCGTACCTTGATCCATAGCAATTGATTGATTAACCAAGCAACTGGTTAACGGTTGAATTAATTCTCCGGTTGAATTGAATCCTGATAATGGTTTTCTAGGTGATTATCAGTCTTCTTTTCCAGAGAAGGTTCTTTTCCAGAGAAGATTATCTCTAGTATTTTGCTTATTGATGGGGAATAAGAAAAATAGAATTAAACTTATTTACCCGGGGACCATAACCTTTATTTCTAATAATAGAGTTTCCTAAGTTACAGTTTCACCAATCGCAAAAAGGTAACTATAAGAATATACTGATTTCTGCACAATAATATTTGATACTTAAAAGATACTTATGGCCTTATTAATCTTAATTGATCACTTTAATTGGACATAACTATATGAACAACACTTTAATGTACAATAACCATATTTATATATTAATGTTAAGTCCAAAAACCTTACAATCTCCCACTTGCACTAATGTAATATATATACCTTTTAATTTGTACATTAACTGAATGAGTACTCTGAATTTGTTGTCATAACATATCTTTCACAATCCCGTCCATTAACCATATCAACATAGGATCAAAGAGGCTTTCGCTACGACTAATGCAACTAGACCCATCAATGGTCACATATGTCAACATAGCCAAATGACATGGATCAAGTATGGATGCACAGCATGGAAATTTCACTTGATGTGATCTTTAACATGCCTATTTCCAACTGGTCCAACTAAACTTTAATGAGATCAACTTAATATGAAAATCAGTATATGAGCACAACTGAAAAACTGAATTTAACTGCATGGTTTATGCTGCAGCATTAAAACCAACCAAAACTTAAACTGAAGTGTTCGAAACCACGAACAAACTGAAACTAAAGTGTTCGAAACCACGAACAAACTGAAAAATTACAAACTCCCACTAAACTGATACATCATTAGACAATAATACACCCATTTGAGCAACATACTCAAGAAAGACCTTGGGTGACAAACCTTTTGTAAGAGTATCTGCAATATATGAGTTTGTCCTTATGTGCTCAATGAAAAATTAATTATTCTGAATTACTTCTTTAACAACTAGGTACTTGATCTCTAAGTGTTTAGACTTAGAGAAACTCCTATTATTGTTAGAGAATTTCACGGTTGGTTTATTGTCCCAAAATGACTTAATTGGTCTTTCAATACAATTGACAATTTGCAAACTCTTGACCAAAATTAGCAGCCATATAGAATGATTAGATGCTTTAAAACATCCACTTCAATCAGAGTCGGAGTACCAATAAATCTCTAACTGATCCGACCATTGATAAGTGAGCATATAATCCAAAGTTCCAAGAAGATACTGCATAACCCTTTTGGCTGCTACCAAATGTACCATACTAGAATTTCTTAAGTATCTGCGTAAAATTCCAACATGAACGCAATAACCGAATGCATACATACCAAAACATGCATCAAACTTGCCACAGCAGAAGCATATGAAATCTTTTGCATTTCCTTTCTTCCGAAAGAGTTTTTGGGGCATTGATTGAGACAGGACTTGTCTCTCTTAGAAACTTGAGTAGCATATAGTTTGTAATCCTGAATCCCAAATATTTTAAGGATATTTTGATAAAGCTCTTTTGTTACAATTGTAGTATTCCTCGAGAGCGATCTCGGAGTATCTGTATACCTAATACAAAAGAGACGTTACCAAGATCTTTTATCTCAAAATGATCTGAAAGAAAATTTTTGGTTTCTTGCAATATGCCTATATCATTGCATATAGGTTAACCTAAGCATACAACTAAACAAAAGATAAAATCAATGGGGTGAGTAGGGATTCCAACCGCCGTTAGGCATAAACAAGTGACCGAACACATATAGCGATTCCCGATTCCCAATAAGGTCCTCGTCTAACACACAAGTATGAAGCATATGAATAAGATTAGCGAATGGACTCCCGCATAGGTAGAAAATCAATAGCTACTATATACATTCGAATCCAAAGGGAAATAGATACAAATACATACAGAGGAGCCAAACAACACTCTGAGTACACAAATGGCATCCAACACATTATGAATCAATTAACGAAGGGAACCTAGATGCTGTTGGATTTGAATACATAAGCTATACTTGTGTTGTACATTTTCCCAGTTTAATATATCGATTTGTGTTTCAATTATATTTTGTTGTGCATGATTATGTTCATTTATATTATGTAAGTAGATGATGAGGTGTCTGGTGCGACATAGTAGATCTCATCATTGGTTGAAAGACATAATATATAAATGAGGTTCGTAACCGAGACGGTTTTGGACGAACTGTCGGTCTAGGTTATTATGTGATTCAGATAATTAGTTTGTCTAAACTAATTGAATCATATAGATATGCCCGGGGCATGTTGAACTTGACTCTTAGGAATGATTTGTCTTGTACTGATTTAATAGACAAATCGATCCTTGTATTCTATCTCTAAATCCCTAGACTCGAGTGGGCATGAGGATTAGACATAGTGTACTTTGATCTGCCAATGGGTGAGGTCAAATGTGGCCAATAGTCTCGGTGGGTTGGGTGCACGTGTTTAGTTACTTGGTGTGCTGCTGCTTGTGGAAAGGAAACCATGTACCGGTGCGTCTGGGGTGATGGTGCTCCCGAGCTGAACTCGAAATGTTTATTATACTAAACCCGACCGGTGGACTTATGTCCGGTATAGTAAAAAGGTCGAGTGGTACTAGTCTAGGAATTAAAGAAGTTGATGAATTAATTTATCAGTAAATTAATGAATTAACGAGCACTATATCTTTGATGTGGGGAGATTATGAATATAATTTAATTAAGTTGTTCCGGAAGCAATTCTGGTGTAGGTTGGTAGTGCCATAATTAATCCGTTAGTGGTACGATTAATTATGTACTGGGTTGTTGACAAAGGTAGATTTAATTAATTTAAAAATTAATTAATCCTTGTGTCAGTTGGTTGTGAATCATCCCAGGAACTGGTTTGGGATAAGTGAATCCCTGTGTCAGTTGGGAGTGATTCATCCCAGGAATTGGATTGGGATAAGTGAATCCCTGTGACAGTTGGGAGTGTATCAGTCCAGGAACAGGATTGAAGGAAGCAGAATTTGTATCAGTCCAGAAACATGATTGAAGGAAAACAGAAACCCAGTAGGAAGACCAATCCTAAACCAACTTGGAGTCTCTCTTGTAACTCCATAAATAGACAAGGGATCAGTCATTCACAATTAACACAATTAACACAATAAAAGTGTGCAGCTGGTTTTTGGGTTTCTAGTGGCTGAAATTTTGGCCTTGGTTTATACCAGCTGCGCGTAGCTTTCTCTCTCTGCGGGCGGTGCGTTTATAGTACGTGCCAGGTGCTGCGGGGCTAGAGTTTTCTAGCAGGTGGATTGTGGTGAGTAGCTGATCAATTGACTTCTAGTTCGTTGCCCACACAACATGAATTCATAGTCTTGAGGCATACAAGAGCATCACCAGGTGCACGCTTCAAAGGTACTTTTCTAAGATTCCGCTTTAATAGAAATTTTTGTTGCGTGATAAATCGAGCAAGTGCAAACCCAGATCCTACCAAAATCTTTCAGATGCAAGCACGAAAGATACAACCTTCGGGGCCAAAGACATGTTCTGTGCATCAATGGTAACTCGTTCTCGTTCTGTCCGCATTCGCATCTGAATCCTATCCTTGGCTACACCATCTGGGGCAGAAATCTCTGTGAGGAGTTTAGAACACCATGATCTAATCTTCGCTTCATCCTAGCTATGGAAAGTAAACCCAAACTACAGGAGACTGCTTCTTCTCCTACTGGAAGCCAACCGAAGTAAGGAAGAGTGAAATGTGAAGAAAAGCTTGCCGGTGGGACTTGTTCACTTAGTATATATACATACCACAAATTAGAGTAGTAAAAATGGTAATAACTCAAGGCTACTGAGGGTATTTCAAGAATTTTGCGCTGCTCACTAATCCAGCTTTAAGCTCCTTGCTTTTGTGGTGCTAATCCCCTCCTTTTAAGCACGATCTCAACATAAAAAGCAAAAAATAGCGAACCAAAAAATGAACCTTGAAGGCGGTGAGTGGAGATCATTCAAGGCGAAACCAAAATACCAAACGGAAACGACGGGGAAGAAGTTGTGCAGTGGAAGCCAAAACCAAATTGGGGAAAACCAAAAACTCAAAAGAGCTATAAAGGCCAAATCAGAAATAGGCATCAAATTAGGGTTTTATTCTTGAGTTCAACAATAATAACTGAAACTGAATTAAATTGGACCTGAATTGGCAGGAATTAAACAACACAAGAACTATAAAACCACCAAAAACCTTTTCTCAACAATTAAATTTAGGAAAGTTTTGATACCAATTGAAAGACTGAAGGTTCTCAATCCAAATGAAGAAAACTAGATTGAAATCACTAACCGGATTCCATGCTGAGAAGGAGAAATCAGAAGCTGGGGCTGAGTTACGTGAGAGGTGGACTTCCAACGGAAGGCTACAGTGGAGGGATTTCCTTTTTCAATGGGGAAGAAAAGTCGGCATCCTCCTGCGTTGGGGACTGCCCCCCTTAATATATTTATCAATATTTATATAGCAGACCCTCTTATTCTGCCCATCATATAATACGAACCACGGTAATTGGAGTCTACGCTATATTAGTCCACACTAATAAAGGTCTTAATCGAATTTAACCAATTAGATAAATTTAATATGGCCAATAAGATCGATAGCAATGCAACACACAACTAATTTATAATGTACTGTAATCATAGTGTATAATAGATTTTACACCAACCCCGTATGGTCCATGCTTACAAGTATCCTCAAACTCCAGGCTCATCACCCCATTTATTATTCCTCTTGAAAAATGTATTCCCCTGGTTAATCTTAAACTCAAGTTTCATCCTCATCTATTCTCCCAACCTCATCCACTTCCTCCTTTAAAACTCAATTTCCTTGGACTACTGGGTCATCATCATCCACATACTCTCCTAATCTGAACTACCCATCGGTGGATCATCCGCACGAGCAATTTCAAATATAAGCTTATACTTCTCTTTTTTTAATCACTGAAGAGGACTGTCATTCCTAATTCTATCCTAATCACATAATCGTCTACCCTATCCCATATTCTATCCAAACCTCCAAGCTCCCATTTCCTATCCTAATCGGAGAAATTCAAACCCTCAAGCTCTTATCTACTATCCCAACTCTTCTCGCCATACTAGCTGAACAATCCCCACAACCTACCACACATTTCCCACTTGAGGATACTTTCGTCATTGCCTACATGGCCCCCCAAACAAAACCAACCATCCTCATCTCTACCTACTGTAAGTTCTGCACCTGTTATTAATAAGAATTCTTTAAGCCCTGACCCCCTATAACGTATATTGGTCCATGTCCCAATGCAATTGAATACCCCATCTAGTAAGACAGTTGATGTGACTCAAATTCACATATTTTTAGGAGTTAAAATCATGCACTTTTAGCCTATTGCTGTTAGATTTTTAATCTAATTGTGCTTTAATTGTACTTATGGCCGATTTTGCATGTTTTGTAGTGAAATGCATAGATGTGGAGTTGAGGACGATACACAAAGACTTTGGCATATAAAAGAGCAGGAATCATGAAGAAAACTTGGAGAGAAAGTCAAGAAAATTAAAGGCGCGTGAGCAGGCCCTCTATTAGGCGCCAGCGCCTAGTATCTTCCATCAGGCGTCGTTTAGGCAGATGACCAGGTGCTAGCGACAATTCACACCCTAAACCTCAGGCGCCAGTGCCAGCGCCTCCTCCACGACCTGCTTACTGAAGCTACTAAAAGATGCCTTTTCCCCTGGAATTATATATAATCAATTGTTCATTTAGGGCCTTTTAGACATTTCTATACATTTGTAATCTTGTTATGTATAGGTTTAAGGGCCAAGAAAACACATACTCTACACTTTGGGTAAACACATACTAGCACTTTCTTATAGAGAAAGCAAGAGAGAAGATGGCTTCTTCCCTTAGAACCATGAGGTTCTAAGCTTAGATTAGGGATTTTCACTCCTCTAAGTGATATAGGAAGTGGAAATCTCATGTAGATCCTATGGATTTAAGCAACCCACTAGATTTTACATGGATTCTTGAAGTATTGATTATCGGTTACTTTGTATCGGGTCAAAAGCAGAGAGAAGCTAACTCTTTTGTTTTTTACTTTCTTGAGAATAAATGGTCATATTTCTTGTGGACTTTGCTTAATTTCATGTTTCTATGTGTGGTTTCCATGATGGTTATGTTTATTTCATGTTATTCATGTTATTGACTTCAATTTAGTATGCTATTGTTATGGGTTTTTTATAAATGTTTATATTTTCTTGTGGGTTTGTTGAATTCATAGCCCTAGAACTAATTGGGCTAACATACCAAGAGGTCGATTTGGTAATTTCTAGATTAATCCTCCAATTTGCTTGTATGGTATGTTAAAGGACATTAGGCTTATGTCATTAGATTCGTAAGTGGTATACACTAGATTCTTATGATTGTCGACCCTAAGATGACTTTAATCAACCCAATATATAGGCATGCACTATTTGAGTTAATTGCTTGTTGAATTCATGATTTGAACATAACCTGGTCTCTCGATCTAAAGAATAGTAAAAATCCCGCCTTCCTACCTCTTGTGATGTATTACCTTGTTGCTTGTTTGCTAGTATTGAGTTATTACAACCAATTCTTGTTGTTTTTAATCACTCTTAATTTGAAAACCCAAAAAGAAATAAAAATAAACATCTCGTCGTCCCTTAGGATACAATCCTTTTAAATACTACTTAGTCATTTTATTTATTAGGTTTTATAAATTTGTTTTGTGTGGGTAGAATGACAACTCTGACATTCATCAACAGCAAAAAGATCGACATGCTCTGGCGCTCACTCCAGCCCAAAACTTCTAGAGTCCAACATCATTCTCAAGCCAAGCGGAAGCTGGTAAGTGAAGGCTTCTTTAATTGTAATCTCTAGGATATCCCAGTCGAGCATATCTCTAAGAAATCAAAGAAGCTCTTGTCGGCAAACTGTCACAATCAGGCACCTCTTTGGATAGCGAAATGGTGGAGACTGGTATCTCCAGCCAACCCCGCCCAACTCCATGAATCGCTTAAGCTGGAACTGTAGATGGTTGGGGAACCCTCGCACGGTTCAAGAATTGCACAAATATTTGCTTAATCATAACCCCCATTTAGTTTTTCTCTATGAAACTAAATGTCATGGAGAAATAATTGAGCGAATCAGAATGCATTTGGACCTTAATGGCTTATGGCATTCTTATGGAAATGGGGGTTATCAATCTCTCTTCAAGGATACTCGGACAGATTTATTGATGTTTTTGTCATTTATATGGATCAGAGATTTCGAGTTACCGGATATTATGAACAACCAGGTAATATATTGATTGAATGTTTTAATTTATATGTTGTGCATATATCGTCCATTTATATTATCAAACTAGATGATGAGGCAACATGAGTTCCAAGGTGCTGGAACTCGACAAGAATGGCAAATAAGGAAATTCAGAGAACTCTTGGAATATTGGGATCGAAATTCACTTGGAGTCGTCGCCTACTTCGTCAGCCTTGTTCTCTTAGTAATCGGCGGAGGCATAAACCATTTCGTTTTGAAGCATTATGGATATGATATTATCTGTTATGTGCTCAAAATCCTGAATCAAGCATTTTTTTTCCTTGTTGCTCAAATTTTACTCATATGGTCCTCATCCCCAAAATAAATAAACCTGAGCCTGTGTCTCAATTCGGGCCATTAGTCCATATATTGTATAAATTAGCGTCAAAGACTATATAGCAAACGATCTCAGACCCATTTTACCTCAAGTCATTTTAAAATCACAAACTGTTTTTATTTCCGGTAGACTAATTACTAATAATATTTTTGTTGCTTATGAAATTCATCACCCTATGAAAGGTAGAACTGCAAGTAAAACGGGCCTATTAAGCGTCAAATTGGACATGAGTAAAACCATTCTTTTGTTCATTTGTTTTTGTCCACTGTTGAATTTTCTTTTCTTTTAAACGGTCAACAGTTTGGCCACTTAGTACCATAACGAGGCATTTGCCAAGGGGATCCCTTATCCCCATACCTTTTTACCATGTTTTCATCAATTTTGTAAGATCTAAAGAGATGTGGAAATATTCATGGTACTGCTGTAGCTAGAACTGCCCTCATCTGTATCACACTTGTTTTTTTACAGATGCTACTCTTCTATTTGGGAAGAAGCTGAACACCTACGTTGGACGATCGAAACTTATGAATCGATTTCTGGTCAACGGATTAATTATGAAAAAACAGGAATTGTCTTTAGCCCCAATACCACAGCTCAGACAAGAAGTAGTATTTGTAAGATCTTCAGCATTCCACAGACCTAAACTCATGGTAAATACTTCCATATTTTGGTGGATATTGATCTCTAATGCGCTTCCTTGTATTGAAAATCTTCACAGAGGCCGAATTATGGTCCCATCAATCTGCCCCTTCTGCCCAGCAACAAATGCTCAGCTTGATGTCAGAGGGTGAAGAATCGCAACTTTAGACGTCAACCTTTGGCAGACCTTTGGATGCAGGACATCCTCCTCTCTCCATCCCAAAAGAAACAGCATAATCAATAGTTATGGTGGTGGCTTCAATTTGGTTTGCCCGAAATCAATTTATACATCAAGGAACCTCAACTTTTGCCACTTTGAATGTTCACCATTCCTCATTAACAAATCCAATGGTTAATTTTGCTGCCTGCCATATTAGTACCATAAAATGGAGCAGGACCTTCTGGACCAAAAATATATTCCCAAAGAGTTGGAGAGGGGATTGGCATGGCATTTCAGTAGTACTATTTGAAACGGGAACCTATATAATATATAGTGCTGGAAAATTTTTCCTCCAGAATTGACTCAGACCCTTGCACTACTTACTAGGAACGCTCATAGTTTCACAAAGCTTAAATTTACGGGATTTTTCAATCCTTGGGCCTTTACCTCACTCATTCAAGCAGTCAAAGGAATTGAACATAGATCTCACCTTTGCCCACCCATCACACAAGATTGCAAACTTAATTTTCAAAATTTTCTGTAAAATTTGTAAGCTCATATTACGGCACACTATGCTAAATTCATTGTAAGTAACTCGATTCTTTCAAGTTAACACTATTTAAACAAATGCTCTGGATTAAAAAGGGTGCAAATTTGAAATAATAATAATAATAATAATAACTTTACATTAAAAGAAATAAAAATACATAAATTTTCTATAAAAAAAAATAGTCATACGGTGACCGCGATTTTCACTCCGTTGGTTGCACTCCCGTAGCAGTTCTTGAAAGAACTTGCACCTAAATTCATGACATGCTGCGGTAGAGCCTACAACACCCCAGATAACAAGGTTATGTAGCAAGTAGGAATTATTTATAGACTTCGTTACAAGACTATATTGATGCCAAAGCTCTTATGTAGCAAGCTCTTCTTGCTCAGATGCCAAAGGTAGATTGAGGAAGTGAAAGTGTTAAAAGAGGCAACAAGCTCAAGAGAAAGAACAATGGCTAACTAATTCATCAGACCAAAAAAACAATGGCGAGAAAGAACAGAGAACTAATTTGGCTTTTACCAGGAAATGCAACCCGGATCATCTGAACGATTTTAAAGCAAATGGCAACATATCCTCAGAGGGCCCAGGAAAATAAACAGTGTACTATGTCACAGTTAACATTGAACACAGCTACAGCTACTGGCAAAACAGACCTCAACATTCAGATATAAGGTAAAAGGTAAAGGTAGCACAAAATTCATGTAAAGCTCTAAGAAGTATGACCCTCCTCTGCCGCGGCTTCAAAGGTCTCACCAGCCACAAGTTCTGGCACCTCATCATCATCATCTTCTTGAGCTGTTGCGGCTCCAGCACCTGCTGCTGTAGCTGCACCAGGAGCCTGCTTTTGGAACTGCTCAGCCAATTTCTTCAAATTCTCCAAATTATCTGGGCCTGAAATTAAGATATACAGAAAGTATTATCTTGACCATATCACAACTCATCTTCATCTGATTTGCTCGAACAAGTTTTACTAAAGTCAACCAGTAAGGTACTTACCTAATTGGTGAATAATTTGGGGAAGAATGTCCTGCAATTCTGTAAAAGTAGATAAAATGCATGAGCATTGAGATCAAGTTATGAGGGCCAAAGGATATAGAGATTAGTGCCTTAACAAAGTATAAAATATATGTAAATTTCTGAAATCCACTTGTTCCATACAGTAAACCGAATCAAGAATTGCCTTTTCAGACCATTCATTAGCCACAAAGGCTATACACCAATCAACAAACTAGAATATAGAGGATTCAAGAGAAGATGAAACTTACTCTTGGTCTGGGGTGTACCACTAACAACCCATGTGTTTGCAGCAATGGAGGCTTGCACTGAATCCATGGAAGTCAACATTTAGTTAGGAGATATTTTTACACGTGGATTAAGACAGAAAAAGGTTTACTGCAAAAGATAGTGAAAAAGGTACCTTTGGGGTTTATGAATTGGATAACTACATCCTCCTTAAAAATATTGACCTCCTCAATTGCTGGTATGGCATTTACGCCTATCCTCTTCAAAGTACTTTGAAGTCTTTTATCATCTGTGGTAGTTGTCTTGTGAACGGCCTTCTTCTTTCTGCACGAGATTGGTATATACATTAATTCTCATATAGCAAATAAAAAACTTAATGAAAGTAACTGTTGTTTACTAATAAGAAAAAGAAATAAACTGAGAACAGGCATCTATAGATACTAATCCCAACTCCTAATAAGTATGGCAAATTCTCCAGTCCTCTTATCCTCTAAGTTGCATCAAATTCTCAGTCATTCTAGCAACCGGAGTGAAATTAATCCATCTGAAAATAGATACTAATTCCAACTTTTAATAATTATGGAAAATTCTCTACTCTTATCCTCTAATTTGCATAAAATTATCAGCAATTCTATAAACCCAAGTGAAAATAATCCAGCTGAAAATGAGAGATTGTTTGCACAGATAACAGCAAATAGTAGCTATAGCTTTCATCGTTATATAATACTATCATGATCATCTTTAAACTTTTCTTTCCTCAGTAACAAAATTGCTGGCGAAGTTTATTTCATAGTTGATAAATCAACATAGTTAACATGTGATACTAGAAAGGGCCCAAACCTTCTAACGCTGCCCTTCCCACCGGTGCGAACTGCACCAGCCATCTTCTTTAGCTTCTCCACATTCATCTTCATAAAGAAAACAAAGTGTCAAGCAAAGCCTCACAAACATGATATTATATTGTTTAAAACCAAAGCACCATAATATACAAGAGGAAAGGGTGAATTATTCGCTAATACCATAAATCCCAGGCAGATAAAATATCATTTCAATAACCCACAATGAAAACTAAAATTTTGGGTATGAAAAATGTTACGTTGCCAAACAAAAATACTCCATAATATGGGGGCAAAAACCAAAGCGTTCAGCTATTATCTAGAATCTCGAGTTTCCTTCCAGTTACCCATATAGCATAATTTTCCCTCACAAAATGCTATGAAGTTTTTATTCCTTGGACTACTACACAAATAAGATAATCAATTATAAATTCCACATGAACCACACCCAACTACTGAAATAGTATAAGAAACCACGGCAGATTTCCATTTCATAAAAATACAAGCTCCAAAATAAACCCCAGAAAATTACTGAATAAACCCAATAAACCTTACCAAAAACCCACGTTTCAAAACTGTTGAAATCCCTCATTTTCATTCACAGTGAGAAAAAAAGAACCCAACAAGTTAATTTCCCACCGAAAACAGGCAAATGATCCGATCTAAAAGTAAAGCTCATTTCCCCAACTAACAATCAAACGCCAGTACGTTCAAATACATCAAAAAAAAAAAAAAATACAAAAACGCATACTGACCGGCCCCAAAAGCCAAAAAAGAAAAGACAAGAAAAAACCCTAAATAAACCTCGCAAAAACCACAGAAAGTGAGGGAAAACCCAAGAACGAAGTGAAGGGTTGCCGAGGAAATATACCTTTGGCGTCAGATAAAGTGGAAGCTGCGTCGGTGGAGAGATGGGAGAGGAACACAGTGGGGGGTGGGGGTGGGGTTGAAGGAGAGAAATGTGTGTGGATAACGAGTGAAACGAAACCCTAGTTGTGCTGAGCTACGATTTAAAGGCCTACCGGATTCGGATTCAAGATGGTCGACGTATACGGGTTGGATAAACTGATAGCATTTCGAAGGTTTGGTTTTGTGTGTGGGCTGGTTTTCAGTCAGTCAAACAGACGGCCCCAATATATTCTGGTATTCTTTTGCGTTGATAAAGGGCCCAAACTTAAACGGCCCAAGCTCTAGGAGGATTGGAGACTATTGAGCCTTGAAAGGTGTTGGGTATAGTTTAGATTTTAGAAGAATTACAATAAAGGGAAAAGAAAACAAGACAAAGCATGTTATCGGTAATACTTTTTCTGTTTAAAAAAAAAAAAATTCTAACATTTCAAAATAAGATTTCTATGAATTTCAAGTAGAAAAAATGAAACAAGTTATTTATTAACTTTTTAACTTATATTTTCCAATTGTGAAGTACTTACCATTTTATTAGTAGGGTATTATTGAAAAATAACTTGAAGTTCGGTTTTGTGTGGTGGGAGGTGTTGTGAGGGGGGAGTGGAATGGGAAAAACTTTAGGGGCTGCTTAATGGATCTATGGGATCATTCCCATTTTTATAAAAATAGGTTGCTTGTTGCTATTATGGGTATGGAAATAGTAGTCTCATTTCTAAAAACATGGGATTACGACATTACTGACTAATTTGGTAGGTTTGAACTTTTGAAATCAATTATCTTCTTCCTCTCCTTCCTTTTCTCCCATTGCCTTTCTTTCTTTCATGTACTATCATTACCATATCGATTCTCATTTCAATTTAACAATTACGGTGATTCGAGAAGACAAACCAAGCAAGAAAAAATTATTCCCATTCCAATTTAACAATCCATTATCATTTCACACTATTATCATTCCTATACCGATTCTCATTACTAATCTTGAACTAAACAGCCCCTTAGAGTACGTTTGTTTCGCGGGAATGGGAATGAGAGCAATCAAAATTTGATAACTCAATAATTATTAAAAGAATCGATTGCCTTTGATTTGTTTAGTAAACGATGAGACATTTATTAAAGGAATCTGATTGTCTTAACATGTTTGGTGACACAAAACTACCATTTTACCATTTATTTGTTTATTTATTAAATAAAAGACTCACAATCATTTTTCAAGGATCTGTATACTGTAGGGTTAAAGGAATAAAATTCATCCTACTCCTACTGTAGCGCGCTACAGTTTTTTTTTTTTTTTGTCAAGCATAGCCCTTTTTTAAAAATTAAAATAAATAAATAAGACAATAGACATCAGATCAGCAGACAACAGATATCATATCATAACTATAAAAGAAATCATCTCATAAAACTAAAACATACTTAACAAGGGAAATCATATCATGATTATATAGGCATCAGGTCACAAAATAGTAAACATCAGATCAATGGACTATAAATATCACATCAAGAATATAAAAGAAATCATACAATATAACTAAAACATACTTAACAAGGGGGATCAAATCATGATTATATAGACATCAGATCACAAAATAGTAGACATCAAATCAACAGACTATAGATATCAGATCAAGAATATAAAAGAAATCATATAATAGAACTAAAACATACTTAACAAAGGAGATCAAATCAAGATTATATAGACATCAGATTACAAAATAATAGACATCAGATCAACAGACTATAGATATCATATCGAGAATATAAAATAAATCATACAATAGAACTAACACATACTTAACAAGGGGGATCAAATCGTGATTATATAGACATCATATCACAAAATAGTTGACATCAGATCAACAGACTATAGATATCAGATCGATAATATAAAAAAAATCATACAATATAACTAAAACATACTTAACAAGGGGGATCAAACCTGATTATATATACATCATATCAAAAAATAGTAGATATCATATCAACAGACTGTAGATATCAGATCGAGAATATAAAAGATATCATATAATATAATTAAAATATACTTAACAAGGGGAATCAAATCATGATTATATAGACATCAGATCACAAAATAGTAGACATCAAATCAATGGACTATAGATATCAGATCAAGAATATAAAAAAAATCATACAATAGAACTAAAACACACTTAACAAGGGGGATCAAATCATTATTATATAGACATCTGATCAACAGACAGCAGAGATCATATCTTAAAATAAAAGAAATCATATCACAATATATAAAATTATTTAATTATAAAATAATTGAAAATAATTGAAAAAATATTTTTTATAATATTTTTTATAATTTTTTAAAAATTAGAAAACAATAAAAAATACTAAATTATTTTTAAAAAAAGGATGAAAAAATAAGTCTCAGGGAAGAAAGAACAAAAAAAAAAAGGAAAAAAATTCATTAAAAAATTAAAATGAAAGAGCGATGAATTTGTAGAATTTTTGCCCAAAAGGGAATTAAAAATAAATGTGTGGACTGAAGGGAGGAAAAATTTAGAAGTGTGGACATATAGGGGCCTATCAGATTCTTAAAATCCGAATTTCAAAAAATTCGGATTTTAAGAATCCGGAAAACCACGAAAATATGTTTTAATTAAATACTAATGACTCTAATTAATTAAATTAACAAATTTCTGATTTTAGAAATCCGAATATTGAGGACGGTCTACCACGTCTCAGAACAAGTAGCGCCACGTCTCAAACAACATGCACCACGTCCAAAAATGTCTACATCCAGACATGTGAATTTAAACTGATTTTTCCACAATAACACTCACATCGTCTCAAAACAACTAGAACCACGTCCAAGAATGTCAATATCCATGCATGTGAATTTAAACTGATTTTTTTTTTTCCACAAAGACAGTCTACCACGTCTAAGAACAACTAGCACCACGTCTAAAACAACAAGAACCACATCCAAAAACGTCTATATCCAAACAGGTAAATTTAAACTGATTTTTTCACAAAACATCTCACATCGTCTCAGAAAAACTAGCATCACGTCCAAAAACGTCTACATACATGCATGTGAATTTAAACTGATTTTTTTCACAAAGACAGTCTACAACGTCTAAGAACAACTAGCACCACGTCTAAAACAACAAGAACCACGTCCAAAAACGTCAACATCCAGATAAAATGTTCGAATTAGGGAAATCCGAAATACATCAAATTCGAATTTCGGAAATCCGAATTTAATAAAAAAATTTGGATCTTCTAAATCCGAAATAAATTAAATTCAGATTTAGAAGATCCGAATTTAAACTTATTTTTTCACAAAACATCTCACCTCATCTCAGAAAAATTAGCACCACGTCCAAAAACGTCTACATACATGCATATAAATTTAAACTGATTATTTTTCACAAAGACAGTCTACCACGTCTCAAACAACTAGAACCACGTCTCAAACAACTAGCACCACGTCCAAAAATGTCTACATCCAGACATGTGAATTTAAACTGATTTTTTCACAAAACATCTCACCTCGTCTCAGAAAAACTAGCACCACATCCAAAACGTCTACATACATGCATGTGAATTTAAAATGATTTTTTATCACAAAGATAGTCTACCACGTCTCAGAACAACTAGAACCACATCTTTAACAATTAGAACCACGTCAAAAAACGTCACATCTAGATAAAACGTACGGATTAGGGAAATCCGAAATACATTGAATTTGGATTTCCGAAATCCGAATTTAATTAAAAATTCAGATCTTCTAAATCTAAAATAAATTAAATTCGGATTTAGAAGATATGAATTTTATTAGATTCAGATTTATAAGATCCGAATTTTATTCTAAATCTGAATTTAACTGAAATTCGGATATTCTAAATCCGAATTTAATTGAAAGCGAACAATTATAAGAAAGAATAGATATTACAATAATCCAATCCATAACACTTATACCAATATACTAACCATAATGTATTCATAAAACTTCTATCCAATATACAAATACAATATGATCATAATCCAATTCCCAAATTTAATCCATCGAACATCAAATAAGCAATTCTTCCAATTACATATACTTTTACATCAATACCTAACGAAATCACCAATGCAACTACACATAATCAATTATACCTATAAGCACTTGTAAACAATTGTACCAATTACATACATATGAACATCATATCATTCCAGCGGGGTCACATAGTCTACCAAGCCTTGTACGATCTAATCTGGGATGAGAGACGGGACACCTTGTAGCTCTATGGGTCGTACTTCCATACCTTGTGCATTCATGATCTCTGATCTAAGAGTTTTGTGGATATAACAATTAAAATGACCATATAACTCTTAGAAATATTCATAATCTTGTAAGTAGGTGTTGTAATAAGATAAAACAAATAAAATGGTCATACAACATCTCAACTCATCTCAGAACAACTAGCACCACAGTCAAAAATGTCTACATCCATTCATGTAAATTTAAACTGATTTTTTTTCACAATGACAGTCTACCGCATCTCAAACAACTAGCACCACGTCCAAAAATGTCTACATCAAAACATGTGAATTTAAACTGATTTTTTCACAAAACATCTCACCTCGTCTCAGAACAACTAGAACCACGTCCAAAAACGTATGAGGTGGACCGAAATGTTCATAATCTCTTATCTAAGGGTTTTGATAAGATAAAACAAATAAAACGGCTATACAATTCTTATAAATGATCATGATCTCATATCTAAGACTTGTAATGAGATAAAACAAATAAAATGACCATTCAACTCTTAGAAATGTTCATGATCTCTGATCCAAGAGTTTTGTGGAGATAAAACAATTAAAATGACCATATATCTCTTAGAAATATTCATGATCTTGTAAGTAGGTGTTGTAATAAGATAAAACAAATAAAATGGTCATACAACATCTCAACTCGTCTCAGAACAAATAGCATCACGGCAAAAAACGTCTACATCCATTCATGTGAATTTAAACTGATTTTTTTTCACAATGACAGTCTACCACGTCTCAAATAACTATCACCACGTCCAAAAACGTCTATATCCAGACATGTGAATTTAAACTAATTTTTTCACAATAACATCTCACATCGTCTCAGAACAACTAGAACCACGTAAAAAAAGTCTACATACATGCATGTGAATTTAAACTGATTTTTTTTTTCACAAATATAGTCTACCACGTATCAGAACAACTAGCACCACAACTCAAACAACCAGCACCACGTCCAAAAACGTCTAGATCTAGACATGTGAATTTAAACTGATTTTTTATCAATAACATCTCACATCATCTCAGAAAAAATAGCACCACGTCCAAATTCACTTGAATGGATGTAGACGTTGTTGGACGTGGTGCTAGTTTTTTGAGACGTAGTTCCAGTTGTTTGGGACGTGGTGGACTGTCTTTATGAAAAAATCAGTTTAAATTCACGCACATGAATGTAGACGTTTATGGACGTGGTGCTAGTTGTTTTTGATGTGGTAGACTGTCTTTGTGAAAAAATCAGTTTAAATTCACACACATGAATGTAGACGTTTCTGGACGTGGTACTTGTTGTTTTTGATGTGGTGCTAGTTGTCTGGGACGTGTTGGACTCTCTTGAAGAAGTATTTCGGGAAGAATAAATTCGAATTTTTCAAATCCGAATCTATGCTTCTGTTTTTCTTTTTTTTACCTTTTACAACTGATTCGGATTTGTAAAATCTGAAACTCTTAATTAATTAGTGTTTCGGATTTTACAAATCCGAGAGACCCCTTTCAGTCCATACACCAATTTTTTCAATTTCTTTCAGTCCACACCCTAAATTTCTCGGCCCCTTTTGGTCCCGGCCCTTGAATTTGTATGCCATTTTGGTGGATATTGGATCCTTTTGACTCGGTCTAGGGTAGAGAAAAATTGTTTAAAATTGGTGTAAAGTCATTAAATTTCATCAAAACCCAAGTATTTCAGTAGCCTGGAGACTAAAGAACATGACAACATCAGAGACTATGCAAGTCACAAGAGGGACATCTGGGACTTCAACCTCAGCGGCTGTAATTCTTGAATATTTCCCTAGCACGCAAGTCCTCTACTCCAATTATTATTTTTGGAGTAGGAGTAAAATTACATGGTGGTCCTATCATATTTCTAGTTTCATTTAAATAAAAAAAAAACTAAATTAACCACCAAAACGTTATTATAAAAACAAATTATAAAAACTCAGTATCACCTACAAAGAGAACCACAAAATACAAGTTGGATACGAATTGAAATTGAGTTTTTGATGTTTCTAAGCATATATTTGACCCGAAACATATAATTGATGAAGATGATTGGAGAAATCAGTATAAACACTATTTTAGGAAAACATTGTTGATGGAAAATTTTAAAAAAATAATTCCAAATATTAATGACTTTTTTTTAATTCACGAGAAAACTCATAGTGAGAACAGTGAGAGTAATGTTCATGTATATATCAAGGCCGAATTGGTAATTTGGTCTCTTATAAATGAGGGTATTGTTGTTTTGGTCTCAAATAAAACTACGACTGCTGTTTTGGTCCCTTATTAATTTTTTATTAGCGTTTTTAGTCCCTTTTTACGAAAAAATTTAGAAGATAACGAATTAACTCATTTGATCGCTAGTCAAACCTAATTTTTTCTTCAAAATGATTTGTACCATGATATTTTCAATCCATTTTATAACTCAGTTCCTCATGAATGTTCAACCCATTTAGATCGACTCACAATCCAAAATAATGGTCGAAACCCTAAATGGGTAAGATCATGAGTGATTCTTTTGAGTAGTACTCAGACAAGGATCGTTAGACCAAAAATCACTACATGATTTTAAATGAATTGTAGTGTGCTTTGATATACGCCTAACGGGGCCGTAACAGGTTGTTAAGTACGGGTATGAATGGGTACACTATAAGTCACGCTAAGGTATATAGGTGAAGGGATGGGACTACAAGTCTTTCTTCAGTAAGAGATGATATCTTGGCCACTTGATAGTGAACTGAGAAGTGCATGGCTGTGCCAAGAAATGATAAGTGTTATCATTTGCTTGAAGAAAATCAGTGTCACTAAGAGATCAAGTAAACGTTTCGTTAAATAAGGATGATGGTTCAATGTACTATGCTAAACTGGATATCGATGTAGAGGATCGTACGTAGTATGCTCGGAAGGTTGTGTTGAATCACCATTCGACCCTCCGTTCTGAATTGAGTAGTCATTATATCTTACTAGAGACCACTAATGATTTATGGATTAATCAATAGGATTGATTTATCCATTGTCAATTCGGAATGGACCTACAGGATTGCACATAAGAGAGTTCGATGATACAAAATAAATATCATTGCCTGCCCTAAGTATAATTGTTATACTTAGAAAATTAATATTTAATTAAATAGTTTAATTAAATATTATTGAAAAGTTTTGTGGTTTTAATTAAGAGTTAATTAAGAACCTATGAAGAATTGGAATAGACTGACAAATCAAGGGATCTAATTACAAATTAAGGTTCTTGACCCATCAGCCTGATCCATGGGTCACTGGGTTGATCCATGAGTGTTGATAAAAACCAAGTCAGTAAAGTAAATATTATTTTAATTATTTAATTAATTAAAATATTTACTAATATTTTCTTTTAAATATTCTGTTTACTGACTCAGTCAACTACTCTTATGACTTTTATAAAGTTACGGAGACAGAGTGAGTTGAAAATAGACGTCTTCTGAAAAAGTGAGTTTTACCAAAATTCTTCCAAGAGAAAATTTTCTCTCTGCAGGTAAACAGCTAGCACAGATTTTGAGAGAACTCCAGTGCCTGAGGGTAGAGAGCATCTCCAAGGAAGTGCTTTTGGTGGTGATCGATATTTCCGAACAAACATTAATTAGGATCCAGGCGCGGTAATCAATTACGCTATGAGGGTAAGCATTAAATGCTTAAACGTAGGATTAATTAATACTAAAACACATATTAGGCATGTTCCGCTGCGAAAATTTTTGTTAATCATGCCTAAAAAATCCAACAGTATGTCCATCGAATACTAATGATGGTGTGTTCAAGGGAAACAGGTTACTGATAGTAACGTGACTACCAGATTGATATACTATCTTGAAATGTTCTACGGGATACCTGATCTTTCTAACTATTATTTCCTTATCTAGAGGCTGTTGAATTGATTGGCTGATCAATCAAAATGACAAGAGAGAATTCGCAGGGTTGTTAGGGCCACAAATTCAAGGTGATGATGCGGTCTATGAGGGGGTTTTAGTTCAAACACATGAACAATGAGTAAAGTCAACAAACTTTTAGACCTTTGAAAGAGAATAATGAAGGTTTTTAAATCTAAAAAGTTTTCAATGTATTCAATAATCTAAGTTAAAAAGTTACAATGAAGACCTATTTATAGGTAGTATGTTCCTCTCTTCCTAGTCTAAAAGGAATCATCCAATCATATTGAAAGGGTGATTGTAAAACAAATCCTATTTGAACCATGATTGGTTTTATAATTTCAGCCAAAATAGCTCATTTACAAGACAAAATAGAATCCTATTTAAAGAATAAAAATTCAACTTATCTTATTAGTAATAGGATGAACTTACAAAACCTTATCGAACTAGAAAAGTAAAACAATACAATTCCTAAAGGAATAGGGAAAAAGAGAGATTTCATGTGGTTCTATTGGACTTGGACCACACACGAAATCCTTGTCCAATCTGGGGCCAATTAGATCTCCTTTATTTGGGCTCAAATCTTCAATTACTCTCTTCTCCAAAGTCATCTTCCGTAAAACAAGTTAGACTTACGATCTTGGGTTCGTAGACAAATACTTAGGCTTAGGCTTGTACAAAATTCTAAGAAAGCGAACATGTATACATCAAAGCTCGGAGTAAAATAACATTATTTAAAGAATAATATGTGAATATAGAACTGAATAAACATCGAATACAGAGTAATAGAGTTCATTCCTCAACATCAATACGATAAATAGTTAGGTTTTTTAAATAAATTGAACATTAAAATTTAGGTTTCACAATGTATACATGTATGTTATTTCAAGAAGAGCGTTGTATTGTTGAAGATTTCACGACGATCGAGACGTATTCAGACGTATTCATGTATGTCAAAACTTGTATTTGGTTGATATTTTTATCTATTTTCGCCAAAATTTTGGTCGGAGAAGGTTTTCTCTATGATTTTGGGAGAAAATGGAATGAGAATGAAATGATTGAAGGTTAAAATTGATGGGCTCGAGAGTTTGAATGTATTGAATGAATAAAAAACTACCGAAGATAGAATATGTGGGTGCTCAAGCATTTAAACGAGATGAATATGTGGGAACGTGGATATCAGGGGCACGTGGAGTACAGTCGCGAATGTATAAGAGTGGTGCTGTGTTTAGTAAATATTGGGAGTATACCATATGTGTGTACAGTATAATTTCCCCCCTAACTAGATATCCTTCCTGGATATATTGATGTAGTATAGAGAGTGTAGTAACTTTTAATTACAATAAATAAAATACTAAGAAAGATCGACAATGAGTAAATTGAATAAACATTATATTTGTTGAGCAGGAAAAAAGGTTTTGGTGGAGTCTCATTTTGAAAAAATTCTTAAAATATGATGGATTTAAAAAATTAGTCTAGTTTTAGGATTGTTTTGGATTTGGGTTCAAACAATAGGGAGGTCGCATTTGGCAAATGCAAACTCCATGAGTTCACATTTTGCAAATGCGAACTCGTCTTTAAAAAAAAAAAAAAAAAAAAAGACTCGATCTGCTAAACCTGTTTCTTCACCAATTTTTTCTCTTTGGCCATTTTTTTTTCTCTTTGCCCGTCTTATCTACCTCCACCACCACCTGTGCTCTCCCTGTCGGACAGCCACCGCCGGAACGCTTCATTTATCGACAGCCACCAACGAACCAATGTGGACTTCCCGATTTATCTCTCCCACTATTTTATTCCCCCGTATTTGACCATCAATAACCCACGTCTCTCCACCAAGCTATTGATTTGGGGCTAGGGTTTGGGAGAATTTTTCAGAAGCTGAAAAGCAAGGTATCAATATTCACACTTTAGAGTCTGCAATTTTTTATGTCATTGGGATTTCATTCAGGATGAACTCTGGGTTGAAAAAATTTACTAGCAGGGTTTGTCAGAACAAGGATTTTCCCATGAAAATTGTTGGGTTTAAATACTAAAGCTTTGCTTTTATTAAACTATTTCACAGTTTTATATATCGATTAAATGTTTTAGTTATATAATTAGGTGATGAGGTGTCTGGTGTGATACAGTAGATCTCATCATTGGTTAAAAGGCATAATATATAAATAAGGTTCGTAACCGAGACAGTTTTGGACACACTGTCAGTTTAGGTTATTATGTGATTCAGAAATTGGTTTGTATAAACTAATTGAATCATATAGATATGCTCAGGGCATATTGATCTTGACCATTTATGATGAATTTTCTTGTACTGATTTAATAGACTATTCAATCTTAGTACACTATCTCTAAATCCCTAGAATTGAGCACGCATGAGGATTAGACATGGTGTACTTTAATCTACCAAAGAGTGAGGTCATTTATGACCAATAGTCTCGGTAGGTTGGGTGCGCGTGTTTAGTTGCTTGGTGTGTTGTTGCTTGTCGAAAGGAAATCATGTACCGGTGCGTCCGGGGTGATGTGCTCCCGAAATGAGCTCATTATGTTTATTATACTAAACCCGGCCGGTGGACTTATGTCTGGTATAGTAAAAAGGTCAAGTGGTACTAATCTCGAATTATAATAAGTTAATTAATTAATTTATCAGTAAATTAATAAATTAGCAAGCACTAGATCTTTAATATGGGGATATTAAAGAATAATTAATTTAGTTGTTCCGGAAGCAATTCTGGTGTAGGATGGTAGTGTCATTATTAATCCGTTAGTGGTATAATTAGTTATGTATTGGAAAATTGATAAAGATATATTTAATTAATTAAGTAATTAATTGATCCTTGTTCAATTGGTTATGAATCAGACCAGGAACTGGATTGAGGATAAGTGAATTCTCATGTCAGTTGGTTGTGAATTAGACCAGGAACTGGATTAAAGATAAGTGAATCCTTGTGTCAGTTAGATGCAAATCAGTCCAGGAACAAGATTGAATTAAAACACAAACCCAATAAGAAGACCAATCATAAACCAACTTGGGGTCTCTCTTGTAACTCTATAAATAAACAAGAGATTAGCAATTCACAATACACAATTCATAAGTTTTCAAGACAAGAAAACTAGAGAGAGAAATTAATTTTTTCTCTCAAAGTCGGGTTTACCTCCTTGGCCGGCGACTTAATCTCCTAGGCGGCGGGCGGTGCTTGGAAATATTATTCTGGCAATGGTGTTTGGTGATTAAGTGGGCGGGGCGTGGGCTTCACTCTCGGGCGGCGGCGGAGCGAGAATTGCATGAGCAGGCAGAAGCAGCTCGCTAGTTTTTTCGGCGATTGATTTGTGGTGTTTTGCTGATCGTTTGTTCGTTGGTTCATTGCCCACACAACGTACGGGCTGGTCTTGAGTCATACAAGCGATCACCTAAGTACAGGCTTCAAGAGGTAATTCTTATACTTCCGCTTTAAATAGGAATTTATTGTTGTGTGGCAAATCGAACAAGTAGAAGCTAAGATCCTGCGCAATGTTATTTCAAGCAAGGATTATAATAGTGATTGTGCTAGAGTTTAGGTCTGGTCAAGAGTTCTGATTATGGAATGCATAGCATGAAAGTGAATCTTTGACCGGGCCTGGGCAAATAATCTTTCAAAAATTAGTGTCTTTTTATCTTTAGGTGAAAACATGTTGATTGAATTAATTAACATGTTTTGATTAATGCGATACGTTAGTCCGTTGCAGGGCAGCCAAAGAAAAAAAAACTCCTACTGAAGCTTGAAAAATAAGCTTTCAAACCAATCTTCCAAAATTCGTCTTGAGCTGAAGATGAATTCATAATTCTGGTGATTAAGAAGTTTAATTAATGAACCTGAATCCATAAAATCGAGTCCAAGAAGAGGGACTGTTTAGCTAAATTGTCATTCAAGACTAAGTTTCAACCAAAAGTGTGATAGAAAGCTTTAATTTCTTTCTGTCAAAGAAAAGTTGCAACTAGAGAAGGATAATTGAATTCTTATCCGACAGAACTCTAGTTGTCCTACATAAGATCTTTACTGCTCTTGGATTTGAGAAAGAAATTTTTTAGATTCCTCTGAAGTCTGTTGCAAGTTTTTAATTAATGATGAACATTGATTCTTATCACCCTTGATTTATTTTTTGTAAATGTGTCTTGAAAATGACTTTTGAACTAGTTTTTTAAGTTTCGAACTACCTTGGAAAGGGAACCCTTGAAACCTCACTGTTGGTTATGTTGTCAAGCTTGACGTTCATGAAATTTTCTATCTAAAAGTTATTCTTTTAATTTGGTTATACTTTGGTCAAAAAAAAAAAAGAAGAACAGAAGGGGTTGTCTGTCTGATAAACCATTCCTTTGGGATTTCCTGAAATTTGGAAAGGTTCAGCTTTGAACATTTAACTTTAGAGTTGTAATTCTAAAGCACCTTTTATTTGGGGTTATCCAGAATGTAGTTGTAATTCTATTAATATGATTAGGATTAATCCTCCAAATAACAATAAAGAACAAAAGCACCTTTTATTTGATTTAATTCAAGAATTACCTTCAGAATTACAAACTACTTATTTGCTTAAGCTCAAGG
The DNA here is from genome assembly GCA_030378225.1 of Knoxia roxburghii. Classification (NCBI taxonomy): domain Eukaryota; kingdom Viridiplantae; phylum Streptophyta; class Magnoliopsida; order Gentianales; family Rubiaceae; genus Knoxia; species Knoxia roxburghii. The sequence goes on along the minus strand of CM059422.1, from coordinate 11,389,563 downwards.
ATTTGATATTAAAAGAAGATCATGATCCAATTAAGATTGTAGAATCATTTAGTATTTCTAAATTATTACATACTTATTCCTCTGATAATTCATTTAGGAAGAGTACTACTACAGATTTACAAAGTGAGATTACTCAGTTAAAAAATCAAATGAAGCAATTAAAAGAAGATGTTTTAAGAATTGAAACAAAGAATTTAGAATTAGAAACTAAAATTGCTATTCTTAAATCTAGTACATCAAAAGGGAAAAATATAGTAGAGGATGACACACCACCAGAATTTAATCATTCAGAATTTCAATTAGTAGAAATATCATTATCAGAAAAACCACCTCAAGATTCTAAATTCATTTATGTTATTGAGAAAATAAATTTTAAAAAAATGGATAGTATATATTACAATATCAATAGGATCTTATCATACGACTATAACAGCTATGATTGATAGTGGTGCAGATCAAAGTTGTATTAGGATGGATTATTGCATGCTGGGGGTACTTTGGATGATGATGATGTTGTTGATTGGTTTGAAAGTGATGGAGAGAGACCCTATAGTCCATATATGGAGGATGAAGATATTGGTTTTGAAGATGTAGACACTAATAATGAACATAAAAGTGAAGATGAATGTGTGAATAAAGATAATGTACTTGCCGATAGAAGATAAGAGAGAATTTACATTCCTACAGGGATAGATTTCTTCAATAGGATTGAAGATAAGGATGATGATATCCAACATAAGGGTGGTGATGTTATGCGCATTCATGTCTGGAGTGAGAAGAATAGTCAAATATGTCTGAATATGAGATTTAAAGACAAGAAGCAGTTGAAAAATGCAATAAAAATATGGTCTATTAATCAAAATAGACACTTCAAAGTTGTTGAGGGTAAGATTAATACATGAGTTGCCAAATGTAAGTTGGAGGTTGGTGATGGTAATCAACATCATAGATCGGTTGTCTTTGCTGTGTTCATGCAATTTATAAGAAATTGCATGGTATATGGGAGATTACAAAGTGGGTGAGTTCTCACTTGCCTTTGCGAAGGACAAGGAAACCAACATGTGAACTTAACATCTATAATGATAGCCTCACACATTTCTGCTGCTATACGGAATGATCTTGTTTATACTATAATGAGTATCCGAGTGGATATAAAATTCTTTTGATGTGGAAATTTCTTACAAGAAAGGGTGGTATGCTCGCCATAAAGCAATTGAACTTGTGTATGGAAATTGGGAGCAGTCAATTACGGAATTGCCAAAATATATGAAAGCACTGGTTACTACTAATCCATGAACCATTGTTCAGTGGTTATATTGTTAGTTTTGAATACAGAAAAGCTATGGCTTGTATCAAAAACTAATATCCACATATGACATATCATTTTGTTTCAGTATTAAATTGTTCCATTATATCATAAAACTAGATAACGGGGTGTGTGAAAGACACAGTAGATACCGTTATTGGTTAAAGTATTGATATATAAAAAGTATGCTCGTAACTGAGATAGTCTGAACATACTATTGGTATAGGTTATCGTGTGGTTTGGAAATTAGTTTATCTAGACTAATTAAAATTACACGGATATACTCGGGGCATATTGAGCACGACCAGTTTGGATAGAATTGACTTGTACTGATCCGCGTAGTCAATTCGGTCCTAGTATTCAATCTCTCAATCCCAAGATTGGGACGGGCGTGAGAGTTAGATATCGTATACTTTGATTTGCCAAACAGTGCGGTCAATTGAGGCCTATACCTCGGTAGGTTGGGTATACAGTGTTTAGCTTCTTACGTGTCATTGCTAGTCGGAGGAATCCACGTACCTGTTCGCCAGGTTGATGGTGCTCCCGAGAGAAGCTCGTAAGATTTATTGTACTAAATCTCGCCAGTGGACTTTATGTCCAGTATAATGAGAACATCGAGTGGTATTAATCTCGGATATCAAGAAGTCGGTAAATTATTTTGTCAGTAAATTGATAAACCAACGAGCACTAGATCTTTAATGTGGGGAGATAGAAGAAAATATAGTGGCGTGATGTAAAGTTATTTTTGAGCGATAGTTCCATAGTTAGTCCGAAAGTGGTACGACTAATTATGTATTTGACTAATCGACAAAGTGAATTAATTAATCCTAAAGGTTTAATTAATATTTAATTAACTAAGTGAATTAAGAAATTAATTCTATATGAATTAATTAATTCTAAGGGTTTAATTAAATTAAATTAACGAAGTGGGTTAAAAAATTAATTCGAATGGGTTGATTGGAGTTGATTAGTCTAGGGAAGACTAAGCGGTCGACGAAACTCAAAAACCCACTAGGTCTCCATTAGAGCTCCCTATAAATAGAAAACTTGAGGCCAAAGAAAACTAAGGAAGTCTTGTAAGAAAACTCTTGCTTTCTTGAGTGAGAAGATTCTAGAGAGAGAACTTCTTCTTCAAGAGTTCTTTTTCAAAAAACGAATCAGATTTTTCACTTGCTCGAGATTGGATTCGAACCAAAGATCACACCTTTTTGGGTTTATTATTTTCTTCTCGCCGGACTTCTTGCCAATCGGACTGTCGCCGCGATTTTTTTCAATTTTTCCTGCATCGGGTTCAGTTTTGCATGGTGCGTTTGATTCGGCCTAGGCTTTGTTTGATCTCATTTAGGTGATCCGAGGTTTGGGCCGTCTAGATCACGAACGGGCTGATTGAAATCCGGTGTTTGGAGTGGGTATTTGCGGCGGTCTTGAGTGATGAGTGGTGGCGCGGTTTTGGGTGATCAAGTTTGGTTTTTGAGTCCGATTTTGAGAGATTTCCTTGGGGGATTTTGTGGGCTTTGCGAGTACACTTTGATAGATTATTGCCCACGCAATATTTGAAGTTTCTTGGAATAATCTTTTGGATTTCGGTGGTATTCGATTGCCCGAGACTTTGGTTTTCTTTATACTAAGGACTTCGCTTCAAAGGTATAACCTTTAATCCTTCCGCTTTTAATTAAAGGTCCAATCTTCATGCGTTGTATGTCGATTTAATAAATTAAATAAGTATAAGCCTATATCCGTTCAGGGGAAAATGAATTTGAGCTTGAGCTTTGTCAAAAGTTTCTGATTCTTGAATGCATTACACGAAAGTGAGATTTTCGATTTAGCCCGGGCTTGTTCTGTTTTCCTTCATATATCATCCCAGCAGTACAGATGAGATGAAGATTTTTAAGTATTTTTTTGTGTTAGTTTTGAATACAGAAAAGCTATGGTTTGTATCAAAAACTAATATCCACAGATGACATATCATTTTGTTTCAGTATTAAATTGTTCCATTATATCATAGAACTAGATAACAGGGTGTGGAAAGACACAGTAGATACCGTTATTGGTTAAAGTATTGATATATAAAAAGTATGTTCGTAACTGAGATAGTCTGAACATACTATCGGTATAGGTTATCGTGTGGTTTGAAAATTAGTTTATCTAGACTAATTAAATCACACGGATATGCCCGGGGCATATTGAGCACGACCAGTTTGGATAGAATTGACTTATACTGATCCGCGTAGTCAATTCGGTCCTAGTATTTAGTCTCTCAATCCCGAGATTGGGACGGGCATGAGAGTTAGATATCGTATACTTTGATTTGCCAAAAAGTGCGGTCAATTGAGGCCTATACCTCGGTAGGTTGGGTATGCGGTGTTTAGCTTCTTACATGTCATTGCTAGTCGGAGAAATCCACGTACTGGTTCGCCGGGTTGATGGTGCTCCCGAGATGAGCTCGTAAGGTTTATTGTACTAAAACTGGCCAGTGAACTTTACGTCCGGTATAATAAGAAGGTCGAGTGGTACTAATCTCGGATACCAAGAAGTTAGTGAATTAGTTTGTCAGTAAATTGATAAACCGACGAGCACTAGATCTTTGATGTGGGGAGATAGAAAAAAATATAGTGGCACGATGTAAATTCATTTTTGAGCGGTAGTTCCATAGTTAGTCCGATAGTGGTACGACTAATTATGTATTTGACTAATCGACAAAGTGAATTAATTAATTAATATTTAATTGACAAAGTGAATTAAGAAATTAATTCTATATAAATTAATTAATCCTAAGGGTTCGATTAAATTAAATTAACGAAGTGAGTTAAGAAATTAATTCAAATGGGTCGATTGGAGTTTATTAATCTAGGAAAGACTAAGCGGTCAACGAAAGTCAAATTAAAAGGTCCAACTCAAAAGCCCACTAGGTCTCCATTGGAGCTCCCTATAAATAGAAAGCTTATGCCTTAAGAACCTTAAAGAAAATCTTGCAAGACAACTTTGTCTTCCTTTGAGTGAGAAAGTTCTAGAGAGAGACTCTCCTTTCTTCTTGAGTTTCTTTCAAAAACGAACTTGGAATCTCACTTCTCGATTTAGATTAAGTTCAAAGATCAAACTTTTAGATAGCCCATTGATTTATTTGAGTTGCCCACTGCTGGATTTCATCTTATTTCGCCCGGATTTCATTTTATTCTCACCGGACCAAGCAAATTTTTTGGCCAGAATTTTGGTTCTTCGCTTGAGCAGTCCGGCGATCACTTCTAGTCACTCATGGGGTGCTTGATCCAGGTGGGTTTGTGTTGATCTCTCCCTTGGGTTGGTGATCCACAATCCCGGTTGTCCAGATCGTGACCGGAGTTAAAGTGTGTTCGATTTTATTGGCGAGAAAAGTAGTGGGCAGCATTTTTTGAGTTAAAGGTTTGATGTTTTAAGCAGATTTAATCTAATTGAGGGATTTTCTTAGTGGGTTTCTCGTGGGCTTGATAGTACACCTCGATAGATTATTGCCCACGCAATATTCGAGGCTTCTTGGAGTAATCCTTTGGATTTCGGTGGTGATCGCATTATAAAGATTTAGTTTTTCTTATTGCGTTGGACTTCGCTTCAAAGGTATAACCTTTAAAGTTTCCGCTTTTAATTAAAGGTGTAATCTTTGTGCGTTGTTTGTTGATTTAATAAATTAAATAAGTATAAGCCTAGATCCGTTCAGGGGAAAATGAATTTGAGCCTGAGATTTGTCGAAAGTTTCCGATTCTTGAATGCAACGAAAGTGAGATTTTTTATTTAGCCCAAGCTTGTTCTATTTTCCTTCATTTTGGGCATTTGGACCAGCAATAGAAGCATTTCATTTGTGTAGGCCTGTTATTATTGTAGATGGCACTCATGTGCAAGGATGTTATAAAGGTAAATTGCTTGTGGCAGCAACTCGTGATGAAAATAATATGGTGTTACCAATTGCATTTGCCATTGTCGATGAAGAGACTATTGAAAGTTGGAATTGGTTTATGGATCAGTTGAGTGTATTTGTGGCATTTGATAGGACTACTTTGTGTGTTGTGTCTGATAGAAACCTAGGTATAATACATTCAATAAACACCAATGATGGTTGGAAAAAACCTGCAGCATATCACAGGTTTTGTTTGTGGCACATTAGGGATAATTTTCATTAAAAAATTGGGAATGTGAATTTGAAAAACTTCATGTATGCTATTTGTTCTGAAGTCCAGAAACGTAAGTGGAAAGGCTATGTCAGGAGCTAAAGAGTCTAAATGTTTATGCTTGTCATTATTTATCAAGTATTCACAAATCAAGGTGGTGTATTGCATATGATACTGAAAATGCTAGATGGGGTGATGTGACCACAAATTTGTCTGAAAGCTACAACAATGCGTTGACAGGGGCTAGAGATTTACCAATTAAGGTATGTGTTGATATGACTTTTCATCGAATGGTGAAGATGTTTCAAGAAAGATCAGAAATTGCTCTTCATTGTATTAATGCTTTACCCAATAATATATGGGCTATATTTACACAGTATGATACAGTCTCCAGATGACACAATGTATTTGTGTTTCTCATAATCTAGGTGTTTATACAGTTACAACCAAAGAGCATGAGAATGGTTCAGGTGGTAATAGTCACACGGTGAAGTATTCAGAGCATGTGTGTACATGTGGTAAATGGCAGATGTATATATTTCATTGTTCTCATGCATTAGCTGTTTGTAAGGTAAGATGAGATAGTCCTTTGTCATTGATTAACAGGTTTTACAGGGTTGATACTTATATAGCCCAATATTCAGGCAAGTTTTTTCCATTATCACACCCTGACTATTAAAGACATCCAGGTTAAGAACTTGCACTAGATAGGAATCTTATTATTAAGCGTCAGCGTGGTCATATTCGTGCTCATCGGATACCTAGTCAACATGAGGAGAAACTACCTGGAGAACCTCGTCAATGTGGAAATTGTCATCAAAGTGGTCACAATAGGTGGAATTGCCCTAGCGCACAATCTGGAGAGTAGTTTTATCATTTTTAATAGGATGCACGAACAAAGCAAATTAATTGTACTAGTTTTTCCATTTATGTTTGACTGTAACACTTTTTAGTACTCATTGTACTCCACTTTTAGTTATTTAGTTTCTTTAATATGAGGTTCTTAACTAAATTATTTGGTTATAAGTTTGTTGTTAGTTTTAAGAATTGGTGTTGACTTGTGAATAAGTTTGGTTGTATTTGCTGTTGGTTTTTGAAATTGGTTTAATTTGTTGTTGACTATTTGAATTTAGATCTCTTTACTTCTAGTTTTGTTAATTGGTTTAATTTGTTATTGAATATTTGAAATTGGTGTTGTTTCTTATTTAGTGAAATATATTTACTATTTGTTGCATAGAGTGTTTGATTCATGTACTATTTTTTTTTTTATATGCTAACCATTTTGAGAACTCTAATTTTCAGTTTAGCTGCTATGGAGCATGGGCCTCTTATAAATGATCTATTGACGTTGAATCATAACCATATAGCCATGCTTATATATAATGGATCTCTTGAACAGGGCCAGCCCATAGGCTAGGGCAGGAGGGGCGATCGCCTAGGACCCAAAAATTTTAGGGGCCCATATTTTTTATATAATACTAATATTAATATAAAATTAAAAAAATAAGAATGAGATAACTTAATGATTGGCATACCTCACTTAAGATTTGGGAGGTCTTGAGTTCGTTGTCCCAAATTTTAGGTAGTTTTAATGGGAGACAGTCAGGAAAAATGGAAAGATGGTCAAATTTGAATGAGATTTGAATGTGTAGAGAAAATTTATGAGTTTTTCTATTCATAATTTTAATTCCAAGAATAATAAAATTCATATAAAATAGGGCCCTTTTATTGTATAATTTTTTTAAATAAAAAATAAAGGAAAACTTTTTCAAATTGAGAGTTGGAATGAGGGTCACAAATTTTAAGAGTTTTAATAGGATTTGAATGGCACGGTCTATATCATTTTACTTTATTTTTTCTCTTCTTATCACGACTTGCTCTTCGGAGTGCTAATTTCTATTTTGCAGGTTTCGTTCTCTTAATCTAAATAAGTTAAACTCGAATAATATCAAAAGGGCTCATCACTACTATTTCTCCCTAAGGCTCTCAAAATCATTAAAACGGTCCTGCTCTTGAAGATTGTCAACTTAAAGTTAGACGTTGTGACTGTATATTATGGCAACACATTCCTATCCAAGAGTCTGTACTATAGTATATCAGAATGGCTGGATTTGGAGGTGTGATAAGTGGTGGACTTATTCAAATAGATCACACACTCATTACAACATTAGTTGAGCGTTGGAGGCTTGAGACACACACATTTCACCTTCCTGTCGGTGATGCAACTGTTACTCTTCAAGATGTTGAGGTACTGTGGGGTTTACCAATTGATGGCATCCCTGTTATTGGGGTAGATGTTTCACGCAGTTCAGATCGATGGATTAAAATGTGTAAACGCATATTAGGATTTAGTCCACCTGTTTCGGCAACTAAAAGGGGACGTGTTAAAATGTCATGTTTATCTGATGCAATTGATACCCAATTGGACATAGATGTCATTGTTAATATGTGCATACAGCGAGCTCGCATTTATATTATGTTGTTATGTGGTAATTTATCTGCTAACAAGTCAAGTGGTGCAATGTATTTGATTTATTTACCAACGTTAATCTGGAGGCTGTGAATTCTTATAGTTCGGGAAGTGTAGTTTTAACAATTTTGTACCAGAATTTGTGTGATGCGACAACACCAGAAGTTCGTGAGATTTCTGGACCTTTAGTGTTACTTCAGGTTCAAATAATGTTGGCAATTTTTTAAGGTTATTTGGTATTTATATTTTATTTAGTAATATGATTTTGAATATGTATGATTCAGGTTTGGGCATGGGAGAGGGTACCCGCTATTAGACCAGATCGAAGGAATCTAATTGATGATTTTAGATATTCGTATGCAGTTAGGTAAGATGTTCAAAAATGATGATTATTGTCTGTCCCTTATTCTGAGGATCATAATTTTTTTTGTTAACTTTTTTTGTAGGTGGAAGACTCACTTTGATGTAACTAGAGTGCCGATCCATTGTCTTCCAGCGTATCGTGATCAATTGGCAACTTTACGGTTTGACCAAGTAAATTTTTTATATGCCTAAAACAATTAAATTTTTTATATTTTTCTTTTCAATAATATTTTAAGTTGATACTTATTTTATAAAATAAAATTGATATTTAATTCAAAAATTTTAGTTCGTCTGGCAACTTTATCCAGAGGCAATCCTTTAAACACTTTCTCAATGTTGCACAACTGGTAGAGAAATTTGGAGATCTGTGGTTTATCTAATTTGTTGTAGTACCATTAAGCCACACTTGCCTAATCGAGTGCTGAGATAATTTGGTATGAGCCAGCCAATTCTTGTGCCTCTTTTGATAGATAGATATGAGTATCTTCACAACTTAGATCGTCGTGGAAAAAGTAATAATGATTGGATGTCTACACACCGCGCTTACATACAAATGTGGAAAAACCAACATACTTTAGTTCATGAAAGTGAGGTTGTGGAATATCCAACATTTCCATCCAATGATTACATGACATGGTACATTCCACGAATAGTGAAGTATATTTTCAATCCCAGTCATGATAATGTTGGTCTAGAAGGCTTTCTGGAAGTGGATCTACAACAGAGTATTTGGTAAGCATCATTTTATTTATTTATTTATTCTTGTGTATTCTTAGTTTTATATTTATATATTTATTTCTTTAATTTTTTTTAATTTACAGTTGGAAGTTGTTTCTCGCATCTACCATATGTCGTTAGATAATATAGCACAAAATAGAGGTTTATATAGGTTTGTTCAAATTCGAGACTTAACCAGCGATTCTATGCGTGTAGTTCGAGAATCGCATTTACTAGATATACGACCGCTAGAAGAGCATAAGATGTCTCGAAATACTATCAATCCACAACGAATCCAAAAACAGGCTCGAGTAGGTCGTGCAGATCAAAGACAAGGTTGTAGAAGGATTCGATATTGTCCTCCAACAGATTGCTGTGACAATGATGATACTACGCAAACGCCTCACATTGAAATGCCTAGCAACATAGAAGGTTCATCTGCTTTTGAAGCCAACACATCTCAGGTTTTAACACCCCAGATTCAACCTCCTTTCTTATCTCCTACAACTTCGATGTCATTTGATCCAATGGATGAAAAAGAACATGATGATGATGATGATGATGATGATGATGATGATGATGACGAAGAAATCGAATGTGATGAAGAGCCATAACAATCAAACACTGATCAAGAAGCAAATGTTCCACTACGCAGACCAAAAAGAATAATTAAGCCTACGCGTTATGAAACTCATGGAAAGTTTGTAGGTCATAAATAATAAATAGTAAATACATGAACAATATCTCACTTAACGCTATTACAACACAAATAAAATTGATTTTTTACCTACTGTATAATAACCTTTCAAACTCTAAACAATTATTGAAATAACAGAGTTTTAAATAGTTAAATGTAATTGGGATTCATACTTATAAATAGTTAAATGTAATTGGGATTCATACTTATATCAATCCACAACTCTTTATCGTGTATTCAAATCAACAAGAACCTAATTTGAATCTAATTGATACATTCATATTTTAGTGTGATAATAGAGATGTAATGATAGAAATTTTTTTAGTTAAATTTATTATACAAGTGAAAATGTTGACCTAATTTAATTGCTTATTCCACAAAATATGTTAAAAATTAATTTAGACCTGTGTTGCTCATGCAAAACATGTAAAAAAAAAATCATAAAACATCTAGAATAATGGGTATAATGAAATAGTATAGTGATTTTCGAAGGTAGAATCCTTATACCACTATTAACCCACGCTATGCAACAATGATCGAGATGTTATTATCAAAATCACGTATCAAGTAAATGATATATATATATGTAAAAAATAAAAATGAAAATAAACAATATTTGGAAAACTATTCAAATATATACAGGAGAAACGCAATACGTAATCCTAATTAATTTAATCACATTTTAAGAAATTCATGGTCTCATTTCAAATTTAGATGATTTAAATTTTGTTTTAAATGTTAAAAAGATAAAATTGTGTAAATAGGCGACAACTGTAAAAAGGAGCTACACACAAAATAACCCGCTCAATTTTGGGGTTTTACCCCCCCACTCCCAATAATAAATCCTTCACCCTCCCCATATTCTCCTTCCCCCCACCCACACTCACTCTGTTAGCCACCCCAAGCTCCTCTTCCCCTTTTTGACTCAGTTTGAGAGTGGCTCTCATGCTCTGCCCACCCAGGTTTCAGTGCATGGAACATTTCAGTGGCTTGCTGCCGTTACTACTCATCCTCTGTTTCTTTACTCTTTCAGGTAACATTCTTATTCTGCTTCCTTTGCATATACTCTTTCTGGATCTTCCCCTACTTTATTCTTCTTTAAAATGCCACTGCCTTTATCAAATTTTCGGCGTTATAATGTGGTTTACACATACTAATGTGCATTTCCTTAACGTTAATTGACTTTCAGTTTCAGGAATAATTTTGCAGATTGGCGATTTAATGTTACATTTTCTTTAAAACTAATAAAAAAGTCTACCCCTTTTATCAACCTCGTTTGTTGAGAATTCTTAGTCATGTTTTTTACTGACTGCTAGTATTATTTTGTTTTGAAGACGGGGGATCAATCGGAGTGAATTATGGGAGAATAGCCAATAATCTCCCTTCAGCAGTCAAAGTAGTGGGGCTCCTTAAATCTCATGGTTTGGATCGAGTTAAGCTATATGACACGGATCCGGCTGTCCTCAAAGCTTTATCCGGCTCCGGCATCAAGGTAACTGTCGACCTGCCAAATGAACAGCTCTTCACCGCCGCTAGACGGCCCTCTTTTGCCTACTCTTGGGTCCAGAAAAATGTACTCGCTTATCACCCTTCCACCCAAATCGAAGCCATTGCCGTCGGCAATGAAGTGTTTGTGGACACGCATAATACAACCCGCTTCCTCGTACCGGCCATGAAAAATATCCATGCTGCCCTCGTCGAGTATAAACTCCAAGATGTCATCAAGGTATCTTCTCCCATAGCTCTCACTGCCCTCCAGAGCTCATACCCAACCTCATCCGGGTCTTTCCGATCTGAGTTGATCGAATCTGTTTTCCGACCAATGCTTGATTTCCTCCGTCAGACCGGGTCCTACCTCATGGTTAATGCATACCCGTATTTTGCATACGAGTCGAATGCCGATGTCATCTCCTTGGACTATGCACTCTTCCGTGATAACCCTGGAGTGGTGGATTCCGGCAACGGCCTCCGTTACTTCAACCTTTTCGACGCCCAAATCGACGCCGTTTTCGCGGCATTGTCGGCACTCAAGTACGACGATGTCAGCGTCGTGGTGAGTGAAACCGGGTGGCCATCGAAGGGTGACCCGAATGAAATCGGAGCCTCGGTGGAAAACGCAGCTGCATATAACGGCAATCTAGTGAAACGTGTACTAACTGGTGGTGGGACCCCATTGAGGCCTCGAGAAAATCTGACCGTCTATCTCTTTGCGCTTTTCAACGAGAACAAAAAGAACGGCCCCACTTCTGAGAGAAATTATGGCTTGTTTTACCCCAGTGAGACAAGAGTTTACGATATACCGTTCACCCTGGAGGGGTTGCGGAATTACCATGATACCCCTACAAAAGGGGGAGGTAGCCCCCGAATTCCGAAGGGCAACAGTGGAAATGGGAACTCGTCGTCGTCCCACCACGGGTACGTGGGTCAGACTTGGTGCGTCGCAAATGGGGATGAGGAGAGGGATAAGCTGCAGGCAGCTCTGGATTTTGCGTGTGGTTCAGGCGCTGATTGCCGTCAGATCCAGCCAGGGTCCACGTGTTACGATCCCAACACCCTTGAAGCCCATGCCTCGTTTGCTTTCAATAGTTACTATCAGAAGAACCATCGAGCTGTGGGTTCATGCTACTTCGGTGGAGCTGCATACATCATATCTATACCGCCTAGTGAGTATCTCTATCTAGCTCCTCCATTTTCCTAAATTTTCGTTCAAAATTTTATTCTCCTAAATAATACTACTCGTATAAAATGAATGAATTTTAAATTATTTTATAAAATTAAATAATATTTTTAAAAATTAAAAAAAAAAAACAACGTAGACCTAGGTTGTCAGGAGTGTAGTAGTAGTAAATGCGGAGCACGTGATTGAGTGAGACCTTTGTTTGGTAGTACCTTTTGACATTCTGGAGTGGTCAGTGGATGCTTCTTTTAGATACTATTGATTCATGTCTTATTGTCTCTCGTAAGATAAAAAAAAACCCAGTTTTATTTATGTCCATTCATATATCTGCAAATCTCGGAAACCCTAATCTCACATGAATTTATTCTTAAAATCGATATTATAATTTAAATAAGTAAGGGTTAATAAATATATTAATAAATTTTTTTTTTTATAAAATTTCCGTCTTTACTTTTAACTAATATTGCATTTGATATATTAAAATGATAATTATTACATCATAATAAAGGAGCATGTTTTGTATTTGCAGAATATGGGAAATGTGAATTTCCAACTGGAGAGTAGAAGATTTAAAAGGACGGACTGGGATGGCATTTGGGAAGTTGAACGAGGGCTTTAACTGATATTAGATTAGGGATTGTGGTCTTTTATTTTGGTGCTCAAGTAGGGATTTTTGGGCTGCCTAATGTGATTATTATTATTAATTATTATTATTATTATTGTTATTAGCAGTATTTATTTTAAATAACTTTGTGAATGGTTACTTTTCTAAGAAAGCAAAAGTGGAGGGACCATTTTTTGCTTGTAATTAAAACCCTAGCTGTTGTACTTTTCACTTTTAGTGACCACCTTTTGTGTTGCCCCTCAAGCAATGTTGTACCTAAACGTCCGAATCCAAGATTTATCCTTTAGATGATTATATGAAATTATCGGAAGTGTCGTTTAATCGTAACATGGGACTAGGGTCTAAATCGTGTGTGATGGCTCAACCTTGACACTACACTTCTGTGTAATTTAGAGGATTAATAGCAAAAATCGGCGTAAATTTATTTGTATATCAAATACCCTCTTATACTTTAAAAAAATATAAAAAAATCCCCTTTCTATTAATTAAATTAATAAAATGACTAAAAACTCAGTCAAAAGAAAGTCAAATATCCGTTCTCTTCAACATTTTCTTCAAACGCCCTATTCGTTTTCCAGGCATAAACATTCTGCTAGGATCATCATTATTGGATTGATTTAATCTCTCAAACTAATCCAATCATCTATGTCAACCATTGATTATCAAGTTCAAGCATTAAGAAGATTGGAGGATGGGATCTAGGCGCCGTTCTTATCTCACATCTCCTTCTTTTCCTTCACAGTATTTCTGATTCAATCTATTTATTTGGGAATTTTGATTTTGAATGGATATTTTGAACTGATTTTCAAATGGGTTATTCTGATTTTGAACTGGGTATTCTAACTCAATCTATTCATGTGGGTATTTTGAATTGATTTTGAAGTAATTCATCTACCTATTTTGAATTGATTTTGAACTGGGTATTCTGATTCAATCTTTGGTCCTATTCTGATTCAATGATGTTAAGGCAACAAACCCTGAAATATTTACCAAAAGCAGTCTCCAAATCAACATTGTGCCCATTGTAATGATGAACACCAACCTCTGCCAACATGGCTTAGTACTCTATCTCAGACATTCGAATTTCTGAGGGACTTTATGACAGTCTTGTAACCCAATGTATATTTTCCACTCTTCATAACAAGAGCAAGCCTGCTGTTAATACTCTAATGAGTCTGTTGGAGTTGAATAGATAAGTTATGCTTGTATTGTAAATTTTTCCAGTTAATATATCGATTTATGTTTTGGTTATATTTTGTTGTGCATTATTTATCTATTTATATTATGTAGTTAGATGATGATGTATCTTGTATGACACAGTAGATCTCATCATTGGTTGAAAGACACAATATATAAATGAGGTTCGTAACCGAGACATCTTTGGACAAACTGTCGGTTTAGGTTATTATGTAATTCGGATAATTAGTTTATCTAAACTGATTGAATCATATAGATATACTCAGGGCGTATTGAACTTGACCATTTAGAATGATTTGTCTTCTACTGATTTAATAGACAAATCGTTCTTAGTATTCTATCTCTTAATCCCTAGACTTGAGCGGGCATGAGAATTAGACATAGTGTACTTTGATCTGCCAATGGGTGAGGTCAATTCTCGGTAGGTTGGGTGCACGTGTTTAGTTGCTTAGTGTGCTGCTGCTTGTCGAAAGGAAACCATGTACCGGTGCGTTCGGGGTGATAGTGCTCCCGAGATGAGCTCGTTATGTTTATTATACTAAACCTAGCTGGTGAACTTATGTCCGGTATAATAAAAAGGTCGAGTGGTACTAGTCTCGGAATTAAAGAAGTTAATTAATTAATTTATCAGTAAATTAATAAATTAACGAGCACTATATCTTTGATGTGGGGAGATTAAGAATAAATTACTTAAGTTGTTCCGGAAGCAATTCTGGTGTAGGATGGTTGTGCTATAATTAATCCGTTAGTGGTACGATTAATTCAGGTGGTACAATCCACGTACAATCCACTAACGGATCGGATTAATACGTACAATCCGTTAGTGGTACGATTAAGTTGTTCCTGTATCAGTCAGGCGGCACGTGGATTGTACGTGCCAGGTGCAGTATTGCTGGAAATTTTTCGGCAGGTAGATTGTGTAAGGATCCGAAAATCCGAACATAAATTTTTTTTTCAATTTACATTAATCTAATTTTTAGAATAAACGTAGTGAAATAAAATCAAGTGAAACATTATCCCCAACGGTCAAGCAAATCAAATTAAATGTAACGTATCAATCGGGTCCTCATTAGCATATTTGTAACTATGGTAAGGATCAATCAACCTTAGGTAAATTTGTATATGTCATAATTAGTATCATAATTAATTAGAGTTTCCTCCATAAATTAGGTTCAAACCTCTTTACTTCACCCCCTTCTTTACAAAAACCATGCCATCAACTATTTCTTGCCCTTCATTCTACAGTACCAGATCTACCCAACATTGCCCATGCCATCACTCTTGTCCTACGGTTTGATTTTTTTTTCTTTCTAAACCTTTGTTCGTTCTTTATATTTTGAATGTGACGGTTAAAGATTTGCTGCAAACCTAGGAGCTAATCCATCACCCAACTTTTTTCTTATATTATGGGGATTAAGGGTTAACTTTTCCCTGGCCCAACTCAGAGAGAGTAGAGAAAGAAAAGAGATATAAGGATGAAGAAGTAGGTGCATTGAAAGATAAGATGACGAAAATTAAAGAGTCATCTCAAGTGCAAGACGGTTTTAAACAAAATCAAGGTGAGGGATTTTAGTAGGAAATTTTCGTAAATTTATCGGGTCTAACCAACCCATATTTTTTATATTATTATCTTATTACCTTGCATGCTTAAATTTGATTTGGCTATTTGATTACACTGCGTGGTAATTTTGACTATCGTTTTGACTTTTGACTTCTATGTAGAAAACTCATTTGAATTTGACTGTTACATTAAAAATTGTCTCACTAATTTTTTTTTTTATATTATTATTATTATTATTATTTTTTTAAAAAAAATGATCGATATTGATTTTGACTTTCATAACGAAAACCCATTTGATTTTGACTGTTTTGTTAAAATTTGTATCACTTGTTTTCGTGACAAATATCGATTTTGACTTTCGTATTGTTTTACTTACTATCGTAATGAGATAATTTGACTTTTGATTTTTACCCCGAAATCAGTTGGCATTTTGATACTTGTACTGAAATTTTGACTACTGTTTGACTGAAATGATTACTATTCGTTATATGATTTTTCGCTATATGTCCGACTTGTTATATGAATGATCGTTTTTAGCCTTCGGGCACTATTATTAGCCTTCGGGTACTGTTACTAGCCTTCGGGTACTGGCCTTCGGGCATTATTACTAGCCTTCGGGCACTATTATTAGCCTTCGGGTACTGATACTAGCCTCCGGGTACTGTGACTAGCCTTCGGGTACTGGCCTTCGGGCATTATTATTAGCCTTCGGGTACTGTTACTAGCCTTCGGGTACTGTTAATAGCCTTCGGGTACTGGCCTTCGGGTACTGTTATTTGCCTTCTGGTATTGGCCTTCGGGCACTATTTGTTATTTTTAATTTTTGATATATGTTAACTATTCATACGTGTTATTGGAAACTGTTTTGAACTTCTAACCAATTTTAATTGACTTCCGCTGTGCCTCTGTTTTTGAAATCTACTGATACTCATTTTTGAAATAATTATCGGTTATGATTTACACTTGTTCTGCTTGCATGTTAAATACTATTAAATTTCCTCACTGGGCTGTGGCTCATCCCTTTATATATTACAATTTCAGTTAGATTTTGAATAAAGATGCGTGAATCCCGGAGATCGCGACACGTGTCAAGGAATAGGCCATTTGAGAGCTCTAAAATATTAGAGCAAACTTCAGTTATTCATTTTATAATGTATGATTTATGAAGGATTTGTAGAATTTTATTGCTATTTTAAGTAATAAATCTCAGCGCGAGTTGAGAAAGGCATCCCGTTTCGTAACCATTAGGGCGGGATGTTACAATTGGTATCAGAGCGATGCTCTAAGGACCTCTCTAGAAACTTGAATTGAATTGAGTGGGGTATAGTTAACAGTGGATTAGAGCATTCAAAATTATATATGAAAAGTTTGAATTGAATTAATGAAGATATGATTTGTAGAAAGATTTAAAAATTGAAAATGAAGTAAGAAAAATCTTGAAGTGAATTAAGAATGATTCGGTTAGTAGTATTTGAAAATTTAAAGTTATTTATGGGAATTAGTAAATGATATCACGAAATAATAGGTTACATTAGTTCGGAGTGAATGATTACTTAAAATTTGGGATTAATTGATTGATTTGGGAATAAATGGATAGTTGTACTTTGGGGAATGATTGACTAATTACAATGGCAAGATTTAGGGAGTTTTGAGTAAAATTTGAAAGATAATATTAGAGATGGAAGTTTTCATTGAATCCTTTGGAAAGTTTTAGAAAAATTCAGTGAATGATAGTGGAGAAATAAGTTTTGAAGTTAACCTGCAAGACTTAGAATGATATATATTGACAATTTTCTTAATTAATTTCATGTAATTATCTTTCTAATAAACACATATGAATTTATAGCTTACCATTTTTCTGTCCCAAGACGTATATTGGATTTTCCTTAAGACTCTGATTTATTTATTTACTTTGAATATATACATATAATATTTGATATTATATCATTTTATTTCTCAAATTTTTCCTTTCGGAGTAATCCATAAAATTCCTTTTGGTATACCATCAATATTATTATCACAATTGTATTATTAACCATAAATAATAAAAATTTATGTAACTGTCCTTATCTGTATTTCTTCTCTAACTTTTTTAAATATTTTTTTTTACTTAAAATACTATACTTAAAATTGGATCACAGTAATTTCATTTTGAAATTTTAATTATGAAAACAATGGATATGGATTTCATAAATTTCAAAAAAGACATTACCCCATTGACCTCCTTAACAAGGAAAATGGTAATAATTGGTCCCTAAAAATTCAGAGTGTTAGTTGGTTTTTAATTTATTTTCTTTAATTATAGTTAGTCGTATCCCCCAAAAAAAAAAAAAAAAAGTTGGTAATTGATTTTAAATTTTCTATATCCGAGATGATACGAAAGAAACAATGGTGATAGTTGCTTATATTTTAAGTTATTTGTCTAGCAAGAGTTTTACTGTGATGTGTAGTTAGTTTAAGTACTCAATCCCTTTAGAATTTACAAACATATGATGAATGGAAATTCCTTTTTAACTCTTGTGGACAACATGTAGGTATGCTACTTATATCTATAGTCTTGATTTATTGATAGTAAATAATATATCTAAGCCAATATAGTTTCAACTAAAAATAAATTAAGAAAGAATTTAATGGCAATAAGGGAGGGAACAAATACATTTAAGAAAAGGATTTAATGACAATAAAAATTATGAAACGGTTAGAGTTTAAATTGTGACGTTTGCTTATATTTGGATTGGGAATAGTGACGGACGAGATGAGTATTTTGAAGTTAAACTTGAATCTCGACTTGTAGCATGGATTGACAACTCTCTTGATTATCTTTCATTTTTTTAAGTTTCTAATATAAATTTATAATTCTTAATTAAAAAAAAAAACTTTTACTACATACTACTTTACTATAGATTTTATAAACTATGTATAGAACTTTCTATATTTAAATTTTTTTTTTTTCAAAACGACCAAGGTTAGTAATTTTTCTAATGGCTTGATTTATTATTTTGAATATATATGATTAAAAAAAATTTACTATGTCACCACCAACGAGTTATTAATTCTATTTTAAAATTTATGTATATGTTCATACCCATATTTTTTATATGTAATTATGTTAATTCGATTTTTATTTATTGATATAGTTAAAATTCCAAAATCAATTATTAGCTTGATATTTTAGTTTCCAAAATTATTATTATTATTTTTCTTATGGTTTATTTATTTATTTAAAAAAAACTACATCTATACTTCTATTTTATTCTACCTCTCGTGGTTTCCATGAGGATAAAATAATAATAATAATAATTTTGTCCTTATTATGTTATTAGTTTTTGTTTTGAATCTTGTGTAAGAACACAAATCACATCCTTGTATTATTATTATTACTATTATTATTATTTTAAGTACTTTCTCACTTACTTAAAACTCTTATGGCAAGGATAAATTGAAATATTTTTTTATAGTCAGTTATGAAAATGATATTTATAACCTTCATAACGATATTCATACACTATTTTAACTATTGATATCAGTATTCTATTAACAATGGAGTTAACTTGGAAAGGAATAAGCTACGATATGCCAATAATTGGATTATTGTTCTATCAATATTTCTATAGTATAGTTGCCATAAGTAAAAATCTTCTCAACCTCATAGGCAAGTAAATGGATTGCCAGAACCTTAGAATAGGTAGATTGTGCACAATTGTACTAAAACATAGGTTACTTGTCTAGTTTGGATGATTTATAAATATTAGTGATAAATTACTCTAATTTCATGATCAAATGTTTAATGAAAACTTTTAGTCATAATAGTTTTGATTGACACTCAATCATGTCTTAGATTTGGAATGACTGAACAAGGAATTATAGAATTTAGCTACAAATAGCAAAACATTTAGTAATTAAGTATGAATTTTAATCAGCTAAAGGAAATACGAATTAGTTAATATTACTTGCGAATACAATTTCGCCGATTCTAAGAACAAACTTAATATAATAATTATAACTTTAAAGATAAAAACTGATGTCGGTGGAAATAGGATCCCTAACTTTGGAGAGAAAATTATAAATTAAAAGGCTGAGATTTAGATCATAATTGCAATAAAGGAGTATATAAATTGCGACTATGGATTTAATAAGTGAAGAAGCAATTTGAGGATTAGAACAAAATTTTGGAGCTTAGGTCATAACTTGAGATTTAATTGGTGAAAATAAGACTTGGACGAAAATTTTCAAGTGGAAGTACTTGAAGGTGTGATAGACAAATTAAATTACTAAAAGGACTTAGTACAAGACATTTTAACTTTGGTCATGACATCACGAAATAAAGATTTGCATATCTAGGAAATGATCTTTAAAGTGAACATGAATAGACCTATACAAGACTTATATAAATCCATATTTTAAAGGAATATACATGTTAAATCTACAATTTGTTTAGAGTATATTTATAACTGAGTACATGCCTAAATAAAAGTTTATCATTCATGGTAGATACATTACTCAATAAATAAATAATGAAACATATAATCATTATATTAGGACTTTCAACAAGTGCAACTCAGATTTTGAGACCAAATAAATTTAGGGTTAGCAAGGGATATTAGAATTTTGGACTAAGTTATGGATCACAATGATTTTGAAATTTAGGAATTAAGTTTGAATTTTGATTATAAAAAAAAAAATTATGATATCAATCTTAAGAGCGTGGCGGTCCTCAGTTCGTAGGTAACTAGCCATTAGCCTCTTTCTCTTACAAAAATAAATAAATAAATAAAAATTATTATGATATCAATCTCCTTGAGCATTTTCATTCACTTACATTTTCTCCTCAACAATGTCGTCCTCGATATATGTCTTATAAACCCACTGGTTACTTAAACGTGAAGGATTTTGATGTATATAAAGTTACATCCCTTTTAAAGTTGTCATATTGGGTGATGTTCCTGATAGGTCTCGATCTCATATAATTAAGCGTTAGATGTGCTTATGGATTTTATGATTGGGTTGTGAATCTTTTGGTTGTTGTCGCTCTAGGAATGAAATTCTTTTAAACCATGTAAGAATAACAATTTAGTTATTGAATCCTTTCACACGTACTTAAGGGATGATATATATGTGTGTTAACTTATCTATACCTGGCGAGCTCTTAATGGACATAAATTTTACTTACACCCTAGCGAGTATTGATGACTCTTAATACTAGTGCTTAGATGTTTCATTGTTTATAAGAAAAAGATTAAGGGTATCATTTACTGATGTGCAACCTTTGAAAATAAAATGCAAATGGGCTAGTTACAATTTTAGAGGATATTATTATGAATTTTGGAGGGTATTGTGAGTTTGAAATTTCCTAGGAAGGGATGATGATCGACTGTTGATTTGGGGAAATATAACGAAACATGATAAGTTGAATAGGCAAATTAGTTATAAACTAGGTTTGTAAATGACAACCTTCGTAATTCATCTTACGAATCGAAAAAGGAATTTCGGGACGAAATTCTCATAAGGGGGGGAGAATGTAAGGATCCGAAAATCCGAACATAAATTTTTTTTTCAATTTACATTAATCTAATTTTTAGAATAAACGTAGTGAAATAAAATCAAGTGAAACATTATCCCCAACGGTCAAGCAAATCAAATTAAATGTAACGTATCAATCGGGTCCTCATTAGCATATTTGTAACTATGGTAAGGATCAATCAACCTTAGGTAAATTTGTATATGTCATAATTAGTATCATAATTAATTAGAGTTTCCTCCATAAATTAGGTTCAAACCTCTTTACTTCACCCCCTTCTTTACAAAAACCATGCCATCAACTATTTCTTGCCCTTCATTCTACAGTACCAGATCTACCCAACATTGCCCATGCCATCACTCTTGTCCTACGGTTTGATTTTTTTTTTCTTTCTAAACCTTTGTTCGTTCTTTATATTTTGAATGTGACGGTTAAAGATTTGCTGCAAACCTAGGAGCTAATCCATCACCCAACTTTTTTCTTATATTATGGGGATTAAGGGTTAACTTTTCCCTGGCCCAACTCAGAGAGAGTAGAGAAAGAAAAGAGATATAAGGATGAAGAAGTAGGTGCATTGAAAGATAAGATGACGAAAATTAAAGAGTCATCTCAAGTGCAAGACGGTTTTAAACAAAATCAAGGTGAGGGATTTTAGTAGGAAATTTTCGTAAATTTATCGGGTCTAACCAACCCATATTTTTTATATTATTATCTTATTACCTTGCATGCTTAAATTTGATTTGGCTATTTGATTACACTGCGTGGTAATTTTGACTATCGTTTTGACTTTTGACTTCTATGTAGAAAACTCATTTGAATTTGACTGTTACATTAAAAATTGTCTCACTAATTTTTTTTTTATATTATTATTATTATTATTATTTTTTTTAAAAAAATGATCGATATTGATTTTGACTTTCATAACGAAAACCCATTTGATTTTGACTGTTTTGTTAAAATTTGTATCACTTGTTTTCGTGACAAATATCGATTTTGACTTTCGTATTGTTTTACTTACTATCGTAATGAGATAATTTGACTTTTGATTTTTACCCCGAAATCAGTTGGCATTTTGATACTTGTACTGAAATTTTGACTACTGTTTGACTGAAATGATTACTATTCGTTATATGATTTTTCGCTATATGTCCGACTTGTTATATGAATGATCGTTTTTAGCCTTCGGGCACTATTATTAGCCTTCGGGTACTGTTACTAGCCTTCGGGTACTGGCCTTCGGGCATTATTACTAGCCTTCGGGCACTATTATTAGCCTTCGGGTACTGATACTAGCCTCCGGGTACTGTGACTAGCCTTCGGGTACTGGCCTTCGGGCATTATTATTAGCCTTCGGGTACTGTTACTAGCCTTCGGGTACTGTTAATAGCCTTCGGGTACTGGCCTTCGGGTACTGTTATTTGCCTTCTGGTATTGGCCTTCGGGCACTATTTGTTATTTTTAATTTTTGATATATGTTAACTATTCATACGTGTTATTGGAAACTGTTTTGAACTTCTAACCAATTTTAATTGACTTCCGCTGTGCCTCTGTTTTTGAAATCTACTGATACTCATTTTGAAATAATTATCGGTTATGATTTACACTTGTTCTGCTTGCATGTTAAATACTATTAAATTTCCTCACTGGGCTGTGGCTCATCCCTTTATATATTACAATTTCAGTTAGATTTTGAATAAAGATGCGTGAATCCCGGAGATCGCGACACGTGTCAAGGAATAGGCCATTTGAGAGCTCTAAAATATTAGAGCAAACTTCAGTTATTCATTTTATAATGTATGATTTATGAAGGATTTGTAGAATTTTATTGCTATTTTAAGTAATAAATCTCAGCGCGAGTTGAGAAAGGCATCCCGTTTCGTAACCATTAGGGCGGGATGTTACAGAAAAGTCATAAAATTAAATGTTAGTTCTCAATCAAAATAGTTAAAGAAAATTTTAAAAAAGGTAAATACTCAGATTCCGACTTATGGCAATTTATAAAATACTACGATTGTACTGTTACTAGTATTTGTATTATTTTTTAATTATAGAGTGCTCTACAAAAGTAATTTAATTTTTTACTCCAATAGACTGACGCCCGCATGTTGTTACTATGTTTGTGGAGAGCTACTCCAACACCTCCAAAACGTGGAACTCCAAATGGTGGACAGCTGGCTAGCATTCATTATCCTTTCATTTTTTTCTCATTATCTAGGGCACGCATTTTTTTTTTCTTTCATTTTCTTCCCTCATTATCCGGGGTCAACTGTTCATCATTTATGCTATTTTTCATGCATTTTTTTTAAATCTCATTTTTTAAATTAAAATATGAGATTATATCAAAATTTTAATTTCATGAAATTTTTTTTAAAATTTTGTATATATATAAAAGTAAATTCCAAAATTGGTCATCATATGGTCAGTTTCCAGTTTTGGTCATCATACTTTCAAAACTATTTTTAAGGTCATTATACTTTCATTTTATTTTCAAAAAAGGTCACTCCGTCCATATTGACCGTTAGCCCTCTTAACGGAGCCTTTTTTTGAGGGCATTTATGTCATTCTCATTTATTTTCCTTTCTAATTTCCATCCAGTAACGCGCTGCAGTAACGCGTTACAGTGCACGCTACAGTAACGCGCTACAGTGTCTTCCTTTCTTTTGTTATTTTTGGCTATTTTTTTTTTTGCCTTCCTCCTTGAGACTTTTTTCCGTCCGTTTTTTTCTAAACAATTCAGTATTTTTTTAATGTTTTTGAATTTTATAAAAAAATATTTTTAAATTATCATTTTATTTGTTTTATAATTAAATAATTTTAGATATTATGATACATATTATGAACGAAATTTTTTTAAAAAAATAATAATACAGTAGATATCAGATCAACAGATTATAGATATCATATCAAATATATAAAAGAAATCATACAATAGAATTAAAACATACTTAACAAGGGAGATCAGATCAGGATTATATAGACAACCGATCAGCGAATACTTGACATCAGATCAACAGACTATAGATATCAGATCAAGAATATAAAAGAAATCATACAATAGAACTAAAATATACTTAACAAGGGAGATCAGATCAGGATTATATAGACATCAGATCAGCGAATACTTGACATCAGATCAAGAATATAAAATAAATCATACAATAGAACTAAAACATACTTAACAATGGAGATCAGATCAGGATTATATAGACATCAGATCAGCGAATACTTGACATCAGATCAACAGACTATAGATATCATATCAAGAATATAAAAGAAATCATACAGTAGAACTAAAACATACTTAACAAGGGAGATCAGATCAGGATTATATAGACATCAGATCAGCGAATACTTGACATAAGATCAACAGACTATAAATATCAGATCAAGAATATAAAATAAATCATAAAATAGAACTAAAACATACTTAACAAGGGAGATCAGATCAGGATTATATAGACATCAGATCAGCGAATACTTGACATCAGATCAACAGACTATAGATATCAGATCAAGAATATAAAAGAAATCATACAGTAGAACTAAAACATACTTAACAAGGGAGATCACATCAGGATTATATAGACATCAGATCAGCGAATACTTGACATCAGATCAACAGACTATAGATATCAGATCAAGAAAATAAAAGAAATCATACAATAGAATTAAAACATACTTAACAAGGGAGATCAGATCAGGATTATATAGACATCAGATCAGCGAATACTTGACATCAGATCAACAGACTATAGATATCAGATCAAGAATATAAAAGAAATCATACAATAGAATTAAAACATACTTAACAAGGGATATCAGATCAGGATTATATAGACATCAGATCAGTGAATACTTGACATCAGATCAGTGAATACTTGACATCAGATCAACTGACTATAGATATCAGATCAAGAATATAAAAGAAATCATACAGTAGAACTAAAACATACTTAACAAGGGAGATCAGATCAGGATTATATAGACATCAGATCAGCGAATACTTGACATCAGATCAACAGACTATAAATATCAGATCAAGAATATAAAATAAATCATACAATAGAACTAAAACATACTTAACAAGGGAGATCAGATCAGGATTATATAGACATCAGATCAGCGAATACTTGACATCAGATCAACAGACTATAGATATCAGATCAAGAATATAAAAGAAATCATACAGTAGAACTAAAACATACTTAACAAGGGAGATCAGATCAGGATTATATAGACATCAGATCAGCGAATACTTGACATCAGATCAACAGACTATAGATATCAGATCAAGAAAATAAAAGAAATCATACAATAGAATTAAAACATACTTAACAAGGGAGATCAGATCAGAATTATATAGACATCAGATCAGCGAATACTTGACATCAGATCAACAGACTATAGATATCAGATCAAGAATATAAAAGAAATCATACAATAGAATTAAAACATACTTAACAAGGGATATCAGATCAGGATTATATAGACATCAGATCAGCGAATACTTGACATCAGATCAACTGAATGATGTAACGAATGTTTTTTAACTTAAGAATTTGTTTGTATTTGTTTTTTGGATAGTTGATGTGTTTGAATTTTTCTTCCAATTCACATGAATGTATGTAAAATGCTCTTTTATTTTGTACTGGATTGCAACCAAATTTTTTTTTTGTATAAATAATTAATATTTCATTTGTATAAATAATTATATTGTATAATGTCAATCAAAAAAATGAGTGAAATAATTATATTTGTATAATTATATTTGTATAATTATATTTCACTCATTTTTTTTGATTGACATTACACAATATAATTATTTATACAAATGAAATATTAATTATTTATACAAAAAAAATTTGGTTGCAATCCAGTACAAAATAAAAGAGCATTTACATACATTCATGTGAATTGGAAGAAAAATTCATACACATCAACTATCCAAAAAACAAATACAAACAAATTCTTAAGTTAAAAAACATTCGTTACATCATTCAGTTGATCTGATGTCTATATAATCCTGATTTGATATCCCTTGTTAAGTATGTTTTAATTCTATTGTATGATTTCTTTTATATTCTTGATCTGATATCTATAGTCAGTTGATCTGATGTCAAGTATTCGCTGATCTGATGTCTATATAATCCTGATCTGATATCCCTTGTTAAGTATGTTTTAACTCTATTGTATTATTTCTTTTATATTCTTGATCTGATATCTATAGTCTGTTGATCTGATGTCAAGTATTCGCTGATCTGGTGTCTATATAATCCTGATCTGATCTCCCTTGTTAAGTATGTTTTAGTTCTATTGTATGATTTCTTTTATATTCTTGATCTGATATCTATAGTCTGTTGATCTGATGTCAAGTATTCGCTGATCTGATGTCTATATAATCCTGATCTGATCTCTTTTGTTAAGTATGTTTTAGTTCTACTGTATGATTTCTTTTATATTCTTGATCTGATATCTATAGTTTGTTGATCTGATGTCAAGTATTCGCTGATCTGATGTCTATATAATCCTGATCTGATATCCCTTGTTAAGTATGTTTTAATTCTATTGTATGATTTCTTTTATATTTTTGATCTGATATCTATAATCTGTTGATCTGATATCTACTGTATTATTATTTTTTAAAAAAAATTTTGTTCATAATATGTATCATAATATCTAAAATTATTTAATTATTAAACAAATAAAATGATAATTTAAAAATATTTTTTATAAAATTCAAAAACATTAAAAAAATACTGAATTGATTAGAAAAAACGGACGGAAAAAAGTCTCAAGGAAGAAGGCAAAAAAAAAAAAAAAAGCCAAAAATAACAAAAGAAAGGAAGACACTGTAGCGCGTTACTGGATGGAAATTGGAAAGCAAAATAAATGAGAATAACATAAATGTCCTCAAAAAAAGGCTCCGTTAAGAGGGTTAACGGCCAATATGGACGGAGTGACCTTTTTGAAAATAAAATGAAAGTATGATGACCTTAAAAATAGTTTTGAAAGTATGATGACCAAAACTGGAAACTGACCATAATATGATGACCAATTTTAAAATTTACTCTATATATAAAGTAAAAATTTGATTATATCATTTAAAATATGAACTTATATCATGGTTTCATGATATTTTATATATATGTACATATATATATATAAAGTAAATATTTGATTATATAATTGAAAATACGAGTTTATATTAAGTAGAGCGTGCATTTATATCAATATAACAATGGGTTATATCATGTGTTTAATGTTTTTATGAAATTTTATATGTATATACAAAGAGTAAAGATTTGATTATATAATTTAAAACACGAGTTTATATCACAGAATACATGTGTTTATATCAATATAACAAGATTTTATATCAATGATAAAATAACGTTCTATATCTTATACTTCATTAAGTGACTACTAAATTTGATAAACTCTCTTATTCTTTGAATTTTGCAATATGAAAGTGTAGACTATATCAACAAAAAGTAGGAGTTTATATCAAGTAAAATCTCGATGTGTTTTATTATAAGAGTTTATGTGTGTTTCAGTAGAGTTTATCAACAAAAATAGGGGTTTATATCAAACAAAATATCAATTTATATAATGTATAATATGTTTATATCGTATGCAATTTTTGTTTTATGAATAATTTTTTTAGTATAAGAGTTTCATTTGAAGGTTATATTATATAGTAAGGATTTATATTAAAAAATCAGCCCCATATATAGAAGTTTATATCAATTTGTATTATCAAATTAAAGTTTATATCAACAAAAAAAAAAAAAAGAGTTGTATTCTATATAATAATGTTTTATATCAATCAAAATACCAAATAACAGCAATTTAGTATTATTCGGGTTACTCCCACCCCACTATATCCCGCAAATTATATTCTGTATCTAGAGGTACATGTACCTAATAATATATTACCACTCTCACTATAAAAGAGTGAGATACACGCTCTTCTCTTCTTCTTCTTCTCCAAAAACCCACTTCATTCTTTTTCAAAAAATCAGTTATTCTTCGTCGCCGTACTCCATTCGAAACCGCATTTAATCAAAATTTTCATTCAAACACAGATTTAACGTTGATCGACGATTGTTTTTTCCGTCGAACAACACCAAATACAACGGAAAAATCACTTCTTCTTAAAAAATCACTTCTTCCTGTTCAAAAATCTCTTATTCTTCTTCAAAAATCTCTTATTCTTCTTCAAAAATAACTTATTCTTCTTAAAAAAATCACCACATCATAAAGTATGAACTGTATTTGATGGATTTACGAAACTTTATTTTCACGATTTGATGTTAGGTAATGTATTAATGATGTTATATTCGTGTTTTCTTATTCAAATAATGCTCTGTTACTCCGAAATATGATATATAAATAGTTTCCGTGAGGTATTGACACTTTCATGTGAAATGGGTTGCTTCTGATTCTTCCCCGCTGCTGGACTTGGTAGAACGCGTTATGGGACGTAACTAGACGTTACGGGACATAACGAGATGTTGCTGCTTTGTATTTTGGACGTAGTGGGACGTAACAAGACATTGCGGGACGTTGCTGCTTTGTATTTTCGGACGTTGTGGGACGTTGTCGGACGCAGCTGGACGTATCTGGACGTGGTGCAAGTTTTTTTGGACGTAGCGAGACGTGGTAGACTATGTTCTGTGAAAAAATCAGCTTAAATTCACATGCATGGATGTAGACGTTTCAGGACGTGGTGCTAGTTTTTTTGACGTGGTCCTAGTGTTATGAGACTTGGTGGACTGTCTTTGTGAAAAAAATCAGTTTAAATTCACATGCATGGATGGATGTAGAAGTTTCAAGACGTGGTGCTAGTTATTTTTGACGTGGTTCTAGTGTTAGGAGACGTTGTTGAAAGTGTAATGTGAAAAATTCATCTTAAATTCACATGCTTGGATGTAGACGTTGCGACAGTTATTTTTTGGACGTGCATGGACGCTGCGGCAGTATTAGGAGACGTTGTAGAGGTGTTATGTGAAAAATTCACCACATGCCTGGATGTAGACGTTGCTTCAGTTATTTTTTGGACGTGCAGGGACGTTGCGACAGTGTTAGGAGACGTTGTGGAAGTTGCAATCTATGAAGTTGTATTGGACAGACGGTTCAAGAGGGCATAACTCGGAACTGGATTGTCCGATTTGGACGCGCGAGTAGTCAATTTGATGGTTCTCGACAAGATCTACGCAATGTACATGGCAGACGGGCATTTGGAGATGGTTCCGATGTTGAAAAATGTGTGGTTTTGGACGAAAACTTTAAATGGTCATAACTTTGCGCTCGGTGGTCCGTTTTACACGATTTTTTTTATTTCATATAACTTTTCGAGATCTAGCCACTCGAAACTCCAAAAAATGCCATATTTTAAAAGATATCAAAGATTTTTCGAATTTTTGACGAACCATTTGACATGTATAAAAAATAGTTTTTTACGATTTGCCTACATAAAAATCTTGTTTCTCCGGGGTTCTACTGGCCTATGTATTGGGAAATGAGAAATTTAATATTGACAATAGTGATCTTTTAAATGACATGTACAAAAAAGTGTAATTAAATGTCAACTAACTTTAAGTGGATTAATGGCAATTGATTTTTTTGGAGAGTCGCAAGACTAAAATAACCAGGGTTGGAGTCTTGTCCCTGACAATTTTTTTTGTTTTTTCTTACTAATAGTTACTTAAATGGTATCTATTTTTTACATTACTAAAATCAGCTAAGCCGTTTTTGGACGTTGCAACAGTTATTTTTTGGACGTGCGGGGACGTTGCGGCCTTGATAGGAGATGTTGTGGAAGGTGTTATGTGAAAAATTCAGCTTAAATTCACATGCCTAGATGTAGATTTTTTTTGACATTGCGACAGTTGTTCTGAGACGTTGTTGACTCAGCGACGTTGTGGACATGATTGGATGTAGACGTTTATGGACGTGGTGCTAGTTATTTTTGACGTGGTTCTAGTTGTTCTGAGACGTGGTGGACTGTCTTTGCGAAAAAAATCAGTTTAAATTTACACGCATGGATGATGACGTTTCTGGACGTAGTGCTATTTGTTTTTTATGTGGTTCTAATTGTATTTGTGAAAAAATCAGTTTAAATTCACATGCATAGATGTAGACATTTTTGGACGTGGTGCTAGTGTTAAGAGACGTTGTAGACATGCCTGGATGTAGACGTTGTGACAGTTGTTTTTGGACGTTGCGGCAATTGTTCTGAGACGTTATTGACTCAGCGAAGACATTGTTTACTCAGCACGAAAAAACAAAAAAAAAAAGACACGCGTAGGCAAAACTTACTATATTTAGTAAATATACAACTTTCATACAAAAAATTACTATATATGTAATAGGTATACAATTTACAGGGTATAAGCGCTGCACTATATCCATCTTCCCAGCCGCTCCCAAAAAAAAAAAAATCTCCGAAGATTCCATGGCTGCACTCCATATTTGTCACTGCTTCCACAGCAAAAGCAGCCGTTCAAGGCAACAATTCCAACCCAAGAATGATCCCAGAAATGTCATCTCAATTTCAAGGCAACTGATTAAAGCCCATAGTTTTGTAAAATACTATTGTTTGTTGTGCTGTAAATATATGGACAACATACAATAAGTTACTGAAACATTGAGAAACTAGAAATTGCAAAACTACAACTTCACACGACCCAAAATTAGTAAAGACCTTTAAGCCTTGATCTTCTAATTTGAAATTCCCCAGCGGGACATCCATTCTAGCAGATGATCCGCGGACTTCTTTGGTCCCCAAAATAGTCAAAAAAATTCTCAATCCAAGGGCTGAATTTTGGGTGCTTCGCCCAGACCATCCACTACGCTACAAATGCACAACTATAACCCAATATTCCCTTCAAACAAAATCTTCATTGTATTTCTCCACACCCATGAATACATGACATCTATTAATATTGAGACTCCCAAAAAGAGGTGATTAACAACCACCCCCCAGACAGAATCTCATTAAAGCATAGGAATTATTAGTATTTTACCTGGACATTGGAATTATCCGAAAGAACCAACAAACAATCTATATTTTACTTAGAACGGCGGCGGAGAGTGGGTTTCGACGGTGGAGATCAAGATCGGGATAGGGGCAGCAGGGGGATCCAGATCGGGAACGATGGGACGAGGAGGGACATAAGGAGAGGGAGATTGGGCGCGGCCGCAGGAAGAGGAAGAGGCGGACAGGATGGAGAGGAGAGAGAGTGGAGGGAGAGCCCTAGGGTTTTTGTTGGTCAGGAGGCACTACTAGAATTTTGTACTTTCATAATACACTTTTCATAACACTAAATTATAAATGTATATATTAATATCTACAATCACATTAAATATTAATTTATTTATATATACTAAAATACTACAAGACTAATGTTGTTATAACTATTTTAATATGTCATCAAATAAAATCATATCATAACAGTTGAAATAAGTGTTATAATAAAATTTCAATCAAAACACTAACAAGTGTAATAAAAATTTTATAAGTATAAAAAATAATCAAGTGTTATTTTATTTATTAATATATTAACTTAAGCTATTAATAGATTACAATGTATAGTGTAATTGTGATACATATATAATTACATTATTAAGTGTGATTTAAAGTCGTCTGCTGCTGTCCCACATTGGAAATAAAAGGAATGATTAGGTGTTAACTGTAGTATTAAAAGAGAATGATTGAGATTGGATTATTATAGGCCAGAATTTCAACAGCCTAAGACTATTTGTATATTTACTTAAAAACCACGTTATACACTATCTATTTAAACATATTTTTATATTTTCAATTATATAATATAATGACACATAATTTTATGATATTATGGTATTTGTATGAACACTCAAAATTGTC
The DNA here is from genome assembly GCA_030378225.1 of Knoxia roxburghii. Taxonomy (NCBI): domain Eukaryota; kingdom Viridiplantae; phylum Streptophyta; class Magnoliopsida; order Gentianales; family Rubiaceae; genus Knoxia; species Knoxia roxburghii. The sequence continues at coordinate 11,357,402 of CM059422.1, read as the reverse complement.
ATAATAGGTTTTTTATCCAACGAACCATGTCGTGATAGATAATTTATAATGACATTTACTTGCATCTTCATATATATTATAGCTCCACTTTTTTCAGTATATATGTTGACATTAAAAATTATCATGTTATCTAATACCCCTTTGACCGCACATACTTAGACCACGCAAAAAGGGTCGTGTCGCCATAGATAAAATGTGATAAAATTTTATCCATTATAATGTTTTTAAGTGTTTTAAAAGCCCCTTTTTGTTGTAGTTGAAAGTTCTCGTGTTTATTCTGGTCCGGTCAAAAATTTTCAGGCGTGAAATCCTAATAGAAAACTTTCAACCAAACCCAAAACACATTCGTACTATTCTGATTTCATCTAGAAAGATTTTGGTTTGTGCAAGCGATGTAAAATCTTTTAAGAAACTATAGTACAGGATCTTGGATTACTTTAGTTCAAATTGACACGAAACAATAACAATGTCTAAAATAAATGCGGAAGTTTAGAGTTGACCTTTGAAGCGTGAACCTGAGAATTTGCTTGTAGTCTCTAAAACTTGCTCGAATGTTGTGTAGGCAACAATCTACTGAACAATACTAAATCAAACCCGAAAGAAAAGCTCCACAAAATCTCCTCAGAAAATCTAACTGAAATCCGATGCAGACGTGAAGCCCATGCTCCGCCGCCTGCTGCCGGAAATCCACACGCCAACCGTCGCTCGGAAAATCTCGCCGCTAGCCACTCAAAAAATCACTGGCGCTGCTGTCTAGAAACCCGAGCTGCTGCCACTGGATTTTCTCTCTCTGGAGTTTGCACAAATATTTATCTCTCTAGGATTTTGTGTTCTGTCTGTTATGATTGTTCTGTCTTGTTTATGGCTGATTCGTGTGTCTTATATAGAGCTACAAGAGAGACCTCAAGTGAACTTGGGTTTGGCCTTCCTGTTGGATTTGTGTTTTACTCCAATCCCGTTCCTGGACTGATTAACACCCAACTGACACAAGGATTAATTAATTAATTCCACTTAGTCAATTAACCAACACATAATTAATCGTACCACTAACGAATTAATTATGGAACTACCAACCAAGTCCGAAATTACACTTCCGGATCCACTTAATTAATATTCATTAATCTCCCCGTATCAAAGATATAATGCTCATTGATTTATTAATTTACTGATAAATCAATTCATCAACTTCTCTAACCGAGATTAGCACCACTCGACCTTATTACTATACCGGACATAAGTCCACTGGCCAGATTTAGTATATCAACCTTTTCGAGCTCATCTCGAGAGCATCATCACCCGGACGCACCGGTACACGATTTCCTTTTGACTCGCAACAGCACACCAAGCAACTAAATAAGCATACCCAACCTACCGAGACTATAGGCCTTAAGCGACCGCACTCTTTGGAAGATTAAAGCACACTATGCACAGTCCTCGTGTCCGTCCTCGTCTAGGGATTAAGAGACTGAATACTAGGTTCGAATTAACTACGACAGATCAATACAAGTTAATTTAATCTGAATCGGTCTTGCTCAATATGCACCATGCACATCTGTATTATTCAATTAGTTTAGACAAACCAATTTCAGAATCACACAATGACTTAAACCGACAGTATCTCCAAACTGTCTCAGTCACGGGCCTAGTTTATATATATTATAACTTTAACTAATGATGAGATCTACTGTGTCACACCAAACACCTCATCATCTAGTAATTTGATATGTAGGGACTTCATAAGTAAATATGAAACAATTAACTAAAACAATTTCAACTCGATATATAAACAGAAAAATAGTGTTCATACAAGCGAAACTTTTCAGTATTCACACTAATAGTAGTGAGGGAGGAAAATCGAGATTGTTTCATATGCGCGCGTGTGCGACTGGTGGAAGGTCAAAAAATAGGGACGGTGACGAACCATGGTACTACTATAGTACTACTGTATACGAATTGTCGACTTATGTCCTCTGTTTAACAAAAAAAAAACATGTTTTACCTCCTTTTAAAAATATTAAATGACATTTATAACCATAAGTTTATCTAAAATAATTTTTTTTCGTTTTTTTCTTTTTAACAAAAGGGCGGCACAAAACCACCATACTCCCGGTGTGACTCGAATTCAAAACCACCATACTCCTAAGTGTTCCCGGTGTGATCTACCCCCAGTTGGACTTGAATTCAGTATCCCATGCTCCTAAATGTCATCGGTGTAGCTCGAACTCAGGATCTCATGATCCTAAGTGAGGAGTGCCAACCACTAGACCATCCCCTACTTGTCCTCTGATTTTGAATATAAGATTTTCTTTATAAAAAAAGCGAGAAATTTTGTTATGGGGGTGTTTTAGTTTTTTAATGTAATTTTTTACCTTTTAATTTTAAATTATTCATAATCAATAAGAAAGTTGTAATGGTTAAAAAAAGAAGTTGTAATAGGTAAAAGGAGATTTAATATTAGAGTTATAATAAAAAAAATATATGATAACATTATTTTTTAATTAGATAATAATAAATCCTTAATTCATGTAAACAAATTTATATATCTTATAAAAAGAAATAGTGGGAGCATTTCTACTTTTTTTTTCTAAATAAAAATATATTTCAACAAATATAAATGTCATTAAAAATATTAAAAATCACACCAAAAAAATCATTATAATGCAATGATAGAATATAATATCCATAAGAACAAAATATCCTCACCAAGTATGATTATTACAAGATAAAGAAAATAAGTAATAATTCAAAGAAAATTGAGACTATATTATTGTTGTGTTTGGCTTAGGTGTAAATGAGTTTGAGCTAGAGTTTGCTCGAGCCTAATATCTTGAGCTCAAGCTTGACTTGATTCGAACTTGAATCGAGCTCGAGTTTGATGTCGAGATTTACTTTTCCTGTACAAATTATAGAAAAAAGTCCAAAAAAATTATACAACAACACAATTAAAACAAATTATATATTCTTGCTGTAAAACCAAATACTAGAAAAAACTCAAATTCACTCAACAAAACCTAGAAAAACACATACAAAAAAAAAAAAAATGCTCGTTTCTTCCCATTAATTTCACATCCAAAGATTTCAGATAATTAGAAAAATAAACTAAAATTCAACAAAGAGATTTGAAAATATAGACTAAAAAATGTTTAAAATATAGTTAGAATAAATTATATATATGCTCGTCGAGCCTACCGAACCTCTACCATCAAGGCTTAATCTTGGCTCATTACTAGTCGAGTCGAACTCGAGTTCAAGCCAAGTTTGGTCAACTCCGAACTCGAGTCAAACTTTGACCGAGTTGCTCACGAGTAGTTCACGAGCGGCTTAGGTCATTTGCATCCCTTGGTTTAAATGTTGTGGTGGTTTCTTCTGAAAATTCTTTTATTTTATAAAATTTTTTAACAATTTTATTTTTTTTATACAAAAATGACTTGAACTCAAGACCTATTGTCTTAAACGGGGAGTGCCTACCATTGGGCTATATCCCTCTTGTCTTTTAACAATCTTATTTAGGAGCAAATAATTTTGTTGCAAAAAAAGTCATTTTATCATTTGCTTCTTTTAGTTATTTTTATTTTTTTCATACTTTCTTCATTCTTAATAAATATCGCATTTGCTTCAAAATAAATAAATATCGCATTTCATAAGAAGCAGGGACGGATCAATTGACCCCACAGTGGGCTAAGAAACCCATCACCGCACTTCACCGCCTCTAGCTTTGGAGGCACGGCTGCCGTTGCAGAAGTGGGAAAAAAAGGGCTAGGAATCTGGGACGAAAGGAAGGGAAGGGAAGGGAAGGAGAGGAAAAGTAGGGTTCCTTTTTGTTTTTTAATGCCTTTTAAAAGACAAAACCCCAGTTACCGGGCTGCCCCAACAATTAAGAAAAACAGTCCAACATTTATTACATTAGGTCTATTAAAATAAATGGTAAATATTTATTTATTTTTTTATCCTTTATATTTTTATTATATATGCAATATTTAGATTAAAAGTGTCTAATATTTAATTAATCATTATTTAAAATTAAATTTAGTTACCTTCGATAAAATTATAGTGTGATTGTGTTATTTTAATGATGTTTTGTAGTTTTCTTTTATTATTTTTATTTTATTTTAGAGTTAGATAAAGGATAAATTATAATTATTATTATAAGTTTAAAATTTATTAGATAATTTTATATATTAAATTATAATTAGATTCGATACAAATACTATTATTGTTTTTTTGGAGTTTAGAAACTAAAATTAAATATGTTATATTTTGATTGAATATATAAAATTATTTAAATAATTATTTAATATAATTTATATGTTATGTATCTTAATATTTATATTTTTTAAAAAATAAATTGTACATCGACTGCTTAACCTCTACCACTATGTACATGTACCTAGTAATACATCATCACTCTCACTATAGAGTGAGATACACGCTCTTATCTTCTTCTTCTTCTTCTCCTCCAAAAACCCACTTCCTTCTTTTTTAAAAATCATTTCTTCTTCTTAAAAAATCAGTTATTCTTCTTCGCTGTACTCAATTCGAAACCGCATTTAATCAAATCTTTCATCCAAACACAGATTTAACGGAGATCGACGATTGTATTTTCCGACGAACAATACCAAATACAACGGAAAAATCAATTCTTCTTAAAAAATCACTTCTTCCTCTTAAAAAATCTCTTATTCTTCTTCAAAAATCTCTTATTCTTCTTCAAAAAATAACTTATTCTTCTTAAAAATCACTATATCATAAAGTATGAATTGGATTTGATGGATTTACGGAATCTTATTTTCGCGATTTGATGTTGGGTAATGTATTATTGATGTTATATTCGTATTTTCTTATTCAAATAATGCTCTGTTACTCCGAAGTATGATATATAAGTTTTCGTAAGGTATTGGCACTTTCATGTGAAATGGGTTGCTTCTGATTCTTCCCCGCTGCTGGACTTGGTAGAACGCGTTATGAGACGTAACTAGACGTTGCGGGACATTGCGGGACATAACGGGATGTTGCTGCTTTGTATTTTGGACGTTGATGCTTTGTATTTTGGACATTGAGGAACGTAGCTGGACGTGGTGCTAGTTTTTTTGGACGTATCAAAACGTGGTAGACTATGTTCTATGAAAAATTCAGCTAAAATTCACATGTTTGAATGTATATGTGGTGTGGTAGTGGCCAGTTGTGATTCCGGCTGCCAAATTTGCTAGTGGCCAGTTGTGATTCCGGCTGCCAAATTTGACAAGAAAATTTTAGAATAACAATTTTACACAACGTAATTTGTACAACAGTATCTCCAAGTATTATCTCCAATTTGTGAAAAAAATCAGTTTAAATTCACACGCATGGATGTAGACGTTTCTGGACGTGGTGCTAGTTGTTCTGAGACGCGGCAGACTGTCTTTGTGAAAAAAATCAGTTTAAATTCAGACACGTGGATGTAGACGTTTCTGGACATGGTGCTAGTTGTTTTTGACGTGGTGCTAGTTGTATTTGTGAAAAAAATAGCTTAAATTCACATGCATGGATGTAAACATTTCTGGACGTGGTGCTAGTTGTTTTTAACGTGGTGGACTGTCTTTGTGAAAAAATCAGTTTAAATTCACACGCATGGATGAAGACGTTTCTGAGTGTGGTGCTATTTGTTTTTGACGTGGTGCTAGTTGTATTTGTGAAAAAATTAGTTTAAATTCACATGCATGGATGTAGACGTTTCTAGACGTGGTGCTAGTAGTTTTGGACGTGGTGCTAGTGTTAGGAGACGTGTCGGCATGCCTGGATGTAGACGTTGCGACAGATATTTTTTGGACGTTGCGGCAGTTGTTCTGAGTCGTTGTTGACTCAGCGAAGACGTTGTTCATTCAGCGAGGAAAAAAAAGGCGCGCGCGTTATCGAAAATTACTATATTTAGTAAGTGTACAGTTGTAATGCGAAAAATTATTATATATAGTAATAGGTACATGTACCACTGGTACAAGATATATTTTCTGCCCTACGGTCCTCGAGTCCTTGTTTCGTCCCTTTGAAGAAGTATTTAAAAAAAAAAAAAAAAGAAAACAGTTATCTTCAAATGTTCTACTTATAAATTGGCATGGCGGCGTTAGCAACAACTACTGATCATCAGGGCCGGCCCATAAGGTAGGGTAGGAGGGACGACCGCCCATGGCCCAAAAATTTTAGGGGCCATATTTTTTAAATAATTAATATTAATATATAATTTTAAAAAATCATATAAAATATAACCCTTTTAATGTATAATTTTTTAAAAAAATAAAAATTAAAAGAAAACTTAGTCAAATTGGGAGTTAGAAGGATAGTCACGAGTTTTAAGAGTTTTAATGGAATTTGAATGGGAATGTCAGAAAAATTGGAAAGATGATCAAATTTGAATTGGATTCGAATGTGTAGAGAAAATTTTAGGAAAAATTTAGGAGTTTTTTCATTCATAATTTTAATACAACAACAGTAATATTTTTAAATTTTTCATTCTTATAAATAGTCATTGAACCAATTTTAATCTTATCAATAATCTCTTAATTATCAAAATTTCTTCAAATTCATCCTTTTAATCTATTAATTATTATAATTTTTTAAAAATCTGATCCCTTTCATTTTGAATAATATCAAAATGGCCAAACGTTGTTATTTCGCCTTAGGACACTCAAAATCATTAAAACGGCCTTGCTGATCATGGAACATGGACGGCGACGGCGGCGGGGACATCGGTGGTCGGCCCTCAATACTGTTGTGCACACCCAGTTCAGTTGGTCATGAAAATGAAGGCTTTTTAGCATGACGGATAAGTTTGAAATCACATATGGAAACAGCAACCAGCTCCTCTTCAAAGTCAAGTTCAAACCCTTTAGCCTTCGCTGCAATAGGATCATTGTGGATGCAGCCGGAGTTCCTATTCTCACTCTTTGTGAAAAGGTCAGTTGCTCCATTGATCATTCCATGCCGGTCGCCGGTCATATATTTCGGTCCAGCTATATCTAAATGTATATATGTGTGTGAATATATGCAGATGTGGAGTGGCACATGGCAGGTGTTGAGAGGAAAAAGCTCAGATCCTAGTCATCTGATTTTTTTTGTGAAGCCGGAATCCAGAAGAAAATTGAAGGTTTACTTGGCATATAACACCACCCGACAGCTTTCCGATTTTAGGGATTCTGGGGAAAATTCTTTAAAAATATATATATATTTGAAGCATTTTATACATATATAGTAACCTTTACATTAAAATTCGTTTAAAATTAATTCTTTTGTTTTCTTACCTATTTCGTAGGTTTGGTAACCTATTAATGCCTTCATTCAATTACTTTCCCTTACTTTTAAATTTATTAATGTGTTCTCCGCGTCAATTTCAGTGGATTAGGGTGTTACTATCTAGGCTGAATTGGTATTTTGGTCTCTTATAAATGGGGGTATTGCTGTTTTAGTCCCAAATAAAATTACGATTGTTGTTTTGGTCCCTTATCAATTTTTTATTAGCGATTTTAGTCCCTTTTTATGAAAAAGTTTAGAAGATTACGGATTAACTCATTTGATCGCTAGTCAAACCTAATTTTTTCTTCAAAATGATTCATACCGTGATGTTTGCAATCCATTTTATGACTCTGTTCTTCATGAATGTTCAACCCATTTAAATCGACTCATAATTCGAAATAACAGCCGAAATCTTAAATGGGTTGAACATTCATGAGGAACCGAGTCATAAAATAGATTGAAAACATCATGGTACAAATCATTTTGAAGAAAAAATTAGGTTTGACTAGCGATCAAATGAGTTAATCCGTAATCTTCTAAACTTTTTCGTAAAAAGGGACTAAAATATCTAATAAAAATTGATAAGGGACCAAAACAACAATCGTAGTTTTATTTGGGACCAAAACAGCAATACCCCCATTTATAAGGGACCAAAATACCAATTCGGCCTACTATCTATAGTCATGAAATTAATATTATTATCGACTAAATTATAAAAATATCTCCAATTTTAATAATTATCGTTCGTCTTTTTAATATTCTTCATTCGCTCTCAAATTTACAATATAACCTTTACTTTTAATATTCTCTGCCCGCCTAATTTATTAATATGACCTTATAATATAATAATAATTTATTAAAAATAATAAAAATTTTTAAAAATTAATTACTAATTTCTGTTGGAGTTGAATACATAAGCTATGCTTGTATTGTATATTTTCCCAGTTAATATATTGATTTATGTTTTGGTTATATTTTGTTGTGCATTATTTGTCCATTTATATTATGTAGTTAGATGATGAGGTGTCTTGTGTGATACAGTAGATCTCATCATTGGTTGAAAGACATAATATATAAATGAGGTTCGTAACCGAGGCAATTTTGGACAAACTGTCGGTTTAGGTTATTATGTGATTCGGATAATTGGTTTGTCTAAACTAATTGAATCATATAGTTATGCCCCGGGCGTATTGAACTTGACCATTTAGAATGATTTGTCTTGTACCGATTTAATAGACAAATCATTCTTAGTATTCTATCTCTTAATCCCTAGACTCGAGCGGGCATGAGGATTAGACATAGTGTACTTTGATCTGCCAATGGGTGAGGTCAATTGTGGCTAATAGTCTTGGTAAGTTGGGTGCGCGTGTTAAGTTACTTGGTGTGCTGCTGCTTGTCGAAAGGAAACCATGTACCGGTACGTCCGGGGTGATGGTGCTCCCGAGATGAGCTCGTAATGTTTATTATACTAAACCCGACCGGGGGACTTATGTCCGGTATGGTAAAAAGGTCGAGTGGTACTAGTCTCTGAAAGTTTTGGTAGGATCTGGGTTTGCACTTGCTCGATTTACCACGCAACAAAAATTTCTATTAAAGCGGAATGTTAGAAAAGTACCTTTGAAGTGTGCACTTGATGATTCTCTTGTATGCCTCAAGACTATGACTTCATGTTGTGTGGGCAACGAACTAGAAGTCAATTGATCAGCTACTCACCACAATCCACCTGCTAGAAAACTCTAGCCCCGCAGCACCTGGAACGTACTATAAACGCACCGCCCGTAGAGAGAGAAAGCTACGCGCATCTGGTATAGACCAAGGCCAAAATTTCAGCCACTAGAAATCCAAAAACCAGCTGCACACTTTCTTGAAAATTCGACTTGGAGAGAGAAACGTTTTCTCTCTTTAGAATTTTCTCTCTCTAGAAATCCTGTGGATTAATTGTGTTATTGTGTATTCTGAATGACTGATCCCTTGTCTATTTATAGAGTTACAAGAGAGACTCCAAGTTGGTTTAGGATTGGTCTTCCTACTGTGTTTCTGTTTTCCTTCAATCCTGTTTCTGGACTGATACAGATTCTGTTTCCTTCAATCCTGTTCCTGGACTGATACACTCCCAACTGTCACAGGGATTCACTTATCCAAAACCAGTTCCTGGGATGATTCACAACCAACTGACACAAGGATTAATTAATTTCTAAATTAATTAAATCTACCTTTGTCAACAACCCAGTACATAATTAATCGTACCACTAACGGATTAATTATGACACTACCAACCTACACCAGAATTGCTTTCGGAACAACTTAATTAAATTATATTCATAATCTCCCCACATCAAAGATATAGTGCTCGTTAATTCATTAATTTACTGATAAATTAATTCATCAACTTCTTTAATTCCGAGACTAGTACCACTCGACCTTTTTACTATACCGGACATAAGTCCACCGGCCGGGTTTAGTATAATAAACATTTCGAGTTCATCTCGAGAGCACCATCACCCCGAACGCACCGGTACATGGTTTCCTTTCGACAAGCAGCAGCACACCAAGTAACTAAACACGCGCACCCAACCCACCGAGACTATTGGCCACATTTGACATCACCCATTGGCAGATCAAAGTACACAATGTCTAATTCTCATGCCCACTCGAGTCTAGGGATTTAGAGATAGAATACAAGGATTGATTTGTCTATTAAATCAGTACAAGACAAATCATTCCTAAGAGTCAAGTTCAACATGCCCCGGGCATATCTATATGATTCAATTAGTTTAGACAAACTAATTATCTGACTCACATAATAACCTAGACCGACAGTTTGTCCAAAGCCGTCTCGGTTACGAACCTCATTTATATATTATGTTTTTCAACCAATGATGAGATCTACTGTGTCGCACCAGACACCTCATCATCTACTTACATAATATAAATGGACGATTAATGCACAACAAGATATGACTGAAACACAAATCGATATATTAAACTGGGAAACTGTACAATACAAGCATAGCTTATGTATTATACTCCAACAGTCTCAAAATTAAAGAAGTTAGTTAATTAATTTATCAGTAAATTAATAAATTAACGAGCACTATATCTTTGATGTGGGGAGATTAATAATAAATTAATTATGTTGTTCCGGAAGCAATTCTGGTGTAGGATGGTAGTGTCATAATTAATCCATTAGTGTTACAATTAATTATGTATTGGGTTATTGACAAAAGTAGATTTAATTAATTAAGTAATTAATTAATCATTGTGTCAATTGGTTGTGAATCATACCAGGAACTGGATTGGGATAAGTGAATCCCTGTATCAGTTGGTTGTGAATCATACCAAGAACTGGATTTGGATAAGTGAATCCCTGTATCAGTTGGATGTGAATCAGTCCAGGAACAGGATTGAAGGAAACAGAAACCCAGTAGGAATGTCAATCATAAACCAACTTAGGGTTTCTCTTGTAACACTATATGTAGACAAGGGATTAGCTATTCAAGATATACAATTCATAAGTTTTTAAGACAAGAAAACTTAGAGAGAGAAAGTCTAGAGAGAGAAAACATTTTTCTCCCTCTAACATAATCTCAGGCGGCTGGTTATTGTCCCAGGCGGCGGTCGGTGGTTAATTCCGGCAAGCGGCGGTGGCAGGAGAAATCCGGCAGCAGCGGCGGTTGAAATTCAGGCGGTGACGAGCTACATAATTTTTTCTGACAAGTGGATTGTGGTGATTAGCTGATCAATTGTTCATTAGATTGTTGCCCACACAACATACGAACAAAGTCTTGAGGCATACAAGAGAATCACTTGAGTAAATGCTTCAATAGGTAATTCTTATGTTTTCGCTTTTAATTAAAAATTTATTTATTGTGTGATAAATCGAATAAGTACAAACCAAGATCCTGCGCAATGTTATTTCAAGCAAGGGTTAGAATAGCGATTGTACTAGAATCTAGGCCTGGCCAGAGATTCTGATTCTGGAAAGTGTAGCACGAAAGTGAGTTTCTGGCTAGGCCCGGGCAGATAATCTTTCAATTTCAACTTTGAAATTTAAAAAAAAAAAAAAAAAACGAGAGTTCGCATTCCATAAATGAGAACTCTGGTGAGTTCGCATTCTAGAGCTTCTTTGAAAAATTAACGTTAGTTCCTTCTCTCTCCCCATAAATTAATTTCTCTCCCCATAAATGCAAAATTAAAGTTCGTTTTCTTAAATATAAAATAGTATAAATAAATTCTTATTTTTACATATATTTCAATTTTTTGTTTATAAATTAAAAATAATATATTTTAACAACTTAGATATAGTTATAAATTATATTAATACTTAATTCTGTTTCAAAAAGAGAAATTAAAGTTCGTTTTATTAAATTAAAAAATTTTCCAAACAAATTTATACAAATGTCAAAATAAAATAAATAGAAAAATAATCACGAATATAATATTTATTTACATAAAAAATAGATTTATTATAAATAAATTAAATTAATCATAAAAATATTTAATTTTTTATTCTAAAAAATAATTATAACATTTAATTAGTAGAAATAAATTATTTATTCATAAAAATATTAATTTTCCTAAAAAATAAAGATAACATTATTTTTAACAAAATAAACATTAGGAAATAAAAAATCTTTAAAAATGTATAAATAAATTTATTAATAAATAAAATAAAATTAAGTATTTTTTATTAGAATGCGAACTACCTAAATTTCACATTTCCAATATCCGAACTCAGTCTTGAGTTCGTATTTCAGGAATACGAACTCCAACAGTTCGCATTTTATATAATAGTTAATTAAAATGTTAGTATATTTTTGTATTTTTTGTTTTAATGTTGAATAAAATATTTATTGAGAAACAAATTTATTGTTTATAATTTGTTCAACAACATATATTTTTTGAATCTTCATACAACACAATGATCTCTTCAACAAAATGCATCACATAATATAAATAAACATCAAAATACGTTCGTCCACTAAGAAACTATCAAATAAATGAAAAATTCCTTAAATGTTTATAACATCAAATCTTAATTTTAATGTGACATGGGCGTGCTGTGGAACAAATTGCTTGATTTGGGCGTGTCGTGGAAAATATTAGTTTTTGGAATCTTTACGAAAAAATTACTCCCCACACACTTAAACTTGTTTTAAAACTAATAAAAGTATGAAATGCGAACTCCTCCTTAAATAATTTCTTATTTTTAACATATATTTCAATTTTTTATTATGAATTAAAAATAATATATTTTAACAACTTATATATAGTTATAAATTAAATTAATACTTAATTATGTTTAAAAAGAGAAATTAAAGTTCATTTTCTTAAATTAAATTAAATATTTTTTCAAACAAATTTTTACAAACGCTGATATTTAACAGAAGTGTGCCAAATTATTCAATTTGAAAGTTTAGTGGGCAATTAGTCGAGCAAAAAAATTTAGTGGCCAAAAGTATAATATTGAATAAGTTTAGTGACTTGATAGGTTTTTAATCCTTATTATAATAATATTGCATGTTGTTGCTCAAATATGGGCATTTCATATGATTTGGAGATTTGTCTGTCTTGTTAAATCAATTTTGTGTTTCTAATTTTTAAAATTGAAAATGGAAAATCAGTTAGTCTTTTTCCCCCCTCGCCCTTCTGTATGTGTCCAACAATGCTTTATGTTACAATGAACTTCCATTGCACCAGTAGCCAAAGGTAATATGATGCAATAAGTTTCCTGACAATGCTTTAGGTTATTGCAGACTTCCATTGCATCAGTAGCCAAAGGTAATATGATGAAGTCAGTTCTCTTTTTCTTAGAAGTATGTGCATTTTCAAAATGAATGATGCAGTAAAGAACAATCTCTAGGCTTGACTAACTAACTTACCACGCCTGGAAAATGAGAAATTACTGTGAAAATATGGTATCTGCTTATTAAGTTTAGGATGCCATTTGTATACTGTAGCTAGATTATAATGCCAAACTGAAAACTGAAGGTGCAAACCTTGCCATTAATTGTTTAAAACCTTGAAATTTTAATTTGTTTGTAGAGTACCCTATTGAGCACTGATGGCACATGAAGGCACTCCTGAGTTCAATGAAGATTATGAGAGACAAGCAGACATTGTTGAATTACTTTCTACGACATTCAAGACCCGTGACGATCTCATAGAGGCAGCAAACAATTTTTACTCAACTCAAGGGTATAAACTATCAATCAAAAGTTCAAGGCCAAATAGATATGTTACGATTGGGTATGATAGAGGAGGAGTATATCGAAATAGAATGAAGGTTGTTAGAAGTACTCGCCTCATAAATTGTCCTTTTGAAATATCAGGGAAGATGCAACATGAAGGTTGTTAGAAGATATATATTAAAAGTGATTCACATAATCACGATGCTTCAAAAGACATTTCTGGTCACCCATTTGAGCGAGTTTTCTTGGAAGAAGAAGTTTTGAATGTGAACAATTTGACCAGAGCAGGAGTTGCACCTCGTCAAATAATTTCATTGATCCGACAAAACAATCCCAACTCTCAGATTGTAGCTCGAGATGTTTACAACAAAAAGAGAAAAATAGTAAAGGAAAACCTTAAAGGGAGCACAATCAATCAAGTTCTCTTTGAAGAATTCGATAATGTTGGATATTTGTTTGACTACAAAAATGATGATAAAGGTTGTTTAACTCATGTTTTCTTTGCACATCCTGAGTTGATTAGATTAAGTAGAAGTTACTCAACTGTTTTTGTCCTGGATTGCACATACAAGACCAATCACTATAAGATGCTGTTACTTGAGATTATTGGTATGACTAGTTTTAACACATCATGCTATTCTTGTTTTGCATTTTTGAGACAAGAAAAACAACCAAATTATGAATGGGCATTGCGTGCTTTTCAAAAAGTATTGGGTAATGGAATTTGTCCCTCTGTTATTGCAACAGATAGAGAGTTACCACTGATAAATGCTATTCAAGTGGTTTTTCCTAGCACTTCAAATTTGTTATGTGTTTGGCACATTGAGAAAAATATTATTTCGAAATGTAAATCTCATTTTGGAAACAGAAAGGATTGGGATGACTTTTTGATAGCATGGAACAGACTCGTGTACTCTTCTACAGAGGAAGCTTTCAATCAACTGTGGTATGAGATGGAGTCAGTTTACAAAGAAAAGGTGGATACTTTGAATTATATACGAGATACATGGATTTCATACAAAGAGAATTTTTTTTAGTGGATGGACAGATAAGAAATTGCATTTTAGAACGCGTTCTTCGTCAAGAGCTGAAGGTGCACATTCCAGTAATGGTGATTCTATCTTGAGTAGATTGGTTAAAAGGTTGGAAGGAAACTATCAAAAGCTACCTCTTGATAAGAAGAAAAATATTGAAGAAAAATTGTATAAGTTAGGTACTAAAGAAGCTACAGTGAACTTTGAACCAGAAGTGCAACAAGGTAGAGGAAGACCACCAAATGGGAAAAAGAAAAAAGGATTTTGTTCAACAATTAGAGATCCATCACCATTCGAAATTGTTGAAGAAAGATTGAGTCAACAAAATCATAGACATGGAGAATGTAGTAGTTAGACAAGCCAAATTACCACCAGTAATTTGAGTGAAGATCAAATTCCAACATATGTGGATGACAGAAATCGAATGAGTTTTGTTGATTTAAATTTACTACTAAGTTTAGGTGATGAATTTCGGTGGAACAAAATTTTGACTTTCAGGTATGTTGTTTTGGTTTGATCATTGTCTTTTGCATATTTGTCTAAATCTGCTACCTCATAGTTTTAGTAGAAATTGAGAGTATGAAAATGAGGTTGCTTTATCTCATACTATGTTTAAAATCTTTGAAATGCAGGACCAGTTCCTTCAAAAGGATCTAGCAAAAAGAAACTGCACTCCAAATGAGAAATTGTACTGCAAAAGTTGTTGGTTGTAACTTCTAGCTCATAGTTTTCTTGTTCAACAGTTTATGACTTTTTTTTTTTTCTATGTTTCAGAAGTAATAGCAAATTCTTATAATTTGCTGCAAGTTCTTGTAAGGAAATTTAGAACAGTTTTGCAAGAATACTTCTATTAACTCTTTTGTTTTTTTCCATGACATCTTGCTTTATACAATAATTCAGTTATCTAAATGATTGTCTCATAGTGTGTTCTACTGTCATCAGAGCTTTCAGTAGTAAATATTTGATTTTGAGGTTTTTTTTTTTTAAGAGAAAGTTATAATGGTGTCTCTTTGGCTTGCTTCATCACTGTAGAGAGTTTAAATATTCTATTTAGATCTCTATGAGAAGTGGTTATATGTGAATAGGATTGAAGGAAATTATGAGGAAAGTCTATTTACCTGGACTACATCTTGATGAAGAAGCTGATCAAGTGTCCAAGCAAATTGTGCTTGGCTTTTGTGGTGGCTCTAGATCACTTGGTTATTATCTCTTTGAATACTTATGAATTTGATTTGAGAATGATATGAATTATGTGGGATATACCTTCCAATTTCACTGTTTCCTCAATATCAACATTACTGTTAATCGCATGGTTGACATGTTGTGGAGCCTGTACCTCATTGTGTACTTTCCAGTGTTATGGTGCATTTGATGGTTCAAAAGTGAAATCAATGGAGCTTGTACCTTAACTATCATTGGATTACATTCATTTTCTTGCTTAATGGGCTTGTCTGCAGTTTTCTGGTGATTTCAAATTATGCTGTTCATTTTTCTTCTGAATCAATGTCTCAAGCATCTCTGTCGTTAACCTCTACACAAATATGCCATTGTGATGTTACTTGAGGATTCTGAAGAACTCTGAAATATAGAACAGTTTGTTAGTAGTGCTTGCTATAGATGAGAGACCCAAAATAGAATCTTTGTTGGTATGCTTTTTCATCATAGATTTGGTTATTTATAACCATGGTCAGAAGTAGCATCTTAAATTGCTTAAAGGACATAATTCTATAGTAGAACTTGTTGAGCATTTGTACAACATCAGATTCTTCATTTTTAGGTTAAATTCCTCACAAAACAAGATTATGAGCTCTTGGCTCAATTGGCCCCTTCAAATCATTTGATCTCCCATCTTCCCTGTGCAACAGCCATTGAATTGATGCTTTGATCCATACGGACAATGAACTCTACTGTTGGATCTTCTCCAATAGTGACATATGGAAACAGGCAGAATCATCGTACTTGCAAATTACTTTAATTATGTTCCTAATTTGTGCCTAAAGATTGCAGAGATGGCAAGGGGAAAAATTGAACTCTCCATCTTAATAAATGCATAAAGTAAAATTGACGTTCGGTAAGGCATTTTCAAGAATCCTTTGCCTTGTTTATGCAACCTACCATTTGAAATTATGCCTAAAAGATACAATACGAAAATTTATCTATTCATACTATCAAAATAGAGCAGTCGATAACCATCAAGGATCTAAGGCATCTTAGTTAAAGATACAATCTGAACATTGCCTAAAAGTGGCTGGTGGGCTAATACTCTTCAATTTCACCAAGCCAAATCGTCTGTACAAACTCCAGTAAGGAAAAAATGATCTGTAAATTAAAGAAGCTGCACAAACAGTTTACTGAAACAACGCCCATTGATCTTAATGAAACTCAACACTAGCCGATCTTTGATGCAAATTTTTACCTTCTAAAGATCTTCTCTCAAGTAATCAAGACCAGGCTTGAATGGATCAGACTCCATGTATGTTTTTGGACGATAAATACCGGCGTCATTCATTCGGTTGCTCAGTACATGAAGTATGGCCTTCTTGAAACCATATTCATCTCTGTTCTTTTTCACATAAGATATAGCTTCAGCTGCTACTTCGTTCACAAAGTCGAAGCGGTTACCCTCAGACAATAACAGTCTCTCAATGTCCATTGCCCACACCTTCCCCCCTTTTAGTCATCACCTGTTCTTTAAGGAATAGAGTCCTTTCGAGTTTGGCTTTCATGAACTCATCCTTCTTTGTCAATTTTCTGCGCCTCTAAATGCTGCGACGTCCACCACCATCGTTTTTTCAATTGTAAATCCGTTGTACCTGCGACTTATTTTCGAGGTTGAACAGCCATGGATTTACTTTTAGTTCAATTCTAGGTAAAAGTGAATATTGGTACAAGGCAGCCATCGAAATACAGAGGTTCTCTTCTTGGCGGCCATCGAAATTCTGATCCACCAAAATATGTTTTTAAAAAGAAAAGAAAAAATAATAATAATAATAATAATAATAATAATAAGGTAAGAGAGTTTTGACCAAATAACGGTAAGATTGAAAAATAAATAAATTTGCTCTAGCGGCTAAAAATATTCCTAGCAACATCGATGGCCTATATAAAAATGTTTGTTAGATTTAATTAGAGTAAATTGATTGATTGATTAGCTGTACATATTTAGTTTGTAAATATTATTCTGCTATCTTCTTTAGACTAGACAATCACAGCTAATTGATAGCTAATTAAGATAGGAAATATTCTTACCATAACTTGTAACAATCCTTTTACTATATATCAGGCTAATTGGCCTTGTACCGAATTAACAAGAATACACTTTCCATACATATTTTGTTCTTCATTTGTTCAATGTTTTCTTTATTTTGCAATTTCTATCAAACCTTTGGGCAGAGAAATCTGATCATTCATTTTCCTTGTTATAGACCGAGGGCTCAACATTTCTTCAGTGACATTAAGGCTTTCTACCATATCATTTCCGCTCTTATATCTCTGAATAACACCATAAGGAGATCAATTAGATAAAGCACAAGCTACTTTAAACATCAATTGGGCTCTGAAGACTTGAATATTGAATGAATTATGAGGAAATACTATGCAACAATGGATTGACAATAACATGAAACTGGATATACTCAAATGTAGATCAAATGAATTGTATACATAAATTCCCAGCTAACTTTTAAGGAGTGTTTTTGAAGCCCATCATACATAAACTTAGAATTTCTGCAATGGATAAGGGAAGTTATCCATTAAACCACATGTTTAGACCTCTTGAGATCTGCTTATGTAATACATACCTTAAAAACAACAAATGCAAGTGCCTTAGATAGACAAATTGAGACACATACATAGATTGAACCAAAAAAAATCAAGAAGCCAAATTCACTTTGGATTGTGAGTTTATCTAAATGGGTTGAACATTGATGAGGATCCGGATCATAAATTTGGTTGAACAAACTATGGTACAGATAATGGTGAAGAAAAAATTATGTTTAAATAGCGATCAAATGAGTTAAACTTTTATCTTCTAATTTTTTTTCGTAAAAAAGGACTATAATTGCCAAAAAAAGAATTTAGTATTGGTGACCAAAATAAAAGAGTGATTAAAACTGTAATAACCCCTATTAAGAAGGAAAAAAATGAATTTAAGCCATATTATTGTTATTTCTTTTATATCTATATGTATATACTCCCTCCGTCTGCATTTATCTGTCGCTTTATACTTTTCATTGTTATCAAGGAAAAGTAGTAAATATTGATTTAGTTGAGTAAGTATTCTTTTTTACCCCCAATTAATTTGGAGAGAGAGAGAGAGAGAGAGTTAGTTGTTTATGGAAGAAAGTAGGTAAGTGATAGAATTTAATAAACTCACAAGCTCCGGGGAAGGATAAAAACGAAAATTTTGAAAAGTTACCTAGATAATTGTAAAACGTCAAGTAATAAAAGATAAATCTTATCCCTTAAAGCGACACATAAATGCAGACGGAGGGAGTATTTTTCAACTTAACTACTTGATTAACAATTAGTCAACTACTTAACTGCATCATCTTAATATTAAGATGCCAAAGGAAACGGGTTCAAATCCTGGGGTGATAAAATCCAAGTCGATCAACCGCTCTTTAAACAAAAACTACTTAGAAGATACAATTTAAATAAATCATTTCTTTTAAATTTCCAGTAATCAATCCAAAACTCAATAATCATTAAATCAATGATCCTTATTTTTAAACATAACATTAGATTAACATGACTTGGGAAAATTTCTGAAAAGTTTTCTTTCCGAGCTAAACTTGAGCTCACAAAAGTAATCCACGCAACATTGTAATTTCGTACAATGTAAGTGATCTAAATGAAATTATCGCACGCGGGAATACGACCCACACCCACATGTGAGAGGATCTAACCTATAAAGTCACCTAATTACTACCCAAATAATTTTCACTTGTTAAAACTTATTTAAGGCGCTAAGGTTATTAACCTATAGCTCTGATACCAATTGTCAGACCCCAAAAAGCACATGAACTACTAAATTGATAACAAAGCACTATTAATCTAGTCTAAAAGCAAATTACAAAACTTTAAACTTATACAAACTAAATTTTATTCAACTAACACATGCAACCTAGACTATTACACCGCCGTCTTTCAAAGTTTATAATCATCCTAACTGTCCCCAAGCTTCTCCTAGGCTTCACTCCTAGTGCTCCTACCTGAATAACATTTAAAGATAAAAACATAAGTATGCACTAAGCATAATAAGTGAGGGTCACCTGTTCCCACCTGATCTAACAAAAGAATATCAAATATAACAACCAAAATAAGCCACCATAGAATAGGCATCAAGACTGTAAAGCAACCAAACATGCTAACCAAGATCATCACATAGCCAAATAGTGCGCAAACAAGGAAATAAACAATCTGGATCCTAAAAGGTATTAGTCATCGTAAACTGAGTCTTAACTAGGATATTCTGTCTATGTCTGGAACGGGCATCACACTGACTATCACCACTCCACTGATAACACCACTCCACGAAGGTACTCCGACTATACCTGACCTAAGACTCTACCACAGTCTTGCCCCTACCCTATTAGGACAGCGCGAAAAAGACAGGATTTCCAAAAGGTACAAACACACCTATGACTCTTAAAGTAAATCAAGCATCAATTAGTTGAACGAAAAATAAGGTCATGATATAGAATCTAAACCATTGGATTAACATTATAATCATATTTGGAGTTGTAAAATTTTAAATTAGAGTATTTTTCAGTGTAACAACTAAAAAAAAAGTGTAACAACTGTAATTTGGAGTTTTAGGTTTAGAAATGAACTAATAAATCAAATCTTAGAGGACCTTAATGCAATTGTTCCATTGTTTTGAGAGTAAGTCCTTCGTATCTGAGCTGCATCATTCAATCACTCAGCAGCGTCGTCCTCGGCTGCCGTTTACTCTCGACCTCCTAACGCTCGTAAGGTCCTCCCCCAAGCCCTAACTTTCATTTCTATTATGATTTATTACATGGATTGTCCATATTTTAAATTTTTTTCCTCTCGCTTTCTCGTCTGAGTATTTTTTATGCGAATTGTTTTATTTTCATTTGATGGGCTCTCGGTAATTGAACTACTATGTCGAAATGCGATATTCTATCTAGTACTCTGATTAGCCTTATTTTCTCACTCTTTGATTGAAAAATTGGTGTTTCTTCGTTTTCTGTTTTCGATTTGGTCATTCTCTTTTTTGGGTACAAAAAAGCCATTCAAAAGATGCACCAGTGATTGATTCATTAATTGATGATTACCATTTATATATAGTGTTTCGGATATAAAAATTCGGTAATTTTTTGGCAATAACGAACAATGAGTAGTATAAACATTGAAGAGAAGGGATAATTTCTGTATGCTTTGTTTTCTTGTGTGGGAACAGGAAAATAGCATCTTTCATTTTAAGAGTTTGATTATTCGATTTTTTCGCGGAGGAGGGGTCTGTTTGTGTGTGTGGTTCTTCGGTTATTGCTGGCAATTCATTCTATTAATTTGAACTAGTCTTTTCGCTGCATGTTTTGATGGCAGCTAAGTTTACAGATTCTTTTAAAATCTGCTTTTCAGCTATTGTTGGGATTCGCTCAAATTGCTGCAAGAATTATTAGTTTGTAATGTGTTGGAAATAATTCATTAATGAAAGAAGTAGGACTTCCAAGTGTGGATCATCTAGGAAAGAATTGATGCATTTAGCTGAAAAAATCCCTGTCAATTTTCTTTAACAATATTATGTTCTTGTTGTGGCGTTCCGTGGAAGTTCTTTCCGAGATAAAGTTTTATTCAGGGTGATCAATGTTTGTACCTTTTAAGTTTTAAAAGGTTCCATTCCAAGTTCCATTCCATGTGTATTGTAATAGATGTTGCAATGGCGGGTTTGTGAGATTCATTGCTTCTTGTAGGAATGTGATAGCTAAGGGGTTTCATTGTGGCAGACAAAGATCAAATTTTCTGTTCGGTTGTACCTTCATTTGACATTACCTTTTTTGGATGCACATTCCAGCAGTGCCTATTAGACTGTCATCTGTTGCGCTTTGCTTGCTTTATTAAGTTTTGATTGCTTGACACTGTCGCTGGGGTTCCTAATTCAAAAGAAACGACTCCCTGCTCCTTTTGGTTTGTAAAAAGTAGAAGTATAACGGAACCCTCTTTTTTGGTCCCTTTTCCTTGGCAGAAATTTCCAATTTCAAGTACAAAGATCAATGGCTGGCCATAGAGTTGTGCATGCTACCTTGACGGGACCAAGTGTGGTGAAAGAGTTAGTTATTGGAGCCATATTGGGTCTAGGTGCAGGTACCTTATGGAAGATGCATCACTGGAATGAGCAGAGAAAAACTAGGACCTTTTATGACTTGTTGGAGAGAGGTGATATCACTGTTATTGCTGAAGAATGACTTTCTATCCTGCCTGGCTTTCTTTTATGGAGATTGTTGCTGGTGGTTTAATTTTCTCCTATCTAAATTTGGGTCTTGAATCAGGGCATGGTCCCTAGAATTGTGATTTTCTAAAGAATAAGTGTTCTATACTGAATGCTGGATTCCGCCCTTAAAACATTATTTCTAATTCTTTCTGCTGTTTAAATCAGTTTGTTTGCTTCTTTGAAGTCCTTGAACATGATTTCAGAATGATTTCAGCATGCCACAAGTTACTTAATGCTTTGTGACTATTAAGTGTTGCAGATTCGTTTTCGTTTTTGTTTTCTCTGCATTGCTTTCAGTACTAGTTAGTTAAGAATTTGCCCAGCTTGCTAAGCTCTGTATTGCTGCTTTGTCTCACAAGGCAGCAAATCATGAGCATTGCATGTCTTTTTATCATTCCAATGGAACTTCTTTCAGTAACTGCAATTATATTTTGACAAAAAGAATTGGCCAAATTCTGCTTCCCCAAATTTCTTTTTGACTCTGTTTAATTTTCACTTGACAGTCTCATATGGCAAACCAAAGGAGGTTTAGCTTTTCTGTCTTTGAAATGCTCGTTTGGGACAACATAAAAATTCCATGGTTTAAAACCTTGTTTTTGTTTAAGATTGTGCTGCTACACTTACAGGTTTAGCTTCCTTCGTTGAAATTATTATGAAAGGTAAAGTTCAAATTTTGATGGATTTTCATTATCATCAACTAATGTTTAGATTGAACTGAGCATTCTCAATCACTAAAATATCCATTTCAAATTTAAATGACTAAAAAACATTCCATTATGATTGAAAGCCTACATCAAAACTGCTAATGATTCTCTAGGAGAAAATGGAATCAAGCACCCTCAACTCCAAAATTTTCATTACAAATACAAAAGTGGGGATGAACAGAAATATTTGAACATCTAATGCTAATTGTAGATACTCAAAAACCATCATCACGAATCAAGAAACATTGTTAGTTTCACAAAATGTATGAGATCCATTCAGCTTCTTCTCCTCCGCTTTCTTCGTTTATCATCTTTCCCACTATCACTCTCGCTTTCACTTTCATCTGAGCTTGATGAGGACACAGATGATGAATCTGAATCGCCAGAACCAGAACCAGATTCATCAGATTCCGAGGCAGGTTTCTGTTGTTGCATGATTAGTCGTGGCATGTTCTTCAAATACTCTCGCAGATTTTCAGTAATTCCACCTAAACCTATTGAAGTGAAGAAATTGATAGAAAACCTCGTATTCTTGGGATTATCCTTGGGAAAAATAGAGTCAAATGACTCTTGCATTGAGGGATCATTCAGCCGCTCATTCAACAGGTGAATACCAAGGTGCTCCGACAACTCCTGAAACAAAATCTTAATGAAAATACGAGAAGAAGATGTTGTGTCTTCTTCAGTGAGTCGTATATACGACAACACATGCCAAGGTAGAGCATCAGTCCCAAGCAAGTGTGCAAAGAATTTTGCAACATTACGGAGTTTATTTGTCTCAAGCCGATGGATCATAGAATACTGTTGCACAAAACATGTTTCAAAGTTTACTTGATAAACCTTGTTGATCATGCAAAAACGTTGGCCAAGAAGCCCATAGTATCGAAGGTAGGTCCTCTCCTGACTGCAGCATTCCAACAGCATAACACACAACTCCATCTGTAACTCATTAAGAACTAAATCAGAAACCTGAAAAGCTTCTCTATAGATCATGAATTTCTAAACCTCATGCACTAAAAATGGAATCTATATGTAAAATCTAAATGAAATGCACATAAGTATGTCTCTAGTCACTAAAGGATTAGCAGATCCAACTCTTAATATATCAGAAACCAAAATTTGTCATGTTCAATTTCGTTTCTAAAAAGTGTTTAGTTCAATGGTTCACATAAAAGTAGAGTGTAATTAACTACGTGGGAAAATTGATGCCTTACTGAACACCCCATTAGGCCAGAAAGAGAAGAAAACATATCTTTTGGGATTTGCTTATGGAGGTTATTTTGTGAGAAGAAAGAGGTTGGGATGTGTCAAACAGAAAATTTTCCAGGCAACCTAGTCACACACTCAACGTTTATAGGCCATGTCTCGAGGGGTACCGTTCCTTAATATATTGGAAAATAAAATCTATGAAAATAAAATCTATGAATTCAGATCACTAACGCCCAAGGCTTTTCTCTAATGTCTATTTTGCATTAACTTTTCTTCATTCATGTAGTCTCCTAGCATCACTAGAATATTAAACAATGCCAACTTGCCACCCCCCCCCCCCCCAACCACCACTCCAGAGCTACTAAAATCAACACAAAACTACACAAACAAGGCACCCAGATTCAAACAACTTATTGTTTCCTGCATAGGTTCATATACTCTCTGTGGCTCATAACTCCTACTTATTTATTATTGAAACACAAGGATAACACAACATTTCAGCTCATAACTCCTACATATTTATTATTGAAGCACAAGGATAACACAACATTTCAGCCCTCTCAATTTCCTGAATTGAAGGAACCGCATTCACAAAAGACAAATAGGCTTTGACATACTCTTTTCATGTTCCTATCATGTCAGTTGTATTATTACCATTGCAAAATCTGGAAACTGATTTAGACAATAGTGTGCCAAAACTTTTGAACTATGACCAACACAATTTACAATGTCTTAATGATGGCACTAGAGCTTAAAAAGTGGGAAAGCGTAAAAGAAACTCAGGCATCACAAAAATTTTAGCTGAAACTAAAGAAAATTTTGAGGCAAAAAAAAAAAAAGTAACTGCTTACTTTGTTTTGACTAGAGTCATCCATAAAAACTGAATTCAATGAAACTGAAGCAGTATCACATTTTCTTCAAACAAGCTGAAACATGGAAAGTTCAGCTGCACACACACACCGGTACAAAGAAAAAATGTGTATAACTATACCCTGGGAGGCTAACTATCCTGATTCTCTGACGTATATCAGTAGCTCCATATGATACTTCAAAAAAAAATATCATACAACATATAAACACATTAGTAGCAAAGGAGAGAATGTAATACACACCTCTTGACCAGGTTCTAGTTTGATTTTCAGCAGCTTATGACCAGCTTCCTCAAAGTCCACACTAGACATGATAGTCAAATAGATGGTTCTCCGAAGGTTAACTAAATTGGTCTCCGTCTCATCTTGTATTTTCATACGTTCTTCCTCTTCTTCAGATTCCTCTTCATCCTCACTGTCTGACTCCCCATCAGAGCCAGCTTCGTCATCAGACTCTTCACCTAGTATTGACTTCTTAAGTTCTTCATATTTTTTCTCATTCTCCAAGAAATTTGGATCCGGCTTGAATATATCTGAATGTAGATGAAAAACAAACACAATCAAATCATCCCATAAGGTCAGGGAAAAAAATAAATAAATAAATAAAGACCTAAGAATGAACATCATGGTTACCTAATGCAGTCTCAGGATCTATTTCATCTGAAAGAGAAATTTCATGAGTTAATTGATCTTCCTGCTCCACAAGGTCTAATTCTGGGCGCACAGCTGGATATCCCTGCACAATACAATGGCATGAACCATTTATTATCTTGCATCATTGATCCTCACATTATCTAAGAAAGACATAGACGAATAGACTGCAAAAATGAAAATAATAGTTTTTTGTAGGCCGTGAAAAATGGACCTGAAACTTTGATTTTCTCAAAGCAAAGAGGCCTTCGATCAAAAATTGAACACGCTTATCAATTTCTCCTTCATGAAGAATTCCACGGAACCGCTCAAATATACCTATTTCAACAAGAAACCAACACCAAATTATCAATAACCTAAACAAGATTATGTAGAATACAAGTATTCACAGTATGTGTCTGACCAACTAAAGCAATGATAAGAATTGGACACATCCACATCCTGAATAGCAATAGAAAGATACGAGGAAATTCTCATTCATTGATTTAAAGTCTAAACTTTTTCACAAAAGCGCCTCTGCCATAAATGTAGATCCTGTTCTGACCACAAACACAGCATAGGCTAAAATACGTGCTATTTTTTCAGGTTTGCATTTTCTAGTTTAACTCCATTTAAAGGGAGCTATTGTAGGTTCTACTTCTCTTTAATGCTGTTCAAGTCAAAACAAATCGCTTTCAAGGCAATATTACAATTGCAAAGATCAAATCCAAGTAAACTGTTAAAATATGGTTTTCAGACACATGAAATTAAACCATCTCAAGTTTTGCAAGATAAGGCAAGTTCATTGAAGAAGGCCTGAAATAGATAATGTCAATATGAACATCTTCGACAAATCTTGGGCAAATCACTCTTCAAGAATGTGCATTTCCCTTTGACAATCCCATGGATAAGGGTTATGAATTCTTTGGATAAACTTCAAGCAAACTAATTAAATCAAGTATTCAATAAAGTGGTGGGAGTAGAACACATGACGGTTACAACATAATCTACCATAAGTTAACCAGTGAGTAAATTGTAACAAGTGAAAATTCTTGAAATAATATTAACATAGAAACCAGAATTTTCATATAGTCACGAAGGACCAAAATGTGAATATATTATTGAAGTTAGCATAGAAATTTATTTCCACAACAAATACAGGTGTGTAGTTGGAAGTTAAATATTAATTGTCTACTTGAGTTCTAAAAGCATTTTTGTATGAGAATGAGACCCTATACGTTAGTAATGAACCCAACCTGAGAAAGAATGTACAATAGACCTCACTTCACCAACATCATATAAGGCTCATGACCAAAATTAACCATAATAAATACTTGTTCAGAAGATGTAATAGGTGAAAACAATACTCAAAGCAATGAAAGGAATACTAAAAACATGTCAAAATGGAAGTAGATACAACAAATTAACATAAGCTAAACAATGAGTTTTGAAATACTAAAAAACATGAATAGATTTTATATGTAGAATCTGATTGACAACCTCAACTGGTAAACTTGAAAAAACACCAAGAGACACATAACAGGTTGACAATAAATAAACAAATAAATAAAAAATAACAAAAAAAGACACATTTCAGGAAAAGGAGTTGACGGCCAGAAAACGTGTTCGAATAAGATGCAATGAATATGATAGCCCTAAGAGTAATATCAGGTTCAGAAAATGAAGATAAAATCCTATTTGTCCGTCTAGCAAGGAATTTATGCAGTATACATCACTTGTCCTATTTAAAGAGATGGTAGAGCTCCCATTTTCTTTCCATATACTGATTTTCCAAACACTGTCCAATACTGACTTCTTTTACATATTATCCACATGTTTCACTACAAAAACAAACAAATTATTACTTCTAGGCATGTACAGTTAAAATACCATCATATTTGATACAGCAAACAACTACCGCTGTATCCCACTATATGGGGATGCATAATATGTCTTTCAAGCAATTCCATTCCTGGTTTTCTTTTAAGGTCCTCCACTTACCATTTTAATTTGAATTAATAATTCTCTATTTTCTTCAAACCCTACTGGTGCATCTAAAGTTCTCCTATGCACACGACATCTAAACCATTTTAAACTCATCTATTGGGCCTATATTGATGGACTCTTTTTGACTTTCTAATACATTCATTACTCATTCTACCTAGTCTAATGTGTTCAACATTCACACTTCTACTATCCTCATCTCTGCTATGATCATGCTAGGACATCATAAAGATTTCCAAGCTGTCTCATTTACTCAATGTGCAAAGGAAAACTAATGTGCACCCAGATAATCCAAACTGTGTGCTTCAAATCAAACATAAAGTTTAAAAACAAAAAAAAAAACCACAATTAAGTACAAGGATATGCCCATGTCATTTTCACCTTTTATTCAATTGAATAACTAAGTCTCTATCTCCACCATATGCCCCAGCCCTCAACCATTTGGATCCTATCTCGCCACCATGTTCTACCAATTTACTTGATTTCTTATGTGACCCATATCATGAAATGTGTTGAAATTTATGTTGGCTATAACCTAATACAACCCTCCTTTATCCAGACTTGATCTAAATTTGAAAATGAGAAAAAGTAAACACTACAAACAGACATTGAGATGCTCAGAGCACCTAATGGAAACAAAGCAGCATGTGTCACTCACCATGTAATC
This sequence comes from Knoxia roxburghii, assembly GCA_030378225.1. Taxonomy (NCBI): domain Eukaryota; kingdom Viridiplantae; phylum Streptophyta; class Magnoliopsida; order Gentianales; family Rubiaceae; genus Knoxia; species Knoxia roxburghii. Next base: position 11,329,372 of record CM059422.1, on the reverse strand, counting down.
CTCTTGGGCAGAGATCCTGTAGCATGGAACCGCATTCCGTCACAAACCCAACTGCAACCTCAACACTATCATCTGTAGGGTTTTCAAGTAGAATTGTCAGAAGTTCAAGAGCAATAAGCTCATGAACCACCTGCTGGTTTACCAAATGTGCTATAAACTTCACAGCCGCCAGCAATTGAGGCTATATCAGAAAAATAATTTGTCAGCTAATAGGTAAATAATAATTGATACACAAGCCCAAAAAAATAAAAAATAATGAAATAGCTATGCACCTTGTCATTACGCTTGTAAGCACTTTTCAGCCGTAGTATAATCCTTCTAAGCAAAAGCTCACCAACTTCCGGAAATTTAGTGTTCGCAACAGCAACTAAAGCAGCAAACACGTCGGTAAAACCAGGAGATGCCATTTGAGATTTCATGCATGAACGACAAAATAGACCTCTCCCTCTGATCAGATTTTCAGCAAAGAGCTCTGGGATAATATTCTTAATATTTATGGCATTAACTTTGTTAACTAGCCCATTAATGCTCTTCCTCAGAGCATCCCAAGTCATTCGTTGGTATTCCAAGCTACTCTTGTCCTGCACCTCCTTCATCATCCTCGCCAATTTGAATGGAGGAATATAAACTCCACCACTCCTTCCCAAATTCTCAGGTTGCAGAACCACCTTAGGTTCAACATTCAACCTACCTCCATCAATCTCAAGCTCCACATTCTTTATCTCCTCTTTTTTTCTGTTCTTTCTCTCTTTCTCGTCTCTCCTATACTTTTCATCCATTTCACCCCTATGCCTTTGCCGATCTTTTGCCTTATCATCTAGTCTCTTTCCTCTTTCCCTCTCCCTCCTATTTTTCAAATCACTATCACTATTCTCATTCTTGTCCCTGCTTCCATCCATATCCTCAATTCCTTTTCTCCTATGGCCTTTATCATCATTGCGCTCATCTTTTCCTCGCCGACCATCCCTTCCATCCTTTTCCATCTTTCTCCAATATTTCCTATCATCATCGTCACCATCACTATCCCCTTCCCTACCCCTACCCCTTCCCCTTCCCCTATACCCCTCATCAGATCTCCCCTTATGCCCTTTCCCACTATCACTATCACTGTTCTCATTCTTATCCTTGCTTCCATACCTCTCCTCAATTCTCTTTCTAATATGCCCTTTATCATCATTGGGCTCATTTTTTTCTCTCCAACCGTTCCCTCCATCCTTTTCCATCTTTCTCCTATCATCATCACCATCACTATAACCTTCTCTACCCCTTCCCCTATACCCCTCATTAGATCTCCTCCTACGTCCTTTCCCACTATCATCTCTCCCTCTCCTACCCTCCCTCTTGTCATCCTTTTCACCCTCACCAGCTCTTCTCCTATCTTTCCTATCACCATCACCACTTTCACTATCCTCTTCCCTAACCTTTTCCCTATACATCTTCTTAGATTCCCTCTCATTTCCTTTTTCACTACCATCCTCTTTCACCTCCCTCCTGTTTTTCCTATCACCACCCTCATCCCTGTTACCAGCTCCAAACCTCTCCTCAATTTCCCTCTCCTTGTGCAGTCTTTCATTGTCATTGTCATAGTGCTCCCTCCTTCTGTGCCTGCTATCATTCCTATCATTGTCCTCCTTAATCGCCTTCTTGTTATTATGTCCACCATTATCATCCCTTCCCCTCCATCGTGATCTGTTCTTAGCATCATTATTTGTCTCATCATCATCTTGGTTTTGACTTTGATGACCTCGCCCATTATCTTCCTTCCTCTGGATGCCATCCTCATCACTATGATACCTATTTCTCTTCTCCCTATCTTGTCCTGCATAGTAATAATCATCTCTCTTGGAATCAGCCGGTGAGGCAGGTAATTCACCCTCCTCTCCGCTGGTTGAATCAGATGCATTCCTCCCCATTCCTTCCTCAATTAACTGGAAAACGAATATTGCACCCTCAACTGTATTAATACATTAAATAAATAATAAAAGCTAGCTAGATAACATATAACAATAATATAGGAGATACAAGTAAAAAAAATAATTTCTTTTGTCAAAAACATGCATTATATGAGCATACATCTTGTATTGAACAGGCACAATCAAGTCATTGTAATTGGCAAGGAAAAATCACATATTTAAAGAATTGGAGAGAAAAGAGAGTTTGTACACCAACTCAAGTCACCTTGTGGTTTATTTAATTAATAAGGGAAATCTTTGAATTCTTGTGATAGCATTCGATGCAAAAAGAGTACCATAATATGCTTGATTACGGTCCATGAAAAATACGTGAAAAAAATATTAGCGTGTAACCGAAAATACTACAAATGTGAAATTGTTCCATAATTAATCCTTGTCTTTCCTTAGATCAAATCCCACTTGTCCTTCACAAGAGTGCTTCATCACTAGATTTTCATATGAACACGATATATCACAAGAATTGGACGTGTAATCAGAGAAGGAAGAAGGATAGAGACGGCAATGAGCAAAAGTGTAAAGCTGGAGAGAAAAATTTACTTGCGAGATAGCTAGAAAACAAAAACAAGGGAAGTAGAAGAAGGGTAAATTGCAATTTCAGAGTAATTTACCTAATATTGATTATGAGGTTACACCAACAAATTTATCATACTAGTAATAACATCAGTAGAAAGTAATCACCGAATCAACAACCAAATACTACAAAGAATCAAAATTCTTGGACACAGGAATCCAGAATTTACCCAATATTCGAAAACATAATGTACTTTCCAAGCATATCAAAATAAAAACTGAAACTTCACAGTTAAATTTTGAAAGCTATAAGCTGATAACTTACTACCCGCCTACAATTCCACCCAAAATCCAAGGAAGATTCCCAGAGGAAGAGTTTAGAATTACTTTAAAAGGCCAGAAAAAATTCATACTTTAGCATAAACTTTCAGCGAATGCAAGATGAGTTAAGGATTAATGATTAATTGCAATCAGCAGACAACTAGCCGAGCAACAAGGTTATCTCTCCCACGAACAGAACCGGAATCAAGTAATATAATTGTACCGTGCTTGAAGCTAAGTAAGAGAATTTACCCGGTTGTTAGTAGCAGATTCGGTATATCAGAGTAGCACTGCGTAAATGCTACGGCTCCAAAAACTGGCGAACAGGGTCCTCAACCTTGACTTGATTGCACAACCATAATCCCACAAACTGCTTTCCTAGGGTTTGCGAAAATGGAGTATCGAAGTCGAAAAAATATTATTATGGCATAACTGGAGGAGTCACGGGAGAAATATTGGCTTCGGGTTCTCAGATGAGGAACTCGCGGTAGGGAGACAATTCGAGGGCAACGGCTTTGCAGATTGGGATGGGGGCGGTGGAGACACGGCGAAGCAGCAGTGGCGCTAGACAGAATGGTGGACTATGGATACGAGGAGAAATTGCAATTTGGTAGTAAAGGGGTAGTCCAAAATACCCACTTTTGAAAATTTAAGCGCTTTTGACCATCCAATTTTTTTACCAATAATAATAATTAAATACTTAACTAGGTTAAAGGTAATTTGGATTAGAGTCTCTAAAAATACTTTGGGTGCATTTTGTTTGGAGGCAATTGGAATGGGCAATTAAAATTTGATAACTCAGCAATCATTAAAGAAATATGATTGTTTTTAAATAGTTTGGTAACATTCATTGCGTTGATTATAAAAAAATAATTATATAAAAGAATTAAATTACTCAGATTAATTCATGTGTTAATCAGATTACGTTTGCCTTTGATTTTACTGTTTAGAAAGTAGCAATCGAAATCAGTTTACGATTGTCCCATTCCGATTGCCTCCAAATAACACACCTTTTGAGGTATTTTAAAATATTAACAAAACTTCGTGGATCACATTATGCAATTAATTAAAGAGGCAAATTAACCTTAATTGCATCATTGTTCATTTTCCTCCTATTCCTGCATTTCATCAAATCCTCGATATACCATCCTTTCACCGCACCTCCTCTTTTCTTCCTCGACAATTACCCTGACTAATTCAAATTGGGTGATATTGGAAATAAATAGCCAATTAAAACAATACTTATATGGTAGTCCTAGAAACATGTTGCAGTGTGTCTTATATAAAGAGTGGGGGGGAGTGTATTGGTTTTGGGGGGGAAGTAGTAGGCTATTATGGGGGCCACATTAAAAATGGTGTTAGTTATTATATACAATTTTGTTAGGGACACCTTGTAAAAACATAATATAAATTGCCCAATTAAAACGGTCATCGTTGAATACATGACTTCATTTTGTTGCTTATGGATTCCAACAAAACACATACCCAAAAAAAAAAAAAACACACACACACACAAATTTATCAACTTTTACACACAAAAAATACGCAAACCCAAAATGAAGTCGCTCCATTCAATAAGTTAATCCAACCACAAAATCAAAACCATGAAATAGAGATTGAATAAGAGTAGACAAAGTCAGAGCTCCCAAAGTCCAAATTTGATAGAAAAAAAAGTGTGCTAATTAACCGAGAATCTAGATTTTGATTAGTTATTTCCGACACAAACAAATTCAAAATATGATACCATGACAAAATATGAGAAGGAATTTTGTACAAAGCATATATTCATTGATGTATAAACAATACTATTTATAGTTACCAGGTTTCTTTCTCTAGAAGAAACTAGTTTCCTAATTCTAGAGGAACAGGAAATAATAAACTACTATATTACAACGTCTTAAATATAGTAACATATAATCACTGTTCCCAATGGTTTTGCGTTGCTGCAGGGGCCCGCTTTTCATGATCCTGAGGCCTATCGTCGTCTCATCGGTCGTCTTACATATCTCACTGTTACTCGGCCAGATTTATCCTATTGTGTGCATGTGTTGTCTCAGTTTATGTATCATCCTTTGCATGACCATTGAGAAGCAACTCTCCGAGTTGTGCGTTATCTCAAAGGTTGCCCCAGGAAAGGCCTTTTCTTCCCTGTGCAATCTTCCTTTTCTTTAACTGGGTGGTGTGATTCCGATTGGGCTTGTTGTCCTACTACCCGGCGTTCTCTTACAGGTTGGTTGGTGCAGTTTAGTGCTTCTCATATATCGTGGCGCACCAAAAAACAGCCTACTGTTGCTCGTTCTTTAGCCGAAGCCGAATATAGGGCCATGGCAGCACTTACGGCCGAGCTCAAATGGCTCAAGGGTCTATTATCTTGTTTTGATATTTCTCATTCCTCCTCTATCTTTATGTTTTGTGATAGTCAGTCTGCTCTCCATATTGCAGCTAATCCGATGTTTCATAAACGCACCAAACATATTGAGATAGATTGTCATTTTGTTCGAGAAGTCATTGATCAAGGTCTTATCATTACTCAACATGTCTCTACTCAAAATCAGTTGACTGATATCTTTACTAAGGCACTTGGACATATTCAGTTTGATGGTTTATTTTGCAAGTTGGGCATTTGTGATCTTCATGCTCCAACTTGAGGAGGGGTGTGATTGTATATTACTATATTTAAGAAGTTGTAATATAGTAGTTTACTATTTCCTGTTCCTCTAGAATTAGAAAACTAGTTTCTTCTAGAGCAAGAAACCCTAAGACCCTGTAATTATAAATATTCTTGTTTACACATGAATGAATATATGATTTGTACAAAATTCCTTCTAATATTTTGTTAAAAATAAATCCAATTCGAAAGCGTAAAATCATTAGCAGTTGCAGGTAGGAAAAAGGTTATAGCTAATTTGATTCATCGTCTTCTTCTTGTTGTTGCTAGTGGGTACCATATTCTTCTTCCTTGTTGACGTGCTCTTGTCGTTGTAAAATTGGTTCAAACACTCAAAATAAAATTTATAAATAAACTAAACCAAGAACTACTCAACTATAGTACTTAAGGTTTTGTTCTCATACGATAGTAAGTTTGAATGAAGATTGTGTGTGGATTTGAATCCTTAATTACTTTGCTAATTTAGTAGTTTTTGAACTAAAAATTAAGAAAACACAAACTAAACAAACAAAACATTACAAACAATGGGTAGATTGGTAAATTCAAGTGTAGAACATGCAAGTAGTGAACTAAAGATAAAAACAATAATAATGATAAAGGCGGGACCTCACCACTTCTAGATAAAAACTAAGAAACCACAAACTAAACAAACAAAACATTATAAACAATGGGTAGATTGGTAAATTCAAGTGTAGAACATGCAAGTAGTGAACTAAAGATAAAAACAATAATAATGATAAAGCCAGGACCTCACCACTTCTAGATTCGAAGGGTCACTAACAAGCAAGCAACATGCAAATGGGATTAATACTCTCAAGGAAGACAAGTTTATCTCACATCTAGAATTCGGCGAACTATTGATTTATCTCATAATTGAACCTATTTGTCCACTAACAAAGATTGTTAATCTCCTTTAATATTTGCCATAAACAAGACCTTCCAAGCCCATAATTGAAATAGGATCATCAATCCTATCCAACTAATTATCATCTATCCATGAGACTTAAGCTATTAGCAATCATCTAGCACACATAGCATATGAACATGAATCCATCAAATCAATAACACGTATTACATGCAATCGTTAATTCACCAAGCCCATTAATAAATTCATCAACAAATACTATAACATAATCAAAACAACTCAACCCATACAAGAATTAACACATTTGCATGAAACTTACTTGCTAATGTACATGAAAACCAATTGAAGATAATGAATAAAACAAGTTCATGAGTAATTTATCTCTAGATACTCCTATTCATAATGAAAGGTTTAGCTTTTATCAATAAAACATGATAAGAGCTTAACAAGTTCTTGAATTCAATAAAAAGAGTAATTTTTCTCAATGTAAACTCTTGATTCATCCTACATTTTTGGATTTCCACTATCCTCTATCACTTAGAATGATGAAATCCCTAAAAAGGTCCTTAGAAACCATGGTTCTAGGATTAAACATGAAGTGTGTGTATGAAGAGGTGAAAAAGCGTTGAAACTTCCTCCTTATGCAAACTCAAGAAACACCAACTAAATGTGTAAAAGTGTGTGTTTTACATCAGGCATTGGTCATTAAGTAAGCTATCCAGGGCTAAAAATGGTAAATTACAAGTTAAAACACGAATAAGGGTAACTTTGGAATTTTAATAGGTTTCTGAACGGCGGCTGGGCTTTGGTGCCTGCAGGTCGCCAAGGGTCGGCGGCGTACAGGTACCAGCCCGTCCAGTCTTTACACTACTTTTGCTTCTTGTCCAATTTTCTTCCATTTTTGCTCATTTTCTTCATGTTTTCTTCTCTTTTGCTCCAAAAGTCTTTAGGTTTTGTACAATCTCTCATTTATAGCTCCTTACTACAAAGTCATGAAATCCAACCATAAGTTCACTATTAAGCTCAAAAAGGATATCAATTCTTGTGAAAATCAACTAAAAATTAGCTAAACATGCATAATTTTGGCTCATAAAAAGATATAAATTTGAGTCACATCACTCATCGTCTTCGATGATGGCAATGGTGGCAATGTTTTTCAGAGTATTGAGGAGTTGTTGAGCAATTCTGAGAGCTTAAAGCCTTTATCGATGGCAACCGAAGCAGCTTCAATTGAACAATCTTCGTTTATCCCCATTTTTTCCCTTTAAAATTAAATGAAAATCGCAAATTTGATATCAGTCACGACAACCTCTTATGTTGTTGTACACGTGGATCCACCGACGGGTTTAAAATGATGTAGAAGATGAAGGGCTGAAAAAGATGTTGAAGAAGATTGCGACGGAGAAAAAGAGAAGAGATGTAGGAAGAGTGATAAGAGATGAGAAAGAGGAGAAAAAATTGTAATGTTTGTATAATTCAAAAAGAATAACTCTTGGTATTTTGTTAATTTTAAATAGGCCAAAATGCAATTTTTGTCCCTTATAATAGGTCTTGTACCACTTTTTGTCCCTTTTAATTTTACGAGGATACTTTTTGTCCCCTAACTTTTTTTTATTAGGTGTTTAGTGAAAGATTATCTGCCCGGACTCGATTAAAAATTCACTTTCGTGCTACGCATTCCAGAATCGAAACTCTTGGCCAGGCCTAAGCTCTAGCATAATCGCTATTCCAATCTTTGCTTGAAATAACATTGCGCAGGATCTTAGCTTTTACTTGTTCGATTTGCCACGCAATAATAAATTCCTAAATAAAGTGAAAGTTTAAGAATTACCTCTTGACGCGTGTACTTAGGTGATTCTCTTGTATGACTCTAGACAAGCTCGTACGTTGTGTGGGCAACGAACTAACGAACCAAACAAATCAGCAAAGAATTAGAACACCAAAATTGCCCGGAGAAAACCTGTCGCCGTCTGCGCGTGATCACACGCGCCGCCAACACCTCTCCACGCGTCGCCCGGATTAACCCCACACGCTGCCGGTACCTTTGAAGAAATCCGGCTGCCGGTCTAGGGACTAATGCCGCCTAGCTCTGAGAAGAAAAAACTGACTTTGAGGAAGAAATTTGATTTCTCTCTCTAAGCTTTCTCTCTCTAGTTTTCTTGTCTTGAAAATTTATGAATTGTGTATTCTGATTGCCAACTCTCTATGTCTATTTATAGAGTTAGAAGAGAGACCCCAAATTGATTTATGATTGACCTTCTTATTGGGTTTGTATTTTACTTCAATCCAGTTCTTGGTCTGATTCACAACCAACTGACACAAGATTCACTTATCCTCAATCCAGTTTCTGGTCTGATTCACAACCAATTGACACAATGATTAATTAATTACTTAATTAATTAAATCTACCTTTATCAATTTTCCAATACATAATTAATCGTAACACTAACGGATTAATTATGGCACTACCATCCTACACCAGAATTACTTCATGAACAACTAAATTAATTATTCTTTAATCTACCCACATCAAAGATTTAGTGCTCATTAATTTATTAATTTACTGATAAATTAATTAATTAATTTCTTATAATCTGATATTAGTACCACTCGACATTTTTACTATACCGGACATAAGTCCACCAGTTGGGTTTAGTATAATAAACATAACTAGCTCATCTCAGGAACACCATCACCCTGAACGCATCGGTACATGGTTTCCTTTCGACAAGCAACAACACACCAAGCAAACTAAACACGCGCACCCAACCTACCAAGACTATTGTCTCAAGTGACCTCACTTATTGGCATATCAAAGTACACTATGTCTAATCCTCATGTCTGCTCAAGTCTAGGGATTTAGAGATAGAATACTAGGAATGAATAGTCTATTAAATCAGTACAAGACAATTCATCCTAAATGGTCAAGTTCAATATGTCCTGGGCATATCTATATGATTTAATTAGTTTAGACAAACCAATTTCTGAATTACATAATAACCTAAACTGACAGTGTGTCCAAAACCTGTCTCGATTACGAACCTAATTTATATATTATGTCTTTTAACCAATGATAAGATCTACTGTGTCACACCAGACACCTCATCATCTAATTACATAATATCAATGGACGACATATGTAAAAATATATATAAAAAATTAACTAAAATATTTAATCGATATATAAAACTGAAAAATAGTTTAATATAAGCAAAGTTTTAGTATTTAAACCCAATAGTTTAGGTCATTCTTCACGGGAAAAATGGTCAACAAACGGTTTAACCATGTTTGACCATTGATTAATGACCTATTTGTGTAAAAAAAAAAATTAAGGGCCTTTGTATAATTTTTTATCTAGTTCTTCTTCCTCCACCACCACCCATTATCCTTGCCACCGCCGCCGGGAACCGATGCCACCACTGGAAACCACCGCCGCCAGGAAACTCACGATTTAGAGATCCTGATCGTGTTGATCACTGTGTTTTCTGGTGGCGGTAGTTTTCGGCAACGGCGGTGGTTCTGGCAGAGGCGGAAAAGAGAATAGGTGGTTGTGCAGGAAGAAGAAGAAGAAGTAGTAGAAAAAAATTATACAAAGACCCTTGATTTTTTTTAAATACAAATGGGTTTTTAATTAACGGTCAAACATGGTCAACCCATTAGTTGTCCAACTTTCCCGTTAAAAATGACCAAAACAACTAATAAAAAAATATTAGAGGACTAAAAGTGTCACCGTAAAATTAAAAGGGACCAAAAGTGGTACAAAGCCTATTATAAGGGACCAAAATTGCATTTTGGCCTTTTAAAAATACTCCTAAACATTTTTTAAAATTTTACAAAATGCCTAATTTTACCTTTAACCACAGTTGACTTATACATTTACCTATTATTATCGATCAAAATTTTTTGATGAACCAAAAATATTTAAATTTTCATAGGTAACGGATACTTTTGGAGGGTCTATACATTTTGAATCTAAAGCGAAATTTGGTCAAAAGTGACGGATCAAAATTTAAAATTTTTTCCTATGATAAAACTGTTACAAATTGGGCCAGTCGCTTAAAAGAAAACAATAGAAATTTGAAGGAAACTTAAAGCACAATTTGTTAGTAAAGGAAAATTTCCTTTTAGAAGGACATTATCCTCTTATTTTTCCTTCTGACCATTTGTTTCTGTTTTTCTAGCAAGAAGTTCTCAGACCCAGTTCCTCTTATCATTCTTCATACCATCAAATGCAGAAGGAATTTCCTTTTGAGAATATAACCTTGAGCCACCTAGTTGAGATGTGAATGGTCTTTTATCATGTTTGATTTGAAATTTTTCTGGAGTTACTTCATTCTTGTAAGTATATACATATTTTTATTCCGTAATATGCCATACCGAAGAGGTTGTGAAGTTCACTTCCTTTTGGTGGAAAAACGAAATGCAATAAAGACTATTTATTCCGCAGTTAGAGTTGGAGCAACATATGTTATAATATCACGTAGATACGCATTGGCTAGTATAACTACTCCTTTCTCTACTTCTAGTCTAGTTAAGGGTAATGAGTTTCCTACTTCTAAAGTGAAAGTAGGATTTTCATTTCAATCAGACAATCAGGATGGCTAGAAAGACATACAATTTTTCATTTGGCTTGCGGGAAAAAGTTTTCACATTTACATGAGTATGTGGAAATAAGAATAGACCTGATGTGATCCAATGACCACCTCATAGTTCTACACTTCCATCCACAAGTCATCTTGATGATCAAGACACAACGACCTATCAAAGAGACCCATTGGTTGATATTGATGGTCAAATTACAAGAGCAAGATTGAGAAAGACACACCAAGCCTTAGTTCCATGATCCAAGAATTCTACAAAGAAGAGCTTGTCTTCAAGGACAAGTATCCAACAAAGGAGCTCATGGTTCTAAGTATTTGTAATAGTTAGCCTTTTATTTTAATTGTTTTTGCATAATAAAACTCGGCTATAGGACATGTTAGAACCGATTGATTTTTATTTTATGTTTTGAGTATTTGGGTCATTCAAAGGGTTTTGTAAATCCTTTGAGAATGAGTTTTACCCTTGGAGAAATCCTTAAGTTCTAGTCCAGCCTAAGAGGAGAAGAAAATTAGGCCGCAACACAATTTAGAAGACTTCTAGAAGATCTACGAGTTTACTTGGATAAGAAGGCATCTAGAAAGAGAGAAGAAAACATTAATACCGAAATTCCCTTTAAGGGATACGCACTGATTTTTTCCAATTTGTTGGGAAATCTTTGTGTTTTAGTTAATTTGAGTTAAATAAGGACTAAATCGTGTAGGTGAAAGATTATCTGCCCGGGTCTAGTCAAAAACTTACTTTCGTGCAACGCATTCCAGAATCGAAATTCTTGCCAGGTCTAAGCTCTAACGCATTTACTATTCCAATCCATGCTTGAAATACCATTGCGCGGGATCTTAGCTTCAACTTATTCAATTTGTCAAGCAACAATAAATTCTTAATAAAAGCGGAAGTTTAAGAATTACCTCTTGAAACGTATACTTAGGTGATCGCTTGTATGACTCAAGACCAGCTTGTACGTTGTGTGGGCAACGAACCAATGATCAGCAAAACACCACAAAACACGTCAAAACCAGCTTCAACAGCTGTAGCACCTCGCCAAAATTCCTCCGACCTCCACCGCCTGATGCCACCGAAAAAACCTCCGCCTGCCGCCGGGAAAACTTCGCTGACCGCCGATGATCTTTGCCGTCCCCGCCTGAGAGGGAAAATCGACTTCAAGGGACAATTCTTTGAGTTCTCTCTCTAGTTTTCTTGTATTGAAAACTTATGAATTGTGAATTGCTAATCTCTTGTCTATTTATAGAGTTATAAGAGAGATCCCAAGTTGGTTTAGGATTGACCTTCTTAATGGGTTTAGGATTCCTAATTAGTTTCCAAATCTAATTAGATTAATCCAAATATATTTCCTAATGTCTTAGATTTCCTAATTTCAATTGAACTTTAAGACTTAATTAATTAATTAAATAATTCTACTTTGTTAATTACTAATTAAGCATTATGAATAATTAATATAAAAGTAAAATCCAAAATTGTAATCATACTATGGTCAGTTTCCAGTTTTGGTCATCATACTTTCAAAACTATTTTTAAGGTCATCATACTTTCATTTTATTTTCAAAAAAGGTCACTACGTCCATATTGGCCGTTAACCCTCTTAACGGAGCCTTTTTTTGAGGGCATTTATGTCATTCTCATTTATTTTGCTTTCCAATTTCCATCCAGTAACGCGCTACAGTGCGCGCTACAGTAACGCGCTACAGTGTCTTCCTTTCTTTTGTTATTTTTGGCTAATTTTTTATTTTTTTTTTTACCTTCCTCCTTGAGACTTTTATCCGTCCATTTTTTTCTAAACAATTCAGTATTTTTTTAATGTTTTTGAATTTTATAAAAAAAAAATTTTAAATTATCATTTTATTTGTTTTATAATTAAATAATTTTAGATATTATGATACATATTATGAATGAATTTTTTTAAAAAAAATAATAATACAGTAGATATCAGATCAACAGAGTATAGATATCAGATCAAAAATATAAAAGAAATCATACAATAGAATTAAAATATACTTAACAAGGGAGATCAGATCAGGATTATATAGACATCAGATCAGTGAATACTTGACATCAGATCAACAGACTATAGATATCAGATCAAGAATATAAAAGAAATCATACAGTAGAACTAAAACATACTTAACAAGGGAGATCAGATCAGGATTATATAGACATCAGATCAGCGAATACTTGACATCAGATCAACAGACTATAGATATCAGATCAAGAATATAAAAGAAATCATACAGTAGAACTAAAACATACTTAACAAGGGAGATCAGATCAGGATTATATAGACATCATATTAGCGAATACTTGACATCAGATCAACAGACTATAGATATCAGATCAAGAATATAAAAGAAATCATACAGTAGAACTAAAACATACTTAACAAGGGAGATCAGATCAGGATTATATAGACATCAGATCAGCGAATACTTGACTTCAGATCAACAGACTATAGATATCAGATCAAGAATATAAAAGAAATCATACAGTAGAACTAAATCATACTTAACAAGGGAGATCAGATCAGGATTATATAGACATCAGATCAACATACTATAGATATCAGATCAAGAATATAAAAGAAATTATACAATAGAATTAAAACATACTTAATAAGGGATATCAAATCAGGATTATATAGACATCAGATCAGTGAATACTTGACATCAGATCAACAGACTATAGATATCAGATAAATAGACTATTGTTCTTTTACATTCTTGATCTGATATCTATAGTCTGTTGATCTGATGTCAAGTATTCGCTTATCTGATGTCTATATAATCCTGATCTGATATCCCTTGTTAAGTATATTATAATTCTATTGTATGATTTCTTTTATATTCTTGATATGATATCTATAGTCTGTTGATCTGATGTCAAGTATTCGCTGATCTGATGTCTATATAATCCTGATATGATCTCCCTTGTTAAGTATGTTTTAATTCTACTGTATGATTTCTTTTATATTCTTGATCTGATATCTATAGTCTGTTGATCTGATGTCAAGTATTCGCTGATCTGATGTCTATATAATCCTGATCTGATCTCCCTTGTTAAGTATGTTTTAGTTCTACTGTATAATTTTTTTTATATTCTTCATCTGATATCTATAGTCTGTTGATCTGATGTCAAGTATTCGCTGATCTGATGTCTATATAATCCTGATCTGATCTCCCTTGTTAAGTATGTTTTAGTTCTATTGTATGATTTCTTTTATATTCTTGATCTGATATCTATAGTCTGTTGATCTGATGTCAAGTATTCGGTGATCAGATGTCTATATAATCCTGATCTGATCTCCCTTGTTAAGTATATTTTAGTTCTACTGTATGATTTCTTTTATATTCTTGATCTGACATCTATAGTCTGTTGATCTGATGTCAAGTATTCGCTGATCTGATGTCTATATAATCATGATCTGATCTCCCTTGTTAATTATGTTTTAATTCTATTGTATGATTTCTTTTATATTTTTGATCTGATATCTATACTCTGTTGATCTGATATCTACTGTATTATTATTTTTTTAAAAAAATTTCGTTCATAATATGTATCATAATATCTAAAATTATTTAATTATAAAACAAATAAAATGATAATTTAAATTTTTTTTTTATAAAATTCAAAAACATTAAAAAAATACTGAATTGTTTAGAAAAAAATGAACGGAAAAAAGTCTCAATGAGGAAGGCAAAAAAAAATAAAAAATTAGCCAAAAATAACAAAAGAAATGAAGACACTGTAGCGTGTTACTGTAGCGCGCACTGTAGCGCGTTACTGGATGGAAATTGGAAAGTAAAATAAATGAGAATGACATAAATGCCCTCAAAAAAATACTCCGTTAAGAGGGTTAACGTCAATATGGACGGAGTGACCTTTTTTGAAAATAAAATGAAAATATGATAACTTTAAAAATAGTTTTGAAAGTATGATGACCAAAACTGGAAACTGACCATAGTATGATGATCAATTTTGGAATTTACTCTTAATTAAATAATTAATTCAACTTTATCAATTAACCCACTACATAATTAATCGTACCACTAACGAATTAATTATGACACAACCATCCTACACCAGAATTGCTTCTGGAAAAACTCAATTAATTATTCTTTAATCTCCCCACTTCAAATATATATTGCTCGTTAATTTATTAATTTAAATTAATTAATTAACTTCTTATAATTCGAGATTAATACCACTCGACATTTTTACTATACCGGACATAAGTCCACCAGTTGGGTCTAGTATAATAAACATAACGAGCTCATCTCGGGAGTACCATCACCCCGGACGCACCAGTACATGGTTTCCTTTCGACAAGTAACAACACACCAAGCAATCAAATACGCGCACCCAATCCACCGAGACTATCGGCCTCAAGTGACCTCACTCTTTGGCAGATTAAAGTACATTATGTCTAATCCTTATGCATGCTCAAGTCTAGGGATTTAGAGATAGAATACTATGATCGAATAGTCTATTAAATCAGTACAAGACAATTCATCCTAAATAGTCAAGTTCAATATGCCCCGGGCATATCTATATGATTCAATTAGTTTAGACAAACAATTTCTGAATCACATAATAACTTAAACTGACAGTGTGTCCAAAACTGTCTCAGTTACGAACCTCATTTATATATTATGTCTTTTAACCAATGATGAGATCTACTGTGTCGCACCAGATACCTCATCATCTAATTACATAATATAAATGGACGACATATGTAAAATATAAAGACAAATTAACTGAAACATTCAATCTATATATATAACCTTGGAAATAGTTTAATACAAGCAAAGCTTTAGTATTCAAACCCAAAAGTAGGAAATAATAAGATTTAGTCATAGATAGTTTGATTAGCTAAATAAGGTCATTGAGTGATTGATTTGTTAAATAAGGAAACAAGTCTCTTTATTTCTCTCATACTATATTTTGTAAGAGAGAGACTTGTAATTTAAGAATGAAAATCCTAGTACTACAAGGATTTGCCCTTCTATGTGAAAGTTCTCGCGCTTGTTCTGGTCCAGTCAAAAATTTTCATTTGTGCATTCCGATTAGAAAGCTTTCAACCTAACCTAATAGAACGTTCCTACTATTCTGATTTCATCTAGAGAGATTTTGATTCATGCAATCCGATTGGAAACTTCTCAGAAATCTATAGTACAGGATCTTGGATTACTTTAATTCAATTAGACATGCATACAAATACAATAACTAAAGTTAAATTGCGGAAGTCAAGAATTGACCTTTGAAGCGTGAACCTGAGAATTTGCTTGTATTCTCTAAGGCCATCTCCAACCCAACTTCAAATTGGGTTGGATCTTCAAAATTTGAAGATGGATGCTCTCCAATGCATCTTCAAATCCATCTCTAAAATAGAGATGTGCTACAATACATCTCTATTTTAGAGATGTACTGTAGCATCTTTATATATATTTTAAATATTTTATTTAGTGGGACCCGCTGAAATATTTATATATTTATTTTATATATTTATTTTCTTTTTGTCATATGTTATTCATTATTTAATTTTTGTTATTTTAATTATTTTAATTTTTATTAAAGTATTTAAAATAATTTTTCATTTAAAAATATTAAAATATAATTTACTAATTAATATTACATTGTGAAGTGTTTTAAATGGAAAAAATAAATACACAATAAAATTACGATTAAAAACATAATCATTCCAAATTAAAATTAATAAACTAATACAACAACAAACAAAAGTTCATACAAAAAAAAAATTACAATAATAAAAGTAGATATTAATAATTTAGAATAATATTGCAAAACCCTATAAGATTTTAATAATCGGGCAAATAACTCCCTCCATCATTTAGATTATTGAAAAACTCAAAACCCTCTGGATTAGACTGAGAATTGGTTGGTTGTTGAACTAATTAATTTTTAATTTTTAAATTACTTTTTATTTAATTTATTAATCTCATTTATTAAATATATTATTTTTTAAAAATATATTAAGATTTAAGAGTATTAAATATATTTATACAATAATAAAAATAATATAAAATGATTGGTGAAAGAAATTGTTTAAAATATTATTAAAACTGTAAAATATAGAGATTTGGGTTGGAGATGAGTTAACTGTAAAATTGTAAAATATAGAGATTTTGATACTGTAGCATCTGTAAAACTGTAAATTATAGAGTTTTGGGTTGGAGATGGCCTAAGACTTGTATGGACGTTGTATGGGCAACGATCTACCCAACAAACTGAATTAGCACTGACAGAAACTCCACAAACTAATCCCTCAAGAAATGTGCCACTACCACCCCACAGAATGTCGCCGCCATCAATTGTCGCTTAAGAAAATTCTGCGCCGATCGCTGGGTTTCACGCGCCATCACCAGCGCTGGGAGAATCACGCACCACCGGAGAACAGAACTCACGCACCGCTCAGTTTTCAGGAAAAACCTCCGCCCAAGCTTTCTCTCTCTCTCTCTCTCTCTCTTATACTTTTATCTCTCTAGATTTTGTGTTCTATCTGAATTATGACTTCTGTGTCTGTCATGGGGCAGATTCTTCTGTCTTATATAGAGCTACAAGGCAGACCTCAAGTGCGCTTGGGTTTGGCCTTCCTGTTAGGTTTGGGTTTGATCAATTCCAAGTCCACCAAGACTTAATTAATAATACTAATCCAATTAATTCTTATTGACCCAAGGATAATTAATTAAATAATTAAATTCACTTTGTCAATTAAAGCCCAACACATAATTAATCGTACCACTAAGGATTAATTATGGAACTACCATCCAAGTCCAAAATTATGCTTTCGGATCCACTAAGTTAAATATTCATTAATCTCCCCGTGTCAAAGATTTAATGCTCATGAATTTATTAATTTATTGATAAATTAATTAATTAACTTCTTAACTGAGATTAGTACCACTCGACCTCATTATTATATCAGACATAAGTCCACCGGTCGAGTTTAGTATAACAAATTTTTTGAGCTCATCTCGAGAGCATCATCACCCCGACGCATCGGTATACGTTTTTTTTACTCGCGACAACACACCAAGCAACTAAACACGCGCACTCAACCTACCGAGTATATAGGCCTTAAACGACTGCACTCTTTGGCTGATTAAAGTACACTATATCTAAATCCTCGTGCCTATCCTCGACTAGGGATTAAGAGACTGAATACTAGGTTCGAATTAACTACTATAAATCAGTACAAGTTAATTCAACCCTAATCGATCATGCTCAACATGCTCCGTGCGCGTTTGTATATTTCAATCAGTTTAGACAAACCGATTTCAGGAACACACAATGACTTAAACTAACAGTCTGTCAAAAACTGTCTCAATCATGAGTCTTATCTATACATCATAAGTTTAACCAATGATGGGATCTAATGTGTCATACCAAACACCTCATCATCTAGTCATATAATATAAAGGAACTTCATGAATAAATATAAACATGAACAATTTAACTAAAACATTCTCAATCGATATAACTGGGAAATAGCGTACGTACAAGCAAAGATTTCAGTATTCACACCAACACTATGGCCGACCAACACCCTATAAATAAAGGGGTTGTGCCTTTAATAAAATTATGCAATAGATGCTATATTTCTCTTCAAAATCGTGAGCTTGTGAGCCACCCCTCAAGAGTGTTTCTCTTTTGCATCAAACAAATTTATCAACAATACCATGGTTGATATTATTGTAGTTTCATTCTACCCCCATCTTTCAACCATATTCCGTAAATTATACTCAAATACAAATAGGTTTCATTGGGAGGTTAGTTACTAGATCGGGCAAATGTCACTTTCTTCTATCTCAAGTAGAAGAAACCGCATCAAGTGGTATCAGAGCCAAGGGTACTACAAAAAGGGAAGGAAGTTCACGTGTACAAACCCTCAAGAATGAGTAATCTTTGGTAATCCATTGATGTTGCTGGTAAGTCTAATGAAGAGCTCACCCACCATCATTCTCAAAAGTGTTTAAGGTGCAATATTTTGAATGTCAAAATTCAAAGAAGTTAACTTTTGAGAAAGGTTAGGATTCTAACGAGAGCCTAGTCTACATGACTCACTCTCTTTTTGCATCCAAAGTGTGCTAGAAAGTTGATACTTGTTTCTTTTATTGTTTTTTCGTGCTTTTTAAATTTAAAAAAAATTCAAAATTTTCGTGCATTAAAATTAAAAAGAGTCAAGAAAAAATTTCTTTGATAAAAATAAAAATTTGTTTTGTGTCAAAGTTGTTATCTTTAAACTCGTGTGATTTAGAGGTGTCATCTTTTATGCTTGTTTGTCACTAACTTGCATCCAAACATAGAAGTGTCTTTAATTTTTCATAGGTTAAAAGAAGTTTCTTGTCTTAAGCGAACCCAAAGTGCATGATCTAGATATAACTTGGTGATTTCTCTCTAAAATTGGTATATTTGTGATTGAAATAAGAGAGCTAGCTATAAGGTCAAATCTAAATAGACATCTTAAACCTTAAAACTCTCCAATTTCATGGGTTGCCTTACTTGAGACAACTTTGTGTGTTTGAAATTTTGTGTTTTGAATTTTCTCTCATTGGTTTTTGTTGTGGGTTGGCTTATACTACCCGTGATAGGTAGCAAAGAGAAAACCAACATTGAAAAGATTCCTATTGGTGGAACAACTTTTTTTTTTTTTTACATTAGTTAAGAAAAGAGAACAATAGCAATTCTTGTGCCTGTAAGAAAAAGAAGAAGTGTACGAAAGCAAAAGAAAAGAAAAGCAAAAAAAAACAAATAGTGTAAAAGTGAAAAGACTCAATAGAAAAAGTCGAGACAAGTAAAGATTGTTCAAGAAAAACCTTAGGTGAAAGTATAAGTTTACAAGAACCAAGGGAAGGGGTTCTTAGATTGAAACTAAAATACATTGAGTCTGTCAACATTAGGATCCACATTTGAGTGAGAATAAAGGTAAGAGACAAGGTTCAGTTGATTCTTGGTTCTTATAGTTAGTCTCTCCCAACTTGAACATTGATAACCGAAAAGTTGAAAGAAAGTTACCAAAGTAAGCTCAAAGGTAGAGTCTTCTTTAGCCTAAAAGTAATACTTGGATCACTTTGCATACACTTACTTAACAAACAAGTTTCTTTTAATTTATTTTTGCATTTTATTTGGTTTGTTCGCTTGAGTGTTTTTTTTTTTTTTTCTCTTAAGTTAGTTGTTTTCGTATTTTTGGTTTCATTTAATTTTCTTGTATCTTTTTGGTACTCATCCAAGGGAGAGGTCTTTACTTCTACCCCAAGTTTAAGTTTCTCATATAGGAATCATGGATCCAAATAGTGAAAAACTCAACATTCTTCTCTCGCAAGAGCAAGAAAGAGTTCTAAAATCTCTCCTCCAAGAAAAGGTCCAAGAATTTGAGATAAGAGTGTCCCAATTGCAACAAGTGGTTGAAGATTTAAAGACACAAAAACAGCTAGAATCTCCTAGCTCACACAAAAACAAGAACTAAGATGCCTCAACCTCTAAGGGCAAGAAGGTGTAAGAGTCTCATGAATAAGAAAAAGACACCAAAGATATTCATCATAGTTCCGGTCGTAGATATAAACATGATGTAAGATACAATGATGAATATGAGAAAATAAACAAAGACGCTTAAGGTTCAAGAGAAAGGGACCGAAATACTCATGGCTCAAGAATGAGACACCATGATCCATATGAGAGAGATTATGATGATTATAGGTCAAGGGAAAGAGAAAAAAAAAAAGGTGAGACTATCATGAGCCTAGAGAAAGAGGCCGAAAAGGGTACCAAATAAGGGATAGAGATGATTATGAAGATCACTCGAGGTCTAAAAAGTCATATAGACCAAATGTGACTTTTCTTCAATTTAATAGAAAACAAGATCCCATGGGAAAAGAGGATGGAAACCCTCATAGTTATGAACAAATATATCAAAGAAGATTAAGTGAAAATTGCATCATCCGAGATGACCAACTATACATTGAATTGGTGGGATTACTACACATCCCAAAGAAGAAAGAATGAAGAAGAGTCGATTTATACTCGGGATGAGACGAAGAAAATATTGAGAAAGAGATATGTTCCTCCAAACTACTCTTGCACCATGCTACAATATCTCAATAGAATGGTGCAAGGAGTTAAGAGTGTTAATGATTATTGTAAAGAGTTTGAAATTTTGAATATTAGAAGTGAGATTGAGGAGGATGAAGAAGTCACAATGTCAAGATTTATTAATGGCCTCAATCCAAAAATTACTCAAGTTGTGGAGATTCACCACTACATGGACATGGATGAGCTAGTGCACAAAGCCACATTGGTAGAGGTTAGATATAAGAGTGATAGCTGAATCACTACACCATCCAATACATGGAGAAGCAACACAAAGAGCCAAATAACGTTTCAATCAAAGGGTAAGTCCTCAATGATACAAAGGTAACTCCTAAACCTACGTCTTTGTCTAATTCTCATAATGTTTCTCAATCTAATTCTAGTGCAAGTACTACTAACAAGTCTTCACCAAGGCAAGTTACTTGTTTCAAGTGTTTAGGTAAAGGGCACATCCAATCTCAATGCTGGTGACACTAGATGATGGAACAATTGTTGAAAGAGAAGAATAAGAAGGTGAGGAGGCCGAAAGGTTTGAATAAGAAGAAGACTTTGAGGAGGAGCCAATACTAGAGGAAGGAGAGCACCAAGGAGGTTTTGATGTACATGTTGTGTTTCATTGCAAGTCATAACTCAAGCCCCTCTCGCACAAAGTTCTAGCATGGTAAGATCTCTTAATACTCATGCTAAATTAGATTAGAATGTTGAGTGAAAGGCAAAATATTTTTCATACCAAAGGAAAGGTAAAATGGGCTATTTGTCTAATCAATTAAACTACCCTTCGATTTAACTCTGTTAAGCTTAATTGTTTCAATCTTTTTTTAATAATAACAAAACAAATATGTGAAACTAACAACTTCTTAAATTGTCTAAAATTAATTTTTACAGAAAGTGCAAAATTTTTAGATTGATACATTCATCTTCAAATGAGCATAACTTTCGTTTCACTCAGCCAAAAATTAATATTTTAGATGTTTTGAAAACCTCTTTCAATCATCTAAAAAAATTTCTGTAATAGGCAATGTGAAATTCCAATGGAATTTTGGTGAAAATAGATAAAAAGAAAACTGTGTCACTGCAATATCACAGTTCAGAAAATTAGATGTAATTTGAGCTACAAAAGTTCAAATCAACTGATTTTGACGTCCTTGGAAAGCTAAGAGATAAATATACAACATTGATTTCTAACACAAAAGTCAAAAACAGCTGCAAGAAGTCGAAAAAGTTGAAGGAAGTTCAGACTATGTCAAATCATCTTTGGAGCTAAAATTCAAGTGTTTGAATTGGAGCTCAAATTTGCCTATAAATAGAGACCATTGGTGAAGACATTCAAGACACACAAGCTATTAAGTCATTCTTATTATTGTCAAAATTCTCTCAAGTTTTCAAGTGCTCATTTTCAAATTTTACTTTCAAGTTCTAGTTATTTTTCAAAGTGTTCTAGTTATTTTTCAAAGTGTTCTAGTTATTTTTCAAAGTGTCAATCTTAGACTAGAACCTTGTCACTTGTAAGCCATAAACACTTCACACACAAAAAGGTTTTATTGTTTTTGAAAGCAAGAGGCTGCAAGTGAAGAACAATTTAGAGGGTGAGTAGTGAAGAACCTCTTAGTAGAGTTACTAAGTTGTTCTTTAGAGATTTATAAAGGTTTGAATTCCACCTTAAGGAATTTTTTTTTTTTTTTTTTGAAAAAGAAATAGGAAGAGTCTCAACTTTAGAAGTTGAGGAGTGGATGTAGAGCTTGTAAGGGTGTTACAAGCTTGAACCACTTTAAAATTTTTGTCTCTTTCATTGCATTGCATTTTGCATTCATACTCTCTCTTCTGCATTTCTTGCATCATAAAACATCACCATTAGACTTGTTCAATTCAAGTATTACATCTTTAATCTCAAGATTTTATTTAAGACTTGTCCTTATTTCAAGTCTAGCTTTCTTTAATTAAGTATTTATTTTATCTTAGATTTGTCCTTAATCAAGTCTAGACTTGTCCTTATCAAGTCAAGGACTTGGGCTTAATGAAGTCAATACTTGAGCTTTATTTTAAATTATTTATTTTCAAGACTTGTCCATTTCAAGTCAAAAACTTGTTTTTAATCAAGTCAATACTTGAAGTTTATTTTAAATTATTCAATTTCAAGACTTGTCAATTTCAAGTCATATACTTGATCTTTATTTTAATTTTATTATTATATATTGTGAACTAATAATTTCTTGTTTCCTTGTATACTTTTATTGTTGACTAATCTTATTATTCTTGTTTTCATCTTATTTTAATTTAGACTTATTTGTTATGTGTATCATACACATAGATAGTCATTGTTTATTTTAAAAAGAAATTATTTTAAGATTTACTCATTTTTAAGTAAATTTTTAAACAACTTAATTCACCCCCTCTTAGGTTATGTTGTTAGTTTTCAAACTCCAAAAAATGATCATTTAAATATTCACAATTTCTTCAAGGCAGTAGCCTCACCACCCTTTTTCTCGCCGTCCACCTTCTATTTTCACCTCTTTTGTTCTTCTATCGTTGATTTCTCTTCTGTTCTTCATTTCAATAGATCTATGACCGCCGTCATCAATATTTAGATAGGCCTCCAACTTGTGGTAGTAGTGGCGGAGGTAGTAGTAGTAGTGGTGATGGATCAAGAAGTAGTATGACCATGTTGAACATAAACACATTATTTCAAAAACTCATATTTTCTCCGCCCCCCCCCCCAAAATTAAAATTTCCTTCCGTGGTATGAACAATCATCATGAAATCCCCAGATATTGCTGACCAAGTCATCAGCACATAAAACTCTCAAGGCATCTCCATTTCCATCTCCATCCAAGTAAACGTTCCAAGAACTTAATAACCTAAACCATACGTTAAAATCCCTCTTTTTCTCCAAGTCGTCTTCTTCGCCTCCTCCTCCTTTGTGGCGTAAGATTAATGCAACTTACAGTCATAGTATAGAGAGGTCAAGCAGTCAAGTCTCCACGAAGTTATGTCCTCATATATAATCCATCTTTTGAATTCAACAGGCCTATTTACCTTTATTTTCTTTTTTTTTTTTTTTCAAATTGTTGAAAACGCGTTAACGACTTATTATTAATTTAGCTAATAATGGCGTCTCTTGACTGAAGGCTGAAACACTATTTCAGTAAAAGTTGTAAATGATTAATTAATACGAATTACTTCCTCCGTTTTATAGATTGGTTTTTTTTTTTTTTTTTTTTTTTTGCGTTACATATCAAAATATTTATTTAGTTCTAAAAAAATAATTAATTGTTTTTTTACATACAATAATTTATTTTGATTGAGATTAAACGTCTTTCTCAATTCCTCATTAAAAACCTTTATATTATAAAAATAACTAAATAACAAATAATTACTTTTTTAACATATATATAAGGTTAAAAAATGACTTTATTGTGAAAAAGAGAGTAGTTAACAAGGTGGCTTAGACCAATAATTGACATTAGATTGATCATATAGTCGTGTAAAGTAACAAACATTCACACTAATGAGAACATAGAAAATATGTTTAAATTGATGGAGTCATAATAAAAATAATTCATATTAGAAAATACGTTAAAATGAGTTGATTTATTAAAAAAATAAAAATTTATTGATAAGATAAATAAAATTTACTTAAAGCTAAATGAAATAGAGGATAAAGAAATAGAAAATAAATTATTATTTTTAAAAGAATAAATGTAAAAAGAGAGGAGATTGAAGTTGGAATAAAATATGCAATCTATAAATATAGGTTTTTGAGTATTTTTAAATTTTTCTGTTTGTGATTAGTTAGAATTATTAGAGACGTTTTTAACATTTTAATAAAAAAATATTTTAATATTTAATTTTGTCATTCTCTTTCATGTCCATTGTTTCTCACTTAACTAATATAGTCTTGTCTTATTATTTATCAAAGGATATTTTACAATGTAGCTCTAAACTACTATATTATGATTGTTATTCATCTTGTTCGTTTTACGATTTTCAATAAATTATCAAGAATTGTTTGCGTTTGACTTATTTTAAAAAAAAAAAAAAAGAAAAGTTCATCATTTATATTTAAATTATATAAATTTAAAAAAAAATTCTAAAAAATGAGTGCACTCTTGAATAGTGTCCATATTTTTTTCTTATTTATCACTCATTGGATTATCATTTTGGCCTACATATTATTACCAAAATACTCTTGTTATTTTTAATGAAAAAGTAATAAAGATATTTGATATTTCAAAAAATAAATTAAAAATACGATATTTAATACCCAAACAAAATTAACGTGTTACTCAAAAAAAAAAAAATTTACCTGTAATTTCTCATCATTATGCATAATTTTCGAAGACAAGTTGCAAGTGATGCATTATGCTACCACCTCCATTTAAGAGAGAGATATTTATTAAAATATTTTAAACTTTTAAGGTAAATTATAAGTGTTATTTTAAATTTAATTCAAAAATTGAAAAGTAACAATATATTAAAAAATATAAAATCAATATACAATTATAAAAAAATATTATTTAGATTTATTAAAGTTACGCATGGAATTATATGCGTAAAAACTTTAAAAAGGCTTATATATTAAATGGAGAGGGAGTAATGAAAACTATAATTTTACCTAAATCAAAGCATATTCAGAATCCGGATACAAGCACGCGGCTCTACAACCGGACGGGTCCATTAAGACGTTGACTCGCATTTTCCACAGCCCACAAGTCAATGCACTTGCTTTCCCACCACCATGAATCCATGATGATGATATAATAGGAGGAGCACCACCATTTCAGACTGCAAATTCCTCTCTTTCTCCCAATCAGCTCAGCCCATCTCCGCCTTCTACGGCTGACAGAAGAAATGCCCTCCACCATCATCAGCCCCTCCAAATCAGCTCAAGCCACTCTTCTCTGTTTCTTAACTTTAATCCTTCTTGTTCAATCAAGACCGAGTCTTGACCGTTCTGATAATGAAGCACTTGTGACGATTCTCAAAGACTTGGGCGTCCATGGCGGCGGCCTACAGTCTCCCTGCAGCTCTGCCGGGATATTCTGCCAACGGAGAATCTCAAACAACTCAGATGATGTGCTCAGAGTCACGCGAATTGTGTTCAAATCTCGTCGTCTCAGAGGAGTTCTCTCACCTGCAATTGGTAAACTTTCTGAGCTCAAAGAGCTTTCATTGTCAAACAATAAGCTTGTTGAACAGATCCCACCTCAGATTGCCAACTGTCGGGAACTTCAAGTCCTAGACCTGAAAAACAATCAGTTTTCGGGCTTAGTTCCGTCGGAATTATCATCAATGATCCGTCTTAGGATACTTGACCTTTCTTCCAACAAGTTTTCAGGGAATTTGAGGTTCTTGAAGCATTTCCCCAACTTAGAGAAGCTCTCATTGGCTGACAATATGTTTTCTGGTAAAATCCCTCCCTCCTTGAGATCTTTTCGCAATCTGAGGTATCTCAACATTTCTGGAAACTATTTACTAGAGGGTCCTATGCCTGTTCTAAATGATTTGGATAGTTCATTAGCAGAGGAGACAGAAATTTACAACCTTCCAAAACGTTACGTTTTCGCTGAAAATTCAACGACAACAAATCAGACCTCGGCAGTGGCACCTTCTGCTGGAGATGCGGTGGACTCAAATCTGAATGCTCCAGCTCCATCACCTTCTGCAATCTCAGTTACCAGAAAACATAAAAAGACGAAAAGGAAGGCAGGAACTTGGGTTCTTGGTTTCGTTGCTGGAGCTTTTGCAGGGAGTGTTTCGGGCCTTCTTGCATCGATTGCTTTTAAAGCACTTATCTTCTTCATTAAAGGAGGGAAAAAGGACAATGGCCTGGCAATTTTCAGCCAAGTCATTAAGAAAGCAGAGGACTTGGCATTCCTGGAGAGTGAAGAAAAAATGGCATCACTTGAAGTTATTGGGGAAGGAGGATGTGGAAAAGTATATAAAGCAGAACTACCTGGAAGTAATGGCAAGGTGATTGCTATAAAGAAGGTGATTCAACCCCCCAAAGACGCTGCAGAACTAGCAGAAGAGGACAGCAAAGCCTTACATAAAAAAATGAGACAGATCAAATCAGAAATACAGACTGTGGGGCAAATCAGGCATCGGAATTTACTACCCCTGCTAGCCCATATGCCGCGGCCTGAATGTCATTATCTTGTCTATGAATTTATGAAGAATGGTAGCTTACAAGATGTATTACAAAAAGTTGCAGCTGGAGAAGCGGAATTGGACTGGTTGTCCAGGCACAGAATTGCTTTGGGGATAGCAGCAGGGCTAGAGTATCTCCACATAAGCCATAATCCACGAATTATCCACAGGGATCTGAAGCCAGCAAATGTCCTTCTTGACGACGATATGGAAGCCCGGATAGCCGACTTTGGGCTTGCAAAAGCAATGCCAGAAGCATATACACATGTTACATCTTCAAATGTGGTGGGAACATTAGGTTATATTGCACCAGAATACCATCAAACGTTGAAGTTCACGGACAAGTGTGACATCTACAGCTTTGGTGTGTTGCTGGCTTCTTTGGTGATGGGAAAACTCCCATCAGATCGGTTTTTCCAGGAAACTGACGAGATGAATTTAGTCCATTGGATGAGGAATGTGATGACCTCTGAAGATCCAAAGCGAGCTATTGATCCGAAGCTGGTGGGAAATGGATATGAGGAGCAAATGCTTCTAGTCCTCAAAATTGCTTGCTTTTGCACATTAGAGAATCCAAAAGAGAGGCCTAACAGCAAGGATGTTAGGGCCATGTTATCTCAAATAAAGCATGAATAAACTAGCAAGTCACTTGATCAAGCAGTCATGATTTGCTTCCTCAAGATGTAACATAATGTAATTTGTTTGTGTGAAGTTATTTTCCAATGAAATGTACTATTCCCGTCATCCCAAAATAATAGTTGTATTCATTGAAAGATGGAAAAGACAGAAATTAGATTTCCAAATTCATCCATCTTTATACAACTTGGGATGTCCCATAATTTTCTGAGAGTAATTTACCTGAGATTGATGGATGGTAGTCTAATTAGAAAATATGCCTGCAGGTGAGAACGCTGCTCAAAGACCGACCACCTAAGGAAAAAAGTTAAGCAACTTTAAAAAATTCCAAGAATGACTCTATGAAACCTTGTACTTTAGTTGTCGTAACAAAGGGGGAAAAGGGAGAAAAATAATACTCAAATCCTTACCTAAAAGAAAATTACAGATAGAAAATTAAATTACCAGTCTTTTCTCTTTGTAATTCCATCCTCTTTTTTTTTTTTTTACTCTTTTCAAAATTACTACATTGTTTTACTTCATCTTCTATCTAATTCCATCCTTACTTAATTAGGATTGATTCACATAGTTTATCATCAGCTATACGATTCAAGCTAGTAAATCAGGTTAAATCTATTCCTTCAAATCCAACGACAGAACAATTCCAAAGCTGCAAAAAAGCCAACTGAATTTCCAGAATTCATAGCACAAGAGTTAAACATCCAGGTGTTTGACCTGTGAGAGTAACTACACCAAATAACAGAACTGAATGTCATGTTATAATCCACTAAAGTCTAACAATAATTGTGCAAGTATCTAAATCAGTTGCTTCTATGGTATTAGACCCTCTGCTTCAGCAATCATATCAGACCTTTGAACAGCCTGTGCATCACATAGAAAAAACAAAGGACTTTTCAACGCAAAGCGCCATATTCTATAAGATTTCTTTCATCAAACATCTATAAGGTCAAACCTGCAACAAAGATTCGAACGAGTTCAGCAGTAACCTTCAGCACTTTTGGATTAGCTGCATCCATTGTTGAAGAACAAAAGTTTCATCATTCACTAATATCACTAAGGGATGAAGCTTCAATCTCCAAATGTGAAACTAAAAACGCACAAGGCAACATCTCTAGTCGAATGGACTTATAGCATTGTTCTTTGTGCTCAGCATATGAAATGAAACATGAGAAAAGCTCCTAATATAAAAGCATAAATAGATCAACTCCTCCAACAACTCTAAACAAAAGCTATGCCTAGAGTAGAAAGTTGAACCAAAAGTTTTCAAGTCCAAACAACTTCATAAAAGGAAGTACTATATAGAACTGAATCTCTCATGAAATATGCAGCCTAGGTACTCAACATTGGTCAAAATAAAAAAATACTTTCTTTAACAACTGCTAGCAGAACAGAAGGAAAAACTGCATATCATTTCATTTATACTTTTTTGTTCCTTCAAATTTCATAACTGAGCGAAGCGAGCCGCGCTAGCCTATTACGTTTTTTAGCAGCAAGCTACGGTCTAACGACCCCCTAGTAGGTTGGGGCGAAAACTCCAAACCTTTCTCTACTAATAAGAAATCTTCCTCGCTAATTTCTCTTGCCATTGCCATGTCTACGACGTTATCTATAATACAATCAGCATACCACGACCAAGATTTCTCCTGTTACAAAATGCATTCACGAGTAAGCCCTTTGAAATTTAAACCACAAATCGCCATGCTAGCACCTAAGAAGCTCCCAAATCCCAAATTAACTCCTAGAAGAGGCCATTTCATCCCAGTAGTTCTTTCACACTTCCCATCACAAATATGCACTATCAACATATAAATCCAAAATGTAAAATAAAACCCCAGAAATCATACCATGCACTGTAGCTCAGGGTTCAAACATTCCATAAACAGAACCCCCACACATAATTGTCAAACCAATTATTAAAAATTTCAAGGAAAATTATCTCTTGAGCTAGGTCTAGTTTTCTTAGGTGTGGCAACCACAACCTGCAAATACCTCATCTGCATTCAGCAACTGTACAAGAAAGAATCACATAAATTCGAATAATTCAATTACAATAACTGGAAATCTTGGAAAATTAAGAAGGCCCCAATCGAAAATTTCAAAAATTGCAAAGACCTCGGCGTCCGCAACATCCGTACCATCATTTCTTGAGCGTTCTGCAAAAGATCGGATAGTCAGCAAAAGGAAAACAGTGCCCAGATTTTATGTGATGAAACTCCAGAAAATTTAACAGCGCTAAACAAAAGGGTGTAGCTATGGCCCACCCTTTTTGCTATTATGTTTAATTACTATTTTTAATAATTTTTTTTTTAAATCCTATATATACTCTTATCTTCCAGGACGTGTATTGTCCAATGAGGTGTATAGTACATGTATTGGCGATTTTGTTCTATTTTTTGTTTTAAAACTCATTTCCTATTAATATTTCGATATTTTGTATCATCTTCAACTATTTTTTTCGGATATTTCACAAGTCTAGACATGTACTATACACTGGCATTTGACAGTATAATATATGTATTAACTTGTGTTTGTCTGATTTTTTTTTTTATTATCACTTCGTATATTATATATGTCGTAACTTATATTTGTCTGATTTTTTTTGTTTTAGTGTCACTTTGTGTACTATATAGTACACGTTTTGCTTTGTGTTTGTTTGATGTTTTTGTTTCATTGTCACTTTGTATATTATATTTGTTTTGTGTTGTTAATGTGAGTTGTCTTTTTATTACTTTACGTATAAAACCGAATGTGAAATTGTTTTGCTTTTATAGCCAATGTTGAAAAGAAAAAAAGTGATTGTAGCATTCAATTATTTTTTACGATTATCGTATGACTTTTAAATTGCATAAATGGTAGACGCGTTAATAACATAAATTAAATCAGTTAGGATTAATCGTAATTTTAAAATTATATAAAATTCATATTGGATACAAAAATAAGGTATGATAGTCATTGTAACGGGTAAGATAATCAAGAAAACAAGGGATGTCATTTATTTGGAACATGCAGGACAATAATCTATTTTGTTAGGAGTTGGATATTCATCTACCACCACCGCCACCCAGTTACTTCTCAATGGTTTTAGAGTCTCCCGAATCCAACGTTATTATTTTTCAATTATTTATTACTGATTCTCGATAATTACTCCTTGAAATTCATCTGACTCAACCAAAATCAATTCTCTCTCGCTTTCATCCATGTTGCATCCTTCGCAACCATTTGGATCACCACCATGATTCAATTACCCACGTGACTTAACTTAATTTCTTAGTTGCAGCTATAGGGTTTCCAACCTTGCTAAGTGGCTTATTTAGTGCTTGTTTTCCCATGTTGTTTCAGTACTCTGTTTGTTTTTCTTTGTGCAAACGAAGTATTAAATTTTAGTGAGTGATAACTACAATGAAATCGAATAAATAAGAGGTGGTTATGTATGTTATTTGCACGTGTTTATCTAAAATATATTTATTATTTATCTAAATATTAATTAATAAATTGGATCATGAAGCAGGATAGTCAAAGTACTACAGTACTATTTACTAATCGCTTAATTAGGGACTTGATTGCATCAAGTTTAAATTTTACAGGTCGTGTTGTACTTTTTTTTTTTTTTTTACCTTAAAACAAAATAGAATTTGGGTGAACCTTAAGGGAGAAAAAGCTAAATTCAAATTTGCAAGGATCAATTTATAGTGAGAAAAAAAAAAAAAAAAGAAATTACTAATGATTTATTTAATTAGCTCAAATTTCACGCTCCCTTTTATAGTCGCCCTTATTCTGCCGCCATCATTCTTCTTCGTCGCCTCACCGCAGAGTCTAACTTCGGGTTTTCATCCGGTTCGGTAATTTCCTTGCTCTCTCTTCCAGATAAACTTATCATTTGCGTTCTTTTTCTGGAATTTGTCCCTATTTTGGGTTCTGCAGTGTTTCTGCGGTGGAAGCTCCTTGAAGTACTGAATCTATTTTCCATTACTTTTTTAGTTGGATTCTTCTCGACTCCAAGTTAGGTTGTTCTGAGGCTAGAGTAAGCATGTGGTGTAGAGGGGTGGAACGGGGTATTGGAAATACTCTTAATTCTCTGTTCGGAATGACTGAAAATCTGTTGCTTTTCTTCTTTGCGAATTTTCACTCTGGCCTGCAGCCAGTGTGTTTCTTTTACTTGGTAGCTTTCTCATTTTGCCGGAAAAATTCAATTATTGAAATTGTATACTTGGCGTGTCATTTGAGTAATCCTGGAAACCAAAAGGAGTTGTTTGTTGGATGTTTCAGCTTAACATTGTGCATATCTGTTTCTTTCTTTCGAAAATGTTTCTTCAAGGACGTGAATTTGTATATTACCCTAAGGATATCTGTCATTGTTTCTGGATACATGATTATCGGATTGGTTTTTTATACTCGTTGGAAAAAAAATAAAAAACAGAAGGGTTTTTTATACATCTGAATCTGAGAAAATTTGGCCGAACTTAAGAACCTATATGTCATTTTTTTTAGAAAAGTTAACCGAAATTTATAACTTATATGGCATTTTGTGAGAAAAGTTGACCCAATGGGCTAATTTTGATAAGAACTGTAAAATAAAGAGCTACTCATTTGCAAGTCTAATTGCAATATTGGACATCCTTAGAGTGAATGTGCTGATTTTTCTTTTTTCATATTTTCCGTTAGCATTAATGGAGATTGGTAACATTGGTCACTCTCCTCATTTGTCAGATGCCTCTTCCTGAAAAAAAAAAAAAAGTATTTGAAAGTCCGGTTTCATGAAAGTGAATTAACTCTAAATATCTGAGTATCCAGGTTCAGAAAAATATGTTATGAGCAGTTGTTTGATAAGCTGCTTGCTCAGTTTTCTGATCATTTTTCCACACATTGTAGATGGCTCGATGGGATAAGATTCTATCTCTTCCCGTCCAGAACCCTCCAGCTTTGGAATTTTCTTCCAATGATCTTGTTTGGTCAACAGTGGAAGGTTGGCGTGACAATATAGATAGAGTTTGTCTCATTCCATATGCGAGAGTGGATGACTTTGTAAGGGGTGAATCTGCCAATGAAGATTGTCCTACAAGATTCCATGTTGAAGCAAGGAGAAAGCGACCTTCTGAGACGACTTGCAAGCCTAAAGTTGATGGCATCCTTGAATATATTTTGTGAGTTTATGCGAAGTATGAGATGTTGATATTCACTCATGTATTATCCTCAATCCCCCCCCTGGGGTAACCACCTGTGTTATTTTAGTTTAGAAAGAGCTAATCTTTCTCATTTCCAGGTATTGGTGCTCCTTTGGTCCTGATGACCATAGAAAGGGAGGTAGTGTTCGGCCCAGTCGGACTACATATGCGCCAAAGAAGAAGTGTGCTGGTAGACCAAACACAAAGAGAGGGTGCAAGTGTCACTTTATTGTCAAGCGCTTAATTGCAGAGCCTTCAGTTGCACTTATTATTTATAACAAAGATAAGCATATAGATGAAAAAGGATTACCATGCCATGGTCCACTTGATAAGAAAGCGGCTGGAACTCGAGCCATGTACGCTCCATACATCTCTGAGGATCTCCGTCTTCGTGTCTTATCTCTTCTGTATGTTGGAGTTTCTGTAGAAACCATCATGCAAAGACATAAGGAGTCAGTGGAGAGGCAGGGAGGTCCATGCAACCGTGATGACCTCTTAACGCACAGATATGTTCGCAGACAAGAGAGGAGTATTAGACGGTTTTCACATGAATTGGACAGTGATGATGCAACCAGCATCAGCATGTGGGTTGAAAGTCATCAAAGTTGGGTTTTCTTTTATGAGGATTTTTCTGAGTCAGAGCCTTTTACCTTGGGTATTCAAACAGAATGGCAGCTGCAACAAATGATTAGATTTGGTAACCGCAGCCTCTTGGCTTCTGATTCAAGGTTTGGAACACATAAATTGAAGGTTAGTTCCCCATTATTATATAATTTTCTCCTTATGTTAGTTTGAAATTCTCAGGATAATATAAGTTTTCTAAGCTTCTTTGGTCTTTGATTGAATGATGTATCCAGTATCCTGTTCAAAGCCTTGTTGTATTCAACTCTGACAACAAGGCTATTCCAGTAGCATGGATAATAGCACCTAAATATGCAACTGGAGATGCACATAGATGGATGGGGGCCCTTTACAACAGAGTTCGTACAAAAGATCCTTCGTGGAAGATAGCTGGGTTTATTGTTGATGATCCTTTGGCTGATATCCTCGCTATCAAGTAGGCTCCTTATTTTCAAGTGAGGTTTAATTTATCCAACTAGTTTGCACTAGCAATACTTATCTTATGTATTGAATTTTCACCAATTTGTGGTTAATATCATATTTGGTAACAACTTAAATAACAAATACAAAATTTGATCTTTTTGACTTTTTCTTCTGTTTTGGTAGCTAATCTCTACTAACTAGTAGTTTAGTTCAGGAACAGAGAGGGATCTAAATTAAGGGAAATAATTCAACCATATCTAAAATGTTCATAGTTTTAGCTAAATTACTGCTTGGTAATAAAGCCTGGGTTTTTAAATTAAGGCAAAAGAGAGGGGGGGTTACCTCTATGATGGCAGACTTCCACTTGGTTTGTCCTAATTGCAATTTCTTAACTCAATGTGCCAATTTGAATAGGGACCTTGGGGGGTTGAGTGGTCTGGTTCATTGGCTGGTATTTATGTACTCTCTTTGGCTTCCTCAGGGAGGTATTTCAGTGCTCCATATTGATATGCTTTTGGCGAGTTCGTCATGCATGGCACAAAAACCTGATGAAGAGATGCTCAGACGTGGAGATGTGTGCTGAAATATCAAAAAAGCTTGGTGCGTCTGTCTCCGATATCTGCCAAGGACATGGAACAGCAAATGTATTTGAGGCTATCATGGAAGATTTCATTAATGCTGCAGATTTTGTTGACTACTTCAAGTCAGCTTGGTTTCCTCGACTAGGTAAAATAAATTGTTATACATCTATGTTGCCATGTTTATTCTTTAAGGGATATTCTTTCCATGGCTTGATGAATAAATAATTCTTGCTTCTCCCCTGAATTTGTTGCTCATGAGCAAGAATGGAAAATTGTTAGTTTATAACTTGCTTGAACTAGACCATTCTAAAGTACGATTTATAGGTTAGTTCATCATCGCACTGGACAAATAAACTTTAAGTTAAGTTTGGTATATCTCTTTCTCTATCTTGTATTTTATTTCTTTCTTGACTGGAATCTTGTTGATTTATCCACAGGTTTGTGGGTTGATGCATTGCAACGTTTTCCTATTGCAAGCCATGAAACCTCTGGAGCCATGGAATCCTATCACCACCTCTTGAGATTAAGGTTGGTTAACGAGAAAGACAACTGTGTGTACCAACGGGCAGACTGGTTAGTGCATAAGCTGAGTACACAAGTGCATTCTTACTTCTGGTTGGATGAATATTCGGGGAAAGGTGATTTTGCACGATACTGGAAGGATGAGTGGTTCAGTGGTCTAACAGCTTGGAAGAAGTCAATGAAAATTCCAGATACTGATGTTACCAGGGAGGGTAAATGTGCGAAAGTTGTGGACCAGGAAGATCGAGATGTGGTTCATAATGTGTGGAATCCTGGTTCAGAGTATGCCCTGTGTGATTGTGATCGGGCAAGTGCAGGCAACTTATGTGAGCATATTTTTAAAACAGTCAGATTTTACCGTGATAAGAAATATGCTGTGCCATCTCTTAGCATGTTCCAATATCACCAGGCTTTGATTAAGATACTGCACTGCCCGCCCCATGATTCTTTGGCACGTGATTATGCTGCATCTTTGGCAGTATGGGTGGAGAGGCAGTTGGATGCCCAAATCGGTCAACACAGCAGTTCATCTGCATCAAGTCCTGTGGTGGAAGAACCAGCTGAGCAGTCAACAGAGATTCAAGATGCAACAGTGGCAAATGAGAGTCCGTTTAGAAATGATAACGTTGGAACTGCATTTGCACATGAAGAATCGGGTTGTGGGACTGACGAACAAAGAACCACCTTGATTGATGGAGAGAGGGAAAGCGATACATGTGATGATATGGAAGTTGATACATAGACGTTCCCAATCGTCGGGCCTCTGTTATATCCTGTTGAGTCTTCTCCCACCAAGATGCATCTTGATGAAGGCAACAAATGGAGAGGAACATGTGTAACGAAAGAATGATCCTATCATGAGGGTACAACAACATAGTCGAAAACAAGAAGAGGGAGAGCTTTGGCATGAAGCTAAAACTGCAATGAAAGATGTAACTGGCAACCACCTCATAATTGAATGATGAGAGAACAGATTCTGATCCATCTCTCCATTAAACAAGCAGAAGGGGTGGCGTATGAATCTGAGAAATGCACCAAATTGAAGCTGGAGAATGTCTACTTCTCAGATCAGCTTTACATGAAGGTACGTTGTTGTAATTGATAAAGAAGGAAAGAGAGGAAAGAATTCCCTTTATTTATGCTCAACTTTGTAGGTGAAGAGGGTATAAGCAACGTAGCATTGATGAAGGTGAAATTATTGAAAAGGACCAAATTTGGAAACTTGTGCTGATGTGAATCCAGTCAGGATGTGGCCTTTTTTTCCATTTCTTGATGAGCTGTGTAGCGATAAGATTAACTGAAGCCTTAGATTGCCAGTTTTGTTGGTTCCTTTTAACGAAAGGAGTTGAAGTGAATTTTGTTTTTATTTTTATTTTTTGGGTTTAAAACGTAATTTCAAGTAATTTACTTAGTTTGTTGTAAAAAATTAAGGTTATTATAGACTATAGTAAATGGCAATGTGGCCTGCAACCATAATCCAGAAGCTCAATTGTAGAATTTGTCACTAATAAAATCTTCATTTCATCGTTACATTTACTCAACTGACCTCTGGAACAAAGATTAATATATAGTTTAACAGAAAGGACGGGAATTTATACTAAACTGAAGGTGGCGGATCAAAGCAGTGGGATTTTATACTAAACTGAAGGTGGCGGATCAAAGCAGAAGATTGCGGGTGGAGATGCACCATTTATCATAGGCAGCTTGGAGATTGGGCCAATCAGAAGAAGAGATGGTGAAATCTTGTAACCAATTGGTGAGGATCAGCTCTTGATCCAGTGGTGGCAAGCTGGAGATTAAATCCCCAATTATTCTCTCCAGTTCAGCCTTCTCGTATCCTGACATCAACGGAAACGGCAGTCCGGTGTCGGCGTAGCAGAACAGAGGTACCCACAACGCCAATATTCTGTACTTCACTTCCTCTACCTCTTCATCCTCTACCTTCGCTCTCCTTAATTCTCCAAGTAATATTGCTGCGACCAAAACAAATATTCTATGAAAGATATAATAGTTTAAAAATCGAAGTATACTTTAAAAAAGTTAAAATCTGAGTCAAATTATAAAATTTTGAAATGGCTACTCTCTATTTTGTGAATTTTAGTTTAGTTATTTAAAATTTAAAATTTTTTCAATTGTTAACTTAATAATTAGATTATTATATCATTTATTTAGGAAAATTTTGTAAAATGTACTTGAATAAAGTTAATATAATTTGAAACGAATTAATAATACGGATTAAATAATATATATTTTAAATATAAGATACTAAAAGAATTATTTTTAATTAAAACCAACCAAAAAATATTATTTAGTCCAATATATGGTTTAATCTTAATTATATATAATTTATAACTAAAATATTTTAATTATTTGGGCCAATCGCAATATATCATATCTATTAGTTACTTTAAAAAAATAATAATAATAATAAAAGAAGTCAAAATAATTGAAAAGAAATTAGACCAACCTGATATTTTGACGATCAAGCTTAGGACTATGGGATTAGCTGTTTTATTTAGTACATCACTTTCTTGATTATCTTCTCACCAGGAAATTAATTAGTAGAGATGATAGGATTTCCACTCTGTTCTTCTTATTTAAATATTATATTTATGCAATTAATTTTTTTTGTTCTAAGAAAATACTATTGTGTTATTTGTAGAGTACTGTATGATTACAAAAATAATTTTTTTTTTTCCATTCGTAAGAACCAAAACATATGACCTTGAAGTCGGAAAATTAATTTTTTTAAAATAGTAGAAATTTAAATATCAAAAAATAAATAAAATTGAAACTTACATTAGTAAGAGCTCGTTCAAGAGATTTAGCAGAAGCCACGACAGGTCCTTCATGAAGGACTAAATCCATAGAATGATCCGAACAATCTGATGATGAAGAAGAAGAAGATGAAAACGTACGACATGGCAGAAGATAAAACCGAAAAGGAAGACGATGCCAGCAACTGATGAAACGATCCAACGTTGCTCGACATGCCACCGCCATTGACAAAATTTAATAAGATAAATAATTTTGGAAACGAATTGTGTGTCTTTCTTTAGGTCACCTTATATATTTATAATAACTGTACAAAATTCTTTACAATCATGAAACAATATTTGGTAACTATCACAATTATAATCACTATACAATTATGAAATAACTAAGTTTCATAATCTCAATTCAACACCCCCTAAAGTTAGAGCATGCGGATTTTGAATGCCCAACTTGGATACAAAAGAATCAAACTACTGCTTTCCTAATATCTTAGTCAAGATATCTGCTAACTGAGATTTAGAAGTGACATAATACATAGACACAATGTGAAACCCCTCATGTTAACCTACTAGCTTTTAAATAAATATATGGTCAATTATTTGGACATAAAATAATTTTATTTTATTACTTTGGGACATGACGATGAATGTACAAAAATATTATTTAAGATTTCTAGTTAAACAAATAATTTGATTTAATTATTGTATTAAAGTATCGATTTTACGAAGTAAATGATTATGTTCAATTTACCCGTTATGAAATATACCGAGTTTGAATTGAAAAATATTAAAATTAGAAATTTTTAAAAAATAAAATAGTATTTAAATTAAAAAGAGTGTGTGGGCAGAAGGTATACCTTGTACTAGTGGTACATGTACCTATTACTATATATAGTAATTTTTCGCTTAACAACCGTACACTTACTAAATATAGTAAGTTTTGCCCACGCGCGCGACTTTTTTTTTTCTTCCTCGCTGAGTCCACAACATCTCAGAACAACTGCCGCAACGTCCAAAAAAAACTGTCGCAACGTCTACATCCAGGCATGTCTACAACGTCTTAGAACAACTAGTACCACGTCAAAAACAACTATCACCACGTCCAGAAACGTCTACATCCATACATGTGATTTAAGCTATTTTTTTCACAAAGACAACCCACCACGTCTCAAAACAACTAGCACCACATCAAAAACAACAAGTACCACGTCCAAAAGCGTCTACATCCATGCGTGTAAATTTAAACTATTTTTTTTTACAAAGACAGTCCACCACGTCTCAGAACAACTAGCACCACGTCCAAAAACAACTAGCACCACGTCCAGAAACGTCTACTTCCATTCATGTAAATTTAAACTAATTTTTTTTCACAAAAATAGCACACCACGTCTCAGAACAACTAGCACCACGTCCAAAAACAACTAGCACCACGTCCAGAAACGTCTACATCCATACATGTGAATTTAAGCTATTTTTTTTACAAAGACAACCCACCATGTCTCAGAACAACTAGCACCACGTCAAAAATAACTAGCACCACTTCCAAAAATGTCTACATCCAAACGTGTGAATTTAAACTGATTTTTTCACAAAGACAGCCCACCACGTCTCAGAACAACTAGCACCACGTCCAAAAACAACTTGCACCACGTCCAGAAACGTCTACATCCATTCATGTGAATTTAAACTGATTTTTTTCATAAAAACAATCCATCACGTTTCAGAACAACTAGCACCACGTCAAAAACAACAAACACCACATCTAAAAACGTCTACATCCATGCGTGTGAATTTAAACTGATTTTTTTCTCAAAGACAGTCCATCACGTCTCAGAACAACTAGCACCACGTCCAGAAACATCCACATCCATTCATGTAAATTTAAACTGATTTTTTTTCACAAAAACTGCCCACCACGTCTCAGAACAACTAGCACCACGTCCAAAAACAACTAGCACAACGTCTAGAAACGTCTACATCCATACATGTGAATTTAAGATATTTTTTTCACAAAGACAACCCACCACGTCTCAGAACAACTAGCACCACATCAAAAATAACTAGCACCACGTCCAAAAATGTCTACGTCCATGCGTGTGAATTTAAACTGATTTTTTTCACAAAGGCAGCCCACCACGTCTCAGAACAACTAGCACCACGTCCAGAAATGTCTACATCCATGCATGTGAATTTAAGCTTAATTTTTCACATAACACCTTCCACAACGTCTCCTAACACTGCCGCAACGTTCCCATACGTCCAAAAAATAACTGCCGCAACTTCAAAAAAATCTACATTCAGGCATGTGAATTTAAGCTGAATTTTTCACATAACATCATCCACAAAGTCTCCTAACACTGCCGCAACACCCCCATACGTCCAAAAAACAACTCCCACAATGCCCAAAAATATCTACATCCAAGCATATGAATTTAAGCTAAATTTTTCACATAACATATTCCACAACGTCTCCTAACATTGCCGCAACGTCCAAAAAATAACTGTCGCAACGTCTAAACACATCTACAATTTTGTTTTTTGTTTTTTTCATGTGGGACTAAATTAATTAGAATATAACTACTACCACCACGTCCAAAAATAATTACCACACCACGTCTACATCCAAACATATGAATCTTAGCTAAACACAGTCCACCACGTCCCGCTACGTCCAAAATACAAAGCAACAACGTCTTGTTACGTCCCGCTACGTCCAAAATATAAAGCAGCAACATCCTGTTATGTCCCGCAACGTCCCGTTACGTCCCATAACACGTTCTACCAAGTCCAGTAGCGGGTAAGAATCAGAAGTAACCCATTTCACATGAAAGTGTCAATACCTCACGAAAAATATTTATATATCAT
Source organism: Knoxia roxburghii (assembly GCA_030378225.1). Classification (NCBI taxonomy): domain Eukaryota; kingdom Viridiplantae; phylum Streptophyta; class Magnoliopsida; order Gentianales; family Rubiaceae; genus Knoxia; species Knoxia roxburghii. Next base: position 11,288,589 of record CM059422.1, on the reverse strand, counting down.
ATTTCGGAGTAACAGAGCATTATTTGAATAAGAAAACACAAATAAAACATCATTAATACATTACCCAACATCAAATCGCGAAAATAAGGTTCCATAAATCCATGAAATACAATTCATACTTTATGATGTAGTGATTTTTTAAGAAGACTAAGTTATTTTTGAAGAAGAAGAAGAAGAGATTTTTGAAGTAGAAGAAGAGATTTTTGAACAGGAAGAAGTGATTTTTTAAGAAGAAGTGATTTTTCCGTTGTATTTGGTGTTGTTCATCAGAAAATACAATCGTCGATCTCCGTTAAATCTTTGTTTGGATGAAAGATTTGATTAAATGGGATTTCGAATGGAGTACGACGAAAAAGAATAATTGATTTTTGAAGAAGAAGAAGTGATTTTTGAAAAAGAAGGAAGTGAGTTTTTTTGAGAAAAAGAAGAAGAGAAGAGCGTGTATCTCACTCTCTTATAGTGAAAGTGGTGATGTATTACTAGGTACATATACCTAGTGGTACAATATATAATTTGCGATGTGTGGGAAAGTAGGAAAAAAACAAGAATTACATGTTAAGAAAAGTGAGGTAATAATAACAACAACAATAATAATAACAACAATAGGCCAGTACAAAGATAGGTACACATCTATGGATATAGGACCAAAATGTGGCAGATTAACTTTGAAAGGAAAAACGTGGCTTACTAGGGTGTTCAGGGTGGCAAGTCTACTAAATATGGGGGGTGAGTTGGCTTGTAGCCAAGGTATGTACAACACTATAAATAAGGGGGAAATTGTTCTCCTTCTCTTTTCACCATCACCACCCGAAATTGGTTTCTTGGGTTGATTTGGGCTTGGCCGACTTTTGGCAATTTTGTTATTATACTGTTGGAGATTGAATCTTGAGTAAACTTATTGTCTTGTTGGCGGTTTCCTCTTTTAGGAATTGAATCTTGAGTAAGTTTATGATCTTGTTGGCGGTTTCCTTATGTAATATGAAAGATTGGATCTTGTCGGTCGTATAAGTCTAAGGTTTGAAAAGAGATAGTGAAACCAGTGCATGATGAATACTAGAAGACAGTGAAGGCAATTAAACCACCGCTCAAGCATCCATCAATTTATTTTCTGAATTTTACTTGTTTTTGTTTGATTAAACCAAAGCCATTTCAATCTATGCACCTTGTATGTTTTATTCCAATTCAATACACAAGCGTCTTGTGTTCCCTGTGGATTCAATGCCCTTCTCTACTACACGATAAGATTTGTGGTCCTTTAGTGTGCTAAAATAAGGTTTTTTATTAGTGTTGTTTTTAAGCACTTCATAACCTTTCGAAAAAAAGGTTCTCAAAATTTGTGTCTCCAACACCTATCAATTCACAAGTCGGAAGACTCAATTGGATAAACTAAGTCAGTCGAGATTAGGTCCCAATTGCCCATAGTCCATGATGGTTATGTGAACTCTTGTCCTCGAGACGGAGCCCCCACATTCTTTGAAGGGAGATTTTCGAGTTTTTCTTCAAGGAAATATTGATCGAGTCAATCCGAAGTTTCCTTGGTGTTCAAAGCCGTCCGAGACTGGGATATCAACTATCTTCAAAGGATATATCCATCAAACAAGGTAAAAACACTCAACTCAAAGTAGGAAGACTAGTGAATGTTAAAATCATTACTTTTTGACTTGTTATGTATTGAATGTTTTGTCTTGCTTGAATATCTTTTTTATTTTTGTTTTGTGTCAAAAACTCCAGATCTAACTCTAGGTTTTTAGTTTTGTTTTTTTTGTGTTTTTGGAATTTTTAGAGTCTTGCATCTATTTTACCATACAAGAAAATTCAGCACCACAAAACAAATCAGTTTTGCAAATTTTCAGTTTTTGGTCATTTTTCATGTGTTCCGTATTTTTGATTGTTACCAAAATTATCAGTCTAAAACTAAGAGTTATAAGGAGTCCATAGGTATATTACTTGAATTTTTTGGAATTTTGCATCACAGGTTTTGAAAAATAAGAAAATAGTACCGCAAAAAGAGTCAAAATTTGCCTTAAGTCTTGTAATTGTTTTCTTTTTGGTGTAAGTGATTTTGAAAATTCATCCCCACCATAATTTAACATTAAACAAGGATCAAGAAAGTTTTTTTTTTTTGAGTTTTAACCATTGAGTGCATCAACTTAAAGCAATTTGGTGAGTTCGGAGTAGAGAATGTATCCTTCAAGGATTGAAAAAGAGACATTGGATTAAGGTCAAGTCTTGAGAACCAACCATTGGCTTTAAAACTCTACACTTTGTGGCTTTCTTACTTGAGTCATTTAGTTTGTGTGAAAAATATTTTTTTTAGAATTTCATTCTTGTTTTGAGTCTAAATTGGCTTATGCCGCTTTGTTGTAAAAAGAACAAAAAAAGTTGTACTTAAAGAGCACCAACGTTTGAAAGTTGCTAGTATTCAAAGAATATAATTGTCGTCTTGAAAAAAGTCTAGAGCAACAAGAAAAAGAAAGTTTCTTGCAAAGAAAGTCATTGTAAAAGAGCACCAAAGGTGCCAACAAAAGCGATAAAAGAAAAGAACACCTTGTGTATATAAAAGGTGTCAAGAGAAAAAGACATAGCCAATTCTCCAAAGAGAATCAAAAGAAAAATTCAAGGCTATTCAAGTGTCCAAAGTGAAAGTATAAGTCTATAAAACTTACGCTTGAACTAAGGAAGGGGTTCTAGGATTAAAAGTGAGATACTTCTAGGTGTCCTAAAATTAGGAACCACACTTGACTGAGTAAAGGCGAGGGGAAAAGTTCACTTGATTTTTGGGTTTAATCTTGTGTCTCCCTACTCGAAAATTGATAACCGAAAAGGGAAAAGTGAAGTGTACTTTAAAGGTTAACCTCAAGGCTGAAAATTCTTAAGCTTTGTGACTTAAAATTGGATCAATTTCACACACCCCACTTGCATTGTTTTTGTAAGTTTATTTGTTTTTGCATTTTTGAATTTTGTTTCAATTTTTCAAAATTTTGAGCTTTGTTTTAGTTTTTAAGTCTTTTTGAATCATTTGGTATTTTTCTTACATTTTTTGTAATTTTTTTGCCTTTTATTTTCAAATTTTGTAGTTAATTTTCGAAATTTGTAGTAGTTTATCATTTGGTGTCTTTTGGTTACTAATCTTGGTTCATAAGGAGAAGTCTTTACTTCTACCAAATTTGTGATTTTTTTGAAGTAAACATGTCTTCACCTCAAGGAGAAGCCTCACCATCAAGGAGTGATCAAGAATACTTCCAATCTTTGCTCAAAAAACACAAAAGTATTTGAGGAGATCATTAGAGATTTGGCCATGAAAGTTGAAAAGCTTTCTACCTCAAAGGAAGATCCACATTCTAAGCCTTCTACATCCAAAGACAAAGGCATTCTTGATTCACAATCAAAAGAATAAATTTAGGATAAAAGATGAGATGAGCCAACAATGTATAGAAGAGGCCGTGGAAAAGGAGAATACTCAAGAGGAAGAGGCTGAATTTCAGCACCTCAAAGAATGAGAAACAATGAACTCTATGAGGAAGAGTTTGAGGAAGAATATCATGAATCGAGAATGGAAAGAAAAATGCATGATGAAGAGTTTCAAGAAGAGCTACCAAGGAATAGGCAATCATATAGGCCTAAGGTTACATTTTCCCTAATTCAATGGTAAAGTTGACCTCGAGACATATATATATTGTGGGAGAAAAGAATGGATTCTCTTCTTGTTGTAAGCAATTACCCCGAGGAAGATTGGGTCAAGATAGCATCGTCAGAGTTGATAGATTATGCTCTCAATTGGTGGGATTACTTTACTCAACAAATAAGGAAAAATGGAGAGCTACCAATCACTCATTGGGATGATATGAAAAAGATCATGCATAAGAGATACGTACCTCCAAGTTACACAAGATCAATTATCAACATTCTTAACAAGTTTGTTCAAGGAACAAAGAGTATCGAAGATTATGCAAGAGAATTTGAGAATATCAAGATTAGCAGTGGCGTACAAGAGAAAGAAGAAATCACCATGTCAAGATTCATAAGTGGCTTGAATCCCAAGATTGCAAGCATAGTTGAGATTCATCATTACTTGGCAATGGATGAGTTGATACATAAGGCTACCTAAGTGGAATCTAGAATGAAAAATGAAGAAAGCTGAGGTTACACCATAACCAACAAAGGTTGGAGAGGTACTAGCCGAGTTGTACCTAGTTCTCAAGCCAAAATTAAGTCTTCTACTGAGAGCAAGGTACAATCTAAGTCTTTTTCTAATTCTTCAAGTGTTTTTAAAGTTCCTAGTGCAAATGCTACTAACAAACCTCATACCAAGGAGATTACTTGTTTTAAATATCTAGGCAAAGTTCATATGCAATCTCAATGTCCTAATTTGAGAACTATGATAGCACTAAAACATGGAACAATTGTGGAAAAGGAAGAAGGAGATGAAGAGGCCGAAATTGAGCATGGAGAAATCGACTAAGAGGAGGAAATTAAGAGTGATGAGGGAGATGAGCAAAATGCATGTGAAGAAGGTGCTTGTGTTGTGTCTATTCCAAGTTCCAAAAATCCTCCATCATCACAAGAAAATAGCCATGCAAAGTCCTTAGACATCCTTGCTCAAGCCACACATTGTTCTGAGCAAAGAGATAATGTTTTTCACATCAAAGGTAAAGTTGGTAAGGTTATGTGTTTGATCATAATAGACATTGGTAGTGGAACTAATATTATTTCTAACCATTTTGTGTCTCTTGTGAACCTTCCCACTTTTATTCATCCTAACCCTTATCCGTTGCAGTGGTTCAACAATGGTAACAAAGTTGAAGTTAGTAGGCAATGCAATGTACCCATCAATATAAGAAGGAATAATCATGTTGTATATGATGTGGTACCCATGGATGTTGCTCACTTACTACTAGGAAGACCATGGCAATTTGATAGACGAGTCATCTACGATGGATACGCCGATAGGTATTACTTTACTTTCGGTTATAAGAAATATGTTTTAACTTCCTTAACAATTTCGCAGATTAGAGCAGTACACAGAGAGATAAGGAAAGCTATAGCAAAAGAGAAAGAAGTGCTCCAAAGTTCTAAAAATGGTAAAAGAAAAAGAGGAGCAAGAATGCGGTTTATTAAGAATAAGAGTTAGAATGAGCCAAGCTCAACCGATTCTAGTTTGGAGGAGGAGTCTTCACCAAAGACTAAGACCAATAATACCCCCGCAGAGAGGAGTTGGACCTCCACCTAGTCAAAGGTCCAACAATGAGCTAGATTCATATGATTGTTCATCACAATTCGACTCCGAGTCTAGTGTGACTTTTTATTCTAACATTGGAATGTGTAGACTAGCCTTTAAGACTAATTCCATTTGATTTGCATCAAAAAAAGAAATGTCAAGCAAGGATGAAAAGTCTCAACAAAGGCAAAATAAGCATCAAGTTTTGAATTCACTAAAGAGGGAGCTTTTCACCCTACTTTTCCATAATTTAAGAGCATTTGTGATTTACAATTTAGCATGCATAGAGTAGGCATAAAAGGGTTGATTTTGCAATATTACAAAGTTATTGCTAACTTTAGTGAAAGAATGAAAGATACTTTCTTAGAGTATCAAGATAATGCTTCTATTTTATTTTCTAACAAGGTTGAAATGTTTGGTTGTAGGAACCTCAACCATGCAAAGGAAATGGCGAGTTACTACATCAAAGAAGCCAATCTATTGTTGGAAATTTAGTTTGTATAGTAGAAATCAGATAAGTAACTTTTGAGATAATCACATCTCTTTATGTAAGAAGTTATGACTTTTGGCTTCGTGCTTTTCTAAAGAGTTACAAGTTGTGACTTTTGGTTTCATGCATTTCTAAAGAATTATGAGTTGTGACTTTTGGTTTTTGCAGATTTTTGCCTATAAATAGAAAGTGTAGTGCAGAATTTACAGACACGGAAAACATTCATACTCTTAGAGAACATTCAATTAGTTGCAAATTGCATGTTCTTGTGTTCTTAGTATCATAGAGGCAAATTTCCAATTAAACCCTGTGTTGCAATCTAGTGGGGGAAAATATTTTCAAGAAAAGTGTTTACACTCTTAGAACACTTTTTGTATTCGTATCCATTTGTGTTGATTCTTTATTACAATATATCTTCTCAATCTTAAGATAATATTTTGTCATGGAGTCAACACATGAGTCTACCATGAAAGTGATGAATCAAGATTTCATGAAGTTGGATCGTCTTGATGGGTCTGACATCAAGTTTAATCGTTGGAAGGACAAGTTAATGTTCTTTCTTACGGCCTTGAAAGTTGTCTATGTTCTGAGCCCAGATCTAAAGGAGATCCCCTCACCTGCAGAAGGAGATTCTGATAAGATCAAGAACAAGCGTGAAAAGCGTGAAGAAGATGAGATCATTTGTCGTAGCCACATTCTTAACAACCTTTCAGATACAATATATGATCTATTTACGAGCGTGAAAAATCCAAGGAAGATTTGGACTACTATTGAAAAGGAGTACGCAACACAGAAACAAGGGGTAGATAAGTTTCTTATTAAAAAGTATTTTGAATTTAAATTACTTGATAAATCTTCTCTTATGGATCAAATTCATAATCTCCAAGTCATAGTGTCAAAACTAAAAGACATTGATGTTGAAATCTCAGAAGCCTTACAAGTTGGGGCGATTATTGACAAGTTTCCTCAATCTTGGAATAGTTATCAAAAGAAACTGTTGTATACTTCTAAGATTCTAATTGTGTCTAATGTGTTGAAACATTTGAGAATTGAAGAAGGGGCAAGACTTCTTCAAAAATTAAAAATTGGAGAGGATTCAAAAGTGAATTTTGTGGCTGAAAAGAAGCCGAATAATAATAAGAGAAAGAAACTTAAAAATTCTGATGACAAGAAAAGTAACAGAAAGGTAAAAATGGCCATTATAAGGCTGATTGCAGGTATAACAAGAAGCAAAAGGGAAATAACATCCCAAATGCAAATCTTGTTGAAGATAGTGCACCAATTGTGGCGGTTGTCTCACTTGAAAACATTGCTACACCTATTCCTTCTAAGGATTGGTGGTATGATTCTAGGGCTGGTGTTCATGTGTGTAATGATAGAGATCGATTTAAGAACTATGTTATTCTTGAAGGACATGAAGTTGTGATGGCAAATGGTGTAAGGGCTCAAGTTCAAGGAAAGGGAGAAGTGCATTTGCAATTCACATCGAGAAAGAAATTAGTTCTTACTAATGTACTTCATGTATCTAGCATTGTCAAGAACCTTGTTTCTGCCAACATCCTTAATAAGAAAGGATTAAAGATAGTCCTAGAATCAGACAATGCAATCTTGTCAAAGAATGAGGTGTTTATAGGAAAGGGTTATTCTTGTAATGGTATGTTCAAGTTAAGCATCAATAAAATGAATGATGTTTCTATTTATTCGATTGAATCTTCCTATTTTCTTTGGCATTGTAGATTAGGGCATGTGAATCCTAAAGTGATTTCATTTATGTCAAAAAATAGACTAATTAGTCTAAATGACTTGGAAAATAAAAAATTTGAAACTTGTGTGCAAGCCAAAATAACAAAATTACCTTTTCCTAGAGTTGAAAGGAACACATCGTTGCTTGAATTGATGCATTCAGATGTATGTGAGCTTAATGGATTTTTAACAAGAGGAGGTAACAAATACTTTGTAAGTTTCATAGATGATTGCTCAAGATTTGTGCAAGTTTATCTAATGAAGACAAAAGATGAAGTATTTGTTACTAGTCTCTTGTTGAAAATCAATTAAATAAGAAAATTAAGATTTTGAGAAGTGATAGAGAAGGTGAATATTTCTCCAATCAATTCTCAAAATTTTGTGAAGAAAATGGCATTATACACCAAACCGGTGCACCTTATACACCTCAACAAAATGGTTTGGCTGAAAGAAAAAATAGAACTCTTTGTGACATGATAAATACTATGTTAGTGAGTTCAGGATGACCAAATAATTTGTGGGGTGAAACTTTATTAGTTGCATGTCATTTGCATAATCGAATCACATCTCTAAAGACCAAAGTGTCACCATATGAGTTATGGAAGGGAAGAAAACAAAACCTGAATTAAGTTAAGGTTTATGGTGTATAGCCTATTATAGAGTCCCAGATATTACAAGAACAAAGTTGGGACCTAAAACATTCAAAAGTTCGTTTGTGGGTTATGCTGAAAATTCTAAAGCCTACAGGCTACTAGATGTTGATTCTAATGTAATAGTAGAGTCAAGAGAGATGCAATTCTTAGAGAATTTATTTCTTAAAGAATCTAAAGATAGTAATGGTCTTTCTTATGTGCCTTGTTCATCTCAAAATGTGGCTGATAATTCTTCTGGTGTGTTCAAAAGGAAAGAAATAGATTCTCTTATTGAACCAAGGAGAAATAAAAGGCTAAGAAAAGAAAAACAGTTGCCTTTAGATTTTATAACTTCACAAGCAATTGTTTTCTTAGTTGAAGGAAATAGGGACTCCCTACTTAACAAAACTCCAATTGTGCTTAGTGTAGAGGAATATCCAAAAACCTTTAAAGAGGCTACGAATTCCAGAGATGTTGCATTTTGGAAAGAGGCGGTCAATGATGAAATGGATTCAATATTATCTAATAATACTTGGGTTCTAGTTGACCTACCTCAACGTTCTAAGCCAATTGGTTATAAATGGGTATTTTAGAAGAAATATGCCACAGATGGAATAATACTTACTTATAATGAAAGACTGGTTGCAAAAGGCTTTAAGCAAAAAGAAGGAATTGACTACTTTGATACCTATGCACCTATGACAAGAATTGCTTCAATTAGAGTAATTCTAGCCTTGACATCTATTTATAATTTGCCAGTACATCAAATGGATGTTAAGACGACATTCTTAAATGGTGATTTGGATGAAGAGGTATACATGGAACAACCGAAAGGCTTTGTGCTATCAGGTCATGAAAACAAAGTGTGTAAATTAGTTAAGTTATTATATAGACTTAAACAAACCCCTAAGCAATGGCATGAGAAATTTGAAGGTGTTTTACTTCCACATGGCTTTAGATTCAATCATGCTGATAAATGCACATATACTAAAAGATGTGATGAGTATATTGTGATTATTTGCTTGTACGTTGATGATATGCTCATTTAAGTACCACAATGAAAGGTGTGATTGAAACTAAAAAGTATCTTTCTTCTAAGTTCCAAATGAAGGATCTTGGTGAAGTAGATACTATTTTAGAAATTAAGGTAAAGAAGCATAGTGATGGTTTTGTACTCTCACAATCACACTATGTGAATAAGATACTAGAAAAGTATCAACACTTGAATGTGAAGGAAGCTTCTTCTCCTCTTGATCGTAGTATGAACCTTAGTATAATTAAAGGTAAACCAATTGCACAACTAGAATATGCTAGTGCAATTGGAAGTCTCATGTATGCGATGAGTTGTATAAGACCATATATTTCTTATGTAGTGTGTTATTTAGCAAGAATTACCAACTGTCCAAGTGTAGAACATTAGAAAGCTATTACTAGAGTCTTGGAATATCTTAAGAAAACCAAGAATTTGGGACCCTACTATAGTCGATTTCCTAGCATTCTTGATTGTTATTGTCATACTAGTTGGATATCTGGGAACAATGAGAACAAATCCACTAGTGGTTGGTTGTTCTTACTTGGCGGTGGTCCTGTTACTTGGGCATCAAAGAAACAAGCTATTATAACTCATTCCACTATGGAATCCAAGTTTATAGCATTATCGCCAGCTTGTAAGGAGGCAGAATGGCTTAGAGATCTTTTACTGGATCTAGAAATTTGGCCAAAGTCTATGCCACCAATAACCTTACATTGTGATAATGAATCAACGATGTCTACAGCATTGAACAAAGTGTACAATGGTAAATCTAGACATATAAATATAAGATGTGAATATGTTAGATAAATGTTAAACAATGATGTTGTCTCAATTGTGTTTGTTAGAACACACAAAAATTTAGCAGATCCGTTGACTAAACCTCTTGCGAGAGAGTTAGTGGTTTCGAAAACATCTGGAAAACGTTTTTGTCTAAAATTACTAGCAATGGAAACCCAACCTACTTCTAGTAGAACACTAGAATGAAAGTTTTAAATGGTAACAACAAGTTAGTAATTGTGAGCACCAAGATAAAGTGTTAACCATTCAAAGGTTTGGTGCATTATGTTACTCTTAAGTGAGCAAGATGAGAGTAATCTCTTAATGAAATTGTTCTGAATACTTAATTATGATCAAGTAATAAGTTGAAATAACTTTCACCTAGTTGGTTATAAAAGTGGTACCGCTTTTAGCAAGAGTTTATGGTTACCTCTTGTAAATGATCAAGAATCTAGGATAAGCGTATGGACGGTAATAGTGCTAAATTGTTAATGTGGATGACAAGGAATGTATGAGTGTTTATGCATGCAACATTAAGTCTATACTAGTTTGAATTTTTGGTTTAATCAATGAGCCACCAAAAAATTTAGCTAGTTGGTGACTAAGTTTCACTAGGATGTGGTTTAAGAAGAAAGTTACCACATTTTATGCATAATTATCATGTTTGTATGATAGTTTTACTTTACAAACTAAGTGGGGGAATGTTGGAAATTTAGTTTGTATAGTAAAAATCAGATAAGTAACTTTTGAGATAATCACATCTCTTTGTGTAAGAAGTTGTGACTTTTGAATTCGTACTTTTCTAAAGAGTTACAAGTTGTGACTTTTGGCTTCATGCCTTTCTAAAGAGTTATGAGTTGTGACTTTTAGTTCTCAATGGTTACCATTGGTCTGCAGATTTTTGCTTATAAATAGAAGGTGTAGTGTAGAATTTACAGACACAGAAAATATTCCTACTCCTAGAGAACATTCAATTAGTTGCAAATTGCATGTTCTTGTATTCTTAGTATCCTAGAGCCAAATTGCCAATTAAACCCTGTGTTGCAATCTAGTGAGGGCAAATATTGTCTTAAGAAAAGTGTTTACACTCTTAGAACATTTTTTTGTATTCGTATCCATTTGTATTGATTCTTTACTACTATCTATCTTCTCAGCTATTTGTACCACAATCTAGCTTGAGGGAGTTACTTGTTTGCGAGACTCATAGTAGAGGTTTGATGGGACATTTTGGTGTCTTTAAGACCTTAGATGTTTTTCAAGAGCATTTCTATTGACCGAGTATGAGGAAAGATGTAGCAAGGATATGTGAAAGGTGCATTAAATGCAAAAAGGCGAAGAGCACCTTGAAACCACACGCCTACACACCCATGGGTTGATTTGTCTATGGATTTTATCCTAGGCCTTCCAAGAACATCTCGAGGTAATGACTCCATCTTTGTAATTGTTTATAGATTTTCTAAGATGACGCATTTTCTACCTTGTAGGAAGACGAACGATGCTAAGGAAATAGCCAACTTGTTCTTCAAAGATGTAGTGAGACTACATGGCATTCCAAGCAGCATTGTGAGTGATCGTGATGTCAAGTTCCTGAGCCTATTTTGGAAGACATTGTAGAGCAAGATAGGAACAAAGTTGTTGTTCTCGACTTCAAGTCATCCACGGACTGATGACCAGACTAAAGTGATCAACCGAACTTTAGGTGTTTTGTTGAGAAGATTGATCAAGAAAATCTTGAAGCAGTGGGAGGATGTTTTGCCTATCTGTGAGTTTGCATACAACCAAACTACACACACATCCATAAGTTTTTCACCTTTTGAGCTAGTTTATGGATTTCAACCGCAAACTCCCTTGGATTTGCTACCGATTCCAACTAAAAAAGTTGCAAGTCTAGATGGTGAGAAGAAAACTAAGCTAGTCAAGAAGATCTATGAGTAAGCAAGGTTATAGCTTATGAAGAAGCAAGAGCACATGGCTAGAATACAGAGTTATGGCCGAAAAAGAGTAATATTTGAGCCCGGAGATTGAGTTTGGGTACATCTCAGAAAAGAAAGGTTTCCTCAATAGCAGAAGAGCAAGTTGAGTCCGAGAGAAGATGATCATTTCCAAGTGGTTGAAAGAGTCAACGAGAATGCATACAAAATTGATCTAAGAGGAGAGAAAGGTGTTCATGGAACATTCAATGTTTGCGATCTAACACGTTTTGAGTTCGATGAAGGCCTTAATTCGAGGTCGAATCATTTTCAAGAGGGAGAGGATGATGCGATCCTAGGCTCACCTCAAGGTAACTCTACATCTTCTTCTTATGTTCATCCTAGTAAGACCTATCAAAAAGATCCATTGATAGATATTCAATGTCCAATGACAAGAGGTAGGACAAATAAGGTTCAAGAGAAACTTAATTTGATAATTCAAGAGCATTATTGTAAAGAGATTATTTTCAAAGATGATCTCAAGGCCAAGGAAATTACCATCTTAAGTGTGTATTTGGATCAAGGCATCACTTGAAGTGCATGAGGAAGTGACCGCACCTACACAGCCCAATTCGGCCACCTCAATTGGTTTTTCGGGCTATTTTAATTGTTTTGTGTCTTAGGCTCTTTAAGGGGTTTTGTAGTCCTTCATAGATGATTTTTACCCTTAAGTGGTGCCTATATTTATCCAAGGCCAGCCGAGTTCAAGCCCATTAATGGTACAAGTCCATCTTCAAAATTCTAGAACTTACTTGCATTGGAAGACATCTAGAAGGTTGAAGATTTGGAAGGTTTGTGCGTGTGAAGGCAAAGGTGGCTGCCCTAATTTATTTTTAGAAAGTTGAACTTAATTTCAGTAGATTTTAAATTAAATAAGGTTTAGTTTTGAAGGTTCTATCAATATTAAATCATGCCTTAATTATTTAGAGTGATTGTAAGCATCTCTTGAGATTAGGAAACTTTTCCTAAAGTGTTATTTCCTAATCTTGAGATTGATTGAAGATTGATTCCATGTCTTGTTTCTCAAGACATAATTTCGATCACCCTACTGCTGTATAAAAGGGGTTTGTGCTTCATAGTAACACACATTGTTTGCATAATACAATACACTGTTTGAGAAGATTTCTCTAGTGAAACTTGCAAGTTTCTTTTTTGATTAATGCCTTAATCAAACCCCCCAACTTTATCAATAGTAGAGTTAAATACTATTGTGATGTCATTCAACCAAAATTCTTGCAAAAATTTTTCCCCTAACATTTATTCCGTACCCCTAATTGAATCCTTGCCAACAACATGTTCCACAACAAACCGCCGTCTTTCGAACAATCCGGATTCCACATCATAATGGACCAAAATTAGAATTTACTAAAAAAAAAATCACAAAGAAATATTTATCTAGGACCCCCTTTTAGAATTGTCACTAATAAATCTTCATTTCATCGTTACATTTATTCAACTAACCTCTGGAACAAAGATTAATATATAGTTTAACAGAAAGGACGGGATTTTATACTAAACTGAAGGTGGCGGATCAAAGCAGAAGATTGCGGGTGGAGTTGCACCATTTGTCATAGGCAGCTTGGAGATTGGGCCAATCAGAAGAAGAGTTGGTGAAATCTTGTAACCAATTAGTGAGGATCACCTCTTGATCCAGTGGTGGCAAGCTTGAGATTAAATCCCCAATTATTCTCTCCATTTCGGCCCTCTCGTATCCTGACATCAACGGAAACGACAGTCCGGTGTCGGCGTAGCAGAACAGAGGTACCCACAACGCCAATATTCTGTACTTCACTTGCTCTCCCTCTTCATCCTCTACCTTCGCTCTCCTTAATTCTCCAAGTAATATTGCTGCAATCAAAACAAATATTATTTTTATTATTTATATCTAATTTATAACTACCCTAAAAAAATATCTAATTTATAACTAAAATATTTTAATTATTTGGGCCAATCCACTATATCATTTCTATCCCGATATGATTTGTTACCTTGATTTAACTCGAACTCAAGACCGTCATACTTCTAAATACTTCCGAGAGTAGCAGATCACACCAGGTATACTTAGAAACATGACGGTCTTAAATTTGAGTCACATCGGTGGACATTATCTACTCCATCCATTTCAATATATAGGTCGTTTTGACCAAAACAAAAATATTAAGATTGTAATTAATTTTTAAAAATTTTCATAACTTTTAATAGTTAAACCTGTTATATCTCTATTCAATGCATTTTTTTTATAATAGTACTATAATTTGAAATAGTCATGACTCTCAACAAAATTGTAAATTAAATAAGGATAATAAAGTAAAAACAATGAATTATTTTTTAAAAGTAAACAAGTAACTTATATTTTGACCGATTCTCTCATGGTGAAAACGACTTATATTTTAAAATGATAGGAATAATAAATAGTGTGTATTTACATAGTGCTTGGTTAGGTAAATTTGCCTCTTTGGTCAAAATAATTGAAAATAAATTAGAAAATGTATATAAACCAACCTGTTATTTTGACGATCAAGCTTTGGACTCTGGGATTAGCTGTTAGGGCCGAGGAAGCCAAGCCTGAAGCCCAACTCCAATGGACCCAGGCCTCATCCACAGAGCCAGATCCTCTCATCTTATTCGTAATCCACAGCAACTCCTGCGCGTGTTTCTCAGCCGCCAAATCATTTAACCTTTCCAGACCTGGTATTGCCGGTTGCTTTTGCCTGTAGAACAAACTCGTGGCCGGCCCTAAAGAGGGGAACACAGTCCCTAAACCTTTCATGAAAAACGACACGTAGGACCCAAGCGGTAGAGCCTTAACAACGCGTGCAACCCACGGCCCTGGATCTTCAACTTGAGAAGTTGCACTTTGCATGGAGCGATGCAGAAGTTCAGATGTACGGGCGAAAGCGGAAGCCAGGGCCCTACGATTGATCTGGAGAAGTTCCACGTGGCCGCCCCTGAGGTTTTCGTCAACAATCCTGTCCGCCATTGCCACGGCGAACTGATATTTCCTTGATGATGCCGGCATTTCGTTCAGCACCGCAAATACCTGAAAATAACAAAATAAGATATTTAAAAAATATATTACTAAGAATACAATTTGAATTATTAAATATATTAAATGAATTATTTTTATTAATTCAATATTACTAAAAATACAATTTGTTAGTGGTACAATATAATAAAAGTCAACTGAACAAGACCCGTATTTGTGACGTCAAACGCACACACATATATATTTTTAAAAAAATAAATTTGAAGGATAAAACCATCCAAAAGCCGATATTAACAAAAGTCGATACTAATAAAGTTGGCGGTTTCCCAAAAAAAAAAAAAAAGAAAAAAAGTGGGCGGTAGTAACACATAATAACAATTTAATAAGAAAAGACGATAAATATTGATAGAAGGAAGTTAAATTCAAAACTGATATTTTAAATATAAAATATCATACTTTAAGAATAAGAAAATTGAGGGTTAAAATAAATATTACGTCACATAGTTTAAAAAGTAGGGCCTAAATTTCCACCGCCAATGAAAACTAACACGTCACCGCTTGTAGAAATGCAAAAATGCTACGTCAGACGCAACGTGTCTCACTGCATGCGTGCGTGCATGGCAGAATTCAGTTACATGGATCAAATTTATTTTCGAGTAATTATCCAATAATCTAAAATTAGTTTATAAGAAATCAATTCTTTTCCCAGAAAAAAATAAAAATAACGAAAAATGTATTTATTATTATTAGTTATTCCTCTAACCCCCACACCCCCGGCGTCGGCCGCCGGAGAGTCCCAAAAAACAAAGGCAAAAAATCGCTGGAGACGTCGATATTACAAACGAATAATTACTCCTCCTATTCCTGAATAGAAATAAAATTCAAACTAAATTAATTTCTTCCCGTGAAAATCATAAGAAAACATTACATAAAATGGTTGAATTAATATTTTTAATGAATTTTCTGTTTTATTTAGTACATCACTTTCTTGATTATCTTCTCACCAGGAAATTAATTAGTAGAAATCATAGGATTTCCACTGTGTTCTTCTTATTTAATTATTATATTTATGCAATTAATTTATTTTGTTATAAGAAAATACTATTGTGTTATTTGTAGAGTACTGTATGATTACAATTTTTTTTTTTCATTCATAAGACCTAAACATATAACCTTGAAGTAGAAAAATTAATTTTTAAAAAATAGTAAAAATTTAAATACCAAAAAATAAATAAAATTGAAACTTACATTAGTAAGGGCTCGTCCAAGAGATTTAGCAGAAGCCACGTCAGGTCCTTCATGGAGGACTAAATCCATAGAATGATCATCCGAACATGCTGAAGAAGAAGATGAAAAAACACACATGGCCGAAGATAAAACCGAAGAGGAAGACGAAGCCAGCAACTGATGAAACGATCCAACGTTGTTCGACATGCCACGACCATGATTAAAAACATAAGGGCTCAGAGCGGCGGCCGCCATGGAAGAAGTAGTAGGAGAAGGATAATTAATTCCGGAAGAGAAAGGGAAGTGATCCATTAAAATTCGGAGAGCCCAGACGGTAAGCCAACTCATCATCATGACCATGAATCTCAAGTGGTCAACAGGCTTCCATTTCTCAACCTGCAGATCGGACTTGGAGGCTGAGGCCACCGACACCAGGGTTTTGGCGGCGGTGTTGACGGTGGACATGAAGATGGAGTTTAGAAGGGCGGAGGGCTTCGGGTTGCAGTGGCTATATCTCAGAGCCAATTGTAACTGACGGTCGCTCGCCATGATTACTTACTACTACTTTAGCGCTCGAAGAAACAAGGAAGGAAGGAAGGAAGAGAATGGAGTTGTTATTTTTGGGCTGATATTGCTCTTCAGATTCTTCTGCCACTGAGTTTTGAGTTTTTGTCCGAAGGAAACCTTTCAGTTATTTATTAGTTGTATTACGTAATAATATGATACCGCCTTATGGTTTTTTTTTTTTTTTTAAGGAAAAATATAATATAAAATAAAATAATTATATTTTATCTTTTTTATGATTAAATTAAATTCACAGAAATGATATGGAGTTAAATATTTTTTATAAGTTTATTGTATGCAGATTTTGGGGTTAAAAAAAAACTTTATAAATAAATACGTAATCATTTTCTTAAGAGTAAATTTCAAAATTGTTCATCATACTATAGTTACTTTCTGGTTTTGGTCATCATACTTTAAAAAATATTTTTAAGGTCGTCATACTTTACTTTTTTTTTAAAAAAATGATCACTCCGTCAAATTGGGGTGTTACAACACTAACGGCTAACTTTTTTAAAAGTTTTTTTCTTTTTACTCCCCTCATTAAATAATAAATAAATAAATAATAAAAAAAATCTAACTTCTATTTCTATGAGGGTTTTGAATAGCATCCCCCTCTTTCCCTTCTTCACCACCCCAACTTCAAATTAGGGTTTCTGAAGCGCCGCCGCCGCCCCCCTCCTCTCATTCTTTCCTCATCTCCCCTCCTCCTCCCAGGCCACCGACCTCCTCTGCCAAACTTCACCCCTGACCTCCTGACCTCCCCCGCCACCGACCTCCTCTGCCAAACTTCACCCCCAACCTCCTGACCTCCCCCAGATCTCCTCTCCAGCCTCCCCCGATATCTTTCCCGACCTCCCTGGTCTCCTCCGATCTCTTCCCCGACCTCCCTGGCCTTCCCCGATCTCTTCTCTAACCTCCTCGACATCCCCAAAATTGATATTCATCGCTGGCGATCGACGAGGGTTTTGTCGATCGACACGAGATCGACGAAAACCCTCGTTGATCTCGCGACCCCCTCGTCGATTTGTTTCGTCGCTGGAGATCGACAAAGGTTTCTTCGATCGATGCGAGATTGAAGAAAACCCTAGTCAATCTCGCGTCGATCGACTACTCCCTCCCCGTCGTCGATCTGCTTCGTCACAGGGCATCGACATGTCAATTCGATGCTAGGAGATTGACTCGTCGATCGACATGTGATCTCGCGTCGATTCGATGAAACCCTCATCGTCGGCACCATTTATAGAGGGTTTCGTCGAAGGTCTTGGGTAGATCAGGAGAGGCCTCATCGATCGGATCGACAACGACCGTCAACGAGAGGGTTTCGTCGGGGGAGGAAGTAAGGGAGGAAGGAAGGGAGAGAGGGAGGGAGGGAGGTAGGCGGTAGAACCCTAATAGAGGAGGAAGGTGAGCAACCGCCGCCGGAGAAGAGGGAAAGCAAGGAGTTGGCTGCTAGGGTTTTAAATTTTTTAAAATTGCATTATTAGCCCCTTTACTCTATAATTCCTGTAATTTTATCTTTTTATTACTTTAAGGCAAGAAAAAGACAAAAATAACCTTATTAAAAATGGATGGTTAGTTGACTAACGGTCAAACTTGACGGAGTGACTATTTTTGAAAAGAAAAGTAAAGTATGATAACCTTAAAAATAGTTTTTAAAATATGATGATCAAAATAAAAAATTGACTATAGTACGATGACCAATTTTAGAATTTACTCTTTTCTTAAAGTAAACTAATGTAATGAAATTTGTAACAAATGTGAAAGTACTAACACATTTAGTTCATTGAGAGTTGGCGAGGTAGGGTGCGTAGGGAGAAGGATAATATTTTGTAATATTTTTTATTTTTTATACTAATGAGTTTGTATTAATGCCGTAAAACAAATCTGTTAAGAATTGAATTACATAAATTTATTTATTTTATTAATTAAAATTAAATATAAACAGACAACTTAAAGTATGAGTACCAAAATATTCAATAATTTGAAAGGTTCATAAATTATATTCTACCATTAAGTTATCGGTTCTGTAAACATTTTATATTAATTTTAAAATTATTATGCAAGATAATGTCCTATAGGAACATTAAAAACAGTTTTATATTGATCTGATTCTTTAATTTGAATCTGCCAATATCCTGATTTTAAATCGAAATTTGAAAATATTAATGCATCATATAATCTATCTAATAAGTCTTTTTTATTAGGAATTAGATGTCTTATCCATTTTAAAACTTTATTAAGGGGTTTATAATTTATGACTAATCCCGGTCTACCTCTTTCTATTTCACTATGTTTATTAACATAAAATCCTGTACATGAACAGGGAGATTCAGATTCTTTTATTAATCCTTTATCTAGTAACATACTAATTTCTTTTTTACACAACTCTAAATATTCAGAATTCATTTGACATGGTCTTGCCTTTGTCTTTATCATTGTTTTTTCATCAAAATCTTCCTCATATGGTAAACTAATAATATGTTTTTTCCTTTCCCAAAAAGCATTTGAGTGTTCACTACAAATTTCTATAGAAATGTTGTCATATACTTTTTGTTATTTTTCTTTTAATTTAAAATTATTTTGTAAATCTTCTTCGATAGAAAAAGAATTAATTTCAAATTTTAAAAAATTAATTTGATAATGTTTTCTATAAATTAGATCTTTTAATTCATTTATAAATGTTTTAGTTGGTTCAGTTATAAACTGAAAACTTACTATTCTCTTATCATATGTTCCTATGAGTTTGTCGGTATCAATATGTGTTATTGAAAAAATCTGTTTTAAAAAAGAAGTACCAAGTATCATCTGACTAGTAATATTTCTGGCTATTAAAAAACTTTCAGGAATACAAATTTGACTATTACAAATATAACCTTTAGATAATTTATAATTAATATCTAAAGTTTTTTCACCTGCATGTCTAACTATATGAGTTGTCTTTTCAAAATATTTAGTAGGAATAATTCCTTCTTGTATAACACTTACATCTGCTTCACTATATATGAGTGCAACCAATTCTATCTTATAAGAATGATCTATTAATAATTTTATAATAACATGAAATTTAAAAGAAGTTATTAAATCTAATGATCCTAAGAAATTTTCATTTCCTATTTCGGTTATTAATGTATTTTTATTGTCTTCAATATGATCTTTATTTTCTAAATAAGAAACTCTCTCATCTAGATTTGTATTATTTTGTTTTAAAATTTTAATTTCACTTTTAAGATTATTAATCTCTTTTCCTAAATCATCTATAGTTATAGGAAATCGTTCTGTATGACTATTTTTATTTTTTAATATTTCATATACTTTAGACATGGTATACGGATTTTGATTGTCTTTAATTTTTTCTATTTTATTATTGCTTTGACTAGATTCTGGAATGTCATCCGTGTGTTCTATTATTCTAGATTGATGAGCTGATATTTCTGATACGATTTGGGGCTAAATTGGGCTAATTTGGATGTTTTGGTAAAGTTTAATAGTGGTTTTTACATTTGCAGGGAGTAATGTTGATTTTGAGAAGGATGATGCATTTATGGACAAGATGATGGAAAATTGGACAATTGAAGAAAGATGAAAGGAGTTGGGCTAATATTTAGGCCTGGAATTTAATCGCTAATAATTGGGCTGAAATTTATTGTATTTGATTAGGAGAATTTTTGGGAAGGAAAAGAATGGGCTCAAATTGGGAAGAAAGGTTTTATTAGGTTGGAAAAGAGAGTAGAGGAGGATATTATATTTTGGCTGGTGTGGTTGACTGCGGAGGTGGCTGAGCAGCAAATTGGTTGGAGACTCAATTTCGACAACCAAAAAAAATTGTGGAGACGCATTTTTTTGGGGAGCAATACAATTGGACACAGCCTTTGGGAATTTTGAGCGGCCCTCTTGCGGACAACTACCACTATTTAGTATTATTTCTAGTTCTTAATTTTTAGTTTTAAATTATGTCGCACAATTTATTTGTTGATTTTAGTTTAATTATGAGTAGCTAAATTTTCTAGTCTAGCCAAGGGAATCAAAACCCCTCGATGTTACTTTAATCGTGAGATCAAATTGGTGTTCATATTAATTGATTACTGATTTTCTTATTTATTCTTGTACACTTTTTAAGGATTATTTGGCACTATTTGTATAGCTGGTAGTATATAGGCTTTCCTAGGTAATCCAATCCACTAGAATACACGAGGTTCGGTATTCCCTAGAGTCAATGAAACTAATCACGTGGTACGCAATTAGTGAGTTGAAAAGAATAAATAATCAATTACAATTAAGCTAATTGGGTTAATTGTAGTTGAATTGGGTCCTTGACTATCGTGATGTAGGTTCTAGGAGGTTCCAGAATTGACCAGCGATTATAGACGCAATTAATGAAGGTTCCTTAATTGCTGGCTTAAACTAATAGGACTGAATTGTTAGGAGGTTCCAACAATGAAAACCGGTGTAACCAGTAGTTAGTTAATATATTTTTGCATCAAGGATCGATTAGTGCATCGAGGTGGTCCAATTCCCTTGACTAGATATTTTTCCTAATTTGATCTTATAACTTATTTAATTTCCTGTCTTTAATTTTAATTTAATTTTCGTTAGTAGTTTTAAGTAACAACAAACCCCCCATTTTTGGTTACACATTTTGACTAAATTTATTTCACTCTGGTGCTCCCTGTGGATACGATCCTACTCGCATTATACTATTTTTAATTGTTTCTAAAGTAGGTTTATTTTTGATTGGTCTGACAACGCATCAAATTTTGGCGCCGTTACCGGGGAGCACAGTGTAGTGTTTTATTTTTGGTTAAAAGTTTTGGTTTTGTTTGTTCTTTTTATTGTTCGCTCTTCTCATGCAGACAAACTCCCCAGAGATAGAGAAGACTGCAAAGAGGAACACAAATGAGAAGAAACAAAGAGAACAACTGGTTGAGTCAATATCTTTGGCTCCACCATTTGACGAACAAGAAGAAGCTCAAGTTCCTGAAGAGGAGGAAGAGTTGGTTGCAACACTAATGGCTGACAGGACTCTCAGGGAGTTGGCAACTCCTGATGAAAATCAGCAATCTCTTTGCATTACTTTTCCTGATAATAATTCTAGGTTTGAGTTGAAGTCTAGTACTATACACTTACTGCCTAAGTTTCGTGGTTTGACAGGTGAGGACCCCCACAAGCACTTGATGGAGTTCCACATTGTATGTTTGACAGTGAGTTACCAAGGAGTTACAGAGGAGCAAGTCAAGCCCAGGGCGTTCCCATTTTCCTTGGAAGATAAGGCAAAACACTGGCTCTTTGGGCTACCAGCAGGATCCATTACCACATGGAACGAGCGGAAGAAAAGGTTTTTGGAGAAATTATTCCCAGTCTCCTGAGCTTCTAATATCAGAAAGGATATCTGCGGTGTCAGGCAAACAACTGGTGAAAGTCTGTATGAGTATTGGGAACGGTTCAGCGACTTGTGCAGAAGCTATCCCCAACACCAGATTCCCGAGCAATTCCTGATTCAGTATTTCTATGAGGGCCTATCTGAGTTGGACAGGGATAAGATCGATTCTTCCAGTGGAAGAGCATTGATGAATAAGACTCCTGCAGAGGCAATGAGGCAAATCTCTGTGATGGCTGAGACTTCCCAACAATTTCATAGGCGAGCAGACATGCCCACCAGACGAGTTAACGAGGTGAGTGTCTCTAACATGGAAAATAAGATTGAACAATTGACTGATTTGGTGCGCCGGCTTGCTGTGGGGTAGTTGCAGGCAGTGAAGGTCTGCGAAATTTGTGCAATGCAAGGACATGCCTCTGATGACTGTCCAGCAATGCAAGAAGGAGAGCAAGTAAATGTTGTGGGCGGATTCCAGGCCCCACCCCAGAGAAGATATGACCCCTATTCTAATACCTACAACCCAGGGTGGAAAAATCACCCCAATTTCAGCTACAAGCATCCTGGTTTTCAACCTCAACCTCAACAATCCAGCTTCCAATCCCCAGTTAGGAACCCAGTACCTCCACCAGCAGAGGCTTCAGGCTCGTCAGTTGAATTGATGATTAGAGGATTGACAGAGGCTGTGCAGGGTCTTGTTGAGAGGGAACAGGTAAGAGAGTAGTAATCACAGGCTACAATAAAAAACTTGGAGAAACAAATCTCACAGCTAGCCACTCAAGTTAATCAGAGAGACAGAGCCCAAGGGAAGCTTTCGTCTCAACCAGGTAGTTCAACTGAAAATGTGAGTGCCATGACTTTGAGGAGTGGGAGAGAATTGCAAGAACCCAAAATTCTGACTGTTAAAGTTCAAGAACCTTTTCAGAAGTCAGAAAAGGAAGAAGAAGTGGAAGAGTTACCAGAGAAAGAGGTAACTCCTGAATTTATTGTAAGAAAAACTGAGAGTGTGATTCCACCCCCTTTTCTTGGCAGGTTAGTCCAAGTGAGAAAGGAGTACAATGACGATGAGGCGCTTGATGTATTTAGCAAAGTGGCAATAAACACACTATTGATGGAGGCCATTGCACAGATTCCACGGTATGCGAAATTTTTAAAGTCGTTGCTGACCAAGAAGACCTGAAGGTAAGGTCTATGTGAACGAGAATGTGTCCTCAGTTCTTCAGCGTAAGTTACCTCATAAGTGTACTGATCCAGGTATTTTTGTCATATCTTGTGTTATTGGGACACGTGTTATAAAAGCAGTTATGCTAGATTTAGGAGCTTCAATTAATGTGATGTCTTTGTCTTTGTTTAACAATTTGAAATTTGGGGCTCTTAAAAATACAAATGTGATTGTCCAGTTAGCTAATAGGCCAATGATTTATCCAGAGGGAGTAGTCGAGGATGTACTAGTTAAATGTGATAAGTTGATATTTCCTGCTGATTTTTACATTCTTGACATGAATGATGAACATGTGACAAATTCTGATATTCTTTTACTGGGTAGGTCATTTATGAAAACGGCTAAGACGAAGATAGATGTAGATGTTGGTGTGTTTACTTTTGAATTCGATGGTGAAAATGTGCAGTTTAATATGTATGAAGCTATGAAGTACCCACCAGACTCTGAATATTTTGTTAATGTTAGCCTAGTAGACTCTATTGTGCATGAAGAGATTGAGTTTAATCTAATGCTGGATGACTTGAATTTTGTTTTACAGCATAGTGTGCAGGAAATTGGTGCTCGCAGCAATGTGAGTGAAGGGATCATTGAGGCAGACTTGGCATTCCATGCTAGTCCGGAATTGCCACCAAGGTTGGCTAACCAATTTTCAGGATTACCTGTTAGTTCTGACAAAAATATGCCTTTTGTGGTGCATGCACCCAAACTTGAATTGAAGACACTGCCGAGTCACCTTAAGTATGTCTACTTGGGAGAGTTGGATACTTTGCCCATGATTATCTCCAAGGAGTTGACGGACTTGCAAGAGGAGAAGCTACTAAGAGTGTTGAGGGAGTATAAAATAGCAATTGGATGGACACTGGCCGACATCAAAGGAATCAGTCCTTCGATCTGCATGCACCGGATTTTGTTGGAGGCAGATTCCAAGTCGGTTAGAGAAGCCCAGAGGAAGCTGAATCCTGCCATGAAAGAGGTAGTAATGAAAGAGATTATTAAGCTCCTCGATGCAGGTATAATTTATGCAGTTTTGGATAGTAAGTGGGTTACCCCGATACATGTAGCGCCTAAGAAATCCGGTTTTCAGTTAGTTAAAAATGAAGCTAACGAGTTGGTTCCTATGAGATTACAGACAGGTTGGCGTATGTGTATTGATTTTCGCAAGCTAAATGCAGCCACGAGGAATGACCACTTCCCGCTCCCTTTCATTGATCAGATGTTAGAGCGGTTGGCAGGTAAGGATTTTTTCTGCTTCCTAGATGGGTACTCTGGTTACTACCAAATAGCGGTAGCTCCAGAGGACCAAGATAAGACCACTTTTACTTGCCCATTTGGTACTTTCGCTTATCGCCGTATGCCTTTTGGTCTGTGTAATGCACCTGGGACTTTTCAAAGATGCACGATGAGCATATTTTCTGATTTTCTTGAAAAATGCATTGAGATCTTTATGGATGATTTTATTGTGTACGGTGATTCCTTTGATCATTGTCTTGATAGTTTAGCCATGGTTCTGCAGAGATGCATTGAGAAAGATTTAGTGTTAAACTATGAGAAATGCCACTTTATGGTAAGAGAGGGCATTGTATTAGGTCATGTCGTGTCTTCTAGGGGAATAGAGGTGGATAAGGCGAAGGTCGATTTAATTGCTAGCTTACCTTATCCTACTAATGTCAGAGAAATTCGGAGTTTTTTTGGTTATGCAGGTTTCTACCGGCGATTTATCAAGGACTTTTCCACGATCGCTCAACCCCTATCAAGGCTCTTACAACAAGACGTGCCCTTTGATTTTGGTGAGGAGTGCAGAAGTGTATTTCAGAGGCTGAAGGAGTTACTCACATCTACTCCTATCATCCAGCCCCCAAATTGGGACTTGGCATTTGAGCTCATGTGTGACGCGAGTCAATATGCTGTGGGAGCAGTGCTTGGACAGCAGAATGGAAGACAGAGCCATGTCATTTACTATGCATCCAAGACACTTGACTCGGCGCAATGCAACTACACAACAACAGAAAAAGAACTTTTAGCAATAGTGTTTGCTTTTGAAAAGTTTCGTTCTTATTTGCTAGGTTCTAAGGTTGTTGTTTATTCTGATCATGTAGCTCTGAAGTTCCTGTTGGCAAAGAAGGAGTCAAAGCCACGACTCATAAGATGGATTCTCCTACTGCAAGAATTTGATTGGGAGATCAATGATAGGAAAGGTGCGGATAATTCAGTTACTGATCATCTTAGCAGGCTGGTTCGTGAATAGGATTCTAGGCCTATCTCAGAGGTGTTTCCAGAAGAGAAGTTGTGGGCATTGCAAGGTCACGAGCCATGGTATGCAGACATAGTTAACTATTTGACAACCGGTAAGTTTCCTCCCAACATGAATATTTATCAGCAAAATAAATTGAAGTCTCAATTTAGGCACTATGTTTGGGATGAACCTTATATGTGGAAAATATGTTCTGATCAAGTAATTAGGAGATGTGCTGCGAATCATGAAATTCAGTCCATACTTGAATTCTGTCATTCTCATGCGTGTGGTGGTCACTTTGGTCCAAAGCGTACTGCTAGGAAAGTTCTAGACTGTGGTTTTTATTGGAATTCTTTATTTAAGGATGCATATAATTACTGCAAGAAATGTGATAGGTGTCAGAGAGTAGGCAATTTATCATCTAGGAATGAGATGCCTCAAGTACCTATGTTGTTTTGTGAGATTTTTTATGTATGGGGGATGGATTTTATGGGTCCATTTCCAAGTTCTTGTGGGAAATTGTACATTTTGCTTGCTGTTGATTATGTCTCGAAATGGGTAAAAGCAAAGGCTACCCAGACTAATGAAGCTAAAGTTGTTGCAGGGTTTCTTAAATCTAAAATCTTTAGTAGGTTTGGCATGCTCAAGGCTATAATAAGTGACCAAGGAACGCATTTTTGCAATCGCCAAGTTGAGGCATTAATGAAGCGCTATAGAGTTCGTCATCGAATTTCCACTGCGTATCACCCTCAGACCAATGGCCAAGCCGAGATTTCAAACAAAGAGATCAAAAGCATCTTGGAGAAGACGGTGAATCTAGGCCATAAGGATTGGATTCTAAGGCTATAGGATGCATTATGGGCTTACCGCACGGCATACAAGACTCCCATTGGCATGTCGCCTTACAGGTTAGTTTTTGGGAAATTGTGTCACTTACCTGTTGAGTTAGAGCATCGTGCTTTTTGGGCAGTTAAGAAATTCAATATGGATGCTCAAGAAGTGGGACTAGAGAGGAAATTGCAGTTGCAAGAATTAGAGGAGATTCGCTTAGAGGCGTATAATAATTCATTTTTATCGTTCTCGTTCATTCCAATATGGGAGCCGTCGCACTGGTGTTCCAGATAACCTTTCTGCCCCGCTATCATCCAAGCTACTCAGTATCGACAAGCCAACAGCTATTCAAATTTGATTGCCACTATGGTGCGCAAGAAATCTCCGACCATAATTGCCTTGCGTGATGAATCAAGTTCTTCAGAAGAAGAGGCACCTTCTTCCTTACTGCCCGTTGCTCGACAATGCTCAAAGCGACAAAAGGCACAACCGAAATCAAGCATAGTTACGGAGTCAACGCTCACACGCACTATTCAGTCTCGTACGAAGAATGCACCAAACACACTTCCTCCTTCGACTGCCTAGCAGTTTGTTGTCAGGCTAGCGACCGACAAGTATCGCCAGTTGTTTGAAAATATATATTTTAGGCGTATTTATGAGTGCTGATGTTTTGATATGGATGTCTTACATAATTTAAATGTTTACGATGAGGTCAAAAATTTGTTTGCTGGGATTGGGTGGTTGACATATTTTCATATCGAGTTGCCTGCATATATGGAAATAACGAGAGAATTTCATGCAACTTTGGAATATAAGCCTCTAAAGCATAATTTTACTTTAGACTCTCCTGGGGTAATATCTTTTAGATTTATGAACAAAACTTTTAAGATATCTTTTACTGAGTTTGATATTGCTATGGGTTTTGTGACTGAAGAAGAGTCTAAGTCTCCGGCATATATTGCTTGTGAATTAGATACGCCTGATGGTTTTTACCCAGATGAGTGTTTTACTGCATGGAGGAGTCTAGCTCCTTCTTCTCCAGGTGTCTTTAGCCCCATCAAAGTTTGTGACTACTATTTCACCAATCCTGCTTTGAGATTGTGCCATAGGTTCTTGGGGTCTATCGGGGCGGAGGGATTAAGCAAATATAATCACTACCCATGAATTATTCATCTTGACTAGAATGCTTAAGGGGTCTAGGGTTAGCTTTGCATATTCTTTTGTTACCCAGGTGCTAGCGTCGTTGAATTGCCCAGGGCAGGGTTTAATTTTGGGTTCTCTAATTATGCATTTAGCTGGTAATTTAAAGGTTTTGGACTTAGAGAATAACCATTTGCATAAAGTTTGTAAATTGATACCCCTTGATGCCTTCTCCCTCCAGCGAATGCAATTGATTCGCAAGAGGGGTGATTCTTACGAGTTTCTTTCGCCGGGTAAGCCTGGACCACCCGAGCCTATGCGTGTCCCTTTTGCAGGTGCCTCTACTTCAGAGCAAGTTGTCCCACCAACCGTGATGGTAGAGCAGCTAGCAGGGATGCAAACGCAGCTCACAAACATCCAAGAGATGCTCCAGCAGATGAATTCAAATATCAATGCCCTATGTGCTCGAGTCGGCTTAGAATGATTGTTCCCCACATCAGGAAGTTTTTGTTATTTTCTTGTTTTCAGTTTATTGTTGGTTTTTCTTTTTATTTAGAATTTTTATTGTCTTGGTGGTGTATGCTGTTTTTCCTCCATGTGTGTTTTCTACATTGAGGACAATGTAGGAAGTAGGTGTGGGGGGAGGTTTTTTTGGTTATAGTTAGGATATTTTCTGGTTGTATGTTATTATTTTGGATTGTTTTATGGATTATGTTATTTCTTTGGGTAGTATGGTACGAAGAAGCTAGGTGTGTGTTATATGTTTTGTGTGGGAAAATTGATATGCAATGTGTGATTTGGTGAGGTAAGGATGAAATGTAGGGAATATTAGTAGTATTGTGTGTTGGATGGCTATAATTGTTCCTTGTGATAATTCAGATGATGATACTTGTGTGAGTGGCACCTAAAAAGATAGAAACAGTGAGATTTTGGGCCTTAATGAGCAACAATTCTTTCTTGTGCTCAAATTGTTTTTTTATGAGTGTTTCACACATAGTTTGCATATTCTAGAACTTGCTTGGTTATGCATGTTACCGTTGCTTGTGGATTTGAAGTACAAAAAGGATAAAGACAATAGGATAACCAAATTTGGCTTGCTAAAAAAAAACTCCAACCTTCAATGCTTACCCTCAGTTAACCTTTTTGAAGCTTGGACCTGATTCTTTGATTTTAAAGCCACTAAAGTAAACCTAGGCCTGTGTTTAGCTTGCTCTTTTCACCTAGTTATTGAAAAAAGTACATACTTGGTTGTTAACTTGGGTTTGTGGTTTGAAGGCGGACATTGTAAGGCAATAGTAACTCATTAAGGATAAGTCGTGCTCTGACCGAGGCTGTTGAAAAAAAAAAGAAAAAAGTAAGAAAAAATGAAAAAAAAAAAGAAAAGAAGACAAGAAATAAAAGGAGCCAATATAAACAAATTCAAATGAATTTGTGTGGCTAAGAAAAAAAGAAAAAAAAGAAAAAAAAAAGATTGTGGAAAGAGCCAAGTTTGGAATCCTTTGTGGGTTACTAGTGTCTTGCATGGGTTATCCTCGGTAAGATGGTTGATGGTTAACAATTAAGTGTGTTCTTTCTTTCATGACTTTAGCCTTTGTTTGATCTTTGTTATCCTACCTTGTCCTGAGCTTTAATCTAATCCTTAACGAAGACCTTTTGATTTGTACTTTGATTCATTTGAGTGATAGTAATATGATAATTTTGCAAGCATATGGTAAAAACAATGCTATGTAGTGAACTTGAGTGAATACTTCCTTTAAAACCTTTGAGTGCATGAGTGAATTACTTGAGAGGTGGGTGTCATTCGTGCTTGTTATTTGAGTTTGGAGAGTTATGAGGAATGGGTATAGTCATTACAAATGCATGATACTATGAAAGTTTCTTATGTGGATTGCGAATCTTGCTTGATCGGATGATGCATATTGAGGATCTAGTTTTTGTTTGTTACATGTGTTTGTTTATGTGTTGAGTCTTGAGTCATGCTTGGGGACAAACAATATTTAGGTGTGGGGGATTTGATGAGCTGATATTTTCTGATACGATTTGGGGCTAAATTGGGCTAATTTGGATGTTTTGGTAAAGTTTAATAGTGGTTTTTACATTTGCAGGGAGTAATGTTGATTTTGAGAAGGATGATGCATTTCTGGACAAGAAGATGACAAATTGGACAATTGAAGAAAGATGAAAGGAGTTGGGCTAATATTTAGGCCTGGAATTTAATCGTTGATAGTTGGGCTGAAATTTATTGTATTTGATTAGGAGAATTTTTGGGAAGGAAAAGAATGGGCCCAAATTGGGAAGAAAGGTTCTATTAGGTTGGAAAAGAGAGTAGATGAGGATATTATTTTTTGGCTGGTGTGGTTGACTGCGGGGGTGGCTGAGCAGCAAATTGGTTGGAAACTCAATTTTGACAACCAAAAAAAATTATGGAGACGCATTTTTTTTGGGAGCAATACACTTGGACACAACGTTTGGGAATTTTGAGCAGCTCTCTTGCGGACAACTACCACTATTTAGTATTATTTCTAGTTCTTAATTTTTAGTTTTAAATTATGTCGCACAATTTATTTGTTGATTTTAGTGTAATTATGAGTGACTAAATTTTCTAATCTAGCCAAGGGAATCAAAACCCCTCGATGTTACTTTAATCGTGAGATCAAATTGGTGTTCATATTAATTGATTACTGATTTTTTTATTTATTCTTGTGCACTTTTTGAGGATTATTTGGCATTGTTTGTATAACTGGTAGTATACAGGCTTTCCTAGGTAATCCAATCCACTAGAATACACGAGGTTCGGTATTCCCTAGAGTCAATGAAACTAATCACGTGGTACGTAATTAGTGAGTTGAAAAGAATAAATAATCAATTGTAATTAAGCTAATTGGGTTAATTGCAGTTGAATTGGGTCATTGACTGTCGTGATCTAGGTTCTAGTAGGTTCCAGAATTGATCAGCGATTATAGACGCAATTAACGGAGGTTCCTTAATTGATGGCTTAAACTAATAGGACTGAATTGTTAGGAGGTTTCAACAATGAAAACCGGTGTAACCAGTAGTTAGTTAATACATTTTTGTATCAAGGATCGATTAGTGCATCGAGGTGGTCCAATTCCCTTGACTAGATATTTTTCCTAATTTGATCTTACAACTTATTTAATTTCCTGTCTTTAATTTGAATTTAATTTTTGTTAGTAGTTTTAAGTAACAACAAACCCCCCATTTTTGGTTATGCACTTTTGACTAAATTTATTTCACTCTGGTGCTCCCTGTGGATACGATCCTACTCGCATTATACTATTTTTAATAGTTTCTAAAGTAGGTTTATTTTTTATTGGTCTGACAACCCATTAAGTTTTGGCGCCATTGTCGGGGATCACGGTGTAGTGTTTTATTTTTGGTTAAAAGTTTTGGTTTTGTTTGTTCCTTTTTATGGTTCGCTCTTCTAGTACTGGCAAAGTCGTATTTGACCCAGAGATAGAGAAGACTGCAAAGAGGAACATATAGAAAGGCTATTAAAAATAGTCTTAAACAAGAGTATGATATTCCAAAAAATTTGGAAGGACTAAATAGATGGACAATTCCAAAAATTGAAGTCAGAACTGTATATCAGTTAGGAACTTTTGAAAATTTAGGTTTCAAACAAATTATAAAAACTACTGAGAAATCAGTTTCTTTAGATAATGAAGAAGTTGAAATAAAGTTAATACAATCAGATGATATTAATAGATATACTGATTTAAATAGATTTATACATATAGGATTGGTACAAATTGCTTTTAAACCATTAACATTAGAAGGTTTACCAGAAAGTTTCATAGCATGTTTACGGGATGCTAGAAATTTAAATTGGAAACAATCCCTGATGAGAATAATACAATCTAGCTTGGTCATGGTCCTGTTTATTTTAATGTTTATCCAAATCTGTCATTATCTTTAAGTGATGATAATATACTGGATGCATTGACATTAATGTTAAAACTCATGGATATAATTATATGCCTGGTTCTGAATTAATATGTGTATGTTATAGAATTTATTATAAGCCATTAAAAACTTTAAATCCTAATTGTAAATTAATAGATAAAAAGATAAATGAAACGATATTGATAGAAACTAATTTTAATAAATCTAAGATTATTAAAAGATGAACTATTAAATGGGATGAAATATCTATTCCAGAACAATGGGTCATAGAAAAGGTTAGTAATAAACAGTCACAGATTAATAGTGAAATAGATTATATAGAACAAACTCCTGAAGGACGAATTAATATAAAAATGCAAAATAATCCATTTTTATTAAATAGATCTAGATTAACAAGATCATATTCTTCTCATTTTATATCTCCTCTATAAGGAAAAGATGATATATCTGTTTTACCCAGATATTCTGTTTCTCAACCCTATAAAGCTTCTACCTCGCAAGTTAGTGAGGATAATGATAGTACTTATGTTGATAAATTAATAAAAAAATCAAAATAATATAGTTAAAGGTATTTATAATACAGAAGAAGACGAAGAAATAACTGAGTCTGAAATGGCTTTTCCAATATGAATAAAATTGATTTTAGTCCTGGATCTTTGGCTAGAAATCAGGTCAAGGAAGAATTTAATAAAGAAATATGGAAACCATTTAGAATATGGTTTTTTAATAACTTCTCTTTAGAAGAACAGAAAGATATTTCTGATCAATTTTATGCATTTTTATCTCAGTATAATATTTTATTCCCGTTTATTCCATGGTTTATTTCCATTTATATAGAACCATTTATTTGTGTCTTAGAACATGATTATAAACTATTAAATGGTACTACTTTAAAAGATGTCCTCCCGCCACAACAGCCTTTTAAAATAGAAAAAGACAATAATATATTAAATTTCTCTGCTTTCTCTAAATTATTTGAGGATGATACATTAGTTATAACAGTTAGACAAATGAATAAAATTATAGAACAACATAATTATACAAATATTTATCTTAATGTTTTAGGAGAACAAATTATATCTTTACATAATACATTAGATACAATAATAAATATATTACAGAAAAATGTTTCTGTTAATTCATCTTCATCTGAACAAGTTATAGCTGTTCCAACTCTTCAACCACCACCTGACATAAAAGATTTTAAATTAAAATCTTTAACAGAATTAGAAAAGTTACTTGATAAAAAGTTTCAAGGATTAAAAATTAATACATTAGAAGAAGAGTTCGAAAATCTTAAAGAAACATCAAATACTGATGAAATAAATAAGATAGGTAAATTTGCAGATAAGCCAACTCAAAGATTATATTATTATAATAGACCATCTCCTATTGATATTTTATATGAAGAACAAGAATATATAGTGAATAATAGTTACAATGGAAAATGTATATATGAATGGAATATTAATGGATATTCTAAAAAACAAATATATAATGTGGCTCATAGAATGCTTATGTATAGTAGTATATGTAAAACTAATGGAAATACTGATGTAGGAATTGCTAAAATGATAGTTTCAGGATTCACAGGTCAACTAAAAGGATGGTGGGATAATTATTTGACCCCTCAGAATAAAGAAGAAATATTTAAAATAGTTAAAATAGAAGAATCACAACCAACTGAAAATACAGTGTATACACTAATAGTTACTATTTTAGAACATTTTACAGGAAGAATTTCTGATAATGCTAAAAATATTCGCACTTTATTACAAAATCTAAGATGTAAAACATTGTCAGATTTTAGATGATATAAAGATGCATTTCTTAATAGAGTAATGAA
Source organism: Knoxia roxburghii (assembly GCA_030378225.1). Classification (NCBI taxonomy): domain Eukaryota; kingdom Viridiplantae; phylum Streptophyta; class Magnoliopsida; order Gentianales; family Rubiaceae; genus Knoxia; species Knoxia roxburghii. The sequence goes on along the minus strand of CM059422.1, from coordinate 11,255,382 downwards.
ATTAAATGATAGTAATAGTAATCACTGGAAGTCTAAATTTATAAATGGACTCTCGCACTTATTTGTTGAAAGAATTAAAAAGGTTTTGAGAAAAGATAGGATGAATATTTCTTATGAAATTTATACTTATGGAAAATTAATAGGAATCTGTATACAAGAAGGTTTAGCCTTATGTAATGAAATAAAATTAAATCAACAGATTAAAAGACAAAGACTAAATGAAAGACACCAATTAGGACAATTTTGTAGTCAATTTGGTATGAATATACCATCAAAAGAAAAAATTATAAAATCAAATAGAAATTATAAAACCTATCCAAAATATAAAAAAAATATTCCAAAGAGAAGAAAGATAAAAAAGAATTCAGAAAAATAGAAAGACATAATAAAAGAGACAGGGAAAACATTATATGTTATAAATGTAAACAAAGATGACATTTTGCAAATAAATGCAAAATGAAAAAGAAAATTAATAGTTTAGAAATAAATGAAGAAATAAAAGAAGAATTATTAAATTTAATAAATTCAGAACCTGAGTCAGAACAATCAGATAATTCTGATACAGAAGACACTGATAGTGCCCAAGACAACAAGGAATGTGCTTGTAATAAAATAGGACAGACAAATGAAAATAGTGAAGATGAAGAATATTATAAAATTATCTCACAATTTCAAGAATTAGAAGTAAATGTTTTAACTAATAGTAATATTTTAGAATTCTTAAAATCAATAAAAGATCAAGAATTAAGATCTAGAATAATATAACACATGAATGACATTCCAGAATCTAGTCAAAGCAATAATAAAATTAAAAAAATTGAAAACAATCAAAATCCGTATACCATGTCTAAAGTATATGAAATATTAAAAAATAAAAATAGCCATACAGAACGATTTCTCACAACTATAGATGATTTAGGAAAAGAGATTAATAATCTTAAAAGTGAAATTAAAATTTTAAAACAAATTAATACAAATCTAGATGAGAGAGTTTCTTATTTAGAAAACAGAGATCATATTGAAGACAATAAAAATACATTAATAACCGAAATAGGAAATGAAAATTTCTTAGGATTATTAGATTTAATAACTTCTTTTAAATTTCATGTTATTATAAAATTATTAATAGATCATTCTTATAAGATAGAATTGGTTGCACTCATATATAGTGGAGCAGATGTAAGTGTTATACAAGAAGGAATTATTCCTACTAAATATTTTGAAAAGACAACTCATATAGTTAGACATGCAGGTGAAAAAGCTTTAGATATTAATTATAAATTATCTAAAGGTTATATTTGTAATCGTCAAATTTGTATTCCTGAAAGTTTTTTAATAGTCAGAAATATTACTAGTCAGACGATACTTGGTACTTCTTTTATAAAACAGATTTTTCCAATAACACATATTGATACCGACAAACTCATAGGAACATATGATAAGAAAATAGTAAGTTTTCAGTTTATAACTGCACCAACTAAAAAAATTTATAAATGAATTAAAAGATCTAATTTATAGAAAGCATAATCAAATTAATTTCTTAAAATTTGAAATTAATTCTTTTTCTATCGAAGAAGATTTACAAAATAATTTTAAATTAAAAGAAAAAATAAAAAAAGTATATGACAACCTTTCTATAGAAATTTGTAGTGAACACCCAAATGCTTTTTGGGAAAGGAAAAAACATATTATTAGTTTACCATATGAGGAAGATTTTGATGAAAAAACAATGATAAAGACAAAGGCAAGACCATGTCAAATGAATTCTGAATATTTAGAGTTGTGTAAAAAAGAAATTAGTATGTTACTAGATAAAGGATTAATAAAAGAATCTGAATCTCCCTGGTCATGTACATGATTTTATGTTAATAAACATAGTGAAATAGAAAGAGGTAGACCGATATTAGTCATAAATTATAAACCCCTTAATAAAGTTTTAAAATGGATAAGACATCCAATTCCTAATAAAAAAGACTTATTAGATAGATTATATGATGCATTAATATTTTCAAAATTTGATTTAAAATCAGGATATTGGCATATTCAAATTAAAGAATCAGATCAATATAAAACTGCTTTTAATGTTCCCATAGGACATTATGAGTGGAAAGTTATGCCATTTGGATTAAAAAATGCACCTTCTGAATTTCAGAAAATAATGAATAATGTCTTTATCCCTTATAGTAACTTTATTATTGTTTATATTGATGATATCTTAGTCTTTTCAAAAGATATTCAATCACATTTTAACCATTTAGATATTTTCAAAAAAATTATAAAAAATAATGATTTTATTATATCACAATCTAAAATGGTTTTATTTCAAACTAATATTAGATTTTTAGGACATAATATTGAAAGAGGAAAAATTATTCATATAGATAGAAGTATAGATTTCGCTTCTAAATTTCCTGATGAAATTATAAATAAAACACAATTGTAAAGATTTTTGGGAAGTTTGAATTATATTCTTCCATATTATAAAAATTTGGCCTATGACACTGCTATTTTATATGAAAGGTTAAAAAATAAACCTAAACCCTGGACAGAAAAACATACTAAAACTGTTCAACTAATTAAAGAAAAAGTAAAATCATTACCATGTTTAATATTGGCCAATCCAGAATGGATTAAGATAGTAGAAACAGATGCCTCTGATATAGGATATGGAGGTATGCTAAAACAAATTTGACCTGATGAGAAACAAGAAAAATTAGTCAGATATCATTCAGGAAAATGGACTCAAAGTCAGCAAAATTATGCTACAGTAGCAAAAGAAATACTTGCTATAGTAAAATGTGTATTAAATTTCAAGATGATTTATATAATCAAAAATTTATTATCCGAACAGATTGCTAAGCAGTCAGGTATATGTTTAATAAAGATTTTAAGTATGATGTATCTAAGCAAATGTATGCTAGATGACAGGCTAATTTAGCTCCTTTTGATTTTGAAATACATTATAAAAAAGGAAAAGAGAATAGTCTTCCTGACTTCTTATCTCTTGAATTTGTACAGGATGATACCAAGAGACTCTTATAGAGGAAGAGGCAGGGGATCTTCTTATGCCTCTGGCAGAGGAAAGAATATTCTTTCCCAAATGAGTAATAAAAAATTGGTATCAGCTAATATTGCTGATTTATCTAATAATTCAGCATTATATAATAAATTTCAAAAAATTTTGAAGCAAGAAAAAGGAGAATCTTCTTCTATGACAGAAAATGCATCATATGCAGATTCAGTTTTATCAGAGGATAATATTACTAATTATAAAGTCCATCCTAAAAAAGAAATTATGTTTCTTATAGAAGAAAAGGATTTACAATGGGGAAAAGACCCTTGGATATTAATAAATAGATATTTAGATACATCATTAAATGCTACTGGAGCTTATAAGCCCAGGATGTATTATGAAACTATTTTAAAGGTTTCAGGAACACGTGAAATAACACATTTTTATCCTTATAAAGGAAATAAAATTTATAATTTCAGCAAAATTATAATAAAAAAGATTATATCTGCAGAAGAATGGGGATTATCTACCATGAAAGAAAAGAAATTTATAATTCCAGAAACAAAAGTTACTTATAAATATAATTACTGGGATTATATTGAAGCCCATAATCAAGTATTTTTATATGAAAATAATAATAAAAAACATTCTTGGTTTATAAAAATTTGTGTAAATATTTATAATGATTCCATACCAAATTGGTTTATAAAATGGTGGTATCAATATGGTCCATCAAAAGCAATACTCCCTGATCAATTTCTTTCCTTATATGGAGATTGTGTAAAAGTTTCACCAAAGATATCTGAATTGGTGACTTCTAATAGATGTGGTGAAGAAAGTGTTAATATGTTGGTTTTTATTGAATTTTCTATTCCTTGGATCTGGCGATGGATTCCAAAAGTCAGTTATACTGAGGAAAAATTACCTTGTATTCTTAAAATAGTTTATACAAAATTTTGGGATAAGATGATAAAAACTGATTCCATGACCAAAGACTTATATGGTCAAGAAGTTCTTATATTAATTCAAGAAAAAAATCAGCATTATACTCAGCTTAAGGAGAAGAATGTTTAGAAGGAAATTGATCCCTTTCAACATATTTCAATGAAGATAAAGCTCCAAAAGATCATATATCCAAACAATATTTGATTAAAGCTTATATGGAAGAGCTTAAACAACATTTGAAGAAAAATGATCTGACTGATATTAAGTCAGATATTTCAATGGAAACCTCATCAGAAGACCATATTTTAGCAGGGGAATCTCAAGACCCGGATGATGATGATTTTAATGATGAAGAATTTATGGATGAACAATTGAAGGCACTCATATCTGATCTTAATAAAGAACGTGGTAATACCATTAGCAAGATGAAGAAGACATGAAGATGATAGAGACATAAAGATAAAGAAGACATAAAGGAAAAAGATGATGCAGACTTAAAGAGATGCTTTTATAAAGCGGCAATGATGTAATAGATTTAATAATGTGCTAATATGTAAACAATGATGTAATAGATTTAATAATAGTCTGATACGACAAAACCTATGGACTTTAAAATCTAATTTTAAAGTCCGCAATAGTTAGGTCATAACTACTATAAATAAGGTAGGAAGTTCTCAAAGAAGGACACACTCCTTCTTCCTCTTGTAAAAATTTTATATTTCAGTTTGTTTATAAAACCTCTCCATTTCTCAATTTTGAATTCATCATCAAATACTTGCGCGTTGGGATTTCTAATATATATTCATATGGATCATCATCAAGTAAGTTCTCTTTTAATTTTTTTTTATTTATATATACGAATGAGAGGCTAAAAGTCTATGGTTGAGATAAAAGGATGAGTAAATAAAAATACAGTTCAGATCCTTTATTGAGAAATCGTCAATATGATAATATTTAATTAACAAATTGGTAAGAATTTTTAGTTTTATTATTATGCAAGATAATTCATTTTATAAAAATATAATTTGTGTTTAAATATTATTTATTTTTCTCTAATTATATATTTATTAATATACTATCTTGTAATAAAGTATTAGAACTATTATTTATGAATGGTCCGATATTTCGGTATGCGGGCAGTGTCATAAGGGATCAGACATGGCCGGAAACCCTTACTAAGGGGTTTTCTTAGTCGGTCGGGTATGACGGTCACTTCGACCCCTTTGATTCCTCGTTTGAAGTCGGTGGTGGCTTAGTTCCGTTTCGGTTTTTTCAAATATTAAGAACTTTTAACAATTTTAAAATTACTTCCTAAACATTTGAAACATTTATAAATAAATAAATATTTATTTTATGTCTATTTAAAATCAATGTTACGTTGTATAACAAAAAATCAAAATCGATATTACGTTTATTAAAATTGAAAATGTGTCCTTTGAAATCAACTACTACCATATGTATATTGAATTAAAATTTCTTCATTTATATTAAACTTAATAAATAACATATTTGAATTTTTTTCATGTACATTCAAATGAATAATGTGTTAATCCAAATAAACAATGCTTATTGACAGGAAAGATTGTGTACATCAAAAAGACTTGTCATATATACTAAATTAAAATTTATTTACTTTTAGAAACATTAAAACATAATTTTTTAAAATATTTTTTATGTCTATTAAAATGAACATTGCATTTTGAAATAAATATAGTGCATGTTAAAAAGAATATTGGGTAAATTAATTTTACTCTCACCCCCAAAATAAAAATCTTTTAGGGATGGTTAATAAAACACGCGCGGGTATGTGCTGGGTGGGACGGGCAAGAGAGGTTATCAACGGAAATTTTGTGGGGTGTTATTAAAACAAGGGGGTTTCTTCTTTTTACTCAAGTATTCTTTTTATATTATTTCCTTCATTGTTTTTTTTATTTTTTTTCTTCTTAGACTTTTTTTTGGTTGATTTTTTTAAAAACAATTCAGTATTTTTTTAATGTTTTTAAATTTTTTTCTTAAAAATGATAAAAATATTTTTTAATTATTGCTTTATTTATTTTATAATTAAATAATTTTATATATTGTGATATTATTTCTTTTGTCTTGTGATATGATATGTGAAGTCCGTAGATACGAATACATGTTATGGGCATTTTTTTGTATGATATATTTTTTTTTATATTCTTGATATGATATCTGTTGTCCGCTGATCTGATGTCTATATAATCATGATTTGATCCACCTTGTTAGGTATGTTTTAGTTCTATTGTATGATTTCTTTTATATTCTTGATCTTATATCTATAGTCTGTTGATCTGATGTCTAGTATTCTGTGATTTTATGTCTATATAATCATGATGTGATCTCCCTTGTTAAGTATGTTTTAGTTCTATTGTATGATTTCTTTTATATTCTTGATATGATATCTATAGTCTGTTGATTTGATGTCTAGTATTCTGTGATCTTATGTCTATATAATCATGATGTGATCTCCCTTGTTAAGTATATTTTAGTTTTATTGTATGAATTCTTTTATATTATTGATCTGATATCTATAGTCTGTTAATCTTATGTCTATATAATCATGATGTGATCTCCCTTGCTAAGTATGTTTTTGTTCTATTGTATGATTTCTTTTATATTCTTGATCTGATATCTATAGTCTGTTGATCTGATGTCTAGTATTCTGTGATCTTATGTCTATATAATCATGATGTGATCTCCCTTGTTAAGTATGTTTTGTTTCCATTGTATGATTTCTTTTATATTCTTGATCTTATATCTATAGTCTGTTGATCTGATGTCTAGTATTCTGTGATCTTATGTCAATATAATCATGATGTGATCTCCCTTGTTAAGTATGTTTTAGTTCTATTGTATGATTTCTTTTATATTCTTGATTTTATATCTATAGTCTGTTGATCTGATGTCTAGTATTCTGCGATCTTATGTCTATATAATCATGATGTTATCTCCCTTGTTAAGTATGTTTTTGTTCGATTGTATGATTTCTTTTATATTCTTGATCTTATATCTATAGTCTGTTGATTTGATGTCTAGTATTCTGTGATCTTATGTCTATATAATCATAATGTGATCTCCCTTGTTAAGTATTGTTTTGTTATATTGTATAATTTCTTTTATATTCTTGATCTTATATCTATAGTCTGTTGATCTGATGTCTAGTATTCTGTGATCTTATGTCTATATAATCATGATGTGATCTCCCTTGTTAAGTATGTTTTAGTTCTACTGTATGATTTCTTTTATATTCTTGATCTGATATCTATAGTCTGATGATCTGATGTCTAGTATTCTGTGATCTTATGTCTATATAATCATGATGTGATCTCCCTTGTTAAGTATGTTTTAGTTCTATTGTATGATTTCTTTTTTATTCTTGATCTGATATATATAGTCTATTGATCTGATATCTACTGTCTTATTTTTTAAAAAAAAGTATTTTTTTTAAAAAAAGGCTGTGTGTCAAAAAAAAAATTGTAGAGCGTTACTGTAGCGCTACAGTAGGAGTAAAATTCACGGCGGTCCTATAGGTCTACCGTATACGAACTCAGAATATTGTATTATGTATAAAAAAGAAAAATACATTTAAATAGTTGACCTGTGAACTCCGCAAATTATATCTTGTACCACTATGTACATGTACATAGTAATACATCACCACTCTCACTATAAGAGAGTGAGATACACGCTATTCTCTTCTTCTCCAAAAACTCACTTCTTTCTTTTTAAAAAATAACTTCTTCTTCTTAAAAAAATCAGTTATTCTTTTTCACTGTACTCAATTCGAAACCGCATTTAATCAAATCTTTCATCCAAACAAAGATTTAACGGAGATCGACAATTGTATTTTCCGACGAACAATACCAAATACAACGGAAAAATCAATTCTTCTTAAAAAATCACTTTTTCCTGTTCAAAAATCTCTTCTTCTTCTTCAAAAATCTCTTCTTCTTCTTAAAAAATAACTTATTCTTCTTAAAAAATCACTACATCATAAAGTATGAATTGGATTTGATGGATTTACGAAACCTTATTTTCGTGATTTGATGTTGTGTAATGTATTAATGATGTTATATTCGTGTTTTCTAATTCAAATAATGCTCTGTTACTCCGAAATATGATATATAAATATTTTTCGTGAGGTATTGACACTTTCATGTGAAATGGGTTGCTTCTAATTCTTCCCCGCTGCTGGACTTGGTAGACAGTGAAAGATTTGGTAGGATATGGGTTTGCACTTGCTCGATTTATCACACAACAAAAATTTCTATTAAAGCGGAATCTTAGAAAAGTACCTTTGAAGCGTGCACTTGGTGATTCTCTTGTATGCCTCAAGACTATGACTTCACGTTGTGTGGGCAACGAACTAGAAGTCAATTGATCACCTACTCACCACAATCCACCTGCTAGAAAACTCTAGCCCCGCAGCACCTGGCACGTACTATAAACGCACCGCCCGCAGAGAGAGAAAGCTACGCGCAGCTGGTATAAACCAAGGCCAAAATTTCAGCCACTAGAAACCCAAAAACCAGCTGCACACTTTCTTGAAAATTCGACTTGGAGAGAGAAACGTTTTCTCTCTCTAGAAATCCTGTGGATTAATTGTGTTATTGTATATTCTGAATGACTGATCCCTTGTCTATTTATAAAGTTACAAGAGAGACTCCAAGTTGGAATAGGATTGGTCTTCCTACTGGGTTTCTGTTTTCCTTCAATCCTGTTTCTGGACTGATACAGATTCTGTTTCCTTCAATCCTATTCCTGGACTGATACACTCCCAACTGTCACAGGGATTCACTTATCCCAATCCAGTTCCTGGGATGAATCACTCCCAACTGACACAGGGATTCACTTATCCCAAACCAGTTCCTGGGATGATTCACAACCAACTGACATAAGGATTAATTAATTTCTAAATTAATTAAATCTACTTTTGTCAACAACCCAGTACATAATTAATCGTACCACTAACGGATTAATTATGGCACTACCAACCTACACCAGAATTGCTTCCGGAACAACTTAATTAAATTACATTCATAATCTCCCCACATCAAAGATATAGTGCTCGTTAATTCATTAATTTACTGATAAATTAATTCATCAACTTCTTTAATTCCGAGACTAGTACCACTCGACCTTTTTACTATACCGGACATAAGTCCACCGGCCGGGTTTAATATAATAAACATTTCGAGCTCATCTCGGGAGCACCATCACCCCGGACGCACCGGTACATGGTTTCCTTTCGACAAGCAGCAGCACACCAAGTAACTAAACACGCGCACCCAACCCACCGAGACTATTGGCCACATTTGACCTCACCCATTGGCAGATCAAAGTACACTATGTCTAATCCTCATGCCCACTCGAGTCTAGGGATTTAGAGATAGAATACAAGGATCGATTTGTCTATTGAATCAGTACAAGACAAATCATTCCTAAGAGTCAAGTTCAATATGCCCTGGGCATATCTATATGATTCAATTAGTTTAGACAAACTAATTATCTGAATCACATAATAACCTAGACCGACAGTTTGTCCAAAGCTGTCTCGGTTACGAACCTCATTTATATATTATGTCTTTCAACCAATGATGAGATCTACTGTGTCACACCAGACACCTCATCATCTACTTACATAATATAAATGGACATAGATATGCACAACAAAATATGACTGAAACACAAATCGATATATTAAAATGGGAAACTGTACAATACAAGCATAGCTTATGTATTCTACTCCAACAATCTCCCACTAATACTTAAGTTGTGCTTTAAGTATACAACTACATACAATCCTACCCATTCTGCTGCTATCTATATGAAAAACTGTCAAGGCTCTCCTAAGCATCTGATCCCCTTGCCCTTCACGTGAGCCTCAAAGACTTTAGAAGTCAATGTTTTCGTGAACGGATCTGTAAGGTTATCCTCTGATGCTATCTTAGCCATGACCACGTCTACCCTCTTTACGATGTCTCGTATCAGGTGGTACTTGCGTTGTATATGTTTACTCGCCTTGTGGGCTCGTGGTTCCTTCGAGTTTGCAACTGCACCGTTGTTATCACATTAAACCGTGATAGACTTCGGCAAACCAGGAATCACATCTAAGTCCACTAGGAAGTTCTTAAGCCATACTGCTTCTTTCGCTGCCTCTGATGTGGCAACGTACTCAGCCTCCATGGTAGAGTCCGCCATGCATTTCTGCTTGACACTCCGCCAAACTATGGCTCCACCTCCTAGAGTAAACACATACCCTGAGGTAGACTTGCTCTTGTCCCTGTCGCCTTGGAAATCTGAATCCGTGTAACCTCGGGGTACAAGCTCAGACGCCTGATAGACCAGAACTTTGTCCCTCGTTCTGCGCAAATACTTGAGAATGCATTTTACTGCCTCCCAATGAGCTTTCCCGGGGTTACTCTGATATCTGCTCACCATGCCAACGGCATAACAGATATCAGGCCTCGTACACAACATGGCATACATGAGACTTCCTACTGCCGAAGCATATGGAGCTGTCTTCATGGTCTCTATCTCCTCAACAGTCTTAGGAGACTGCTCCTTAGATAGAAACACTCCGTGCCTGAAAGGTAGAAAACCTTTTCTTGGAGTTCTGCATGTTAAAACGGGCCAGAATCGTGTCTATGTACGAAGCTTGAGAGAGCGTTAACGAACGTTTCCTACGATCTCGAATAATCTTGATCCCAAGGATATGTTCCGCTTCTCCTAAGTCCTTCATATCAAATTGCTTGGACAACCATGCCTTTACATCTGATAACACTTTCTTGTTGTTGCCAATCAATAGAATGTCATCTACGTAAAGCACAAGAAACACCACTGAGTTTCCATCACGTCTGCGATATACACATTGCTCATCCGGACACTGAGTAAATCCAAAAGACTGGATTACCTCATCAAACCGAATGTTCCAAGATCTGGATACCTGCTTAAGTCCATAAATAGACCTCTTAAGCTGCAAACCTTATGCTCTTGGCCTTTTTCAATGAATCCCTCTGGTTGCTGCATAAAGATGGTTTCCTCAAGACTTCCGTTTAGGAAAGCTGTCTTGACATCCATCTGCAAAATCTCATAATCCATATGAGCAGCTATGGCCAAGAGAATCCGGATCGACTTAAGCATGACTTCTGGGGAGAAGGTTTCCTCATAATCGATTCCCTTTCTGAGTATACCCCTTCGCCACCAGCCTAGCTTTAAAGGTTTTCACCTTCCCGTCAGGTCCTCTCTTACGTTTGTAGACCCACTTGCATCCAATGGGCTTAAACCCATCAAGCAGGTCCACAAGCTCCCAGACTTGATTGTGGTCCATTGACCCCATCTCGGATATTATTGCCTTACGCCAAGATTCTGCATCTTTATCTCGAAGTGCCTCATTGTAGTTAACTGGGTCAGGTTCAGGCATACCTGGGACTAGGTCTGAAGCCTCTCCCACGCCAACGAACCTGTTGGGCTGTCTCACAACCCTCCCACTATGACGAGGCACCACCTGTGTAGGCGCATCATCTGTGATCTCATGTGCAGTGTGTGGTGTATCTACTTGTGCTGGTGCATCAGGATTAGTAGTTTGTCATCTAAGCTCTTCTAGTACTATCTTACTATTGGGCTTGTGATCTAAGACATAGTCCTCTTCTAAAAATCTAGCGTTGGTACTTACCACCACCTTCTGATCTTTAGGACTATAGAATAGACCACCTTTCGTTCCCCTAGAATATCCTACAAACAGCATTAATTCTGTTCTTGCATCTAACTTAGCCGTATCTGCCTTAAGCACATGTGCTGGGCAGCCCCAAATTATGAGATGTCTTAGACTGGGCTTCCGCCCGTTCCACAACTCTACTGGGGTTGAAGGCACGGTTTTAGATGGTACAAGATTAAGAATATACATTGCCGTTTCCAAGGCATATCCCCAGAACGAACTTGGCAAATCACTATAGCTCATTATGGACCTAACCATTTCCATAAGAGTTCGGTTCCTCCTTTCTGCTACACCATTCTGCTGTGGCGTGCCAGGCAGACAACTGAGACTGAATTCCTACCTCAGTGAGGTAATCTCGAAATTCATGGGACAGGTACTCCCCATCACGATCTGAACGCAGTATCTTGATACTCTTACCATGATGCTTCTCCACATCTGCCCGAAACTCTTTGAACTTGCCAAAACATTCGGACTTGTGGCGCATTAGGTAAATGTACCCGTACCTAGAGTAGTCATCCGTGAATGTCACGAAATACTCATATCCCCTTTGTGCCTGGACCGTCATAGGTCCACACAAGTCAAAATGAATCAACTCTAATACTTCTTTAGCTCTATGACCTTTTGCTTTAAAAGGTCTCTTGGTCATCTTACCTTCCAAGCAAGATTTGCAGGTTGCATAACTGTCAATATCTAATGAACCCAAAGGTCCATCATTGACCAACCTCTGAATTCTACTAAGGTTTATAAGACCTAGCCTTAGATGCCAAAAATAGGTTTGATTCATTTCAGAAGGTTTTTTCCTCTTATTAATGTTAGATTCTGAGCTATCTATCTCTATGTTTTGCGCAACAGGGGAGTTAGAGTTAACCACAAGCAAATTGTCCGCCAATGAACCAGAACAAATAAGTTTTCCATTTCTTCTAATAACAACACAGTCATCAGAAAAAATAAACTTATACCCGTTCTTCAAGAGTTTAGAAACCGAAATCAAGTTCTTTCTAAAACTCGGTACATAAAGACAATTAACTAACTCTAAGCTAGAATTTTCGAAATTCAACTTAACTACTCCCACTGCTTCTACTGACACTCTTGTAGTGTCGCCCAAGTAGATATCCAATTCGCCTTCTCTAAGCTTCTGGGTTACTTGGAACCCTTGCAAAGAATTACAAACGTGGTCAGTGCACCTGAATCCACACACCAAGTATCTGTGGGAATCGCCGCTAAACATGTCTCAGTAATTAAGGCATAATTTATCGTACTTATAAGCTTTGGACAATCCGCTTTCCAATGTCCCGTCTTATTGCACTTGAAGCACTTGTCTTTCGACTTCTTCTTTGCAATATCTGGCTTAGGCGCAATTTGTGCCTTTTTAGCTACTCCCTCGAGCTTTCTCTTCTTCTTTCCAGCCTCAGGCTCAGAAGAAGATTCTAAAGCTTTGACTGCGACTAAAGCTCGCTTCTTCTCTTGAAGAAGACTTTTAGCCGCCATCAACTCTGCCAAGAGCTCGGATAAACTCCACAACATCTTACCTATGTTGTAGTTCAACCGAATCCGCTCATAGCTTTGAGGCGCCATCAACTCTGCCAAGAGCTCGGATGAACTCCACAACATCTTACTTATGTTGTAGTTCAACCGAATCCGCTCATAGCTTTGAGGCAAGCTCTGGAGGACAATATCGGCTTTGGTTTCACCAACAATTTCGCCTCCCACTACCTCGACCTTGTTGATGTTACTAATCATGTCAATGACACGATCTCTCACAGGAGCGCTCTCAGCCCTAAAGACAATGTCCAAGTTACGACTTCCATCGACATTATTAGTTCCAGTTAAATTGTTGTTTTTCAAAATAGCAGCTAAAGGATTGAACGCCATATCGATTTAAACTGGAAAGTAAACAAAATAGTGTTTCAGTTATATATGCTCGAATTTTCAAAAATATGAAAATCCATTTAATTATTGATTTCCCTCAAAACAATAATATTAATCCACCAACATCTCATCCACCAGGATTCTTGCAAGCCACGCAGTGTGGACGTTTACGCTAACCCACATTCGTTTGAGAAGAACCAAGTTCATTAACTACACTATCTGACCAACGATCTTTTGATCAATGTAGCTAATAGTCGGTGCTTTCAGCCGTACAAGTAAGCAGCGTAACCTCGCGGGAGGAATACTGTAGATCGTACACTAAGTGTGTGCCATTACGTGACTTCTGAGTTTGTTACCTCAGGATAGTGCGCCTCAGATGGAGAGGGTGTCTCATTTCTCCTAGTTAAACTCGCTCTAGTCATCTTACTCAGAAGCTCATAGTCTAGCGATCTCGGGGCTGGACTCATCCGAATGGAGGAAGACCCTAATGCCAACGCGCAAGCCCACCCACATCGCATATGAACCCGTAATGGTGGCCATGGGGATATAACACAACCCGCTCCCACTTAGATTTTCAATTTGAGGGTTTTTCCGGTTTTAACATGCAATTAACTAAACTAAGTTATATGCAACCATAAAACCAGACATGCTTTAATTCATGCATCTAAAATACGGCATAAAAATAAAGCATAAAAATTAAAACGATAAATACAGGAAATAAATACGAAAAATAAATTTCTGAATGACTGATTCCTTGTCTCTAGAAATCCTGTGGATTAATTGTGTTATTGTATATTCTGAATGACTGATCCCTTGTCTATTTATAGAGTTACAAGAGAGACTCCAAGTTGGAATAGGATTGGTCTTCCTACTGGGTTTCTGTTTTCCTTCAATCCTGTTTCTGGACTGATACAGATTCTGTTTCCTTCAATCCTGTTCCTGGACTGATACACTCCCAACTGTCACAGGGATTCACTTATCCCAATCCAGTTCCTGGGATGAATCACTCCCAACTGACACAGGGATTCACTTATCCCAAACCAGTTCCTGGGATGATTCACAACCAACTGACATAAGGATTAATTAATTTCTAAATTAATTAAATCTACCTTTGTCAACAACCCAGTACATAATTAATCGTACCTCTAACAGATTAATTATGACACTACCAACCTACACCAGAATTGCTTCCGGAATAACTTAATTAAATTACATTCATAATCTCCCCACATCAAAGATACAGTGCTCGTTAATTCATTAATTTACTGATAAATTAATTCATCAACTTCTTTAATTCCGAGACTAGTACCACTCGACCTTTTTACTATACCGGACATAAGTCCACCGGCCGGGTTTAGTATAATAAACATTTCGAGCTCATCTCGGGAGCACCATCACCCCGGACGCACCGGTACATGGTTTTCTTTCGACAAGCAGCAGCACACCAAGTAACTAAACACGCGCACCCAACCCACCGAGACTTTTGGCCACATTTGACCTCACCCATTGGCAGATCAAAGTACACTATGTCTAATCCTCATGCCCACTCGAGTCTAGGGATTTAGAGATAGAATACAAGGATCGATTTGTCTATTGAATCAGTACAAGACAAATCATTCCTAAGAGTCAAGTTCAATATGCCCTGGGCATATCTATATGATTCAATTAGTTTCGACAAACTAATTATCTGAATCACATAATAACCTAGACCGACAGTTTGTCCAAAGCTGTCTCGGTTACGAACCTCATTTATATATTATGTCTTTCAACCAATGATTAGATCTACTGTGTCACACCAGACACCTCATCATCTACTTACATAATATAAATGGACATAAATATGCACAACAAAATATGACTGAAACACAAATCGATATATTAAACTGGGAAACTGTACAATACAAGCATAGCTTATGTATTCTACTCCAACAGAAAGTGTTATGGGACGTAACTAGACGTAAATGGAAGTTGCAGGACATAACGAAATGTTGCTACTTTGTATTTTGGATGCAGAGGGACGTAACTGGACGTTGCAGGATGTAGCTGGACGTATCTGGATGTGGTGCTAGTTTTTTTGGACGTATCGAGACATGATAGACTATGTTCTGCGAAAAATTCAGCTAAAATTCACATGTTTGGATGTATACGTGATGTGGTAGTGGCCAGTTGTGATTCCGACTGCCAAATTTGACAAGAAAATTTTAGAATAACAATTTTACACAACGCAATTTGTACAACAATATCTCCAAGTATTACCTTCAATTTGTGAAAAAAATCAGTTTAAATTCACACACATGGATGTAGACGTTTCTGGACGTGGTGCTAGTTGTTTTGGACGTGGTGCTAGTTGTTATAAGACGTGGTGGACTGTCTTTGTAAAAAAAATTAATTTAAATTCACACGCATGGATGTAGACGATTCTGGACGTGGTGCTAGTTGTTTTTGATGTGGTTCTAGTTATTCTAAGACGTGGTGGCCTGTTTTTGTGAAAAAAATCAGTTTAAATTCACACGCATGGATGTAGACATTTCTGGACATAGTGCTAGTTGTTTTTGACGTGGCTCTAGTTGTTCTGAGACGTGGTGCTAGTTGCATTTGTGAAAAAAATAGCTTAAATTCACATGCATGGATGTAGACATTTCTGGACGTGGTGCTAGTTGTTTTTGACCTGGTTCTAGTTGTTTTGATACGTGGTGGGCTGTTTTTGTGAAAAAAATCAGTTTAAATTCGCACGCATGGATGTAGACGTTTCTGGACGTGGTGCTAGTTGTTTTTGACATGGTTCTAGTTGTTCTGAGACGTTTCTGGATGAGACGTTGTAGTGGGACGTAGCTGGACATAGTGCTAGTTTTTTTGGACTTAGCGAGACGTGGTAGACTATGTTCTGTGAAAAATTCAGCTAAAATTCACATGTTTGGATGTATACATGGTGTGGTAGTGGCCAGTTGTGATTCCGGCTGCCAAATTTGCTAGTGGTCAGTTGTGATTCCGGCTGCCAAATTTGACAAGAAAATTTTAGAATAACAATTTTACACAACGCAATTTGTACAATAATATCTCCAAGTATTACATCATATTTGTGAAAAAAATCAGTTTAAATTCACACGCATGGATGTAGACGTTTCTGGACGTGGTGTTAGTTATTTTTTACGTGGTGCTAGTTGTTCAGAGACGTGGCAGACTGTCTTTGTGAAAAAAATCAGTTTAAATTCACTTGTATGGATGTAGATGTTTCTGGATGTGGAGATAGTTGTTTTTGACTGTTGGAGTTGAATACATAAGCTATGCTTGTATTGTACATTTTTCTAGTTAATATATCGATTTATGTTTTGGTTATATCTTGTTGTGCATGATTTGTCCATTATGTAGTTTGATGATGAAGTGTCTTGTGTGACACAGTAGATCTCATCATTCGTTGAAAGACATATATATAAATGAGGTTCGTAACCGAGATAGCTTTGGACAAACTGTCGGTTTAGGTTATTTTGTGATTCGGATAATTGTTTGTCTAAACTAATTGAATCATATAGATATGCCCCGGGGTGTATTGAACTTGACCATGAGGAATGATTTGCCTTGTACTGATTTAAAAGACAAATCGTTCTTGGTATTCTATCTCTTAATCCCTAGACTTGAGCGGGTATGAGGATTAGACATAGTGTACTTTGATATGCTAATGGGTGAGGTCAATTGTGGCCAATAGTCTTGGTAGGTTGGGTGCGCGTGTTTAGTTGCTTAGTGTGCTGCTGCTTGTAGAAAGGAAACTATGTACCGTTGCGTCTGGGGTGATTGTGCTCCCGAGATGAGCTCGTAATGTTTATTATACTGAACCCGGCCAGTGGACTTATGTCCGGTACAGTAAAAAGGTCGAGTGGTACTAGTCTCAGAATTAAAGAGGTTAATTAATTAATTTATCAGTAAATTAATATATTAACGAGCACTATATCTTTGATGTGGGGAGATTATAAATAAATAAATTAAGTTGTTCTGAAAGCAATTCTGGTGTAGGATGGTAGTACCATAATTAATCCGTTAGTGGTACGATTAATTATGTATTAGGTTATTGACAAAGGTAGATTTAATTAATTAAGTAATTAATTAATCCTTGTGTCAGTTGGTTGTGAATCATACCAGGAACTGGATTGGGGATAAGTGAATCCCTGTATCAGTTGGTTGTGAATCATACTAGGAACTGGATTGGGATAAGTGAATCCCTGTATCAGTTGGATGTGTATCAGTCCAGGAACAGGATTGAAAGAAACAGAAACCCAGTAGGAAGACCAATCCTAAACCAACTTGGGGTCTCTCTTGTAACTCTATATATAGACAAGGGATTAGCTATTCAAGACACACAATTCAATATACAATTCATAAGTTTTCAAGACAAGAAAACTTAGAGTGAGAAAGTCTAGAGAGAGAAAATGTTTTTCTCCCTCTAGCATAATCTCAGGCGGCTGGTTATTGTCCCAGGCGACGGTCGGTGGTTAATTCCGGTAGGCGGCGGTGGCATGAGAAATCCGGCGGTGGCGGTTGAAATTCAGGTGGCGACGAGCCGCATAATTTTTTCCAGCAAGTGGATTGTGGTGATTAGCTGATAAATTGTTCGTTAGATTGTTGCCCACACAACATACAAACAAAGTCTTGAGGCATACAAGAGAATCACCTGAGTAAACGCTTCAATAGGTAATTCTTATGTTTCCGCTTTTAATTAAGAATTTATTTGTTGTGTGATAAATCGAATAAGTACAAACCAAGATCTTGCGCAATGTTATTTCAAGCAAGGGTTGGAAGAGCGATTGTGCTAGAGTCTAGGCCTGGCCAGAGATTTTGATTCTGGAATGCATAGCACGAAAGTGAGTTTCTGGCTAGGCCCGGGCAGATAATCTTTCAATTGGTGTCAGAGCCTGGTTTTGGGTTTTGTGCTTGTTCGATTTATTACATGGTTTTATTTTCAGGTGATTAAGAAATCCCGACTATTATGGTTACGTTTGTATGGGTTTTTAATTAAATTCCAGGACATGTCAGGATTTGATTTTATTATGAATGTTTGTAATAGTATAACCATGTCCTGGAAGCCGTGTAGGATTAGATCAAATCTGTAGTAGGATTTTCTCTATGTAATTTTGATTATTTAATTTTCATATAAAGCCTAGTAGTAGGAGAATTAATTTTTGTAATCGAAAGCGTTATGGTGGCCAGCTTGAATTCGTGGGTTTTGGGTTATCGTTAATTCGTAGAAACCCAGGAAAACCCAGAACGAATTGCAAGAAAACCAAATAGCGTAGAAGAAGCGAAGGAGGGATCGGAGGCAAGGGGCGGCGCCAGTGCAAAATCGCTGGCAGAAGTTGCAGGCCGGTAGAGGTGCAGCTGCCGCTTGGCAGCGCAGCAACTGCTGCGCAGGCGCGTTGCTGGGCCACGTGCACGGCCTATGTTGGCTGTGCGCACCTTAGGCGTGCTGCGTGCGCGGCCCGTTCGAGTCGCTTTCTGGCCCTTTTTTTTTCCTCCAGTTTTTATTTTTTGAAGTTCAAGATTCAATCCATCGAGTTACGTGGCGGGACACGAGATCAAGGCAGAAGATGGAAGCGATTAAAACCATAATAGTCGGGAAATTTAATTTTTTGTATTTATTTCCCATATTTATTGTTTTAATTTTTGTGCTTTAATTTTTATGTTGTATCTTAGATGCATGATTTTAAAGCATGTTGGTTTTATAGTTGCATATAACTTAGAGTTAGTTAATTGCATGTTAAAACCGGAAAACCCTCAATTTAGAAATCTAAGTGGGAGAGGGTTGGTTTAATATCCCCACGGCCACCATTACGAGTTCATATGCGATGTGGGTGGGCTTGCGCGTTGGCATTAGGGTCTTCCTCCATTCGGATGAGTCCAACCATGAGATCGCTAGATTATGAATTTCTGAGTAAGATGACTAGCATAAGTAAAACTAGGAGAAATGTGATACCCTCTCCATCTGAGGCGCACTATCCTAAGGTAACAAACTCAAAAGTCACGTAATGTCACACACTTTGTGTATGATTTGTAGTATTCCTCCCTCGAGTTTACGCTACTTATTTTTACGGCTGAAAGCATCGACTATTAGCTACATTGATCAATAGATCGTTTGGTCAGATAGTGTAGTTAATGAACATGGTTCTTGTCAAACGAATGTGGGTTAGCGTAAATGTCCACACTTCGTGGCTTGTGAGAATCCCGGTGAATGAGATGTTGGTGGATTAAGATTATTGTCTTGAGGGAAGTCAATAATTGATAGAATTTCCTTGTTTTCGAAATTCTAGACTTAATAACTGAAACATTGTCTGTTTATTTATTTTACAGTTTTTCGATATGGCATTCAACCATTTAGCTACTATATTGAAAAACAACAAGTCAACTGGACCTAATTATGTCGATTGGAGTCGTAACTTGGACATTGTCCTTATGGCTGAGAGCACTCCTGTGAGAGATCATGTCATTGGCGTGATTAGTAACATCAACAAGGTTGAGGTATTGGGAGGCGAAATCGTTTGTGAAACCAAAGTCGATATTGTCCTCCGGAGCTTGCCTCAAAGCTATGAGCAGATTCGATTGAACTATAACATAATTAAGATGTTGTGTACTTCATCCGAGCTCTTGGCAGAGTTGGTGGTAACTAAAAGTCTGCTTCAAGAGAAGAAGCGAGCTTTAGTCGCAGGCAAAGCTTCAGAATCTTCTTCTGAGCCTGAGGCTAGAAAGAAGAAGAGAAAGCTTGAGGGAATAGCTCAATCTGCGCCTAAGCCAGATATTGCAAAGAAGAAGTCGAAAGACAAGTGCTTCAAGTGCAATAAGACGGGACATTGGAAATCGGATTATCCAAAGCTTAAACGTACGATAGTTTCTGCCTTAATTACTGAGACATGTTTAGCGACTATTCCCACAGATACTTGGTGTGTGGATTCAGGTGCCACTGACCATGTTTGTAATTCTTTGCAAGGGTTCCAAGTGACCCGGAAGCTTAGAGAGGGCGAGCTGGATATCTACTTGGGCGACACTACAAGAGTGTCAGTGGAAGCAGTGGGAGTAGTTACTCTGAATTTCGAGAATTCTAGTTTAGAGTTAGTTAATTGCCTTTATGTACAGAGTTTTAGAAAGAACCTTATTTTGGTTTCTAAACTCTTAAAGAATGGTTATAAGTTTATTTTTTCTGATGAGTCTGTATTTATTAGAAGAAATGGAAAACTTATTTGTTCTGGTTCATTGGCTGGCAATTTGTTTGTGGTTAATTCTAACTCCCCTGTTGTGCAAAACATAAAAACAGATAGCTCTTTATCTAACATTAATAAGAGAAATAAACCTTATGATATGAATCAAACCTATATTTGGCATCTCAGGCTAGGCCATATAAACCTTAGTAGGATTCAGAGGTTGGTCAATGATGGGCCTTCAGGTTCATTAGAGATTGACAGTTATTCAACCTGCGAATCTTGTTTGGAGGGTAAGATGACCAAGAGACCTTTTATAGCAAAAGGTTATAGAGCCAAGGAAGTACTAGAGTTGATTCAATCTGACATGTGTGGACCAATATCGGTCCAAGCACGAGGTGGGTTCGAGTATTTCGTGACGTTCACGGATAACTACTCAAGGTACGGGTACATTTACCTAATGCGTCACAAGTCCGAGTGCTTTTACAAGTTCAAAGAGTTTCGGGCAGATGTGGAGAAACATCATGGTAAAAGTATCAAGACACTGCGGTCAAATCGTGGTGGGAGTACCTATCCCACGAATTTCGAGAATACCTCAATGAGGTCAGAATTCAGTCTCAGTTTTCTGCATCTGGCACGCCACAGCAGAACGGTGTAGCAGAAAGAAGGAATCGAACTCTCATGGAAATGGTTAGGTCGATGATGAGCTATAGTGATTTTCCGAGTTCGTTCTGGGGATATGCCTTGGAAACAGTGATGTATATTATTAATCTTATACCATCTAAAACCGTGCCTTCAACCCCAGTAGAGTTGTGGAACTGGCGAAAGCCTAGTCTAAGACATCTCAGAATTTGGGGTTCCCAACACATGTGCTTAAGGCAAATGCGACTAAGTTAGATGCAAGAACAGAATTAATGTTATTTGTAGGATATCCTAGGGGAACAAAAGGTGGTCTGTTTTATAGCCTAAAGATCAGAAGGTGGTGGTTAGTACCAACGCTAGATTTTTGGAGGAAGATTATATCCTAGATCACAAGCCCAAGAGTAATATAGTACTAGAAGAGCTTAGAATACAAACTAATCCTAATGCACCAACATAAGTAGATACACCACACATTGCACAAGAGATCACAGATGATGCGCCTACACAGGTGGTGCCCCGTCGTAGTGGGAGGGTTGTGAGACAGCCCAACAGGTTCATTGGCGTGGGAGAGGCCTCAGACCTAGTCCCAGGCGCGCCTGAACCTGACCCGGTTAACTACAATGAGGCTCTCTGAGATAAAGATGCAGAATTTTGGCATAAGGCAATGATATCTGAGATGGGGTCAATGGACCACAATCAAGTATGGGAGCTTGTGGACCTGCCTGATGGGTTTAAGTCCATTCGATGCAAGTGGGTCTACAAACGTAAGAGAGGACCTGACGGGATGGTGGAAACCTTTAAAGCTAGGCTGGTGGAGAAGGGATATACTCAGAAAGAGGGAATCGATTAAGAGAAAACCTTCTCCCAGGTAGCCATGCTTAAGTCGATCCGGATTCTCTTGGCCATAGCTGCTCATTTATATTATGAGATATGGCAGATGGATGCCAAGACAGCTTTCCTAAACGGAAGTCTTGAGGAAACCATCTTCATGCAGCAACCGGAGAGATTCGTTGAAAAAGGCCAAGAGCATATGGTTTGCAGGCTTAAGAGGTCTATTTACGGACTTAAGCAGGCGTCCAGATCTTAGAACATCCGGTTTGATGAGGTAATCCAGTCTTACGGATTTACTCAGTGTCCGGATGAGAATGTGTGTATCGCAGACGTGATGAAAACTCAGTGGTGTTTCTGTACTTTACGTAGATGACATTCTATTGATTGTTAACAACAAGAAAGTGTTATCAGACGTAAAGGCATGACTGTCCAAGCAGTTTGATATGAAGGACTTAGGGGAAGCGGGACATATCCTTGGGATCAAGATAATTCGAGATCGTAGGAAACGTTCATTAACGCTCTCCCAAGCTTCGTACAGAGATACGATTCTGGTCCATTTTAACATGCAGAACTCCAAGAAAGGTTTTCTACCTTTCAGACACGGAGTGCATCTGTCTAAAGAACAGTCTCCCAAGACTGTTGAGGAGATAGAGGCCATGAAGACAGTTCCTTATGCTTCGGCAGTAGGAAGTCTCATGTATGCCATATTGTGTACGATGTCTGATATCTGTTATGTCGTTGGCATAGTAAGCAGATATCAGAGTAACCCCGGGAAAGCTCATTGGGAGGCAATAAAATGCATTCTCAAGTATTTGCGCAGAACGAGAGACCAAGTGTTGGTCTATCAGGCGTCTGAGCTGGTACCCCGAGGTTACACAGATTCAGATTTCCAAGGCGACAGGGACAAGAGCAAGTCTACCTCAGGGTATGTGTTTACTCTAGGAGGTGGAGCCATAGTTTGGCAGAGTGTCAAGCAGAAATACGTGGCGGACTCTACCATTGAGGCTGAATGCATTGCCGCATCAGAGGCAGCGAAGAAAGCAGTGTGGCTCAAGAACTTCCTAGTGGACTTAGATGTGATTCCTGGTTTGCAGAAGTCTATCACGGTGTATTGTGATAACAACGGTGCAGTAGCAAACTCGAAGGAACCACGAGCCCACAAGGCGAGTAAACATATACAACGCAAGTACCACCTGATACGAGATATCGTAAAGAGGAAAGACGTGGTCATGGCTAAGATAGCATCAGAGGATAACCTTGCAGATCTGTTCACAAAGACATTGACTTCAAAAGTCTTTGAGGCTCACGTGGAGGGCATGGGAATCAGATACTTAGGAGAGCCATGACAGTTTTTCTAGATATATAGTAGCAGAGTATGAGGGGTTGTATATAGATGTATACTTAAAGCACAACTTAAGTATTAGTGGGAGATTGTTGGAGTTGAATACATAAGCTATGCTTGTATTGTACATTTTCCCAGTTAATATATCGATTTATGTTTTGGTTCTATCTTGTTGTGCATGATTTGTCCATTTATATTATGTAGTTAGATGATGAGGTGTCTTTGTGACACAGTAGATCTCATCATTGGTTGAAAGACATAATATATAAATGAGGTTCGTAACCGAGATAGCTTTGGACAAACTGTCGATTTAGGTTATTATGTGATTCGGATAATTGGTTTGTCTAAACTAATTGAATCATATATATATGCCCAGGGCGTATTGAACTTGACCATGATGAATGATTTGTCTTGTACTGATTTAAAAGACAAATCGTTCTTGGTATTCTATCTCTTAATCCCTAGACTCGAGCGGGCATGAGGATTAGACATAGTGTACTTTGATCTGCCAATGGGATTGTGACCAATAGTCTCGGTAGGTTAGGTACGCGTGTTTAGTTGCTTGGTGTGCTGCTAATTGTCGAAAGGAAACTATGTACCGTGCGTCCGGGGTGATGGTGCTCCCGAGATGAGCTCATAATGTTTATTATACTAAACCCGGCCGGTGGACTTATGTCCGGTATAGTAAAAAGGTCGAGTGATACTAGTCTCGGAATTAAAGAGGTTAATTAATTAATTTATCAGTAAATTAATATATTAACGAGCACTATATCTTTGATGTGGGGAGATTATGAATAAATTAATTAAGTTATTCCGGAAGCAATTCTTGTGTAGGATGGTAGTGCCATTATTAATCCGTTAGTGGTACGATTAATTATGTATTGGGTTATTGACAAAGGTAGATTTAATTAATTAAGTAATTAATTAATCCTTGTGTCAGTTGGTTGTGAATCATACCAGGAACTGGAATGGGGATAAGTGAATCCCTGTATCAGTTGGTTGTGAATCATACCAGGAACTGGATTGGGATAAGTGAATCCCTGTATCAGTCCAGGAACAGGATTGAAGGAAACAGAAACCCAGTATGAAGGCCAATCCTAAATGAACTTGGGGTCTCTCTTGTAACTCTATATATAGACAATGGATTAGCTATTCAAGATACACAATTCAATATACAATTCATAAGTTTTCAAGACAAGAAAACGTAGAGAGAAAACATTTTTCTCCCTCTAGCATAATCTCAGGCGGCTGGTTATTGTCCCAGGCGGCAGTCGGTGGTTAATTTTGGCCGGCGGCGGTGGCAGGAGAAATCCGACGGTGGCGGCGGTTGAAATTCAGGCGGTGACGAGCTGCAAAATTTTTTCCAACAAGTGGATTGTGGTGATTAGCTGATAAATTGTTCATTAGATTGTTGCCCACACAACATACGAACAAAGTCTTGAGGCATACAAGAGAATCACCTGAGTAAATGCTTCAATAGGTAATTCTTATATTTCTGCTTTTAAGTAAGAATTTATTTGTTGCGTGATAAATCGAATAAGTACAAACCAAGATCCTGCGCAATGTTATTTCAAACAAGGGTTGGAATGGTGATTGTGCTAGAGTCTAGGCCTGGCCAGAGATTCCGATTCTGGAATGCATAGCACGAAAGTGAGTTTCTGGCTAGGTCCGGGCAGATAATCTTTCATTGACATGGTACTAGTTGTATTTGTGAAAAAAATAGCTTAAATTCACATGCATGGATGTAGACGTTTCTGGACGTGGTGCTAGTGTTAGGAGACGTTGTAGACATGCCTGGATGTAGACGTTGCGACATATGTTTTTTGGACTTTGCGGCAGTTGTTCTGAGACGTTGACTCAGCGAAGACGTTGTTCACTCAGCGAGAAAAAAAAAGGCGCGCGTTGGCGAAACTTACTATATTTAGTAAATGTACAGCTGTCATGCTAAAAATTAATATATGTAGTAATAGGTAGATGTACCACTGGGTAATTTATATGGTGGTCCTATAGGACCATCATTCAATTTTACTCATACTCCACAAATAGTAAATTTTTTAAGATGAGTTATTTATGGGAAAAAGGCGGACGAGTGGCACATGTGCAATTTTTTTTTTCGCCCTCAGTGAGACGCGCTCAACGGAGACTTCAATTTCTAAACAATTCACGAAATTTTGCTACAATTCATTTTTCCTTTCTTTTGTTATTTTTGGGTATTTTTTTATTTTTTTTGCCATCCTCATTTAGACTTTTTTTCCGTCATTTTTTTTCCAAGCAATTCAGTATTTTTTTAATATTTTTGAATTTTTTTAAAAAAATTATAAAAAATATTTTTAAATTATCTTTTTATTTGTTTTATAATTAAATAATTTTAAATATTGTGATACATGTTATGGACGTTTTTGTTGTATGATATGCTTTCTTTTATATTTTTGATCTGATATCTATAGTCTGTTGAACTGATGTCTAGTATTCTGTTATCTGATGTCTATATAATCATGATGTGATCCCCCTTATTAAGTATGTTTCAGTTCTTTTGTATGATTTTTTTTATATTCTTGATCTGATATCTATAGTCTGTTGATCTGATATCTAGTATAATCTGATGTCTATATAATCATGATGTGATCTCCCTTGTTAAGTAAGTTTTAGTTCTATTGTATGATTTCTTTTATATTCTTGATCTGATATCTATAGTCTGTTGATCTGATATCTAGTATTCTGTGACCTGATGTCTATATAATCATGATGTGATCTCATTTGTTAAGTATGTTTTAGTTCTATTGTATGATTTTTGTTATATTCTTGATCTGATATCTATAGTCTGTGGATCTGATGCCTATATAATCATGATGTGATCTCCCTTGTTAAGTATGTTTTAGTTCTATTGTATGATTTCCTTTATATTCTTGATCTGATATCTATAGTCTGTTGATCTGATGTCTATTATTCTGTGATCTGATGTCTATATAATCATGATGTGATCCCCATTGTTTTGTATGTTTTAGTTCTATTATATGATTTTATATTCTTGACCTGGTATCTATAGTCTGTTGATCTGATATATACTGTCTTATTTTTTAAAAAAACGTATTTTTTTTTAAAAAAAATGTTGTACATAAAATAAAAAAACTGTAGCGTGTTACTGTAGCGCACTACAGTAGGAGCATGATGGATTTTACTCCTATAGCCCTATAATATATGGAGCCAATAACCTGGCCGGAAACTACCAATTCTATTCATTAAAAATTTAATAGGTTACTAAACTTATTTAATTGTATACTTTTGGTCATTAAATTTTTTTGCTTAACTAATTACCTATTTATTTTTAAAAATAATATATTAATAATCATTTCGTTAATTTATTTGTTTATATTAACAAATTTTGGGTCAAATTTCATAATTCACATATTTATAATTTTGAGTGAATTACATTTTATCCTTTAACTTTGGTTAAAATATAAAAACCTCCCTAAAATTTTAGCACTACCCTCTATATAATGTCCTATTCAATTGGAGGATTATGAATCAAATTGGGGGTTATAATTCACCTTCTATATAATATCCCACCTAGAAACTATCTCAAAAAGTTTTTGTGATTCTAATTAACCTCTCCACTCTAGACATTGGTTCATCACATTGTTCATCAAGTGATAGTTTTTATCTCTGTCTCTTTCTCCTACGGTAGAAATTGTGTTCATTAATGTCTACCGGTGTTCATCAAGTGTTCATTATTGTTATAATTCGTTAATGAGACGATTTTGTACAAACCAACCTCACAGTTTTCATGATATGTTGGAAAACATTTTGTTTACATTACCTCTTGCACATTCGTAGAGAAAATAAATTTGTTTTAAGGAAATTGTGTTTACACAAGTTTTGGAATTTCTTTTATTTTATAAAAAAAATACTAACAGTTTGAAATATTTTTCTAACAAAAATATTAAAGGACGAGGGACGTTAAAAAAAAAAAAACTAATTGTACCAAAAATAAAAAATACTAATAAATTTAGTATATAAATCAGAGTACACCTTATTTATTAAATAAGATACGTGAATAGTAGTAATTTTTCATTTCATGACCCAGTGAATTATGTGTTGAATAACTAGTGCTATAAATTACAATACAATGGGAGTTATCAATTGGACAAAGAACACACCAAACTCAGCTAATTTGAGTTCAAAGCAAATCAAAAGTAGTGTTGTCCTTGTTCTTTTTCTGTGATTTTGCCTCACAAATCTTCATGCATTCGCAGCTTGGGAGCCGTTTGAAGTTATTATAGAGCATGGGCTTCCAATGGGTGGCTATTTATTAATAGTTCATTGTGCATCTGGAGATGATAATCTTGGATATCATTAGGGCTCTTCATTATTCGGTTCGACCCGAATAACCCACCTGACCAGCAATTGTTTAAGAAAATGGGTGGGTTATGCGGGTGAGCGGGTTATGTGGGTGGGGAACCGAATAAAGGAGACGGTTTAGTGGACGGGTGTGAGTATGGGATTTCTTAGTAGGGGACCGCCCACAACCTGAGTAGCATGTCAAAAACAATTAGCACCACGTCAAAAATAACTAGTACCACATCCATAAACGTCTATATCCATGCGTGTGAATTTAAACTGATTTTTTTCACAAAGACAGTCCACCACGTCTCAGAACAACTAGCACCACGTCTAGAAACGTCTACATCCATTTGTGTGAATTTAAACTATTTTTTTTCACAAAGACAACCCACCACGTCTCAGAACAACTAGCACCACGTCAAAAAACAACTAGCACCACGTCCAGAAACGTCTACATCCATGTGTGTGAATTTAAGCTATTTTTTTCACAAAGACAACTCACAACATCTCAGAACAACTAGCACCACGTCCAAAAACAACTAGCACCACGTCCAGAAACGTCTACATCCATGCATGTGAATTTAAACTGATTTTTTTTCACAAAGACAGTCCACCACGTCTCAGAAAAACTAGCACCACGTCCAAAAACAACTAGTACCACGTCCACAAACGTCTACATCCATGCGTGTGAATTTAAACTGATTTTTTTCACAAATACAGTCCACAACGTCTCAGAACAACTAGCACTACGTCAAAAACAACTAGCACCACGTTCAGAAACGTCTACATCAATGTGTGTGAATTTAAACTGATTTTTTCACAAAAACAGTCCACCGCGTCTAAGAACAACTAGCACCATGTCCAGAAACGTCTACATCCATTCATGTGAATTTAAACTGATTTTTTCCAAAAAAAACAGTCCACCACGTCTCAGAACAACTAGCACTACGTCAAAAACAACTAGCACCGCGTCCAAAAACGTCTACATCCATGTGTGAATTTAAACTGATTTTTTTCACAAAGACAGTCCACCGCGTCTCAGAACAACTAGCACCACGTCCAAAAACAACTAGCACCACGTCCAGAAACGTCTATATCCATGCATGTGAATTTAAGCTATTTTTTTCACAAAGACAATCCACCACGTCTCAGAACAACTA
Organism: Knoxia roxburghii; assembly: GCA_030378225.1. Lineage (NCBI taxonomy): Eukaryota > Viridiplantae > Streptophyta > Magnoliopsida > Gentianales > Rubiaceae > Knoxia > Knoxia roxburghii. Next base: position 11,226,323 of record CM059422.1, on the reverse strand, counting down.
GCGCTACGTCAAAAACAACTAGCACCACGTTCAGAAATGTCTACATCCATGTGTGTGAATTTAAAATAATTTTTTCACAAAGACAGTCCACCACGTCTAAGAACAACTAACACTACATCAAAAACAACTACGTCCCGCAGCGTCCAGCTACTTCTCGCTACTGGGTACATGTACCGTGGGTGCAGCATATAATTTGCGTTGTTAAACAGGAGTTTTTTTAACAAACAAATAAATTTGTTAAAAGCGGGTTATTTGGGCCCCAAACCGCAAAACCGAACAAAAATCGGTGCGATTAGTTGCTATTTTTTCCTTATGCGGTTCGGTTCTTGGGCAGGTGACGTATTACCAGAAAACCGATTAACCCAAACCAATTAACCCGTGTAACTCGCAAACCGTCCGTTTGAACACCCCCATATATCGTAACCTCTATCGCCGGAATCGTTTTCGATTTTATGCCATAATTAGCACCTTGTTCTTCTGTCACTTTTGGTCACAATCAGTTAACTGGGTGTGCCCAATCATTAATATTAAACTTGATTTTCCCAGTTATCTTCTTTTATCTTTATTCAGAATTCATGGTAGCTGACATTCAGCCCGGTAACTCAGAATCTCGGATGACTGTTGCTGGTGTTCTATGCTACTGTCAATGAATTCTTGAGTTGGGTTGAGAAATGGCGCAGCGAGCACTGACAAAAGCTCTGCTTAACAACTCAAACAATCCCAAGCTCGCATGGCAGATCTTCAAACGGGCATCTCTTTCCACTCCCAATCTATTCTTCCCAACACTTCCCACCATAACTCATATTCTCCTACGCCACAATTTGTTATCTGAAATCAATTCCCTCCACCATCTTCTCCCCTCTCAACCCCTCCAAAGACCCCGCTATTCTTTATACACTGTCGTTAAGATCTTAGCTGAGTCGGGTTTTGTTGAAGAGGCTTTATCCCAGTTCCAGTTTCTCAGAACCCAGTTCCCGAGTCACCCTCCTTTGACCTCGCTTTATAATTTGCTCATTAAATCATCAATTAAAAAACATAACGAGGATTTCGTTTCTTTGTTGTATAAAGATATGATTGTTGCTGGGGTCTTGCCAGATACTTATACTTTTAATCTACTGACTGAGGGGTTGTGTCACTTGGGTAGATTAGAAGATGCCCGGAAAATGTTTGATAAAATGCGTGAGAAAGGATGTGAACCTAATGAGTACAGTTTTGGGATTTTGGTCTGGGGATATTGTAAAGTTGGGCTTCCTTGTAAAGGTCTGGAGCTTTTAGATTTGATGAGGGAAATGCGAGTTTTTCCTAACTTGGTGATTTACAATACATTGATTGCAAATTATTGTAAGGAAGGAAAGACTGAGGAGGCGGAGAAATTGGTTGAGCAGATGAGCGAAGATGGTCTTGCTCCCAATGTTGTTACGTTCAATTCTAGAATATCAGCTCTTTGTAAATCTGGTAAAATTCTGGAGGCATCCAGGATTTTCAGGGACATGCAAATGGGTGAGGAGATGGAGTTGCCAAGGCCTAATTTAATAACAATTAACTTGATGTTGGATGGGTTTTGCAAGGAAGGAATGTTAGATGAAGCAAAGACACTGATTGAGTCCATGAAGGGAAATGCCATCTTACCAAATGTAGAGACATATAACATATGGTTGCGCGGTTTGGTGAGGAATGGGAAGGTGTTTGATGCCCAAGTAGTTCTTCAAAATATGGTTGATCAGAATTTGAATCCAAATACATATTCTTATAATATTCTTATGGATGGCCTGTGCAAGAATGGGATGTTTGCTGATGCAAGGATGTTGATAGGTTTGATGACAAATAACGGAATCTCTCCAGATACAGTCACTTATACTACTCTACTCCATGGATACTGCTGCAGAGGCAAGGTGACTCAGGCAAATAGCATTTTAAATGAGATGATAAGGAGAGGCTGCGCTCCAAATAATTACACGTACAACATTTTACTGCATAGTCTATGGAAAGAAGGGAAAATATCTGAAGCAGAGAAGCTACTCGAAAAGATGAATGAAGAAGGCTATGATATGGACATAGTGAGTTGTAATATTCTTATTGATGGTCTATGCAGAAGTGGGAGGGTAGACAGAGCAGTTGAAATCGTGGACGATTTGTGGAGTCATGGAAGTGCTGCTTTTGGTAGCCTTGGGAATTCATTCATTGGACTAGTGGATGGAGGGAATAATGGAAGAAAATGCTTGCCTGACTTGATTACATATTCAACAATCATAAATGGACTGTGCAACAGTGGAAGACTAGGTGAAGCAAAGAAGAAGTTCATTGAGATGATGCAGAAAAACTTGTTCCCTGATTCAGTCGTGTATAATACTATTCTCCATAGCTTATGTAAAACGGGCAAGATATCAATGGCTTTTCAGGTTCTAAAAGACATGGAGAAAAAAGGTTGCAATAAGACTTTACAAACATACAACTCTTTGATTTTAGGGCGTGGGAGCAAAAATCAAATATTTGAGATGTTTGGACTGATGGATGAGATGATAGAAAATGGCATCACACCTAATGTCTTTTCTTACAATACTATAATAAGTTGTCTCTGTGAAGCTGGAAGAATTGAAGAAGCTAATTCTCTTTTAATGGAAATGGTAGAGAAGGGGGTAGCCCCTAATGTCAATTCATTTAAGACGTTGATTGAAGGATGGTGCAGAATTGGTGAATTTACACCCGCAATAGATGTATTCAATACTGGCCTTAGTATATGTGGGGAACGGGACACTCTTTATGCTGTGACATTCAATGAGATGTTGGCTGGAGGGGAAGTATTGGAGGCAAAGAAATTGTTTGAATCCGTAATAGCAAGATGTTTTGCTCTAGGCAGCTTCCGGTATAAAGATTTGATAGATAGATTGTCCAAAGAAGATAGATTGGAAGAAGCTCTTGATATCCTAAATAAATTGGTAAATAAAGGATATAGGTTTGATCCTGCGTCATTTATGGAAGTGATTGACGCATTAACAAAGAGGGGAAGGAAACACGAGGCTGATGAACTATCAGAGATGATGCTAAGTATGGCTGCAGATGCGAGAGTGGTAGATAAGGTATACCTTAATCAGGTTGACAGGCAGTTACCTGATGGAAAACTGAACAGATACCAAGCCAGCGAATGGAAAACAATTTTGCACAGGTAAAGTTTCTCTCAAATGGTTGTTAAGTTTCTTTTCTGTTCTCTCTATGCCAAAAGTTGTCCTATATATCTAGTGATTTTTGGGACTGTGTAGGTTTTTGTTGCTTACCTTACATAAAGCAAAATTTGGTAGTTGCATTTTATTAGCATTTGATAAAAGTACTCATGTTTAAGCTTAATTTGCATGTCACTTTTTCCTTTCAAGAAAAGTAAAGAGCATGAGATGTTGGGGGTTTGCCTATTACTTGTGTTATTAAATATTGGTTTATGACAATCTATTCTTCTTTGTGCATCATCAACATTGTTTGGAGAGAGCGAGATGGAGCTATTTGGTATAAACAGCTAAAAGACGGAAACCTGGAACACTTGATATTTGTGGCTTTATTTTTCTCATCTGATTGTTTTTCAGTTCCTCTCTTGACAAGATTGTTGGCTCCATGCATCTTATCTGCTCCCTCTTGGTGCCTCATTGAGAAGAGCTAATATACCTTGTTAGGACAAGAATAAAGAGTTGAGTAGCTGTTGGAGAGGCTTTTATACATGCTTTTCCCATGGCGTCTTTTATTTCTCAAGTTGTTTGTGTTACTTTAGTTGTTGAATCTGCATTAAGTTGCACTTGGTATAGTTTTTATTTGCTTCTGGATATTCTTTACATGAGTTTTAGCAAATTTTTGCAGAGATGATGGAAGTGCAACAGCTTTAAAAACCTTGAAGCGGGTGCAAAAAGGATGGGGTCAAGCCAGTGTATCAAGTCCACCAACCAAAACAAATGACATATTTGATGACTGGAATGATTTTTTATGAGAATCATGATCCATTTGGACAAGATGGTGAGTGTGTTTGAGAGCCGTATTTCTCATTTTAAATGTCACTGGTATTGTTTATTTGAGTTGCATGGTGTACTGACATTTAATTTGGTCTGTAGCGTCCACAAGTCCCTTACAATTGCAGACTTTTGGAGCAGATAGAAGAGGGAAGAAGCTGGAATTATTTATTTTTAGTAATGATTGAAACACAGCCCAAGATGACAAACTTGAGCAGTACATTGACCGATTGGGAAACAATCGCACAATCAGCCTAGCTCTGTCTCGTGGTCTGAGAAGCATGCATTGGCAGAGAGCACCATCACAGAACCTTCTTCGATGCATATGAAGGTTACCATCAAGGGCTCCATGAAGATGCAGGTACCAGTACTCCATCCTCTTATTTCCATCCAGCTTTAATGACTACATTGGACATTGCTTGCTCACAATTTTTCTGTGACACTTAGATGATGTTACTATGCCTGTCTCCTAAAATAGCATTTGTTTTGCTTCAAATCCTTTTGGAAACAAAAGATTATGCTTCATCTGGAAAAAGGATTTAGAATGTTCTTATCTCCATTTTCTACTTTTCCTGGGGAAAGAGACCGTGAATTGTCAATCATTTGTAGACAGTTTCAAATTATTGCAGGTTTACGCAATGTCATCATTGATTACATAGGCATGGTATAACTGAACTTGCTTATAACAGCGCAAGAATAATTTATCTAGGAAGTGAATAATTGCCATTGGCTGAGATACTTGTGAAACAATAGAGCTGAGCTGATGTTAGTTTTTATATTGTTTACATCAGTCTGCACAATAGAAAGAATAGAGTGGCACAAAGGGATTTTACATGAATTTGTACTAGTGTCTTGTTTTATTCTTTGCATAATAGCTTGATTGGTTGTGATTGATATGATAGCTATTAGTACTCTACTTATATTGATGAAACTAGTCCTTTCTTCTTTAAATGGCTTCGGGTGCTTCTTCCTCCTTTGTTATTGCCTTCATCTCATTCCTAGTGATTGCAGTGAGACAGGCATTGATCTAATGAATTCAACTAAGGCATCCAAATTACAGTGAGATGAACCACCTTCATTGATGGCCTTTCTTGCCAAAACTGCCATACCATCTGCCTGCTTCAAGAATTCATCCTTTCTCACCTCCATCAACTCCCTCACCATATTCTCCACCGTCACCCTATCACCGGTATCTTTCATGTCCACTCCAAGCTTCCAAACCTTTGATACAAAAGCACTATTGATCATCTGGTCTGCAAAGTAAGGCCAACAGATCATTGGCACTCCAGCAAAAACGCTCTCCAGTGTTGAATTCCACCCAGAGTGTGTCAAAAACCCGCCTGTAGCTGGATGTGAGAGCACTTCTTCTTGAGGTGCCCATCCAACCATGTATCCTCTAGCTTTAGTGCCTTCCTCTAACTCCGCTGGAATTCCGTTCTCCCCATCATTCCCAATTATGGAATCAGGTCTCATCACCCATAGAAATCTCTGCCCACTGTTCACCAAACCATGCCAAAACTCCAGGACCTCATCTTTACTCATCAATGTCACACTTCCGAAACTTACATATATTACTGATTCGTGAGGCTGTGAGTCCAGCCATTCCACACAACTCCTGTCTTCGTCCCAAAAACTCCCAGAATGGTTCCTCGACTCTTCTCCTGCGGGCTGCTTTGCAGCTGCTGCTCGGGCCCTGAGGTGGGCGTGGAGAGGACCGATTGAAAACAAAGTAGGAATGTATCTCCTTATCTGATTGACTATTGGCCCTTCCAAGTCTTCAAATGTGTTCAGTATAAGTGCTCTAGCTTTAGTACTTCTTCTAGTCTCTGTTTTGATGGCCTGAAAACCTGGATCATTCACATCATCAACTCGGAAAAATGCCGGTAGGTCGCGCCTCCTTAAAAACCCTTCCATACCGGGCACACTTGTCACAAACAAATCCATCTCTTCTTTACTTGTGTAGCTAACTTTATCTTCACCCTTTCCTGCAAATGAATAGAATTTGTCAAGGTTCTTGCTAATGAGATCATAAAGCTGGGGGAACTAGAGTTGAGTTCAAATAATGCTTCAATAATGTCATAAATTCCAAATCACTGAAATTCTATTACCTCTAAGAGGGACTTCACCAGCATCAATAACATCTTGAATGCAAAAATTAGCCCAAAATGAGCATGCCCCGACTGTCCTAAAATAAATATAAGGAATCCCCATCTCTTCCGCCACCACAGCAGCAAAGCTCAAAACCCCATCCATTATCAAACACGTTACGGGCCTCCTTCTCACTCCCACAGTACTCACACCATCGCTACTTTTCCACAACTTACTGAGTCTATCAGTTGAAACCATCAACTCCCTGAACTGGGATTCTCCCACCACCCTCAAGTTCATCATAATATCCATGGCTCGCTCCCCGGAGCGAGGGTGGTCGTCGGGAAGGCCGTCGGAGATGGTGGCGAGTCCGAATCCGGGGTACGGGGAAAATCGAGAGTTGATGTTGGCATGACGGAGGAGACGGCCGTGATTGAAGTCTGATAGCAGGACGGTGACGTGCAGACCAGAAATGCAGAAGATTTCCGCCAGCTTCAGCATGGAGTTTACGTGGCCTTGCATGGGAAGTGGAAATATAAGTACGTGTGGCGGCGGCAGCAGCAGCAGCGAGCCTTCCACCGTCGCCGGAGCTCTAGGTGGTAGCGGTGGTTGAGTATTTTGTAGGTGCGCCGCCATTATTGAACTTTTTAGTGTTATGATTGGTTGATTGTTTGTTTGTGCGGTTGCGGGAATGGTATTTGTATTTATTGGCGACTTTAGTTTTGGGATTGGGCCACAAAGAATTAGAACCAGAAATATTTAGATGATAGTGATTTTATCTCAAAATAAAATATAATTCGAGATACAAAATAATAATTAAATAAATTAAATGTTGACTATTTATTTATTTTGGGACAGTACTAGTACTACTAATTAAGATTTAAAATCATGAATAAGGCATAACCCAAAATGATGAGAATATAAATCCAATTTAAAATTGTTTCAAGATAAAAGTCAAGTCAACGACCAAAATACTATAGTAATGGTTATTTCTGTTCGTTCTTCAATCAGTGGATCTTCAAATTTCCAGGCTTCCTTTGTTTTTTTTCTTTTCTTATAGACCATCATGTATTTTAAGCAAGTTCTGGTTGTCTTGCTTTTTCATTATTGTCATTTCGTTGTTTCAGGTGATGTAAATGTTGCTATTAACTGTGGGTCAATTGGAAATTCAACTGCACTGGATGGCCGTGAATGGGTCGGAGAATCTGCCACAAACTTCATGTCCTCCGCCGCCGGCCGATCAAGAAGTTCGGTTGCAGTTGACAGATCATTCCTTGGCGTTGACCCTGTTCCCTACGTGACTTGTAGAATCTCTACCTCTCCATTCCACTTGACATTTCAGGTCGGCCCAGGTCAGAAATTCATCCGCTTTCATTGGTTTCCTGCTTCATATCGCGGCTTCGAAAAGTCTACGGATCTTTTCAATGTTAAAGCTGGTCCTTTCACCCTCCTCAACGACTTTAGTCCCACGCAGACTTGTGGTCGTTTGGGAGTTAAATATCTTGTTAAGGAATTCATTTTGAGTGTAGAAGACCATGGGCAATTGAGAATAACATTTTCGCCCTCTGACCAGAGTAGTAGTAGTAGTAGTTGCAAGTCCAGAGATCAGATAGCAAATGCTTTCTTGAACGGAATTGAGATCATTTCGATGCCAACAGGTCTTTATTACACGCCTGATGGTGATTTAGGTGCCCCTGTTTCCGGTCACAAGTATAGCTTCCATAATATTGACAGTAGCACAGCACTTGAAATGGTGCAAAGGTTGAATGTTGGAGGAAATTTTATGTCACCTGTGGAAGATTTTGGTATGTTTCGCAGATGGACTGCAGATGCTGACTACTTTGTAGAATCAGGAGTTTGTCGAGTGAGTTATAGGGCTCCTAATCTGGCATATAGGAATATGCATACACTCATTGCGCCACCCAAAATTTACCAGACATCCTGGAAAACGGCAAGAATGAACATTGTAGGACAGCAGATGCATAACTTTACATGGAAAATACCAATAAACTTGGGCTTCGGGTATTTGGTTAGGCTTCATTTCTGCGATACCGCAATGCCAGAGAGTGAGAAAAATGAGTTCAGTATCCTCATAAACAATCAGATTGTGGAGACTGGTGCAGATGTTCACAGAGGGTTCCCGGTGTACAAGGACTATGTGGTGATGATGAAAGGACAGAGAGAAAGTGATGAGAGTCATCTCTTTGTTGTTTTACGATCACTTGATGGATTAGCTCTTGGACTCCTTAAAGGGATAGAGATCTTCAAGTTAAGCAACCTTGAAAACTGTCTTGCAACTGCAAAACCTGCATTTTCGAAGAAATTGTCAAACACTTGGGACCTCAACATAAACAGATTCTTTTCCCTTTTTAGCAAAAGCAATGTTATTGGGACTGTTATGACAATTATAGTTTCTATTGTCAGTACTTCTGTAGATTGCTTGAGGCAAATTTGGGAAGAGAATGTCCTCAATGAGAAAGATACACAATCAGCCTCAGTTGAACCATTCTACCGTCTCTTCTCATTAGCTGACATCAAGTCTGCAACCCAAGACTTCAGTGATGCACATGTCATTGGAAGGGGTGGATTTGGTAAAGTTTATAAAGGGCTCATTTCTGGTGTTTCCGGGATTGTTGCCATAAAACGTCTGAGTTTTTTCTCCAGGCAAGGAGCTCGGGAGTTTTGGGCTGAAATTGAAATACTTGCTAAACTCCGGCATGTTCATCTTGTATCCTTGATAGGTTACTGTGACGAGAATGAAGAGATGATTCTTGTATATGAATACATTGCAGGAGGCACCCTTGCTGACAATTTATACAAATTTGCCCGAAAGGGAAAGGATTGTGCCATTCTTAGTTGGGATCAGAGGCTTAGAATCTGCATTGGTGCTGCCCGTGGACTGGATTACCTCCACACTGGTAGTGAGACTGGAATCATACACCGTGATGTGAAGGACACAAACATCCTGTTGGACGACAACTACATACCTAAGATTTCTGATTTAGGGCTATCCAAGCTTGAAAAGCATACCACATCAAAGAGCTACATCAGCACAAAAATTAAAGGGACAATTGGGTATTTGGATCCAGAGTATTTTAGGACCAGCAGATTGACAAAAAAAAGTGATGTGTATTCCTTTGGCGTTGTTTTGTTGGTGGTTTTGTCAGGGAGACCTGTATTGGACAGTAGAAGTCCAGGAGAACCCGAGAGTCTTCCAGCATGCTTCCAAGAATGCATTTCCAAAGGCAAATTTGATAGAATTGTTGATCCTAATCTGTATAACAAGATATCACCAGAAAGTTTGAAAGAGTTTGTAAAATCTGTTGAAAATTGCTTGCAACAGCAGCCCAAAAGCCGACCTACAATGGCACAATTGGTGGTAAGTCTAGAGAAGGTATTGCAGCTGCAGGAGAAACCTATTTTTAAGGAATCAGGTGACGCACTTACTGCCCAGCATATTGAAGTTGAAACTATTCAAACAAGTGAAATGAGTCGTGCTCCAGTATCTACAAGACTTGAGGAAAATGCGTTATCGCCACCTATGGAAGAAATCACACAAACAGAAGCCCTATTAAGAGGAGAAGATCAAATCCGGAAACCATTCTGGAGCTGGCTTTGGAAAACAGTTCAGAGCAAAGGTAAGCCACGGGATAACAGGGTAGATGATGCTGCAGCAGCTGCCCAAAATTTTCAAGTAAAGACTGCTGAATTAAATGAAACGAGTTATGTTCCATTAACCACAATAATCGAGGAGAATGTGGTATCTCGACCCACGGATGAAATCAACAGAACAAAAGCCTTATCAAGAGGAGAAGAGCACAATTTTGTCCGGAAACGATTTTGGAATCGGTCGTGGAAAACAGTTCGGACAGCAGGTAAGCCACTGTTACTTGTACTAGCAATTATATTGGTTGCCTGCTACTGCTTTCTTGTACAAAACAAACTATATAAACCCAATTCTTGCTGTTCATTTCATGACCCGTCCAGTCTTAGTCCCTTCCAAAATCTAGTTAATTGATGGGCTGGTACCAAAAGTAACAGCAGCAACTCCCCTGCCCCTCTGGCCTTATGCAGTGCGGACAAACTCTATATCGAGCATTTCCAGTCTTTTCTTTGCATTATTTGTATACTTTATACATCCTCTTCTCTTCCATGATGTAGGTCCTACTGTTGAATCTCCTGATGGTAATGATATTGATGAAAGTGCTACTTCCCCTGGTGGCGGACATGTTAACAAAATAGTGTTCTTTGAGGGGTGCTCTTATACCTTTGATCTTGAAGAGATGTTGAGGGCTTCTGCTGAAGTTGTTGGGAAGGGGACTTATGGAACAACATACCTAGCTAACCTGGATAAGGAGAGACAGGTTGCTGTAAAAAGGTTGAGGGGAATTGAAATCGGAAAGGAGGAATTCGAACGACACATGAACGTTGTCGAAAGAGTAGGAAAACATACAAATATCTTACCACTGCGGGGTTATTACTATTCCAAAGATGAGAAGCTGGTTTTTTCCGACTACATGCCTGCTGGCAGCTTGTGTGCAGCCTTGCATGGTAAGCTTTGCTTTCATCTTCCTCATCATCTTGCTGCTAATGGGCAGATTTCGAAATTCCTCATTGATCAACCATCCTTTAGCAGGTTATAATAAATCACGCACTGAACTAAATTGGGAGTCAAGAAAGAATATTTCAGTTGGAGTAGCAAGGGGAATCGCACACTTGCATTCCGTAGGTGGCGTCAGATATGCACACGGCAACATTAGGTCTTCCAATGTACTCCTCAATAAAGAGCTAGACGCTGGTTTCATCACCGATTTTGGCTGGAATGCAGTTTGGAGGGATGACGCTTCGAGAACTCGATGGATCACTACTTTTTACCGTGCTCCGGAAGTGATTGAACCACGAAATGTCTCACAAAAATCCGATGTCTACAGCTTTGGTGTGCTTCTCCTGGAAATGCTCACAGGACTAGCCCCCCTAAATATGGGGCGTGATGATGGGGTCAATCTACCTAGATGGTTTTCCTCTATTATTGGGGAACAATGGACTGCTGCTGATGTCTTTGACGTGGGGCTGCTCAAGTACCAAAATGCTGAAGAAGAGATGGTGGAGATGCTTCAAATTGCAATGTCTTGTGTGGCAGAGGCACCACAAAACCGGCCCTCCATGGATGATGTAGTTGGAAGGATGGAGGATCTTTGCCCAATCAGAACCAGATAGATAGCAGAACCTTCTCAGGAGGAGAACATGTCTAAGGTAAGGGGCTCAAATGCACATACATTCTTCAGTTTAGGCACCTCATAACCAACTTCAAACTTTTAGCCGCCTAAGGCTCCCTTTTGTTAAAAACCGGAAAGTAAAGAATCTCAACTAATTTAAAAAGCCCCAATCTGAATATACAAAGTGTCATTTTGTACGTCTGAATTTGTTAATAATATTTTGAGTGAATTGTAAAAAAGGTCATCATACTTTGGTAAATTTTAGGTTTTGGTCACTAACTTTTAAATATTCAAAAAAGGTCACTAACTTTAGCATTTGAATTTTAGTTTTGGTCATTCCGTTAGAATGAACCGTTAAGTCCACTAACAATCCTATATTTGGAGGGTATTTTTGTCCATTCATTAATGCTGTACACATGCTGCTCGCGCTACAGTGCGCGCTACAGTAACGCGCTACAGTGCGCGCTACAGTTATTTTTTTTTTAACACATAGCCTTTTTTTAAAAAAAATATACTTTTTAAAAAAAATACTTTTTTTTAAAAAATAATTTACTAAAAATATCAAAAAAATTTATTTATAATTCCGCTCATCTATGCTACTTTATTTATAATTTAATCTACCAAAAATTTATAAAAATTATAAATAAAGTAGCATAGATGAGCGGAATTATAAATAAATTTTTTTGGTATTTTTAGTAAATTATTTTTTTTTTAAAAAAGTATTTTTTTAAAAAGTATATTTTTAAAAAAAAAGACTGCGTTAAAAAAAAATAACTGTAGCGCGTTACTGTAGCGCGAGTAGCATGTGTACAATATTAATGAATGGACAAAAATACCCTTCAAATATAGGATTGTTAGTGAACTTAACGGTTCATTCTAACGGAATGACCAAAACTAAAATTCAAATGATAAAGTTAGTGACCTTTTTTGAATATTTAAAAGTTAGTGACCAAAACCTAAACTTTACCAAAGTATGATGACATTTTTTACAATTCACTCTAATATTTTCAAAGTTTTTTGTGCCAATCTTTACCTTGATGAGGGTGGAGGGAGATGGTAGTTGATTGAGGGTATTAGGCATAAGTATTGATCATTGTGTTTGGATAAGAGTAATTAATTTTAGGGAGATCCTACAAATAGTAGCACAAATTTGCTAATTGTATCACAAAAAAATAATAAAATTACAAAAATGTCATTCATGTATTAATAAGTTATACACTTCAAACATTCAAAAAACATCTCAAAACATAAAAAACTCCTTAAAAAATCTTACAAAATCCTTCCAAATCTTTTAAAAAACCTTCTAAAATCGTAGAAAAACATTCAAACACTGATTTTCTTGGAGTTGGGATACAGTCTACTTCAAAATTTACGCAAAAATGGTAAGATTTTGATATTTTTGTATTGCTTTTAGTATGCTGCATAAAAAATCGCACATGTTTTGCGATTTTATTTGAAGTAATTGCCCTTATTTGGCGAGAAATTCAATGAAAATAGCACGTTTTTTGAAAGATTTTGGTAGGATCTGATACCAATTGAAAGATTTTGGTAGGATCTGAGTTTGCACTTGCTCGATTTACCACACAACAAAAATTTCTATTAAAGCGGAATCTTAGAAAAGTACCTTTGAAGCGTGCACCTGGTGATTCTCTTGTATGCCTCAAGACTATGACTTCACGTTGTGTGGGCAACGAACTAGAAGTCAATTGATTAGCTACTCACCACAATCCACCTGCTAGAAAACTCTAGCCCCGCAGCACCTGGCACGTACTATAAACGCACCGCCTGCAGAGAGAGAAAGCTACGCGCAGCTGGTATAAACCAAGGCCAAAATTTCAGCCACTGGAAACCCAAAAACCAGCCGCACACTTTCTTGAAAATGACTTGGAGTGAGAAACGTTTTCTCTCTCTAGAATTTTCTCTCTCTAGAAATCCTGTGGATTAATTGTGTTTACTGTGATTCTTGAATAACTGATCCCTTGTCTATTTATAGAGTTACAAGAGAGACTCCAAGTTGGTTTAAGATTGGTCTTCCTAATGGGTTTAGGTAATAAATTAGTTTCCAAATCCAATTAGGCAACCAATCTGATAGGATAAACCAAATCCTACTAAATTTTCTAATCTCTAGGATTTCTTAATTCCAATTGAAACTTAAGATTTGATTAATTAATTAAATAATTCCACTTTGTTAATTACTTAATTAACCTTTAGGAATTAATTAAATAATTCCACTTTGTTAATTACTGAATTAACCCTTAGGAATAATTAACCAATTAATTAATTAAATCTACCTATTCAATTAACCCATTACAAAATTAATCGTACCACTAACGGATTAATTTTGGCACTACCATCCTACACCAGAATTGCTTCCGGAACAACTTAATTAAATTATATTCATAATCTCCCCACATCAAAGATATAGTGCTCGTTAATTATAAATTAATTTACTGATAAATTAATTAATTAACTTCTTTAATTCCGAGACTAGTACCACTCGACCTTTTTATTATACCGGACATAAGTCCACCGGCCGGGTTTAGTATAATAAACATTTCGAGCTCATCTCGGGAGCACCATCACCCCGGACGCACCGGTACATGGTTTCCTTTCGACAAGCAGCAGCACACCAAGTAACTAAACACGCGCACCCAACCCACCGAGACTATTGGCCACATTTGACCTCACCCATTGGCAGATCAAAGTACACTATGTCTAATCCTCATGCCCACTCGAGTCTAGGGATTTAGAGATAGAATACAAGGATCGATTTTTCTATTAAATCAGTACAAGACAAATCATTCCTAAGAGTCAAGTTCAATATGCCCCGGGCATATCTATATGATTAAATTAGTTTAGACAAACCAATTATCCGAATCACATAATAATCTAAACTGACAGTTTGTCCAAAGTTGTCTCGGTTACGAACCTCATTTATATATTATGTCTTTCAACCAATGATGAGATCTACTGTGTCGCACCAGACACCTCATCATCTACTTACATAATATAAATGGACATAAAACTGCACAACAAAATATAATTGAAACACAAATCGATATATTAAACTGGGAAACTGTACAATACAAGCATAGCTTATGTATTCTACTCCAACAATCTCCCACTAATACTTAAGCTGTGCTTTAAGTATACAACTACATACAATCCTATACAATCTGCTGCTATCTATCTAGAAAAACTGTCAAGGCTCTCCTAAGCATCTGATCCCCATGCCCGTCACGTGAGCCTCAAAGACTTTAGAAGTCAATGTTTTCGTGAACGGATCTGCAAGGTTATCCTCTGATGCTATCTTAGCCATGACCACGTCTACCCTCTTTATGATGTCTCGTATCATGTGGTACTTGCGCTGTATATGTTTACTCGCCTTGTGGGCTCGTGGTTCCTTCGAGTTTGCTATTGCACCATTGTTATCACAATAAACCGTGATAGACTTCGGCAAACCAGGAATCACATCTAAGTCCACTAGGAAGTTCTTGAGCCATACTGCTTATTTCGCTGTCTCTGATGCGACAACATACTCAGCCTCCATGGTAGAACCCGCCACGCATTTCTGCTTGACACTCTGCCAAACTATGGCTCCACCTCCTAGAGTAAACACATACCCTGAAGTAGACTTGCTCTTGTCCCTGTCGCATTGAAAATCTGAATCTGTGTAACCTCGGGGTACCAGCTCAGACGCCTGATAGACCAGAACTTGGTCTCTCATTCTGCGCAAATACTTGAGAATGCATTTTACTGCCTCCCAATGAGCTTTCCCGGTGTTACTCTGATATCTGCTCACCATGCCAACGGCATAACAGATATCAGGCCTCGTACACAACATGGCATACATGAGACTTCCTACTGCCGAAGCATATGGAACTGTCTTCATGGTCTCTATCTCCTCAACAGTCTTAGGAGACTGTTCCTTAGATAGAAACACTCCATGCCTGAAAGGTAGAAAACTTTTCTTGGAGTTCTGCATGTTAAAGCGGGCCGGAATCGTGTCTATGTACGAAGCTTGGGAGAGCGTTAACTAACGTTTCCTACGATCTCGAATAATCTTGATCCCAAGGATATGTCCCGCTTCCCCTAAGTCCTTCATATCAAACTGTTTGGACAGTCATGCCTTTACATCTGATAACACTTTCTTGTTGTTGCCAATCAATAGAATGTCATCTACGTAAAGCACAAGAAACACCATTGAGTTTCCATCACGTCTGCGATATACACATTGCTCATCCGGACACTGAGTAAATCCAAAAGACTGGATTACCTCATCAAACCGGATGTTCCAAGATCTGGATGCCTGCTTAAGTCCATAGATAGACCTCTTAAACCTGTAAACCTTATGCTCTTGGCCTTTTTCAATGAATCCCTCTGGTTGCTGCATAAAGATGGTTTCCTCAGGACTTCCGTTTAGGAAAGCTGTCTTGACATCCATCTGCCAAATCTCATAATCCATATGAGCAGCTATGGCCAAGAGAATCCGGATCGACTTAAGAATGGCTACCGGGGAGAAGGTTTCCTCATAATCGATTCCCTCTTTCTGAGTATACCCCTTCGCCACCAGCCTAGCTTTAAAGGTTTCCACCTTCCCGTTAGGTCCTCTCTTACGTTTGTAGACCCACTTGCATCCAATGGGCTTGAACCCATCAGGCAGGTCCACAAGCTCCCAGACTTGATTGTGGTTCATTGACCCCATCTCGGATATCATTGACTTACGCCAAGATTCTGCATCTT
Organism: Knoxia roxburghii; assembly: GCA_030378225.1. Classification (NCBI taxonomy): domain Eukaryota; kingdom Viridiplantae; phylum Streptophyta; class Magnoliopsida; order Gentianales; family Rubiaceae; genus Knoxia; species Knoxia roxburghii. Next base: position 11,210,290 of record CM059422.1, on the reverse strand, counting down.
TATCTCGAAGCGCCTCATTGTAGTTAACTGGGTCAGGTTCAGGCACACCTGGGACTAGGTCTGAAGCCTCTCCCATGCCAAAGAACCTGTCGGGTTGTCTCACAACCCTCCCACTACGATGAGGCACCGCCTGTGTAGGCGCATCATCTGTGATCTCATGTGCAGTGTGTGGTGTATCTACTTGTGCTGTTGCATCAGGATTAGTAGTTTGTCGTCTAAGCTCTTCTAGTACTATCTTACTTTTGGGCTTGTGGTCTAAGACATAGTCCTCTTCTAAAAATCTAGCGTTGGTACTTACCACCACCTTCTAATCTTTAGGACTATATAATAGACCACCTTTCGTTCCCCTAGGATATCCTACAAACAACATTAATTCTGTTCTTGCATCTAACTTAGCCGTATCTGCCTTAAGCACATGTGCTGGGTAGCCCCAAATTCTGAGATATCTTAGACTGGGCTTTCGCCCGTTCCACAACTCTACTGGGGTTGAAGGCACGGTTTTAGATGGTACAAGATTAAGAATATACATTGCTGTTTCTAAGGCATATCCCCAGAACGAACTTGGCAAATCACTATAGCTCATCATGGACCTAACCATTTCCATAAGAGTTCGGTTCCTCCTTTCTGCTACACCATTCTGCTGTGGCGTGCCAGGTGTAGACAACTGAGACTGAATTCCTACCTCAGTGAGGTAATCTCAAAATTCATGGGACAGGTACTCCCCACCACGATCTGAACGTAGTGTCTTGATACTCTTACCATGATGCTTCTCCACATCTGCCCGAAACTCTTTGAACTTTCCAAAATATTCGGACTTGTGGCGCATTAGGTAAATGTATCCGTACCTAGAGTAGTCATCCGTGAACGTCACGAAATACTCATATCCCCCTCGTGCCTGGACCGTCATAGGTCCACACAAGTCAGAATGAATCAACTCTAATACTTCTTTAGCTCTATGACCTTTTGCCTTAAAAGGTCTCTTGGTCATCTTACATTCCAAACAAGATTCGCAGGTTGCATAACTGTCACTATCTAATGAACCCAAAGGTCCATCATTGACCAACCTCTGAATCCTACTAAGGTTTATATGACCTAGCCTGAGATGCCAAAGATAGGTTTGATTCATTTCAGAAGGTTCCTTCCTCTTATTTACGTTGGATCCTGAGCTATCTATTTTTATGTTTTGCGCAACAGGGGAGTTAGAGTTAACCACAAACAAATTGTCCGCCAATGAACCAGAACAAATAAGTTTTCCATTTCTTCTAATAACAACACAATCATCAGAAAAAATAAACTTATACTCATTCTTCAAGAGTTTAGAAACCGAAATCAAGTTCTTTCTAAAACTCGGTACATAAAGACAATTAACTAACTCTAAGCTAGAATTTTTGAAATTCAACTTAACTACTCCCACTGATTCTACTGACACACTTGTAGTGTCGCCCAAGTAGATATCCAATTCGCCTTCTCTAAGCTTCTGGGTTACTTGGAACCCTTGCAAAAAATTACAAACATGGTCAGTGACACCTGAATCCACACACCAAGTATCTGTGAGAGTCGCCGCTAAACATGTCTCAGTAATTAAGGCATAATTTATGGTACTTATAAGCTTTGGACAATCCGCTTTCCAATGTCTCGTCTTATTGTACTTAAAACACTTGTCTTTCGACTTCTTCTTTGCAATATCTGGCTTAGGCGCAATTTGTGCCTTTTTAGCTACTCCCTCGAGCTTTCTCTTCTTCTTTCCAGCCTCAGGCTCAGAAGAAGATTCTAAAGCTTCGACTGCGACTAAAGCTCGCTTCTTCTCTTGAAGAAGACTTTTAGCCACCATCAACTCTGCCAAGAGCTCGGATGAACTCCACAACATCTTACTTATGTTGTAGTTCAACCGAATCTGCTCATAGCTTTGAGGCAAGCTCCGGAGGACAATATCGGCTTTGGTTTCACCAACGATTTCGCCTCCCACTACCTCAACCTTGTTGATGTTACTAATCATGTCAATGACACGATCTCTCACAGGAGCGCTCTCAGCCCTAAGGACAATGTCTAAGTTACGACTTCCATCGACATTATTAGTTCCAGTTAAATTGTTGTTTTTCAAAATAGCAGCTAAAGGATTGAATGCCATATTGATTTAAACTGGAAAGTAAACAAACAATGTTTCAGTTATATATGCTAGAATTTTGAAAAAAAAAATTCTAATTAATTATTGACTTCCCTCAAAACAATAATCTTAATCCACCAACATCTCATCCACCGGGATTCTCGCAAGCCACGCAGTGTGGACGTTCACGCTAACCCACATTCGTTTGAGAAGAACCAAGTTCATTAACTACACTATCTGACCAACAATCTTTTGATCAATGTAGCTAATAGTCGGTGCTTTTAGCCGTACAAGTAAGCAGCGTAGCCTCGCGGGAGGAATACTGCAGATCGTACACTAAGTGTGTGTCATTACGTAACTTCTGAGTTTGTTACCTCAGGATAGTGCGCCTCAGATGGAGAGGGTGTCGCATTTCTCCTAGTTAAACTCGCTCTAGTCATCTTACTCAGAAGCTCATAGTCTAGCGATCTCGGGGCTGGACTCATCCGAATTGAGGAAGGCCCTAATGCCAACGCGCAAGCCCACCCACATCGCATATGAACCCGTAATGGTGGCCATGGGGATATAACGCAACCCGCTCCCACTTAAATTTCCAAATCGAGGGTTTTTCCGGTTTTAATATGCAATTAACTAACCTAAGTTATATGCAACCATAAAACAAGTCATGCTTTAAATCATGCATCTAATATACAGCATAAAAATAAAGCATAAAAAATTAAAACGATAAATACGGGAAATAAATACGAAAAATAAATTTCCCGACTATTATGATTTTAATTGCTTCCACCATTTGCCTTGATCTCGTGTCCCGTCACGTCACTCGATGGAGAGAGTCTTGAACTTAAAAAGCAAAAACTGGAGGAAAAACGGGCCAAAAACAGCCCGAACGGCCCAAACGGGCCGCCCGTGCCGCAACACGGCCTGAGGGCCGCACAGCTGGCACGGGCCGTGCTCGCGGCCCTGTGCGCGCGCGGGTAGTACGGGCCCTGTGCGCGGCTACTGCGCCATGGGCGCGGCAGCTGCTGCTGCGCCCTTAGTGCGGCAGCTGCTACTGCTGGCCACCCGGCCGGCGCGAATTGCTGCCGGCTATCGTTGCCGACGTCGCCTCCTGCCGCCAACTCCTCCTTCGCTTTTTCCCACACTATTTGGTCTTCTTGCAATTCGTTCTGGGTTTTCCTGGGTTTCTTCGAATTCATGATAACCCAAAACCCACGAATCCAAGTCGACCACTATAACGCCTTCGATTACATAAAAAACAATTTTCCTATTACAAGGCATTCTAGGAAAATTAAATAATCGAAATTACATAGAAAAAATCCTACTACAGATTTGATCTAATCCTACACGGCTTCCAGTATGTGGTTATACTATTACAAACATTCATAATAAAATTAAATCCGGACATGTCCCGGAGTTTAATTAAAACACATACAAACGTAACCATAATAGTCGGGATTCTAAACCACCTGCAAATAAAACCATGTAATAAATCGAACAAGCACAGAACCCCCTAAACCAGGCTCTGATACCAATTGAAAGATTTTGGTAGGATCTGGGTTTGCACTTACTCGATTTACCACGCAACAAAAATTTCTATTAAAGCGGAATCTTAGAAAAGTACCTTTGAAGCGTGCACCTGGTGATTCTCTTGTATGCCTCAAGACTATGACTTCACGTTGTGTGGGCAACGAACTAGAAGTCAATTGATCAGCTACTCACCACAATCCACCTGCTAGAAAACTCTTGCCCCGCAGCACCCGGCACGTACTATAAACGCACCGCCTGCAGAGAGAGAAAGCTACTCGCAGCTGGTATAAACCAAGGCCAAAATTTCAGCCACTAGAAACTCAAAAACCAGCCGCACACTTTCTTGAAAATTCGACTTGGAGAGAGAAACGTTTTCTCTCTCTAGAAATCCTGTGGATTAATTGTGTTTATTGTGATTCTTGAATAACTGATCCCTTGTCTATTTATAGAGTTACAAGAGAGACTCCAAGTTGGTTTAGGATTGGTCTTCCTAATGGGTTTAGGTAATGAATTAGTTTCCAAATCCAATTAGGCAACCAATCTGATAGGATAAACCAAATCCTACTAGATTTCCTAATCTCTAGGATTTCCTAATTCCAATTGAAACTTAAGACTTAATTAGTTAATTAAATAATTCCACTTTGTTAATTACTTAATTAACCCTTAGGAATTAATTAAATAATTCCACTTTGTTAATTACTGAATTAACCCTTAGGAATAATTAACCAATTAATTAATTAAATCTACCTATTCAATTAACCCATTACAAAATTAATCGTACCACTAACGGATTAATTTTGGCACTACCATCCTACACCAGAATTGCTTCCGGAACAACTTAATTAAATTATATTCATAATATCCCCACATCAAAGATATATTGCTCGTTAATTATAAATTAATTTACTGATAAATTAATTAATTAATTAACTTCTTTAATTCCGAGACTAGTACCACTCGACCTTTTTATTATACCGGACATTAGTCCACCGGCCGGGTTTAGTATAATAAACATTTCGAGCTCATCTCGGGAGCACCATCACCCCGGGCGCACCGGTACATGGTTTCCTTTCGACAAGCAGCAGCACACCAAGTAACTAAACACGCGCACCCAACCCACCGAGACTATTGGCCACATTTGACCTCACCCATTGGCAGATCAAAATACACTATGTCTAATCCTCATGCCCACTCGAGTCTAGGGATTTAGAGATAGAATACAAGGATCGATTTGTCTATTAAATTAGTACAAGACAAATCATTCCTAAGAGTCAAGTTCAATATCCCCCGGGCATATCTATATGATTCAATTAGTTTAGACAAACCAATTATCCGAATCACATAATAACCTAAACTGACAGTTTGTCCAAAGCTGTCTCGATTAGGAACCTCATTTATATATTATGTCTTTCAACCAATGATGAGATCTACTGTGTCGCACCAGACACCTCATCATCTACTTACATAATATAAATGGACATAAAACTGCACAACAAAATATAATTGAAACACAAATCGATATATTAAACTGGGAAACTATACAATACAAGCATAGCTTATGTATTCTACTCCAACAAGGCGCACTATCCTGGGGTAACAAGCTCAGAAATCACGTAATGGCACACACTTAGTGTATGATCTGCAGTATTCCTCCCATCGAGGTTACGCTGCTTATTTGTACGGTTGAAAGCACTGACTATTAGCTACATTGATCAATAGATCGTTTGGTCAGATAGTGTAGTTAATGAACTTAGTTCTTCTCAAACGAATGTGGGTTAGCGTAAACATCCACACTATCATGGCTTGCGAGAATCCCGGTGGATGAGATGTTGGTGGATTAAATTTATTGTTTTGAGGGAAGTCAATAATTATTAGAATTTTGTTTTTTCAAAATTCTAGGATTAGATAACTAAAACATTGTCTGTTTAATTTACAGTTTTTTGATATGGCATTCAACCCCTTAGCTACTATATTGAAAGACAACAAGTTAACTGGACGTAATTATGTCAACTGGAGTCGTAAATTGGACATTGTCCTGACGGCAGAGCAGTATAAGTTTGTGCTCACCGAAGTATGTCCAGATGTGCCTAACGAGGACTCTTCTCAAGAGGATAGGGATGCCTATACTAGGAGGAGAAAAGCGGATGAGATGGCGCACTGCTATATTTTGGCCTCTGTGTCGAATGTGATGCAACATCAGCTTCATCCAATGGTCTCTGCCTTCAACATGATGGCTCACTTGTGGGAGATGTTCACTCATCAAGGCAGGATTGCTAGGCAAGCAGCCATAAGAAAGTTGATGAACACTAAAATGGCTGAGGGCGGATCGGTGAGAGATCATGTGCTTTACATGATCAGTAACATCAATGAGATAGAAGTGTTGGGAGGTGAAATCAACCCAAAAAGTCAGAATGATAACTTCCTCCAGAGTTTACCCTCTTGTTTCGAGCAGTTTCGGGTTAACTATAAAATGAACCAAAGAGTTTACACTCTACCCGAGCTCTTAACAGAGTTGGTGTCGGCCGAATGCATCTTTCACGAGAAGAAGCAAGCTTTGGTAACAGTGAAGGCTTCAAGTTCTTCTTCTGCGCCTAAAGGCAAGAAGAATAAAAAGAAAAAGAATGCCAAGAAACTTGTTACTAAGCCTGAAATTGCCAAGAATAGCAAGCCCAAAGGCAAGTGCTTCAGATGCGGGAAAATGGGACATTGGAAAGCGGATTGTTCAAAGCCTAAATGTATGATAGTTTCTGCCCTAATTAATAAGACATGTTTAGCGGTGATTCCCACAGATATTTGGTGTGTGGATTCAGGCGCCACTGATCATGTTCGTAATTCTTTGCAGGGGTTCCAAGTAACCCGGAAGCTTAGAGAGGGCGAGCTGGACATCTACATAGACGCCACTACAATAGTGTCAGTGGAAGCAGTGGGAGTAGTTGCTCTGAATTTCGAGAATTCTAGTTTAAAGCTAGTTAATTGTCTTTATGTACCGAGTTTTAGAAAGAACCTTATTTCGGTTTCTAAACTCTTAAAGAACGGTTATAAGTTTATTTTTTTTTTCTGATGATTCTGTTATTATTAGAAGAAATGGAAACTTATTTATTATGGTTCATTGATAGATAATTTGTTTGTGGTTAATTCTAACTCCCCTGTTGTGCAAAACATAGAAACAAATAGCTCTTTATCTAACATTAATAAGAGAAAGAAACCTTCTAAAATGAATCAAACCTATCTTTGGCATCTCAGGCTAGGTCATATAAACCTTAGTAGGATTCAGAGGTTGGTCAATGATGGACCTTTAGGTTCATTAGAGATTGACAGTTATTCAACCTTGGAATCTTGTTTGGAAGATAAAATGACCAAGAGAACTTTTAAGGCAAAAGGTTATAGAGCCAAAGAAGTATTAGAATTGATTCATTATGACTTGTGTGGACCAATGACGATCCAAGCACGAGGTGGGTTCGAGCATTTCGTGACGTTCACGGATGACTACTCAAGGTACGAGTACATTTACCTAATGCGCATAAGTCCGCATGCTTTAGTAAATTCAAAGAGTATCGGGCAGAAATGGAGAAGCATCATGGTAAGAGTATCAAGACACTGCGATCAGATCGTGGTGGGGAGTACCTATCCCACAAATTTTGAGAACACCTCAGTGAGGTCGGAATTCAGTCTCAGTTGTCTACACCTGGCACACCACAGCTGAAATAATTTACCACGTAGGATCTGGGTTTGCATATGCTCGATTTATCACGCAACAAAAATTTCTAATTAAAAGCGGAACTTTAGAAAGTTACCTTTGAAGCGTGCACCTGGTGATTCTCTTGTATGCCTCAAAGACTATGACTTCTTGTTGTGTGGGGCAACAATCTAGAAGTCAATTGATCAGCAACTCACCACAATCCACTTGCCAGAAAAATCCAGCACCTCCGCACCTAGCACGTACTGCAAACACACTGCCCGGAGAGAGAGAAAACTTAACTCGCAGCTTAAGAAAAGTGACCAAAATTTTCGGCCAACTCTCCCAAAATCCAGCCGCAAATTTGTCTTTAAAATTCATTTAGGAGAGAGAAATTTTTCTCTCTCTAGATTCTTGAATTATGAATCTATTGAATTGTTATGTCTTAAATGGCTAATCCCTTGTCTATTTATAGAGTTACAAGAGAGACCCCAAGTTGGTTTAAGATTGGTCTTCCTAATGGGTTTAGGTAATGAATTAGTTTCCAAATCCAATTAGGCAACCAATCTGATATGATAAACCAAATCCTACTAGATTTCCTAATCCCTAGGATTTCCTAATTCCAATTAAAACTAAAGACTTAATTAATTAATTAAATAATTCCACTTTGTTAATTACTTAATTAACCCTTAGGAATTAATTAAATAATTCCACTTTATTAATTACTGAATTAACCCTTAGGAATAATTAACCAATTAATTAATTAAATCTACCTATTCAATTAACCCATTGCAAAATTAATCGTACCACTAACGGATTAATTTTGGAACTACCATCCTACACCAGAATTGCTTCCGAAACAACTTAATTAAATTATATTCATTAATCTCCCCACATCAAAGATATAGTACTCGTTAATTAAAATTAATTTAATGATAAATTAATTAATTAATTTCATTAATTCTGAGACTAGTACCACTCGACCTTTTTACTATACCGGACATAAGTCCACCGACCGGGTTTAGTATAATAAATATTTCGAGCTCATCTCAGGAGCACTATCACCCCAGACGCACCGGTACATGGTTTCCTTTTGACAAGCAGTAGCACACCAAGTAACTAAACACGCATACCCAACCCACCGAGACTATTGGCCACATTTGACCTCACCCACTGGCAGATCAAAGTACACTATGTCTAATTCTTATGCCCACTCGAGTCTAGGGATTTAGAGATAGAATACAATGATTGATTTGTCTATTAAATCAGTACAAGACAAATCATTCCTAAATGTCAAGTTCAATATGCCCCGGGCATATCTATATGATTCAATTAGTTTAGACAAACCAATTATATGAATCACATAATAACCTAGACCGACAGTTTGTCCAGAAAGTGTCTCGGTTACGAACCTTATTTATATATTATGTCTTTCAACCAATGATGAGATCTACTGTGTCACACTAGACACCTCATCATCTACTTACATAATATAAATGGACAATAAATGCACAACAAGATATGACTGAAACACGAATCGATATATTAATCTGGGAAACTGTACAATACAAGCATAGCTTATGTATTCTACTCCAACAACAGCAGAATGGTGTAACAGAAAGAAGGAATCGTACTCTCATAGAAATGGTTAGGTCGATGATGAGTTATAGTGATTTTCCGAGTTCGTTCTGGGGATATGCCTTAGAAATAGCTATGTATATTCTTAATCTTGTACCATCTAAAACTATGCCTTCAACCCCAGTAGTTGTGGAATGGGCGCAAGCCCAGTCTAAGACATCTCAGAGTTTGGGGTTGCCAAGCACATGTGCTTAAGGCAGATGCGACTAAGTTAGATACAATAACAGAATTAATGTTGTTTCTAGGATATCCTAAGGGAATGAAAGGTGGTCTGTTTTATAGTCCTAAAAATCAGAAGGTGGTGGTTAGTACCAACGCTAGATTTTTGGAGAAAGACTATATTCTAGATAACAAGCCCAAGAGTAAGATAGTACTAGAAGAGCTTAGGAGACAAACTGATAATCCTGATGCACCAGCACAAGTGTTAGTTTTGAATACAGAAAAGCTAGGGTTTGTATCAAAAACTAATATCCACAGATGACATATCATTTTGTTTCAGTAATAAATTGTTCCATTATATCATAGAACTACATAACGGGGTGTGAAAAGACACAGTAGATATCGTTATTGGTTAAAGTATTGATATATAAAAAGTATGCTCATAACTGAGATAGTCTGAATATACTATCGGTATAGGTTATCATGTGGTTTGGAAATTAGTTTATCTAGACTAATTTAAATCACACGGATATGCCCGGTGCATACTGAGCACGACCAGTTTGGATAGAATTGACTTGTACTGATCGACATAGTCAATTTGGTCCTAGTATTCAGTCTCTCAATCCCGAGATTGGGACGGGCGTGAGAGTTAGATATCGTATGCTTTGATGTGCCAAAGAATGCGGTCAATTGAGGCCTATACCTCGGTAGGTTGGGTATGCGGTGTTTAGTTTCTTATGTGCCGTTGCTAGTCGGAGGAATTCACGTACCGGTTCACCAGGTTGATGGTGCTCCCGAGATGAGCTCGTAAGGTTTATTGTACTGGCCAGTGGACTTTACGTTCGGTATTATAAGAAGATCGAGTGGTACTCATCTCGAATACTAAGAAGTCGGTGAATTAGTTTGTTAGTAAATTGATAAACCAACGAGCACTAGATCTTTGATGTGGGGAGATAGAAGAAAATAAAGTGGCGCGATGTAAAGTCATTTTTGAGCGGTAGTTCCATAATTTGTCCGTTAGTGGTACGACTAATTATGATTTTGACTAATCGATAAAGTTAATTAATTAATCCTAAAGGTTTAATTAATATTTAATTGACAAAGTGGATTAAGAAAATTAATTCTATATGAATTAATTAATCCTAAGGGTTTGATTAAATTAAATTAACAAAGTGGGTTAAGAAATTAATTTGAAAGGATCGATTGGAGTTGATTAGTCTAGGGAAGACTAAGAGGTCGACGAAAGTCAAACACTAAGGCCCAACTCAAAAGCCCACTAGGTCTCCCAAGGAGCTCCCTATAAATAGCTAATGTTAGGCACATTTGAAGACATTAGAAACCTTGTAGGCAAATACCTTATAGTGAGAAAAACAAGCCTAGAGAGAGAATTCTTTCTTCCTTATTGAGAATTCTTTTTCGAAGTCGGGTTTCGATCTTCCTTATTCGAGAAACATAGCCCATGATTCTAGAAGCCCAAGACCACCGCATGGAAGTTCAAACACAGCTCGAGAAGTTCGTTCGCCGCTCTTTTTCCTGGCAGTTAGCGCCGCCTGCGTTTTTTGGATTTTTCATCGTCGTTTTGGTGCATTTTCATAGTGGGCTTTGTTTATTTGTTGCGTTGATCCTTTGGCTCATTCCTTTTGGTTCGCCAAAGTCTAGATCTACGAGAAAATAGCTTACCCAAGAAGTTTTATTGAGGCGGTGTGGGTTTTCATATTAGAATCAGTTTTCCGGGCTAAATCTGTTTTTTAGATCTGTAAGTTTCTTAAAGTGGGTTTCTTTAGATTTCTTCGCCAATGCCTTTATCCACCTCGTAGACACTTGCCCACCCAAGTTCGAGGTTTTTTGGAGTTATCCTTGGGATTTCGAGTGGATTTCGGAGCCAGCGGTAAATAGGAAACAGGCGGTAAATAAGCACAGTAATCTTCGGGCAACGATCTGCTGAGGATCTAACGATTTTTTTGACGTTGGTCTCATATGGATCTCTTCCTTATGTCTTAGCTACCTTTTATATAGTCGCCAACGCGATTTTGGAGTAGAGACGGAGTTGTTATCGGGATTCTCTTGTGATTGGTTTTGGGCGGTAAACAGCAAAATTTTCAGCTTTGGTTTTCTTATTGCTAGGTACACGCTTCAAAGGTATAATCTTTAAGACTTCCACTTTAAATTAAAGATTTAATTTTTAGCGTGTCATTTTAATAAATTGAACTAGTATAAGCCTAGATCCGTTCAGGAGAAATGAATTTGAGCCTGAGCCGAGTCGAAAGTCTCCAATTCTGGAATGCATAGCATGAAAGTGAGATTTTTGATTTAACCCGGGCTTGTTCTGTTTTCCTTCAACAAGTAGATACATCACACACTACACAAGATATCACAGATGATGTGCCTACACAGGTGGTGCCTCGTCGTAGTGGGAGGGCTGTTAGACAGCCCGACAGGTTCATTGGCGTGGGAGAGGCCTAAAACCTAGTCCAAGGCGCGTCTGAACCTGACCCAGTGATCTACAATGAGACTCTCCAAGATAAAGATGCAGAATCTTGGCGTAAAGCAATGTTATCCGAGATGGGGTCGATGGACCACAATTAAGTCTGGGAGCTTGTGGACCTGCTTGATGGTTTTAAACCCATTAGATATTAGTGGGTCTGCAAACGCAAGAGGTGACCTGACGGAAAGGTTGAAACCTTTAAAGCTAGGCTGGTGACGGAAGGGGTATACTCAGAAAGAGGGAATCGATTATGAGGAAACCTTCTCCCTGGTAGCCATGCTTAAGTCGATCCAGATTCTCTTGGCCATAGCTGCTCATTTAGATTATGAGATATGGCAGATGGATGTCAAGACAACTTTCCTTAACGGAAGTATTGAGGAAACCATCTCCATGCAGCAACCAGTGGGATTTGTTGAAAAAGGCCAGGAGCATAAGGTTTGCAGGCTTAAGAGGTCCATTTACGGACTTAAGCAGGCATCCAGATCTTGGAACATCCGGTTTGACGAGGTAATCTAGTTATACAGATTTACTCAGTGTCCGGAGGAGCAATGTGTGTACCGCATACGTGATGAAAACTCGGTGGTGTTTCTTGTGCTTTACGTAGATGACATTCTATTGATTGGCAACAACAAGAAAGTGTTATCAGACGTAAAGGCATGGCTGTCCAAGCAGTTTGATATGAAGGACTTAGGGGAAGTGGGACATATCCTTGGGATCAAGATAATTCGAGATCGTAGGAAACGTTCATTAACTCTCTCCCAAGCTTCGTACATAGATATGATTATGGCCCGTTTTAACATGCAGAACTCCTAGAAAGGTTTTTTCAGACACGGAGTGCATATAAAGAACAGTCTCCCAAGACTGTTGAGGAGATAGAGGCCATGAAGACAGTTCCTTATGCTTCTGCAGTAGGAAGTCTTATGTATGTCATGTTGTGTACGAGGCCTGATAACCGTTGGCATTGTAAGCAGATATCAGAGTAACCCCAGAAAAGCTCATTAGGAGGCAGTAAAATGCATTCTCAAGTATTTTCGCTGAACGAGAGACCAAGTGTTAGTCTATCAGGCGCCTGAGCTGGTACCCCGAGGTTACACAGATTCAGATTTCCAAGGCGACAGGGACAAGAGCAAGTCTACCTCAGGGTATGTGTTTACTCTGGGAGGTGGAGCCATAGTTTAGCGAAGTGTCAAGCAGAAATGCGTGGCGGACTCTACCATGGAGGCTGAATACGTTGTCGCATCAGAGGCAGCGAAGGAAGCAGTATGGCTCAAGAACTTCCTAGTGGACTTAGATGTGATTCCTGGTTTGCAGAAGTCTATCACAGTGTATTGTGATAACAACGGTGCAATAGCAAACTCGAAAGAACCGCGAGCCCACAAGGCGAATAAACATATACAGTGCAAGTACCACCTAATACGATACATCGTAAAGAGGAAAAACGTGGTCGTGGCAAAGATAGCATCAGAGGATAACCTAGCAGATCCATTCACGAAGACATTGACTTCAAAAGTCTTTGAGGCTCACGTGGAGGGCATGGGAATCAGATACTTAGGAGAGCCATGATATTTTTTCTAGATATATAGTAGCAGAGTGTATAGGAGTTGAATGTAGATATATACTTAAAGCACAGCTTAAGTATTAGTGGGAGATTGTTGGAGTTGAATACATAAGCTATGCTTGTATTTGTAAATTTTACCAGTTAATATATCGATTAAGGTTTCGGTTATATTTTGTTGTACATTATTTGTCCATTTATATTATGTAGTTAGATGATAAGGTGTCTTGTGTGACACAGTAGATCTCATCATTGGTTAAAAGACATAATATATAAATGAGGTTCGTAACCGAGACAGTTTTGGACAAACTGTTAGTTTAGGTTATTATATGATTCAGATAATTAGTTTGTCTAAACTAATTGAATCATATAGATATGTCCGGGGCATATTGAACTTGACCATTTAGAATGATTTGTCTTGTACTGATTTAATAGAAAAATCATTCTTAGTATTCTATCTCTTAATCCCTAGACTTGAACGGCATGAGAATTAGACATAGTGTACTTTGATATGCCAATGGGTGAGGTCAATTGTGGCCAATAGTCTCGGTGGGTTGGGTGCGCGTGTTTAGTTACTTGGTGTGCTGCTGCTTGTCGAAAGGAAACCATGTACCGGTGCGTCTGGGATGATGGTGCTCCCGAGATGAGCTCGTAATATTTATTATACTAAACTCGGCCGGTGGACATATGTCCGGTATAGTAAAAAGGTCGAGTGGTACAATCTCGGAATTAAAGAAGTTAATTAATTAATTTATCAGTAAATTAATAAATTAACGAGCACTATATCTTTGATGTGGGGAGATTATGAATAAATTAATTAAGTTGTTCCGGAAGCAATTATGGTGTAGGATGGTAGTGCCAAAATTAATCCGTTAGTGGTACGATTAATTTTGTAATGGGTTAATTGAATAGGTAGAATTAATTAATTGATTAATTATTCCTAAGGGTTAATTAAGTAATTAACAATGTGAAATTATTTAATTAATTAATTAATTAATTCTTAAGTTTCAATAAGAATTAAAAAATCCTAGAGAATAGGAAATCTAATTAGATTTGGTTTATCCTATTAGATTGGTTACCTAATTGGATTTGGAAACTAATTAATTACCTAAACCCATTAGGAAGACCAATCCTAAACTAACTTAGGATCTGTCTTGTAACTCTATATATAGACAAGGGATTAGCTATTACACAATATACAATTCATTAGTTTTCAAGACAAGAAAACTAGAGAGAGAAACAATTCTCTCAGAATTTTTGGATTTCCCAAGCTTATTGGCCGGACGGATTTTTCCCAATTTAGCGACGGCGCGTGGCTTTCTCTCTCCTCCCGGGCGGCGCGTGAAGTGAAAGAATATTGGTAGGATCTGGGTTTGCACTAGCTCGATTTATCACGCAACAAAAAATTTCTATTAAAGCGGAATCTTAGAAAAGTACCTTCGAAGTGTGCACTTGGTGATTCTCTTGTATGCCTCAAGACTATGACTTCACGTTATGTGGGCAACGAACTAGAAGTCAATTGATCAGCTACTCACCACAATCCACCTACTAGAAAACTCTAGCCCCGCATCACCTGGCACGTGTTGGATTTGAATACATAAGCTATGCTTGTGTTGTATAATTTCCCAGATTAATATATCGATTTGTGTTTCAATTATATTTAGTTGTGCATATCCATTTATATTATGTAAGTAGATGATGAGGTGTCTGGTGCGACACAGTAGATCTCATCATTGGTTGAAAGACATAATATATAAATGAGGTTCGTAACCGAGACAGCTTTGGATAAACTGTCGGTCTAGGTTATTATGTGATTCAGATAATTAGTTTGTCTAAACTAATTGAATCATATAGATGTGCCCGGGGCATATTGAACTTGACTCTTAGGAATGATTTGTCTTGTACTGATTTAATAGACAAATCAATCCTTGTATTCTATCTCTAAATCCCTAGACTCGAGCGGGCATGAGGATTAGACATAGTGTACTTTGATCTGCCAATGGGTGAGGTCAAATGTGGCCAATAGTCTCGGTGGGTTGGGTGTGCGTGTTTAGTTACTTGGTGTGCTGCTGCTTGTCGAAAGGAAACCATGTACCGGTGCGTCCGGGGTGATGGTGCTCCCGAGATGAGCTCGAAATGTTTATTATACTAAACCTGGCCAGTGGACTTATGTCCGGTATAGTAAAAAGGTCGAGTGGTACTAGTCTCGGAATATTAAGAAGTTGATGAATTAATTTATCAGTAAATTAATGAATTAACGAGCACTATATCTTTGATGTGGGGAGATTATGAATATAATTTAATTAAGTTGTTCCGGAAGCAATTCTGGTGTAGGTTGGTAGTGCCATAATTAATCCGTTAGTGGTACGATTAATTATGTACTGGGTTGTTGACAAAGGTAGATTTAATTAGTTGAGAAATTAATTAATCCTTGTGTCAGTTGGTTGTGAATCATCCCAGGAACTGGATTGGGATAAGTGAATCCCTGTGTCAGTTGGGAGTGATTCATCCCAGGAACTGGATTGGGATAAGTGAATCCCTGTGACAGTTGGGAGTGTTTCAGTCCAGGAACAGGATTGAAGGAAACAGAATCTGTATCAGTCTAAAAACAGGATTGAAGGGAAACAGAAACCCAGTAGGAAGACCAATCCTATTCCAACTTGGAGTCTCTCTTGTAACTCTATAAATAGACAAGGGATCAGTCATTCAACAATCACAATTCAAGAGATTCATAATTCAAGAATCTAGAGAGATAAAATTCTAGAGAGAGAAATTTCTTTCTCTCTCAAGAACGAATTTTTGAGCAAATAGGCGGCTGGTTTCTTCATCAAGTGGCCGAAAATATTGGTCCAAAATACTAGCCCCGTGTGTTGCTTTCTCTCTCTCCGGGCAGTGCGTTTGCAGTACGTGCTAGGTGCGGAGGTGCTGAATTTTTTCAGCAGGTGGATTGTGGTGAGTTGCTGATCAATTGACTTCTAGATTGTTGCCCACACAACAAAAGGTCATAGTCTTTGAGGCATACAAGAGATTCACCAGGTGCACGCTTCAAAGGTATTATTCTATGGTTCCGCTTTTATTAGAATTTTTGTTGCGTGGTAAATCGAGCAGGTACAAACCCAGATCCTACCAAAATCTTTCAGCACGTACTATAAACGCACCGCCCACAGAGAGAGAAAGCTACGTGCAGCTGGTATAAACCAAGGCCAAAATTTCAACCACTAGAAACCCAAAAACCAGCCGCACACTTTCTTGAAAATTTAACTTAGAGAGAGAAACGTTTTCTCTCTCTAGAAATCCTGTGGATTAATTGTGTATCTTGAATGGCTAATCCCATGTCTATTTATAGAGTTACAAGAGAGACTCCAAGTTGGTTTAGGATTGGTCTTCCTAATAGGTTTAGGTAATGAATTAGTTTTCAAATCCAATTAGGCAACCAATCTGATAGGATAAACCAAATCCTACTAGGTTCTTAATCTCTAGGATTTCCTAATTCCAATTGAAACTTAAGACATAATTAATTAATTAAATAATTCTACTTTGTTAATTACTTAATTAACCCTTAGGAATTAATTAAATAATTCCACTTTATTAATTACTGAATTAACCCTTATGAATAATTAACCAATTAATTAATTAAATCTACCTATTCAATTAACCCATTACAAAATTAATCGTACCACTAACGGATTAATTTTGGCACTACCATCCTACACCAGAATTGCTTCCGGAATAACTTAATTAAATTATATTCATTAATCTCCCCACATCAAAGATATAGTGCTCGTTAATTAAAATTAATTTACTGATAAATTAATTAATTAACTTCTTTAATTCCAAGACTAGTACCACTCGACCTTTTTACTATACCGGACATAAGTCCAACGACCGGGTTTAGTATAATAAACATTTCGAGCTCATCTCGGGAGCACCATCACCCCGGACGCACCGGTACATGGTTTCCTTTCGACAAGCAGCAGCACACCAAGTAAATAAACACGCGCACCCAACCTACTGAGATTATTGGCCACAATTGACCTCACCATTTGGCAGATCAAAGCACACTATGTCTAATCCTCATGCCCACTCGAGTCTAGGGATTAAGAGATAGAATACAATGATCGATTTGTCTATTAAATCAGTACAAGACAAATCATTCCTAAAAGTCAAGTTCAATATGCCCCGGGCATATTTATATGATTCAATTAGTTTAGACAAACCAATTATCCGAATCACATAATAACCTAAACTGACAGTTTGTCCAAAGCTGTATCGGTTACGAACCTCATTTATATATTATGTCTTTCAACCATTGATGAGATCTATTGTGTCGCACCAGACACCTCATCATCTACTTACATAATATAAATGGACGATTAATGCACAACAAGATATGACCAAAACATAAATCGATATATTACAGGGAAAAAGTACAACACAAGCATAGCTTATGTATTCTACTCCAACATGAAGTATATGTACCAGGTGCGATGGTGCTGGAATTTTTCGGCGAGTGGATTGTGGTGATTTGTTGATCAATTGCTCATTAGATTGTTGCCCACACAACATACGATCAAAGTCTTGAGGCATACAAGAGAATCACCTGAGTGAACACTTCAATAGGTAATTCTTATGTTTTCGCTTTTAATTAAGAATTTATTTATTGTGTGATAAATTGAATAAGTACAAACCAAGATCCTGCGCAATGTTATTTCAAGCAAGGGTTGGAAGCGATTGTGCTAGCGTCTAGGCCTGGCCAGAGATTCCGATTCTGGAATGCATAGCACGAAAGTGAGTTTCTGGCTAGGCCCGGGCAGATAATCTTTCACTGAACGCAAGCTCCGGCATATCCTGAATATTGCCCGTGCCTTAATTTTCCAAGCACAGTTACCTTTGAAATTTTTGGGCCACTGCTTTCTGACGGCAGGCTATCTTATAAATCGAACTCCCACTCCAGTACTGAATGGTTTGACTCCGTTCGAGAGACTTTATGGCAAGGCTCCTTCGTTGACTCATCTTTAAGTCTTTGGGTGTCGTTGCTATGTATACCATAAGGATCACAAAGGTGACAAGTTTGCGGCACGAAGCCACAAATGTATTTTTCTTGGCTACCCGTTTGGCAAGAAAGGATGGCAGATGTATAATACTGATCAAGATGTCTTTCTTGTTTCCCGAGATGTAATTTTTTGTGAGAATGACTTTCCATTTGCTCAGACGGAACCTAGCCCGGACAAACCTGCCATGATTAGTTCTTCTCCAGTTGTTGACTTGGATGATAATGATAAGGCTCCGACATCCTCACCAGAGCCTCAAGCTGAACTATCTAGTGGTAGTTCTCCAGATATGCCACCTCATGAGATGTTGGGTCGTGGTCAACCCACCAATATTCCTTCTACTCGTCTTCGTGAATATGTTGCTAATACAGTCTCTTCCCCCTCTGCTCTTGCCTCTTCCCTTGCTCCATTAGTTTCCTCATGTACTCCATATCCTATTTCTCACTATCTTGGTTGTACCTTTTTTTCTCCTCAACACAGGAGTTTTATTGCCGCTCTGACTGCGAGAGTTAATCCTACTTCTTTTCGAAAGGCGTTCACTGATGCCAAGTGGTGTCAAACTATGCAATCTGAGATAACTGCTCTTGAGGCCAACCGGACATGGTCTGTTACCACTCTTCCCCCTGGTAAACGGGCTATTGGCTGCAAATGGATTTTCAAAATCAAATACAACTCTGATGGCACGATCGAACGTTATAAAGCATGCTTGGTTATTTTGAGAAATAATCAAGTGGAAGGGATTGACTACAATGAGACTTTCGTTCCTGTTGCTAAGATGGTCGCTATCCAAACTTTTCTTGTAGTTACTGCAACACATCATTGGGAACTGTATCATATGGATGTTCACAATGCGTTCCTTCACGGATATTTGGATGAGGAGGTCTACATGAAACTTCCTCACGGGTTTCACTCTTTGGCTCCCGGGCAGGTCTGTCATCTTCATCGGTCGTTGTATGGTCTCAAACAGCCCCCTCATTGCTGGTTTGCCAAACTGGATCGTTCTCTTCGTTAGTATGGCTTTGTTCAATCATCTGCTGATTATTCTCTGTTCACATTCTCCCGGGCTTCTGTTCATTTGCATGTTCTTGTCTATGTGGACGATTTGGTCATTTCAGGCAATGACCCCACGACTATTCTGGCTTTCAAGAAATATTTGAATCACTGCTTTCATATGAAATATCTTGGTTTGTTGAAGTATTTTCTTGGTATTGAAGTTGCTCACAACCCATCTAGTATTTTTCTTAGTTAGAGGAAATATGCTCTCGACATCATTTCCGAAGTTGGCTTGCTTGGTGCTAAGCCTACCGGTTTTCCTTTGGATCCAAACCATCGTCTTCTGCTAGCTGATGATACTTCACTCTTAGATCCGGATAGGTATAGGCGATTGGTTAGTCGACTTGTCTATCTGGCTATTACATGCCCCGAATTATCTTATTGTGTTCATATTTTGGTGCAGTTCATACAGCACCCGGTTCAAGCTCATTGGGACGCTGCTCTCAGAGTTGTGCGATACTTAAAAGGCAACCCTGGTCAGGGTATTTTGCTCCGCTCTGATTGTTTTCTTCAGCTATATGCTTGGTGAGATTCGGATTGGGCCAACTGTCCGCTTACTCGTCGCTCTCTTACTAGATGGATTATTCAACTGGGTCAGTCCCCCATATCCTGGCGCAACCAGAAACAATAGACAGTTTCCCACTCTTCGGCTAAGGCGGAATATCGAGCCATGGCCTCCACCGCCTGCGAACTGAAATTGGTAAAATCTCTACTTCGAAGTCTTGGTGTGTCTCACCATCAGCCTATGCGTCTGTTTTGTGATAATCAGGTTGCCCTTCACATCATTGTCAACCTAGTTTTTCATGAACGGACCAATCACATCGAGATTGATTATCATTTTTTGCGGGATGCCTTGGTTCAATGGGTTATTGCTCCTGGATATGTTCCTTCACGAGATCAATTGGCCGATATTCTCACCAAAGCTTTCGAAAAATGCCAATTTGACAGTTTCTTATCCAAGTTGGGCATTCACAATCCCCATGCTCCAACTTGAGGGGTGTGTTATGGCATGATTGTATAATTGTAGCATGATTGTAACTAAATTAATACTGTGTATATTTAGCCTAGAATAGAATATTCTTATTATCTCTTGATTAGGTAGGCAAGATATTGACCATATGTTGTATTTCCAATTGTACTATATATCTGCCTAAATGGCTTTGAAGAGAATAACACGAACACACATTTCCAAAATGTATTCTGTTCTTTCAATTCTTTCATATCTAATGATTCAAGGGTTGCTCTTTTGCCCTTTGAATCCCTCGACTTCAAAATAAAGTAGATGACAGATTTCAAATTTTGAAAGCTTTTGCAGCGAGAGATATTGAAAAATAGCGGAAAATACCTGTGCAGCAACAGATTGTTTTGAATCTAGGAATTGTCTATAAATCTCATATAATCGTTGTTTCTCCGAATCTGAAACAGTGTTTTCGCTCAATTTTTGTGATCATCTTCTTCCATGGAGAAACCCAACGATAGAGAAACCCAGATAGATGGATGGCATCGAATGAGTAGCAGTAGATCGATCGGAAGGAGTTGAGTAGTTCGTATGGATCGATTTGGATCAATCCAAAAAATTATCCAACCCTTACTTGATCCGATCCACAAAAACCTTGCTCTGAAATGTTATGATCCGAACCGATCCAATCGGATCTCTCAAAATGCTCACCCCTACCTGTGCTCTGATACCACAATGTTGGTTTCCATAAAACAAGAATATAAAAGAAAGTTGTGTTTGTTTGGAGGCAATCGGAATTTGATAACTAAGCAATCATTAAAGGAATCTGATTGCCTTGAACTTGTTTAGTAACATTCATTAAAGGAATCTGATTGCCTTAATTAAGAGTTCGTATACTACACTCCTATAGGAGTAAAATTCATAATGCTCTTACTGTCCCTGTAGACGCGCGTCGCCTTTTTTTTTTTTTTTTTTTTTGTCTTTTCCTTCCCTCGCGATATAGCATATTGATCACGTCTTAATAACGGACATTCCATCTCTTTTTTCATTCTTCTTCTTAATATGATATTATTTCTGTTGGGTTTTTTTTCCCTGAAATTTTTTTCCGTATGTTTTTTCTAAATAATTTAGTATTTTTTAAATATTTTTGAATTTTTAAAAAAATGATAAAAAACTATTTTTTAATTTAATTTTATTTATTTTATAATTAAAATAAAAGAATGCTAATAACAATAAGAAATCATATCACAACACAAAAGAAATAATACCAGTGGACATAAGATATCATATCACAACATATGAGAAATCATACCATACAACTAAAACATACATAGAAATGCATCAAATAATGTATTCTTTAGATATCATATCACAAGACAGTAGAGATCATATCAGCAGATATAAGATATCATATCACAACATATGAGAGATCATACCATACAACTAAAACATACATAGAAGGGCGATCAAATTATGTATTCTTTAGATATAATATCACAAGACAATAGAGGTCATATCACAATATATAAAATTATTTAATTATAAAATAAATAAAATAATAATTAAAAAAGTTTTAATAATTTTTTAAAAAAATAAAAATATTTTTAAAAAAATACTAAATTGTTTAGAAAAAAATGAACAGAAAAAAAGTTTCAAAAAAAAAAAAGAAATACCCAAAAAATAATATAATAATACAAAAAAAGAAACAAGGAATTTGCATGTTACATTATTTACTCCGCATACTACAGCGATGGAAACCAAAAAGAAAATAAAATGCGTGTGGAGTCTGTATCCTCAGCTAGTCCCAGGACACGCTCGTCTCCCATTCTAAAAACTTACTATTTTCAGAGTGAGTAAAATGGCATGGTGCGCTTATAGAACCACCATATAAATTACTCTTAAGTATATAAAGATAATTATATAAAATAATGAAATTAAGTGAGTTTATTTTGCACCCCCAATTTTGTTATTTCGCACCCCCTTTTATACCCAAATTATCTTTGATAAATTAGGAAATACTAATCATAATATTTAAATATAAAATATAATACTCTATTAAATTACCTAACTACCCTTAATCAATTTACTAAAAATACCAAAAAAATTCATTTATAGTTCCGCTCATCTATGCTACTTTAATCATAATTTTTATAAATTTTTTGTAGATTAAGAATGGACTTATAAAATTTTTGGTAAATTGATTAAGGGCAGTTAGGTAATAATAGGAGGAGCGAAAGATAAGCATTAAGGGGGTGAGAAATAAAAATTAAAGGACAATACTTAAGAAAATTGATGACTTTTTTGAAAAAAAGTGGGCGTTAAATAACAAAAAAAAATATGTGATATAACACTACCCTAAAATTAATCAGATTAATTCATGTGTTAATTAGATTACATCTGCTTTTGATTTTACTATTTGGAAAGGTAGTAATCAGAATTAGTTTACGACTATCTTATTTTCATTACCTTCAAACAAACACACCATTAGTGATTCGAACTCAAACCTCTCAGTTACTCTAAATGAAAGGTGTCAACCACTAAAATACTACATTCTCGATAAATTTATTTATAATTTAATTATAAATTACATAAATATTCATATTATAAAACACTAAATGACAATCCGTTACTTGTAGCCTAATTTTTTTAAGTGTTTGAAGTATATGAATTCTCAGGTAATTTATATTGTGGTATGTTACCCCTAAAAATAGTAAGTTTATACACTAGGGCTGTTTTTTTTTTTTTTTCCGCGCGCGTTGCTGCTCGGCCAAATTTTTTTCTCTTCATAATAGTACGTAGCATTGTATCAGTATTTTTTCTTTTCTCTCTCTCTTTCTTGGCATTTTTTTTGGGGGGGGGGGGGTTTCACTAAAACTTTTTTTCCGTCCGTTTTTTTTAAAAAACATTTCAGTATGTTTTTGAATTTTAAAAAATAATTAAAAAATATTTTTTAATTTATTTATAATTATTTAATTTTATATATTGTGATATGATATCTGTTTTTCAATGATCTGATATCTATATAATTATGATTTAATTCATTTGTTAAGTATGTTTTAGTTCTATTGTATGATTTCTTTTATATTTTTGATCTGATATCTATAGTCTGTTGATTTGATGTCTATTATTTTGTGATCTGATGTCTACATAATCATAATTTGATCCCCCTTGTTAAGTATATTTTAATTCTATTGTATGATTTCTTTTATATTCTTGATCTGATATCTATAGTCTGTTGATGTCTAATATTTTATGATCTGATATCTATATAATTATGATTTAATTCCCCTTGTGAAGTATATTTTAGCTCTATAAAATAATTTCTTTTATCTTTGTAATATAATATCTGTTGTCCACTGATCTGATGTCTAGTGTCTTATTTATTTTTTAAAAAAATTAAAAATATTTTTAAAAAAACTATAACTCATTACTGTAGGAGTATAATGAATTTTACTCCTATAACCCTACAGTATAAGGATCTGAATTCTCAATATATATTTTTAAAAAAAATAAATAATAATAATATAATAAAAATATACTTATAATGATAAAATTTGAGGAAATCCACAATTTTAAAAGTACAAATATGAATTGATTAAGAGTATTAGATAAAGAAAAGAAATTGTATTATGTAAGTAGTAGAAGATATTGAATTAATAAAAATAATAATTATTTAAAAGTTAAAGAAGAAAATTTCACCTCAGCAGGAAAGATGGAAAGAATTTGTGAGAGATAATAAAAATAACATAGTAAATGGAAATAAAAATGACATACTTTACAGATCCAAAAAAAGGATATAACAGTAGATACAAAGCATACTTTGACCTTTAATGTTTCAAGAATGGATACAAGAGCAGTTACCCACACCTTCATTGAAGATGCATTCTCTTTTCTTAACACTAACACCCACCCCCCACCCCCAGGTAAAGCTGTTTCAAGAAGTAGACACCTCAGTACTGCAGACCGG
The DNA here is from genome assembly GCA_030378225.1 of Knoxia roxburghii. Taxonomy (NCBI): domain Eukaryota; kingdom Viridiplantae; phylum Streptophyta; class Magnoliopsida; order Gentianales; family Rubiaceae; genus Knoxia; species Knoxia roxburghii. The sequence continues at coordinate 11,186,117 of CM059422.1, read as the reverse complement.
GCAGACCTACATCAAACACACACATCACAATTACAACAAAAGAACGCAAATTATACCATGTACTTATAGTTAAATGTACCTATTACTATATATAGTAAGTTTTGTCATGTCAACTGTACAATTTCTAATTTTGTACATGTACCTATTACTATATATATAGAAAGTAATAGGTATAGTAAGAGTAGAGTTCCTACTACTAACTACTAGGTACAGGTACCTAGTAGGTATATAATATAAGAACTAAAGACAAAGAAATTTCCAACAACCCACGGCACAAACTAGCAAATTAAATAGGCTTCTTCAGTTTAGAACTAGGCAAGATCAAGTTGGCAGCTGGGAGAAGTAAACAAGTAACCACTGAGAAGGACTGGAAACCAAGCACTATGCCAAGACTAAAGCAGACAACTACAGAGGAATACCACACAAAAATGGACATCATGTTGTACACACCGCCCTGTTTGGATTGCAAAGGCTTCTTTCAATTTCAATATAGAACCACATGTTCTTTACCATACAGAAAGATGAAAGTGAAAGTGGTAAAGACTATCTTGATTCCAAATATCGAAAGCCACGTAGAGAACCAAGTAAGGCCAGAGTACGTTGCATACCTTGTTTATCCGCAACCAGTTATTTATACACTCTGCATGGTAAGAATGTTTGCAAGAAAGCACTGTCAATGTATCACCTTCTTCATAGTCCAATCTACAAATTACACACCTGCAACAACAAAATTTTTAATTTATGCCCAACCTTAATTTATAAAACTAAACAGACATGTTCACACGGAAATCATGAGATATTTAACTAGTGCAAAAAAAGCTTTTACTAATAACTCAACAACTATCTTCTCTGTTTTTATCAGAATAAAGTCACCCTTATTTTTATCAGAGTCAGTTCAAGTAAATTTCAACTTTCTGCACCAATATTTTCAACTACAATGAAATTTGAAAAATATAGTAACAAAAAATGCTATTTAAACCTCAAAAAATAGACATGTAATTGTAGGCATCCCGGTAAGGTCTAGTCATCATAACAAGTAGCAAGTTGGGCTGATGCCACAAGCAAATAAAGGGCCAGGTTGTACTTACGAATCACAAATTCCCTCTTGCATGCATAGGGCCTTATAGTTAACTGATGGCAAGGAAGCAATAGTATCAGCAGAAAGACCCCTGCTCTCTGTTCCAACTACTTCACCCAATGCAATCAGTTCCTAAATTAAATATCGAATGATAACAAAATGTAGACTTAGGATCATATTAACAACCACATAGTAAATAACAAATAAATGCTATAATTACACACTTGAAACATAGGTTTACTTACCTCATATGATAGCTCATCAGGATCAACCTCCTCCCATGCATCCTGCAACATACAATAGTTCATGAAATCCACTGAACTAGAAGATATAATCTCTGCAATTTATGCATCTAAAAGTCTGACTTTCAGGCTCAGACCTACGTGAAATCGAGGTAGATAAATAATAGAAAAATCACACAAATGCAAATAAATAAGAACTGCACACTACAACTTTCAAGCATAAAATAATGAACATCTCCTTGGTGTGGCATGGTTATAATAGATCATACGTTGATGCTAGACCTAGCCCTTTTGCATGTTTACGATAAAGAATTTCACATTACTCTGACCACACTAACATACGAGTACATTACTTTCCATGCAAGACCTAGCTCTTTTCAGCACCTGTGCAGAAAGGTTTTCTTGGCAGACACATGCACTACTGGGATATTCTACAGGAGGAACAACCTAAGTGCACTAATCAGTACAACCCACAACTCAATGCATAAGTTCCTGTGATATTCTACTGGAAAAATGTTATCAATGTACTGGTCACTAGTACAAATGTTTTAACCTCTACAAGAGAGCAATTGAAATGTTAAATTACAATAATAGGGGAGTGAAAAAGTTTTGTTTCGAATGAGTGAACACAAAAGACCACCAAAAATGTGAAAAAGAACCAAGCACCAAGAAGTTGCAGATAAACTTATAGCGGAAAGACTTTGCTGTGCCAAACCCCCTGCTTTGATTCTTTAACCAGATTGAAATTGCAATGTTGCCATTCCAAGATGCTCACGTGAACAAAATTTGTTCAAGCTTGGCTTGATAAGCACATGCAGCACGATGAAATGACAGTGAAGCTTCAATTGATTCCTAGTAGTAGCATGGTTTCTGTTGGTTGTCTTCCCACACACATTGCTTAATGTTGCAATCCAAACTTTCTGTCCTATGTATGGAAGACTATAACATTCCTCCGCAAATAATATCATAGAAAATTATTTGATCAATTACAGGTTTAAAGCTTATATTGCACAACCAAATTCACCTAATTTTAATTTTGTTTTTGACCAAAAACTTCTTTTTCAACAGTGCTTAAGTCAGACACAAACAAGATTCGAGAGGGCATCCAATGGTTATGATGCCAACCTTCCTAAAGGATCCAGACAGCAAATTCAAAAGTTTACTTCAGTTGGTTTTACATATCTTATAGCTATCTATTATTCAATTTCAAGTTGTGTGTCCTTGAAACGCTTGTTTCATTCATTATTACATGCCTAATATAAGGATTACAAAATCTTGATCCCTTAGCATAAAAATCTAAACCTCCACGAGCCCATTTCCTCTCAAATTACTGAAAAGAGGAATAAGAAATTTCTACATACAAACAAAAGCACCAAACCATTGCTCAACAAAAACTGTTGCAAAGATCACTTTGCCAAGAAGAAATGTGGATGGGGACAGAAAAGGGATCAGTTGGAGTAAAATAGGTCAGAAAATGCAAAAAAATTAAAGTCAACTTGGGTATTAGTACTGCAAATATAAAGCCATAAGACAGTGAAACTGGACTAGGAAAAAGTGACAAGTTGGAGAGCAGGACATCAATAATAATTAGATAAAGTAATTTAAAGGGGAAAAAAATTACTTTCACACCCAAACATGTACTTATCAACACATGTTTTCATAATGCATTGCACAAACTACATGTTGATCCTCTACCCCCACCTTCCATTTATAATCTCCATATTTAATTTATCAGATGACATTTCCATTTTTGAGCAGTTACATCAGCATCACGAATCACAAACAACCGAAAAAAAAGCATGTATGATCAAAACAAAGAAGATGGAATGTGGTGGCAGGACTGTCTCTTATATTAAAGAGTTAAGTGTAATGCCGAACCCCATGTACGTTACTACCATATTTCATTAGTTGTCAAGCTTCATATAAGTCGGTTCATGACACCATGGTAATGGACTATTCAAAAATAAATAAAATACTACCTGAGCACCATGGTCTTCCTCATCCTCATCCTCATCCCCATCCTCATCATCATCCTCTCCCACGACCACTAAAATTAAAAAGATCTGCATTGATCTCTTAAAGCGCCACAGGAGTAACAAATATAAACCGAATGGTCTAACGAGATCTAATTCTACGATGTCACTTACTTTCATTTATTCCAGCCATGGCCAATAATCTAGCAGCCATTTCCCTTTCTTCAGCGTCCTGTAGTGCTCGAGCATAGGCTTCATCGCTTGAGTAAGCAGATGGATCAATTTCAACATTTGGGCTATCATCTGCATCTTCTTCACCATGTGCATTCACATCAAATGCATCTGGCTCTTCTTCATTGTCTTCTTCTTCTACTCCACTGCCTTCATATTCATCTTCACTATGGTCATCAAAATCATCATCTTCATCATCCACATTACCAAAACTCCCAGCTTCCCAACTTCCATAATCACTTCCATCTCCAACATTCATTCTTAACATCATATATGCTCTCTCCTAAAGCACATGCACAGCTAATAACATTAACTAAATAAAAACGACAGAAATGAATGATAGAAGTCAAACTAAAAGAGCAATGTAGCAACTGCTCTAAAACTCATGTTGAGAACAATATTTAAATCAAGGTAATATGGCATTTGTTGACCCAAGAAAAATAGGATTAGAAAAAAATTTCTGACTCGGTAATGCACAAGCAGATCTTATGTCTCTTTGACATTTTCCAGGTTGAATTTTAAGGATGTATGCGAAACAAAAAAAAAAAAAAAACGACAATATTTTCAGAATCACAGTCAAACTATTCTGATCTATAAATCCCCATCATTAAGAAAAGAAAAGCACGGACAGGTCTAATATTTCAGCTGGTTATTTGTTTCCACTATCAGATGACATAACCAGAGTCTTAAGTCAATCTTTCCGAATCTTCTCAACTTAATTCCCATCATTAAGAAAAGAAAAACACGGACAGGTCTAATATTTCAGCTGGTTATTTGTTTCCACTATCAGATGACATAACCAGAGTCTTAAGTCAATCTTTCCGAATCTTCTCAACTTAATTCATTAAAGTTAGTATTGAATTAAGACACTAGCAAATTTCTTCACCGCAATGCAGAGTCATTTTGACGCCATATCGCACGATGTGATTATTGAATGAAGACCCTAACAAATTTCTTCACCTTAACGCATAGTCATTTTGTCACAATATCGCAAAGGCAACTTACAATATACACGTGTACTGCAATAATTGCCTCTTATGTATCACAAATTTGCTTCTTTTACAGTGGTCCTTCGGCGGAAAGCCATTCTAAATCCACAGTTCTCATTTAGCCCACATCCTTTTGTACTCAAAATGGAAAGACAAAAATCCTAACAGTTCTAGAATCTGCAAATTGATATTAAAGCAGAACAACCAATGAATCTCATACACCTATTTTTATATCATTCCTTAAAATCCAAATTCATTTCTAATCACAGTCCAGCATCAGCTAAAATCATTCCTGAACTCCAAAGCATTTCAATTGCGGATACTATACCGCACATACTTTTTATTATAATGCAGACGGTAAAGAAAAACCAAAAGCCCATTTCTCATTAAAACCCACCAAACCCTAAATATGTCTAAAAATCCCAAATTCCTGTCACAGAAACTCCATGGAGTTCATATCAACTATTTCGCATTTGGGGCCACAAAATCCAAAACTATATACAGTCATCAAACTTCCAACAGACAAGAAAACAAGAGCCAGAATAACCCATTTGCACAGAACCCACAAAAAAATAATAGCAAAGGAAAAATCCCAACAAAAATCACACCTTTAAACAACCAAACTCATCAAAGTACCTGTTCTTGAAGAGTACGGGCGAGGGCGAGATCAGCGTCGACCTGACTGAGGTCCGTGAACGGCGTTCGACGCCGAGACCCACCGCCGGCAACGGCTCGTCCTTCATCATTATTGCTACTAATATCATTATTATTAACCATATTATTGGTAGGGTTTTCTTCTTGATTGGCAGAGTTATTATTGTCGGCTTTACCGTTTTCCATCTCTTTTGGGACAAAAACAGGAAATCAAGTGCTTCACCAAATGAAGAAAAGAGAGATTCTTTTCTCTTGGAGTAGATGCCGTAGGTGAATAGATATGAGATGATACTGTATGTATGTATAAAGCGTGAGTTGTAGGGAATGGAACAAACGGAGTCGTGAAAGAAAGGGATGATTGGAGAGAGACGGGAAAGTAATGTATTATGTATGTGATTTAAGCAAAAGTTCAGGTGGGAACAGGGCAGATGAAGATGTGGTTTGCTTTCTTTTTCGTTTTGATATTGGTGTTCTGTCTTTTTCTTTTTCCTTTTAATATTAGGAATATAACTTAGTATACATTTCACAAAATTTAATTTAAATTTTGAAAATTTAATCTATTAAGTTAGTTTATGTATGAAATTGAAATTTGAATTTAAAATAAAATTTTAAATATATTGTAATTTAAATTTAAATTAGTTTATGGCATATGTTAATAATTAACACACTTATTCATGATGAATATAATAAACGTAATTCATAAGAAAAATAATATGAAAAATATAAAGAGTGAGGAATATGATATCCCACATAATCTATAATTGCTTAATAAATGGACAATTCTAAAAGTTGAACTTATCAATTAGGTACTTTTGAAAAATTAGGTTTAAAACAAGTAGTAAAAACTACTGAAGAGTCCATTTCATTAGATGAAAATAAAATGATAATTAAGCTATTATCTGATAAAGACATAAGTCCTTATAAAGAGACACATAAGTTTTTACATATAGGATTAGAGCAAATTGCATTTAAACCTTTAACATTAGAAGGTTTACCAAAAAGCTTTATGGCAGCTTTAAGAGATGGAAGAAATAGAAATTGAAAACAATCTTTAATAGGAATTATACAATCCAGTTTAGCGCATGGACCAGTTTATTTTAATGTTTATCCTAATTTACAATTATCTTTGTTTGATGTGAATATATTGAATGCTTTAACATTAAATGTTAAGACGCATGGTTATGATTATATGGCTGGAACAGAAGTAATATGTCTCTGATATAGAATATATTATAAGCTGTTATTTACCTTGAATTCTCATTGTAAGATAATGGATAAACCTAAAAATGAAACAATAATAATTGAAACTAATTTGAATAGGTCAAATATTAGTTGCAGAAGACCTATAAAATGGGAAGAAATTATTTTTCTCGAAAATTGGGTAAAAGAACAGGTTGTCCCAATTAAACCACAGATTCAGGATCATAATGATATTATTGATATTTTCCAGAATAATGAAGGAAATGTTAATATTAGATTTGATAATCAGTTGAAATTATTATCATTTCCAAAAAGTACTTTAATGAGATCATATATATCACCTATAGATTATAGGGTAGAATCTCCTATGCCTTCTAGAGCATCTACTTCTCAAATAAGAGAATCAGATATTTTCATTCCTTTAACGTAAAAACTGTATATAAACAGAAATAATATAGTAAAAGAAAGTCATAGTCAGACTCATAATAGAAATGAGCTAGACCCGATAATGTCAAAAATGGAATTTTCTATTTAATGGATATAAGTGAAATTATAGATTTCGGCCCTGGTTCTCCAGCGAGAACAACTATATATGAGGAATTTAAAGATCCAGATTATAACCAGTTTAGAAAATGGTTTTCTGAAACTTTTACTCAGAAAGAAATGATGTACTTTCAAGATGAATTTTATACATACTGCAAATTGATAAATGCTTTAATACCTTTTGTTTCATGAGTCCGTTTACGGTGGTACTATAGGAGTACGATGAATTTTACTCCTACTTACTGTAGCGCGCTAGCTACAGTGACGCGCTATAGTTTCGCGCTACAGTAACGCGCTATTTTTAAAAAAATATATTTTTTTTTAACAAGGGAAATCAGATCAGGATTATATAGACATCAGATTAGAGAATACAAGAGATCAGATCAACAGACTATAGATATCAGATCAAGAATATAAAAGAAATCATACAGTAGAACTAAAATATAATTAACAAGAGAGATCAGATCAGGATTATATAGACATCAGATCAGCGAATACTTGACATCAGATCAACAGACTATAGATATCAGATCAAGATTTTAAAAGAAATCATACAGTAGAACTAAAACATACTTAAAAAGGGAGATCAGATCAACAGACTATAGACATCAGATCAGCGTATACTTGACATCAGATCAACAGACTATAGACATCAGATCAAGATTTTAAAAGAAATCACACAGCAGAACTAAAACATACTTAACAAAGGAGATCAGATCAGGATTATATAGACATCAGATCAACTCATACTTGACATCAGATCAACAGACTATAGACATCAGATCAAGATTTTAAAAGAAATCACACAGCAGAACTAAAACATACTTAACACAGCAGAACTAAAACATACTTAACAAAGGAGATCAGATCAGGATTATATAGACATCAGATCAACTTATACTTGACATCAGATCAACAGACTATAGACATCAGATCAAGATTTTAAAAGAAATCATACAGTAGAACTAAAACATACTTAAAAAGGGAGATCAGATCAACAGACTATAGACATCAGATCAGCGTATACTTGACATCAGATCAACAGACTATAGACATCAGATCAAGATTTTAAAAGAAATCACAGCAGAACTAAAACATACTTAACAAAGGAGATCAGATCAGGATTATATAGACATCAGATCAACTCATAATTGACATCAGATCAACAGACTATAGACATCAGATCAAGATTTTAAAAGAAATCACACAGCAGAACTAAAACATACTTAACAAAGGAGATCAGATCAGGATATATAGACATCAGATCAACTCATACTTAACATCAGATCAACAGACTATAGATATCAGATCAAGAATATAAAAGAAATCATACAGTAGAACTAAAATATACTTAACAAGGTAGATCAAATCATGATTATATAGACATCAGATCAGAGAATACAAGACATCAGATCAACAGACTATAGATATCAGATCAAAAACATAAAAGAAATCATACAGTAGAACTAAAATATACTTAACAAGGTAGATCAAATCATGATTATATAGACATCAGATCACAAAATAGCAGACATCAGATCAACAGAATTTAGATATCAGATCAAAAATATAAAAGAAATCATATCATACAACAAAAACGTCCATAATATGTATCATAATATCTAAAATTATTTAATTATAAAACAAATAAAATGATAATTTAAAAATAATTTTTTTATAAAATTCAAAAACATTAAAAAAAATACTGAATTGTTTAGAAAAAAAACGGACGAAAAAAAATCTCAAAGAGGAAGGCAAAAAAAAAAAAAAAAGCCAAAAATAACAAAAGAAATGAAGGTACTGTAGCGCGTTTACTGTAGCGCGCGGAACTGTAGCGCGCGTTTACTGTAGCGCGAAGTATGAGTAAAATTCATGGTGGTCCTATAGGAGTAGGATATAAATTGCCTTGTTTCATGGTTTATAAAGATTTATATAAAGAATTATATTTCAGTTATTGAAAGAGATTATAAACTTGAAACAGGAAGTATTTTTAGGGGGATATATCCTCCACAACAAGCTTTTCATATTGAAAAGAATGAAAAGATTCATCATTTTTCAGCTTTTGTAAAGTTACTCGAGAATGATACATTAGCTATTACATGTAAACATATTAATAATATGTTTGAACATCAGAATTATACATTTCACAAAATTTAATTTAAATTTTGAAAATTTAATCTATTAAGTTAGTTTATGTATGATATTAAGTTAGTTTATGTATGAAATTGAAATAATAAAAATAATTATATTTTAAACTTTATATAATATAATTTTTCATATATATAATTATTTATTCTTAATAATATGAAAATTTGATGGTAAAAATATATTTATTTCAAAATTGAGACGTATTATTTTAATTTTATCAAATAAACAAATTTGATAAATTCAATTCTCAAATTTTAAATTTAGAGCCCAAATTAAATTTTATAAAATAAATTTAAATAATGTGAGAGAAATTGAAATGAATTTAGATTGATATAATCTAATTTAGTAATTATTTAGATTAGATTTAGATAAAATATATTTTGTAGAACAAAAAAATTAAAATTTTCCCCACACAAAAAGAAAAAAAAAATTAAACAAACCAAGCCTAGACTTTACTCCTTTTTATTCGGTTTGTGAAAATGATACTGAATATATTAATATTATTTTACATGTGAAAATACTTAATAGTGAAAAATATGACTTTGACTGAACAACGACCTCAACAGGATGAAGTGTTGATGATGCCACAAAAGAAAAGGATCGTGGCAATTAGGAATAGGGTTTTATTTAGTTTCCATTTTCTACTGTTAATATAAAGTTAGTGTTATAAATTGCTTTGCTTCATGATCTTTTTTGCTGTGTCTTATTGAGACAAAAATAATGTGTTTCTTGAGTTGTCTGACTACTCACCTATTTTTGTAAGCCAAATAAAGGAATAAATTCAAAGATTGTGTTGCTTGATTTAGAGTCTTAATTCTTCTTGTTTTATTGATTAAAAATAAATAAATATGTGATTGGTTCGATGTTCTTTTAAGTTGTCTTTGAAAAAGTGCAAAAAATTAGTAAAACGGTGATGAAACTTTCAAAATTTACTGAGCTAATCTCAACAAAATGTTAAGAGTAGAAAAAAATGTCTAGTTCAGTTAACGAACTGTGACCGTTTCAATACTGAAATGAAAATGTTTCAAAGGTTTAGTGACTAAACAATTAGCTTGTTATGATTGAAGTGAGAAAAAAGAGTTGAACAAAGTAGTCATTACATCCATGGTTCAGATATTATTTGAACAATGTAGTTGTTACACCCACCCACTGTTCACATATTATTTGAATAAAGTAATCGTTACACCCACAGTGACCAAAGGTGGATTACATTTACTTTTCATGTGGTTTCGTCAAACTACCGATACCCCCCTCAAGTTTTTTAAATTACATTTAACCCTCTTGACTGAAGTCAAACATCTAAAAATGTCAAAAGATTAAAAGATCTAGTGATTTTCAGGCAAAATGAGTTTTGGTGGTTGTGAGTAAGAAATTTTTTCAATGATCTTTTGAGTCAACAAGAATGTTTACACATCAAGTTTGCTCTATTTTTTGTTAAACAGGGGGTTGTTGGAGTTGAATACATAAGCTATGATTGTATTGTACATTTTCCAAATTAATATATCGATTTATGTTTTGGTTATATTTTGTTGTGCATTATTTGTCCATTATATTTTGTAGTTAGATGATGATGTATCTTGTGTGACACAGTAGATCTCATCATTGGTTAAAAGACATAATATATAAATGAGGTTCGTAACCGAGACAGTTTTGGACAAACTGTCGGTTCAGGTTATTATGTGATTCGGATAATTGGTTTGTCTAAACTGATTGAATCATATAGATATGCCCAGGGCGTATTGAACTTGACCATTTAGAATGATTTGTCTTGTACTGATTTAATAGGCAAATCATTCTTAGTATTCTATCTCTTAATTCTCTAGACTTGAGTGGGCATGAGGATTAGACATAGTGTACTTTGTTATGCCAATGGGTGAGGTCAATTGTGGCCAATAGTCTCGGTAGGTTGGGTGCGCGTGTTTAGTTGATTGGTCTACTGCTGCTTGTCGAAAGGAAACCATGTACCGGTGCGTCCTGGTTGATGGTGCTCCCAAGATGAGCTCGTTATGTTTATTATACTAAACCCAGCTGGTGGACTTATGTCCGGTATAGTAAAAAGGTCAAGTGGTACTAGTCTCAGAATTAAATAAGTTAATTAATTAATTTATCAGTAAATTAATAAATTAACGAGCACTATATCTTTGATGTGAAGAGATTAAGAATAAATTAATTAAGTTATTCCGGAAGCAATTCTGGTGTAGGAAGGTAGTGCCATAATTAATCCGTTAGTGGTACGATTAATTATGTATTGGGTTATTAACAAAGGTAGATTTAATTAATTAAGTAATTAATTAATCCTTGTGTCAGTTGGTTGTGAATCATACCAGGAACTGGATTGAGGATAAGTGAATCCCTGTATCAGTTGGTTATGAATCATACCAGTAACTGGATTGTGATAAGTGAATCTCTATATCAGTTAAATGTGTATCAGTCCAGGAACAAGATTGAAGGAAACAGAAACCCAGTAAGAAGGTCAATCCTAAACCACATTGGGGTCTCTCTTGTAACTCTATATATAGACAAGGGATTAGCTATTATACAATATACAATGCATAAGTTTTCAAGGCAAGAAAACTTAGAGAGAGAAAATTTCTCTCACTAAAATTTGGATTTCCCTAAGCTTAAAGGCTGCCAAAATTTCTTCTAAATTTTGGCGGCAACGTGTAGCTTTCTCTCTCTTCAGTCGGTGCGTGGATTGTACGCGCCAAGTGCAGCGGTGCTGGAATTTTTCTGGCAGGTGGATTGTGGTGATTAGATGATCAACTGTTCGTTGGATTGTTGCCCACACAACATACGAACAAAGTCTTCAGCCATACAAGAGAATCACCTGAGTGAATACTTCAATAGGTAATTCTTATTCTTCCGCTTTTAATTAAGAATTTATTTGTTGCGTGATAAATCGAATAAGTACAAACCAAGATCCTGCACAATGTTATTTCATGCAAGGGTTAGAATAGCGATTGTGCTAGCGTTTAGGCCTAGCCAGAGATTCTGATTCTGGAATGCGTAGCACGAGAGTGATTTTCTGGCTAGGCCCGGGCAGATAATCTTTCAATTGGTATCAGAGCCTGGTTTTGGGTTTTGTGCCTCTTCGAGAATACCTCAATCTCAGTTGTTTGCATCTGGCACACCACAGCAGAACGATGTAGCATAAAGAATGAATCGAACTCTCATGAAAATGGTTAGGTCGATGATGAGCTATAGTGATTTGCTGAGTTCATTCTGGGGATATGCCTTAGAAACAGCTGTGTATATTCTTAATCTTGTACCATCTAAAACCGTGCCTTCATCTCCAGTAGAGTTGTGGAACGGGCGCAAGCCCAGTCTAAAACATCTCAAAGTTTGGGGTTGCCCAGCACATGTGCTTAAGGCAGATGCGGCTAAGTTAGATGCAAGAACAGAATTAATGATGTTTGTAGGATATCATAGGGGAACGAAATGTGGTCTGTTTTATAGTCCTAAAGATTAGAAGGTGGTGGTTAGTACCAACGCTAGCTTTTGGAGGAAGACTATATCCTAGATCACAAGCCCAAGAGTAAGACAGTACTAGAAGAGCTTATGAGACAAACTAATAATCCTGATACACCAACACAAGTAGATACACCACATACTGCACAAGAGATTACAGATGATGCGCCTACACAGGTGGTGCCTCGTCGTAGTGGGAGGGTTGTAAGATAGCCCGACAGGTTCATTGGCGTGAGAGAGGCCTCATACCTAGTCCCAGGCGCGCCTGAGCCTGACCCAGTAAATTACAATTAGGCTATTTGAGATAAAGATGCAGAATCTTGGCGTAAGGCAATGATATCCGAGATGGGGTTAATGGACCACAATCAAGTCTGGGAGCTTGTGGACCTTCCTGATGAGTTTAAGCCCATTGGATGCAAGTGGGTCTACAAACGTAAGAGAGGACCTGACGAAAAGGTGGAAACCTTTAAAGCTAGGCTGGTGGTGAAGGGGTATACTCATAAAGAGGGAATCGATTATGAGGAAACCTTCTCCCCGGTAGCCATTACTTAAGTCGATCCGGATTCTCTTGGCCATAGCTGCTCATTTAGATTATGAGATATGGCAGATGGATGTCAAGACAGCTTTCCTAAATGGAAGTCTTGAGGAAACCATCTTCATGCAGCAACCAGAGGGATTCGTTAAAAAAGGCCAATAGCATAAGGTTTGCAGGCTTAAGAGGTCCATTTACGGACTTAAGTAGGCATCCAGATCTTGGAACATCCAGTTTGATGAGGGATTTACTCAGTGTCCAAATGAGCAATGTGTGTACCGCAGACGTGATGGAAACTCAGTGGTGTTTCTTGTGTTTTACGTAAATGACATTCTATTGATTGGCAACAACAAGCAAGTGTTATCAGACGTAAAGGCATGGTTGTCCAAGCAGTTTGATATGAAGGACTTAGGGGAAACGGGACATATCCTTGGGATCAAGATAATTCGAGATCGTAGGAAACGTTCGTTAATGCTCTCTCAAGCTTCATACATAGATACGATTCTGGCCCGTTTTAACATGCAGAACTCCAAGAAAGGTTTTCTACCTTTCAGACATGGAGTGCATCTGTCTAAAGAATAGTCTCCTAAGACTGTTTAGGAGATAGAGACCATGAAGACAGTTCCTTATGCTTCGGCAGTAGGAAGTCTCATGTGTGCCATGTTGTGTACGAGGCCTGATATCTGTTATGTCGTTGGCATTGTAAGCAGATATCAGAGTTAACCCGGGAAAGCTCATTGGGAGGCAGTAAAATTCATTCTCAAGTATTTGCGCAGAACGAGACCAAGTGTTGGTCTATCAGGCGCCTGAGCTCGTACCCCGAGGTTACACAGATTCAGATTTCCAAGGCGACAGGGACAATAGCAAGTCTACCTCAGGGTATGTGTTTACTCTTGGAGGTGGAGCGATAGTTTGGCGGAGTGTCAAGCAGAAATGCGTGGCGGACTCTACCATGGAGGCTGAATATGTTGTCGCATCAGAGGCAGCGAAAGAAGCAGTATGGCTCAAGAACTGCCTAGTGGACTTAGATGTGATTTCTGGTTTCCAGAAGTCTATCACGGTGTATTGTGATAACAACAGTGCAGTAGCAAACTCGAAGGAACCACGAGCCCATAAGGCGAGTAAACATATACAACGCAAGTACCACTTGATTCGAGATATCGTAAAAAGGGAATATGTGGTTATGGCTAAGATAGCATCAGAGGATAACCTTGCAGATCCGTTCACGAAGACATTGACTTCAAAAGTCTTTGAGGCTCACGTAGATGGCATGGGAATCAGATACTTAGGGGAGCCATGACAGTTTTTCTAGATATATAGTAGTAGAGTGTATAGGAGTTGAATGTAGTTGTATACTTAAAGCACAGCTTAAGTATTAGTGGGAGATTGTTGGAGTTGAATACATAAGCTATGCTTGTATTGTACATTTTCCCAGTTAATATATCGATTTATGTTTTGGTTATATTTTGTTGTGCATTATTTGTCCATTTATATTATGTAGTTAGATTATGAGGTATCTTGTGTGACACAATAGATCTCATCATTGGTTAAAAGACATAATATATAAATGAGGTTCGTAACCGAGACAGTTTTGGACAAACTGTCGGTTTAGGTTATTATGTGATTCGGATAATTGGTTTGTCTAAACTGATTGAATCATATAGATATGCCCGGGGCGTATTGAACTTGACCATTTAGAATGATTTGCCTTGTAGTGATTTAATAGACAAATCGTTCTTAGTATTCTATCTCTTAATCCCTAGACTTGAGCAGGCATGAGGATTAGACATAGTGTACTTTGATCTGTCAATGAGTGAGGTAAATTGTGGCCAATAGTCTCGGTAGGTTGGGTGCAAGTGTTTAGTTGCTTGGTGTACTGCTGCTTGTCTAAAAGAAACCATGTACCGGTGCGTCCGGGGTGATGGTGCTCCCGAGATGAGCTCGTTATGTTTATTACACTAAACCCAGCTGGTGGACTTATGTACGGTATAGTAAAAAGGTCGAGTGGTACTAGTCTCGGAATTAAAAAAGTTAATTAATTAATTTATCAGTAAATTAATAAATTAACGAGCACTATATCTTTGATGTGGGGAGATTAAGAATAAATTAATTAAGTTGTTCCGGAAGCAATTCTGGTGTAGGATAGTGTCATAATTAATCCGTTAGTGGTACGATTAATTATGTATTGTGTTATTGACAAAGGTAGATTTGATTAATTAAGTAATTAATTAATCATTGTTTCAGTTGGTTGTGAATCATACCAGGAACTGGATTGGGGATAAGTGAATCTCTGTATCAGTTGGTTGTGAATCATAACAGGAACTAGATTGGGATAAGTGAATCCCAGTATCAGCTGGATGTGTATCAGTCCAGGAACAGGATTGAATGAAAAAGAAACCCAGTAGGAAAGCCAATCCTAAACCACTTTGGGGTCTCTCTTGTAACTCTATATATAGACAAGGGATTAGCTATTACACAATATACTGTTGGAGTAGAATACTTAAGCTATGCTTGTATTATACAGTTTCCCAGTTTAATATATCGATTTGTGTTTTAATTATATTTTGTTGTGTATTTTTATGTCCATTTATATTATGTAAGTAGATGATGAGGTGTTTGGTGTGACACAGTAGATCTCATCATTGGTTGAAAGACATAATATATAAATGAGGTTCGTAACCGAGACAGATTTGGACAAACTATCGGTCTATGTTATTATGTGGTTCAGATAATTAGTTTGTCAAAACTAATTGAATCATATAGATATGCCCGGGGCATATTGAACTTGACTCTTAGGAATGATTTGTCTTGTACTGATTCAATAGACAAATCGATCCTTGTATTCTATCTCTAAATCCCTAGACTCGAGTGGGCATGAGGATTAGACATAGTGTACTTTGATCTGCCAATGGGTGAG
The DNA here is from genome assembly GCA_030378225.1 of Knoxia roxburghii. Taxonomy (NCBI): domain Eukaryota; kingdom Viridiplantae; phylum Streptophyta; class Magnoliopsida; order Gentianales; family Rubiaceae; genus Knoxia; species Knoxia roxburghii. Next base: position 11,170,142 of record CM059422.1, on the reverse strand, counting down.
GTCAAATGTGGCCAATAGTCTCGGTGTGTTGGGTGCGCATGTTTAGTTACTTGGTGTGCTGCTGCTTGTCGAAAGGAAACCATGTATCGGTGCGTCCGGGGTGATGGTGCTCCCGAGATGAGCTCGAAATGTTTATTATACTAAATCCGGCCGGTGGACTTATGTCCAGTATAGTAAAAAGGTCGAGTGGTACTAGTCTCAGAATTAAAGAAGTTAATTAATTAATTTATTAGTAAATTAATTTTAATTAATGAGCACTATATCTTTGATGTGGGGAGATTAATAAATATAATTTAATTAAGTTTTTCCGGAAGCAATTCTGGTGTAGGATGGTAGTGCCAAAATTAATCCGTTAGTGGTACGATTAATTTTGTAATGGGTTAATTGAATAGGTAGATTTAATTAATTAATTGGTTAATTATTCCTAAGGGTTAATTCAGTAATTAATAAAGTGGAATTATTTAATTAATTCCTAAGGGTTAATTAAGTAATTAACAAAGTGGAATTATTTAATTAATTAATTAAGTCTTAAGTTTCAATTGGAATTAGGAAATCCTAGAGATTAGGAATCCAGTAGGATTTGGTTATCCTATCAGATTGGTTGCCTAGTTGGATTTGGAAACTAATTCATTACCTAAACCCATTAGGAAGATCAATCCTAAACCAACTTGGAGTCTCTCTTGTAACTCTATAAATAGACAAGGGATCAGTTATTCAAGAAACACAATTCAACAATTAATCCACAGGATTTTTAGAGAGAGAAAATTCTAGAGAGATAAAATAATTTCTCTCTCCTGGTCGAATTTTATAGCAGAGGGGCGGCTGATTTTTCACTAAGCTTGGCCAAAATTTTGGTCCATTCTTGGCAGCCCCGTGTGTTGCTTTCTCTCTCTCCGGGCAGTGCGTTTGCAGTACGTGCTAGGTGTGGAGGTGCTGGATTTTTCTGGCAGGTGGAGTTGTGGTGATAGCTGATCAATTAGCTTCTAGTTCATTGCCCACACAACGTGAAGTTATAGTCTTGAGGCATACAAGAGAATCACCAAGTCACACTTCAAAGGTACTTTTCTAAGATTCCGCTTTAATAGAAATTTTTGTTGCGTGGTAAATCGAACAAGTGCAAACCCAGATCCTACCAAAACTTTCATATACAATTCATAAGTTTTCAAGGCAAGAAAACTTAGAGAGAGAAAATCCTAGAGAGAGAAAATTTCTCTAAGCTTAAAGGCTGCTGAAATTTCTTCTAAATTTTGGTGGTAACGTGTAGCTTTCTCTCTCTCTCTCTCTCTCTCTCTCCGGACGGTGCGTGGATTGTACGCGCCAGATGCAGCGGTGCTGAAATTTTTCTGGCAGGTGGATTGTGATGATTAGCTGATCAATTGTTCGTTGGATTGTTGTCCACACAACATACGAACAAAGTCTTGAGGCATACGAGAGAATCACCTGAGTGAACGCTTCAATAGGTAATTCTTATTCTTCCGCTTTTAATTAAGAATTTATTTATTTCGTGATAAATCGAATAAGTACAAACCAAGATCCTGCGCAATATTATTTCAAGCAAGGGTTGGAATAGCCATTGTGCTAGCGTCTAGGCTTGGCCAGAGATTCTGATTTTGGAATGCGTAGCACGAAAGTGAGTTTCTGACTAGGCCCGGGCAGATAATCTTTCAGGGGCTGGTTGTTATGAATTTCGGTAGTTAAGGGGGATAAATATAACTTTAGAAATCTGAGGAGAGTATCTGATATGAACCCTCTAGGCTAGGAGAATTTCGGCAACACTTTCTTTAGGAAAGTTGAAGGGAACTCTCGGATTTGAGGCTTATGGAGGGTGTTGGCCAAAATATCTAGAAGGGCAAATGTCCATAATCTAGAGCTTTCTCACAATGGGGATGGATTAATATGGTAGTGGGGTTTGGTCTTCAAAAGGAAGACCCTATAAAGAGAAACCACAAGAGTAATTTGTAAGGTTTTTGGACTTAACGTTAATATATAAATATGGTTCTTGTATATTAAAGTGTTGTCTATATAGTTATACCTAATTAAAGTGATCAAAGGGTAATAAGGCATAAGTATCTTTTAAGTATGGAATAATATTGTGCAGAAACCAATATATTCCTATAGTTACCTTTTTGCGATGGGTGAAACTGTAACTTAGGAAACCCTATTATTATAAATAAAGGTTATGGTCCCTGGGTGAATTAGTCTGCTTCTGTTTTTCTTATTCCCCATCGATAAGTAAAATACTAGAGAAATCCTCCTTTGGGAAGAACCTTGATAATCACCTGGAAAATCATTACAGGGAGTTGATGCAAATTCATTCAACCTTCAACCAGTTGCTTGATCAATCTACCAATCGCTATGGATCTAGATCAAACTACGCTACCGTTTTAGTTTCTATCCCAATAATTGATTGAAGGTTTATAGTTCTTAGGAATTAAATTCCTTACATAATTACCCTATTTTTGCTAAATTCTAAATTTGATGCTCAAGGTGAAAAAACTCATATTTCTACTCCAATCAAGCATACTTACAATGGGTGGCCTTTCCCTCTATTTATAGGAGTAGGGGTGAACCTTTAAGCTACAAAACCATAGTCTACTCTCACTTGAAGTCTAACTCTTTCAAGACTTTTTTCAGCCTTCTAGAATACACTATTATAGTCGAAACTTCTTTGCTTAGTGTGAAGACCTTAGATGCTTGTGAGAGTCCTTGCTTTGACCAAGTCTTGTGCTTTGTGTGAACACTCTAGATGCTTGCGAGAATACTTTAAAAGCAAAGTTTCCTTGCTAGTGTAAATTCTTCTAGTTGGCCGAAAATTCTTCATGAAAGATTATCTGCCCGGGCCCGGTCAAAAACTCACTTTCGTGTTATGCATTCCAGAATCGGAATCTTTGACCAGGCCTAGACTCTAGCACAATCGCTATTCCAATCCTTGCTTGAAATAACATTGCACAGGATCTTGGTTTGTACTCATTCGATTTATCACGCAACAATAATTTTTTAATTAAAAGCGGAATCATAGAAAAGTATCTCTTGAAGCGTGTTAACTCAGGTGATCGCTTGTATGACTCAAGACTATGATTGCACATTGTGTGGGCAACGATCTAGCAACTAATTGATCAGCAATCAACACAACTGGGTTGTCAGGAAAATTCAGCAGCCTCTTCGCCGCTGAAAAAATCCACCCCTTACCGCCGGAAACCACTTGTCGTCGCCGCCTGCCGGAATTTTCAACCAGCCGCCGCCTTGGGACAAATTTTGGCCGCCCATAATTATGCTAGAGGGAGAAAAATGTTTTCTCTATCTAGTTTTCTTGTATTGAAAACTTATGAATTGTGTATTGTGTAATTGCTAATCCCTTGTCTATATATAGAGCTACAAGAAAAACCCCAAGTTGGTTTAGGATTGGTCTTCCTACTGGGTTTCCTTTAATCCTGTTCTTGGACTGATTCACAACCAACTGATACAGGGATTCACTTATCCCCAATCCAGTTCCTGGTATGATTCACAACCAACTGACACAATGATTAATTAATTAATTAATTAAGTAAATCTACCTTTGTCAGTAACCAAATACATAATTAATCGTACCACTAACGGATTAATTATGGAACTACCATCCTACACCAAAATTGCTTCCGGAATAACTAAATTAATTTATTCTTAATCTCCCCACATCAAAGATATAGTGCTCGTTAATTTATTAATTTACTGATAAATTAATTAATTAACTTATTTAATTCCGGAACTAGTACCACTTGACCTTTTTACTATACTGGACATAAGTCCACCGGCCGCGTTTAGTATAATAAACATAACGAGCTCATCTCGGGAGCACCATCACCCCGGACGCACCGGTACATGGTTTCTTTTCGACAAGCAGCAGCACACCAAGTAATTAAACACGCGCACCCAACCCACGGAGACTATTGGCCACAATTGACCTCACCCATTGGCAGATCAAAGTACACTATATCTAATCCTCATGCCCGCTCAAGTCTATGGATTAAGAGATAGAATACTAAGAATGATTTGTCTATTAAATCAGTACAAGACAAATCATTATAAATGGTCAAGTTCAATACGCTCTGGGCATATCTATATGATTCAATTAGTTTAGACAAACTAATTATCTGAATCACATAATAACCTAATCCGACAGTTTGTCCAAACTGTCTAGGTTACGAACCTCATTTATATATTATGTCCTTTAAGCAATGATGAGATCTACTGTGTCACACAAGACACCTCATCATCTAACCACATAATATAAATGGACAAATAATGCACAACAAATTTAACCAAAATATTAAATCAATATATTAACTGAGAAAATGTATAATACAGGCATAGCTTATGTATTTAATTCTAACACTTCATAGCTTCTAGATTGTTCATTGAGTGTTCAGCTTGTACTCCTTCCCTTGGCTGAATTATTCTTTGTTGGAGTCCTTCATGGATTGGGCTAACTTCCTTGAGTGGGTTGTTCTTACTTATTACAAAATAAAATGAACTAAGCCCCTAAACAATTCCTATGGCCGAAATGAATCAAGTCCTACACATTGGGCCAAAGCTAATCTAGGCCAAGCTAAACCATAAGGCCTAAATTAAGAGTTATGAAAAATAATCAAGGCCTAAATGTTGGGCAAAAAATTATTCAAAGACAACTAATACTTAATGGCTGAAAACAACAAACAAAGAAAAGATAAATTTTAGGCCAAAATTAAAACAAGCAAAATAAAGAAACTTGGCCAGGAAATAAAACAAAGATAAAGGCTAGTCTTCAATACTCAATACCATCACCTCCCTTGTTGAGTACTTGTTTTGAAGGACAAGTTCTTACTTGTAGACTTCATGGGCCAAGGTATTGAGGGCTTGTTTGGCCTTTTTATGTCTTACTTTTGTCATAGGCCCATCTATGTCCACCAAAGAGTTTCTTTGATAAGGTCTCAACTGTGGGTTTGGGTATAAAGATGAATGAACCTCAGTAATCATAGTTATGCATATTTCATATCATTTGGTGCAACTATGAAGTATCTAAATCTTGCATTAAAGACTTAAGCCCTTCAAATTATTTCAAGCATTAATTATCAAAAGCTTCTACGTGTCAAATATCGAGAACATAAATCTTATGTCACAGAGTTCATAATCTAGAATAGGCTCAATACTAGTCCCTTCATCTTTGAGAAATCCAACATTTTGATAGGTATTTAAGAGTTAATTCCTCGAATTAAAGGCACTAGAGGAAAGTCCTTTATTTGTTAATAGACAAAAGATGGAAATTATATATAATTTTTTTTCTAAAAAGTGTAATATTAGGTTGATCATTTAGAGATTAGAAGGAGAATCCTTTCTTTGTGATGTATTATATTTGTATATCAACTATATCAACATGTGTAAAAACCTTTTGATTCTACTTTTAAGGAATTAATTTGAGAGAGGGAATTCCAAGTAGCTTGGCAATAAAGTAAAGTTTATTAAATGCAAACTTGAACTACATAATTCTTGATGTGATTTTGTTTTATTTTTCTTTGCATTTCATTCATCATAAATGATGGGAATTCTTGATACCAAAGATGGGGTTCCTTTGGAGGGTGAGAATTCCTACCCAAAATATTTTTAATTTTGTAGATAAGTTGTTACTGGTGGAATAATTTGGCTAAGGCGATAAGACTCTCTACAAGAGCATGTTGAATTATACCACTTTAGTCTAGCCACTAAAGATAAACTCAAAAGAAAGAAAAACACCCAAACGGTGTTAAACCCTAGAAGAAACTCTCCTCGAGTTTAATATGAAAGAACAAATATTCAAAGTGTATAAAAGATGTCAAAAGTTGTTTATTAAAAAAGGGCATCCTTTATATTTATAGAAGAGGGCGGCCGAAATTTTAAGTACAAATAATTCTTCTCTTCATATAATTTGAATCTCAATCGAAATCCAAATTAGAGAAGGATAAAACTAATCCTAGTGCGAACACTAGTTGGCCGAAGGAATTGCGTGGGTAGCAGGTTCTCACGAAGGAATTGCTTAGCAACTTTCTGGACTTTTTTCCTTCTAGAGCTAGTCAAAGGCCCATCAATATGTATCCATGGCTTTCTTAGAAAGGTCTATTTAGCATTCAACCTCTTATTCACAATTCGTACAACTTTATAACTCAAAGGGTTGAGGATTATCGCATCAACAAATCATAAAAGCATACAAATCTCTTCCTTATAGATATCATGTAACATCTATACCCTATAGACTGGCTAATAACTTTAAGACTCCATCCTCGTTAGTCCAAAATCATTAACCCAGATTATTAATAGCATATGAGACTGAAACTTGTATAGAAATCATTCAGTCAGTATATTAATAACGTGAGACGAGATTTTACATACCACATTTGAGAAAAGATTTTTCTAAAGAGTTTTCGTTGTTCCAAAAAGAATAAATTTTTAAAACCCGATTTACCCTTCTTCGATTGACTATTTGTCTAACAGTTTGTATCAGAGTTCAAAGCTCAATTTTTACATATTTGAAGGCTTAATTCCATTGTGTTAACATCTTAAGATGACGAATCAAGGTATACCATTCATTACAAATCACAAAAGCACACAACTCTTTTTCTTACAAATATCATACATTACATTTGAAAAAGGGTAGTATTATATCTCGCCCCTCTTTTTTTTATTCATCGCCTCCCTTTTTCCAAAAAAATCATTAATTCTCTTAAGTATCACTCCCCTAATTCTTATTTTATGTCCCCTAATTCTTATCTTTGTCCCCTTCATAATTACAATATAACCCTTACTTTTTAAATTTTCGCCCCCAAATCATATATATTACCTCCTTTAATTACATATAACCTTATAATATTTTAATAATTTAATAAAAATTAAAAAAATACTACCGTAAATTATGAATTTTCCATTATGTTATTAGAAAATAATAAAAATACTAATTTTTTAATTGTATATCATAATAAAAATTAATTGGAGTGGTAAAAACCTAGTTTTACCAAACAAAATTTTCAAAGATTGTCGGTGAGAGCCGACGATCACTATCACAATTGCAGGTGAGAGCAGACGATCGGCGGTGTCGGCAAAATTTGAAGGTAATTATTTTGTTGAGAAACTAGGTTTCTTCATCATCGACTACAACGTCCCCAAAAAGGACTTCAGGTTAGGGTTTCAGAGATAATTGACTTCAGGTTTCTTCATTATCAACTTGATGTCACAGTAGGACAATATTAGACACGACTTTAGTAATTGATTTTGAAAATAAGGTATCGGCAAATCACGTGCTCGGCTCCGGGAATGGTATTTTTGACTTTCGGCGTGATAATCTGACGATATTGGCGTGAGCAATTTGTCTTCATGGGCAATTTATCAGCGTGAGTAGACAATTGGCGTGAGCAGAACGTCGGGTCTTGGCGTGGGCAGACGGCCGGCTGTGGCTGGGTTTTGGAATGAGCAGACGGTCGGTGTGGTGGGCTTGATCGACTTGTTTTTTTTTTTCGAGAATTTTTTGGTGGTGGTTTCAACACCGCTGGTGGGCATGGTGGCGTCGTCACTTGGTGAGAGTGGTCGGCGTGGTGGTTGGTGGGTGCTGGTAGTCGAAGTGGTCACTGACGACGATCACGATGGGGGAGTGGTCGCTGGCGACTGCAGCTCCACCACCGATGACCACCATAATTTTAAAAGCAAAATTATTTTTTAATATATATATTTAAATAAAAAATTTATTTTATTTTATTTTTAACTTTGAATTTATTTATAAACTTCTTACTTTCTTTTTTTAGAAGGAAAAAAAACTAAAAAACCTATAAAAAATTTTAGTGCAGGATGGACAGTGATGAGACACAGGTATGAAAATAATGTTCATATTAAATATTAAATATACATTTTTTAATGCAATTATGATATTATTCTTTTTTTTTATTAGAATTATTAAATATACATTCCGTTATTGTTTACATAACTGCGGGTAATGGTTTTTGTTTAAATAGGCAGATTATTGTGATAGTTGCTACAGTTATGATCATAAACCAGATGACTGTTGGAGATTGAAACTCAAATGTAATCTTTGTGGAACGATACGAGCACTATCTCCACGAATGCCCATTATACAAAGAGGACTAGGAAAAGAATGATGTAAGTAATTTACAAAATCGGATACGTTGAATATCGTAATTGTGTTGTTAGTATGTATATTTAAAATGTACTTATTTTAAATATTTTTATACACATAATATATATATATATATATTGTACTCGATGCCGGAAGAACATAAGGAGTACCATTCTGTGCAAGTTTCTTTTGTATTTGATGAAACGTCAATGCAAAATATACAAAGTCAAATATGTTATTATGCTAATGTGTCAAATTTTGTGATTTTTACCCTTAATATTAAGTTTAAAAATGTACTTTATGAGCTTCACGATGTATTTCAATACAATTACATTTTTTGCTTATGTTGTAGTTTTTTTAGATAACATGGTATAATTGTTTTATGTTTAATTAAAAATAATTAGAAAGTACCGTCGGATATAACAAGGTGAATGTGAAGGCTTATTTCGCGCCCTCTGTTTTCTTATTTTGCATCCATTTTATACTCAAATTATCCTTGATAAATTAAAAAATATCAATCATAATATTTAAATATAAAATATAATAATATATTAAATTACCTAACTACCCTTAATCAATTTACTAAAAGTACCCATTAAAAAATATATTTTTAGTTCCGCTCATCTATGCTACTTTAATCATAATTTTTATAAATTTTTTGTAGATTAAGAAGAGACTTATAAATTTTTTTGGTAAATTGATTAAGAGCAGTTTGGTAATAATATGAGGGGCGACAGATAAGCATTAAGGGGGCGAGAAATAAGAATTAAGGGGCGATACTTAAGAAAATTGAGGACTTTTTTGGAAAAAAGGGGGCGTTGAATAACACAAAGGGGGCGCGATATAATACTACCAAAGGTGAATATGCATCGTGACACAACACTACTTGAAGAAAATAAAATTCCAGTGAATGAGGTATGTGTTAATTTTGTTTTTAATTTACACACGTCTATTTGTGTAGTATAGTTTAGTTTGATATAATTGTAAATGCAGGTTGAGAATGTCTCTGACCATGGTGATGGTGTTGTCTATAGTAGTCATTTAAAGAGAGTATTGACTTTTGAAAGTGGCACTACTGCTATAAGTTGGGCAAAGGATGTTGCAATTAATATTGGTTTTACTCTCAATATCACTGAACGCAAGAAGCCAACAAAAACGATTTCGAACTGCAGCCATGGGGACAGTAGAAAAAGAAAGAACCTGATACACAGAAAGGTTCCCGACGATCAAAGTCGATGGTTTGTGGGTGCTCATTTGAAATTTATGTACGAACTAACGAGACTGTGAAAGAGTGGGGGGTAATTGCTACCTCAGGACTTTAGGGTACTCACAATGATCCATTAGTTGTCTACAAGGAAGGATATCGTCAAATGAGTGGTTTGAGCGATCAATCTAGAAAAATCGTATGAGAAATGTCAGAGTCATATGTGAAATCGGGTAATATTTACAAGGCTATTATTGATAAATATCTGGGACATCATGCAAATATCTATCAAATCTATAATGAAAGGAATAAAATGCGGGTTGAGCGTATACAGGGAAGGGATGTGATAGCACACGTCTACATTTGGCGATTAAGAACAAATATTTTGTGGTCACATACGTGGAAAAATCTACAAAAAGATTGAAACCATGTTATTCGCGCACCCAGATTCTATCAAGTTGTACTAAACATTTTATTGGTATGTGTGGATAGATGCTACGTACAAAACAAATAGGCACAAGATGCCACTGTGTCAAATAGTGGGTGCAAAGCCGACAAACACAACTTTTTTTATAGCATACGCGGTTATGCACTATGAGACCGAAGATACATATCGATGGTTGGTATTGCGTTTGAGAAATCTCCTTGAATATACCAAAAATCCAAGTGTCATTATGACCAACAGAGAATTAGGGGTACTAAAACCCCTTTAAGATATTTTCCTAGACACTGCACATCTTTTGTGCACTTGGCACATAAACAAAGATGTGCGGAGAAGGATCTCTCTTGTGCTATCAAAAAAGCAAAAAACGGTGGAGGATCACTATGATAACAAGTGGTTACGCATCGCTAATGCTAAATCTTACATGGATTATCAAAAAGTTGTTCATGATTTGGAACATGATGAAAATGGTGAGTCCTAAAAAATTCATACCTACCTCGAAAAAAATGGTTGATCCACAAGTAAACATTTGTCAAGCATTGGACGAACATAGTTTTGCACTTGGGGAACACAACTTCATGTAGAGTGGAGAGTGCACACAACATGTTAAAAAGTTGGCTTGGTACGACAACCGGGTCCCTTGATACAGTTTGTGGCAGGGTACATAGTGTCATCACATGTCAAATACAAGAAATCAAGTAAGCACTGTTTCAATAATTTAATTTTTTTTTGTTTTGTTATTCACTCGTTGTTTTTTATTTGTAGGAAAATTTTGGAGGCATGCAGTGGACAGTTTGAAAATGCACATGACATATTTCCTTTAAAGTATTTGTAACATTCCTACGAAACACGTGAATTTTTTCATAGAAATTATAGGACTTAAATTTTTAAATGAAGAAAATAAACTAGGTTTAGAATAAATATATGTAAATAATTAGTTGAATGAGGGGTTAATTAATATATGGGTTTAATTGAATAGATTAAATAAGTAGTAAGTAGAATGTATTAAGAAAAAAGGGCTTGATTGAATAATTAAACAAATAGTGGGCAAAAGACTTAAGCCCTATGAAACTAGAAGGGCCTAGGAAGCAAATAAACTAATTTCTCTTTTCTTATTTTCTTATTCCCTTTCCCTCTTCTTTTATTTCCCTTTTCTTTTCCTTCTTTTTTCTCCCTCTATCCCCAACACCACCCACCCGCCGGCCCACCCACGGCCGCCCCCTTCCCCGGCCGTTTAGGCCTCCTCTCGATCGCGCGACACCACAGAGAGCAAGACCCTTCCTCCATTTCTCTCTTTCCCTTCGTTTTTCTCTCTCCTCGAAGTTGACCGCCCCGCCACTGCCCGCCGCAATTCCTCCTCGTCCAGCCATGCATTTGGTCGAAACTCACCACCAAAATGTTCCCCATCACCTATAGAACAAAACCCATAAAAAATTACTCCATTTGGATGGCATATTTACAATTTTCTAAACCCTAGAAGCTAACACCACCTCGCCGCCGCTCGTTGCCGGTCAAATGGAGCTACTGACACCTTGCATGAACTCTTCTCATTCAGAGCTTCAAGACCCACCAACAGTCTTTGCATTTTGATGGCTGGAAATGCCATACCGACACCAGACCGCCACCGCCGCCTCTAGACCACCACCGTCGCCGGATTCCTTTACCTCTAGTCACCAGCTGGAGCCTCCTTCCTTCGATTCCAGCCTTGTTTTGGCAGGTTTAGTGGTAAACCCTTAAACTCCTTTAAGCTATTTTTGCCACATTTAGAATTATGCATATCTAGGAGTTTAGTGGTTAGTTTTGGTGAAGCTAAATACAAGAGATGTTCAAATAAACCAATGGTGGCATGTTTAAGGTAATGGAAGGCTTGGAAACAACCTAGGAACTGTTTTAGGTGAGGGATAGAGGATTTAGGAAACTAAGTAAATCATGTTCTTGAAGGCAAACTAGGTAGCATATAGTGAGGCAAGAAGATTATTAGAATTGCATCTATGATTCTAGCTAAAGATTGGTCAAAAGGAGTTAGAACCAATTTGAGCCTTATAAACTCAAGTAGGATCTTCTTCCCTTTGACTTCTAGTTGGTTAGAGACATGCATAGGGTTAGGTTAGTCTCATTTAGAGATCGATAGGTCATTATACATTTATACATCTTTTAGGTGAATATTGATAAAGGATTTGTATGCTATTTGTAATAGGTATCTTGTGTAATGGAATTGTTGGCGACTTCTTGTCAAGCGAAACTGTCGCTAGGTATAACACGGTGAAGGTGAGTATTTTCCCTTCTATGTGCATGTTGTTATACCCAGGAGTGTACGTGTGTGCCTAAAAATATATACGTGTAACCTAGGTATAACCTGGATTATATTCGGAGTTTGTTTTGCATGTTGTTGTTTAATTTGCACTTGCCATCTAGAAGATTATGGCCTTGCTGGCGCTTAGGGGTTTGATGTATATTACTTGTGCTATGGTGTATGTTGCTTGTTGATTGTTGTTTGTTGCATTGTTGAACGAGTTCTGGAGCTTATGTTCTTGGGTTGGATTGCATGACTAGCTGTTGGTTGTTATTTTCTGCACATTACTTGTGTTTGAATCTTTTGGGGATTTTGCCCTTTTCGTGCTGTCCTATTGGGATAGGGGCCGATCTGTGGCACAACCTAAGTCGGTATGGCCCGGGGTACCTTTGGCGGTTCGGTTGTTTTAGGCAGTTTCGAAGGAGCTTGTCCAGATTACTAGTACAAGTTATTATCCTAGGGAGGAAACTGGTTTTGGTAAATCAGGGCCTCTCTAGGATTCAGGTCGTTTGGTTGATTGCGAGTTAGCTGACTGCATAGTTTACTCCCTAGCATGTTTGGTTAGTTTACCATTTTGATGCATATTCTGTGTTGTATTTCTTGTTGATATATTTGTCTCACGGCTACACAGGTAAGTATAGGGAGAATCCCTCACTGAGTATGCTTTTCGCATACTCATCCTTTTATCTCTGAATGTTATCCAGATTAGGTCCTCGGGAGCGCAAACCCAGGAGAAGCTTGGGGATGACTTGGGTTGGTGCTAAATCCGACAGAATGTATTTGCAATAGTCTAGGTTGAATAGTGTTTTCTCTAGAATGAAGTTTGTAAACAGATTAGTTTTGTTAATCTAAGACTTATTTTATTCTTAAGTTGGTTTAATTATGTTTTATTACCAGTTTAGGAAATCAGGTGCTTTTGGGCCCTGACAGTATTTAAGGAATCAAGCACTCAATTTGAAGTTATTAGAGGGGTAAAAGAATTAATGATTTGAAAGATGATGCCGCGTGGAATTGTGGTTGCGTACTTGTACTTATTGCATTCCATGTTCATGTGCATTGAAATTCCATCAAATTCAGGCACATATTCCATCAACAGCCATCAAGTTCAGAAAACATAAGTGATATTCCATCAAAATCAGAAGATATATGTGATATTCCATCAAATCCAGAAAATGTGTGATATTCCATCAAATTCAGAAATATCTTTTTCAGATGACAAATATGAAATTCAAACATGGACAAACATGTTATTCCCATTCAAAAACAGATAAACATGAATAAGATAAGATAACCAGCCCACAATTCAAAGACAACAACTTCTTAGGTGATGATTTCGAATTTTGAGAAATTGAACATCCCTGATCTTCCACCATTAAGCCAAGCTAAAGAAATAAAAAATCTACAGAAAATTAGCAGAAAAGTGAAAAAAAAATTTGAATCTTTAAATTTAGGACGAAGAAAAGGCAACCCCCAAGTAACCAAAGATGACAGAAACAAGAGAACTGGCATCACATAAGGACTTCAAATCAATATCGAAAATTCACACTACCACTTGACTTTAACAGCCCAGAAAGTTCCTCAAAAGCCTCTGCTATAGCACCCAATTCTACACATATATGTAATAAAAACAACGAAGCAACAAAATGCTAAATATACCACCTTCAAACAAACACACACCAATCAGAAAAAACCCAAAATAACAGAGATGAGGAGCAGCCAAAACCGAGCAACCAAAATTGAGATGAGAAGGTGAGGAACAACCAAACACACACCAATTAATGAATTTTCTTTCTTCTGTCATCCTCAGCCATTCTTATTCTTCAACTTCTCATAATGGCACCAACCAATATCACCGGCGTATCTTTTGAACACATAGACCATGTTGGATCGAACGTACAGTGTCCCATCAGTTGTTGGGAATATGTCATCCATATAATAAGCGTTACGAGGATTTTTTATTTTTATTTCGTGGGTAGAATTCCGGAGAAGGCAGCAACAAAATTCTGGTGGAGGAAGATTTTTGGTTTCTTCGAACTCATGACTTTCATGCTCCTAAGTGTCCCTGGTGTAACTTGAATTCAGGACCTCATAATCCTAATTAAGAAGTGCCAACCACTAGACCATCTACAGCTTGTCGAGGTTCTTGTTCTTTGATAGAGTTTATATACATGAAAAATATTCTCAGATATTTATCTAATAGTTTATTATGAAATTACAAATAATTTAATTATCAATCAAAATAAAATATTCAAAACAATATTCAAAACTATTTATCACAAATTATTATTCTATATGCTTCTTTATGCGAGATTTTTTATAGAAAAATGTGGAAGATGTTTCATATATTTAATGTAATTTTTAGTTTCTAGTTTTAAAGTGTCTTTATTTTATCACAGTAGGGGTGGGGTGAGGTTTACAAAAAAAAAAGTCTTTATTTGATAATAGAGTTTTAAGAGAATACTAGTATACATGCATCTCACGGTATACTATAAGAATGCCCTAATTATTTATCGCATTTGAAAGTATAAGAACGAATTAATTATTTATTACACGAAAACTATAAGAACGACCTAATTATTTATAACGGTAATAATAATTTAATTATTAAAATTATTTATTTATAATCGTAATATTTTTTACGAATTTTGAATTGGTGTAATTGTTTGTAATAGAAATTCAATAAAAATATTTTGTAAATTATAATATTATTAATTTATTTTTTAATTTGATTAATAAATTTTTTTATAAGTTAAAACTTAATAAAGTTATTGTATAATTTGTCACTTAGTTGAAATATAAAATAATGATAATAATTGAATATTATGTAATTATTTTAATCAATATGAAGATACCAAATTTGAATATTTTATCAATAAGAAAATAAAAAAAATGATTATTTTTTATTTTTGTTAGGATAATAATTATTTTTTCAACTGGCCCAGAAAATAATATAATAATTAGAGAATCTTATTTCATGTTGGACAAACCTTCACCAAGAGAGTGAAAGTAATGGACAAAAACATAGTTATCTTCAATCAAGAGTATAACGTTATTTGCTACTCACTTTTTTGGGTATTTAATTTATTTGTTAAAGCACTCAACTCCACTTTTGCTTCTATTTTCTTCTATAGCTTCAGATAGATGAAATAAATAAAAATATTCTTTTAGATATGAGGTAGTGTATATTATGTAACAATATATTTATCTTTGAAAAATATATAGATGAATGAGTGTAATAAATTACTCTTGAATTATTTATTTTCTAAATAGAATCAAGAAATATATTTATATATATAACAAAATTTTTAATTAGAAAAAAATGTCTATATTAGTGCGAATTGTTGTCAACAGAAGGAAAAAGTGTTTTTGTCTGCTAACTCCTTTTACATTTAATTTACTTTTTTTTCAACTTTTTTTTAGAAATAATTATTTTTTCTTATTTATATTTATCTCAATATTGATATTATCTAATGAAGTAAACAGCTTGTTGTTTTATTCTAACAAAGTTTTTGTTTTATTTTTAATTTACTCATTTTTTTGTCTTTCCTATCCAGATAATTATTTATCTTTATCTAAAATTTAATATTGTATCTAATTTCATCCTAATCGACTTATTCTTTTTCCTTTAATTTACTCTTTTTTTTAATTTTGTCTACAAATAATTATTTTTTATTATTTATCTCTATCTAAATTTTAATCCTTTATAATATTATCTTTTTGTTTTATCTTTACTGTTTTTGAACTTTACTGTATCACTAATAATTTTTTTAATTTTATCTAAATTTTAATCTTATCTAATGTTATACTCCATTCGTCCCCATTTATCTGTCACTTTACACTTTTCACTGTTATTAAGAAAAAATATTTAGTATTGATTTAGTTGAGTAAGTATTCTTTTTTACCCCTAATTAATTTGGAGAGAGAGTGAGTTGTTTATGAAAAAATTAGGTAATTAAGTGGTAGAATTTAATAAACTCACAAACTCTGAGGAATGATAGAATAGGAAAAATTAGAAAAGTTATCTAGATAATTGTAAAATTTTAACTAATAAGGGACAAATTATATCTTCTAAAGTGACAAATGAATAAGGACGGAGGGAGTAATAATAGTACTTGATTTCACCCATACAATTTTTGAAATGTTAAAAACACAACCAACATTCAATAATTTGAAAACACAACCAACCTACAAATAATTTGATCATTATAATAATTCTTAAATAGATTAATCCTCAGATTATATCATAAGGTTTAGACTCAATTAAAATTTCAATCTAATATGGACTTTTCACGTTGAGAATTTCAGTCTAAATATATTGATGATATAAATATTAATCTTTCAATTTGAAATAAAATTAATAAAAAAATTATAAATATTAATCTTTCAATTTGAAAAATTAATTAGTTAATCATCTAGAAAAAATGAATAGTACATGTGTTGTGGGTTCATATATTATATATTTATTTCATAATTAAAATTACATATAAATATAAGTTTAATTATGAAATAAAAATAATACTAATTTTATCCTTATGTCATATTTTATATTTTTAAAATGAGGAGTAAATATTGAAACCAAAACACACACGTGTATATATATACACACATACGAATATTATTTAAATTTATTAATAATATATAACTGAAATTAAAGTAGATATGTACAAATGTTTCATTTTCATTTAATTTTGTTTTCAAAATTATATTACCTTTTCAAGTCTTTTACTTTAAAAAAATTATAATATGGACTTTTCACTATTGAGAATTTTAATCTAAATATATTGATGAAATTTTAAATAACATTTCAAAAATTTTAATTGAGTCTAAACCTTAAATAGATTATTAATGATTGTTTCAAAATTTGAGAATTTTTTACACTATTTGAACCCATAATCTTCATAATCTCCTTTTATAACTGTTTTTTATTTAAGAGATAATGAAAGAAGAGTTTGAAAAAGACCACAATTGGAATTTGTGAGAAGAGTTAGTGAGATGAATGATGAGATAGAGTTGATTTATTGTGTAAGCCATGAGATTTGTGAATAAAAAATTTAAAAAAACTAAAAAACTTATAATTAATCTTTATCATTAAGGTGAAGATAATTAATATATAAAATAAAAGATTGACAAAATATGATGAGGGGTGCCAATGAACCAAAAAAAAAAAGAAATTAGTACAGTTAATAAATATTTTAAGAGATAATAGAAGATGAGTTTGAGAAAGAAAACAATTGAAATTTGTGAGAAGATATAGGAAAATGAAGGATGAGAAACAGTTGTTGATTTTTTGTGGAAGCCATGAATATTCCTGAAGAAAAAAATGGAAAAAACATGGTAATGAGTTTTTATCATGAGGAAGAATATAATCAAGATATAAAATAAACGATGTAGAATCAATGCAAATTAATTATTAACAGAAATAAATTATAATTCATTTAATAATTATAAAAAACAAAACATACAAAAATATGGTAATGGGTATTTATAATGTATACATCTAAAGCGGATTAATAATGTCCACATTTTGTATTTGAAATGGTGATGGAGATGAATGAAGATTGAGGAAGATCTGAAGATTTTTTTAAATAAAAATTAAAAAAAAAACATAAAAATGTCATAATGAATGAATTATTATCATATTGAACATAAGGAACATAGAAAACATATAATTGATGCAAATTAATTAATGCACATTTTTTGTATTTGAGAATGGTGATGGAGATGAAGATGAATGAAGATCGAGAAAGATTGAAAGAAAAATAAGAGATGGAGAAATATACCTTTAGTATGTGAGAATAATGAGGTAGATGAAGGATGAGAGAGAGTTATTGATTGCTTGTTGAAGTGATTAAGATTTCTGCAAAAGAGAGAGAGAGAGAGAGAAATAAAAAACACAAAAAATGTGATAATGAATCAATTATTATCATATTCAACATAAAGAACATAAAAAAACAATTTATGCAAATTAATTAATATAAATACCTTTGGTATGTGAGAATAGTGAGGTATACGAAGGATAAAAGAGAGTTATTGATTGTTTGTTGAAGTCGTGAAGATTTCTGCAAAAGAGAGAGAGAGAGAGAGAGAGAGAGAGAGAGAGAGAGAGAGAGAGAAATACAGAGAGAAAAATATGAGTTTTTGTTCATGATTTCATGATGTGGTGTGAGAATGAATGTTGGTGGGAGGTGAAGAAAGATAAATAATAAATGAAAAAAAAGATGGAATTATATTTTAAAATTTAAATAAATAATTAATGATAAGTTTCTATTAGTAATTATCATTATATTAACTAAAGCATGATATTCTAAATTCACTCTTGAGATACTTCATTGAACAACGGTAATTTATATGGTGGTCCTGCAATTTTACTCTCACCCCTAATATAGTAATAATTTCTATTTTAGCCCCCCAATTGTATTAGTAGTTTATTTTTTTAAAAAAATCAGACACGCGCCTCACTTACCCGAAGCTATATAAGGTTCTTTTTTTTCTTTTTTCCGCGTGTTTATTGCTGATATTTTGCTTCGTCTTTTGCTGTTGTTTTTCGTCTTCATTTTTCGCTTGGATTCTTTTGCTTCCAAATTTGATCCAATTTTGATTACGGTATGTATTTGATGATTGTGATTGATTTATGTTTAAGAATTTGTTGTTTCTCTGTTTTTCGTCTTCGTTTTTCGCTTAGTTTGTTTCCGTTTGTGCTCTGTTTTATCTTTCGATGGAGATTTTGCTTCGAATTTGATAATTAAGGTAATTATTCCTGTGTTTTGATCTTTTCGATTGATTTATGTGTTTGAAATTGTTGTTTCTACGGTTCTGTTGTTCTTCGCCTTTTTGTTTTTCATTGAATATTGTTGTTTAAAGTCTATTTTTTTGTTGATAGATCATTCTGGATTGAAGAAATTGCAATGGATGATACAGTTGGTGATATAGTGGATTTATTTCGCGAAGAAGATGCTCCTGAATTGTTTGAGTTTGATAAACAGGAAGAATCTGTGGTATCTATGTTGAAAAGTAAGTCATGATTGGATATTAGTTATTCATTGATCTGATATTATATTTTTTTATATGATAATAGTTCTATATTGATATGATCTGTTTTCAGTATATTGTTTTGGATCTATATGTATTGTGGTATGATATTAGTTTTAGTTGATGTGATATTAGTTATGAATTGATCTGATATTAGTTATGCATTGATATGATATTAGTTCTATATTTATGTGATACGTTTTCAATATATTGTTCTGAATTTATCAGATGATAGTTGACATCATATCAGTGGAGTATAGATATCAGATCAGAAAGTAATTGAAATCAGATCAACGTACTATAGATATCAGATCAATAATATTAAACAAATCATACAATAGAACCAAACATACTGAACAAGGAGGATTATAATTATAGATATCAGATCAAGTGACTATAGATATCAGATCAATTGACTATAGATATCAGATCAACTGATTATATGTATCAGATGAACTGACTATAGATATCAAATCAACTGATTATAGATATCAGATCAACTATGTTTAAACTAATATGATATTATTATTTTTTATACAGGTTCAGATGATGAATCTATGGAATCTTTGTGTAAATCAGTGGTTGAAAATGAAGAAGCAGCATACAATTTATATAATGATTATGCTTTTAGGTTAGGATTTAGTGTGAGGAAAGATAAAGATCGTAAAAACAAAACTACTGGAATCAGGTATTTGAGAAGATATCTTTGTAATAGAGAATGATCTAAACAATGCAAGGAGAATTTGAAGATGATTTATACGAAAGTTGATATGCGATCTGGATGTAAAGCTTTTATTGAATTTAATAAAAGAGAAAATGGGAGTTGGATTGTCCAAAAGCATTTCAGGAAGCATAATCATGAACTGTGTCCTGTAATTGAGAGGCAAGTTTTACGTTCTCAGAGGAAGTTTGATGATTCTGCATTACAGTATTTTGAGGAATTGAAAAGTTCAGGTGTTCGTGTAATGGATGGTTATCATATATTGTCCAAAGAGGTTAGTTATACTTTCAGTTTTTTTTTTATGAATATACATAAATGTGATATTTGTTATGATATGATATTATGTTTGAGTTGATCTGATATTACTTTTTTGTTGATCTGATATTATTTTTCTGTTGACCTGATATTATTTTTCTGTTTGATCTGATATGTGTATTTTTCAGTCTGGAGGTTCATCAAATGTTGGTTATACCATGCGAGATGTATATAATCATTTGGAACAAGAGAAGAGTAGGAAGATTGATGGTTGTGATAGTAAGGCGTTGATCAATATGTTAAAACAGAGATTTACAGATGAGAAGGATTTTTATTATGATTTTGATTTGGATGAGGAGTTTTCATTATGTAGTGTATTTTGAGAGATCAGAAGATGAAGGAGGATTATAGTAGATTTGGGGATTTGTTGGTTCATGATACAACTTATCGGACAAACAAATACGACATGATCTGTGGACCTTTTGTTGGTATGGACAACCATTGTCGTAATGTTATGTTTGGTATAGGTTTTATAAAAAATGAGAAAGTGGAGTCGTTTATTTGGTTGTTTAGTACATTTTTGAGATCGATGGAGAACAAGCAACCAGTGACATTTATGACAGACCAGGATTTTTCTATGGCAGCTGCTGTGCATGTGGTTTTTCCAAATGTTCGTTATTGTCTTTGCATTTGGCACATTGCAAAGAATGCTCGTAGTAATATACCTCATTTGATGAGTCAAGAAGGATTTTCATATGCCTTTCAATTCTTGCTTAATCAAGTTTGCACAGAAGCTGAATTTAATCACTTCTGGAACAGGTGTGTGTTTTTTCTTTATTAGTTGTTAGGTGATCTGATATTAGTTATGTATTGATCTGATATGAAGTTTAGGTTGATCTGATATATTATTATTATACTACTTTATTCTTTTTTAGTTGTAAGCTGATCTGATATTAGTTATGAATTGATCTGATATATTAATCAGTTACTTTTTTATTCCATCAGTTTGTTGAAGGATTACAATTGCAAAGGCAACACTTGGTTGAAGAAATTAGATGAGATAAAAGAGAAGTGGTGCCCTGCATTCAGTAAACAATATTTTTCTGGATGGGCAGTTTCTTCCCAACGATGTGAGACAACCAATCGTTCGGTTTCAATGAAGTTGTCGAAAAGTTCTACTTTGTGTGAATTCTATCAGCAGTTTCTTGATGTTGTGACTAAGTGGAGAAACAATGGCATTGCAGAAGATTTTAGATGTAAAGGAAGGGTTGATCCTATTGTTGGAGATTCATTAATACTTTAAGATGCTGCTGAGGTTTATATGATAGAGGTGTTTGTAAGATTTCAGGAGCTGTATATCAAAATGCTATCATATAATCACTTGCAGACGAGTAGCGATAATGGTGTTTATGAATATCAGGTTTGGCGTACTAAACTTGATTTGTTTCGACACGTAGTTCGTTTTGATGAGAATGAGTACACAGTGAGCTGCACTTGTAATCTTTTTTCTGAGGCTGGGTTGTTATGTTCGCATGCTCTTCGTGTGCTAAATCTGAATAATTACTCGGTACGTATTTATTGCAACTTCAGAGCTTTTTTTTTAGTTGATCTGATATTAGGTTCAATTTGATATGATATTATGTTTGAGTTGATATGATATTACAATTAAGTGATGTGATTTTTTTTTTTAGTTTGCTAATGATTATTCTCTATGTAATGTGGTTGATCTGATATTAGTTGCTACTTGATATGATATTAGTTATTATTTGATCTGATATGATTAACTTTATATTTGTTATATACTGTAGATAATCCCTGAGAAGTATGTATTGAAAAGGTGGACTAAGAGTGCAAGTAGCTGTGATTATTATTCGAAAGAAGATTGTTTGTTGACATCAAGTAACTTTGAGAAAGATTCAGATTCTGTTTGGAGAGTTGAAGCAAGCAGAAAATATTTGGATTTAATTAGACATGCACAGTCTAGTTCTGTTGCACGTTCTATTCTTGATAAGCACTTCAATTTGGCTAGAGTTTCTATTAAATCAGATGTTGGTCCATCCTATATTGGTGAAAAAGAAGAAGGTTCAAACATTGCTGAAATTAGAGATCCAAAGAGAAGAAGAGAAAAAGGTGTTAGAAACATTCGTCCAAAAAGCGTTGTGGAGAAAATGTGCAATAGGGCAAGAGGAAAAAAGAAGAAAGCAGCAGCATTTGCATTGCGTACTAGAGAACGGGTCGCATCAATGGGGATTGAAAATTGTGGAGTTGTTGATGGTAATTTTGTCAATCCTGTTGTGGAGAAGTTGTAGTTGTAGTTGTAGTTTATATGAATTCTTTTAGTTAGTTGATACAAAACATTAAATGACTTCCTGTTGTCGTGAGAGATTGTATGTTATATGATTTTTTTGTGAGTTGATAGTTATTTTATGTGATTTCTTTTTAATGTACTTAGTTGTTTCATAATAATGACTAGCAGATATCAGATTATAGGATTATAGACAACAGATCAGAGTATTACAGACATCAGATCAGAGGACTGTAGACATCAGATCAGAGGACTATAGACATCAGAGTATTTTTTTCACATGCATGAATATA
Organism: Knoxia roxburghii; assembly: GCA_030378225.1. Classification (NCBI taxonomy): domain Eukaryota; kingdom Viridiplantae; phylum Streptophyta; class Magnoliopsida; order Gentianales; family Rubiaceae; genus Knoxia; species Knoxia roxburghii. The sequence continues at coordinate 11,147,490 of CM059422.1, read as the reverse complement.
GACGTTTCTGAACGTGGTGCTAGTTATTTTTGGACGTGGTGCTAGTTGTTTTTGGAAATGGTGCTAGTTGTTCTGAGAAGTGGTGGATTGTCTTTGTAAAAAAAATCATTTTAAATTCACACGCATGGATGTAGAAGATATCAGATCATAGAATTATAGACATCATATCATAGTATTACAGATATCAGATCAGAGGACTGTAGATATCAGATCAGAGGATTATATACATTATATCAATAATGCAATACGATTTTAGTTATTAGTTGATTTGATATTAGTTATAATTTGATCTGATATTACGTTTTCAGTTAATATTTTAATCTGTTTGTTTGAAGATATCACTTCACAACAGATATATGAATCATAAATGGTGATATAGATAATAACTTTCATGTGATTTGAAATTAAAGTATGAAAACACAAAAATAGACAATTATGAAATTTTATAGACAATTGGAAAATGTAAACATTGTCATGTACAATCAATCTAAAGTCTAAAGTCTAGACTAGAGTCAAGTCAAGTATCTATTACAATTTTGTACTATAAAACTTCTCAATTTTGGCCTTGAGCTCATCTTTCATTGTATTTGTTTGAGAAGCCATTATAGTATAAGCATACTTGACTCTAAGAATTTGTATAGCTCTGTTGAGAGCAGCTTTGCTCTTGCGTGCTTCTCTTGTGAGCTCTAGATCCCAAGTCTGAGTTGTTTGTCCCTTGTAGAGCTCTACGTGCCTCATTATAAGAATGCCACAATCAGTGTGGTTCTTGTTATCTTGCCAGACCAATTTTGGATACTCCACTATATAATCTCTTGGATCTCCATAAATTCTTTCTGCTGGTGTCCCCTTTATTATCTCAAAAAAATACCGCAGCTGCATTAATGATGAAAACATATATATCAGATCGGTGTTAAGATGATATCAAATCAATGTAAAGAACATATCAGATCAAGGGAAAGAAAATATCAGATCAATGTTAAGAAGATATCAGATATGAAACAGGTACTTACGATGATTTCAGGAATTGTAGCGTACCAACTTTCATCTTCTGGGATTTTGTTGTTCAGCACAACTAGTCTTCTTATCATTGTATTGATACAGACTGTATAGTAATGTTCATGCTGAAATATTGGGAAGAACACCTGCACAATGCATAATACTAATTAGAAGTTGATATATTTGATATATTGAATTCAGTGAATAGAGGTATTAAAATTGTACATACTATTTTCACGTTTAAAGTGTCCATGTTTTTGTTGGCTCGTGTGACATCATTTACGAATCGAGATCTCATGATTTGCAGAATCTCAGGTTTAATCTCTTGGTGAGGAAATACTGGTTTTGGTATTATCGGTGGAGAAGTGATGCCTAACTTCCTGGCAGCTTGATTTGCTGTCATTGAGTTTTTGTAGTCATCATTTGCCGATACGAACTCCAGACGTTGCATTAATGTATTCTCCATCAGTGAAAGCTAAAAACATAATGAATTGTTGAATTTGTATTAGATGGAATAATATTTGCATATATTTGTAAATGAATTTCATATCAAAATAATTAGGAATTCATAACTTACACAAAATTGTTAAGATATGAACAGCCTTGTTGGATCTTTGTAGTTCATATGTACGATCCATGCATTTAAAACTTGAATTGTTATCCATTGTGAAGGATGCATTGACTTGAAGTCGGTTCGGTCCACCGAAATATAAGAAGCCCCAGAGTAGAGTTGTTCTCTGTATGTGAATTTCAAAACAATGTTAACAAAAGTAAGTTGAAAATGTGCATATCAGATGAGCCAATATAAGAGAGATCAGATCAGAAAAATGAACACATCAGATAAGTATATAAGAGAGATCAGATCACAAAATTAACATATCATATCACCAAAAAATAGACATCAGATCAATATGAAACAGACATCAGATCAACTCAAAACAGACATCAGATCAATACGAAACAGACATCAGATCAATATGAAATAGACATCAGATCACTATTTTTTAAAGAAAATCATTTTACAGAACTAAAACAAAATTAACACAGATATCAGATTAAGAAAATAAAAGCATCAGATCAGATGACAATGGACATCGGATCAGAGGACTATATATGTAAATATACAATAGAGTAGAACTTACTCCTCACTGAGTCGATTTTGCTTATTCCCCGTTAGATATGCATAATCTGTGAATAGTTTCTCTTTCCTTGAGATCGTCAAGAATGGCTTAGCCTTCTTTAGCTAAAAATCTGATCTCAAACGAACAGGGAGTTTGCGATTTCTATGCTTTGAGTTCGGTGTCAAGATGACATCTTCCTCAGCATTGTCTGGTTCTTCGTTGATCATGCTGGAAATAGAGTTCATATCAGCACATATTATATAACAAATCATTCAAATAAAGATATCATATCAGGTAGTAATTTGTTTTTACTTACGTTATGAGGTCTGTTAAGAATTCATCAACTTTTGAAGTCTGAACTAGTTTTTGAGTCTGATCTGCTTTTGAAATGATAGTGTTGATGTTTGTAGCAAGCAGTACTGCATCCTCCACCATTTTTTCATTATCTTCTTCATTATCTTGGGATTCTGAGAAGTTTACAGAAGTTTTGCCTTTATTCAACTCTTTCTGTTTGTTAGCTTCTGTTTCTTCAGGCTTCTCGTGTTCTTTATATTTTTCTTTCTCATGAGCATTTGGTTTTTCTTTCTCCTGAACTGACAGCATTTTGTAGACCAATTTCTTTGCAATTGGATCTTCCTTTTCTATCTCATCCCTTTCTATCTCTTCTGGATGAACTTCTGTTTGTTTCAGTGGGAGTGGAGAGATGCGTGGTGACTGAGGTTCTTTTTCCTTTTCCTCCACCACATTTTCTTGTATTGGTTCTTCTTCTGCTTCATGAACGCTGTCTTCAGGTGCAGATTCTTCATCTTCTGAAGGTGTACAGAGGTTGAAATTTGGCATATCATCTTCCAAGCGTACAGTGGCGGATTTCTTCTGTATATTGTTGTAATTCTCTTGTAGTTTATCAGCAATTTCTAATCATGCCGCATAGAACCTTGCATCCTGTGATGGCGTTGGTTCATTTTCTTATGTTGGGGATTTTGAGGATTGACATTGTTGCTCAGGAGTTGTATTTTTCTCCCTCATGTCACGGATAATCCCCTCCACTGTGCTTGTTAATGTGGCAAATGCTGCAGCACCTTCTGGATTGTTTGCTGCCCCAACATTGTGCCATGCTTTGATGAAAGCCATCATGGACTTTGTCAAATCAACCACTGATTGCGTCATTTCATGAGCATTTTCAAAATCCTGTTGCAGAAGATAATTGTTATAGTTAGTTTGTTTCATATTACTATATAAAAGATATATCAGATCACGGTAGAATAGACATCAGATCAGTGTATAAGACATATCAGATCAGAACTATGAAAGAAAGCATACTATAGAACGAAAACATAATTAAAAAAGGGTGATCAAAGGATCATTATAGAGACATCAGATCTTGAAAAAACAGATATCAGATCAGAATATTACACATATAAGATCACAACTATAAAAGAAAACATACTGTAAAACTAAAACGTACTTAACAAATGGAGATCAAAGCACCATTATATAGAAATCAAATCATTAAATAGTACACATCAGATCATCAAATAAAACATATCAGATCAGAAGTTTACCTTGTTCTTTGATGTTGTTGGAGCTTGTTTCGATGTGCCCCTCTTTTTAGAAGCATGTGCATGTTATGGTTTTTCCACATGCACCTCGGCTGTAGCCCTTTCTCTTATCCAGTCTTGACCATGTCCTCCCTTTTTCTCTTTAAGTCTTGCTCTCTCAAAGAGTTGACTCTGACTCCAGTTTGTGAATGTTGGTAGGTTTTTTGGAATGTCTTTGTGAATTCCATACACAACCCTATCAACATAGAATAACTGAAGAATATATGTTAGGTGTGAGTTAAAAAAATAAAATTTTTGAAAGCAAATCATTATACAGACTAAAACAGACATCAGATCAACAGGAAACAGATATCAGATCAACATATAACAGACATCAGATCAAAACAATACCCACATCAGATCAGTAATTTTGATAGAAAATTATTTAAAACAACTAAAACAAAATTAACAGTATATAACAGACATCAGATCAACAGGAAAAAGATATCAGATCAAATGAACACAAACAGATCACAAGTTATTGAAAGAAAATATTTAACTGAACTAAAAAAGACATCAGATCAGAAAATATACACATCAGATCACAACAATACAAACATCAAATCAGTAATAAAATGAATATAGAAAAGCCAGATGAGAGACTTACAATCAGAAAAGATAGTGGTCAATTGTAGGCTATTGATGTTGTGCCATCTTTGTGGAAATACTTCTCTTGGCATTCCACCAATGCTCTGAATGTGTAGCTACACCAGTTCAGCTGCCTTATTTGATCAATGCTGTTGAGGGATTTGAGGAGCCGATATCTGATTTTGTTGATGCTCCCATGATGGTACAGAAATGTGGTGGCCAGGTAGATAATGAAATCTTGGACGAAGTTGATGTTACTGTAGTCCTGATGGTTGACAATGTACTGCTCAAGCTGCTTGATGGTTGGTCTTTTAGTGGGTGGTATGCCAAATCTTTGACAGTAGTGTTCGACATTCTGTTCATAATCTTCACCCTTTGACTCAGCAGCTGTATATTCTTCAACTTCAATTGGACCTCTTGGGAAGCCAAGAACCAATTCCACATCTTCTTCAGCAATGGGAATAACTGTATCTTGTTCCAGCTCCAGTCTCAACTTGAGAGAGTTGAATTTTTTTAGCAGGTATTGTCCCAATTTGTTTGGCATCTTGGTGTAGTTTATACTGAGGAAGCTGCCAAAGCCTATATCCCTCACAGTATTTCTTTGTGGTTCTGAGAGTCTAGAAACTACAAAACTTATACCGTTTGGAGATGTACTGCAACTGAATCTCTTGCTCATCTCATTATCATCATCATCATTGTCCATTCTCTCTTTTTTTTTTTTTTTTGATCTGGACATCCACATCTCCCTTTTTCTTTTCCTTGTCGACTATGACATTAGTCTTCTTCTGTTGCTGCTGCTGCTGCACACTCTTCTTCTGCAATTGTTGAAGAATTTCTTCATTTGTCTTCTTCTTTGCAGGTAATTTGATCATTTTACTTGTTTGCTCCTTTTGGGATGGCTGAACAACTTCCTGTTCTTTTCTTTTCTTGTCCGATTTACGTTTGTACGTATGTTGTAACAACTTGTTAGAGGTTTCTTGAAAATCTGACTTGTCATCTTGTGCTTGAACAACTTGCTTGGTTTTATCAGCCATTACGTATATATTGTTGTGTCCTGTAATATGTCAGTAGAAGTATGTTAGCAAAAATAATTTGATATCACATTAGAAGAAAACAGATATCAGATCAGCAGATATAAGACATCAGATCACAACAGGAACACATCAGATCAGCATATGACAGACATCAGATCACGAAAAAACAGAGATCAGATCAACTGAATACACATATCAGATGAAAGAAAAACACACATTAGATCAACTAAATTCACACATCAGATCAACAAAAAATGGACATCAAATCAGTATTTTATAAGAAAATCATTTCACAGAAAGAAAACAAATTTAACACATAAATCAAATCAGGATATAAGATCAAGAAAATGAAGGCATCAGATGAACTGAAAACACACACCAGATCATTAATTTTGATAGAAAATCATTTCAAAAAACTAAAAGAACCATAACATTGAATATCAAATCAAAATACAAAAGACATCAGATCACGAAAAATAGGAAACAAATAACGAAAAAACATGCATTAGATCACTGCTTTTTGAAAGAAATCATTTCACACAACTAACACAAAATTAACAGTCAAGATCAACTGAGAAAAAACAAGACATCAGATCAGCTGACTACATACATCAGATCAAAAAAAAACAGAGACCAGATCAAAAGAATACAGTCAACAGATCAGTAATTTTGATAGAAACTTATTTCAAAGAACTAAAACAAAATTAAAAGCATATAAGAAACATCAGATCAATTGAAATCATATATCAGATCACTTGAATACAGACATCAGATCACTAATGTTTATAAAAAAATATTTCAAAGAACTAAAACAAAATTAATAGCATATAACATACATAAGATCAACTTAAAATATATATCAGACCAAAAGAATACAGACATCAGATCACAAAATATTGAAGGCAAATATTTCAATGAACTAAAATAGACATCAGATCACGATAATACATAGATCAGATCAACATATAACATACATCAGATCAACGAAATATAGACATCAGATCACTAATTTTGATAGAAATTCATTTTGAAGAACAAAAACAAAATTAACAGCATAAACAGATATCAGATCAATTGAAAACATATATCAGATTAGAAGAATACAGACATCAGAACCCTAATTATTCAAAGAAAATAACGGTTATAAAATTGAAATCCTATGATACGTATGTATAATGGTTAAAAAATTAGAGTTTTGTACCTGTAGATAAATGTCGAAGCAGGAAAAACGTTGGTTTGAGAAAAACAGCAAGTTTTTCTTTCGATTTGGAGACTTTTTGTAGCGTTTGAGTTGAACAGCAAGCTTTTCTTCGCGCAGATGATGGTTATGGTGTTTTCTGAACCAGAAAAAGAGCATGAATTCGAAATGCAGTGGTCTCTGAACGTATTTGAGGTTAGAAATTTAGATTGTGGTGATCTGATGTTGTTAATGGAAAGATGAATATCGTGGGGATGAAATTGGTTTAAGAGCGCGAAGGAAGGGTTTTGGGTTTTCAGTTTCAGAGCGGAAGAAAGGAAATTATTCGGGTTTAATTAAGTCGCGTGTTTACACGAGTGTATAATGCGACTGGGAATGTTCACGGGTTACAGTAGGAGTAAAATTCACCATACTCCTATAGGCTCACCGTATACGAATCCTTGAACAACAGCCCTCCTACCTGAATACGTGACATAAATTTGCTGACATGTCAGGTATTATTATAAAAAAAAAATTTTCCATTCACGTTCTCTTATCAATCTATCAATAAACTCAATTTAACTTATCAGTTATTATTACTATTAGTAACTAATAATCAATTAGCATCAATTCAAATTATAAAATATAATCCTATCTTTTTCTTGAACTCTTATTATTAAATAAACCATTCATTCTCACAACACCAAACTACACCACGCAGAGTCAAAATTTTCAACCAAAATATTCATGGCTTCATCTCCCTCCATCTTCCTCAAATGTAGTATTGTTTATTGTTTTGTCTTTGAAAGATACAAAATTTAGCACAATCATTCCAAATCTTCAATGTGTATTAATTCTTTTACTTATATCTTCATTATATATGATTATATATTATCATGATAAATAATTATTAATATATTTTTGTGTTTTTTTTCAGGAATTTTCATGGCTTCCACAAAAAATCTAGAATTTTCTCTCATCCTTCATCTCCCTAAATCTTCTCAAATAATTCCAATTGTGATATTTCTCCAACTCTTTTTTCATTATCTCTTAAAATTATTATTAATTGTAATAATAATATTTTTTTGGTAGTTCAATATTTTTTCACTACTTTATTTTTATCATAGTTTAATTATTTTATTTTATATCTTCATTATGTTCTTCAATCATTATAGAGACTAATTACTATGTTTTTGTGTTTTTTTTTTTTGTTTTTACAAATGTTCATCACTTACACAAGAAATCAACAAATCTCTCATTCTTCATCTCTATAGATCTTCTCATCAATTTCAATTGTAATCTTTATCCATCTATTTTTTTATTATCTCTTAAAATTTTTATTAATTATAATAATAATTTATTATTTTTTCAGTGGCTTGATATAGCTACACTTTTTTTTCATAATTCAATTATTATTGGTTTAATTATTTTATTTTATATCTTAATTATATTTTTAGTTATCATAAAAACTCATTATCATGCTTCTTTTTTCATGCGTGTTTGTTTTTTTCCCAGAATATTCATGATTTACACAAAAAATCAACAAATCTCTCTCATTCTTCATCTCCGTAACTCTTCTCACCAATTTCAATTTTCATCTTTATCCAACCATTTTTTCATTATCTCTTAAAATTTTTATTATTTGTAATAATAATAAAATTTTTTCTTCAGTTTTTCGGTGGCTCAATAAATTTTCACTACTTTTTTTTTATCATAATTCAATTATTATTTGTTTAATCATGATACAGACTCATTACCATGTTATTTTTTATTTTTCTTTTCAAAAATCTTCATGGGTGCCACAAATAATCAACAAATCTCTCTCATTTTTCATCTCCCTAACTCTTCTCACCAATTCCAATTTTGATCTTTATCCAACCATTTTTCCATTATCTCTTAAAATTTGTATTAATTGTAATAATAATATATTTTTTTATTTCGTTGGAGTTTCATTATTTTTAAATTAATTTTTCAATAATGTAGTTATGTTAATAAATTTTTAATTATTTATGTTAATAATTAATTATCACTAATTGCGCATATACGATTTTCCTTAATTAAATTAAGCATTTTTACCTATCATTGTCATATGTGGAAGAAATTAGTACAAATATTATTTAATTTTTTATACCCAAATAACTATAAAATTCTTCATTTTAAGTATTTTAATGCATTTGGAGTTTGTAACAATATTATTATTAATGAGAGAAAAAAAAATATTTTTTGGTATGTTTAATTTTTTACTATCACATTAATAATTTGAATTAATCATATATTCTCTTCTCCATATTCAAATTGAAATACTTATATATTCACTCTTTCAACCTTCCATCGAGATCTCAATATATTCTTCATATATACTCGAATAACTACAAACTTATAACTCTTTAAATGTTAATACATTCATATGTTGTTATTTTTATTTATTTTAAACATAATTTAATTTTAAAATTAACATTGTATGATAAGAAACTAATAATCTAAAATTCATTAATTTCTTGATGACAACATCATTAATATGTTTTTTAAATAATTATGATTATTAACAAATAAGCATAATATATATCCAATTAAAATATCAAATTTATTATAAAATTAAACAAAAATAATCATTATCATCTAATGTCTTATCCCAGAGTATCATTAATTTGATATAATATGATTCACATTATAAACAAATAAACATAATATATATCTAATTCAAATTTCACATTTCTAAAAAAAAAAAAATCAAATTTCACATTTTCTCAAAAAATAAAAAATAATTCAAATGTCACATTTATTATAATTTTAAACAAATCTAATGTAATGTATTTATCTATAAGATAAAAAATACACTTTTAATCAATCAACCAATTTATATTTCACTTATCAATTACTAAAATTATCATTAATCTCATTTCAAAATTTAAAATATTATTTGTTGATTATGTTTATTGCAATGTAAAAGTTATATTTTTCTCTTTTCACACATATCTTCCTATATTTCACATGGAAATATATATAATATATAATTATTTAATTTAATTAACTTTAATTTTATTTATTTTCTATTCATCATATTATTTTATTCAAACAATCAATTAAAAAATATATGTGTAAATCACTCAATTAACAATTTAACACTTATCATTTTAATTTCTAACTATAATTTATACTAATTTTTAATTAATATAATTACAGTGCACTACTTATAATCATGCACGAATTCTAATTTTAACTTTTAAATTTAATAACTTACTTATATATATTTATCAATTTTGATATATATAATTTAATAAATAATAATATTAGAACAACAATTGTACATAAAATAAAATAAGTGAAAATTTTGAACATATATTTATAATAATTATTAATAATTAATTTTTATATTACTTATTTGAATTAAAAAATCATTAACATTATCTCTATTGTATAACAAATTCTATAATAATAATACTGACAAATAAATTATTAATATAATAATTTATTAAAAAATTATATACAAATCATTTATAAAACAATGACACTTATTTAATATTTATATAGAATGTTATATATTTAAATAAATAAAAATAATATTTAAATTATTATTAGTGTTATAAATAATTGAATCGTTATTATGGGTGTCCGTGCGATGCACGATCCCACGATCTAGTTAGTAAGTATAATGAAATTCAATTGAGTAAAAATCTTGAAATGACACTTAATCAGGTCGGAGAATTGTTATCCAAGAAATTTTTTTAAATGACACGTCATCAGGTTGGGGACTGGTTGCTCAAGGATTTTTCTATTTTAGTATATTTAAGATAAGATATATATATATATATTTTAGAACAGTTATAATAACATAGAATTGGATCGCAAATTATATCCTGTACCTAGAGGTACATGTACATAATAATATATCACCACTCTCACTAAAAGAGAGTGAGATACAAGCTCTTCTCTTCTTCTTCTTCTCCAAAAACCCAATTCTTTCTTTTTCAAAAAATCACTTATTCTTCTTAAAAAATCAGTTATTCTTCTTCGCCGTACTCCATTCGAAATCGCATTTAATCAAAATTTTCATTCAAGCACAGATTTAACGGAGATCGACGATTGTTTTTTCTGACGAACAACACCAAATACAACGGAAAAATCTCTTCTTCTTAAAAAATAACTTCTTCCTGTTCAAAAATCTCTTCTTCTTTTTCAAAAATCTCTCATTCTTCTTCAAAAATAACTTATTCTTCTTAAAAAATCACCACATCATAAAGTATGAACTGTATTTGATGGATTTACGGAACCTTATTTTCACGATTTGATGTTGGATAATGTATTAATGATGTTATATTCATATTTTCTTATTCAAATAATGCTCTGTTACTCCGAAATATGATATATAAATGGTTTCCGTGAGGTATTGGCACTTTCATGTGAAATGGGTTGCTTCTGATTCTTCCCCGCTTATGGGACGTAACTAGACGTTGGGGGACGTTGCGGGACATAATGGGATGCTATTGCTTTGTATTTTGGACATAGCGGGACGTAACAAGGCGTTGCAGGACGTTGCTGCTTTGCATTTTCGGATGTTGCGGGACGTTGCGGGACGTAGCTGGACGTATCTGGACGTGGTGCTAGTTTTTTCGGACGTAGCGATATGTGGTAGACTATGTTCTGTGAAAAAATCAGCTTAAATTCACATACATGGATGTAGACGTTTCAGGACGTGGTGCTAGTTGTTTTTGACATGGTTCTAGTGTTATGAGACGTTGTTGAAGGTGTAATGTGAAAAATTCAGCTTAAATTCACATGCTTGGATGTAGATGTTGTGGCAGTTATTTTTTGGACGTGCATGGACGTTGCGGCAGTATTAGGAGACGTTGTAGAAGATGTTATGTGAAAAATTCACCACATGCCTGGCTGTAGACGTTGCGGCAGTTATTTTTTGGATGTGCATGGACGTTGCGACAGTGTTAGGAGACGTTGTGGAATGTGCAATCTATGAAGTTGTATTGCATGGACGGTTCAAGAGGGCATAACTCAGCACTCGATTGTCCGATTTGGACGCGCGAGTATTCGATTTAATGGTTCTCGACGAGATCTACGCAATGTACACATAAGACGAGCATTTGAAGATGGTTTCGATATTGAAAAATGTGTGGTTTTGGACGAAAACTTTAAATGGTCATAACTTTGCGCTCGGTGGTCCGTTTTAGACGATTTTTTTTTTGATTTCATATAACTTTTCGACATCTATCTATCTACAAAGGCGGTTTGGGCTGCTCGAAACTCCAAAAAACACCATATTTTAAAAGATACGAAAGATTTTTAATAATTTCAATGGTTTTTTGAATTTTCGACGAAACATTTGACATGTATAAAAAATAGTTTTTTACGATTTGCCTGCATGAAAACCTTGTTCCTCCGGGGTTCTACTGACCTATGTATTGGAAGATGGAAAATTCAATATTGACAATAGTGATCCTTTAAATGACATGTACAAAAAAGTGTAATTAAATGTTAACTAACTTTAAGTGGATTAATGGCAATTGAATTTTTTTGAAAGTCACAAGACTAAAATAACCAGGATTCGAGTCTCGTCCCTGACAATTTTTTTTTTGTTTTGTTTTTTCCCACTAATAGGTACTTAAATGGTATCTTTTTTTTACATTACTAAAATCAACTATGCCGTTTTTAGACGTTGCAGCAGTTGTTTTTTGGACGTGCGAGGACGTTGTGGCCGTGTTAGGAGACGTTGTGGAAGGTGTTATGTGAAAAATTCAGCTTAAATTCACATGCCTGGATGTAAATTTTTTTGACGTTGCGGCAGTTGTTTTTTGGACTTAGGTGGACGTTGCGGCAGTGTTAGTAGACGTTGTGGACATGCCTGGATGTAGATGTTGCGACAATTATTTTTTGGACATTGCGATAGTTGTTTTTTGGACGTTGCGACAGTTGTTCTAAGACGTTGTTGACTCAGCGAAGACGTTGTGGACGTGCCTGGATGTAGACGTTTATGGACGTGGTGCTAGTTATTTTTGACGTGGCTCTAGTTGTTCTGAGACGTGGTGGATTGTCTTTGTGAAAAGAATCAGTTTAAATTTACACGCATGGATGAGGACGTTTCTGGACGTAGTGCTATTTGTTTTTGACGTGGTTCTAGTTGTATTTGTGAAAAAATCAGTTTAAATTCACTTGCATGGATGTAGACGTTTCTGGACGTGGTGATAGTTGTTTCGAACGTGGTGTTAGTGTTAGGAGATGTTGTAGACATGCCTGAATGTAGATGTTGCGACAGTTATTTTTTGGACGTTGCGGCAGTTGTTCTGAGACTTTGTTGACTTAGCGCGGAAAAAAAAAAGGCGTGCGCGTAGGCGAAACTTACTATATTTAGTAAGTGTACAGCTGTCATGCGAAAAATTACTATATATAGTAATAGGTACATATACACAGTGTACAGGATATACACGCTGAAATTGGATTAATATTTTATTTTATATTAAAATTTATAAATTATGCGGGGCTTGGTCAATTCCCTAGTCATAATAATTTGAGGAGCAAGGACTTTTCAAACTTTGATTGAAAGCATTTCATTTCATTTCATAACCCATTCATCTTTTCTTTTTCGACTGCCGAAGAGAGGGAAAAAAGAAAAAAGAAAAGCCGCACACACGACACACAAAAACACGCAGTGTCTGCCATGGCTCGTCAAGCAACGAGATCACTACTGGGAAACTTGGCATCGAAGTTGCTGCAGCAGAACCCTAATGCGAATTTGCAGCAAATCCGCCATTTCGGGACCCCGCCGCCACCGCCGGCGGTGTTCGTCGACAAAAACACACGCGTCATCTGCCAGGGAATCACCGGCAAAAACGGCACCTTCCATACTGAACAGGCCATCGAATACGGCACCAAAATGGTGATTTAAAGCCTTATACAGTTTTTGTAATAGGATTATTGTTCGATCCATAAAAGATTCTGGAATATAGCTGCAACTGGAAATTCTTGTGGTTGTATGTTTGGTACTTTAGTGCTCATTGATCTTCCGCTTTTTTTTTTCTTTTTCTTTTTTTTTTTTTTGTGGGTGGGTTCGAGTAATTATTTGCATGTGTAACCATACATGGGTCTATGGCTATTTTAGTTTTGATTGTGCTAAAATGCTAGGACAAAAACTAAGAAAAAGAGGAGAATACAATGTAGTGACAAAGTGAGATAGACATTTGAGCCCGATGATTAGTTTGATTTTCATGTGGGCTGAATGTATGACGAGTTGCGGCAATGGCCAATAATGGATTTTTATAATTTTCTCAGACACAGCCTGAGAGTAGTATATTGGCTATGTTTTCGGAGATTATTAAGATGAAAAACTTTATGTGGCAATAACTAAGATGGTTTTACTTGTTCATGAAACTAAAAGAGGACGAGTAGGGGAAGAATTAAGTTATATGTACTATTTCAGCTAAATTCTATGCTCCATAATCAGACTTTTCCTTTGTTTTAACTGGGATTGGTGTTTTGGACCAAGAATCGGATTTCTAGATATGGTTGCTATTCTTAGCAGTGGAAAGATTTGTAAATTTTGTGCTGCTCTCACTAAATGTTTTATCATATGGTTCATTAGGTTGGAGGGGTTACCCCAAAAAAGGGTGGAACAGAACATTTGGGACTTCCAGTTTTCAACTCTGTTGCCGAAGCAAAAGCTGAAACCAAGGCTAATGCATCAGCAATTTATGTTCCACCGCCTTTTGCTGCAGCAGCCATCATGGAGGCAATGGATGCTGAACTGGATTTAGTTGTTTGCATTACTGAAGGAATCCCTCAGCATGATATGGTAACCCGAAAGTTACCTTATTGCTTAATTTGAAGTATTTTCAGTCTGGAACAATTATATTCAATGATGTAGATTCTATCATATTCTATGCCAAATGTCTGAAAATGTGCATTTCTAACTATTTAATAAGCAGAAATGCAATTTCGAAGGAACTTTACTTGCATCAAAGAAGTTTTTGTTGGTTTACCGGATGTCAACATATTCACCTAACAGTTAATATGTGAAAGGCTGCCATCCAGGCTTTTTTAATGGAAAATTTTAATAGTGATGTAACAAGTTTAGAGAGCAAGGAAGAGATACTGAAAGTAATTCATAATATAATGGTTCTCTTAGTCCTGAATGAGGACATAGCCTTCTTTTTGAGATAGAATTCAAAGAGATAATTCTGATTTAGAACTCTGAGAGGCCATTAGTCATGGAAGTTGGCTTATCTTGTTTTTTAGTCAAAGAAGTTTCCTTGTTTAAAATTTCATGGCTTGGCACTTTCGTCAAGCATCTTCGGAGAAGTACTTGTTTGGACCTTTTGGGATATGAGAATGTATATTGTTGTTAGTCTGTCTTGCTATCTTTTCCATAGAATAGGGGTTTTCTTTTGTTACCTTTCCCAGGGCATACCATGTCTAGGAAAATGCACATGAAGATAAAATCGAATTCAATAGTGCATTTACATTGTTATCAAGGTTGACAGTTAGTGTTTTGGGAGATTTAGTTGGTGGTAGATAGCTAGAAGGCTGATTTACATTAGTGTTGCCCGCAGGCCATTGTGAAGCAATTACCTGTTTATTATTTGAGCTTTGGTTAGTGTGTAGTTGATTAGATGCACTAGCAACCGAAAATGCAGTTGTCAGTAAATTTTAAGTAGAAAGACTATAGCTTATAGTTCCAAGAGATAGCCGTGGCATAAGAGTACTATTTCTCTTGTGCATTTTTTTCTGTGTTTACTGACAGTTTGCTAGGCGTTTTCCATGATTCATAAACTGGATAGGATGGAGAATGTCCTTGAATTAGAAATACCGAGGGAGTAGTTGCTTAATTTATAATCTACTTGCTTGTCAAGACAGCTTTTTGCCAGACTTAGCTGCCAACATGATGAAACATGTATAGTAGACGCAAAACATGTTATGCATCTCTTGTTGGTCAACCGTATGAATTATTTTTCTATAATTGATCTTCACGACTCAAAATTATGCAGAAACAACATTACCTACTTTTAGACCCAAATTACTGACAAGACAAAACATACTCGTTCCTCTGCCATCTACTTGGAGTGCCAAATTGTATATGCCTTTGCATCAACTTCTGGTATCTGTATAGGCCGCAATTTATTATTTTATTTTATGGTTGCTCTCTAGCCCTTAGATTTATGATTTAATTGGCTAGCTCTAATCAATAGTTAGCTTGTCATTTTGAAACTTAGTGTACTTTTTTTTGCCTGACACAATATTTTCCTTTGGTGGATCTATTAATCCAAATCTCATTGTTATCATTAAAGCTTAAATTTTATTATAAACTGCAGGTACGAGTAAAGGCTGCTCTGAAGAAGCAATCAAAAACAAGGCTTATTGGACCAAATTGTCCAGGTATTATTAAGCCAGGAGAATGCAAGATTGGAATCATGCCTGGATACATTCACAAACCTGGACGTATTGGGATTGTGTCCAGATCTGGTACACTGACTTATGAAGCAGTGAGTTTTCATCTCTGAAGACACTGTGTTTACTGTAATGTAGAAGTCATTCTACATCAGTTCAATGTGATGTTAATCGGTAGTTGATCCTTAGAATTCTATGAGCCAGACCTAGTTTGCTGTCACTTTGAGGTTGTGTATTTCTATTTTCAAATTTGCATTTCTTGTGGGTTTATTTGTTTGTAAAATGTTACGGGGAGAGAAAGAAAGAAAGGAGATGAATGAATTTTAACCTATTGAACAATGCATAAAGAGTGATACGTACGATGGACGAAAACGTGATTATGGTGAATTAGAGAAGTTCTGTCATGAGGAAGTTTTTAGACTCTTTATACAGGTTCTAGATGTAGTTTTTATCAAAAACTTACCATTTCATTTTTCTTTTGCGCTTGGTCTTCAGGTTTTCCAATGGAATAGAACTTGATAGACTTAAGGTCTGGTATCTTGCTTAGCTTCAATCCCGTTTTATGTTCTATTTTCTTGGAGGGGAAAAATACGAGTAAGAATAATAGGTGTCTTGGAGAACTGGTTAGTTTCCTCCCTCACTGAGATGTGCAAGAGACTGAAATTCCTCCTCCAGTGTCAAAACTTTGGATTCAGATTCAGTATGAATATTTCTGTAAATTTTTTTGGCAAAATCATGCAGATGAATTTACTTGTGAGAAAAACGACATGGTTGAATTTCTGTGTTGGATTTGTTGTGTGTTCACTTGATTTTTCTTATTCACTAAAATTAAAGGTGGAGATCTTATTTGTTTGAATACCAAGCTGTGAGAATTTCAACCAGCAACCGAAATGAACATCTGCATTGACGGTTTACTTCCCAATTTTGTGTTATGGTTTTTGTTTTCTTGCCACTAAAACTTTCTGTCAAGTTTCTCTATAATTTATAAGAAGGTATAGATTTTTGAACTGGCTAGTAATCAGAATCATTGTTTTTGCTAGCAACATAATTTCTGATAGATCTATAATATCCCAGAGTTGGTCTAGTGATCTTATTTCAACACACAACATCTTTTATTGCTCTCCAAAACATTTGTTGACTTTAGTGTGTGTAACATGTTAACTTCAGCAATTTGAATTTTAGGTTTTCCAAACGACAGCTGTTGGCCTTGGACAGTCGACCTGTGTTGGTATTGGTGGTGATCCTTTCAATGGCACCAATTTTGTTGATTGCCTAGAGAAATTTGTTTCTGATCCACAAACGGAAGGTAAAAAATCTCCCAGAATAAGTTTGATATCTGTTGACGGTTTAATGTTGATGTTTACATAGTGGAGCTTCTTATTGATGTTTTTGTAATTCATCCATTGTATGAATGCAAGTTGCAAAGCTGAGGGCAGACTATCAAATGGTGCCATTGTGCAAACTCTGATATTGTTGTCTTTTAAGGGGGAATATTTAGTTTTTGTTTTCAGCTCCGACTCAATATTGACATCATTTATACTATAGCTGAGTATTTCAAATTAGGTTATCTTCCTCTTACTTTATACTCCCCCCTGTCTATTTGTAAGGTGTTTAAGGTTATTCACACTAATTAAGGATTAATCATTGTTTAATTTGGAAGACAATATTATTCTTACTTTTCTTTTGTTGCGACTCTTTCTCTAAAAGAAAAACACACACACACACACACACACACACACATATATATATATATAACTAGTGGAAAATTAGGACTAAAAGGTCAAATGTGGTATTGAAAGTTTACAACATCTTATAGAAAAGAAATTTCTTCCATTTTTTAAAACATCTTACGCTAAAGACCGGAGGGATTATTGTCCCCCCTCCCCCCATGTTTATTCGAGGTAAAAATTTGTTAGAGAGAAGGGAATAATTTGCTTCTGAAAAAAGGATGACTATCTTAATTAAGGTAGCTAACTGATGTTATTGCCTTTAACAATAAATATGGTGTGGGTAATCTTTGTGAACCCCGATTGTGCACTTCTGGTGTTTAGGTATATTTCAGTTTTTTCATATGAGTGTCTTTTAGAAGTTAGAAATGGGAAGATTTAAGAGCTATTTGTCTTTCCATATTTACCCATGTCCTTGGAACTTGTTAGAGTTGATTTCTAAAATATTGCTACTGATCTAATAACCATGTGTATCAGAAACATTAACAAGCTGAATTACTCAATATTAGCAAGTTGTTTCATTGGAATCGTTGAACTGTTACACATTCATGAGTTGGACTTTGAATGAGTGATATTGATGGCAAGAACTTGTAAAGCATTTTGCTTTTTGGCACAATGGCAATGTAGTTGGTTTAAGGAGAAATCTAGTCTCTGCTAAAATCTTGTTATATTCACTTGGAGTGCCACAGTGAAATGAATTGGAAAAAATACATAGATTATCTTGTATTTTGTTAAACACTATCGCTGTCTTTCAAAGTTTTACTATAGAAATTCTCAGCAGAATAAATATTAAGGTGCTAGAAGCTGCTGGTTGTAGGGGCATGCTATGGATGAGGTAATGAGTGCATTTTGTGTTTCAGGTATTGTTCTTATTGGAGAAATTGGTGGTACTGCAGAAGAGGATGCTGCGGCCTTCATCAAGGTGAATTGATTATTTCATTCTTCAGCTTTACTTGATTGATGTATGGAGATTCTAGGTCTTTGATTTGTGGAATGCTTTTGCCCTTTTTTCACTGGATAGGATCTGTGTTCTTGCATGATTCCAATAATTGAACTTGGTTCAAGAGTCTTTTTCGATCATGTAACCATTAGGGTCATTGACGGGCATCAACACCTTCCCAATGATTTTAAATAAATTTGGAAAGCTACAGAATGACCTTTTTGACCGACTGGCCTCTTTCTGTGCTGTTGCATCTCACGGTCTTCCCACTCAAGTTAGTCATTGATTGTTTTGCATCTGAAATCATCTTTCCTTTACAGCATATGTTTTTAAATGATCACTTTGTATCATGTTGATCAGTTTTCTGTTGTTCAAGTTAAAACCAGCATCACTGATTAACCATGTAGTTGGGGAGTAACTTGTGTTTTAAGTTGAAACCAACACCATCTAATTTAAATGTGGTGCCACTTTTGTATTGTGTAACCAGGCTTTGATGAGATGTTACATCTTTCGCATTGGATGCACATTACAAGTATTAGGTCTATATATTCAACTTTCTCCCCTTAGAACTGCAAGAAGTTGTTGTCCTGTTTTCTAAATGTAGTTATCTTTTGTCTTAATGACCAATTTCTCATTATTATCTTGCTGCTACTGGCACTAGACTGCAGCTGTAAAATGTCTTCCAATAAAGTCCTTATCTTGGAAGCAAGCAACAACTATGACGTCCGTGAATTATCTTATTATGAGTAAAATTTATGTTGCAAAGGTCACGTACTAGCACATGCAGAATCTTTAACTTTGATACTTCAACAATGGTGGTTTGCATTGCAGGTCATTGTAACCACACTTTTCCTATAGTACAAGGTTTGGATATCTTAGATGATGTTGGAAAATGTCAATAAAGAGTAAAACTTAAAAGGAATTAGTGAATGAGCATTTTTTATGATGAAAAAGAAAAAAACTATAAGATGAAATAATATTATGTGAGCCTGTAGAATGACCATTTTATCAGTACATGCAGTATGCAACCGAATGACAATGTGCAATTGCTACAGGCTGTATTTGAACTGGCGAGGAGAATAAACTGTATAATTGAACATAATGCAATCATGAATCACCTAACAAGCTAATGTATTTGCATGAGGGCTTGAAACCACTTTTACCATAATGAAGCTTGTTACCTTCCTGACATCTTGTGGAACAGATGTTTCAGTCCAAAAGCAAGCTATATTCTGATGTTCAATCCTTTCAATTAAGCTTACAGGGATAAAAAATTGTTCAGAATTTGTTAGTTCTTTTTCTCTTCCCAGTTTTCCTTGGGTCTATGGGCTATTGTCTATGGTAAGCATGCTTGTTGCGAAGTGCATGCTAACAAGTAAGCAAGAGAACAACAGAGCTTGAGTCATGTTCTTAATGTGAAAGCAACATTTTCACAATGTGTTGCATTTACACTGGGCTGGGTGGGGAATGATATGAATCTCTATTGACCGGAGGATCATAAAGTAAGTTGGCCTCTGGTTGACATTTTCTCTTGTTATTCATCTTAAATAGTTCTAGGTCACCTTTATAGTATTCCATGAGTTGAGAATGTGAAATTAAAATCTCAAGTGGGTGATTGGCTTCAGATTCGTACTTGTCCCGTCTACAAGTTAAACAAGGACATGAATCTTATTGACATTTCATTTGAACAGGAAAGTGGAACTGAGAAGCCTGTTGTTGCTTTTATTGCTGGGTTAACTGCTCCACCTGGTCGACGTATGGGTCATGCTGGAGGTAATTTTTGATTCCAAGTTTGTGGTTTTATGCTTCCTACCTTATTAAGGTTCTCGATTTTGTAATAAGTTAATTTTAATTTCCTGCTATGGCTGGTAAATTTTTCAAATTTTGTTGGTTGCATATTTATTTATTTTTCCACGTGTTTGGTATCTTTTAATCGTGGGGAACGAGAACATCACTATGCTGGTTTTTAACAATGATTTTTTCTTATCTATGCCTGATGTGGTTGGAAAAGGTTTTATGTGCATTAGGATTTTCTTGTGAGTCTAAGATGTCTTTGCATGTTGGAATTGTTTGTTGGGGTTATTTTTGGTAGTCATTTCTTAGCGTAGCTATAACTTTAGTTATTTAAGATTTCTGCTTGATTGGTTCTTGATATCTTTTGCTCTGCTTTTGTGTTTTCCTTGTTTTAATACTCACTCTTCATTTGCTATTTGCATTATGGCCCATGTTTTGGAAAATTTGGTGATAGAATTATATTTGGAAGATAATTTTTTCTTTTTGGTTATCTTGTGGTTTGAGGACATAGAAAAGAAAATTTAAGTGTAATATAAGCTTTGTTGTGCGAATAACTACATTTATGATTTACAGTGTGTATAAAGACAGTAAAGGACTTGTCATCTCTTGAAAACTCACTGTATTTACTACTTGTATAATAATTTTGCTGCAAAAGAATATGATGTTAGATTTCATAGTGTTAAACTTTGTTCCATTTGGTTATGCAGCTATCGTGTCAGGGGGAAAGGGTACAGCACAGGACAAAATCAGGACTCTCAAAGAAGCTGGAGTTACAGTTGTAGAGTCTCCAGCGAAAATCGGAGCAGCAATGCTTGAAGTATTCAAACAAAGAGGTCTTGTTGAAGGCAGCAAATGAAATCTATTTGGAGGAACCATGAGTTTAGGACCCCAAAATACTCTCCCTGAATGAAACAGGCTATCCCTTGGTAAAAAGGAAAAAGTTTTTGCAACTGCATTGAGCTTCCCCGGCAACCGAAAGAACTCCGGAAATCTCTCTTTTTTTGTTTTGTTGAAGATATGTAGGTCTCCCATTTGTAGGTACGTTTGATTGTTAACGTGCCCAGATTAAGGCGTGGATATTTGAAGTTCGGTTTTGGTCCACAAGTTAAAAATATTTCCTACTGGAGCTCTATTTGACCTGCAAAATAATGACAAGTTACAATTGAGCTGCTCAGGGCAGATCATGAATGTTGCACAAGAAGAAGAAACATCATATGACCTATCTTCTTGCTTTCTGTTTTCTGTGTCTTTGGTTTTGGTTGTACTTGGGTTTTGCTGTGTCTTTTTTTATTGAAGTGCAAACCCTTATTATCAAGGGAAAAGAACCCTCGAGCCCTTGGGGTTTTTGTTTTCCTTTCAAGCATTTCGAGCTTTTTTCACAAAATCATTCAAAGTTGATCATCCGGCACAATCAAATACCACAGAATGCATTTTCCAAATGAGTACCTTAAAAATCTTGGACGAGTTCTCGAACAAGACGCTGGAAAGTTGCGCTCTGATAATCAATATTAAAGACGGAAAAAATGCAAATTTAGTCCCTATAATCAAGCTTTGTGGCAATAGGTTTTTTTTTAATATCGCCAATTCATTTCAATATATTATATTTTCATGTGCAGTCTTGATCATATATTAGTCTATATGGCGTATACATATATGCCACGTGATAATGGAATAACATTATTATGGAACTAAATGTGCTGTTATTAGAAAATTTTACTACTAAATTTATTAACTACTAAACGTTCGTGACTAAATTTGTCACTGAACCATATTATAGGGATTAAATTTATATATTTTTTTATTAAAGAATCATGAACTATAGTAGTCCTAATACTACTATTTACTAATTGCCATCCATTCAATTGAACCCACTGGTCAATTTTGGTTCCCTCACATCACCTTCTTAGTAGCCTGTGTTATGTGTTTTGGCTATGTTTGTTTACTGTTTTAACGAAATAAGTTGTATTGGGGGAAGGAGTTATTGTTTAGGGTATCTAAATTGGAGGAAAAGTAAAAAACCTACATCGGAGGGAAAATTTGTTTAAAATTATATGAGAAGAAATATAGGTGGGAATAGATATTTTTATTTTTAATTATTGATGATTGTTTATATAACTGTTATTTCACTTTTTTGCAATACAAAGCAAACTTGTGTTAAGGGTAAAATGGTTAATTCCTCCATTCCAAATTATCAAATTTTTATACATGTATTAGGGAAGCAATCATTTCATACATACTATAGAAATTTAAATCATAATTCTCTTTTAAACTCGTAATTATATGTATACATTTTTTTATACATACTCTAAATATTAATTACATCGGCATTTAATCTTTTTAATTAGTAAAGTTTTCTTTTGAAATAACAATAATTAATTTACTTAGAAATGATTATATATATATTTGATACAAAGAGGAAGGTTGAAACTTAGATAAATTGAACTCAAGACTTATTAATTTTATGCGAGGAGTGTCAACCATTAGGTTACAACTCTCTTGTAAAAAAATAAATTATATTTTAAAATAAAATAACTTATAATTTGAAATGCATGGAGTATAAAATATGAGATTCGATAGTCCAATCATGGGCAAATTATACTCTAGTCCTAGGACTATTGTGCAACATAGTCCACAAATAAAAACCACATAGTTTTGATAGGTTGCAGTTTTTTGTTTAATTTTTTTACGATAACAATTCTACTGGCATGTAGTTTTTTAAAATTGGTAACTCATTAATTAGTAGGATAGATTAGTTATTTGAGTTTTTTAATTTCTTAATTTAATCTTAATGTGTAACTAATTATTATCTTAATTAATGGTTTTTTTTTTTTGTCGGACTCAATTTCTTGTTCGGTGTCGGGTTCTGTTTAGTGTTCGGGTTATTTGTCTTTGGTGATGGAATTGTAGCAAGGTATCCAAACTCTCCGTTACATTATCCCAAGACCACATAAACACTATACCATATAAGACCTCCTTAATCTACCACATTTATAACCTAAGAAACATCCACTTCAATTGTTTCGATAAAAAGGCAGTTGTAAAAATTAGTAATCAAATATGAATTTTGTATCTGATGTTCCAATTCGGGGAACATTATCCCCAAAAAAATTGAAAAATTTTTCAAAAAAAGAAGAAAAAAGAAGACGATTAGGATTTTTCTTTATTTTCCATCTTTGCCAAGGGCGCCACCCTCCTCCTCCGCATGACCGCCCGATCCAAAACTCATCATATCTTGACAAATTTATTCCAAATTAGAAACAAAGTTATCATATCATTCAACACCATTTCATCATGTGTTGAAGCAAAGAAAAATTTCAGTATGCTACAAACCATAGTCCCACAATATACAAACATCAATCCCAGACTCAAGAGGCTGAATCGAGAATTCATAATTCCACTATTCGAACTGCATTGTCCCACTGTTCACGATGCATTTTCCATGTTGAATCGAAAATAAATGTTCTATTGTGGGATTATACATAAAACAGAGGAAAATTCTAGAAACAAAATGCGAAATCAAGAATGCATAAATTTTAGAATGATATAAACCATAATCTCACAATATGCAAACATCAATCCCAAACTCAAAATTAAATATTCATAATCCCACTATTCGAATTGCATTGTTCCACTATGCACAATGTATTGTCCCACTAAGAATAGAATCAAGTTCTTCTATTTGGTTTTTTTTTTTCCTTGTTTATGCAAGTTGGATTCTCACAATCTTGTAATTGGTTTAGATTAACAAACATTGAAAGAAATTCTCTCCTCCATAATACAACAATTTAACGCTATACATCTTAAAATTTCTTTTGGAGACATTTCCCAAAAAATGTTCTCAAACAAGGTTCCCAGTCGACTCTGTAAACAACACATAAGAAGAGTCACTCCCAACATAAAAAATGCATGATTTATGCGATCGAAGAGAAAAAATACTCACCAATTCGAAGTTTGACGAAGAACGGAAAAGCGAAGAGGAAATTCTCAGCTTCTGGGTTTATGCAAGTGGGATTCTTGCTCGAAATTTAGTTTGTACAGTAAAAAATTAGATAAGTAACTTTTGAGATAATCACATCTCTTTGTGCAAGGTTTTCACTTTTGATATTTTTTAAATAATTACGAGTTGTGATTTTTAATTCTCAATAGTTACCAATAGTCTGCAAATTTTGCCTATAAATAGAAGGCGTAGTATAGAATTTGAAAACACATAAAAACATTTGCAAATTGCATGTTCTTGTGTTCTTAGCATCTCCAACCACATACTCTAAAATACACTAGAGTCTACTCTAAAATTCATTATCTACAGTGTTTTACAGTAACTCCAGTCCAACCCAACAACTATATCTTCTACTTAAAAATAATATTTTATTAAAATTTATTTGTATTTTTACTATTATATCACTATAATTTTTTTACTCATTCACATTATATTTTTTTTTTATAAACATATCTATATTTATAAATTTAGTGATTTAATTTTAAATTATATTTTTAAATAATTAATAATAAAAATAATTTTTATAAGATTAAGTATAATAATAATAATGAACGTATAAATTGTATTAATTTAGTTTTATAACGAAATAAAATAGGTAAAATGTACAAAATATTAAATTTTATTAAACATAAAAATTTTAGAACATACAAAATACCAAATTAGTATGCTTACAAGATATTATTAAAAAAAAATAAACATAGCAATACCATTCAAATGAACATAACTCATTTCTTAGTTCGATAAGTAAGCAGGACGTGCCCATAAATGATCTATTAAGGCATTTTTTAAGTCAAAGTGAGCATTTTTGTCCTTGACTTGTCTGTACCGAGCGAGAAATTGAGCAAATCGACTATTACGATTTGGTATCATTTGCACATTAGACGTTGGAGCTTTATTTGCATCTCTTATAGGTGCATTTAGATCACATTCATTTTTCACTATCATATTGTGCATGATAATGCACGCAATCATGATATCAAACAACATCTTCTTATCCCAAATTCGTGCTGGATTTGCAACAATAGCAAATTTAGATTGTAGGACCCCAAAAGCACGCTTCACATCTTTTCTACATGCCTCATGTGTTTCTGCAAAGTACTTATGATTTTCTAGATATGGATTACAAATTGTTTGAACAATTGTAGACCATTTCGGATAAATATCGTCAACCAAATAGTATCCCATATGGTTCTTTTTTCTATTAATGACATAATGAGCAGGAGGAGCAATCCCTTGAGCCATATTATAAAGTAAAGGAGATGACTCCAACACATTGATATCATTATTAGAACCGGACATACCAAAATAAGCATGCTATATCCATACATCATAATCGGCAATAGTTTCAAGAATTATTATCGGGGATCTCAAACGTCCAATAAATTGTCCTGCCCAAGCTATTGGACATTTTTTCCACTTCCAATGTATACAATTAAGACTACCTAATTCTTCCACTTCAAATGCATACAATTAAGACTACCTAACATTCCTGGAAAATCACGTTGCTCGTTAACATAAAGAAGTCTTGCAATATCATTCTCATTTGGAAATCAGAGATATTGTGTTGAAAAGACCTCAATAACAGAACGACAGAATCTCTTCAAGCATTCCAGTGCTATTGATTCACCAATTTTAATATCCGTTAGATCTCCTGGGATACCAAATGCTAACATTCGGAATACGACAGTTGCTTTTTGTAGAGTTGATAATCCAAGCCTTCCTAGACCATCTCTAAGTTGTTCAAAATAATTATCATGATATTTAACAACATTATCAATACGAAGGAATAAACTTCTAGACATACGAAATCGTCGGCAAAACTCAACTTCACCATAAAATTGATTTTCAGAGAAATAATCTTGTACTAAATTAAGATGCGCACCTTTACGATCATGATTTATCACTCTGTGTTCTCGAATTGAGCCACCACGCCTCCTTTGGTTATTTTCTTGCTCAAGAATACGTGCAATTTCTGCATTATTTGCTTGTATCGTTTAAATTATGAGCATTTTTTCTAACTCCAATCTACGAATTTCTTGTTTGAACTCTTCCAAACTTGATGAATTCGATGAAGATTGAGGTGGTGAATTGATTTGGGAATTGATATGAGAAGGGCTGCCAATATCATAATTCCTAATTGCAAATTTGGAGGATTTTTTTTTTTTGAAATAGATGAATTCGAAAAATATAAGTTGAAATTATGAAATGAGAAATTTGGTATGGATTTGAGTTAGCATGGCTAGACATTTATAGAGAAATTTTGATAAAATAAAGATGATATTGAAATATATTAGACGATTATGATGTTGATAAAATCAATCAAATGGTTGAGATTTAGATAAAAATAAGAAAAACTATCCTTAAAATCTAACAGTCAAGTTTTTAATGAAATTAGCACCTATGGTTGAGATTGTAGTGAAATCTATCGGACGGTTATGATGATGATAAAATCAATCCAACGGTTGAAATTGAGATAATAAATGAAATAAAGATAAGATAAGATATCTTAAAATCTAACAGTCTAGATTTTGAGGAAATTAGCACCTATGGTTAAGATTGTAGTGAAATCTATTGGACGGTTATGATGATGATAAAATCAATCCAACGGTTGAGATTGAGATAATAAATGAAATAAAGATAAGATAAGATATCTTAAAATCTAACGGTCTAGATTTTGAGAAAATTAGCACCTATGGTTGAAATTGTAGTGAAATCTATTGGATGGTTGTGATGATGATAAAATCAATCCAACGATTGAGATTGAGATAATAAATGAAATAAATAAGATAAGTGTTAGATTTGAATACTAAAGTTTTGTTTATATTAAACTATTTCCCAGTTTATATATATCGATTAAATATTTTAGTTAGATTGGTTTTATGTTTTACATATATTGTCCATTTATATTATGTAATTAGATGATGAGGTGTATGGTGTGACACAGTAGATCTCATCATTGGCTAAAAGACATAATATATAAATGAGGTTCGTAACTGAGATAGTTCTGGACACACTGTCAATTTAAGTTATTATGTGATTCAGAAATTGGTTTGTTTAAACTAATTGAATCATATAGATATGCCCGGGGCATATTGAACATGACCAATTAGGATGAATTGTCTTATACTGATTTAACAGACTATTCGATCCTAGTATTCTATCTCTAAATCCCTAGACTTGAGCAGGCATGAGGATTAGACATAGTGTACTTTAATCTGTCAAATAGTGACGTCACTTGAGGCCAATAGTCTCGGTAGGTTGGGTGAGCGTGTTTGATTGCTTGGTGTGCCGTTACTTGTTGAAAGGAAACCATGTACTGGTGCGTCCGGGGTGATGGTGCTCCCAAGATGAGCTCGTTATGTTTATTATACTAAACCCAGCCGGTGGACTTATGTCCGGTATAGTAAAAAGGTCGAGTGGTACTAATCTCGGATTATAAGAAGTTAATTAGTTAATTTATCAGTAAATTAATAAATTAACGAGCACTATATCTTTGATGTGGGGAGATTAAAAAATAATTAATTTAGTTATTCCGGAAGTAATTATGATGTAGGATGGTAGTGCCATAATTAATCTGTTAGTGGTACGATTTATTATGTATTGGGTTAATTGATAAAGTAGAATTAATTATTTAATTAATTATTCCTAAGGGTTAATTAATAAATTAATAAAATAGAATTAATTAATTAATTAATTAACTCTTAAAGTTCAATTAGAATTAGGAAATTCAAGATATTAGGAAATCTATTTGGATTTGGAAATCTAATTAGATTTGGTTACTAATTGGATTTGGAAACTAATTAAGAAACCTAAACCTAATAGAAAGGCTAATTCTAAACCAACTTGGGGTCTCTCTTGTAACTCTATAAATAGACAAGAGATTGGCAATACACAATACACAATTCATAAGTTTTCAAGACAAGAAACTTAGAGAGAGAAAGTATAGAGAGAGAAACTAAACATTTCTCCCTCAAAGTCGGCTTTCTAGAAATTCCTAGTGGCGGCACACTCTTTGAGATCGGTCGGCGGTCGATTTTGTCAAAGATCGGCGGCACGTGGAGTTTTGTGCTGCGGCACGTGGGAATTCTTCTCGATCAGCGTGTGAAGTGCACGCGCGAGCGGCGGCATTTGGTCGGTCGTCTTTCGGCGACTTCTTGCTGAATTTTTCCGACGAGTTTTGTGGTGTTTTGCTAATCGTTGGTTCGTTAGTTCGTTGCCCACACAACATACGAGCTGGTCTTGAGTCATTTAAGCGATCACCTAAGTACACGCTTTAAGAGGTAATTCTTAAACTTTCGCTTTCATTAAGAATTTTATTGTTGCGTGACAAATCGAATAAGTAGAAGCTAAGATCCGGCGCAATGGTATTTCAAGCACGGGTTGGAATAGTAATTGAGGTAGTGCTTAGGCCTGGTCAAGAGTTTTGATTCTAGAATGAATGCACGAAAGTAAATTTTTGACCGGGCCCGACGGATAATCTTTCAATAAGATATCTTAAAATCTAATGGTGTAGATTTTGAGAAAATTAGCACCTATGGTTAAGATTGTAGTGAAATCTATTGGATAGTTATGATGATAATAAAATCAATCCAATGGTTGAGATTGAGACGATAAATGAAATAAAAATAAGATAAGTTATCTTAAAATCTAACGGTCTATATTTTGAGAAAATTAGCACCTACGGTTGAGATGGTAGTGGAATTAATCCAATGGACAAGATTTTGCTTGAATTCATCGGATGGCTACGATTGTTTCTATAAATATCAAAAGTCTATAAATATCAAACGTTTCACACATAACAATCACCCACTTTACTACCTAAACATTCTATTTCTCACTCACTTTCTTACATAAACATTCTATTTACGAAATAATAATCTCTTTTTCTAAGAAAAGCTCAGTATCACGAGCTGGCAACTACAACCCGATGGAAGATTTAAATCTTTGCATAACTTATATGCAAATTTCGTAAGATCCTGCTGTTGGAAGATATCAAAGTGGTGATAATTTTTGGAGACGAGTAGACAGAACTTATCATGAGATCAAAACTAAAGATTGGGAGAATCGTAGTACGAGGTCATTGAAATCACAATGGCAATCTATCGAGAAAGCAATACGAAAATTATTAGCATGTGTGAAACAAGTCTAGTGCCTACATCCAAGTGGCATATCACTATTAGATGCAGTAAGTACATAACAAAATTTTAGGTTAAAAATTTCATATATTTTGTAGTCGTTGAATTAATAAATATGTATATTTCTTGTAGATGAATCGAACAAAAGTGTTGATGATTGAGGATTCTGATTTTAAAAATGAATTTAAGTTCGATAATGTTTGGGACACTCTAAAGGACTTTGAAAAATTCAATGATGATGTACAAATAGCAAGACAGAATTACCAAAGCCAAAATTCTGAGTACAATATACTTGAATAAGATTATCCGACTCCTCCAGAAACACAGGTACTAGAATCACCGGGACTTTCTGGTTTTTCTCTTAATTTGTCTAGTTCTGATGCAAGCGGCTCTTCATCCGAAAGACCTATTGGAATGAAAAAGGCTAAATAAAAAAGAAAAGGTGATGAATCAAATACATCTCGAGTCAATGATCTTACACAACATAATATAAATCTTATGGAGATGTTTAAGAAAGCACAAGAAAATACACACGCAATGAATGAAGAGAGGAGGATTAGGCACAATAATAAGACGGAGATGAAGAAAAAAAAAAGATTGAGATGTAGAAAAAAAAAAAAAAAAAAGATTGAGATGGAGATGGAGATGAAGAAAAAAAAAGATGGAAATGGAGAATCGAAGATTGAATTTTGAAATTATGTCTTAAGACCCAAATCAAATTGAAAATCCTTCTCGCAGTGCTTATATTATAGATTGTCAAACCAACATTCTTAATGCAAGAGCAAGTCAACAATCATATCCAAATCCATATCAAGATCCGTATTCATCAAATGTTATATTTGGAGTTGACTTTAATAACATTGGTGAGATTGGAAGCGGGCTAGATGATGACAATAATAACGACGAATAAATATGTTAGTTTAGTTATTATTAGTAACTTAATAATAAGTTTGTATGAGTTTGTTTATGTAGTAGTTAATGTATTTTATGCGAATTTGTGTTTTGTTTTTTAATTTTCACTTGTAATAATATTGTATTTAGTAAGTAATATATTTTAATATTATTTTATTTTATTTTTAAAATTCAATGTTGGATAATTTTATATTTATGATAAAAATTCGAGAATTTTGAACTATATAATTAAACACATAATTTTTAATCATACATTAATTATTAATATTAAATATATGTTAATCAAAAAATTTTATTTGTGTTAAAATTAAAATAAAATGAATAAATGAATAAAAATAAAGGAAAAAGGAAATAATAAAGTTTAAAAAAAAAAGAAAATGAAATTGCAAAAAAAATATTAAAAAAATGAAAAAGGCCCACCGCTACAGTGATAGCGTTGCCTTTTCCATACGCTAAATATAGCGTAAATCCCAATTCTCTCTCCATACGGTAAAATTTTACCATATAAGTTGGAGGAGGATTTTGCGGTAAAATTGAAAAAAACTACATTTTGCGGTTGGAGTTGCTCTTAATATCCTACAGGTAAATTGCCAATTAAACCATGTGTTACAATCTAGTGGGGGCAAATATTGTTTACGAAAAATATTTGTACTCTTAGAACACTTCTTATCTTCATATCCATTTGTGTTATTCTTTACTACTATTTTATTCTCAATTCTCACATTCTGGATAGGACGATTCGAAGATTATGTTGGATTCTCTGCAAAATGTATATAAAGTTAAATAGAGTAAAAAGATGGCACCTTTTTGCTTTGGCAACTAAAGAATTTCCGCAAATCGTCAATCGCCTGATTTTCAAGTAGGATTTTGCCCCTGTTTTCTTCCAACTCTTAGAATATGGTGGATGAATGTTGTTAGGGGTGAATATGGGTTTGTGCTTTTAGGATTCTTCAAAATTGGCTGAATTTTGCAAATCTCTTTTTGGGTAAATTGGGGAAGAGTGGTGGTGGGTTTCAAGCACTAATTTTACCCATTTTACTATTTTTAAATTTTAAATTTTTTACAAGTACTAAATAGTCTAGGACTATTGTTTACTAATTGCCAATTATGATGTTGAACGGTTTCTAGCTCATTTAATGAAAATAAATTTGACTATATCAAACCATGGGCCCGGGACCTAAAAAATCCCAAAATTCAAATTGTGGATTGAAATGTTTGATTTTGTGTGTTGTTGACCAAATATAGGCCTTTCGGATTTCACAAATCCAAATTTTTAATTAATTAAACATTCAGATTTTACAAATCTAAATGTTTAATTAACTTTAATAATCGGATTTGTAAAATTTGAATATATATAATATTAATATAATTTCAGACTAATTTTTTAAAAGTTTGAAAAATTAAATAATTAAAAAACGAAAGTAAAAATTAGATTTTCAAAATCTAAGTTTGTAAATTAAAAAAAAAGAAAGTAAAAATCAAATTTCCAAAATCCGAATGTAGTTTAAATGTAATTTAAATTTTTAAAAATAATTTACGTAATTCGGATGTAAACATTTGAATTTTGCAAAAAAACAACTATCGGACGACTAAATCCAAACTTTCATAAACATTCTGTCCACGGAAAAAAATTTTGAGGTTTGGATAGAATATTTTTATACATTCGTATTTCAATCATAAATTCGGATGACGTAAATTCGAATTTTAGTTAATTCGGATTTGCAAAATTTGAATTTTAACGTAGACTATAAAAAGCAAAACCCTACCCTTTATCTCATTCTTCTCTTCTTCTTCTTCTCTCAAACTTTCTCTCTCTAGCGACTTTGCACTATTCATCCAAAAATCTTGGATTCTGGCTAAATTTCTTCGAAGACCTACGTTACGTTGTGATATCGTGGTAAGGTAAGTCACGATTTAAGTGTTTTATGGTTGATATTTCATTATTCATATGATTTTCATGTGATTAGATGATGTTTTGAGTAGTGGTGTATGTAGTTGAGGAAATGTGATTACGAAATATATGTATTAGTAGCTTATGACTAACATTTGTGTACATTTTGTGGACTTTTTAATAAGTAGTCATGCATTAGTAGTGTGATTATTTCAATTACAATTTTAAATATGATTAGTCGTAAGTGGTCATGAAGTTATAATTAAAATAATATTATAGTAATGTTGTGGGTTGTTTATAATGTTGTGGGTTTATAATGTTGTGGGTAGTTTCATGTATTGTGATTTATAAATTTTATTGATAATAAATTTTGATTAAGAAAATCGAAGATAAATTGTTATGATGACATTTTTATGATTGACAGGTATAATGACATTTAATGGTCCGTATATGTTTAATTTCTATTGGACATCTACGTTTGCTATTGATAACACTCCGGATCATACATTAGTCATTAGTCGTAGATTTTCAATGGATGATTTGGTAGAAAGCATTTGCAATGAAATTGGGTGGTCAAAGCATTCTTGGAAAATCACACTTACAACGTTTTTTTGAACTAAATGGGACTAGGAGACAAGCAATAATTAGTTCTGATGATGTGTTGGATTTCATTTATACTCTTTGAGTATGGAGTTTCATTGATGTGTACGTCGGCGTTGAGCAAATTCAGTATTCAGGAAGAGTGGATAGGCAAAATGTTGTTTTGAGTTATTCACAAAGACAAGAAGCTCAAATTGATTTTGGAATGAACGAAGGATTCTGTCACGAAGAAGAAGACGAGTCAGAGGACTTGGATTATAACATCGAGGTCGATTTTGACATTGTCTATCATCTGAGAGTATTTTTGTTTAGACTCTACCGAGTTCAGTTCTGATGAAAGTGAGGAAGAGTTTAGGACACCTGATGTGGGGCACCAAGATCGCGATGCCATTGATCAAGATGAATATGCTTTGCCCTGATATAATGGTGCACATGAGAGTATAACCATGGGAACTTGTTTTAGAGACAAGGAAGAAGCACAACGGGTCATATCCGCATGAAACATGGCAACGTTTAGGGAATATGTCAATTGTGAGAGCGATAAATCCACATGGTGCGTGGAATGTAAAAGTCGACGATTCCCTACACTCGAAGGTTATCATCCATGTGCATGGAAAATTCGCGTGTCCAAAAAAAGTTGCGGTCACGGTCTATGGAAAGTAACTATTTGGGTGCCAAGTCACAATTGCATTGGAATAACCGTGGGAAATGCAACTGTAATGTGACATTGTCCATAATAGCGCCGCTCATAATGAGACAAATTGAAAAAGACCCGGAGTATAGTGTGGCTGCTATTCAAATTGACGTCAAAAACAAATTACAAGTTGATGTGAAGAAGAAAACATGTTATGGTAGAAGGAAAGCCATCGAGATGGTATTTGGTGATTGGGTGACGAATTTTTTCGAGTTGCCGAGGTAAGTTTTCAAAGTTGGTTGATTTTTTGTTAGTAGGATTGTTGATGTTTAGATGATCATTGGGTGATGATATTGTTAATTTTTGGTCTATTTAGGTTTATTGCCGCTTTACACTCTTAAAATCCTGACACGATTGTCGAATGGGAATTTCGAGAAGGGTCGAGTCCTACATAAAAGTATTTCAAATATTTGTTTTGGTCATTCAGTGCAGCTTGGAGTACGTTTCGTAGATGTCCACCAGTGTTTAGTATTGATGGGACACATTTGCGGGGTGGATACAAGGGGAAGTTGCTCGTGGCCATTACCTTTACTGCTGCACGTCATCTTCTGCCACTCGCGTTTGCACTGGTGGACGACGAAAGTATAGAAAGTTGGACCTTTTTTCATCAGACACCTCATGAACCATGTCTTTGTTCGTCGTGCACGTGTGTGCTATCAGATCGATGTCCTGGCATCATCGCTACATTTAAAGACATTGAGGAATGGGATAAAGGTGTTACATGTCACTACAGATTTTGTCCGCCACACCTTCGAAGTAATTTAATGAAGCATCATCGCGGCAATAGATTGAGAAGTTTGTGTTGGCAAATGGGTGAAAAGTGTCAACCTGTAAAGTATGATAGAGTTGGTTGGGAGATGTATGAATACAATTCGGCCGTATACCAATATTTGATGGAAGTTGATCCTTCGAAATGGATTCTGCACACGACGGATACCATCGATGGGGTAACTTAATCACGAATATGTCCGAAAGTTACAACAGTGCATTGAAAGGCGTCTGATTTCTTCCAATCAGAGCAATCATTGAGTCCACATTTCAAAAAACTAAAGAGATATTTCGACAAGAAAATGGTTTGGCTCTTGCATCCTCAGTTGTGGGAAATATTCACGGAGTACAAAAGAAGCGCTAGGGGGATATCTTGTAGAACCATATGACACGTCGAACAAAACTTTCAAGGTTAGTACCTTTGTGCGTTCGGATGGTAAAGGAGGAAACATACACACGGTTCAGTATGATGTGCACACATGTTCGTGTCATAAGTGGCAACATTATAGATATTCGTGTTCCCATGCATTGGCGGTGTGTAGTTACCTTGGTCATGATGCATCAAATCTCATCGAAAAATTACTTACGGTCAGCAATTGGATGAGGCAATTTGGAAATGCGAGCTTCACCCTAATCCCTCCAAAATAGAAATGGCCAAGAGAAATTAAATGGAAGTTGATTCCCGATTATCGATGAATAATAGTTTATAGTTATCCGGGAAGGAAATAGAAGTGGAGGTTTACAATAGAAATGGATTACCGTGGATGACGATGCTGGGGCGAATGCACGAGGTGTGGTAGTGCGGACTATCGAGCTAGAAAGTATCATGTATCTCATCCTAGATCGGACTGAACAAGGCTTGGTGTTCATTATGACTCAACTGGCATCGTTGGAGTAGCACCCGTCCCATTTGATAAACCTTGATGTTATTAGTTGTATTATTATATGTAATTGGTATAATGACTTCTTAGATGTTCTTATGTTGTATTGGTTAATTATGTTGTTTTGGTTTATGTAATTGGTAGAATGGTTCAGTATGATGCTCTTATGTTGTATTGGTTAATGTAGTTGTATTGTTATATGTAATTGGTAGAGTGAACTTTCTGAATGGATTGTTAATGGTTTTATGTTGTAATTGATTATGTAATTCTTATGTAATTTGGTATATGTAATTGGTAGAATGACTTCTTTTTTAATTAAAGAAAAAACAACATTCGAATTTTAAAAATCTGAATTATATAAAATTCGGATTCCAAAAAATCCAAATTATATATAATTCGGATTTGTGAAATTCAAACCTTTAAAAACATTCTGTCCAAGAGGAAAAATTTTTGTATCTGGACAGTATGTTTTAAAAGTTTGGATTTTTGAAATCCGAACTTTTTTTTTTTTGGTAAGTTTCGGATTTCACAAATTCGAATCTTATTGGGTACTATAAATACCCTCCACCTTCTATTTTTTCTTCTTTCTTCTTCTACCGCCTCACCAAAACCCTAGTTGGCCTCCACCCCATTCCGGTCAAACGACACTCGAATCGACGAAATAAACCGACATAAATGTTCCCTACATCCCTGAAGGAACTAGTCGGTCTCGGCCAAATAAAAAATTTCACTTTTGTGCTATGCATTTCAGAATGGAAAACTTTCGACCAAGCCCAAACACTAGTACAAGTTCCTTTGAACCCGATCTAGTTTATACTTGTTCGATTTACTTTACCTATAAAAAAGTGAATCTTTAAATTAAAGTGTAAGGATTAAAGATTTGACCTTTGATTAAAGTGTAAGGATTAAAGATTTGACCTTTGATGCGAGTCCCTCGAAGAAATTAGTTGAGAAAGATAAAAGCTTCCACTTTGAACCAAAGATCCAACCTTTGAAGCTTCTCCCGTAAGAAATCCCTCGATAATCTCCAAGACAATACAGAAGTCGTGTGGGCAACTATCTACCGGATAGATCTAGCAAAACCCGTGAAAATAAGCTCAAGAAAACCCCGAAAGCTTGAAGATCCGCCGGAGAACTGAAAAGAAACCTGTCGCCTGAAGCTGTCCGCCGGAAATTTGGAAAATGAAGAAACCGGCAGCCGGAAAAATTCCACCAGAAACACGGATCTTTAACGAAAAAATGAGAAGCTCCATCGGAAAAATAAATCCCACCCCGGAGTCTCTTAGATCCTATCACTTTGAGTATTCAAGAGAGAGATCCAAAGCCGACTTCGAATGGGTCTTGGTTTAACTATATCTTCAAGTCCCTTTCTATGCCTTTTTATCTCTAGAGGCAAGACTTCTTGCCTTGCAAGTTTTCTTATGTTTTCAAGGCACTAACTTATCTATTTATAGGAGTTTCAAGGGAAACCCAGTTGGCTTTTGAGTTGGGCCTTTTAGTTTGACTTTTAAATAATTCTTAAGTCTTTACTTGACTTAATTAATTCCAATTGACCCAAGGATAATTAATTAAATAATTAAATTCACTTTATCAATTAGTCCAACACATAATTAATCGTACCACTAACATATTAATTATCAAATTACTGCTCAAAAGGAAATTGATTCCGGGTACCACTTTAATTATTCTTTTATCTCCCCACGTCAAAGATATAGTGCTCGTCAATTTATTAATTTACTGATAAATTAATTAATCGACTTCTTCTCATCCGAGATTAGTACCACTCGACTTTATTACTATATCGGACATAAGTCCACAGGCCGGGTTTAGTGTAATAATCCTTACGAGCTTATCTCAAGAGCACCATCATCCTGGACGCACCGGTACATAGTTTCATTTCGATAAGCATCGACATAATAAGAAATTAAACACGTATACTTAACCTACCGAGATTATAGGCCTCAAGTGATCGCACTCTTTGGCAAATCAAAATACACTATGTTTAATCCTCATGCTCGCTCTAGTCAGGGATTAAGAGATAGAATACAAGGCTCAAATTAACTATGAAGATCAGTACAAGTTAATTCGATCCTTTATCGGTCCTGCTCAATATGCCTTGGGCACATCCGTATGATTCAATTAGTCTAGACAAACCAATTTCAGAATCATACAATAACTTAAACTGACAGTATGTCCAAACTGTCTCAGTTACGAGCATTATTTATATATCATGACTTTAACCAATGATGAGATCTACTGTATCACACCAGACACCTTATCATATAGTCATATGATATAAGTGGACAACATGTATAACATGTAATTATATACTGAAACAAAATCGATATGAAACTGAGAAATAGTTTTTCATACAAGCAAAGCTTTTAAATATTCAAAACTAACAATCCCAAGGAACAAAACCATACCCTCCATTCTCTAATTTTTTTTTTTGAATTTTTCTCTCTACAAACCCATTTTCTCCCGTCATCCTTTTCATTGATTCAGGCCAAACCGTAGGGATTTTGGTTGCTCTCGCTCCATAAAAATGTTCCCCTTTCTTATTAGAACAAAACCCAAAATTTTTTTTGGCATTTGGAACTCATCGTCGCCGGACCGCCGCCGGACGCCACCGCTCCTCTGCCGAAAATCTCTGTTT
This sequence comes from Knoxia roxburghii, assembly GCA_030378225.1. Taxonomy (NCBI): domain Eukaryota; kingdom Viridiplantae; phylum Streptophyta; class Magnoliopsida; order Gentianales; family Rubiaceae; genus Knoxia; species Knoxia roxburghii. The sequence continues at coordinate 11,109,591 of CM059422.1, read as the reverse complement.
CCATCCATTCGACGGCCATTAGTTTCAGATTTATTCCGGCAACTTTAGTGGTAAATATTTGATTTTGATTTTTTTATTTCGATTTGTTTTGTATTTGGTTTTTTTAAGCATATTTATTCATATTGAATATTTGGATATTAGTAATAATTTTATTTGTCATATTTAGGTTTGAGATATTTTATTTATGATTGATTATTAATTATGGCCTTGCGGGCTCATATTTAGTGAAATTTTGATTCTTGATGATTGATGAATTACTTATTTGGTGGATTGAATTTGATGGATTGATGAACTTTTGATTATTGTTAGAATTATTTGGTGTATTGAAAGTCATTTCTTATCATTGTGTTTGATTTTAATAGTGTGAAATGGTTGCTATGTTGGTCGATGTTGTTACTAGCTTGGCCGAACGAATATTTTATTGTTTGACTGTTTTGGGTATTTGGAAATGTTGATTTTACTTGTTGGAGTTGAATACATAAGCTATGCTTGTATTGTACATTTTCCCAGTTAATATATCGATTTATGTTTTGGTTATATCTTGTTGTGCATTATTTGTCCACTTATATTATGTAGTTAGATGATGAGGTGTCTTGTGTGACACAGTAGATCTCATCATTGGTTAAAAGACATAATATATAAATGAGGTTCGTAACCGCGACATGAGATTAGACATAGTGTACTTTGATCTGCCAATGGGTGATGTCAATTGTGGCAAATAGTCTCGGTAGGTTGGGTGCGCATGTTTAGTTACTTGGTGTGCTACTGCTTGTCGAAAAGAAACCATGTACCGATACGTCCGGGGTGATGGTGCTCCCGAGATGAGCACGTAATGTTTGTTATACTAAACCCGGCCGGTGAACTTATGTCCGGTATAGTAAAAAGGTCGAGTGGTACTAGTCTCAGAATTTAATAAGTTAATTAATTAATTTATCAGTAAATTAATATATTAACGAGCACTAAATCTTTGATGTGAGAATATTATGAATAAATTAATTAAGTTGTTCCGGAAGCAATTCTGGTGTAGGATGGTAGTGTCATAATTAATTTGTTAGAGATACGATTAATTATGTATTGGGTTATTGACAAAGGTAGATTTAATTAATTAAGTAATTAATTAATCATTGTGTCAGTTGGTTGTGAATCATACCAGGAACTGGATTGGGGATAAGTGAATCCCTGTGTCAGTTGGTTGTGAATCATACCAGTAACTGGTTTGGGATAAGTGAATCCCTGTATCAGTTAGATGTGTATCAGTCCAGGAACAGGATTGAAGGAAACAGAAACCCAGTAGAAAGGCCAATCCTAAACCAACTTGGGGTCTCTCTTGTAACTCTATATATAGACAAGGGATTAGCTATTCAAGATGCACAATTCTATAGATTCTTAATTCAAGAATCTAGAGAGAGAAAATCCTAGAGAGAGAGAAAATTTTCTTTCTTTAAATTTTGGATTTCTCAAGCCAAATAGTTGGCCGATTTTTTCCAATTTTGGCTGGCACGTATGGCTTTCTCTCTCCTCCCAGGCGGCGCATGTAGTACACGTTGCAGGTGCGGTGGTGCTGGAATTTTTTCGGCAGGTGGATTGTGGTGATTAGTTGATCAATTGCTCGCTAGATCGTTGCCCACACAACATGCGATCAAAGTCTTGAGGCATACAAGAGAATCACTTGAGTATACGCTTCAATATGTAATTCTTATGTTTCCGTATTAATTAAGAATTTTTGTTGCGTGGTAAATCAAATAAGTACAAACCAAGATTCTGCACAATGTTATTTCAAGCAAGGGTTGGAATAGCTATGGTGCTAGAGTCTAGGCCTGGCCAGAAATTCTGATTCTGGAATGCATAGCAAGAAAGAGAGTTTCTGGCTAGGCCCGGGTAGATAATCTTTCATTACTATCGTTATGCTGTCGGATTTATGTGTGACATTATGAAGTGTTTGTTATGAAAGCTATGGCTTAGAATCTATAATATATGTTTACCTTTTTATGTTTTATGTGTTGCTATAGGTACAATGGCATCATCAAGCAGTCAACACCAGCGCTGATATCTTAATCTAGGACCGATCGATCCAGATCTTCTTTATCTCTAACCAAAACACCGATCTGTAATGGTGTACAGGGATTTGGACGAGTTTTGAACCAAGAACCTCAAGTGTCGATGCGCAGATAGTGGTATGTAGGCACCTTTGGAATTGGAACCGGTCCAAGTGCAGGATGAAATCAACTGGTTTGGATTTGGAGGAGTTTCTCATGTGGGGTCGATTCAACTCGACTGAGGCCTAATAACGATATTGGTTGAGAGATGGTGCCCAGAAACACACACTTTCCATTTCCAATTCGAAAAGGCAACAATGACGTTGTAAGATGTGCAAGTCCTATTCGGTCTCTGGGCAGAAGGTGATGCTACTTTGGGTACATATCCTAACCGATCGACCCAACAATGGATAGATGAATGTGCCTACTTGTTGGGTTTTCATCCAGAGCCGGCCGATTCTAAGAGCAACACCATAAATCTTGCCCGTCTTAACAATCAGATTAGCAGAGCACTCCTGGAATTTGGGGTTTGATAAAGAAGGTTATCGACAGCGGGCTAGGTGCTATATCTTGTACATGCTATATGGATTGATATTTCCAGACAAGGCAGGAAACTGGATCCCTCTACACTGGCTTCTGAATATAGTGCATCACGATAGGTTTGCAACACTTAGTTGGGGTTCGGCGGCCCTTTTCGGTTTATATAGAGGCCTATGCAAGGCTGCCCTGCACGATGCTAGGGACATAACCAGTGTTTTGCTCCTCCTACAGGTAAAAAGATTTGGTGGTCTTTTGAAAAATCCATATGGTTTATGTTTTTTTTTAATAGTGTTTTCACCTTATATTCCTTCTTATTACATTTTTTGTTGATGTGAATTTGAATTGTTTATACAGGTATGGGCTTGGGAGTGTATTCCTCGCATTAGACCGAGTAGTGTGGCAGATAGTGACAGACCAGATGTTAGTTGCCCGTTGGCACAACGGTGGGACATGAAAGATTATCTGCTCGGGCCTAGCCAGAAACTCACTTTCATGCTATGCATTCCAGAATCGGAATCTCTGGCCAGGCCTAGACGCTAGCACAATTGCTATTCCAACCCTTTTGAAATAACATTGCGCAGGATCTTGGTTTGTACTTATTCGATTTATTACGCAACAAATAAATTCTTAATAAAAAACGGAAACATAAGAATTACCTATTGAAGCGTTTACTCAGGTGATTCTCTTGTATGCCTCAAGACTTTGTTCGTATGTTGTGTGGACAACAATCTAACGAACAATTGATCAGATAATCACCACAATCCACCTGCCGGAAAAATTCTGTAGCTTGTCGTCGCCTGAATTTCATCCACCAGCGCCACCGGATTTCTTCTGCTACCGCCGCCTGCCGGATTATGCTAGAGGGAGAAAAATGTTTTCTCTCTCTAGACTTTCTCTCTCTAAGTTTTTTTATCTTGAAAATTTATGAATTGCGTATATGGAATAGCTAATCCCTTGTCTATATATAGAGTTACAAGAGAGACCCTAAGTTGGTTTAGGATTGACCTTCCTACTGGGTTTCTGTTTCCTTCAATCCTGTTCCTGGACTTATACACATCCAACTGATACAGGGATTCACTTATCCCAATTCAGTTCCTGGTATGATTCACAACCAACTGATACAGGTTTCACTTATCCCCAATCCAGTTCCTGGTATAATTCACAACCAACTGACACAAGGATTAATTAATTACTTAATTAATTAAATCTACCTTTGTCAATAACCCAATACATAATTAATCGTATCACTAACGGATTAATTATGGCACTACCATTCTACACCAGAATTGCTTCCGGAACAACTTAATTAATTTATATTCATAATCTCCCCACATCAAAGATATAGTGCTCGTGAATATATTAATTTACTGATAAATTAATTAATTAACCTCTTTAATTCTGAGATTAGTACCACTCGACCTTTTTACTATACCGGACATAAGTCCACCGGTCGGATTTAGTATAATAAATATTACGAGCTCATCTCGGGAGCACCATCAACCCGGACGCACCGGTGCATGGTTTCCTTTCGACAAGCAGCAACACACCAAGTTACTAAACACGCACACCCAACCTACCGAGACTATTGGCCATAATTGACCTCACCCATTGGCAGATCAAAGTACACTATGTCTAATCCTCATGCCCGCTCGAGTCTAGGGATTAAGAGATAGAATACCAAGAACGATATGTTTATTAAATCAGTACAAGATAAATCATTCCTAACGGGTCAAGTTCAATACGCCCCGGGCATATCTATATGATTCAATTAGTTTAGACAAACCAATTATCCAAATCACATAATAACCTAAACCAACAGTTTGTCCAAAGCTGTCTCGGTTACGAACCTCATTTATATATTATGTATTTTAACCAATGATGAGATCTACTGTGTCACACAAGACACCTCATCATCTAACTACATAATATAAATGGACAAATAATGCACAACAAGATATAACCAAAACATAAATTGATATATTAACTGGAAATATGTACAATACAAGCATAGCTTATGTATTCAACTCCAACAGGACGTCCATTTCATATTTCATTACTTCAGTCCTCATGTCTTGCCCACTTACCAAGATCAGTTGTCGGGTCTCCGAGATGATCATGTAATTTCAATATTTATTAAATTTGGTGAAGATATTAATATATTATTATATTTATAAATATATTTATAAGTTTTCTATTTATTTTTTTAGTTCGAATGGCTGCCTTACGCTGAGGACGGTTTACTTGATTATCTCCCCGAATTCTGCCGAGATAGGATGGATTGTTGGATGTCCCGCACTTGACTCATTTTTTGGGACTCCCACGAGCCTCATGAGGCTGAGAGGGTACTTCACCAATTTGGGTGCCATCAGTCTATTCCTGGCAACCCTCAAATTTTTCCTTTGGGGGAGGACATATTTACAGAGAATCATAGCAAGGGAATGAGAGGTAAGGGGTATATCAACTATGCCTCAGACAGTCTCATATACAGTGTCGATTAGCAAAATAGGATGGAGAGAATACCACCTTCTCAACTAGAGGACCCTCCAAAAGCGGACGTGGAATACGAAAGGTGGTTTAATCGCCATACGGTCAGACTAATCAATGATCTAAGCATTGATTACCCTTTGGGCGAGGGATACCGAGGTGCTTCGGCCCGAGAGAGTATATGTAAGTGTTTAATTTAATTGCTGATTAACTATTATATTTTTTTAATTGTTTGTAAGCGAATATGATGAGAGACATATACAATAGGAGCATGGAATTCCAGAGGAATTACATTGGTGGTGACCGCGCAGTGCTGCAGTACGTCGAATAGATGACCAACTCTTTCCACAGTGTCCTCACACTTGGTCGCGAGCATTTTGCGGCATTCGAGAGTAGCCAAATAATAAAATCACACTTGCTCCGATTCGCCGAACAAGGAACGTTGTTCCGAGGGGAGGAGGCAGAAAAAGGAGGGAACGCCCAGGACTGGTGAATATGAATGTGCAACATGAAGATGAGGATGAGTCGAGCGAGGATGATGGAAGTTCGTCGCCGCCACAAGGTGGAGGTTCACAGCCTATAGGTTCGAGTTCAGGCTTTATTGCTAGAAGAGTGGGTCAAAGACAGACTCCTCGACGTCATCGATTTGGATTTGATAGTTAGATTTTTAGTTTACATTTGGATGTTTTGTGTTTATATTTGGAATTTATGATATTTATCATATTTTAACATTTCGGATTTTATTTTTTAATATTATGATTCAATATGTTCTTTCATAGTGATTTATTTACATTCAATTTTTTAAGATTAGAATTTGTGATTTCATTGTTGCTATGTGTATGTTGACATATCAAATCATAAAATCAAAATTTTTTTATGATTTGATTTTTTATAAAACCAAGAATTTTTTTTTATAAAATCAGATTAATTTTTTTTGAAATTTCAACTAGATTTGGATCGTCAAAATGACCAATGATTTGGATTTTAGTAATCCGAATTCAATTTTTATAAATATTTAATTTTGAAAAATTTATTTTTTAATTATCTTTAATTTTAAATTAAATTTTTTCCTTAACAATCGAATTTGTGAAATCCAAATTTTATTAATTAAATTAATTAACGTAATTAGTGACTAATTGAAACAGTATTCGAATTTACAAAATTCGAACGGATTTTGTAAATCCAAAAACTCTAATTTCGTCCACACCCACAAATTATATATTTTTCAATTTATAATTTGAATTTTTGTATTTTTTTTTGTCAAAAACCAAAATAAAATTCTCATCACTTTTTTGGTTATGTTTTTTTATCCGTCACAATTTTTCTAAATTAATTGTTTATAAATTGTCCATTATGATTTTTTTCCCCATTATATTTAGATAAAATATATCTAACGAACGATAATAGTTCAAGAGTATCGTATATTTTGACGTCAAAAAAAGATATTTTGTATTTTATTGTAGCAATTCAAATTTTTTTATATTAAAAGATAATAAAAATAATGTCGGGTTTTAAAAAATAAAATAAATAATCTTAAAGACAAAATAGTCATAAAAAATAATCTATCAATGTTGATTATAAGAAGGAGATCGCGTCCCTGTCAATGTATTACAACGTTGAATATACGTCAATTTTTCATACTTCTTGTTCGGTGCACCGTGCATGCAAGGACTATCTTGCCCCTAAAATATCTAACCTTTCTTCCAAACCCGTACAAATATCTACACACTCAAGACCCAATGGGTAAATCACACACTTAGTCCCTCAAATTTGAGGTGAAATTCAATTTGATCTCCTATCTTTGAGAAAATTTCAATCTAGTTTCTCAACTTCAATAATTAATTTAATTTGGTCCAATTGGAGGGGATAGTCAGAAGTGGTACGTACTCCAGCGCATGCACGTGATATATTTAAGAACAAGCAGTGATAAAAAGTGAAATTATGATTATTATTATGAAATATCTCAAAAAATAAAAATTGAAAAATTCTATTTCATTTTATTAAACCACTAATTCCATAATTGAATTGGATGAATTATGATTATAATTGTTGAGATGGACTTTTGACTCATCTCACTTTCTAGCCTCGTATCATTAAACAAGAAGTTACAAAAATTTGATATACAATTTTACATTTAACTTGTTAGTTACATTTTTATTAAAAATATTTTTTTAGACTATTACAAATATCTTTTAACAAATTTTTTAAAACTGACTTTTACAGAATAAAAATATTTCTATATGACTTTTAAATCTGATTTGAATTTAAAAGTGTTTGTATTTTATGACCATCTTTTAAGAAAAACAAAAATTAAAATATTTCACACTTCATGCTGAATTTATATATAGGTTATACTTTTCCGGGTAGACCATAGGGATCGGACACCCAATTCCCATCATTTCCTTCTTCCAAGAACTTAAATACATCATTATGAAATTGACCAACAACGTCTTCTTTTAAACCATAGCCATACCTCTTCTAAGGATTTAGGCTAGGGGATAGAAAGACATAAACTAAATAAAAGTAGCTCGTCTAAACAAATTCTAATGAGAAATGTCGTTGCTGATTGGGTAATTCAAGTTTACACCAATTTCACCTTAAACCTCCCGTATCTATAAGGTGAATTTTATCATCAACTTGATGAATTAATTTTAAGATATGACTTTCTTATTAAAACGTGTTATTCAAAAAAAGATTCTCCACCCTTTCATCAAATATTCCGCTTTTTCCCGGGTATTCGGCTTCAAATACCCACAGATTCTCTGTTTACTTACTAGTTTCATATAATTCAAAAAACACCAATTTTCTCGAAATTTCTTGTTCATATCACTCGTCAAAAGGCGCTATTCGATAATACATGTATAGTAGGCTCATGGAATTAATATTATGGGTTTATATTCAAATGAAAGTAAAGGTTCTATTTAACTCTCGGGACTTATTTGAATCGTTGGTTTAGGCGCATAAAATACACTTATTAGAATTACAAATTTCAAAATAGGAAAGGGCCAAAGTAGATGTTGGCTCAAAGTTGAGGGACCAATGTCTTATTTGGTCAAAAACCATAAAACTATAAAACTTGACTTAGTTTATCATATCATCTTGATATCCCTACAAATCAAAGATGCATTCTTGTAGCTCTGCCACTGTACCCTTGCCCACTGTCAACCCTTCATTCCTAACCCAAACTGCTATCCAAAGAAAGCCAATTAGCGTCCATTTTGGAGCTGGGAAATCCCATGGCAACAACTCTTTTGCATGCAAAGCCACCAATAGTTCACTACACTCTTCTTCTTCCATTACAGACTTTGATCTCTATGAACTTCTGGGCATCGACAGTTCTTGTAATCAATCACAAGTAAAGCTTGCCTACAGAGCACTTCAGAAGAAATGCCATCCTGATATTGCTGGCCCTGAAGGTCATGATATGGCTATTGTACTGAATGAAGCATATGCAGTTCTTTCTGACCCCAACTCCCGATCCGCATATGACAAGGTCTGTTTCAACTTTATATGCTGCATATTTCCCTCCGTTAAGTTTTGTTCTATTAAATTTATTGATCCAATACGAGCATCAAACTCAAAATCGTTGTAAATTTCGACGTGGGATTAGGACTATCTTAACATGTTCGAATTTTTCATCATTTTTCCCGCTAGTTGGAGGTCAGCATGACCCAATGATTGGCTATAATCCCATCACAACTTACAAATAGTACACTTTGAGTTATGAAAAAATTAGCTTTCTTGTTGATTAAGTGATAGATATGGTGGTGGGAAATTGTGCAGGAACATACGAAATTTTCGGATTTTCGAGGGTACACAGGGAAGCCCATATACTCAGTTTGGTTGGGTTCAGAAAATGAGAAGAAGGCAGTTTTTGTGGATGAGGTAAAGTGTGTGGGTTGCTTAAAGTGTGCCTTATTTGCTGAAAAAACATTTGCAGTGGAATCTGTTTATGGAAGAGCAAGAGTAGTAGCACAATGGGCAGATCCTCAGGACAAAATTCAAGCTGCCATAGAAACATGTCCAGTTGATTGCATCTCGTAAGAATGTTGTCTTTATGCTTCAAATATGGTTTTTAAATTCTTGATTTCTGGGACAACAGTTGAAACATTTAACTTGCACTTCTTGTTTTTTATCCTCAAATTGTGATGGAACCTAGGATGGTGGAGAGGTCGGATTTGGCAGCTCTAGAATTCCTAATGTCTAAAAAACCACGAGAGAAAGTTAGAATTGGCGCTGGAAATACAGTTGGTGCTCGTACCTCTAATATTTTCGATGATTTGGACAAGTTCCAAGCAAGATATGCCATGAATAAAGCTAACTCCAAGGTACAGTATGCTTTTCTTCTGTTGCCATGTTCATTCTCTATGTGTGGTCTTCTTTTAGAGTTTAAGAAGCATGGATGGATGGCTAAGAAAATTTGGAATTGCAGGAATCCGATATTCATTGGGAAGCAAAGGCCGCAGCCATTCAAGCAATTAGAGGAATAACAAACTGGTTATACTGGCAAACACCTCCAGGTGGACAACAACTTCAGGATTTGACATCATTCAATAACAAGTCTGCCGAACCCAACATTGAAAAGATCAGGGATGTTGCTGAAGCTAGAAAACAAGCAAGAGAGACAATGCAGGGTTCTCGAAGAGTTTCATCAAATTACCTGAGTGATGGTGAGTATTGGGATCCATCAAGGCATGTGTTTCCAGAGTCGAACATGACCGTATCTGCGTCCAAAGGTGCATCATCAGTACATTCTGCTACCAAGAAAGAACCACAACTGGAACAAGACTTGAGATATCTGAATCAAAATGATGAAAATCAAACCTTTTTCTGGAGCGTGCCGATTGTGTTTGGGACGGTTGCAGCCATTGTTGTTCGGTTGCAGGTAGGGGACGGTACGTCTGGTGGATTGGAAGAACACATAGGCGGCTCTCGTCTTCGGGATATTGTTAATAGCAACTGGTTACAGGTTATCCTAGCAGGGGTTACATGGTACCTGATTGGTATGTCTATAGTGGAACTGGTACAAACTGTTCAAAGTAGATTGAAGGATAACAGAGAATAGGAGGTCCCAGAACTGCATCCTGTCAATATAAAATCAGAAAGGAGAGTAAAATGATTAATGTATCAGCAAATTATACAAAACAACATTTGTACTTTACTCCAACGAAGGCTTAATGGTCTCATGAGCCTTGTGCTGAAATTATCAGCAAATTATTATGTGTATATACCCTTGGGTTACAGTCCACTCTGCCTTGGAGGAGCAAACAGATAGGTTTACATTTACGCTTATCCAAAGCTCAGTGACAGAAAAATATTTAAAAGAGGATCATCAATCTGATCTAGGAGAAAGAAAAAGGAAATTTCTGCATTGGGTAAGCACGAGGCTAGCGCTTCTTGTTGAATAACATAAACATCACATCCAAGTTGTAAGAGGTTTTACATGCTGTAGATTCCAACATCCAGCAGCTGAATTAAAATCCATCCGGATACATACCATGTTATAAGAATCGGGTTTACACGCATAAAATTGTGAGCATCGTACAATGTTCAACCATGTGGGAAATGCATAATTAGTACCGATACTTGGTAGAGTAATCTTTAGGAGCAATAACCAGACCACGACCTTTCCTTGCACCACGGTAGACAGTCTCCACAATGTCGATGAACTCTTGCTTGTCCTTCATTGCCCAGTTGATCTTGTTGTTGTTTCCAGTCCCAAGATCAATCATGATATGCTTGTTTCTGAAAAAGAACATGACTGTGGATGGATCATACAGCTCATACATTGTATTAAAATCAGGAACCTCAGTAATATCCACCAAGTATATCACTGCAAAGTTCTTGATAGTTTCAGCAACTGATGCCAACACTTCATCCATCTACAAAGACAAATGTAGAACAGCAAATTAGACGGCATGAGGGCAAGGATGTACATAAAAAATAACTACCATGGCCAAAGAATCACAAAAAAAAGAAAGTGGAAATAGGCAAATTCCCACATAACCAACATCGATGAAACAACTTAAAGTTAATTTAACTGCCACAGAAAAATTAATGTTTCAGCATTTTCAAAACTCATACATTGCAAAAGGTTTGAGAACACCACTAAACTACTGCAACCATACTATCTATCACCAACAAAAAAAAAAAAAAAAATTACAAGTAAAAGGGGCATCAACCTACAGTAACAGTCAAAGAACTAACATAGGCTAAAAGCTTACTTTTTCCAGCATCTCTTACTTATGAAGATTTCTGTATCTAATTCAACAAATGTATTTCATTCACTTATCTATGCATATATAACTTAAAAAAGGATAACATAAATCTGAAAATTTGATCCAAGTAAGAAGGAAAGCTCAGGATAATATATGGACATTTGCATCAACAAGATCCAATTTGTTTACCTTAGACCATTAAAAAGCCATCCTAGAATTTTGTCTCACTTCATGATATCTAACATAAAGAAGATTATAAAGCCAATTCCCTAAAACTACACATTTGTCCTTCCATCAGCATTCAATCATGCATGGGGAGCAATTTTTCTAAGCCAAAAGCAAAGAGATAAGGAAGCACCTAAGTTGCAAGAGAATAAAGTTCAGCTCATACAAAGATGATGAAACAAGGCGCTTTGGCAACTAATTAGAAAACATCAGACTTTGATCAAAAGATTGGACATAGGTGCTCCAAACACGCAACAAGGTAATGGTACATTGTACACCATTTAGGTTCAAGCCTACAAAAAAGGACAAATTTTCCAGAGCCCATAGCCATAGAATTCTTAAATAGGTTAATTTTTCATAGGTAGGCTATCTTCCAAAGTAAGCTCATGGGCAACGAAAATTGTCTATGGTAGGAATATAAGGTAAGACTATGTATATGAGGCCTTAACGGCGTGATCTGTCCTTGATCCTGCACATGAGGGACCAACATGGCCCTCTTAAAGGCTGATCCTGAACCCCAAAGATTATATTTCTCAGAGCCCTTTAACAAGTTGTGTCACATACAACTTGAATTTAATATTGTTCAAATTATGTCTTGACAAAGATTGTCCTTTCCCAACAACTCGGCCAACATTAGGGTATTCACTTCTCCCCGTGATATTATTTAGGTTAAAGCATGACATGAACAGGTAAACCTTCTCTTGATTGACATATACAAGTCGCTTCCATAAATTCAATACCTCAACTTCGGTATGAAGAAACTAATATCAATTTCCAAAAAGTCCCTATGCAAAAGATAAGAAATATTGAATTTTCAAACATTCTTCAACAATTTCAATTAAATTTTGGATAAATTTATACCCTTCAAACTTCAATTTCGAACCAAAATAAAATTGACAACTAGAACAACTTCATAAAACTAAAAGCACGATGAATTTTCATCCAAGGGTTTTCCAGTTAACCATAATCGGTTCTTTAATAAAAACATAATCACAAGTGAAGTGAAGTGAAGAGCCTGAGACGGAGTACCTGCATACAAGTTTCATCCCAGTCATGACCAAAGCGGATGATTACGAGGCGTTCTTCTTCGGCGAGGATGGCTTGATCGACGGCCCAGCCGGAGTGGAGGTGCGGCAACAAGTACGACATCGTTTCACAATTCGGAAAGGGGAAGGAGAGAGGGTTGGCGAAGAGAAAAAGAAATGTTTGGCTTGGCTTGAACAGGCTGTAAGCTAACAAAAAATGTGATAAATAAATGTAGTAAATAAAAAATTAAGACAAAACGATCCCGTTTTGATTAGGAACATAACTGGAATAGAGTATCGGGAACAGATGATCCGAACTGCTATTTTTACCCCAACCAAGCCACGGAAGCCTAGGGCTAGAAAACGGCCCAAAACAAACTTTTCTTGGGCCACCTTCACCATCAACAAATCTCGAGGCCCAAACAAACAAAGCACACAACCTGCTAAAACCACTACACCAGTCATTCACAGTCCAACCCACACAAACTAACCAGCCTAATCACATCCACTCTAACCAAATTAACGATCGACCCTTCTTCCCTACGAAAAACACACCACCACCACCACCCCCCTGTGCCATACTCCCTCCATCAATGAACACCCAACGACCCCCATCCGCATTAAGTCAATACTCCAACTTCTCACGTACAAGTCAAATCAAAACCACCGAAAATAGAGAAAAGAGAAAGACTCTGAAACACACCACCCAAAAATTGACCCCGAACCTCCACAACCACAAGTTTCACAAGCACTAAACGCATACACCTTTCACATACATAGATGAGTAAAACGACGTCATTTTATTTTATTTGGGTCATTTAAAATAAAAATAAAAAAGACACTTTAGGGCATTTACTATACCAAAGCCCAACAACGATAGTAAAAGTGGTCATTTACTATGTATAAATAAAAGCCCACAGCAGGCTTATTAATACATACTCATGGAACTTTGAATTGAATAACCTTTTTTTCATACTTTTTTTTTTTTTCACCAGTTTAAAGTTTTAATTTTTTTTTTTAAAATTCATCATTCAACTAGTCAAAACCATCAATATTCATTAAAATTAAGTACCATATCACTATCTATTTGAAGAGTCATCTTTTTTAAGGTATTTTTAAAATTTTAATTAAGTAATTTAATATGTTATGTGTGAATAAATATTTTTTTATTGGTATGTTATAAATTTTTTTTAAATATTTAAAATAAAAATATTGTGAAACGATTTCAAAATATGATAGTTCGAAGGCAACAACAACAGTCACTTTTCAATAATTTTTGTCCTTCTAATGTTTTGATTCTTAACAAAAAAATAATTGATTATATATGTTAAACGTACATTATTAATATTTTTATTTTATATTACTTAATATAATTTCATTTCTCTCTCCCCAATGTATAATATTAATTTAGTCTAGCACTCTCAGCAGTAACAGACTAGATTGGGCCCTGGTTGTGATAACGTGCTAAACGGTAAAATGCTAGTTCTGTCCTTGGAAGGACTTATAGGTAGATTTCCTCGTTGGGTGGGAGGGTTTAAAGAGACGATAAGGATCGGGGTTTATAATCGAAAGGTTGGGGGTTCGAACCTCACGGTTGTAAGTAAAAAAAAATAATAATAAAGGTAAATTTAGTTTGAGAGATTAACTCAATAATTTTTAGTTTAGTTTTTATTAACAAAAAATGATTAACTCAAATTGAGACTAAGATTTATATATAAATTATTTACTTTTTGTGCTGCTTGGATAATGGAAAATTTTACTATAGGAATGGTTAGTAATGCAATTTTTGTTTAGTTTTAGATTGAATTTAAATTATTTTTTATTATTTTAATTTTTTATAAGATAATACGATGATTCTTATTTCTATGTCTTCACACTCTTTTTCTCTCTAATACTCACGTTTTTTATCATCTTTTTTCCTCTCATATTCTTTCTCTCTTCCCACCCTGTGTCGAATCTGTTTCATTTTTTCATATTTTCATCCCTCACCGGTCTATATTCTTTTTTCCAGTTATCAAATTTAATACTCGAGTTCTTGTCAAATTTTTTTAGAGAGCAGAACTTACAATTTCTTACTCCTTTTTTCTACCATAAATTTAGTATTTTTTTCATGTTATTTTTTTCAACTATTGAATCCAACACCAGTGTTCATTGTCATTGTCGTTAGATTTTACTAAATTATATTTACATATATATTTTGACAAACTTGCATATATATTATGTAATATTATATGTATATTACAAAATATAACAAGTATATTAGGTATATTTTCAAACTTTAATATACATATACCTTTTGACGTATATTTCACCAAATTTATATGTATATTACGAAGAGATAACATATATATCTTTAAATATATTTCATTAAATTTGTATATATATTATATGATATTCATACATATATTTTTATAAATCTATATGTATATATATTCAGGGCCGTTTCAATGATTTTGAGGGCCCTAGGGCGAAATAACAACGATAGGCCATTTTGATATTAATCGAAACGAAAGGGTCAGATTTTTAAAAAATTATAGTAATTAATTGATTGAGATGATGAATTTGAAGAATAATTGAGAATTAAGAGATTGTTGATGAGATTAAAATTGGTTCAATGACTATTTATAAGAATGAAAATTTTAAAAACTATGATTGTTCTTGAATTAAAATTATGAATGAAAAAACTCCTAAATTTTGTCTACACATCCAAATCTAATTCAAATTTGATCGTCTTTCTAATTTTTCTGACCTTCCCATTCAAATCACATTCAAATCTCATTAAAACTCCTAAAATTCGTGATCGTCCTTCCAACTTCCAATTTGATCAAGTTTTCTTTTATTTTTTATTTTAAAAAAATTATATAATAAAAGGGTCATATTTTATATGATTTTTTAATTATATATTAATATTATCTAAAAACTATGAGTCCCTAAAAATTTTGACCCTGGAGGGTCTCCTTTCCTGCCTTACTTTATGGGTCGACCCTAACATGTATATTATGAAATATGTGTGAGAGAGAGAGAGAGAGAGAGAGAGAGAGAGAGAGAGAGAGAGAGAGAGAGAGAGGGGTATTTCTTAATTATGGGAGATATAATTGCGCGGCGTGGGTTTCGTGTGTCTGGTGAATACCACCGAGTGGGCCGAAGCTCATATTGTCTACTTTGTTTGGCTGATTTTACGCTGAATGACATGAAGGGAGGAAAGGACAAGCAAAGTAGGAATAATCGTATTTATTACGTTGTTTTAGATACTAATATTTAAGACACACTTTTTGTGGGCACATGATATTTTAGACAAAAGGAGGCACACACGCATTAGAATTTCCTCTACTCGTTTGCCCTCTCAATAACTTGCGATAAACTCCATTCAATCATTCTTTGCCTTGGCACCTCTTTTGGTGAATTAATGTGTTATTTCGATGCCTTACCAAATTTTTGCAATTTTGAATCAAAATAAATAAGTAATACTAAATATTAAGAATAGAGATTAATTTAGACCTAAGACTGTGACTATACGTATGTGTGTAAGTGGTTGATAGTTTTTAATATTAGAGTGGAGAAAATTTGAATGATGAGTGCCAGATTCTATTTTACATTGTTGGTGTACTGGCTGAATGATTTGTATATAAATTTCAGTTTTATAAGTTATTAATAATTTCGATGAGTAAGACGAAATTTGAAAGTGATTGGATCAGCCTATGAAACGGAGATATTATAAATGGTGTCAAGCACCATGGAGCTAAATGTTATGTGCGAATCTATACACTGAGCCTGCTAAAGAGATAAGTGTTAAGCACATGAGCCATAAAGTCCCATTCTATGAGAGATTGGGACATAATTAGTTGAATTTCATGAAGATACAAGTGTTGCGCACAAGAGCCATAAAGTCCCATTTTAGAAGAAGCAGAGGCATAATTAGTTGGGTTTTATAAGGACACAAATATCAAAAGGAGGGGGAGAGGAGAATGTGAAATCACATGTATATAAATTTCAATTTTATAGAGACCATAATTAGTTGGATTTTATGAGATGCAAATATCAAGATGAAGGAGGATATGAAATTACTTATATATACGTCCCAATTTTATAGACTATAACTATTTCTGGTTATGGTTAGCAAAGTAAATATTTCTGGTTATGGTTAATGAAGGCTAAACCTGAAAATTATTTGGGGGTGGAGAATTGGTTTCTTGTTTGTATAGTGGGGGCAGAGGAGAAAAACAATTAAAATGAGGGGCGGTGGACGTTTATTAGTTTAATGGGAGAAAGTTTTGATATAAAAAAATAATACTATATCTTTACCTTTACCTTTGTTTTTATACAAAATAATGAACGTGGCTTCATCAAGGGTCTTTTTTCAAAGAGATACTTTTGCGCCCCATAATACTAACCACTGGCCAGAAGGGAAGAAAGTTAGCTCATCCCCTTGCCCAATAGCGTTTTGTCACTTTATATGACTTAATATTATAATATAGTAAATTATTAAGGATAAAAATTATTTTTATTTTGAATAGAGACAGTTAAACTGAATAAAATATTACAAAAAATAACTCAAGTTTATTATTGAAGGGAGGAGGGAGGAGGAAGATTATACACGCAAAAGTTTACTATGTATAGGTTTGCAGTTATATGATTCGGGCCAAATCTATTAGTCACTTGCTAAAATGCGCACAATTTAGGATAGCCTAATTTTTAAATTAAACTATTAATTTTGTAAATTCGACAGAGTATTGTACTTTCTCATCAATTTTATCTTAATTGTTTAATATTTCAAATTTTATTCTGGTGAAATCAAGAAATATCCTTATGATTTTATTTTGGTTTAAGATTCGAAATGTCTTAATATGACAATTTTAGTACATTTGAAATGAAAATGCTTTAAAAAGCGTGTCCTCCAAATCAATTCAATTTAAATAATTTAATAAGATTTTATAACCATATTTACATAAAAGTGTCTTAAATTGTCCAGAGATTGATGTTATTATAGCTATATATATTTTTTTAATAGCGTCGGTATATCGTATTAGCTTTTTGTTCGATTGTATTCAATGGCACCCTCCTCATTTACGACCATATATTAATGTTTAGACAGATAATTTTGTACGAGAAAGAACATAATAGTTTACCCTTTATAATATATTTTTTATTAGTTATTGTTCTAATTTTTATTTTTTACCATCTCAATTTAGACTAAACCCCCCTCCTTGCCCCTCTCACTTTTCCCTTTGAAGCAAAAGAACAATTTTATCAAAATTGAGACAGTAATATTTAAAATTGTCACTAATACAAAATTGATTTATTAACACATATGAAAGTGTCTTAATATATAACAATTTATCACATTTTGAGCTATTGT